>JADMNL010000022.1:420770000-423270000 GCA_016271365.2 Neoceratodus forsteri | reverse complement strand
GGGGCCAAACTATGATGTAATTTAATCAACACTTTTATATACAGATAGCAGCATTTTCCTTAAATTGTGCATCTTTCAAAATAGTTTCTTCTGAAACTGCATTTTTAAAAATATGAATGTAAAAAAATAACTCAATTTCAACCCAAAACTGCCCTTTTAAACACACTGTTCTAATTTGTGAAATCAAATCATGAACAATATGTAATATTGTTTAGTACAGAATTGTCAAAATACAATTGACAAAAGATTCAGATATTCTGGTGCCCTCTGTGTCAGAAGGTTAGTGGGATGCTGGAGCCACTCCATATGATGTGAACCTCAAAATGCTCTGATTGTTAGTGGTTTTAGTTTCAACTCCCACAAGTTACAGTTGAATGCGAGTGCTGTACTAAAATTAAATGCCATATCACAGAAATAAAGTGATAAATCCCCTTTTCCCTCTATTTTCACATTTGCTATAAAGTATCATCATTTATTTTTATTTATTTATTTCATAAATCAGATTTACAAACCTTTGAATCTGAGACTCATTTACAAAGGTACCTCATCGCAGGGAGAGTGGACAAACAAAATTGTGAGGTAAGACATTGGTTAACAATACAGGTGAGATACAAGGCGTAAAACAATAAAGCAAAAACAAGAAACAATAACTATACAAGACTGATTCATGCCCTGTGACAGAGACCAGTTCTAAGTAAGCTGGGATGTTCAGGGGGTGCTCTGGGAGGTACTATTAAGAACAAGTACAGCTCCGATTATCAGTGAGGTATTTGCATAGGGCTATTTTGAAGGGGCCAATTCTGGGGATGTTTGTGATGTGCGCTGGGAGTGAGTTATACCAAGCAGGTGCTCTATGGTGAAAGGATCTTTGGCAGAGTGAGGTCCTGGCTCAAGGCACCTGAAAGGTGGCTTTGGTGGCATTACAGGTGAGTGCCGGGTGGGAGGCCTGTTGCAAGGGTGTAGTGACCCTTGGGGGGGGCAAAGCCCAGATACAGCCTTTTTTGCCAGTAAGCAGGTGTGATATTGCAACCGTTCATCAAAGGTGAGTATGTTAGAGGCAGATTAGAGTAGGGATGTGTGAGTTCTGCTGTGGGCACCGGTCAGGAGACTACAGGCTTTGTTCATAGAGGTCTGGACTTTGGTGAGGACAGTAGGGTCGGCAGCTGCATAGGTAGGGAGTCCATAGTCTACCAAGGACAGAATGGATGAGGTGATAGCAAGGTTTAGGGCAAACTCAGGAAGGTAGTCTTTGTGGCGATAGAGAAGACCAATCTGGGCGTTCATGGCCGATGACAAAGCGTTAAGATGGGTGTGGAAGGTAAATGCCGAGTCGAATGTGATGCCCAGATACTTGTGTTAATACCTGTTCAAGGGGTGGAGTGTGCTGGGGTGATGTGAAGAGGAGCATCTCTGGAGTTACTTTGGTGGTGTGCAAAAGCACAGATTTCGTTTTTTTCAGGTTCAGAACTAGATGGTGGTCGAGGAACCATTTTTCCGCTTGGCTGAAGGTGAGTTGCAGGGAGCTTTGGAGTGTGAGTGGGTCGGGGTGTGAGGCGATGTGGGCAGCGTCATCGGCGTATAGAAGCATTTTGCCTGTGCAGGCACTAGGGAGGGTGTTTAGAAAGAGGCTGAATAGGGTAGGGCCAAGGATGGAGCTTTGGGGGACCCCGGAACGTACTGGTAGGGTTATTGACAGGGTCCCATTTAATTTGACCCATTGGGATCTATTCTGGAGGTAGCTAAAGAACCAGTTCAGGGTGCCTGATGAGAATCCTAGCTGACAAAGGGAATCTAGCATTAGTGGGTGACACACAGTATCAAAGGCCTTAGATAGGTCGATGAACACTGCGTCGGCAATTTCCTCAGCATCAAGTGCGGAGTGTATTTGGTGGTTTGTTGTGCATAAAGATAATGTGCACACAATACTAGAACACCGCAGCCAATGAAAATATAGGGAGCTGCATAAATGCTATTATCTTGTGATGCACATACAGGTCATACCGAAAATGGAAAGCTTCTATGCGAATTCTCACATAATCAAAAGATAAAACCCAACTGCATAATGCAAATCATTTTAGGGCACATTTTAGAACAATAATAATAATAAAATAATACTAATACATTGTGGTTGAGGTTTCACTGGGTGAATAATGGTATCCTGGATGATGCACACTATGGCTATTAGCAGCTCAGGGCACTTTTATTCCTTTATATATTCTTAAAGTCTTACTATTATCGCAATGTTATAAAATATGATGCAGATGTTTGTTAATCATGATACTAGATCCCAGAATATAGAACAACAGTTTTGTACAGTAGTCTTGCACATTTTCCAGTGGACAAAACTAAGTCCTTGAAAGTATTAAGAGATTTGCTCATTGTTCTTTGGATTAAAGCAACTCTTTCAAGTTTCCTGAGATTTAATATTAAAATTTCACCTATGCCTCAGCTTGGAATGTGACATTGAGAAGAGTTAAAGACAATAATATTATTAGCATTTATAAATAGCATACTCATTGAAAACTTACCCTGGTGTCTCCTTCTGGTGCCATTGGATCAGTCATCCATGATCCAAATCTTGACCCAGATGTCTTTATTGTAACTGGATCACTTATTCCTGTCAATTTGCCACAAGCTGAAAGAGGGAAAGAAATGTTTTGTGCTGTGAATTGGAACATTTTCTCAGCTGCTTAACATGGATTTACTTTAATCTTGTATCTGTTATTGGCTTGTTGACTTCTGGTGCCACAGTTACACTGGGGCAAATATAGCATGACTGCATGAAGTACTGATGGTTGACTAAAGTGAAGACCCAACACCAAACACAGTTTGTAATAATCTTTAAATATGAGCTATCTTGTGTAACCTTTTTTGCCTTTATTGTTTTCCTTTATGTCACTTATATTTAAAATTGATGTAATTTGTGGATGCTTACTTTTTCCCATAGAAAAATTAGTGACATCAAAATCTCATCATACCACTGTTGTAATGTAAAATTGTGGTAGTACCATTGTTCACCCTCCAGGAAATTGTATGAGAAAGAACATTTAAGCCATTTAAATGACCAGTGTTTTTTTACCTATTTTCCCACCTCACTGAAGATTTATATTTCTGTTGCATTACCTTCAAAAAATGTTCATTCTTCCTACCCAGCTGCCAATATCCCAGCCTTTGCAATTCAATTATTAAGGTAATATTTACCTAAATTATTGTCCTTGACTGTTTTTTTTTTCTGGAGTGAGGTGCATAACAGTGCCCTGTGCCTATAAGCTTTAACCATGATACACTTACTTTGAGTGTACTGGTTTATCAGGTGACTGATGTAGGAATGCTTAGGGAACATACAGTACCTGGAATGATTGGTACTGTAGGTGAATAATGTTAGGTATTATGTACGTTGTACTAATGAGAGAAAAAGTAAGTTATACATAAATACAAACATACAATCATATGAATGTGCCAGCAGAAACAGACCATCCGGTCTCTCTGAGTCTATTCAAGTGTGCAGCTAGCACCCATAGTTTGCAGCTGCCCCACCCCACCTCTGATTTGTCATACCACTGCCACCCCCCCCACCTCCCCCATCCTTACTCTCCCCTTTTCCCTGTCCCGTGCCCTTTTGAAACTGTTAACAGATTTACATGATACCACCCATTCTGGTAGGGCATTCCATTTTGCTACCACCCTCTCTGTGAAATAGTGTCTCCTCATTTCCTTCCTAAATCTTCCCCCTCTATTCTTAGTACATGGTGCCTAGTGACCCTCCCCCTCCTTAACTTAAAGACACCATTTGCCCCATCCTTATTGATTCCCCTTAGATACTTGAATGTCTCTATCATGTCCTTCCCCCCCCCGTCCCTTCTATCCTCCAGGGTGTACATATTCAGGTCTCTCAGACTGCTGTCATAGTCTGTCCCTTCCATTCCACATATCATCTTTGTTGCCCTCCTCTGCACCCCCTCCAGTAGCCTGAGATCACGCTTTAGGGATAGCCTCCAAAACTGCACACAATACTCTAAGTGCGGCCTTACCAGTGACCTGTAGGGGGCAAGATCACCTCTCTTCACCTGGATGAAAAACCCCTTGCTATGTACTCCATCATTTTGTTCGCTTTTGCTACCACTCTCCTGCACTGGGCAGTGTTGTCCGTGGTCCCTGTTATCATTACCCCTAGGTCCTTCTCCCCCTCAGTGATCCCCAGCTTAACCCCTCCCAGCCAGTATTCTCTCCTTAGGTTCTTCACGCCAATCTGTATAACCTTACACTTCTTTGCACTGAACCCAGCTGCCACCTCTCTGACCACTCCTTTAGCTTGTTTAGAACCCCCTGCAGCTGCTTCCACCCCTTCTCTCCATTCACCACTGCTCCGATTTTGGTGTTGTCAGCAAACAGAATTATCTTGCTCACCACCTCATGTAGAATGTCTGATATGAAGAGCACAAACAATACTGGCCCCAACAGAGAGCCCTGTGGCATCCCACTCATCACCAGCCTTGGAGTTGAGAGCTCCCCTCTCACCACCACCCATTACAGCCTCCCACTCAGTCAGCTTGTAATCCAGTTCATCATTTTTACCCCTACCCCTACCCCTACACCAGTCAGCTTCCCCAAAGCCACCCGTGAGTCACTGAATTGAAGGCCTTGCTGAAGTCCAAGTAAAGAACATCCACTGCATGACTCTTCTCCAGCTCACCTGTCACCCAGTCATAATATTGTATCAGGTTGGTTTGACAAGACTTCCCTGAAACAAACCCATGCTGTCTCACATCCTGGAGGCCATTGTCCTCCAGGTACAACACCAGTCTTTCCTTTAGTATTGTCTTCATGTGTTTGTACACTATGGAAGTGAGACTTACGGGGTAATAATTACCCAGTTCATCCCTTGGTCCACTCTTGTGTAATGGTACTACATGTGCCATCCTCCAGTCCAGTGGCACACATTCCGACTCCAGTGAGGTGCTGTACAGATCCATCAGCAGCTCTGCCGTCACCTCCACCATCTCCCTCAGCACCCTGGGGTGGATACTATCCAGCCCTGGTGCCTTGTCTACCTTCAGTGCCCTCAGTCCCTCTAGGACTCTACTTGCCTCAATTCTTCCATCTGTTGCATCTTCTCCCACTATCCCCACCCTCCCAGCCCACGGTGGCAGCAGTCTCCCCTTTTCTTCCGTGAACATTAAGCAAAAGTATTCATTCAGTGCTTCTGCCTGCTCCTTACCCTTTTCCATCCACTCTCCACCCCTTTTTATCCTCACTATTGTCTTCTTGCACTTCCTTTTCTCCCTGATCTATATGAAAAAGTCTCCCCCCCACCCCCGTTAATTCTCTGCACTAATCTCAGCTCCCTCTGGGCCTTGGCTTCTCTCACTTTTCTGGACACCTCCCTGGACCATCTTGCATACTCCTCCCTATTCACTTCCTTCCCTGTCCTTATATACCTCTGGTGCACCTCTCATTTTGCTCTTACCGCCTCCACTACATCGCTGTTCAACCAGCATGGTTTTCTTGCTCTGCTCCTCTTACTCTGTGTCTTGGTGCAGGCTTCTGTTGCCTCTGTAATCCCCCTTTTAATAATATCCCATTTCTGCTCTGCATCCATCTCCTGCCTTATGCCCTCTAGTTTCCCTTTCAGTACTTCCTGCATCCTCCCAAAGTCTGCCCTCCTGAAGTTTACTACCTGAGTAACTAATTTCTCTGGCTCCCCGCACATCGTGATATTAAACCACACCGTTTGGTTATTGCTGTCGGCTAGTAGATCCTCCACCTTTATTTCCCTTACTGTCTCCCCATATGACAACACCAGATCTAAAGTGTTCTTTAGCCTAGTAGGTACACTAACCAACTGTGTCAGGAGACCCTCCTGGATTGCATCCAGGAGGACTCGCTCCCTAGCACTGGAGGTGACTGGAATGCACCAGTCAACCCCTGTCAAACATAGAAACATAGACTTTGAAGGCAGATAAGGACCGCTTGGCCCATGTAGTCTACCCATTTCCCTACCTAGAGGATAAGCTGCAGATCCTATTTAAACAACAGCCTGTTTCTTCCTACCCGCCCACAAAAATTGCCTTATGTCTGTCCCATGCATTCTTGAATTTTCCCACAGTTTTAGACCCCACAACCTCCTCAGAAAAGCTATTCCATGCATCCACCACCCTCTCTGTGAAAAAAATACTTCCTCACATTGCCCCTGAGCCATCCCCTCCTCTAACTTCAAATTGTGTTCCCTTCTTCTTGCACATCTCTTTTTCTGAAAGATGTTACCCTCTTGGACTTTGTTGATTCCACTGAGGTATTTAAATGTTTCTATCATGTCCCCCGTTTCCCGCCTTTCCTCAAGGATATACATATTAAGCTCCTTCAGCCTCTCCTCATATGGCTTCTCTTGTAGACCCTGCACCATTTTAGTTGCCCTCCTCAGAACTGCCTCCATTCTGTCCATGTCCTTTCGGAGATGGGGTCTCTGGAACTGGATGCAGTACTCCAGATGGGGTCTCACCAACTGTCTGTACAGGGGGATAACAACTTCCTGTTTTCTGCTGGTAATGCCTCTCCCTATACATCCCAGTATCCCATCAGCCCTCCCTACTGCCTTCTCACATTGCTTGCTAATCTTAAGGTCATCTGATATGATTACCCCCAGGTCTCTTTCCATTTTTGTTGTTGTTACTACCTCCCCCCCATTGTGTAATCTTCCCCTGGTTTTTGTTTCCCAGGTACATTACTTTGCACTTCTTTGCACTGAATCCAAGCTGCCATATTTCTGACCATTCCTCCAACCTTGCCAAGTCTCTTCTGATCCTTTCCACGCCTCCTTGTGTATCAACGCAGTTGCATATCTTTGTGTCATCTGCAAAGAGGCATACTTTTCCTTCCAGTCCCTCTGCAATGTCACTTATAAAGACATTAAAAAGGACTGGACCCAGTACTGAACCCTGCGGTACCCCACTAGTAACCCCTCTTTCTTCAGAGTGGACTCCATTTACAATTACCTTCTGTGTCCTGTTGTTCAGCCAACGTTTTACCCAGGCTACCACCCTGGGACCCACTCCAAGGCTGGTTAATTTGACTACTAATCTTTTGTGTGGGACTGTGTCAAATGCCTTGCCAAAGTCTATGTAGGCCATGTCCACAGCCCCTCCCTGGTCTACTGCTTTGGTCACCCAGTCAAAGAAATCAATTAGATTCGTCTGACATGACCTTCCACTGTGAATCCATGCTGCCTTGGGTCCTGTGCCCCGCTGGCCTTTAGGTACTCAACAGTTCTTTCCTTCAGAAGTGATTCCATCACTTTCCCTACCACAGAGGTCAAACTGGCAGGTTTCCTGTCTCTGTCTTGCTCCCACTTTTGTGAAGGGGGATCATATCAGCCTTCTTCCAGTCCTCAGGTACCATGCCATCCTCCCATGAGTTGTTATAAAGGATAGTCAGTGGTGTCACTAATTCTTTGCTTAATTCTTTTAGAATTCTGGGGTGAATTCCATCTGGCCCCATTGCTTTGTCCACCTTCAGTTTTAGGAGTTCTTTCAGAACCCTTTCTTCTGTGAAAGGACTGGGATCGATCCCCCTCTCCAGAGTGCTTCTGTTAATTGGATTAAGCACCTCCCCCACTTCTTCTTTTGTGAATACTGAACAGAAGTATTCATTCAGTATCCCTGCTTTTTCACTGTCACTCTCTGCCCACCTACCATCCATTCTATTCAGCCTCACTATTCCTCCCTTTGTCTTTCTACGCTCCCTGATATACCTATAAAAAGATTTTATCCCCCTTCTTTACCGAGTTGGCTATCTTTTCCTCAGTTTGTGCCTTTGCTATTCTGACTACTCTCCCTGCTTCCTTCTGTCTTAACTGGTACAGTTCTCTGTCCTGCTCCTTCTGTGTTTCCTTATACTTCCTAAATGTTACCTTTTTCTCCCTAACCTTCACCGCCACTTCTTTTGAGAACCATAGTGGCTTTTTCTTTCATTTTGATTTGTTTATTTGCTTCACATGAAGGCTTGTTGTCTCTGTGATGGCAGTTTAGATACTTCCCCATTGTTGCTCCACCTCTCCTTCTAGCCTGTTTGCTAGTGCTTTTCTAAGGCACTCTCCCATCTTGCCAAAGTCAGCCCTACTGAAGTCCAGAAACCCACACTTTTGTATGGCTTGACTCTGTAGCTGAGTTTATCGTGAACCACACTGTTTGGTGGTCACTTGTTCCCAAATGGCTACCCACTTCTAGATCTGAGATTCTTTTACTGTCCCCATTTGAGAGTTGAGGTCTAAGATTGCTCCCTCACGAGTAGGTTCAAAAACTAGCTGTCTGAGGCATGCCACCTGAAGGGCATCAAGAATGGCCCTGCTTTTGGATGTGGCTGCAGCAAAGGTGCTCCAGTTAACATCTGGCATATTAAGGTCTGCATCAACAGTATCTCCCCTTTCTCTGCCATCCTAAGTATGCCTTCTATCATATCCTTGTCCATTCCTTCCCCCTGACATGGGGGTCTGTATACAACCCCTGTGCAGATTGTGGTGCCATTTCCAGTCTCTAAGGTGACCCACAGTGCCTCCTCCCTCCCTGTTTACTCTTTGTTCAGTTGCTTTTATCCCTTCCCTTACATGAGAACTACTCCCTCCCACCCTCCCTGTCTCTCCTGTAGATTGTGTACCCAGGTATGTTAACATCCCAGTCATGGTTTTCTGTGTACCATGTTTCTGTGACTGCTACAATATCCAGGCATCCCTCTTCCATCAAGGCCACCAGTTCAGGAAGCTTGTTGCCCAGACTATGGGCATTGGTACTCATTACCCTCCATTTCTTGATGCTCTTATCCCCCTTTTTGCCCCATCCCTGTCCTTATTGCATTTGCCACTTTCTTAATTTACCCCTGCGCTTCTCCCTATTGACTTCTCTATGTTGGTGTCTACCTCACTTGGTACCCTGATTTTTTGGGGGGCTAGGATTTCCCTGCTCCTTTCCAGTGCCTCCCCTTGGCTAGTTTAAATGCTTGCCAATGAAGTATTTAAACCTATCACCTAGTATCCTGGTTTCCCTCCTGGACAGATGCAGACCAACACACCAGTATAGGCCTGCATCTGTCCAGGTGGACCCCCAGTCCCCAATGAAGCCAAATCCCTGAGCTCTGCACCAGTTTTTAAACCACTGATTGAATCCCATGGTGTGGAGCACCCTAACCTCAACCGTGCCATAGACAGGCAGCACCTCCGAGAAGGTTACTGTGTATGCTATTTGTCTAAGGCCCCTCCCCATCTCCACAAATGTTTCTTGCACTGCTCTGATCCCTTTCTTAGCCAGGTCATTTGTCCCTGGGTGGACAATGACATCCAGCTCCTTCCCCTGTGCAGCTGCTCCTGTAATCCTGAGGATTCACTCCCTGTCCTTCCAAGCCATGGCACCAGGCAGGCACCTTACTTCCCTCTCCCCTTCCACCCCCAGTTCTACCTTCCTAACAATGGAATCAAGTCAAGTTGAAATTCCCCACGATGACCACCTTCCCTTTTCTACATACCTTTATGATTTGTCCTGCTAATTCCCAGTCAAGCTCCTCAGACTGGGACAGTGGCCTGTATACCACCCCAAACCTCAGTTTCCTACCCCTTGAGTCTAGGAGCTGTAGCCAGATTGCCTCTGTTCTCCTTTCTTCCCCCTCATCCCTTGTGCATTTGATTCCATCCCTCACAAAGATTGCCACCCCACTGAAACCCCCTTCCTTACAGTCCTTCCTGTATACTTTGTATCCTGGGATTGCCAGATCCCAGTACCGGTGCTCAGTTGCCCATGTTTCTGTGACAGCTGCAATATCCACCCTCCACACTGCTAAGAGTGCCTGTAGCTCAGCAGATTTGTTGACTAAGCTTCTTGCATTCAGCTAGACCACCCTCCATCCTGCCCCCTTCCCTTCATTGGCCTCCATTTCCTTCCTTCTACTCGCTCCCTCATTTTTCAGCCACCCCGAGTCCTTCCCTGCTAGCCTCAGGGGGTAGGCTCCACTCCTTCAGATCCCTGCCTACCTGCTGTCCACTTATGCAGTATTGAAGTTTGAATGCTTTGCAATGTATATTTGGCATACATGCTATCTGTCTCTGCTAAGGGACTGCAACCCTTTCAATGTGTAATGAAGACATAGGGATCCTCTTGAAGAGGGTTTCTTCCCTAAAGATGCTAAAAGCAAGCGGTTCCATTAGACCAAAGGTACCTTTCTGGAAGGAATTTCATTGATCTCATAAGAAAATACAAGAGCCACTGGAAGAAAAGGGGAGATGGGTGGAAGCAACAAAACATGCATCTAAATAATGTTTGCTCATGTACAGTTAAATATCACTCAATGGGAAGCATGGCATACATAGCCCATTGCCCCACTGAACCATGGCCATAGCTTGTCAGTACACTGGTTTATCAGGTGACTTATGTAAGTATGCTTACATAATGTATTTGGAACAATTGGTTGAAGGAATGTTGTTAGGTACTGAGTACATCATTCTGTGTTAAGGAATAGAAAGCAGTTGTACAGCAGTGATGTTTAAATTCTTGTGCAATGTATATTTGCTGTATGACCTCTCTGTCCCTGCAAAGGGACTACCATGCTGATGTGGTGCCATGAAGACAAAGGGACCCTCTTGTGGGGGAGTTCATCCCTAGAGGTGCCACAGGACTGAGATCCCTTTACATCAAATATACCTTAAGGAAGAATGCTTAAAAAGGCTAATGAATATTGTTGAACACACAGAATTACTTTCCGTAAGGAGGAAAAAGATGTAGCTTTGATATACTAGAACTAGTAGAGAATTTACTGTCAAAGAATTTGCAGAAACATCATCCAGTCCCAACTACTGGAGGAGATAGGAACTACCTAATATTATTAAAGCTCTGGCATAGAGGAGAGGACCCCCCCCACTTTGAGGAAACCTCTGTGGATCTAAGGACTAGATTAAATCCCTCCAGATATGAAACTAATCTAATTTTAACTGAAATTAAGATGTTGGACATGCTGCTTCAATTAACAATGCATTTTTCTTCAGTTTCTGTGCTCATTGAGACCTGCAGCCTACCAAAGGTATTGCAGGGCTGACCATGCAGCTAAAGAAGACCCTCTATGTAAGGAACCCACCCCCTGGAAAGTTGCTTGAAGGGTGGAGCCCAGTACCAAAGGAATGATAGAGTTACTGAGGGAACCAAATGGAGAAGGGGAGACTTACTTTACTTCTGCTACTGACCTGTCTGCCCAGTTACACTTCTCTCAGAACAAGGCCAATAACTAAAATGATGGAGCCACCCCTTTGAGAGGCAAAATACAAAGATGAAAGAGTCTTAAGGGGCATAGAAGAGAGCCCTTTAGAGGCCAATAGGCATTTGTGAGAAAGCCCAACAATGATGCAGCAAGCAGCTGGGGAGGGATCAGCTATAGCCATTCTGATGGCTGCAAGCAGCTGGGAAAGCAGGGAAGAAAAGCAATCATGTTGCATGCTGATGGGAGCAAGCAGCCAGGGTGGAGAAAGGAACTTGCTGAGGCCAATCCAAGAGCAGCAAGCAGCTAAAGGAGAGAGACAGCCAGGCAAAAGGTGAAGAAAACTGTGGGAAGGGACCAACTGCAATTCAAACCAACAGTCAGCCAGGAAGGTAGATGGGAAGGAGTAGGAGGGGGAGATGAAAGAAATCAATTGGCAGAACAGGGAAACAGGAACCACAGCACAGCCATAGTGAAAGCAAAACAAAATGCCCTATCAAAAGGTGAAGCACTGACAGTACTAGTGGAAAGGAAGCAAGATTCCCACATCCAGAGTGGAAGGGCATAAGCAGGAATTAAAACACCCCACCCCTCCAGGCAGGTCCCTGAGGAGATGATAGCAAGGTGGAGGTGGAAGGGACTCCAGCCCAAGAAGGCAGAGGGCAAAAGGAATGACAAGAAATGGAATATGGAGAGCATAGCATGATAGCATGGACAGAGGATGGATTTGAGACCACCAGACAGTGAATCAAAGATCCAGTCTTGGTGGGCAAAATCCCAAGGTCGCAAAGTTCTGTGTATGAAGAAACAATCATAGAGCAGTTATGGCAGTCCAGTAGAATGCCCAAAAGAATCCTTAAAAAGAAACAGAAGGTGCAGTACCAGCATAAAAAAAAATAAGAAGGAGAGGGAGGAGGGCCACAGCAAACAACAACAGGAGGGACGACTCTGTCCAGAAGTGCAGTGAATACAGGGTGGCCTAGAAACCAGTTTCCCAACATTACATGGGCTAAAGTATAAGTAGTAGCAGCAATGGCCATAGAATGAAGCTGACAGGAAGTCACAGGAATAAACTGCTAGCCAGAAGCAGCAGACATTGGACAGAGACAATAATAGGTAGGATGTGGTAAGTGGGATGGAGATGAGGCTGCAATGGATTGGTGGGAGTAGGACACCCCACAGCAGCAAACATGGACATCAAAATGACATTTGATCATGTGAGTCAAAAACTGCTTGGTGGGGACATGGCAAACAGTACATTGCACTCTGTCCTGTTGAACCCCAAGCATAGAGTTTGTCAATTCCAAGACTTCAACAGTAAAACAATTAAGCATCTGACTACTTGCGAACAAGTCACAAACAAAGATTAGGTAATCATTAAATGACAATATGAATACTGAAGGATAAGGGATAATATGTGCTCTGTTGAGTTACAGGTGGTGGAATTTGCTAGCAAGAATCTGAACAACAATTTATTAAAATATGTGGTCACAGCAATTGAAATGAGTTAAAACAGTAACAAACTGAACCAGGAGTGAGAGAGGATACTGAGGGTGGGAAGGATATACACATTTGTTTCTCTTGGAAATAAAATTTGGCAAGTCATCAGGTTCAACACAATATTTTCACTAATGGAGTCTGGCAACATTATTGTAGCCACTCGAACTTCACTCTCTTGATTATGTGATGCATAATCCCTCAGTGTAATTACAGCCTTGGGGTTGATGGTTTAACATCTATTATTTGAGTGTTATAATTGTCCAAGCAGTACCAACTTCTTTAGAGAGACTGTAACTCTTTTGCAGATGGTCCACTTCTTACAGTAACAATGCTCTGAAAATGCTGAGCAACCATGCATCCAGCAGCAACTTACTGATGTTCTAACACTCCTTCCTCTCTGCCTATCAGTTTGCCTACATTTGTAGCAATACTTCTTCATGGATCCAGTCATGAGTTCTAAATCACAGTGTTTGATTATGGCAGGATTAGCACTAGTCCCTAACTCGGGCAATCACCACCACATATTGCACTGACTCCAGATATGGCAGCAAACTATTCTTGATGAAATAATAAAATGTGCCCAACTGACACATTTAGAATAATTTGATCCTTTATCATAGAATCATGTTGGCAGAAAATGACCCATCAGCCCATTGAGTCTGCCCCTGCCCTCTCCTTATACATAACCCCTGTCATGGACCAGCCCCCTACCCCCTACTTCCCAACCTCATATATCTGTCTGATGCCCTCTTGAATTCCTCCACTGTATCAGCTGCCATTACCTCTTCTGGTAGTTTGTTCCAGGCCTCCACCACCCTCTCCATGAGGAAATGTCCCCTCACATTCCCTTTGTATCTTCCACCCTCTAACCTTAGGCTATGCCATCTTATTTTAGCCCCCTCCTTCCTTTTAAGTAAGCTCCCTTTCTTTACCTTATTGATCCCTTTTATGGATTTAAAAGTTTCAGTCATGTCCCCCATCTCCCTCCTGGTCTCCAGTGTGTACAGATCCAGCCCCTTACACCTCTGTTCATAGGGTTTCCCCTGAATACCCTGCACTATTTTCATTGCTCTTCTCTGAATTTTCTCCATGCCCTCTATGTCTTTGCATAGGTGTGGTCTCCAGAACTGTACCCAGTACTCTTAAGTGTGGTCTCACCATGGCTTTGTAGTGAAGCATCAGTACCTTCCCCTTCTGCTAGTGATACCCCTCCCTATGCATGTCAGAATTTCATTTGCCTTTCCCACTGCCTTGCTGCATTGATTCCCTACCTTCAGAATGCTGGATATTATGATCCCCAGATCCCTTTCCTACTCTGTTTTCTTGATTCCCCCACCCCCAAGTGTGTACTGCTCAGGGATTCTTAGGTCCCAAATGCATCACTGCCCCCTTTTTGGCATTAAGATTTAGCTGCCAAGTCTCTGACCACCCTTCCAGTCTCTTCAGGTCCTGCCTCATGGCCTCCACTCCCACTGGGGTGTCCACCCTATTACAGATTTTTGTATCATCTGCAAACAGGCACACCCTACTTTGCAGACCCTCTACTAAGGGTAGCTTGTGACATAAGTGACCACAATTGGGTGCTTTCAAAAATGGTGACTCAATCACGGTGCATGTTGACAGGTCTACCAACCAGGGAGGGTAACTGGATGGGGGGGTTGTGCATATAGCGGCAGGACATTGCTACATGTACACATGTGCAGGGGGAGAGAGTATGCTGAGCGAGGGGCTGAAGGGAAGGGAGAGTTTGTGAGGCATGGTACTGCAGTGGGCTGCTGAGCTGGTCCAATGGCATGGTGGGTGGGTAGGGGGACAGGGTTCCGAGGGTGCTGGGTTTGAGTCTGGGCGCATGTACATTTTGTTGCCCCCATTCTGAATTTTTTTTAAGGTTTTGCACCCCCTGACATTCATTCCCCTGGAGTTATGAATCTTTTAGTAAGAGGGTGCGGGGGCACAGCCCCCTGCATAACAATAAAAATCCTAGGTCCCCGGCACCCTTTTGCTGTGCGCTGGGGGTGTACATGGCCAAACCTGATTTTTGGCCATGTACACTCACCCTAACGGTAATCACCTTTTCGTGGTCACCATTATGACATGGAACCCTACTAAGTCACTGAAGTAAATATTGAAAAGGAGGGGCCTGAGTACTGACCCTTGTGGCATCTGACTCATCACCCCCCATCTGGCGTTCACCCCATTCACTACCACTTTCTGACTTCTACCCTCCAGCCAGCTTTCCACCCACCTACTTATTTTTCTACCCACCCCTAAGCTATCTAGCTTACTTACTAGCCTTCTGTGTGGGATGGTGTCAAAGGCCTTACTGAAGTCCACATAGGCCACTGACCCTCCCTGATCAATCACTTGCATCACCCAATTGAAGAATTCAATCAGGTTGGTCTGGCATGACTTCCGATTTGTGAATCCGTTTTGGTGGTCATCTTGCAGATTGCTTCTCACCAGATATTCCACCACCCTTTCATTTATTAATGCCTCCATCACCTTCCCCACCACCAAGATGAATGCTGACTCTGAAGTAATTTACACCAACCTCCCTACTGCCCCCCCCTTGTGCAATGGTATCACAATTTCCCTCCTCCAGTCCCCTGGAACCCATCCAGTGTCGTGATAACTTAAAAAGTCTCATAAGTCGGTCTGCTAGCTCTTCCCTCAGTTCCCTAAGTACACTTAGATGCAAGTCATCTGGTCCCATTGCATTGTCCACTCTTAACCAAGCTACCACCTCCTTAACCTTACCTATGCTGAATTGGATAGAATCTACTGTTAAGTGCCCCCTTTCCCTGCCCTTCAACTTAGCCCTCCCATGAAGACTGAGCAAAAATATTTAATATTTCAGCCTTCTCAAGGTCCACCTCCAGTTGCACCCCTCCCTCCCCCCTCAGTCTCATTATCCCCTGCCCTGCCTTCCTTTTTTCACCCACATATTGAAAATAAGTTTTGTCCCCCCTTTTTGCCCACCTGGCTGTCTTCTCATCCTTGTCAGCTTTAGCCCTCCTTATCTTCTGCCCTGCTAACTTCCTCTTTGCTCTATAAGCCTCCCTGTCTTCCTCCCATTGTGTCTTTTTATGTTTCCTGAAAGCTCATTTCCTTTCCCTGACTGCATCTGCGAACTCCCTTGTAAACCAGAGTGGCCTTCTCCTTTTCTTCTTCTTCCTCATCTTCCTTATACAAATCTCTGTGGCTTTTAGTACCCCTCCTTTGATGGCTTCCTATAACTCTTCCACATTCTCTCAACTCCTCAGTTCCTGGCAGCTCCTCCCTAACTATCCTCCTCATTCTGTTGAAGTCTGTCCCTCTGAAGTCCAGGACCTGCATGTTGGTCTATTTGGCCCCCTGTCCTAACCCTAAACCTTATGGTCTTGTGATCACTAGTACCTAGCCCTTCACCCACCACCACCTCTTCCACGCTCTACCCATTCATGAGGACTACATCCAGCAGGTTGTTCCCCTTGAGGGCTCCCTGACCAACTGATGCATGAATTCACTCTGCAGTGCTTCTTGGATCACTCGGCTCCTAACTGAGGCTGCACCCCAGGATCTCCCAGTCTATGTCTGCAAGGTTTAGATCCCCCACTTTCAGGGGCTACCCCCCATGGGCCATCTGTGTAACTGCCTGTACCAGCTGCCTATCCCCTTCCTCCCCCTGTGCAGGAGACCTGTACACTATCCCTAGTCTTAGGAATTCCCCTGTCCTTTTGTCCAGTGTAACCCACAGAAGTTCTGTCTCCCCATCCTCTACCAGTCCTTCCATTGACCTAATGTCCACCTGTATGTATAAAGTGACCCCCTCTCTTCCATCCTGTCCTGTCCCTCTGAAACATTCTGTAGCCTGGGACAATACTATCCCAGGTGTGTTTCTCTGTCCACCACGTCTCATTAATCGCTACAATATTCACTACAATGTTGAGCACTCCTTCTCCCATGGTGGCCTCCAAGTCAACTATTTTGTTCCCCAGGCTCCTGCTATTTTCTGACAGTACGTTCCACCATGAGCTTCCCCCTTCCCTGCCTGCCCCTTGCAATCTTCCTCTGTTTGTGTCATCTACCAATATTGTCTCTTCATCCTGGGGGGAGGCTTGTAGATCCCTTCCTCTACTGGCTTTCATAACAGACAATGACACTTAAATACTCAGCTTCTCATTACATCATGATGACATTACTAAAATAATACAATTTCATTGGCTGTAGCCAATTTTTAAAAAATACATAACCAAACACACTACCTCTAATAAAATATAAAATCTTTTTTAACAAATATACAAAAATACACACTCATTTACAGGAGATCAGACACATCTAAATCTATGACATTTCATATATCAGGAATTATATTCCAAACAAAAAGGGGGTGAGATTGAGGGGGTTATATACAAACATGGGAGAGGGAGGGAGGAGCTTAAAATTATTTCTATAACAGCATCAGTAGTTCATGAGGCCACCAGTTCAAAATTTTGGAATCCATGTAAAGAAAGTGAAATATGAACTTTGCATATTCATAATTCTTCTATGTTCTAAATAAGAGTGAATTTCAAAACCCTTGTTGGCCGAACACAGGTTTTGAGCTTCTCCCATATTTAGAAGCTAGATGAATTATGAATGTGCGGAGTTCATACTTCACTTTCTTTACATGGATCCTGAAATTTTGAAGTGGTGGCCTCACAAACTACTGCTGCTGTTACATAAATAATAGACTTGCTCTTTTATTTTTAGTATTTTTATCTCCTGTTCCTAAAATATTCTGACAAGTGTATCTTGATTATCATTTTTAATCAAAAATTTTTATTGATTTTACAACCATTAGTAGAATAAACAACAAGGCAATAACCATGTATATCAATATGCTGAGCTGGATAAAATAAGCCCCCCCATCCCTACTACCCCATCCCTACCCTCACTCCTCCCACCCACCGTGAGCGAGGTGTAGTATTAAAGAAGCATGCATAGCCATGAAAAACAAGCAAGCTTCAACCTGAATACTCTCCATTAAGATAATCATGGAGGTAACAACAAAGACAAATCAGGGCAAGTAAAAAGCGTACAGTTTCCCCCATGTTTTGGTACATGAGGATTTACAATGGTGAACACTAGCGATTAACTGCTCCACTCTGAGAGCAAAAGGTATTTCATGCAGCCATTCTGAATAAGTAATGAATGCCTGATACATCCAGTGTCTAAGCACAACCGTTTTAACTGACAGTGAGACAAGAGCCATGTGGTACAGTAGTAGTCACAGACATGGCCAGATATTTTCAGATATTTCGTGAAATTTCTAAAGAGTTTCTCTCTGCTGCCCCTACTGTGTAAATGGAGAAAGCAGGAGATTTCTTTAGAAATATCACATAAATGTCAGGAAATATCTGGCCATGTCTTTAGCTGTGAGTTTACCTTCTTTCTTTTACTTGAATCTTGAAAAACTCCCTGATGATGCAAGTAACCAGAAGAAATAGGCCCTGAAGACCTAGAGGTGAGTCCAGTTTTTGTTCTATTTGTGTCCACAGGGGAGATACCTTCTCACAGGACCAGAAGATGTGTAAGAGGGATCCCTCCTCTTTACTGCATCTAGAGCATAAAGCTGAAGGGAGGCGCCACATTTTTAATAATTTAGTCGGGGTATAATACATATTATTTAGGATCTGGTATTCAGTTAACCTGTACCCGTCCTGCAAGATATAAATATACAGATCATTCTAGAGTTGGGCCCAATTAATTCCAAGATCAGGTAGGAGAGTATTCTATGCCTTGGAATCTTTCGATGAGGAGGTTGGGGGACTAATGAGTAAATAGTTATACAATGCAGAGACTCCATGAAGCCTGCAAGATGGGCCACAAATCTGCTGCAGGAAGTCTCAAAAAATAGGGGGTTGTGGTAAACAAATTGATCAACAGATGCCGGGGTTGGTATATCTTGAAAATAGATGTCGACGTCAACCCAAGTTAAGTTTGTATTTCCTGATTGGTTAAAATAGAGAACTGAGAGTAGAAGTCTGAAACTTTAAGTTCTTGGGATATCAGAAGCCAGGCCGTGGGAATGGGGTTTCGCCCTATTTTGATATTTAAATTGGAGAGGATGGGTTGAGAGACGTCTGTAGTAGGAGACATTTTAAAGTATCCACATAGTCGAGATAAAACTTTAAGTGAGATACCAATTGGGAACAAGTTCATGGGTTTTGACAGGAGTTTCACAGGAGAGAGGAGAGTTCCAGAGGGATTCAGCTTATGGGTAGAGAGGAGGTCAGCATCAATCTGTAGCCAGATAGGGATGTAATCTAACTGTTTTTGGAGTCAGGTATAGACAGCCATTTCTCGCTTTTATAAAGGTGACTCACCCAATAGTAGAGTAAAAAGTTAGGTAGGCAGAGTCCCCCGAACTCTTTAGGCATGCTCAATTTTAGATAGGATGTTCTAGCAGCTTTATCTAACCAGATAAAGGAAGTAATGTCAGCATGGATTTGTTTAAAAATGGACAAGGGTAGCCAAACATTAAGCATATTAATGGGATAAAAGAGCCTGGGAAGACATTCATTTTAATGATGTTAATCCTGCCCCATAGTGAAAGAGGGAGAGTTCTACAATGAGAGAAGTCCTGTTGAATGGAACTCCATAGATCAACAAAGTTAAGCTTGTGCATAAGGGAGGGGTCTGAGGTGATAAAGATACCCAGGTATATAATGCCTCTAGGAGACCATTTTAAGCTGAATTGAGTGAAGGAGTTGCTATAAGTAAGATGATTAAGGGGATACATTTTTGTCTATTTAAATTCAGCTTATAATTTGAATACTTACCAAATGTATCAATTATTCTCAGAACTTCTGTTACAGATGAGACGGGATTTGACAGGTGTAAGAGGATATCATTGGCATAAACCGAAATCTGCGGTGCATGTTACCAATGGGAACTCCAGTGACACTGGGGGAAGATTTTAAATGCCTAATTAATGGCTCTAGATAAAGCTTAAATAGGAAAGGGGACAATGGAGATCCTTGGTGTGTGCCAGTATGAAGAAGGAAGAGAGAAAAGTAAACTTCATTACAATGAATTCTATCAGGTGGGAGGGTGTACAGTGTCTGGATCTATTGAACAAATTCTGAAGGAAAGCCCATTTTATGCAGGGTTGCCCACAGAAAATCCCAGCCCACTCTGTCAAAGGCATACTCTGTGTCAAGGGAGATTAGCACCATTGACAGGGAGGAGGAGGAGTCTGCTGCCTGAAAGATATGGGAGAGTTTGCATATATGATCAAGTGAAGATCTGCCAGAGATGAAACCCACCTGCTCAGGGCTAAGAAGACAGGACCAGACCTTCTCTATTCTTGTGGCCAGAAGTTCTACAAGAATTTTAATGTCACAGTTTAATAGTGATATGGACAGGTAACTAGCTAGACAGAAGAGCAGTTTATCTGGTTTGAGGAGGAGAATAATGGGGGCTTCTAATATAGTGGGGTCCAGGGCTTCACCAGAGAGCATATAGTGATAGAGCTGGAGAAGAATGGGGGCCAGGTCTTTAGCAAAGAGTTTGTAAAAGTTGGATGGGAGACCATCAGGGCCTGAAGCCTTGTCCAATACTAAAGTGTTGATAGCAGATTCCACTTCTTGTTGAGAAGGTGGGGTAAATAGGAAAGTTTGGTGTGGAACTGACAGAGAGGGTAATGTTGAAAAGTCTATTTATGTTGTCAAATTCTCCTTCGTCGGAAGAGATGAGCGTCTGCCATATAGTGAAGAATTAAATTGCTTAAAACAGTAACTATTTCCCTAGGATGGGTTTTAACAATACCATCAGGAGTGATGATTGCAGGTATATTCCTGGAGGTTTCTAATTTCCTAAGGCGCAGTGCCAATAAATGGCCTGCCTTTTCCCCATGTTCTATATACCTTGCTTTTGTTCTTAGTATAGCAAATTCTGCTTTTTCCTGTAGAAGGAAAGAATATTTATTCTGCAGAGAAAGAAGGGACTGCAGGGAATCGGGGGAGAGGTAGAGGAGGAGAGGAGAGAGACTGCTCTAGGGTTCGGATCTGGGCTAGTAAAGAAAGGGCCTCAGCTTCCCTTCAACATTTATGTGTGGAGGCAAGCCATATGAATTCTCCTCTGAGAAAGCACTTCAGAGCACACCATTCATGGTCTACTCTCTGGACAGAGTTGCCATTATTGTTCACAAAAGTTTGGATGAGGACAGGAATACTGGACATTACATAGTCATCCTTGAGAAGCTGAGTGTTCAGACTCCAAGACGTGTCCCGCTGAAAATTGGTGCCCAAGCTGTTGCATTGTCAGATAAGACAATAGGCTCTACCCTTGCATCACAGAGACCATGGAGCAGAGAATGACTATTCAAAACATAGTCTAGTCAGGATGGGGAGTAATGGACTGTAGAATAAAAAGAGAAAGTACAGGACAATGGGTTCATTATCCTCCATGGGTCACATAACCCTAATGAATCTAAGAACTCTTGTAGGGCTCTTTGAGCTGCTGACAGAGGTCTGAGAGGGCAGTTGGACTGGTCCAGGTCCTGGGTAGGAGGAAGATTCCAGTCCCCACCCTGAATCATTGGGAGTGTCAGACAAGAGGACAGTTTGTCAATTAGGTCCATAAAGAAAGCAGGGTCACCAACCACTGGGCCATAAATACTGCATAACACTAATTCCATATGGCCAATCATTCCTTTTACCAAGATGTAGCTCCCCTGTGGATCCACAATAGACTGATCCACCTGAAAGGGTACTGAGTGGTTTACCAGAATGGCAGCCCCCCTACTGGCAGATGATATCCCAGAGGCAAAACCTTGGCCAGTATCCTGCCTTCGGAGATTAGTGGCTTCAGAGGGGAGGAGATGGGTCTCCTGTATGAATGAGATGTTGGCATGCAGATGCGAAATGTGTTTGAAATTTTGATAACTTTTAGGACAATCCCATGCACCACTAACATTCCATGTGAGAAACGTTGTCATTGTGCTAGCTATATTCACAGAAAATAATGAGTAAACAGATCTTCCAGTATACACCTCGCATCCCTCCCCCCACCCTGCCCCCAGTGCACATCACAATGTATATAAAGATAAATCAAGTGAGCCAACTCTAAAGGATGCACCTTACCCCAACCCCAACCTCTCCCATCAATCAGCAAAATAAGCATATTCTCAACAAGTAGCTCAAATATAGATAGCTATATAACAGAATGCATGACATGGAGCACAGGTGTAGTTTGACAGGCACAAAAAGAAGGCTGCCTATGAATATAATGAATACGTGAAGTGTGCACAGTTCCAAAAACATACAAATTCCCTCCCTCCCACTCCCCAACAGAACTATGTACAAGCATCCCCGTATTCAATAATGATGACCTGTGATCCAGATTAATAGAAATGGAGGGGAGCAAATTCCCTACGACCCTGAGAGTCTTCCACTCCTCATAGCAGGTTGAAAATTGATGAAAGGCCTGAGATACAACACACATAAGAGTGCAAAGTGAATAATGGCATATTGAGAGCCTTTGGGCTTTCAGGGTCAACACCCCAACAATCCAGTACATGAGGCTGACTAGCTTTAGCTCCTGCATACCTACCCTCCTGCCCCCCACGGCAATCTGAGATCCGTGTAATGCACCTAAGGCCTCAAGTATGATATACCACAGTGACAAAGCAGTAAAGGAGTCAGCTCCCTACCTGTTTCTAAAAAAAATGGGCACAGGAAGTAATCTGATCAGGTCCCCTAGAAGAAGAGGGGAAGATTTGCGGAGAGCGGCGCCAGAGGGCTGCCATTTAAATTCAAACAGTTTGAAGCCACCGGGAGAGAAGAAAGTCAAGAAAAAGAAAACCAGAGGGGTGTCCATGAAGGTGGAAAGCAAAAAAATGACAGAAAAGGGAGACCTGAACACAGTACCATCCCGATAAACAAAACTTACGAAGGGAGCTGAGGTAATAGTAAGGCAGTGGGAACAACAACAACAAACCAGGATATTAGCAATAATAAACAACAATAAACATGATACAATGGTATTGACCCCCCCCCGCTTTGGGTTACAATTGTGTTAGTCCACTAGGGAGTCCAAAGGCAGATAGACTGGTACAGTATGGAAAAACAGTCCCTCTGGAAACCAAATTAAGAATGATTAGGTCCGGTCGCTAGTAAGGCACAACAGCCAGATCTTCCCCAAGTTAAGCAATAAGGCCTGGACACAGGCTGACAGATCCAGGGATTCAGAGGGCACTGTCCTCTGCATCATAGCTGGCAGATCAGCAGGACTCAAATGGCAACAGGCCAAAGAACAATAAACACAGGTAAACACTTGATATTACCATAAACAAAGCAGAAGTTCAGAAGCAGGTACTCTGGAGCAGATTCAGGAAACTTTAAATAGGGATGGCAATTTCATGCTAAGCTCCCTCTGAGATTGAGAAGATAAATCCAAGGATAGCCAGGCCCCGTCCACCAAAACTTGTAAATGAACTGGATATGCCATGCGGAATTTGATACTCACGGCAATTTGCTTGCACACAACAGGGTGGAAAAAGTACTTTCTTCTACCTGGTTTCTAGGGGTAGACCTTGAGTATTACGCAGCTTCTTATTTTCCCACAGAATTGTTTGTAGCTCTCCGGACTTGGACAGAACATGCTGCCATTCAAGGTAATTAAGCAGATTCACAATCACAGGTCTGGGGGGAGAAGAATCCGTGGGTCTAGATCATAAGGACTGGTGCACTCACTCAATCAGATAGGTGGGATTGTATGGAGATGGGCCAGCGATCTTAGTGAGCAATTTCTGGATTAAGGTGTTCATAGAGGGGCCCTCTTCACCTTCAGGTAGGCCAAAAATTAAGATATTGTTCCTCTTGCTTCTCCCCTCTAGATCCTCCATTTTTGTTTGCAGCTTAGCAATTTGTTATTTAAGTTTGATAATCTCAGGTTCAGACCTATCCTTCCAGGCTTCAAGGGAGCAAGTGCGGGCTTCCACATTTGAGATTCTGATTTTTAGGTCTCCCAGCTCACTTTTTACCACCTTCAGATCAAAAGCAATATCCTGCAAGATTTCCTTGAATGGCAAGTTCTAGTAGAAACCACTCCTCTGTTAGCGGTACTGGAGATGGAGGAGTGTTCGGTTGCTTAGTCGTGGCTTGTTAGTGCTGCTTTGGCTTCTTGAGCTTCTTTTTAGGTGAGACCGGGGGTGTTTGCTTGGGTAAGGCCGGGTGCATTTCTGCCTCCATTGTGGCATAAAGAAAGCCAATTGCGATGCAGAAAGCTCAGGATCCTCTCAGATAGGTAGTGTAGGAAGTATATAATGCTGTGACTGGCAGTAAAACACTGAATAGACGTTAATTAAAATGAATTGCTAGGGAGGTGAACAGGAGCTTCTAGGCAGAACAGCTAGTAGGTCGAGCACATCATGTGATCTCTATATATCTTGCTTTTTAAAGTGGCTGCATCCAATGAAATTGTAATATTTTGGTGATGTCATCATGATGTAATCAGAAGGTGAGTATTTAAGTGTCATTGTCTGTTATGAAAGCCAGCCTTTGATAAAGGATTAAAGGATCTGAAGCACATCATGTTGGCGCATTTAATTATTTTATCATGAATAAACAGTTTGCTGCCTAACCTGGACTCGGTGCAATATGTGGTGGTGAGTGCCCAAGTTAAGGATTTGTGTTTGACTGTTTTATCTCGAGAGTGCCACTGTTCTTGTACACACTTTTTGTGTTTAATAGGATTAGTACTGCAATCTGAGATACTGAATTATTGATTTGATTTACCTAAAGTATAAATAGTATTATACTGCAAAAGATACTTTTCAGCCAATCAGAACACAGAGCTACTGCCCTGTTATTCTGGAATAATCATACAGTACAGGGACGTTATGCTAATTATTGTGTTCTGACTGGATAAGCATAGTGCTTCAATGAATCTGTGAGAAACCACTAAATATTTCAGTCTTTCTCACAGACATGCTGCAGCCTTAGAGACAGAGCAATGTTGGTGCTCTGTTTTGAAACTTTTTCCTTTTTTCCAGTATAATAGTTATAATACTACAGTGGTTAAGGGTTTATGTGATAATAATAGAACTGGGGTACTAATAAATTATAATTTCATGTTTCCCATTTTACACTAAGATGTTTCATTTAGTTATGTGAGGTCACTACTTTCAGGCCTGAATTTTCAAATACTCATAGCACAATTTTGACACGTATGATCTACTTGCAACAAAACTGTTAGACCTCAAAAAAGGTTGTCTAACGTCTTGTCTCAATTAATGCAAGATGCATATAAAAATGATGCATGCTTCAGAATTGTGACACACATGTCATTTTTCCCTCTAAGGTACATAATGTGAATTATATGCATCAGAATGTTTGAAAATTGGCCCAAAACATTCTGCTACATTTGTGGGGATGCAGCTGCAGGATTAGAATGGCTGCAACAGTTGCAATAAAACCTCTGCAAACTCAGACCCAATATCTTTATCAGTATGACTGGTACTTCAGATGTAAGAATCTGATTTATATTAATAACTCTTTGAGGTATAATGCCTCACTGTACATCAGAAGGGCTCAGTACATAGTACTCTTGTCTCTTGGACAGAATGTTGCAGGACTGACTTCAATATTAGGAAATTAATTATTAAGATACAGTGTTGTTTAGTGTTTAGAGCACACACTTGAGAAAATAAAGATCACAAGTTCTAACAACACATTGCCAAATGCTCACTGTATTGTCTTGGGCAAATCTGTTGCAGTCCTTCTTGCTATGGAAATTCATGAAATTGGAAATAACATATTGCATTATGGTAGGGCTATTCTATGGGTAGATTTGGGAACAGGAAGGAGGAGACAGGGAGGTATGATTCCCACCTGGTGACATGTCATGGAGGGATGGGCAGTGGATCCAAAGGATCGCTAGGGCAGCAGGGCGGCGGGAGGCTGGATGTCATTGTCCACCTCGGGACTAATTTCTTAGCAAGAGACAGAGCTGAAATTGTGCAGGGACATTTCAGAGAACTTGGAAGGGGCCTAAGACAAGTGGCATACACCGTGGCTTTCACCAAGGGACTGCCTGTCTAAGGCTGAGGGAGGGAAGGATAGGGTACTCCATAACAGGACCTTCAACTCAAGGTACAAGGAATGGTGCAAAAAAGAGGGGTTTGGCTACACTGGGGACTGGAGACCAACCTGGATGGATGAGGGCCTATACAGAGGTGATGGCCTGCATCTGTATGGAAGGAAAACCACGGTCCTCAGTTGACAGTGCCTCCTGAGAAAGACCAGTAGGTCAAAGTGCCATGAAGGGTAGTGTGTCTTAAAGGCTTCCTGGATATTTGCAGTTAATGTACAGAATTTACTGAATTCTTGCACATCCATAAATGTGAGTATCTGAATTTAAAGTACTACAGTGTGTTCTTTGTGAATTCTCTGTGCCCTTGGTACAACACAGCTTTTTTTGTGATAGTTTAAATGTTACTTTAATAAACATTAAAACCAGCTGAGGGAGTGGTGGAAAGATAACAAGAGGCATAAACTGTTCCTCCACAGACTGAAGCAGTAAAAAGAGAAAACACAAGGGGAGGAAAATCCCCCAAGCAGCAGATTAATGGGAACAGCAGAGAAGTAGAGGACAAGGGGTATGGGAACAAAAGTTGCAAGAATGGAGGAGAAAATGAGGCAAGGCACAAGGGGAGGAAGTGGCTTGCAGTTAGATTGGCAGCATGTGCACAATTGCAAGGAGTCTTGAAAATAAAATCCCAGACCTAGAGGCCATTATGGCAGAGGCAGACCTGGATATTGTGGCCATAATCTGTCATGGTGCACAAGTAGCCATGACTAGAGTAGCACATGGCCATATGAGGCTAAACTCGGTTCAGGAAGGCTAGGGAGTGGAGTAAGGGAGGATAGATTGTGCTGTATGTAAGTAAGGATATCAAGGCAATTGAAATGCTAGAGAACCGGGGGTCGATTGGCTGGAGGTACTGTGGGTCACCCTGGAGACAGGAGCTGGAGCCACCATTTGCACTGGGGTGATATATAGACCTCCAACACAGTGGGGAGGAACTGGATAGGGCAATGGGGGAAGCCATCAGCACAATGGCAGAAGAACGGGAGGTGCTGCAGGTGGGGGACTTCAATCTGTTGAATGTAGATTGGAGCCTCCCAGCTGTGGCTGAGCTAGAAGCAGAAACCTCTTAGATTCCATGCATAGGGTATTTCTCAGGCAACTATTCAGGAAGACCATTTGTGATGGAGCAGTACTGGACCTGGGACTCACAAACAGGGACAGTATTGCAGATGACTAGATGGGATGCCATCTGGGGACCAGAGGTCACCATAAAGTTAAAGCGTAGTTTAACATAAGGAAAGCACCAGAGGCAAACCACATAAGGACAATGGTCCTGGACTTCAGGACGGCAGATTTTTATAAAATGGGTGAATGCCTCAGAGACAACCTAGCAGGAGGAAGTGCATGAATGGGGTGGTGGAACAATGGGCCAAATTAAGAGATGACATAACAAAGACAACAAACCTCTACATAAAGTAAATGAGCAAGAACAGGAGAGAAAAAAAAGAGATCAATATGGTTCTCTACATTAGTGGCTGCAATGGTTAAGGCTAAAAGGGTATCATTCAGGAGGTACAAAGAAGGAAGAGGATAGAGATGGACCAAGGAAAACAGGGAGAAGCAGATAAGGTGGTGAGAGGTGCAAAGGTGAAAACTGAGGAATGACAGCCAAAGTGGTAACAAATCGAGACAAGACCCTTTATAGTTATTGTACATAAGTGATATGAGGAAGACAATTGGAGGGATTTCTAGTTTACGAAGGGCAGGAGGGGACTGCACAGAGGAGGATTAGGAAAAAGCAGATAACCAGAACAGATACTTCTGTTCAGTCTTTGCAGTGGAAGGGGAAGGACCACATGAAAACAGCAGAATCACTGGGGGTAGGGAGGTAGGTATAAGTCCATTCACAGAGGAATGAGCATTGACAGGACTTGTGACTCTGAAAGTGGATGAAGCTATGGGACGAGGTGGGGTACACCCAAGATTGCTGAGGGAACTCAGGGGGGTACTGGCTGCACATCTGACAGCCCTATTCAACAACTCACTGGTACTTAAGTGATATCAAAGGACGAGAGGAGGGCAAATGTAGTTCTCTTTCATAAAAGCGGCAGCAGGAAGGATGCTGGCAACCATAGGCTGGTCAATCGGAAATCAGTGGTGGGAAAGTTAATTGAAAGACTTTTAAAGGAAAGGCTAAAGCAATATCTTGAATCCAGTGAGTTACAAGACCTGAGGCAGCATGGATTCAGGGGGAGAGAGGTCATGTCAGATAAACATGATCAATTTCTTCGACTTGGTGACCAGTGAAATAGATCAGGGTGGAGCAGTGGACATGACCTACTTAGACTTTATAAAGGCCTTCAACACTGTACCACATGGGCGGCTAATAAGGAAACTGTGCAGTTTGGGGGTGGGTCCCAAGATGGAAAACTGGTTGATGTATAGGGGGCAAAGGGTGGTTGTAAACAGCATGCACTCTGATGAGGGGAGAGTGATTAGCAGGATATATGGATATATCAGGGCTCAGTACTGGGACCACTATATTTAATGTCTTTATAAGTGACATTGAAGAAGATTTGGAAGGGACGGTATGCCTCTTGGCAGCTGCCACTAACATCTGCAATAGGGAAGACACTTTAAAGGGGTGAAGAAAATGTGTAAAGACCTAAGAAAACTCAAGGAGTGGTAAAGGGTACGGTAGCTGGATTTTAATGTGAAAAAGTGAAGAATTGTGCACCTAAGATACAGAAATCCAGAGGTGGGGTATAAACTTGGGTGAAGAGGTACTGATGGTCACTAAACAGAAATGGTTTCTTGGGGTAATCATATAGGTGACCTCAAGGTGGCAAAGCAATATGACAAAGCAGTGGGTAGTACCAGGAAAATGTTGTAGTGCATAGGGAGGAGTACCACCAGCAGAAGGAGAGAGGTGGTGTTACCACTGCATCAGTCACTGGTGAGACCCCATCTGAAGTACTGTGCCAGTTCTGGAGACCACATCTCAGGAAGGAAAAAGACAGGGTAGAAGCTATCCAAAGGAAGTCAACTAAAATTAAGCAGGGGCTGCATTGAAAGACCTATATGAAGGGACTGAAGGATCTCAATATGTACACACTGAAAGAAAAGAGGGAGAGGGGGACATAATAGAGATCTATAAATAACTCATGGTGGTGAATAAGTTAGAGGACGGTAATATTTTTCAGAGGAGGAGGTGCATGAGAAAAAGGGGCATGCAATGAAGCTGGAAAGGAGACATTCAGGAGGTATGTGAGGAAGTACTTCTCCACTGAAAGAGTGGTCGATGCCTGGAACAATTTTCTTGAGGAGGTGTTGAGTTCAAAAAGAGTGGCGGGGTTATCATAAAGTTGATTATGACCTGCGCAGTACCTAAACCATTTGAAGTGCATACTACATCTTCTACATGTAATAGGAGCCTACTATTGTCATAGATGAAACAATTTGTTTGTATGATGCTGTTATTTTTGGTGAAATAGAAACTATGGGCCCGATTCTCAAAGTCCTGCATCTGACGCAAGGTGCTTGCACCAAATAGATATGGTGCAAGGTGCACCTTGCGTCCAGGGCTGCCTCCACACAATTCTCAAAGGTTGCTTTCGTCTACCGCAGGCTGCCTGCCCCAAACGGGGCTTGCTCCAGCCCTGTGCCCTGCATTGCCCTGCGACATGGCGCTAAGTGGACTGTGCCAACGCAAGCTGCAGCTTGCAATTCATAGACAGCACCCAGTGGGAGAAATTCTAAGTCCCCTTAGACCAGCCAGGGCTGGCATAAGGGGACTTAGACATCGCTCCCCTAGGTGAGCTGTCCTATGGGTAGTGCGGCATGTCCCACCTCTCCAACCCCACCATGCCCCACAAGTGCCACATAATAATAATAATAATAATAATTTTATTTAATATAGCGTCTTTCAGAATATCAAAGAGCTTCACAAATACAACACTCTCAGCTAAACAATAAATAAGCATAAAATCAAAGAAAATCAGGAAATGCTTTTTCCTGTAGAAAGGTCTTCATTGCTTGCTTAAAACTCTCCACAGTCCTGCACTCTAGTAGCTGACGAGGTAGAGAATTCCAGAGGGATGGGGCAGCGAACATAAAAGCCCATGCCCCAGATGACTTCAGTCTAACCCTCGGAATCTCCAGCAACCCCATATCAGCCGAATGGAGTTGACACATAGGGGTGTAAGGAATCAGAAGTTCTTTCAAGTAGTCCAGACAAGGGACTACTAAGGCACATAGTGGACCCTTCATCCAGGTTGTGCACCCATAGGGCATCCAGGGCAGGAGCGCCCACTCCATCCTCAATGTGCCCCTCTGCATGTTGGTAGTGCCCCCCTCTAGATCCCAGTGTCCCAGTTAGTACCAGGACAAATGCTACCAACCCTCCCACTGGTGCCCTGTCCCCCACCCATGCAGGTAGTGTCCCCCATCCCTAGACAGAACAGGGGACTGGCACAGCCCTCTGCACACCTCCGCTGCTGGTCCCTAATTGGACAGACCATGCTGCCGATGGTCCAAGGGGCTTGCGGCGAAACCTCCCATGCACCATGCAGTTGCCGCACGGCTGGGGTTACCACAAGCATTGGGTCTTAGGTGCCAGGACCCCTCCTGTACCAGAATCTGGTGCAGTGTCCTTGGTAAATGGGGCTTTGGTGCAAGCTGCTGTTTGCCACAGCTTGCATCAAACACAGCTCCCTTCGAGAATCGGGCCCTATGTATCATATTTAATAAACTTAATAAAAGATATGAAAAATAGTGGTGGGTTTCAAGCATGCATGGGATAGGCACAGATAAATCTTAGCAGGAAAGCAGGGAAGGGGAGTTAGTCAGAGATTAGGTAGGGTCTGTGGTGATACAAGCAGAGGAAAAATGGGCAGATTTGGGTGGGACAAGCAGTCCTTTTCTATCAACAAATGCTATGTTTCTATACCCAGTTTTGACATCATCACATTGTTTGTTTGTTTATTTATTTATTTATTTATTTATTTATTTAAGAGATTAGCCAGGCAGGCATACTGAGAGGGGGACCACTCGTTTCCAGATGTGACTTGGGGGAATTACAAGGGGTACTTCAGGACAGATATTTACATAGTTATAACATAGGTACAGAGTATATACATGGCAGAGAACATTTCAGTACACAGGCAGTGTGAGAAAACACACGACTAGGCACACAGAAACGAAGCAAGACAGCAATACTTAGAACATAAACCGACCCTAAGAGGCAGCAGGTGAGAATACATGGTGCCTCACAAAACAGGGGCACATGGGGCTTATAGCTCAAGATTCCTGGTAGCAGGTGCAAGTGTCAGAGAAATGTGCGTGGAGAAGTGGGTTCAGGATTCTTGGGTTAGTGGTAAGCCTGATGTCTGCAGGTAGGTCATTCTATAGCTTGGGCCAGCGATATTTGAAGGCTGATTGTCTTTTGGATGTATGCATGAATGGAACTTGGATAAGTCTGTAGTCGGAACTTCTGAGTGAGTAGACCGGGGAAGGTTGAGCTGATAAGGCAGAACTGAGGTAAGGGGGAGGGATTGCTACCAGAATTTAACTATGACTCTGGAGCAGTGGATCAGTCTGCGGGACGCGAGTGAGTGAGTGTAGGGCTAGGGAGCTGTATAGGTCACAGTGATAGGTCATTGGGGGGCAGTCCAGGATGAAGCGACAGAAGGAGTGAAGGAGGGTGTCTAGGATGGCCAGGTTGGATGAGGGTGCAGCGCCATAAACCACATCGCCATAGTCAAGTATTGGGAGGCTCATTTTATGCACTATTTCCCTCCAGACCGTGGTGGGCATGCACCCTTTGTTGCAATATAGAGCACCCAGTTTAAGGTGCAGTTTTTTGTGTAGCGATTCTATGTGTATGGAGAAATCTAGGTGTTGGTCAAGCCAGATTCCCAGGTATCTGAATGAGGTGCAAGACTCCAGAGGGGACCCGTCCAGGGTATGCAATAATAATAATAATAATGGTAGACTGCATTAATTGTTGGTGTCATAGTTTGAATGAGATGTTTAACCAAGATCCCTTCTGCCTGTTGCTATTTTAGTGAATGTTAATGATCTAATCAAACTGTTTGTGAAAGGCAGAGGTAACCCATGCTGTCCCAGCCAGCTTTCTTCTCAATCAATCATAAAAGCCATTGTCCAGGAATCTGTGATGCAGTCACAGATCTGCTGCGTCTACCTACGGATTAATTTCACTGCAGATTTCTGTTTCAAACATGACTAAAGGGAGTTGGAATACATCTATATGAATAGTACTGTACACATGCTCCTATCTATGCCTTGAAGAATATTCATATTCAATAACCCTATGAAAAGTGATTTTCATTTTGGAATAGCTGATTGGGAGCTCTGAAGCACACAAACACTTAAGCCACTTATTCTTATGATTGCACAGATTGAGACTGCACATGCAAATAGTTGTCTGTGCACACTCATATTTAGTGCCTCATTGATATGGTATCTGTGTAAGCCAAGTGACACACAAAATGGGCGCTATGCACCAATAAGCAGGTAATATGCGCCGGAGGCACGTTACCCATACATGGAGCTCCACACCTGCAGACAGGTGGCCACTGGCAGCAGTCATGACTGACAGTCACCTGTCTGCAGCCCTGCCCCCCTGGCACACAGGACTCCACAGTGGGCAGTGGGCAGGTTCACGGGTTTGACCAGGCATCCAATTGGAGGCCTGGACAGAGTGGCTCAGTGGATCCCTTCTGCGGTTGGTGTGCGTTGGCAGTGTGCCCTGTGGATGTGCAATGGCCGGCGGCTGTGATGGCAAGAGGAGGGCAAAGCCCCTGGCCTTCCGATGTGGCACTGGAGCAGTGCACAGGGATTGGAGGGGTCCATAGGTGGTGCAGGGGGGCCATACCCCACATCCAGCTCCCACCCAAGGCAATGAGGGCCAGTGATGGGGTTGCCCAGTGGTGTCCTTGAGGTGACAGGGGGCAGCACCCATAGTCTGGTGCCCCTGTGTGGGTGTGGGTGTGGGTGTGTGTGGGGTTGGGGGTTGCCTGGTAGGGGTCCCCTCATCAATGTGTACAGGGGCAGGTGGCAGTGGTCTGAGTGGGTGGACAATCCACCCTGTCCCGGCGGGGTCCTGATAGTTGCACAGGGTGCATAGGGGTCTTAAGGCAGGGTTTTCCCCTGGCATAACATGGGGCCTCTGCACACCCCTGTGGCCAGCACTACACACCTTGTTGGACAGTGTGTAGTGCTGGAATACCACTCACTCACCCCGCATGTTGCTATTTGCATGGCCAGGGGATCAGGCGCATATGTGCTGTGTGCCCCCTTAGTGCATCCCGAGTGAGGGGGTGCATAGGGTGCAGAGTGGTTGCGTGCCCCTGATACATGCATGTAGCCACTTCACCCCATTAGTGCATAGGGCCCAGTAAGACTTGCTTGCAAATGACTGGCTGAGCCAAAAGAGGGAAGTTTGCTCATTTACTTAACTAAAGCAAAGTCATACGAAAGATGAAAAATCTACATCAGAGTTAGGCCATTTTATGCATGCAAAACATAGAGTAACCAGTCTGCGCTATTATGGGCACTCCCAAGGGATTCCCAAGGTAAAAATGCATTTACATAAAAATGGATTTCTTTGGGAGGAAAAGGTCATATGAATGAGATGGTGATAAGGAGATCTGCAGGAAAAAAAGAAATAAAAAATTGCTACAACCAGCATCATCTATATGTCTTATGAGACAAAAGTTAATTTAATGTTTTGCAAAGTATTCAGCCAGTATGTAAGTTTATCAGCCCACTGTTTAAAAGTAGACTGGTGATGGCTGACCTGTTGGCACAGTGGTAGTGCTACCTATTGCAACACCAGCAACCTGAGTTTGGGAACAAGCCCGAGTCATCAGAGGGTCAGGAGGGGTAGGAGGAGGATCAATCATCCCAGAGGATGCTCTCCTCCTTGGGGAGGGAGGGCTGCCAGTCTCTGCTGTGCTACCACCACTTGGGATATCACAGGTAGCCATACAAGTTGGAGCTGCAAGAGGACAGGAGGAAAGATGGTGATTGCCTGAACATGTGTCATAATGCATTAACGTGAATGCATGTGCTCAAAAGGGCTGGGTCACTACTCAAGGGGGCAGGAGAAAAAAACAGAAAATACCAGGTGAACAGAAGTTTGCTGGCTCCATTCTGCAGGCCCAACATTGCCAACTGTGGCTCTTACCACTGAACTGCACTTAAAACACTGTTGGGTATGTGGTCCCTCTACAATGGCCCCTCCCTGAGAGGCAAGCCAGGGAGGAACAGGTGGTGGTGATTAAGTCCCTGGGAAGGCAGATGATGGGTCTGAGGACAGAAGCATGGTAGATGGGAGCTCTCTAGGTGAAAGGGATGAAAAGCACTCTAAAAAAAAGTAGACAGGTGAGCAGGGAATTTAGTTTTGGGCTGTAGACCTCAGCACATTGTTTATCAGTACAGAGGCAATGTACCCACACAAAAGCCATTCTATGTTCACATGCAGCTGGATGGAATTAATTTACTATATGCATATGCTAGCATCACAGAAGCTTGAAGGACAGAAACAGGAAACAGAAACTGGCTCCTGGGCAGGGCACTAGGTCCCAATACTGACTTACCAAAGCCTCTAAACCTGCCTGGCCCTATGAACTCCACCTTATGTCCAGCTGCCTGAGAGTAGAAGTAGGTACCCCACTGTGCGGAGTAAGCCAGAGTGCCATGGGACCAGGACAAGGTTATGACACAGCTGGAGTGAAGTGCAGGGGGACCTAGTGCCACTAATCTAGTAGTGGGAAAAGAAAAGAAAATGACTGAAAGGTCCATGTAAATTAAGCACACATTAGGGAGGTAAGGATATCCTCCACTCTGGTTCTAGTAATACCGTATTGGTAGCACATGAAGTCTGCAAACTGGGGGTGGAGAGCACAATTTTTGAATTAATCATTCTAGGTGAAAGTAAGTGAAGTACCATCAAATAGTGCTCTTGGCCTGTAGATAGCCTAGTGAATATAATTCTTCACAAGAAACTGCATTAATGCGCCACATAAAGTTCTGACTAAAGTGACAAAAGTAGGGAAATGTGGTTTTAGGGTTCCCAACCTTAACTTGCCACCCACACCCCCACCCCCAACCAGGAAAAGAAAAAAAAACATTACAGTATTCACTGCTTTGACTGTTGGTCGAATAAAGGGTAGGGTCTTCCTTGGGGTTCTCAACCGTAACGATCACCTCATTGTGATATAGTCTTCAAATGCATAGAACTTTGTTTCCCCACATGTTGCCAACAACCTGTAGGCCCTGCCTGAAGAAAACATATCACATGTCACCTTATTTGGTCATGGAATGGGGTGAGCATTAGGGTTGAGAACCCCAAGGAAGACCCCACTCCTCATTCACCAACAGTCAGGACAGCAAAAACCATAATGTCTTTTCCTTTCCCTGCATGAGGGTGGGGTTGGGGAGTTAGGGCTAGAAACCCTAAAGCCACTTTGCCCTACTTTTACCACTTTAATCTGAATCCTATCTGGTGCAATAACACAGTTTTTTTGAAAGAATTAACTTTCTTTTTGAGATAGTAGAATCATATCCTCATTCCCACAGGTCCCAAAGGGACCTGTGTGATCACATTCATCTAGTTAGGGAAGTGCAGGATCTAGAGGGCCCTGCACTTCCATGGCTCCAGAATAGCAATTTATGTGGTTGGTTGTAATTGTTTTTTGTGGGGCTCACTTCAAAGGAAAACTATATTAAGTGTCCCTCTTGACTGTCAGTGGTTAATTGTATAAGGGCAAAAATGCATTTTTCATTTTTTTTACCGAAAACGCAGTACATTTCTGTCAGTTTACTCTGAAATTTCCTATGATTATAGTGGAACACAAAAGACACATTTGGTGCATTGTATATACTAATTGGACTTTAATGGTGGATTTGGCATCATGGCGAAGTTTAGAGATAATTTTTGGGGTGCAATGTGCACCACATGAACGTTTATGGAGATTATGTGTTTTAGTGCTGAAGTGCTCATTGACACACTCACACACACACATATATATAGATATATATTATAGCTGCACTATAGTTAGGGTTGCCCAGCCATGTCTATGTTAAACCCCAAATTTTGCACTTTAATAACTTTGCAACCATAAGATGGATTTGCCTGAAATTGTGCATGTGTTGTAGCACCATAGATCTCTGGATCTGGCAAGTTGTGTTATGGTCAGATGTGCGATTGCAGAGCTGCAGAATGCCAAAAAAATCACAAAATGGGGGATTTTGCACATTTCTTTGCTAGGGGTTATAGCCCAAAGGGTTTGTCTGTATGGTCTGAAATTCTCACAGAATATACAGTCTGGGTGAGTAATGTGCCTTTTGAAGATTTTGTGAAAACATATTAATCTGTTCAAAAATTATTCAAATTTGAATTTTCTCATTATAGTCAATGGGAAAAAATATATGTGCCTCTCAAAAGCTGCTGCCACTACATTTTACTGTCACAAATGGCCTCTGTAGTGTTGTGCGGCTGCTATCTTGTTTTCAGTTAGTGAGGCAGAAAAAATGCTGTAATTCCAAACATAGTGCCCCTTGGTAAACACCAGCAGTTGTGTTTACCTAATCAGGGGCCAAGGAACATGATCCTGCTGTTAGATTTTAAAAATAATAGTCCGAAAAATGTTTTTCCACTTCAGCCATTAGAAGTGTCACAAATTTGTGAAAGTCCGTTTGCGAAACTGTCTCAAATTTGTGATATTTCTTAAATGTGGCCCCTTTGAAAAGGTCAACATCTTTTCTGGCCATTATTTTTGCAAACTAAGGGCAGGATTATCTTCCTTGGCCCCCGTTTAGGTACACCCATTGGTGTTTACCTAAATAAAGAATATTTTTATCCTTTCAGTGCCTCCAACGGTTCTGAGGCATATTTGTATTTACTTTTACTTTTTACCAAACAGCCCTCCCACTCCCTCCCTTTGTGTGCTGTCCCACCCTCCACCCTCTGCCAGCAGTGCCCCAATCCCTCAATGACACAGAACCCCTCCCCCTACCTCCCTCTGTGCAATGTCCCACCCTCCGCCCTCCATTGCCAGTTCCCCCACACCAGCCCATTGTCATATTTTATTTGCTAACATCAGGGTGCCCAATCCCCATGTTGGCATTTGTAACCCCCCCTCCAGTACTCAGGGATACTGGGTAGCCCACTCCCAGTGTCCCGAAATAGAATATTTTGTTAAAAAACCTGTAAAAAAAAATAACCATCCCAATGTCTTTTTTTATATACCTGAAAAGAAGAAAACTGCCCCTCACTGTCTCCCCATCCCCCTCCCCATTCCCATCTTCTCTGTGCACACCCACCTCCCCGCATCCCCCCTTACCCCATACGTACCCCCGGAGGTTGGACGCTGTCATCTTCTGAGGACCGGGACACATCTGCACTCTTCAAAGCCCAACCGCAAACTGATGAAACAAGGTAAGTGCTGTATAATGGCTATCAATGGGGTTTTGAATTTACATTGATACACGGCAGCTTTTCACCATTTTTGAACCAAATTTTCAACATGGGCTTTTGGGGATCCCCCCTCATGAACACTGTCACTGTCATCTCATTAATCGGGACTGAAAGATGACTTTTCAGTCACTGCATAGAATCAACTTTTGGGACTGATTATCAAAATGACAATGCCAGAGTTCGTGAGGTGGGGTCTCAAACAGCCCATGTTGAAAATTTGGTGCAAAAATTTCAAAACATTACTCTGTTATGAGCATATGTTGTGCAGTTTCTATGCACGCTAGTAACTTCTCCAATTTTTAATATTTTCACTCCATATTTTCAAAATTGCCATTTTTATCACCCCTCCTCATGAACAATATAGCTGTAATTTTCCACATCCTGCCCAAAATGCATTTTCGTACCTGTGGTGCAGAATGGTGCAACAATGCATGAAATCAGTTTTTGGGATGGATTATCAAAATCACAGTGCCAGTGTTCATGAAGGAAGGTCCCAAAAAGCCCATGTTGAAAATTTGGTTAAAAAATTCCAAAAAATGACCACGTTATGAGTGTGCATTTTGCAGTTTCTATGCACAGTCGTAACATCACCAATTTTTCATATTTTCACTCCAGATTTTCAACATTACTATTTTTCATACCTCTTCATGAACAATATATAGCTGTCATTTTTCACAACCTCCCCAAAACATGTTTTCACACCTGTGGTGCAGAATGGCCCAGTCGCTTTTGAAATTCAATGTTTGGGACAGATTAACAAAATGACAATTCCATTGTTCATGAGGAAAGGTCTCCAAAAGGCCATGTTGCAAATTGGGTAAAAACAAATCTGAAAATGCACAAGTTACATACGTCCATTGAATATATTCTACGCACGTGCATAACTTTGAGGGATTGGAGCACAGGGTCAAATAATGACATTATAATATTATCATAAAAAGAAGGGAAATTAAATGCCCAAAACTCCATTGATGCATCTTTTAGGGTTGATAGTCGACAACAAAAGTTTGGAAATTTGATGTTAGAGTTTCCACCCTTACCACGCCCCATCCCTCCATCCTGTTCACACCAACTGGCATCAGGGTGTGCCATGGGGTCATCAGGCATAACTCTTACCACAGTCTCCTGAAGTGTACTTTGTCAGCTGTTTACACATGGAATGGAGTGAGCGTTAAGTCTGACAACCCCATAGCACCATGCATCAACTCTAACTGTGCATTAATGGGTTTGCAGTAATGTATATGTGTGTGTGTGTGTGTGTGTGTGTGTATTTTTATTGCAAAAACTTTGTTAATGCATCAGTTAGGGTTGAAGAAACAAAAGTAGGAAATTAAGTGTTAGGGTTTGAAAACACCCCAAGCTCAATCATCCCACCGCCTCCTCCCTACACACCAACAGGTGCCAGGGTGTGCCTTGGGGTCATCGTCCTAACTCTCACCCCATTCCACGTGTAGGAAGCTGAGGTGGTACAGTATAAGAATGGGGTGAGTTGTTTTCCTGATGACCCAAGACACAGCTGACACCTGTTGGTGTGTGGAAGGTAGGGGTAGGGTGGGGTGTTGGGTTGGAGGGTGTTAGGGTTGAAATCCTATCACCCTCATTTCCCTGCTATTGCTTCTTCCTCTGATGCGTGCTCAAAACTTTACAATAGATCACTACTTTGAAGGTGTAATCTTACCCTTATATGTTTGTGGGAGCACAGGTCCCTCTGTGTCCTGTGTTTCCATCAGTATATAGTGTGTTGTGGTTGTACCTCACTGTGGGAGTGCAGGCTCCAGAGGGTCCTGCATTCCCATCACATTCCCATCACTCCATAATGGTATCCATTTGTGAGAGTGCAGGGTCTGGCCCTACAGGCCCTGTGCTTGAATCTATCCATAACTGTAGAGACATTGTAAGGAATTGTCATTTCCCAGTGGGAGTGTAGGGCCCAGAATCCCATTACTGCAAAATGGTATCCATATGTGGGAGTGCAGGGCCCCCTGGGCCCTGCACTCCCAACTACCCAAAAGGGTAGAGACAGGGGACCCTGCGCTCCCAACTACCCAAAAGGGTAGAGACACAGAGCAGACCTAAAGATGTTTCAAGTAACCCTTGTGATACAAATAGCACAATATCTCAGTAATCATAGCAACCTTGGAAAAAAATTCCACCGCAGTTGTAATCATGTCCTGGCAACCTGCACACATGCTTAGTATAAGCTGTGTTTAATGAAAAACCTGTATCTCAAACTGTTTTTGAGACATAGGCATCAAATGGTACTGCGACTACCACAATGTTATCCTATGGGAAATTTCCAAACTTCAGAATGTTATAACTAAGGAAGCAATGTAAATTTTATCACCAGAAAAAGTCACATCTTTGGGGCAAGCCATTTCTACCCTGAAAATGTCACCCTGAAATTCCAAGCTGTTTTTTTTTGCAGTGAAGTGACAAAGAAACAGTAAACTTTAAAAATCACTTTTCATGAGCAGTCAAAATCCCTTTTCGTGAACTGAATCCCTTTTCCCGAGGTGTCAAAATCCCTTTTTGTGATTGTGAGACAGGATGGCCTCAGAAATCCCTTTTCACAATATGAAAAGAGTTTTGACAACTTATGAAAAGGATTTGGCTCACAAAAGGATACGACAACTCTAAAGAGGATCTGAGTTGTCAGACCAGATGGCCCAGCAGATTATCCTTTTCATGATGCAGAAAGGATTTTGACACCTGCAAAAGAATTCAGCTCTGAAGCGAGTTTTGACAGCTCACAAAGGGGATATGATACTAATCCTTGCCCGTGGTCTCAATCACACCAAGCTGAATCCCTTTCGCGAGATGTCAAAATCTCTTTTTGTGATCGATGGACCAGATGGACTTGCCAAAATCCTTTTCATGATGCAAAAAGGGATTTTGACAGCTCATGTTCAAATCCCTTTTCACAGGGTGTCTAAATCCATTTTCACATCTCGAAAAGGGATCAGAAGCGAGTCATGAAAAAGGATTTTAAAAATTATAAATAAACATTCTGGGGCCACAGTAAAGTAAAACAAAGGCAGAGAACAGTAATGGATGCTCATGTGAACAAAATCCATGCTTGGATGTCTGCAGAAGACATACCTGGGTAAAGTTACAATGTTTTGTTTAGGCAGAAAAATGAAAACAAGATGGCAGTTCGTAAAAAAGGATTTTTTTTTCCCACGAAGAAGGATTTAATGAATCCCTCTTCATGAGCTGTCAAAATCCCTTTTGTGAGCCCTAAATTCCTTTTTGTACTGTGCAGCTATCCAAAAGACTGAACTGAGCATGCTCAGAACCCAAAATTTAAAAATGTAATAACTTTGAAATGGATTAATATGTTTTCACCAAGCACACGTTGTCTTGTTCTTTAGGGCATGCTCTTTCTACTCTGAAAACTTCAGACCAGAATTCCAAATGGTGTGGCCACAATGTGGTGAGTTAAAAACAGCCAAAACAGGCAAAAAAAGTGAGTTTGACATTTTTTTCACTATTTGCAGCATGGAATCTACAATTCCAATTGAAACGAAAATTGGTACATCAAGATATCTACCCCGCAGGACAGTGCATACCCATATTTTTTACAAATCTGCTGAACAGCTGCAAAGTTATTAAAGTGCAAAATCTGAAGTTTAATATTAAACTGCCTACACATCCCTAACTATAGTGGCACTATCGCTCCACTATAATATTAATATATACATATATACAGTATATATATATATATATATATATATATATATATATGTATATATATATATATATATTTATACAACATGTGTTTTGGAATAAATCTAGGGATAAAAACTAGAATCTCAGGCAGGCAGTGAAGATATCACTGATATCTCCACGTTCCTATACGTCATAGTGCTATCTCTATGTTTCTATACATCATGGTGATATCTCTGTGCTCCTATACGTCAATTTTATGAAAACAAAAACATTGAAAAGCTGTACCGCTCCACAAGCTGCAACACCACCCCCACCCACAATGCTTGGCATCTGGTTGATCTGCCGTAATTTTCAAACCAACAGTTATGCCATGAGCTAGAAGTATAGCCTAGAGGTTAGAGGAATGAGGTGTGAAGAAGCTTGATACATCCAGCAGACCAGACCAGAGTTTGATTCTCACAACCTCGACTTGCATACTGTGTGACTCTGAGCAAGTCACTTAAGGGCCCAGTGCTCCCAGGTCACTCCTAGAAACAGGCATTTGTGCCTAGTGGGCCTTACCCAGTTACTAAAAGACTAAAAAAAAAATAAATAAAAAGAGGGAGAGAAAGAAAACTTATCTAGTTGATCATGCCGTTTTCCCTTGGTTTTAATAAAACAGTTTCACTTTCCTTGTCCTAAATTTGCAGCGTGACCAAGTGCTTACACCACACATAATGTGGACCTGCCAGTAAATTAAAATCAGCAGTCTCCCCGAGGTGTTAGAAATGTAATCCAGTTTAACAAGCGTACTTGAACTTTTCTTATGACACTTAGCTGACAGTAGAAACAAGCGAGAGTGTGAGTGAGTCGCAGCTTTAGTGAAGGAACGGAAACCCGATCGAGTGTTGCTATATATGATCAACTCCCACTGCATCTTTTCTGGACTTGTGAACTCCCCGACACAGTCTAGACACTCAAGATGAAGTGGGGGGAAGAAAACTATCACATTCAGAGTGACTGCACTATTTGTGGGTGTTCATAGTATTTAGGAAGTATGCAATAAAGGTAGATTAAGGATTCAAAACAAAACAAGGTTGGGAATAATTGCACCATTTGCATGATTCCAGTTCTGCTAGGAAGAGAAGCAGATAAAACAACCAGCAACATAAATGTATTTTAGAGAAGGTAAGCAATCATAAAATGTGGGGTTTCAACTAGAAATAATATATTGCAAAAAGGGTTGACAGTGTCCTTTAAATCCCAAGACTGACATAGTTATGGTTTGCTAAAGTTACAATGTTATCCTATGGGAATTTACATTTTTTAATTTGTATGTTTTTTATGTGGATCCTGAATTGGTTTGGAGAGCATTTTGTGTTGTGTTAGTGTTGTAGTACTCATTGAGACCTTTCTTTTGATATATTGATTGCCCCTTAACTCCAAATATTGATGGAGTTATGGCTTGTTAAAGTTCAAATGTGCAAAAGATACTAAGTCCAAATGCTTGTTTCATATGAATCAATTCTATTTCGTGAGATTGTGTCATTCTCAAAAAATAGGGTTGGTTCATATGAAACAAGTATGTGAGAAAACAAATAAGTCTAAATTCTTGTTTCGTATGAACCAATCTTGTTTTGACAGATTGTGTCATTCTCACAAAACAGGATTTGTTCATACAAAACAAGAATGTGAAAAAAAGCACTAGGTCCAAATTTTTGTTTTGTATGGAGCTAAACTTGTTTTGTATACCCTATTCTTGTTTTGTGAGGCCATACAAAAATCACATTTCTAGGTCATTTTTCCCAAAACTAACTGCTGAGTCCAGCTAATGAGGACCCGTTTAACAAGAAACATGTGTTGGTGTCTCTGCAAGATATGATTTTTATGGGTTTTCAAAAAAGTAAAAAAAAAATGAAAGAAGGAATACTGTGATACAGAACAAGATTTTTTTTCTCACGAAACAAGATTATCCCCCCACTCACACACATACACGAAAAAGAATCTTGTGTTCAACATGACCAAATTCTTGTTTTGTACAGACCAGCTATTCAAGTGTCTGCACTGAGCATGCTCAGAAACAGAATTTCAAATCCTTATAACTCTAATTGATTACTATTTTCTTACCAAACCAATTACAAGCATTATTCTGGGAAAGCCCCTTCTACCCTAAACATTTCAGATCAAAAGTCTAAACTGTCTGAGTGCTAGGTGGTGACAACCCCCACAAAAAAAACATCCATTTTGTTTTTACATTTTTCACTATCTGGATCTCACAATCTGCACATCCAACTGGAACAAAACTTGGCACATCTAGAGACCCTTGCCCCTGATACTGTGCATGCAGACTTTTGTGCAAATCCATTGAATGCAGGCAAAGCTATTAAAGTGAAAATTTAGGGGTTTAACAAGAAATAGCTTTTTCAACCCTAACTATAGTGGCTCTACTGTGCCACTATAATAATGAACTGTATGCAGAAGCATAGTGTACATTTATCTGATTTGCAGTGGTTAAACCAAGATGTTGCTTACTGGGCCCATTACATTTGGTTAATATTTAGTCAGTGTGTTTCTTGTAGTGATATCTAGTTTATGGGCTACCCCTTAACCAGCAGTGCTATCCATATTTTATTCATTAGCTGACAGTACACAATTCATAGTATATTACAGTGGGATTTGATGAATTACTGGCCCAGTGGCACAGATGGCTGAAGCACCATGCATGTCACCTGTTGCCATACTGGTGACGCAGATTTGGGAACAGACCTGGGATGCCAGGGGTTGGCCAGGGTGATAGAGGAAAGAACATCTGGGGGACTGCTCTCCTCTCCTAGGGAGGGTTACCATACCTGATTTTAGCCCGGCCCCTAGCATCAACTGGGGTACAGCATCCAGAGATTGTCTGGCTAAAGAGTGAAATGGCAGCAGCTGATATAATCATACTGTATACTCCCAACCCCCACTCATTCATGAAACACCTCCAAATGCTACTCACTTTCATTAAATATAAAACAATATGGCTCCAATCTTTCACTCCTGTCTGCGAAAGGCTGGGATAATCCTCACCCCTCCAGGGATTAATCTGATAAATTTTGTTATTCTTTGCTAAACATGTAAGGCCCACTGAGATATGTTAGTTTATGGGGTGACTCAGAAGCACAGGGAGGTTAACTGACTTGCTCAGGATCACATATACACAAATGGAGGTTGTAGAAATCAAACCAAGGTCTGTTAGATGTAGCAAGCTCATTACAACTCATTGCTCTAACCACTAGGCTATATTGTTAGCCTATTTTGGAAGAGCTACTATTCTGAAATAATATTAAAATGTTTCAGAATAAAGAAGACTGCAGCTTAGTCTATGATGGGTAATATTTTTCATTCACTAACTTCTCAAGATGGCCATTTTAACATTTCACAGCTCAGTCCACTTATTCATCTATGTGTTGTCTTTGTTTCTTTAAATATCGAAATTATCTGAAATTATTTTTCAAAGTTTTAGACATAATTTCCTCATGAGAGTCACTAGGCTACTAACCCAATTATTAATTCGATCCCTATAAACCATCATATGGTATTGCATTTTGGTCTCTGTGTTTGATGTTATTGTGTCATTTTAAAAGCTGATGTGTGCTTACATATCTTGCTTCTAATTTATGCTGTCCTATACTTGGATAGAAATTTAGAAATCAGATTAGCAACCTAGTGAGACTACAGTAATGAGACTGTGTTTAAAATGTTGGACAACACATTTGTGAATAAGTGACCTGTGTCACAAAATATGAAGACCAGTGACCATCTTGACAAGTTAATAAACCCCCATGATACTCAATGAAGATCATGTTGCATTCTTCTTTGTTCTGAAGCTGTCCAGTCTTCACCCCTATGATAGTCATTAATCTGCAAGGGAAGGGGCATTGCATAAGAGCATGCATGTCAGGGCAAGCTGTCATAAAAATCTTTGGGTTAGCATTCATGTCACTTTGTGGTCTGATGAGATTTTCATAAGGACATCAGATCTCAAAAGATGCCCTTAACCTTATTCTGCCCAACCGTAGACTGTCATTAATATTCTGACTCCTGCAGGGTAAATTTTACCAAGATAGCTATGCACCTCAGCCCAGGACTACTAAGAAATTGTGAACAAGTGGCAATGTATATTCTGTATTTCATGGAAATGAGTGGGTTAGAGGATGATAAATGTGACTTACAATAATACCCAGATTTGGAAGTTATAAACAGCCTGGTTGGAAAGGGCTCCAAAGATTTGTAAATATCTGTGTGCTACTACCCAGAGTGTTGGAGACACATCTTACTGATAAATGGATGATGGTGGGAGTGGGACCAATAAATCATGCAGTGGAGGTCACAAGGTAACAAAAAAAAAACATTTCTCACTTTTTCCAGGGTGAATTTACCATTTCACAAGTATGTCTGCAGATTTAAAATGTTTCCCTGCCCTGGTCTTTGCATGCAGAATTTGAACAAGTGGAATATTCCAGTATGAACCATCATATTGTATAGCATTTGGTGTCTATGTCTGATGTTATTGTGTCATTTTGAAATCTCTGTTTAGATGGCTGACATGTTCTCCCATAACTTGTTCTAAATGTATACTGTCCTATACTTGGACAGAAATTTAGAAATGAGATTAGCAACCTAGTGAGACTACAGAAATGAGATTATGTTTAAAATGTTGGAGCACATATTCAGGAATAAGTGACCTGCATCTAGAGATGCAGCAAAATTTAATTTTACCAGGGAAATTCTGGCAAAATTATGAATTTTGCCATGTGAAATATTTTGTGAAATTAGTGCAGTTTGTGAAATTCTTCACGGGTTCGAAATGTGGAATTTCGCTGGTAAGATGCAGAATTTTACCCAAAAATGGCAATTTCACCCGTAGTGGCGAAATTTCACCATTTACTGGTGAAATTTGCATATTTACAAAGAATTTTATATTGGGTAATCCATTAAATTTCATAAAATGTGCAAATTTCCTCAAAATATTTTGCATAATCAAATTTTCTGATTTCACCCATTTCTACCTGCATCATACAACATTTTAACCAATGACTATATTGACAAGTTAAGAACCCCATACAGAACCCAGTAGAGATCAAGATAAAGTCTTCTTTGTTCTGAAGCTGTCCAGTGTTCATCCCCATGATAGTCATTAATCTGCATGAGGAGGGGCATTGTACAAGACCATGCATATCACAGCAGGTTGTCATGAAAATCATTGTTTTAGCATTGATGTCTGTTTGTGGTCTGATGGGATTTTCCTAAGGACATCAGTTTTCAAATGATGCCCTTAAGCTATCTCTACTGAACTGTAGTTTGTCACTAATGTTCTGATTCTGGCAGGGTAAAGTTTACCATGACAGCTGTGTACCTTAGCACAGGATTATTAAGAAATAGGAAACAGATTGCAATGGATAGTTTATATTTCATAGAATTGAGAGGGCTAGAGGGTGATGAATGTAACTTACAATAATACCCAAAATGGAAGTTACAGATGCCTTGATTGGAAAGTGCCCCAGAGATTTCTAAATATCTATGTGCTACTGCTCAAATGGTTGGGGATGCCCCTTACAGGTAAATGGAGAATGATGTGTGTAGGGGTTCAAAAAATCAGGCAGGGAGGTAAAATAAAAAAAAAATGTCTCACTTTTTCAGGGTGAACATACAATTTCACAATAAGTATGTTTGTGAATTTTACATTTCTCCCCATTCTAGGCTTTGCATGCAGGCTTTAGACAAATGAAATGTCCCCCTTTTAATGAGGTACTGTTTGTTTTTCATTTTAAAATATATAGGGTTGCCATTGTAAGGCAACCTGAATTGTCAGTGGCCTTCCAGAAGAAATGGCAAAGGCTGAGAGCTGGGGGTGGGGGGTAAGTAGGATAGGTAGCAGACGTGGGGGCTGGTAGGGGGAAGGGCCTGGTGACATCAGGAGAAGAGTCAAATGATGCAGGTAGGAGAAGGGCAAGGTGATTGGACAAGGGGTGGAGCAAAGGTAGGGGTCCTTTGGGGCCCTAGTGGGATTTAAAAGGTGATGCAGAGGAGAGATTCTCCCTCTTTCTGCTAAGATTTTAAACTGAATTGATCTTAGCACATTGATTGGCAACACAGGTTACTTGATACAGGATAAGGCAGTTAGATGGGGTTTCATGAAGGACTGTGCACAGCTGTCTTGGGCAAGGCATGGCTACAGGCCTTACAATGTTTACTGTTTTTGTGTGCTTGATTTATACTTTAAGGAATTTTCATTGGATATTTTCAGGTTGTGCTTGGTAGCTGTGGATAATACATAGAATTAAGAATTTCAGGCTGCATTTTGGGTTTAATGTGGTTACAGGGGCTGCCGACTGAATGGGAGGTTGATTCAAGATTGGTACAGCTTGCAGACCAACTGACTGGGAGAGTTGTGAGTGCAGACCTCGGCAGGGCACATTTATTCCTGCCTTTGCGTACTTCTTTGTCTAAGGATACAAGAAGCGAGATCTTGTTTCAGTTCCTTTTGTGCAAGTAGTGCTGAGTTTGGGGGTTTAGTAAGGGAGAGTGGTAGTCTACCATGGTTGGGAGGTACATGGCTGGAAGGTTTTTTTGAGCACTGGAGGATTTAGAAACAGGAGGCACGGTCGCACGGTTTTTCAACTAAAGAAAAGACCTCTCACCTTGACTCCGGTTTTTGGTTAGGAAGAGCTCCAATTGATTGTCGGAATGGAGGTGATTTTCAGATCTGATCCATGTGGCATAGAGGGCTCAGATGTTGCCTATCTGAGTGTCGAATTGTGGATCACGTGGTATGTGTGGCTAAACATGGCCTCAATTACATGGACGCAGAACGGGCACTCATTGGGATACTAGAAAGAATGTTCAAACAAAATAAGGTGTTGGGACCTGTTGTCACAAGGGCAAAGAAACTCAGGGTAGATGACCAGGACAATGAGCAATATCATTGTGAAACTGGTAGATATGGCATATGAATACAGTTATCTCTTCGGTAAAAGATGTTTGATTCAAAGCAGGGGTCTCATTACAAGATGTTAAAAGTCAAGTTGGGACCTTAGGCTTAGATCAGGGTACAGAATGTAACATTCACTAAATTTCAGTACTGAGATCAGGTTTTATAGGGCCAAAAGTAATTCATTGAAGGACTGTAAGCAGAATGTGGTAAGACATAGCACAATTATGGGGAGAAAGTTAACAAGACTGCAATGCCTGAACCACACATAGGTAGGTAGGTATCACCAAAACATCAACTCATACATTTAGGGAGTTAAGAACTTAATGTGTGGCACATATAGTTTGTATTTGGACATCAGCAAGGCCACAGAAAGAAGAATTCAATGTAGGCCAATGGGAAGGGATGGAGCGAGCGGCCGCCATCTTGGTGGAGGGGAGGGTCCATGTGGTGGCCACCATTTTAACATCACAGCATGGCAGCCACCAATTTGTAGAGGTGAAATCTTATTTTGGGGGATATTGTAGCCGCAATGCTATGCAGGGACATGGAGGGGGGTGTCAATAATGTTCCAAACTACATGACTCCCAGATGGGAGTTATGCAGCTGTTGCCTGCTATATGATGTGTTTTTTATAATGTCATGTCCCATAAAGTGGAAGGTTTTGAAATACTTCCAGGCTAAGGGCAGAGTCAAATCAACAAGGCAGCCCAATAAGAATGTGGGAAAATTGCTCACAAATAGGTTAAAACAGCAGAAAAAAGCCAGATGGGTGTCTGCCCTAATAGATAAGATGACTGGGGTATTGACCTCTGATCCAGCCACCATAGCCAATATTTTTAGTGATTACTATCAGATATTATATACGGCACCTCCATTAAATACGGATTATGACAATAAGCTTAAAGAATTCCTACAGAATGTGGAGATACTCAAACTCAGTGTAACCCAACAAAACTTACTAATAGGTGAAATTACGCTTCAAGAGATCTCAGAGGCTATAGATCGGCTGTCAGATGACAAAGCCCCAGGCCCAGATGACTTTCTTCCCTCCTTTTACAAGTGCTTTAAAGCTGACTTGATCCCGTATTTAAGGGTCTTATTCAATTATATTTATTCTGCCCCCATTAAGGAGTCCACAATCTTTGAGGTTCAGATTGCTGTATTGCCTAAACCCGGTAGGGATCATTCTAGCATAGATAATTACAGACTGATCGCTTTACTAAATATAGAGATCAAGACACTAACTAGTATTCTGGCAACCCATTTAAAGAAGGTCTGGGGGAATGTTTTTATAAGTGACATTGCAGAGGAACTGGAAGGAAAAGTATGTCTCTTTGCAGACGACACAAAGATCTGCAACAGGGTTGATACACAAGATGGAGTGGAAAGGATGAGAAGGGACTTGGCAAGGTTGGAGGAATGGTCAAATGTATGGCAGCTCAGATTCAATGCAAAGAAGTGCAAGGTAATGCACCTGGAAGCAAAACCCAGGGAAAAGTACACAATGGGGTGAGATACTGACAACAGTAAAATGGAAATTTTTTGGATAATTATATCAGATGACCTTAAGGTGGGCAAGCAATGTGAGAAGGCAGTAAGGAAGGCTGGGGGGATATTGGGATGCATAGGGAGAGGCATCAATAGTAGAAAACAGGAAGTTGTTATCCCTCTGTACAGACAGTTGGTGAGACCCCATCTGGAGTACTGTGTGCAGTTTTGGAGACCCTATCTCCGCAAAGACATAGACAGAGTGGAGGCTGTCCAGATGAGGGCAACCAAAATGGTGCAGGGTCTGCACCAGAAGACATATGAAGAAAGACTAAAGGAGCTTAATATGTATACCCTTGAGGAAAGGAGGGAGAGAGGGGACAATGATAGAAACTTTTAAGTACCTCAAGGGAATCAACAAAGTCCAAGAGGGTGGCATCTTTCAGAAAAGAGATGTGCAAGAATAAGGGCACAATTTGAAGATAGAGGGGATGGCTCAGAGGTAATGTGGAGGAAGTATTTTTCACAGAGAGGGTTGTGGATGCATGGAACAGCCTCCCTGAGGAGGTCGTAGAGTCAAGAACAGTGGGGGAGTTCAAGAATGCATGGGACAGACATAAGGCAGTCCTAGTGGGGGGTAGGAGGAAGTGAGCCTTTTGTTTAACTAGGATCTGCAGCTTATCTGTTAGGTAGGAAAATGGGCAGACTAGGTTGGCCAAGCGGTCCTTACCTGCATCAAATTCTATGTTTCTATCTAATAGGTCCAGAACAGGTGGGGTTTGTGTCAAGGAAACATTCTAGTGATCACTTTAGAAAGATTTTCCTAATTCTGTCCTCATCTGGGAGGGAAATGCTGATAAGGTGCTTGTCTCACTAGATGCAGAAAAGTCTTTTGACAGGGTGAGCTGGACATTTCTTTTCAACATTCTCCCTAGATATGGGCTGCCGACAGAATTTATTCAGTGAGTCTCAATCTTACACACACCACCCCATCTGCTAGGGTATTGGGTAATGGGGCTCTTTCAATGAGTTTCACTTTGACCAGGGGCACTCGTCAGGGCTGTCCCTTAGCACCCATGTTGTTTAATTTATATATTGAACCTTTGGCCAGGAAAATCAATGCTGTTGGGGAAGTAAGAGGGATATAGATAGACTCATACACTTACCAGCTTTCAATGTTTGCAGATGACATTCTTCTACATCTTTCTTACTGGAGACAATCCCTGCAGGCAGTTTTGAATATAATAGAAACATAGACTTTGATGGCAGATAAGGACCACTTGGCCCACCTAGTCTGCCCATTTCCCTACCTACAGGATAAGCTGCAGATCCTAGTTAACCAAAAGCCTATTTCTTCCTATCCCCCCCCAAAAAAATTGCCTTATGTTTGTCCCATGCATTTTTGAATTCTCACAGTTTTAGACCCCACAGCCTCCTCAGGAAGGCTTTTCCATGTGACTTTAGTCTTCTGGCTGGTTACAAACTAAATCATCATAAAACAACCATCCTGTCCCTGACCCCCTCATGTACCAGAGCAGAGACAGAGGACATGGGTCTTCAGTATGCCTCAAATTCTATTACCTTTCTAAGGATTGAAATTGCACAGGATATTAGCCAGCTGAAAACCCATAATTTATATCCTGTAGTTTCTCAGATGCAACAAGACCTGAAGAGATAGCAATACTTGCCATTGTCCCTCTGGGAGAGAATTAACATTCTGAAAATGGTTATTTTCCCAAGGTTAATGTATCCACTGTCCATGTTGAATCTGGCCCTTCCACTGGCATGGTTCAAAAAGATCAATTCCTTCTGGTGAGCATTTTTATGGCTAGACAAATGACCCAGAAGGGCTTTAATTAAACTGGACAGAAGAAGAGAGATGGGGGGCTCAATATCCCATATTTGCTACTTTACTATTTTGCCTTTCATGGGTGTAAATATTTGTGCTGGCTGGACCTTCAGGAAAAAGATACCCCAAATTCAGCATGGTTCAATATAGAACAATACATAGCTAGCACCCAGAATCTATCCTTCCCCTCTCTATTATATATACCTTACAGTAAATTGCCCTATTCTTTTAGACATTCCCCAGTTGATTGGACAATGAAGGCCCATTCACAATTATGCCATTTCTTCAAATTACATAATAAACATGATTAGGTCAGCCGTGTTTTAACAATTTGAATTTGCTAATTGGAAACAAGGTGAACACTCTGGTATTTTGGAAGAATTTAAGTATCACTGCCTTATCAGACTTGGTTAAGGAGAAGAGGAGCATCTCTGTTAATGAACTTGGGCATTTCTTTCACCTCCCAGAATTCTCAATTTTTAAATACTTACAGATTAAGCATTGTGTGTCCACAGTTCTTGGTCTGGCCCCCTGGTCTTCAGTGGCATCTCAATTTTTCTCTGATCTAGCCAGTACTGCTACGCGGTCTAGACCAATATCTCAGTTATACCAGAAACTGGTCACCAAAGTTGAGTCAGGCTATTCTCCAAAGGCCTTTTACTGGCAACATACAGCTGATCGCACCTATGATTCCTCTACTTGGGAATTGATTTGGTTCAACGTTTACAGATATATTTATTAAACAAGACAGGTTCCGACTTGTTGACTTTCTCTATAATCTATATTATACCCAACTTAAGCTTCACCGTATTGGCAAGAGTCAAGACCCTACATGTCAAAGATGCCAACAGGAGAAGGGCTCCTTAAGACACTTGATCTGGGCCTGTCCAAAAATCCAGGGCAATTGGCAGCAAATTAAGGATTATTTTGACCCTTTTTTTGGAGATGTCAACTACTTCAATTTAGAAATATGTGTACTTGGCAACCTATCAGCTGTGGCTTCAAAGATACATAAATTTGGCTATTATCTCAGCTGTCTCATTGTTCCTTATTATGAGGTACTGGACTAAAGACTCCCTACCTGCACTCAGAGAGCAGATACAGGAACTACATGTTGCACTTAATGCAGAAAAGTGCAGTAGCCATCCAATTCCACACTCTAGTCACATTTAAGAAGAGGTGAGAGCCACTTATGCAATTTCTAGCTGGGAGGTAAAAGGATCCATATGGTTTCTGTCTTTCCAACTCTCATGCATGTGGATATTTAATTCAGAATTTGTATTTCTAATAATCCTATCAAAGACTATCCTGCCGGATTGTATATAATCAGACATATATCGTGCTCACACTGTACATGTTTGGGGTGTCTGGAGGAAGGGGAGGGTGTTAGATGGATGGAAAGAATTACCACTGATTGATGGTCATTGAAGGTCAAATGGTTGGGGGGAGTGAGGAGGGCAAGGAAGAGTGGGGAGGGAGAAGGGTGGTATAGTTAAGGCCCAACTGACATCTCATTTGTAACAGTTGTATGCACTGTATGTGTATGATGTTTGGAAACTTTTCAATAAAGTTTAATAAATTGCAAAAATAGAAAAACAAAAAAAAACAACAAGGCAGCCCAATGAGGGCCTTTACCATTACCAGGAATTAATAAGGTCCGGTAAGATTAATAGCAGAATTTTTAACACTAACCAATATTAAAGGATATGAAACAGCACAAGGGGGTAGCAGCAGGAGTAAAGGGTACATGGGGAGCCAGGTAAGGGTGGACGTCCAGGGGGACTGGCATGGGGAGCAATAATATAAAAAATAATTTTTTTTTTATATAAAAGAATGAATAGAAGGAGGGGAGGGAACAGGGTGGTGTGGGGGCTGCACGGGAGTGATGTGGGGCAGCATACAGGAGCACCCCCAACTCCTTCCATCCTTACTCCATTGTAGTAAATGAGGCACACAAGGGAACAAATTGGATATAATGTTGTGGTTTTGTTTTATTGAAGATTGACAGGGGTGTCAGGATGCCACCAAGAAGGATTCTAGTTCCAGCTACCAGTGCTCAGCTGAGGGAGGAGGCAGCAGTGCTTATGGGAAAAATTTAAGGGCTCATCAAAATGGCCCAGAGAAGAGAGGAGGAAGAGGAGGTGATCAGAAGAAGAAAGGATCCCCCAGGGCCAAAAGGAAGTGTCAGGGGTGAAAAATGACCATGAGCATCAGTGCTGGTGCCAGTGCCGGCACCACAACTGTAGCCCCTCCCTAAACCAGAGGAACCAGATACAGGGATTGGTAAGGGGAAGGTGAATTTATCTGAGGAAGGTAACCTGAAGGATTACTTGGAGGGAATTATAGGGGATATGGGTGAGACAGGCATGGAAAAGATTAAGAAAGTTTTAAAAGAGTTGAAAGGGTAGCTGGCCCAGTGACACTGAGGGCTGAGGCACTTGATGCCTTACCTCATGCTAAGCCAGTGACCCATGTTCAGGAATGAGCATGGGCCGCCGGGGGTTGGCAGGGGAGGAGAAGGATGGAGCATCCAAAGGACTGCTCTCCTTCTTCTGGGTGGGGGGCTATCAGCAGTCAGTGCTTGACTGACCCCTAGCAGCTTCTGGGGGCCAGTGCACTGATGCTGTAGAAGGGGGAGGAGATGGAGCCAACCCTTGGAGAGAGTGCATGTGGGAAGAGTGTGCATTCTCTCCACAGGCGTCATTGTAAGCCCCACCTCCACACAAGGAGAGAAAAGGGAAAATGTCCTGGCAGCATGAAGCTGCCCCCATGGCACCACCCCCGAGATGGCACCTCAGTGGCTAGATCTGTTGTGGGTGAGTTGAGATGCTTCCCATCCTCCTGCCACAAAGGGTAAGTCATGGGAGCTCAAAGGAAGGGGTCTGATCCTTGGGGTGGCACAGGGGTGACAGTCGAAGGCTCTTGGTGCTACCAGGACATGGAGAAAGAAATACCATAAAAAAAGAGTTGAAAGGAGACAAAGGGATGGAGACAGGGGCTGGGGGAAAACAGGTGCAGAAAGGGTATGAGGGTGCACCCAGGTTCACCCAGGGTGATCACTTACCACTTTCCATTAAAGAAAAATATGGAAAGGAGAGTATGTTGATGTCTTCAGCCTAGTGGATAAGGAGACAGCCAAAAAATATGAGCTGCAGGAGTCAGTAGGGAAGTCAGAAATGGCAGTGGCTTTAGCAGTAGTGGGAAAGATGTCTGAGGAAACAACATATAAGGAGAGGAACACTGACACATTACAAGTGGATTTCATCATATTTAGGAGATGATGAAGATTTTCTTTAGCAAAAATGCCTATAAAAAAGGAGATAATTAAGCAATAATTCCCGACAGGGTGTGTGTCGTGCTGGGATAACGTCACACCTCAGGTGGTTGGGCACGAGGCCGCAGGCCGAGTGCATCCAACAACTGAGGCATGACGTTATCCCAAATGACACACACCCTGGAGGGCACTATTGCTATTATACAATGGCTCGTTGTTATATATAAAGTAAAAAACAATTTTAAAGAATGTTTTTATTAGTGTGGAAAAATATTTTTGTTTCTTAAGAGGAGATGCCAAAAAAAGGTGCTCATCTGCCATGTGCTCATCTGGCTCATCATCCAAAAGCTCATCAGCAGGTTCACAGTGAGGCTGAGACTAGACCCATGATGTTGTACTGATTAACATCAAGGGTCCAGCCCAAGACTGACCAATCAGAGTCCAGGATTTTTTCTTGCCATTGTGTAATAAGGGAATGGACTAGTGGTTACCTGAGAGCTGACATGGGTGTGTTGTTAAGGTAGGGTTTTACATGGGATTTAAGGTTAGGCTACCATGGTTTGCATAGGAGGATGATGGCTAAAACCTGGGGTCAGTGAAGGGTATGGAAGAAGTGGTGAGATGGAAGATTCAGAAGGAGATAAAGGCAGGGATGGTGAAAGGCTATTTTAGGAACTTCCTTGCAAAGACTTCAGGGTGTACCCATTGGGGTGGTGACCAAGAAACAGGTGGGGGAGTTCTGCTTGATCCATCATTTGTCTTACCCAGAGGGAGCATCTGTGAATGATGGCATACCCGAGGACCAAAGTGCAGTGTTCTATACATCACTGGACAAAGCAGTAATTTTAATAAGAACAATTGGTGGGACATGGTTCATGAAGACAGTCATAGAGTCATCTTTTAGATTGTTACAAGTTAAGCCAGAGGACTGGACCTGTTGTGATTCAAATTTGGAGGAGGGTATTACTTTGATAAAGCAATGCCCATGGGTTGTTCAGTGGCATGCACAATGTTTGAAGCTTTCAGCTCATGCATACAGTGAGTGTTTGGAGAGAGGTATGGGCATAAAGCAGTAGTGCATCACTTAGATGATTTCCTCTTGGTGGGACAGGGGACATGGGAGGAGACCACAATGTTGGGGGATTTCTGGGAAACGCGAGAAAAAATTGGTATACCACTAGCAGAAGAGAAAATGGAGGGCTCGGCAAGGAGATTAGAATTTGTCTGCATAGAGGTGGACACGGGACAGGAGCTCTTCCGTTTGCCACAAGACAAGACTGTAGTTTGGTAGAAGACACCAGGAGAAAGGACTGCTGTGTGACTGGACTTCTCTACTGGGACTAAATAAGTAGAACTCTTGTACTTGGACCTTTAATTTAGGGTATAAAAACAAAACAAAAACTAACAAACAAAACAAAAAAAGTGTGTGTTTGTCTGAGTTAACTGAACTGAATGGTTATCTGAACAGTTATCTAGGTGTAAATCTCAGATGATTGAAAGGACTTGATACCTGTGAAGTTTAAATTACTTGTAGAAAGATCTAGTAAGTAGGGGGGTGGCTTAGCAAGACGTAAGCTACATTTAAAGACTGCCTTAGAAAGATTCTGCTAGTAGTTTGGCAGAAGGCACCAGGAGAAAGGACTGCTGTGCTACTGGACTTCTCTACTGGGACTAAAGAAGTAGAACACTTGTACTTGGACCTTTAATTTAGGGTAAAAAAAAACAAACTAAGAAACAAAACAAAAAAAAGTGTGTGTTTGTCTGAGTTAACTGAACTGACTGGTTATCTGAACAGTTATCTAGGTGTAAATCTCAGGTGATTGAAAGGACTTGATACCTGTGAAGTTTAAATTACTTGTAGAAAGATCTAGTAAGTAGGGGGGTGGTTTAGCAAGAAGGAAGCTACATTTAAAGACTGCCTTAGAAAGATTCTGCTAGTAGCTTGGCAGAAGACACCAGGAGAAAGGATTGCTGTGCTACTGGACTTCTCTCCTGGGACTACAGAAGTAGAACTCTTGTACTTGGACCTTTAATTTAGAGTAAAAAACTAAGAAACAAAACAAAAAAGTGTATGTTTGTCTGAGTTGACTGAACTGAATGGTTATCTGAAGTTATCTAGGTGTAAATCTCAGGTGATTGAAAGGACTTGATAGCTGTGAGGTTTAAATTACTTGTAGAAAGATCTAGTAAGTAGGGGGAGTGGCTTAGCTAGAAGCAAACTACATTTAAAGACTGCCTTAGAAAGATTCTGCTAATAGCTTGGCAGAAGACACCAGGAGAAAGGACTGCTGTGTGACTGGACTTCTCTACTGGGACTAAATAAGTAGAACTCTTGTACTTGGACCTTTAATTTAGGGTATAAAAACAAAACAAAAACTAACAAACAAAACAAAAAAAGTGTGTGTTTGTCTGAGTTAACTGAACTGAATGGTTATCTGAACAGTTATCTAGGTGTAAATCTCAGATGATTGAAAGGACTTGATACCTGTGAAGTTTAAATTACTTGTAGAAAGATCTAGTAAGTAGGGGGTGGCTTAGCAAGAAGTAAGCTACATTTAAAGACTGCCTTAGAAAGATTCTGCTAGTAGCTTGGCAGAAGACACCATGAGAAAGGACTGCTGTGTGACTGGACTTCTAAACTGGGACTAAAGAAGTAGAACTCTTGTACTTGGACCTTTAATTTAGGGTAAAAAACTAACAAACAAAACAAAAAAAAGTGTGTGTTTGTCTGCGTTGACTGAACTGAATGGTTATCTGAACAGTTATCTAGGTGTAAATCTCAGGTGATTGAAAGGACTTGATAGCTGTGAGGTTTAAATTACTTGTAGAAAGATCTAGTAAGTAGGGGGAGTGGCATAGCTGAGGAAGCTACATTTAAAGACTGCCTTAGAAAGATTCTGCTAGTAACTTGGCAGAAGACACCAGGAGAAAGGACTGCTGTGTGACTGGACTTCTCTACTGGGACTAAATAAGTAGAACTCTTGTACTTGGACCTTTAATTTAGGGTATAAAAACAAAACAAAAACTAACAAACAAAACAAAAAAAGTGTGTGTTTGTCTGAGTTAACTGAACTGAATGGTTATCTGAACAGTTATCTAGGTGTAAATCTCAGATGATTGAAAGGACTTGATACCTGTGAAGTTTAAATTACTTGTAGAAAGATCTAGTAAGTAGGGGGGTGGCTTAGCAAGACGTAAGCTACATTTAAAGACTGCCTTAGAAAGATTCTGCTAGTAGCTTGGCAGAAGACACCAGGAGAAAGGACTGCTGTGTGACTGGACTTCTAAACTGGGACTAAAGAAGTAGAACTCTTGTACTTGGACCTTTAATTTAGGGTAAAAAAACTAACAAACAAAACAAAAAAAAGTGTATGTTTGTCTGCGTTAACTGAACTGAATGGTTATCTGAACAGTTATCTAGGTGTAAATCTCAGGTGATTGAAAGGACTTGATAGCTGTGAGGTTTAAATTACTTGTAGAAAGATCTAGTAAATAGGGGGAGTGGCTTAGCTAGAAGGAAGCTACATTTTAAGATTGCCTTAGAAAGATTCTGCTAGTAACTTGGCAGAAGACACCTGGAGAAAGGACTGCTGTGTGACTGGACTTCTCTACTGGGACTAAAGAAGTAGAACACTTGTACTTGGACCTTTAATTTAGGGTAAAAAACAAACAACAACAAACAAAACAAAAAGTGTGTGTTTGTCTGAGTTAACTGAACTGAATGGTTATCTAACAGTTATCTAGGTGTAAATCTCAGGTGATTGAAAGGACTTGATAGCTGTGAGGTTTAAATTACTTGTAGAAAGATCTAGTAAGTAGGGGGTGAAGCAGCTAGAAGAAAGCTACATTTAAAGACTGCCTTAGAAAGATTCTGCTAGTAGCTTGGCAGAAGACACCAGGAGAAAGGACTGCTGTGCTGACTGACTTCTCTACTGGGACTAAATAAGTAGAACACTTGTACTTGGACCTTTAATTTAGGGTAAAAAACAAAACAAACTAACAAACAAAACAAAAAAAGTGTGTGTTTGTCTGAGTTAACTGAACTGAATGGTTATCTGAACAGTTATCTAGGTGTAAATCTCAGGTGATTGAAAGGACTTGATACCTGTGAAGTTTAAATTACTGTAGAAAGATCTAGTAAGTAGGGGTGGCTTTAGCAAGAAGGAAGCTACATTTAAAGACTGCCTTAGAAAGATTCTGCTAGTAGCTTGGCAGAAGACACCAGGAGAAAGGATTGCTGTGCTACTGGACTTCTCTCCTGGGACTACAGAAGTAGAACTCTTGTACTTGGACCTTTAATTTAGAGTAAAAAAAAACTAAGAAACAAAACAAAAAAAGTGTATGTTTGTCTGAGTTGACTGAACTGAATGGTTATCTGAAGTTATCTAGGTGTAAATCTCAGGTGATTGAAAGGACTTGATAGCTGTGAGGTTTAAATTACTTGTAGAAAGATCTAGTAAGTAGGGGGAGTGGCATAGCTAGAAGCAAACTACATTTAAAGACTGCCTTAGAAAGATTCTGCTAATAGCTTGGCAGAAGACACCAGGAGAAAGGACTGCTGTGTGACTGGACTTCTCTACTGGGACTAAATAAGTAGAACTCTTGTACTTGGACCTTTAATTTAGGGTATAAAAACAAAACAAAAACTAACAAACAAAACAAAAAAAGTGTGTGTTTGTCTGAGTTAACTGAACTGAATGGTCATCTGAACAGTTATCTAGGTGTAAATCTCAGATGATTGAAAGGACTTGATACCTGTGAAGTTTAAATTACTTGTAGAAAGATCTAGTAAGTAGGGGGTGTTAGCAGAAGTAAGCTACATTTAAAGACTGCCTTAGAAAGATTCTGCTAGTAGCTTGGCAGAAGACACCATGAGAAAGGATTGCTGTGCTACTGGACTTCTAAACTGGGACTAAAGAAGTAGAACTCTTGTACTTGGACCTTTAATTTAGGTAAAAAAACTAACAAACAAAACAAAAAAAAGTGTGTGTTTGTCTCGGTTGACTGAACTGAATGGTTATCTGAACGTTATCTAGGTGTAAATCTCAGGTGATTGAAAGGACTTGATAGCTGTGAGGTTTAAATTACTTGTAGAAAGATCTAGTAAGTAGGGGAGTGGCATAGCTGAGGAAGCTACATTTAAAGACTGCCTTAGAAAGATTCTGCTAATAACTTGGCAGAAGACACCAGGAGAAAAGGACTGCTGTGTGACTGGACTTCTCTACTGGGACTAAATAAGTAGAACTCTTGTACTTGGACCTTTAATTTAGGGTATAAAAACAAAACAAAAACTAACAAACAAAACAAAAAGTGTGTGTTTGTCTGAGTTAACTGAACTGAATGGTTATCTGAACAGTTATCTAGGTGTAAATCTCAGATGATTGAAAGGACTTGATACCTGTGAAGTTTAAATTACTTGTAGAAAGATCTAGTAAGTAGGGGGTGGCTTAGCAAGAAGTAAGCTACATTTAAAGACTGCCTTAGAAAGATTCTGCTAGTAGCTTGGCAGAAGACACCAGGAGAAAGGACTGCTGTGTGACTGGACTTCTAAACTGGGACTAAAGAAGTAGAACTCTTGTACTTGGACCTTTAATTTAGGGTAAAAAAAAACTAACAAACAAAACAAAAAAAAGTGTATGTTTGTCTGCGTTGACTGAACTGAATGGTTATCTGAACAGTTATCTAGGTGTAAATCTCAGGTGATTGAAAGGACTTGATAGCTGTGAGGTTTAAATTACTTGTAGAAAGATCTAGTAAATAGGGGGAGTGGCTTAGCTAGAAGGAAGCTACATTTTAAGATTGCCTTAGAAAGATTCTGCTAGTAACTTGGCAGAAGACACCTGGAGAAAGGACTGCTGTGTGACTGGACTTCTCTACTGGGACTAAAGAAGTAGAACACTTGTACTTGGACCTTTAATTTAGGGTAAAAAAAAACACAAAAACTAACAAACAAAACAAAAAAAAAGTGTGTGTTTGTCTGAGTTAACTGAACTGAATGGTTATCCGAACAGTTATCTAGGTGTAAATCTCAGGTGATTGAAAAGACTTGATAGCTGTGAGGTTTAAATTACTTGTAGAAAGATCTAATAAGTAGGGGGAGTGGCTTAGCTAGAAGGACGCTACATTTAAAGATTGCCTTAGAAAGATTCTGCTAGTAGCTTAGCAGAAGACACAAGGAGAAAGGACTGCTGTGTGACTGGACTTCTCTACTGGGACTATATTGCCCTCCTTCCCTCCCCTCCACCCTCCCATCCAAAGCTAGTTATACTTTTATAGGCACAGGATTTGACTGACAACAGGAACTTCCTGTTTGGGAGCAGGACATGAGTGATCACAGAGCCACCAAAGACCCACCATCCTTGAATGGCAAAAGTAGCTCTCTGGCCCCCTCTAGCTGCTGGAGGTCTGCCTCTGAGCAAGTAAGGGGTCTACTGAGAAATATAGGATATTCTTGTCTCAGATTAGGACAATCAGGAGCTTAAAGGGCACACAGGCAGAAGGTAAGGAGAGAGAGAGAAAAAAAACAGAGGAAAGAGTAAGGATTGCAAACAGTTAAGGCTACAGAAATAAGAAATGATGGGAGTGGTGCAGTGCAGTGGCTGTGGAGCAGCAGTCTTCTTGGAGACATTCTGGAGGATGTGGTGTTGTCCCATCTGCAGGCACCTCTCTGGCCTGAGGGAGGAGGTTGCTCATTTCCAGGCCAAGTTGGCCAGGATTTGTGGGACCTCCTCTTCCATCAAGGGACCACCAGTGCCACTACTGTAGCCTCAGAGGTTGTCAAGAAAGAGGAGCGGTTGGACCACAGTGGGCTCAGGGAGGGGGAGGGGGAGGGTGGTGGAACAGAGGGCACATCCCTCCAGTTGTACCTCTCCACAATTCCTATGCCATTCTGGCAAAGTGTGGTTCCTCTATGGAGGCACTGGCAGTGGAGACCAAGTAGGATACTGGGAACCTCCACAAAGGAGACCCACAGGAGAGTGGCAAGGGACCACACAAGGGAAGGAAACAACTCCTGGTGGGGGACTCCATTGTTAGGAAGGTAGAACTGGGGGAGGAAGGGGAGAGGGAGGTAAGGTGCCTGCCTGGCACCATGGCTTGGAGGGACAGGGCGCGAATCCTCAGGATTGCCAGAGCAGCTGCACAGGGGAGGGAGCTGGATGCCACTGTCCACCTAGGGACAAATGACCTGGCTAAGAAAGGGATTAGAGAAGTGCAGGAAGAGTTTGTGGAATTGGGAGGGGCCTTAGACAAGTAGCATGCAGTAACCTTCTCAGAGGTGCTGCCCATCTATGGCGTGGAGAGGCTAGGGTGTTCCGCACCATGGGATTCAATCAGTGGTTGAAAACTGGTGTGGAGCTCAGGGATTGGCTTCATTAGGGACTGGGGTCCACCTGGAGTGGCCTAAGCCTATACTGGCATGATGGGCTGCATCTGTCCAGGAGGAACCAGGATCTAGGTGATAGGTTTAAATGCTTCATTGGCAAGCATTTAAACTAGCCAAGGGGGGAGGCACTGGAAAGGAGCAGGGAAATCCTAGCCCCCCCAAAAAAAATTATGGTAGTAAGTGCGGTAAACACCAACATAGAGGTGTCAATAGGGAGAAGAGCATGAGTAAATGGAGAAAGTGACAAAGGCAAGAAGGACAGGGATGGGGCAAAAAGGAGTAAGGCCATCAGGAAATATAGGGTAATGAGTACCAATGCCCATAGTCTGGGCAACAAGCTCCCTGAGCTGGTGGCCTTGAAGGAAGAGGGTTGCCTGGATATCGTAGCAGTCACAGAAACATGGTACACAGAGAACCATGACTGGGATGTTAACATACCAGGATGCATAACCTACAGGAGAGACAGGCAGGGGAGAAGAGGGGGAGGAGTAGCTCTCTATGTAAAGGAAGGGATAAAAGCTACTGAACAAAAGAGTAAACCTGGAGGAGAGGAGGCACTGTGGGTCACCTTGGAGACTGGAAAGGGCACCACAATCCGCACAGGGGTTGCGTACAGACCCCCATGTCAGGGGGAGGGAATGGACAAGGATATGATAGAAGGCATTCTTAGAATGGCAGAGAAAGGGGAGATACTGTTGATGGGAGACCTGAAAATGCCAGATGTTAACTGGAGCACATTTGCTGCAGCCACATCCAAGAACAGGGCCATTCTTGATGCCCTACAGGTGGCAGGCCTCAGACAGCTAGTTTCAGAACCCAGTCATGAGGGAGCAATCTTAGACCTCGTACTCTCAAAGGGTGGCAGTGAGAGGATCTCAGATATAGAAGTGGGTTGCCATCTGGGAACAAGTGACCATCAAACAGTGTGGTTCACATTAAACTCAGCTGCAGAGTCAAGCCATACAAAAGTGAGGGTTCTGGACTTCAGGAGGGCTGACTTTGGCAAGATGGGAGAGTGCCTCAGAAAAGCACTAGCAAACAGGCTAGAAGGAGGTGTGGAGCAACAATGGGGAATCATCAAAACTGCCATCACAGAGGCAACAAGCCTTGTGTGAAGCAAATAAACAAATCAAAATGAAAGAAAAAGCCACTATGGTTCTCAAAAGAGGTGGCTGTGAAAGTCAGGAAGAAAAAGATAGCATTCTGGAAGTATAAGGAAACACAGAAGGAGCAGGACAGAGAGCTGTACCAGTTAAGGCAGAAGGAAGCAGGGAGGGAAGTCAGAATAGCAAGGCCCAAACTGAGGAAAAGATAGCCAACTCGGTTAAGAAGGGGGATAAAACCTTTTATAGGTACATCAGTGAGTGTAGAAAGACAAAGGAGGGATAGTGAGGCTGAATAGAATGAACGGTGGGTGGGCAGAGGGGGACAGTGAAAAAGCAGGGATACTGAATGAATATTTCTGCTCAGTATTCACAAAAGAGGAGGGGGAAGTGCCTAATCCAATTAACAGAAGCACTCTTGATAGGGTGGTTGATCCCAGTCCTTTCGCAGAAGAAAGGGTTCTGCAAGAACTCCTAAAACTGAAGGTGGACAAAGCAATGGGTCCTGATGGAATTCACCCCAGAATTCTAAAAGAATTAAGGGGGGAAACTAGTGAAACCACTGGCTACTCTTTTTAATAAATCATGGGAGAATGGTGTGGCATCCGAGGACTGGAAGAAGGCGGATGTGATTCCCCTTCACAAAGGTGGGACCAAGACAGAGGCAGGAAACTACAGACCTGTCAGTTTGACCTCTGTGGTAGGGAAAGTGATGGAGTCACTTCTGAAGGAAAGAATAGTTGAGTACCTAGAGGCCAGTGGGGCACAGGACCCAAGGCAGCATGGGTTCACAGCAGGAAGGTCATGTCAGACGAATCTAATATATTTCTTTGACTGGGTGACCAAAGTAGTAGACCAGGGAGGGGCTGTGGACATGGCCTACCTAGACTTTAGCAAGGCATTTGACACAGTCCCACACAAAAGATTAATAGTCAAATTAACCAGCCTGGTAGTGGATCCCAGGGTGGTAGCCAGAGTAAAACATTGGCTGGACAACAGGACACAGAAGGTAATTGTAAATGGAGTCCACTCTGAAGAAAGAAGGGTTACTAGCGGGTTACCGCAGGGTTCAGTATTGGGTCCAGTCCTTTTTAGTGTCTTCATAAGTGACATTGCAGAGGGACTGGAAGGAAAAGTATGCCTCTTTGCAGATGACACAAAGATCTGCAACAGGGTTGATACACAAGGAGGCGTGGAAAGGATGAGAAGGGACTTGACAAGGTTGGAGTAATGGTCAGAAGTATGGCAGCTAGGATTCAATGCAAAGAAGTGCAGAATAATGCACCTGGGAAACAAGAACCCAGGGGAAGAATACACAATGGGGGGGAGGTAGTAACAACAACAAAAAAGGAAAGGAACCTGGGGGTAATCATATCAGATGACCTTAAGGTTAGTAAGCAATGTGAGAAGGCAGTAGGGAGGGCTGGGGGTATACTGGGATGCATAGGGAGAGGCATCAGCAGCAGAAAACAGGAAGTTGTTATCCCTCTGTAAGGACAGTTGGTGAGACCCTATCTGGAGTACTGCGTCCAGTTCTGGAGACCCCATCTCAGTAAGGACATAGACAGGATAGAGGCAGTCCAGAGGAGGGCAACTAAAATGGTGCAGGGTCTGCAAGAGAAGCCGTATGAGGAGAGACTAAAGGAGCTTAATATGTATACCCTTGAGGAAAGAAGGGAGGGGGACATGATAGAAACTTTTAAGTACCTCAGTGGAATCAAAAAAGTCCAAGAGGGTAGCATCTTTCAGAAAAAGAGACGTGCAAGAACAAGGGGACACAATTTAAAGATAGAGGGGGCAGTTCAGGGGCAATGTGAGGAAGTATTATTTAACAGAGAGGGTAGTGGATGCATGGAACAGCCTTCCTGAGGAGGTTGTGGGGTCTAAAACTGTGAGAGAATTCAAGAATGAATGGGACAGACATAAGGCAATTCTTGTGGTGGGTAGGAATAAATAGGCTGTTGGTTAACTAGGATCTGCGGCCTATCCTGTAGGTAGGGAAATGGGCAGACTAGATGGGCCAAGCGGTCCTTATCTGCCATCAAAGTCTATGTTTCTATGTTTCTATGTCAAACTGAAGGGTTTGCTGAAGCAAGTGAAGGGAAAGTGTAGAGTGCCATTATCAGTACTGCTACAGCTGTTGGGACACCTAAATTTTGCATGGAAGGCCATAGCTCCAGGAAGGACCTTCACCAGGAGGTTGGTGCATGCCATGGGGAAGGTGAAACACCCCCATCATTGGATTGATATAACGAAGGACATGTGACAAGATTTGGAGGTATGGGAACAATTTATTGTAGACTGTAATGGGGTAACACTTTGGCATGGGGAGTGGACTTTCAATATGGATGTGGAATTATACATGGATGCAGTAGAGGCACAGGGCATGGGGTCCTGTTTCAAGGGGGAGTGGATATCCAAGGCATGGCCAGATGAGTGGAGACATAAGGAGTTACTGAAGAGCATTACATTTTTAGAGATATTCCCAATATGGGCGGCAATGGTGATATAGGGTGGGATGATGCAAGACTAAAGGATTTTCTTACGGTGCGATAACAAAGGAGTGGTGGAGGTAATCAATAGACAGAGGGGGTCCACTGATATGGTAACAAGGGTACTGCATTAGCTAATTTTAGTCATTTTGAAAATCAATCTGTCTTTCAATGCAAGGCACATTGAAGGGATACAGAACAACACTGCTGACAGTCTTTCCTGTCTTCAGTTGGACAGGTTCAGGAATCTGGCCCCTCAAGCTGCCATCCAGAGAGCCTGGATAATGGACCAACTATGGGAAATGGGTTGGAAAGAGCCCAAATGCTATATTGGAGTTGCTGGTCGGTGAACACGCTAAAAGTCTACAAGGGTGCGTGGACCACTTTTCAGGACTTTTGGCAGCAGGAGGGGTTCAAGGTAAATAAGCCTGTAACTGAGGATCAGATGATGCAGTACATGTGTAGAGATGGGAGGGGGGCATGGTACACTTCACCATGGGGGTGCAGGTGACAGGCAGAGGATGAGCATGCAGTTCCAGTGGTTGGCTAGAACTGAATAAATCCAAACTGGTACAGCATATGTTGACAGAGTGGCAGAGGAGGCAGGGTCAGCCAGGGGATACCAAAAAACTCACAGCAGACCAGCGTTTAGTAAGGCTATTGAAGGCTCTAGGCCAAATCTGTGCTTCAGCCTATAAGACATTTCTATTATGAATCATTTTTTTGGTAATGGCTGGGGGGGCATTTAGAGTCAAGGAAGTGGTAGCAAAGAGCAAGGCAGAACAGGAGGGGGGAATACAGGCCAGGGAAATTCAGTGGGACACTGACAGGATAGTAATTTGGCTGAGAAAGTCAAAAATGGAGCAGGCAGCAGTACAGGCAGAGGTTGTAATTCTTAAACAGGTGGACATAGGTCAGTGCATAGTGGCAGTAGTGGAAGAACACTGGGATATCCAACCAAGTGGTGAGGGGATATTTTTCAAGCATGGGGACAGAACCCGGGTCACGTGCTACCAAGTAGCCAGAGTCCTTAATAAGGGAGTTACATTTCTGGGGGAGGACCCTAGGCAGTTCACGCTGCAATCCTTCATGATAGGTGTGGAATCTGAGAAAGCAGCCCAAAGTAGTTCTGAAGAGGATGTCAAGCGGGTGGGAAGGTGGAGGTCCAATTATTATAAAAGATATGTCAGGGATGTGATATAACCAATGTGTTTTTTTGTATTTTGGCAGGCATGAGGAAGAAGAGACATGTATGGATTGTGGGGCACTCGTTCATTTATTGGGCAGAGAAGTCTGCAGCCACTATGCTGGGAGGGAGATAACTTTGGTGGGAGATGGAGAACATGCAGGTCCACTGGAAAGTGGTCCGGGGCATGAGGTGGGCCCAGTTATTACTGGTAATGGAGCAATTGAAGCTTTAATGGCACAGACTCGATTTGTTGATTTTGCATTTGGGTGGGAATGACCTGGGGGAAAGTCTGAGGGGGGGCACTGTTTCAAGCAATCAAGGTGGACCTGGAAGTACTGAAAGGTTAGTGGCCCTGTGTTATGGTGGAATGATCCGAGATTATATCCAGGAGGGTGTGGTGGCAAGCTAAGGATATAAAGTCAGTTGAAAAAGCCAGGAAGAGGCTTAACAGAAGGGTAGCCAGGGTAATAGCAGAGATCAGAGGCATATACAATCCACACAGGGACATATCTTATGACACCCAAGGTATCTACAGAGGGGACGGCATCAACTTATCCGAAGTGGGCATGTATTTTCTTCTGATGCCCTTACTTGACATAGTGGGGAGGGACTAAGGTAAATTAGAATGGGAGAAGTGGGGGGAGCCCACCATCCTTAGCAAGGCTGGTGATGGGATAGTGGAAGGGAGGAAAAAGAAGGGGTTAGGGAAGAAAGTCATAGCTAGGGGAAGGGGGCAGGTTCTGGGGAGGGGGAGGTCAGCATGGGTCAGGATCAATAGCACCTGGATGTGGAGTTAGAATGAGGGGAAGGCTTGAGAAAAGAGAAACTAGGGGTCGGGTAATGAGCATCCAGACCTAGGAAGTAGGTAGGTCTCTCAAAGATGGAATGGAGTGGAGTGTCAGGTCAGGAATCCAGGCCCCAAGAAGATGGGATAGTGAACCTGAAGCAAGGAAATTTGACGGAGCAAAATGGAATATTAGGAAAACTGGACTGAATGTTTGATAGAAAATGATGACTAAAGAAATGTAAATAATGTATATAAGAACGAGTGAATGGAATGTACTTGTGGCTGATATATGAACAAATCTGTTGCTAGTTGAGCACCCAGAAAGAAGTTGTATGTGTCCAATCATTTCTGAGTGAGAGCCCTCTGACAGATAGGGTTGCCATTCTAAGGCAACCAGAACTGTCAGGGGACTCCCAGATGAAATGGCAAGGGCTGAGAGTTGGGGGGGGGGGTAGGATAGGTAGCAGAAGCGGGGGATGGGGAGAGGCCAGGTGACATCAGGAGAAGGGTCAAATGATGCAGGTAGAAGAATGGAAAGGTGATTGGATAAGGGGTGGAGCAATGGTAGGGTTCCTTAGGGGTCCTAGTGGGGTTTAAAAGGTGATGCAGAGGAGAGATTATCCATCTTTCTGCTAAGATTTTAAACTGACTCCCACCCTCCAATCCTTAATTTGTTAATAAGACAATAAATATAAAAAAAGGGGGGGGATGAAGAGATGAGAGGGGCATTTATATATGCAAAGGGGGGGGCAGCAGCCATGGGTATAAAGGTTGGGCCATCGAGTGAGGGCGGCAGCTCAGCTGGCAGGGGGATGGGTTGCTGGAGGAGGGCAGCAGGTATATGGAACAGGGCATAATGGACTGCTGATGGAGAGCAGTGGGGGAATGCCTGAAAAGAGGCTGGATTGCCAGGTGAGGGGAGCAACTGATAACCAAGGACAGCCAAGGATGCTGATCGGGGAGAGGATTCAAGGGGGAGGGGAGAAAAGGGGTTTGGGAAGGGAGGAAAAGAAGGGGGTAGGACAGAAGGTTATAGCTGGGGGAGGAGGGAAGGTTCTGGGGGGAGGATGGAAGTCAGTGCGGACTGGGATCAATAGCACCCAGACGTGGAGTTAGAGTGGGCTGGGATGGTTTGAGAAAAGAGAAACTAGGTGTCAGGTTATGACCATCCAGGCCTAGGAAGTAGATAGGGCTCTCAGAGATGGAGTGGGGTGACAGTTCAGGCATCTGGGCCCCAAGAAGAAGGAAGGGTGAACCTGATGCAAGGAAGTTTGGTGGAACAAGATATATTATTAAGAAAATTGAACTGAATGTTTGATAGAAAATGACTAAAGAAATGTAAATAATGTAAATAAGAACCAGTAAAAGGAATGTACTTGTGGCTGATGTATCAATAAATCTGCTGCCAGTCGAGCACCCAGAAAGAAGTTGTATGTGTCAAATCATTTCTGAGGGAGACTCCTCTAACAATTATCGTTTGTTTATTTTCTCAAATAAATTATCTGGTTTCCAGCATGATAAAACAACTGACAGTTGCAATCAGTATAATGTGGTGCACAAAATTCTCAAGAAACCTGAATTCATAGATGTTCCATTTTAATACCAGCTCTGGTTCTGACTCACTGGAACCTCGTCTTCTTAAGCTGGCTGCTCCACTCATTGCCTCTCCAATTGCCAGAATCTACACTTTATCCCATATCCATAGCACTGTGCCGGACTTATGGAAATCTGCAAGAGTAATGCCTGTTTAAAAAAAGGTGACCCAAAGGACATGACCAATTACAGACCTATAACAATTGTCTCTGTCCTTAGCAAGATCCTAGAGAAAATAGTTGCATCACAGACCATTGACTACCTTACACTCTACAATCTCCTCTCAGACACCCAGCATGGTTTCAGAAAAGGTCATAGCACCACCACGGCTCTTCTTCAACTAACTACTGATATTCTGTCCAACATGGATTGTGGAAAACTCACAGGTGCCATCTTCATTGACCTCACTAAGGTTTTCGACCTTGTAGACCATCCCCTGCTTCTCTCCACTCTCCATAAATTCCATTTCTCTACCCCTGTGGTGGCTGGTTCTGTAGCTACCTGTCAAACAGGTCGCAAGCTGTCAAATTTAACTCCTCCCTGTCCAACACGTCTACAATCAACCTTGGGGTCCCCCAGGGCTCTATCCTTGGGCCCCTTCTGTTCTCAATTTTTATCAACAATGCAGCTGAGGTCCTGGAATCTTGCTCAGCTATTCTCTACGCTGATGACCTAATCATCTATACTAGTTCTTCTAGTATTGCCTGCATAAACACATCACTTACTTTCAGACTTTAATAAGGTCTTAGACTGGCTACTAGACCGTAAGCTTGTACTAAATGAAAAGAAAATGAAATCCATGCTCGTAGGTTCTGCACTGAAGATTAAGGCCTGTTCTAGTTTGCTGGAGGTTCTTCACCCAGGAGGATTTCCACTTGAAAATGTTACTTCCTTCAAGTACCTTGGGATCCTGCTGGACCAGTCCCTGGATTTTAATCTTCACATTCAGTCCTCGTGCAAAGCTGTAAACTCAAAACTGGGAGTAGCTTACAAAACGAGCTACATGCTTACACCCTCGGCCAAATTAGCAATTATCCGAGGTATTCTGCTCCCATCCCTTACTCATGGTGCATCTATTCTTACCTCTGCCCATAAAACCTCCCTACTAAAATGGGACATAACTTATAACAATATATGCCGATTTGCCTCTTCATCACCTCGACTCAAGCATCACTGCCTTCTTTATAAGGATCTGAATTGGCTCTCACCATCTGCCAGTAGACAATACTACTTTGAATCACTAATGGACTCGATCATCTGGGGAAAAAAAACATCCTAGCCGGCAGCGTTGCTGATCCCTCAACCATCCTCCCATGGCCTGTGATCAGCTGACAAATCCTTGCTCTATGTTCAGAGATGTCGGATGGCTAAAGGCACAGGGGCCTTCCAGTTCTCTGCTCCCAGGCTATGGAATGCTCTTCCACTCAACTTCCAGCTGTCTCAGTCTCACTTTGGATTTAAAAGTGAATATCGTCATTATCTATCCTTAGCTGATGCTTGTACATGCTTTAACCCAACCTGAAGCTCCTGAGACTTACCAGTAATGTCACCCCTGCTCTAATCCAGCTCCAAGACTGTCTCCTCTCCTCCCCCCATATTTTTCTTTCTCTTTGTAAATAACTTCTTGACTACTAGCTCTCTTCCTTCTCGAACTTTGTTGCTGACACCACCCCTGACCTTCCTTCTCTCAGTCTTTCTTGTTATATTTGAACATTCCTCACATTTGTCTCTGTATAACCTTACTATCTTATTAACCCTTTTACTCCACAGGTTGGGTCCGTGGTTTATGCACTTATTATATATCTTACTGCCATTATCTGTATAATGCTTGCCATTATTTTTTGTTGTTTCTACCCATTGTATTTTTGCAGCACTGCTGTACTGTTCCTCTATTTGTATTATTGTACTCATGTTGCTATTGTTCAACTGTTCTCTTTTTGTTGTACTCTCCCAGGTCATGCCTGAAAATAGTCATTTTATGGCTAGTGCACCTACCCGGTTAACAAAAACAAAATTAAAATAAATAAAAATAATAACTGAATACATCTTCATGGAAACAGAATTTTGTTCTCTTGGACTTCAGTTCCATTCTTCCTACTTATGCCTGTCCTGTAGACATAATCCTCAACTTTTGACATCACAGCCTTTTTTTGTTGAATAAATGGTGTTAAAAGCCATAAGTTAAGAACTAGGGCAGGCATAAGTACCAGAAACAAATGCACTGCAAAAATAAACCTAATATTTATGTGTAAATATCTTTATTAATAAAGAATGGAATGTCTTTTAGGGGAAATGTTCATACAAAATTGAGTCCTGCTGATGCCAGCTGTTATGGTTTTGAAGGAAACTGGAAACATCTATTTAAGGACAGGAGATTTATAATTTATTAACAGGGATACAGAGATGTCTATTAGCATTATAAGAGTGTTCTTGTCATCCTTACACTTTCAGAACCTCTCACCTTTGATTTATGGTTTTGTTTCCTGAAGACAATGCAAGATGACACTTTTGTAGCATCAATCTATGTCTATTTGACCTTATTTGTAATGTGTACCAAATAGAGGGCAATGAGTAATACTGCACGTAAGAGCACCAAATGCTATTGGTTACGTACTACTTTTGATTAAGGAGGATATGCTAGATATCTATGTATCCTATCTCTATTTTCCTAATGGTCATATTTACTGATTGAATAAACGCTGAATAATCAATTTTTGATATGAGTTCTAGATATCTGATCTAAAACTTGCTAAGAACAAATTAGATATAAAATGGAATGTATTTTAGGGGAACACTAAAATGACAATACCTAATTAGAAAAGTTACCTGACATTACCCCTCTTTGCTCTCCCACCCCTCCATTTGAACGGCCAGGTGACATCACAAGCCAAACACAGCTCCAGCTGAGCAGAGCATGAGCAATGTCCGCTCCAGAAAAATCAGACTCCACGGGCATCCACATCCAAACTGGGCCATCCATTTACTGTTCCTCCGTTATTTACTTTGGAAAAGATTTGCCCAATTTAAAAAATAAAAAGATGTTGTAGAGGGACGCTGCAGATCACACATTTCTAGTGTCTGTCTTTATCCAACTGAAAAAATTACCCCATGCCCCCATTGCAAAACCTGAAAATGCAACTCAGGACTACTTTGTCCCTTGCAGCAATAAAGTAAAGAAAAACAATTTAAAATAAAAAAAACATTTTTCCATCTTATTTTTTTTTACAAAAAAGAGGGCCATGGTATAATCATAATAAACCACTCTAGGATGTGGTATTTGCTGGGATTTACCATGGCTGGCCAGGATTTGACCACTCAGCCTGCAGCCTCATGGCCAAACCATGCCAGTCATGGTAAATCCCTGCATAACTCACACTCTTTAGTGGTTTATTGCTTAAATCATCAATGTTTGATCTGAATTGTGGCTATCTGATCTGCATCTTGCTTGAAACAAATTGGATACAGAAAGCATACTTGAACAGTCAATACCCAACATGAATACTTCTGTAGCTATTTAGTCCAATTTGTTAATGGAGTCAATATAGATATTTTCTAGATAGTGGCACTAGCTAAAATATATCAAATGGATAGCAGGCAAGAATCTTAGGCAGACCTGATGGACTTCAAAGTCTTTTTCTGCCATCACTGTCTTTGTTTTGATGTTTCTAAGGAGTGCATAGTTCATTGTCCCTCTACAAAAAACTTAAATTACTATTCTGCATTATTCACCTTCTTTTTATAACAACTTTGTCTAGCAGCTATATGTTGAACAGAAGGATGCATGTCAAGTTTCCTTTGCCAATGTAGTTCAGAGAAAGTATCCTTTATCTGAACAACATACTAGAAATAATAACAAAACTACGGTTTAGCAGTGTGCAGACTTGCCACTGCAAGCTTTTTTGCCAGGTGTGGGTGTAAAATAGACATGGTGCATATGAGGAAATAATGTTTTCTGCCAAACAATGCTGAGGACTGAATAAAGCAATCATGATATAGCATAATGTACTGTAAGTCTCTGTTATCACACAATGGACAAAGAACAGAGTTGCCATTGATGCAGAATGTCAGGCAAGAACTGCCATAAGGGGGGATATAACCGTCAAGAAGTTAATTTCCCCCATATATTAACTTTGAACAATGAAACAAAAAGTTTACAAAGTTTGTCCAGAAAATTCAGTCTGAATATTTCAAATAATAGCAACCTTTTAGCATGGATGATAATTCTAAATGTATGATATTAAGCAAAGCCAGGTTCTGACTTCCTGATAACTATAGAAATAGGTAGACCTACTTTTGTTTAACATCTAGTGCAAAAACTGGCTCCCAAACAGGGCAATACTTCTTAATGCTGCATTACAGTATCAGAATTGGATATTAGTAGTATAGTAACATAATATTGTTGTGACAGAAGGGACATGTCACCTATCTTGTGATTCTTTCTTTCTGCTCATTAGTGACTGCCCCAAGTTTGTCTGTGGACACCCATCCAAACCTATTAGCCAACATGCTACCCCTTCTCATTCTGGGTATTAACTCTTGTAGGTCATAGGTGTGAGACTTGAATGAACACATTTCTGGGCTAAAGATGAGAAGGTTACTAATTCATCCACACTGATATAGCCAAAGACTATAAAAAGAAATCTTTATTTTTGATTTGCTACCCTTTTCATGTGTTTATTTGTTATTTGACCTGCCTCAGTTTTGAAACTAGGAATATTTAACAACATGAATAATTTTTATCCCATTAGGCTGACTCTGCCATATGACTGTCTTCCCCCTGAGGCTAATAGTTCCTATATAGCTATTGATTGTTTTACTGATATGTGGAAACATGCACTGTTTCTTACTGTAGCCAATGTAAAACTCATACTATTTTAGCCTGAGGCAAATTGCTACAGTATGTACTATTGTATATGGTAAACTTGTTTAGCTCTTCTGGAGCTGTTTTTTAAATCAATTTCTTGCCTTAGGTGTGTGTTTATTACTGCTAGGTGAGGAATATGATTTTCCATAGTTGAAATCTGTCAGAGATTCATTTGTATGGCTTTCCTTCCTTGCTAGACAGTGCATTCCTTCAGTTCAACATTTGGAAGCATAGACATTTTGCTGCTTTAATTACATTTCCCTAACTTAATTTGCGAGTACATCATTTGGTGTTTTTGCAATCCCAGTCATTTTATGAGACTGTCATACCCAGCACATTATATGAGAATATTTAAATGAAACAGAATAAATATATTCCTAAATAATACATATTGGAGATAAATGCTACTGTTCAGTTATTTGGATATCATTCTTGTACCTACAGTACAGCATTATGGAGATAGTATAAAGGTAAAAACAAAATAAGCTATAGATGTTTTAAGCACTTCTTCATTTTCTTTGCAGGGGTAGCAGTTAGGTTTTAATGTTAATACTACTTAATGCTGACCCTAAAAAGAACATTCAGAAAAAGTGGACAGTTGAATTATAATGCTGCTTTCAGAAAAAAATGGTAACTACTTTGTAAGTGCAAAGCATTTCTAACCTAATGCTACTTGCACAAAGCTTGGGAAATTTGAGAACTAAAGGGCAATATTTGTAAATATTAGTGGGACTTAAATGTTTCTGTGGCTGCAGGAATCTGACATAAGTCTTGGTTTTCTGCTCAGATAATTTTTTAAAGTAGAATTGTGTCTTGTAATGTATTATGCCTGCATAATTTGCAGGTATTCAAATTACTATTCCTCTACCTTGGCCTTTAAAACCTCTCTTAAGGCACATCATCTCAAATATAGACTTTGTACATGCACCCACTGAGTGTATGCCATCAAGTTGCTGAGTACATTTGGCTGCAGCAATTACGGTGCCGCAGAAAGGGTGACAGTGAAAGGGGTGATTTTTATTTTAGATCACCCCTCACTCATGTTGCCTTTTGCAGACACAGAGTTTCTACCCCCTCTGTGGCATACCCATCCTGGAGGAGGTTATATTTAGTTTTATGGGGTGCAGTGGTTGAAGCCTCCCACATTGGGGTGTGTGGGGGAAAAGCCCCCTGCAAAAGCTAACTGTTTTTTTGGGAGGGCGCTTTGACACTGTAAATCTCGAGAGACAAAATACCTAGTGCTGTAATGCCAGGTGGCATTTTTCCTGCTCTATAATCGGCATCAGCAAAATGTATGTCACTGTGGCATGCATGAACCACCACTGAAGAACTTCATCCTTTGTACTGTCCAGCATTTTTGTTTACTCTGTACTGCTTTCCTTGTTTGTTTAAACTAATTTTATGAATGGTACTGTTACAATGTTCTTTGCACTTGCACAGTCACTCTGAGTCTATCACTATATGTCTTACATTATATTTAATGTTGTATGTCATTTATGCTCAATATAATTAACTCTGGGTATCACCTGAAAAAGGGAATTTATCTCAGTGGGCCAATCCAGTTATTAAAATTAAATAAAATAAAAAAAATGCATTCTTCTGTAAAATAGTAATGCTATATCCAGACCAGAATGTCTTAATGGGGGACAGGCAGCACTAAGAGCCTCACACCCATGTCTGTGGCTGGTCAGAACATGCACTGAAGGCTAGTGAATCTTTCACTTCTGCACTTTCTCTGATGTTAGCTGAAGGGGATTCTGTGATTTCTAGTTTCAGCAAATGTCAGCTTGGAAGCCAGCAAAATCAGTCCTATGCTGCAGTAAACAGTAAGCAAAAATACTGTTTTTGCACACAAAGTGCAAAGCTGGACCAGCTCCACATTTGAGTGTAGGACTAGTAGTGCAACTGTTCACCTTTAACATGGGTCTCCATATATAACGTTTACATTCTTTAACACCTCCTTTGTAAACAAGTAGGCTCTTTCCTTCTTTAAGGAAAAAATAATCTATCTTTATATTAAAAATCTATGTTTAAAAAAATGTTTAAGAAACAAAAAAGAGTTTTACAGACTATAGTGACCTCACACACAGTCATTAAAAGTGGAGTGGCAAGAAACAGAAAAAAACAGGTGTCACTCAGTGGCACATTTCTTTTTTTTTCTTGTTCTTTTTTTTTTCTTGTTTTTTTATATGTACAAAGCTAGCACATTATTGCTTGGTGAGGCCTTTAATTTCCTACAACAGCATTACTTCAAACTTAATGCAGATTGGCTGATCCTGATGTTAGTGACTGAAACAGGGTTATACACACAAACGTACTGGACTGAGAACTCCACAGAGGTTGGGGCTTGGCAGAGGGCCCGTTGCCAGTTATTATACCATAACCCGAGCCTCAGGCCAAGTATGATACAAATGCAGTTACTTACCCCTCCATCCCTTTGTCCCTTACCTTATGCCCACATTAGTGCTGCTGTGGACAGATTACCAGAGTGAATCTTTGACAGTCCAGTAGCCCCACATTATTTCTTATATAATACATCATTTCCTGGTGTGCAGTGAATACTCCCTGCCTATCCCTGTTCCCTCTTAATTGATTGATCCTCAGTGTTGTGTACCACCTAATGCCTCTCCCACTCAACCCCCACTGGAAAATTTGCTCTGGTTCACAAGCCTGCACCTCTTCGAATACTGCTTTTAGTAATTCTACAAGGCTTCGGTGTAGGCACTATGGCTTGTGACTGGGGTTGAGAGGCTGTTGAGCAGTTCAGCATGGCTCAGTGGCTCATTACCACGACAGCCCCCATATTTAAATAGCTGCTTCTGCTCCTTCTGACAGTTAGTTGAATTTTAGTTGTTGATCATACAGTAACAGGCTTATAACCTTATTGTGCATAGAGTAGTACAACTGCCATAAAAAGGAAAATAGTGCAAAGTGACAATTGAAATCCCTCTGTGCCAGAACTTTGCAGTTGTGTGTGCCCTGTCCTCTCTACTGAGCTGCACCAATAATTTATATTGAAATGTATTAATAAGATAAATCACATTATTTACTACAAAACAAGTCTGTTAAAACCAGATTAACTCTACTTCTGCAGATAAACCCCAAACTAACGGTAACATTTTCATATAGAATACATATATGTAAGAATATAAATATGACACTAAACAATAATGCTGAAGTGTTTTGTTTGATCTTTGGGTGAAATACCATTATTTGGCCTTGTTGGAAATAAACTGTATGTTTTCACTGTTTTTTCAGATTTTTTTTTTATTTTGCTATTGCAAAATACTGGCTTTTATGATTTCAACTATAAGAATCCCTTGATAATACTGCTAAAAATAAGCTAAGTCACTGAAAAACTAAGAATCTGTTACAGCCAATCAGAATTTGCACCTATGAAAGAGTTTCTGAATATTTTCTCATTGGCATAAAATGGAAGACCAAAGCAGAACAATTATTGATTTAACACGTTAATGGAAAATAAAATTCAATTACAATTGTGTACAGCAGCTGACAGTGTAAATATGTTTTCAAACATCCAAACTCGGTGTGAGGGTGGAACTTGATGGGTCAATTGTCTTCCTTCTTCTCTAAAGTTGTATGTATGCTATGGGTTCCATGTCATAATAGCAGCTGTGGAATGGTGAACCATCACAATGGCGCTGAACCCACAGCACAAACACTTTTGTAAATGTCTTTTCTTGTGGGGGACTTCACTCCTGCACCCTCTTAATATATATTCCAATTCTTGGGGGAGCACACTCAGGGATGGGGGAACTGTCAATTGTACATTTGCTTCTGTCACCATTGTGATGGTTCACCATTCCACAGCTGCTATCATCACGGGCTACCTATGGTATATAGATATGTATGTGTATGTGTTCCTATGTTTGTGGGTGTGAGCATGTGAGAGTGTGTGTGGATAGATAGATAGATAGATAGATAGATAGATAGATAGATAGATAGATATACATAAACATATGTACAGGCATCTGTTATCATTTTTTTACTGCCTGAACAGCAAATTATCTGAAACTCAATGAGATCACAATGTAGTTGAAGTTAGGGAATGCTGAGTCAAAGCAAAAATTACTGCATTGTTTAAAAAAACCTATAAATGTATGCATTCTGGATATTCTAGAGCATCAGATATCTACAAATGTTTTGCTGTAATGTGATAGGTCATCACTTCTTTTATACATTTGGGAATTAACTACTAAATAAGTTGTATTTTAAATATATTGGTCATGCCAGCATGTTCTATCTGTATCCTTTTTCTATTGCATTTTTATGTAAGGCATGGGTGAAAAAGGGTGGTTTCAAATAGCCCATCTCTTGGATAAAAATAAGAAAAGCTAAATCAAAATCAGTTTAGTTACTCTTTACTTTGGCTGATATACTGTATATTTTGTAATTCCATTTAAGTAGAGCATGCAATATGAATAAATTGTCATTCTTTACAATTGTTGCATTCAATGCAAAAAAAGTTATATGTTTCTGTATTTTTGTTTTAAATAGTTTTAAATCTACATATGTGAAACCCTGCACAGCATATTGAAATTAGCAAAGCATGAAACCAGATGTTAATGTTCTTAGTGAAGGCACTGTATGTTGAAGTATAGCAAAGAGGAAAACTGGCTTTGTGGAAGACATTTATTTACCCTCCATGAAATATGTTCTTTCTCTTTATACCATTTGATGTGTAGCTCACATTATTCCTTAAGTGGTATAATTTGTTTACATTACATTTCAAAGTGTTATGGTCATATGTTCAATGTTATGCAATTGCTTTAAATAAGCAAGGCACTCAAGTTACCTAAGCATCTCTGACTAATATGCTATCGGTGGAACTAGCTAAGATAAGGGAGCTGTTTTATTCAGTACTAATAGCTGATATCTATTATGTTCTACTTGCTTTACACGTCTAGTAAATAATCATGTGTTCTGATCCTACCTAATTTTTGCATGCATGCACGGAGCCTTTCTTCAAGATTTGACACTCTGCTTTGAAGTTCCTCGTAGTCATAGGCGCCAATCTCTTCCTGAAGTTCGTTTAGAACTGACGTCAGATTCTGGATCTCCTCTTTAAACTGCAATACCAATTTTGCATCGGCTTTGTACTCTTCCAACACTGGTATCAAAGGCCTAAGTTCCTCCATTTTCGCTTTAATTGCCTGCAAGGTCAAAATAAGCTTGGTTCAGTGCCATGCGTGCAAAAATTTGCAACACCCTGCTGTATTCCTTGCTGCCCCCCTACATGAGTGCAATGTGCCTACACTGTTCCCTTTGTGTGTCTCAATGTCATATTAGATAGTGCATATCAAACAGTCTCCAGTACACCAATATAATTGGGAAAGGCCTTTATTTATTAGTATTAAGAGTTACATGCGTAAATTCACATACACAAAATTGTTTTTTTTTCTGTTCAAAAATATGCATTAACAAGGGTTAAAACTATTCAGGAACTGCATTTATTGTTGCATGCAAAGGAAGATCTCAGGTCTGGTCAAGGTTCCTTAGTGTTATGGTGCTACTGTAAATCTGAAAAAATTGCATGGTGCAAAAAGCTCTGTGGCCCACTTTCATGGTTACAAGGGATTGGACTGCATCTTCAGTCACTGCAGCTTTGAAAAAACTTTCTTTAAAGTTAGCCCTGTAAGCAAGAAAAATGAAATACTGTTGAGGAGCTAGCTCACTAAGCTGTAGTATGCATATATTACTAAAACAGATATAAGAACACTGTTTATGATTCAATGAAACAAAGAACAAAAACATTATTTTGACCATTATAAATGTTCTTTGTAAAATGTTAAACACTGTGTATAGTTAATCATAAAATTCATGGTGAATTATAGCTGCTGCCCCAGTGATATAATGCAGTATACAATTAGTTGTAGCTTATGTTGGCATATATTTACTTTATTATGTAAAGGTTCTTCAAAAAGACTACATTCACTGTGTACATTTTAACTATCTCTATAGGTAACAGTTATAGAAATTTGTTATGCATAAACAATTTTAAAATGACACATTGATGCATCCTATGTATGGTAGAAACATTTTATGATTTTTAAATAGTTTTAAATATATCTGCAATGCTTTTTGCAGACACATAATCACTCCATGCTAGAATATTAAAGATAAATGCTGAGATTATAGGCTTCAAATTCACATTTCTTGGGCCATGATTGATTTTATAGCGTATAAGCAATAATATGCACGGAGAAATTTGTAGATGTAAGCATATCAAGCAGGATTTTCAAATAATTGCACTTCAGTTTTAATACAGTTTCACACAGTTGCATCAAGTGTTATGGCATAGCTACACCACAGAGAAGGTAGTCTAACATTTGGTGCAGTTCTGCAAAACTGAGGCACAAATGCTGCACTTGAATCAAACAATGATGCGTGCATCATTTTTTAATGCAAGCTGCTTTAAATTATTGAAGCAACAAGAAAAGCACCAACACTTGTGAAAATAAGGAGCTGATGTGTCTGTACAATTGGAAGGACACTGACAGATGCAAAAATTGCATTCCTGTCAGTGCCCTCCACTTTTAAAAATCCTGCCCATCTTTATCCTCATGAAATACATCTGTTGAAAAAGACAGTCAACACAGGGAGCTTAATTACTGTTCCCTAAAACTGATGAATGCAAACTATTTGAAGTCCTAAAATTTACTCTATAGTGCAGCCCTCTATAAAATAAATAATAGTTTATATTCCAGAAAATCTAAAATGGCATGTTTTGTTTACTGCCCCACAGAATAGTATTTTGTTTTAGGCAAAGATATGGCTATTGTTCTGCTTACCATAGTTTAGAACAAGAATGAATCAACAGAAGGTAACTTTGGGTATGGGGGATCCATGAAAGGAAATGTAACATTTAAAGCCTCAGTACCACTTTTTAAGGATTAACTCATTGGGTCCAGTAGATGCCATATGGCATCAGAACCACCCATTACAGAACCTGACTCCAAATAGCCACCAGGACTCAATGAATTAATTATGAATTGTGTCAAAGTAAAGCAACCAATTTCATAACCAAGAAATCTGAGCAGCTGTGGGAAAATGTTCATGACTACATATGACCTTACTATTTTTTGGCGTCCCTGTTCATTGGCATCTCATTCATTTGGACCACCTGAACTCCATCTCTCAAATGGACACTGCAGGCCTCCTCTTCTGGGTACCCTACAGATCCCTCAGTGCTCTAACTGCCTAGGAATCTGGTTTATCCCTAATAAGGGTGCCTCTGATGGTGCAAGAGGAATACGTCTAAGTAAGCTGTTCAGTGGCTTTAGGAGAGTAGTGAAGCTTTAGTGGCATTGTGACATTGGGTATGGTGGTTATTTTCTGATACAATACACTGGCCTTTTCCGATTTTCTCCTCCACACCCTGCTCACACCAATAATAGGACATGCCCAGTAACACTGCATCCTTTAGGCAGTGCCAAATCTAATAGTTTGTGGTCATCTACACCAAAAAGTCATGTTGCCAGCCACCACAATAAGTGCTAAAGCAGAACATGCTCTCCAACCCTCCTCTTTGTGTCTAAAGAGACTGTCTTCATAGAATACAGAGGACTCTAACAGGTTTGAAGCACAAACCAAGATCTCTTCTATGGAAGTGCAGCAAACCCTACTACCCCAGTCCAGTGATCCTAACATTTGTTTTTCATTATGTGTTTATATTCCTACCTTATTTTCTGATAGCACTTATTTGGATCCTCCAATTTCCCAACTCCCATTGGGAATTTGTTTTCTCAGAAAAAACTTCACCTGGTTCCCAACAGGTCAGCACACACAGGTTCTGCTATTGTATTCATGGCACAGGCTTGAGGAGGGTGGATTTTAGAGAGCTCCTGCTCAGTGATTTGGGAGTGACTATGGAGGGACAACATCTTTTACACAGTTGCTTATCTCCAGTGATACAGAGACCTGACGTCAATGCACTTCTCTGAGTGCTTCACATCACTCTGCATCAGATCCCTCCTCCTGCTGTTTAAGTCATACAGTATCTTACATGCTGCTTCTTGCCTAATGATTAGAGACTGCCATGTATCAAGGAAGGTTATATGTCCTTCCATCCTGGTGGAGATTAGCATCTCCACAGTATTTCACTCCTTCCTCTCAGGCCTCCAACCAGCTATTCCAGCTATCTTCAGAACTAGAATACTATTCCTGCTCCTATATGCTTCTTCTCCTCATACTTTTCACTGAAACTCATTCTCACCCACTTGCAACTGCCCTAGCTACCTTCATGTCCACCTTTGTTTATCCAGAGCTGTGTGGACAATTTCCTTTTCTTTTCTGCATCGTATCTGTACTACAGTAATATATTTTGTATAGCATTTGCAGATATTTTTGTTCATCTGTATATCTGTTTGCTCTTTTGTTTTAATAGTACTATAATAATTGTTTTGCTGCTATTCTTCAAACTATTGTACCCCTCCATGGGATGTCCCAGGGAATGAACCTTGACTCAGTGTGCTTTTTCAGGTCACTAATTTTCAACTAAATAAGAACAGTTAAAATTCCAGGCTTGGTGCCTGAACTCCTACCTCTCAATTCAATGGAATCAGCAGATGACCTTAACTTAACTCTAATAAAATTCTGATACCACACAATTTCCTTCATTTAAAAGCCCCTATAATTCTGCTAGTGTCTAAATAGTTTGTTAAACAACTGTTACATTTTCTAAAGAAAAACACATGACTGCTCTCAGCCTTGCCTATCATTATGAAAATTGTTTTATAGTCCTGAAAAAGTTATAGTGAAGAGCTACAAAGATGTGGATTGAAGAATAAAACATGTGAGGGTAGACTCAGCAATATGGGACTCCTTTCATTGAAAAGAGAAGGCTAAGAAAGGATATGACCATGGTATTTAACTGCAGAGCAAGGGGCATGAGTTAAAACTGAAACATAGAAGAGTAAAAAAGGATGAAAGGAAATATTATTTGTGTAGGAGAGAGTTATTATTTTTGGAATAGTTTGCCATGAGAGATAGGAAAAGCATGTAGCTTAGATATGTTCAATGTATAATTGGATAAGTATCTTTAAAAATACAATTATTGATAAAACAACTAAGGCAGGGTGGGCCAGGGCCCGGGTAGAAAAGGTGGGCCTATTTTCTTTTACATATTAAAATTTGTTATCATTATATATTCTTCTTTCCTTACAAGTGGTTGACATACAGTAAGTTCCCACATAGTCTACAGTTCTACAACTGTGCAGTGTAGTTAAAATCCACTAGTATTATGTACCACTTAAACCACCATTAAAATGCATGGTGGGCATGCACATGAGATCAAATCAAATGAATAAATATTAAATAGAAAATAATGTACAGGATACAAACATGTGGAAAAACAAACTTAACATGCAAGCTGACAGATGTGTTAACTTTTTTCAGGAAAAATTGTAGCACTGCAGGCCTGTATCTTCTACATTTTGTTACGATTTTAGTTATCTACAATACCTTTTTAGATGGTGACTTCTGACATGAGGTCTCCATTTTAAATTGGTACTTTTATTTACATTTTATAAAAATATATATATACCTTAAATTGTCTTGCCAAATGCTGTTTGTGGTTCTCTTCCACCAACTTAAACTTGGTTTCTAGACCTCTCATTTGGGATTCCATCTTTTCTACATATTGCAAGTCTCTTTGGGTCCGTCGATCTAGCACATCTATTGACTGAGACATGTTTTGAACCTATAGGAACAAGGAATTCACACAAGATTTTATCAGAAAGCAAATGGCAGTAAGAGTAAGTGTAAAACACACAACCATGGTTCTTCTCAACCTGCTAATTTATAATGTTACCAGGTTTGGAAGGGAGTTGTACTTTAATCTTAACACATAGAAAACCTAATCAGCAATGTTAAATCAATAATGCTTTGTGAACAAGGACTTTTTTGGACCATCTTAAAAAATATAATGAGAACTCAACCTAAGTGGTCATTTTGAAAGTGTTAAATCATTAGAGGACTGTTCAATGCAGGCATATTTAATGTGTTTTTCAAGTGTGCACTCTGAACTGTTAAATATTTAAACCTATTCCTTATTAGTGATAACATTTTAATGTTATTCTTTTTATTATGTTCACCATGCGTGTATGTGCAGTGAACATTTTGTTCGGAGAGTGGCCTTTAAGGGGTGTGAAACTGTCAGTCCAATGCATAGCGGTCTACTAGGTGCTCATCAGCATCACACCAATTATCAGCCAGGCTGATCATGACAGTATTCTGGCTTTCTGGTCAGAAAATTCATGCATTTCCAAAAAAAGAGATGACCCAATCATAGGTTGTCTCTTTCTTCTGATCTGTGCTGTTCAGCAAGCACTGCTGATCTGTCATGATCAGACTGCTGAGGAATTACACCCTGTAACAAAGAAAATCATCCTTCAATGCCTGTTGCTGGTGCAACCATAACTGCCTCCCCCACCCGACCCTTCCTCTCAGCACCAACCATCCCACCCCCTCAAACATACCACCACTGGAAATAAAGAAAACCATCCCAGGCAGTATATATATATATGTGTGTGTGTGTGTGTGTGTATATATATATGTGTGTGTGTGTGTGTGTGTATATATATATATATTTATATATACACACACACACCATATATACTATACATACACTGTAAAAAGGAAAAACATCAATCAATGTCTGTTGCTGGCACTGCCTTTACTGTCCACCCACCCAACCCTCTCATTCAGCACCCACCACCCCACACCCCCCATAAACATAACACCAACACTGGGGGTGTTCAATCCCCCAGTGCCACCACCTGAAATAAAGAAAAACTTCCCTCACAGTTTTATATATATATATATATATCGCTAGATAGATAGCTATATTGTATATTATAAGTCCATGGTTGTGCCCCTATAGTTAGGATTAAAACTTCACTTCAATGTTAAACTCAAACCTTTGCACTTTAATAACTTTGCAACCATTCAACCGACTTGCATAAACATTTGCATGTGCCATCAGGGACCAAAGATCTATTGTTGTTTTAAGTTTTGTTCTGGTTGGATGTGTGGGTGCAGGGATACAGAGTGTCAGAAAATGTAAAAATTACCATTTTTTGTAAACGTCTTTGACACACTGCTGTGCAGAAATGACTTGGGATTCTGGTCTGACTTTTTTTGGGTAGAAAGGTCTTGAGTCACAGATGTGCTTTTTGAAGATTTGGTGAAAAAATATTAATCCATTCAAAAGTTATTAAATTTTAAATGTCCAATTATTTTCAGTGATAAAAGTTAGATGTGAGCCTCAAAACAGGATTCTGTGTTAAATTACCAAACCTGTGTCACAAAAGGGTAATCCTGTGTCACAAATGGGGAATCTTTTATTTGTGCTTTTTGCAATTTAATACCTACGCAACTGTTCAACCAATTTGTATGAAAGTTTACAGGTGTCATCTGGGACTGAAGATATCTTGATGTGCCAAGTTTCTTTCAAGTTAGATTTGTGGATTTGGAGATACAAAGTGTTATTATATGGGTATAGCCAATAGTTAGGGTTCAACCTTTCACTTCTATGTTAAACTCAAACTTTTGCAGTTTAATAACTTTGCAACTGTTCAACTAATTTGCATGAAAGTGTGCATGCACCATCTGGGAGTGAAGATCTCTTGATGTGCCACATTTCATTCTGGTTGGATGTGTGGGTGCAGAAACGCAGAGTATTGACATTGTGAAAATTACCTATTTTGTAAAATTCTTTGCCATGTGGGTGTACAAACATGGCTTGGGATTTTGGTCTGAAATTTTTAGGGTACAAAAATATTTGGTCACAGGTGTTCCTTTCAAAGATTTGGTGAAAACATATTAATCTGTTAAAAAGTTATTACATTTTAAAATGTCCCATTATTTTTAATGGGAAAAGTTAGATATGAGTCTTGAAACAAGATTCTGTGTCACAAATGGACAATCCTTTGTCACAAATGAGTAATCCTTTGTCACAAATGGGAAATCTTTTTGCATGCTGCCACCATCTTGTTTTTTCTTAGCAAGGCAAAGAAAGTTAAAAAACAGAAAAAAAATGTTTTTTGAAGTAACCAACATGTGCTTTGCTAATGGGGGCCCATTCTATACAATTCTGGTGTTAGTTTTTTCATAAATCACCTGAAAATGTGGGGGCTGATTCTCGAAGGGCTTGTGCAAGTCATGCAAAAGGCAACTTGTGCCAAATGTCATTGCGCCTGGGACCCTGTGCCCAATTCTGTATCATCCAGGGTCCCCGTGGCTAAGTCCCACAACTTGTGCCAACCCAACTGGTATGTCAAATGGAGAGTTTACCTGACGGGTGGCCACAAGCCTCTGGCATTAAAAGTGGATGGATGCATTCCCCTCCAGCCCCGATGCCCAAGTATGAAGAATGCTAACATCCTGCAAGGCTTTGCCCCCTCAGGCCCCAATCCCCAATTGTTCAAATAAAATATCCCTTGTGGGCTACCAGCCCCCACATTTTCTGATCCCTCATTGTTGAAAGAAAACACTCCTTGTGGGCTACTGCCCCCCCCAAATCCCAATCTCCAAAAATATATCTGTAAATGCCCTGCAAAGCCATCAGCACCCCACTCACAAGCCATGATCCACAATCCAGGATTTATAGCCACAGTGTAAAAATACTGTAATATTGCCAGCAAAAGTGTACCCTACCTTAGCCCTAGTGGTCCAGTGGTCCCCCACCCAGCAATGCCCTACCACCCTGCTCCTCCAACCCATTCCCAGCCAATGACTAGCACAGTCCACCTCTCACCACAGTGGCCAGCTGCCAACTGAGCTCTGTATGAGCACATACTGTAAATAATATGCACTCAGTGAATGACAGTTGCTGTTATTCACTAAGCACATACTATTTACAGTAGACGCTCATACAGAGCTCAGTCAGTAGCCGGACACAGTGGTGAGAAGTGGGCTATGCCAGTCACCAGCTTGGTATGAGTAGGGGAAAGTGGGGTGGTAGGGCACTACCGAGTGTAGAGTGGGGGGGCCACTGGACCACCAGAGCTAAAGCAGAGTACATTTGTGCTGGCAATATTACAGTATTGTTACGCTGTAAATGCAAATCAGGGATTGTGGCTTGGGGGGCTCAGATAGACCTGAAGGGCATTTACAGATATATTATTGGGGATTGGGGCTGGGGGGTGCTAGATAGTCCCATGGGGCATTTACAGATATTATAGGGGTTCAGGGCTGGGGCATCAGATAGTCATGTGGGGCATTTACAATTATATTATTTGGGATCAGGTTTTTTGGGGAGGCCGCTAGCCCACAAGGGTGTTTTATTTCAACAACGGGGATCAGAAATGAGGGGCGTGATGTGTGGTCATGGGGGCACATGATTTGCTCTCACTTCTGGCACATTGGCACAATACCTGGTGGATGCAATGTACACCTACGCGAGCTAATAGCTGGCGTAAGTGTACATTGACGGATATCCTCTGGGGGTTGTTTTAGAATCCCAAATGTGACAACCACCCTTACAGAATAGGACTCAGCTGCTGCCATAAACCCCCTTGCGCTATGTCACATTGGGGTTTATGGTGCAACTGTGGCTCAGGGCTCACTTCTGAAGTAAAACTTGGATGGGTTTTACTCAGGCGACCCCTGCCTTGCCTTTGGTTTCATCAAAATCGGTCTAAAAATAGAGTTGTGATTTTTAAAATTCTTCGTTCTCGGCTCACTAACAATCTTTGATCGTGAGCCTGCAAATTCTTTAATCACGAGATTCTTTGATTGCGATCGTGCATCGCGAGTGAAGGACAAGATGGCCAGATTTAAAAAAACATTTTTCTCAGCCCAGGGATGCCCTACAAATTTAAATAAGGCTGTTTTTTTTTCAGGGGGCGATTTGGTTTCTGCTGCTTCTACCCCCCAGACTTTACTACTATTCATACCTCTAGACTCTATGCAGGGGGTGGGCTACACATGGGATGTTTAACATATGCCTGGTAGTCTAGCGGCCCCTGCCCCATCATGATAAAATATTTAATGCTCTATAGTGGCCCCCCAATGTTCATACATGTTTTTCTTTTTTTATCCCTGTTAGTCTTGTGCCCCCCCCCCCAGTGTGTATTAAATAATTGTTATTCATATCCCTGGCAGTCTAGTGGCCCCCCATCATAATAAAATATATATGTTTCTGCAATTTTCTGGTAGTCTAGTGGACCCCCCAAGTGTATTTTATACATATGGCTGTTTTAGATCCCTGGTAGTCTAGTGGCCCCCCCTGATCTGTATTACATTATAATTATTTTTCATATCCCTGGTAGTCTAACAGGCCCCCATCTCCATCATAATAAAATAGAAAGGATTTTTAATTTCCTGGAAGTCTAGTGGCCCCCAACCCCTCTGCCTAGCTGTGCCAGCCACCCAGCACCCCACCCTTCTCAAGTCAGTGACTGGCACAGCCACCTCTCACCTCCATGGCCAGCCGCCCTGAGTGTGCATTATGATCACTAATGCAAAGAGGCACTCAGAAATAATTTCAGAACATGTCTTTATATTAGAGCTCATAATACACACAGTCAGCAGCTGGCTGTGGAAGTGAGAGGTGGGCTGTGCCAGTCGCCGACTGGGGAAGGGTGCGAAGGGTGCTGGGTGGGCTGGCAAGGCTGGGTGGGGGGCCACTAGACTACCTGGAAATTGGAAATCCTTATGTATTTTATTATGATGGAGTGGGGGCACTAGACTACCAGGGATATGAAAAATAATTATAATGTAATACAGATTGGGGGGGGCCACTAGACTACCAGGGATCTAAAACAGCAATATGTATAAAATATGCAAGGAGGCCACTAGACTACCAGGAAATTGTAGCAACTTATATATTTTACTATGATGGGGGGGCCACTAGACTACCAGGGATATGAATAACAATTATTCTTTTATACACATTGGGGGGCCCACCAGACTACCAGGCATATAAAAAAAAACTTATTTATGACATAGACATTGGGGGAGCCACTGCAGATTGTTATCTATTTTTTTATGATGGGGAGCCCTAGACTACCAGGGATATTTAAAACATGATTTTTTACATTCAGATGGGGCAGACTGAAGCCCCCTGAGCAAAACCCAGCCTCATTTAACTTTGTAGGGCAGCCCTGGGCTGAGAAAATAAATTTTTAAATCTGGCCATCTCGTCCTTTGTTCTTTGTTCACGAGCAAGCAATTTCTTTGATCACAACCCTGCAAATTCTTTGACCGTGAGATTCTTTGATCACAATCATGCATCGCGAGTAAGGGATGAGATGGCCAGATTAAAAAATCACTTTTCTCAGCCCAGGAGTGTCCTAGGAAAACAAATGAGAGTGGGTTTCACTCAGGGGGCTTCATTCTGATGTACCATGGTGGTGGTTTACCACAATTTTTTGAATTTTTTAAATTACTACAGTTTTTATTCTTTGATTGTGACCCTGCAAATTCTTTGATCGTGAGCCTGCAAATTCTTTGATTCTGAGATTCTTAGATTGCCATCTTTGATCGCGAGGAAGGGACAAGATGGCCAGATTTTTTTATAATGGAATACAAAGGGAAAGTTTACCAATCTTTAACACTGAATATCTTGGAAACAGTTTGGTCTTTTTACTTGAAATTTGGAGAGTGTTTACAGCATATCCTGTAGATGTGAATTATGGTGCTTACATGTCAGAGAAAAAATGTTTTGTGGAGATATTGCATGATGCACTTTACATGTTGCGGACAGTGTTTTGGATTATGCAGGTGGCTTGAAATTGATAGGTTGCATAGCCTTAGTGTCATGGATGTAGTTTTCAGTTGTTGTGTGTGTTAAATGTCAACAGGTGTGGAACTGTGCCACTCTGATGAATGAAAATTTCACATTTTGACATGTTATATCTCGGATTCGGTTTGGTCATTTTACTTGAAATTTGGAGGATATTGACGGCATGTCCTGTAGATGTTAATTGCAGTGTTTACGTGTCAGACAATATATTTTTTGCAGAGATATTGCGTGGTGCAGTTTCCATTTTTTGGCCAGCATTTTCTAGTCTTCTACTAGATTAACATTTGTTTGGTGGCTGGCCTTGCTGTTGTCAATGTACTTTTTAGTGATTGTGTGTGTAATGTGGCCCAACACTTACAAGTTGGTGGGAACTTGGGGCCCACCAACTTGTACAACTTTCTACTTTTCTATTCTTTCTTAAAAAGTAAGGAAATTCTATGCAAAAACTTCGTTAATGCATCAGTTAGGTTTTTCTACAGTGAAAAAAGTGAGGAAATTTGATTTTAGGGTTCCAACCCCTTGCACCCCACCCCTAGCCCACCCCCACCAACAGGCTTCGGGGTGTGCGTTGGGGTCGTAGGCCTTAACTCTCACCCCATTCTCTACAATGCACCACCTCAGCTTGTTTACACAAGGGATGGGTTGAGAGTTAGGGCTGACAACCCTAATGCACACCCCGATGCCTGTTGGTTGGGGCAGGCTGGGGTTGGGGTGCAAGCAGTGGGAACCCTAAAATCAAATTTCCTCACTTTTCTCACTGTAGAAGAACTCTAACTGATGCATTAATGAAGTTTCTTGCATATATATATATATATATATATATATATATTCACACATGCCCCCACTATGCAAAGCATCATGGGCTGCATATGCAGATCACCACAGAATATTATGCTGGTTCAACTTTAAGCAGAAATGCATGGTGCTGAAAGGCCTCTCACACAGTTTGCAAAGGGTGCCAACAGAAGACATAGACATGTATTTCGTCCTACCACGGCTCATCAGTATGCCTTGTCTGTTTGACACCCCAGTGGAATGAACCAGCTACCCTAAGATGGCCTATCTGGGTTATGTTGTGGTGAATCCAATTAAAGCAAAAAAATGTAAAGACAATGGACCTCTGTGCACAAGCACTGAGACAATGGTTGCCCCAAAGGGCATTGGCTGGGAAGCCAAGTTTAAAAGAAATATAAAATCACATATGCCCCAACAATGCAAAGCATCATGGGCTGCATATGCAGATCACCACAGAATATTATGCTGGTTCAACTTTAAGCAGAAATGCATGGTGCTGAAAGGCCTCTCACACAGTTTGCAAAGGATGCCAACAGAAGACATAGACATGTGTTTCATCCTACCAGGACTCATCAGTATGCCTCATCTGTTTGACACCCCAGTGGAATGAACCAGCTACCCTAAGATGGTCTATCTGTGTTATGTTGTGGTGAACCCAACTAAAAAAAACAACAATTTCAATGACAAAGAACCTCTGTGCACAAACACTGAGGCAATGGTTACCCAAAGGGCATTGGCCAGGAAGCCAAGTTTCAAAGAAATACAAAATCACACATGCCCCCACAATGTAAAGCATCATGGGCTGCATATGCAAATCACCACAGAATATTATGCTGGTTCAACTTTAAGCAGAAATGCATGGTGCGAGAGGCCTCACACAGTTTCAAAGGGTGCCAACAGAAGACATAGACACGTGTTTCATCCTACCAGGACTCATCATCAGTATGCCTCATCTGTCTGACACCCCAGTGGAATGAACTAGCTACCCTAAGATGGTCTATCTGGGTTATGTTGTGGTGAACCCAATTAAAAACAAAAAATTAAAGACAAAGAACCTCTGTGCCTCTGTCGGTATATGTGCATACATATATATATATATATATATATATATATATATATATATATATATATATAAAATAGTGGCACAATAGTGCCACTATAGTTAGGGTTGAGTATCCCATTTAAGGTTAAATCTGAAATGTTGCACCCTAATAACTTTGCCAAAGTATGAAGGATTTGCCTGAAATTTGGAATGTGCAGTCTAGCACCATAGATCTCTAGACCTGACAAGTTTTGTTATAGTCAGATGTACAGTCGTGGAGCTACAGAGTGCCACAAAACACATAAATTACAGGGTTTTGCAGGTTTCTTTGCTCACACCTACAGCCCACATTGTTTGTGCGATCAGTCAAAAAACTTCAGGAAACATGCAGCCAGTGTCCCCAATGTGTCTTTTGAAACTTTTGTGAAAAAATATTGAACAGTTCAAAAGTTATTAAAAGAAAACTGAATACCATTATAGTCTATGGGAAAAATTAACAAACTATGTGAAAGTGTCACAAATGCAGTTATTACTATGTCAAATTATCCTTTTACTTTCATGATTCAGCCAGTTTTTTTCAGTTGGTGGTCAGAAAAATGTTTGGCATTTAAACTTGGGACCATTTAGGGACACAATTCTTGTTGTGTTCACCTAGTCGAGCCCTGAGGATGCTAGCTATGTCTTTTTTGGGGGGTAAAATACCCCTGAAATATGGTTTTTAAATGTTTCTAAAAAGTAGTGTCACAAAGTACTTTTGCAAATGTAACCCTTTTGTGATTTTTTTTTGTGAAAGTGTTGTGATTTTGAAAGTAATTTGCAACACTATGCCCAAAACAATAGGAAATCTTTGCCACCCTGCTGCAAAACAACAGTTTGGTCTTTTGGTCTGAAATTTGCAGGGAAGAAAGATGTGCCTTGTGGTTGTTTGGTGCCAAAATATGACAGCGCTGCAAAAGTTACGGCACTCCAAATTTGAAAATATTTCCCATAGGATAACATTACAGTGTCCGCAGTGCCTTCCGGGTCCCATATCTTGAAAATGGTTCAAGATACAGACTATTCATCACAAAAATTCTTAATCCCTCACTGGGGGGCTGAGTACAAAACTAGCCTGGAAAGTAGTAAATAATATGAGATTTAAATTTTTTTCTACATCGTTCAGTTCCTAAGGTATAAGCAAATTTAATATTCCAAGTGCTCATTTTCCTGTCCAAGGGCCACTATTATGCCCACATTCTTTGTATTCACTGTGCTTCTGGATGCACCTCTTTTGAACACAAACCATGTCCATTTGTGTTACTGTTACCATTAGCATTTGCATTTACAGTTCCGCTTGCATTTCCGTTACTGTTTGCATTAGCGTTTCTGTGTGCGTTTTCATTTGCATCACCGTGTGCATTACCATTTGCGTTTGCATTTGCATTTGCCTTACTGTTACCGTTTGCATTTCCATTACCATTAGCGTTTGCATTGGGGCTTGTGTTTCTGTTGTTGCTTGCATTACCATTTTCTTGTGCTTTGCCATTGCCGTTACTGTTTGCATTTGTGTTTGTTTTTGCGTTACCATTACCATTAGTGTTTCCGTTACCATTTGCGTTAACATTTCTGTTTTGTGTTTATGTTTGAGCTTGCGTTTCCATTACTGTTTGTGCTCTCATTTCCATTTGTGTCACTGTGTGTGTTACCATTTGCGTTTGTATTTGCACTTATGTTTGCATTTCTGTTTGTATTACCATTACTGTTTGTGTTTTCATTGCCATTTGCATTACCATCTGAGTTTGGTTTAACGTTTGTGGTTGCGTTTCCATAACCATTTTCATTACCATTTCCGTTTGCTTTTGCACTTGCATTTGCGGTACCATTTGTGTTACTGTTTCCTTTTGCATCACCATTGGCGTTACTGTTTCTATTTGCTTTTTTGTTACCATTTACGTTACATTTGCATGTGCATTTCCATTACCGTTACTGTTCTCGTTTCTGTTACCATTACCGTTTGTGTTTCCATTACCATTTGCATTTCCATTACCATTTTTGTTAGCATTTCCATTTCTGTCACTGTGTGCATTACCATTTGCATTTGCATTTTAGCTTGCTTTTGTGTTTCTGTTTGTGTTACTCTTTCTTTTGGAATCACCATTGCCATTACCGTTATCATTTGCATTTCCATTTGCATTACTGTTACCGTTTGTGTTTTCGTTACCATTTGTATTACCATTTGTGTTTGTGTTTCTGTTACTGTTAGCATTTGCACTTATGTTTTCATTGTCACTTGCATTACTATTTTCTTGTGCATCATCGTTGCCATTACCATTACCGTTTTTATTAGAATTTGCATTTGCGTTTGCGTTTCCATTTACATCACCATTACTGTTTGCATTTCCATTACTGTTTACATTACCATTAGTGTTTGCATTTACATTTGCGCTTGTGTTTCCGTTACCATTTGCATAATCATTGCTGTTTGCGTCACTGTGTGCCTTACCGTTTGCGCTTACATTTGCATTACTGTTAGCATTGCTGTTTCCTTTTGAGTCACCATTGGTGTTATCATTTGTGTTTGCATTACTGATACTATTTACGTTTCCTGTACTGTTTTCATTAGCATTTTTGTTTGCGTCATCATGTTTGTTTACTGTTTGCGTTTGTGTTTGCACTTGCATTTGCATTTCTGTTTGTGTTACCATTACCATTTTCATTTTCATTGCCATTTGCATTACCATCTGTGTTTGTGTTCATGTTTGTGCGGGCGTTTCCGTTACCATTTGCATTACCGTTTCCATTTGCTTTTACTCTTGTGTTTGTGTTACCGTTTGCATTACTGTTTCCTTTCGCATCACCATTGGCGTTACCATTTCTGCTTGCATTTGCTTTACCATTTGCATTACCATTTGCGTGTGCATTTCTGTTACCATTACTATTCTCATTACTGTTAATGTTACTGTTAGCATTGGCATTACTGTTAGCATTAACGTTCCTATTAGGATTACTGCTACTGTTGCTATTCCCATTACTGTTAGCGTTATTGCTAAATAAAGGCATGGAGAGATTGCGGGGCCCAAAGTGCCCCATGCTTCCACCACCACATACCCGTCACTATTTATAGGGCACATTCTCCAAAAGAAGGGAAATTCATGGCAAAAAAATCCATTTAATGCATCAGTTAGGGTTGTTCCATAGTGACAAAAGTGAGGAAATTCACTGTTAGGGTTGCCACCCCTTGCATCCCATGCCCATCCTGCCCCCACCAACAGGCATTGGGGTGTGTGTTGGGATCATCTGGCTTAACTCTCATCCCATTCTCCTATACTGCACCACCTCAGCTTATTTATACATGGAATGGGGTGATAGTTAGGGCTGATGACCCCAACACACAACCCAATGCCTGTTGGTGGGGGCAGAGTGGGCATGGGGTATAAGGGGTGACAACCCTAACACTGAATTCTGAATTTCCTCACTTTTGTCATTGTGGTGGAATGACCCTAACTGATGCATTAAACAGAGTTTTTTGCCATGAATATATATCTATATATATATATATATATATATCTATATATATATATATATATATATATATATATATATATAGATAGATAGATATAGATATAGATATATATATATATATATATATATATATATATATATATATATTATATGTGTATATATATATATATATATATATATATATATATATAACTTTACTAATGCATCAGTTAAGGATGAAGTGACAAAAGTAGGAAATGAGATGTTAGCTTGAGCCCTAACCCCCATCCTACCACCCCACCATCCACACACCAACAGGCATTCAAGTATGCCATTGGGTCGATAGGCCCAACTCTCACCCCATTCCACGTGTAAACAGGCTGACATGGTACAACACAGGAGAATGGGGTGAGAGTTAGACCTCATGACTCCATGGCACACCCCAATGTCTGTTGGTGTGTGGAGGATGGGGTGGTAGGGTGGGGGGTTAGGGGCTCAATTCTAACATTTCATCTCCCTACATTTGTCACTTCAACCCTAACTGATGCATTAACAAAGTTTATTGCAATGAATTTCCTTACTTTTTGAGAAAGTGTAATGTAACTGGTAACTGGTATGTATTGGTGGAAGCGTGGGACCTCCGGGCCACATGCTCCCTTCAAGCTGCCCATTTTTACATAACAATATGCATCTGTGGAAGTGCATGCTCTCCAGGCCCTGCACTCCCACTTACACATAACTATGGAGGCATACAGTAGTCCTATAGAGCTTCAAAGGAACCCTTGCAACACTAATCTGCCAATATCTCTGTAACCATAGTAGCTATGAAAACCATTCTACTGCAGTTGTAATCATGGCTTTGAAACCTCCACACATGCTTAATTCACCAGCTGCCTGGAGCAAAAAATCCGTATCTCACATCCTTTTTGAGATATGAGCACTGAAAGGTCCTGCGGGTGATGCGATGTTATCCCATGGGAAAAATCTCAACTTCAAAATGGCATATTTATGGAACTGAGGAATGTTTTTGCACCTAAACAGCATAATTCATATCTCTGGGACATCCCCTTTCTGCCCTGCAAATTTAAAGCCAAAAGACCAAACCATTTATTTTCCATGCACTGGGAAAGTTTTAAAATTACTAGTTCGTGAGGTGGCAAAATCCCTGTTTGCAAGGTCAATCCCCATTTGTGAGCTGTCAAAATCACCATTCATGACAATTCCTTGTTTGTCAGATTTTGGCCATGTGGGCTGGAAATCGTGATCAAAGATTTTGTCAGCTCGCAAAAGGGTTTTGGCTTGCGAAGGGGGATTTTGACAGCTCATGAATGAGGATTTTGTCACCTTGCGAAAGAGGATTTAAAAATAATCCCTTTTGCAAGGTGACAAAATCCACTTTCACAAGTCAATCCCCTTTTGCTAGGTGACAAAATTCCCATTTGCGAGCCAATACTTGTTCGTGAGAAGGGTCATCTAGTCTGGAAATCGCAATCAAGGATTTTGTCAGCTCGCAAAAGTGGATCAGCATGTGAAAGGGAATTTTGGCAGCTTGTGAAAGGGAATTTTGACAGGTCATGAAAGGGGATTCAAAAATCCAATGCTCTTTAGTGAGCTGTCAAAATCCTCTTTCGCGAGTTGATCCAATTTCGCAAGCTGACAAAAACCCCTTTCGCAAGCCAATCCTTGTCTGCGAGATAGGGCCATCTGGTCCAGAAATCATGATCAAGGATTTTGTCAGCTTGCAAATGAGCATCAGAAGAGAGTGACGAATGAAGAATTTTAAAATGTTAAACAGACATTTTTTGACCAAAACAAAGAAAACCAAAGCCATGGGTTTGTAGAGGGAATCACCCTGAACAAAACCCATGCTTAATTTATAACACAACACATCCATGGGGCAAACTACAACATTTTGTTTGTGGGGGAAAATGAAAACAAAATGGCGGCTCACAAAAAGGGAATTTTTCCTCATGAACTTAGATTTTATAAATCCCCATTCATAAGGTGACAAAATCCTTGATCGTGAGCCCAATCCCCTTTCACAAAACATATATATAAATCTAGGACTGGACTGAGCATGCTCAGAACCTAAAAATTCTAAATTAAATAACTTTTGCACAGAGTAATATTTTTTCACCAAACCAATGCTGGATTGCTCTATGTGCAAACCTCTTTCTACCTTGAACATTTCAGACCAAAGTGACCACAGTGCGATGGTCAAAAATCAGCAAAAATGGGCCAAAAAAAGTGAAAAATGCATTTTTGGTGCCTCACTGCACAAAAACTGCAAGTCTGATCAAAACACAACTTGGCAAATCAAGAGATCTGCAATACAAGACTGCACATTTTGAATTTTGTGCAAATCTGTTGAACAGTTGCAGAGTTATTAATGTGCAAAATTTGGGGTTTAACATTAAACTGCTTGCTCAAACCTAACTATAGGGACATGACTGTACCCCTGGATATGTACAGTGGCGTGAAAAAGTATTTGCCCCCTTCCTGATTTTCTCTATTATTGCATATTTGTCACACTGGATGTTTTCAGGTCTTTAGACAAAATATAATATTAGATAAAGGGAACCTGAGTGAACAAATAACACTTTTTTTTTTTACTTATTTCATTTATTTAATGAAAAAAGTTAACCAACACCAACGGGCACTGTGTGAAAAGTAATTGCCCCTAGTTAAATCAACCCAATTAAAGGGATAATTAGAGTCAGCTGATTGAACACAGCCAGGCTTGATTACAGCCAGCCCTGCTCAATATAAATCTCACTTATTTTGACCCTTACCATCAGAGTCACGTTGCCAGCACAAGATTCAACAAGCACATTATGCCATGATCAAAGGAAGTTCCTGAAAAGATCAGAAAAAATTTGTTGCCCTTTATCAGTCTGGAAAGGGTTACAAAGCTATTTCTAAGGCTCTGGGACTCCATCGAACCACAGTGAGAGCCATAATCTCCAAATGGAGAACACTTGGAACAGTAGTGAATCTTCCCAGGAGTGGGCGGCCTGCCAAAATTACTCCAAGGGCGCAGCGTAAAATCATTCAGGAAGTCTTAAAGGATCCTAAAACAACATCCAAAGAACTGCAGGCTTCTCTTGCCTCAGCTAAGGTCAGTGGTCATGACTCCACAATCAGAAAGAGACTGGGCAAAAATGGGCTTCATGTGAGAGTAGCAAGGCGGAAACCACTGCTAACCAAGAAGAACATAAATGCTCATCTCTCATTTGCCAAGAAGCACCTGGATGATCCACAAGCCTTTTGGGAAAATGTTCTATGAACAGATGAGTCCAAAGTGGAACTTTTTGGATGACATGGATCCCATAATGTCTCGTGTAAAGCAAACACAGCATTCCACAGTAAGAACACCATACCAACAGTCAAACATGGTGGTGGTAGTGTGATGGTGTGGGGATGCTTTGCTGCCTAAGGACCTGGATGACTTGCCATAATTAAAGGAACCATGAATTCTGCTCTGTACCAGAAAATTTTAAGGAGAATGTCCGTCATCCTTCCATCAGCTGAAGCTGAAGGTAGTTGGGCCATGCAGCAAGACAATGATCCAAAACACAAAAAGCAAGTCCACATCAGAATGGCTAAAAGAAGTAAAATTAAAGTTTTGGAGTGGCCTAGTCAAAGTCCAGACTTAAACCCAATAGAGGTGCTGTGGCAGGACCTGAAACGAAGCAGGTCATGCTCGAAAACCTACCGAATGTTACTGAATTAAAAGCAGTTCTGCGAGGAAGAGTGGGTTAAAATTCCTCCACAGCGATGTGAAAGACTGATATTGAATTATAGGAAGTGTTTGGTTGCAGTCATTGCAGCTAAATGTGGCATAACCAGTTATTAAGTGTAAGGGGGCAATTACTTTTTCACACAGTGCCAGTTGGTGTTGGTTAACTTTTTCATTAAATAAGTGAAATAAAAAAAAAAAACAAGTGTTATTTGTTCACTCAGGTTCCTTTATCTAATATTACATTTTCTAAAGACCTGAAAACATCCAGTGTGACAAATATGCAATAATAGAGAAAATCAGGAAGGGGAAAATACTTTTTCACGCCACTGTATATATATATATATATATATATATATATATATATATATATATATATAGAGAGAGAGAGAGAGAGAGAGAGAGATAGATATATAGATAGATATATATATATCTATATATCTATATATCTATATAGATATATAGATATATAGATATATATATATATAGATATAGATATATTTATAGCTAGATAGATAGATAGTTATGGTGGTAGCATCACTATATTTAGGGTTGAGCAGGGGTTTCTATGTTAAACCTCAAAGTTTGAACTTTAATATCTTCACAACCATTGAACAGATGTACACAAAACTGTGCATGCCCAGTCTAGTCAGGCAGATCCCTTGACGTGCCATGTTTTGTTCCAGTCAGATGTGAGGTTTCTGAGATGTGGACAGTAAAAAAAAACATAAAAATTTGCTGTTTTCTGCTGGGGTTTGTTTGTCGTCGCCTTGTACCCAGACGGTTTGGAATTTTGGTCTGATATTTTCAGGGTCAAAAGGGCTTGGCCTGTAGATATGCCTTTCACTTGTTTGGTGAAAAAAATATAAATCTGTTCCAAAGTTGTTAAATTTCAACATTTTGTTTTTTGAACATGCTCAGTACAGTCTTTAAGATAGATGTTTGGAATGAAAAAAGAATTTGGTCCATATAAAAAAGGATCCTTTTTTGTTTGGGGCCAATCCTTTTCTGTGAGAGAAAAATCATTTTTTGTTTGCTGCCATCTTGCTTTCTGTTTTTCTGTCAAAAACAAAAATTTAAAACCCACAAAAATGACATCCTACAGAGAGAACAAGACATGTATCTTGCTTGCCAGAACACTGTTAGGTGGATTCTGCAGTTAACTGTTGGAAAAATGACCCCGAAATGTCTTTTTTTAATTTGTAAATCTTTTTTTTATAATTAGCTACCCCTTTTCCCATATGGGCTTTTTTGTTCAAATGAAAAAGGATCCCTTCACACAGAAAAAGATTTTGCACTTATTCTTTTTCCCCCTGCTTTTTCCTTATGATCTTTTTCATTCAAATAATAATGGATCCCTTTACATGGAAAAATATTTTGAACTTACATTTTTTTCCATTTTTGTTCTGTATGACCTTTTTCATTCAAATGAAAAAGGATCCATTCACAGGGCAAAACATTTTGGACTTATTTTTGTTTCATTTTCTTGTTTATTTACATGGAAAAGGAATCCTTCAAATGAAAAAAAATATTTTGTAAGCCATCTCAATAACTATGGGAATTTTCCCTGCTGTGTAGTGGAACCCCCACCTTCCAATCACCATCCCTGTAACTTCTTTCATTTTCCCTGGTGTCTACTGGTGTCCCCCAACCCTCCAATCTCCATCTCTGTAATTTTTCCCTGCTGTCTATTGGTGCACCCCACCTTCCAGTTGTTGTCCATGTGTTTTTTATATTTTTCTCTGGTGTCTAGTGGCACTCCCACTGTCTGATAGCTATCACTGTAATTCTGTCATTTTATCCTGGTGTCTAGTGGCACCTCTTACTGTCTGATCACTGTCCATGTAATTAGTAAGCATTTCCCAGGTGTCTAGTGGCACCTCCCATTCATTCACCATCCCCATAACTATGGTATTTGTTCCTGGTGTCTAGTGGCACCTCCACCCTCTAATTACCATCCCATAAATATGGGACTGTTCACTGGTGTCTAGTGGCAACCCCACACACTAATTACCATCTCCATAAGTATTAAATATTTTCCTGGAGTCTAGTGGCATCCCCCCACCCTCCGATTGCCATCCCCAACTGAAATAAAGAAAACAGTCCCTCTATGTCTTTTTTTAATCTGACCTCCCACTAAGCATCCACCACCCTGCCCCCGACCCCTATATACACACACCATCACTCACCTGAGCAGAACCCAGGGTGAAGATCCACTCTGCTATGGGAGACATGTTTTGCTGCTGGAATCACCAACTGCAATATAAGACACTAAGGCAAGTGCAGTTCAAAGTATTTCAATGGGGTTTTCAACTTTGATGCATAACTTTGTCATTTTTGAATATTAATAAGCCAAATTTTCAACATGGCCTTACTGAGACCCCACCTCATGAATCTTGGCACTGGAATTATGCAAATGCTGCACAAAAGGTGATTTCATGCATGCTTGGCAAAATCACCTTGTGGGCAAGATTTGAACATGATCACCACCCTTGTTCATGATGTGGGACTATAAGAATGGTAAATTGAAAATTTGGGGTAAAAAAAATGTAAAAATGGCAAAGCTATGCCCATCCATTTAAATTTTGATATGCTCACTCATAAATTTGATAATTTAACATTTTTCTAACCCAAATTTTAAAAGTTGGAATTTTTTACACCACCTCATGAACATGACAGTGGTCATTTTTCAAATCCTGCTCAAACTGTCTTTTCACATCTGTGGCATTGAATGATTCTGCTGTAGCATGGAATCATATTTTGGTGTGGATTTTAATGTTTTCAGCACTGCGTGCATGAGGTTGGGCAATAACAAGGCTATTCTTACAATTTGGTTGCTATTATGCTACAAATGGAAGCGCAAGGCCCAGCATTATACACATTTGCATCAATGAGGGCCCTGCACTCCCACAGAAAATAAGGATACGATTACACTCTCTCAAAATGTGTGGATAGATGGGAGTGCAGGGCCCAGACAGGTGAATATGGATATGGTTAAACCATCTTAAAAAGTAAGTCAATTACGGTATTTGAAAAAAACTGCATTAATGCAACATTAGGATTCGGGCTAAAGCAAAAAATTTACAGAAATGTGGTTTTAGGGTGTCCAACCCAAAAACCCAAACTGCACTCCTAAAACAAATTGTGGTGCAGTCTTCCTTGGTGTTGTCAACTTTAAAGCTCACCCATTAGGTGTTTACACTTCTGTAGTGTATAGAATGGGGTGAGCGTTAGGGTTGACAACCCCAGGAAAGACTGCACCCCTGATTTGTATTAGGGGTGGGGTAAGTTTTTAGGCTTGGAAACCCTAAAACTATATTTCCCTACTTTCTCACATAAGCCTGAACCCTAAATGTTGCATTACCACAGTTTTTTTGCAAAGAAGATAGATAGATAGATAGATAGATAGATAGATAGATAGATAGATAGATAGAAAGATAGACCCTGAAAAAAAGAAAATCATTGATCAATATCTGTTGCTGGCACCCCCTAACTATCCCCCCACCTGACCCTCACACTCAGCACCTACCACCCCATGCCTCCCCCACAAATGTAACACCGGCACTGTGGGTGCCCAATCCCCCAGTGTCACCACCTGAAATAAAGAAAAGTGTTCCTCATCTTTTTCTTAACCCTGTAAAAAAGAAAACTATCCATTGATGTATCTTGCAGCTGTTACGGTCCCTCCACCCAACCTTCTGACTCAGCACCCACCTCCACACACAAACACCCAAGCCCTTACTTACCCAGTGGGGGTCCAGTGCCATAATCCTCTCTGAACTGCAGAAATGTCTTCAATCTTCAAAGCTGGACCATGAACTAAGGAAATCCGATATGGGGTTCAATGTATTACAATGGGGTTTTGAACCTAGTGTCATAACTTGGCCAATTTTTAGTATTTTTGCCTCAACTTTTCAATATGCCTTTTTGGGGACTCCACCTCATGAATAACGGTACTAAAATTAGGCAAATCTGTCCCAAAGGGTGATTTTTGTGGTCACTATGTGAAATCACCTTTTGGGCAGGAGTTGACAATTTTCTCCACCCTTGTTCATGAGGTGGGGTCATTAGAAGGCTATGTCAAAAATCTGGTGTAAAAAATATTAAAAAAACAACAAAGTTATGAACCTATGTTGAAATTTGTGAACGCAAGCTCACAACTTCTGCAAATTTTAATATTTTGATCCCAAATTTTCAATATACCCATTTCTTCACAGCAGCTCACAAATGTGACAGCTCAAATCCTGGGCAAAATGTGTTTTCACATTCTGAAAGGTGATTTCATGATCGATGCATGAAATCACCTATTGAGCAGGAGATTACATTTTTTTCTGCCCTTGTTCATGAGGTGGGGTCATAGGAAGGCTATGCTGAAGATTTGTGGTTAAAAATATTTAAAAATAGCTGGCCCGGTGGTGCTGAGGGTTGAGGTGCTGGACGCCACACCTCACGGCAGGCTGGTGATCCAGGTTTGGGAACAGACTCGGACATCAGTGGATTGGCAGAGAAGGATCAGGATTGAGCATCTATAGACTGCTCTCCTGATCCTGGGGAGGGCTGGGGAATTTTGCTGTGCTGTAGCAGCCTATGCGGATGCCCAGAGGCACTACATGCCACTGAATAAGGGGGGGAGCATGGTGGATGTCAGCACATTGTGCCCAGACGTCATTGCACATCCATGCACCAGTGGAATCCAAAATTAGGTGAAAAATGGATGGGCACAGCCATGCAGCTTGATAGCCATGCCCTGCCTTGCCAGGAGGAATCTCATGGAATCGCACTGGGGCCTGGGGGCTGGTGTGGCTATGCAGGGTATGAGGGAGGCCCTCCAGCAGACTGGCCATGGCTGAACAGGACCCTTATCATGTGAGTGAGCCTGGTGCTCTCCTGGTGGGTAGGGCCAGTGGCTGGATGCCCCCACTGGTAGTTGCCACAGTAAGGCAGAAAATAGAGATGTGATAAAAAAAAATTTAAAAATAAAGTTATGAGCATGCATTGAAATTTACAAACACAAACTCATAACTTTGGTAATTTTCAATATTGTGACAACAAATTTTAAACACAGCATTTTTTCACAGCACCTCATGAATGTGACAGCTGCCATTTTTCAAATCCTGGTCAAAATGTGATTTTGCACTTGTGGCATGAAATCACCATTTGAGCAGGGTTTGAAAAGGTGCTCCACTCTTGTTCATGAGGTGGGCTCATAAGAAGGCTATGTGCAGTCATGAGAAGGTTATGTTGAAAATCTGGGGAAAAATATGAGAAAACAACAAAGTTATGAGTCTGTGTTGCACTTTTTCAACACACATGCTCATAACTGTGGTAGTTTTCAATATTTTGACCCCAACTTTTCAACATAGCCATTTTTTCACACCACCTAATAAATGTGACAGCTGCCATTTCTCAAATCCTACCCAAATGTGTTTTAACATTTACAGTACAAAATGATGTTTCAGCCATTGTTTTAAAAATGACATCTGTCGCACTCAGAAGGAGGGGTGATAAAAAGATGATGTTGAAAATTTGGCATAAAAATGTGAAAAATCAACTTAGTTATGAGGAAATAAATTGTTCCAGCATTTACTCATAGCTGAGTGTTTTGCAGATTTTGGCCCCTAATTTTCAACATATCCCTTTTGCTACCTCACCACCTCAAAATGGCAGGTGTTATTTTTCAGATCTCCTCCGAAACATGTTTTCACAGTAATACAGTGAAATCACCTTTCAGATTAGATTTTAAAAATGTCACCTTTCTTGATCATAACATCAGGTCATAAAAAGACTGTTGGACATTTGGGGTCACAATATGGGAGCCCACTTAAAAGTAAATATTGCTTCTCAGCTGCCCTATCCTGGTTAATTACAATCTAACAATGTGTCAAAGCAGGGCACCACTGAAAATGAGATATTGCATCTCATCTGCTCTGTGCTGTGTAAATATATAGCAAAGCAACACCTGGAACAACAGCAATACCAGCAGCAAACATTTATCATTGATAAATGCTTGTTTTTAATAGTATTTTATCCTCTTTTGGCCTGTCCTGAAAACCCACCAAGACTGGCCCCTCAGACCCCATCACTTGGATCTCCAGGGCTTACCTTACTCCATCATCCTCTGCCACAGCACTTGTGGAGGTGCTTGGTAACTAGTTCAGGACCTGTGACTGCTTGGGCCATTATTCTGCAGTCAGGATGTTTTTTTTTACTTTTCTCCCCTAGGCCGACATTGTGTGCAATGATGCAATGTGTGAGCCACACCTCTGTGGAGACACCCCACCATTGTCTGCTAGTGGAATCCCTTCCCTGCATGGTCCTGCTGCACTGCCACCTAGATTCCTCCAGATGGCAGGCAAGCAGTGGGATAAATTAACCCCCCTCCCCAAGGAAGGAGAACTGTCATAGAGATGATTAGTCCTCCCTCCTCTGGCCAGCCGCCAAGTGTCTCTGATCCATCCTGAAACCATGGATGATGTTGCGACAGAAGGTAAGGCAATCAATGCCTCAACTCACAACACCACTGGGCCAACCAATATGACAATGTTATTCTTATGCTTTCCTGATTTTTCAGCCTTTTTAATTAGGATGATTTCTCATGATACTTGTATTGCACTTTGCATATACAGAGATAGTACAGAAAGGGCAGATTTGATGAACCTTCAGTCTTTTTGCTGTCAAATTGTATGTTTCTATTTCTTTATGTTCTTAGCATACCTTACATTAAATGTACAGAAGATTAGTTTTTTACTTTTAAAACTCCTTTCCAACTATGATATTTAATAGATTTATGCAAGCACAAACATGAGGCGCCACCAGTCTAACTTAGCAAAGTAAACTCAATACTCAGTTGGGAGTCCTCTCAAGTTCCAAAGATTTCAAATTATTTTACGGTGAAACTCAATGCCTACAGTACATCAAAAGTGGTGTGTGGGTCCTTGCATAATGTGTATGATTTCTGTTAGTGCACAGACCTAGTCACAAGAATTATTTCACAGGGCATTGGACTTTACTCTTGATTGATTTAAAATGCTTGTGTGATTCAGGATGCTTGAAACTAGAAAGTAGTTTTCATAGAGGTAGATTTTTTAAAATGAAGGTTTCAATTTCAACTTTTCCTAGTTAGCAAAATCTAGCAAACATTGAATACTAACAAGAACAGTTTACTTCTTGTTGCTGACTGATATAAACTTGAAAAGAGAAATTGTACACTGTGACTGGTGGAACCCAGTCACATGACCATCTATTAATCCAGCATAATGCTACCCTGACATGTTATTTTTACATACTCTACTCTAATTTAAATCTTTGAAACACTATTATACAGCTGTGTTCTTTTACAACTACTATCAGGCACTGACCGAGGTTATACCATTGCTATATCTACTGTATCTATCTATTTATCTGTCTGTCTGTCTATCTATCTGTCTATCTATCTGTCTATCTATCTCTCTATCTATCTATCATCAGTCTGCCTGTCTACGTTGTGCTGCCCATCCTATTTAAGGACACCAGCCAACTGATTAACTATATTATCCAGTCACCTATAGAAAACAGTATTAAAAGTTTCATTTTTTCTGAACAGATATTCTTTCTTTTGATCTCTATACTCAAAGCATTAATTAATCATAACATTTCTTTTGTCATTATTCTAGAGTAGGAGAATTTCTGGAGGTGTCCCCTGGCTACAAAGCTCTAGCTATACATGTCACTTTTTGCCACCTCAATACCTCATTATCATTTTAGTCATCTTGGTCCCTAGGAGGTCTATAGTGCCTGTGTAATCATCAGCACTGAATATTCAGGAATGAAATCATTGGCCTTGCCCCTGTTGTTTAATGCCTCCCCTTCTACTCGTGAAGTATCAGTCCCCAAGTCACTTCCACAGTAACAAAAAAAAAAATGCATGGACCACATCTTCAGAGACACATTGAAGTCTGCACCATCCATTTCCACTCTCCTCACATACAGTTATCTCAGTAGAGGGATGGTGATGCATGCAAAGAACACCATTGAGTTGGCAAACTTCTATATTAAATTATGTCCATAAGGAGGCAGAATGGTGTGGTCATACTGTGGTTTGAAAGGGTTTGAATAAAAGCATCCATTGCAACTGGATGCCCTTATGCAGACCCTGCTCAGCCACAATATGGCATAACAGTTCTATCTCTTGATGGTCACTGCTTATGAGGGATGCTGTCCCAGAAGAATGTTCCACATGTCCCCACCCCAGGTTTACTCTAAATGCAGGGCAGGGGTTGATGGAGACAAACATTCATGTATCTTTAAAGATATGTACTATATTATTTATGTATTATGGGTATGAGTGAAAGATCAGGGATTGGTACTTCAAGAATGGTTCAGGGGCAGAGTCATACAACAGGAATTTGGCTTCTGGTATACAATGAAGATTACATGGACCCCTACATGCCATGGAGGAACTCAGGCAGTTGATCTAAAAGTTACAGGAGGGGTGGAGGGGTTAAGTTGGTGAAGATGCAAGTGAGGCCTTATTCTTTGAGATGAAGGGTGAATTATTTGGAAACAAATTCATTTTTATGAACTTGGTTAAAGCTCAAGTTGCTATTATGAGGCAGATTAACCCATAAATATTATATTTTGTCCAGCCCTATACATAATAGTCTTTGTTTGGATAAGAAATAGAGCATAATTAAAATGCAGTTAAGCATGTGCTTCTATGTTTTATGTGATTTCCGGATAAAAGTTCAGCAATTAAATTTCTAATAAAAGGTTCAAAGGTAATCAGCCAGGGCTCACATTCTTATAGTTTGTTGGTTTTCTTTCTGTTATTTTATAAAGCTTATTTTGGATTCAAAGCAGGATAGCATAATTTGAATATATATCTCTGTTTCCTTATTTCAGAATTAAATAATACAGCAATTAATTATTGTTAGTGAACTACAGTAGTAATCACTACTGTTTTACAGCTATATAATTGTACATCAGTTTGATTTTCAATTACACTATAGCCTTTATAGCCAATTATGCCATTCAGTCCAAACATCATGGTCCCCACTCTCCCCAAAAAACATGTAGTGAGTGTCCACAGAACATGTAACAGCATTAATTAGAAGAACTATGAACCACAATGCCATGTTTGAAGTCCTCAATTGCCACTTGCTGTACTGTACAGTACTTACTAATAGATCTTCAAAAGTTACTTGAGTTGTTACAGGACAATGTGGCACTAGTCTTTCATGACCTTTCAACTGTGGTACCACAGCAATGCAGTCAGAACAACTTTCCATACACAACAGGGACTAACCATCTACTATCAGGTAATGCAATATTGCAGAGAAAGTAAAGTTAAAGCAACACAGCTTATAAATATTACTTCATGATGCCCCTGGGCACATTTGAGGTTAAACCTTTTCCAACTGTTTGACTTTTCTGATAAAACAGTTGCCACCTATACATTGATGATGTGCATATGCAGTATAGTTTATCAGCTACTGTGACAATTCTGTTTTTCAGTATGGTTATTTCTTCAACAGTTGCAGCTTTGATGAAACCATTCCAGTTAACAAAGTATTATCATTCATAGTTGCTTAACATTGTACAAAATTAAGTCTATACTGGTGTACATGTCAAAATAGAGTAAATTATCTTTCTGCTGGCTTGCAGTTTAATTTTAATCTCATCACATTCCAAAAGAGTCTGTACTCTGGTTGACATGGTTACCTTTTCCAATAGTTGCCTCAATTGCTTGGTCCTGGCATCACGTGAGCACATTGTTTGCTGGGGTGCCACCACTGTGCAGATACAACGTCCCTCACTGTCCTGGGCAGAGCTGTATACCTGCCAGCTTTCTTCTGGGCTAGCAGGTAGCACCTATTGACATGTGGATGTAGGGAGATCAATAGAGGGAAGTCGAGAATGAAGTGGAAGGTACATGTTGAAAGAAAGTGGGGTGTTTATTAAACATGTGAATGGTGCATTTGATTAAAAAAAAGAAAGGAGGCAGACATTAGAATATGATTTCAGAAATATAAAGAAGTACAGGTGATGAGGAAAGTCATAAAATATTTCAGACATATTGCATGAGAGTAAATTAGAGGATATTTTAACAAGAACAGAAGACCCAAAGGGAATTAGAATCAGCAAGAATCAGAAATGAGAACAAGTATGATGTCGAGAAATTAATGGACACAAATGTTTTTGAAAAAAAAATAAAATCAATGGGAAAATTGGATAGAAAAACAGAAAAGTAGAAAATACAGGGAAACAAGGGTGGTGAAAAAGAAAAGAAAATTCAAGTTTTAGTAACTGTCCGATATTTATCACTTTGCTAACACTTTGCTCAAGAAACTTCTTAACAGATGAGGTTGAGTTAATAGAAGCATGAGGTTTCTCCTTTGAAATTTGAAGAATACAAGATACCAGGATAATGTTACTATCGTCAGTCAGAGGTGAGCAGTCAATTGGAGCTACATAAGACCTTTACAAGGTCATGATATCAGAGACTGTGTACGTCCTGTATTTATAATGTAACCAACACCATACTTCGACCTAGTCATAGCCTGTCAAGGTCTTTTTATAGATCTTCAGATATTAAACAGTGCTGCTATTTTAAGCCCTCAAATAGCACAATACCCATGTAATGTAATAGATAGCAGTAGGAACCTCTGACCTACTCTATACTATAGGTCAAAAATAGCATTACCCAGCTAGAATATGTACTGTATTTCAGCATAGGTGATGGATTGAAAATCTTGCACAGGAACAAATTCTTCAAGACACAAGTTATTTTCCCCAGGGGCATAGTTGGAGCACACTGCACTACATTAAGTCTGGACTGACCTCAATGCTACACTGGCACTTTCTAGTAATGCTAGTTAGTGAAAAATGAAATGGGTTACTAATATACATCAGAATAACTGCAAAGGTAACTAAATGAATTTACTATCATGTAAGTAGAGAAGACCATACATAGTGCATTCTATTGTACAAGTTGTTCAGTATGGTTATTGTTCAATATAACTTTAAAAAGCAAATACAAACGAATGGGGTGCAGTGAAATAACAGACATAACGAGTTATGCATTACCTTAACTAGGTATGTGTGTGTACTATATGTGTTGTGTGCGCGTCCGCCTGTGTGTATACAGTACTATGCAAGGGCTGTTTAACAGTCTACCCCTGCAGAGTTTATACCTTAGACGAACTACTGTCCTATGGAGTTAATACCTATGTTAAGGTCTATGTCAATTGCAAACTTGCAAAGGGATCCCTTACACCAGCGCCAGCAAATTTGAATGTAAGCACGTCACTTGCATTTGCAACACAATGGTTTCCATTTAAGAATCATGCAGCTTCACAAGCAAGCAAATACTAAACCCAAATACTAGACCACTAGCGATATGCGCCCTTGCTGTGCCTTTCTCCACATACAATCAATCATTTTGAGTATGCCCTTATATTGCCCTTCTTATAACTACAGCAGTATTTCCATACTGCTATGCAAATTAAAGCTGCAGCCTGGAAACCAATAGATCTTGCACCTCAAGCAGATGGAAATTTTGAAACAAAGAAATAATAAAATATTTCAAACGGCTTAATTACAGTTATCTATAACCGTATTATAGTGTATCTTTGTGTTCTTCTATACTAACCCAATACTGTATATTTTTTTATATTCGCGACAGTGTTGCAAAATCATAGCAAAATGTTTAAAAGTTATTTCCGTTTTTTTTTTTTAAGAAAGTTAATACGTTCAGTGATTACGCCTTCGGAAGTGTCGAGGCAATAGAACGCTTAGATTTCATAATTTTGAATGATGCACTATTTTGACATATGTTTTGCCAAAGCCTTGAGAATGTGAAGATATATGAAACTGTAGATTTCTGAAGAAAGTGACGTTTGAGTCCTCGCACATAGTTGGTGTAGCCGGCACATAAACTGTGACTGTTCCTTTAAATCTATGCAGACCTTCTACTTCTAACACTTCTCTGACACACAACAATACAATACACATAGGCGTCACTTACTCCTGTGCTTCTGTCCAAGTTACCATTTGCTGCAGTTAATTTAGTCGTATTCAGCCCAACAAGAGACGGCAGGGTCTGCGACATCCAGTTGGTGATCATAGCCATGGTGCTAAGGACTACTCCAATTTTGAGTAAAGGCACCGACATCTCTGCTTGTATCTCCAAGAACCCTTCATTCTGAACAAGCAGGAGAACTTTCTTGGGGTTGCATGTCGCTTGCAAATACCCGGTGCAACTGCACTAAATGTGATATAGCTGCTCTCTTCTTAGACATTATTGCACACACACACACTCACACAAATGTACTGGTGGACAACCCCACTTGGCAACAAAAATGGCTAAGAATTATTGCTGAAGCAGGCAAGACGTCTTGATAGATCTCTAAGGAGGTACTGTATAATTTACAGCACGATATTTGTGCACAAACACATTGCTACAGTACCAAGACGTTCAGCAGCTGAATCCCCCGTCTTCTTCCTCTTTCGTTTTTTTCATGCAATTGGCAAGCATAAACGTGCCTACAAGACGGTTCGAGATGGATAAGGTAGGGAGGTGGGACTAGGGATCTATGTAAGAAAACGCAATCTGATGTCAGTTTTTTTTTTTTCTTTTTGGCTTACAGAACGCCTCTCTTTAGTCATCAGGGAGTCAAAGCCTGAGCTATGGGGCTTGTTGAGTTGGAAATATCTATTGCTCTTGGTCTTCTCCTGAGAATTGCAATCTGCTTACATAAGAGATTTTAATGCAACCAATGGGATGTTAAAGTCATAATTGTTCTAGTTGACACATCTGTTTTAGCAGCCATTCATTTTGCTCTGTCATTCCCGCTTTCTTTCATATTGCGTTTGTTAGAACATATATTTTCACAAATGTATTAATAAATGCGGTTGCTACAAGGCTACCTTTGCAGTAGTTTCCAAAAATGCTTTGGGCTGCAAAAAAATTAATATGTTTTAGTGGATGCCTTTTTGTCTGTGCTATCTCGCAATACAATTCCCTTGTAACTCTATAGTAGTACAGGATTGGTTATAACGTTGCAGCAAACAACAGCCTATTTGTCTTGACCTTTTTTTCAGATCTCCCACTTCTGCATGTTATATTCATTTATATCTATTTTATTTAAAACAATTGTGTTTTCAGTACTGAAATCCATCGTTTGCATAATAATGCGATTCATGTAACATACCACATTTAATTAATATACAGCATGACTGAAGTTTCTAAAACATTGGCAGCTGTAAACTGAATTGTGCTGCGAACTTGCGTGGAGAGTTCAAGTAGGACATTAGTAAAATCCTTTGCCTTGCAAAAACCAAAAGGATTATAAGGGATGCATTATGCAGTCTTTTCGAGATTCTGAAACCAACAAGCCTTAATCTTATCCTTTTAGATATTCTTTTCATCAGATTTTTATTATGATTATTAGTATTTCCAGTGTATTAAATTACATCTACCTGATACAGTGCCGGCCCCTATAATGTAATGACTTCTATAAACGTCACAGGTCCTTATCACTCCGAAACAAATGTAATATCCTTATCTTTTTAACACGCGAACAGGGGACTATGACAATGTTATACGCGCCTTTCAAAATCTGTACTTTAAAGATATAATAATCGTCCAGTTATGCAATATGGCAGAGGAAACTAGGCAGTTTGCCACCAACTGTTAGATTCTGTCGCCACCTTCTAGCGTATAAAGGCACTGCAGTGCTAGCTCTGTTAACAATTTCAAGAGATTCTACACTCCACTTGCTGGAAGAATACCGGATATTTAACAGCCACGAGCAGCTGTATATTTGTATCAACCGCAGTGAAAATGTGTTGGGTAAATACAGTAATGCACAGTTTCTTCACCTGTAACAACTTTTAATTATTTCTGTCTAGGTTAGAAAATAAATGGAAGAACGTCATTATGCAAGAAACGTTTAGTCTGTAGCACACAGCTTGAGTAACCCGACTTTTTTTGGTGACCTGTAGCATGGGTATAATTGTGGATTGTACATGATCACTTCAGTAGATCTATGCTATGCTTGAAAATTAGCTATTCTTTCCTAAACCGAGCTCTTTTTGAGAAAATATTTTAGATTTCATTAATCTATAAAATACTAGTGCAAGAGTAATGTTTGAGGTAATCAATTTACTGGTGTTCAAACTGAGAACCCGACAACATGCCTTCCATGAAATGCTATGCATATCACCGCTGGATTCCACCCCATACCAGGATTACATCGGGAGAACTCCGTAGGTACCATAGTACCATTAGAAAAGACACTGAACCGGAAAACAAAACGGTTCATGCCTGTCTATGGATTTTCTACCAGGATTGCTGTTTCTTTTTCAGGACACAGCAAAGTTGGTGTCCTTAAAAGCTGGATGATGGTGGATGCACTGACAGACTGCGATATATCCATACAACACATATTTTAAAAACCTGTAGATATGAGATGCACAATAGCAGGTCCCTGGTGGTGGTGGTTGTAGTGGGATGATGGGGGGGGGGGGTCCCACACTGTTTTATATAGAGCACTGATTCACAGACAAGTCCTCTGATGTAACCAATATCCTGGTGAGCAAATGGCTTGAAGAGCTTTCAGTGTGTCATCTACTGGCTCCATACTGGTACTGCCACTTTGGATCAGTCTGCTTGTGTTGCATATTAATACATACACTATGACATACGGTTACTTCGTTTTTTTCAGTGGTTTAAAAAGTTGGTACAAAAGAACAAACTGTTATGTGTAAGATGTTACCCCTAACTGTTTAGGTCAAATTCATTTCATAAAATTAAGTGTGACTTTTATCCTTGAATCTGTCAATAAACCAAATCACAGCAGAAGCAGGAGGTGGCACAGCTGCAGAAATTCAAACCACAGCTGAAACCCACTCACACTATTAGTTCCTTTACTTGTCCCCCACTTCATCAAAACATAGTTGCCTTGCATTCAAATCACCCTCCCCCTTCTGCCTCTGCACAGATAAAGATGAACTCAGTTTAAAAAAAAAATGAGTTGCACAGGTGCCCATTAAATTATGCAAAATGATACACCCCATAAGTGTTAAGAACAGACAATGTTTAATACTTCCTGGATTCTGTGACATCAGGAGCTCTGGAACCATACTCTGGAGCACTCATGATATCACTGAACTCACTATAAGAATAAGCTTGTTCTTAAATAGGGATGTTGTGGATTAGAACTACTGTACTTCAGCAAAGCTGTTGTGAAGTCAGCAATCCCATTGCAGGACAGCATTTCCCAGCACCATCCCATCAGAAAGTAGCAGTTTTCCTTCTTTAAAAAAGAAAAATTACAGAAGAAAAGTCCACCCCACTCATGTAGACCATTTTTCCCACCACCATCATGCCACACCTTAGTATAAGCAGTGTACACAGTTGAAGATCCCCACCATATCTTCCTGTGGCACCCCACCATTCTCCCCCTACACTCAAACCAAAGGATATACTTAGTAAACACGAAAGAGAGAACTGTCCATTGCCATGGTGACCAGCCTCCCTATATGCCAGTTCTGCCATGAATGAATGAATTCGTGACATGCCCAATAGTAACAGCTGATTGGTCTCTGTGGTTTGACAGTCACGCGTTACTTTAGGGTACAACACTAATTCATTCATTAATGTAAGATCTGGTAATTTAACAGGGTGGCTAGTCACCATGGTGAAGGAAAGTTTTCTCTTTTACAGGTTTACTATGTGTATCCTTTGGGGTGACTGGGGGTGGGGATGCCAGAGAGTGGTGGGTAGAGGTCTTTAACTTTTATTTCACCTCTTCCGTTGCATGGGGGTGGTGGAAATAAGCAACTGGAAGGGGGAGATGGGTTACAAAAAATGTATAACTTTATTGTGAATGGGGAAGAGGAGGGAGGTGGGTGCTACAAATTTGGTCATGGGTGTAGGTACTGAGTATATGATGCTGTGATGTGAGGGGTGAGTAAAACGGTCTATGTGGATGGAGTGTTCTTAAATGAGAAAAAAAAATGGAAATCAGTGTTACACATACTGGCATTTTGCCAGCAAAGTACAACTATGTGGAGTCTTCATCTTCTGAAGTGTTCACTTAATCAAGCAAAGTCAGAAAACAATTACATATAGTTGCACATTCACAGCAATTTGCTACTATGCATTTGCTGGGTGAAGTGAGATCCTTTTACCAGGTAAAGGAACATGCAAAGTGTCATTTTATACAATACAAAGCTGGGAATCATAGTGAAGAATTTCACAATGTGAAGTTTCCTGATGTCATCCACATCTAATTTCACATTTAGGATTAATTGTTTAAGTAATAAGACATGCCAAGATGTGCATTGTGGTGAGATAATGACGTTCTTTGGGTGTGGTTTGAGGCATGAGGCAAGGCAAAAAGGCAAGGCAAAATTTATTTAAAAAGACACCCATTCCCAGGGGCTGTGGGCGCCATACAAATAAATAAACACATATTCAAAGATACACCAATAAAAACATAAAAAATAATTATAAACATATGTATAATTCATATAAACATTAAGTAAACACAGATTATCAACTACTATACTTAAATCAGAATTTACAGATTAACAGCTTAATCTACAAATGCCTGGGTGAATAGGAGGGCCTTAAGTCGGGCCTTGAATACCTCCAAACTGGGGGCCCCCCTTAACCCGGACGGAAGCGAGTTCCACAGGCCAGGAGCGGTGACACTAAAAGCCCTATCGCTGGCCAATTTCAGCTTCAACCTGGGAACCGCTAGGAGGCCTCCACAAGAGGAACGGAGGGTCGAGCTGAGACAGCAGGCATCATCAAGTGCCCTCAGCCACCTGAGAAGTGTCATAATCCCACTATAATGCACACCTTGGAGTATCTTCTTGTGATTATGAAATGGGTTCAAGATTTTTTGGGGTAACAAAACCACAAAAATAAAATAACTTTGAATATTTTAATGTGTTTTTATTGCAAATAAAAGTTCATCCATCCCAACAAAATAGTTGCAGTACAATCGAGCATTTGCATGGCATTTTATTTTAAAATATTATGCCCAATGAAATATGTATTTTGTATTACCCCTCAAGCCTTTTATTTTCCCCAGCCCATCACATTTACCCATTTCCACACCTTTCCTCCTTTTTTATATTATTTCCTCCATTCCCCAACCTGATTTTTTTTAATCATTCATTATATATTCATTCTATAAATGGAAGGATTACTATGGAATAAAATAATTTAAATAGATGCTTAGTTCTAGTGGTAAAATGTTTACTCCCCCCAACACACACATATACACACACACACACTAAACAGAAAGCCTCACATGGAGCCAAAGTGTCTATATTATCTGTAGCAGAGCAAGCAGCAAAGTTTTGCTTGGTAACACATTAAGAATAGGAGGGGGATGTTTTATGGTCAGCAAAGAACCAACAGAAATTAAAACTGTAAGCACTGCAACACTTCATTTTATTATTTGTATATGTGTGTGTAAGAAGATTATAAGAGCAAATAACCTTGGGCCCAGTTGAAGGGTTTTTGTGAGTAAAGGTGAGGGCCCTGTTTGTGATGGCAATCAGGATGTCAGGTTGATATTGATTTTATTGTGAAAGGTGCTGTATCTTTACCCGATGCTATTGTGTTGAGACAACAGCATAAGTAAACACAATCTGGCTAGGCAATTTTAAAAACCCATTTTTTTACATGTATGCATGTGTGTGTGTAGATAGATAGATAGATCACTTTTTTTTTTTAACCAGGAGAGACACACTAAGCTGAAGCATGTTTACAGGAGTGACTTGGGAGCACAAGGAAGTTAATTGACTTCCTCAGGGTCACACACTATGCAAGTGTTGGGGGGGTGGGGGCTGTGGAATTCAAACCTAGGTCTCCAGGTTTGCAGCTCAGAGCCTTAAACCACTGCGCTATACTGCCTCCTTAAATCTTAGACTCTACAGGGAGAGAGAGAGAGAGAGAGAATAATTATTATATAGCCCTGTGGGTTACTTGTTAGTTCTGGTCAATAACAACAACGCAAGTTTACATCATATCACCTTGTTGAATTTTTGAAATACAGGATGGCAGCATAAACAAAATTTTATGCAGAATATGTCACACGAAAGCAGAACACCTGTTTTCATAGTTTTAAATAATACTTTTGCCAGTGGAAAGTGTAGCCCTTTATTCATACTCCCTAACTTTGGTGAGACTATGCACAGTGTGGCCTTCCTGAGTCTCTATTACACTTACTATAACCTGAAAAGAGGCACCACATTCACTCTCCTGTATTTGCATCACGTTTTAAAGAGCAGCTGATGCCTTCAGGATAATGTAAACAAAGCAATATTTAGACGTGGCTTAGTTTATATTTCACATTAGTTCTGTATTTTCCTCACCTTTATTTATTACTTAGGCCATTTGCATGAAAACAGGATCTCTGTTCTTGAAGAGTTCATATATTCCTGTCACTTTCTCCCTACCTGAGGTCATATTGCACAGCTTGTGGCATCACAGTTACTCCCATGGCAACAGGCTGTGATGTCACAACAGAGGATTATGACTTGAAGTAGAGAGCAAGCTTTAGAGGCAGATGAACCCTAACAGGTAAAGATACACATGCAAAGTTCCTTAGTAATAAAAGATGAGGAGGAGAAATCTATAGAATATCTTTGGAATGCAGACTGAATTGTACCTAAATATTATGTTTTTCAAAGTTTTCTTTGAGGTGTCAGCAGCTCTTTAATGTCTTATTAAAATTTGAAGCACTCCTTTAGGGAGGCAGTGCCTGCTGCATGACTTTCATTGAACTATGTGTAATTGTTGCGCCCTTTAGCAAATTATAAACTAAGTCCAGATAACAAACTCTTCTGTCCTTTGAATCAAAATTTTGAGGGATGGGGACCATACGAAAAGGTCATTAGTGAGCCTACTAAGCAACATCTGAAGTGACATTTTATTACAAAACCAAATTTCTTAACTTTTTCCTTTTCTTTTCTACTATGCACCTCATTCATTGCTACAGAGTGATCAAATGTGGTGGTGTCCCATACCTATCCTAACTCATGAGTAACGCGCAAAGTATAATGACCAGGCAGCAGCAAATGACATTGCAGTGGTTGGCATGTACATAATGAGGATACTATACAAGCAATAGAACTGAAAAGACTGAGCTTATGCCAGTATAAAAAAATGACACAGGCAACTTGCTCACATATAGTGCATACTTGTGTAGATCCATCTGTACATTTAATTCAAATGGTCTTATTAGCATATTGCTTATTCTATGTAAACATCTCTTTTACAAAGCAAGCTATATTTGCTGGTCTCATCACCAAACAAGAAATTAAGCAGTCTGTGATAAGATACCAGTGTAGATGACCATGGGGTCTCCCCTTCTGATTGGTGTATAACATCACAATTGATGTGCAAGATGTATATGTGTGACAGAAGCATATTGAATTAGACAAACAAGAGAAACAAAGACACACTTTGTTATTTCTGTCCATCTTCGGTTTTCTCATGTATTGTATGAAAATGCATACGTACTAAGAAGCCAGCAGATTAGGCTCTATGGTCTATCAAGTCTGCTTGATAATCAGGGCCTTCCCATAGCACCATTATTAGCCCCTCCACCTCCTTCCCTGCAAGGTTCCCACCCCCCAGCAGGGCTCTGGGATGCACCCTCCCTCATAATATCCAAGCCTTTTTTTTTGTGTGTGTGTATTTGTTTCTCCCCTGGCTCCCACTGGCTATTTCTGATGTCCCCCTCCCATTGCAACTGAGCATCAGACCCTCTTCTTTCTTGCCCCCACAACTTACTCTTCATGGTAGACAGCGGGGAGCGACTCAACCCACCTGCATGGATCCAGCTGTGGGAGGTGTCTTTTCGGGGTGATGCATGGAGGAGGACCATCATCATCCTGCTGCAGTGGGAACTGATCTATTTTTTTCTTGTGCAGTGTGTGAGCATGCAATGCCATCAATGACACCCCTCATGTGTGTCCGCATGCCATACTTCAGGCAACTGTTCACACTCTGCCCCCATGTTATGGGACCAGGCATGTCGGTCCCCAGCTACCGCTAGGGCTCAGGCAAATGCCAGTCAATGTCCCCACCCTCTCCCAGGAAAGGAGAGCTGTCCTCCAGATGCTCAATCCTCTCCCTCCCTGGCTGCCCCCCGGCGACTTGCTCACACTGCAAACATGGTCGCCGGCATGGTAGGAGGTAAGACAGTGATGCCTCATCCCTCCATACCACTGGGCTGGCCTTATCCCAGCCTTTCTTGAACCCCACCACAGTTTCAGCAGCAATCAACTCCCCAGGCAGTGCATTCCAGGGCTGCCCCACCCTCTCAGTGAAGTAGCATCTCCTTGTTTCCCCCCTCAGTCTCCCCCGTCCAGCTTCACTGAGTGACCCCTGGTGGCCCCACCTCCCTCAGCTGAAGCACCCCCTTAAGGCTTACCCTATTCATTCTTTTGAGATATCTGAAGACCTCTATCATATCCCCCATGTTCCTTCTCTCCTCCCGTGAGTACAGGTTGAGCTCCTCCAGTCTCTCCTCATAGGGACTTTCCCCTAGTCCCTATATCATCCTGGTCAACCTCCTCTGGATCCTCTTCAGAAGAGCAATGTCCCTCTTTAGTAGGGATGCCAAAACTGCATGGAGTATTCAAGGTGTGGTCTAACCAGGCAATTGTACAGTGTAAGGAGCACCTCTCGACTCCTTGAGGTTATCACCCTGGCTATGCACCCCAGGATTTTATTCACTTGGGCCACAGCCCCTCTGCACTGCTCTGAGTTATTCATTTTGGCATCCACCACCACCATGAGGTCCTTCTTCCCCCTAGAAGCCTGTAGTACCTCCCCCCCAAGGTGTATACATAAGCTGGATTTTTGGCCCCCAGGTGCAGAATCCTGCATTTCCCAACATTAAACTTTAGCTTCCATGCTCTTGATCACCTCCCCAGAGTCTCCAGGTCCTCCTAGAGAGCCGGCTTCCCCTCCTCTCCTTTCACCACCGCCCACAGTTTTGAGTCATTGGCAAAGAGGCTCATCCTGGTCCTGATACCACTTCTGATGTCTGAGATATAGGTGTTAATCAGGAGTGGGCCCAGTACCGACCCCATCTTTGGGGCATCTTTGGAATATTTATTGATTATGCTGACTTCTGCATAATATGCATATTTTTGTCATTATTGTGTATTTCTGTGGTGGTGGTGTGTGTGTGTGTGTGTGGGTGTGCACTTTCCTTTCCTTAATGAACATGTACTTCCAGTTCCTACAAAATCTAAAAAAAATAATTAAATTAAATTAACATTATAGTTACCTACTGTATGTGTCATACTAAACAACAGTTTGTATGCCACTGTATACCAGTCATGCATCACTCATGTCTCTACAGAAGATCCTGTGTATCAGGGTCTTGTGCTTGTTCTCAAGTATATCTGCTTAGCACAGTGACAGAGAAGGTGCAACAATGGGCCTTAATGTCTATTTTCTGCCAATAAAGTCTATGTTTCTATGTTAATGTCTGAAGGGCTATACTTCAGATTTGACATCAGTCAATAAAACATCTTTAGTATAACTCTCCATTGTGATACAGACAGTATAGGTACAGGAATGTACTGGAAAAAAAATACACACACACACATACATACGGTACTGCATACATCAGAGAAAGACAGTGATAGAGAGAGACAAAGAGCGAGGGAGGGAGAGAGGGAGAGAGGGGGGGAGAGAGAGAGAGAGAGAGAGAGAGAGAGAGAACAAGATGGCACAACATTGATTTTAATGAAGGCAATTCAAAATGTTGGAGATAGCTCTCATAGTAGAGTTTAGTGGAAATATCAAGCATATTGCTACATATCAATGCATAATAAGCATTCCGAGTCAGTCTTATCTTCCTACAAACTGAAGTCACACAGGGCATGGAGAGTACAGTGGTCCTAAGAATATTCATCTGTCCAGCTGACCTCATTTCTTCTCAGTTCCCTAGCCTCTGTACTTTTTTTTCTAGGGGACTGTGCAAAGCCTCAGTGTCACCTAATTCCATTGTGAATTATATTTTAATTTAGGTACAGCACAAGAATCATTAACAACTACTTATTGAACTGAAGAGGGTGAAAGTAGGAGCAACTGCAGAGATGTGCTGTAGACGTTTCTTCAGCCAAAATCTTACCAGGCTCTCTGTCCCTCCTGATTTCTCCACCCTGGATGGCACTCCCCTTGAGCATGTCCCCTGTTTTTAATTTATCTTGGGATTGGACAGTAGGCTTGACCTCTCCTTCCATATTGATGCCATCCATAGTAAGCTCCACCCCAACCTTGGTGCCCTCTACCACAACAAAGATTGTCTCTCATCCCTCATCCACTGTGAGCTAATCACTAAGATGCTGTTTCCAGAGTTTCACTATGCAAATGTGGTTTATGGCACCACCTTATCCTCTTCCCTTGCCAGAATGGTCACTCTCTGTAATGCCATCTGCCATTCTGCTGCTATAGCTCCTCCTTGTTGTCATCACTGCACCCTTTACACTTCATTTTCTGTCTCTCTCCTAACCTCTCATTGCCTCATTGACTGTGCAACATAGTTTCTAAGTACCGGTCTGACTATCTGCCCTCCTATCTTTCCTCTCTCCTCTACCCTATTCCCTCTTCATCTTATTCTCATTGTTCTTGTGTCTCTAGTACTCTTTTCATTCCACACTCCAAAATCTGCTACTGGGAAATCTGATTTTTCCTCATGTCTTCTCTCCATCTGGAACAATCCTCCTCCTCCCACCCTTTGCCTCTCCTCCTCCCTTCTTTCCATCAAATGCTTGTTCAAACCTCTTGCTGCTCCTTCCTGCCCAGGCCATAGTTAATTTTGCCATGCTGCTCTCTTTTATCTAGCTTTAGTGCTTCTAAACCAGTGTTTTAATTCTGATGTATTAACCTATTTACAGTGCTGCAATATTTGTTTCATTTTGTATTAATGTTGCACCTTGCATTTTTCTACCATGTATATTTTGTACATTGTGCCTATAGATTGTATATTTTGTCTTCTTATTTCCCTTCCCCTTGGCCAAATCTGGAAATGAGCTTTGGTTTAGTGTGCCTTTCCTGGTTATCAATTTCTAATACATGCATTAATGGGTATGTACATACCTAAGTACTTACATACATACATAAATAAATAAATGCATGAATAAATGAATAACTAAGCAAGTCTATCTGCTTTGATCATAGTACTTCAGTAGGCAAAGAGCCCATCTATTGATAGGGCCTCTGCTGGAGACCTTGCTTTAGTCACTCTTCCTGCTTGTTAATTACTTCCTGAAATTCCCTCAGTGCTTATTTAGGGATCCTTTATCTTACTAAGGTCCTATGTCTGAAGAAGTTGTAAATGCTGTATATATTACATATTGGAATGTTTTCTTTTATAAACGTTGGATCTAAACTTCAACTTGTATAGACATATATGAACTGATATATATATAGAGAGAGAGAATGCCGTGAATAGCTACAAATTTAAGGCTAAAAATGCAGTTTTCTGTATTCATTACTAAAACCTGACTCAATCAAGCAAGACTGCAAGTGTCATATAGAACTGAAGTACTGCCATGTTGTTCCTTATTGTAACATGACAACTCAGTGAAACCAAATACAGCGCAGTTGGAAACAGCATGGTGAAAACTGCGCAAGTCAAAACGTGCACATAGAGAATACAGCTGCAGAAGAAAAAAAATGTAAGTTACAACATTTCACTGGATTGGTGGTCCATGGCAGTGTGGTGCTGTAATAGTAAATCACATTTAAACAAAATTCTCAGCAATATTCTTCATGTGTGGTTTTGAGACCCCTTACTTATCACATATATTCAGCTCTGTTAGATGATGCATAAAAAATTTTGACCCACTGCTGCCAAATAAACTGTACTGATTGCAGTAAGGCACATGCTTTAAGGCACATTATAAGTCTAATTAATTATTAATGAGCACAACAAGATCACTTATTGATTGCCATGCCGGTCTGAAATCTCTTAGAAATGACCGGCATGGCATCGGCACTTCGCTCACAAGCTGTGCGCCGACAGCAGCAGCAATAAAAAAAAAACTGTTTTCAGTGCTCAAAACCCAAAGAAAAAAACATTATTGTGATTAGACTTATAATCACAATAATGGACTCAGAGCCAGTCATTTCCTTTTGATTAATGACCTGCTGGGTGGGCTCGCGGCTGTGTCACGGGCCACCCTTCCCCCCAGCCAGTCACTAATCTCTATTAAATGACCAACACTTTGGTCATTATTGCTTAATTTGTACTACTGTATTTTTGCTAAAATTCAGGATTAGAGTTGCCGACCTATGGTTTTTATACATATTGATAGTACAGCATGAGATACAATTAAAACTCTTTATTTTCTGAATATATATTTTTTTCACGATAGCCCAACTGAAATAAAACATCTGATTTTTCAATGTATAGTAGTTGCTTCAACCCTTTTAACATTTTAAGGACTGAAGCACAGGGAGGATAAGTGACTTCCTCAAGGTTAAAACATGAGCAAATGCTGATGTGTAATTTAAATATGGATTTTTAGCCTCATGATTTTGTGATCTAATCACTGGGCCACATTTTGCCTTTGTGTAATTGCAATTCCTAAATATTTGTTATACTTAATATTTTTCTATTAATATTCCTGGATGCCACTTCAACTTGCTGGTAGCTGAGAACGCAAAAACTCAAGAAATGGTGTATTCCATTAAAATAATCAATGCCTTTTCAAATGACAGTGGCTTCATTTTCCTCACATTGCCACTGTTATTCTTTCCAAATTATGATTGCAAGGTAACACATTTTTTCTTATTTTAAATATATTTTTTTTAAACTATGATATATTTGTGTTCTTGAAAATTTAATGAAGTGATGACACCAGAGACCAAATACATTGTTTTCTACCATAGGCCAGGTATGGTAATGGCAAACATAGAGCAGCTTTCTTCACATTCCATTAATAATGATTTAGAATGGGATGCTTATCATTGTAAAACTATTATGGTAATTTTGCAATGTAGATTGCTGTTCACAAGGAACAAAGACACAACAAAACACATTTCATGTTAGAATAGTGCGCAGGACCACAGTTAAAGGGATACTATTCTATCTGCTTTTAGTATTAAACAAGTATACCCGCAATTAAAAATGTCCAAATTAGTCAGCTCAGTGGCACTGAGGGTTGAGGCACTGGATGCCACACCTCACACCAAGTTGGCAACCCAGGTTTGGGTACAAACTTAGGGTACCGGGGGTCAGCAGGGGAGGAGAGGATTGAACATCTGGAGGACTGCTCTCCTCTTCTGGGGTGAGTTCCTGGGGACAGAAACATAGAAACATAGAATTTGACAGCAGGTAAGGACCACTTGGCCCACCTAGTCTTCCCATTTCCCTACCTAATGGATAAGCTGCAGATCCTAGTTAACCAACAGCCTACTTCCTAGAATTTCCTTATGTCTGTCCCATGCATTCTTGAATTTCCCCACTGTTTTTGACTCTACGACCTCCTCAGAAAGGCTGGTCCATGTATCCACAACCCTCTCTGTAAATAAATACTTCCTCACATTATCTCTGAGCTGTCCCCCCTCTATCTTTAAATTGTGCCCCTTTGTTTTTGCACATCTCTTTTTCTGAAAGATGCTACCCTCTTGGACTTTGTTGATTCCCTTGAGGTATTTGAAAGTTTCTATCATGTCCCTCCTTGCCCTACTTTCCTTGAGGCTATACATCTTTAGTTCATTTAGTCTTTCTTCATATGTCTTCTGATGCAGACCCTGCATCATTCTTGTTGCCCTCCTCTGGACAGCCTCCACTCTATCTATGTCTTTGTGGAGATGGGGTCTCCAGAACTGTACACAGTACTCCAGATGTGGTCTTACCAACTGTCTGTACAGAGGGCCAAAAACTTGCTGTTTTCTACTGGTGATGCCTCTCCCTATGCATCCCAGTATCCCCCTAGCCCTCCTTACTGCCTTCTCACATTGCTGGCCCACCTTTAGGTCATCTGATATGACTACCCCCAGGTCCCTTTCCATTTTTGTTGCTGACAGTATCTCACCCCATTGTGTACTCTTCCCCAGGGTTTTTGTTTCCCAGGTGTATTACTTTGCACTTCTTTGCATTGAATCTAAGCTGCCATACATTTGACCATTCCTCCAACCTTGCCAAGTCCCTTTTCATCCTTTTCACCCCACCTTGTGTATCAACCCTGTTGCAGATCTTTGCGTCAGCTGCAAAGAGACATACTTTCCCTTCCAGTCCCTCTGCAATGTCACTTATAAAGACATTAAAAAGGACCGGCCTCAGTACTGAACCCTGCGGTACCCCATTAGTAACCCTCCTTTCTTCACTGTGGACTCCATTTACTATTACCCACTGTGTCCTGTTCTCCAACCAGTGTTTTACCCAGGCTACCATCCTGGGACCCACTCCCATGCTGGCTAATTTGTTTATTAATCTTTTGTGTGGGACTGTGTCAAATACTTTGCTAAAGTCTAGGTAGGCCATGTCTACAGCCCCTCCCTGGTGTACTGTTTTGGTCACCCAGTCAAAGAAATCAATTAGATTTGTCTGACATGACCTTCCCACTGTGAATCCATGCTGCATTGGGTCCTGTGCCCCACTGGCCTCTAGGAACTCAATAATTCTTTCCTTCAGAAGTGATTCCATCATTTTCCCTACCACTGAGGTCAAACTGACAGGTCTGTAGTTTCCTTCCTCTGTCTTGCTCCCACTTTTGTGAAGGGGAATCACATCCACCCTCCTCCAGTCCTCAGGTACCACACCATCCTTCCATGATTTATTAAAAAGGGTAGTCAGTGGTGTTACTAGTTCTCCCCTTAGTTCTTTTAGAATTCTGGGGTGAATCCCATCAGGCCCCATTGCTTTATCCACCTTCAGTTTTAAGAGTTCTTTCAGAACCTTTTCTTCTGTGAAAGGACTAATATCAACACCCCTATCCAGACTGCTTCTATTGGCTGGATTAGGTATTTCCTCCTGCTTTTCCATTGTGAATACTGAGCAGAAGTATTCATTCCGTATCCCTGCTTTTTCACTGTCGCTGTCTGCCCAACCATCTTCCTCTTTGTTCAGCCTCAGTATCCCTGCCTTAGTCTTTCTTTGCTCCCTAATGTACCTATAAAAGGTTTTATCCCCCTTCTTAACTGAGTTGGCTATCTTTTCCTTGGTTTGGACCTTTGCTATTCTGACTGCCTTACCTGCTTCCTTTTGTTTTAACTGGTGCAGTTTTCTGTCCTGCTCCTTCTGTGTTTCCTTATACTTCCTCTGTAGTGGCCTCCAGTGGAGATTGGTTGCACTACAGGAGTTGAGCCAAAATAAGGGGAGGGACACAGCGGACATAAGCTCTGAGGATGCACGGATGTGATTCCATGTCCCAGGGGCAACCTATAGGAAAAAAACCCATTCACAACAGGATGATGTCTCTGACAGGTTCCTACCAGCCACTGCCAAACAATGCCCATCTCAAGGGGCAGGCGCCCAAGGGTGATGCCGTCTCTCTCCCCTATTCACCCCCTCTGTGGGAGGGCCCCTCCATGGGGGGCATGCCACAGTCCTCCCTTCTTTCACCGAGGTTGTGGCGGAGGCTGGCAGTTGGCGGGTATGAGACCCCACATAATAGGGCTGATTGAGGAAGCAGATCCCTGTCATGAATACAGGAGACAAAAATAGAATTGACAAAAAAAGTGTCCAACTTCGTTGTGCCTTCAAGAAACAGAAAGGCATTTTAAGAAAGAATTGAAAATAAGCTGTGACCTTTTGTGGAATATGAGATGAAGAACCCAGAAAAGAAAATGTTTCTTTGGGAAATGTTCTCAGCAGATAATTTGTAGCATCCCTAAGGTGCAAAAATATGCTCAGTATTATTTTCTGATACATGAGATGAATATGTGATAGAAACAGAAAATATTGCTGCCCTGAAACTGTAGAGAAGTACTGCATTAAGCTAGCAGTTTTTGCAGGGGGTTTCAAAAGTGCATTTTGAAAATGCAGACACAGGTAAAGATGTTAACAGCAGATACTATTATACTTAGCCACAGGATTAATCAAACAAAATTGTTTTACATACCCTTTAAAAATAAGTGAACTTCATGGTCCAGAAATTAATGGCTTGATACATGCAACCTGATGCATGATGTAACATCAGGCAGGGATTATATGCAGACTAGGTGAGCCAAACGGTCCTTATTTCCCGTTAACTACAATGTTACTATGTTACTATGTAGGCATTATTACCAACAGCTGTCTGTTGCACCCAACTCAGGGCACTGGCTCCATGCCAGTACTAACCACCTAGAGTGGTTACCATGGGACAGTTAGTGTCACATTAGTTAGCAAGGTCTCCAGTCTGATGCACACTACAGCTCCAACCTACCAGCCTCACCATGGTATCCAGTAATGGACATCACAAGTGGCTAGGACTGGCTGATACCACCATTTTGAGATAACTGTAGTGGCTAGGGGACATTCAGGTTATGAGTTTCTCACCCTAGGACAAGTTCAACTGCTGCAAACTAGTAGCTGGGATGTGGAGCAATGTGACAATGGAGGCAGCGTGGATAACTCACACATTTTGGCAGCCTTCCGCCCTGTCATGATTTCCTTGTACATCTTAACCCCCCATGTGGGAAGCAGAAAATGCTGACCTAAAGTCTATGCTGCTACTGTCACCAGCAGATACCAAAGGGAAAGCAAATGCCTAGAGCTGCCACTTCAGTCCATATACTACACAGGACACGGTTGCACGAGAGGCAGTGATATCTCAACTCTGCACCATTCGATCCTGACAGCATTGTAATTTATTCATGCTCCACCAGGTACCACAGGGTTGCCCTGTTTTGAGCCCTATGCTACTTTAACCCATTATCTCCTTCCACAATTCTGAACTTATATTGGCCTTCTCTCTGTATACATTCATGGGGTCTACCCTTGACTCTGAATTTTCCTTCTCCTCCAACATTTCAGTTTCATTGCTGGTAAATCCACCTATCAGCATGTCTGCAACATTACTAATGTCTACCATTTATTTCATTAAACCACCTCTTACAAAATTCTCCTCCACACCTTTGTCTTTTGTCAGACTATTGTAACCCCTCCTCTTTAGTCAAATCTAAGTGTTACTTTACAAACCCCATGATGATCAGGCAGTTTTTGCCTGCTTCCTCACCTAGAAAAACATGTGGGATCATTCCACTCCCATCCTCGGAAAACTTCACATGACTCCATACTGTATACACTTCAGGACTCAATTGAAACCTGCTTTCTTTAGCTACAAAATCTGCCATGCTCATAGATATAGCATGCCTATATCACTTAAATTTTTCTCTTCAAATCTCCATATATCCCAACTCACTCCAACATTTCATGCACCCCATCTCATCCCACAGGATACACAGTAACACAATTGTAGTTATGCTTTCTCATTTGCAGTACCTGCTATTTGGAATATTTATTTCTCTCCCTTCCTGTCTTTCTCTCATTTGCTCTGTCTCCTTCCCTCTTTAATTTCCATTTCCAGTTATCTTTTAAAGTGTACCTGCTCTCCCTTACCTGTGGTTTCCAGCATGTTTTTCTTCTACTACCAGCTCTGTGATCTGAAATTAGTTGTTAGCAAAATAATCTTTAACTGCATTATTTTGTTGTATGTTACAATGTTTCACATTAATGTTGACTGAGTGCTGAAATGTATTATTTACAATACACAAAATCAAAACACTGCTGCTTAAAATCTAATGAAATGGGAGTGTGTGTGTGTGGGGGGGGAGGGGTTCCAGGAAATTCCACAAGTTTCTCTGTGGAATTTGAAAAAAATTAGCACATCCTCCTCCATAAAACAAACAATGTATAAAGTACCACTACCCACCTGTAACCTTAAATAAAGCATCCTCCCAATCTTAGGACCTTCTCTGATGCCACAAACGTCCATTTTGATTAGATGATGGTTGGTGCAGTGATGGTGACTCTCAGTGGTGATGGCAGAACAGTTTGAATAAAAACAAAACTCCTTGATCACCAGATACTCAATAGTGTGTGCTTTATACTGTCTGCCCTAATAATGCCCTTTACCTGCTGGTGTTGAATTGGTTAATGCTGGCAGTGTATGGCATGCAGTCAGTGAGAGAGAAAAGCCTGTTGTTGGGTAGTGTGGAGCAGTGCTTGCATGAGGCAATTCAGTCATAAAGAATGACATCATATGCTGTACACCATCATACACGCTGGACACAAGCCAGTATTTTTTAGCAGCTTTTTCCCCAGATGTAATGGGACTGATTGGAATGAAACATGTAGAAGGAAACACATTGGCAGACTCAAAGATTGGGGCTTTGTAAAATTAAAATTTCCCTGCATTTACTGCTGGGTTCTATGGCAGGAAATTCATGGAGGGGGGGACAGAGATTGGGCACATGAGTGAGCCCTTGAAGACTGAGCAGAGTGCTATCTTTATGGAAAGTGGTAAAAAGTTGGGAGGGATTTAGGAATACTTTTGTTATTATTGTTAGTTTGATGGTTCATAACAGTGTAGACCAAAATCAGCAAAATTTTGTGATCATTTATCACTGAATACATTTTGTTGAAGTTTCCTTTTTTGTTATACGTATGTATGTCCCTATTCCACTATTGTATCTTGTACTCATGTGTTGATTTGATTGCACTTATATGAAAGACACTATAGAAAATAAAGTTTGCATTAAAAATTGTTTTCTTCATTGATATACACTGTTGACCATTGCACATGCCTCATTTTAGTATAAGGCCTGTATAAATTCAAAATACTATGCATATACTGGCACTCCTTATCGAACCCCACCATGGGGGGAGGTAAGCCTTGGGGGAAGCTTGGAATGAGATAAGTCTCTGGATAACAAGTGACTGGGCTGGGGAGGTCAGTACAGGACTAATCTACAGTATACCGTGGCAGGGAGGATAAACAAATTAACAAAAAAGTAAATAAATAGTATGCACATACTTTGCTAATGTGTACAATTAGTCTGAAACCTGTGACTGGGTTTAACCAGATTCTCATTGGGGAGGCACAAGGAGACTAGTGTAGGTGCATAAAGTAAGTGCCTCGGTGAGGATACATGGCCCTGGCTGTATAAAACTTTTATGCTGTAGATTTACAGTATTAATATATATTTTCTGCCTGATAGGGAATCAGTGTAAAGGCTAGAGAATAAGTATCATATTAACATGGAAACACAGCATTGTGTTGAAAGGAGGGAGTTTGTTTTCTTCTTGTCTACCCCCAACTACTGCATAATACTGACTATACCAAATGTGACTATGGACACAAATCCAGTTGTGGACACACATCCAATCTTATTAACTATGATGTTATCCTTACCCGTGCTATATACCTTTCAATGCCAGTCTAGCTCAGGAATCTGTCTAGTCCTGCTTTCAAAGCATGAACACCGCTAGTTCCCGTGACCTCACCTATTTGCATGTTAATCTCTGTCTGAAGTAAGGCCCTTTATTTCTTACCCTTATCCTACTCCTTCTACTTTAATTTGAGTGCATGTCCTCTCATTCTTTTTGTACCAACCAAGTCAATGTGTATACCCCACCCAGTCTATCCTCTTTAGAATTCAGAACACAGTGATCACATCTTCTCTAAGCTTTCTCTTCTGCCAGTTAAATAATTTAAGAATGTCCACTCTCTCCATGTACTATAGTTTTTGTCCTGTGATTTAATTTTATTTTTAATTTAAAATTGTGGTGACCGCAGAAGGCACATTTAACTGGAGCTCATTTCTAGATGTGACCTAGTGGTGGTGGTGGTGGGGATATTACAAGAGGGAAAAATACAATAAGCTGAAGTGACCAGAATGGGATGTATTAGTCCAAGTGTGATTTAACCACGGTCTTGTACAGGGGAAAGACAACTGCCTTGACCTGCTCTTTACCATCTCCAAATGCACCATAACATTGTGTTTGCTCTTTTCACTGTGGCAGCACACAGCCAACCTGACTTCTGCTTTCTGTCCCAAATTACTCCTAGACTCTTCTCCTCAGTTGTGCTATCCGCAGTTGTACCACACATGGTGCACAGTATCTGTGCCCAATATTCCTTCTTTCTAGGAGAAGTATTCTGAACTTTCTCACAATAAATTTAAGCCCCAGTGTCTCATTCCACACCCTTAATTTATGCTGGTCCCCCTGAAGCTCATCTTCTACCATGTCCATTCTTCTTTCCAATGTAAACTTCAACAGCCTCCTCCTGCCTTTTTCTCCAGTTGATTAATAAATGTATTATACAGAAATTGACCCAGCATTGACTTCTTGGGTCATCTACTCAGAATATCCCTTTACTCTGAACGGTCACTATCCATCACTACTCTTTTCTTCCTACCTGCCAGTCAATTGGCTAGCTACTAATGAACATACATACAAACAAGAGGGGGGATCCAGGCCTTATGGGCTATCTGGTCAGCCTGAGAGTGTTGGTCCCACTGTGTTTATAAAGGGACCTGCCCCTTCCCATTTCTCCCTTGACCCCTCTTGAATACTCCTGCACCCTTTCCAGTACAAATTGTGGATTCCTTATAAAATGGGCTAAGGATTTTGAACAATCTGATTGGTTGTTAACCGTGTGTTAGAAGTATCTAATGCATGGCTAAAAACTACTCCTGCCAGTCTGGATGCATTACATGATCAAAATCCTTAAGCCAACAAAAATTTCAAAATGAAACAGCTACCATTTTTCCCCCATAGGAGACCATGACAGTGATTTGTTTCAACTCCTCATATTAAAAAACTATCTCCACATGTAAAACTTTTCTTTTATTTAACCACAAATAATGAATTTTTATTCCAAATTCCAGTACCAAGTGTTCTGTAATACTGTAACTTCCCCACTGTTTGGCTGCTCATAGATCACAGTCATGTTCCCCCCACAGCCACCATTGTCACCCATTTGGCTGCTTGTAGATAAGAGGACCCCCCCCCATGCCACAGCAGCCAAACTGTTTCGAACTGCTACTTCACCAACTGGCCAGATGCTGCAGATGAGCAGCTTATAGGCAGAGGTTTTCAAAGATGCTGCTTACCAGTCCTCCGGTAGTGGTTCTGTGCTCATGCATTTCCTCCTGGCTGTCTGCTCACTACCTGACACTCACACATAATGTATTGAATGTTGAAAGAAGTTGTTTTCTATTTGTTTTTCATTTTAATCATGTGCTCCACTCTTCAGTGTTTCTACTGCCCCGCTACCAGATGCTCCAATACTCAGCTGCTCTGCTGTTCTGTGTACAATTTGCAAGCTCTTAATAGCCAGTACAGTATTTCACAGTGTGTGCCTATGGTCTCTTGCTCCCTGCTGAATGGAGGCAATTCTCCAAAGGGTGGGAAGTATGCACCAAAGGCACATATCTCACCTGCATAACCCTACACCTGCGGAATGATGCACAGCAGCTGCATTCACAGTTACTGGCCACTGTGTGGCCCCCTTCCATGGCTCCACCTCCCAGCATGCAGTTGCACAGTGGCTCATCCATGGACATGGGCAGTCATCCAATAGGATGCCAAAACCTAGTCTGTCACTGGATCCCTTGGACCTGGGGGGCACCACAGTAGTCAGGTGGCAATGGTGTGGCTGCAGTATCGGGGCAGATGGGTGCCTGGTTGGCCATCCCTGAACCCTCCATGAGGTACCCAAAGGCTGGAGCAGCATGTCATGGGGTCCTCCATGCCCCAAAATCCCTGTTGCAGCCAGCAGTTGCATTCTGGGTGGGGGGCATGTACCTGAAAAGGCTGGGTCCTGGTGGTGAAGCTAGTGGCCCACCATGCATGGCACTCTGCACCTTCAGGAATGGCAGAAAGTGTGGACACACCCACTGCATTGTCCACTGGATGGGCCCAGCATGGACATTCGCAATTGGTCTGGGGATCAGGTACATACAGGATCCACACCACTGTTGTGCATCCCACACACAGGGAACAATGGGTGCAGGGTGGCTATGTGCCACACATACGCAGCATGTAGGCACCCTGCACCTTGGAGAGTAGGGCCCTATCTGTTGGTTAACTGCTGCTCATGACTGTGCTAAAAAATTAAAGAAAAAAGAAAGCAGCTTTCTTTGTCTAGTCAGTACACACCACAATAGCCAGTACACTATTACATGATGTCTGCACCTATGCTCTCTTGACCCAGTCTCTCAATTTCTCCCACTATCTGCTGGTTAGCTAGTGCTCGCAATCACACTCAAAATTTAAAGAGAAAAAAAAATATATAAAAAGGGTGAGTGTCTATATCGGGTGGGGTTTGGGGGCAAATATCCCCAGCCTATATTGGGGGGGGGGGGTGTTAACTAAAACTACAGAGGCCATAAAAGGACATATTTTCCCCAGCAAAAAAAAAAAAAATAATTCATGCAAGTGAGGCAGTCAGAGAAACTATTTTATGTCAAATATATAGACAGAGTTAACTTTTTTATTATTTAAACCTAATAGTTTTAATTTGAAGAAGCATCTAAAATACAGAGTCCCATTTTATAAGTGCAATAAGACACTCCGGGGGGGGTGCATTAGACATTTCTGATGCACGGCCAGTGGCTGAAGGCACTTGGCCTGCAGCCTTGTGTCTCACTATGCCCCTGGCCATGCATTAGAAATGTCTAATGCACACCCCATGTGTCTTATTGCTTACATATTCTGCTACTTTCTCCATGAGTTTTCCATGCTGTACAAAATCAAAGGCCTTGATGAGATTCAGATAACTAGTTCTACCATATGACTCTTGTCCACCTTCCTTGTTACCTCCTCAAGGAAGGAAGTCAGGATGGTTTGGCAGGATCTTTTTTGTGAAACCATGTTGTGGGCTAGAGGAAAGCCCTTCTCCTATATGTGCTGAAACACCACATTATTTATAAATGACTCAAACAATTTGCCAATAATCAAGCTAAGGCTTATTTCAGATCTATAGTTAACATAGATTTCAGAATGACACACACTTATACAGTACCTACGTTAAAGTAGGACATCAAAGACAGATATATGTAAGATGAACAGATTTTTGGGAGCATTATCTAAGGCAATAATTTTGTTTTCCCAGTTAATGTATAGAATCATACACTTGTATTCAACAAAATGGATTTATTCTATTCTAGTGTTTTGTTTTTGGAGGGCTGTACAACAGTTTAGGTAGCAACAGGTCTATGAAATAAAATGGAACTGGCTTTACAGAAAATATCAAAATTATAGGTGTAAGGGTTAGATATGAGTTAGGTTATGGGCAGGGTATGGTAGCGATCTAATTGGCTATGCCTATCTGTCTGCAATTAACAGGAGGGGCCATTCCTATAGCAACAGAGATGGGGTGATTATAGTCTTATAAACTATGACATCACATGCCCTAACAATAGTAATTTATCACCAAATATAGAAGTGTAATTGAAAAGTCCATGGAAATCATAATGGATATTGGATCTTGTGGTGGTCCAGGGGTTCAGTGATTGGAACACTTAAATAAAACAAGAGTTCCCATGTTCCACTAATAGCACAGGCAAATGCTTATTACTGCTGTATATGTCAAAAGCAAGTTACTAAAAATTTTTGCTCAGCCCGCCCAGGCTTAAAATTGGGAAGAAGAGGAAAGACCAGACTGAAAACAAAATTTTGCATCTCAGTTCAAATATCTTTGGTAAATAAAACCATGAAATATCAAATGGATCAGTTCGATTTGTGTAAGTTCCTACTGAAGGCCTCACTTGTATTCCTGTGCACACCCAACACTGATTGGAAGATAAATGGCTTTCACAAATGAAATAAATAAAAGAGATAGATACTTCCCACATTACAGGTGAGAAACCCCAGTTGATGAGTCAATATCCCTTGAGCACCATGCTTACTACTAAGCACCCTTGCTTTACCAAATATGCGTGGGCAGACCGTGAGCTATATTTATCAACACAGATACAAAAAGTATTAATAATAACCTAACCCTACCCTCGGGGATAATACACCTGATCAGAAATCAATAAAAATATATAACAGAGACTCTGATATGTGTAAAAAGTGGTTTGGAATTAGAAGGAGTGTCCCTTTTGACCAATATATTGACTACTGTTTTAAGTTTCTTGCAGTGAGCGCAGCAAAATGTGCTTACCAAACGGGTGATGAAAGATCCGGGACTGTCGCACTATGCTTACAGAAGGGCATAATGTCGCGCTGCAGTTCCAAAGAGCTGAACGTGCTTTCGGCGTTCAAGATGACAACGTGTTACAGACTTACTTTTTATTACATGGGTTTATCCTTTTATGATGAGCAGAGCTCTGCAACATGCCTATCACTTGTAGACAACTGCTATTTAGGTACAGTACTATTTAATACTGTCCTACTTACATTGCTTATGGCACTCCTATACAGTAGGACTATCAGTACAGTACCACCTATATAGTGTGTTTGTTTTGTTTACTTGAAAACCCACATGGCTATCCAGCTAGATTGGATGTATTGTTTAGGTACTAACTTTGACTGCTCTGCCTAACCGAGCAAGGGAATATTAGATTTACGTCTTGCAGTCATTGACTTTGAGTCAACATTTATATTCCCAGCATGGTAATTCTAGAACACTAAAGTGCCCCTTTAGAAGAAGAGCAATGTGGCAGTCAACAAATATGTAAGGGGTGTGTGTGGGGGCGGGTTCAGATGCTGCTGTGAATAATTTTACAATTTAAAATGTTTTGGGAGGAGAACGCGTCCACCCGTTTTGCTCCTTTGTCACTTACTGATAGCCAAGGAGCATTTGGCAAAACTAAATAGGACTAACAGCAAGCACACAGTAATTAGATTTTAATTGTAGTCAGGCTACTCATTGGTGCGCATGTGTGTACTCCGGGGGTAAACCTTACAGCATCCTTCAACGGCGGTATAAAATCCCAACAACATGGCTATACTTCATTACATCTGTTTCTGTTTTTTTTTAAAGCTGCTGTGGACTCTAAATGATACTTAACAAGAAAAACATCTCCATATGTCAAATAAGTTAGATTTGTTAACTAACAGGGTGACACTGCAAACGCTGGTCAGCTCTTCCAATTTTTTAAACACACCAACAATATGTCTTTAAAAACAATATTAATTGAGTAGACATTCAGAGGGCAACCTTGAACAAATAGCAGGGCTACAATTTATACTATACAGTATATAAGGTCGTTCGCAAGGCCACGAAGATTCTTTACACTTAGAGTACATCTTGTTTTAGTTAATAGGATAATCCAGCTGGAGCGTTATAATATCCCCCACCTCCACCTTATCTCTTTTAATAGTCTGTTTAATGTCAAACTTTTTGAGTTAAGGTTTCTTGCCGGTGTTTGTTAAAGACCTTAGTCTTGAATAAAACGAACTCGTCGGGCACATTTAAAGTTAAAGGGCAAACAGTTGCAGGTTGAGTAAGGCAGACCACAACGTAACAATTTAAATCCCGTGTTTTCTCAGTGGTTTATTAAATGTCACAGTGACCTACCCTGGACCTCCCACCCCATAATGTTCTTTCATTAAAAATATACGACTGGCTGTTAAATTGAGGAAATTGCATATCTGTATGCAGTCTCTATATTGTCATTCACTGCAGTGGGGGTAGACATACCGATCTGCTATTCTTATGGCATATTGCATACATTGTCAAGTGTAGTAAATACTATACGTTCAGTTAGCACTGCAGCAAAAAAAAAATGTTTAGTCGACTTTTATTCTGTCAAGGAAAGAAAACATTACACTTAAGGGTTATATATGGATCTCTGTTTTGCAGTGAAGGATTTCAAAGCGGTACCGTCCCTTTCTGCCTCTCAAGAAAACGTATTTTTCACCTCGAATTTTCCATTTAGGAGTTTGCCTTTCTGTAGGAAACCTGCTCTCGATAGTGTTCTTGAAAATTACCTGCATTAGGAAAACTTAAAAGAAAAAAAACCTTCAAGAAAGTGTAGTCTCAGCTTTCAAACTGCCGTCTGATCTTGGAGTACACAACACTCCGTTCACTTAGAAGAAAATGGACCGATTTATTACAGCATTTCTGTGAGTAATTATCATTATACAACTGGTAGGAAAATGGCATATTATGTTAGAAATCACTAAACTATACTAGGTCAGGTACTATAGCTTTAACAGAAAAAATGGCGTTTAGAAACCTACTTGAGCGAGTTCTGTTCCCATCAAGATTAGAAGGGTAAGGCTCAAAAGCTTGCTTGCAGGCTGCATTTCTTCAACCTGATGCCAGGTCCAACCTTCTAACATGCAGATCCCCTCCCTAGCCTTTATATTCTGTTGTCTTCTTGTGCCTTGATTACCTTCCCGGTCTTTCTTGAGCTTTCAGCACCCCGATAAAGCAAGGCACGAAATCTGGTTTGCAGAACCTTCACTTTGCATATTTATTGTATCCGAGCTTTCAGTGTGTGTTATGTTTTTAGGTTTGTTCATTTAATAGCTCTCCGAGATCCAAATGCATTTGTGAGGAGAAATTCAGCGGAGCACGAAATGATTATTCTGCTATTGCCAAAAGTTTACCATAGAAGGGGATTGACAAGGGAAGAAAAAAATGAAGAGCAGGAGCTGACCAGGGTGCTGAACAGGATGTGACATCAAAACAAGGCGGGGGAAATTCAAGTAACACATCATGATCAGTCATCAAAATATGGGAGATACAGAGAATGAGAACTAAAGACCGTTTGTAATTTCAAGGCTCATTGTATTTGGTCCTTGGAAAGGCTGTATAAATGTTAATGAACAGATAGATACCATAGACGGTACAATGGAATTGGGCAAGTTTGGGTAGCTAGGGGAAGGCTCTGCATCTTTGCACACAGTGTGATAGAAAAAGATGCATGCGTTACATACAAACGGGAAAGCCCGGTGATCACCGCTGCCTTCCTTCCTCAGTCGAATTTCGAAGACAATGGCTTATTTAGATTGACAGTAACCATTTAGTACCCACCAGATGAAATGACTATCAGCTGAGCAAAACATTCCAAACAATCCAGGACAGATCATTATTTTCTTTTCTTTTACACATACTTTAGTGATGGAGTCAATTGTATTTGAGTATAGGAGAATCAAAACTTACAGTACAGTAAGTCAATACAGAGAAACCAACTAGCATGCGCAATACATATCATACTCTCTTAAAGTGTTTATTTTGTTTTTACTTATTGTGCATTTTTTTACTGTAGTGGGCAGGGATGGGGCATGCCCCAGACAAAAACACAAAGACATATCCCTTTATTGAATAATTCTCAAGGGTCAATAGGACAGAGAGGAACTCAGTAGAACTGGGATGCATGCAGCTATGTTAACATAAGCAAAGGATATGCAATGGCCTGACTCAAAATAGACTATTTATCTTCAGGAATAAGGTGGCAAATCAGTAGTGAGATCTTAAGGTTCTGCACCCTCTCAAATAACGATCCAGTAAATGTTTTATTTCAAGTCAGGACATTGCATTTTTAGTTCCTACAACACATTATTAAAGCTACACCTTTCAAATTAGCTCTTTCTGGAGCTCTTTAATTGTTTTCTTCACGTTAAACTTTATGGAGTTTTAAAGGAAACAATAATGAGCTTCTTACTGTATATTTTAAATTCACTGCTCTTGTTACAATGCTACATCGCTATACTGAGATGTCGTCAAGCACTGTTTCAGTTGCTCTTCCATCAGTTATGTGCGGCATTACGACATAGTAAACTTATGGTCTCATTATTTATGACATATTTAACATATGCTATCTTTTTGTTTTGACATAAATGCCAATAGCAAACATGATACCAATTATCTGGCAAATTATTTCACACATGTGTGGTATAAATGGTATTGGAGGATAGCATGGTTACAGAAATGGTAAAGGGGTACTTCACATTGATATTCACCAGAGTGGAGTCAGGTGACATGGTTCTAACTGAAGATGGATACTTATGTATAACGTAAGTCAGCTGATATGATGTTATGATTTCTGTTAATATAATGGTAGATCAGTGTTAGAAAATGTTGCATTGACCAGGGGAGTTACATACTAGGGTATTTAATGAGTTGTGACAGGAGATAGCAGAAATACTAGCAAGAATTTCTCAAACTGTAGTACAAATGAGGAAGGTACATGGAGGCCAAAAAAGACCAAAAGAGGTACAGTGTCATTCTTTCTTTGATGAAAGGTGGCAGGAGTGACTTCAGAAACTACAAGCCAGTGAGTACGACCTTAATAATATGTAGAATGCTTGAAACAATAATACAGTACTTATATAAGTTTAATTTGGTAAGTGATAGACACTATGGGTTATGTGCCAAACTAATTTGTTAAGCATCTTTGAAACAGAAAACAGGGAGCTCAAGAAAGTAAGTGTAGTACATATTATAGGTACAGAGCAGTGTGACACAGTAGTCTGTGGTGATAATCCCCTATTATTCGGTACTTTGTAAGCGCACACATACCCCCCTCATGTACCTGTTTAACACTGAATTGAAAGAGTTTTGAGTTGCTGTTTCAACTAGAACCTCTGGCAGACTGTTCTGGACCTTTTCCATACCATGCATGTAAAATTGTCTCCTGTCCATGCAGATTTTTTCCTTTACCAGTTTACATAGATACTTAGATACATAGACAGTGTCGGCAGATAAGGGCTTATGGCCCACCCAGTCTGCCCATTTGAGCTTGTAAGTTCAGTTTGTTTTCCTAGAAGTCTGTTTCCCCTTTTACCCCTGACCTCTAGAATTCCTTTATGTCTATCCCATGCATTCTTAAATCCCGTGATTGTTTCAGCTCCCACCACTTCCTCTGGCAGGATGTTCCACTTGTCCACCACCCGTTCTGTGAAGAAATTCTTTCTCATGTTTCCTCTGAATCGTCCTCCCTCCAACTTCATCCCATGCCCTCTAGTCCTGGAACATCTTTTTCGCTTAAAAATAGTGTTTTCCTGCACTCTGTTTCTCCCTGTAAGATACTTGTATGTCTCTATCATATCCCCTCTCTCTCCCTCCTCTCTTCCAGGGAGTACATGTTCAGTTCCTTCAACCTGTCTTCATAGGACTTGTGATGCAATCCATGCACCATCTTTGTTGCCCTCCTCTGAACCTTCTCTACCCTGTCTATGTCCTTACATAGGTATGGTCTCCAGAACTGTACACTGTACTCCAGGTGGGGCCTCACTAGTGTCTTGTATAGCGGAATTATGACCTCCTTTCCTGCTGGTGATGCCCCTGCCTATACATCCCAGCATCCTATTTGCTTTACCTGATGCCTTGTCACACTGTTTCTACCTTGAGGTCATCAGAGATGACAACCCCAAGATCCCTTTCCTGCTTGGTGCATGCTATATCCTCACCCCCAACTGATATATTGTGCCAGGGTTTTGTGCCCTATATGCATTATCTTGCACTTTGGCATTGAATTTCAACTGCCAAACCCTTGACCATTCTTCAAGTTTCTGCAGGTCCCTTCTCATTCTGTCTACACCCTCTGGTGTCTCTACTCTGTACAGAGCTTTGTGTCATCAGCGAACAGTGAAATTTCTGCCTCTAGATCCTGCACAATGTCACTGATGAAGATGTTGAATAGGGACCGGTCCCAGCACTGATCCCTGTGGTACCCACTGGTCACTCTTCCTCTGTGGAGTGACAGCCATTTACCACCACCTCTGTGTCCTGCCACCCAGCCAGTTACCTACCCACCACACTACTGTCCTGCCCACACCCATATTCCCAGTTTGTGTAATAGTCTTCTATGTGGCACAGTGTCAAAGGCCTTGCTGAAGTCCAGATAGGCCATGTCCACTGCCTTCCCTGATCCACCTCCCTAGTCACCCAGTCAAAAATTCAATGAGATTGGTCTGACATGACCTCCCTGGTGAAACCATGCTGCCTTGGGTCCTGTAGTCCATTGACAACCAGATGTTCCACCAATCCCTCCTTCAGAAGTGCTTCCATGATCTTTCCCACTACCGAGGTGAGGCTGACTGGTCTGTAGTTCCCTGCTTCCTCTTTGTTCCCGCTTTTGTATAAGGGACTACATCTGCTGTCCTCCAGTCTTTGGGTACCTCCCTGTTTCCAGTGATTGGCTAAACAGGATAGCCAGAGTTCAGCCACCACCTCTCTTAGTTCTTTAAGGACCCTGGGAATGTACTCATCTGGCCCCATTGCTTTGTCAACTCTTATTACTTCCAGTTCCTTCAGGACCCTTTCTTGTGTAAAGGGACTTGTGTCCATTTCTGCCATTCTCACCCCTTGTACTCCCTTCAGACCCATTACCCCCCTCTTCCTCAGTAAAGACTGAGCAGAAATACCTGTTCAATATGTCAGCTTTACTGTTGTCATCCTCCACGCGACTCCCATCCTCCCCCTTCAGTCTCACTATCCCTCCCTTTGTCTTTCTTTTTTCACTTATGTACCTGTAAAAGGTTTTGTCCCCTTTAACCACTGATTTTGCAATGTGTTCTTCTGTCTGAGCTTTGGCTTCCCTTACTGACTTCCCTGCTACCCTTTGTTTCTCCTGGTACTTCTCCCTATGCCTGTGTATTTTTGTATTGCCTGAATGCTATCTTTTTGGCTTTCACGTTCTTTGCTACCTCTTTGGAAAACCATAATGGTCTCCTCTTCCTTTTCCTCTTGCTAACCTGCTTAATGCATAATTCTGTTGTTCTTATAATCCCCATTTTAAATACTGCCCACTGTTCCTCAACCCTGATTCCTGTCCCATTCCCTTAATGCCTCTTTTCAAGTATTTCCCATTTTCCCAAAGTCTGCCCCCTAAAATCCAGGATACGTGTTTTTGTGTGGTTTGGTTCTGCTCTTTCTGTGATTTCAAACCATAATGACTGGTGGTCACTGTTACCCAGGTGCTCCCCCACTGTTACCCCCATCACACTGTCTGTTTGTGAGCAGAAGGTCCAGTATTGCCTTCTGCCGAGTTGGTTCCATGACCAGTTGCTTGAGGAAGGCACCTCTGAAGGAGTCCAGGATAAATCTGCTCCTAGTTGATGCTGCTGCTGGGATGATCCAGTCCATGTCTGGAATATTGAAGTCTCCAACCAGTACTACCTCACCCTTGTCTGCCATCCTTTGGATGGCTAGCATCAGCTCCCTATCTGTTTCTTCCTCCTGGGCTTGTGGTGTATAGACCACACCTGTGCGGATGGCTGGCCCCATTTTCCTTTCTAGCTTAACCCACAGTATCTCTCCCCCATTTTGTTACTCCTAGATCTCTGTGGCCCTTATGTCATTTTTCACATACAGTGCCACTCCTCCTCCCTTCCTGCCTGCTCTGTCTCTTCTGAATATGTTGTAGCCAGGTATGGCCATCTCCCAGTCATGGTTATCATTACACCAGGTTTCAGTGATGGCCACAATGTCCAGGTCTGACTGTACCATGACAGCCTCCAGATCTTCCATCTTGTTGCTAAGGCTCCTGGCATTTGCACACATGGCTTTCCATGATTTGACCTCCTAGTCTGCTTCACTGTTCTACTCCAGCCCCTTCCTTGGTTGTTATTTATCCCTGGTTCTCCTTGCTGTCTGCCTTTCTGCTGAATTTTGCCCTTTTCTGCTTATCCACCTTTTGGACACTAATCTCCATCTTTTGCACACCACTTTGCAGAGATAGCCACTCCTCTGGTTCACTGGTTCCACTGCTAGCTGTGGGGGTGAGCAAGCAGGTACCTCCTTGTTGGCCTGCTCCCCTTTGCTAGCGTTTAAATGCTTGTCAATGTAGCATTTAAACTTATCATTGAGTACTTGATTCCCTCCAGGATGGATGCAGGTCGTCAGGCTTGAACAAACCCATCCCTCCAGGTGGGTCCCCAGTCACCAATGAATCCAAACTCCTTCCTCACAGCACCAGTTCTTCAACCATGAGTTAGTTCCTGGTGCATGCACTCCTATGCTCTCCCTTGCCTCTCACAGGCAGTACTTGAGAAAGTGACAGAAGTAGCTACTTGCTTGAGACCCTCCCAGTTTCCTAAACTCTTCCTGAACTTCCTTTGGCTCCCCATTTGCCAAGTCATTAGTACCTAGGTGGATAATGACATCCAGCTCACCCTCCCTTCTTGCCTTCCCAGTGATCCTTAGTATCTTCCTTCCATCCCTCCATGTCGTGGCACCTGGTAGGCACCTCACCTCCCTGTCCTCTCCCTCCTGTGTTCCTAGCTGGATCCCTCTTACGATGGAGTCCCCCACCAGGATTCGCTTCCTCTTCCTCTTCCTCTGGGGTCCACTGCTTTCCCCACTGAGGTCACCTCCTTGGCTAACCTCCACATCCTTTCCTTCCACTTCTCTGGGTACCTCTATTTGGTTGTCCTCATTTGCCAGTGTTGCATATGAGTTCTTGAGAGGAATAGGATCTGGGATGTGCCTCTGCCTGACTGCTCTAACCTCCCTGAGCCCACTGTCATCCAAGTGCTCCTCGTTCTCGGCATCCTTTGAGGCAGCTGCATTGACTGGGTGGTCCCTGGATAGGGGTGATGGTACTCCTGACCCAGTTTACTTCGCTCTGAGTCTGGTTACCTCATCCCACAGTCCAGAGATGCATGCAGATAGGGCAGCACCTCAGTGTCCAGAAGGTCTGCCTGAATATGGCTGCACCACAGCCACTGCATTGCACTACTCCCCACATTATACTGCAATTCCACAACTTGTCTGCTACTGAAACTCTCTTAGTTCTCTTTTTATTAATTTACAGTACTAAAAATCCTGTAACTGATCCTCAGATTTTTTTTTTAAGGAAAAAAGAAACCAATAAATAAATAAATGAGTTGAAACACTTGTCGTGCTGAGGGTGGACTTCTTCCCCCTTAGACCCCTCCTACTTCACACCTCTTACTATACCCTGTGTTTAGCTCCTGTCAATCAGATTTATCAGGCCATATAATTAAGAGTTGGGGGAAGGGGAGGGGGGCGAAAATTTGCAGCAATTAAAGACAGCACAGAATTACACCACCACTATGTTTTAAATTTTCAACAGCCCAAAAACAATTATAAGTAAAGACAACAAAGAAAGAAAGTATGGTGTCACTACAAGCCCACAATCTAAGTTTAAAAGAAAAATACCAATTACCAGTTACTCTAAAGCACTGAATTGAATATGTTTCCTCCTTCTCCTTCTGGCTTCTTCTGAGAAAATCAACCTCTGTTTGCTACTTTAACTCTGACTAAGCCCCACCTCCAGTTATCACGTAGCTGAGGTCAGAGGCCAGACAATTAACACCCTTCACCCAGCTACAGGACAGTCAGACAAGCCAAGATAAAATTTGCAGCAATTAAAGACAGCACAGAATTACACCACCACTATGTTTTAAATTTTCAACAGCCCAAAAACAATTATAAGTAAAGACAACAAAGAAAGAAAGTATAGTGTCACTACAAGCCCACAATCTAAGTTTAAAAGAAAAATACCAATTACCAGTTACTCTAAAGCACTGAATTGAATATGTTTCTTTCCTTCTCCTTCTGGCTTCTTCTGTTTATTATGACCTATAGTATTGCTTATCTCTTCTTTCTTACTGTAAGTGTTACACTTAATCCCTTTATCAATTTATCTGTCATAACTTCATATATGTGGACTAGGTAACCCAAGGTTTGCCTATTATCCAGATGGAACAGCTGATAGTTGATGCAAGCTTGTCTTCATAGTGTTTATCTTTCAAACCTGAGCTCTGCTTTACTGGCCCCCATTGCCTTCATATACTTTTTTATGGCTGCATAACATACTGTAGCTATGTAAGATGTAACGCCTTCAGAAGAAGAAAAAAATGGTAAAGTGGAAGCAGAACCAATGCATGCTACTTTTGGCATCCAAAATTCCAGTGGACTCACCTTGGAATCCACAAGTATGAACTATGGTAACCTTTGGTAGAATCTGATCAACTCCAATGGATCCATTGATCAGTTATCACTGAATCGCTCATATCCAGCTGTTCTGCATAACACTCAGTGGTAGCCATTCCAATATCTGCTTGTTAACAGTCTCCATAATTAACAGCTCTCCACTTAGCACCCTACACAGACTATACCAATATAAAAAATATAAAAATATAATTAAATAACTTTTTGACTTTTTTAACTATTATATTAAAAACTGGGTCTCGATAATAATTGTTTTTTTTTACTATACAGATTGATCCTTTTCAAGTTCCTGCATACCATTTCCAAAACATATTTATCCGCAGCAGAAAATAACCAGGATATTGTCTGTTCTGGTGTCATATACATGTTATGAAATAACAAACTCAAGATTGTAGGGCTTACAGGTTTGAAGAAAGAATAATGTAGGATAACATGGGTTAAATCAACAGGCTCATTTTGACTACAAATACAATTAACAGCCTCAAACACTATGATTATGACTATTATTATTCCTAGTTGCAGGAAATGCAATACTAGAGAAAGGAAGTGAGTCCAAGAACCCCTGGTCTATCCATGTGAGCCTGTAGCTCATTGGTTAGAGCACAGGGATGGTATTCCAGGGCCCAGGGTTCAATTCCAAGTATGGTAGGTCACATTATTTCTTTCTCACTACAATTTGTGATTTAAATTGCTTAGCAGTGACTAATAATGAGCAAAAAACATCTAATTGTCATCTTGATCATTCTTACTTCCATGATATGCAATACCTGATAACAAAAGTATCCAGAAACCCCATGTCCAACCATATAAACCTGATGCTATTGGTTAGAGCACTGAGAGGGTATTGTGGGGGCTTGGGTTTAATTCCCTGTCAGGCCACATTATTTCTTTCTAACTACAATTTGTGATTAGTCTTTGATGTGAACTTGTGCATACAGATAATACTCTAGTCTCTTCTTAAATGACTCCATCATGGTGGTGCTTTTAAACTGGAATGAAAGGGGAGTCCAAATAGCTTGGGACTATCCTGAGAGTGTTCCATCTCCTGACAGCTTTAAACAAGATATTGGGTAGCCAACAACAACCTCTCCGTGAAGTAGAGTGAGCAACCAGGAGCATACCAGACCAAGAGATCTTTAAGATAGCCAGGGCTCAAACCATGCAGCGCCTTGTAAATTAATACTGAAATATTGAAGGTGGTGTGCCCCCTAATAGGTAGCCAGTGCAAGTGCTACAGCACAGGAATGAATTACTCCAAATATGAGGTTACTGAAAACAACTGGCTGCATCATTTTGCACCAGCTGTAGGCAGTGCACCAACCCTCCAGATAGCCCTAGGCACAGAACATTGAAATAGCCAAGTCTTGATGTAATGCAGACATGAACCCAGAGTTGCCAGATCCTGTTGCACCAGATAGGGTTAATTTGGGACTTACAGTACAGCCAGTGAGGATGCAATGCAATACCTTGCAGTAAATAATGTCACAAAACATTGCATGACAAAAGAGCTTAATTACCATTGAAGTGCATTGTTCCTTGTAGCATATTGCAGCACCCTGCAGTAATACTGCAAGGTACTGCATTTAATTCTGAGTGGCTGGGCTATCTGTTGCTGCTGGAAAAATCCACTGCAGACCATTGCCAACACATAATGTTTGAGTGTCAGCCGAGAGTATACATTAACTCCCAGATATTTTACCCATTCCTCTGAAGTTAGACTGGTATCATTTAAAGATGGCAAACCCATGGCCATGCAGAAAACAGAATGGACCAGCAGTGACACCAGATGTACAGTATTCAAATCTGGGCAAAGCAAAGGGAAAAACTTTGTGCTTCCTCTTGCAGTTGCCCAGGCATCCAAAACTTCTGTATTCAGTGGAAGAGTGCATCAGCACTATTCACCTGAATATAGGGCCATTGAGACCCAGTGCTAAGCCACCGAGAGCCGGGCAAACATGGTTCCTGAAATAGGGCAGCACAATGACTTGCACCCGCATTAAATTCCTCATATTCAAATGGACCTATGCAAATTATTCCATTGGAAATGCAAGGTGATAAGGTTCAATTTGCATGCCCATTATGGGTTTATTTGCATAGGGAGTGAGGCTGTACTTTACAGAGCTAACCCCAGTTGCCCATTTCCTGAGAGCAATCCCTGGTGCTAGTGGTGCCCCCACTCACCAGTTGCTGTCCTGATGTAAGATATTATACTTCCTTGGTGGTTAGTGGTCCCTCCCTCCACCAATCACCATCCCAATGTAAAACAGCGTAATCCCTGGTGGGTAGTGGTCTCTGTCTCCCCGCCAGTCACCATCCTGATGTAAATTATCATAATTCTCTGGTGGCTAGTGGGCTCTCCCCCCCGATGATCACTGTCCTGATGTACATTATCATAATTCCCTGTTGGATAGTGCTCACCCGCCAGTCGCTGTCCCAATGCTTAATAGACAGCATTCCCTGGTGTCCAGTGGTCCCTACCCCCACCTGACACTCATCTGATGTATCACTGTAATGTTCCCTGGGGTCCAGTGATTCTCTTCATCCCAATCCCCTGTCAATAACAGATATATTATTCATAAAAAATAAATAATCTTACAACCTGTGTGGATCAGGAAAAAGTGTACATTCATCTAAAGTTATTGAAGTTTTTGATTGTAGAACAATGTAAATTGTGGACAGTAGAACAATGTCATCATTTAATCATAAACCTCTTGGTCATTTTAAATCACAATTCATTTGTGACTGTTTTTAATGTACAATTCTATTACTGTATTTGTCTATTGTATTTGTTTGTTACGTTATTTAAGTTTGTTAAATGTATCTGATAAATGGGCAATTATTTGCTCACAGGATTTACCAGAATAATAAATAAAATGAATGAATGAATGAATGAATGAATGAATGAATGAATACTAAAGCCCCAACTGATTTTGCGCAGGCCAGCCATGTGCTGAAATAGCAGATTTAAGTGGAAGATTTAAAGTGACACAGTACCCGGTGATTTAAATCAGTGTACAATAACGAAAAAAATAAAAATACAAATGTAACTAAGTCAGCAGTCAAAACAAACATCCTTCTGTAGTATATTAGTGTTGGCAACAAGCCATACAAAAATATTCAAAAAGCATAGTAGCATGGTGACAATACAATTGCATTGAAGCTAACCATAATAAGGACACAAAATGCTGATCACTGTCCTTAAAACAATAAAAGATGTCTACGGGGGCGAGGCAGGGGGTGGAAGGGCAATGTTATATAATAGGAGGTCAATAGGATCAACCAGTATGCTCATATACATTATAATATTTAAAGAGGGGCAAAATCAGAAACAAATTTGTTAAAATACAGAGGTGGACACCGAGATGACTTCACCCTTTAAATTCATTAAACTACTTATATAAATCATCAATTTGTTAGCAAGTGAACCCAGTATATGATACTGACATAAGTACATTCTGTTTTTCTTTTTTTATAACTGAATAGATCACTGGAGGTTACAGGGTCAAATAATATGCACACACGTATACCTAAAAAATACAGATGTAAATATGGAGTTATCCTTTTAGAAAATATGCAACATCGAATGAATCATTGAATCCCAGATACTTTAATGCCCCTAGATGATCAATCCAAAAGGCCTCCCTTCTCAATATCAGATTCTCAAAATCACCCCCTCTCTTACCGAGCATTACTTGTTCTATCCAACAAAAAATAAAATAGTGCTCTCCAGCGGAAAGATTTTCCTGGATGTGTCTGTGTAGAGCATTTGTCTTATCACAGTTCCATATGGAACTCATATGTTCTGCAATTCATAACTTAAGCATCCTGGAAGTTTTCCCCACATAAAATGTGTTGCATTTACACACCATCATGTATACAACCCCCATTGCTGAACAATTAAAAAATTGCCTAATACTAAAAGATTTGAAATTATTTACACTAGTAATAGTGTATGTTTTAAAGACACAATTACAATATGTACAGTGTCCACAGAGGTATGTACCCTTTGGGGGACTAGGTAGCCAGGTCATTCTTATAGTTGGGAGGGAGGGGGACTGTAGTGAATGAAATGCACATGGAAGTACAGGGATTGTATAGTGTCATACAGTTCCCATGCTGCCAGTTAGTAATTCATTGGTGTAAGCTGATTGCTGTGTTTACATGTGTATAGAGTCCTGCACTACCAGAATCTAACTCATTGGTGTATACTGTAGTGTGTCTGTATACAGTCCCTGAACTACCCATATCTAACTCATTGGTTTATAATTACCACCATGTTTGTATGTATACAGTTTTAGCACTGCTGGTATCTAACTCATAGGTTACAATAACTACCATGTTTACCTATATGCACTGAAGTTCTAAAATTGTATCTCACACAATTAACGCTAAATGTTGAATTAAAATAAAAAACAATTTAAATGTCCCTCTGTGGCAATCGGAGCAGTGTACAGCTACAGTAGTTGATTGTCACAATAAATCAGGCATGCACATACAGGACTGAATACTTATTTCTTTTTGCAGTTAATCTTTTATTAAGTTTTTCAATTTTACAGAATGACATCAGAGTTAGACACAAAATGAACAATGTTTTGCATGTCTTAAATGTACAATAACCTGTAAATCACATTTAGCTAAGCAGTACAACAGACGAGATGATTGGGTTATATTATATGAGGGTAAACCTTTGCTATTAGTGAAACAACAGAACAATAAAAATACACCACCATTTTCAAGTTTTACAGTAAAAAATGTTAACTTTAGCACTCTCGATCTTGAGGTAGGGAACTAGAGATAATGAGAGAGTGAGAGTCATGGTGTGGATGGTGTCTTGTGCTAGGGGAACATTTATTTATTGTTTATTTTATTTATTGAAAATGTTTCACCAGGAAAGGCACACTGAGCAAAAAGATGCTCGTCTCACAGTGCGACCTGGGGGGGGTACAAGGGAGGAGGGTATATATACAACAGTCAATAGGCTGAACTTAGAGTGGAGCAACACAAACAATTGTTACATAATTGAGTGAGATTACTTACGAACTTAATTACATGATGAGTACAGTACGTAACATGAGCCTCAAGGAAAGTGGCATACATAATTGAATACACATCAAGGACTAAATGTGATTACATAAGTGCCAGTAACAGAGATTGAACTGGAGCAGGATGCACCAATTTGGCAGTGGGAAATGGAAGTCAGAGACTGGGACAAAGGAGAGGTGGCAGAACTGTATAGTAAACACTGGGGTATTTAGGGGGTTGATTTAGGGAAGATGGTAGGGGAAAGAGAAGGAAGATAGCAACAGTGAATGAGACAGTAAGTGCATTGGTTGTTTAGGGCAATAAATAAGCCAGACAATTAGGCAAAGGCCGAACCACTGGTCAGGCATGTAAGGAGGGGGGGATCGGGGAGGGGGGGAGAGAATCCATTAGGGGGTGGGAGGTCTGGGGCAGGTACAATTTGCTGCAAGGAAGTTGGTGAGGGCAGAGGATAGAAAGTGTTTGGATGAAGAATGGTGGATTTGGGCCAGCAGGCCATTCCAGAGCTTAGGGAAGAGGTAAGAGAAAGCTGATTGGCCTGCAGAGGTTTTTCAGTGAGGGATTACTAATAGCCTGGAGTCAGTAGACCTGAGGGTGAGGGCAGGGGCAGAGGGGGAGGATAGGGAGGATATGAGGTAGGGAGGAAGAGAACTGAGCCAGAAGTTAGAAACAAATTTAACACTGTGGAGAAGGCGCCGGTTACTCAGAGATGGAAGGGCCAGTGAATGGAAGAGCTCACAGTGATGGGTACGGAAGGGGGCATTGAGGGCAAGGCGGCAGAAAGCATTAAAGAGGGGGTCCAGTCTGACTAAGGTGGACTTCAAGGCAGAGCTGTAAACAACATTGCAGTAGTCGAAGGAGGGTAGAATAATTTTCTAGACTATTTCGCGTCTCACAGGAAGCAGGAGACTTGCACGGTTTCTATAGAGGGCACCAAACTTTGGGCACAGTTTTGATAGGATGGCGTCCATGTGTGTGGAAAAGGAGAGGTGGCGATCACGCCAAACCCCCAGGTACCTAAAGGAGGGCACGTCTTCAAGGATGGTGTTATTTAGGGTATGGAAGATCGGGGGGGATGTAAGTCTGGATAGTCTCTGTCTAGTGCCAAAAGACATAGAGACAGTTTTCTTGGCATTTAGGGAGAGTTGGTTGGACTTGAACCAGTGTTGAACTTTGCTGAAGTCGGTCGGAATATTAGAGGTGACTTCTTCGTATGTACGGCCGGAAGTAAAGAGGACCGTGTCATCAGCGTACATGTGTATTGCAGTAGTGGAACAAGAGTTAGGCAGATCATTTAGTAGGATGGAGAAGAGGATGGGCCAAAGACTGAGCCCTGGGGAATGCCAGTGGTAATAGGGAGTGCAGGGGAGGTGTAGTTAGCTATTTTAGTGGATTGGGTTCTATTTTGTAGGTAGTCACTGAACCAGTTTGTGGCGGACACTGCTAACCCAGCCCCTGATAGGCAGGATAGTAGGAGGGAGTGGGATACCGTATCGAATGCTTTGGCTAGGTCGATGAAAATAGCAGCAGTAATTTGTCCTTTGTCCATCACAGAGAGGATGGAGTCCATGAGTCTTAGTAGGGAGGTGGTGGTAGAGTGTTTTTTTCTAAAACCAGACTGGAATGGAGTGAAGAAGTTAGTTTCTGAGAGAAAGAGGGAGAGTTGAGATAGTACTATGTGTTCCTGGAGTTTGGCGAGAGTGGGGAGGAGGGAGATGGGATGGTAGTTAGTTGCGGAGGCAGGATCACCTCCTTTTGGAATGGGTAGTACAGTGGCATGCTTCCACTCAGTGGGGAGTGACTCGGTGATGAATGAAAGATTTTGCAGGGCCACGAGGGGAGTGGCAATGGCAGGGGCAGATAGGAAGAGGAGTTTGTTGTCGAGACCATCGGGGAATTTACACTTGGTGGGGTTCAGGGAGTGAAGGGCATCTAGGGTTTAGATGGGGGAGATATGTCTGAAGGAAAAGGGGTTCTGACCAGGCGGTAGGGGGGTAGCTGTCTTGGGAGTGGGTGTGGTTACAGGAGGAAGGGAATCTAGGAGGGTCGTAGCACAAGTAGTGAAGTAGAAATTAAACTTGGAGGCTACCTTCAGGGGGTCAGAGAGTAGAGTCCTTTGGGTGATAAGGAGAGTTGGGGGATTTGATGTTTGGGTGGAGAAAAGGGAGTTGATGACTTTCCAGAATTTAGAAGGCCTCCCAAGATTTGCGTTTAGGGTGTTGTTAAAATATTCGGCCTTAGCTAAGCAGATGGCCTTTGTGCACTTGTTGCGGAGCATGTGGTAGGTGAGATTGTTACCTGGGAGGAGAGTGGATTTGTAAATGTGCCAGGCCTTGTCACGGGCCTGTTGGCAAGCTATCAGCTCGGGTGATATCCAGGGAAGGTGAGCCTCCCGCACCCCAGCACGGTGCAGGGAGGCATGTTTGTCCCAGGCAGTAAGGAAGGTGTTCTGGAAGTGCGTAAGGGCAGCGTTCATGTTAGAGCAGCTTAAGATCGGGTCCCAGTTTGAGTGAGCTAGTTCTTCCAGGAGAGGGGAGAGGGGAGAGGTTTAGGGATTTATATGATCGTTGGAATATAAATTTGGGAGGGGATTTAACTCTATGGATTTTGTGGACCAGGTAGATTAGGTGGTGGTTGCTAATGGAGTCAGGGAAGAGGCCAGAGCTGATGATGCGGTGTGAGTGGGAGGTAAGTGCCCAGTCAAGAAGGGAGTGGTTTCCGGTCTTATGGTTTAACCGAGTAGGTTCCTTAATGGTTTGGGTAAGGTTGAGAGCAGATATCTCAGTTCAGGTTTTGTTAAAAGTGGGGGCTAGCCAGTTGTGGTTAAAGTTACCCATAACATATAGTTCACCTGATTGGGCAAGAGACGTGAGTTGGCACAGAAGATCGGAGACTTGTGGTTGGAGTGCCAGGGCAGCAATAAATACCAGCCACAAAGATGGGTAATGAGGAGGAAGGGGACAATTTCACCATAAGCAGCTCATAAGCTTTGGGTTCAGCTTTTGAAAGAGAGACAGAAAAATGTAGGGCTGAGCTGGTGTAGATAGCCACCCCTCCTCCTTCTCTGGTGGGCCGGTCTTGCTGAGTGGTGGTGAACCCCGGAATAGCGAGGGTGTGGTCTGGGAGGTTTGGGTTTAGCCAGGTCTCGGATAGGATGATTATGTCAGGGGCATGGTGGGCGGCTAGAACCTGGAGCTGATCAAGCTTGGGGGCTAGGCTATGAATGTTTAGATGGAGTAGGCGTAAACCTCGTGGAAGGGAGCCAGAGTGAGTGCCAGTGGTGGCCTTGGTTGAGGGATTAGGCATGGGGTAGCAGGGACCAGGAGTACATGGTGGGCTGGGATTGGGTTGTATATCCCCTGCAGCCAGTAGTAGTAGGGCAAGGGTTAGGTGGTGGCATAGTATGTGGAGGCACCAGGATTTGGCCAAGTGCCATTTGGGGGAGGCAGTAGGGCAGGCAGTGTGGAGAAAGTGGGCTCTGGATTTGTAGAAGGAGACTAGAAGACAGCCAAAGGAATAGACCGAGGAGGTGGGGCTCATAGAGAAATGGGACCAGATGGTAGCTGGGAGAGATGCTGTGGACTTATAGGGGGCATTTGTAGGATGAGTCAGTACAGCAGGGGGGGATGCAGGGTAGCAACTTAAAGGGGGAGTTAAAAGGGGGAGGAAAAGTAGGATGGAGAAGATCAGAAGTAAGTAGGTTATTGTTTGTTCCATTTTTCCAAGTACAGGAGGCACAGGTAGGGAGTGAGGAGAGGTACAGTCTAATGTGGGTAATGTAGATAGAGAAGGAAGAGGATCAGTCGCGAGAAGAGCTAGGTAGATAGCTGGGGTGGGGGAAGAGGGAGGGGTAGTATTTGTAGGAAAGGGATAGGAGTAGGTAGAAAGGGACGGGGTAAGTAGCATATTTAATAGGTGGCCTGGGAGGGGGTGGTGAGGGCGGGACAAAATAGCTCTGTAGAAAGAAAGGCATAGACCCAGGCTAGCGGCCACTCTGGCAATCTGGCTGGAGGGCTCCATGGGTCAGGCAGCTTGGCTGGCTCGGCAGGAAAGGTGCTCCAATTGGAAGGAGAGGGCTGATCTCCGGTCCAATCAGGGGCCACAAAAGCGGTAGGCGCACCAATCGGAGGAAGCGTCAGAAGCTGGGTGGCTGAGGGTGTCTAGCAGTGGTTACCTGTGATGGGCTCCAGGAGGCAGGACCAGGAGGGTGGGAGGGAAGCGTCAGTTTGTTCGGCGGTAGAGGCGCTGATGCCACCAGGCTCTGTGGGCACTGCTCGGGGTGTAGAAAGAATCTGGGAGGGAAGCAAGGAGAAATAGTTTAATAAGTAGTTGTTGGAAACAAAGGATGGCAGAAGACAGGCTGGAACTTGAAGAGGGGTTGGGGGTGCGAACTAGGAACAAAGGACAGGAATTAGCAATTCAGGAGGTAGAGATTTAGGGAAGCAGAAGTTAGATGGGCGGGGAAGGGGGCAGGCTACAAAAATAGAGCTTAGTGCAGGAGTTAAGTGAGCGAAAAAAGGCAGATAATAAGTAGCACCAAGGAGCGTGAAAACCAGGATTTGGAGAATAGACAGAGAGAAAATGGTAGGCTTGTATGGAAGGTAGAAAAGAGTACACAGCAGGAGTAGAAACAACATGGGGCAAGGCAGGAGTTGGTTACATAGCTAGCTAGTTAGGTTTGTAGTAGCGAGGGATGCAAATGACTATAATGTCTACACAAAAAGACTGTATCACTTCACTTAAGCTGTACGGTAGCAGAGAATATAATTAAATATAACACGAGCAAGGATTACGATTACAGCCCTTTTATGCTAAGTAGTATGGCATCAACATTAATCATTATACAGTCCAAAATAGCTCTGTAGAAAGAAGAGCATAGACCCAGGCTAGTGGCTGCTCTGGCAATCCGGCTGGAGGGCTCCATGGGTTGGGTAGCAGCTTGGCTGGCTCGGCAGAAAAGGTGCTCCAATTGGAAGGAGAGGGCTGATCTCCAGTCCAATCAGGGACCGCCAAAGCGGTAGGCACACCAATCGGAGGAGGTGTCAGAAACTGGGCAGCTGAGGGTGTTTAGCAGTGGTTACCTGTGATGGGCTCCGGGAGGCAGGACCAGGAGGGCAGGAGGGAAACATCGGTTTGTTTGGTGGTAGTGGCGCTGATGCCACCAGGCTCCGTGGGTGCTGCTCGAGGCGCGGAAAGAATCTGTGATGGGCTCCAGGAGGCAGGACCAGGAGGGCAGGAGGGAAGCATCAGTTTGTTCAGCGGTAGCGGCGCTGATGCTGCCAGGCTCCGTGGGCACCGCTCGAGGCGTGGAAGAATCTGTGATGGGCTCTGGGAGGCAGAACCAGGAGGGCGGGAGGGAAGCATCGGTTTGTTTGGCAGTAGCGGTGCTGATGCCGCCAGGCTTCATTGGCACCCCTCGAGGCGCGAAAATAATCTGGGGAATTTGGAGGGGGGAAGTTTCTATGCCTGGCATATCCAAGCAGAGATTGCTCCTTTGGATCTAAGGAAGTTTAAATAGGTCTTTGCTCTATATTAGTATAGGTGATAGCCCTCTGGATGCTACATAGCCACCAAAGAGGGCCCACTTTTCTTTCCAGATGCTGGTGGTCCCAGCAGCAAAGTGGGACATTCTTGAAAAGTTTGACAACTATTCCATGGCAAAGAGCCACTCCTGAAAAGTAGGGATTTCGGTAGAGTGCCACTTTCTTAGAAGGGCCCTTTTGACTTACTATTCTGGAGCAGCATGTGATGACCCTGTCCCATAAGGGATGAAATGGGGGGCAGTGCCACATGATGTGTAGAAGGTCTGCCACTTGTGCTCTGCAGGTCCAGCAGTCATCTGTTGGGGTCAGCCTCATGATTTTCAGTTGGGTTGGGGCTGTATCACAAGTGATGATCTTATGCAAGCCTAGTAAAGGTGCCATGAATTCTTCCTGTCAGGAAGTTGTTCTCTCAGGATAGCTGTGAGGCTTTTGTTTTTGTACCATCTAAATCCGTTTTCCCATATAGATTTACTATTACTAGTTCCATACTGCCATGGATCACCACTCAAGTGAAATTCTGAGAAAAGAAACATGAGGGATCTTTGTGTGGATTCAAACCCACAACCTATTGCTTATGAGGTTGTAGACCTTTCCATTACACCACAAAGATGACACAGTGATGAACTTGAGCTTTTCGGCTATAGTTCGGCTGTAGAGGTTTGAACCATGCAGGCTGGGTACTGACAAGCCAATTTCCTTACAAGACAATTGTCATTCCTGACAGGACAATTTACTGACAGGAAAATCTCATTCCTGAGAGGACAAGTTCATGGCACCTTTGTTGTCTTACCATATCTTATTTTGTATCAAAAGGCTACAGGGGTTTGGACATGCCGTTTTGGCTGTGGCCCATCATGCTCTCCAGTCCTCATGGGTTATGGGGATGTTAAGTAACTCCTACCATTTGGTCCTGGCCTTGATGGATGGAGCCAGTGCTACATCTCTAAGTTTTTTATATGTAATACCTGCTAGCCCTTTACTTTTTTTTGTCCATTTCTCTAAAGGCAGTGGGGGGCATTGATACTTCTCTTCTGGCTGCATGTAGGACACTTACAAGGCTTTCAGAGCATGTAGAAGACAAAGAACCTCTGTGCGCAAACACTGAGGCAAGGGTTACCCCAAAGGGCATTTGGCTAGGGAGACAAGTTTCAAGAAAATACAAAATCACACATGCCCACACAATGCAAAGCATCATGGGCTGCATATGCAAATTACCACAGAATGTTATGCTGGTCCAACTTTAAGCAGAATTGCATGGTGCCGAAAGGCCTCTCACACAGTTTGCAAAGGGTGCTAACAGAACAGGTGCTTTCAGAGCATGTAATCACATGCATGTCTTATCTGTAGATATTTCCAGAAGTCTTGCTGTGGCAGATGGTACTTTTCTTTGACAGAAGTGATGGAAGCAATGCCAAGACCGTCCTTCATAAGGATGTCTTTAATTCTGAGAATATGTCTTTCATAAGGATGTCTTTAATTCTGAGAACATGTCTTTAACTCTTTAATCTGTTTCAAAACCTCTTAAAATTTAGTGTGCATTTATGAGGGTGATAAATTAGAGGCAATTAAATCTTTATGTTTTAAACAGAGTCTTAATATACAGACAAAGAACTACAGATACACACTCCTAAATGCATTTTTATAAACCTCAAACAAAGAACTAACTAGTTGTATGTGCTCAATTTAAAAAAAAAAGGGGGGGGTGCATACCTGTATGCAGCAAGGCTTTTTTATTATTATATATGTATACTAGTGAGAAAACAAATACCAAAACTAGTGCCCTTTTAAACAAGTTCACATTTTCTCTAATTTTCCACTTGAATAATATACAGTAAGCAGTAACGGAACAGACAGTACACTTACTTTTGTCTTTTAATGTTTGTCAAGTACAGGTGCTCCCCTGACCTCCACTCTCTCTGATAACAGAAGTGTGTGGAGGAGCACCTATGCAGTTTAAATAATTATGTCTTCAAGGGAATTTTGTGCAGGGGACTACATGTGGTCAGCTGACCTATGCGCTCATCCCCTGTGCCCCCCTACCTGTAAATCACAGCACCTAGCAACAACAGACACTAGGTGTCCCTTGACATTTAGGTAAAGGCTGACAACAGAGCAGTTGTTTAATACACCAGAATTCTGTCTCATGAGGTAGTATTCATTCAAATAATTAGTGGGTCATCCCTCATATAGTCTATCACTATTGTTTACCTCAGTTATGTAGCAGACCCATAACCAGGGTGGGAGGTCATGAGGGGTCAAGCGCACATCAGGACAGGAGCCCAGTGGTGCAGAAATGGTGGGTCTCTTACATTTTAAAGTTTATGTAATGCTTTATAACCCAAACTTCAAACAACATGAAGTCTTGCTGTATTCTAACTATTGCAGTAAGCCCCAGCATTCAAACTGCCCCGGAGAGTAGAGGGTTAATTTCTGTGCAGAGCATTGAACGTTGAGCTCGAGTTCAGTTCAAATCTCTGTCTGCTGCACTTTGAAGCACAACTGTCAGATTTTTTACTCCGCCTAACTGAACGGCCGCTCTGGAGATTTCTCCTTTGCTCACTGTTCGAAAGTCGGTTAAAGCCCTCAGTTTTACCTATTATTTTTCGCAAGTTTCGGTTCAGATCTCTGTCTGTGGTACAGTAAGTACTATGTAGTGAACCAGACATAGTAAACTTGTGGAAATTGTAAAAATTGATTTTCGACTGGTTCGGCTGAACTGTCCATTTAGTGATTTATATATTCTGTCTTTGTTTTTAAACTTAGAGTGTGGTTACTGGTCCTTATCAGTTTTAAAAAAACTGTGTTTTCTTGTGTTCTTTTCCAATACCCATGACACGGTTACAAACCAATAAGGGTATCTTGCATGGTTGTTTGCCATAAAAAGGGTAAGTTTGTGTTTAGGATGGCTACATCTGAGAAACCCAAAAGAAAAACCGGGCCCACTGGGTTTCAACACTGCAGTGTGTGTGGGGAGGTCTTTGCTAAGGCTGATCCCCACACCACCTGTGTTTATTGTCTGGGGTTTGACCACAATGATTCAGACTGCCAAATCTGTAAAAATTTCCCTAAGTCTACCCTGGAAAATAAATTAGGTAGGCTCAGGAATAAGGAGGCCATGAAGTCCGCTGACCCAGATGGCCAGCCCAGTTCGGTTCCAACCGAACCTGAGGGAGTGCCCTCTGACCAGGGCCATACTTCTTCAGGCAAGAGGAGAGTCAATCCTGAGGGATCAGTTCCTACAAAAAGAAAAAAAAAAAGAAAAATTGGCTGGTTCAGATCCAGAGACCCATTTTCTGACCACTGAAGAGATTGCCAATGCAATAAGGATTGTAGAATTGCTTCATCCGGTTCCGTCTGATCCAGCGCCTTCTAGCAGGTGCTCAGTTTGGTTGGTTCCTCTGGTTCAAGATTATGCCCCTGAAGACTTCTATGAACCAGATTTGGAGGGGGATGAAGATTATGATGATGATGATGATGATGATGGTGTGGGAGGTCTGGTTGAGCCCATTGAACCAGACATCTCCCCAGACAGGCCTTCTGGTGTTTCCCCTCCTAGGCTTTCTGAGTCCCCTTCCCACTATATGTTTTACAGGAATGTGGCAGAAACCCTCCGGCTCCCTGGGGAAGAAGCTGTAGAGGAACAAGAGGAACTTGATTATGTGGAGATGATGGACATCCCAGAGTCCACAAGACTGTCTATTCTCCTTCATAAGTCTTTTGGGAAACAGACACAAAAGATTTAAAAAAACTCCAAATTCTGTACCTCCTGTAGACAGAAGGATGGACAAAAGGTACACCTTATCAGGTTCAGGTACAGAGAACTTGTATCAACAATGCAGCCATGTTGGGGTTGTGCAGGCTGCAGCCTGTGATAAGGCTAATATACCCTTGGCTTCACATCCCCCAGATAAAAACTCTAGGAAGCTGGATGCCATGGCAAAGAAACAGTACATGGCATCCACCTTGGGACTCAGGCAGACTAATTATATGGCCTATGCAGCCAGGTACCAGAAGTCCAGGTGGGACACTGTACTGGCACTGGCTAAGCAGGCCTCCCCCCAGCTAGCCTCAGAGCTGGAGCGGGTGGCTGCTGATGGGATTGTGGCATCTAAGGTACAGTTCCATGCTGCTGTGGACTCCAGTGATGTGTTATCTAGAGTCATGGCTACATCTGTGGCTCTTCGGAGAATGGCTTGGCTCAGATGTACTAGTCTCTCACAGAACACCCAGACTAAGGCCATGGATTTCCCTGTGGTGGGTAATTCTCTGTTTGGGGAGCAGACATAGAATTACATGAAAAATATGGATGAGTATAGGACCACCTATAGGAGTGCACAGGCCAAGGAAAAGCAGGCAACTCCTCAAAGGCAGCAGGCTAGGGGGAGGGGCAGGCATTTTCATAGGCCTTTCTACCAAGCACAGGCCTCTTCTCCCTTTCCTCAGAGGGGGTTCTTCAAAGGGAGAGGCAGAAGGGGGATGAGCAGGGCTGCATCCATCTCTCAACCTAAGGCTTCTGCCAAGCAGACACCCTGATGTGTCAGCCCGGGTCGACTCCCCCATTCCCGTAGGAGGCAGGCTGGCTTACTTCATCCAGGACTGGATATCTGTTACCTCAGACAAGTGGGTCCTGAAGGTGGTAAGACAGGGGCTGGTTCTCAGCTTCAAGAAATTTCCAAAGCTGAGGGCCAGATCTTTTCCACCTGCAAGCATCTCCGAAACCATTGCCCTTGAAGCAGACGTTTAATCTCTGCTGGCTCTAAAGGCAATAGAGAGAGTTCCTACATTGCACAGGGGCAAAGGTCTGTACTCCAGGTATTTTCTTTCCCCCAAAAAGACAGGGGAGTGGTGACCCATCCTAGACTTAAGATACCTGAATAAACATCTTTTAAAACCAAAATTCAAAATGGTGACTCTGGGAATAATCCTTCCCTCTCTAAGGCCAGGGGACTGGCTATCCTCCCTGGATTTAAAAGATGCCTACTTTCACATTCCCATCAGGTGCTCCCACAGAAAGTACCTCAGGTTCGAATTGCCTTCAGGCCATTATCAGTTCAAAGCTATTCCCTTCGGTCTGAAATCAGCTCCAAGGGTATTCACAAAATGCCTAGCAGTAGTAGTGGCCTTTTTAAGAAGGAAAAATATTTCCATATTTCCATACCTGGATCACTTGCTCATTGTGGGTCAATCCCCAGACCAAGTCAAGTCAGACCTTCAAGTGACTCAGCAAGTGCTCACTTCCCTAGGATTCCTTCTCAATCTTCCCAAGTCAGTTCTCGAGCCTGTACAGCTCCTCACCTTGATAGGGGCAGAGTTGGATACAGTCAAAGCAAGAGCTTTTCTTCCCCTGGAAAGGGAAAGGGCTATTGTAAAGCTGGCCTCTTTATTCCACCTTCTGGTCTCTCAGCCAGCAAGGCACTTCCTTCAACTACTGGGCCACATGGCAGCTTCTACAGCAGTGGTCCAAGGGGCCAGGTTTCAGATGAGGGGCATTCAGTTTCACCTGAGGGCCTTTTGGTCTTAGAAGAAAGATTATCTAACCAAACTAGTTCCAGTGACCCAGACTCTGATCCAGGCTCTCCAATGGTGGCAGGATCAGGGCAACCTCAGGCAAGTAGTTCCATTCATCACTCAGTCTTACTCTGTTGTCCTAACCATGGATGCTTCTCTATTGAGGTGGGGAGCCCATCTGGGGGCCCTCACAGCCCAGGGACTGTGGTCCCCCCAGGAATCCCTTCTTCATATCAGTCTCTTGGAACTCAGGGTGGTCTTTCTGGCCCTGCAGGCTTTCTCTCAGTCAGTGCAAAACAAGGTGTTTCAGGTCAGTACAGACAACACCACCACCATGTGGTACATCAACAAGCAGGGAGGCACTCAGTCCACAGCCTTTTGCACAGAAGCCATGAAATTGTGGTCCTTACCTCATTCTCTGCAGACCTCTCTGACAGTAGTTCACCTTCCATGGAAGGAGAATGTGCTAGCAGATGCACTGAGCAGGATCTCCCAGGGCCATCACGAATGGTTCCTGGACCTTTTGGTGTTGAAAGTGATTTTTTCAAGGTGGGGCATTCCAGAGATAGATCTCTTTGCAGCCCCAGACAATCACCAACTTCTTCTGTTTTGTTGCAGACCCCCAGTCTTGGGCTCAGTCCCTCTGGATGCTTTGATTTTGAACTAGGAAGGGACATTTCTATATGCCTTCCCTCCCTTTCCTCTACTGTTCAAGGTTCTAGTCAAGGTAAGGTCACAAACTTGCAAGTGATTCTGATTGCTACAGACTGGGCCAGACAGCCTTGGTACCCCCTGTTGCTGTCCCTAGCAGTCCATCTTCCCCTTTCTCTTCCCAGGAATGACAACATGTTAACCTCCTCTCTGGGGAGGATTTGGTACCCCAATCTTCGGTCTCTCAATCTCAGGGCATGGCTCTTGAAGAGTTAGAGTATGCAGATTTTCATCTTTTCCAAGGGTTTCTGGATATTCTCAAAGCCTCTTGAAAGCTTGCCACCAGAAAAACTTACGACTCCAAATGGAAAAGATTCAGCATTTGATGTTCCAAGAAGCATATATCCCCAGACACTGCTGAATTGTCTACAGTTCTGGATTATATGGTTCATCTTAATGGCCTAGTCCTCAGACCAACTACTCTCAAAGTACATTTGTCAGCTGTTTCTGCCTTTCTGTCAGTGGGAAAGCCTTCCTCACTATCATCTCACCCTGTATACTGCAAAATTTTCAAGGGATTGCTTCATACCAATCCCCCTTAGGGATCCTACCCCTGCTTGGGATCTTAATGTTTGCATTGCTCAGCTTATGCAACCCCCCTTTTGAGCCTTTGTCTTCAGCAGAGCTTAAGTACTTGCCTTGGAAAACTGTGTTCCTGGTAGCTATTACGTCTGCCAGGCGTATCAGTGAATTGCAAGCTCTGTCAGTGGAGCCTGATTTTATCTCATTCCATAGAGATAAGGTGGTTCTTAGAACTAATTGGAGGTTTTTACCTAAAGTGGTTTCAGATTTTCATCTGAACCAATCTATGTCTCTCCCTGTGTTCTTCACTGATAATTCTTCTTCAGGAGAAAGAAGTTTACACAGTTTGGATGTTAAAAGAACCCTTAGTTACTACATTGAGCGTATTAAGGCTCACAGGTTTGACTCCCTTCAGTTGTTTCTCACTTATAGGGAAGTGGGTAAGGGCAAACCTGCCACTAAGAGAACTATTGCCAGGTGGTTTGTCTCTTGTATTCAATTCTGCTATGAGAAGCTAGGCAAAATACTTCCCTCAGGCCTGAGGGCTCATTTGACTAAAGGTACAGCTTCTTCCCTGGTTGTGGCCAGGGATATTCCTTTGCTAGAGATATGTAAAGCAGACACCTGGAAAACAGTCCATACATTTACCAAGCATTACTCCCTGGGCATCCAGGCTAGGAGTGATGCTTGGTTTGGTACAGCAGTACTGCAAAGCCTATTCCCAAGGTAGGTTTGATTCCCTCCTCCTTGGAGGTACTGCTTGGTTGTCTGCATTAGTCAGAATACAGCAAGACTTCATGTTGTTTGAAGAAAAAATTACTCAACTTAGTAATTATGTTTCTTCTAATGGAGTTTTTCTGTATTCTGACCTCCCTCCCTCCCTACCTCCCCTCTCAGAAACTATTTTTGGGAAGTGGGCTGGTGGGTGCAGTGTTGCACCACAGGGGTGCATTTGGGTACTCCCTCCTTTTAGAGAGGGGGAGTGGTTTATATTATTAATGTAACAGTCTTAAGTTGTTCACTACCTGGTTTTTGATTTTGGATTTCTTGACTTGAGTCTTTTGGGGATCCAAAATATTTGGTTGCCATTTGGCTAGTAAAAATTTTACAATTTCCACATAGTAGTTAGTATTAGCTCATAAGAATTTGACAGTTGCACTTCAAAGTGCAGCAAACATAGGTCTGAACTGAGCTCAAGCTCAGCATTCTATGCTCTACATAGATATTAACCCTCTACTCTCCGGGGCAGTTTGAATGCTGGGGCTAACTGAAATAGTAAGAATACAGCAAGACTCCATTAGAAGAAACATAATTAATAAGGTGAGTAATTTTTTCTTGCTTTAACAAAGAGGGAAATCCTGTAGTTGTCAACCCATATTGCTATACACATTTTTTTATTTTTCTTAAAGGGACAATGTCCTAATATAAAATAAAAACTTACAAACTCGCATGATTTTTGTTCTTGTTCCTTGCCTCATTCATTATGTGACCCCAGTGTAATCGGCTATTCAGTATTCATATACTTTTACTTTTAACCAAGTAAACATTATCTATCATATTGGTAAATGTTTATACAAATTATAGGAGGTACCATAAATGGCTTTATCAAAGCCAACACATGCAGGGGCTGAAGTTATGTTAGATGGGAAATATTTTTAATATACAAGTCTATATTTTTCTGAGCTCTAGATCAGTGTATACAAAAAATATTTTTGTTTTTCCTTAAATAATAGGCTGCCAATCTATAGAATCATTCAAACAAAACCTTGGGTTTGTTGCATTAAACCTATCAATGTAACATGCTTCTCTTGCTAGTGTCTGGGTCCTAAAGTCTCCTCCTCTAGGGTCTGGCTCATCTTTTTCCAAACTGAAAAATCTTAACTAAGGGAGCTGATGTCTAGCCTCTATGAAGTGCCTAGCCACAGGTGACGTAAGGTCAGCTCTCCTTATGTCACTCTTGTGTTCTCCTACTTGTGTTTTTACAGCCCTCTCTGTTTTCCCTATATATATATATATATATATATATATATATATATATATATATATATATTTATAAAATGGGTGGGTAAAATCATAGAAATCCCACTAATACAATTGGACAGAACACATCACATGACTGTGCACTATTTCCCAACAACCGTACACCTCCCAGCGTGCCCGCACACCTGAACTACTTCCCAGTCTGACCAGAACCTTATCACAAACTGAGTGCAGTATTACTCCACGACTGTAAACAATATCATCACTCAGACAGAGACCACTGAAAGAGAAGCCATACACCACTGCATCACTCTGACAGAAAACAAAACGTCTGACAGGAAAATTTGAAAAACTGGCAGAATTACCACATACCTCAAAGCACCTTGAATCAATCCTCAGCAAAGATGACTGGTACAATGATGATCTCTTCAAAGAACTTGAACAAGACTTACGTGAGCAGTCACTTCAGAATCCAGCACAGCAAACATTGAGTAGACATGCCAGCCTTGACCCTGAAGAGATAGATAACATAGAAGAAGACAAAGCTGAAAAAAATACAAAAAAGTAAACTGTCTGGGTAACAAAAGTATTTACAGACTGGGTAGCAAAAAAGCAAATAGAGCTCGATTTAAAAACAGTTACACCAGATAAATTAAACACAACCTTGAGAGAATTATATGCCACAGTTAGAAACCCTTCTGGTGAACAATATGGAGTATCAAGTTTTATTGGGTTAAGAGCAGGCTTCAAAAGGCATTTAAATTCACTGCCTCTATCAAGACAAATGAATCTTGTGACAGACACAGATTTTCAATATGCAAACAATGTTTTTGTCTCTGTCATAAAAAAATACAGGAAAGATGGGAAAGACTGCACTCAACACCATGAATGTCTCACAGAATTAGACTTTAAAAAGTTAAAGCACTCTCCACCATTATCACTAAACAATGCTGCAGGACTAGTCAGAAAGGTCTGGTTCGACCTACAAATATTCATGGCCCATAGGGGAAGGAAAGGGCAAAAAGAACTAAAAAGAGACTCTTTCCATATAAAAACTGATGAAAATGGGCTACAGTATATAAGCCTTAAGTACAACCCAGACAGGAAAAATCATAAAGATGCCAGAGAGTTAAATCAAACAACTTTAAGAGGCTTTGTTTTTTCTTAGCCAAATGATCCTCTATGCCCTGTACTCACTTTTAAAAAGTACCTCAGTAAGTGCCCACCTGAAACTACAGCATTCTTTCTATACCCCAAAAGAGCTTCACAAGATTTACTAGAGAAACAAAAAACCTGGCACAGTAAAGAACCTATGGGACTAAACTAGTTATCTTCTCTAATGCCTTGCCTGTCTAACGAAGCAGGACTGTCTCATCACTACACAAATCACTGCCTAAGATCCACAGTGGTTCAGATGCTCTCCTTGGTGGATCTCGAATCACAACAGATCATGGCTGTAACAGGCCACAAATTGGAGGGGTGCTTAAAATCATACTGGGCACCCACATTACATGACAGAAGAAACTGGTCCACTATCCTAGCTGGCACAAGCACATCAGACTCCCAACTAGTGCCCAAATCAACAGTTTTGCCCCAACCACTGGCATTCAAAAGCGAAGTGTAGCCAAACCAATAGAAACACCACTGTACACTTCCACGGAGCAGCAGCCCATGGTTTCCAAGATGCTGGAACCTGAAGAACAATCTCCAAGATGTAAAAAACAAGTCAAAGTCTACAAGGCACACCAAGGAACAGAGGGAACAGAAACTCACCCCATCCACATAAATGAAGACTATGAAGCCGATTTCTCCACAGACCATGAAGCCAGAAGGTGTGATGAAATAACTGTGCAGCCCCAAACCTCAGCCGTCCTCCCACCATGGCTCACAGAGCCACCACGAGTGCTACAACACAGCTCCACAAAACCCAGACAAAGCAGCCCAACAAAAAATGAAGAATCTCAACTACTGCCACATCATTTACCTGCAGGACCGCATCCACTTGCACCATACATGCAAAACGTCATGGTGCATGGCAACCTGCAGTTCAATATATACTACAAATGAACAAAAAATGAACAACCACTGCAAATAAAAACTGCAAACCTTTCAGTTTAAATTACAGCACTAAATCACTCCATGCCACTCGCAGGCACTGTTCACTACATGTTCTATTTACAAGCTGAACCACTCTTAAAGTGACAGCATTCTTCTTACACTATCTGTTACAGTTAATGTTCAACTGTTAAAGCCACAGTACCATACCTACTTGAAATGGTAATGCTATACAGTACTTATAATAATTTAAAAACCACTAGTTCTCTCCAAAGTTACTAAGTATGCAGTTCTACTGTTGTTCTGTTCAATCTTTATTCATTAAAGCAAATTAAAATCAAACAACAGCCTATTCTGTATTTCTTTCATCTTATACTGTTTCCAAGTAGCACTATTTTATCTCAACAGGGGCCATTTTATAAGATAGATAACCCACTCTTGTGTGTGCGGTCACACTCTGATATACGCATGTCTTGGGTGGTTGAACACACTTGGCATGTGGCCTCGTGTCTCACAACGCACACCAAGGCATGCGTATATCAGAGCGCGACAGCAGTGGGTTATTCTATTACATATATATATATATATATATATATATACACACATGTATATATATATATATATATATATATATATAAATATATATATCTTGTTGCATTGGCACTGCAAGAATGATCACACCCCTCACCTTGACAATTTATAAACTGTTCTATGTTAATGTCCTCATCTCCTGAGGTGTTTCTGATTTTCTTCACTTTGTATATGTTATTACAATGAGTACAATCACCACATTGATAATTCCCTGTAATATTCATAGCAGATATAAAGTTTTGAGGTCTATTATCCAGTATGTTTTGGTTTGTGCTGGTAAGTCTATTTGCCAGAGTTTTATTTCTCTAGGCTACCACCATTGGTAAGTTTTGAAACACTTTCTCCCCATAGCAGTGGCCTTAAGCACATTTCAATGTTTACAGTAAGTATAGTTTTGTTTATCTCAAAAAATTTATCAGTATATATGGTAGCAAATACTATTTTATTTCTCACTGTGTCACTCTGTGGTGTCTGCTCTGTCCCGTGGTGAAGTAGTGCACCCCAGTATGTTCCTGGATTCTTTCAGTGGCTTGAGTCAGTGTTATATCCTTATATCCCCTTTCTCTGATGTTGTTATATACTGTATATCTTCTCTAGCTTTAGTGAATTCTTGTGGATCAGTGCAATTGTGTTTTGCTCTGACTAGCTGTCCAGAAGGGATAGAATCAATCAAATTTTGGGGATGAAAGCTATCTGCTCTCAATATTGAATTCTTATCTGTCAGCTTTCTATAAATCTTTGTCCATAATTTGTTGTTTTCTTTGTAGATTAATAGGTCCAAATATGGAATTTCCACTGCACTAGTATTCAAAGTAAAAAAATTAATTATCAGTTCCTGTTCAAATATCTATTAAAGTCCTCAAGTTCTTCCATGTTCCCTGTTCACATGCATAACATGTCATCAATAAAATGTTTAAATAATGTTAGGTGGTTAATAAATGGATTATTAAGATGAAATATGTGTTTATTCTCAAAGTTATCCATGTAAATGTTAACATATGAAGGGGCCATTCTGGACCCCATCGCTGTACCCTTATCTGTAAAAAAAAAAGGCTTTTAAATTTAAAAAAGTTTTGATTAAGGACAATTTCAGCAATTTTTTCTAACAGGCTGTTTGGAGGTTTATTTTCTTGTCTATTTATGTCCAACATTTCTACCAAAGTTCTACATCCTTCTGAAAGAATCGAGGAATGTACTAAGGACATGCTACTTCACCAGGGGACAGAGCAGACACCATAGAGTGACACTGTGGGAAATAAAATAGCATTTGCTACCATTTATACTGATACATTTTTTTGAGATCAAGAAAACTGTACTTAAGCACTGGAATGTGCTTAAGGCCACTGCTATGGGGAGAAAGTGTTTCAATACTTATCAATGGTGGTAGCCAAGAGAAATAAAACTCTGGCAAATAGACTTACAATGACTAATCATAAAATACCAGATAATAGACCGCAATACTTTATATCTGCTCTGAATATTACAGGGAATTATCAATGTGGTTGTTGTACCCATTGTAATAACACATACAAAGTGAAGAAAATGAGAAACCCCTCACAGGATGAGGACATTAACATACAACAGTTTATAAATTGTCAAAGTGAGGGGGTGGTGTACATCTTGAAGTGTCCACGCAACAAGCTACATATAGAGAAAACAGAAAGGGCTTTAAAAACATGAGTAGGAGAACACAAGAATGACATACAGTAAGGACAGCTGACCTTAGGGCACCTGTGGCTAGGCACTTCATAGAGGCTAGACATCAGCTCCCTTAGTTAAGATTTTTCAGTTTAGAAAAAGTCAAGCCAGACCCTAGAGGAGGAGACTTTAGGATCCAGATATTGACAAGGGAAGTGTATTATATAGATAGGTTTAATGCAACAAACTCAAGGTTTGGTTTGAATGATTCTATAGCTTGGCAGCCTATAATTTGAGGAAAAACAAAAAATATTGTTTCTATACACTGACCTAGGTCCCATAGAAAATTATAGACTTGTACATTAAAATATTTCCCATCTAACATAACTTCAGCTCCTGTATGTTTTGGCCTTGACAAGGCCATTTATGGTATCTCATATTATTTGCATAAAAATTTATCAATATGTTAGATAATGTTTACTTGGTTAAAAAGTAAAAGTATATGAATACTGAATAGTTGATTACACTGGGGTCACATAATGACTGAGTCAAGGAACAAGAACAAAAATCATACGAGTCTGTAAGTTTTTATTTTACATTAGGACATTGTTGCTTTAAAAAAATAAGAAAATCTGTATAACAAAATCAGTTGACAACTACGGTATTTCCCTCTTTGTTAAAGCAGATTTGGGTTATAGAACATTACATAAACATTAAAATGTAAGATATCCACTGTTTCTGCACCACCGGGCTCCCATCCTGATGTGAGCTTGACCACCCGTGACCTCTCGCCCTGGTTACGGGTCCACTATATAACTAAGGTAGCCAATAATGATAGACCATATGAGGGATGACCCACTAACTATCTGCATGAATAGTATCCCCTGAGACAGATTTCTAGGATATTAAACTACTCTATTGTCAGCCTTTACCTAAATGTCAAGGGACACCTAGCATTGTTTGTTACTAGGTGCTGTAAGTTACAGGTCAGGTGCACAGGGGATGAGCGTATAGGTCAGCTAACAACGTGCACCTCCCTGCACCCAAGTCCCTTGGTGACACAGTTATTTAAACTGAGTAGGTGCTCCTCTGCACACCTCCATTATCAGAGAAAGTGGACGTCAGGGGAGCGCCTATACTTGACAAACATTAAAAGCCAAAAGTAAGTGCACTATCACTTCCACTACTGCTTATATTATTTAAATGGATAATTAGAAAAAATGTGAACTTTTTTAAAAAGGCACTAGTTTTGGTATTTGTTTTCTTTCTAGTATACATATATTTATTTATTTATTTTATTTATTTAGATTTTGATGACCGGGTAAACCCACTGAGACCACTTGTCCCTTTTTCAGGGGTGACCCAGGGACATATATAAGAATAAAAATGCCTAGCTGCATACAGGTATGAACCCCCTTATTTGTGTTGCAAAAGAAACACATTGCGTCAGTCAGCAGTTGGGGAGCAAAGGCCACAATGAGTCAGAATGCGGCCCATATTATGACCAGTTGTTTTGGTGCATTATATGCTACCAAACAGCTGCTGATTGCATGGTGTCACCATGGCGACGGCTTCTCAGTCGACCTCTCACAGTCCCCAGGAAGCCAACAGAAAGCCGCTGCCCACCGTTCAGTGTGCCTTCCTGGTGAAACATTTCAATAAATAAAAAAATAAAAAGCCGACGGGGTGCCTAATCCCTGTCAGCATAATGTACCCCCCCATGGCTCATGCATCCCCCCAGAACACTGTATGGCTGACGGGGTGCCAATCCCCGTTACCTCCACTGCCCCCAAAAAATCTGCCTGGTGCCATGCTAGGAGTCTACCTCAGCATGGCAAAAGTCCTCCATCATCTTTAAAAAAAAAGACATCGAAAAAATAAAAGGTCCCTCGTTGATTCTCTTGCACCCCTCCCCAACCCACACCTACCCTCTGCATACCCCACCTCCTCACACCCCCACCTCACCCCATACTTACCTCTGGAGCCCAGCACGACAATCATCGGTGGACCGGGAACATGTCTGCACTCTTCAAAGCCGACCGCAAACTGAAGAAATGTTGGTAAGCTGTTCAATGGCATAAATGCTTTTTTTTTCAATTTTGGTGCTTATCCCAGCCATTTCTGGGAATTGTTTCACCTGATTTTCAACATGAGGTTCTTGGGACCCCACCTAAATAACTCAGTCACTGTCATTTTGTTATTCTGTCCAGAAAGGTGATTTCACAGTTACTGCACAAAACCACCTTTTGGGACTGATTAATGAAATGACAGTGTCACAGTTCATGAGGCAGACCCCCAAAAACCTTATGTTGAAAATTTTGTGAAAAACTTCCTCAAAATGACCGTTTTACAAGCTTGCATTGAGCAGTTCCCATGCACGCTCATAACTTCAAGCATTTTTAATATTTTCACTCCAGATTTTCAACATTGCCATTTCACCACACCTTCTTATGAACAGTTCAGTTGTCATATTTCACATCTCACCTAAAATGTGTTTTCACACATGTAGTGCACAATGGCACGGTTGGTGTGTGAAATCAATGTTCAGGACAGATTAAGAATATCACAGTGACACTGTTCATGAGGTAGACTCCCAGAAATCCTATGTTGAAAATTTGGTGAAAAAATTCCCCAAAATGACTGTTTTACAAGCGTATGTTGCACAGTTACTAAGCACGCTGGTAACTTCAAGCATTTTAATATTTTCACTCTAGATTTTCAGCATTGCCATTTTACCACACCTCCTTATGAACAGTACAACTGTCATTTTTCACATCTCACCCAAAAATGTGTTTTCGCACATGTAGCGCACAGTAGCATGGTTGGTATGCAAAATCAATTTTTGGGACAGATTAAGAAAATCACAGTGACGCTGTTCATGAGCAGAGGTCTTAAACTGGCTAAGTTGAAAATTTGGTGACAAAAGTCCATAAAATGACTGTGTTATGAGTGTGTGTTGTGCAGTTTCCACACACCCTCGTAAGTTCATAAATTCGTAATCTTTTCAGTCCAGATTTTCAACATTGGCACTTTTCCACACCTCCTTACAAACAGTACAGCTGTCATTTTTCACACTCTGGCTGAAATGTGTTTTTGCACTTCCAGTGCACAATAGCACGGTTGCTTTGGGAAATCAGTGTTCAGGATAAATTAAGAAAATCACAGTGATGTGCCATGCCGCTGTGGGGAAACCCACTGGAAACCTGCGATGTCTGTCGGGGGTCCTGCACCCCTCAATCAGCTCTGAGTCAGAGTTGTTAATCTGTAAGTGGGGGGGTGCAGGGGCGAAGCCCCCTACATGGAGGTTTCACGGGCGAGGCCCCCCCTGAAGAAAACAAGGACAGACAGTGCGAACTGGCAGCCGACCGTAGAATATGGTCGACCTGCCAGTGTTGCTGACGGGGCATTTGACTAAAATTTTGTCAAGCTCCTGTCATGGATCCTCCTTATGGAATGAGGTGAATGTAAAGCCTGAACACTTCAAAGCACACCTTGACACTTGTAAGTGTCTGCAGGGTAGGGTGAGGTGAAATGTCATGACTGTTATGGACGATGACCCAAAGGCACACCCCAATGCCTATCCATCTCTGCAGGGTGGGGTAGAGTTGGTGTCAGTTCAGTACTTCACTGCCATTCCTATACTGCTTCTGTCTAACTCCTGCACTTCCACTGCTAATGACAGCAAGCAACACTTGGCATTGACAAATACTTGTTTAAATCATGAACACATACAACTAGTTAGTTCTATGTATGAGATTTATAAAAATTCATTTGTGAGAGTGACAAAGTAGAGGCAATTAAATCTTTATGATTTAAACAGGTCAATCCAGCCTTAATATACAGACAAAGACCTACAGGTACACACTACTTAATTTTAAACGTTTTTAAGACAGATTAAAGAATTAAAGTAAAAATTAGGTATAAAGTTGAGCTGTGGTTATGTTTATGGACCATTGTGAAGAAATGTTATTTGGTGTAATTAACATAAACAGAATGAATACAATATGACAGAGTTTGTGTTTACCGGCTTAAATGCCTAATCATGTATAGAGAAATGTTATAGGGAATGAAATGGAATGTTGAACTAACAATAGAGAAACAATGCTTAATTTTTGGTACTTTCATTTTTAATTTCTTTATCTTTGATATAGTGATGATCTTTATATTTAGATCTTGACAATTAGGTAACTTTAATAAGTTTTGATTTAAGAAAAGAAATAATAAGGAATATGAATAAATAATTATAATGAGACAGACTGGATCTAATTGAAGAAGTGTAGAGGAATGGAGAGTAACTTGCTGTTTTTTACCCTTTGAAAGTTTTTCTAAAAAGAAAAACTTTATTTATAAAGAAATTTCAGTTAGAAGGAATAATGGGTGAGGTATATTATGAGTACTATTCATTTTTTGGATTTATATAATGAGATTGTATTGCTATAAAGGAAGAAAAAATGTGTTATTTTTTTTTATTCTTGAATACAGCAACAATGTTTACTCACTGAAGAAGGATTCTATATCTGAAACGTCTGAGTTTATGAACACTGTGCTTCACTATTTTCTCTGGAAAGGAAAAAAATGGAATTATTATTAAGAAAAATAAAGCACTGATTTCTTTCTACATTTGGTGAGTGGGCTCCTTAACTACCAATTTGTCTTCTCTGTTCAAGAGATATGCCATCTTGCCTGAGTTGAGACAGGAGTTAGTTATTTGACCCACCTTGTGCCATGCTTTATGTGCATCCTTTATTACCCTCAACTTTTTTTTTTACATAGGTGTTTATCTCCTGCTCTGCCCCCAGCTGCCCCCTTCTAACTTCTCCCCCAGTCTCGTCACCCTGTTCTCACTGGGACTTACCCAGAGTAGGCCCAGTCACCAGGTGCGGAGTCTGTGAGGGGTCAGTCATCATCCTGCAGCTGGGGGTGTTTTCCCTTCAATTTTTCCCTTCCCCCATTGATGGGGCAGACACACAGGATGTGGAGGCTGGTGCACTTCCACAGAAGTCCCGCAGCTCCCTCCCTTCCATGGCACCCACAGTCCCATACTGCCACCAGGCCTCCACCTGGGGGCAGTCATTCAGCGGGAGCACCAGTCCTCCTTCCTTGGGAGAGGAGAGCTGTCTTCTGACTGCTCAATCCTCTCCCTCCCCTGCCAACCCCCAGTGGCCCATGCTCATTCCCGAACATGGGTCGCCGGTGTGGTGTCCAATGCCTCAACCCTCAGTGACACCAGGCTGGCTCACCCTCCACTTTTTAAGGTTGCTCAGCAAAGGGCTTCCTAAATAGGCAGAGCTATTTAAGCTCCCTGTTGTATTTTGTTCTATTTGCACCATGCTGGTCTATTAGGGCCTAGTTCCTGAAAAGTTCTACAAGTTTGGTAACTGAAAAGGCATGGTCATTGAGCCAGAAATTAGGGAGCCCCAATCCTCCTTTGTTTCAGGGTGCTCTCAAGTTTGTCTTGCTGTAGTGCAGTTTAGGGGCATACCACAGAAAATTGCCCTCCAGGGAGTCCAATTTTTGTAGCCACTTGCTCAGGATCTTGAGCGGTGAATGAGACATCAGGTAAAAGACTCTCAGGACTATCATTAGCATCACCATGGCTATTGTCCCCAGCATAGCCAGATTGAGGTGTCTCCATCTCTGAGTTTCTGTTTGGAGTTGGGTTATCAGGGGTGAGAGGTTTCTATCTAGGAGAGTGTGGGTTTTTGACAGGATCAGTACTCCCAGGTACTTAATGGTTTTCTTGGCTCAGGCCAGTCCAGTGCTCCCCATCATGTGCTGAGTGGTAGAGTGATTTATGGGAAACACTTTGATTTTGCTTGTGTTTATTTGGAGACCTGAGATTTTAGCAAAAGAGTCCAATAAGGTCATTATGTGTGGTGAATTAGTTTGCAGGTCCCTGGTTAGGATAAGGCAGTCACCCATGTATAGCATTGTGTGAGATGTGATTCTGCCTACCTCCAGGCAGAATATCCCTGGGTGCTCCTTAAGTACACATGCCAGGGTTTCAATGGCAAGGACAAAGAACATGAGGGAGAGGAGACACCCCTGCCTGGTTCCTCTTTGTAGAGTAAACAGTTCAGAGAGGGGCTGGTTGGTGAAGATCCTAGTGGTGGGGTTCATATACAGCATTTTGACCCAGCTTCTGAAGGAGGGCCTAAAGTTGAGATGCTGCAGGGTGGCATGCAGGAACCCCCACTCCACTGAATCAAGCTCTTTTTCAAAATCCACAGTGATAGCCACAGTGGGAGTGGGAGTTGATGCTGCACCCTGTAGTAGTGTGAACAGATCTTGCAGGTGATCTGCACTGATCCTGCCCTTCACAAAGCCCACCTGTGAAGGGTGAACCAGGCAGGAGAGTACCCCCTCCAGTCTGGTAGACAGCACCTTAGTAAGAATTTTGGTGTCTGCATTTATCAATGAAATGGGCCTGTGGCTAGTCAGAGATGTGGGGTTTTTTTGCCCTTTTTTGGAAGCACTGTTATGATGGCCTCCCTCAGGGTGTCCAGTAGGTTCTCTCTTTGGAGTTCCTCCTGAAGGATTTTGAGCAAAGGGGGGGAGACTGAGTTTTGTACTAATTTGTATAAGTCAACAGGGAAGCCATCTGTACCACAGGCTTTGTGGGGTGCCATATTAGAGATAGCCTCATGTACCTCTTCTCTTGTCAGGGGGGAGTCTAAGAACTCCCTTTGTGTGCTAGTAAGTTTGGGCATGTTAAGGTTAGCTACAAAGTCGCTAAATTTCTGTGCTTTCCAATTTACATGTGTGCTGTAAAGCATTTTGTAGAATTCTAGCATTGCTTGATTTATCCCTGACTCTGAGGATTGGAGTTCAATGTTCTTGTTTTGCAGTTGGGCTATGTATCTCTCAGCCTGACACTTTTTTAATCAAAATACTAAGAGTTTTCCTGATGTTTCCCCTAAGGCCCAGTACTTGTGGTGCATTCTCTGGATCTGGAGCTCTGCTTTTCTAGTGCCTAGGGTGTTTAATTTCAGCCTTATATTATTTATCTCATTTATCAGGGCCTCTGAGGTGAGTTTTCTTGAGTCTTTTTTATAAATGTCCTCCTTTTCAGCTAGCTGCTTTTCTAGCTCAGCAGCCTCCCTCACTCTCTGCTTCCTGTGGTGCGAGGTGTAGCTAATTATCTTGCCCCAGAGTGTTGCTTTATAGGCCTCCCATATAGCTGCAGAGGCTGCAGATCCCAGGGGTTTATCTTTGAAGTAGTGTTGGATTTCTTTAGCCACCTATGATTTGAAGTCTGCATCCTGTAGTAGCAGGGGGTCTACCCTCCATGCTAGAGATTTCTTAGGGAGCAGTCCGCCCATTAGAGCCGTAGTCCAGGGGGCATGGTCAGATAGGTATAGGGGAGAAATTTTAGAGTCCACCACTTCTTGGGAAGTACATGCAGAGATGAGCCAATAGTCTAGTCTGCTCTCTATCTGTTTGGGAGCTGAAAAAAAGGTGTAATCCCTCTCAGTAGGATGCTGGAGCCTCTAGATATCCCTTAGGCTATAGAGGGTAGTTAAATCTTTGAGGGCTTGCAGAGACTTAGTGTGTGGCCCAAATCTGGAGTTGGATCAATCCAGAAAGTGATCCAATGTCAAATTCATATCACCCCATTAGTATCGCAGGTTCATCATTGCTCTGAAAGGGCTAGGGAGATGCCATGGAAGAATCTGAGGGTGTCTTAATTAGGTGTGTATACATTTGCCAGTATCAACTTACCCATGGGGTGGCTACTTTTGACATCTGCCATCAACCATCCCCATCTTTTTTTTATTCTTAAAGGGCCCAGTGAAGTTTTTTTGTGTCAAAGAATGGAGATCCTGCATCTTACAGCCCCTGCGGAGCTGTGAACTTCCCAACCCACCCACTCCCTTACTAGCTTGGTAGCTTCTTGTTTCAAGAGTTTGGTTTACTGTATAAAAGCAATCTGTGTGTTTAGCTGTTTGAGCCTTGTTAGGATCTTCTTTCTCTTTATGGTTGAGTTTAGGCCCCTCACATTCCAAGAGGTGGCTCTAATTGTCCCTGTGTTAGCCACATGGGATGATTAAGGGCATTAGGGAGTGACCTTCACCCAGGGAACCAGACATCTTGGACATTAACTCTCTGTAGCTTGCCAAGCTAGTGACCCTACTCACTCTCAAACATCTTCTGTTTACTGTACCTTTCCCTTTCCCTTTCCTTTTCCCCTTGAGCCCCTGCAGGGTGCCTAATGGGGGGAACATCTCAAAGATAGTGCTTAAATGCAATTTACCCAGTTTTCCCATTACTGATGTCAACAGTAAATTTATAATTTCTAAAGCCACTGTATGGCTTACATTCCTTTCCAGAACAAACTCAGTAGGAGCTGTCCCTTGCTGCCCAGCGGTCCTGGCCAGGATACACCGAAGGCATGGAGAGCCCTCCGGGGTGGTAACATCAAACAGAGTAAAAATCAACAACATTAGCTTATACATTTATAACCTGACCAGTTAACAATAATACACATCAGGGAGGAGCCCATAGCCCCTACCTTTTGAATAGCCCCAGCTGTAGGGGGGTAAGAAGGGTCCTTGCCATGTTCTTGAATGGGTTTGTCATCTGTCCCCTTGGGTCAATTGGGGGTGGCTGTGGGGCTTCCCATCCCTTTGCAACACATTTACCTGTTTAGTGCTGCTGCTGGTAGTCTGGGCAGAGTTTCAGCTAACTGGAGGTTATTTATGCAGGGGAAGAGTTATCTCATGTATCTGTCAAGAAGAAGAGAAACCTCCTGACTTTTCTCTTTCAGCATGTTATGCAAAATCCTCCTTGACTCTTTATGTGAGCAGCCCTTTAATACAAGGGGGTTTCCTTGTGGGGGGAAGGGGGAAATTGCAACGCTATTGACCTCTGTTTTGGAGCTCATACTAAACTAGGGCAATCTGCTCACAGGTCCTCTTCCACATAGGGGGAGTGATTTTCAAATTCTCTTGCCACCCCATTTTTATTCCCTCCAATTAAAATTAAGTCTGAGGTAGAGAAATTGGGGAAGCGGAGTTTACCCCTGTTTACAGATAGGCAAAGCAGGTCCCCTTCTCCGGCGTGTTTCAGCTGGCTACTAGTTAGCCAGGAGTAAGAAGTTCGTGGGAAAGAGGGTTAACTGCCTTATTCCATTCCCCCTATATGCTGTAACCATTTTGCCTAGGGGCCTATTCCCCTTTAGGAGCCAGAGCTCAGACCACTTATGTCAGTTTCTGCATATCCATGGAAACTGACGCTCCTTTTAAAGTCGAGGCTGCAGCCACTAAAGACTCCCACATCACAGGTCACCCCAAACCTGAGTAAAGCTTCGTAAGTCAAATCTGTCAACTTATTCAGCTCAAACCAGGTAAGATAGAGAACCTCTGGATTGAAAATCAGAGTTTTTGGGTGGTTGAAAATAACATGGCGGGGGGAAAACAAGATGGGAGCTCAGAATTAATAGTGTGATGCATTCATGCCGCGTGGTCCTCTGATCGAGCACTCTTACCGTTTCAGCAGTTTTAATTTAGGGGAAACTGTTTTGGCTGCCCAGAGCCCTAGGAGAGAAATATTTAGACAGCTAGTGATTCATTAGATCCATCTTCTCAGGCCAAGTCACAGACATTGATAGTGTCTATTTTGGGTATTAGGCAAGGAGGTCCCTGTGGGGTCTGCATCTTCAGCTCCACATTGCTCCTCTAGACAGTTAGCCCATTCCTGGGAGAGTGGGGTCCAGTTGGATATGATGTCTTCGGTATTTTCAGGACTGGGGATCAGTTGTGAAGTGGCCATGGGAGATCATTGGCCACTGGAGACTTCTCCCACAAGACAGCAAATCTGTTCTCAGTTTTTACCGGGGTGTTTCCCGGGGATGCATAGCTTGCATCCGAGAGGGACTGCAGTCTCTGGCAGCTGTGGGAATGTTTTCTGCGGGGAAGGGCTTTGGAGTTAGTGTTTTATTGATTTTGCCATTTAGACCTTCCCCATTTTGCCATATGTCAGGGTCCCTCAGGTTGATCCACACTTCTCCCTGGTGGACCCTTGGGTGCCCTATACTCCAGTTTAGTTTAAATGGGCTGCCATAGGGACCTTTGAGCTTGAGTACCTGCATGACTGGGGGCCCTTCTCTCTCCAAGAATGTCCTCCAGGAACATTTCTACTTTACTAGGGTAATTAAACATTGATAGCTCACCATTATATGACACTCAGAGCATCACTGGGTACTGGAGGATGGCAGGGATATTCAGTTGGTATAGCTTTTTCTGTACTTCTGCATATGCCCTCCACTTTTTGGAAAGTTCAAAAAAGAAATCTTGGTACAGTTGTATTTTGTGGCCTTGCCAGTCCAAGTTTTTCAGCTCCCTGGCTATTCTCAAGTACATTTCTTTTGTGGGGTATTTAAGAAACCTACATAGAATGGGATGGAGTCTCTCCCAGGGAGATGGTCGGGGAGCAAGACTGCAGTGGGCCCTCTATATTTTGGGGGGAGGTGTATTATTCAAATGAAATATGCCTAAGAGAGCAGACTGAAGAAATGGGATCATCTCCCACCCTTCCATCCCCTCTGGTATGCCCAATATTCTGATGTTGTTTCTGCGGGAGCGATTCTCGATGTCATCAACTTTATTTAGTAGATACTGAATTTGAGTTTGCTGCTCCTGTAGTAAGTTTTGGTGGTGAGTTAACTGTGTTTTGTGTTGCTGGGCTATCACTTCAGTTTTTGCCATCCTTAGTGCTACTCTTCTTAAGTCCTCATTTGTCTTGGTAGTTGTAATTTTATGCTCCACGGTGTCTTGCAGAACTTTATGGAGCATTGCTGTTATCTTGGTGAATTCAGCTGCATTGTCCAGCAGTTGTGCAGGAGATACCATGCTGCTGTATTGGCACCCTCCGCTGGGTTCCAACTGTCAGAGCTTTTCAACGGAGCCTGGTTCACTGATGCAGCAGTGTTATACCTGGCCCTGCTACTGACACCTGATGGAAAAATCTTCAAAATGTCCTGTTTGGTATTACTGGGGCATCCAGCATCTGTTATGTGAGCCTGTGGTAACTGAGCATAGACCTAGAATTCTGGTTTTATATTTGTGAGTTTTACCCTTTGCTGGGGTTAGTGATGCTGTTAAATGATGTCAGGTAGGTGCTGCGGGGGCCTATTTTCGATATCAGTGTACAACCATTTTGGATACCAGGCCACACACCCCCACTGAATGCTTATTTCAGCATTTTATTGAGAACAAATTTACTTTTTTTCAATGTGTAAATAAAGATTACTGCTTAATTAACTGTTCTTACTTCAGCTGAAAATATCAATGACAGGCTATTTTTTAATCTAATACACTGTTTTCATGATTTATAAATGTTAAATGCAGTTAATATCAGTCTCATTATAGCAGTACTATTGCATTAGCAGCAGTCATGGCTCTGACCAGAGGTTGCAATAGTATGGTGTTCAAAACTGAGAGTGGTTTTCCAGATGTGGCCAAAACAGTGGCCTATACAGTGGAATGATCACCTCCAATGATTTGCACATGAATTTCACATAGTGATACATTTTCCTTTCAGGCTACATGATCACACTGTGTCTATTGCTTTAAACCATTTGTAATAAGAACCTCACAATTCCTTTTCTGCTCAGTTACTCTGAGCTTCTTAATTACAGTGCTAACCAGACATATGGCCCAGTATCTCTGGATATACAGTGTCTGGATGTTTCAAAGGATATACCCATTCATTTCATTAGGATTTTCTGTGGCATATCCAGATACATATATTTACTGGGACTAGGGATGGGCAGACCTGAAAAAGTCCTGACCCTTATCATCAGGACCAGGATCCAGGTCAGAGTCCTGATTAGTTCTGATTGGCTCTGATTCAAATCGGAACCTTTCGGAAATTTTTAGGAAATACGAAAACATTCACAAAATGCACTAAAAATAAAGACTTTTTCTAATGTGTGTGGTGGTCTGTGTTTTGACTCTTCTATGCATTTTTCTGCTCTTTCTTTTCTTTCTTGTTCTTTGTTCCCATCCTTTACCTTCTGTGTGGGGTATGGATAAACATATCTCAGGTCACCTTCCTTCCCCAGTATAAACACATGTATCTGTCCCCTCCCAGCCCCACTTCTTACATTTCTGCTGCTCCTTCCCTGTTTTCAGATTTGTGCCTCTTCCCTGCCCTAGGATTTCCCATTTCTGCTCTCCCCTACCCAGGACTTCCCATTAAAGTCCCCTCCGTACCCAGGATTTCTCAGCCTTCTTCCCTGCCCCATATTTCCTGTAATCCCCAGGGGCACTATCCTAAGGGCTACTACCCCTGCCTGCCTTAATTGTAACAGGGTGAGGGGCCCAGATCCGTTGACGGGTGCCTCCACCCAGAGGTCGGGGTTAGAACAGTCGAGGTTGACTTGGTCACAGCCCTCTGAGTAGCTGCAACCCTGCTTTCTTCCCACTAGTGGCCCACATAGTTCAGTTACAGTGTCCTTACCATAGACGCTTACCCCTCGGCTCGATCCACTCAGCTCACTCCGGGGGACCCCTGAAAAGTAAGGTACAGTTACACGATATTCACTGTGCAGTATTTCACCATTAATACACAAACTAGCCAGTGTACTTTTGTAAAACAAGCAATCTGATTTATTTAAGGGGAGATAATAAGGACCGGGGGGAATCAGGGTGATTTGCTTACCACTATAATATATGCGTATCTATCTAGGGCTCTGTGCACAGGTCTAACCTATAAGTTACTGTCTATGGGTACCCAAGCCCTAAAGGCTAGTTCCTCGATGCAGCTGGTTGGGGCCCTGACACAAATGAGCATCTTAATTCCTACGAAGATTAGGGGGAGCCAGCAGGCTCAGTTAATGTAGTCAACAACGTAACCAGAAGAACTTGCCCTTGCTAGGAACCTTTAACAGGGAGCTACCCTGATTTAGTACTCATGACTCCAGAGGGAAAAACGCTCTCACACCACTCGCAGGGCCGAGCCTGAACTTCAGACACTTCTCCACACATTTATATGCAAAGCAACAGAGGGGTACCATACCAGGCAGCTGCTCCTATGGCCCGACCGAACACACCGTTACTCAGGAGTCTCACTACAGCTTTACCTTCCTGACAGACCGAGCATGATTCAGCAGATTCTCCAGTCCGAAGCTTACTGGCTACTCAAACGGCCGAATCCAGCCTCTCATGCTCTTCCCGCGCAAAAACTCAATGGCGCAAGAGCCCAGAGCTCCTTCCTCATCCACAGACACAACATCTCTGCCGCTTAGCAGTGTGGGGCAATCCTCTAGCTCGGGCGCCACCCGATCCCATTGGCTGGCTACAGGTGCCAGTCACTTAGTCCTGCTCTCAGTGGTGTGAAAAAGGCGCCCTGGTCTGGCCTTCACTTCCCACAATTACTAGCGGTATCTCCATTGGTCCGTCAGCTCACTAGAGAGCCCTCTTTCTGGTTGGTTGCCAGTTACTCCATTTGGGGCACCCCTCACCCCCATTGGACCCTTCAGAACGTCCTGGTCCAAAATGGAGGGGCACAGCACACACAGTCCCAGCTGCAGAAGAAGCAGGTTAGACAAACTGTAACCCCACCAACAGTCTAATTATGTCCAAATAGTTACATCTTTCAAAAGGGGCTCCCCTTGCGCATGTAGCGACTGCCAAACGGGAGTGATTCCACTGCAGCTCAGGCGGGATTTGAACAGAGAAACACCATTCCCCCCTCATAGCAACCCGCTGGAGCCTGCGAGCAGGCAGCTCTTAAAGAGACAGTACTAGAGGCTTTGGAAGCACTCACGACACCCACATTTAGGCGGCATTGCGCCAAACACCAGTTAGGCAGGGAGCATTTTAGGCAAGCTCCGGGAAGGCTCCCAGGAAACCCTATTTGTGAAGGGGTTACATTCCCATTTCAGCCCACACCCTGCCATAGTTCTCAAATATCTTCCCCTTCTCTACCTCAGTTATAACATTGTGGCCCCATTCCCCAGCCCAGTCCTGGCAACTGACTGCTGCCAGCAGTGCATAGCATCCTTATCTCCTTCCCCCAAAAATTTCATATCCATCTCTAACTTTAATGCAGTGCAGGTAATACCCCCACCACACACCACAAACTGCAATTTTCCCTAACTTGAAAAACAACCTTTATCTTCTGGTCAGGCTGGTTCTCGTTGTCTGTTGCCATGCTGCTGCCATCAACCACTTGCTTGCTATATCAGCCAGACATCAACTACTGCCCCATTTGCCCAGTGTAACCACTGACTATCCACTTCCTTGGCTGGCTGACCACTTCTGACCTCTTTATCGACTGACCGTGATGGACCAACCAAATGCGATGGACAGCCCGACCATGATGGACTGCATTTGTCCCAAGTTTCATCAACTGGAATGCTGGTCCAGCTGCAGCTGAGCCGGGCAGACAGCTGCCCTCCTCAAAAAGGTTGCATCCTGGATCTCCGCCCCCCCCCCCGCAACAGACAGAAAGGAGTAATTATATACCACACCACATCAAATCCAGCTTACTTGTAAAGGCAAAAAAAATAAGACATGCTTTTCCCCCCTTATTTTGCCAGCATTCCATTCCAGCTTACTTTTTAACTGACAGGTATTGCAGCTGAACCAGCCAGGAGGAGGCTTCATGAAAATGTTTTTTTTTTTACCTAAGCCAAGTCAAAGAATCAGCAGCTTGTTTGTTCACTAAGGTTAAGCATTTTCATATGCCCTTCTGTTCACATTTTTTTACCCTATATATCCCACATCCTAGTGCAAAACAGAGAGTAAAATTTGACTAATAAAGCAAATCCCTCTAGTCTGTGCTGGAGCGGAGGAGCTGCACTACATTAACTTAAGTGATTCCAGTTAATCTGCCAAATTGGTCTCTCCCTGATGCCCCCCCAAAAATTGGCAGATCAGACCACCTCTTACAATACATTGATCCTTTTTTTTTAATTACTGAGTGCACAGACACTAATACCAGGTGTTCTTATCCAGCGTTCCCCATTGAATATGTCCCAAGCCAAGAGATCACTGTTTAATAGCTGAGCAGCAATTTTCATTGGCCTTACTGAACACCTCACTTTTCAAGGACTGCTGCTCCTTTTATTGGCTGCAATGACCAGAAGCTCACCTGGACTGTCCTTCTCAGACTTCACTTATTTACTTTAAAAAAAAAACAAAAAAACACTTTTTTCCCAATGCGGTGACTGAGGTAAAGATTCAGAAAGAAGCCTTGCAATCCGAGCCTCTGCCTGCTCAAACTGATCTAGACCCTGTAGAACGCAGATGTGGATGTTCAGCATGCTTAAAGTGCTAATGCAGATAGTGAATACAGGAAACAGGAAAAAAAATCCAGTCCAAAAATAAAATAAATGAAATAATCTTTTTTTTTATTATTATTATTACTATTGGGGCATTTCCTTTGGAATTTTATAGGGTTGGGGGTGGTTTTGCAAATGGGAGAGGTATTTTCACAGACCTGGTACACTTCATGGCAGAGTTCTTATTTACTATTTACCCGCGTCATCCAGACATCATGGGATCTGGGGGGGGGGGGTTCTGATTCTCAAAGGACCAGTCCACGCATCCCTAACTAGGACATAACTGACTTTCACTGTAGATAAAACTTCTCATTTTGTTCTCATATCCAATTGCAGCACTGCATACTTATTCACCTTAGGATCCACGATGGAAGTCCAACAAAAATTTTGTCGAATGCCCGGTCAGCGACACCGGCAGGTCAACCGCATTCTGCAGTCAGCTGCCGGTTCGCACTTCATTCTGTTGTTTTCTTCGGCGGGGGGCTTCACCCCAAACCTCCCACATGGGGGGCTGCGCCCCCTGCACCCACCCACTTAAGGATTCTCAACTCCAGTCGGAGCTCATTGGGGGGGTGCAGGACCCCCGACAGGCAGTGCCGGGTTCCAGCGGATCTCTCACCACAGCATAGTGCTGTAGTCGCTGTGGGGGATCTCGCTGGTGAAATGTCACTGCCGGGGGGGGTAACCATTCACCTTAGATCTCATCCCTCATCTATCAGCCCATCCTGCCATCCAAGTCCCTCTTTAACTTGTCTATGTTATCTTGGGTTTCATCCCCTGCCCCCTACACACACTTGCAAGATGCTCATACTGTACATGTCACTAACAAAATAAATTCAGTTCTGACAGGTCCCAAACGAACCCTTATTTTTTAATACTTCACTTACTGATGAAGCAGCAAGTGTGCATGCATACAGTTAATACGACATCCAGTACAAGACAGAAGCTCATACTGTGCATGTTGGAGTTGTACTTCAGAAAAAAAAGTGAAGTTAACCCACAGGGTAGTAACTTACAGTGGAAACAGTAAGAAGTAAAAATATACACTGAGAACAATGTATCCACAGGGAGAACAAAAAAAAGAGAAAAAGTAAAAATAGGGGCAAACACCTTAATCCTTGATTGTGACCAGTACTGTCCCAAAAATAATAGTTAGAAACCTGACCCCCCCCAACCAGCATAGGCCCACTGAATCTAGAAACCACATTTTGCATCCCCAACTCCCTACAGTGAGACCCTCCACTAGGCGTGAGCAGGTAGTAAAATACACTACCATATAACACTACCCATGGGTACCTCCAAACTACCCCAAATTACTCTAGAAACACCCTAACACAAAATGGGTAGTTGGTTAGGGTAGGGTAGTTGCTACCCTGATCTTTCCAGTACTCTGTTACCTTTCTCTGACTTTGACAAAATGTGAAATACATTGTTTTTGACTGCCCTAAACAGAGAAAACTACTCAAAAGGTTCTGTCTTGAGTAAGGTAAGACAGGCACAGCTGCTCTGAGCAAGTCTGCTATTGTTTCCAAAATACAGTCTTTAGTATTATGGCTGTATAAGGCATTCTTCTATAGGGCCACTATGATGATATGCCCTGACTTTTCTTTATTAATGTGACATTGCCAGCCAGATTGTCTGCAGTAGTTAGTGAAACTGAGAGCCATTTTACAGTTGAATAAGTAATTTCTCTATTAGGTTATTGGGTGAGAAAGGCAATTACAAGAGGTGCAGCTGCTATGAGATAGCCTTCTACTATTTCTAGAAATTAAACCCTGAGAAGAGTTGAGCTGGCTATGCCAAATTTTTTTTTGTTTAATTTTTTTTCCACCTCTTCCTTCCCTTCCAGCCTGTCACTCCTTCAGGCCATGCAATGTTAACCCCAGCTTTGCCTGCTGTGCCACCCCATTGCCATCCCTACTGTCCTCACTTCAGCCTGCATCCTTGGTAGTCCCTTCTGGGGGGCACAAAGCAGGGGAGACAGTTCTTGCTGCCATGACTGAGGAGCAGAGGCTGGGAGGATCAGAGGAGGCTGTGAATGGCTACGTGGCTCCAGAGAATGAGGTGGCCATCATCAGGCAGCAAGGAAGATGATTTCTACTTTTCTGGTCCCACCCATGTCCCACATTCATGCGGTCGCAGTGGCATCATGGAAGTGGGTATGTTCGGCAACATGTGGTGGTCCACTCTACCTAGAATGCCTCTGTTAGCCACCTCCAGGAGCCACTAGTATAGCTGTCCAACAATGCCCCACTCCCCCAGGAGGGAAGAGTCCATAGGACACTCTGACCACCTCTATGCCGGTCTCCACTCATGATGTCCAGGCTCAGGGCACAAACCTGGGTCACCAGAGTGCTGAGCAATCCCCCATCATTCTGCACCACAGACTAGCCTCCAAATTTTTTAATGTTGGTATAAACAGTAGCCCTAAAACAAATGCCATATACAGCCATAAAAGGCTATCTAGATACATGGTCACACAGCAGCACTTCTTCTGGCTTCACCAATGGCTTCTGAACATTCAGGGACAGTAGGGGTTCAGTGTGAGTCTATTAATGAATCACAACTAACCACTAGTGATGTTGCTGCAGGCTTGTAGTACTATACAGACACAGATATTGTAGTTCTCCATGCCAGCTGAGCAAATCAAGCTTCATTTTTCTTTTTGTAGGTACTGTAGCTGGTAGCTGCTACCTGCTGGTATTTTTTTTTATTCACATTTCCAGTTTTTCCACCCCACTGATTTACTCAGCCAGAAAATTAAATTACTAGGCCACATAGTGGCTTGATGGGCTGAGGCACTGGTACTGAGCCTTTCCTCCTGCCACACTGGTGAGGCAGCGACCTATGTTCATTCACAAAAATGGGTTGCTGGGGGCTGGCTGGGGAAGGAGAGGATCGAGCATCCAATGGCTGCTCTTCTTTGCTGGGGGGGGGGCCTGCATGCTCTGTTGTATGACTGCCACCTGGTGGAGACCATGTAATAGTACAGGTTGAGGGTGGCAGTGGAAGGGAGGGTTGCGGAACTCTGTGGTGTGCGTGTGCCTCCACATGCATGTGCTCACGAGCATGCTGCAGTGTAGGGGAACACGGGGACAGAAAACAGAAAAACAGGTTTCTTTGGACTAAATGAAGCCTTGTACACTCTGCCTGCCTCCAGCCACACTGTCAGCCATTCACCCAGCCCCATCTGGATGTGTGTGTCATTGGGGGTAGGAGGATGGCCCTCCCTTCCAGCCCCACCACAGGGGCAAACTTAGGGGGGATCATGGCACAGTGGTCTGGTGAGGCAGATGCCAGGTGAGGGGCAGTGGGAACACAGCAGAGAAAGCCAGACCACACCAGCTCCAAGGAGGGAGAAAAACCTGAATTAGAAAAAAAAAAGGGGGGGTCGCTAATGAGCACTTGATGAGACTAGATGTGTCCATACATCGCTCCTCCTCACCGAAGTAAAATAAAGTGTAAAAAGTGTTAAATCGCTCAAACTTATGGCTTATTTTGATATAAGACTGAGTACTGACACAGTATGGATGAGTACCTGAACTCGGGAATGGGGAAGAGCCAAAGAACAGCTGGAAAGGCCTCCAAGAAAAGTGCGGCTTGTGCGCAGGCTGACAGCCATCAAGTGGTCTCTCTCTCAGCTGCGGAAGTGAGTGCCTTGGGGTGGGAGCTGATGGGCCAGGTCCTCACGGCTTTGGAACCATGACTTTGCAAGCTGGAGACCAGAACTGATGACCGGTTGCAGGAGGTATTAACTCTGCAGGCGACTCAAGTGACACTATTGACAGAGGCAGAGGAGTGGATTTCAAGACTGAAGGATGAGCTGCATGGGGTCCCCGGGCAGATAATAGCACTCCAAAAAGAACTGAAAGATATGAAGGAGGTGGTGGACCACCAAGAAAATTATCACTGGAGACTGAACCTCTGTCTCTGAGGGCTGCCACAGGGGATGGAAGGAGGGAGTGCGTTAGATTTTTGTGCTGAATCCTTGCCAAAGCTGTTGGACCTCGAGGTCAAGAATGGGAGACTCAAGTTGGAATGTGCACATCGGGCAGTTATGCCCAGGCCGCCCACAGGGTAGCTGCCTCGCCAAGTGATTATGCAGTTCCACCATTATCCAGATCATGAGGCGGTGCTCTGTGCTTACCGGGAGAAGGGCCAGCTGATGATTGAGGGCCACCGACTCTTTTTATCTCAGGACTACTCGACGAGGCTCCAGAAAAAGAGAAAAATGTTCAACGAAGTCATGGCTGCACTTTGGACCCTCAAGGTCAAAAATGATCTGATTTACCCTGCTACCTTAAATGTCAAACACGAGGGTGCAGTTTACTCCTTTTGGGAAGCAGATAAGGTGACGAAGCTTTCGGATGAATTAAAGAAGAAAGTGAGATGATTTTCAAGCACTGCCAGTGTGGTGAATCTTTAACCGGACATTAACATTGGGGAACAGTTGGGGGAAATATACTGAAGTTCTGTGTTTGTTGTCAGTTTAAAAGCACAGGAAAACTCATTGGAGGTTTATGCTATATTTTCTTTCCCCGTTGGGAAAGTTTTTCCTGTAGCAATCTCACCCCCTCTTCCCACGCTCCTATGATATGAGGTGCAGGGTCCCTAAATATGGCCCTGTTGGGACTTTGTGGACTCATGAAGACTCTGAATCTACTTTCACCTGGTTCTTAGTTTAACTTTTCTGGTTTTATTGATGTTTATTGCCAGGAATCTAGAGAGTCACTGAGGAGACAAGCAATGTCTGGGGTATCTGAAGGGTACTGGCGGGGGGTTACTGCTGATTATAGGCAGGAGATAGCTCATGGGTGGGCTTGTTGGTCATACGTGGGGTGGATGCCTTGAGCCTAAGGCCTGTGCCGGGACTGACTTGCGGGAGCTCAGTTGAGAAAGCGGGCCGGCTGGGTTCCCTTTTCTTTCCCTTTCCATTCTTTTTGCTTTTATCAAGTCCTGGTCTGAGGGTGAAAGGGCTGGCATGCAAGCCAGTGCATGGCTACAAGGATATATGGTTTTTTTTCCCCACTTCCAGAAGGGAACTCGGTGGGGCACATCTCCTGAAGCTGGGCTTATTTACATAGATGGGCCTTGAGGGGCCCCAGGGCGGCTTAGCACTCTGTGGAGGTGGAAAATGGCTACCTGGACCTGATTGGGTGATCTGCGCATTTCCAGGGTGTTCCGCCCTGGGGGCAACCTCCTTGGCAATTATAGATGGGAGAAGGAAATAGTTGCGCGAACAAACCATATACTCTAGGGGGTACAGAAGGTGGGACATGGACGAGTATGGGGATTTTACTGAAATTTAAGCATATGTGGCAGATAGTGTCAAAGAGGAGTGTTGGGGAAATTGGGATTTGCTGTCAGAATCCCAAAGTGAAACGTAAAGAAGAGGCATGACAAGCTATGACTGCTGAGGGAAAAGGGGGAGGGCAGGGAATGTTGAAGATGGGTTTTGAAAATGTTGGGGGGTTAGTTGAATTTATTCAAGTTTGTTGGTTTGTTTTTATTGTGTCAGTGTTCAATTGTTCTTGCACACATACTTGCAGTTCTAAAAACATGGTGTATCAGGTGCACAGGAGATGTGGGAGGACATGGAGAGAGCCACTTGCTAGTTGCATCAGGACTGTGGAAACATGTATCACTGTACAGATGGGGGTAATTGTGATAATGTTATATACTGTCAATGGCTAGCCAACAATACCTAACTGTATGTTCTTGGAATGTGTGAGGGATGACAACCCCAGCGAAGCATACCAGTCTCCTCTGAGCCTTGCAGAGACAGGGGGTGCAAGTCGCCATGTTACAGGAGACACATCTTACAGCAGCAGAGCACGTAAAGTTGGCACGGGGCTGGGTGGGAAAATGTTTTGCAGCCTCATTCAAGGCTCATAAGCAAAAGGTCGCTATCCTTCTACACAAATACCTTCCATTCCAGGTGCAGTGGGTGGTTAAGGACCAGACTGGGGGTAGGTACATCTTTGTTGTGGGAGAGTTATGGGAGGAGCAGGTGACGTTTGGTAACATATATGCCCCAGCTGTATTTGAAGCTTCATTTTACAGCACTATCCTCTCCATTTTGATTAGCGAGCAGTTCCTGGGCCTGCTTCATGGGGGAAACTTGAATTGCACTCTGGATTCCAGTCTAGATAACTCCCAGGATAGAGATCGACAGCACAAGGCAATCTGCCAATGGCAAGGCGATTGATAGAGCTGGGGATGATAGACGGCTGGCAGGAGGGGAACTCTGGGGCCAAAGAATATACCTTCTATTCTAATCTACATGGCACTTGGTCGAGGATAGACTATATGTTTTCCCACAGGCCTGGTATGAGAGGTTGCAGGCCGTGCAACATAGTCCTATCCACATCTCCAACCGTGCCATGGTGGTTATGTCCCTGATCATGAACAAGCCAAGGGAGGGGCCCCCACTGGAAATTCCTGACTTATCTACTGGGGGATAAAGCCTTTAGGGAATACCTGGAGGAGCAGTGGGGGATTTATTGGGCAGCGAATGCGAATTCCCCTACAAGTAAAGCCATCATTTGGGACGGAGGAAGGCATTTATGAGGGGGATGATTAATAAATATGTAGCTAAAGTAAAGAGGGAAAAACAAGCTAAAAGGGTGGAGTTGGAAAGGCAGGTGCAAGAATTAGAGAGGCATGCTGCAGATGGAAAGGAGTACATAGTTAGAGTTCAGTTGAAGGCAGCCATGCATACTCTGAATGCTTTACTCAGTGGGGAGGCCAGAAAGGCATGGTCATTCGGGAAAAAAATGTTATACGAATGGGGCAACAAACCAGGTCTCCTGATGGTTAGGCTGATGCAGGCAGAGAGGTGTCCAGTTCATATCACGGCAATCAAAGATAGACAAGGGGTGCTGCATAAGTCGGCAGAGCAGATACAGGAGTGTTTCTGGAGGTTTTATGAAAAACTATGTATGACAGAAGGGGGAGGGGGGACGAGGGATCTGGGGAAAGCCTTTTTGGACGCTCTGAAATTACCCAAGTTGACAAGGGAACAAAAGTGTGCTTTAAATGGCCCTATTACGAGGGGTGCAGGCCATTCAGGGACTGCAGAGTGGGAAGGTGAGTGGGCTGATGGTTACCCGGTAGAATATTATAAATGCCGGTGGAGACCACGTGATGCAGGGTGCCGAGTAGCAGCTCCTCCGTGTAGCTCCAGCCTTCCTACTTGATATTTGGTTATTTTGGACTGCAAAACTACCTAAAACCCTCCACTTTCATCTAATTCTGCCTTCTAACCATCCTGGGATCTGGATTAACGAGTTTGAATACCGATGGAGGTCTACATGAAAAAAGCGCAGCAGAAGCACACTCCACCAGTCACCCCCAAGAAGGCCCCGAAGAAATCTCGGGCCTCGAGTGGGCTAGACAGGCCTGAACACTCTAGCCAGGTCTTGGAGCAGGAGCCATTAACCCTGAACAGGTTCTTAGAAGAGTTTAAACCCTTCCATGAGGAAGTAAAAGAGATTTCGATGGAGCTTAAAGCCCTTTCTAAAAAGCTGGATGAGGTCTCTGTCACAACCTCGGATAATAATGCTCGAATTGTGTCTTTAGAGAAGTGCCTGGAAAAGGTAGACCCTGTGCTTGTGGCTATGCAGCAGAAGCTTTCCGCAGCAAATATTAGAGGATCTCGAGGGCCGTAGCTGAAGGAACAATGTTGTTATATTGGGGCTACCAGAGGGCGAAGAAGGCCAGAATGCCATTGTATTTGTACTGAAGCTGGTGGAAAGGATTGCCGGTCCCTCTCTGTTCGGGTCTACATATACCATCGAGAGGACACATAGGTCCATACGGCCAAAACCTCCCTTAGGGGCTGCTCCTTGCCTATCATATGCCGTTTTTTAAATTATTTAGAGTGGCAACACTTCCTGACAAAAGCAAGGGACCTACAAGAAGTCCGATGGGAGAATACCAAGCTTAAAATAGTGCAAGACCTACCAGGATCTGTCCAGCAGAAGCGTACAGCATTGCATCCTATTGTGTCCAGGATTATCGCTGCTGGGCTCAAGTTCAGAATGGGGTACCCAACCAGGCTGCAAGTACTAGTGGCTGGAACCTAGTCAGCTTACGAAGATCCAGATACTGCTCTCTCTGGCCTTAAACTGGCCCTGCCTGACCTGTTTCGAGACCCATGAAGAGTCTTGCATTTATGATGATGGGCAGCCTTGAATTGCTAGGCTGATTCTGCTTTCTATGAAGCATGAAGGAAATGAATGCAATCACCTGTCTGAGTTCGGGAGAACCCGATATTGAAAGATGCAGAGTCATCACTTTGTTGTGTTCATTTGTATTGGGACACTTTCTCATTGAATTCAAGCCTGGGACTGACGTTTCTACCAAGGGACTGTTTCGAATGAGTGGTTTGCTTACTTGGAGGAGGGTGTTTTTTGTTTCAGTTCTAGTTTGAAGCCCAATTGTTCCTGCAGTAAGGGGACAGTTGACTTGTACCCCCTTTGGCTCACTATTCAATTTTTGGATAGCGTATTTTAAGGGATGTGCTGGGCTTTTCTTTCTTATTTGTGCAGTGGTGCACTTTCACTCCAGAGCCACAAGAGGGAGCTCAGATCATACGCTTCACAACTTAGCGTTAGTTGCCAACTCAGGACTTGCTCCTTCTGCACGGCTCTCTACTCGAGGCCTGCGTTATTCAACACACCTCTTATTGGGTTACTTTGTCCGGGTGTTGGCAAGATCCCATGACAATCTGGCCCTGTCTCCTATTACCAGTCACCTGGGGTACTGGGTGATTATGTTTTGCTAGCAGGCTGCATGTATCCTTTTAAATATGTTAGTACATTTGCTGTGCCCACATTATATAAGCCGAGCACTTCCCTCTAGCTACCAGGAGTTGGTTAGGTAGCAGGATTTTCTTGGAATGCTGACTTCTTTTTTAATTTCCACTTAACGTTTACATGTTCTTAATGGGGGCTTGCTGAATCTGTTTGGGGCTGTGGGGCAATGTCGGGAGGCTGGGGGGTGAGGAAGGGACGTGGTATTTTGTTGAGCGTTGTTTGTGACAGTTGGGATGGTTGGGTGGGGGTCTATGGTCAGACCTAAGGGATTAGCTAACTTATGTTATATGGGGCTTTATGGGGGCGGGGAAGATTTGGTTTGTGTTGGAGGGGAGGGCTGGGTGGGGTACAGCAGTATTCAAGGATTTGAATGTGGTTCCTCATTGCTATTACACTGAGATTATCGTTCTGAGCTTATTATTACTGATCTAGATGGCTAATAATGTAGCCTTTGCTACTTGGAATGTGAAGGGGATAAGGAAAAAATCCAAACAATACCAGGTGCTTAAGCACTTACGTTTATTGCGTTCCCAGATAACGTTTTTACAGGAATCCCATTTACTACAGTCAGAAGCTTTACAACTAAGGAGGCAACAGGTGGGTCAGGTTTTTAATGCCTCGGGTCATGCTAATTGTTAACAGAAGCATTCCCTTTATTTACTCACAGGTTATTAAGGATCCGGGGGGGCAGATTTGTTTTGGTTTAGGGCACTCTTTGGTCCACGCCACTTTTACTCTGTAGTATTTATGGGCCTAATACAGATGACCCTGGCTTTTTTGTGAGGCTGATTACTATTATTCTCCCTATGCTTCCTATTACAATCATCATGGGAGGCGACTTTAACTTGGTCTTGGACCCTAACATGGATAGGTCCGGTAGTAGAGTGAGGGGATTGTCCCCTTGGCAAAGGGCTTTTAGAGACTTGTTGGATCAGTGCGGGTTATATGATGTTTGGCGTGTTTTGCATCCTAACTCCAAGGAGTATACTTTCAGCTCGCTGGTGCACGGATCACAGTCCCGCATAGATTACCTATTAATTTCCCAGGGGCTCTTGCCGGGGGTTATGTCTGCTTCAATTCAGCCTGGTCCTATTTCCGATCACTCCCTGGTGGTATGCAATTTAGCTTTTCTTAATACGCCTAGAAGGGAGACCCATTGGAAATTAAATGAACAATTATTAAAGGATGCCAGGTACTGCAACCTTATAAAAGAACAGATCGAGTTCTTCTTCTCTACTAACCTGATAGATAGTACAGAGATGGACATTTTATGGGGCGCCTTCAAGGCTTACATGTGGGGAATTCTTATCAGTTTAGCTACTAAGAGGAAAAGGGCACAAGAAGCAGAATTATTATCCTTACTGTCCCAAGTACGGTCCCTAGAAGCTAACTTTTCTGCCAGCACCCTGAGTAAAGACAGGAAGAAACTTTTGGTAGCCAGAGACAGATATTTAGACTTGTTGAGGGAAAAGGCAGAGTTAGCCATTATCCGAACTAGAGCTAGTTATATGGATCAGGGAGAAAAGGCAGGGCATCTGCTAGCGTTTAAGGTTAAAGCAACAGGAATCTGCAAGATTTATTCCACCAATCCGGGCTCAGTTGGACGGGTCTCTGAGGGTATCTCCTTCCGAGATAGTGCCATAGTTTGCATTGTATTACAAGCAATTATACAGGGACATGGACTGTCCTCCTCCTCTGGAGATGCTGGAAGTGTATTTAAGGGACTCCCATCTTCCTACCCTATCAGAGTCACACAGGAGCTTCTTGTCCTCATTAGTATCCCTGGAGGAAATTTCGGAGGTCATCAAGGCCTTGTCTTCGGACAAAGTTCCAGGGCCGGACATTTTTTCCTCATTATTTTATAAAGTTTTTTGAGAACAATTATTGCCGGTGCTTCACTGGCTATACCTACATATTCTCTCTGGGGTTGCTGTAGATGCCCACTTGTTTGAAGCCCTGATTGTTCTTCTCCCCAAACTGGATAAAGACCCTGAGTTAGTACAGAGTTATAGGCCTATATCAATTTTAAACCAAGATATTAAAATCCTTTTGAAGATATTGGCTGATAGGTTAACCTTGGTTCTTCTGGACCTGATTGGCATGTCCCAGGTCAGGTTCATGAAGGGGCGTTCATTTTCAGATCATCTGCACACCCTGTCACATGTTTTTCAGAGCCCAGGGATGCCATCTTTCCTGCTGGGTTGGTCTCCCTGGACGCCGAGAAGGCATTCGACTGTGTGAACTGAAATTTTCTATTTCAGGTTCTTAAGGCCTTCCATTTTCCTACCATGTTCATAGACTGGATTCATGCTCTATACTGAGCTCTGTCAGCTAAGATTTCAGGAAATGGTGCATTTTCTAAACCCTTCTTTTTATATTCAGGTACCAGACAGGGATGTCCCTTCTCCCCTCTCCCCTCTCCCCTCTCTTATTTAATCTATATTTGGAGCCTCTTATTCAAAATATCCTTAACAATGTGGGGATACAGGGCATTCGGGTGGGGTGCAATGAGATCAAGATTACAGCATATGCTGATGATCTTCTCCTTTATCTATCCCATCTGGTGTCATCTATCCTGGCCTTGTTGGGGGAAATTGCCAAATTTAGCTCCTTTTCAAATTATAAATTAAATGCTAATAAATCATCCTTTTTTCCCCTTAACCATAAGGTCTTTAAGACTGATATTACCCCTTTCAGCCTGTGTTGGGCATCCCGGGTGTTAAAATACTTGGGTATTAAACTAACGCGTAACCCCTCCTCATGGTTCAAAGAAAATTTGGAACCTCTTTCCCAGTTAATTGTCCAGGACCTGGATAGATGGTCCAAGCTCATGGTTTCATTATGGGGCCAAATCAATATAATCAAGATGAATGTTTTTCCCCACCTTTTTAACCCCCTTTCTCACTTTAATTCATTCATCCCATTATCTTGGTTCCAAAAAATGCACAGAAGTTTTACCAAATTTATTTGGTTCAACAAATACCCCCGATTAGCATACTATAAGCTGGCCGCCTCTAAAACTGATGGGAGACGGCGGATTCCTCACTTGGCAATCTATTACTGGGCTAGTCATCTTGCTAAATGCCTGAAGTGGGTGAGTCTGGGTCCTGAGAGTTTGAGACTGATTTGGCTCAACATTGAACTGGACTTAATCCGGTCTATGAACATGGATCCCCTAACTTTGTTTTATGTCAAATTGTCTCTTTTACAAGGTGATGGTAAATGTCCCACTTTTATGATTTCACTAAAAGTGTATGCGCAGCTCTGTTCTTTTTTGCAATATACTCCATACCTGGACTTGTCCCAGTCTATTTGGCAATCCCCGGCCTTCACTATAAATAAGCAGTTGATTTCCCACACATGGTTGCCCCATGTGGGCAATGGGATAGTATCCACATTCTTGGACGATGAGGGAGCATGGCTTCTTGTAACTAAATTTACCCAGAAATTCAGCATCCCAGTATCTTTGCAATTTAAGGTTTTTCAATTAAAGCACTTGTTCACCACTGTGTTGGGTAGTACCTCCCCTCACCCTCCGGCTTTTGCACTGATTCTGGATATTTCCTCTTTATTGGGTTCTTCTAGTGTCATTTCTAAAATATATCAAGTCTTGTTTCATCGATGGTATGGGGGCTCCTATGGTCCGACCAGGTTCTGGGGTTCTATTTTTCCCCAATATACCTTTAGCTGGCTGGTCTTATGGAAGTTCTGTCATAAATATGTGTCTTAAGACAGATTACACCTTATGCAATACCACATTTTACACAACTTGTATTATACTCCAGTTAAATTAGCGAGATGGGGTCTTCTTGAGTCAGACGTATGTACCAGATGTTCCCAGGGAGAAGGAACACTCCTTCACATATTCTGGTCATGTCCCAAAATAATTCCTTTGTGGGATTCTATTAAAACTAATCTGGACCCATTACTGGGTTTTTTGGGACTGTTTCACACCTGATATTTGCCTCTGGGGTGATCTGTCCTCCATCAAGGTTAAGGCTCAGAGATTTCATATCTCCATGATTGCATTACCTGTCAAAAAACTTATATTAAGGCATTGGAAAGATAAGGTTAGTCCGACATCTCAGGAATGCGTGAACGAAATCTTTGCTAACCTTCGCACAGAGAAAGCCATAGCTAGTCTCCACAATCAGTTGTCAACCTACAAACGTATCTGGGATCCCCTTCACACCTTAATCATGGTTACATGGATATAAGTGTTGTTACCCATTAGTTATTCCTGTACACATATGGCTATTGATATAGGAGTTCATGCTATAATATGGCATTATACTGCTGTACGGGGGGGGGGTTGGAGGGATGGGCAGGAGCAGTTTAAGTATTGTACTGTGAACAGGTTGTATATGTTACAATTGCTGCCTCCTACATTGTGAAAATGTGTTAATAAAGTTTGAATTAAAAAAAAAAGAATATTATAAATGCCTGGTGGGGCAGTTGGCTGGTCCACTATGCAGTACTTTTCAGCAGGTAGAAGGGGAGATACTGAAGCTTCCAGAGACATTCTCAGATGCAGTGATCTGTTTGATCCCTAAAGCCGGGAAAGATATCTCTGAGTGTGCCTCCTATAGGTCGGTATCACTTTTGAATTGCGATGCTAAGATTTTGGCAAAGATCTTGGTGGCTCAACTGGAAGTAGAGTTGCCTGATATTGTTTACCCAGACCAGACGGGGTTTATTAATGGATGTCTCTCATACCACAATGTGAGGAGACTTCTGAATGTGATCTGAAGGGTGGCTAAGCAGAAAGAAGACACCTGTGTCATATCCATGGATGCTGAAAAAGACTTTGATCGGGTGGAATGGGGCTATTTGTTTGAGACATTAACGCGGTTTGGACTGAGGAACAATTTGGTGGGTGGGGTGCAGGCACTCTATAATGCTCCCTTGGCAAAGATACTAGTAAATGGCACACTCTCGGAGGGATTCAGTTTAGGCTGGGGTATGAGGCAGGGCTGCCTGCTATTCCCACTACTCTTCACCTTGGTGGTGGAGCCACTGGTGATAGCAATCCGGCAGGAAGAGGGAATTCGAGTTGTGCAGAGGATTTCAGGGGAGCAGCACAAACTCACAATATATATGGATGATATGTTGCTTTTCATCACAGAGCCCTAAGTCTCCATGCCTGTTCTCCTGCAATTGGTGGGGAAATGTGCACGGTTTTCGGGTTACAAGCTTAATCTTGATAAATCTGAACTCATGAGACTCCCTAAGACAATGAGACAGGATCAAGGATGGGACTTTATGAAGGTGGGAGGACATTTCACATATCTGGGGATCAAAATTGGTGGTCCCTGGGCTCCCTGTATGACCTGAATTATGTTCCTATTCTTAGGACCATAGAGGCTGATTTATGAAGGTGGATGTCACTCCCGATTTTCTGGCTTGGGCGAATTAACTTCATTAAAATGAATATCCTCCCTAGACTGGTATACATTATACAGATGATGCACATGGGAATTTCTAGGAGGGATGTTAGGAGATTGGAGGGTATGCTCTCCTCATTTATAAGGAAGGGAAAGAGCCCGAGGGTCAGCCTACAACATCTCAAGGCAGACACAGAGAGGGGAGGACTAAATTTTCCAAATATAGGAAATTATTATTTAGCTACTCAACAGAAATATATCCAGGATGGATACATATGCCCCTGACAGCTCAGTGGCTAGACCTTGAGCAGTGGGGTTATAAGGCAAGGCTCTCTGCATACTTAGAGAAACAGGGTCTTGGGGCATATAGAGGGCAGGAGTCCAGGAACCCGCTGGTCCTGGCAGCACTAGACAGTTGAGGCAAACTATTTAAGTGGAGGGGGCAGTGTCAGTGGACACATATATGGTGCTGGTAGCCGGTAATCCATATTTCTTGCTTGGTTGGGAAGACCCTGGGTTTAAGTTATGGGAAAAAGGGGGGATAAGAAATTTGCAGGATCTCTGTGGTGGGGGTGGAGGGTGGGTCTCTGCTCTTTCCTGGACCTGCTTCAGCGATTAAACCTGGGGGATGGGCATTTGTTTAGGTACTTCCAAGTTAGGGCCTATATGGTGGGGTTGGCAAGAGAAGGGCCTGGAATAGTGGAAATGAAGAAAATAGAATAGCTTATTCTGGGTTCAAAGCAGGATGCAAAAGGTTTTATAGGGAAAGCTGTCAGGGAATCTAGACACTGTATGCTGGATCTTTTGCTCAAGACCCGTAAACTTTGGAGCTGGACCTGGGTGTTCAGATACAAGAGCGGGACTGGGCGGTGTTACTCTCCATGCATATGGGGCTTCTACTCTGTAATAAGTTTAAGGAAGTTTTTACAAATTCATACATAGGGTATATAGCCCCCTGTACATAGTCCATAAAAATCATCCTGCTATGTCCCCGCAATGTGGAAGATATGGTCAGGAGGTGGGCACATACATTATTTGTTTCTGAACCTGCCCTGTCCTACAGCAGTTTTGGAGAGCAGTGGCCCTGGAGGTGGGGAGGATGGGGGGCAGGTTGATCCTGCTGGACCCATTGACATGCCTATCTGGAGTGGAATCAGAAGAAGGGGGGACTGGGAGCCACTGCTGAGGTGGGTGAGTCTTCTTTTAATTTTGGCAAGACATTGCATTCAAAATACGTTGGTGTCCTGCCCAACCCACAGTACAATGTTGGCGCACGTTGGCAGTATGTACCTTGGCCTTGGAGAGATTGACCCTTCTTGTCAAGGACAGGCTTAACCATTTCACCAGGGAATGGGCTCCCTTTCTGGAGGATTTAACTCCACAAGAAAGTGTGCTTCTCTATGATGGGACAGACTTATAACAGAATGGGCCATATTGTTGTAGCACCTGAACACCCTATCTGTGCACCTTTTATTTACTTATAGCTATATATTTTTGAAGAGAAACTTTAGAACAACTCTCTGACATGAGATTGTACCTAAAATTGTGGTACACTCATTATTTTGTGTTAATGGATTTTGTAATTTACTGTGACTGTATGTGTGTGCTTCTATATGAATAAAATTATTTTTTATGAAAAAAAAATAAATCACCCCATTTGAGTATTTTTTTTCCAAAATGGAAAACTAAACCTCAGTGGCTGCCTGAGAGCATACTACCTCCTTACTCGCTCGCTCCTGATGCCTACTTCCTGCCCTCCTACTTTCACATTCTTTCTTGCAAGCAAATGATTTTTTATTAATATAATTGCAAAAGTTCTTTTTTTAGTTTGGTTAGCTTAGCCTAACTCAGAGGCAAGCTGATTCCAGTCTCACAGCCTGTATCAGCCCATATGGTGGGGATGGGACACCTGAGCACTAAGAGAGAGAGAACAAACTCACTCTGTTCTCCAGGACACCTCACTTCAACTGCATCTCTCTCACACCCCAGCAGCTCCTATGCATGGCAGACGTGCATGCACATTGGAGTGTGTAGACCACATGCTGCCCTGCAAAGATGGTGACATGATGAATGATGTTGCCACTAGGTTTGGGCTACCTGACAGGTAGTTGGATAGGGTAGTTCATGTATCTGTCTATTTTAATCAGGTAGGGTACATCAGGTTCATATACCAATGCAACAGTGACAAGATTACAGTGCGGAGTCAATACAGTGCCAGATCATGGTGACAGACATATTCGGTGAACTCTCTGTGCCCCCCCCTTCCCAAGATCCACCCCCCCCCGAGTTGGTATGTTTAGTAAGGGGTGTGTGAGGGGCACGGGAGGTACAGCACCCCACAAACAGAGAGAGATCACTGAATATGTCTGTCACCATAGTTTGGCACTGAATTGACTCTGTGCCTTAATTGTGTCACTGTGATGCTATGGAACCCCTCAGATTATGTTCCACCCTTACCTGGTTTACTAATGTTGTAATCGGGTAGGGAAATTTTAAATTACCCAGCCCAACTACCAGATCCAATTACCCAACCTGATTGCAATATTATCTAAAACCCTTCCAGACTGAATGCAAAAAGATACTCTAAATACTCATAATGTATATGTTTGTTTTTGATGTATTGTTACATGTTAAAAATGTAATAAAATCTAAGTTTAAAAATAGGGATTAATTGTATTCCTCATCCATGCTCCAGCTGGTAAAGTGTTACTAGTTTCAATTAGAAAAGGACACAATAAATATTGCAATGGTTGGTGTTTACTGTTTGCAGGAAGCTCAATGTTCTAACATTCGTATGTTTCAGAATACCCTATTCCTTGCAACTTACAATGAGCTCCCTGCAAACAGTAAACACAAAGCATTGCAATATTTAGGCTTGTCTCTCTTTTATGACTAAAATCGGTTAACTATTTACCCGCTAAGGGAGATGTGAGGAACACTAGTAATTACCTGTTACCTGTCTCAAACTACCCAACCCAGGAATTACACTGTTATGTTGGGTAGGGTAGTACATTACCTGAACTACCCTACCGAGCCATAAATAGGCAATACCCACACTACCTAACGCAGCTACCTGTCAGATAGCCCACGTCTAGTTTCCAGGTGCGACCTGGGAATAGGAGGAATAAAGCAATATACACAGTGAGTACAAGCACTTTACATGGTAGCAATGCCAAGAGAAACAAGACACATTTCAGGTACAGTACAGTCAGCATTAAGCCTTAACTGCAGTGAGTTGTTAACTCATTGTTTAATGAGTTGCTTTTTGGTTATATTGTTTATCTAATTATTTGTTTTTAAACATTCAATTTGAGTATACATTTAATGTATACCTGTTGATATTTTTAAAGTATTGTAGAAAATATTTAGATGCCAAACAAAAAGCTAACAGTTCATTACCCACTGGTTTGGAAAATAGCCAATGGCTGTGCTTTAAACTCATTGCTTTTGAGTTTAGATAGCGGATTAACAACTCAGTAGCAGTCAAGTTGCTTTACAATTTAATGCTGACTATGTTGTTCATTAGTGGGTAAAATAAACAACACAGCAGGGGTTGCACTAGAATAATAAAATTACATAATACAAAGATTAGTAAGAACAAATAAATTAAGACTGCGTACATTAAAAACATGGATCAGTTAATTCTCAGTTATGTACAGACTATTCTGCAAAGTATGCCTTCTTAGTAAGTCCATACCACTTGGTGTACATTTTAGGGCCTATGGAGCAAACTACCTGTAATCCATTATAAGTAAAATCAATAAGATTATTTTCTTCTTAGCTGGGAAGCAGGGTAGATACTTTCCTGTTTCTTTTCCTTTAGACAGCACAGCCTTTACTTTGCAGTTGTTGAACCCTATGAAGGCACGTAATGACACCCTTGGTAAGCCAAGAGACATCTCATAAGTCACATTTACCTATATAAGAGTGTCTGGATGATTTAGAAATATACACTCCTGTTGGCTAAAAATAATGTTGTGATTTATAATGTAGAACTAATTATCATACTTGCTGAGCTTGTCCCACTTTTGAGCAATTCTGGGGTGCAGTTATACCTATTGTAAATGATTTTTATTTATTTATTTAAAGTTGATAACTGGGAAAAGCACCATGAGATGAAGCTCATCTCCAGGTGCGAACCGAGGGAAAGGGAACAAAGGGAAAAAGGTAGAAAAGGTAGACTAAAAACACATAAAAACACAAATGATATTCTTGGCGTTAGCTTTCCTCAAGAATATCATCTCTCTCTCTCTTTTTTGGTTGGTGCCCACTAAGACCTTCTCTACCACTAACAAATGCCTTTTTCATATTAAATATGTTACTAGACACTAGTTGTAAACTGTGGCACCAACATTTCCATAATAGAAGAAAACTGTATGTTCAACTTAACAAATGCAAGCGATCACATCTTAATTACACCTAGTGTAACTATTGATTGACACATTTTTGGTGGCTGCCATAGGAAACATATCAAACAGAAGATAATTCTTCTGAGGAATGATTTTTTTTCAGCTGAATATTTTTTTCTTTAGTGGAATAAATCAATGTCTGCCTCACCCTGTGCTTGTCCAGATCTACGTGTAGAATTCTGGGAGTAAGTGGTATTTCATTTTTCTTTATAGCCTATGATCCAAAACAACTAACCCTGCTGCTGGTGTTATGTATGTTTGTTCCTGAAACTTCCCTGTTCTGTTATACTCATGCATAATACATGTAATATTGAAGGTCATGTACTTCGAATAAATTTTTCTTGCAGAGCTACACTGATAAAAAAAAAGTGTCAATGAAGAATAAACACCAAAGACAATTAGACAGCACCACTGAGTTCTTAAGTTGTGATTTTATCCATAACATATTCTTGTAACTGTAAGAAAATGAAAACAATGCTACACTGGGTGGCCACTTCTATAATCATAGCCACTGTATTTTCCATGAAAGTACTGCAAATCTATTGTTGTTGAACCATATCTGTAAACTGGCGAGATAATTATGCAGCTTGTTTACAATTTTTGCATTGTGGTATATATAATACTGCATCATTAGCATAAAGATCTATTTTACAGGGTGCACAAACTATTACTAATGTTCAATCCCACATTACTAACAGGCACTGACTCACAAAGGAGAGGATTTTCCTACAGTTATGCCAACAAGGTAGTAAAAGTCAATAAATCAGGTATCTGTTTTAAACTTTCTTCAATAACTGAAACCACGTTTTCTTGAGACAGCATTAAGTACATAACTTAACAGTATGTAATCAATAAGACATGAGGGGGTGTGAGTTAGTTCTAATGCACAACTAGGGGGCATAGTGAGGCACAAGGCCACAGGCTGAGTGCATTCAGTCACCTAGCCATGCATTAGAACTGTCTAACACGCTTCCCGGGAGTAGCTTATTGTGCTTATAAAATGGGTCTATGTATTCTAAATGGGGTTCTAGTTTTAGCCATGCGTTAGACACGCCTAATGCACAGCTAACAACCAAAGTGCTTGAAATCCTTTGCAGATTTTATAAATAAGGACAGAGCATGTAGCAAAGAGTCGGCATATTATTGAGTTCTTACTAATAGATAAAGATCATTTTTTTACATCAGGTGTTCCCAAGATATGTACCCAAAAACAGACCTTATAATATAAGCAAGGTGTTAGAAGTGCTGCAACATAGGAGAACTTTTTTTGAAGGATAAACATTGTAATGTGCTGTGTGCCCATAATTTTTCTTCTGAGAAAATAGTGAAGTTTGTAAGGAAGGAATTTTTTTCCTTGTATACTAGAAGTGTGTCATTTGTTATTATAGATATAGTTTTAAAGTAAAGAAACTGAAGGTACTCTTGCTCTTGCCAAACCAGTGGATTCAGGTACGCTGCCATAATAATATTACTAGTGTTTTTTTCTTTATTGTTAGCTGAGTCACTCAGATGAGACTTGGTGACAGGTGACAGACTACTTAGATGAAAAAGTCATGGCACTCACCCCCAAATAGAACAAACAAAGGTCCATTCAAGAAATAGTGCAAAACTTCTTGTTTATTCACAAATAAGTGGAATCAGAACAGCCTTAGAACTGGAACAGGCACATAAAAACCACTATGACTCTAAAGGTTTTTTTTTTAATTTCACTGTGCAGTGTTGGGGTGAAGTCAGGAAACTTCACCCCACTACACATACTGGGCCCAATTCACAAAAGGGTGTCTCTCATTCTGTGTCTATGGCAAAAATCTTTTGTCAATAGGGTTCATTGTGAAGTTCACAGCTTTGCACCAACTATACTGGTGAACTTAAAATATGCGGCTTCTCATTGTCTGCCAGTCTATTCCATGTGTTCACCACTTGTTCTGTGAATTTGTTCTTCCTGTTGTTTCCCTTGAAACTTGCTCCCTTCTATGACATTGAATATCCTCATGTCCTTTCATTCTGGTCCATCTTGAAGAGCTGCAGTCAGTATTGTGGTCTTATCCCTTCTAGTTTCGTGAATGCTGTAATCATGTCTCCCCTGAGTCTTCTTTCCATGGAAAACAGTGTCACTTCTGCCAGCTGGTCCTTCAGTTTCACTTATTTATCACACTGTCCAGATCTGCCATAATTTAAGTATTTGTTAAACCATTTTAAAGTATTCTTTGTTAAGAAAAGAAATATAGCTGCTTCCTGCCTTGTTTATTGAAATCCAAAGCTTTCTCAGGCAAAACCTGCAAAAGCAAGGAAGAACAGGTACTGCTACAGGGGAGACTGAAATGTTCCCAATGAGATTTAGGACATAAAATGAATGATTATTAAGTTCTAATTTAACTATACAGCTTCTGAATAAATAATGAGATGTATCACCAAGATTCAGGAAAAGTAAAAACAATATTTTTATAAAAATATTTTTTTAAACCGTCATGTAATTTAGTGTTGACACTTACAAACAGCATTGACAGAAATAATTCTTAATGGTTAAACTCCAAGCTTTCAGTTAAAACAAATTAAGTTTCTAGTCCCAATGATTCCAAATTAATGCCTTTTGAAAGATAACACCTTCCTGCCAAAAGATAACACCTTTAAAAGGGATAACTTTGAAACCATTGCAACTATAAATCAAATTTTTGTAAAAATGAAAGCTTGGAGTCAGCTAAGTTGATATTGATATAAGATATTGCTTAGCTACCATTTATGGCTATATAAAAATATAAAATTTTTCACTAAATTTAAGGTCTGTTATTTTTTAACAACGTATTATACCAACATGTAAAAACATGTAGTGACATGAAAATATTGTATTATTTTGATCTGTTTATGTTGACTGGACTTCAAACTTTCATTTAAAAAAAAATGTATTTTTTTCCCTGTCTTCTCTCCTGTGAAGCTTTTCCTCCAGTCTTGGGGTACAGGAGGTGTTGGAGATAATCTCAAAGCGGCGACCTACACAGTGTGATATAGATCCAGGTCCGACACTCCTTTTGGTTGGATGTCCGGACCTGATTGGTACTCTGGTTGCTGAGGTTGTCTGGAGTTTCTTGAGGAGTGGGGTCTTTCCGTTGTCCTTGAAAGAGGTGTTGGTTAGGCCCCTTTGAAGAAGCCCTCACTGGACCCAGACTGCCTTAGCAATTATAGGCCGGTCTCAAACCTCCCATTTTAAGGGAAGGTTATTGAAAAGATGGTGGTTGTGCAGCTTGAGAGACACTGTGCCTCTTCCTCTGTCTATAAGCCTTTCCAGTCTGGGTTCCAGGTGTGGCATAGTATGGAGACAGCACTGATAAGGGTGCTTAATGATCTCCTAATGGTGAGGGACAGGATAGCCCGTATAGTCTTGGTTCTCCTGGACCTCTCGGCAGCAATTGACACTGTGGATCATGAGGTGCTGCTTGACCACTTGTGGTTCTTATGTGGCCTGCCAGTATTGTCATCTACTGGTTCAAGTCATACCTGACAGACAGAGTGCAGAGTGAAAATGGAACTTGTTTCATCGACTCCAAAAAGACTCTGTGCTGTGGGGTTCACAGGGTTCGGTCTTGTTTCCCTTACTGTTCACGGTGTCCATGCTCCCACTATGGGACATTATCAGTTGGTATGAGCTGGGTTTTCACTGCTATGCAGATGATACCCAGCTGTACCTGTCCTGTGCACACAAAAATCAGTTCTCGAATTCTGCATTTAACAGCTGCCTCAAGGAAATCTAATCCTAGATGACTCATAACTGGCTTAAGCTTAACCCAGACAAGACTGAGATACTGGTTGTGGATCCAGGTCACTGAGGGGGGGTGGGGGATCACCCCTCCAACTTAGTGTTCGGGGTGTTTCCCTTGTCCTCTCTAGTCAGGTGAAGGATTTAGGTGTTATCCTAGGTGTTGGCCATGGTTAAAAGTGATTTCTATCATCTTAGGAACATTACCCAAATTCAAGCACTGATTCCCCCAGAGGACCTGACCATACTGGTGCATGCTTTCGTCACTAACAGGTTGGACTACTGCAATGCCCTGTACCTTGAGTTATCTGGGGGAAACCTTCACAGGCAGCAGTTGGAGCAGAATATGATGGCAAGACTTTTGACTGGGGTGAGGAGATCTGAACATATCATTCCAGTCCTCTGTGGACTGCACTGGCTGCCAGGCAGGTGGAGGGTTGTCTTCAAGATAGGGTTCCTTACCTACAAGACCCTGCATGAAAGGGGCCCCATTTATCTGCAAGATCTTCTTGTTCTTTATCAGCTAGACTGCTGAGGGAGGCCTCCTTGGGGTTACCAGGGTTAGGTAGCAGCATTAAGGAGATAGGGCATTTGCAGTGGCCATACCTACCTTGTGGAATTCCTTATCTGGCAATTTAAAGGAGGCCCCTTGGTAGAAGACTTTAAAAAAGGATTAAAACATATCTGTTCCATCAGGCTTCTATTGACTGAATTATATTTACAAATTACATATTTTTTTATGTATTTGCATTTATGATGGTTTTATTATTGCATTGTTTTGCTGCACGGTGCTCAGAGTCCCAGGAATTGGATGCCTTATAAATAAAAATATCTATCTATCTATCTATCTATCTATCTATCTATCTATCTATCTATCTATCTGTCTATCTATTCCTACCCTCCACCCCATCACTCGGCTTCTCTTGTGCTTACCATCATCCCCGTTCTGCCCCCATGTTGGGGCCAGTAGGTCACCCTATCACCTGTTGCACACATAATTTGCTCTAGGCAGGCCACAGTGCCAGTGTAGGGGCCTGTGAAGGGTCAAACCCTAATTCAGCCTCCTGGCTTTTTCCCATTTTCTCTGCAGTGGATGCTGACATGAGGACACACAAAGGACTAGGCACATTGAGCATGTTGAGCACATCACCATCTGCATCTTCTCACCCTTGAGCCACTCCAGCTGGACAACTATCTGTAATAATCCACAACATAACACCAAAGCTGGCTGCCCTCCTTGTCTAGAGGAGGAGGAGAGCCTTTTCTGGGATGCTCCATCCTCCACCTTGTCCAGTGCCTGACAACTCAAGTTTGCTCCTGAGCCTAGGTCCCTGGCATTGTGAGTAGTAGCACCACTGCTGCACTAATGACCTAGGCCCCCACAAAAAAAATTACATTTCTTTATCTAACAGTTCAAATGTTACAGCTTCCAAAATATAATATTAAGCATTAAAAAAGAAATATAAAAGATGATTTTTAGTGCTGGCCCATTCACATGGTGGGCTGAGGCAGCCAATACCATGCTGACTACCCAGGTTCAGAAGTAGAAAGATTGAACATCCTTTGACGGCTTTCCTGCTTCAGGAAGAGGGGACAGTGTTACTTAGCTGCCACCTAACAGAGATTAGGTGGTACAGCAGTGCCTGCCTCTCAATCAGCCAGGCACAGATGCAGAGTACATGCAACATCTTTATTGCGCATGCTCACATCACTGCACATGTGCCAGCTTCAGGGACCTGGGCGAAGTGGGAAGAAAACGATCCCCAACTGACAGAATGAAGATGGTGACTACATAGGCTCTGCACCACCACTTGAAAGGACCCACTCACACATGGTTGTCCAGAGTAGATGGGGTAAGTCCTGTGTTTGTGGGTGATTAGGCTGGGGGTCAGTGTCAGAAAGGGGCCAGTCAGGAGAGCGGCAAAAATAAAAGATGGAAAACAAACAGTATTTTTGAAAATGGTGGCGAGATATTCTGCCCGTTCTGTCTAATGATATGCACCTTTGTTTCTAGTTATTTTCTCTTTCATTTTCTTCCTGGTTGACTACAGTTTTTACTGCATTCATACAATGGCCACATCAGGACAGAGCTATTAATATGTTAAACATCTGTTCATTACCTTATGTGTTAGAAAATGTTATTGTGGGACATGCATGGGCTATGATAAAAAATAAATAGAAAGTACACAGTACAGCATAGGATACATCACGACAACCAGTTTTACAGTGTTCATTAACCACAGCTGGAAACTGGCTTTTTGGAAGAACATTTTTTCATGCACTTCTGTACTGAATGGCAATCCATGTCCATGTCAAAGATTTGAGATGGCTCTATAAACACAGCATGGTAACCAGACCCTAGTTCATAGCATTGCAGATTTCAAATGCTTTCAGTCATTTACTGACAGTGACCTTAAGCAAGGCACTCAGCCTCCCTCTGCTGCAGTCCTCCCAGCTGTGAAATAGGATCAAGGTAAGACCCCTCTGTAAATGAGATGATGTCTTCAAGTTGGGCTGTCCTGTGTAAATTCATTGCAAAAGGAAGCATTACAAAAAATAATTTGGGGTCAATATAGTTTGTCCATCTAATGTAACCTCATTATTAGTGTTGTAAAGGTAAGCTACAAAAAAACAACTTTTTACATTTCTAGAAATGAGAATCAGTAATTTAAAATGACTGTATTCAGGACTGGCCCAGTGGCACAGCATCAGTCCATTGAGCTACCACCTCAGAGACTGGCATTTGTGTTAGAGCTTCAGAACCCTACATTGTGACCCTCTGGGGGAGAGCAATTATAAAAAGGGTAGAGAAATCTCTGTGTACTGAACGGTCAGCTGCTGTGCTTTGCAAGTCTACTACTCATGGTCAGGGCTACTGGAAAATTGCAGAACAATTTACCCAAAATTGTGGAGACTTTTTGCAAAAATTGTGGGGAAATTGCAGGAGTTCCGCTATACATCCTGAGTGCTTCACAATAAATCTTTCACCGTTTTCTGCAGCATTTATTAGTCAGTATAAAGTAAAGGAATAATGCATGACAGGGTGTGTGTCGTGCTGGGATAATGCCATGCCTGAGGGGGTTGGGCATGAGGCTGCAGGCCGAGTGCGTCCAATGCCCCAGGTGTGGCGTTATCCCAAATGACACACACCCTGGAGTGCATTATTCCTATTATACAATGGCTCGTTGTTATACAGAATAAAAAAAATAATTTTAAAGATGTTTTTGTGTGGAAAAATATTTTTTGTTTTTTAAGAGCAGATGAAACAATCAAGCTCAATGGGCTCAATGGGATCAAGCTCATCTACAGGTTCACAGTGAGGCTGAGACTAGACCCGTGGCGACGTGCTGGGATAATGCCATGGGTCCAGCCCCAAACTGACCAATCACAGTCCAAGATTCTTTCTTGCCATTGTATAATGCTAAATAAATACACTGCCACTTGAATATGTTTTAAACATGAAGAAAAGTTTATGGTCCTAAAATGAATACTAAACTGATAGATGTGTTGCCTGTCTTCCAAAATTTAAAAACGTCCACCTCACATAGTGCTAAATAGATTCTAGTGAGCCATAGCAAATCAACATTAAATAAATCCAGAATAAACACAATGTGTCTGTTTCTGGATGCAGCGCAATGAAGCCCAATCAACAGCTATTTACAGAACTCTGTCAATTATTTATTTAAATTTTGGTAACCGGGTGGGCCTGCTGAGACCTTGACGGTCCCTTTTTCTGGGGTGACCCTGGGTTAGTTACATGTACCTAGGGAAAAAGAAAACCAATGTTTTGATATATATAATACAGCAAATAGTACATAGTGTATAGGTATATACAACAGCAGTATAGAGTATATTACAACATTTACAACATAGTGTACACATTTTTGTTAGCAACGGACATTCACATTAATCAAACCACATAGATAAGTGCAAGAACTGGTACTTAATTTTCAATCTTGTTGCCCCTAAATCTCTTTTGACTGTGTTCTCTAAATATTGATGCCCTTAGCAGAATCCCTTTGGTAGGCCTTAGTTATGGCAGCGGCACTGAGACCCAGTGCTTAGGTGTAACTTTAGCCCTTTCTTGAAACCTGCAAGAGAGGTGCTATCCTATAACTGTCTCGGGAGATCGTTCCAGAGTTTGGGTAGGGATACCCTGGCTAACCATTGACCTAGGGATGATTTGGCTCTTGGGATTTTGAGTAGTTTCTGATCAGTAGACCTGAGCTCTCTTCTATTAGTTTTGGAAGCAAGCAGGTCCCGCAGACCTGGGGGTGGGGGGCATCAGGTTGTTGTAGCTTATATGCCAGGCACAGGGAGGGATATGCTACTCTGGCTTCGAGTGAAGACCAGTTTAGGGCATGGAGCACATTGCAGTGGTGCTCCATCCGTTGCACCTTGGTGGTATACTGGCTGACCTTATGGTACAGAGTGCTCAGACACAGCCTTTCCATTGACCTCAGTGTCTGGAGTATAGTCGCTTCATAAGACAGAGTGGGTAGGACTGTCCCATTGCTGACCACTTTTCTAGTTTCTTTAGTCAGGTGGGGATTCAACCTATAAAGGAGGCCCAGTTTTTGGATAACTGCTTTTATAAGGTGGTCTATATGTGTCCTGAAGGAGATCTCCTGGTCCAGGTACATTCCTAGGTAATTAACACTGTCCACTACTTCTATCCATGTACCATTCAAGGTGAAGAGAGATAGAAGGTTTGATCTCTTTGGGTCAAGTTTTTTGTGACTAAAGAGCATGGCTTTGGTCTTCTTGCTGTTTAAGACCAGCCTGTTTGCCTGACACCATTCTTCAAGGGTTGCGAAGTCTTGTTTCAGCTCTTGGTTTAGGGACCCTGTGTCCCTCCCAGTTCTGTACAGCACTGCATCATCAGCATATAGTGTGACCTTTGCCCCACCACAGTGAAGGGGTAGATTATTGAAAACCAAGGAGAATAAGAGAGGGCCTAAAATAGGCCCCTGTGGAACCCCATCTGATACTGGATGCTCATCTGATTTTGCTCCATTCCAGAGGATGTTTTGAGTCCTTCCATGGAGGTAATCAGAGAACCAATTTAGGGCTAGTGTATCTAAACCTAGTCTCCTGAGGTGTTCTAGCAGTAGCTGGTGGTTGACTAGATCAAACACCTTGGTTAGGTCGATGAAGGCTGTCCCAAGGAGTTTGTTCTGGTCCAAGGCTTCATACACATCAGCGGGTGAAGCTTATCAGGGCTGTTTCAGTGCCGTGTTTCTTTCTAAAAGTGTGTTGTTGATCTACATGCAGATTATGCATTTCCAGGTATTTATTAACCTGTTGGTAGACCACCTTTTCCAACAGCTTGCTTAAGGTACAGAAAATGAAGATTGGTCTGAAATTTTCCACATCCTCATGCGGCCCACTTTTCGGGATTGGGATCACTAGTGTCACATTCCATAGGGTGGGTATTTTTCCTTCAGTCAGGGACTTGTTGAATAACTGGGTTACAGGTCCTGCAATGATGGGGGCTTCAGTCTTCAGCAGCTTGGGCTCATGATTATCTTGGCCTACAGCCCCCTTCTGGTTTTAGGCCCCTAAGCAGCTTTAGAACTTCACCTGCTGAGACCAGTTTGAGGTGAAATTCAGGGCCTTGAAGGGGGCTCCCCGGACTCACTTGGCTTCCCTGGCTTTGGCTGGGGTTGCTAGTTTTGAACCTCTGGAGATCCAAGAAGAAGTCATTGAATGCATTGGCCGTGGCTTTCGGGGTGGAAAGAGGTACCCCTTTTGCTTTTATTTCCACAGTTCCCTTGCTCTTATTCCCTTTTAGAAGTGATTTTATTGCCCCCAAAACTTCTTTGGATCAGACAGGTTCCTGGATTGCAGCCCGTGCAGGTAACTCTTTTTTTGCTTTCTTAAGCTCTCTTTTTCAACTGTTTCTGGCTTCCTGATGTTTCACCCAGTCCTGGTGCTGGTTAGAATTTTGAAATTGCCCCAATTTTTTATCCCTTTCCTTCATCTTATTTTGTAGATCTGGGTTAAGCCACCTGGCATCCTGCCTTTTGACTCTAATCTTTTTAAGGGTGCGTATTTGTTAGCTACTGATAGAAAATGTTTGGTGAAGCTCTCTAGGGCTTCATCTACATTAGGAGTATCTAGATCCTGTGCCCAGTCCACTTCTGATAGGGATTGTAGGAAGGAACCTTCATTTATGGCCGAGTAGTTTCTGGACCAGAAAGTTCTGGGGGGTTGTTTGGGGTAGTTGTTCCTCCACACCAGAAAGACTGACGTATGGTCACTAAGTGAGTCTATGCACATTCCCACTATTTTGGCCCTGTCTGGGTTGGATACTAGCACTCAGTCAAGGGTGGTGTGGTTTCCTGTCTTTCGGTAGATCTGGTAGGTTCTGTTATTAGCTGTGTTAGGTTAGCTCCCTCCAAACAGTTCTTAACTTCTTCATTTAGCTTTTCACTCTAATTTAGGTTAAAGTCATGTAGTACAATTTTTTCACTACCAGGCAGAGTAATCATGGTGTCTGTGAGGGTTTTTAGGGCTTTCATAGCCTTCTTTGGAGTGTTGTAAGTACAACCAATCAAGAGTGGCTTTATACCTAATAGGAGAAGTTTAATAAACACTGCCTCGCATCCTATATCTTCAAGATCTTGGGTAGTCAGCATTGTAGCATTCAGATGGGACTTGACATAGAGAAGGACCCCCCTGCACTTTTTCCCCTTCCTATCCTTCCTAAATGTATTAAAGCCCTGCAATTCCACCTTGTGCACAAGTATATTTGACTTTAGTCAGGTTTACGATACACCAATTATGTCAGGGGATTATAGGCCAGTCAAGGCCTCAAGTTCATGCATCTTGGGCCTGAGACTGTTAATATTCATATGGACCATTCTCAGTCCCCTGGCATTAACCCACTTAAGGGTGGTGGGTGTTAGGCTTGGGATATGGACCCCTGGGGGTGGGGTATGGCTCTATGTTGCATGCTATGAGAAGCAGCAAGCCTAGGAGAATTGTCAGGAGTTTCATTTGCATATGGGGGGGAGGTTTTTTTTTTATTTTACAGGCTCTGATATACATAACGGTGTTCAGGAACAGACCCCTCTTTTCTAGCATGTAAATTGTCATCACATTGGTTCTGAAGCAAGGATGGTGATAGCCAGGGGTAAAGTGGCTGCCATCTGGTCTGTCCCCAGACTCAGGCCCACCCTACCCTATGGCCAAGTGATCAACTAGAGCAATTGTTAAGACATAGAAGGATCCCAGTAATATCCCCAATTCCCCCCATGTATGTGCTCCTACATTTCTGAACAAATACTTTTGTTTAAGGACAGCCTTTCCTGGCTAGGGGTATTCTCCTGTGTAACCTAGCATTCCTTATCTAGGGCATTAAAACAATTGACCTATTCTAGATAAATGGACTGGGCAGTATTTATTTATTTATTGAAATCTAGGATTAAACACCTTTGAGCTAGGAGCTCGTTTACAAAGTTTCCACATCAGTGGGATGGTAGACAATTCTTACAAAGGTTCTACAATTAATAATACAAGAAAATGGCATATTTCAACACATAGGGTTTGAGTACACAGCAGGTGAATCTAGGAGAGCAAACTTGAGCAAGGTAGCTAGGAGGAGGAGGAGAATGGATGCAGGCAAACAAAACAGGAGGAAACAGGCAGATAAGAGTTTATAGGGGAAATGGGTGAGGACATGAGTGAGGTGGAGAGAAGGGGAGACAGTCATCGACATTGTCAAAGTGAGAGGGTGGGAGGCAGTGGGGGGGGTGAGGCAGCTGGAGGCCTTGTCAGTGCATGGAGTCACTATGAGGAGAGGGTAGAGACAGTTTGCAGGAGGGGGACTAGGAGTTGCAGTCAAAGTTGCTGGTTGATGATAGTTGCTGACGTAGAAGTCTTTTGAAAGGGCCCGGAGTGTGTAGGCTGGATACAACCTGTTTGAGTTCATTAAACCAGAGTGGTGCTCTGTATACAAAGGAGCATTAGCCCTGTTTCATTCGAAGATGAGGAAAGTGGAAGAAGTGGGTGCCAGAGCTTTGAGTATTTTGGGAGCTGATGTGTTTCAGAAATAGATTTTGTGTGCCAGGGGGAAGGAGACCAAGAAGGGCTTTTTTGGCAAGCATACATGTTTGATAGTGGATCCTCCCACTAAGCTGGAGCCAACCTGTTTGGGCATAGAGGTCGCAGGTATGGGTGAGATGTGCAGTCCCAGTTAGCAGCCTGAATGCTTTGTTCAGGACAATTGATATCCTGCAGATTGCAGAGTGGCAAGCTGCACCATAGTATTATAATAGACACACTATAATGTGATGTAAGCAACCACTTTCCCTTCCAGTATTTATGCTATTGCTAAGATCAAAAGCAGTGCATAGCCAACTCCAGGGAGTTTTTATAACAAGATACTTTAAGGTAAAGATAAAAGACACTCTATTCCCCTTTGCATAAAAATGTCACCTGTGGTCCTATAGTCTTCAGTTCACAGATCTCATACGTTTGTAGCAGGTGCTTAGTGAAGAGACACTTGGTCTGTTTAAGATTAACATTTGTTCCCCTTTAGATAGTCCCAGTTCTCTTATAACATTGTGTCAAGTGATTGCTGGGAGGCTGGACTGTACCTGGACCCTTTATAATTAAAACCCACTTTGGTGCAAGAAAAGTAAGCAGACAGAGGTGCAAATTATTGAGTTTTCATAAAATGTTATTAAAGTGTTTAATGTTCATAATTTGTCCTGTAGGCACTGTACACTATTTTTGAAATCACATATTAAAACATTAAATCTGTGGGTTATTGGGGCTGGCAGTATAGCCTAGAGATTAGAGTAACAAGCTGTGAATGAGCTGGGTACATCCAGCAGACCAGGTTTTGATTTCTACAACTGTATTTATTTATTTATTTAGCTTTTGTTAACTGGGTAGGTACACTAGACAAGTTATATGCCTATTTTCAGGAACGACCCAGGACAGTACAACAGGTATAACAGGGTACATCAATACAGCGTAATAGGTCAACAAGTACATATACATTTTGTGGCTAGGTACATTGAGTCGACAAAGCAGCAGGCAATATACAGTGCAAGTAGTGCAGCATTGACTATCTGATACAAAAGTGCAAGTAGAGCAGCAGTGACCATCTAGTACAAAAGAGATGCAGGAGGAGAGATGGATGAAGAATTGGTAACAGATTTGATTTAGTTTACTTGTGGTTCCGGGAGTAGGGTGCCTCGGGGTCTATGGTGCCCAGGGCTTCGTGCTAGGGAGGCTTAAGGCATTCGCAGTGTGAGGCCAGCTTGAGGTGCTCCAACAGGGAGATCTGGAGGCATTTGTGGGAAGGGGCGGTACGGACCAGCTTGGGGAAGGAGTTCCAGAGCCTGGGAGCATGTGCTGCGAAGTCCCTGTCACCCATAAGGGTGCGGGTAGATGGTACCTTTAGTATCCCTGGGCCCTGGGACCTAAGGGGGTAGGAGGAGTGGTCAGCTGGGGAGAGAAGCTGAGCCAGCCCCGAGGGGGTGCCAGTGCTAATCACTTTGCTCACAAGGCACCTATGCCAAGGTTTAGGTGATTGGTCGGGGATAGCCATCCTAACTTATCATAGAGTTCGCAGTGATGGGTGAGGCGGGGGGCAGCCAGGGCAAAGCAGCAGATGTTATTGTATGTCGAGTACCATCTAGTGAGAAGGACTTTTGAGGTACATGCAAATAGGTTGAGACCATAGCTAAGGGAAGGGAGTAACACTCCCCTGGTGAGAGCCAGACGAGCAGCAGGGGTGAGGTTGTATTTGGCCCTATAGGCCACTTGCATACTGTGCGACTCTGAGAAAATAACAGCCTCCCTAGTGTTCCTGGGTCATCACTGAAAACAGGTGCAGTGGGCCTTACCCTGTTGCCACAGAATATAAAAAAGATACCAATATATTTTTGCTGCATCATGGAGTCATCAGGGTACCCTGTAATTTACCTTTGTTTTACTCTGGCTGCAGTGATTTTGTTTAGTTAAAGATTCATGTTCAGATGCATTTCATGTGTTTTATAAGCTTGTTTTCTGACTTTAGTAAGATTTTTCTTGTCGTCTTTACATGAGTGTATCTAGCCTGTAGATTATTAAGCATGGAATCACTGATACCATAGTTTGCTCAAGCTTATAATCAGCAGAGCAATCCAAAATCCTCAGCTGTTTGAATCAAAACTAGTACTTCTTGCTACCTCTGTACTATGTACAGTACTTGCTGTAGTTCCTTATATGTGATGTTTTGTGTTTTTGATATTTGTGATATTTTCTTTGTATTTGTATTACAGATTACTGTACTGTACTGTGATGTAATTTCAGCTGTCCTCCCCGGGATGTCCTTGTGAATGAACTTGCTCAATGGAGTCTTTTCTTGGTAAAATAAATACATTGAATTGAATTGAGTCTCAATGAAAGTATGTTCCCAAGGAAAAATCTGCCCTACCACTTACAACAAAATCTGGTCATATCCACCACAGCTAGTTAGCGAAGTTGTGAGGAATTGTTAAGGAGGCATGGAGAAACAACACAATGATTTGTAAGTAGTAAGATTTGTTTTAGTTTCTGTTCTAAGGAAGACACATGCACTATTAGGAAAATATATGAAGGTATACATTTTAATGGCAGAAATAGGAAGCAATATAGGTTTACAAAAGAACCCCAGAGCAAATGCCACTGAGGTATGTGTTATCCTGGATGATATTGGCTGGACAGCTGCATTTTAAAGAAAATGCAATTGCACATACCCCAATGAAAAGCATCATGGGAAACATATGCAAATCCCTATGATGGTACAGAAGGTGGCAGTACATGAAAATGCAATGGCTGGCATATGTCTAGCCTTGGGATTATTTACACAATTTTTTTTTTTTTTTAGAGAAGCAGGGTTTTTGTCCATGAGGTGATGTAAGTTATATTCTGGCTGTGTGTTGATGACAGGAAGTCACATGTAATGATGGACTGTTAGCAAAGAAAATGTGATAGTAACTTTCAGAAGGTGTTGCTTTTGATAAGGTCAAGGTAGTTATGTTTGTGATAATGTGAATATTAGGAAAGCATGAAGTCTATGCAAAAGTGGAGTACAAATATGCACAGTTTCAAAAGTATGTGCTCAAAGTGCAGGCAAATGTGATATGCAGTATTGTTTTAGAAATAGGTAAAAATAGTGATATATGCAATTTATAGAAAGATAGATAATTACATAGACATATAGATAAAGAGACACACAGACAGACAGGCAGAATAGGAATGGCAGTGAAGAACTGAAGTGACGCCAACCCAACCCCCACCCCCCAGAGATGGACAGGCATTGGGGTTTGCCTTTGGGTCATTGCCCATAACGCTCACGCCATTTTACCTCACCCTACCCTGCAGACAAAGACAAGTGTTGAGGTGTGCCTTGGGGTGTTCAGACTTTACACTCACCCCATTCCATAAGGAAATACACCGAAAAGGGTACAGTATAAGAGAACGGAGTGAACTTTGGGGCTGAAGAGTCAAAGGCACACCTCAGTTCCTGTCACTGGCTGCAGGGTGGGGATGGGAGTGGAATGGCATGAGCATTACTGTTGACAGTCCTAAGTCACAACCCTGATGCCTGTCAGTGCCTACAGGGCAGGGTGTTATGGTCAGAAACCCTAATGCCCTGGGCGTTTCTTGGTATTTTCACTCCAAGTTTTCAGCATGGGCTTTTTGTGACCCCACCGCATGAACAGTGACACTATCAGTTCATTAGAAAAAAGGTAATTTTGCACAGCGAGTGTGCCATTTGGCACCACAGGTGCAAAAACACATTTTGAACAGGATGTAAAAAATGACAGCTGTACTGTTTATGAGGAGGTGTAAAGAAAAATGGTAATTTTGAAAATCTGAGTGTAACTATAAAAAATTGGTGAATTTATGACACTGCTCCTGCTAATGTATACTTTTTTCAACTTCCTATGCATCCAATTGTTTTCATCTTTATTGCTGTTATGTGACCTCTTAACCTACAGTAGAAACAGCATTTAATGCACTACATTATAAGAACAAGTAAATGTTTTTAATACATTTACAGACAGCTACATAAACTTAATTTCCTTCATTGAATAATTAAAATTTAGTAACAGTGGTAGTACAAAGCAATTACTCAGACATCTTGAAAACTATAACTTCTTCATATTATACATTGTGAAGTATGCATAAGGACCTCCTTGAAATTGAGATGCAAATGTCACACATTTATTAGTTTTCTAACAGGAATATTTTACTATCCTAAATACATTTCTTGCTTCAGTAACTGATCTGCACATCTATTGCATAACCTACTTATTGACATTTTACACCTGCTATACAATGTACTGCTGCTTACTACACTAACATCATGAACCATAAAACAGATAACTGCCATAACTAGGGAGGCAGTATAGCACAGTGGTTTAAGGCTCTGAGTTGCAAATCTGGAGATATGGGTTTGAATCCCACAGCCCCCACTTGCATACTGGGTGACCCTGAGCAAGTCATTTAACTTCCATGTGCTCCCAGGTTGCCCCTGTAAACAAGCTTTCAGCTTAGTGGGTCACTCCTGGTTAAACAAGTGAAAGAAAAGAAAAAAAAACATATGTTTTTTGCTTTATTTTGTTACTACAAGCTTTGACTAATACATCCATTCTTAAATGTACTTTTTATAGTTTATGTTTTATTTATTTATTTATTGAAATGTTTCACCAGGAGGGCACACTGAACAACAAGTTGCTCATCTCATGGTGAGACCTAGGGGGAGAGGTTACATAGGGTTGTGAAGGATGATCAGTTACAATAGTATGTGGGTAGTACAAACAATACCTTGAACAGGCAGTATAGCGCAGTGGTCTAAGGCTCTGAGCTGCAAATCTGGTGACATCCAGCAGACCAGACCTGGGTTTGAATCCCACAGCTTCCACTTGCATACTGTGTGACCCTGAGCAAGTCACTTAACCTCCTTGTGCTCCCAGGTCACTCCTGTAAAAAAAGCTTTCAGCTTAGTGTGCTATACCTGGTTAAACAACTAAATAAATAAAAAAAATACAACATTGTAAGATTGTGCAACAGTTGGAACACAAGGTATTGCACAATAAACAGTAGTGGAACATTGGGTAAATTACAGTACTTGTACAAAATCATACAAAAGAAGATATAAATGTACAAAACAGAAATAATGTGATTGCATCATTTATAGTGCATGAGTGTACCAGGAGCAGGGTCAAGATAGTACGCAAGTGCTGTTGGAGTAAAAAGGATGGGGTTAGGTTGCGCACACTACTGACCCAGAAGGGCAGGTGGAGAAGAGAAAGGGTGAGGCAAGAACTGAATATGAGGAGAAGAGGTAGACATTTCCTGATTTCCCCCTTCAGGATGTTGAGAACCCTGTCGGGGGTTATGGTAGGAAGGCAGAAACTGGGGATAGGTATTAAGGTGGGTTAAAGCAGGAACAGCTGAGGAAAAGGTAATTGTGTAGAGCAGATTTAAGGGAGTAGGTGGAGGAGGAGTGTCATATTTCAGAGGGGAGGGAATTCAAGATTTTAGGGAAACAATGGGAGAAACCAATCTGGCTGATGAGGGTGGAGTGGTGAGGGACAGTCAAGATGTGGGTGTCATTTAATCTGAAAGAGTGGGTGGGGGAGGTGGAGTGGAGAGAGAGGATAAGAGATAGGAGGGGAGCCCCCAAACCAGAATTTGGAAGTTAGTTTGGCACAGTGATAGATTCTTCTGTGAGATAGTGGAAGGAAGGTTATAGAGTGATAGAGTTTACAGTGGTGGGAGCAGGAAGGGGAGTCAATAGCAAAGTGGCAGAATGAGTTAAAGAGAGTGTCCAACTTGGTCAGGGAAGATTTGAGAACAGCACCATAGACTACATCACAGTAGTCAAAGATGGGGAGTATCATCTTCTGGACAATTTCATGCCTCACAGTCACCGGGATGCAACTACGATTCCTATACAGAGCACCAAGCTTGGGATGCAGTTTCTTCAGGATAGCATCGATATGCACAGAGGAGTTGAGGTGCTTTTCCAGCCAAACCCCCCAGATATCTAAATGAGAAGGTGTCCTCCAAGATGGTCCCATCAAGGGTGTGGAAGGTTGGTAGGGCTGGGAGCCTAGAGAGTCTCTGCCTGGTGCCAAAGGTTATTAAGACTGCCTTATTGCCATTTAGGAAAAGCTATTGAGAAGCAAACCAGAGCTGAACTTGGTTGAAGTCATGCTGTAAGCTGGTTTGCACAGCAGCAGGGTTTTTGCTGAAACTGTACAAAACAATATCATCAGCATACATGTGGATAGAAGAGGATGAGCAGGCTGTGGGAAGATCATTAAGGAAAATGGAGAAGAGTAGGGGACCAAGCAGTGAGCCCTGAGGGACACCAGTGTAGATGGGGAGTGGAGAAGAGATGGAATCAAGGATTCTCTCTGATTGGGTCCTGCCAGTGAGGCAGGATTTAAACCAGTTGGTGGCTGATGGAGCAAGGCCAGCTGAGGAGAGTGAATCAAGAAGCAGGGGATGGGAAACAGTGTTGAAAACTTTGGCTAGGTCGACAAAGATGGCTTAGGTGATCAGGCCATCATCCATCCCTGAAAGGATGGAGTCAGTAAGCCTGAGAAGGGAGGTAGTTGTTGAGTAGTTCTTCCAAAAATCAGATTGGAAGGGGGTGAAGAAGGAGGAATCAGAGAGGAAGGGTGATAGTTGAGAGAGAACTAAATGTTCTTGAAGTTTGGCAAGGGTTGGAAGGAGGGAAATAGGGTGATAGTTGCCAGGAGTGGATGTGTCACCACCTTTGGGGAGAGGAAGGACTACAGCGTGTTTCCAGGATGAGGGTACTTGAGCAGAAATAAATGACAGCTTAAGGATTAGGGAGATAGGATTAGCAATTGCAGGAGTAGAAAGAAAGAGAAGTTTTAGGATCAAGCTGATCTGGTGAGGAGCCTTTAGAGGGGCTGAGGGATAGGACAGCATTAAGAACTTTCTCAGAGGAGATAGTAGAAAAAGAAAATGGGAAGGGGTAGGCACTGGCTGAGATGAAGGGCTGAAGTTAGTAGGTGGCAATGGGAAGAGGGAATTTAGAAGAGACGAAGTGCACGAGTTGTAGTAGGCATTAAATTGATTGGCCACGGAGCCAGGGTCAGAAACTAGGGAGTTATTTATTTTGAGAACTGGAGGGGGAGAGGGGAGAGAGAATAGGGCATGAACTACTCTCCAGAATTTAGATGGAGAGTTAATGTTAGTCAGGCATGAGGAGTTGAAATAATCAGACTTATCCTGTCTAGTAGCTTTAGTACATGAATTGCATAGCGTTCTGTACTTGGCATAGTCGTTTGGATGATTAATAGATTTGTGTTTTCTCCAGGCCCGGTCATGCTCCCTGAAGCAGACCAGTAGTTCAGGGGTGATCCGGAGGGGGGGTTAAGTCCATGGACTCTGGTCCTTCTGAAAGGAGCAGAAGCATTCCAGGTAGCAATGAATTTATCCTTAAAATAGTCAATTGCTTGATTGGCAGATAAGGCAGTGGAGAGGGGGGCTCAGTCAGTGTAAGTGAGTGCAGATCTGATTGGGATAAGGTCTAAGGATATAAAGGACCAGAGCTGTATGATTTCAGGGGGAGGTTTTGGGTGATGAACCTTATGTGCAATGAAAAAGGGGTTGTGGTCACTAAGGGCATTGGGGAGGAGACCAGATTTAATGACATGGTGTGGGTGGGTTATGACAGTGCCCAGTCAAGCAGGGTGTGGTTTTGTGTTTTGGGATTAGGGCGTATGGGCTCAAGTATAAGTTGAGTGAGGTTTAGAGCAGTGATGTCATTGTGTAGCTTGTTTAACTTGAGAGACAACCAGTTTAGATTCACGCCACCCATTATGAAAAGTTCACCAGATTGTGAGAGGGAGGTAATATTGGCTAAGAGAGTTCAGTCATGACCTAGGGTTGAATACTTGGGTGGCAATAGATGCCAGCCACAAAGACTGGGATTGAGAAAGGAAGGGCAATGCAGCTGACAAGGACTTCATAAATAGCTGGGATGGTGGTAGATAGGGTGGTAGTAAACTGCAGTGAGGACAGGATATACATGGCCACTCCTCCTCCGTGACCCAATTGATCTTGTCTGGAGATGGAATACCCAGGGATAGCAATGACACTGTCAGGGGTGCTTTTTTGAGCCATGTCTCAGTAATAATTAGGATGTCAGGGGTGTATAAAATCATAAGAGTTTGTAGAAGGTTGATTTTTGGTAGCAGGCTGCAGATGTTCAGGTGGAGGAACTTCAACCCATTAGGGAGGGTTGTAGTGGAAGTGGGGTTTGGAGACATGTTATTTGGGTAAGGAGCCAGGGTAGGAGAAGAAATAGGGCCAGGGCTGGGGTGGATGTTCCATGATGAAAGGAGGAGGGAAAGGATGAAATAGTGAAATTTAGGGCTTTTTTAATTGGAGCAGAAAATATGTGAGGGAGGGGATGGGGGAGGCAGGGGTGGAGAGGAGATAAGGAAACAAAAAAGACAAAGTGGCTAGTAAGGGAGAAACAGAGAGGCTGGAGGGTAGTAGGAAAAGTGGGGTCTGTTTACAAGGGGAGCTGCTGGGGTGATTGACAGAATGAAGGAGGTACCAGGAAGGGAAGGGGAGAAAGAAGTGGCAATAGGTGTAGAGGGGGAGGTTGAGATAAGGGTAAGACTCAGGAAGGATGCAAGTAGGAGGGAGATGGAAACCATTCTGGGTAGGGTAATAGAGGCTTTGCATAGGCTTACAGATTCAGATCACATCACTGAATGTTAGGATGTTGATAATTTGATTTAGGTATGAATGACCCAGGACTAGAAGTGTTAGGGGAGAGCAGTGGGAAGAGGATTTGCAACCTACATGTGTTGTTGCCCTTTAGTGGCTTCACAGTATAATTTGCAAATGGAAAAGCAGACAAAAAAAACAAGCAACAAATCACTGACAGGCCAGTGTAGGTTATGCAAATGCTGCTCTGCAATGAACTGCTCACAGAATGTGTCTTATGTGTCTATGACCTAGGCAGAACTACACTTAAAATCTTACACATAAATAAATAATCATCAGAATAGCATTTATTTCAGTAGTATCTCCTTCCCTTTCAGGTGCCTATGATACTATATATATATATATATATATATATATATATATATATATATATATATATATATATATATATATATATATATATTTATATATTTTAACTTCAAAGCACTAAACCTATTCACAAGCACAAAACACAAGACGTTGTTCTCTTCACAGCTTACTGTTAAACATCATGTCCCAGAATGGATAAGAAACAATTGTTAGACTTCACTCTTGCATGCCACTGTCATGCCCACTTCTCATGCAAACAACAATCAATTAGGCAAACCCTTTAGTTTCTGTGCTATGCACTCTTACATCAGAGAGACATAAATCTTACAGAACTGCTAAAAAAACACATTTATCAAGACTGGATTTCTGAATTAAAACCTGTCATTTACAGTACCTATGTAAATAATAGTTCACTGGCTACAAATCGATGCTACAGACATGACAATAAAAAAATTCTGTTTTACATGGAAAACATCCATTTAATGAACTTGTCATACAGGATTTGTGACCTTCTGCATGTATATGACAAAGGAAAAGGTACCTGCGTTATCCTTTTCTTTCTATTTTATTTGTATGCCCTACTTGCCCATACTGCTAGAGACAATTATTGACATGCTTAGAGTTAAAAAAAAATCATGGTGTCTGTGTATGTGCTGTGTGTGTATATGTGTGTGTGTGTGTGTGCGTGTGTGTGTGTGTGTGTGGTGGGGGGATATGCCTAAATGCAGTTTCAGGCACCCCTTAATTACTTCCCCAGGCAGCTCTGATAGTCAGTTGTTCCAACATGATAGATCCACCTCATGCCCCTCCCACATGAACAAAAAAAAGGTGGGGTGGATCTTTAGGAGCTTCTCGAGTGGGGGTGGAGGTGGAGGTGGATCTTATTCCCCCCAAAAAACTAATGCTGCCTCCCACTACTCATGTTCCAGTTCTGGTACCTCCCATTTAAGAAAGAAAATAGTTCCCTGCAACCATTGACTAACATGAAAGCATATTTATTTGAGGGTGGAAATCATTTCTTGGAGGACGGTAAGGCGAAGGAGAATATTTACACCTTCAGTCAGTTCCACAGACAGAAAACATGACATCAACCCTTTTGTACATGAAAATGTCTGCAGGCTCTGCCCACTGCAGCTGTAAAAAGGCTTCACAGTTAGCACGCCATTTAGTGGAATGCAATAATTTGCACCTTTTCTCCCACCTGCTGTTTCAGTCTCTGTGGCAACAAAAATAATTCTGTTAGATTGCTTCAACACAAATCAAATGTTAAGTGTTTAAGTGTACTTATGCTTAGCCTGTGGATTTTGAAACCAACCCAGACAAGGATTCAAAAGAAAGGAGTGTCACATAAAACCCTTCCCCCACCTTGTGCTACATTGCTTTGGCCAAACCCAAGTCTGCATGCAAAATTGTTAATATATTTGAGAGTATTTTCTTTAAAATGTTAATACATATTACACAGTTCCAAGTAAAAACTCAAAAATTGCAAGAAATTGTGGAACATATCAGTTTTTGCGAAGAATGGTAAAAATTGCAGATTCCACAAAAAAATTGCAGAATCCACAATTTTCCAGTGGCCCTGCTAATGGTTAACACTGTTGTACTTTGCCCAGAAGCTTGTCATACACCACAGTGTCAAAGGCCTTGCTGATGTCCAGATAGATTAAGTCTATGGTCCTGTGCCCACCCATGTTAGCTAGTTAGTTAATATTTTATTTCTTATTATTGCAACTGAACACAAAGGTACAGGTTGAAGTTCCATACAAAGTTAAAAAAAACTATCTTTGCATATTCAACACAGTGCATAAATAGTACAGTTTAAAAAAGGGAAAAACAGACCATATGCGAAACAAAAACATATAAAAATTAATTTTACCACATTTAAATAGTGCACAAACAATGATTTACTATAAATTTAAGTTCTTACCAATGTATTTTTCCACCTCTCCTGAGTGCGTAAATTGTACCTTGAAATATTTTCTCAGACAAGTAAACAGTGCAATTTATGATCAGGATCACAGACCTTTTTAGGATTCTCCCTTGCCATTTTTTCCTTCTAGTATCCAGCCTATCAAGCCCACATTTAATCAAGGCTTCCCTACAACTCATTTCAAACCCTACAATTATTCTAAGTGCCTTTTTATTACCCTTTCCAATTCTTCTGATTAATTTTTTGTAAGGCCATTATGCCATACGGCTGCCCCATAGTCACCTCACTGGTCACCCTCTTGAAGAACGAGATCAGGTTGGTTTAGAAAGCTCTGCACCTCATAAAGCCATGCTGAGAGGGAGTGAGAACTTAACCAAGTGTTCCATTATTCTGTCCTTGACAATGGTTTCTAAGACATTCTCCAGCACTGATGTCTGGCTGATCATCTTGTCCAACCATGTTGCTTTCTTGAAGAGGAGGGCCATAGTAGCCAATTTCTAATTCTCCGGCACCAAACCTATACGGACAGACTCATGAATTATTACTGCAGACATCCCCACCACTTACTTCATTGCTCCACTATAATCCTGGCGTGTATTCCACCACCCCCAGGATTTACTCGGCTTGATCTTCATGTGGTTGTCAGCTCCCAGGGCAGGTATGATGTCTTCAGGGTATATATTGTCTATTCCTTTTGCCATGGGCCTTCCCAATGAGTACTCCTCCAGGGTCCTTTGGTGAGTGCCAATGGGAAGTATTTATCCAGCATCTCAACCATTGCCCCAGTCTCACTTTAAGGTTCCTCCCCCCTTCCCCTGTTTTCAAAGGCATGATCCCCTCCTTTTACTTCTTTCTTCCAATTATGTACTGAAAGAACGATTTGAAACTGTCTGCAGCTCCTATTGCTCTTTTGAATTTCTGCCCCTTCTTGGATTCATTAATTCTTGCCTACTAGGTTGTCTAGACAGTAGCTCTGTATTTATTTAAAATCCATCCAGTCTGCCTTGGAACCCTTCCTGGAGATATATTGAGATGGCTCCTAACTCTCCACCCACCTTCAGCCCTGGTCCTCCTCTCCCTCATCCCCAAGTTAAAAAATTCATTTATAGCCATCCCAGCTATTTTTAAAACCAGCAAGTTTTCTGCATTGATCACTGGGCTTTGTAGGCTGTTCCACTTATCCACCACACTTTTTATGAAAAAGTACTTCCTAACATCTTTTATTACCCCCTCCACTAGCTTTAAATTGTGCCCCAAAGTGGATAAGTTTTGATTCACTAAGAATAGCATGAGATAACATTCGTATGCAGTAATAAACACACACAACTATACATATTAATATATTAAGAACCAGGCAATGATTTTCTGTCAAGGAAAAAATTGTTAGCCTAACTGTTTAAATGTTTGTAGTTGTCTGTCCCTCCTCTATTAGTAGTGAGAAGTGGTACAGTCTTGATGTCACTCTGATACAGTAACGGGAGGTGACTGATGAAACTAAATCTCCTGCAGTATGTTTTAGAAAAGAAATATTTAGGGAGGCATTTTTTTATTTTCTTAATTATTTTTGAAACCAACAGGAATTTATTACAGGCAGGCAAATGTGGAGCAGAATAGTGAACTGTAAATGGCAGTTGACAGTGGGAGGCAGCAGAATAAGAAATATGAGCATATTGCATGAGATAGCATCTGTACACTCATTGGGGTCTATGCACAAAATTGCATAATGCTTATGCGCCACATATGTGCAGCACATAGACAGCCCTATGAGGGAATCCTGCACAGTGGGAGTACTGCAGCATACACCAACAGCTGATCACTCCTGCTCTGCACCTGGGCCAGGGGTGTGCCCACACTCCGAGCAGTGCACAGAGATGCGGAGTGCCACACAGTGGTGTGAGCTTACTATACCTCAGGGACCCTGCCGCAACCCATCTCATACCCCCATGGATGTCATCCACTGGCCATGGTGGGACTCAGATTCACCGCTCCATGATACTCCAGCCCACCAGGCCATTGAGTAGGGCTGGGAGCAGCAATTTGGGTGAGTTACTGTAGGTAAGCCATGAAGTGGGGGCATGAGGAAGGGTGCCATCCATTATGGTGACTCCTTCCCGGTGCAATCCACTCACGGCGATGGAAAGGTAGGGTGACTGGATGAGGGGGTGGGTGAACTAGGTGATAGGATGTCGCTATACATACGTGCACGGGGAGGTGGGAGTGAGCACAGTGAGTGTGTGCTGTGAGGGGTTGGAGAGGCTATAGGAGGTGGCACTGCATTTGCTGGTCGAGCTGCATCTTGGCATCAGGGATTGGCTAGTGGCTGGGGTGACTGAGCTACTGGGTTCGGGTCTGGGCGCTGGTGCAATTTTTTATTGCATCCAGCCGAACCTTTATTTTTACTGCTTTCACCCCCGACATGCACCCCCAGAGTTGAGAATCCTGCAGGGGGCACGGGGGGTGTGTGTGGGGTACACAGCCCCCCTACAGAAAGAAGTAAAAATCTGCCCTGGCACCATTGTTCTGGTGCACTGAGGTTGTCAGAGTGCTAAAAAAGTGTTTGGCACTCTGACTGAGCGATAACAGTGATCGCCTTTAGGCATTCACCATTATCACATAGACCCATTACTGTACATTGTTGACAATGGTGCAGAGTGCTATTATGAAAACAGAGAATATACTGTACCTGATTAGCAAAATGTGACCTAAGTAACTAAGGCAAACAGATACTGGTAATTACTGTACTTTACTGTCGTGGGATTAAGTAGGGAAATTCAGACCCACGCCTTCCCATACTCACCTGCTGCCACAGTGCAGGGGATCTGCTCTGAGATCCAGGACAGACACCTGATTGGATGCCCACCTGGGTCCTGGACACTGCCCCTGCATAGCCCTGATCCAGCTGCATGCCAGGGGTGGGGCCATGGACAGGTGCCCTGTGGGTGCTTGCCATCATGAATCAGCATACCCTGCGCTTGTTCTGGCCACATAGGCACTCAGCCAATTTACAGTTGTTCTCCACTCTGATTGAATGAAAATCTGAGACTGCTTTATAAAATGGCATATTAGCCCCATAGAGAAGTCCCAGTCTCTCATCCATATCTTCATGACAGATAACTCTACCAAAGCCTGGAACAAATCAGCAAAGGTTATTATAAGCTTCCATCAAATTTCTACATGGTCGAGTTTGCTATCCTGCTAATAATTTAAGGATATTTAATGCTGTGTGATAGATTGACCGCCATTATTTCTCTGGATGAGCTTGTGTAGGTGTGTCCAAGGTGACATACACAGTCCGAGGTCAAGTACAACAATGCAGTTTATTTAAGGCAGTGTTATTTCCAACTAAACAGGGTCACAGCCCCTTTAACAACATAGAAAATAACTCTGCTCCTGTCTGGAGTTCTAATTAAACACAACAATTCCCTCACTGCCTCAGAGCACCAGCTACTCTGGTTCACAGCCTCCAGGTAGTATAACAAAGTCAACTTACAAACTTTACAGTCCTTTCCAAATGTCGCTGTAGCTTGAACTTGTCCTTTGCAGCACAGACTCCAGCACTCCCCAGGTCTCTCCCTCTCCTGTGTTGCCTAGGTAGGTTTTATACACTCCCATAATTAACATTGACTGCAGCTGTGTTTGATTAGCTTTCTACCTGGATGTTTCCATAGTCTTCCCTATCTGGATGCTTCCAGAGTTTTCAATGTTTGATTAGCTCTGTATTATATTAGCTGTTTACCCTTTGATTAGCTCTGTGTTTGATTAGTTCCCTACATGGATGTTTCCAGAACCTTGTGTAAAACTGTTTGCATTTTTTTCATATAGCTTTTTTCCTTTGTGGTCGGCACAGGCAGGCTCTCAACCCTGTCCCTGCCTCCTCTCGTCCAGCATCTCATCTCTCCCGTATCTCAAGCCCAGGATCCCCCATGGATTCCCCCCCTTTTCTGGGCCAGGAAGGGAGGTCCATCCTTCTGCCACCAAAAGAAATACATGTAGATTGGGCCAGAGACTGGGCAATGGCACAGGATGAGGTAGGTGTGCAGGGCTTGATGTAACCCATGCCAAGCATTTTTCCATTTTCTCCCTCCCCGTTGTTGGTGCAGGCATGTCAGCATGTGCACATGGAGATGAGTGCACACTGTGGAGTCCTGCAGCACCCTCCCTTCTTTAGTACCCCTGTCCCACACTACTCTCAAGCCCCCACCTGATGGCAGTCATTCAGCAGGAATGCCATACCACCCTCCCCGGGAGAGGATCCCTGTCCTCTGGATGCTCATTCCTCTCCCTCCTTCCCTGGCTGATCTCCAGCAACCCATGCTTGCCAATGAACATGGGTCGTGGGTGTTGCTGGAGTTAAGACACCAGTGCCTCAGCCCTGCATGCCACTGGGCTGGCCTTGCATTTCTAAAAAGGGAGCAAGCTCTATCTATTCTTCTGCTGATGCAAACTTCCTCTACCACTCTGCTATACACACACCCCTGAACTCTGCACCACAGAGATGAGCAACCAACACTGGGAGGCAGTGGAACCTGGACAGGGTGCCTGCAGTGCCATGCAGCAAACCTGCTCTCTGTCTCACTTTAAAATGAAATGGTTGTAGGGACAAAAACCATCTTGTAACCATAGCATCTTTCTTCTTATTCCTGTACATCTATTTTAGGGAAGCATGGTCAGTGAACAGCATAAACTGTCTACCTAGTAAATAGTATTTCAGTGTCTCACATGCCCATTTGACTGATACACTTTATTTTTCTACTGTTGCATATTTCTGGTCTCTGGGTAGCAGTTTACAACTGAGATACAGGACCAGGTGTTTCTCATTATTTAATTTATTTATTGAAATATTTCATCAGAAAGGCACGCTGAGCAACAGGTTGCCCATCTCCTGGTGTGACCGGGGGGGAAGGGGTACAATAGGGATGAGACATTTTACATTCAAGTTACAAAGATCAACATAGCATACAATTAATTAAGGCAGTTGTTACAAACAGTGTTGTATATATGTAATTTGTGACAACAATTAATTAGTGCAATGGTAATAAGTGAACAAGTGCTATCATGAAATAAGGGGCGAAGGAGGGATAGGATGAGATGACAGATAGTAAAGAGTCATGTCCCAGAGAGACCCCTTCAGGATGCGGGGAACCCTGCAAAGGGACAGGGGACTGGAGTAGGGATTAGAGTGGCAGACAGAGAGAGAGAGGGAGTAAGTGTGCTTAACACCTAGGAGGGGAAATAAGACCTGACTTAAAAAGAGAACCCTTCAAGATGTGATGAATCCTGCAAGGGTGCAGAGAAGTTCTGGTGATTGTAAACCCTCCTGTGGTTAGGTGTTGTAATTATAGAGGGATAGTGAGAGGGAGGGAATAAGAAATAACACCTTGGAGGAGGAGGAGGTGAGGCCTGATCCAAGGAAGCCAGCAGGCTACTGGGGATCCAGCAAGAGGAAATGGAAGGCCAAGAATTGGTAGATGGGAGAAGAAAAGGTGGCAAGCCTAGGGCTATAGGACCCCTTCAGGATGCTGATAACCCTGCATGGGGAGTGTGAATGCTAGGGAAAAAGGGGGAGAGAGTAGGGTATGGGAGAATGGTATGAGAACTAGCACCTAGGAAGGGCTAGGGTCAGTAGAGGCTGTAGAGTCAATAGAGGCATTGGGTAAATTCGAAAGGGAGATGAACTGTAAGGAGCAAGATGAAGGAAATTAAGGTGGGTCATAACAGGAACAGTAAGGTGCAAGATAGTTGGAGAAGGTAGTGTTGATGGAAGAGAGGGAGAAGGAGTGTCAGATTTGGGGAGGTAGAGAGTTCTATATTTTAGGGAGTTGGTGAGAGTACCCAGACTGGCCAGAGAGGGTGAAGAAGTGGGGGACAGTTAGTGTGTGAATGTCAGTAGATCTAAGGGTGCAGAAAGGAGGAGGGGGTGTTATAAATGAGGGGGATAGGTAGGAAGGGAGTTCACCCAGCCAGTGTTTAGAGATGAATGTAGTGCAGAGTGAGAGGCATCTATTTGTAAGGGAGGGGAAGGAAAGGGCTCGATAGAGGTCATAGTGGTAGATGCGAGAGGGAGCATCAAGGGCAAAGCGGCAGAAGAAGTTGAAGAGAGTGTCCAATCTGGTCAGGGAGGACCTAGGAACTGCACTACAGACTACATCACAGTAGTCAAAAATGGTGAGGATCATCCTCTGGACAAGCTCACGCCTACCTGCAGGAGGGATGCAACTGCAGTTCCTGAACAAGGCACCAAGCTTGGTGTACAATTTTTTCTGGATGGCATCAATGTGTCCAGAGAAGTTGAGGTGTTGGTCTAACCAAACCCCAAGTTATCTGAAGGACAAGGTACCCTCAAGTAAATTCCAGTCAAGAGTGCAGAAAGTGGGCAGGTAGGGAAGCCTAGAGAGTCTCTGCCTTTTTCCAAATGTCATGGAGACTGTCTTCTTGGCATTGAGGAATAATTGATGGTTGCAAACCATAGCTGGACCTTGATGAAGTCATGCTGCAAGCTGGATGTAATCTCAGCTGGGCATGAGCCAGATGTATACAGGACAGTGTCATCAGCGTTCATATGTATGGCACAGGAGGGGGAACAGACAGATGACAGGTCATTAAGGAAGATGCAGAACAGAAGGGGACCAAACAAGGAGCCCTGAGAGATGCCAGTGCAAATTGGGAGGGGTGGTGAGATGGTATCTGCAATCTTAACAGACTGAGTTCTACCAATAATGTAGGCCTTAAACCAGTTAGTGACAGAAGGGATTAGACCAGCAGATGAGAGGAAACGAAGGAAAAGGTGGTGGGAAACAGTCTCAAAAGCCTTGGTAAGGTCAATAAATATGGCTGAGGTGATTTGCCATTGTCCATCCTTTAGAGGATGAGTCAGTGAGCTGAAGTAGAGAAGTGGTGGTAAAGTGTTTTTTCCTGAAACCAGCTTGGAACAGGGTGAAGAAGGAGGTATCCAATAGAAAGGAGGTGAGTTGAGAGAGGACTAGATATTCTTGTAGTTTGGATAGGGAGTAACGAGATGGGGCGATAGTTGCCAGGGGATGATTGGTCTCCACCTTTAGGTTGGGGAAGGATAACTGCATAGTTCCATGTGGAAGGGACATCAGAGGTTGAGAAGGATAGATTTAAGATTAAGGAGAGGGGGTAGGCAATGGCCAGGGGCTGAGAGAGAGATAGAGAGAGAGAGAGAGAAAGAGGAGTTTAGGGTTAAGGTCATCTGGGGAAGATCCTTTTCAAGAGTTAATGGTGAGGAGGGCATTTAGAGTAACTGTGGGGGAGACAGAAGAGAATGAGAAGGAGTGGTGTGGGGGAATATGAAGTGGAGCTTGTTTTGGGGGGAGAATAGAGGGGCAGCCATGACATCTGATGGGGGAGGAGTAATTAGGGAGGGACTTCAGCAGTTCAATTGCACAGGAGGTATAATAGGAGTTAAATTCCACAGCTACGGCATGGAAGTTGGCTACAAGATTGCCACTTACCTGTAGCACTGGGGAAGGGGAAGTGGGACTGAGGGGTAAAGGGGGCATGAACCACCTTCCAGAACTTGGAAATGGAATTTATGTTAGTGAGGAGAGCATTTTTGAAATAACTGGACTTGGCTAGCCTTGTTGCCCTGGTATAGGCATTTCAGTGCTTATGGTAGTCTGTGAGGTTGCTAGGAAGATGAATGGATCTGTGGTGCTTCCTGGTGTGATCTCTGGCGACAGGCTTAGAGTTCCAGAGTAATCCACAGTAGGTGGGTACCCCTAATCCTGGTTTATTTGAGGGGGGGTAAAGGCATTCCAATTTGCAAGGAATATTTCTTTGAAGTAGGCTAGAGCCTTATCAACTGAGAGGGAGGAGACAAAGGGAGAACAGTCAGAGAGAGATAGGTTGTACAGGAGAGGTTCAAGGTCTAGGGATTTGAAGGAGTGAAGTTGCAAGGTTTTATGTGGAGATTTTGGTCTGTGGATTTTCCTGACAATGAGTATTGGGTTGTGGTCACTGAGAGAGTCTGGTAGGATGCCAGAGCTAATTACTCCGTGGGGATGAGTGGTAAAAACCCAGTTGATCAGGGAGTGATTTTGTGTCTTATGGTTTGGGTGGGTGGATTCTGAGATCAATTGCAATAGGTTCAGGGCTCCAAAATCATTACATATTGCAGATGTCTTGGGAGACAGCCAGTTTAAGTTAAGATCACCTAAGATGTATAGTTCGCCAGCGTGAGAAAGGGCTGCGATGGAGGTTATGAGATCTAGAGCAATAGAGAGCTGGATATTTGGGTGAGAGTAAATGCTGGCTACAACTATGGGGATGGTGAAGGGCAGAGTTAAATGAATAGCCTGCGCGTCGTGGGGTGCTGGGCTAGTGGATGAATAAATAATAGAATATTGGAGGGAGGTAAGAATGTACATGGTGACACCACCACCTCTGCCTGCTCGGTCTTGCCTCAGGAGGGAGTAGCCAGAAATGGACACCAAGAGATATGGGATTGTGCTCTTTAGCCAAGTTTCCATGATGATCAGTATGTCAGATTTTAGAGTGGCCATCATGATTTGCAGAAGATCGATTTTTTTGCAACAAACTATGTATATTTAGATGAAGGATCTTGAAACCCTTTGGGAGGACAGCAGGAGCAATAGAAGGGGCCGCAGTAGATAATGGAACATTCAGGGCGTGAGGTGCAGACAGACCAGGGCTGGGGTGGATATCTCCATAGGAGAGCAAGAATAGAGCTAAGATGAGGAAGTGAAGCTTGGGGCATTTAGAGTTAGATGTCAAGGAACCAGGGAAACTGACAGGGTAGTGTGAATGAGAGTAGGGGAGCAGGAGATGAAGAGCAGCAAAAAAGGATGGGACAGTTAGTAATGAAGTATGAGGAATACAGGGAGAATACAACCATAGTTCAAAGGGTGGGGAGGCAGTGATAGCCAGGATGTAAGTAGGGGATTGGAGATAGGAGGTTGTAGAAGGCGAGTTATTTGGCATTTGTGAGTAGAGACCAATCGGACGTGTTAGGGAAAGTACTAGGAGTAGAGAAAAGGGGAGAGAGGAGAAAAGGAGTTTCATGTTGCAGGGCATGAAATGTGTAACAACAAAAAAGATGGGAGAAGCAAGGCGAGGGTTGCTAGGTCTAATTGTCTTTATTTAACATATGCTTAACTAGAGCAAAGGAGAGGTATCTACATGAACAACATGCATGGATCACTTTAGATAAAGACTGTGTCCCTCTAGTGGCAGTATAGTATAACTTGCTAATGGGAAAATGGACACCAAAATGGCAGCAAAGTAGGCAGATAAGGTGAGGCCAGGAAAAATTAACATTTTCCTGGCAGGCTTTAGTATGAATGGGCTGTAAACACTAGCAATAATTAGTAATTTAGTTCTAAATTACTTGGCAGACCATAGCTTAACAAGGCTGTAATCACTCTAAAACAACTAAAATTTCAGTCTATAACATTTGCTAAAAGTACTGATTGAGCTAAGAATTCAAGATATTAAATATTTCATACTACAACAGATGCTAACTGAACTACTAGGCTGAGAATGCAAATTCAAAAAAAAAATAGAGGCAGTAGTTACAGCTGAAAGCAGAGCTAGATAGAAGGAGAGAAGTCAGTCCAATCAGTCAGGTTTTAGTGTCCAGTGAAGGACTGTCTTCTGCCAGAGTGCACCAATGAATTGTGCAGCTTAGGATCTGAGCACCCAGCTGAAGCAGTTACCTGGCAAGACTTCGAGGCAGGCGGGCAGAGATGGTGACTGTGGCCAGCCAGTAGGAATGGAAGAGCCATAGTCATAGCAGTGATGCACGCTCAGGGCAGTCCTGGGAGAGAGAGAGAGAGGGTATGGTAAGAGTCATAGTTAAGACCAGCAAAGGAAAAGGAGTGGCTAAATCAGGCAGTGGGCAGAGAGACAGAGAGCACAAAAGATAGCTAGAATACGGTACTTCAGTAGAAGGGTGGAGAGATAGAGGGAGACAAAGGACGGCTAAAGCAGGTGATAAAAATGAGTGTCAGCAAGAAGAGAAGCAGAGAGGTCAAGGAGGGGGTTGTTTTGTTCCTCGCATTAAGACCAGGTTGAAAACAAGTGAAGGGGGCTGGGGGCTAGAGGAGCCGAGGACTGAAGTGGCAGAATTGAGACCAGGTTGAAGAAGTGGATGCGGGGGCTGAGAGGAGCCAAGGACAGGAGTAACAGCTAGGTAGTTAGATATGACGCAAGGTGCCAAAGACAGAAAATGGCAGCAAAGTAGGTACATAAGGTAAGGCCAGGAGGAACTGAGATTTTCCTGGCAGACTTTAGTATGAACAGGCTGTAAACAAACTAACAATAATTAGTAAATTAGTTCTAAATTACTTAGCAGACCATAGGTTTAAACAGGCTGTAATCACTCTAAAACAACTGTAAATTCGATCTATAACATTTATTAAAATTACTGATTGAGCTAAGAATCCAAGATGTTAAATATTTCTTACTACAACAGATGCTAACTGAACTACTGGTGAGAATGCAAATTCAAAAAAAAACAGAGGCAGTAGATACAGCTGAAAGCAGAGCTAGATAGAAGGAGAGAAGTCAGTCCTATCAGTCAGCAGAGACACATTTTTAGTGTCCAATGAATGGCTGTCTTCTGCCAGAGTGCACCAATGAACTGTGCAGCTTAGGATCCAAGAACCCAGCTGAAGCAGTTACCTTGAAAGACTTTGGCTCAGGTGGGCAGAGATGGTGACTGTGACCAGCCAGTAAGTACACCGGAGCCACAGTTGTAACAGTGATGCCCTCTTGGGGCAGTCCTGGAAAGACTTTGGTGCAGGTGGGCAGAGATGGTGACTGTGGCCACCCAGTAGGAATGCCAGAGCCACAGTCATAGCAGTGATGCCCGCTCAAGGCAGTCCTGGAAAGACTTTGGGGCAGGCAGGCAGGCAGAGATGGTGACAGTGGCAGGCCAGTAGGAATGCTGGAGCCACAGTCATAGCAGTGATGCCCGCTCAGGGTGGTCAATTGAAAGCAGAGCTAGATAGAAGGAGAGAAGTCAGTCAAATCAGTCAGCAGAGACAAGGTTTTAGTGTCCAGTGAAGGGCTGTCTTCTGCCAGAGCACACCAATTAATTGTGAAGCTTAGGATCCAAGCACCCAGCTGAAGCAGTTACCTGGAAAGACTTTGAGGCAGGTGGGCAAAAATGGTGACTGTGGCCAGCCAGTAGGAATGCCGAAGCCTCATCTCCTACCATGTGGGAGAGAACAGCCCCAACTTCTATTGCATCAGTCTGTAGGAAAAATTCCTTCTCAAAATTAGGCATTGCAAGTACTGGCTCGCTACATAAAGGTCCAAAAAAACCTTGCTCTGCCTCACTATTTCACTTTACTATGTCTGGGGCTTAAGCCTTAATTAGTTCTGTCAACGGAGCAGCTGATGTAGGGAAAATGGGGAATAAAGCACCTGTAGTAGCCAACAATCCCCAGGAATGCCGTAACTTGTTTCTTCCTAATGAGCCATGGACAATTCTGTATTGCCTCTACTTTGTTCATTTGTGGTATAACCAGCCCCTTCCCCACAGTATATCCTAGATATGTGGCCTTGGCCAGGCCTGTTGCAATTTCTTTGGACTGGCCATAAGTCCAGCCCTTCTAAGGGCGTCCAGTACAGCCTCCACTTTCTCCAAATGGAAGTACCTGTCCTGGCTATAAATAATTACATCATCCATATATGCTGATGCATACTGGGCATGGTGTCTAAACAGCTTATTTATGAGCTTCTGGAATGTATCTGGTGCCCCGTGAAGACCAAAGGGAAGTACTGTACATTGAAAAAGACCATCTGGTGTTGGAAAGGCTGTTTTCTCCTTGGCAGACTCTATTAAAGGAATCTGCCAGATGTTTTTTGTCAAATCTAGAGTGGTTAGGAACCTGGCTTTACCCACTTTTTTGATCAACTCATCCAGCTGTGGCATTGGATAGGCATTGAATTTCAACACCTCATTGACTTTCCTAAACTTATTACAAAAACAAATGGACCCATCTAGTTTGGGAACAAACACAGTCTGGCTAGACCATTTGCTATGGGACTCTTCAATAACCCTTAGTTCTAACATTTTCTTTATCTTGGCTATTATCTCTTCCCTTCTGGCTTCTGGGATGTGATAGGGTTTTAGCTTGACTTTCACACCCGGCTCAGTGACTGTGTCATGGAATATCTCCTGTGTTCTATCTCACTTATCAGAGAACACATCCCTGTTCTGGTTAACCATCTGTCTAGCCTCCTCATACTGGTCAGGCATATATTCTTCTGAGACACTCACCTCCAGCTCAGGTGAGTGGTCATCACTTTCAGGTAGCACTTCTGATATCACCATATAGGCATTTCTATCCTTCCTGGATTTGAGCAGGTTAATGAGATAGATTTGCTCAGGCTTCCTACGATCAGGCTGTCTAATCTTACAGTTCATTTGACCCACTGTCTCTATCACTTCCCTGTGAATATTATTCAGTAGGAAGTCATTAGCCTGTTCTCAGCCAAAGTTATCCACAAAGGTTCCAAAGTTATCTAAATCACCTTTCTCTAGTACTTGGGCTGCATCAGGGACCTATTCTCCTGTCTTTTAGGTGATCTCAGTTTCACTACATTGGGTTGCCACCCCTTTTTTAACATGTTTCAAAGCTTCATTTAGCAGAACCTCCATGTGGGTTTTCCCTGAAGTTTTAGTACCCTGGAGCTTATCCTGCCTACATTATTGTTTCATCTTGCGATGCTTAGTTTTCTAGGTACAAATCTGGGTGGATGCATACCTCTCAACCTCCTGCCTTATAAATCAGGGATAAGGCTTAAAAAAATCTGGGACAAAGGACCAAAATCAGGAACACATCTTCAAACTTGATGATATCCACTCAGAAAGCTGGTAGAATATGGGGATTAGTGCAAGATGCATTTTCTAAGGAAGAACAACTCTTTAATTTTAATGTTTGACATTATTTTGTGTTTCCAACTGCCACTGTTTGGTCACGGAAACACAATTTGTAGGAGGGACAGAGTAAAATTTTGAGGCAAAATCAGGGATGTCCCTGAAAATCAGGGACAGTTGAGAGGTTTGGGTGGATGAATGGGAACAGTCTTAGTGGACTCTCTTTTGGGAAAATGAGTTTTGTCTTGGGTTTTGGGCTGTTCCCTAGCTTTGACTGTAGCAGAGTTTGGACATCAGGGAAGTCCCTTCCCAGTACCAGTGGGTGTGGTAGTTTTGGCACCTCCCTGACAGAGTTGGTTTGACCATGTATATCTATTTGTACAGTGGCCATTGGATAATATTTTACTGATTCTTGTACACAGGTGATACCTGCCCTCTTAACTTTGTTGAATTGGGAAGGGTATATTAAATTCCCTGAAACCAGGGTAATTGCACACCCCAAATCTACCAGGGCCACTGTTGGTTTCCCATTCACTACAACCAATGTCTGAAAGACATGTACACCATCAGCCACCCTGACCACACTCAATAACCCACTAAAATCATTATCTGTCTTCCCATCCCACAATGCTTGGGCTCTGGGCTATTAGGACAGTTAACCACAATATGCCCTAATTCCCCAGACTCAAAACAACAATAAGGGGTTTGGGACTTAATTCCTCCCTTATTGTCCTTTTCTGCTAGGAATGCCAAGTCCTTGCTCAACTTCTGGCTGCTCTTCAGCACCTCCACTCCTAATCTTATTTATACCAGTTCTACCATAGCTCCAGGACCATGGACTTGGGGGCCCCCATGGGTCTGAGACATCTCTGTAGTTGTAGTTTGGAAAAGTTCTCTGGTAGCCAGTTATTGCTCTACTAAGGCTACCGTGCTCTCATCTGTGGTGGAGTTGCTCTGTCCCATGCACTCTTGCAGATCAAGTGGAAGTCCACAAAGAAAACAATCCAGTACCAACACCTTTATTATCCGGGCTAGGTTGTTGATATCCAGTCTTAACCACTTTCTGGCCAGGTGGATCAAGTCAAATATTTGTGATCTGGGGGCCTTCCCCTCCTGGAACTGCCAGCTGTAGAACCTCTGAGTCCTCAATGTTGGAGTTACTCCAGTTCTTGCCAGGTTCTCTGCTTTCAGACAGTCATAGTCTGTCACTGCATCTCCTTCTAAGTTGTAATAAACTTTTGGGGCTTCACCCAGCAGGAATGGTGCCAGGATGCTGGCCCACTGAGAGCAAGGCCAGGCCTCCTGAAGTGTAGTTCCTTCATAGGCCATCAAGTATGCTTCCACGTTATCCTCAGGTGTCATCTTTTTGCAGGTAATGGCTCACCAAGATTGTTTGTGGTTCTTCCTTATATGGCTCTGTAGAGGCTGGTTGAATGCATTGTACTACCTTTCTGAGGGCAGCAGAGACCTCCTCAATTTGGGTCATTAACAAATGGTTAATCTCCTGCTGTGCTTGGTTCACCTCCTGCGGTACTTGGTTCATCTTCTGCTGCACAGTTGTCAATTATAACAGGCCTTTTATGACCTCTTCCATTTCCTTGACACAAAAGAGGGCCAATGAATCCCACTTCTTATACCAAATGTAGTAGAGTGACCTCTGTTATTTCTTGGATGGGCTGGTGTAGGTGTGCCCAAGGAGACATACTCAGTCTGAGATCAAGTACAACAATGAAGTTTATTTAAAGCAGTGTTGTTTCCAACTAATTGGAGTCACATCCTCTTTAACAGCATAGAAAAAAAAAAAAACCTACTCCTGTCTAAAGTTTTAACTAAACACAGCAATTCTCTCACTACCTCAGATCACCAGCTATTCTGGTTCATAGCCTTCGGGTAGCATAACAGAGTCCACTTACAAACTTCACAATCATTTCCAATGGTCTCTGTAGCTTGAACTTGCCCTTTTCAGCACAGCTTCCGCACTCCTCAAGTGTCTGTCTCTGTCTCTGTCTCTCTCTCTCTCTCTCTCTCTCTCTCCCTGTGTTGCCTAGGCTGGTTTTATACACTGCCCCATATCAACAGTGACTGCAGCTGTGTTTGATTAGCTTCCTACTGGGATGTTTCCAGAGTTTTCCTTATCTGGATACTTCCAGAGTTTTTGATGTGTGATTACAGTATCTCTGTGTTTGATTAGCTCCCTCCCATTTGATTAGTTCTGTGTTTAATTAATTCTCTACCCAAATGCTTCCAGAGCCTTGTGTAACCTTTTTTTTGCATTTCTAAAAAGGGAACAAGTTCTATCCATTCTTCTGCTGATATAAACTCTCTCTACCACTCTGCCATAGTTGGTAACAGTGACTGACTGTAGCACAAGCAGTTTTCAGCTGCACCAACTGAGGCAGTTCCTGTGCCTTTAGAAAATGCCAGTCCTTTAGTCTACAGTTTTTAAAAATATTCTTTATGTCAATATTGAAGATGATGCTCTGGTTGAGCTAGCCATCTTGATACCATACATAAAAGCAGTCATCATCTTGAGTGAATGTCCATTTATTGAATGAATATGGGGATTTTGTTCCTTGCCTGCATGACATGTGACTAGCAGCGTCTTTGTATTCTCTGTTTTAAGAAGCAGGTCATTTTGGGCTAGCAGGATCTGGATTTTGTGGTCAGCTTGCAAAATTTCTTTTATATCAGTGTAGCTTACACATGTGTAGATGTGTCATCTGTGTGTAGATGCGCATTAGGATTAGGGCATCATAAGAGAAATTCCATAACACATGGGGAAACAAGCAATTGCCCAAGGACTGGCCCTTGGGATATCCCCAATTTCATATGTTCTAGATACATCATTTAAGAACACTGCTTGAGACTTGTTAGATAGGTGATTGCTGATATAGTCAAGAATATAGGGAAGGCCAAGTAAAGTAGTTTGCTATTCTACTTTATATGTTTAATTGGTTGGTTGGCTGTTTGTCCATTTATTAGATACTGCTTGCAATGCTTCAGCTCCTTCACTTTTATGACCCCAGGTGCCTTTCCTTACTTCATGGAAGAGACACATGGCTTCTAATCCAATGAGGCATAGATTTGTTTACAGTGCTAAGCAGGTTATCATTATTGACTAAATCAAAGTGTTTGTTGCTTGTTTGTTTGTCTGTTTTTGTTGACTAGGAAGGGAGGGCTAGGAAATATTTCCTGTTTTTAACCTCATCTTGAGCAGGGGGTGATACACAAAATATGGATTGATATTGAACCAGATTAAGCTATTGGTAGTTTTCGTGAATGTGGGTAATTTTGCCAGAACACCAGGGAAATTACCCCTACTCTTTTTGAGAAGTTCTATGGGATGTTTCATGTCCACCTGACCAAATGCCAGAACATGCAGAGGGTGCCTAGTTTTAGCATCTCATATGACAGACAAAATACTTTAGATAGGTCAATGAATTCAGCACTGAGGAAGTAGTCCTTGGCTAGAGCACTGAGTGTCATATGATAACTTCAGAAGTGCAATTATTGTAGAAAATGTGGCTGGAAACCACTGCTGTCTTGAGAAAATGTTAGTTTATTTTGCAGAGTACACTTAAAACATATTTCTTTACAATATTTAGCTGACATAAGCATACTTATCCGAGGCTTATTCCCATGTACAAAATGGGTTTCCAGGTGGGAGATAGGTCTGCAGTTGTTAGTGTCACTTGTCTCCTGAGTTATGCAGTGGGGTGACAAAAGCTTTCTTTCAGGTTCATGAGATTTGATTAGTTGAGAGGAGTAAAATTAAAATGTGAGGTGAGGCTACCAGGCTGTGAGCTGAAATGTAATTAATTTTGGGGATCAGAATTACAACTTGTAAAAGGGTTCACATTTAACAGTCAGTGGAGGCTCTAAGCTGGCTCTAAACAAGGAAAGGCATTATGTAATGGTGGATATTTTTTAAATGTGCTCATTTTACAAGTCAAAACTGTGCAAGGTAGTCCTGTGGTAATACCCATTTGAGAATGTAGCTGGACTATTAGGTTAGCAAAGTGCTTTTTAGAGCATTTGCTACCCAAATGTTTCTCCATTAGTAGACAGTTGTCTCATCTTAGTGTGAACATTTTGACACAGCAGTTTGCCACTCTACACACCTGTTGATCTATTAATTGCCTGTAATACATTTAGCTAGAACAGATGAGAGGAAAACAATAGAGATGCTGCATATCCAAAGGGTAATTTTACGCATTTCAACCATTTGTTTCACACTTTGCTCTCTCATTACCTAGTGAGGGTATTGAATGGTATGTTAACAGTGGAACAACTGTGTCACTATGCAGGATATGCTTATATAAATCTTGGGCAGTTCTACCATGTAATTGCAGGGGCAATATCAGAAAAGTCTGTACAATCCCTTTCATTTGCAAAGCAGCAAAAGTAAGAGAATCTCAGTGCAAAAGCATTGGGAGCAAAGGTTATGCATAAACTACATTTGTAGTAAGGCCAAAAGAACCACAGAACTGCACATATTCACCTAATGCAATACATTGGACATACTTATGCAAATTACCATCCAAGAATCCTGGACTTAAATCACATTCTTGCTGTATCCGAACAATTTTCAGCTAAAATCAACCTCCTGCTATGATATAGAATGGCCAATAATGTTGGTCCAGAATTTATGCTATTTAGATAATAGTGTGGCTCAGTTGGTAGCACATCTGACCTTGGGGCAGAAGGTCCTGGGTTCTAATCCCACACAGAATTGGGCTAATACCATAAATGCTGGCATCTGAGTGCAGTAATAGGAAGATGCTACACTGTCAGGGTGTATCATCCTTTGGATGAGATATTAAACCAAGGTGATGTCTACCTTTTCTGGTGGTTGTTCGGTTGGATGTTAAAGAGTACATGCCACTTCTCAAGAAGAGTAGGGGAACTGTCTTGGACTAATTTCCCTTATTTTATTTATTTATTTATTTATTGAGGTTTTGGAATAACACATTTGAGCTGGAAGCTCATTTACAAAGGTTCCATGTCAACAAAAATAACACATTACAAACATTTCATAATTGGAACTAACACAGTAAATACATTTCAAAAATAGGAAACAGTACAAAACAGTATAAGTGCAGTGAAGCAGGATACAGTTAACAACACAAAGGAATATACATTTTCATACAATGTGAGAACAGCTACAAAACATGATATATTAAGTAGAATAATATTTATTTGTCAAAATTTAAAGAGAAGGGGCAGGAGGAGAGAGGTATGGGTGGAAATAAGTGTCTCATAGAGGGATAGGAGATATGGATAAGGCAGAGATTAGTTAGGGATCAATGGGGTGAGGGGGAGGAGGTAGGAAGGCAGAGGGTAAAGAGGGCAGGAGTTGGGTAATAAAAAAGAAAAAGTGGCTAGCAGTCACAGCTGTTCAGGTAGGCAAGCAGTCATAGCTGGTCAGATTGGTGAGGTGTTGGTGGAGTTTTCTCTTAAATGGCCTCAGCTTGGGCTAATTGGTTATATATGAAGGGAGTTCATTAAGCCATAGTGGGGCATGGCATGCGAAAGACCTTCACACTTGAGAGGTGTGAAAGAAGAGGACATGTAGTGAATGTCTGACAATGCTTCTTGTGCAGTGGGGGGTTAGTAGCTGTGATGAGGAGGTTCTGGATGGCTGGTGGGGATAGACCAATGCAGGTTTTTTCCCCCAAGGAAACATACTTGGTACTGTACTCTACCTTGAAGGGTAAGCCAGCTAGTTTGTGCATACAGGTCATAAGTGTAGGTTAGCCCATTAACACCAAGAAGCATCCTGCAGGATTTATTAAGGACAGCAAGAACCCATTTGAGAGTGGAATCAGGGACTGCACCATAAACCACTAATCCGTAATCAATGATGGACAGTATGGACCTTTTATGGCAAGTGACAAGACATTTTGGGTCAGACAATCATGGTTCCTGTATAATAGGCCAATTCTAGGATTGACAAACTTTATAATTTGATCTGCATGCTGTGTAAAGGATAAAGAGTTGTCCAGGGTGATGCCTAGATATTTGAAGGTTTGTCCCTTTTCAATGGAGGTGTGTAGGCTATTTTGGATTGTCATCTGAAAGTCTTTATGCTTATTGCGGGGGTTTACAAATAGCATTACTTTAGTTTTGTTATAGTTCATTAGAAGCTTGTATTTGGAGAACCAAGCATCCACAGCAGTGAAGTCACTTTGAAGGTGAGACCCAAGTTGGTGCGGATCAGGGTTTTTAGAGAAGATGATAGCATCATCATTGTGAAGAAGGATCTGTTCTTTGCAGACTCAGGGAAGTTAGTTATTAAAATGGCTGAATAAGAGGGGGCCAAGAATTGACTCTTGGGGGACACCCATGAGAACCTGCCGACTATTGGAGAGGGGTGCCATCAATTTTGACTCATTGGGACCTATTGCAATAGTAGCTCCAGAACCACCCTACAGCTTCAGTAGAAAGGCCAAAAGAAAGGAGCTCAGCAAGTAGTGTTTTATGATTGACAGGATGAAAGGCCTTGGTGAGGCCTTGGTGAGGTTGATGTAAATCACCCTGGCTCTCTGTCTACTGTCTACAGCCCATGCAGGAAGCCCAAGTACTCAAATAGGGCAGTGGAGGTAGTGTGCCCCTTGTGGAACCCGTGCTGCTGTGGGCATTGTAAACCATATTTTTCCAAATAGCTGACCAGTTTTCAGAAGCTGTTCTTTCTAATGCCTTAGAGAGGGGGGAAGTATTGATATTGGGCAGTAGTTTGAGTATACAGCTCTATCGCTACTTTTGTGGATGGGATGACCACCGTGGCTTTCCATATCAGGGGACTTGCCCCAGCTGGAGAGATAGGTTCATAAGTTTTGTTAGCAGCAGGAGCACTTCTTCCAGGGTAAGGGCAAGTAACATAAGGTCCACATATCGGTACTGTGTCTAGTTTTGCCTAGTACCTGTGAGAGATATTTTCTGGCTTCAGGCACGGTGATTGCTTTAAGGTAGAAAGGGAGAGATGATGGGGGACTCATTGTATGGGGTCTTAGGGCCTAGCACATTTCCACCAGATGCGTCAGGAAGATTGGGTGACAGTATGCTGCTGAGGCCAGTAAAAGCATCATTGAAGGTATTTATTTATTTTTATTTTATTTTATTTGAACAGGATCGGAATTACAATCCTTTGAGTCAGAGATGCCTTTACAAAGGCTCCATGTCAATAGAGTACATTGGTTACAAACAAACATTACATAGTGAACATAGTTTCTTAACAAATATTTTATATAAAACAGCACACAGGGATACCAAGTGGGTGGTGATGGTAGTCATACATTGCTAGCAAGGAGTAGAATGCCTTATGGTGGTGAAAGGTACAAGTCTGTGGAGGATAGATAGGCAGAACAGGAGTCCCTTGTCAGAAAGTAGGTGGCAGCAAGTAAAAGGATGGAAGGGGCAGGAGGAGAAAAGGGGATCAGGTGGCTGGATAGTGTATTCATGATGGTGTTACTCACCCAAGGAAATACCACCAACATCTTATTCTTATTCTATTTCAGTTGGTTTGTATCTGTAGCATCCCCCAATGAGGCTGAAAATAGCATTGTCTAGCCCTCTTTTCCTGGTCAACAAAAACTAAAGAAATAAATATGGATAGATATGATAAGAACTTTGCATATAGGTTCTGTATTATACTGGGGCGGTCACACCAGTATAGTTAGGGTGAAAGTGCACTTCCATGGTAAAGTTCAAACCTTGAGGGTTAATAACTTTGGAGCCATTCAATGGATTTGCATAATCTTTAGGTGTTGGTCTCTTAAACTGCCAAATTTGGTGGGAATCCATTGAGCGGTTTCTGAGATATAAGGGGCCAGAGTTTCCACTGTGAAGGAATGCCACAAGCCCTTGGTGAACCAAACATAGGGCACACAGGGCTTGCAGCATTCGCCAGGCAACATTCAGGAATTTCTATCCCTTCCACCCGGCAAAGGTTCTTAGATCACAAAAGTGTGGTGTTGCTTGTGCCGTCCTTCCAGGACAAAGTTACGGTGCTTGCACCAGAGCATTGATGCAAGCAGCTTTATATCACAAAAACTGTTGCAACTGCACCCAAGAATGGAAATTTGTGTGCAGTTGCATCTAAGAGGATGATGCACTACAAATGTTAAAGTCCTGTGGTGCAGGACTGGATGCAAGCCCTGCACTAGGGTTTGAAAATCCTGCCCAAAGTGGTGAAAAAAAACATAAAAATTGGGATTTTTTGACATTTTTATGTCATCCTGGATCTCAGAAATGGCTTTAGGATGTGGGCTAAAATTTTCAGGGTAGGAAAGACTTGGATCACGGATGTGCCTTTAGAAGGTTTGGTGACAAAATATTAATCTGTTCAAAAGTTATTAAACTTGTAATTTCCCATTATTTCCTATGGGAAAAGTTAAGTGTTCAGCCCAAAAATGGAATTGTTTCAAAAAATAGTTTTTTCGAAAATTGGGCATTTTTCTTTGAAAACTGGTAATTTTTGTTTGAACATGGGGCATTTTTACAAAAATGAGGCATTTCTGTTCGAAAATGGGTAATTGTGAAAATGGGGCACTTTTGTTTGAAAATGGGTCATTTATGTTTGGAAATGGGAAATTTTCTGAGAATGGGGCATTTCTTTTTCAAAAATTGGGCATTTTTTTCGAAAATAGAGCATTTTGTTAAAAAATGGGGCATTTTTTTGAAAGTGGGGCATTTTTGTATGATAATGGGGCATATTTTGTGAAAATGGGGCATTCTTTTCCGAAAATGAAGTACTGATTGAGGAAATTGAAGCGTCCCATTTTCAGAAGTGAAGGAGTGGTTTTGAACATGTCCGTGTTGTTTTTGGAAAAAAAGGTGATTTTTCAATGATTTTCTCAAATTTTCGCAGGTTATGGAGTACTGTCTACAGAAATGGAAGTGTTCCATTTTCAAAAGTTATTAAACTATTAATTTCCTATGGAAAAAGTTAAGTATTCAGCATGAAAACTGAATTTTTTCCGAAAATGTATTTTTTTGGAAAAGTGGTCATTTTTGTTTAAAAATTGGGCATTTTTGTTTGAAAATGTGGCATTTGTGGGACAATGGGGCATTTCTGTTTGAAAATGGGTAATTATTTACAAAAATGGGGCATTTTTCTTCAAAAATGGGGCATTTATGTTTGAAAATGGGACTTATTTTGAGAATGGGGAATTTTTGTTTGAAAATTGGGAATTTTTTATGAAAATAGGGCATTTTGTTCAACAATGGGGCATTTTTTGTGAAAATGGGGCATTTTTTGTGAAAATGGAGCGTTCTTTTCCGAAAATGACATACTGTTTGTGGAAATTAAACCGTCCAATTTTTGGAAGTGGGTTAGCATTTCCCAAAAATTTCCGTGTTGTTTTGGGGGAAAAAGTGCTTTTCAGCCATTTTCTCCAATTTTTTCATGTTATGAAGTACTGTCTACAGAAATGGAAGTGTTCCATTTTCATAAGCGAGGGAGCATTTTCAAACATTTTTGTGTTGTTTTTGCAACTAAAAGGTGCTTTTCGACCATTTTCTTCAATGTCCACATTTTCCAAAGATGTGGTGTTGCTTACAAAAATTGACCTGTCTGCTTTTGAAACCATTCTGTGTATTTTAAACATTTCTCTACTTACACAGTGACAGATACTAATACATAGAAAAGCAAAACTCAATAACAGTGCTGCAATGGTGTGGTGGGTAGCCCTCAGAGCTGCAGTTTGAAACATCCTGGGTTTGAGTCTAATGAGTTACACTTTTTTCCTAATTTAAACACTGGCCAAATTCCTGTTTTTTAGCTCATTTCTTCCAATTTGTTTTTTACATTCGCTTGCGCGCATGCGCAAGGAATGTTTTGGGGGAGTAGCACACTTGGAGGTGTGCCTCTCCCACCCAATGCACTGCTCCCTTGAGCAGGCGTGGCAGTCCTGCACCAATGGGTGCAGGAGCTCTGTATGACAGCAGTGTTCCTCTGCTTCAAAGCAGAACACCGCTGCCATACAGAGCACTGCCTCAGGCCCTCCCCCCTCACATCATGCTCCCCCCCGTGCACGTCACGCCGCCCCCCCAAAGCTTAAACTTTGTTTGCCGATGGGGGTGCCCAATCCCCATCAGCTCCATGGCCCCAAAGCCATCCTGCTGCCACACTGGGAGCCCACCCCAGCGTGGCAAACCTCTCTATGTTTTGCTGGCCAGGGGTGCCCAATCCCCCGTCGGCTCTTGGCCCCACGTAGTTTGCCAATGAGGTGCCCAATCCCCATCGGCTCCTTGGCTCACACATCTTCTGCCATGCTGGGAGCTCACCCACCATGGCAATGTCCACATCATCGTTTTTTTTCTGTAAAGAAAAACAGTCCCCTGCGCGTCTCCCACTCCCCTCCCACAACCCACCCACCCACTCGCTCCCAGCCTCCCACCCCTCACCCCATACTTACCTCTGGACTCCGGCGCAAAGATCTTCGGTGGACCAGGAACACGTCTGCACTCTTCAAAGCCGACCGCGACCTGAGGAAATGCCGGTAAGCTGTATAATGGGCTAGATAGGGGGGTTTCAACTTTATTGCATATCTCAGTCATTTTTTGGAATTTTTGCACCAAATTTTCAACGTGGGGTTTTTGGGACCCCTTCTCATGAACAATGTCACTGTCATGGTGTTACTCAGGCCTGAAGGGTGATTTTACAGGCACTGCACAGGCACTGCACAAAATCACCCTTTGGGCTCAAATAACATGATGGCAGTGACATCATTCACGAGAAGGGGTCTCAAAAACCCCATGTTGAAAATTTGGTGCAAAAATTCCAATAAATGACTGTTTTACGAGCGTGTGTTGTGCAGTTCCTACGCAGGCTCGTAAGTTTGCAAATTTTTAATATTTTCACTCCAGATTTTCAACATTGCCATTTTATCACACCTTCTTATGAGCTGTACAGCTGTCATTTTTCACATCTCACCCAAAATGTGTTTCATCCAGTAGCACAATGGCAGATCGGTATACGAAATCAATGTATGGAACACATTAAGAAAATCACAGTGACACTGATCATAAGCAGAGGTCTTAAAATGGCTGTGCTGAAAATTTGTTCACAAAAATCCTAAAAATGACTGTTTTACTTAGTCTGCGTTAGCAGTTCTTACACGCTCGTAAGTTTGCAGATTTTCAATATTTTCACCCAGATTTTCAACACTGCCATTTTACCACACCTCCTTATGAGCACTGCAGCTGTCATTTTCACATCTTGCCCAAAATGTGTTTCCAGCCCATGTAGCGCTACAATGGCACAGTCGATTGTGTGAACTCAATTAATATGGGACACATTAAGCAAATCCACAGTGTGTCACTGTTCATGAGCAGAGATCTTAAAATGGCTATGTTGAAAATTTGGTAAACACATTCCTAAAAATAACTGTTTTACGAGCGTGCGTTGTGCAGTTCCTACGCACGCTCATAAGTTTGCGAATTTTCAATATTTTCACTCCACATTTTCAACATTGCCATTTTACCACACCTCCTTATGAGCAGTACAGCTGTCATTTTTCACATCCTGCCCCAGACGTGTTTCTGCCCATGTAGTGCACAATGGCGCACTCAGTGTGCAAAATCAATGTATGGCACACAGTAAGACAATCACCATGACACTGTTCATTAGCAGAGGTTTTAAAATGCCAATGTTGACAATTTGGTGAAAAAATTCCTAACAATGACTCTTTTACGAGGCGTGCATTGCACAGTTCCATGCACACTCCTAGCTTTGCGAATTTTCAATATTTCCACTCCAGATTTTCAGCATTGCACATTTTACACACTTCCTTATGAGCAGTACAGCTGTCATTTTTCACATCCTGCCCAAAACGTGTTTCTGCCTATGTAGCGCACAATGGGGGTAACAAAAAGGTCATGCTGACAATTTATTGGGCAAATACCAGCAATCGCACAGAGCATTAGGGTAAAGCACCATACATGCCACACACCACTGCAAATACCTGCAAGTGAACGTTCGGCATTGACAAATGCTTGTTATTAATGTGACTGTTACTGATATTTCTTAATACCAAATGATGTTTATATAACAGAAAGAAGGTACAAAACTGTACTATCTTGATGAACAGATTGGAGCACAGGGTCCAAAGGACTCTGCACTCCCACTGTGACATATGGATACTGTTCTACTATCCGGATGTATGGATGGGAGTGCAGGGTCCTGGTGTACTATCTGGATGGAGGGATGGGAGTGCAGGGTCCAAAGGACTGTGCACTCCCACAGCAAAATGAAGATACAATTATACTATCTGAAGAAAAAGGAGATTCTGTGTGAAGAACTTTGTTAATGCATCAGTTAGGGTGAATACCATATTGTACTATCTTGATGGATGGGTGGAAGTGCCTCTGAAATAAAACCATCTCTTGCAACTCTTGTATAAGATCTGTTATTTTTATAAAGCAACTGTTGTAGTGCTAATAGATTTACATCAATGCCTCGATTATCTAGAATGTTACATAATAATGTTGCTAATGTTTCTATGTGTAATATGTGCCTATTTACATAATCAATGGCAGAATGTAAGTCCAGACATGCTATATAAAGAATCATTTTTGTTTAGTGTATATTTCTCAGGGAATTCAAGGTAAAAATATTGCCCATTTGGGTGCTTCTGAAGTGTGCCATGATAGAGAGGAAACTCCTCAAAGTGGTGTCCACTTACATTTACACATGCACTGTGAGGCTCCCAGATATTCTGCAGTAATTGGATCAGTGGGACTAGGAATCCTAGCCAACCCAAGATAGCATATAGGAACAGCCAGGAGACCCAGTGGAAAGCCATCTTTTCATCTAAAAATAACAAGGCAGAGAAGATGTCTGATTGCTGCAACTTGTGCTCTGTGTTTGAAGTGCATCTGATGTTATCTGCTGTCATTTGATACCTGATAAAGCCAGTCTGGTCCAGCCCAATAAGTGAAGCCAGTTATTTATCTACATGGCATGCCATCATTGAAGACTTTGCAATCAGAAATTGAGACTGATACACTGTAGGTTGGTAGGAGGTGCCAAGCAGAGGGTTTTTGTCATGCTTTAGGAGGATTGAGATAGCAGCATAGGACCATGATGTTTGCCCATCATCACTTCACTTGTAAATTGAAGCAGGATCAGAAGTGATTTCTCCTTGTTTTTTTTTTTTGTTAGACTCAGCCCCATGGCCATCTGGGCCATGGATGTTCATAATTTTAAATTGCCTAATAACCAAATCCAGTTCATCATACAAGATGGGGAGGGGGAAAAAGTTGTATTTCTGATTCCAGGGGAGACTAGGAAGGAACATAGGCAAGAGAGGCAAGAAAAGTATCAGTTTCATTATGGAAACTATTTGTTCCAGCATGTAGAGAGACTGGTGTTAAGTGCAGAATGCTCAGGAAATATTGCGTAGCTGTAGCTGATGGATACCCGGTGATAGAGTGAAGTAAGGCAGTGACGATGGTGGTGGTATTCTGGTGTTGATGAAGTTGTCAGTGATCTAGTTGCTAAGGCCCATATTTCATAATAGGATTACTTCAGGAAGGTGAGTGCTATCTCAATTTGATGCAAACACAGAGAGCCCCATATTCAAAAGTGGAAGGCTGCATCGCATAAATGCTTGTGCCGTGCAACTCAACTGTGCCAGCACAAAATAATGGTATATTCAGAAGCTGCACGATAATACGCAATCACACATGTGCTACTGAATATCCTGAACATGTAGGATCATGCAGTGGGAGATGTGTGGTGTGGCAGGTGCCCAGAGTCCAGTGCAGACCATACCGAAGTGTACAATGCAAAGCCACTTGTGCAGTGCGCATATTTGCAGTATTCAACAAGGATATGCAAATGGCCTCATTGTACAGTCAGCGCCCAAACAATACATTTGCATCTCAATCCTCGAATGTATTCAGGCCATTTGCATACCATTGGCATGCACAGTTCCAGCATTACAGGGCAGCACCACCATTCCACAAAGGTGATCAGGAGGTACTTCAGCCTAGCAAGCAGCTGGAATGCATGGTTGTATGTGGGTTGACTGCATTGGCCTGAGTGCAGTCCTACATACCCCCCCAACCCATAGCATCCAAATGTGTGCCAAGGTGCATGATAACTGGCCATAATATGTGACTTAGAAGCAGACATGGCAGTACAAGCTCAGAAGACTGTGAAAATGAGTGCACCAATGTTGCTACAGTGTGTTGATACCTAGCATCCCATAGTATCATACAATTCTGCATAAAAGTCCCAGTGGTCAGTGTGTAATGTCAGCCACTCTATGTGGGTCAGAGGGTGTCTGAGTGATAACATGAATGCCATATCCTGTACTGTGTGACAGTTGAGAGGTTTTCAGTGCTACTATCCATGGCCATGTCCATGCTCTAGGTGGCTGCATGCACAACACTGGAAGGGTCAGGTGACCTTGGGGCATGCCTCTGTCACCTTCAGTCCACAGGTGGTGCGACCCCTGCCCTGCACTGCTCACAGTTGTGCACTGTCCACCACCAGTACACTACAGTGACCTAAGCCCAGGGCTCCTGTGGCATTGTCACATTGCAGGGATGGCATCAGTGACATTTATGTGGTTCTTGATGGTGAGGGTCTGTCATGGGCATGCTGTGTGCACCTGTGGTGCTCCACCATGGGTGTTTGCCACCGGACTGTCCCTGACCTTGCCATACTGTCACCATTACCACTATGCATCCTGCTCACCATTGTCCCAGACACCGCCATGGGCACATGCCTCCACTGGCTGGCATTCTGACAGCCACATGGGTGCAGGCCATGGCACCTGGTACAAGTGCTGCATTGTAGCTGTCTGTTGCACTAGTGTGCTAGGGGGCACCTGACTAGCATGTGGCAGCTGGGCATCTTCCACTTGGGTGTTGTGAGGGAGGTGGCTATCTGGGCAGTGCCAGAGCTGTCACCAAGTGGCACCCAGTAGGTGCCCAGCAAGCTGGCACAGTGCAGCTGTGGCCTTGGGTACTACAGTCCTGGCATGACTGCTGTGTGTGGGTGCCTGGAGCACATCCTGATGTGCACCTCTGAGGGCTGTTTCAGGGTCATCTGTCGGCAGTTCTGCAGCCCGCCTGTGGGTGGCTGGCTGATTGAGACCATCCCAATACATACCTAACTTTGCACAGTACAATTTTGTGAAGCGTGACACATGCACCACACATTTTGGTGGAATATACTCTTGCGTGGCATATTCAGGTGCCTGCCTCCTTTTTTACACCTCATACATTTTTTCTGGATGATCATGCATTTGGAAATGTGTGATACATCTCACCCTTTTGAATATCACTCTTCCGCGCATTTTCTGGGATGTGCTATACATCTCCATTTTGGGCTGCACATCTTTGACTATGTGAGCCAGAGTGTCAAGATCTGACTTAAAGGAAAAGTCCCCCTCAGTCTATTTTATGTACACCTGTGTAGTTTGTAGGCATGAACAATCATTCCCTCTGTTTCATATCCCTAATGTCATCTTAATTTAAATATAAATGAGGTTGCTTCAATTTGTTTTGCCCTGGTGTGAAAACCTGTTTGTCTCCATTCCAAAGATCATGATCCCAGTCATGCAAAACATCATGGGAATTGATGCATATCTGCACAAGACATCATAATTTATACTCTCATTCAGTTCTGTTGCATGTCTTGTGAAGTCCCTGTATTCTCTAATATAATTTTTTTTTTCTAACACAGATACACTTTAACCTGCAGTAAACAGCAGGGCACTTACTATGCCTCAAAAAGTTTCATGGCCAGCATAAGACAGGAACATAGGGACTGCAGAGAACAGTAACATCACTGATTAATACAGTATGACTACTGCAGGCATTAGCACTATAACATCATAAAACTCCAAGATGCCTTATGTGAGTTGGGTCATGACCTTTGTAATGAAGTCAGGCAGATTTTCACAGCAGACTTAAGTACCTTTATTTACATTCAAGTCCTGATGAAATTAGGTGTATGCAATTCAGGTAATCGTTGTTCATGTCTACAAGCTACACAGGTAAATATAATAAAAGGCTGAGGGGATATTCCCTTTAACCTCCTTCAACTGTGGAGCCACCAAAGTATCCAACTGCTCTTGTGCAAGCTGTAGGACATGCAGTTTTTTTCTAGAAGCTGTCAGTGCTCTCATCACACCTGTTTTAGGATAGAGGTGTATTGTATAATGTGACCATGAAGGATGGCCTTTAGTGTGTCCCATCTGATGGAGTGTGACATCTCCACCATGCTGTTATCTGCAATATCTCTACAATTTTTTCTTGTAAGAAGTCCTAGAAGGCCTGAGGTTTAAGGTAGTATGGGTTAACTCATTGTCTCCTAGCAGACGCCTGTAGTCATCAGTAAAATACACTGGTGTATCCTGAGGATGCCTGCAGACATCAGTTACTGACTCCAGTGTGCCCTTGCAACGTCTGGAGAAGTCACTTATATATTTTAATATACAGTGTAACAGAATATAATATATATTGACTGCATAGCACCATTGGAAAGGTAATTTTATGCTGAACAATTTTGCCACTGATATTTTGTGTATATCATGTATACTTTAGGATTTATTTGCATTTGTTTATGGAATGGTGTGTATGGCTTATGTTGCCTGTTTTAGTGAAAAAAAATATATATTTTTTGCTTTTTCAACCAGCATAGAAAAAAACCAAAATGACATATTATAACTTGTATACCACCATTGGAAAGGTAATTTTGTGCTGAATAACTTTGCCACTCATACTTTGTGTCTAGCACTTACGGTTCTTGAGCTATTTGGATTTGTTTGTGGCATGCTGACTATAGCTTGATTTTGCTTAGAAAGGCCCAGGATTTACTGTTAACAGTATACAGGAGACAAGTGGTACAACATCAGAGAGCTCCTGTGGAGGCAATGAGTTAAGGCACCACCTGGTGTCTTGCCATTCTAGCCATAAATCCCCAAAACTGGAGACTGAGACATGCTCTAAATTGGTGATGGCTCCAATTCTACAGTCTGCCAGGTTGCTCAGATGCTCCACCTGTGTGAAGCAATAATCTATCCATGAGTGTGTGCCATTAACATGAGAATAGTGGGTGTATTAGTGGGTACAAGAATGGAAGAACTGCAATGCATCTGTTCAGCTGACCTCTTGTATCAGTCTCTTGAAAAATTTGTCTGGGGGCATCTGTTGTAGCGGGTTAGGACTGGAGGAATCCCAGCTTGGTGACAAAGCAATATGAAAGTTTCTAGCTACCATAAGGATGCCCATGGTATAGGTCAGAATTTGACCTATACAATGACAAATTGTTGGGGTGCTGGACTCAGGAGGTAGATACAGATTTGACAGTATAACTTCAGTGTTATGGAGAAGCCCATGCACAATTATGAGGCAGCTGTCAGGGTCCTCCCAGTTCTGGTTAACTTGAAACAGAGTGTGTCTGAGGACTAATTTGGCCACGCATCTCCTCATACCATCCCTGTAGTAGGAGGAGAACATAGAGGTGAATCCAAACTTACTAAGCTTCCCATGCTCTTGATTGGATGGGTGTGTTTCCACTGCATAAACTAGATCTGGTTTCATTTTTATGTTGATTGAGTGCAAGCGCAAGAAACATATTGCGGCAGCTTTTGCAAGAAGCAGGTTGTGGAGGCATGGCACTGTTGTGGCCAAAGCCCCCACAGCCTTTAAAGGCTTGGCCTGCTGTACCCAATGGTGTGGCACACTGCTGCTGACATTAGTTCAGCCAACATGCCACAACTTTCTAACATTTTAGCCACTGCAATCAGGGGCCACCTTGTCATTGCAACATCATCCGCTGCAATTAGGAAGTGACCCCTCATTGCAGGGCTGCCCCTTGAATTTCCCCATCCAGCTTGCCAATGGGGAGCCCAGTCCCCGTCAGCATGTCCCCCCATTTCTTTCTGTGTCGAGGGGGGTGCTTATTCCCCTTCGCATTATCCCCCCCCAAAAAAGTTTCATTTGCCGATGGGGGAGCCCACTCCCCATCAGCATTATGCCCTGTACAAAGTATTTGCTGATAGGGGAGCTTACTCCCCATCAGCATAATCCCTCCCCAAAATGCCTAGTAGACTTGTGTAAATGAGGTGTCCAATCCCCCTTGGCTCTTGTGCCCCCCTTTTGTGCTGATGGGGTGCCCAATCCCCAGTTGGCTACAGCTGCCCCCTCCAAAAAAATACTGTGTTGGCACACTGGGAGCTAACTCCAGCGTGCCAAATGGTCCCGAAAGAAAAAAAACATCCTGCAATTTTTTTTGTAGCCTGTAAAAAAAAGGTCCCTCGCCATCTCCGTGCCCCTCTCCCACAACCCACACCCACCCACTGTGCACCCTGTCTCCCCACACCCCCTCACCCCATACTTACCTCCTAAGTCCAGCCCGATGATCTTTGGTGGACCAAGAACATGTCTGCACTCTTCAAAGCCGACCATGAACTGAAGAAATGCTGGTAAGCTGTATTATGGAATAAATAGGGTTTTTTTCAACTTTGATGCATATCTCAGTCATTTTTTGAAATTTTGGCACCAAATTTCCAAAATGGGGTTTTTGGGACCCCTCCTCATGAATTCTACCACTGTCATGGCGTTAATCAGCCGAGAAAGGTGATTTCACGGTCACTGCGCGGAATCACCTTTTGGGACCGATTAATGAAACAACAGTGCCAGTGTTCATGAGGTGGGCTCTCAAAAAGCCTATGTTGCAAATTTGGTGGAAAAAATCAAAAAAATTACTGTTTTATGAGCATGCATTGCTCAATTGCTACACATGCTTGTAACTTCACGAATTTGCAATATTTTCATGCCACATTTTCAATATTGGCATTTTTCCACACCTCCTTGTGAAAAGTACAGCTGTCATTTTTCACATCCTGGCTGAAATGTGTTTTCACACTACCAGCGCAGAATAGAGCAGTCACTGTGGGAAATCAGTGTTTGGGACAGAGTATGAAAATGACAGTGACAATGCCTATGTTGAAAATTTGGTGCTGATACTCCATAAAATGACTGTGTTACGAGTGTGCGTTGCGCAGTTTGGATGCACGCTCATAAGTTCAAGAATTTATAATATTTTCACTCCAGATTTTCAACCTTGCCATTGTTCTGCACCTCCTTATGAACAGTACAGCTGTCATTTTTCAGATCCTGGCCAAACTGTGTTTTCGCACTTCCAACGCAGAAGAGCGGCGTCGCTGTGGGAAAGCCATGCTCAGGACACATTATGAAAATGACAGTGACACTGTTCATTAGCAGAGGTCCTAAAATGCCTATGTTGAACATTTGGTGATGAAAGTCCATAAAATGAGTGTGCTACGAGTGTGCGTTGCTCAGTTTCCATGCATGCTCGTACCTTCGCAACTTTGCAATATTTTCACTCCTGATTTTCAACATTGCCATTTTTTCACACCTCCTTATGAACAGTGCAGCTGTCATTTTTCATATCCTGGCCAAAATGTGTTTTCACTCTTCCGATGCACAATAATGCGGTTGTTGTGGGAAATCAGTGTTTGGGACACATTAAGGGAAATCACACTGACACTGTTCATGAGCAGAGGTCCTAAAATGTCTATATTGAAAATTTTGTGATGAAACTTCATAACATGACTGTGTTACGAGTGTGTGTTGTGCAGTTTCCTCTCACTCTTGTAACTTCGCAAATTAGTAATATTTTCATGCCACATTTTGGACACTGGCATTTTTTAACACCTCCTTATGAACAGTACAGCTATCATTTTTCACATCCTGGCTGAAATGCGTTTTCACACTTCTGATGCAGAATACTGCAGTTGCTGTCGGAAATCAGTGTTTGGGACAGATTAGGATCGAGCGAGTGAGGGGGGGAGTGACTGAGCTCAAATGAGATCTGTCAGGACTGCTGCAGATTTCTTTGTGGGCAGGAAAAGACACCAATGCAGGCAGGAGCCCAGTACAAAAGGGCAGCTTGCAGCGGTGGAAGAAACAGAATGAGTGACGGGGGGGGAGTGAGCAAGCTCTACTGCGATGGCTGTGGATTTCTTTGTGGGCAGAAAAAGGGCGACAATGCATGCAAGAGCCCATACAAAAGGGCAACCTGCAGCACTGGCAGAAACGGAATGAGCAAGTGACAGAGGGGGAGTGAGTGAGGTCAATGGAGCTCTGTCAGGACTGCTGCAAATTTCTTTGTGGGCAGAAAAAGGTGCCAACAGAGGCAGGAGCCCAGTACAAAAGGGCAGCCTGCAGCACCAGGAGAAACAGAATGAACACGTAAGACAGGGGGAGTGAGCGACCTCAACGGAGCTCTATCATAACTGCTGTGGATTTATTTGTGGGCAGAAAATGGTGCCAACACAGGCAGGAGCCCAGTACAAAGGGGCAGCCTGCAGTGCCGGGAGAAACACAATGTTCGAATGAGAGAGGGGGAGTGAGCAAGCTCAACGGAGCTCTATCGTGACTACTGCAGATTTCTTTATGGGCAGAAAAAGGCAGCAATGCATGCAGGGGCCCCGTACCAAAGGGCAGCCTGCAGCAGCGGGAGAAACAGAATGAGTGAGTGAGAAAGGGGGAGTGAGCGAGCTCAACAGAGCTCTATTGTGACTGCTGCAGATTTCTTTGTGGATAGAAGAAGGCAGCAATTCAGGCAGGAGCCCAGTACATAAGGGCAGCCTGGAGTGGTGGCAGAAACAGGACAAGCGAGTGAGAGCGGGGAATGAGTGAGCTCAACAGAGCTCTGTCAAGATTGCTGCAGATTTGTTTGTGGGCAGAAAAAGGCACCAACAGAGGCAGGAGCCCACTACAAAAGGGCATCCTGCAGCACCAGGAGAAACAGAATGAGTGAGTGAGACAGGGGGAGTGAGCGACCTCAACGGAGCTCTATCGTAGCTGCTGTGGATTTCTTTGTGGGCAGAAAAAAGTGGCAATGCAGGCAGGAGCCCAGTACAAAAGGCCAGCCTGCAGCGCCAGCAGAAACAGAATGAGCGAGTGAGAAATGGGGAGTGAGTGAACTCAATGGAGGTCTATCATGACTGCTGCATACTTCTTTGCAGGCAGGAAAAGGCAGCAACCAAGGCAGGAGCCCAGTACAAAAGGCCAGCCTGCAGTGTCAGCAAAAATGGAATGAGCGAGTGACAGAGGGGGAGTGAGCAACCTCAACGGAGCTGTGTCAGGACTGCTGCAGATCTCTTTGTGGGTAGAAACAGCCACCAGTGCAGGCAGGAACCCAGTACAAAAGGGCAGTCTGCAGCAGTGGGAGACACAGAATTAGTGAGTGAGGGAAGGGGAGTGAGTGAGCTCACCAGAGATCTGTTGGGACTGCTGTGGATTTCTTTGTGGGCAGAAAATGACAGCACTGCATGTAGGGGCCCAGTAAAATGGGTAGCCTGCAGCAGCGGGAGAAACAGAACGAATGAGTGAGAGAGGGGGAGTGAGTGAACAAACTCAACAGAGCTCTATCATGACTGCTGCAGATTTCTTTGCAGGCAGAAGAAGGCAGCAATGGTGGCAGGAGCCCAGTACAAAAGGGCAGCATGCAGCACCAGCAGAAACAGAACAAGCGAGTGAGAGAGGGGTAGTGAGCAAGCTCAAAGGAGCTCTGACGGGACTGCTGCAGATTTCTTTGTGAGCAGAAAAAGGTGCCAACAGAGGCAGGAGCCAAGTACAAAATGGCTGCCTGCAGTGCCAGGTGAAACAGAATGAGCGAGTGTGACAGGTGGAGTGAGTGACTTCAACGGAGCTCTGTCAGGACAGCTGTGGATTTCTTTGTGGGCAAAAAAAGTTGCCAATTCAGGCGGAAGCCCAGTACAAATGGGCAGCCTGCAGCACCGGGAGAAACAGAACCAGCGAGTGAGAGAGGCAGAGTAAGTGAACTCAACGGAGCTCTATCATGACTGCTGCAGATTTCTTTGTGGGCAGAAAAAGGCAGCAATGCAGGCAGGAGCCCAGTACAAAAGACCAGTCTGCAGCACTGGCAGACACGGAATGAATGAGTAACAGAGGGTGAGTGAGCAAGCTCAATGGACCTGTGTCAGGACTACTGCAGATTTCTTTGTGGGCAGAAAAAGTCACCAACAGAGGCAGAAGCCCAGTACAAAAGGCCATCCTGCAGAACCAGGAGAAACAGAATGAGCGAGTCAGAGAGGGACACCTCAACGGAGCTCTGTCGGGACAGCTGCGGATTTCTTTGTGGATAGAAAAGGGTGCCAATGCAGGCAGGTGCACAGTACAACACAGCAGCCTGCAGCACCGGGAGAAACACAATTAGTGACTGACAGAGGGCCACTGAGTGAGCTCAACAGGCCAAAGCAATCAACATTCGGCATTGACAAATGCTTGTTTTAATTTGTGTTAGCACCTTAGATCTCTTTACTGGGTTGTTGAGCCCATTCACATTAATCCCATGTGTTCTTTACCTCCACCCACATATATGCATAGGTTAAAGTCTACAAGTCAGAAAACTGACCTCAAGATGCTGCACTGCAAACAAGCTAAGCTGATGAGTGAAAGTTAAAAACACACTTATTACAGAATTGCTGATAAAAGCCACAACAGGCAACAGTGGACAAGCACACCCAACATTTCTTGAATTCATGTGCTTTGCTGAAGATCACCCCTTTTCTAACCTGATGTGGCTTTTGCCTGCTTTTACAATTTGAAATTTCTTGCTTGTGGTTTAGCTCACTTACTTCACCATACTCGGAGCTCTTTTTGGCTTTTTGCTGATATACTTAAGATTACTAACTTTGATTTCAGAGATGAAAAGTTGACTGACATGTAGCACCCTCCACCCAAAAAATGCAGTGATCAATGAAGAAGATAAACAGAAAAGGCAAAAGATGTGTTTGTCAGTATCATGTATGGATGTGTAACGTTTGAGTATACAACAGCTATCCCCAGGAAACCTCATGAAAATGAGATGCTGCCTCTCCTGAGGTTCACATTCTGATTAAAACTTCATGTTTGATGGCTGATCAGCCTGTGTGGGTCTGAACACTGTAATTTATGGAAGCAACAATTCTGGCAAGATGGGAAGCCTGTTAAAACAGTCCATTTAACCTTAGTTCTAAAGTTCACACAGAAAATTAATGTTAACGCAATGCAGGGCTTAACAAAAATAATCACTAAACAGAATCTCTTACCTGTTAAAGAGATTTGGAGAATGGACTGGGAATAAAATCCTGCTGTAAAGAAACAAAAACAGAAAGACAAAGTAAAAGTTTTCTGTCTTTGGTAATCTCTGCTATATTGTTTCCCAGGTGACAGATCATTAGAATTCTCAGTATTTTATAAACAGCCAAAGAACAGAGGCTAGCTAATGATCAATGTGTGTTTACCAGAAAGCGTAGGTATTATTTATTTATTTTAAGTATAGACTTAAAAACAAGTGGGGAATTAACTGCCAAACTAAAAACCCTTTCTAGTCTGAATAAAAGTAACAGATCTAAAGAAGATAGTGGAAGAGTAAAGGGACAGGGGAAAAGAAAGAAAGATTGTGGTTTAATTGAAAATGAAAATAGTGAATGGAGTGAGGTAATAACTGTAAAACAAAAGCGCAGAGGAAGAAGCCTGCTAAAACCTGTCCCTGACACCCTTGTAAGAGACGAGGGAATTACTAATAAGGATACGAGTTCATTGGGTTTTATTAGAAGTGATCAAGGGCAAGCAGAAAATAGGGATAGGGATAGTAGAACAACTTTTGTGATTCCTCTATCAAACAATTACAGTATTTCGGAAGAATCACAGCATTCCCATATGGAGGCGTCAGAAAATGTTTTCAGTATGGTTCCTCAGGAAGATCAAAGCACTCCTGTCCCAAAACAAGTTATAGTAATCGGGGACTCTATTATTAAGTATACGGATCAGTATAGCTACAAGCGAGACAAAGAGAAAATGATATGGTCAGCAGTTTTTCTGGTGCAGGAGCCTTGGATTTGTATAATATGGTCAATAATATATTTGTCGGAACAGGATCAAATCCCCTAGCTGTAGTACACATGGATATTAATGACCTAGCTAGGAAATCACTGACAAGATGCAGAAGGATTTTTCAAAATTAACTGAGAAACTAACAGAGAAGGGCTGTGAGATCATGATCTCAGAAATATTACCTGAACCAGGACGCATCTGGAATCAAGTATTGCACCGCTCAGTATGCCTTCCTGGTAAAACTTTTAAATAAATAAATAAAACCAAGAGCATCAGTGTGTAAGCAAAAGAGAATAGCATTAACAAATGCGTAGCTGAATAAATGAACAAAGGCAACTAGGTATCTATTCATTAAACACTGGGTACATTCCATAATAAAAATGAGTTATTTTGTAAGGATTGGCTCCATTTAAATTTCAGGGAAGGCAGAATTTTGGGAACAAGGTTGCGCCATGAAATTGATAAATGTTTAAACTACATAGATGGGGGATGAGCAAGGCAAATAAAAAAAAAACAAGTTCACCTAGTTATATAAAAAAAGTACAGGAACACATCAACCAAGGCAATGTTGTTTAATGCTAGGAGTTTGAACAAAGGCAATATGGCTAAATTTGAGATAATATTGGGAAAGGATGAAATAGGGATTATAGGGGTAGTGGAAACGTGGTGGAACACAGTTACTGTTTGGAACCAGCATGTCCCCAGATATTGTCTAAGAAATAAAAATAGGTCAGATAGAAGGGTGGGGTGCTCTGTTTATTAGGAAGGGGATAGAATATTTAGTTAACAGTGTTAGTAATGATTTTGGTAATATTGAGGCCATGAGTGTAGATTTGCTGGGGTTGAAGTTGAAGAAACATACAGTAGTAGCCACAGACATTGACAGCTATTTCCCAAAATTTCTGTGATATTGCTAGAGAAATCTCCTACTTTCTGCATTTCCACAGTAGAGGCAGCAGAGAGAAACTCTTTAGAAATTTCTCGAAATATCTGGAAATAGCTGACAATGTCTGTGGCTGCTACTGTAGGTTGATGGTATTCTATAGGCCACCTGATACTAATATGAGGGAGACAGAAGTATTTATTGAATATGTTGCTAATCTAGCAGAGGATTCTGACATTTTGCTAATGGGAGATTTAAACATTCCAGAGATTGATTGGGGTAAGAAAAACACAAATAACTCCTTGACAGTCAGGATTCAAGAAGAATTAACATCAGCAGGAATTCAGCAGTATGTATATGAGGCCACTAGAAGAGAAAACATTTTGGATGTGGTGCTTACTAACATCCCTGATGATATCCAACATGTAAATATTGGTTCCCTAATAGGTACAAGTGATCATGGCACTATTACATTTATAATAAATAAGACAAATCAATCAAGTGTAAAACAATCCAAGTTCTATATAATAGGGGTGATTATGGTGCAATAAGGGAAAGGCTGGATGGATTAAATTGGAATAATATAATGAATGGGTTATCAACCAAAGCATCCCGGGAGTTGTTTGTCAAAATCATAAATGAGTTGGTAGACAGCCATATTGCAAAAAGGCATGCATATAATTGTAGGGGAAAAGTCACATGGGATTAACAAAAAGATAATCAAATTACGTAATAAGAAGAGACTGTTGTTTGGAAAAATGAAAAGACTGAAAATCAGGAATAGTAGGAATAGATATAAGCAGATATTAAGGCATCTAAAAAGTAAAATAAAAAAAGCTAAACACCTGGGGTGGGATATTCAATGGTGTTGCGCATGGCGCCCCCTGGCTTGGTATTCAAATGGGCTGGTTGTGCTATGCAACCCCCGATGCACCATGGCACACCTGTAATGTATGTGGTGCAAGTGCGGGGGGTGTGCCCATGCATATGCGGCATATCCCGATATTCAGCCCAGGATGTGTGGCACATATACCAGCACAACCCCACCTTGCGCCACTTTGGGGGGCACCATGTTGTGCCCATACAAACAGGGAACAAGTCAGGGACACCCACAGGTGGGCTGCCATATTGCTGGGTGCAACACAGCAGCCACCTGCCATGGGTCTCCACCCAACCTCCCATAACACTGGCCCCTTGCCCCCTGCCCAGGGAGCGCTGTACCCCTTCGCCCCATCGCCCGATCATGGGCATGTATTGTTCTAATCCCTGGTGGTCTAGTGGACCGCTATCCCTTGCCTGATCACAAGCATGTAATGAATTAATCCCTTGTGGTCCAATGGGCTGCTATCCCTTGCCTGATCACGGGCATGTAATGAATAAATCCCTGGTGATACAGTGGACATAATGACATGCAAATGGCCCCATTTGCACCTTTCATGCATAATGGCCTCATTAGCACGCACAGTGCTGAATATCACAGTTGATGTACCTAGCACAACCGCACTTGTGCTGGCACATCCCCCTGCTCCCCTTCTGCCACTCACACTGGCACAGTGCATGCACCTTCAGTGCCATATTAAATGGTACTGAGCCATGGTGCAGTACTGTTGAATATTGCCTGGTCCATGGCCTGGCTCAACCCAGTTACGCTGTACCCAGGCTTGCGCCCCTGCCTAGTGCAGTCTGAATATCTAGTCCCTAGAATTTAGGCTAGCCATGTCAAAAAACAGTTCTACTAGTTTTTATGCATACTTCAATAATAAGAAGGGAAGAAATAACACTGTGGGCTACTTAAATATAGGTGGAGTGATGAGTTCTAAACCAGAAGAAATGGTCAGTAAATTCAATAGATGTTTTAGTAGAGTGTTTACTAAGCAAGATCACAGTATGGAAAACTGCTTGACTGAAACAGGAAACCTAGATTTAAATAAACTAAAAACAGTGGATAAAGTGCTTAAAAGAATAAGGTGACTTAAGGCTGATTAGGCAGCTGGACTGGATGGAATCCATCCAAGATTTATTAAGGAACTTGAAGAAAATCTTACACCAGTAATCACCCTATTAGGACAAAAATCATTAAATGAAGGTTATGTACCAAGTGAGTGGAGAACTGCATATGTGATGCCAATATTTAAGAAGAGGAATAAGAATGAGGCAGCTAATTATCGGCCAGTGAGTTTGACCACAATAATTGAGGAGATCCTTAGTGAAGAGATTATAAACTGTTTTACAGAGAAAGGGTTAATAGATAAAACCCAACATGGTTTTGTTAAGACTAGATTGTGTGAGACTAATCTAGTTAGCTTTCATAACTATGTCGGTAAATGTATTGATGAAGGTAGAAATGTGGACATGGTGATGTTCAATTTCAGTAGGGCTTTTAATACAGTGCCACATGGGATAGTAATCTCTAAATTTACAAGTATAGGAATTGATACCAGCATTGTTAGGTGGATTAAACACTGGCTGATGGATAGAAACAGCAGGTGAGGATACAAGGCCATTTATTGGGAGAGGTGAGGGTGACAAGTGGGGCGCTGCAGGGGTCAGTGCTGGGACCTCTGTTATTTAGCATTTTTATTAGTGATCTAAGCATAACAAGTGGACACAAGTTAGTATAATTTGCAGATGAAGTAAAGCTGGGAGGAGGGGTGGACACCTTTGAGGACAGACTCACTTTCAGTCAGGATTTGATATACATCTCTGAATGGGCAGTAAAAAATAAAATGAGTTTAAATTTGGAAAAGTGTACTGTAATACATCTGGGGAGAGATAACATCCAGAAAGATTATTATATTCAAGGATCAAGGTTAAAAGTTTCGGATTGTGCGAGGGACTTGGGCATATATATCTGGAATGATATGAAAAGTGGGACCCACAGTAAATTTACTGCAAACAAAGCAATGGAATTTGTAAATTGTATTAGAAGAGGGTTTCACTCAAGAAATGAAGGGGTGCTTCTTTCACTTTGTAAATCATATATAAGACCCTGCTTAGATTATTGCTCTACCATTTAGAGTCCTTACTTGAGGAAAGACATAACTATGATTGAGAAGTCACAAAGGTCTTTTACCAAAATGATATCTGGGGTTAGGGAAAAACCATATGAAGATAGGTTAAAAATGCTGGGATTGTGGTCACTGGATATTAGACGTGCTAGGGCTGTTCTATTGTTGTACAAAGTACTAAAACAGGAAGACTTAATGAGGGATTTAGGATTAGTATTTAAGGAATGTAAGTATGATTTAAGAAAGCACAGTCAGCAGTTAGAAGGAGAGAAGTGCAGAGCAGATATAAGGAAGTATACTATAGTTTTAAGTGTAGAGTAATAAAGCTGTGGAACAAATTACCAACAAATGTTGTGGAGATAATTAACTTTAATGTGTTCAAAACAGGTTTGGACCACTATATTACGGTTGGTAACCAAGGTTGCCTCCACTGATATGGTGGGGATAGCCTACATGGGCTTTGCCTTCTGGCTGTCTTAAACAACTCAAGTATGAACTCCAGTATTTGGCAGCTCTTGTAAAAGATTCAATTCAGGACACAATATAGGTTGGATTTGGCAGCATCTCTGAGCAAGCATTGATGTTAATGTCCAGGGACACTGGCTTTTGATGAATGAGATTGTGAAATTTATTTTTTCAAGATTTGAAATCCTGTAATTGCAGCAATGATTGCTAGTCTGTGTTTTAGGTTTTACTTAGATTCTACTGTATAAAATGTGTTATGTTAAAAGCAAAACAAAAATGCTTTATCAAATAATTTCTAGCAAAATTAAATATAACATCCACTGCTCTTTTATAACATTTCAATTTTTATGAAATTGTTTAATATATATTAATATGTCCCCTGGAGCCACTCATTGTGGGATAAGAGTGGTTTCATACACATTCTGCTCGAGTGAGAACAGTGAACCAAGAAATAACTGACAGCAATACGAGAGGGCAGAAGTAAGGAAGGGGGAGTAAAGACCAGGCAAGCATAGATTTGCTCAACATCTTCATGTACATACTTTCCAGTCTGGAAATTCACATCTGTGGTGGATGAACATGTTACTATTGCAGAATATAATCTAAACAGAAAGGGAAAAACAAATATGGGAAAAGGCATTAGTTAAAGAATCAAAATACATCAATGCCGTGACACATTAAAATTAGAATGTAACTTAGCAAAAGAATACTTTCCTCTAAAACTAAGTTAACTGAGTGTACCCTAAATGATAGTTTGCAGCTTAAGAGATGATAAAAAAATATTTAAGTAATGCAAGACATCCCAAACAGAACTGGGTTACTAATCTAGCATAAGAAAGGCTCACTTTAACGCTTATGGATGTGAGTGTAGGTGCCCTTACATGCTGGGGGAAGGATGTTTCATTCAGTAAAGGTTTACTTAATTTAAGATAAGGAGAAAGGTCACGTTCCTCATTTCTGACATTTGGGTTAAGGGCACTGAGAGTTGAAATCCATTGGCTTTCCTTTTTCAAAAGCATGTTTAATCTGTCTCTGCCTCTCTGTGGGACAGCACATGTTCCAGTGCTGTAAACGTTAACCCCATTGGGTTGGAGTTGTGTGCAACCTCAAAGTGTACACCAATTGCATTGCCATTACCTTTGCTTTAGATGGCATGGAGGTGTTCTTGGATTCTTGTTTTTAGTACTCTCTTGGTTCTTCCCACATATTGTAGTCCACAGGGACACCAGATTATATAAACAACATACGTGCTTCTGCAGTTTAAAAATTGTCTAAGTCTGACAATATCATGCTGTAAAGGATGAATGTACAGTATATGTCTCCTTTGGAAACATATTTACACACATTGCAAAAACTACATCTGTGAAATCACTGTGGGTGGGAGTGGGGGGCAACCAAGACAATCCAGTATGACATTATGCCATTGGTTTGATGTAGTGACTTGATGTCAGGATGCCTCCAAAACTCTTTCCTTTACAGAAAGTGACCCTTGGTTTTGGACCTACACACTGACCCAAAGTGGAGTCTGTATGTAGAATGGGTCAGTATCTATAAATAAGGCTTCTAATTTGACCAGCTACTGGGTTGTAATCAAGTATCATGGTGCAGGGTGGATCAATCTGTTACTCCAACTGCATTGGGACTAACAAACTCTCCCTCTTAAGAGTTCTAACTTTGGAAAGTGCATCTTCCAATATACTGAGCTTATAACCTATTTTAAGAAGTCTGCAGGTGGTCTACAAATTCCCGACTTTCTTCTTTATTACTTTTCTATCACCAGTATGGTTCTCACACACTGGTTGACAGATAGAAGGGGGGCAGAATCAACACAATACTCTCCTTTATGGCTACAAAAAGAAGATTTTCTATGTTGGTCTTCTGAGTGTGATCTTAAAGCTCTTGTTTATGTGCCTACTAAGTATATTCCTAAGAAACTTCAGAATACTCCCATTAAGACTACACTTCAAATACATACCCAGATCTGTAATGTTTTCCAAATATCATTAAAAACAAATGTCTCACAACCTCTTCTTTACAACCCAAATTTTAAGATCAGTAAACATCCTATTACTCCTCATTTCTGGCCCTTGGGAAATCATTTTAGAGTTGCTGACTTACTCATGGAACAGAGACTCATGTCCTTCCAGTTAGCATGTCTTAATTTTAACTTACCTATCTCTTTCTGTTTTAAATATTTACAGCTCACACACATGCTTACTCAACATTTTGGATCGGGTCTATGTGATCAAAATATGGCTAGACCTATACTATCAACCATCTCTAATTTGCCCTCTTCCCATTTAATTTCTTATTTTTATCAGCTTCTAAGGGATGGCATAGAGAATAAGGAGGGCCACCTACATTACATTTGGGATCAGATGCTACCTTCAACATCATCCACGCCACGCTCATGGCCTAAGATCTGGACCCAGCTTTATCAAGATATAAAATAGCCCAGATACCGGATTCTACAATTTTATGTTATACACAATTTGTATTATACACCAACTAAATTATACAAAATGTGCAAACTTTCTTCTGACCTGTGTACAAGATGTCATAAATACCCTGGGACCCTATTACATATCATGTGGTATTGTGAAAAAACCTTACCGTTATGGGAGGCAATCAAAACTAAAATTGATCCTCTATTAGGACTTACTGAGGCTTTCAGACCAGAAATATGTGTATTGGGAGATTATAGTGACTATTTAATTGGAAATCAATGAAAACACATGGCATTGATATCACTATGTGCCAAAAAGGTAATTTTAAGGCATTGGTTAAATCAGACTGTTCCCTCTTTTACAGAATGGTTCAAAGAGATACTGTTTTCTCTTCAAGCAGAGAATATCAGTGCTCAAATGGTTAAAAGACCACATAATTATCAAAACGTATGGGCACCCCTATACACATTGCTGACTATCAAGTGAATGGTTATAGGGAATAGATCATTTCTGAAGAGAATAAAGTACAATTTCTATGACTGGAAATGTGACTCTCAATCATAACAGCAGACAGCTAGAATCTACAGACTTAGGACCTTGCGTACAGTAGGGAAGGGGGGAAGGGGATAGGAAAGAAGGGAGGGGGAAGAAAGGTTAGGAAAGAGGGTAGATTAGTATAAGTAAGGATATTAGCTTTAATGTAAATTTCTCTGAGTTGTGATTTTATGTTTGACTGATTACATTGTTAACCATATAGGTAAAAGGTTATGTCAATTTTCTATCTTGTCACTGTTTGAAATACCATTATGTAATGTTTTTAGGTCTTACTGGTTTACTGGATTGTTGAAACAACTTTCCTTCCAACAAAGCTTATTAAATCTGAAAAAAGAAGTCTACTCATCAGTTCACTCACCTGTTTTTCAAATGTAAAAGCATCAGTACAGTTACACTTTACTCTCAGTAATTGGGAATAGGGTATTGAATTTGAAAGCTTCTTGGGATGTGAACTGTCATAATACAGGATGGTACTGGCTGCTGTTCCTTTTCAATTACTAGTTGATATTACTTGTTCTGGGGTACCATAGAGAGTGACATCAAGAAAGTTCACAGACATACAAGTCCATGGCAGAAGTGAATTTTAAATTAAAATTATTGTGATTTAAGTACTGTATGAAATGTTATGCTTCATCTGTGGTTCCATCCCAGATACAAATAATATTGTCAACATAATGCTTCCAATTGATTAACTTCGTATAGAAGGGATTTTGCGCTATATTATGAATGTTGATTTCTTCCAGGTATCACATGTACATGTTAGCATAGGATGGAGCAACTGATATCCCCATTGCCGACCCACATTCCTGGAGGTGAAATTGTTTATGAAACATAATTTCAATTTAGGGCAAACTCTAAACCTTCAAGGATAAACCTAGATGGGATTTGTGCAGGGTGTTCTACATGTTTAAGGAAGAAATCCACTGCTTCCTAACCCTTATTGTGTGGTATGGTAGTATATAAATTAGACATGTAAATAGTCAGACAAAGGAACCAGGTGTCCCAAATGAGACCTTGCAAATTATGTAGCAAGTTCATAGTATCTTTGAGATATGATTTAAGTGAGTTAACCATGGGCTGTAAATGTTGGTCTAAAAACACGCCCAGATTTTTTAGTTAAAGATCCAATGCCCAAGATAATGGGCCTGCCCAATGGATTTACCAGGTCCTTATGGATCTTAGGCAGGATATAAAAAGTAGATGTTATGGGAAACTCTGACGTTAAAAAAACTGCCTCCTCACTGGAAATCCATCCCCTATCTAACGCCCTAGTCGTGAGTTGTGTTAGTTCACTCTGGTAAGACTGAGTAGGGGTTCCTTCCAGTTTCCTATAGTTTTTAGTATTATCTAGCAGTTCATGCACTTTTAACAAATAAAAGTCCTCAGACACAATAACAATGTTTCCTCCCTTATCGGATGGTTTAATGATGGTACCTTTTAGGTCTCTTAACTCCTTAAGAGCCTTGCATTCCGACATTGTCATGTTCATGTTGAACTTCATTCTTCTTCCCTCAATCAGCTTATTAATCTCATTATTCACCACCTCTTTGCAATTATTTTTTGCTGAGTTCATTAATGATGGTGGGCAGAAAATGGATTTTGGTATACATTTTGTCCTTTTAATAAGTCTGCTTTAATCCGGTGTGCTTGTTCTGCATCCTAACATAAAAGTTCATCCAGATCAAGCTGATCAATTAAATTCTGCCCCCAAAGTTAGCAAAAATCACATCATTGGTTTCATTCTGTATTCCAGGTGATGTTGTTCTCTGTGATAGTGTACCATTCAGTTCATTTGGGAGGTTGGAATGCGGGTGTGAGGGTGAATGTCTCCCTCTGGGTCCAAAGTCAGGAGTGTGTTTGGAAGCTTGTCTGATATGTCAACCCCCATGTTTAGGTGAGTGTAGATTATCAGACTGAAATCAAACAGTATGAGACACTTGGGGAAGAGGGAGAAGAGAAGAGAGAATGGTGTGCACAGTCACTAACATAATTTTAAGAGAGGGTAACAGAAGGGTAGGAATTTTGATTTGTATTCTGCTGCCTGCACCTCTTTACACACAAACTGTATCCTAACATAGGATACAGTTTGCATGTAAAGAGATTCCCAAGGATGTCACGGGGGCTTTGGATGTCATTGCTCCAACTTGTGTTTGCCCTCTTACCCTCCTCCCGGGTGCTCCCTGGTTTAATGGGGAAATCCGAGAGCTGAAGAGCCAAGGGCGAAGGCTGGAGAGATGCTGGCGGAAAACTCACCTGGAGGGGGATAGACTTAGATTGTTGGATCATTATAAGATCTACCAATCAGCAATTTCCCATAAGAAGGCAGAGTTCCTGCCAGGGAAATTGTTACAGCAAAGAACAGGCCATCCCAACTCTTCCGCACTGTGGACAGACTATGCATTCCAGCTTATCTTCAGTCTGGTCATGCATTGTCACAAGTTTTGTGTGAGAAGTTTGCACAATTCTTCACTGATAAGATGTCCACCATTAGGGATGAGATCAGCTAGTGCCTTCCCATTGGACCTTTCCTAATCAATTGGGTTTTACTAATTTCCAATTGACCTGGTTCACCTTTAGCCAACTGGCAGTCCTAGATATAATGAGGATTATCCAGACTTTGTGACCAACCTGCTGTAGTTTGGATCAGGGCCCTACGCACCTACTAGTGGAGTATGTAGAGGTTATTGACCTGATCCTTGCTGAGATAGTGGTGGTTTCATTGGAGAGAGAGGGATCTTTCCAGATCCCTTAAAGGAGGTGATAGTATGCCCCCTTTTGAAAAAAACCGCCCTTGACACCAACTGCCCAGCTAACTATAGACCAGTCTCGAACATGCCCTATGTAGGGAAAGTTATTGAGAAGGTGGTCGCATTGCAGCTGGAGGATCATTTAACCAATCACGATATCTATGATCCTCTCCAGTCTTGCTTCAGGAAAAGACATAGCACTGAGACAACCTTGGTGCGGGTACTAAATGACCTTCTGATGGTGAGAGATCAGAGAGCCCATTCCATCTTGGTTCTCCTTGATCTCTGAGTGACATTTGACACCGTAGATCATGGGGTGCAGCTCGAGTGCCTGTGGTTCTTCTGTGGACTGAGGGGGGTGGTCCTCAGTTGGTTTCGATCATTCAGCGAGTGAAAATCTCAGACAGTGGTGTCGGTGATTCACTCCTCGGCCCCTCACTGGCTGTCCTGTGGGATTCCACAGGGCTCAGTGCTGTCCCCCATGTTATTTGCAGTGTATATGCTCCCATTAGGGGACATTATAAGATGGTATGGGTTGAGTTTTCATTGCTATACTGATGACTCTCAGCTCTACATGCCTTTTGTACATGAACAAAAGTTAGATTCTGTCACGGTGTTTAATAACTGCCTGCTGGAGATACAGAACTGGATGAGTGAAAGCTGGCTGTGGTTGAACTCAGGTAAAGCAAAGGTATTGGTGGTGGACCCTGATTACAGGATGACAGGGGCATGGGTGAGGAAACTATCAGGTTTATACCTTGGGGGGATCCCACTTATTGCCTCAGGCCAGGTGCATAACCTGGGTGTGATATTTGATGAAGTCCTGACCCTGAGGGTGAAGATTTCAGCTGTAGTCAAATCTTCCTTTTACCATCTAAGGAATATAGCCTGGGTGAAACACCTGGTCCGGCCCGAAGATCGTCCTACCCTGGTCCAACACCTTTGTCACCAGCCATTTTGATTACTGCAACACCCTTTACCTAGGGCTACTGGGGGTGGATATTCGCCACCTACAGCTAGTGCAGAATATGATGGCCAGGTTGTTGACTGGAACCTCTAGATCCAGTCATACAACACCTGTGCTGCATGAACTGCACTGGCTGCCAATACAGTGGTGAATCACCTTCAAGGTCGCAATCCTGACCTATAAGGCCCTACATGAGCAGGGATCCTCCTACCTGAAAGAACTCTTGTATTCTTACTGTCCCACCTGCTCACTCCGATCCTCTGATGAGGGTTTTTTAGAGATTCCCAGGGTATCCCTGAAAACAATGGGTGGAAGATCTTTTGCCTTTATGGCACCAACCCAGTAGAATTCTCTACCTCGCCAGATACAAGAAAGCCTGACCGTGGAAGGATTTAAAAAATCCTTAAAAACATACCTATTCTACCAAGCATTTACAGGGACTGATTGAATAATTGTAAAGCATTTTATCTGTTTTTTATGTGTATTGTTGAAAGATTTTTGGAATGTATATTGTCAAGGTGCCCTTTTTTTAAACTTATAGTCTGTGACAGGGTCCCTTTGCAGCAAAGGTGCATGGTCACGATGAGAGGGGTGCCTCAGATTTCTCCTGGGCCTATGGCCCCAGCTTTACCTTAACCTTGCCCTGCCTTGCAGCGGTCAGCACTTCATGGCTGGGCTTCAATACAGAATACATTTTGTGGTTACAATTCTTTACATAAAAAGAAAAATGACTGTCTTGCAAATACGTTCTTCTGACTCAGTTATGTCCAGAGGCATGCAGCTCATTGCCATGTCTTGCCTGCCATAAGGAAAAACACATATCCAGAGGTCTTAAACCAAATGGCTAGCAAACATATCTGTGTGACAAATAGGGACCAGCATTGCATGGGACTACATATCCATCAACACATTTTTTGATATCCCGCATTATAAACTGTGTTGTCATGCATGCAGGTCCCAAGACTGTGATTTGGTTTGCAGTCATGTAGTAAGTTCTGTTGTGCAACTGCAGATGACATACTCCACACATTTAATAAAAGAATGGCTACCTGCAAAACAAGATGCAGGCCATGAAATCATATTCATTTGGATGATTGGTCCAGGTAACCCACAATCTCTGTATTATGTTGTCTTACCCCTTTTAACCTTATGCTGCCAAATGCATTTCCATGAGCTTATAGAAAATATGTCACCCAATGCATTACTAACAAGTCTATTCACCATCTCTTTCCACTATTGTACTTCTATACAGTGTTATAATAACTTCTAAAATTATAAAAAATACAACGATGCTTCATATTGCATTTTAAAGTTCATATAGAAGCATAATTCCTGTGGTGATTTAGAAATCAGTCACAACAATACAGTTTGAAAGTTTACATTTCTGCTTTTTATTATGTCAGCATACTTAATGCTATCAATGCATAGTTTCATTTCTAGGTCTGATGTTGTCAAGGATTACATGTATTGCCTGTTTTGCAATACGGCCTGTTCATTAAACATTTTAAAATGTACTTAAAGTCTGTGGTTTTTGAGTCACAGTACTTCACTATATTTGTTGTACATTAGGCTTGTTATCATGTTATCATAAGTGCTTTAGCTCAGTATTCATGGAGGAGGAGGAGGAGGAGGATGGTAGAGGACCTCAGCTAAAGTCAAAGGGGAAGGAGATCAAATGGGTAGATCTGAGCCCATTCACTGTGGATAGGGTTAGGGCACAGCTAGATAGATTGAGGGTGGACAAGGTAATGGGGCCTGATGGATTTCACCCCAAGGTGATCAGGGAATTGAAGGAGGTGTTGGCTGCACCCTTGACAAGGCTCTTTTACTTGTCCCTGGATATGGGGAGAGTACCGGAGGACTGGAAGAGGGTGCACGTAGTGCCTTTACACAATGGAGGTAGTAAGGAGTTGAAGAGGAACTACTGACCTGTCAGCCTCATGCCAGTGGTGGGGAAGGTAATGGAAGCATTAATCAAGGAAAGTGTGGTGGATTACATGAAGAAGAGTGGCTTTCAGGACAGCAGACAGCATGGCTTCATGAAGGGGAAGTCTTGCCAGATAAACCTAATTCAGTTCTTTGATTGGGTAACTCAGGTTATTAACCAGGGGGGGCCAGTGCATGTGACGTATCTGGACTTCAGTAAGGCCTTTGACACCGTCCCCACTGGAGGCTGGTGAGCTAGATGGAAAGCCTGGGGTTGGGTGGGAAAATAACAAGCTGGGTGGAGGCCCAGCTGGCAGGAAGAACTCAGAGGGTGGTGCTAAATGGGATACACTCCGGGACAGCTAGGGTGAAGAGTGGAGTGCCACAGAGGTTAGTTTTGGGTCTGTTTCTCTTCAACATCTACATCAGTGATATTGCAGAGGGTTTGAGGGAGAGGGTGTGCCTATTTGCAGATTATATGAAAATATGCCGTAGGGTGGACACCCGGGGGGGGGGTGGAGGACATGAGGGAAGACTTAAAGACATTTGAAAAATGGTCTGGGACATGGCAGCTGAAATTTAATGCCACGAAGTGTGCTGTGATGCACTTAGGGAGTAGGAACAGAAAGGAAGGGTACACCTTAGGTGGTAGGAAATCAAAGTAACAGAACTGGAGAGGGGTCCAGGAATCATAGTCTCCTCGAACCATAAAGTAGGATTCCAATGTAGTTGGGTGGCGGGAAAGGCCAATGGAATGTTGGCATGCATAGGCAGGGGCATTACTAGCACAAGGAGGGAGGGAGGTAATAATGCCCCTTTACAAAGCCATTGTGAGGCTGCACCTGGAGTATGGGGTTCAGTTCTAGAGGCCACATCTGTGCAAGGATATAGATGCATTGGAGAGTGTTCAGAGAAGGGCAACCAAAATGGTGCAGGGTATGCAGGGAAAGTCATATGAGCAGAGATATAAGGAGTTGGATTTGTACACACTGGAGACAAGGAGGGAAAAGGGAGACATGATTAAAAGTTTTAAATATGTAAAGGGGCTCAATAAAGTGGGAGAACAGGGTTTACTTAAGAGAAAGGATGGGGTCAGAACTAGAGGGCACAGCCTCAGACTGCAAGGGAAAAGATACAGCGGCAATGTGAGAGGGTGTTTCTTCATGAAGAGCAGTGGAGCCAAGGAACATACTACCAGATGGAGTGGTGGTGGCTAAATTAGTGGAAGAATTCAAGAGGGCATGGGACAAGCATATGGGGCTGAGTATCAAGGAAGGGTGGGGGCTGGTAGGGAGGGAGAGGTGTAGGGGAAAAAAAGGACAGACTAGATGGGCCGGTATGGTCCTTTTCTGCCATCGAGCTTCAATGATGATTCTATGATTCTATGTTCTGTGAATAGCATTGCTATTAGCAGCATACCTCTCAGCCTCCTGCCTCATAAATCAGGAACAAGGCTTAAAAAAATCAGGGGCAAAGGACCAAAATCAGAAACACATCTTCAAAATTAGTGATATCCACTCATAAATCTGGTAGAATAAGTGGCTTACTGCAAAATGCATTTTCTAAAGAAGAACGAGTCTGTAACATTAATGCTTAATGTTATTTTGTGCTTACAATCCCCTCTGATTAGCCATGGAACCACAAATTTTGGGAGGGGCAGAGTAAACTTTTGAGGCAAAATCAGGCACGTCCCTGAAAATCAGAGACAGTTGAGAGGTATGATTAGTAGATACCTGACAAACTCTGTGAAGACTAAAAAAGTGGCTTAAAACACTGGAATATGGTACCATGACATTCACAAGCCCCACAGTGTCACTCTCACATGGTGGTGCTCATACATACATACATACTATTACATGTGGTCACTAGAGTCTAGCAAATCATTTTGCTACAGCAGTAATGTACAGCAAGAATATTTCTACTAAACTTTAAAATACTATTCAAGGGATGTGAATCATGATAAACAACCAGACAATACACATTGTACATTTTCCAAATGCACAGTGCAAATTCCAAACACTATCTCTGTCACATCTCAGAATGTGCAGTGTGGTTTGTGATTTTGTTAGTCATTTTGACATTGCATTCCATACCTCTGCCAATGTAATTTTAATGCAGGGTGTTTATCAATAACATCAACCATGACTTCGGTGGTTTTGTTTGTCACAAACATTTTCTGGAATTACTGTCGATGTCACTGCTTGGCATGCACAATAATGACTGCACTTAATTTGTTGCACACATACTGACTAACTATGGTGTGCTCTGCACACATAGCAAGTCAAGCTACTGCTGAATGATAAGTAATTGTCTGTGACAAGCCTTATACAAAAATGGAATGTGACAACTATTTACATTTGTGTATGGGCGCGCACATCTGGCTGTTGATGTATGCACTCACTGCATCGTCCACCATCGTGACAGAAAGGGGATAAGACATTCTAAAGGTACATTAGTGAAAAAAGAAAATCCAGGGGTGGGATTGCAAAACACAGAGGGGAAGAGGGAGAGGGAGAGTGTGGAGAGGGGGACCTAGAAAAGGCATCAGTCCTAAATAAATATTTCTGCTCTCTTCACAGAGGAGAAGGAGGGACAGGGCCCACAGCTAGGCATCAGATGCACAGAGGGGAGGCAAACACCAACCTATTTTCAGAGGAGAGGGTCCTAGAAGAGCTTACACTGCTTAAAGTAGACAAAGCAATGCATCCAGATGGCATGCATCTCAGAATGCTTAAGGATCCGAGAATGAAGCTGGCAGCACCACTGGCAGACTTGTTTAGTGAGTCACTGAGTACTGGAGTAGTCCCAGAGGACTGGAGAAGGGCTCATGTGGTTCCTCTTAATAACAGCGGCAGCAAAGAGGAGGCAGGCAACTACAGGCCAGTCAGTCTCACATCAATAGTGGGTAAAATTAGGGAGGCACTCCTTAAGGAAAGGATTGTGGAGCACCTGGAATCCATAGGAGCACAGGATCCAAGGCAGAATGGATTCACAGAGGGGAGGGTCTGTCAAACTAATATAATAGATTTCTTTGACTGGGTGACCAGGGAGGTAACTCAAGGGTGTGCAGTTGATGTCACCTACCTTGATTACAGCAAGGCCATCGATACTGTTTCACATAGAAGGCTGGTAAACAAGCTGGGTAATCTAGGAGTGAGACAAAAGCGGGTGAACTGGGTTACTAACTGGCTAATTGACAGAAAGCAGAGGGTGGTGGTAAACAGAACCCAGTCAGAAGAAAGAGAGGCCACCAGTGGGGTACCTCAGGTGTCAGTTCTGGGGCCAGTCCTCTTCAACGTCTTCATCAGGAACATTGCAGATGGGCTGGAGGGGAAGGTTTGCATGTTTGCAGATGACGCCAAGATCTGCAACAGAGTAGATATGCCAGAAGGTGCAGAGAAGATGAGGAAGGATCTTGAAATGCTGGAGAAGTGTGGCAACTGAGGTTCAATGCAAAAAAGTGCAGGTGATAGGTCACTGCATACCAACTACAGACCCATTTCCATCCTCCCCCCCTTATCTAAAGCCCGGGAATGAATTGTATCAGACCAACTAACCGAGTATCTGGTAAAATATGATATCCAGTGCCCTGAACAACATGGATTTAGGCAAGGGCACAGCACTACCACTGCACTACTGGAATTTACGGGATTCATCCACACCACCCTTGACCAAGAAAACTGTGTGGGTGCAATATTTATTGATCTTATGAAGGCATTTGATTCCGTCAATCATCCACTCCTACTCAGGCAACTGTCAACTATCAGGCTGTCCAAGGATGCCCTGCTCTGGATAACATGCTACCTTGAGGGAAGGGTCCAGCAAGTTAAGATTGCTGATGTCACTTCTGATTAGAAACTGGTCCTCTCAGGAGTACCGCAGGGGTCCATCCTTGGACCCCTACTCTTTAGTCTCTTCCTGAATGGCCTCCCTAACATCTGCCATCAGAAAATGCTTCTCTACATGGATGATACAGTCCTGTTTTCTAGCCATTGTGACACCAAGCATCTAGAAGGCAGCTACAGCGTGACTTCAAACACATTGAGGAATGGTTCGGCTCACACAAACTTGTGATGAACTACAGCAAAACAAATGTTATGACTTTCTGCAATGCAAGGAGAAAACATAACTCTCTACCCTTCATCATCACTAACCATTCTGGGATTACACTGGATTAGGTTCCTCAGTTCAAATACCTCGGCATTACTCTGGTCTGTTCCCTCTCCTAACGCTCAGCACATTGACAATGTTGCAAAGGCCACTAACATATGGATTGGCCTGCTGCATAGGCACAAACACTGTATGACCACAGAGGCCCTTAGACTGTCTACTTACAGTTCTGTCACCTCCATCATAGACTATGGGCTCATCATCTACAGCTCCGCTTCTCCTACAGCCCTCCGCAGGATATCTGCAGTGCTCAACAAAGCATGCAGACTTCTTATGGGCGCTGCCCACCTAACAAATACTTGTGACTTGTATGCCCAGTCTGGGTGGCTCACTCTCATCAGCAGGATCAAATACCAGGCCTGCCTCTTAACCAAAAAGGTTCTCTTTGGGCTCATGCCACCTGGGGTTGAAAAGCTTCTGACTGCCCACTGCAGCACCCAACACACCCAAAGTATGCTAAGTCAAACCTTCCAGGTCCCTAGATGCCAGACCACTATGGGCCAGAGGACATTCACCCACAGGGCCCCCCAGTGGTTTGATTCACTCAACAAGGAATTCCTTTCAGCTAATATGCTCGGACCATTTAAAATGCAACTACAACTTCACCTCTCTACTACCAGCCAATGTGACTGCTTCTCCTAATTGGTCAACCTCTACACTCACACCTGGCATTGTGTGTCCCTTAACTCCCTCTGGCCAATTATCCTTGTCCTCCACTTTCCTCCCTCTCATCTTACCCCTACCCCCATTCCTCCCCTACCTCACCCACACCCTCCCATATTTTAGCACTTTAGACTTCTGTCCCCTCTACCTTGCACTTCTCATACCAGCTACCCCCAAGACAATGGCTCTTCAGGCTGCCCACTCCTTTCTGACCCCCCACCCACCATCCCCACCCCTACTGGTTGCTCATCTGGCCTTACTACCCTTTTGCTGTCTTTCCACTTGAAATACAGTATTTTGTTTTTTGAGATTCTGTATTAATGTTTACCTTTGTTTGTATGTTAACCTGCCATCCTTTGACATTGAACCTTTGTAAATGAGCAGTTCTTGCTCAAATGTATTTGTACTCCTAGAGTTTAATAAATAAATAAAAACAAATAAAAATCATGCACATAGGAAACAGAAACCCTGAAGAGACCTACAGGTTGGGAGGGGAGTTGCTCATAAGCACCAGGGAAGAAAGAGATTTGGGAGTCATTATCACAGATGACATGAAATCCAGCATGCAGACAGCAAAGGCAGTAGGGAAGGCCAGGGGGATGTTGGGGTGTATTGCAAGGGGTAACACAAGCTGCAGGAGGGAGGTAATGATGCCATTGTACAAAACACTGGTAAGTTCCCATCTAGAATACTGTGTGCAGTACTGGAGACCACATCTGAGAAAAGACATTGACAAGATAGAGACAGTACAGAGGAGGGCAACCAAGATGGTGCAGGGTCTGCAGCACAAGACATATGAGGACAGGTTAAAGGACCTCAATATGTATACACTGGAGCAGAGGAAAGACAAGGGTAATATTATTGAAACATTCAAATATCTCAAAGACATAAATAAGGTGAAAGGGAACAACTTTTTCCAGTATAAAAGGAGTTCTAGGACAAGAGGGCATGACATAAGATTGGAGGGAGGCAGGTTAAGGGGAAATACGAGAAAGTTCTTTTACACTGAAAGGTTGGTGGATGTATGGAACAGCCTGCCCCAAGAAGTGGTGGGAATGTACATGGTGATGGGATTCAAACATGCATGGGATAGGCACAAAAAAATCATAGAGATGGGAAGAAATAGCTAAAACTGATGACTAGTTAGAGTCAACTGGTACAAATAAAGGTAAGATAATTGGGCAGACTGGATGGGCCTGGCGGTCCTTATCTGCCATCAATGTCTACAGTATGTTTCTAGATATGTTTCTATGGCAAGTATCAGGAGCTCTGATTGGAGGGAACTGGACACTGGTACTTTTTCTGAGGCGTGACTCTGGAAAGCACTCACAGACCTTAAGGTTAACCAAGCTGTGAGGACAGATGGGGTGCATGCAAGAGTGCTGAGGGAGCTCAGGGAGGTACTAGCTGCATCCATGACAGACCTGTTTCAGACATCAGTGGAGACTGGACTGGTCTCAGATGACTGCTGAAGGACAGATGTAATCTCACGTGATAAAACTGGATGCAGGGAACATTCGAGCAATTTCAGGCCGGTCAGCATGATATCAGTAGTAGGCAAGTTAATGGAAACACTGTTAAAAGAAAGGATTGTGGAATATCTCAAATCAAATGGGTTATAGGATCAGAAGAAACTAGGATTCACAGTGGGGAGGCCATGTCAAACAAATCGTATTGATTTATTTGACTGGGTGACCAAGGAGTTACATTAGGGAGGCATGGTAGATGTGGCCAACCTAAATTTCAACGGGGTGTTTGACACTATTCCACATAGGAGACTGGTAAGCAAGCTGGGTAGTTTTGGAGTGGGTAACAAGATGGTAACCTGGGAAAGAAACTGGTTAGGGGACAGCAGACAGAAGATAGTGCTAAAAGGACTTCACTCTGAGGAGAGGGAGAGCTATTGGTGGGGTACCTCATGGTTCAGTGCTGGGATTGGTCATTCTTAATGTCTTTAAAATTGACACTCCAGAGAATTGGAAAGGAAAGGTCTGCCTGCTTGTGTATGACCCCAAGCTCTGCAACAGGGTGAGCATTTGGGGAGAGTGGAAAGGATAAGTAGAGACATGAGTACACTGCAGTAGTGGTCAAGGTCAAGGTTATAATTTATATTGCCAGTAAATCCACACTACAGCAAAAATACACTCTATACTACAAACTATGTAAATTTGCTTTAGGTTGCAGGTCCAATGTTCACCACTGTACAGCTATCAAATCTTTTAAATGGTTTCCCCCTGACATCAAATCCAATCTAGCTATTGCAACACTAGTGAAAAAACTATGCATACTGGGACAGCTGCCTACCTCAGTAGCAAAATCTCTCTTGTCAACCTTCCTTCCTCCAACTCTGCAACCAAAAACAACATAATAATACCCAAGTTTTGCACACATATGGGTCCACACTCTTTTAGTTATCATGCAGCTTCAGTATGGCACTCCCTACCTCCTTCTGTCAAAACAGAAATAATTAAATATGAATTAAATAAATATGAATAAAAATTAAATTGTTTGATATGAAGATTTGTGCTTGCTGTGTTGATTTTTGTCTTACCACCACTGTTTGCAAACAATAATCACTCACTATTGTTTGTTAAGTAACCTGTGTATGTTATTGTATTGTGATCATCCTGAATATACTTGTTACCATCAACCCATTGACATGGAATCGTTGTAAATGAGTCTCTGGCTCCAAGGTACTTGTAATCTGAGATCTCAATAAAATAAAACATTTTCCTCTCCCTATGCCTTTGCCAAGCTCCTAAAGTCACACTACTCATCATCCCAAGCCTGCTGTTGCTTCTGATAACCTCCCTCTGTCATGACCTCCCACCTTATACTAGCTAATTGCACCCACTGACCAATCTTGGTCACATTTTTCATTCTCCTTCTCCATCTTCCGCTTCATTTCTCTATCCTCAATTCTACCTTTGTTTGTTATACTACAAGCACTTTTGTATATTATATTGCATATAACATTGTATACTAAATTGTATATTTACAAGTATTAGCACCATATGTGCTCATGTTTGCCTACAACTTGCTGTAAATTCATATATATTCACTGTCATTTGTTTTCCTGCTTGTCTGTGCTTCTGCAGCTGGGTTGTGCCTGAAACAGGTATTCATTACCAGTGCATTCACTTGGTAAACAAAGTTAAATAAATAAATATAAATAAATAAGTGCATGGCAGCTGGGTTTTAATGGAAAAAAGTGCACAATAACCACTCTGTAACTGTCACAACACTAATATATTGTATAAAAATCTGTAATATATTTACTGTGGCAGCACTAATAAACAATGATTTGGATGATGGAGGTATAACAACATGTGAAAAGCTGTGCAAATAATATATAACATAACCTATTATACAAAGAAGTACTGAGTAATCAGGAGTGTGATGCAGCAGCCATAAAGTTGCTGTTCCACTGAATAAGGACCAGCTGTGTTATATGTTTCTCTTCTTCAAGGAAGGTTCCATGTAATTACCTTTCATTATTCCTTTTTCAAGTGGAACACAAAGTATTTCATGTATACTCTAGTCAGAAATGTCTTTGCTTCATCATGCTGATTGTCAAGATGTACAAAACATTGATGGGATGGTAGCATCACTGATTGTATAGTCTTAGTAAACCATCACTTGACGGATGACAACATGTACAGGCAAAGCCAGGTGTGCACATTTCTGCTCCTGTTCCACCATAGTAATATCCAAGGTTGAAGAACTTGAACTGCATTTGGAAAGGAATGCCGATGAATTACTTGATGTAAAAATGATGGTACATATCATCTTCAGTTTCAGTAACAATTCAACAGTAGACTCTGTCTTCCACATATTCAATGTTTAGGCCACATGGTAACACTATTAGCCTGTGCACTCTGTTTCATGTGACAGTAATGGGCTGGCCACATTAATAAGGTAAGGGACCACTCTGCAATGGTAAAATGCTGAATGACGAAGACAATGCATGCCTGCCTTCACAGAGGTATATTCAAAGCATGGTGGGGAAAGTAAACAGGACCCAAAGTGGCATTAAGGATGGGCAGGTAGTAAAATACCCAATCCTAAACACTACTAGTGGGTACCTCCAAACTTGATTGAGCCTGCTGCTGTTTCCAAAAATTATACCCATGGCAGGCATTGATGAGGCAGATGCAAGAGGTGAAGCTGCTCTGAATGAACCAGCTGCTGTTTCCAAAAATTATACCCATGGCAGACATTGCTGAGGTAGGTATGACAGACACAGCTGATGTGAATGAATCTTCTGATGTTTCCAAACATTATACCCATGGCAGGCATTGCTGAGGTAGGTACGAGAGGTACATCTGTTCTGACTGAGCCTGCTGCTGTTTCAAAAAATTATACCCATGGCAGGCATTGCTGAGGAGGTTACGAGAGGCACGGCTGCTGTGAGTGAGGCTGCTGCTTTTTCCAAAAATTATACCCATGGTGGGCATAAAACATAATAAACTGGTGATTGACAAAACTGAAAGTAGTTTGGCACATGTGACTGGCATGGTAACAATAGTGATGGCATAGTTTAGTATGTGTCTAAGGAGAATGATAGTAAAACTGAGGGAAAGTGATGCCAATGGAAGGAACTAGACATCATATTCAGTATCACTGTTCACAGGCTGTTGTTCATGCTAAGGGTCAGAATTGCTGAATTCATTGTTTGGAACAATCAGGAAATTGTGAGCATTCATTATGAGAAATGTAAGCTGTTCCACATTTACAGGACTTACAGTATCAGTGTTCTTTGGTCGGTGACTATTCCTCCAGCTGCACTAAATATGCATTCTGAATATACGCTTGAAGATGAACAACTGAGGTACATTATTGCAAGATTTGATAGATATGTCCATATTGTTCTCTTTTGTTTCCAATTGAATAATGGATAATCCTCAATACCAATCACAGTTTGGACTGCAAATTACTTCTGGATCATTGCACTATGTGAAATGGTTACCAGTCTGGCAGATGAACCAGCTGCATTTCTTTGCAGAATACTAGTCCATGTTGTTGCAGGCAACTCAGATATGATTTGCCTTTCTGTTCCTGAACATAGGGTGTGTCTGAGAAATAGCTGTAGATGTCCTTTCCCATGCTGATGACACTGGTGGTTGTGAAGAATGTATACATGTGCTATTGTCTGCACCAGAGGTGCAATCTGATGTTTCAGCAGAGTTTTACTGCTGTACATCACTTAGTGGTGTTGGTGGGACATTGTCACATTTGGTTAGCAGCAGATCTCTCCAGTACTCAGTGTCTTCCCCAGCTGGAAGTATGACTTCAATCTTCCTCTTAAAGTGGGGATCTAGAAACATAGCCAACACACAGGTGTCATTCTTAAACATGGCATTTTTTCTTTGATCAGTTGACAGTCTGATACTCAAGTCATCTGCCAGCATAACAGCAGTGTTGTCTGCTTTTGACTGAAAGTCTTTCTTTATGTCATCAAGGAAAATGTGAAGAAATTTTGAGGAAGAATTTGACTCAGAGTTGCACTGTCCACATTGACTTCAAGTGTGGCACCCTCAAATGGCTCCAATAAGGTGACCAAAAATTCAAGTAGACTCCAACTGGTGGCACTGAAAATGATGTCTACTATACCTATTTGATACTGCATGGTGTAGCCATATACAGCTTTTTTTCTGTTCAAGGCACCTTTCTAACTTGTAAAATGTTGAATTCCAGCAGGTTGGAACTTTCTACTGTAATGTATGCACTGGTAAGTTGTTTAACCTGTGCAGTCCCTTAGGGATTTTTTGTGCTTTCACAGACTGGCTGAAATGCCTGCTTATTTTCCTAGCAAGACCTAAAAGGTTTTCAACATTTGTGTTTCCATTTAAGACATTATGGATGAGAAGATTTAAACAATGTGCAAAACAGGTATGTGCTGGTACCTGTCATCTCTAACAGCTTGGACTATGTTGGCACCATTATCTGACACTATGGGCTCTGGAAATAAGGAATATGGAGTAAGCCATTTCTGGAATTGCTTTTCCAGGTCCTGCAAAATATTCACAGCAGTGTGCTTTCCTCAAAAGTGGTGACATTTAATATAGTCTGCTTCCTACTGCTTATGGTAGAGTGGGATTATTAGTTCTTTCTGACTAAAAACTTGCCCAATGATCTATAACAGCCATGTAATCAATTTTTTGTTCCCTGGTCCATAAACCTGTAGTTATGTGAAACTGCTTTACCCCAGAAAGCATCAACTGCTTACTGACTTCAGTACACTCCATACAACTGTGGAACAGCCTTTTTCGAGAAATATGTTTGACTGGGAATAATGTACTGTGATTTAATCTGGTTCATGAAGTGGAGGAAACCTTGTTGGACAACCAAGGCAAAAGGATGTTGACAATTGGCTGGCAGCTGTGCAATGGCTCTATTTAACAGTTGGCATGCTGGATGCTTGTGGGTGAAATTTGATGTCCTCATAACACTTTCTTTTAATGTTAGCTGATGAGAAGGAGTTCTTTTTAATTTGGGTGGAATGTATTTTTCACACCATTTTCATGTGGAGTACTACTTTGGTATTTTCTGGTACTTGATGGTGTCAGAAAACAATTTATGCTTGTCTGGGAGGGCTGCAATAACACATCGAGTGATTCAATGTCACTTTCTGCTACCAGTTCATTGTCATCATTGTTACCATCACCACCACATGCACTACCGCCCATACCAACCACAATGCCCTTTGCCCTGCCCCACTCAATTGGGTATTTTGCCTTTACATGTTGCATCACTACTGATGTCCCAAAATTTGCTGGATTGCCACCACGACTGATGTTCTGTTTGCACAGTCTGCATACAACTTGGGAGTTGTCTGCAGGGTCAATATCACATAAATTCCACACTAAAGATTTATCTTTTTTGGTTTGTGCCACAGTGCTTGGCACTATTCCTTGAACATTCAATGGACCTGGATGAAACCCTACACTACCATTTTATTGTTGAGATTAATTTTTCTTATTCATACTCATTTTCTTATTCTTAGATTTAGCATTTGATTTTTTTCTGCACTTGCCTCTCATACCTTACAGTGGCATTCTCTCCTACTCCCTAATCGTCACAAGATTCAGAAGAATTGGAAGTTCTGTCATCATTATGAGGGACATAATCTGGACTATCCCATTCACAGTCCCCACTATCATCACCATCTTTATCAGCATTCACTTCCTCAGCATCTGAGCTTACATTTGAGGATGATGCCTCCTTGCATGCTGCTTCAGCAGCTGGAAGTATCCTGACATGTGTGGCAAAATGTTCAGTACCTCTACAAGTACTGTAACTCCAGACAATTTTTTCTGAAACTCCACTATCATTTCTTTGATAACATTTTTTTTTTGGTTCAGGAGATTTAGTGCCAGTCCTGGTGATATTATTATTGTCACTATGTTCTTCATTTTTGCTAGGATTCATATTGTCCATATTATTAACAGCTGCATGTGCAGCAGCACTGTGCTTCCTTTTAGTAAACTTAGACTGGAAAGTATGAGACATACTGTAGTAGACTTAGACATAAAATGATATTGTTTCACTATGCTTCAGAGACAGACAGTGAAGCTATGTCACACTAACAAATGACAGGGCTCAACCTGGGGCACCTGGTAACAAACAGTGCAATATACAGTTGTAAAATGCTTTCACTATGCTGGACAGATAGGCAGTGTAGCTATGTCACACTAATGAATGAGAGGGCTCAGCCTGGGGCACCTAATAACAAACAATGTAATACAGCCATAGAAGGCTTTCACTATGCTGCACAGACAGACAGTGTAGCTGTCACACTAATAAATGACAGGGCTCAGCCTGGGACACCTAGTAACAAACTGTGTAATATACAGCAGTGAAAGGCTTATGCTGCATAGACAGACAGTGTAGCTAAGTCACACTAATAAATGACAGGGCTAAAGATGCTGCAAAGTTTTTATTCACTGTTAAATTCCCGGTGAAGTCACTGACTCCGTCTCCATTAAGCAATTCACAAATTGTTAACGTTAGTTCCAAAATTTGCCTATGTGACTTCACTGGTGACTTCAACGATAACTCCACCATTGAGAAAGGCAGGTGAAGTAGTCATCTTCGCTGGTAACTTTGCTGGTGACTTCCCTGATAAAAACAGACAATGTTCGCAGCTACTTCTGTTTTTTCTAATAAACAGCACAGAGATTGCAATGACAGGGTACTGTACCAACAGTGACAGAACTCTTGCTTTTTTTACACAGCACAGGGATTACAACAACAGGGGGTACCAACAGTGACAGAACCCTTTTTTTCTAATAAACAGCACAGGGATTACAATGACAGGCATATGAACAATGACAGAACCCTTTTTTTCTAATAAACAACACAGGTATTGTAATGATAGGGGTACCAACAGTGACAGGACCCTTTTTTTAAACAGCACAAGGATTACAAGGAGTTACAGGGATTATTGGTAATTAGTACCTTGGCATGACACGCAGAATGAAAACACTGTCACTTTAAGGAAAATACAACTAGAAAATCACAAAAACTACTGTAGAAACAGAGACAAAATGGCTTACTTAAGCACAACAAACTCAAATAAAAAACAAATTACTCTACGGATAAAAAATGAACAAGAAAGACTGAGGAAACAAAAATCTAACAGAAATATTCTGTTTACAAAAAAAAAAAGCTCCAGATCTTTCTGGACTACGTTGCTACCTTGCTGATACCCTCCCCCACACCACTACTTCACAGACTGCAAAAAGTGAAACCACTACTTTAATGTAAACAAGCATTTGTTAATGCTGAATGTTTACTTGCTGGCATTAGCAGTGGAAGTACAGGAGTTAGACAGATGCAGTATAGGAATGGCAGTGATGTATTGAACTGACACCAACTCCACCCTCACCCTGCAGAGATGGACAGGCATTGGGGTGTGTCTTTGGGCCATCACCCATAACATTCATGACATTTCACCTCACCCTACCCTACAGACACTGACAAGTGTTAAGGTGTGCCTTGGGGTGCTTGGCCTTTACGCTCACCTCATTCCATCAGGAAATACACAGAAATGGGTGAAGTATAGGAGAATGGTGTGAACTCTAGGGCCAAAAAGTCCAAGGTGCACCTCGATGCCTGTCACTGATTGTGGGGTGGGGGGATGGGGGGTAGAATGGTGTGAGCATTACTGTTGGCAATCCCAAGTTACACCCCTGATGCCTGTCAGTCCCTACAGGGTAGAGAAGATACCTATCAGACCCTACGGGGTAGGACATTATGGTCAGAAACCCTAAGACCCTGGGCATGTCTTGGTAGTTTTACTCAAAGTTTTCAACATGGACTTTTTGTGACCCCACTGCATGAACATTGACACTATCTGTTTGTTAGCGGAAAGGTGATTTTACACAGTGACTGTGTCATTAATGCCACAGGTGCAAAAACACATTTCCAACATGATGTGAAAAATGGCAGCTGTACTGTTCATGAGGAGGTTTAAAAAAACGGTAATGTTGAAAATCTGGAGCAAAAATATAAAAAAATTGGTGAAGTCACGAGCGTGCATAGAAACTGGGCAACGCACACCCGTAATGCAATTATTTGGGGAATTTTTTTTCACCAGATTTTCAATATAGGCATTTTGGGACGTCTACTCATGAACAGTATTACTGTGATTTTCTTAATCTGTCTCAAAACACTGAATTCCCACAGCGACTGTGCTATTCTGTGCTGAAAGTACGAAAACACATTTTGGGCAGGATGTAAAAAATGACATCTGTACTGTTCATAAGAATGTGTGGAAAATGCCAATGTTGAAAATCTGGGGTGAAAATTTTACAAATTTGTGAAGTTACTAGGGTGCATAGAAACTGTGCCATGCACGCTCATAACACAGTCATTTTATGAACTTTTGTGACCAAATTTTCAACATAGGTATTTTAGGACCTCTGCTCATGAACAGCATCACTGTGATTTTCTTAAAATGTCCCGAACACTGATTTTCCACAGTGACTGCGTTATTCTGGGCCAGAGGTGCAAAAACACATTTCGACCAGGATGTGAAAAATGACAGCTATAGTGTTCATAAGGAGGTGTGAAAAAATGACAATGTTGAAAATCTGGAGTGAAAATATTATAAATTCATGAATTTGCGAGTGTGCATGGAAACTGCGCATCACATGCTCATAACCAGGGCTGCAGCTATAAATTTTGGGGCCCAGGAAAAGTCACTTGAAATGGGCCCCTGTTTCCCAAACCAGCTAATACCAGGGGTAATGCCAGCTCCTCAGGTGGGACCCTCCTGAGCTAAGGGCCACAGACAACATCCCCACTTCCCCCCCATTACTGCGGCCCTGCTCATAACACAGTCATTTTGAGGAATTGTCTCACTAAATTTGCAACATAGGCTTTTTGAGAGCCCACCTCATGAACAGTGGCACTGTCATTTTGTTAATTTGTCCCGAAAAGTGATTCTGCACAGTAACCGTGCAATCACCTTTTGGGACTGAATAACCAAATGAGAGTCACTGAATTCATAAGATGGGGTCCCAAGAACCCCATGTTGAAAATTTGGTGCAAAAAATTCAAAAAAATGACCTTGATATGTACCAAAGTTGAAAAAACCCTATTTATGCCATTATACAGTTTACCGCCATTTCTTCAGATTGTGGTTGGCTTTGAAGAGTGCATATGTGTTCCTGCTCCACTGAAGATCATTGCACAAGGCTCTGGAGGTAAGTATGGGGTGAGGGGGATGTGGGGAGGTGGTGTATGCAGAGGTTGGGCACAGGTTGCTGGAGGGGGGCAAGAGAGTCAACGAGGTACTGTTTTCTTTTGTTACTGGGCTTTTTTTTTTATTATTTTACATGGACCACGTGGGACTTTTGCCATGCTGGGGTGGGCTCCCAGCATGGCACCAGGAACTTTTTTGGGGGCAGTGTAGCCAACGGGGAATTGGGCACTCCCACTGGCCATACAGTGTGGTGGGGCACGTGAGGACACTGGACTTCTGCCATGCTGGGGTGGGCTCCCAGCGTGGCACCTGGAAGTTTGTTTTTGGGGGGAGGGAGCATTGGAGCCAGTGGGGATTGGGCAGCCCTGTCAGACATACAGTGTGCTTGGGGGGAGTGTGCATGAGCCGAGGGGGATTGGGCACCCCCTCGGCACACAACAAAGGGGTGGCATGTGCATACAGCTACCGCTACAATCAGTGGTGGTGATGTGGAGGCAATTTGCATACTGCTGATGGCAGGGCAAAATGCAAATTGCCTACACATTACCACCACTGATTGTAGCAGTCGTTTGCTTTCAACTGTATGCCACTGCAATCTGAACTGCTGTCATAGACAGCTGGGACATTTATTGGTGTGCTGCAGCCATGCCTGCAAAAACGCTGAGGGCATTGTAAGCGGGGGTGCCACACCTACAAAAACTCGTATGGTGGCACTATGTTTCTTGCACATGAGTGCTGGCAAACATAATAATCACAGACAAACTGAACATAAAAACACACATCTAGAAGCATAAGGCCCTGCACAACAAGTTGGGAGCAATCTGGAATCCAAATAGCTCGGTTTTTCAGCTATTGAAAGCTTTTTGTTGCTCTGACACAAGTACACACAATTCTCTCCACTCTCTCTTCACAACACTGCACTGAGAGACAGCCTTCTCCACATCCTATATGCTGTTGAGCAACATGTAACCTCCTTATACATTGTTGAGCAACATGTGACCTCCAGTCCTCTAGTACAGTGCAAACTTTGTTTTTGTGAAGAACCTCATTGGTGAAGTAGCAGCTTCGTGGATCTGTGGAGTTCACCTATGTTCTGAACAACAGACAGTAAAGCTGTGTCACATTAATAAATGACAGGGTTTAGCCTGGGGCACCTATACAGATTTAAACAAACCAGGCAGCTGCCCACAGTGCCCAGTGCCTTCTGTTTGTGCCTGTCTTTTTTTTCCCCCACCTTCCTTCTCTGTTCTCTCCCTTCCAGTCCCCAGCAACACCTCCATGACTGAGGCTGTCCTAGTGGACTCACCCCCCTCTCCGTGGCTAAGATAGTTTCTTAGTCTCCCATTATTTCTCCCTGTCTTTTTGCTTCTTGTAGTAAGTATAGGTAACAAAGTGTAAAGTTAAACTATTTCATTTTCATCTTTTTTATCAAAAGTCATCCCTGTAATTTGTGCTGCAAAGCTAGTGCAACAGAGCAGCTTACACACACACACACACACACACACACACATATGACTGCTGCCTGCTGGATTCTGTGCAGAAGACAGAGCATAGACACCACTGACGAATCAGGTGTCAGTCAGGTGTGATGTGCTCCTATTCTGATGTAACCTCCATGAAGGACCCTACAGGCTGCCTGTTTTTTGCCTGTTTGGAAATCTGTTACCCATTACCTGGCTTAGAGTATCTGATCCAAGAATTACAGTGTTCTGTCGAGTAGGGTAGTATATTACTTAAACTACCCTGCCAGGCAAAAAATAGGCAATACCTGGGTTAGCCGATCCAGACACCCAGCAGATAGCCCATCCCTAAATGGCAATGTTTTCCATTGCAGCCACTCACCTGTTCACTGTTTGTTAAGCACCGTTAACTCCCCAACAAAGTGTGTCTGGCTGTAATGCATATGCCACCCAACTATTCTTCCATGTACTCCTCTACAGTGGATCACTGCTATCCGGTTGTATAACAAACATAAATCCAGAACACACTGGTCGGTGGTCTGAATATGTTTTGTAAGTTCCTGGTGTTCACTGTGAATATCAACAGGAAAAACACAGCACAGATCTCTCCAATGAGCATCATAAGTCCCTGGTACCCAATGTGCCAACATCATTGCATATTTACTATGTGGTAAGTATGCCATGATGCTCTACTGTGACCCTTCTCCTTCAACCCCACACATGTTATTTCATATGTTATCCATCTCTCATGATGGTGTTATGTTACATATCTCCCACACTGCCAGCAATCACTTCTTGGATGTTTCCACGCTTATGTGTAAGCAGTGGTGATCCACTGTGCTGCCAACAGAGAGGGAAGATTACTTCCAATCATGCCTACCCCACCAACCACTATGTTAATGTGGTGAACGGCGATCACCCTTGGTTGATATGGCACACTGCACAGCACTACTCTCACAGCTGTGTCCTGACCCCCATAACAGATGTCACTGTTCATGGGCACATAGCTGTACTGTACATTTGATCTCTCACTGATGATAAGGTGTCAGAGCACAGTCCTGAGAGGACTGATATTTATACTGTATCTGTGATGTGCTGAAGGACATGAATGTCAGCATTAGTGAGCATTATTGTCATACAAGTTGCATTGCCAGCTGAGTTACAGTATAAATGGTTTAATGATGAAGATGTGTGCTCACCTTGTGTTCTGTGCACTGGAGTTGCAACAACGTTGATGATTTATAACAAGTTCATATTTTCTGTGTATCTTGAAATGACTGGCAATTGGCTGTTGAACTGTTCTGCTGTTGACTTTGTGCTTGGCACTGTCATAGGTTGGGTAAACTGTTCACAGAAAAGATCACATTGTTGAAGAGTGAATGAACATACCCTGAATATGAGAATGGCAATATAAAGTTATGCATGCAGTACATTTCACTGAGTATGACAAGTCAGCCTGCAAGCAAGATTTGTGAGAATTAAAATCAGTTTCTCTTACTTTTGATCATAGTCATATACTGTAATTGTGCTGTGCTCTATAGCTGTGCTACACTTCACTGCCAGTGCAATACCCAAAAGTATTTCCATATTCCAATGGATAAGAAGCACATAGGTGTTACCAAACCCAGAAGCACTACAGTGCAAAGACACTGTATGGATGCATTCTGAAACAGCATGAAAATCTGAACGTTTCACATGTAAAGCACTATTATGATATTTGAATACCTATCTTGACCTCATGTGCAGTTGGCACAGTAGGCCCTTATTGCAAGTCTCTAATGTGAAATTTCTGAAATGATGGAGCACTGTGACAATCCACCATAACATTAGTCTTCTGATGGAACCCTTTCCCAGATTAAACCATTCCCTTGCCCTGTTTTTCTCCCCACCTCAAAAAAAGTGTCTTCAATCAGGTAACAAGATTACATGCTGGGCCTCAGTGTGAACAAATAGGCTGCAGTCATCCTGCATTCAAAGATGTTCCAAATGAGCACCTTTGACATCAAACGTCTGGTACCAATACTGAAAGATTTATTCACCTTCTGTAAACTATAAAAACTGCTGTGTGCTCAGTGCAAACACAACATTCAGTAACAAAACTTTCCAAATTCAGTACATGGAACTCCAGCCATCCACTGTGTACTTGGGCACTTTGGTCACCTGACCCTCATCTGGTGGTGTGGTTGAAATACACCTCACTAGTAAGGTCAAGTGATTGAGGCACCATGGTACAGGGTGGACATTGGGAGTTCCATGTAATATGGAATGTTTTCTTGCTGAATGTTATGTTTGCACCGAGCACAAATATTGTTTATAACTTAGAAAAGCTGGAAAAATCTTTTGGTGTTGGAAACCAAAGATTGATGTGCACATGCCCCTTTCAAACCCTGTTGCATGCAGGATTTGTGCAGCCTATTTGTTTCTTGTTAACTGACAGGCTGACTGCAGAGGATGCACCACAGTCATACCATGAGTGTGAGGTAATGCATTTTGCTTTGCTGCCTCTGTGTCAAAAACAGCAATTCCTTTCACAGTGAACATAAATATGGCATGTCATGGTCATCCAGAGGCACACGTCACAATCAACAGAGCCTCCCCTGATACACCCATGACATACCACCTCCTCTCCACACCACCTCACTGTGGAGCACAGATATCTGATCGGGCACTTTCTGCAACCGGAACAGCAGACACATTGCCAGTGGTACAGCAAAATGTTTTATCTGTTTGTGAGTAGTACTACTTTTGTATGTTTATATAAGCAGTGGTAGTTTGTGTGTTGTTCTGCACACCCTGGACCCATAAGGAATCTTGTAACCTAACTGAAGGATTGATCATATGATACAAGGACACACTGTTCCACCATGTTTTCCTAGATAATGTCTCACTGCAGGGACACAAGTATCATGGGTTCACCTATAAAGAAATTTGATATTAACAGAGGCGCAACAGTACTGATGCATAACTACATCAATGAGAAGGTACCATATGTAGGTGCTAGTTTAATTGGTTTTACCACTGGTTCACCATCTCAAGATTTAGGGACTAATGCTTACCATTGTCTATTGCCAGTTTTAGTCATCTTCTATGCTCTTCCAGCATTTTTGTTGAAATTCAATGCTGCAAGCAACAGTATGCAATAACAAAAGATAAGAACATAGTGTCATTTGTGAACACCAAGAAACTGTCCTGGATAACTTATCCAAAGTCAGTGGTTTACATCACATTCCTATGGCATGCCACTCATGACCTCTCTCTCTTCCCAGTGTGACCTGGTTGACCACAAACTCCTGCTGCATAACCTTCAGCCATGTTCACACACAATTAAGTATGTTCTTAGTCACACCTATATCCTCCATGTTGTTCAGTATGCCTCTGTGGGTCACCAAGTCAAAAGCCTTGCTGACATCAAAATATAGCAAATATATGGCATGGCCCATCTTCATTTCCCTCATCAACCAATGAAACAGAAGTATAAGTTTGATCATACCAGACCTCAGTGCCAGGAACACATCATGTTTAATATCCAGTAGACAAAATCTGTGAGTATAGGTGTGTGTATATATATATATCAATGTACAATTTTCTGATTTAACAAAGTACACTTCCTCCTTCCCTACCTTGCCAATTTTGAACACTCCTCCAGATGTCTCAGTCCCCCTCTTCTATTTCAAGTTTATAACATGATGTGAAGTCCTTAGTGTTATCTCTGAGACCATGGCTCCAGGCTCTGACAATCTGGTACCCAGACTTTTAAAACTAGCTGCCCTGTCATGTTCTCGATATCTGGAAGATAGCTAGAATAACCCCTGTATTTTTAAAAAGGTGACCCTAAAGACCACTCAAACTACAGACCCATAGCTATCCTGTTAGTCCTCAGTAAAATCCTTGAGAAACTAGTAGCTACTCAAACTATTGAATGTCTTTGGGAAAATTAACTTCTAACTACTGCACAGCATGGATTGCAAAAGGGCCACATCACTACCACAAATCTCCTCAAATTTACATTGGATACCTTATCGGCCATGGATTCTGGCCTTCTCACTGGAGCTATCTTCACTGACATGACTAAGGCGTTTGACTTAATCGACCACTCCATCCTCCTTACCATCCTATGGTCACTAGGCTTTGCACCTAACATTGTCAGTTGATTTGGCAGCTACCTATCGAACAGGACACAAATCATTAAGTTCAACTCTACCATCTCTGACAAGACTACATTAAATATTGGTGTACCCCAAGGGTCCATCCTTGGTCCACTCCTATTCTCTATGTTCATAAATGACATCAAATCTAACCTTTCTAAAACTGCCTCTCTTCTGTATGTGGATGATATTGTCCTATACACTAATGCAAAATGCACTGCAGACATACATTAGCAGCTCTCCTCTGACTTCTAGTTTACCCAAAAGTGGTTGGCAAGCCACAAACTTGTCTTAAATGAGTCCAAGACCCAAGCTATGCTGTTTGGAACAAACCTCAAACTCAAACACTCCCTAAACAATTTTAGAGTCTCTGCCGTGAATGTCTCTTCAGTTGGAGTGTTGACCTCTTTTAAATATCTGGGTGTCACCCTGAACCCATCACTAAACTTTGATCTCTATATACAAAAGACCTGCAAGTCTGTTAACTCCAAATGTGGCATTGCCTATCATACTAGCTATGTGCTAACCCCCTCCAGTAGGCTTGCCATAGCTCATGGAATACTCCTACCTTCTCTTACCTATGGTGTTGCTACATATGCTACTGCATCTAAGTCAAGTCTTCACAAGTGGGATGTCACCTACAACAATATTTGTCTCTATGCATCATCCTCCCACTGATTGAAACACCACTGCCTCCTCTACTCAGACTTGAGATGGCTACCACCTAATGCATCTAGGCTTTACTCACTTGGCTCTATCACTGACACAAATATAAGATCAGAAACCCCCAAGCCCTTGCAGATCTTTTTCTCCAGAAGACATCTTGCTATGGCTTACATTCTGTGGACAAGTTCCTTGTTTACATCCCTAGACACAGTACCTCCAAGGGTGCTGGTGCTTTTGTATGTCAAGCCCCCAAAATACTGAAACTCCCTGCCCTTAACTGTTTGCCAAGCTCCCTCATACAACACCTTTTAGAAGGAGCTATACAACATCTCATCTTTTCAAACAAATGTTTCTGCTTCAAACCCCCATAGCGCCCCCTCCCTTACCTTATCATCACCCCCTTGCCACCAATAGGCTCTTCTCAATGCACAGCACTTTTCTGACACTTTGGCTAATTCATACTAAATATACAAACTGTTATATACCTTGATTTTTGTTCAGATCTACTCTATAAACTATAATCCTGTTCCCTCATTTCGTACACCTATTCTTCTTGACTATTTTCTGCATTACTATTGTCATCATATTTTTCTCCCTTAAATCAATATTAGGAACATGTTATTTGTATTGTTTGATGTATTGTTCCTGGTCCACCATTGGCATTGTAACAGATTGCTACTCCTGAATGTTATTTATCTTTTGTATTCTACACCTACTGACACCTTATTTTGTAGTGTTATGTTTTGCCGTACTGTACTGTATCCTCCCAGGTTGTGCCTGAAAATAGTCATTGCTATGGCTACTGCACCTACCCATTAAACAAAAACTAAATAAAAAATAAAAGGATACATATATATATATTCTTTGCAAAAAAACTCCATTAATGCATCAGCTAGGGTTAAAGTGACAAAACTAGGGGAAGGTGGCATTAGGATTCTCAACCCTAACACCTCACCCCACCCTGCAGGCAACAACAGGCGTGGGGTGTTCCTTGAGGTTGTCAGCCCTAACACAAATTTCATGCAAATCACTTGAACTGTTGTGAAGTTATTAGAGTGCAAATTTTCAAGTTTAACACAGAAATGACTGTTCAACTCCAACTAAAGGGGCGCAGCTATATATAAATTGCAATAAACTTCATTAATTCTCTAGTTAGGGCTAAAGTGGCAAAAGTAGGGAACTGTGGTGTTAGGGTTTCCAATACTAACACCTCCCCCCAAGTCTAGGCAGCTCAGCAGGTGTGGGATGCACCTTGGGATTCTCAAGCCTAATGCTCACAACATTCCATCTATAAATAAGGTCAGCTGTGTACAGTCTATGACAATGTGGTAAGTGTTAGGCTTGAGAACCTAAAGGCACATCCCATACCTGCTGTGCAGCCTAGAGTGGGGGGGGGTAGGATTGGAAACCCTAACATCACATTTTCCTACCTTTGTCACTTCAACCCTAACTAGAGCATTACCAAAGTTTTCTGCAATTTGTTGCCTTACTTTTTGAGATAGTATAATCATACCTTATTTGCCTGTGGGAGCTCCCATCCCTCCATAGATGGGTATGTGTATATAGCTGTGGATGCACAGGGCCCAAAGGGCCCAGCACTTCCCTTTATAGGACAACAGTGACCAAATTGTCAGCATAGCCATCTTATTACCCCACCCCATGTACCCTGTACAGAAAATGTTCGAATCCCCACCAAAAAGTAATTCTGCACAACTGCAATGCCATTTCACATCACAGGTGTGAAAACACATTTTGGCCAGGATTTGAAAAATGACAGCTGTGACATACATAAGGTGGGTAATAGGAAGGCTATTTTGATAATCTGGGGTCAAAATATGTAACATTTCAAAAGTTACAAGAATGCATAGTGAAATTACAATGAATGGTTATAATTTGCCATTTCTACATATTTTGACTCCAAATTTTTAACATAGCCTTCTTATGACCCCACCTCATGAACAAGAGCATAAACAAATTCAAAATGCTACAAAAAAGGAGAATTCACCAAGTGACTGCAAAATCACCTTTCATAAGGGAGTTGCATAATGACAGTCCTATTGTTCATGAGGTGGGGTCCTCAAAAGGCAATACTGAAAATTTGGGACCAAAATGTTAAAAAATGGCAATGTTATGCACAAAAGTTAAAACCCCCTTTGAAATACACTGTACAGCATTTACATTAGTTCATCATATCTCAGTTGCTGGTTCCAACAGCAAGACTTGTCTTCAGTCAGAGAGTGGCTCTTGAACCTGGAACTGTTCAGGTGAATGAGGGTGTGTGACGGTGTACGGGGGTGTGGGGTGGTGGGTGCTGAGTGAGAGGTTGGGTGGGATGATCAGCAAGAGAACATTTTTTTTTACAGGTTTAAAAAAAGTTATTGAGGAACTGTTTTCTTTATTTCAGGTTCTGGATACAATGAGAGGGTGTGGGGTGCCATTAGACACCAGGAAATAAAACATGCAAATGGGGATGGTGAGTGGTGGGTGGTGGGCTGCCACTAGACACCAGGGAATAGAAAATGCAAATGGGAATGGCGATCAGCATGTGGGAGGTGTCACTAGATACCAGGGAATACATTTAATTTATTCATGGGGAGTCAGTGACAGTGATCAGTGGGTGGGGGTTGCCACTAGACACTAGGGAATGTAAATTGCAAATGGAGATGGTAATCAGTGGGTGGGGGGTGCCACTAGACACTAGGGAATACACTAAATTTATTTATGGGGAGTTGGAGACAGCGATCGGGAGGTGTGGGGTGTCACTACACCAGGGAATACTAATTGCAAATGAGGACAGAGATTGGTGGGTGTGGGCTACCACTAGACACTAGGTAATACTATTATTTTGTTTTTATATGGACAATGATCGGTGGGTGGGGAGGTGCCACTAGAAACCAGGGAAAAGGGCACTCATAGCTAACACTGAAGCCAGCAGCATGACTTCAGCTGCAGCTGCAGAAGTCAAGAAATTCCCAGTGTTCTCATACAGAGAACATGGGAGCAACGCTCCTCTCGCTAAGCTGGGCATCTGGGATTTTGGGTGCCCAGATAACATATTTGTGGACACAATATTAAAAAACAAATATCAGAATCTAGCTAAACGGGTCCAGTTTAGCTAGATTCTGATATTTGTTTTTAAAAATCCCTGCAGTTTTATGTATTTTCCACATTTGTCAGTGTGTAGAAAAAATCAACAAGTTGGCGGTTGGCACGGGATGAAAAATGTGTGGTGCCTTGCCAATTCAGTGGCACGAAAGCAAACAGGAGCATTTGCAGTATAACATATTTACTTTCTATGAGCAACGTTATCTCAAAAACCCTACTGCTCATGTGAAGGTCAGAAAATACAACATTTCTAAGCCTTATAACTCTAGAACCCTGTAATATTGTCTCAGCAGACCTGTCAAAGGCACTACCTTAGTACATGGCACATGTCCTCTGCAACATTAGGATAAAAATTCCATTCCATGTAAGCTGTAGGGGAGTGCAAAAAAATCCATGTTAAGTATTGTATGGGAAAAAAGTTAGATTTAAAAAAAAATGACACATGTGGATCTGAGAAACTGTACAAGCTGCCATCACAACAATCTCCACAGAGCAAGACGTTGCCTCCTAGACAACTCCTATGTATAAACTTACAAAGTTTCAGCTAATTTTGTCAAATGAAGCCAAATATATTAATATTCAAATTTAGGGGTTTAACATTAAACAGGCTACTTAACCCTAGCTATAATATATGTATTCACTGCAAAAAACTATGTTTATGCAGACATTAGAGTTGTAGAATGCAAAGCACACAATGAAGGGAAATAAAAAAAAAACATTAAGGATTTGGGTCACTGTAGTTTTGGTGAATCAGTGGTGGGGTCTTACTTGGAATTGCCAACCCTAATGCCCACCTCCTCCCCAGCCCATAGCCTCCTGTATGAAGCACAAGATACAGCTCCAACCTAGTGCCTCATAGTGATACAGTATGGCCAACATAATCTGTCAGAGCTTTCTTCAAGCAGGGCCCATCAACGTTGACCTCATCTAATAGAGGAGGGCAGGGGATTGGCATTAGTGTTGACAACACCAACCCCCAGTCCTGGGGAACCCCAAGGTTTCCCCATGAATTCCACCCCATGGCAGGGCAGTGAAGGGGAGGTCTATCCCACCTACCCAGAGCACAGTCCAGAATGGGTGCCCGACTGGTGGTGGAAGCGTGTTGGAGTGCCCACCACCCTGCTCCCCTCATCCTGAAACACAGCTGGTGATGAGCACAGCCCACTTCTCACCTCCTTGGCTGACCACCGACTGAACTGTCACTGAAAGGCTACTATACAGTGTATGCACTGATCGATTAATCAATGAGTGCGTACACTATACAGTAGGTGCTCAGTGACAGTTTATTCGGTGTCTGACCGTGAGGTGAGAGGTGGGCTGTGCCAGTTGCTGACTGTATTTTGGGATGGGGGAGTGGGGTGATCGGTACTACCTACTGCGGTGGGGGATGGGGCCCCACTAGACCACTAGGAAGGGGGTTATTATTAATTATGATTATGGCGACATCAGGGAGGGAGGCACAAGACCACCAGGAAGAGTTATTTTATTAATTCTGAATATGGGCAACATCAGGGTGGGGATTGGGGGCACTGGACCACCAGGAAGAGTTATTTTTATAATTCTGAACACAGGCAACATCGGGATTCAGGAAGGAGGACACTAGCCACCAAGAAGGGTAATTTTAATAATTCTGAATACCGGGCAACATTGGGGTTCAGTGAGGGGTGCCACTAGACCACCATGAAGGGTTATTTCTATGCTTATGAATATGGGCAACATTGGGGTTGGAGAAGGTGGACAGTGGCACAACAGGTCAACTTTCCCAGAGGAGAATTTTCTAAATACCCACATACCTGCCCTGGTTGGTCTAATGGTGCTTAGAATTTCTCCCTCTGGGAGAGTTCTGAGAATCCCACTTTTGGGGATGTGACAGCTTGCATCTGGCACATGCCCCATAGCACCATGTTGCAGCCCATTTTTGGGCACACAGGCAACGCAAGCCCCAATTGGGGCAGGCAACCTGCAGTTGGCACAAGATACCATTGAGAATTGCTCACAGCACATCTTTTGACACAAGGGTCACTTTGCACCATTTTTTGTGCCCCAAGCCCCTTGTGCTATGTCGGGAGCTTTGAGTCTTAAGCCCATAATTTTTTAAACAGACTTATATATTGATCCTGTATAAACTGAAAATGACAAAGTACCGACATGTCCTACATCCTGCTGGGATTTCTCAGTGTACTGTAGTCATATTCTCAACTATGTATGATGTCAGAACTCCAATGCACACAGACCCAGCCCACTGGGTCCCCCTCCTGCACACAAGCCCTGCCCACTGGGTCCCTCCTACACCCAAATCTAGCCCACTGGTGATTGCAGAAAACTTCATTAATGCTTCAGTTAGGGTTGCAGCAACAGAAGTTGGAAAATGTGATGTTATGGTTTCCAACCCTAACACCCCACCCCCACCCTGCAAGCAGCAACAGGTGTGGGGGTGTGCCTTGGAGATGTCAACCCTAACGCTCACCCCATTCTCCTATACTGTACCCACCTCAGCTTATTTACTCATCAAATGGGGTGACCGTGAGGGTTGACAACCCCAAGGCACACATCCCACACCTGTAGCTGTATTCTGGGTGGTGGTGGGATGTTAGGGTTGGAAACCCTAACACCACATTTCCTTATGTTTGTCACTGCAACCCTAACTGATACATTAAAAAACTGTTTTGCAATGGATTTTATATATATATATAGTATATTTATTCCAAAAAAACTACAGCAGCTCAGACATCAGGGTTGAAGAATGCAAAGTGCACAAAATAGGGAAATGAAAAAGTATTAGGGATTTGGGTCTCTGGAGTCTTGGTGAATCAGTGTTTGGATGTTACTTAGCGATGTCAATCTAAATGCCCCAGCCCATACCTCCCTATCCTAAGCAAAAGGTACAACTCCCAGCTAGTGCCCCATAGTGATACATTCTTCTGAGGTGAAGAAATATGGCTCCCCACATGTTGCCTTCAGACTCAGTCAAGTGTGAAGAAAAGAGATCATGTTTGACCTTGTTTACTCTAGGGAGGGGGTGGGCATCAGGACTGACAACTCCAAGCAACACCCCACTACTGATTTGCCAAGACTCCAGACACCCAAAACCCCATTGTTTTGTTATTTCCCTATTTTTGGCACATTGCATTCTTCTGCGTCCCTAATATCTGCATTAATGCATTTCTTTGCAATTAATTTCCCTGATTTTTGTGACAGCAGGATGGTATCCTCATTCACCCAGATCCCTTTGGGACTTGTGCAAAATTAAAAAAAACAGAATATTGGAGATATTTTTGTCCCTGCTTCACCAGCCAGCTAACAAGTGAAAGACAACAGTGTCTTAATACATGTAGTTGCACTGTCACACTGTACCATCCTAGCATAGATACAGTACTAACAATAAAGACTGCTAGCCCAGTTGCTAGCAGAACTGTTCTGGACTGGATGACGGAACATGACACAGAGCCAAGGATACGGCAGAATAACTTGTTTATTACTAGAAAACATGAAATACAGCAAATACCTGCTGGGAGTCAGGAACAGGACCCCAGATATCATGATATTACTCCAAACTGGTTTCAAACTCAGCAAAATACAACTTTGCAATCATTCTTATACTCTTAGATAAGAAATGTATGTTACTAGGTAACAGTCTGCAAAATAAGGTAAAATCACAAAATACAGAAATCTCATTGGTAGAAGATCAGCACTGAGGACAGTTAGCTCATCACTCTTTCTGCATATACTCTCTGATAAGAGTAAAACTAGCTAGAACTAGTTTTGGGTAAAAATACAAAAATGCTTAGTAATGCAAAATAATAGCAGCTGCTTAGCAAGGAAAAAGAACTGTGCCATATGACCTGCATAAGCAATGCTAATACTATTAGGGCCAGAGGTTACTAGTACATAGCCCTGTTGGGATCTGGTCTTTACCACCAGCCCATGCTACAATCATATGCACATGTCTTATCATTATATCACATAGCACTACACTATGTCCTACTCCACTGAGTATATCATGAATAAATGTCTATGTACCATGTACTGTGCTAAGAATAGGGTTGTGGGGGTGAGTAGGTCTACACGGTGGAGCTGAGAGTTGAGGCACTGAATGCCACATTTCACACCATGCTAGCAACCCAGATTCGGGAGTGAGTCCAAGTGCTGGGTTCAGCCGGGGGAAGGGGGTGAAGAACGTTTGAGCATCCGACAACAGCTCACCTTCTCCCGGGTGGGGTGGGTAGAATGCTCTGGAAATAGTACACCTCCCACATTAAGGGGTGGTGGGATGCAGTGAACATCAGTGTGGTGCCTACTGGAGAGTGTGTGCCTACCCTGGATGTATTGCATGTTTGCACTTGCTGTGGGGGAGATACAACAGAATAAGAAAAACCTCGATACCTGTATAGACTACATCACCCAAAGCCCCATGCCCACTGCCAGATCCTGCCCTCCTGGGTGCCAATGGCTCCAATCTTCACCACCATCTGAAGGTAATTAGATGTGTGTAAGGAAGTGCCGAGGAGCTGAAAGCAGCCCCGCCTCGGGGGGGGGGAGGTAAAAGTTATTGGGTTGCCTGCAGAAGTGCCTCAGGTGGGTCATAGGTCTAGGGGATACCCAGGTAGGTAGGATCTCTATTCGAGCAGGAGTAGCTTAGGGTCAACTGAGAGAGTTCCAGGCATTTGCTGACCAGAGGGAAATAGAATTGGAAAAAAAAAAGATTGATTATATAGGTCCTTGGGATAGTGCAATGGGAATTTGGTGAATTGAGAGAACATCCAGTCGCACCTGCAAATAAGAACAACAAATGGGTCACAAAGGATCTGTAGCTCTTTAGTAACTAACTGGGAAAAACAAGGTGCTCTAAACATAAAACAGTACTTATCTGATACACAAGTTCAGTGTTCTCCAACACTGGGACTGGCATTCTGTTGTACACTACCATCATTATCCTTCCACTGACCCTATAAACATAAAGTGGACAATGGGTTAATATGAGTAATGAAAATGCTGATTAGCTGTGTCAAGTGGGAAAGGATTGGAGCTTTTTTGGGGGGGTTAATGTTGGTTGAGAAGTTAGATATTGCTACAATGGGTTCAGTAATGGACTTGGATCACTTGTGCTGTCCATCATGGGGGATGTGGGAAGAATTCAGCACCCCTGGGATTTCTCTCCTCTTAGGAGGGGGCAAGTTGCTCTGCTCATCAACCACCACTTGGGCAGGATGAAGCCATCACCTTTCGCACTTCCTGCAACACCACCAGGGTGATAGACTTCCAAAATTGCTGAGAGTCAAGGGAGGGTATACATCCCTCCCCTTCCTGCCCCCATAATGGAAGGAATCTCTGTGGGGTATCAAAGGTACATGGTAAGACTATTAGATGAAGGGTGATGGGGCTGGATGGTTGTCTGCAGTAGAGGGCCTGTTGGTGGTGCAGAGCCTGCAGAAACCCAACCTCTATTCTGCCAGCTGCTCTTTTCCTCTATTTTTCTTGCCACCTCACTTATCCTAACACAGTGCATGTGTCCATCAGGCCTGAACATGCATGTCAACTCCTTGTGAGGAGAGGCTCCCCAACACACCTCAAGGTGTTGTCTCTGTGTCAGAACACTGCTCCATCCTTCCCCAGGCTGGGGCCAGTGCCACATACAGCAGCACCTTTTCCCCAACCTCATCCCATCCAGCCAGCTCAATGAGCTTACACCGGAACTCAGGTTACCAGCACAGAAAGGCAACGTGATAGCCAGTGGGCTAACAGCCATCCAGCAAACACATTACTTGACTTTGATGGCAGATAAGGACTGCTTTGTTCATCAAATCTGCCCATTTCTCCCTACCTACCTGCCTACATTATGGCCACAGACCATTCCTGGTCTACAGCTCGTTCTCCCTCCCCTTTCTCTCCACTATGATTCCCTTGTGCTCCCACTCTCCCTTCTCTGTTCCAGAGTGTACATATTGAGGTCATTTAGTCTCTCCTCATAGGGCTTTTGATGCAGACCTTGCACTATTTTAGTTGCCTTCCTCTGGACTGCCTCCACTCTGTCTACATTCTTCTGGAGATGTGGTCTCCAGAACTGGACACATTACTCTAGATGGGCTCTTACCAGTGATCTATTCAGAGACAATACCACCTCCTTCTCTCTTCTGGTGATACCCCCTGTGCACCCCAGCATCCCACTGACCCTCCCTACTGTCTTATTGCACTGTCTGGCTACCATAAGGTCATCCAATATGATTACCTCCCCAGGTCTCTTTCTTGCTTGGTAGTCATTAATACCACTCCACCCATTTTGTACTCTACTGTAACACGAGGTCCCTACACCCATATTGGTACCCCAAGAGGTACACTGTAGACAGCTAGCATTTAGGCATATGTTATACTAACATATAGGGCTAAGGGCATCTACTGTATAAGAGTAGATGTCAGGATATGTATGCATATTATTGTTATGCACTTTACTTTCTAATACATATATGAATTTCTTGCTTACAAGATGTTAGGACATCTGTGTCCTTGTAATGATTATGATATATGAGTCAGCACTGCCATCTTTTGGCGATGTGTACTATTACACTGATATATGTATGACTGTACTCCTTTGTCTTACAAAGTGATGACTCTTACAAAATTGTATAATGTTATCGTGGACTGTGGAGCCACCTTTAATTTAGTCAATAGGGCTCATCTCTGTAACTAGAAATGTTTCTATCTTGCAGTAACCATAGTAATTATCACAGGTATGTAATGTAAGACATTACGTCTTCTACCTCGGAGACCCCAAGAGACACGGAGAATCCTTGAGGTATAGAGAATGCTTAGCATTGGCTCCCAGTTCACATTGGTAAGAACTGCTTAGTGCAACTGTGATTAGCCTTTTTGGTAGTAATAAACAAGTTTATTACTCTTATGCAATGTATCTGTGATTCCTTACATTCCCATTATTGCCAAGAACCTGAGATTGAGGTTTAGACCTCCTAACAATTGGCCACCATGTGCAGGCAATATTTGGTGTTTGCAAAGTTTCACTTGTTGCTTCAGACTATTCCCTTCCCAACAAGGATGGTAGGCGTGCATTCCTGCATCACCTCTCCTGTTCTACAACCACTTTGTAATAACTTGCAAAGTCTGGTTGCTTTCTGGGTGTGGTTGAAGCTGACTCGACCCACTCCACAGCAGTTTTGAATTGCAAGCTTACAGGTGAACAGTAGCCCAACTGTGAATAAAGTTCTCCTGCTATGGATCGATTCACAACACGGCACCTTTTTCACAGTTTGATTTTTCATTCCCTCCCACAAAATGGCCACCATATCAAATATCTGCGCAGAACTGAGACCCGATGTCACAAACTTCCATGCCTCCCATGGAGGATGGGTTGGATTCGTGCAGGACGCAAGTCAATCTGACAACCCTATACTGGGGATTTCAACTCAGTACTCAGAGATGAGACAAACAGCCAGAAAGCGAGAAGCTAAAGGGCTGTTGGTCACAGCTCTCTATGCTGCTCTGGAAGCCTCTGAAATGAGGTTTTGAACCCTTGAGCTGCAAATCTCATCTCTTAAGCAGGAGATGGGGTTGCAAGCAATGGAATGCGTGAGACATGAGCAGGATTTGGAGTCTGAACTCCAAACACTGCGAAATGAAAAGGATTCCCTTTTGCATCATTCTGCACAAGCAGGTGAACAGGAACTTTATATGTTGAAGCAGGAGTGTGAAAGTTTGAGACAGGATAAGGGGCAGGCTTTGCAAATGAATGACTTATTAAGGTGAATGAATGAGCAATTGAGTGAGGAGCTGGGAGAGATACAGGATGAGATAAATCAGGTACGTAATGACTTAGAAGTGGCTACTAGGGACAATCGTGAATTGAGAGCTGCGTAGAGTGCTACAGAAGCAGATGAAGGATGAGGTAGATCTGAATGTTGCAAATGTGAATCATGCTGAATATGAATCCAAGATGGCGAAACTGAGCCATCAGTGGGAGATAATGGCTGGACATGTTAAGGCAATGCAAGGTGTAGCCCCTGCCTTAACTATGTCATCTGAAGGGGAGGTCTCAGATGACAACATCTCACAATACAACACCTGGTCATGCCCCTACTATGGCCCAGACTCCCCACCCTGAAATCCACAACACGGCGGACACCGGTCACATCCAACCCATGTCATACATCACTGACATTATGATGCACATCATAGGCGTTGCCAACCACCATGATGGGGGGAGCAGGCCAAGGCCTAGTCCTGATGGCACCACCAGTAGCCGTTATTAATGAGGAAGACAGGCAGGAGATAGAGAGAATGATTGAAAATGCGGTAAACAGTGTGCCCATTCCTGAGAGAAATAAGAGGGTTTTAAAAAGCCAAATAAGACAGTTTATACATGAAATTGGTACTCAGGAGGGCATACTCTGCTCCGTAGTGGAGGCCACAGCTCAGGCAGCCCTGGACGGCACCCAAGGGAACCTACCTCCACCTGATCATCCCAATAATCCCCTACAAATGGCCTACTCTGTTCAGCAAATAGCTGACAGCATTGATCGGATGAGCCCATCTGACAACCTCAACTGCCACTTGGAAAAGGTGCATGCTAAATGTGAAATGCTTAGTCTCGCTGCAGACTACCAGGTCCAGATCCTATGACAGACCCTTGATCCTGGACTGTAGGCAAAACTCCCATCTGACATCTGCCAGGAAGGCACCTCCACCTTTGACGAGGTCACAGCTGAATTCATTTCTGCACACAGCCCAGGTGTAGTAGGAGTGATGCTCGCATACCCTGTGAAACAGAATGTGAAAAAAATCCCAGCAACGTATCACCAGAGGCTCTTAATGGCCTACCGAGCAGGGAAGCACCTTGTACAGGAAGCTGCAGATGTGGACCTTATTAAGTATAAGACCCTGTTGCTTAGGAACATGATCCCTGCAGTGAGAAAAAAGGTAGAACCAACCACTGATAACACCACAGAGAGGTTTGCTGACATTCTTCAGAAAACCGAGAGTCTATCAACTCTACATCTGTGATCTGGGCTCTGGTTCCAAGAAAGTAGCCACTGTGGAAACTGCTCTGGAAACCATGACGCATTACACGGTGGAAGGGCAGGCCCAAGAGAAACAGCCCCTCCCCACAGACAACAAACACCCCCAGCAGGCCCAACAACAACAGCAACAGCAGCAACAGCAACAACCATGTGGTGGGAACTGGAATTACCATAAGAATAAGAAGCACCACAAGAACAACAAGGATAAACAACAGAGACCAGGCCCTTCTTATAGGGAAATAGCCAAAGAGAATTGGAAATTCTAAGAACTTCTGGGGTTAGTGCACTCTGTAGTGGATGCTGTTACCACTCAGTCCCTTGTGGCCATACAACCAGGAGAGCAGGCCTCAACAGACCAAGGAGACACCAGAAGTACAGCCCCTCAGACCCATGCAGGCCTGAACCTGGAAGTGGCTCCCTATATAGCATCAGTGCAGCATGGTGAAGTGGTTCAAAAGAGCCAGGCCCAAAATCTCCATGCCTCCACTGGTACAGATTGACAATTACAGGCCCCGGTCTGTATTGTAAACAAGCTGGTCTTGGATGCAAATGGAAGGTCCTGTACTGAGGCCAAGGTCAGGGACCGCCTACTGACAGTACTATTGGATACAGGCACGGCTGTGTCTGTGTTGCATGATGACCACCAGAGACATCCCCTTGGTCCACCAGATGGAGGACTAATATGTCAGGAGTAGACAGAACTAGGTTACCTGCATACTGTTCCCTAACACTACCCATGGAATTGGGATACCTTAAGGTCTATCACACCTTCCAGCTAATGGTATTGTTTGATCACCCTAGTATAATTGGAACTGACTTCCTAGCACCACATGGCTGTGTGGTAGACCTAGCCAAAATGTTACTGATAGAGAATCAGGGACAATAGCACACCATCATGATTCCTGATTCACATGTGGTGGCAACAATATCTGCAAACAATAAAGAGTATGATGTCATATATTCGTTCAAGAACCATGAGCTTTTTCCAGAGCTCTTCCCCATTCTACAAAGGCATCTGGAGGCATTTGCCACAAACAAGCATGACTGTGGCAGAATGCATACTGTCATTGAAGTGACTGGCCCAGCACATGAAATGCATTGGCAATACCATTTTCCACCAGAGGCCTTGCCTTCTCTTAGGAAAACAATAAAATCACTCCTCAAACAAGGTGTAATCAGGACATATGTTTCTATTGCCAACTCCCAAGCATGGCCTGTGAAGAAACCCACAGATGTCTGGAGACTTACTATTGACTACAGGAGACTGAATCAGGTCACCCCCAGTTGTGCTCCAACTGTGGCATCAGCGCCTGATGTGCTGCGACTTTTGACCCCTGACCAAAAATGATTCAGTGCCCTGGACATCTCCAATGGATTCTGGTCATTACAATAGGCCACCAAGAGTCTGTATAAGTTTGCTTTCATGTTTGAGGATAGACAGTACACATGGACCTGCTTACCACAGGGATTCCATAACAGCCCTTCCCTGTTAAATTTACACATGATGAATGCCCTTGAGGGTTTCTCTACCCCCAAGTGTCTCTTGCAGTACGTGGATGACCTGTTGTTGGGAACAGCCACACAGTAACAACACTTGGATCTCTTGGACAAACTACTGGCCCTCATCCAGAGATCAGGCCTCAAATGTAACATAGCAAAAGCACAACTATGTCAGAAAGAGGTACTTTTTCTGGGCCTGAGAATAACTAATCAAGGTCGAATCCCTACCTGGAAGAAGATACAAGGATTGCAAGACTTGCCATTGCTCACCGGTGTGGCCACTCTTAGGAGATTTCTAGGTATGGTAAACTATTCTAGGGATTTTATTTGTGATTTTGCTCAGAAGGCTGCTCCTCTGTATGACTTACTGAAAAAGGACATCCCTTGGAATTGGGGCCTCAGTCACACCCAGGCTTTGATGTCACTGAAACAGGCCTTGGCCTCAGCTCCATTTCTGGTCAACCCCAATCCAGCCTTACCACTCCATCTGGAGTGTGCCACCTCTGAAATAGCTATGTCAGCAGTGCTGGCCCAGAAGGTTCATGGCACTCTGATACCCATTTCATATGCATCACAGCTCTTGACCCCAGTGGAACAGAAGTAGAGCCTTTGTGAAAGAAACCTTTTGGCTACCTACTGGGCTGTCAAACACTTCCTGTATATCATTGGGTACTCTCCCATTATTATTAACACAAACCACATCCTACTACCTTTCTGCTATCAGACAGAGTGAAGGATGAGTCAGTCTCTAATACCAAGCTGACACACTGGTCACTTCTTCTCCAGCATAGAGACATTCAGGTCCACCCAACCAAAATGCCATCCATGCTGGCGCATGGCCTCCTTTTCCAAGGAGAACCCCATGACTGTACACTGCAGCCACCTGATCTTCAAGATCCAGGTCCTTTTCCTCCCTGCTACACCACAACTACTTGAGAACACCTCATTGTACCATATCTTTGCAGATGGCTCAGCTTCCTATTATCAGGGAGAACAAATTGCAGGGATGGGTATCTTAGTGATTTATCTTTATGGTAACACTGTTAAAATTTCTAAGCGTTGCAGTGTGGCATCATCACAATATGTCAAGATGGCAGCGGTGTCATGTGCCCTCGAGTTCATCCAACATGGGACCGAGGATACCATCATCTTCATAGACTCTAACTGTGTTTGTTGTTCTCTTACAGAATTTCTTCCCTTCTGGCAGAATAACTCCTTTCTCTCCTCTGATGGCAGCCTAGTGAAGCACAAGGAACTGGTAATATAAATACATTCACTGGCACAGAGGTTTGCACATACACCCTATGTACGCAAGGTCAAAGATCACTCCATGCATGACCCCTATCATGCATTCAGTGATACAGCAGACACCCTTGCCAAGGAAGGGGCCCAAGGGAGGGACATCTGGATGATGGATCATCCAGGGGCCGGAGCAGCTGTACACATTGCAGCAGTCAGAAAGAAACCTGAACCCTTTTCCCCCTTGGACCTGTCTGCAGCCCAACACACTGACTCTGAGATCAAAGATGTGTTCAGATTCCTTGACAAGAGTACTGAACAGAACCCACCTACCCACAACCCCTACTAGAGGCATGAAGGTAGGTTGTACCTGTCCCCAGATGATAAGCTCATCTGGTATCAGCCCAATAACACCCCCACCAAATTGTGGGTGGTTTCCAGAAACCTTAGATCTGAATTTTTGCACCAAGTGCATGACACCCCTACTGGTGGACAGCAGGGAGTGTAAAACATGCTCCAAAGGCTCAAGACCACCGCCTGGTGGCTTGGTGTCACCAAGGATGTCAAACAGTACATAGATAATTGCCTTGTTTGTGCACAAAATAATCCCATCCCTACCAAACGGAATGCCAAACTACTACCACAAAGGCATTCTGACCCTTGGCATGCCATTCAAATTGATTTTATTGGTCCCTTGACTAATACCAGTAGAAATAAGAAGTCCGCCCTTGTGGTAACTGATATTTTCTTTAAGTGGGTTGAAGCTTTCCCCACTAAGACATGTACTGCTAAAACCACTGCCAAAATCCTGGTGGAACAGATTATCTCCAGGTGGAACCTACCTCTCAAGGTAGACTCCAACAAAGGAACCAGTTTTACAGGTAAGTTGATGAAAGAAGCACTTGAACTCCTTGGAGTTCACCAGAAATTCCACTTACCTTACCTCCCACAATCTTCAGGTCAAGTAGAAAGAGTCAACAGATGGATTAAGCAAATGCTATCCAAATTCATTGAGGACAGTTCCAAGACCTCCGATTCCCTATTGCCATTACTCCTTATGGCAATCAGGGGCACACCCTCAGCCACCACCCAGTTAACACCCTTTGAGGTAATGACTGGTAGACAGATGAGATTACCTGAACACTTGTTGTTTGACCTGCACACCCCCACAGCAGACCATGTGTTTGTAGACCAATATGTGGAAAAACTCACAAAACCTCATACACACACACTTGTATGCTGCCAACTGCATGAGCAAGACGCAGAAACAATCCAAAATACAGTTTTGACAAATGCACAAGAAGTGGATTTGCAAGTTGAGGATCAGTGACGGTTCTCAGATTTGCACATCCCACACACACTCCTTCTCCAATAAGTGGGAAGGCCCTTACCCCATTTTTAACAAGCTCAGTTCAGCAGTCTATCAGGGTAGACTAATGCACAACAACAAACTGACTGACAAATGGTTACATGCAAACCATTTGAAACCGCATTAAGGAGTATAATTATGTTTTCTCAGCCCATTGGGTTGAACAGTACTAACTTACTAATGTTTGGTTTTCCTTTTCAGATACACTGACAAGATAGCTATCTTGTTCCATTTTCTCCTCATCTCAGGAGTTATCCTCTGCATCCAAGGCACGGTAATGCACCTCCTTCCTCACCTTGATCCTCCAGCATCTACCCCAGAGGAAGTTTCCATCAATATACCCGAAAATTTGATTACTGTCCAGGAAGGTTCAGATGTCCACCTCACTGCCTCAGTTGTTGTTCCTGATAAATCTACCCTACAAATTGAGTGGCAAACTATCTCACAAGGACAAATTCTCCCTGTGGCCAAGCTTTCCAAGGGAACTTTTTGTAGTTGTCCCAAAGCAAAATTATCCCCTAATGGTTCTCTGTCCTTGCTCCAGACTGCTCTTAGACATTCTGGTTTATACAATATCACTGCCTTAATCAAGCCCTCATATTTTAATTCCTTGTCTAAGGACTCTGCCAGGAAATGTTATGCTGTACACAACATGACCTCTGCTGCCATGTATCTTTCTGTGTTACCTCCTACTGACAAACAGCTTTTGGAATGTACAAAACATACCCCTGGTCCTCGTAGTGGTCTAACAGCCATTGCCTTACCTGGTACACTAATTAACAATTTACATTTTATGCATACACCTGTTTTGTTTAACTTGATTTATTGGAATATGAAATAATTTGGTATGTGTCATACTACTAACACTTCAGTATTTTACAGTACTTTATTGCTTGATAGTTTAGCAGCTTTTCAGATTTGTACTCAAGACCCTATTGCCAGGGTACACACCACTGAGCATAGAGGTAATTTCAGGAGAAAACCTAACCCTGATGAACAAAGTCATAAATGTAATACACGTGAAATTGACAGTTCTGATGTCATGGGTGCCACAGGCACCGTCACAGGTCTTTTTGGTACAGCTATGTCTATTTGGAATAAGGCTGCCATTGCTGCTATCAAATTACATTCACAGAAATTCCAAAATGGTTTGGTAAATTATATTATACCCCCATTATTGCATGGTGTGGATGGCCTTAGCCAGGAAGAAAGGTACACTGTATACAACATGCACAACATTGCTAAGGCATTTACAGATTCTAAAGATAAGATTAATGAACTCATTGCACAAAACAACAAAGATGCAGATAGACAATATATACTGCCCACGAGATATTGTGTTCAGCCTATGGTTCATACATTATCACTACCTTCAGTAATCTTTTCCGTGATCTAGAATCTGGAAGGATCCCTGATGCCATTCATGACAGACATATCTCTAAATGGGATTGTCCTCAGTGCAAATCCCCTATCTGTATTGCAATATGTATGCAGCAAACTCTAACTACTCCACTTTCTACAGCTAGTAATTTAGGTTTTGTAACTAGACACCCTAACACTGATCCATGTTTTACTTCTAAGAAATGTAGAGGTCTATCAAGTCTGCTTGAATGTGCAGCTAGCACCCCTTATTCTACAGCTGCCCCTCCCTTCCACCCTTCCTCTTCATTAACCCTCTCCCTTTGTAAGGATATGTATGCATATTATTGTTATACACTTTACTTTCTAATACATATATGTATTTCTTGCTTACAAGATGTTAGAAGGTCTGTGTCCTTGTAATGATTATGATAAATGAGCCAGCATTGCCATCTTTTGGTGATGTGTACTATACACTGATACATGTATAACTGTACTCCTTTGTCTTACAAAGTGATGACTCTTACAAAATTGTATAATGTTATCTTGGACTATGGAGCCACTTCTAATTTAGCCAATAGGGCTCATCTCTGTAACTAGAAATGTCTCTGTCTTGCAGTAACCATAGTAATTATCATAGGTATATAATATAAGATATTATGTCTTCAACCTCGGAGACCTCAAGAGATATAAGAATCCTCAAGGTATAGGGAATGCTTAGCATTGGCTCCCAGTTCACATTGGTAAGAACTGCTTAAGGCAACTGTAATTATCCTTTTTGGTAGTAATAAACAAGTTTATTACTCTTATGTAACATGTCTGTGATTCTTTGCATTCCCATTATTGCCAAGAACCTGAGAGTGAGGTTTAGACCTCCTGACACTACCCCTGGGTTTCTGTGCCCTAAGTGTGTTGTTTTGCACTTTTTCACATTGAAGCCCAGCTACCATACCCTTGACCACTCCTCTAATTGTCGTAGGTCTCTAATCATACCTTGTACTCCCCCCTCCCAGAATGTCCACCCTATTGCAGATTTTGGTGTCATCCACAATGAGGCAGATGTTCCCTTCCAGTTCCTCTGCATCCCTTATTAAGACATTAAAGAGGAATAGTTCCAGCACTGATCCCTGAGGCACCCCACTGGTCATCCTTCCTTACTCAGAGTGAACTCTCTTTACCACCACCATCTGTCACCTATCCCCTAACCAGTTTCTTATACAGTTTATCACCTTTGGACCCATTCCTAAGCTACCTACCTTGCTTACTAGTCTCCTATGTGGAATGGTGTCAAAAGCCTTACTGAAATCTATGTATACCATGTCCACCATTCAACCCCTCCACCCCTATCTAAATGCTTTGTCACCCAGTCAAAGAAATCTATTAGACTCATTTGACATGAAGTCTTCCTGCAAAACCATGCTGCCTTGGGTCTTGTAGTCCATTGGATTCAAGATATTCCACAATCCTTTCCTTCAGCTATGATTCTTTTAACTTTCCCACAACCAATGTCAGGCTGACAGGCCTATAATTTCCAGCCTCCTCCCTGCTACCACTCTTGTGTAGTGGAACTACATCCACCCTCCTCCAGCCCTCTGAAATCACTCTTGTTTCCAGTGAGCTGTTAAATAGAACTGTCAGAGATGCAGCCAGTAAACAGTGATACTTCATAATGTTTATGGGGATATTTTGACCCCAAATACTTAGCATAATCCCACCACTTCTGAACATGACAAGTATCATTTATAAAATACTGGCTGAAATGTCATTTCATGCCAGAAGTTTCAAAACATGTTTTGACCAGGATTTGAAAAACTAGATCTGTCTTGTTCATGAGGTGGTGTGAAAAAATGTTTATGCTAAACATTTGGGGTTGAAATACTGAGAATCACCAAAGTTATGAGCGAGCATTGAAAAATGTCAATGTAACTTCATAACTTTGCAGTTTTTTGTAATATTTAGACCCCAAGTATGCAAAATAGTCTTCTTATGATTGTCACTAGGTCACAATAGCACCAACAAGAACAGTGCAGGCAACAAATGCACCTGTAAAAATGCTGCAGTTTTTCTTTTTGTAGGGGGTGTGCCCCCCCACACCCTACTAAAGTATACCAACTCTGTGGGGGGGGTGGATCACAGGGAAAGAAAGCAAGTGTGGAGCCATGGAATATTTGTTTTCATGACCCCTAGTAAAAAAAAATAGAAGTCCCGATCAGCAAAAGTCAGGAAGACTAGAATTAGAACCATGGTCTCCACTGCCAGCCAGCCAAACTGCTTTATGCCTCAGCCCTCCACACCACAGGAGCAGCTTGGCCAGCCTTTTGACTTATTCTGCTATTATCCTGTGGCAGCACCATGGACAGTGACCTAGAGAGCACTTACTGCAAGCGTCCAAATCCCCTCTTGCTAATCAGAGTAGTGCTGTCTTTTCTTGTGCTGTTCTGGTGGTGCTGTTCTGACCAGGTATGTTATGACCGCATCTCATGAACCCAGTAGGTGAAAATTTTCAAATTCCACCTGAATAGTGATTTCAAAAAGCAAATGCAAAATACCCTTTTGGTCCAGCTGTGAAAGTTATCAGTCATCTCATTTGTGAGGTGGGGACCCAAAAATGGCATGTTGAAAATTTGGATGAGAAATATTTAAAAATGACCAAGTAAAGAGTAAAAGTTCAAAAACACATAGAAATACACTAACCGCACTTAGCTTATTTCCTCAGTTCACAGTCTGGCATGGAAGGAGGATGTGTCTGGAATCCAGGGAGGATTAAGGCATGGACCCTGGCAGGGAAGTAAGGGGTACAGGGGATGTGAGGTGGTGGATGAAGATTGTGTGGTTGTTTTGGCTTGGGGGATAGAGGGAAATAGTGGTGCAACAGCCATTGATGGATGGTTATCATCATTTCAGGAAAAGAAAAACAAAGATGTTGAGGGACCATTAAGAACATACACTGGGGATTGACTAAGCCAGTATTGTTTTTTTATGTTTGGTAGCACTGGGGATGGGCATACCTTTTTCTGCACAGTGTTGTGGGTGGTCAGAGCCAGCATCTGGGATTGGGCATCCCAGTGTCAGGTGATTATGTCTGGTGGGTAGTTGGGTGGAGGAATAATACTAAATGAGGGGTATTCATAATCAGTCCTGGGGATGGGCACCTTGGTTTTGGATAAAGTTTACTGTATATACACATTAAGCTGGCACCAAGCATTGGACACCCCAGTGTCTGGTTCATGGATGTGGCAAATGGTTGCCTATCAAGCTTTTGGATGCAACATACATACAGTAGGGGTGGGGTGAGGCACAGACACATAGCCCCACCACTGCCAAATAAACACCGTTTGACTGGAAACAAACACTGTTTACTGCATCAACCATCACCTCATGGTGATGCTTACTGCCCCCACAGACATGTACGCATTTTTGTCAGATGACTGCATTTAGAAATGTGGTAAAAAATAATCAGTTATCCATAGAATGTTCAGTTTATAAATTGAGCATGTGTGGAGTCATCCCTTAATATCTCAAAAAGTGGACGAGTTCCTTTCATGTCATTTGATTTGTTTTACCAGGAAAAGTTCCACAGAGCAAAGTTAATTTGCAATGAGGCTCTGGTTAGGACAGTTAAATGCAGGAGAAATCAACAGTGGTGACAAGTATAGCATGTAGAAGTAGCATAAACTACAAAAGTATTTATTTAGCTAAGTTGTAATAAAGATACAGTTACAGAAAATAGCAAATAAAAAATATATTCACGTCAAGCATTAGCAGTAGTAAGTACTAGCAAATATTGGGAGCAAGTACAGTTGTCAGTACGATAGGGTTCAATCAAAGATTTGGAGATGCCTAAGTTTACAATAAAGTTTAGTTTTAAACATCCCTGCAGTTTGCTCCAGTAAGTTGGGGCAAGCCACCTGAAGGCCATTTTCACATAGCTGGTTGCAAATCTTGGCTTTTTGAGCAAAATATGATTGAATGCTATCAGATTACATAGACTGGAGGCTCTATGTAACAGCTCAGCAATATGTTTGGGTACGTCATGCCTAATAGATTTATAGGTCCACACATAAAGATTTTTGAGGTGCCTAGCACTGAGGGAGGCCAGCCAATGGATGTATAGAGGGTGCAGTGATGGGTTCTTGCAGGTAACCCAATAATGACTCTTGTTTGCAAGTTGTTCATCAGCAGCATCTCTATATATAAAGTCCCCATAGTCAAGCAGAGGGAGGACTGTAGCTCTGATTAAGATTCTGAGGGCTTTCAAGGGTAAGCTGAATTTATTTCTATAGTAAAAACCCAGCCTTGGCCTCAGTTTTGTACACAGATTATCAGTATGGCTGTTGAAAGAGAGTTTATTATCAAGCCACATTCCTGAATATTTGAAAGTTTCTACTATTTCTGCCCTATCACCCAGCAGTGTAAGAATGCCAGGGGCAGAGAGGTCAGTTATTCATTTATTGTTAGGGGTGAAACTCATATATTTTGTTTTTTAGCATTAAGGAGGAATTTGGAGGCATATAGTTTCAATTGGAAAGCATTGAAGGTGGTGTGCAGGCCATATATAGCTTCCTTCAAGCTAGGTTTGGTTGCATATACCACTGCATCATCTGTATAACAATGCAATTTTACATATCCGATATTATCCAGATCATTAGTATAAATAGAAAACAAGAGTGGTTCAAGAACGGATCCTTGTGTGATGCCCTTGGAATGTTTTTGGAGCAGTAGGACAGCATGCTTTCAGACTTCAGTTGCTGTTGTCTACCCATGAGATAGTTTTTGAACCAGGTTAAGGCATACTGTCCAGTATCAATATGAGACAATTTATTTAGCAGGGTTTGATGGTCCACTGTATTAAAAGCTTTGCTAAGATCTAGGAAAATGCAGCTGTTACAAGTTTTTGATTGAGGGAGGTGAGCCAATCACAGGTCACTTTGTTAAAGAGCTTGTGGAGCCAAAACAGGCACACAGGAAAATAATACAAATTTTAAGTAGTAGTCAGTTTCAACTTTTTATTTCTGGAGTATTTTCCTTTTTCCTTTTGCTCATCAGAATGTCTTCTACAGGATAATATTGTGCTGGATGTGTGGAATAGCTCTTAGCCTGGAAGCTGACACATCTAAGTCTATTGCCTGACACTGCATCATCAGTATTATGATCTCACTGACAGTGACATCACAAGTGAATGACCTGCCAGTCACTCACTTGCTTTTCTTAAGTAGCAGTGATGTCACAGTCAGTGAGGTCACAATGGTGATGATGTAGTGTAGGGCAGTAAAGCAATATATGTCAGCTGCCAGGCTAAGAGCTGTTCCACACATCACACCTACTAACATCAGGGACAGGATTTACAAAGCTTTTCCCAGGTGCAAAACCAGTTTTCCCAGGGCAAACTGTTCTTTGTGAATAGCTGGTATTCACAAAGCCCAGTTTGCCCCCACAAACTGGGTTTGTGACTGGGCAAAGTGGGGGGGCTGCAATGCAAATGAGTGGAAGGGAACCTGCATAGGCAGTATGGTGCAGTGGGTTAAGGCTCTGAGCTGCAAATCTGGAGACCTGGGTTTGAATCCCACAGCCCCCTAGATGCATACTGTGTGACCCTGAGCAAGTCACTTAACTTCCTCATGCTCCCAGATTGCACCTGCAAACAAGCTTTCAGCTTAGTGTGTCTCACCTGGTAAAATAATTGGTAAAAAAAAAGTATATATATACCCGCACTCCCATTCACAAACATTTGCTTCACACAATGGCCATTCACAATGGCCTGCAGCAAATTACTGCTGTGAAAAACTTGTCAGTACTCCACGCAAATCCTAGAGGGTTGTGGAGGTACAGTAGCCCTCCCCATCACTGTCAGAAGAAAATAGAAGTCCCCCCTCCCCAGTCCCACTTTCAGTATATGTAAAAAGAAAATCCCCAGATTCCATATTATTGTGGTCCCTCCCCTTCTCGGTCTAATCCCTGTTGGAATAAAAATAAACAATTCCCGGTGTCTGTAGTATAGTGGCCCCTCCCCCTTCCCTGGCACAATTCCCAATTCCCATTACAATAAAAAACAACAATCCCTGGTTTCCATAGCATTGTGGTCCCTCCCCAATCTGATCCCCATTAGACTAAAAATAAAACAATCCCCAGTTTATATAGTGTAGTGGATCCCCCCCACATGCACGCCAGTAACTACATCCCACCACGCTCCCCCATCCCAGAACGGCCCCAGGTCAACAAGTGGCACAGCCCTCATCTCACCTCTACGGCTGCCCACCGACTGAACTGTCAAGGAATGACAGATTACAGTACTCCCTACAAGCTCATTGGTTGACATTTTTGAGCAATGAACTTTCAGTGTGTACTGTAAGCTGTCATTCACAAAGGGTTCATCTATAGGAAGGTCATGAGTAAGAACTGGTTGACAGAATTTTATAACTTTTTTCCAAAATGGCTGTATTATAGGACATGATCATAAAATGTGGGACAGGGAGCCTGTACAGTTATTGCATCTCCAGCATTTATCAGACGGGAAGACACCTTGTTGGTGAAGATATGAGGGCATAAAGTTTTGAGCTGGATAAGCTGAGTTCTGATGTCTCTGCACACCACATGTGCTCTTGCTCAACAGTTCTTCTGTTCTAGGTCAGAGATCTGATTGCTCAGCTCTTTTTCCCAAGTGGCATTGCTATGGGCAGTGAGTTATGGATCAGCATCCCTCAAACTCTTATAGATGCATCCCACACTCCCCTTCCTCTGCTTAATCCATTGTGAGATTATTGCATCCAAGGACCCAGACCTTGGGATAGGTTTATGATGTAAATGTGGTGTGACTGTAGCTCTAAGTTGGAGGTAATGCCAAAAATCTTTCTGTGGCAATCAATAGTTTAGGGCCAGGTTTTGGAATGTTCTGATTGTTGTGCATCCAGGCATGCAAAAATCTTGTACCATCAAGATGACTGCCTCTCTCCATGTGGTCCAGCATATAGATTTTTAGTCAACGGCGAAGAGAGTTATCCCTCGAGATGCTAGTTGTATTGACAAACTCTCAATATGGAGGGCGACACGCAGTTTCTGCCAGTAACAGAGGGATAGTGAAATAATGGGGAATTGGGAGATCCTAGAGGGTGGTTTGGAGTATAGTATAAACCAAGGTGTCCTCTTACCTACTAGGTGGCCTTCTATTGTAACCAATTCAGGGGTGTCAAGATCCTTCTCCAGGCTCTAATGTAACACTTAAGCTGCTATGTGATAATAAGCAAAATGGGGCAAACCCCAACTGCCTTCCCTCGAGTGTTTCCTCATCATAGATCTGCAGACGCATGGGGCATTACATCACAATAAAAAACACCCTATTAGCTTGTTGATAAGGGATAACAAATTCCTCATATATATGTGTGTGTATATATATATATATATATATATATAGATAGATAGATATATATATATAGATAATATATATATATATATATATATATATATATATATATATATATATATATATATATATCTATATATATATATATCTATCTATATATATATATATATATATATATATATTTTCCTGGTCAGGAAAAATGCAGAGCCTTCCCACTATGGACATCTACAGTGAGAGTGGTTAGTAGATGTGAGAGGTTGGTTTTGCAGGTGTCAGCCAGAGAAGAGGGGGATATGAATACCAGATACGTGATTCCTGAACTAGCCCATTTTCAGCTGATTTGCTAGAACTGTGCAGCTGTGCAGTGATTATTAAGAGGGAGTACCTCTGATTCACTATGGTTGACTTTATGTCCCGAGATGCTCATGAAGAAATCTAGGGTTTGGCAAAGTGGGATAATAGATTTGGGAGCATCACTATGAAGGATTAACAGGTCATCTGTGTAGGAGAGAGACTTACATTCATATGACCCCACCTGTATAACTCTAATCTCGGGGTTCTTTCTCAGTGCCACAGTAAGGGGCTTGATAGCTAGGAGAAACAGTAGTGGGGACAGGGGCAACCTTGATGGGTACCACATATGAGGGGGAAGGGTGAGGGCAATACACTCTTAGTTAACACCCTTGCTGTTGGAGCCAAGTAAAGAGTCTGTGCACAGTTGAGGAAGAAGGGACCTATACCTCTTTCACACAAGACTCCAAAAATATACTCCCACTCTATGGAGTCAAAGGCCTTTTCAAAGTCCATTGTTAAGGCTGCCACAGAGGTAGGGAGAGTTTTGGCTAAGCTACTAAGATTGAAGAAGGTTCTCAGATGGTCTGAGCTCTGTCTCCCATGTATAAAGCCCACCTGAGAGGGGTGTATGCATGGAGGAAGCACACTTTCTAGCCTCGTAGCCAGCACCTATACATCCATGTTCATCAATAAAATGGGATGGTGACTGGCTGGTTGGAGAGGATCCTTGTCTTTTTTCAGCAAACCAGTAATTGCTACCCCTCTCATTGTGGGGGGCAGGTCTTTGGAGGTCAGGGATGATGAGTAGACTCTCTGAAGGAGAGGAGACATTTCAGTGTGAAGTTTCTGATAAAAGTCTATGGGGAAACCATCCCCGCAAGGGAATTTGTTTTTATTCATACTTAGGATGGCTTTACTCACTTCTTCAGGGGTAATGAGTCTCTCCAGCTCCTGAGTTTGGGCATGTGATATTTGGGGGGGGATTGAGGGAAGCAAGAAAATGAGGTGTTTGAGTTGATTAATATTGCGGAAAGCTGTGGAAGCATAAAGCTTGGAGTAGAATGCAGACATAATACCTGATATTTCACTTTGTTGTTTTCATCTGACCCAGAGAATCAGCCAACCCAGAGATGTGCCTTTCCACCATCTGCTTCCTAAGGTGATAGGACAAAACCTTGCATGACTTTTCCCTCCCTCCTCCCTCCAAATATGAATGTTAAAGGCATAGCAACGCAAACTCGGCCTTTCTGGCATAACGGGCATTAAGTTTTGCTCGGATAGTGAGTAACTCATGAGGATCTGACAGAGGGTTAGCTTTTTGCACACAAACCAGGCCCTTTAGCTGAGATTCTAGCATAGAGACCTTCACAGCCCTATATCTACATCTATGGGCAGAAAAACATATAATCCTACCTCTCAAGCAGGCCATTAAAATTTCCTATAAAATACCATCAGATACAGTATGGTTGTCATTGTGGGATAAAAATTCTCCAATTTCCTGCTGCACCCATGAGATAAAATGAATTTATGACACCAGGTCAACAAAAACTTTGTCGACTGACGTTACAGCAAAACCTTTATGTCAACTGTATTTGCAGTTGGCATAAACGTGATCACTGCCTACTATGTTTTCTTCGGGGAATTCACCCCAAACCCCTCAAGTGGGGGGCTGTGCCCCGTACACCCCTCAATTAAAATAATCAAGTCCGAGTCAGAGCTGATTAGTGGAGGAGGTGCAAGACCCCCACGAGACAGTGCTGGGGTCCAGTGCCAACACTACAGTGATCTGGCACTGTTGTCACTGCAGTGTCGGTCACTGTTGACATGTTGCTGTTGGGGCTGTGTACCAATAAAATCCAGATCCTTTAATAATGAAAGGGTCCAGCCTTCAGCTAGCAGTCTTGGGCTGCAGAGGACCCCAGAGTATATAAATCATGATAGGGGCTTTGTCTTATATAACAGCAGGGTGTATCTTGGCATCCAAAACTACTGGGGTTATGTGAGGGTTGGAACACCAGTAATCTATCTGACTGCAGGTGTGATAAACACCGATTGGAATTTATAGTCTTTGACTTTCAGGTGGAGAAGTCATCACAAGTCAGTGACAGCATGTTCCTGAAGCAGTTGAGCCAAGGCAGCGGTGGTATTTGTGTGGGAATCTGGAAGGTGTGATGACCTGTCTATAATGGGGTCCTGAGTGAGAATGCAGTCACCCACAATCAGCACTGGTGTTTGGGTGGAGGTAGCAGATGCCAGAGCCTCTGCAACCTGAGCAAAGAACATTGGGTTGTCTATATTAGGTGCATATACGTAGCTCTAAGGAACCCTCTGGGGTATTGACCTTGACCAAAATCCATCTACCATCTTTATCAGTTTGAGGCATTATAGGTTTCCATTGTAAGGACTTGTGCAGTAAAACTGACATCCCTCTTTTTGAGGACATATGAGTGCTATGCCACTCCACCCCACCCATTCCTTTTTTCAATTTATACACTTCATAGTGCGAGAGTTTTGCCCTTGAAGAAAGGCCACCTTAGTGTGTAGTTTGTTCAGGTGAGCAAAGACCTGTTTCCATTTGATGGGGGAATTGAGCCCCCTAACTCTCCATGATGTCAAGGTTATGTCTGCCATACCTCTGTTGTGGGTATAATTTTTTTTTATGATTGAAAACACAGGTCAATGGATGAGACCAATGAGACAAAACTCCACAAGTGTGGATCTCAGTATTACAAATTACTATTGGTAAATCACCGCAGATAAGATACACTCTAAGAACAAACCAGAAAATACCTAACAGGGGCATATATATATATATATATATATTTATAAAATGGGTAGGGAAATTGTTGTTTTACTGGATGATGAGCATCACATGACCTTGTGTATATCAGAGTGCGACCAGACACTTGCACTTTTACCCCCCTCCAAAACAATTTTGAAATTTTATAAGAAAGATAAACCACTCTGAGGTGTGTGGTCACACTCTGATATAAGCATGCCTTGGGCAGTTGACACACTCAGCATGCAGCCTCGTGCATACAACGCACACCAAGGCGTGTGTATATCAGAGCGTGACAGCATACCTCAGAGTGGTATAGCTATTACATTTATATATATATATATATATATATATATATATATATATATATATAATAGATATATATATATATATACCTCTTGATGTACTGTAGGAGAGTCTGAATTTATTTAGGTAGCATCCTTCACATCTTGAGCTGGGCATATGAACCCACGCTACCATCAATTGCCACCAAGTGGAAATGCCTGCTCTGAGCGTGGGATCCCCCCCACCATGAAATATAACAGTCACCCTAACTACAACATGAAGCTAGTTTCAATCAAGTTAAACAAGGTGAACACTGAGAAGAGTACAAATGTGAACACAATCTTGACACCATGTCCAGACATAGTCCAGGCCAGCACAAGAGGGAACTATAACAACGCTGACACCTGTGCTCCCTGCTTTCTTATTCAGAGAAGGAAGGAGTGGTTGCTGTCCCAGAGTCCCTGCAAACAAAGCATTCTATATGATGGACAAGGGCAAAGAGGGGTGCCTAAAAGAAAATGTGGAAGGACTATCCCCCCCCGAATGCCTAAATAAACAAAGCAAGTTTGTTGGGTGGTACACAAAGCAGACTCTGCAAAGGTGACTGACACAGCAGCTTGATAGCATACAGTGGATGACCAATGCATAAGCACTGTTCAATTATTTTCTTTAAAGAGGTGAACTGTGGTTTGCATGAGAAAGCTGTGCAGTGTGCCATCACCTCTCAAATCTGGGTGGGGGGCAGTATTAAGGGCTATATAACAGCCAAAAACAGTATAATTCCTAAAGTCACTGAGGGTAAAAGTCTGCCCAATAACATGAACCTTTCACATCTGCACCCTGGAAATTTCACAACCTCATGGTGTGATGCTTGCTAGGAACCATGTAGGTCTGTGCCGGTGATGTCATTACACCTGAGCTAGGCACTACTCAACCGTTATACACAACACTGATCTGCAGAGTGAAATCACTTGTGTAAGAGAGATGATTTGGTAACAATAACAAGGGGCTCAGTAAATAGTAAACAATTAAACTCTGGAAGGAAAGGTAAAGAAAAAGACACACCCTACATTTGCCCTCGAAGAGAGCCATCAGCAATATTTAAGGTGGCATCGGCAAAGTTATAATATGGACTGTAACTTTCTTTGTCATTCAGTGGACACCACCTTAAGGGATGAGCTTGGCCACAACTACAGAATGATCAATGGCCTAGCTCATTGATACAAACTGATGGAGCCCCACTGTAAAGTGAAGATCCTCCTGATCAGAAAGGTCCGGTGCCATCTCAACCATTGCCCTAGGCCGGGGAGGCTGCATCAGTGGTCAGGGGTGCCAAAACAGTGACAGCATAGGTAGGTATGCACTGATGACAGGAAGAAGAGGCAGCTCAGAGGCAGGAGGAACTTTACCAGAGTCACAGTTATTGTTCGCTTCACACACTTTAACCAAATCCAGCAAATTATCCATTCATTGTCATTGGAGTTTAGGCTCCCAAACATCCAGGGTCTGTTGTTGAAGAAGCAGACCATAGTGGCTGCCAAAAAGATCTGTATCAGAGCCGCTGGTGGGGACTTCTCTATCTCTACTACGACAGTGGCTTCTGCCTGGAGGTGATGGATGGGTCAAGCTTGCTGTCAGCCTCCACCTTGGGCTTGGTCCCACCTCTACTTTGCTTCCCAGTTGTGAGGGACCATGCTTCATCCATGTCTTGGTGCGCAAGCATCATATTGGAAGTATGCATGGCTGGTTTCTGCTGTTGTTTTGCAGGAGATGGGGAGGTATCCATCTCACTGGGGCTTTTGCATTGGTTCTGGTCAGTAATTTGAGCCATGGACCATGATTGAAGAATGAATTCCTCTGCAGCTTTGGTATCCCAAAAGCAGTAGTGGATCCCACTTTTGATGATCCATAATGTACCTGGATACAGAAGGTTATAGAATTATAAATTCATGAGGGCGTGTTCTGTGCCAGTAAACTCTCAATGCCCCTCTGAGAATGAAGAGGAGAAATCCAGAAAAAGTTGGATGCAGTGCCCATGCCACTGAAGGGGCCTGCGCTCTTTGGCGAGTTGAATAATTCCTTCCTTAATATGGAACCTCAGGAACTTGATCAGTATAGGTCAGGGTTGCTGTCCAGGTTGGGGGGGGGCAAGTGATCAATTCTTCCTCTCTATTTCCAGCAGAATGATCCATTAGTGTTTGAGCAGTATAAGTATGGTTTGCTGTAGAGAAGGAATGATGTCTTGGCCCTCTGTCCCCTCCAGAAACCCTACCAGGTAAAGATTATTTCTGTGCCCACGGTTTTCTAAATCGTCGACCTTGTCAGAGAGCTGTTCGATAATCCATTCCTGTTCTCTAATATAGGCAGAGATATGATCTGTAGTGTCCCTTTGGATGGAAAACTGCTGTCCATTGTCAGAGATCTGCTGAGATATAGAAATAATGGGCTGGATATTCAAACTGCGCCATTCTTTGGCACAAGCCCTTGTGCTGCTCAAAAAAGTTTCGCTGGGGTGTGGCCGGGGCGATATTCAGGGTTGCACTATTGAGCAACTCCGTTTGAATAATATCGCCCCGGCTGTTACTGTGCATGGCGCAGTGGAACTGTGCCACCGCAAGTGGTCAGAGGGAGCATTCAGATGTGGTGGGCAGTTCCATTGCGCCATGCGCAATTTCTGATATTCAAAAGGTGACATGCAAATGGGGCCATAATTTATGCAAGGTGCACGGGGCCATTTGCATCTAATTACAGCCCCACTAGCATGCCATTACAGGTGGTGGCCGACCTCAATGACTTGCGCTTGGCGCCTGCCAGGGCAGCAGCCATTGGGGACTGACACTCCTGCAGCCCGATCGCAGGCAGAACAGTATTCCTTCCTCCCCAGCAGCCCAATCAGGCATAATGTAACCCCGGTAGCCGATTACGGGCATAACATGTTCCCCCGCAGCAGCCTGATCATGGGCATAACGTGAATGAACCCCCCAACTAGCCCAATCGCAAGCATAACTGCCCCCAAGACCAATATCCCTGGTGGTCCAGTGGACATGAAAGCCCAATCACAGGCATTAAGTAATCGCTTCCTCCTACCCCCTACTAGCCCGATCGCGGCATTAAAGAAATCCTTCCACCCCATTATTGATCGTAGGTATTAGACTCCAGGTAGGTGGAATGCTGCCACCACTGGCTGACAGGGGGGCGGGTGGTGGGGCTCCATGGGTGGGTGGGTGGGGCCACTAGATCACCAGGGATATTGGACATTGGGGGTGGGTTTGACCTTATGCCTGCGATCGGGCTTTGAAGTCCACTGGACCACCAGGGATATTGGTCTTTGGGAAGGATTTCCATAATGCCCGCGATCGGGCTAGTCGGGTGGGGAAGGATTACTTAATGCCCATGATCAAGCTAGTCAGGGATGGAGAAGGATTTCCTTAATGCCCGTGATCAGGCTAGTCGGGGGTGGGGAAGGATTACTTAATGCCCACAATCTGGCTTCATGGTCCACTGGACCACCAGGGATATTGGTCTTTGGAGTGGTTGATGTTATGCCTGTGATTGGGCTAGTGGGGTTAATCTATGTTATGCCCGCAATCGGGCTGCTGCAGGGGGGGAACAGTATGTTATGCCCGCGATCGGGCTATGGGGGGGTTACTATTATGCCCGTGATCGGACTGCAGGGGGGGCACAGGGAACAAGTGGAGGGCCACCCACAGGTGGCAGCTGCTGTGTTGCACCCTGCAATGTGGCAGCTCACCTGTGGGTGGCCCTCGACTTAATCCTTTTTTTTGGCTCAAAGTTGTGCAGGTGCAGGTAGGGGGTTGTGCCTGCACAACTCTGCATGGCCCGGCTGAATATCGGGCTGTGCAGTTTATGCATGGTTCCTCCCCCTCAGGTTGAGCATGCCTTCATTAGCATTGTGCTGTTGCTCAGCATGACTTGGGGCGCAACTGCCTCCTGCTGAATATCGCAGAAGGGCGCAATTTCAGACTTTGGCAGGCGCAACCCTATTGCGCATGGTGCAACCCTTTTGAATATCCAGCCCAAAGTCTTTTTAGTAAGCAGATTTTGTTGCTTTCAGATCTCTGATCTCAATGAAAAGCTGAGAAAACATCTCTCTAATTTCTCATAAGTCATCTGGAGCCCTGGCAGGTGACAGCACATTGCTCTCATCCATGCTGTACCAAAGCACCACTGCTTCATTGCATCTGTGGGCCCAAAAGAATGTCCACTAAGTCCGCTAAGTACCACAGCAGTCTGGATGTAAAAAAAAATAGTAGTGATGCACTCCACCAGGGTTCTAAGTAGCTGCAGTTATAATTGAAAAGCTGAAACATGCTGGGTAGGTAGCAGGATAATGAAGGATGGCAGAAGGGAGAAAGGAGTTGGGAGATCAAGCTGTTGCCATCTTGGTTGCCAGGCCACCCCATGATGGCAATCCTACCGGTCTGACACTTATGGTTAATGGAACAGTTAATTAGAGCTGGATTAAGAGTGAAGGGAAAGAATAAGTGTCCCATTGCCCAGAGGATCAGAAAATGTTGAACATTAATAATATCAATAACTGTGGTTATGGTATCCCCACAAAGAAACCAAAAGAAACTAAATATAAAGTACTTAGACAATATTTGAGGTATTTAGCCTTAACCAGGCTGCACACTCTTCCAAGAGTGTTCTGCTTTTCTCTCTCACTCTGTGTCCATCTGTCCATCTGTTCACCTGTTTGCCTGTCTGTCTGCCCATCTTGTCTGTCTATCTGTCTGTCTGTCTGTCTATCTATCTAATAGCCTTTATTATCTTGGTCAGTGAACAGCAGTGGGTGCACTGCAGTGAAGTCAGTAATTGGCCAAGGTGGAGGGAGGGCTGTGGTCCCCATTTATTATGTGACCTTTAACAATGTATGAATTGAGGGGACAATCATGAAGAATGACTTTGGTGCTAGAGGGTGGGTAATGGTGAAGGAATGCTGTTATCCTTTATTCTGGGGCAAAGTATGGAGGACTTTCTTGGCAGTTGGTGAGGGGAAGGACTTTCATAGTGGGGTATTGGCAGTGGAGCTGGCAGCCATCTGTTGGTAGTGTTAGAGTTTGAGCATGCTGGCAGCTATGAGCACCTGATCACCTGAAATATTAGAGATCAGGGTTAAATCCAGATTATTAGCTGAAATGTGCCAGGTTTATCATTCAAAATGGATGATAAAAACTGATGTAGTTATATTAAGCAGTTTCCAAAAATTTTGTTACAGAAAACTTAGCTTCAGTACATCCCACAGAATCTCTTTGATGATTATACAGTATTTTCAATAAATGCTACAAGAAAAGCTTTTTATGGTCCACCGAGTGGGAGTTTATTAACTATGAGATCTATTTCAGCATTTGATGATAGTTAAGTTTTGAAAGTTATGGTCAGATATAATGGAGATGGTGACCTTACCAGGCAGATTACATCTATTAAAGGGATCAGACAAATGTGCCTTTTGGTCCCAATTTTATTTAATCTTTACATAGAAATGTAATTGGAAATTGTGATGCAAAAAGATACACACCCTACAGTAGTCTTGGTACATAAAATCGGTATTTTGGCTATGTGGATGATGCTATTTTGATTAGTAGAACTAAACTGTGCATTACTAGAACAATGCAAGCAACAACTGAACATCTTGATAGTCTAAACTTAGAACAGAACGTACAGAAAAACAAAATTATGGTCCTAGGGGAAACAGGAAATAGTGTGTAAAACCTGGAAGTTTGGCACATTAAGTTTAGAAGAGGTACAGTATTATAAGTATATTGGGATTATTATAGATAAATGTAACACTTGGAATAAGCATATGCCTACAGTGGGGGAATAAGTGACAGCTACAAGAAAAGGGATAATGAGGTTTGGGAGCAATTTTGCTGCAGACGTCTTCAAGGCAATGGTTGAAGCATTTCAGGGAAAAGTGATTGTGCAAACTCTATATGGTGCTAAAATTTGGGAGGGGTTACTAACTCTAAAGTTTAAAAAAAATATAAAATTATTTCATGAGGAGTATACTGGGCCTTCTTAGAGACACACCTACAGCTTTATTACATTTGGAAGCAAATTTGATCCCTCTGAATGTATTTATAATGAAGAGAGTGTTAACATGTTGGAAAAGATAATGGAAATGGAAGATGAAAGGCTGCCCAAACTATGCTGATCGGAATTTTTGAATAATTCAATGTTTGTGGAATATCAATGGGGTATATAGTGCTCATGTAACTTGTAGTACTTTTTGTGGCTTTACTCTATTCCCACCCTTGAGTAGTGGGTACATAGGTAGTAATTTGTAGGGAATAGAAGGCCCATGAAGAAGGGTGAGAAGAAACACTACAGAAGGAGGAGGAGGGGAAGGAGGTGGACAAAAAACACTCCCTAAGCAAGGGAGGTGCATCAGTGGAGGGCTTATGTAGAGGTTGTGTGAGGAGCTATTTCCCACACTGAACCTTGGGCTAAGCCCTCCCATTCAATGTTTGTGGAATACCAATGGGGTATATACTGCTTGCATAACTTGTAGTACTTTTTGTGGCTTTACTCTATTCCCACCCTTAAGTAGTAGGTATGTAAACAATAATTTGTAGGAAATATAATGCCCAAAAAGATACCTCTTCCAACTGATGGAGATTATGACCCCCGGCACTCAGGACAAGAACCCCCCCCCCCCAGATGGAGGAAACCTCTGAGGACACATGACCATAGGTCTGCCCATCCTCTGGGCATACTAAACAGAGAAGGACCTTGGTTTTAGTAACCATAGCTAATTTAAGGAAGGTGAGATTCTTAGAGAGATGATAATCCATCAGTGATTGAATGCTGATGCAGATTGAATGATGATTCAGAGTTTGCAGAGTAGGTCTTTTCTGCAGGAGCAGTAGAATCCGAAGTATGAAGCAAATCCAGGTGAAGAAGGGTGAATGAAGTCCAGATTTCCTAAGTGATGAAGGATGCTTGTTCACAGGGTTTGCATGGACGTAATGAGCAGGGAGAGCATGAATTGATCAATAAGTTGATGAACAGTGGAGATTTGGAGATTGGACATGCTAAGAAATGAGAAGTCATGGGTGAATGATCGAACTTGTGTAAGGTTTGACTTTTGAAGTAAGGTCTGGAGGCAAGGAATTCAGTAGTAGGCAAAAGGTTGCTAAGAAGCAGCCGTGCAGTAGAAAATGAGTAGAAGAGAGTCTTTTTGTGCCTTGGAGATGATGGTCCATCCTTGATCCATGGATGATGCAGATTGACTGATGATCCTGAGGATGAAGAGTAGGTCTTTCTGAAGGGGTTGTAGAAGCCTAAGAATGGAGCAGATCAAGTTGAAGAAGGGTGAATGGAGTCCAGATTTCCAAGGGGATGAAGGATGCATGTCCAAAGGGATTGCAGGAGCATAATGAGTCAGGAGAACATAATTTGATCGATATGCTACCAGACAGTGAACAGTGAGAATTGCGATGATTTGTGCAGTCGTAGATGAATGATCCATCTTGTGTAAGGTTTGACTGACAGGTAGAGTCTGGAGGCAAAGAATGTAGTAGTGAACAATGATTAGCTAAGTAATCATCAGTAAAGAATAAATGAGAGTCTTTGCGTGCCTGATAGGAGGACTGCCATCAGTGATTAGTAGACAACTAGAGGAAGATTTGCAAATGCAGTACAGATAGTAACTTAGTATATATGGAGAATGATTGAAAGTTGGTATAAGGAATTGTATGGTTATTTGGGCATGATGACATAACTGTATTTGTATACACTCTGCTGGTATGCAGGCTGAAGTAAATCCAGGTATTTCTGTGGCATGATTGTCCATGAGATGCACTGTGGTGGCTTATAGTTGGATAGGTTCCCAGTTCATCTGATGTTGAAATACTTGAGAGATGCTTGGAGGCGGATATATGGAAGAGTCCATAGGCTGAATTGGAAGTGAGGTCGAGTAGTGTGGAATGCTAGAGGATCTTAGTGCTATGGTTGATTAACCCTAATTGGGAGGCAAGACTGGGTTAGTGAATTTGCCTGAACGGTTGCGAATTTCCAGAAGGAAATTAGAAGTGCCTGTTCTTGGTGATAGTCTTTACCAGAGAGATTGATGTAGATAATTCATTAAGGAGAGGCTGGAGGGTCTGCTGGAAGGGTGGTTAACTCGATTGAAGGTACTAGATGAAGAAGTGCAGATGATCATATGAGGAATGTTGATATTCGGGAGCAAAAAACAATGGTTTGGATAGTGTGGCATTCGTAAACTGCTAGGCGGTGGAGATACAGCGATGAATATTATGGAAGGAAGCTGGGAAGATCTTAGAACAAGCAATGTCTGTAGAGGAAGTAAAAGTCTAGTAACATAGTCAACAAATTCAGTGATGGTAGAAAGCTGAGAACTAAAACTAGGTGATGTCCAAGATGACATGAGGTATCTTGTGAGACTTGAGGTCTGGAGGAGTGCTGATGGAGAGTAAGTTGCAGCATAACAGAAATTGTTACATCCTTTCCATGCAAGAAGATAACCTGTGAGGCACAGTAGACAGGAAAGCCCATGGAGACTGGATGGTAAGATTCATAGAGAGTATCCAATGGAGAGAGTTGGAAATGTTTCAAATGTCCAGACAAATAAGTCTGGGATGATCAAGGGGAGCTGACTGGGCAGTGTGGAGAACTTCTAGTTAATGTAGGAGTGTCAGAGGCATGTTTTCCCAGAAATGCATGTTAAAAGTAGGTTCCTCAAGTGCAATGAACAGTCATCCATTGGGTAGTGAAATGGAAGCTGTAATGATGGCTAGAATAGGAGTTTGTGATGGATGAATGAGGGTAGTAGTTGCCTGAGTTGCTCAGAGATATGGTAAGATTCCCAAGAGAGTCACAGCAGCTAGGATGAAGCCCTGAGCCAAGCAGGCAGAGATGGAAAGGTCACTATCCAAAGATGGAAGGAATGTCCTGAGTAAATCCAGATGGACTGAAGGACTGATCCAGAGCAGTGTTGAGGCGAATGAAGCCAGATGACATACTGTGCAGGAAGGAACAGGACCAAGTTGTCTCCTCAGAGAGTGGAAGCAGAATACAGGAAGGCTGTAGCAGTCACTAGAAAATGATCTATGGATGGCCAGGGAGTGAAGTGAAGTATAAAGAACAACTGGATTGAGGTTCATAAGTCCTACATGTGATGAAGGCTTCATCCGACCAGTGAAGGGACAGAAGGTGCTGAAGTGAAGAATGATACAGTTCCCACATCTCAAGGAGAAAATACACTCGTACATCAACTGGAAGGGTCACCTGAAGCAGGGAAGTCCCAGAGGCAGTCAGACTGGAGTGAAATGGATTCCGGACCAGCTGGCCAGATCCAAAGCATGAGGGACAGGAAGCTAAGGGGGTAAAGCATGATGGTTCATGGATGAGCAGAATGGCAGAAGGATGGATGTTAGTAAGAGTAAAGGGGTCCTGAGTCTGGAGGGAAGTGGTAATCAGGAATGATATAGGAATTGCATAAGGAGGGACCAGGAGGAGCAAACACAGATTCCTAACCAAAGTAGGTGAGGTGAGATGACAGGCATGACACTCCTGATGATGGTTGAGGGTGAAGGCACATTAGGGACATGCTTAGGTCCAGGAGAGAGCAGCAAGCAACAGTGCGGTGGACAGCAAGCAATGTCAAAACAGGTGATTGTAGAAACAAGCTTCCAGGCTTGGTAAATGAGGAGAGAGAATTAGTCTTTGATACCTCTCTGCAGAGGTAGGAGGATAGAGCCAGGCAAGTAACAAAAGTCCTTTCCATACAGGAGTGGAAACTGGGCAAGAGACAGAGGATACAATGGCCCAGTGGATCCAGAAACAGGATACCTTTCCTTGATGTTGATGAGATGACGTACAATTGATGCTGACAGGTCAGAGCCGAAAGTGGAAGGCAGCTGGAGTGCAATGGTCCCATTCCCAAAGGGAAGCAGCTACCTGTATTAGGTAGAGAATGCAGAAGTAGAAACAATGATGAAACTCGGGCTCTCAACCAGGGCAGGTAGTGCAATGAGACTTGAGGGAAGACTGCAGGCAAGGAAGAATTGAGACTATGGGCAGGAGAAGGTCCAGTTCCAGAATGGTTGTAGCATCCAATACTAGGTCAAGAAGGGATACCTATGAAACAGTAGAATGTAAACTTAGGTATCTAGTCGTGACTGTAGAGGCAAGATGATCCTGACTGCAGACTTATGGTGATGTGAGGCAGCCAGGCATAGATAGATTGATTAGGGCACATGGGGCGAAAAAGTTCCATTCCCAAAGGGAAGCAGGAACTGGTAGTCGGGGCAAGCTAACCTTCGCTTGATGCTGTCCAGCAGAGTTAGGGATGAAGAATATCAGGTTGGTAAGTAGTAGGAGGTAGGTAATGTAATGGAATCCCATCCCTGGTAGACAGGGGAAGCCCACCTTCACTCAGCACCTTTGAAGGTGCAAGTAAGGAATGGACTCCGGCATACTGCTGGTATGGGCTGGCTGAAGCTCAGAACACTGCTGTATAAGGACAGTAGATTTGGGAACTGAAGTGGGAAAGTTATGATGAAATAAACACAGGTATGGTAAGACAGATGGAGCATGATGGAAATGGTAGGCCCATAAACAAGGAGTGCTACAGGGAAAGTTTGGCTGTGGAAGCAAAGACAACGCAATGGAAGGAAGCCCCACTGTAGGCTGAAGCAGGAACCTTGGGAGAGCAGTTAGCAGGCACTGGCAATCGGGGATGGAAGCAATAGCAGAAAGTAAGCAAGAAGAATTAGGATTAGAAGAATGGAGCACCTTCCCTCCACCCCCTAGTACACCCAATACCCCCCCACAAGTACAATAATCAAACCGGAGCAGCAGTCACAAAACACCTCACTCAAATCTGCTAAGCTTTACCTGTAGTGAAGAAACAGTAAACAAACACTGCAGATGGGTATGTGGACGGCAGGTGCAGCTCTGAGTACAGGTTCCATAGGTGCAGCAACAGACATCTTGATGCAGAGGGAGACTGAAGTAAATTAAGCAGGACTTTCCAGGATAGGAAGGGAGAAGAATGGGGATGGAGATGGTAGTCACCAGAGTGGCACAAACAAGAAAGAGAACGAACTGCTAGATAGAGGAAGAAGCTGCAGAAAGAGGGGAAAATCCACTCCAACCACATATGGTACTGGAGAGAAGTGGGAAGAATGTGCAACTGAGCCCCCACATGAGAATAGAGAGGCTGCAACATTATAAGTGGCTAAGCAAAATTCCAGAGCAGTTGCCAAATTCATCGTCGCAAATGATTTTGCTTCAATGTTTGGGGCAGCACAGCTAGGAGCAGTGATATACGAATACATGGCAAGGCGGGCTGTAGCATACAGTTCACAATGGCTGGTTAATGGATATAGCATATCTGAAAAAGAAACATATATGTTACGGTAGAAAATACAGCATAGCAGAAGGGAGCAGTTGATGCAGTGTAAGGTTGTTCGCCAATGCAGGCAACGTGCAGAAGTTGCAGGATTGTATGTGATGGGGTCACAATATCTGGCTAAGTGGCTATAGAGGGTCATGTCCAACATAGTAAAGAAGCAGTAATGGGCTACAGGCAGATGCAGAGACTACTGAGCTACCCTGGGCCTTGCATGAGCTGAGGTAGGATGGTGCACTGGGACAAATGATTATTGCATACAGGGCTAGCTACAATAGAAAGTGGTGGTGAAAATGGGAGGTACTTACTAAGGTTGAGGGAGCACTGTGAAGAAAAGGTGACAGAGAATGCAATGGAAACACCTGTGGAGAGACAACATGGAGGGAGTTGAGAGGAGAGGAAAGGGACGCCACTGGGAATGAACAAGAAGTGCTGTGGCGGAGGGGAGAAGAAGGGAGCACTAAAGGAAGAGCAGAGCTGGGGATGCTCACAAGAGTTGGCGGGTGAGGAATGGAACATGGGCAAAAAAGCTCAAAAAGAAACAATGAGGAGAAGCCCAGGTACAGGGGGAAAAGGGCAGTGGAGGAAGCGAGAGGGGAGGCAGCCAGGCCATCGAGAGGGGAGGAACAAGCGGGGACATGGGTAGCAGAGGTGGAAAACAAAACGACACAAGAAAGCCAAGACAGGAGGGTGGGGAGTGGGGAGAAAAGGAACACAAGACAAAAGCAAAGAAGCAGGAACAGAGACAGCACAGCAACACAGGGAGCCCAGGGAACAAAACAAAAACACTCCCAAAGCAAGGGAGATGCATCAGTGGAAGGTTTATGTAGAGTTGTAGGAGGTGCTATTCCCCACATTGAACCTCGGGCTAAGCCCTCCCATAGTTGTCAAGAGGTGGGCTACTTTCAATGCCTCAATACTAAACTCCAAAAAGTTGGCATGAAACTGGTTTGACTCAGTTATATGGGCAGGAATGTTTCTGGGTATATTAGTGAGGCAAAAACCCGTACTTATGAAAATGACTTATATTAAGATCTGCCCCAGATTAGAGAGTTATCAACTTTGAGAAGCTTATTTTGAGCTGTTACATATTGCAGATTCCTGTAAATATGTTGATATATATGTGAATGAATGTCACATAGGAAGATGTTGGCCAGACTATGTCTAGGGCTGAGGAATAATGTGGAAAATACGTGGAGCTTTTGGACAATGAGCTCGCATTATAATTCATGTATGTGTAACTATAATGTACAATTGACTGTAAATCTTCTAATCATGATATGACCAATCTTTAAGAAAGAAAGAAAAAACAGCCCAGTGGCACTGAGGGTTGAGGTGCTGGACACCACACCTCGCGCCACACCAGCAACCTGGGTTTGGGAACGAACTCGGGTCATTCAGGGGTCAGCTGGGGAGGTAAGGGCTGAGCGTACAGAGCACTGCTCTCCTTCCTTGGGGTGGGCGGGTTTGTGCTGCATGTGTCAACACAACAAGAGGGGTTCAGCCCACGCCCAGAGTGCTTGGCTGCCTCCGCGGAAGTGGAGATGGCAGCTGTACCCATTGCACAGGCATGAGCATGGGGGAGGAAAATGGAGGAAAAATACTGGGACCTGACAGGACCCATGATGGCCCTGATGGTCCGAGGACATACCCCTTGGTGGGAGGAAGGGGTTGTAGCCACTGCCAGATCCATGGAGGTGGTGACAAATAATATTGTGATAAAAAAAAAAGAAAGAAAAAAGTGGATAAGCTGTTTATATGTAGATATTAAGGGAAATAAGATGAGGTCATCTGAATGGAACTGGTGTATAGCCAGTCTGTTAGTGTATTGTATGTGCTGGCTAATTATGTACATTTTATGTTTTTAAAATTAAATACGTTGTTAAACAATAAGATGCAACAAGTTTTTTAATTGTGATCTTTTTTTATTTTAGCCTTTGGTAACCGGGTAAGGCACTAGGCACCAGCGCCTGTTTTCAGGGGTGACCTGGGAGCACCAGGAAGGGTAAGTGACTTGCTCAGAGTTACACAGTATGCAAGTGGAGGTTATGGGAATCAAACCCAGGTCTGCTGTATGTACCAAGGTCATTCACAGTCCATTACTCTCACCTCTAGGCTATACTGCTATATAGGCTGTATCTTTTAACATGCGATAAACTGTTTTTATACATGTCTGTGACTCAATAAACTGAACCGAACTGAACTGAACAGAGGATCAGAAAAGGTTGAACACCAGTAATATCAATAATTGTGATTAAAGCATCCCCACAAAGAAACCAAAGAAACTAAATATAAAGCACTAAGACAATATCTATGGAATTTGTCCTTAACCTCGCAGCACACTAGTCGCAGAGTGTTCTGTTTTTCTCTCCCACTCCATGTCTGTCTGCCTGTCTGTCTGTCTATCTATCTATCTATCTATCTATCTATCTATCTATTCTATCTATCTATCTGACTATCTTATCTATCTCTTTATCTATGTAATAACCTTTTTTATCTTGGTCAGTGAACAGCAGTGGGTATAGTGCAGTGAAGACAGTAATCGGTCAAGATGGAGGGAGGTCTGTGCTAACCATTTGTTATGTGACCTTTAACAATGTATGAACCACAGTGGCAATCATGAAGGATGACATTGGTACTAGAGGGTGGCTATGGGTAAAGGGTTGATTTTATCATTTATGCTGGGGAAGAGGGTGGAGGACTTCCTGGACAGTGGGTGAGGGGGAAGAGTTTTTGTGTTGGGGTACTGGCAGTGAAGTTAGGCAACCAACTGTTGGTAATGTTTGAGGTCAAGTGTGCTTGCAGCTAAGTTGAGCATCTGATCACATGTAATGTTAGAGATTAAGGTGGAGGTATCAGCAGCAGGGTTGGGCATTTGAGCACCAGTAATGTTAAAACAGCAGTATTTGTTAGTAACCATACACATTTTTCAGTAATAAGGTTTGCCTGGTAAAAATATCAAGATGCTAATTTTTTTGTTTTCTTTCATTCCTGAAACAAGATATGAGGTCTTGAAGTTTATAAAAGTTCCCACACCCATGCCACGCCCGAGCCACACCCATCATGAAAACAAATAATATTTTTTTGCTGTTTACTATCAGAAACATATGGAATAACCATCCTAATACACCTACAGCATGAATTTAGCATGTTCATTCAACAAGAAACACCAGGGGAAGAGATTTCTAAAAATGGCGATTGGTGGACATCTTTAATGACGTGAGTCTTTAATTTTAAAATCTGCTATAAAAAAGTTTTAACATTTGATAAAACAAAAAATATACTGAGTATGAATCTTACGTTGTCAGAAATACATTTTTGCTAAAAAAGCTATATGATGAATTTTTCACCGACTAACAAATGCTGCTGCTTTAGAGATAGGGATGGATTACTGGTGGTGGGCACCTGATCACCAGTGTGACTACTGTTTTGGGGCAGGGGTGCACCAGCTGTAGTCTTGCACACCCAACCACCAATAAGGTTAGAGATTGGGGTGGAAGCACTGGTGGCAAGGTTGGACACCTAACCAACAGTGTCACTAATGTTGGGGGGGCAGGGTTTAATGGTCACAGGGTTGTGCTGCAGACCATTGGTGTCACTACTGTCATGGGTGTCAGCTGGGTACTGGCAGTAGGCAGAGGGAAAACATAAGGCTTTTATTTTTCATTTGTGACTAGCGTGATGTCAACCATAAATGAAAAAATGGCCTTATGCCCCACATGTCTGCTGCATAATCACTAATAACTTTCTTCATGCAAGATCAGGCATAGCTTTGTATACACAAGAGTTCAATTTTATCTTCTGAGTTCAAGGCCCTACAGGCCTGTGCAAACCAGGAGATGAGTTATACATTTCTTTACACAGGGCCACAAACCTTTAGCTTGAAGTAGCAGATTTGCTGGGTATGGACCAGACCAGTAGCAGACCTTGGGCTATGAAGGTAGAGGCTGGGGGTGGGTATTAGGGTTGGAAAAAAAAACTAATGTCACATTTCCCTCCTTTTGTGGCCTTGTATACAAATTTCCTTACTTTTTTAGAAAGTAATGTCCAACCTTACTTTGTGCTGGATATGAATCCTGTAGGCCATAGAGCATAACTTTCTCAATATGTTGTTCATATATGACTTTAATTGTAGCACAGAATGCAAGCATTGTTTTTGTTCTTGTTTTTTTCAGTTGTTTTTCTGTTTTTTTGTGTTTCTCAGTTTTAAACGTGTTGTTCATGTTCATGATAGAATTAAAATTCTCATAGTTTGACATGTTTTTCTTTTTGATATTTATGAATAGGTTTTTACTCTCCTAGCCTTCCAGTATGTCCACTTTTGGATGACAACCCCCCCCAGCCCCATCACCTCCTTTCTCCTTGGCTTACTCTGCCACACTTTCCCAAGACCACTGAATGCTTAGTGGGGTACCAAGCTGGTAGTGCAAGAGCCTGAAGGGGGTACTTGCTTCCCCTTGTGATAATCAAGATGGATTGTCTCCATTTTTGCTCTATGGGAGGCAGTGTCCTGTGACATCCATACCCTGATGTGTTACTGCTGGCTGTAATTGCTACCTGCCTCCGCAAAGTCATGATTGCATGGTGGGACAAAGATGCTCACCAACGCCAATTTAGGAGGACCATCCTGTGCTGTGTAATGACCCAGTCACCTGGGGTTACTAGAATCTGATCTGTATTATTGTTAGGAAGGTAGCAGGCAGCTGGTAGGGAGCTCATTAGGGGCTTCTTTTATAATGACATCATTGTTTACTCAGCTAGCCTGAGGAAAGAATGATTAGGTCATTCAGAACTCTAGCAGCAGCATAAGCACCACTGTGTGGGCAGCTGCTCTGTGGAGGTTAGAATGTTCAGTCTATGGTAGTGAGAGCTTGAGTGAGGAGGTGAGAGTGGCAGAAGGACTAACAGTTGGCATCTGAGGTGAGGGCCCAGCATTTCTCACCCTAGTGGAGTGTCATTTCCAGTATCCAATGAAGTAGTGGAGACCAGTGCAAAAGCAGGATTTCCTGATTTCTACTCCCAGTGAAGTGGAAGGAACTGCTTGTTCTCAGTGGACTCAAGGGACAATCCCCTGAAGGTTCTGTGTGTGGTTCAGCTGCCTTGGAAAGGAACTTTGAAAGACTGTTTGATCTGCTACCCAGGAGAATGCCTTTTTCTTTTGTTGTTCCATGTCCAGTGGACGGGTCAACCAGTTGTGGGTACTGTTCTAGGAGACAAGATCTCTACATACTTTAGGGGAAATGTAGTCTGGGGTGTGTATGTACATAGATAAGGCTGGAATGCACTTGTTAGTGCCCCTTGTTCACCCAAGAAAGTAAATGTTCTGTTACACTGTTCACCCAGGAATGTGCACTTTATTCTTTGGTCACCCCAGCGAGTGATATATTTAATGTGTGGGACCTCTAGCATTTCAGAGGGAAATGAGGGTTTCAATGGTGTAACCCTGAAGAATGGCAGATACTGTTGGTTGGGGCGAAGGGTGGGAGGAACACCATCTAAGTGCTTACAAGTCAGGGTTTCCCTGGTTCATAAAGGGCACCAGTTATACCTGAGCAAGGGCCAGTGCTGCAGGTTTAGGTGTGTGGCTGAGTTTCACATAATTGCACCTATGTTCATTGAAGAGTTCTGAGTGTGTGGCTTACATTCACTAAATGATACTCATGGGAGGAAAATATTCGGGTGCATGGCCAGGAGCCCACTAAATGCACCATTAGGAAATTTGGAAGAAGATGTTCTTTTCTGTGTTCATGAACTGTACTGCATGCAAGGAGAGTTCATGAAATGCCCCTGACCTGCCTAGACCGACCCTTGGGGTCCACTTCTCCTTTAAATTTCCATCTGTTGAATAAAGCCATACTGCACAATCCCAGTTACTGTTCTGGACATTCTGATTATTGCTTCTGGTTGTGTGGATTTACTGGGGCCCCCTCAGCAGGTTAGACCTAGCATATGCTTCGCTGCCTCCACCCAGCACCTGGGTTGTAATGTTTACATGAGATTCATGTCATTTAGTTCTTGTACCCCCACCCCTCTCTTCCCTCTATAAAATGAGCCAGGTATACATCCAACACCAAGTGTGGTACTAACCTTTTGGAAAGTAAAAGGTATGCCAGTATGTGGGTACCAGTGTTCCAGATTTTAATGGGGGGTGCTCACTAGTTTAAAAAGTGGCCTAGGGGCTAAAAAAGATGGAGTCTTGTTCGTGGATATTTAGTTTGAGTGAGCACCACAAAAAATGGGGGCTTGTCTGGTAATACTTAATTTGGGCAAGAGTTACAGAGAATATGGCTATCCAAAAGAAATGTGTTTTGGGGTGAGAGGAATGCTGAGGGTCTGTGTAGGATCTTTCTGTCTGGTGGCAGTACACCGAAACAGAAGATCGTTTAGCAGAAAGCAAAGTTGTGCCAAGGAAAATGCCACTTGAAAGTCTTTTGCTGCCTGAGTTTCTGTGGAAAAGAAAGAGGAAGAATTTGCTATTTGTGTGTTAACTTTGAAAATGTGGACTGAGAAATGATTGTCCTTGCCTTGTAGTAAAAGTGCTTAAAAACTGTTTTAAAGTTACAAATTTCCAGAGAAAACTATTTGTCGACTAAAAGACAGAGGGCTGGATTTTTAAAGGGCCCTTAGATTCACGCAAGCTGCCTCAAACTACCAGCTTGAATCACATTTTGGTGCACCAAATACTGTGCCATATTTTGTAAGAAAAGTGGTCTGTATGACAAAGTCCCCCAAACTGACACAAGAGATCCACTGCATCAACACAATGGCATAAGGGATGGGAATGACGCAGACTGCACCAAAATAAACGGTGGAGGCTGAGTCAAAAATGGTGCATGTTAGTCAGAAAAATTATACAAAGACCGAAAATGATGCAGACTGAGTACAAAAATGGTGCAAATTGGGTAATAATGGTGCAGACTGAGTAGAAATGGTGCAAACTGAGTAGAAATGGTGCAAGCTGAGTAGAAATAGTGCAAACTGGGAGTCACGTGATGCAGTCCACCAGATAGCAGCTCTCCAGCACAGCTCCAGCCTTCCGACCCATCAAATCCTTAATTTTACTGGTAGTATTTGTTAGAAGCTCACTAAATCTACTCCCCACGCTTTCAGGAAGGGGTCTAGACAAGGATTTCAAGCAAGGCCATTACATGGAGATGACTATGAGGAAGAATCTGCCTAAACATACTCCCTCAACCATGCCTGAGAAGGCCTCCAAAAAATCCAGGGCCTCGAGTGGCGCAGAAGGGTTGACCTCGGAAGCCACTGTGGAGGAGCAGCAGCCTCTTACCCTGCAATAATTTCTGCAAGAGTTTGCTCCCTTTAGAGAAAATATGAGTGTAATATCGACTGAGATTAAAAGTTTAACCCAGGCGTTGGAAGATCTACACCAACGGATGGCAGACAGCGAAACCAGAATCAGTTTGGTGGAGAAAAGAATTGAGAAAACGGAGCCTGAGATCATAGCTATTCATCAGAAATTGCGCGAATGGAGGTCAAGATTGAAGACCTAGAGGGCCGCAGTCATAGAAATAATGCGGTCCTCATAGGTCTTCCCGAAAATGCAGAAGGATCCGATGTTGTAGCATTTATGCAAAAGCTAGTGGAAAAACTAGCCGGTCCATCACCCTTCGGTCCGACATATATCATTGAGCGAGCGCACAGATCTCTTCACCCAAAACCACCAGCGGGAGCGCCTCCTCACCCGCTGATCTTTAAATTCCTAAACCTTTTAGAGCGACAGCATTTTTTCGCTAAAATCAAAGAACTACATGAAGTGAGCTGGGAAGGTGTTAAAATGAGAGTGGCACAGGACTTACCGGCGTCTGTCAGACAAAAAAGAGCCTTGTTCCATCCCCTGGTGTCCAAACTAATTGTTGCCAGTGTGAAATTTCGGATGGGATACCCAGCGAAATTAGGGGTCATGATATCTGGATCGTGGGTATCCTTTGAGGACCCAGATGTCGCTGTCAAGGGGCTTAAGAGCGCTTTTCCCGATTTGTTTAAGGACTCATGAAAACTTTACACAAGAGGGACTCTGGTCATTGAGTGCATCAAAGGGACGTCAGATGTGGAGCTAATTCAAGTTTAAAACTCCTTTCACCCTATAATGACAACCCAAATGGCATATCTATCATTCAGTTTGCAAAGCTGGTAGTTTGGGTGATCCCCAGATGAAGCTTTCTTTTTCCCTCTGTTCTCGAGCTTCCTTTGGCAACTCCCGGTGCTATACTGCAATTCACTAAGGGAGCTCAGTGCTTAATACATAGCTTTAGACAAGTTGTAATTAGTTTAAAGCCTTGTTCCTGCTGCATTAGTATGGAACATCTCGTAAGCTAGCTCACCAAGAGTCACCGCTGAATGCAGTTCACAAGTCGAATTTGCCCTGCTCGATTGCTGTAACTGTGCCTGCTGTATCCCAATGTTGGTTACTGCTAGAGGGCGCCTGGAGTCTGGTAATGACAGGAATATCATGGTTGCCAGATAATTTAGTCGCATCGCCGATACTCACTGCAGGATCCCACTAGCTAGGTGCTGCTTCATAGAATGGCAGAGCAGCTTATGGACGCCCTTCACCCCAGCTATGGGCGTTGTTTAGACCCAGTGGTGCCGGATGAGTCTCCCCTTTTGACATTGGAGGTTATTTCTACCTATTATCATTGGACAATATTTTGCTAAATAAGACATCGAACTTTGGAAAAAGACTTGAGTGAACATTTGTTAAGAGTGGCACCTTAAAAGATCTTCGTTGTTCATTCACTCACAAAGGGGCTGTAGTTCTTGCTTGCTTTCAGGTGCACAAGCATTGGGTTTGAATTTTACCATAAGAGACTGAGTTTGGTTGTTGAGTATCAGGGGGGTAGCATTTGGATTCAATAGCTGGATGATACACACGGTGGGAAATGCCAACACTTTCAAGATAAATGCAGACATTTATATAGATGACAACTTGCTGGACAACTTTTCCCAGGTTGTTTTTTTTTTTTTTTTCTTTCCTTCTCTCTTCTTTGTGAAATTAAGACTATAGCTCTGATGACTAAGTGATGTTATTGTAATGCTCTGCAGGACAATAGACAGTCGGAACAGCCTGGGATAGGAAAGAGCTGATTGCTCATTTAGGTCTAGGTCCATAGGCGTCAGGCCATGGTTAAGACGCCAGTTTAATATAATTAATAAAACAGAGTAGTTATAGTATGAGGATTGTTTATCTGAACAATGAGAATTAGCAGGAATAGTTTGTTTCATCCCCCATTGTTAAGTTTGTTACTAGATGTTCAAATAGTAGTTCATGTTAACAGGGTAGTAGTTGGGTTCAGAGGGCTGGGGAGAGTGGGCATAGTAGGGTGTTCTGTTGACCATAGATCATAGCCATGAGGGTGGGAGGGAGGCAGAGTATCCTGATGCAGGTATTAGTGTATATCCTCATTTTAGGTGGTTGGACTTTGGGAGAGGGGGAGGGAGGGAGGGAGGTTGGGGGAGGGACCAGGTTTTCTCAGATCAATCTATGAATACATGGTCCAGAACAGAGTTTGTTGACAAAATGCCCAGAAATTTTACATAAGGATGTATTTAGTCTATGATCAGTAGTCTAGTCTTTTCCTCATGGAATGTTAAGGGAATCAGGCAGAAAATTAAACAATACCAGGTTCGGAAGCATTTACAGCTGTTAAGGTCTGATATCACATTTATACAAGAATCCCATCTACTGATTTCAGAAGAACTCAAGATGAGAAGGCAGCAAATAGGACAAGTATTCACAGCTGAGGGTACCAGGCAAAGTTGCGGGGTAATGATTCTGCTAAGGAGCAGCGTCCCATTTTCACCAGCTAAAGTCATTAGGGATGCTCATGGGAGGTATATATTTTTCCAAGGGAGAATATATACTACGGAGGTACTATTGGGCAGCATATACGGGCCGAACACTGATTCTCCTGAGTTTTTTGTAGAACTCATTAACAAATTGGTCCCTTTTTTCGCAGTTCCAATGATCTTGGGAAGTGATCTAAACTTAGTGTTTGACCCAATTATGGACCATACAGGTAACAAATTCAGAGGTCTTTCTCCGGCCCAAAGGGCTCTAAGAGACATGTGGAACAGGGTGGGACTGTGTGACATGTGGCGTACTCTACACCCCTCAGATAGATGTTATACGTTTACCTCTCCAGTTCATAAAGCATCTTCCAGGATCGACTACATTATGATTTCTCAACGATTACTATCGGGGGTTGTGGACTCGTCCATTCACCCAGGACCACCATCAGACCACTCTCTTGTCACTTGTCGGCTTGCTCTTGTGGCTATCCCAAAAGTGGAAGGCTGTTGGAAAATTAATAATCAACTTTTAAAGGACCCAAACACAGCGGAATACATCAGTGATCATATTTCACAATTTGTGTCTGCTAACCTCAACACTACCGGGAAACCTGACATGGAATGCGGTGCCTTAAAAGCTTATCTGAGGGGACTGTTAATTGGGGTGGCATCAAAGAGGAGAAAAATGACAGAGCAGCAACTAACACAGCTCATTTACCAGATTAGAATTATAGAAAAGAATATGTCCCCTCACACACCGGAGCAAACCCAGTTGAAACTTGTAAAATTAAAGGTCTCCTATTCAGATCTTCTGAGGAAGAGGGCAGAATTCTTGATTTTGAAAACGAACGCAACCTATGTTGATCAGGGTGAGAAGGCGGGTCATCTTCTAGCTGCTCGAGTCAAACAGCAAGAATCTGCTAAGTTTATCGCTTCAATTTGGTCTTCCGATGGTGTGCTGGTAAATAACCAGAAAGAAATTACAGCAGAATTTCAGAAATTTTTCCAATCTTTGTATTGTCCGATGGCTGACCCCCCCCCCTTAAAGATTTGGATCATTATTTAGCTGAATCTCACATGCCCTCTCTCACAGCAGTGCAACAAGCTGCACTGTGTGCCCCCATAACTGAAGTGGAGATCCTAAGAGTTATAGATGGTCTCCCTCGATAAATCCCCGGGACCAGACGGGTTCTCGCCTAATTTTTATAAAAGGTTTGCAAAGTAACTTGCCCCTTTGCTCCTTTCTATGTTCCAACAGATTCTTGCAGGCAATAATACAGATGGCACATTGTTTGAGGCATTGATAACGCTGCTGCCAAAACCGGGTAAAGCACCAGAGTATATGGCAAGTTACAGGCCTATATCTTTACTTAATCAAGATATTAAAATTTTGAGTAAATTGTTAGCGGACCGTCTCAATACAGTTCTTCTGGATCTAATAGGAGTAGAACAGGTGGGCTTTATGAAGGGGAGGTCAGCCAGTGATCATATACGCACCTTGGCCCATGTCTTCTCGGTGTCCAGGGATGCGGAGTACCCAGCCGTTTTAGTTTCCCTGGATGCCGAGAAGGCATGCGACAGAGTAAATTGGAATTTTCTTTTCCGGACATTACATGCTTTTGGTTTTCCCCTAGAGTTCCAAAACTGGATACAGGCACTTTACAAATCTCCAACAGCCAAAGTCCTATGCAATGGATGTATTTCTGATTTGTTTCCTCTGAGCTCGGGCACTAGACAAGGCTGCCCTTTATCTCCTCTTCTTTTTAATTTGTATCTGGGGCCCCTTATCCGGAGACTGGTTGCCAGTCCTAGGATACAAGGTATAACTGTACAAGGTATTGAAGTTAAGGTCTCAGCTTACGCAGATGACCTATTACTTCAAATCTCCTACCCTGGAAAATCTATTCCACATTTACTGGAAGTTATTAGAGTATAGTTTGCTTTCCAACTATAAATTAAATGTGGAAAAAACTGTGGTTTTTCCTCTCAATCAGAGAGTGATGAAGCATGAAGTTAGTGCATTAGGCCTGCTTTGGGAAAGGAAATCATTGAAATACTTAGGTATTACTTTCACAAGAAGTGTTGCACTCTTGCAAAAGAACAATCTGGATTCCCTATTACATATTATTACCCAAGATTTAAACAGGTGGTCCCTTCTCCCATTGACTGTCTGGGGCAAAGTTAGTCTCATTAAAATGAATGTTTTCCCTCGTTTGTTTTACCCACTTAGTCTCTTGAACATATGGCTACCCCAATCATGGTTCAAGAAAGTGCATAATATTTTCTCCAACTTTATTTGGGCTAGCAAATGTCACTGTCTGGCTTTCCATAAGTTAGTGGCCCCGAAATCCAGAGGTGGCCTTCGCATACCGCATGTTGGCCTTTATTATTGGGCCAGCCATGCGAGCAAATACCTGAGGTGGCTTAAGCCAAGTGACTCTGAAGAATCCCGTGTGTATAAGCCTCTCTGGATTAAAACAGAATCTGCCCAAATTCAATACCATAATTTTTCTCCTGCAGCATTACTCTTTGTGCAACCTAAGAACCTCCCAAAACAGCTGTGTCCGACACCCATTGCAACATCTGTGAGGGTGAACTCCCAGTTTTGTGGTTCTATAAAATACAATCACTGTCTAGATTTGGAGCAACCCTTGATAGGCAATCCCAACATCAGGTTAGGTGGGAAAGTCCTCTCCCCCTCATGGCTCCCACAAGTTAAGGAAGTTAAGCTTACATACTTCTGGAATGAGATCAAACAGGCATGGTTTTCATCCCCAGAAATCCTAGATAAGCTGGGAGTTCCGGCCTCTAATATTTTTAAAATTTTCCAATTGTGGCACATACTGGTGAAGGGTCATAGGGATGGTGGCCCAGTCACCCAGGTGTCCTCCCTTCTGGGTGAATCTGGTTCAAATGGTGGGCCTTCTACACGCTGTATCAAAGATTTTTAATGCTGTATATGATTGGATTTACCCCGGACCTTATGGACCTTTGGATTATTGGGCGGCGCTCCTTCCAGAGGTACCCATTAACTGGGAGAAGCTTTGGAAAGGGTGCCACAGATTTATTACACAAGACAGGCTCCAACTCATATAGTTCCAAATTTTGCACAACCTATATTATACCCCTCAAAAAATGGCTAAACTTGGTATTGCCTCTTCTGCTACCTGTATAAGGTGCGCCCACGGGGAGGGCAATCTAATGCATATTTTTTGGCTTTGTCTCAAGATAACCCTCTTATGGTAGCAAATTAAACAAAGAATAGACCCTCTATTGGGACTCAATGACTTGTTTTTGGCCAAAATCTGCCTTTTAGGCCATTACTCTGAAATCCAAATAGCCACGCGTAAATACCACATGGCTCTAATATCCATGTCTGTTAAAAAATAAGTACTTCGGCATTGGAAAGATAGCAAAGTAATATCATATGCTGAATGGTTGAGGGAATTCTTGGCTAATATTAGGATGGAAAAAATGACAGCCAGTCTGTGTAACAGAATGAGTAAGTTCAATAAAATCTGGGCCCCACTATTAACCTTATACTCTCTTCAAGTGACATAATGCAATGGATCTTTGGGAGTAGAGGTGTGAGTTAAGAAATGTTCTGGGCATTCAAACCTGGGAGGGTAAGGGGTGATGGGGGATGGAGGGATATTGTGGAGGGGTTTTCTTTGGAGGTGTGACCCCTCTCTTTGTGTATTTGGGTGTGGGCGGGAGGGAATGAGGGAAAGAAGAGGGCTTATGTTTTTACCAAAAGCATGTACTCGTATCTTTTGTACCGTGTGACTATGGTGTATTGTATGTTGGAAACTTTAATAAACTTTGAATTGCAAAAAAAAGAAATGGTGCAAACTGATAAAAATAGTGCATACTGAGTAGAAATGGTGCAAACTGATGACAAATGGTGCAAACTGAGTAAAACTGGTGCAAGCTGAGTAACCAAAATAACGCAAGTTGAGTCAAACAAATGGCGCAAAGGAAAAGACAAGCTAAGTAAACAAAACGGCAGATAAAATGGCCAAAACTAAGCCGCTAAAATGTTCTAAACTTGTCCTGCAGGAGATTACTGTCCCTTAATATTAGCATACTCAGGTCTGACCACTTGCTTTGGGTCTCTGTATATGCTCTAGTGTCCCTTAGACCAGCTTTGGCAGCTGACAATACTTTGGCATGATTGGTTTCAGTGGTGCAGCTTTGAAGTTCCCACAGGTGTGGTCTTGCACCATTTCTGTGGTGCAAGATGGCTTGCATCATGGTGCTGCCATTTGTATGGTGCAAGGCTGATGCAGCCATCTTTGATGCAGGGCAGACTGCCTTTGATGCAGTGCTCCTTTGAAAATCAGTTCTAGCCCAATGTTTGATGCTAGACTCCCTTGCGCCACTATTGTTTGGCACACGTCCCTTGCATCATACCTGGGGCTTTGAAAATCCAGCCCAGTATTTTCTAAGTGCTCAGATAGTTTCAAGTGCGTACAGTGAAAGTTGGGGGAATCACTAAGGAGAATGCACCAAGTACTGAGTGAAAATGCCTTAAAATGCTTGTCCCACTGAAATTTCAAGCCAAGGAAAAAAGTGACAATTTGCAATTTAAATTTTGCCTTCTTGGCGATCGCCATGCAGAAGTGCGGCTGAGAGAGAGAGAGAGAGAGAGAGAGAGAGTTCATTTGCATGACTTTGACTGACTGGTCCCAGTGCACCTAAGCTGCACCCTTGTCTGAGTCTCGGCATTGTGGAACATTCATGAAGGAGCAGCCTGCAGTGCGCGAGCAGTGTGTAGTTTGTGCAGCAGGCAGGAGGAATTGCTTACAGCAGAAGCACTTCTGTAGCATATGTTTTTCTAACTTTGTTGCAGTTATACCAGGCTCAACCTATATTCCGACTGACTGGAGAGTGATCAAGGTGATCATAGCGACTATCAGCAGGACTGCCATCCTGTTTCACCCCAGAGACCTTCCTTGAGTTGGCAGAGGGCCGTATTACACAGATGGTGAAAACCAGTAACTGCCTGTATGTACCCTGTGCAAAAAAAACTATTATGGGGCTAAGGTTGGAAAACTGCATAAGAACTTGAGCAAATGCAGCAAAAGTACTGAAGGAAGAGTTTTGTGAACAGTTAAATCTTGGTCTGTGTGTGTGAAAGTGCTGTTTTCAAAGAAAGTGAACTTTAAGACAAACGATCCCTCTGGTCCAAGTGCTAGTAAAGTAATGGACTACGAAAAAAAAAGAGAACTTGTACTTGAGAAAATCAGTTGAAATGCAAAAGACCCAGCCAGAATCCTAGCAATTTTTAACTGAGTATGATGCAAAGTTACAGTCACCATGTTGGGGTGTAGCCAGCAATATAAACAAAACAGCGCCATTTTAGACCAGTGTTTTCAAACCCAAAACAAAGTTTAAAATGTTTTTTGCTAAGTGTTGTGGAATACAATTGCAGCAGCCAGGCATCCTGTTAGTGAACTTTTCCAGTGTGTTAAAACAAAATCTAAGAGTGCATACAAAAATAGTAATTTGGGGACTTGTGTGTTTAATTTGCAGAACATGGTGCAGCAACCCCCCTCACTACCTGCTCCATGCCAGGGCATGGGTAGCCCAACAAGAACTAGCTAATTAAGAGAAAGTATATGTCTTTTCATCAGCAGCCGCCGAGGTGGCTTTGCTGAACTATCCAGTTAATGTGTGCGTAGTATATCTAAAGCCAGGAAGAGTTGTTTTGCCAGTTCCACATTGCACAGACTGTAGAATGTGATTTGGGATGAGCATGTCAGGTGGCACAAGGGTAGCTAAAGCAAATTGCATCTGTGTAGCTCCAACTCGGACATAGACAGGGGATCCTGTAGAATCGGAACAACAGCAACAGGCTGGGTGCAGTGAAAGAGACCCCATAGAGTTTGTAAAGGAGTTCTTGGACACCGTCTGTGTTGATGCTTTGCAAGGTCCAGGAGAAATTAAGTGCTCCACATCGCAGATGGTGGAGTTGGACGCTGCAAGGGCAGGTTCAGTAGATCCGTGGATGGAAGGCCCAAGTCCAAGCCTTATGGGAGAGTCCGAGGTAGAAGAAGTATGTCGTTGGGAGTCCAGTGCCTCCTAGGACAGTGGAGAGTGGACAGTTTTGGGGGTTGTCACAATTGCCAGCTCTTGGGCAAATGGGTGGAAAAGGAAGAAGCTGCAATGGCTGCAGTGGGACTCAGTGATTTGCCATTGGTCTTGGCCTCCCGATGTCCATGTGGAGGAAGGCTCAAGAAATGTGCCCCTGAGTGCAGAGGTGGACTGCTTTTGCTCTGCACTAAGTGTTCATAACTGGCTCAACCAGGACTGGCCACCACCAAGTCATGCTTCTGGACTGGAGTTAGTTAAAAGCAGCAAGAAGAAGAGAATTGTTCATACGTGAGCTGTGGCTAAGTATGGACCCTCTTACCCTTTCTTCCCTCAGAAAATATGGGAAGAAATTGAGAAAGATAGACATGCCTGGCTGTGGGAGGAACCTTGTCCCAACCTGCACCCTAGAGTAATCAAGTGGGTCTGATTTTAAGTGTACAATGAGAGACTGCAACTTTGGAAGCATGGCAGGACCTTGTTAATTAGCTCTGTGAGAGTAGTGGACAAAGCTAGCCAAGATACATTGTATGATGTTCCTGTGGTTTGTCCAGATGGGGTGACAGTTTATGCCCCAGATCCTGAATGCTACTACCCTGAAATCGGTGCCATTTCTATGAAATTGTGCCCGCTTGCCAAAAGTGAATGCAGCCATGCCAGTTCAACTATCTGCCACTGAAGAGGCAGCAACCCAGGATGGAGGTGCCTCTCCTCTGGTGATCCAGATTCATTTGCAGCAGCATGCAAGTTTGGCTCCAGCAGCATCCAGGTTGATCTGTTATAACATCCAGGTTCATCAGCGCAGCAGTCAGAGAAGATTTCAAGTCTGGGTCAAGTAGAATGTCGTGGAAGCATCTAATCTGAAGATTTCACCTATCCAGCAGTCGAAGATCATCAGGCAGCAGGTCCAGAGAGGTGATGTTGACATCCTTTGTCACTAGAACTGGTAAGAAACTCTTCATTTTTAATTTGACTGTTTTCCTGCAATTGAAGATATCCATGGAACTGTAATTTGCAACTGACTATCCATCTAGACTGCAGTGCTTGCAGGTCTTGTGCCTGTTCCAGAACTGTGCTTCAGCAGGCTCAGTCCTAGGAGAGACTCTTTCTGTAGTGCCTCGGCACTCTAGATTCTTCCTTAGTTTCGGACTTTGCAGGGACCCCTCAAATGTTTTTTTTATGTTTTCTAGTTTTGTACTTTTGTAAAAAATCCTTTTAAAAATGCGTTCTGGGCTTGTGCAGTATCCAGTGGGAGGGTTTTGGTTACTGTTTTTGGATTTTACAGGTTGTAGTTGTGTGCAGAAATGTGTTTTGTAGTGTTTTCTTTTGCAGGTGTTCCTCGAAGAAAAGAAGACCTGAAGAGGATTTTTGGGACTCATCAGAGTCGTCTTTTTTGTAGAGTTGTTAGGCTTTGTGTAACTATGTAGTACGATGTCTAACCGCTTTTCATTTTACAGGTGTGTTGGTGTAAAATGGTTTGGGGTTCGGGCATCTGGTAGGCAGCATAGGTCAGATAGAATTTTCCTAGAGGGTTAGGTGGAAGGGCAAGTTGGTGGTCCTGATTCATGGTAGGGGTCACCAATACTGTCTGTTAGGACATGCTTCTGGCAGTTTCTTGGAGCCATTGAGAATCCATAGATAGTACAGTAGTAGGATAGGAACTGAAGTTTCTTCAGTTGGCCTCTGTCCTTTAGTGTTACCTGCCTGTGCCTAGCATTTGGTAGGGGAGAATTTGCACAATCTCCCCATAGGTAACACAGAGGGTAGGATGGCCTGGTGCCAGGTGGAGATATGACTGCGTATAGTCATTTGACTGGCAGGGATGAGCGTAGGCACACAGTCCCCTGGGGTTACTAGAATCCTATCAGTATTATTGTTAGGAAGGTAGCAGGCAGCTGGTAGGGAGCTCATTAGGGGCTTCTTACATAATGCTATCATTGTTTACTCAGCTAGCCTGAGGGAAGAATGATTAGGTAATTTGGAACTCTTGCAGCAGCATAAGCCACACTAAGTGGACAGCTACCCTGGGAAGGTTAGAATGTTCAGTCTGTTGTAGTGAGAACTTGAGTGAAGAGGTGAGAGTGGCAGAAGGACTACTAGTTGAGCTCTGAGGTGAGGGCCCAGCATTTATCACCCTAGTGGAGTGTCATTTCCAGCTTCCAGTGAAGTGGATGAGAACAGTGCTACAGCAGGATTTCTTGATTTCTACTCCCAGTGAAGTGGAAGGAACTGCTTGTTCTCATTGGACTCAGGGTGTCTGTGTGTGGTTCAGCAGCCTTGAAAAGGAACTTTGAGAGACTGTTTGATCTGCTGCCCAGGAGAGTGCCTTTTTCTTTTGTTGTTCCATGTCCAGAGGACAGGACAACCAGTTGTGAGTACTGTTCTAGGAGATAAGATCTCCACATTGTAAGAGGTCTAAACCTCGCTTTCAGATTCTTGACTACATTGGGAATGCAAGTAATCACAAACAAGTTTATTACTACAAAAAGGGATAAATCACAGTTGCCCTAAGCAGTTCTTACCAATACGAACCGGGACCCAATGCTAAGTGTTCCCTACACCTCGAGGTTTCTCTGTAGTCTCCTGGGATCTCTCGGGTCTCCGAGGTGTAAAGCCTGTGCATAACATTATATACCTGTGATAATTACTATGGTTACTAAAAGGCAGAAACATTTCTAGTTACAGAGATGAGCCCTATTGGCTAAATTAGAGGTGACTCCACGGTCCAAAATAACATTATATAATTCTGTAAAGTCATCAGTATTAGAACAAAGAGGTTCTTATACAGAGTCTTACATAACAAGGTGTAGTGGTGCACATCACCAAAGGATGGCAATATTGCCTTACATATTATAGTTACTTCAAGGCCAGGTGTCTTGGCATCTGACAAGTAAGAAATAGACAGAAAATACATGGTATAATATGTGTGCATTAGAAAGCAAAGTGGATTACAATAATATGCATTTATATCCTGACATCTACTCTTGTACGGTAGTTGCCCTTAGCCCTAAGTATTAGTATAACCTATGCCTAAGCATTAGCTGTCTACGGTGTACCTCTGAGGGTATCAATTAGGGTGCAGGGACCTCGTGTAACAACATACTTTAGGGGAATCATAGTCTGGGATGTGTGTGCCCATAGATAAGGCTGGATTGCACCTGTCAGTGCCCCTAGTTCACCCAAGAGAGTGAATGTTCTGTTAAACTGTTCACCCAGGAAAGTGCAGTTTATTCTTTGGTCACCCAGTGAGTGATGTATTTAAAGTGTGGGACCTCTAGCATTTCATTGGGAAATGGGGGGTTCAATGGTGTAACCCTGAAGAATGGCAGAGACTGTTGGTTGGGGCCCAGGGGCAGGGCTTCCTGGTTCATAAAGGGCACCAGTTATACCTGAGCAAGGGCCAGTGCTGCAGGTTTAGGTGTGTGGCTGAACTTCACATAATTACGCCTATGTTCATTGAAGAGTTCTGAGTGAGTGGCTTAGATTCACTAAATGACACTCATGGGAGGAAAATGTTCAGGTGCATGGCCAGGTATCCATTAAATGCACCACTGGGAAATTTGGAAGATGTTCTTTTGTGTGTTCATGAACTGTACTGCATGCAAGGAGAGTTCATGAAATGTGCCTGTCCTGCCTAGACTGATCCTTGGGGGTCCACTTCTGCTTTAAATTTCCATCTGTTGGGGGAGTGGCTTGGACGCCGAGGAAAACGGCCACTTAGGATCATAGCTCGGTCCCCAGCTAAGCTAATCTGTTCTATTGTACATATATATACATATGTACATACATACATATATCCAGGGAATTTTCCTGCAACCGCAGACACAATATGCCTCCTGACTAGCTAAACGATTGTTCGGGGTGGGTCTCATTGCATGTGGAAGCCAGCTGATTGTTGTTTGGCATCGGTCCTCTCATGACCCTTTCTAGGCCTGCATGGCCGCTACACCCAAATCGGAGCAGGAGGTTATGACACCACGCTCCTACTACCTTGGCAGACAAGAATCACTACTTGTCCCTGCTCTATAGTTGATAGGCTTGCCCTCCCTTATTCATTTCTGGATAATCATGGAAGCTTGACCCGACCACTGCATGGCATCCTTATCACCCTCGCTGAACGAGCAGGCAACAGTCACCACAAGCTCTAGCTTTCAGCCTTTTGATGTAGGCACTTCCCTTCAACACATAACAACTCTCCTAGAAACACTACTCACAAGAGTGGATTCAATATCAGCCACCTTGGCAGGCACGGTGGCTGGTGTCCACACTCTTAACGATAAAATGAACGTGGTGGAACAGAGAATGAAGGGCCTTGAGGTGAGTCAGGCAAAAATGCTACAATGCCTGCAGGAGCATGATACCAAACTGGCTATACTTTGGCGAAGAGCAGAATACCAAGAAAATTGAGGGAGGAGAAATAATATTAGAATCCTTGGTATACCCGAGGGGCTGGAAGGCCCTAACACAGAATGTTTTCTTAATGAGGAAATCCCCAAAATGCTAGGGGAAAGGTGGCAGGGCTCAATTGAGGTGGAGAGAGCACACAGGATACCAAATGGACCCAAAATTGCAAACTCACAGCCACGTCCTATTATTGCATACATCCTCAGATACTCCACCAAGGAGCGGGTTCTGCATGCAGCAAGAGATAAAGGAGAAATCTTATGGTGAGGGGTGAAAATCTCCTTCTTCAGAGACTTTTCCACTGAGGTGGCGGCCCGTAGGAGAGCCTTTATTCCAATCAAACAATTCCTAGCACAGCAAGGTTTCAAATACGGCTTTCGATACTTAGCTCACCTGCATGTATCCAGAGAAGGGAGCGAGACTGTAGCTGAAACACCCCAGGAGATCGAGATATGGCTTGCTAAGTACTGGCCTCGGATGCCCCTTGGAACTTCAACTCCCAGGAAGCTTTGGAGTCCAGGTCAGCGTGCACACACTAGGGGGAACCAACCAGCCAGCAGCAGGGTTCCTGGAGACCGAGCTTACAGACAGACTGTCACACATGTAAATGCTTCCCCCAGGTCTCCCAAATGTGTAGCATCACCGTGACCAGCGGACAGCAAGTCCAGCATACAACCGCAATCTCTGCCTAACTCTCTCCTCCCCAGACCACAGTGGGAAATGGGCCAACCAATGTGGGTTCCATCACCGCTCAAATGAGGACCATAGTGCAAACCCTGAAGGACAAGAGGAGGCGCCACCAGCTAAACAAAAAAGGGACAATACTTTGTTGCAGCCTGCAGCAGAGCCTTCAGACATTCCTTATGATTTGCTTATGGAAGCTGTATCGATGGCGTCCTGGGCAGATTTTCCAACAGAACTAGAAGGCTGTATGGACATTACCTCACTGCCTATTAAGTCTGGCCTGCTTACATTTGCTGAAGCACTTTCCAAGGGTTCAGCCAAATTCACTGAATGCTCAGATCCCATCAGAAGCGATGCTCCACTGGACTGATTTGTTTCATAAGTGTCTTCCCTTTTCTTAATATACTGTTGTCATTGATTTGTATATGGTGCAGTGGGGCTCACATCAACATTAACTTCATAAGCTATGGTACGCTATGGCATGTACCATGGTAATCTATGGCATGTACCATAGGAAGGAAGCCTATCACTCCCCGATGTAGCTCTGCAGGACCATTCTGCTCAGTACTGGGTATGCTATCCATGCCCCTGACCACTAGGGATTTGGACATGATTCTGCCTCGTGAATAGGTGAGTGTCCATCCTATATGTACCTTCCATACCCCGGAATTTTCCCCAAGTGGGTAGCTAAACTGAAGGTTAACTTGACAGGTCCTTTGCCCCATTCAGGCACTAGGGAGGGCCTCACCCTCCATACAGTGTGATGTAGGACTCACCCCAGGGACTAACCCCTTACAAGTAGTAGTATTACCCTTAATCCTGCTACTGGGCAGCACGGCTGTGTGCAACCTTCTCACTTGGAGGGTTAGTTGCATTTACGTGCATAACTCCAGATACCTGTAAACTGTTGATTAAGTGAATTACTTTAGGAAGTTGCTATTATAGCTGCCATACTTCTTTTTTCTAGAAACTGTATCTAAGAATAGACCCACTGTTGAATAGTTGTTTTCCCTGTTCTCGGAGTGATTGAAACATATTGCTATTTGCAATTGTAATTCTTGATTTCTGATATATTGTATTTACCTATACCTATTTCTTCTCTTTGCTACCAGGGCTCTGCAGTTCCCCTCTTTTGCCATCAGCTTATATTGACTTCTATTTCTGACTGACTTCTTCGGCTGTGTCACAGGAGCTCTTTCTAACTGCTTCTACCCTTTCTTGCTGGACTTCTGGGGTGAGTACCTCCACATTTATTCCCCTCGGGTCTAATTATGCCGAAGTCCAAGATGGGGGTTAACCTTATCTCTTGGAATGTCAAGGGACTGAACCATCCAATCAAAAGGTCAGTGATCCTCAAGCACCTACGCTCCTTACAGGCAAACGTAACACTTTTATAAGACACATCTTACTGCAAGGAACATAATGTGGCTCTTAAAATCCTAGGTGGGCTCGGTACTGGCCAGCTCAATGCAAACAAAGTCCAAGAGGGTAGCCATCCTTGTCCGGAAATCATGCCCGTGGGTCACAGATAAGGTAATCACTGACACACAGGGCTGCTGGATAGTAGCTCGGTTCTCTTACCCAGGAGGCCATGTAATCCTGGCTAACATCTACAGACCTAATGTGGATTCTCCAGATTTCTTCCTAGATATTAATCAGGTTATTGTATCCCTATCCATAGGGTACCCTAAAATTCCCATCATGCTAAGGGGAGATTTCAATTTAGTAATAGACATATTCTTGGACAAATCTAAACTGACCCCACAGATGCACCAAAAGGCAATGCTCACTCTACGAGAGGTAATGAAGGAGTGGGGGCTGACCGATGTATGGTGGAGGGATCACCCCACCGGACATGATTACTCTTTCTTCTCACGGTACATACTACTTACAGTGGTATCGACTTTTGGCTTGCGAACACTGCTGCAGTGCATGATGTTGTTGCATCTACAATAGACACCATCCTAGTCTCTGATCACGCCACGGTTTCTTGCGTGTATACCCCCTCAGGGCAAACTGGCTTTAGCCCTAGATGGTGATGCAATCCCCTATTGATTAAGGAAATCTGCATTCCAAGCAATGGTGCAGTCCACTGCCCAGGATTACTTTGCCCTCAATAAGGCCATGGATACTTCAGCAGCTACGGTTTGCCAGCCCTTTAAGGCAGTACTGAGGGGGCGTACCATTGCATATGTGGTCCATAAGAACAAGGCCCGGCAAGCAGACCTATGCCATCTCCAAGCTGAATTATCTGTTTTGGAGGCTCGGTTCAAATTGTCTGCAGCAGGCAAACCCGATGCAGTGGCCCTCCGAACCATAGTCAGGCTTAGGTACCATATAAATTCAATACTGTATCAAAAGGCAGAATGGCTGATGGCCCAGGCCAAGCATGCCTACTGGGAGGGGGGAGACAAAGGAGGCAAACTCCTAGCCTATCAGCTAAAGAAACAACAGGCCGCTTCACCTATACATGCGCTCAGGAATCATAATGCAGAGACGGTCACTGACCCTAAGCAGATTAACACCTGTATGCAACAGTTTTACCAACAGCTTTATAAGTCACATGCCACTCTGGAACAGAGCCAGTTGGAGGCCCAACTGAGGAACTTCTGCTTTAAAGCCTGAACTCCACGGTTGGCAGAACATATGAGGGTTGCTCTGGAAGAGCCCTTCACCGAGTCAGAACTTAAGGTGGTACTGTCCCAACTTACTGAGGGGAAATCCCTGGGACCAGATGGTATGACCACCAAGTTATACCAATTCATAAATTTGGAAATCAGTGCCCCACTGCTCTCTGCCCTCCAGGAGGCCCATATATCTGGTACCCTCCCGCCTACCATGCAAGAGGCACTCATCACCCTCTTACCAAAAAAGTCAGATGACCCATTGGACTGTGCTAACTATCGCCCCATATCCCTGACATCAGTAGACTGCAAAATAGCCACTAAGATGCTTGCCACTCGCATTGTGGACATTTTGCCCTTTACAGTGCATGCGTCCCAGGTCGGGTTCGCTAAAGGGACAGCTGCTGTAGACAACATACGGTTGTTCCTCAACCTTAAGTGGCTAGCCCTGCATTCTACTACTCCCATGGCTGCAATTGCAGTGGATTTTTCGAAAGCCTTTGATTCTGTGGAATGGTCCTACTTGCATGCGGTACTCCAGCAATATGGCTTCGGTCCGTACTTCCGGAAGGGGATCCAAGTGCTATATAATGAGCCCTCACCCCGTATTCTCACCAATAAAGATATATCTCAGCCTTTCCCTCTGCAGCAAGGCACCCAGCAAGGCTGCCCACTGTCACCACTGCTGTTCCTGGTGGCTTTGGATCCTCCCATCCACATGCTGCAGTCCACTAGCAAGAACCAAGGTATTCCGGTAGGAAAGCATGTACACAAAACGGCTGCCTATGCGGATGACTTGCTCATCACACTCTCACATCCACAGGAATCACTGCACGCAACTCTGGATGTCTTACACACATTTGCTGGCCTCTCTGGTTTGAAAATCAAACAATGGAAAACTAGTGTCACCCCCTTAAATGCAGCCTGCTCCCAAGACTGCCTTCAGGACCTGGGACTTACTTGGGCCCTCAGCAACCTCACTTATCTGGGTATCCACATACCATTTGATTGGAGACACATTGAATCCAGGAATTTCGCCCGCCTTCTGGAACAATTAACCACTGAAGTGTCTCATTGGCTGCAGTTTACTCTTTCTCTGTCAGGGAAGGTTGCTGCAAATAGAATGCTTCTCCTGCCCAAAGTCACATACCTCCTCAATAACCTCCCTATTTCCCTGTCCGAAAGAACTTTTAGTCAATTGGACAAGATTATCTCGCAGTTCCTGTGGGAGGGTAAAAGACCACGATGGAGTGTGCACAAGCTGTGAGCTCATTGGTCTAGGGGTGGCCTTGGACTCCCCTGGCTACAAGGATATCACTGGTCCTTTCTTGCAGCCCAGGCCACTAAATGGTTTCTTCCCTCACTTTCCTCCCTTGTACTGTGGGCCTAGCTGGAAACCCAAGTTTTATGGGAGACCCCCCCCCAGGTTTGCTTCTGACTAATCTGCCGATCCCTTACAGCCTGCTTACACCAGTTATGGCTGAAACCAGGAAGGCTTGGTTTCGCTTTATTGCTGCAGCTCGAACCAAAGCATCTGAGGGCTGGATGCCCTTTTGGTACCTCAGTCTCTGGCACCACCGGCTCCTAATGATGGATAACAAACTATTTAATTGGGTGTTGTATGCCAAGAAGGATATACACACAGTACAAGACCTATATTTTCCTGACTCTACCATGCTCATGTCTTTCGAGCAGCTTAAAACTCCATTATGCACTTCCGTCCCAAGACGTTTGGAAATTTCTTTAGCTTCAAACTGTGGTCCAGTCCATCAACTGGTCCCAGACTGCTGACCCAAAATGGTTCTGTATCTCCACTTTGCATTTAAATCCCTCATCCTGGGGCTTTGCAGCTAAATTCTATAGCACTTGGCGGGAGGCACAACCAGACTACACATAAGACTGTAGACTTGCCTGGAGCAGAGATCTTGGCTGTCAACTTGCATCAGATAGATGGGTGTCTTGCTTGCATCGAGCCCACTCCTCCTACAAGGATGCCAGAAGCCAGTTAATTCAGCTTAAGATCTTGCTCCACTGGTACCGCACACCGGCTGCCCTACATAAATGGGGTATTCTTCCTCACTCTGAGTATTGGAGGTGCCACTAGAGCCCAGCCCACATCCTACATGTACTGTGGCAATGCCCCACCCTGGTTACCTTCTGGGCCTCAGTGGAAATAGACTGTTCTGGGGTGTTAAGGCAACCTATCGACCTCTCCAATCCCATGCTCCTATTAGGAGATACCTCTTCCCTGGAACTGATTTCATTACAACAGCGGGAATGGGTACTAGCAGCCCTGCTAGAAGCTAAACAGATCCTGATGATGACCTGGCAACAACCTGGGCTGCCGGCTATCTCCCTATGGCACTCAGCTTTAGCCAGACTGGCTACCTTTGAGAGGCTCACCTATGCCAGCAGAGGACAACTGTCACTATATTATAACAAATAGGAGGCATACCTCAACTCAGCCCTCTGCCGTGTGCCACCTCCACCTCCACAAAACCCCCCTGGCCCAGCAGATTGAGTAACCTAGCCCCCAAGCACTTAGACCTGTAGACAGGATTTCTGTGTGGAGTATGATATCCTTGTCTTGAGTGTAGGTGCTCCCCCATGACCATTTTTTCATTTATGCTTTCCTATTTACTTCTGTTGTAAAGAATTTATTCATGCTGATCATTGCTTTTGTTGTTTGTATCAATGATGGGAGAATATAAGCCCTAGATTATTGGTAGCTTTTTCTAGTTGAAATGGTGGATTATTGTAAATGCTTTGTTCAGTTGCTTATGGACAATGTGTTATACGAAGGAATATCCTGCTGTACTTTGTTGTGTGGATGATTTATTGATTGTGCTGTAGTCCTATTGGAAAACAATAAAAACTATTCTATGATAAAAAAAAAAATTCTATCTATTGAATAAAGCCATACTGCACAATTCCAGTTACTGTTCTAAACATTCTGATTTTTGCTTCTGGTTGGGTGGATTTGCTGGGGCCCCCTCAGCAGGTTAGAGCTAGCATATGCCTCGCTGCCTCCACCCAGGACCTTGGTTGTAATGTTTACACAAGGTTCATGTTTAGTTCTTGTACCCCCACCCCTCTCTTCCCTCTAGAAAATGAGCTAGGTATACATCCTAACACCAAGGGTGGTACCAACCTTTTCTAAAGTAAAAGGTATGTCAGTATGTGGGTACCAATGTTCCAGATTTTAATGGGGGTGTGCTCACTAGTTAAAAAGTGGCCTGAGTGTTACAGCTGCATGATCCTCCTTCCCCTAGATGGTCTCAAGCACCTCAAGCTCATTCATGAGCTCAGGTCACAAGCATTGCAAATGGCAGCTGTACCTGTGCAGCACCTGTTCAGCCATTGATTTTTTTTTCTGTCTTGTTTGTGACTATTTTTATCCAATTTTTTTTGCTTTGTCTTTCCAAGCTTTTGTTTTTTTGCTGATTTACTTAAAGTCCGTTATTGCAGTTTTTCTAAGCATCATCATTTTTTTTACTAAAATACTAAGTATCATGAATTGTTTTAGAAAGTCAGCGCAGGCAACCTTTTGTTGAAAGTCTTACTGAAATCAAGGTAGGCCACCTGATCTGCTGTAAATGCTTTGTCACCCAATCAAAGAAATATATCAGATTTGTTTGACATGACCTCCCCCCTGTGAAACCATGCTGCCTCAGGTCTTGTAACCCACTGGATTCAACATCTTCCAAAATCCTTTCCTTCAGCAGTGATTCCATTAACTTGTCCATCACCAATGTCTGACTGACTGGCCTATAATGCCAGAGTCCTCCATTCTACCACTTTTGTGTAGTGGTACTACATCCACCCTCCTCTAGTCCTCTGGAACCACTCCTGTTTCCAGTAAGCTGTTGAATAGTACTGTCAGAGGTGCAGCCAGTATTTCCCTGAGCTCACTCAATACCCATGGATGCACCCCATCTTGACCCATTGCTTTGTCTGCCTTCAGATTAGTGAGTTCCTGCAGGATGCTGTTCTTCAAAAAAGGATCAATAAAGGTTTCCAGTGAGTTGTTAATTAGAACTGTCAGAGGCACAGCAAACATTTCCCTGAGCTTCCTCAATACTGATACACCCCATCTGGCGACATTGCTTTGTCTACCTTCAGATTACTAAGTTCTAGTGCTGTGCAGAATTTTCAAATTCCAGCAGAACAAAATTTCATGGAATTCTTGAAATTCCACTACATTTTGCTGGAAACAAAATGGCAGAATTCTGTGGCAGAAAAATGCAGAATGAGTTTTTTCACAACATTTCCACATAATTTTATTCTGCAGATCTCAATATTTTCTGCTGAAATGATTGTGGAATGATTTTTTGCGGAAGAAGTGCTGTTCCAGGGAATATTATTCTACAGATTGCAGCAGGCAGCATTCCCCAGAAGAACCAGTGAAATTCCAGCAGAAATTCCGCTGGCGGAATAGTCATTCCATGCTAAGTTCACTGGCAGAATTCCACATTCTGCACCGCACTAGTGAGTCCCTTCACAACTCTCTTATCCAAAAAAGACTAGTGTCCACTTCCAGCCAAAGCTTGTGTTACTGTTTTATGGCCTCTGCATCGCCTTATACTCTCCGAATGCTACCCTTTTAGTCTTTATCTTTTCAGCCACCTCTGTTGAGAACCATAGTGGTCTCTTTTAACTCTTGCTTTTCCTCATGTGTTTGACCCAGAGGTTTGTTGCCTTTACTATGGTCCCTTTTAGCTTGACCTACTGTTCCTGCACCCCACCCAGGCCATTCTGCCTGCCAGGTCATCCATGAGGCATTCATCCATCTTTATAAAGTCTGTCCTATCTACATCTGGCAGGGTGAAGTCCCCCACCAGTAGCACCTCCCTCTTTTTTTTTTTATTTAGCCCTCCTATGTCCTGCAGACCCCAACCCTTCGGGAGTGCCAAGGAGTCATCTGCCTGCCTCACTTGCCCTGCCCGATACTTACCACCCAGCCCCCATGTAGCTGTGGCTTCCCCCCATAGCGGGGCCGAGGTGGGGTGGCAGACACCCCAATACTGTAAGTGGCGTTGGATCGGGGTAGTTAGGCAGGTGAGGGCTTATGGGGGCATGCTCTGGGCACTCCATCTTCCCAGCATCTGCAGGTGTTTTCACACTTTCCTAAGGAGGAGTGGCATGCCCCTATGCTGAGGCATTGCTTCCAGTGTTGCCACTCTCCATCCCCAACATCAACTCTGTTCCTGCCATGCCCCTGGCTTCTACCAGGGGCCAGTCGGGCACCGAGTGTGGATCCACCTCCCACCCAGGAGAGGAAAGCTGTCCTCCAGATGCTCAGTTCTCTCCTTCCCCTGCTGACCCACAACATCCCAGGCTCACTCCCAAACCCTGGTCGCTGGCATGGTACAAGGTGTGTCATCCAGCACCTCAACCCTCAGTGCCACTGGGCCAGGCCAGCACCTCCCTCTTTTTTGTGCCCTCTTGCTAGTCACTTCCACCATTGTATAGATATCTATATATGTATGTATTATAGAGGTACGGTCGCACCCCTATAGTTAGGGTTGAGTAGCTTATTTAATGTTAAACCTTGATTTTTGTGCCTTAACAACTTTTGCATTCTTGATTGAAAGCTCTGGGTGTGGAAAGATTTGTGATGGCATCTTGTATGTTTTTTTTTTTTTTTAACCAGGAGAGACACACTAAGCTGAAGCTTATTTACAGGTATGACTTAAAAGCACAAGGATGTTAAGTGACTTGCTTAGGGTCACACAATTTGCAAGAAGGGGCTGTGTGATTCAAACCCAGGTCTCCAGGTTTGCAGCTCAGAGCCTTAAACCACTGTGCTATACTGCCTCCTCAGTATTCGAGATACAGAGTGCAAAAAACAGAATAAAAAACACATTTGGTTTCCTGTACTTAATATTGTTTGTTTTGTTTTTTTGCTAACACCTACAGCCTAGACAGTGTGGAATTTGTTCATAAAGATTTTAGGGTAGAAGGGGCATTAACCAAGTTGAGGCAGTCCAGAGAAAGGCAACCAAAATGGTGCAGGGACTGCAACAGAAAACATATGAGGATAGATTAACTGAGCTCAATATGTATACCCTAAAGCAAAGGAGGGAGAGAGGTGATATGATTGAAACATTCAAACACCTTAAAGGCATTAACAAGGTGAAAGAGACTGACATGTTTCAATATAAGAAAAATAGCAGGACAAGAGGACACAGCATGAGATCAGAGGGAGGCCGATTAAGGGGTAATGTGAGGACATTCTTTTCCACAGAATGGGTGGTGGATGCATGGAACGGCCTACCTCAGGAAGTGGTGGAAATGAATACAGTACAGGGCTGGCTTCAGACAGGCATGGGATAAGCATAAAGGAGCAATACAGATGAGTGTGATTGGCCATTTACAGAGCAAAGGCCAATGGCACATTCATAAGGTAGAAAAAAGAAATGGGCAGACTGGATGAGCCTTGCGGTCCTTATCTGCTGTCAGCTTCTATGTTTCTTTGTTTCTAAGGGGACAATGCCAAGGGTGTGCCATTAGAAGGTTTGGTGAAAAAATATTGTCCCATTTTGAAGTTATAACATTTTTATAGATTATGAAGTATTTTTTGCGAATGGTAAAAAAAACTATTACGCAAGGTAAAAAACACAATTGCAAATTTAAAAAAATTGCAAAAGGTAAAACAACATATTGCAAATGTTTTTTTTTGTATGATTTACTTGTCATGTTGGAAAAAACAATCGAGATTACCACCATTTTCTTTTCCCCATTTTAAACTCACAGAGATTTAAAATACATATGAATTATAGATTTTTACAAGAACAAACACTTAGATTCTGGTGTTTTGCTTTTTCTGCAGTTGACATAAATACATTTTCCAAGCACCCAAAATCTAGGTGCCCCAGCTTAGTGAGAGGAGCTCTTGACCCACATTCTCTGTATGAGAGCAGCAGGACATTCTTGACTTCTGCAGCCGAAGCTGGAACTCGTGCTGCGGGCTGGAGCTACAGCAGTGAGCCCCTGTTTCCCTGGTGTCTGTACATGATCTTGTAATTCACTTATGTGACAGCAACTGTTTAGAAAATGGCATTGTTTCAGAGTACCAGCTGAAAGAAGCCATCCAGCCTTCTGAAAATCACATTTACCAAAAATAAAAACTTGCCTTTGTAAGAACTGTTTCAAATATACTATCTAAAATCACAAGTCTACAATTGGTTGCGTCACCACACTGGTAGAGCTATTATCCTCTCTTTGCTTAAATGCACAGCAGGGGTGGCCACAATGCTTTGAATTTCTTTCAAATATCCCCAAAAGTAATTGCTATTAACCAAAGGCTTAGCACATCTTATTCATAGCAACCATGCAAACTCATAGGGATTTAGATAAATAGCCCAATGGCCACAGGAATAGCTGAGTTGCACAAATCAGCAGTACATACAGTACATATGTACATACACATATACAAATCTAAGGGAGAGGTTATACATACTTTAACTCATTTAGGCGCTGGTGACAAACTTTCTAATTTGTACACTAGTATTGAATTTTTGATGCAGAGGTCATTCCAGCAGCGCCAATTTTGCATAGCTGCCTCCAACTAGTGGATGCTACCATGATCTTCATGCAGAATTCCCCTCTTTTACTCCTACTATGTGCCTTACTCCCACTTCTGCTCTTTCCTCTCCACCAAATCCTGTCTTTGTTTGAGTTTTTGTCTACAAGTCTGATCAACTTATTTTATGTAAGGCTGAGGTTTATAGATCCCAAGACATTCGGGCATGCAAGCAATTAAAAATGTTGCCACCCAACTATGAAAGAATGGCATGCTGTCCATGCATTGACTCTGTGCACACTATTATGGACGGGCAGTTGAGAAGTCAGGAAGAAGGCATACTGTATTTCATAGCAACATAGGCTTTCTGGTGCACTGAAAGTTTTTACCTATGATGACAGGAAAGAGTTCAGAATCAGATGTGTTGCCAGGTGTCATGTGATCAACACCCCCTGAACAAATCCTGCCCATCTGTGATGTAGGAACCCCGTCTATGCAAATGTAAACAGTCTTGTGGGTGGGTGGCTTGTGTGCTGGCATCCTGTGATCTGTTCTCAGTACCTTTTGTTTTATAATATGGTAACTGCCTTTTCATGTTGGCACACTTGCGCAGCCAACATCTTGCGGTAGTGCAGATTTGGAGGTGTGGTTGCTGTTGGGTGAGTGCAGGGTATGCACCAGTTGGTGCGTCCCCCATTCCCCAATCAGCCAGCAGCAGGAACCGGCACCCTGCCTAGCTAATGAGGTGAAGACATGAGAGAAAAGGTCCACTGCAATGAGAGCGAAGCTCTTATGCAGCATGACCACAACATGCCTCCCCCTACATGCATGCAACATGGTGGCAGTGACTGCCACTGTTGTCTGTCAACACCCCTGTTTATTGTGTGCCAATGGGGGTGCCCAATCTCTGTCAGCATCATGTAACCCCCCTTTTTTTTGGTTGCTGAGGAGGTGCCCAATCCCCCTCCACCTCATGCACCCCCCAACAGTTTTTCTTTGCTGATGGGGGCATACTCCCCATTGGCATGTATCCCTCCTTCACCTTGAATTTTTCCAATGGGGGAGCCCACACCCCATCAGCATAATGTGTCCCCACATTTTTTGCTTGCTGAAGGGATGCCCAATCCCCCCTCAGCTCCTGCGTCCCCCCTTTCCTTGTTTGTTTATGGGGATGCCCAATCCCCATCAGCTAAAGCACCCACCCACACACACACATTCGGGTGGCATGCTGGGAGCCCAGCATGCCAAAGCACCTATTAAAATGAAAACGGTCCACCAATGTCTTTTATTTTTTTTTTACCTGTAAAGCAAAAACAGTCCCTCATACTCTTCCAACCCCCCTACCACACCCACCCACTGCACACCCTGCCTCCCCACACACCCCATCCCATTCTTACCTCTGGGGTCTGGTGCAATGATCTTTAGTGGACCGGGAACACATCTGCACTCTTCAAAGCCAACCGTGAACTGTGGAAATGCCTGTAAGCTGTATAATGGAATAAATAGGGGAGTTTCAACTTTAATGCTTATCTCAAGCATTTTTGGGAATTTTTACACCAAATTTTCAACATGGAGTTTTTGGGACCCCTCCTTATGAATTCTGGCACTGTCATATCATTAATCAGTCCCAACAGGTGATTTTGCAGTCACTTCGTGGAATCACCTTTCAGGACCGATTAATGAGATGACAGTGCAACTGTTCATGAGGTGGGCTCTCAAAATGCCTAGGTTGCAAATTTGGTGGGAAAAATCCCCTAAATTACTCTTTTATCAGCATACGTTGTGCAGCTGCTATGCAGGCTTGTAACATCATGAATTCACAATATTTTCATGCCAGATTTTCAACATTGTCACTTTTGTACACCTCCTTGTGAACAGTACAGCTGTCATTTTTCACATCCTGGCTGAAATGTGTTTTCGCACTTCCGGTGCACAATAGCACAGTGGCTGTGTGAAATCACTTTTTGGGACAGTTTGAGGAAATAACTGTGACACTGTACATGAACAGAGGTGCTAAAATGCCTATGTTGAAAGTTTGGTGCCAAAAGTCCATAAAATGACTGTGTTACAAGTGTGCATTGTGCATTTCCCACGCACCCTTGTAACTTTGCAAATTTGCAATATTTATGTGCCACATTTTCAACACTGGCATTTTTTTACACCTCCTTATGAACTGTAAAGCTGTCATTTTTCACGTCCTGCCCAAAATGTTTTCCCACACTGCACTACCAAAGCCAATGCCAGCACGACAACATTCGGCATTGACAAATGCTTGTTGAAAGCATTATTAGCTATCTACAAAATGGCAAATCATTTGGGACCTGCTATGGTGGGTCTCTCAAGCTCCAGTCCACAAGAGACAATGTGACTCAGGCTTCATCATTATCTGTCATCAGTGTACTGCACCAGCATTGTATTGTAACACCTCCTAGGACCTGATGCTGGTAACAGTACACTGATGCCAGATAATGATGAATCCTGAGTCACACTGCTTCTCATGGAATGGTGCTTGAGAGACCCAACAAAGCAGGTCACAAAACAATTTGTCACTTGGGGCTTGAAAGACCCACCATAGCCAGTCATAGCACAAGTTGCATCTCACAGCTTGAAAGACCTGGCGAGCATGTCACAGCACAAGTTGCTCCTTCAAGGCTTGAAAGACCAGCCCAGTGGGTCACATTGCCCCTCATGGCTTGAAACACCTGCTGAGTGGGTCACAGCACAGGTTGCCCCTCAGGGCTTGAAAAAAACCTGCTGAGCAGGTCACAGCACAAGTTGCACCTTGGGGCTTGAAAGACCTGTCAATCAGGTCACAACACAGGTTGCTCCTTGGGGCTTGAAAGACCCACTAAGGATTGTAAAAGAATCACTTATACTCTGTAATTGATTTTGAACATGGCACAAGGTGTCCACAGGAATTTTCAATTCTTGATTTGCTGCAGTGCTAAAACTGAGACAAAACTGCAAAAATAAAATGGCAACTTGCCGATCTGACCCCAGAGCCACACCTCTTATTCAGCACCACACGCCCACACAGCCCCTACAGCACCAATCCCTCGCTAACCTGAACAGGTCTTAGGGTGAAGATGCACTCTCTGATCAAAGACACGCCTTGCTGCTGGACCAGTGACTGCAGTATGAGAAAATAATGTAAATGCAGTTCAGTGTATTTCTGTTTGATGCATAACTTGGCCATTGTTTGCATATCTTGCCACAAAATTTTCAGCTTGGCCTTTTGGGGACCCCATCACATGAACAATGTCAGTGGAATTCCACAAATCCAGCCTGAAAGGTGATTTTATAGTTGCTTGGTGAAATCACCTTCTGGGCAGGTTTGAAAAGTGTCACTACCCTTGTTCATGGGTGGGAATCATAAGAACTATGTTGAAAATCTGGGGTCAAAATATATAAAAATTGCAAAGTTATGTGCATGTATTGAAGTTTTAGTATGTTCACTCATTACTTTACTAATTTTAAATATTTTGACCACAAATTTTCAACATGGCAATTTTTTCACACCACCTCATGAATGTGGCAGCTGTCATTTTGAAATCATGGCCAAAATGTGTTTTCACACCTGTAGCATGGAATGACATTGCAATGGCAAGGAATGACATTTAGGCAGGGATTTGACAAATTCTCAGCACAGTGTTCATGAGCTGATGTAATAACAAGGTATGCAGACAATCCAGTTGCTGTATTGGCTGAAAGGCAAGCCCAGGGCCCTTTCTACTTTGTGCATCCATGGCAACATACCCGTACACATCTATGGAGGGATGGGAGTGCAGGGCCCAGAGCAGCAAATGAGTATTCTATTATATTATCTCAAAAAGTAAAGACATCCTTTGCAAAAAACTGCATTAATGCACAGATTATGGTAACTTCATGCCACAAAAGTAGTGAAAAGTTGCATTAGGGTGTTGCACCCTAATGCCCCCCCCAAGCAGCAAAAGGAAAAAACATTAGGGTTTTGGGTCTCCAGAGTCTTGGTGAATCAGTGGTGGGGTCTTTCTTGGGGGTTGTCAACCCTAATGCTCACTCCTCCCCACTGTGGCCCCTGTGTGAAGGAAAGAGAGCATGTGTGATGTTGTTTGCTTATGGAATCGGGTTGGCATTATGGTTGACAACTCCCAAGGAAGACCCCACCACTGATTTGTCAAGACTCTAGAGACTCAAAACCCTAATGATTTTTTCTTTTGCTGCTTGGGGATGTTTCCCTACTTTTGCGGCATTACATTATCCTAACTGGTGCATTAATGCAGTTTTTTGCAAAGAATAAATGTATATAGCTATATCTATATATCTAGATATATCTATATATATAGGTTTGTGATTCCCTTAAAAAGGACAAAACTAGCCCGGAACTCCAACCTGTACCAAGGACCAAAATGGTACAATGAGTTACCTGCTAACCTCACAGAATCACCCAAGTTCAGTACCTTCAATTCCTGGCTCAGATCCTTCTTGACACAAAAAGAATTGTGCTTGCCTGCACTAATATGGCAGAATTTCAGCCACCCAACCCTCTCATTTCACCCCATTTTCATCTCATCAACCACCCATCCCGAAGCAGGCTGACTCAGCTGACAAACCACTTCCACCATGACAACACCATCCCTGGCTGACCTCCTATCCCTCCTTAGGCTAGACTGAAACCAACTAAATAGTGAACTACAAGGCTGAACCCTATTCTCTCCCTCTTCAACCTTTAGTTGGATATATAAGATTTCTTTGGTATTTGAATGTCTGTGTAACTGTTTTCTGTTCTCTGTAAACACTGTTATATTTGTAATGTTTGTACAACAATGACCTGGAACCTTTGAAAATGAGTCCTGGACTCAAAGGTATTAATCCTAAACAGAGATAAATAAATTTTATGTGTATATATATATATATATATATATATATATATATATATATAGTAGGGGCACACAGTTGCACCCCTACAGTTAGGGTTGAGTAGGCAGTTCAATGTTAAACTCAACATTTTGCACTTTAATAACTTTGCAACCATTCAAGGGATTTGTATGCAAATTGGAATGCGCTGCCTCCCATGATTCCTGTCAGATGTGTGGTTTCTGAGTTCTGGAGAGGTGAAACAAGCATATTTTCACTCATTGACTTTACCTGGACTTTTCTTTGAACTTGCCTATAGCCCAGACGGTTTGGAATTTGATCTGAAATTTTCAGGATAGAAAGGACTAGCCCACAGATGTGCCTTTTGCTAATCTGATGAAAAAATAATAAGCCATTTGCATGTTATTACATTTTAAAGTTTGAAAAAATTGTTTCTGAGTATGCTCAGTAAGCACTAAAAGACAGCTGCATGAAATGAAAAAGGAATCCTGTTTCATATGGGAAAATTCCTTTTTCATTTTCTGTCATCTTGTTTCTATTTTTTCTTAAAAAACATTTTTTCAAAAGCCACAAAAATGACATCCTGGAGAGAGACCACCAAACCTAACTGGCTGATTAGGACCCCATCAGGTGCAAACTGCACTTCAATGTTAGAGATATGCCCTAGAAATGTCTTTTATTTACTGTTATGTATCCTTTTTCATGACAGCATAATACAAAATAAGATTCTTTTCATACCATGAGTCACAAAAAGGATCAATTTCCATTACTTGAGAATCCTTGCCTTATGTTCTGTTGCAGTCCCAGTACTGCCATGCATATCTGTGGTGTCTAGTGGCACCACCCCCTCTCTGATTCCCCATCTCCTGTCTTCTTTTTGTTTCCTGGTGTCAAGCTATTACATTTTAAAGTTTGAAAAATTGTTTCTGAGTATGCTTAATAAGCACTAAAAGACAGCTGTATGAAATGAAAAAGTATGAAATGAAACCCCACCTGCAGATTTTAGATTTTCATCCTTCTAAAATTATCTTTTCCTGGTGTCTAGTGCCCCGTCAATCGCTCTCCCCTTCTGCCATAATATTCCCTGGTGTCTACTGACATCCCCACCTTCTGATTCCCATCCCTGGTGTTCATTTTTTTCCCTGATGTCTAGTGGCACCCCCCCCACACACACTGATTTTCATCTCCCATAACATTTATCTTTTTCCCTGGTGTCTAGTGGCACTCCACCCATTGATCATGCTCCCTCTTCTGACATAATATTCTCTGGTGTCTAGTGGTACCCCAACCCCCCAATGGTGCCCCAGTACCTGAAAAAAAGAAAACAGTCCTCAATATTTTTTTATTTTTTTTATGAAACGGTTGCTCACTGATCTGAGACCCCCCATCCTCACATCCCACTCAGTACCCACAACCCCACACACCCCAGTACACCCCTACACACCCTCACTCACCTGAACAGGTCCCAGGTTTCAGATCTACTCTCCGATCGAAGACACATCTTGCTGTTGGAACTGGTGACTGCAATATGAGGAACTAAGGTAAATGTGGTTCAGTGTATTTAAATGGAGGTTTCAACTTTTATTCATGACTCAACCATTTGCTGACATTTTGACCCCAAATTTTCAACATAGCCTTTGGGATCCCACATCATGAACAATATGACTGTCATTATGCCACTCCTGCCTGAAAGGTGATTTTGTGGTTGCTTGGTGATTTCACCTTTCAGGCAGAATTTGCATAATGACAGTCATACTGTTCATGGGGAGGGTGGTCATAAGAAGGCTATGTTGAAAATATGATGTCAAATGTGTAGGAATGGCAAGGTTATGTCCATTCATTGCAATTTCACTAAGTACACTCATAACTTGGAAAATGTTATTTGACCCAAAGTTCAACATAGACTTCTTATTACACCACTTCATGTATATCACAGTTGTCAGTTTTCATATCCTGGCCACATGCGGTGGGGTAATAAGATGGCTATGCTGCCAATTTGGTCCCTGTTGTTCTATGAATGGAAGCACAGTGCCCATCCACAATGACATACATATACACATATATGGAGGGATGGGCGTACAGGGTCCAAAGGGCACTGCACTATCACAGGCAAATAAGGCTATGATTACACTATCTCAAAAAGTAAGGAGAATCTTTGCAAAAAACTATGTTAATGCATCAGTTAGGGTTGAGGATGAAGCAACAAAAGTGGGAAATATGATGTTAGGGTTTCCAACCATAACACCTCACCCCACCTGCACACATCAACAGGTGTCTGGGGTGTGCCTTGGGGTCATCAGCCCTAATGCTCACCCCATTCTCCTGTACTGTACCCATTGAGTGAATGAAAGAAGGCAAAGGGAGATAGTTAGACTGAGAGATAAGGGTTGGGAGGTAGTGGAAGGGGATCAGGAGAAGGCAAACATCCTAAACAGCTACTTTTGCTCCATGTCCATGATGAAAGGGGAGAGGGAAGGAGGTTGGATCTGAGAGAGAGGAAGGGAAATATGGGGAGGGGTGGACACCAGTCCATTCAAAGTAGAGGGGGTACTAAAGGAATTAGCAGGGCTAAAAGTAGACAAGGCCATAGGACACGATGGGGTGCACACCAGAATACTGAGGGAGCTGATGGAGGTGCTAGCAGAGACTTTCCCTTCCTTTGCCAGTTTAGTAACAACTGTAAATGATGCATCAATGACATTTTTTGCAGTGAATTTCCTTACTTTTTCTGATAGTTTACTGTGGAGTGCAGGGTTCCTTGGATCCTGTGCATGACTCCCTTCATAGATGCATGGCAAAATTATCAGCATAGCCATCTAATTACCTGAGCACATGTACTCAGTATAGAAGAGGTTAAATCCCCACCAAAACATAATTATGTGCAAGTGCAATGCCACTGCACACCACAGGTGCGAAAACATATTTTGGCCATGGTTTGAAAAATGACAGCTGTAACATACAAGAAGTCTGTGCTGAAAATCTGAGGTCAAAATATTTTTATGCTTTCTAAAGTTACGAGGAGGTGTACTGAAATTGCAATGAATGGTTGCAACTTAGGCAATTTTTTTTTTTATTTTGACCTCAACATTTTGAACATAGTGTTCTTATGGCCCCACCTCATAAACAGAGGTGTGTGAAGTTGGGAAAATTTGCTCTGCGTAAAAATTTGCAGATTTTTACTTTTCAACAGTTTTCTACACTGCTAAGTACAGGTATGACTTCGATGACTATCGGTGGAATTGAGAAATTTCAAAGTAAAAAACTTCAAAACACATTAAAGTTAACAGTAGAAGTGTCCCAGATCCGTGAAGCTGGAACTTCACCATTGAAGTTCAGCATAAGAAGCAAAGTTTGCAATTTACCATGGGATATGAGGTCACATGTTGCTGAACAGCCAATGAGAAGTCAGTTTTTGGTCATTCTGTGAGTGTAGTGTGTTGGAGAGAGACTTAGAGAGCAGAGTTTGTGCATGTAGCTTAGAATCAAAATCTAAGAACATTATATAAAAGAGCATTTTGGTGGTCAAATTGCTTCAGAACTGTGTTTGTGAGTGCCCTTTGCACACACAGTACTTTTTGTGTTGATTTTCTCCTGTATTCTTTACTTGAAATACTTAGTTTTCTGTTAATAGAGGTTAATAGAAGTAGTGGTTTGATGGCTTGTGTGGGAGAGGGTAGAAACAATTTAGAAGGCACTTCTTGTCTTCAGAACCAAATAAGTGGGCCAGTGCCCTATCTTTCTTAAGAAAAAATCACTGTCTTCCTGACTGTGATTTAGCCAACATGATTGTTGTGTCCCTGCTGGCACACTTTTATTTAGAAAAAAAATCATTATCCTCCTGACTGTGATTCAACCAACATGATTGTTGTGTGTCCATGCTTGCACACCTGTGCTAGGAAAAAAATCACTGTCCTCCTGACTGCGATTTAACCAGAGTGATTGTTGTGTCTCTGCCGGCACACCTTTATTTAGAAAAAAAATCATGTCCTCCTGACTGCAAATTTAACCAGTGATTGTTGTGTGTCCCTGTGTGCACACATGCTAGGAAAAAAATCACTGTCCTCCTGACTGCAAATTTAACCACAATGATTGTTGTGTGTCCCTGCATGCACACCTGTGCTAGGAAAAAAATTAGTGACCACCTGACTGCGATTTAACCAGAGTGAGTTTTGTGTCCCTGCTGGCACACCTTTGTTTGGAAAAAAAATCACTGTCCTGGCTGTAATTTAACCAGATTGACAGTTGTGTTCCTGCATGCACTGAAGAATGATAGGAAAGAAAAGGGCAACTAAAGGGAGAGGCTGTGGAGCAGCCACTAAGAACATTGCTCAATTTGTGGTCCCTAATAGTGGTGCAGGAACCAAAAACATGTCACTGAGAGCAGAGGGACAGCATTCAGATAACTCTTTGGCAGGCAGTAGCAGTAGTAGCAACATAGTTTGTCCTGGTGTTGGCTTTTCTGCCTCTAAGTTTTTCTCTGCTGAATCAGTGGCAGACATGGTGATGGATTTGTCAATGTCAAGTGACACAGTGACATGAAGCAGCAAGCACCACCAACAAACAAACAACTGTGGGTCTGGAGGTGGTTGGTTTTGAAGTACAATTTAAAAGTGGTGCTGTTGATGATGGTGGGTTGGAGGTGGATCCTGATAATATGTGTCCAGTCGCAGTAGGTGAGGGTGAGGTGGTACATGTGGAGCAACATGAGGATGCCAGTCATGAAGAGGAGGTGCTGGTGCCTGTCACAGAGTCTGTTGCTACTCAGGAGGACAGACTTGCAGAGGATGATAAGAATGCCAACTTTTTGTAGATTATGATGTGGGTGATGTGTCAGATGACACAGATCCCTCATGGAAGCCTGAAAAGAAAAGGCCAAAACAAGGTGCCAGAGAACATGTACAGTATTTCCTGTTGCACTAACTGCTCTAACCACCACAGAAAATGACCCTGTATTACTGTTTCTCCCATGTTTCCATTTTTCCAGTTACCCTGCAACATAACACAGAGCAGATCATCTCCTTTGCTATCCCAGTCACCTTGGCACCAAGTAAATACAAGGCCCAATAAATCCCTAGTGTGGGATTTTTATGTACTGGACCAATTTGATGAGACAGTGGCAATTTGCCAACTGTGTCAAATTCTAGTAAGTAGGGGTAAGAAGGGTAATCACCACAGCACAGGTGGGCAACATACACACATTAAAAACAGGCACCCAGTTCAGTGGCATCAACACTAGAAGGCAACCAGTACCAGTGGTTCCAGTCCATCCAAATTAGCTGGCAATGTAAGCCAAATACACCCGGCACTACATGAGAGAGATGGAGGTTCAGGTGAGGAGGAGGACAGCTATCTGGTACTGGATGAAAATAATTCTGAAGTGGACCAAGTAGTGGTTCAGCAGCTACGACTACCATCCCAAGTCAAAGTGTGGTCGCTACTCCAGTCATGAAATAATAAAAAGTGCCGAGGTGTGTTGTGCAGCACCTATGAGTACAGTTGGCAATCCCCAATCAAGGAGCACCCCATTAATGGCACAATGATGAGGCAAGCTGTTTGGCACACCACCAGGTGCATCATGTGGCAAGCAAACCATATCCATCTTCTCAGATCCAGCAACTCAAGTATCCAGCAACAGCAGGCAGCAGCACAGACACATTCTGGAAAGTACTGTACCTCAAATTATAACAACAGCAACAGGAAATACTGACTATTACATCAGGCACAATTTACACTGAAAATGCCCAAACCTCCATCAAAGGTAAATGAAATAATAATTTCCTTGCAAGGTGTAATACCATGGATACAGCTGGATAGTATTCATCATGGCCCTGGGTTAGTCATTCATCATCATTTGCTTGTGAAATCTAGTGTTGTGCGAAACTGAGAAATTTTCATTATGCAAAATACTTCACAAAATTTACGCATTTTGTGAAATATTTTGCAGGTGCGTAATGTGACATTTTACCCAAAAATAGCAAACTTTCACCTGAAAAGTGTAAAATTTTGCCTAGAAATTGCTAAATTTCACCCAAAAATGGTGACATTTTGCCACAAAATGCAAAATTTCACCATTTTCAGTTTTGCATTTTGCGCCCACAAAATAGTTTGCGAAATGTACGAATATCACAAAATATTTTGCACAGTGAAATTTGCTGATTTTACAGCAATTTTGCTGGTGAAATTGTATTTTGCAACATCTCTAGTGGAATCCAGCCCCTCACTGGCAAAAATTACAGGCACAAAGAATACCCATAATGAAGAAGAGCCGAGACAGTGATTTACAATCAATGTATCAGTGGCATAGAAGCAAGGTCCCCCCCAAAAAATACTTGGTTGGCAAATGTGAATCAAAACAACATCTATGTTGTGCCTGTCTGGCAGCAGCAGCAGTATGATATCATCAGCACCCATAACTGAAAATGAATGAAAGAGCAGTACGAACATACTGTATTAGCCTTTGACCGGGTACCTGAAACCCCTCCCCCCATTATAAAGAAATAAAAACAATACTTACCTTTGCACTATGTGTCAGTATCATAATTACAGTTCCACGGTGAGCAAGAGTCTATCTCTGCAACAGCAGCAAAGCACCCTTTCCTAAGCTATATGCCTTCCATTCTCACTGTCAACACAGCAACTTGATATTTGTGTTGTGTTACTTGGATGGGATGATAAAAGCTCAGCCTTGCACAACCTATGCAGAAATGTTTAACTTCTCTTCAATTTTTCTTTTTAAATTCAAGAAACATTATTGAACTTTGTTGGAAGTGAAACACAAAAAATATGGAGGGTGCATGAAGTCATAAGCATACATCACATCAATAACCAGCAGAATACTTGTTAAAGTAATTACATCTGGATATCCAGCAATTATATAAAATGGTTACCTAAAACATGCAGGCTTTCCAACCAAGCTGTAGTCATAACAATTCAATCCCACCTCTCCACATCCACCCCAACAATGACCCTTCCTCCTCTTCCCCTTTCTCCAGAAGCTTGGGTATCCCGGGTAGAACCCAGTTGATAACAATTAGATCACTTCAAAGGAGAGTTGTCTCAATCATAAAAAAGGGAGAAATATGTATCACATTAGTATGTAGATTCATGACATGATGAGATCTAGCCCTTCTCAGGAGTATGAAGTGTGAGAGCCATAAGTAATAAACTATAAATGATGAGTGATAAGTAATGAGTAGCGAGTAGCTGATCATCACCCAGTGTACAGGATCAACAATGTAAAGAGGGATTCCCATACGTGAATATATTTCTTATGGGAATGCAACATACTTGCAGTAATACATTTGGCCTGTAGCACAAAAAGAAATTCTCGGTACCATTCCATATAAGTACAGTAGGGATAGCCTGGTCATACCAGTGTTCAAAAATAATCTTTTTGGCACAGGCCGATTTTAAAGTAATATGTGGTTTCTGATTACCAGTTAAAGCCTTAGCAAAATCCCACAATATACAGATTTCAGGAGTGAAAGCCTGGTCAAGCCTCAGTAGGGGTCCATCCGATGTCTAATATCTTCCCAAAAAGGCATACCCTTTTCACAGTTCCAGAGAATGTGAAACAATGACCCCAGATCCCTCTGACATCTAGTACATATGTTCGAGGCCAACCTACCTATCCTGTGAAGCTTAATTGGGTGTAGAAAATGTTATGCAATATTTGAAATTGTGGAATGGTATATATCCCATTTGATATATTCACATACTCCTTCCAGATGCGAGACCAATTATGGGGCTCTTGGGGAGGAAGAACCTGATCCCAAGAGTAAAAGAATGCATGCTCCCTCTCAGGAAAGAGGTCCCACAACCATGCATGAAAGAAGGCTATGGCATGAGAGATAGGGATGGCCAATATCAGGGGGAGCAAGACATTTCCATATTCTCTCGACCAGACACCCGTATCAAAATATTGGAATAGCATGTGTCTAAGTTGCAAATATTTAAAGCACATAGACGTAGACAAGCTGAATTTTTGTTGAGCCTCCTTAAAAGTAATACATTTGTTGACAGACAGTAATTGATCAACTGACAAGAGCTCCAGAGAGGGCCAGGTCATCTGAGTCAGCACCTTCCCAGCAATTTTTAAATTCTGATTTTCAAGGATGGGCTGGGTAACATCATGATAGGGATCTAAAGCTAACAAATGACATACAGTAACTGGTTGTAGGCATAAAGAGAATAACCAACAGGAGTATCCTTCAAAAGTTGGGAATCGTCTTAGGGGGAATGCACAGCAGGGCATGAAGGCTCAGATCAAAGGGATTGCACAATGAGCATTCAAGGTCCAGCCACTGGGGAATGTAAGCAGAGTCCAGGCCCTTCAGGGCCAGACAAAAGCATAAAGAAAGTCGGGAACAATGTATGGTCAGGTAGTAACAATAAACACTGTGGACTTTCAGCCCACTGGCCTCTTTAGATCCCATTAACTTTGCCAGAGCTCTCCAAGGCAGCCTCCCCTGCCAAAGAAAGTGAGAGAAAATTCTGTTGACCTGGAGAAACCATGCTTTGGGTAGGGTCAGGCCAAGCGTAATAAGAGGATACAAAATTCTTGGCAGGACATTCAAAAAGGATATTTACATGACCCCATGGTGACAAAGGTAGCAAGGATCAGTGATTAAGGTTATTTTAAATTTGTGTAAGCACTTGGTCCAGATTGTATCTTTTAAGCTTAGATGGATCAGTACTAAGGTACGGTCCCAGATATTTTAATTTGTCTTTAACCCAAAGAAGGCCTAGGTGCTCCACACTAGCATGATGAGATGCAACATTCAAGGGCAAAAGTTCTGCTTTTGAGAGGCTGAGTTTGTAGTTAGAGAGATCGCCAAAATGGGTTATAACATCTAAGACCTCTGGTATAGAGGTGGAAGGAGATGCAATATGTAGTAGCATGTCATCTGCATAGACAGACAACTTATATTGTGAGGGGCTTAGGGATATACCCTGAACTCACAGGGAAAGATAAATTTTCCTAATTAGGGGTTCAAGGTATAAATTAAACAAAAATGGAGATAAGGGACACCCTTGGTGAGTTCCCTGTTGCAAGGGGAAGGAATTGGACAGAATCCCATTACAAAAAATGCACGCTGTGGGACTAGTGTAGAACACTGTAAGCCATCTAATGAATTCAAAAGGGAATCCATGTCTAGGGAGCAGGTGGAACACATAGTCCCAAGACACATTATCAAAAGCTTTTTCTATGTCCAGGGAAGCCAGAACTGATGGCATGAAAGAGTCCCTGGATGCGGAGATAAGATACAGGAGCTTCTGGGAATGATCTGCAGACAATCTGCTTGAGACAAAGCCCACCTGCTCCTGACTAAGAAGACAATCCCATACAGAATTTAGCCTAGTGGCTAAATTTTTTGCCTGGATTTTTAGATCCATGTTAATTAAGGATATAGGTCTGTAATTAGACACTAACAAGTGACCACCACCTAGTTTAGGCAGGACTACTATGGTGGCAGCCATAAGAGGAGTCCAAAAGGCCTTGTGAAAAATATACTGGAATAGATCAAGGAGATATGGTGCCAGCAATTCCTTATATTTCTGGTAGAACTTTGAAGAAAAGCTGTCCAGGCCAGGGGACTTATCTGGGGCTAAATAGTCAATTGCTGTAGTCACCTCCACCAGAGTCAAAGGAGCTTTCAACAAGGTGACCTGAGCATGATCTAACACAGGTAGGTCCACATCCTGAAGGAAAGTATTCAAGGTGGAATGGTCAAAGGGGTCCAAGGGAGCCGCGTAGAGGGAATGATAGAAAATTTTGAAATCACGAAACAATATCTCTAGTGGAAGTAAGTAAATGGCCATAGTCCAATCAGATAGATGGAACAATCCTGTCTGCTTGTTGACTACATAAGCACAAGGTGAGAAGCTTTCTGGCCTTTTCCTTCTGATTGAAATACTGAGCTCTGGTCATTAGGAGATGTTCATCTCTCTCTCCAAGAAAAGTATTATATTTCACCTGAAGAGCCTCAAGGCACTCCCTGTCTGAAGCTGGGGAAGAATCCAAAAGCTGCCGCTCAGCTGCCTGGATTTGTGGCAGAAGGAAGGCTGTGACTTAAGAGAGTTCCCTTTTCCTTCTGGTTGCCAGTCCTATAAATTCACCCCGGAGTGCACATTAAAAGAGCACCACAGAATATCAAGTTTGGACATTATGGGTGAGCTAAAAGTAAAAAAGTCAGAGATGAAGAGCTGTAGCCTCTAAGCTAGCTCTGGGAACTTTGAAAGTTGATTATTAAGGGACCATGTCTTATCCTGTACCAGGGATGGGGCAAGGTTAACCTATAGAAGAAATGGGTGATGGTCAGACAGTACATTGGTGCTATAATGGCTTAAAAGAATACCTGGCAATGCTTTGGCGCTCAATAAAAGAAATCAACTGAGAAAAATAAATTATGTGGGATGGAGTAGAAAGAATATTCTTTCAAGTCTGGATGCAGGATTCTCCAAGAGTCTATCAACCATAATGAGTCCATGAGGTCTTGCATGGCAAATTGACTCGATATAAGAGGTTGACTACATCATGAGGTCCTATCTAAATCATTGTCCAGCACCACATTCCAATCCCCTGCAAGTATCACAGGAAGAGAAGCCCATTGAGACAGAATGGGGGTCTGGGAGAAAAAGAAGGGTCCTACATAGTGGATCCATAGATTGATCCCAGAATCACCTCCAGATGTCCCAACAGTGCTCTTACAAAATATATCTACCTTGTCAGTCACCGACCTCCTGAAGAAGATGGAATAGATCTGGACACCAAGATGACCACCCTCACTTACAAGAGTCCAGTCCAGAACCAAACACCTGACCAACCCAGGAACATCGTAAAGAGGGTACCTAAGCTGGAGGAAGGTGGGTTTATTGCACAAAGCCATGTTGACCTGCAGCTTGCAGAGATGCAGTAATGTTTTAGTACATTTTGTCGGTGATTGGGCTCCTTAAATATTCCATGGGCAATACCAGAAATTATGCACCATAACGCCATGAAAAGTGCAAAGAGTGTCAGAAGGATGCATATATATCATGGGAAAAGCCCCATACTGCATACCACATACCAGCCAGCTTCGGAAGAAATACCCCAACCCTCCCCACTTCCCACCCAACCCACCACCACAGTCTTTGCACCTGTAAACAGTACCCAAAGAAAAAAAATCAACCAGTTAAAATCCTTATATTCTTTAGCCCCCACCCCACACCCAAAACTCCCTCCCATCAACCCTATTACCCCATGCAGCCCATTCCCCCTTAGCCCACTCTACCCAAAACAAACCACAGACCTCCAAAGAAGAATGTCTGAAATACAATCCAGCAAAGAGACATCTGCCCACCCCATCTATCCCCCTCTAACCCACAGAACTGGTGCATGAGATTCCAAGCCGACACAGCCCCAAGCCTCATTCATCCAGCTCTCCTCCACCCCACACATTCCTCTACAACAAAGTACTTGTCATCATAAACAAAATAGTATAAGTAACATCCAAGATGACATAGCTTTCCCCACCCCAACATAGCATTAAACCATGCATAACAGAGTTTAAAACAGGTAACAAACCATAACTCTATTAAAATACAAAGCTGAGAAAAATTAGTAACTATTTACTGTTAACTGTGCCCCAAACAGGACTTGAAGATTTCCTTAAAAAACAAAATCACCCACCATAAAAACTATAACTCTTACCCTCTATAAGTGATATTTATACAATGCTTCCCAAAACTAAATAATTATGTATAAAGTCACTGGCTATCACAGTCCTTGCAGCATATCTGAGTTCCTCAAGACCCTGCAACTATAACATACACATGAAATAAGCAAATGTTGTATTGTCCCAGGCCCAGAGCCCAGGTAGAATCCTCCCTCCACAAAAAAAGACACTGAGAGGAGGAGCCACCTGCATGAGAGCCCCAGACATAAGTCACCCATGCAATCCTCAATGCCATCCTATGTTTGAACTCCGATGTAGACCTCAGTCACTCCCATAGACAGCAGCATAACTCCTGAGGAGTAATATCCCTGGTACTGTCAAAATTGTCCCAAATGATGAGCCAGGAAGCCAAAGGGAGTAAGGGAGGCAAAAGAAATGATCAGTGAAGGCTGTATTCAGATCTGGGCATGTTAAAAGTGGGAGCCTACCGAAACGGCGACTCACTTGCGGAGCATACCCAGATGGCGAGGGAATAGGAAGGGTGACCGGATGGGGAGGGTTCATGAATGGTGACAGGATGTCACTTCACATACACATGTATGGAGAAGTGAGCACACTGTGCAAGGGCCGGAAGGGTTTGTGAGGGGTGGTGCAGCAGTCAGCCGCCAAGCTGGCTCCATAGTGTGGTGGGGTGAGTGCTGGCCTGGGGTGGCTGGGATGCAGGGTTCGGGTCTGGGTACAGGGATGTTTTGTTGTGCCCAGCCCGAGTAGGTGAATTTTTTTTTCGCTGTTGCACTCCCCTCTGACATGCACACCTCATGGGGTTGAAAATCTAATAGTGGGTGGTGCGGAGGAGGCTGGTGCAGCCTTTAAAAGTAATTATAAAAGGGCCTGAGAAATGGAGCTTCTGATTGGCTGCAAACATTCTAACAGCCTTATGTTAATCTTTTATTAACATACATGTAGAGCTTAACCATATGCTGAACAAGGTTTAACACTGTTTAAAAACACTTTTATTATAATAGATAAAACTCCCAGGGATTATGTTAATGGTCAGTTAATCACCCTCTGAGATGTGGCTTTCGGCTGCACCTTGTGCGCCACAGTACACCCCTAGAAGGTGATTAATAGACCATTAACATAACCCTTGGTCATGCCTTATTGCTTAAAAATTACTATTCCTTGCACTGTTCTCTCTGTCATCAGGTTGAACATCACCAAAATTTAATTTTGGTGATGTACTACGTCATAAGGGACGATCACCATTCAGCGATCTCCTTATGACATAAAACCAAATGAGAACCTTCAAGTTTGTTGAGGATGCTGAATAACTGAGCAGGCATCTGCTTGAGTCAAGAAGATGACCGATGAAACAGGAAAGCCACAGAGCACAACATCAGACATTGCAGCAAAGGCTGGAGCAAGTGAAGAAGATGTCCATAACACTGGGAGCAGTGAGGAACTGTCCTGTAGGAGGAATCCTCCTGTAGACCAGGAAAAAGCATAACACAGGGCAGGCAGAAGGAAGGTGTCAGATCCCAAGATACTCCTTCGCCAGAAGTCATCACAGTAAAGGTAAGGGAGAGGAGACAGGGCCAAACAAGATTAGATAGTCCAAAAAAACAGCTGTACACAGCAGGGAGACCAATGATCAAGTGAGGCATAAGGAAACCAGAACAACCAACAGCTGATTGGTGGTCCAGGCGGTGATACATGGCCCAAAGGGTCTCCAGGTCTCATCATGCCTTAAAAAGGTCTGGCAACAGTTTCTTAAGAGACTGAGTGGTTGAATCCACTGCATCATAAGTATGCCATGTACCTTGGAGCATGACTTGCAAGCGTGCAGGATATAACATTCTAAATGTTATCCCGGCAGCAATAATCATTCTTAGCCACCATGGGGTGTAATGCCGCATGCTTCTGATGGGTTCCCGCTTGGAGGTCCTTGTGATTCGTAACTTTGTGCCCTCCCATAATATGTCCTTAAGGTCCTGAATCTTCTGCAGTACATGCTGCTTTTCTAAAAAATTCAAAAGCTTGAGCTTGAAAGGACGGGGAGCTGACTGGAGGCTTCAGGCAAATGGAATGATGAGCCCGCTCCACTATGTAAATTGGGCCATTTGAAGAGGGCCAGTGATCTGTTTAATAAACTCTGGGCAAAAAGGATTGGTGTGGCCCCTCCCTTGCCCACAGGAAGCCCAAAAGACCACTAAATTGTTATGACAGCTTCTCCCCTGAAGATCTTCGATCTTGGTTTCCAAATTAAGAGGTTTATGCCACAGTTGGGTTGTTTCAGATTAACAGCCATCTCTCCATTTTTCTAAAGAAAAGGACCTTGCTTCCAGATCCCCAACCCCTCTATTGAGATTTCCTACATCCAAGCGAAGTGATTTAGACTCCTCCATAAGTTCTTTAAGGGCATCTCTAAAAGGCACAAATTCATGTAAGAATCTGTCCCTCGAAAGTGTAGTAGGCACCACAATTAGAGTTGCTCCCATGCTGGGTCCTGATCCGTGGGCCTTCAGCGGTTTGGTATTCTTGTACAGTGTCTGCGGTGGTGTATGGTGGGGGCTAGCTGGCTTCATTTTCTCTTTGGATATAGTGGCAGAAAATGAATCAGACTGCAGCAATTCACTCTAAAGATGTTCTTCAACAGATTTTCTTCACTTCCAGTGAGGTAAGGCAACCATGCAGTAATAAAAGAAAGACACAAAGCACATTTTCTTGACCTGGAAGGACACTACTTCTTTATTCAGCTGTGAGCTGTGTGAGAAATTTTATATTGCACTTGATATCTGCAACAAACGTGCACTTTTGCTTAATTCTGTGGGAGGTAAAACTAACTACCCTTGGTAATTGCTTTTTATTCACATATTTATTTAGTGTTTAACCAAGAAGGGGCTTGCAAACTCTGTTTATCTTGTTAGTAACTTCAGAAGGATTTAAATACTGCATTTGGGTGGATCCTTGAAGGTAGCTAGATTGTCTACTAGGATTTTCTGACAGTTAAACTATTTTTAAATGAATTACAGGTGGCTGAGGAGTTGAAAAAGAAGCTTGCAAACTCTGCTTATCTTGGAAGTAACTTCATAAGTGTTTGAATACTGCATTTTGGTTGTCCCTTAGGGGTAGCTGGATTGACTACTAGGATTTTGGGAAAGAAACTATTTTTAAATAATTTACTGGTGCGTAGGAGTTTGTGATAGTTAAACTATTTTTAAATAAGTTACTGTGGTTAAGGAGTTGTCATAGAAAAACCTGCAGTGTGAAACAGGAAAAGACAGTCTTTCAAGCAACAGAAGGAGGTGGATCTAGGTTTATGTTTGTTTGTTACAATTCTTAACATTTTCAGTGCAGGAGGAGTTTAAAGCACAGCTGACTTATTTTGGGGCTGACAGCTTTCAGAGCACAAACCACCAGGCCTGTTTTGGGGCTGGGGAGGTTTACCTGTGTCTGACTTGGATGTGTGGATTTTTCTCTGTTTGATTAGCAGGGTATTTTCTCTGTCAAATTGTTGTGTAGGGCATCTTGCTGACAGGAAGGCACTCATTGCAGTGGTGGGTCAGAGCTTTTAGCTGATTGTTTAGTGAGGGCACAGTTTAGGCCCAACCCCTTCCCACCCTCACCCCACCCACCCCTGGAAATAGTTCCTTTATACCTGGGGTTCTGACATCATTTCCTCAAGAGTGCAAGGTGCATGTCACTGTCATATCCTCTAGCACACTGCACTGACAATATAAGCATACACATTGTATAATATATATATATATATATTTCTATATTACAAACCAATCACACACACACACACACACACACACACACACACACTCACAAAAATGTAGTGCAATGTAATGGCTGTGGGGCAGCAGTCTTCCAGGGAGTCTTTCTGGAGGCTGAGAGATGCTGCCCTATTTGCAGACAACTCTCTGCCCTGAGGGAGGAAGTTGCCCGTCTTCAGGCCACACTGGACAGTAATAAGGGAACCTTCCCCCAGGCCACACTGGACAGTAGGAAGGGAACCTCCCCCATCCAGGGAGCAACAGAGCCACCACCACTACCTCAGAGGTTGTGAAGAAAGCACAGCAGTTGGACCACAGTGGGCTCAGGGAGGGTGAGGATGGTGGAATAAAGGCACACCCAGTCAGTTGTTCCACACCACAATCCATACACCATTCTGGGGAAGCATAGCTCCCCTATGGATGTACCCATAGAGGAGACTAAGGAGGCTGAGGACTACTGTCAAAAGGGAGTGCCACAGGAAGGAGGCAGAGGACACCACAAGGAAAGGAAGCTGCTCCTGGTGGGGGACTCAATTATTAGGGGGATAGAACTAGGGGGAGCAGGGAAAACTGAAGTAAGGTGCCTGGCTGGTGCCATGGCTTGGAGAGACAGGAAGCGCATCCTCAGGATCACGAGAAAGCAGCACGGGAGTCTGAGCTGGACGCCATTGTCCACCTAGGGACAAATGACTTGGCTAATCATGAGATTAGAGCAGTGCAGAAGGACTTTGTAGAATTGGGAGGGGCCTAAGACAAGTAGCACACACAATATCCTTCTCTGAGGTGCTGCCTGTCAATGGCATGAGGAGGCAGGTACTTTGCACCATGCAGTTTAATGAATGGTTGAAAAATGGTGTGTAGCACAGGGGTTTGGCTTCATTGGGGATTGGGGTTCCACCTGAGGACACTAGCCTATACTGGCAGGATGGTCTGCATCTGTCCAGGAAGGAACAAGTCTTTTGAGCAATCAGTTTAAATGCTTCATTGGCAAGCTTTTAAACTAGTCAAGGGAGGAGGCACTGATAAGCAGCAGAAAATCCCAGCCTTTCCCTACAAAACAGGGTACTAAATGAGAAAAAGACCGAGGTAGAACGGTCAGTGGGGGATGCTGCAAAAGAAGGTAAAGCCATCAAAAAATGGAGAGCAATGAGTACCAATGCCCGTAGTCTGAGTAACAAGCTTCCTGAATTAGTGGTCTTGATGGAGGAGGAATATCTGGATATAGTGGCAGTCACAGAAACATGGTACACACAAAACCATGACTGGGACATAAACATACCAGGACACACTATCTACAGGAAGGACAGGAGGGAGGGTAAAGGAGGAGGAGTAGCTCTTTACATAAGGGAAGGAATCAAAGCAACAGAACAAAAGGGAAAACAGGGAGGAGAAGAAGCACTGTGGGTAAATTTGGAGACCGGCAATGGCACCACAATCCGCACAGGGGTTGTATACAGACCCCCCTTCTCAGGGGGAGGAAATGGACAAGGAAATGATAGAAAGAATACTAAGAATGGCAGAAAAAGGGGAGATATTGCTGATAGGTGATCTGAATATGCCAGATGTTAACTGGAGTGCAGTTGCAGCAGCCACTTCAAAGAGTGGAGTTATTCTAGATGCCCTACAAGGGGCATGCCTTAGACCACTAGTATTGGAGCCCACTCGAGAGGGAGCAATCTTAGACCTGGTTCTCTCAAATGGAGATGAAGAGAGGATCACAGATGTAGAAGTGGGTAGCCATCTGGGAACTAGCGACCATCGAACAGTATGGTTCACAATAAACACAGCAATAGAGTCAAGCCATACAAAGGCAAAAGTACTGGACTTTAGGAGGGCTGACTTTGCCAAAATGGGTGAGTGCCTAAGGAATGCACTAGCAAATGGGCAGGAAGGAGGGGTGGAAGAACAATGGGGAATAATAAAAACTGCTATCACAGAGGTAACAAGCCTTTGTGTGAAGCAAATTAACAAAATGAAATGATGTAAGAAACCACTATGGTTCTCAAAGGAAGTGGCAGTGAAGGTTCAAGAGAAAAAGAAAGCATTCAGGAAGTACAAGGAATCACAGAAGGAGCAGGACAGAGAACTGTATCAGTTAAAGCAAAAGGAAGCTGGGAAGGCAGTCAGAACAGCAAAGGCCCAAACCGAGGAAAAGATAGCCAACTCAGTTAAGAAGGGGGATAAAACCTTTTATAGGTACATCAAGGAGTGAAGGAAGACCAAGGGAGGGTTAGTGAGGCTTAATAAAGAGGAGGGAGGGTGGGCAGAGGGTGACTGTGAAAAGGCAGAGATACTAAACAAAAATTTTTGCTCAGTATTTACAAAGGAAGTGGGGGAGGTACCTAAAACAAACAGTAGAAACACTCTGGATACAGAAGTTGATACCAGCCCATTTACAGAAGAAAGGGTTCTGAAAGAACTCTTAAAACTGAAGGTGACAAAGCAATGGGGCCTGATGAGTTCATCCCAGAATTCTAAAAGAACTAAGGGTAGAACTAGTGACACCACTGACTACCCTCTTTAACAAATCATGGGAGGATGGGGTGGTACCCGAGGACTGGAGAAGGGCATGTGATTCCCCATCACAAAGTGGGAGCAAGGCAGAAGCAGAAAACTACAGACCTGTTAGTTTAACCTCAGTGGTAGGGAAAAGATGATCACTTGAAGGAAAGAATTGTTGAGTATCTAGAGGCCAGAGGGGCTCAGGACCCAAGGCAGCATGGATTCACAGCGGGAAGGTCATGCCAGACAAATCTGATAGATTTCTTTGACTGGGTGACCAAAGTAGTAGATCAGGGAGGGGCTGTGGACATGGCCTACCTAGACTTTAGCAAGGCATTTGACACAGTCCCACACAAAAGATTAATTTACAAGTTAGCCAGCCTGGGAGTGGGTCCCAAGATGACAGCCTGGGTAAAAAACTGGCTGGAGAATAGGACACAGAGAGTAATAGTAAATGGAGTCCACTCTGAAGAAAGGGGGGTTACTAGTGGGTTACCGCAGGGTTCAGTATTAGGACTGGTCCTCTTCAATGTCTTTATAAGCGACATTGCAGAGGGACTGGAAGGAAAAGTATGTCTCTTTGTAGATGACTCAAAGATCTGCAACAGAGTTGATGCACAAGGTGGGGTTTAAAGGATGAGAAGGGACTTGGCAAGGTTAGAGGAATGGTCAAATGTGTGGCAGCTTAGATTTAATGCTAAGAAGTGCAAGGTAATGCACCTGGGAAACAAAAACCCAGGGGAAGAGTACACAATGGGGGGTGAGATACTAACAACAACAAAAATAGAAAGAGACCTGGGGGTAGTCATATAAGATGAGCTAAAGGTGGGCAAGCAATGTGAGAGGGCAGCAAGGAGGGCTGGGGGGATACTGGAATGCATAGGGAGAGGCATCAGCAGTAGAAAACAGGATGTTATTATGCCTCTGTACAGACAGTTGGTGAGACCCCATCTGGAGTACTGCATGCAGTTCTGGAGACCCAATCTCTGCAAAGACATAGACAGGATGGAGGCTGTCCAGAGGAGGGCAACTAAAATGGTGCAGGGTCTGCACCGGAAGACATATGAAGAGAGACTTAAGGAGCTGAATATGTATAGCCTCGAGGAAAGGAGGGAGAGGTGGGACATGATAGAAACTTTCAAGTATCTCAAGGAATCAACAAAGTCCAAGAGGGTAGCATCTTTCAAAAAAGAGGTGTGCAAGAACAAGGGGGCACAATTTGAAGATAGAAGGGGGGCGGCTCAGAGGTAATTTAAGAAAGTATTTTTTCACAGAGAGGGTTGTGGATGCATGGAACGGCCTTCTGGAGGAAGTTGTGGAGTCAAAAACAGTGGTGGAATTCAAGCATGCATGGGACAGTCATAAGGCAATTCTAGGGGGTGGAGGTAGGAAGAAGTAGACTGCTGGTTAACTAGGATCTGCAGCTTATCCATTAGGTAGGGAAATGGGCAGACTGGGTGGGCCAAGCAGTCCTTATCTGCTGTCAAAATCTATGTTTCTATGTTTCAATGTACTAGCAGGGTAGGATGGAGAGCCGTTGAAGAGCAGCTACTCAGTCCAGAGCATCACTTGACTCCTCTCCTTTTCAATTTTTCAGTGTTGTTTTTCCCAAATTCTATGTGTGGTGCAACAGCAGTATTTGGCAGAAGGAATGTGGTTTATCTCTGGGGATACAACTTTTCATGTCTGACAGGCATAGAGGTGGCAGCAGTGTGGTGGTGTGGTGGAGGCATGCCCTCAGCTCATAACTACCAGAACCATGTTTATCTTCCCTTGCAATTACTGTGTACAATACGTGACACTGTGAATAGTGAGAGGACACATTTATTTTTATTTATTTATTTTTTGTTGACCGGGTAAGTGCACTAGACAAATTCTGCCTATTTTCAGGCATGACCCTGGAAGGGATACAGAAGAATGCCAACTGACCTTGAACCAGATTAAGTTGTTGGTATTTTTTAGGAATGGGGAAATTTGACCAAGACACTGGGGAATTTTCCCTCACTTTTCGAGAAGTGCCATGGGATCTTAAACGTCCACCTGAACTACCACCAGAACAGGCAGATGGGACCTTGGTTTAATGTGTCATCTGAAAGATGACACCTCAGGAGTCTAGCACTCCCCTCATGATGCACTATAGTGTCAGTATTGGGATTTAACCCAAGTGCCTGTTGTGGGGATAGAACTCACAGCCTTCTGATCTCCTGGCCTCAGAGGCGAATGTTCCACCTGCTGAGCCACTGACACTGACTCACTACAAACATGAATTACTACAAACAAAAGGAAGGAAAGAGGTTCATGTGTAAAGATTAAAGAGAATATTTAAGATTTTGGCAATGGCTTTTAAGATACAGCAACAGTCATTTGGGCCCAGAAAGGAATTTTTCATTAAGTCCACTACAGAAGGAAGAGATGAAAAATTGTGCTGAGCAGATAGCCAGTTGAACTCTTCCACTTCCTGGTCAGTCGTACCCCACCCCTCTCTCAGTTGTTTTGTGATCTCTAACCAGGCAGCGAGAGGGATGTGCCACATGGAAGTCAAGGAGGACATTTTCTGAACTGTTTGATGCTGTATATATTGTACTAAAGGAGCTTTTGATATAAATGAAAGTCACTGTCCAACTAACAGTTGGGCAATGACTTTATTTATAACAAAGGTTGCTTTAACATACATAAAACTGTTTCAAAATTTCATCCATTGACTTCTATGTGCACTACCCTGTGTTCTGTCTGGTTAGACATCACAAACTGCCTGAGCATGGAGTGGGGATGGCAGGTCAGCAATTGAAGAGGTTGCCTGACCATCTGTTCAGCACAATTTTTGATCACTTCCTCCCATAGTTGATTTAAGGAAAACATTCCTTTCTGTGCTCAAATGGCTATACCCAGAAGAAGATAATGAGCTACTGTATTTAAAATGCCATTACGAAATCTTAGACATTTTCTTTTAAGAAGACACAGAATGAGAAAGGGACAGACCATGGTTATCTCTAGAAGTGGGGAAAGTTGCAATTCCACTTTCGCAGAACTTCCACGAAATTTCACGAACATTTTTGGAACTTCCGCCATGATGAAATTGGTATCTTCAGTGGATTTTTGCCAATTTTCATGTACATTTTTGCAGAACTGCAAAATAATACATTTAACTGTGGAATTTATTCCATCCACAGTTTAATGTATTATTTCAAAGATAACTCATTAAAAAACCTTGCCCTGGTGGTGTCTAGTAGTCTCCCCACCCGTCGTTGGCAGGTCCCATGTGAAACTAACATCCTCCTCTCCTCACCCTGGTGTCTAGTACCCCCCCAATTGCTGGGCCCATATATAAAAAACAAACTCCAATCCCTGATGTGTAGTGCCCCTCTGCACCTGCCGATTGCGGGTCCTATTCATATATAAAAAAAACTCCAATCACCATGTCTTGTGCCACACACCCACTGATCATGGGTTCCATGTAAAAAAAAAAACCTCCATTCCTGGTATCTAGCAGATCCCCCCATCCTGGAAGGACCCCCAACCATAACAAAAAAAACCATAATCCGTATTATATCCTGGTGTCTAATGGACCCCCCTCCCTATCCCCGATCCCCTGTAAAAAAAAAACATAATCACAATTCCCTGGTATCTAGTGGACCCCCCACCCAGACAGTTAGTCCCCCACCACTCTGCTACCACCACACCCCAACCTGGAGCAGACCACTGGCACAGCCCTCCTCTCTCCTCCATGGCTAGTAACCCACTGAACTGTCAACAAATGAGCACATTTACACACGTCCTGTGGCTGTGGAAGAGAGAGGAGGGCTGTGCCAGTGGCACACTCCTGGTCAGGGAGCAGGGGGAACAGGGTGGTTGGGGACTAACTCTCTTGGTGGGGGGTCCACCAGACAGCAGCAAATTGAGATTATGTTTTTTACAGGGAATCAGGGCTGGGGGGTGCCGACTAGACACCAGGGAATAATACAGATTATGGAAACAGAACTGAATAGATGGACTTTATTTTTCTTTGTTATTGCTGGGGGTCCTGGATGGGGGGGTCCACTAGACACCAGGGATGGAGTTTTTTTACATGGGACTAGTGATCGGAGGGTGTGGGGCACAAGATACAGTGATGGAGTTTTTTAAATATGAATAGGACCTGTGATCACCGGATGCAGGGTGGGCACTACACACCAGGGATTGGAGGGTTTTTTTTATACAGTATATGGTCCCCACAATTGGCAGGTGGGGTGTGGATTAATGTATTAAACTGTGGGGGGGGGCTCAGAACAAACCACTGACAGTGATCAGTTCTGTGGATTTTTTTGCTGCAGTTTAATACATTGGTCCACAGCCAGTATATCTATTCCACCCTTTTAAAGTGGAATTTCCATGAAAGTTATGAAAATGATTTCTGAACTTTCACGGAAGCAAAAGTCACACTTTCATGGAAATGCCACTGGCAAAATTTATTTTTTGCACACCCCTTGTCATCACAGAAAGGTGAATGCTTAACTGTACATGAGGATAAAATTAAGGGAGTCAGCAAGTGAAAGGATGGAATGAAATATGGACCATGACAACTTATAACAGTGAGCCAAAAAAGTTTAGAAATAAATATTTGACAGTAATTAAAAAGTGAATATAGATTAAGTATAGAAAGAAAAGATTTTTTATAACTTTTTATATATTTTTGGGGGGCAAAGGGTGTACACAATGGGGGGGGTGATAGGGACACAGTATGGAAATAATAAACAACAAATAATAAAATTGCCAATGACACAAAAACACAACATGAGTCATGATGACACCAGTCACACTGTCAGACTCATCACACAGCACTCCTGCTGCTGCTAACTGTGCCAGGACCACCAACGCCACACAGCTCAGACAGGACAGTGAGAATCTTCTCATGACTGGACATTACATTGTCCAGCCACTCTCTCACTTCCTGTGAAACTGATTGATGTACTGGTGCAGCTGTTGCACCTCATCCCACAGTACCACCACATCCCCCTGTGTGGTGGGTGCTGTGGGGTCCATATCACCTGATGCAGCTGTTGCCTGTCTTGTCTGTGGCTGATGACTGCTGTGTTCCTTCCTACAGCCACCATGCTAACTCACAGCAGCATGATGGATCACCTCCCACTGCTCTCCTCCACGACCACGTGCTCCACCCACCTCACGCTCCTTCACCTGCCACTCTGCCAGGTGGTGGATCTGAGGTGTGTCCACTGGCCACTGGTCCCAAGGTGGCTGCCTTGTTTTCCCTGTCTTACAGTGTGACCACAGACCATGCAGATGGCCACAGTTTCATCTGCAGGATCTACATTGAAGAACTCCCACACAACAGATTGCCCAGGGAAGGGGAGAACCAGATGCTTTGATGGCATGGTGCTGGACATTGCCAGTGGTGGTTGAGCTGCTGGGGGTGGCACTGGCAACATTGGGACTCAGGACTGGGGCAGACATCACAGGCTCCTGCTGGGGCTGTGGATCCTGCTGCTACTGCTGCCCTGCTGCTGCAATGGAGCAGTGGAACTCACATCCTGATCTTGGAGGGTCTCACTCACTCCTCTCTCAAATTCTGTCCTGTTGATCCTAATCCCAGCCATCCCACCCTTCCTAATCTCCTTCCCACTTCTCTCCATTTAAAAAAAAATTAAGAAAATGAGAAAAAAAAGGGACACCACAAACACACACACACACACACACACACACACACACACACACACCCTACACTTTCTAAACTAACTAAAGCAAATATGCACTAACATAAGTTTTCTTTGCAAAATAAAGATAAAGATGTCAATGACAGACACAGGAAGGTGAAAATAAAATTAGAAAATGTACAAAATTAAATATTTCAGATAGGATTGGTTTGCTAGGTAGTTCTGAGATCTGTTGCTGTCTGCTGCATCACTCATCTCTGAATTTAGCAATTGCACTGATCCCTGCCTAACTGTGGCCTCCCATGTGACATGCAGGATGTGAATCACATAGCAGACCCTTTTTTCAAGAACTTCAAAGTTAGGAACAAAAGCTGAAGTTAACAGTCAAAGTTAACGAAGTTACATGCAAAGTTTTGTCATTAAAAGGCAATTTCATGAGATTTTTCATGGGGTGAATTTGATGATTTCGAACAAAATTTGCAGGTGGAATAAAATTTCACAACATCGCTACTCATAAACCCTGTAGGTGAAAATGTTCAAATCCATATAAAAATACCATTGTGTGCCACATTTGCGAAAAGACATTTTGGGAGGTTGTGAAAAGTGACAGCTGTACTGCTCATGAGGTGGTGTGAAAAATTGGCTATGTTTAAAATTTGGAGTGAAAATATTACAAATTACCCAAATTACGCATGTGTGTAGGAAAATTTCAATGACCGTGCATAACTCAGCCATTTTTAGGAATTTGTTCACCAGATTTTCAACATAGGCTTTTTGGGACCCCACCTCATGAATAGTTGCACTGTTATTTCATCAGTAAGTCAAAAAAGGTAATCTTGCACAGCAACTGCAGCATTGCATGCCACAGGCACGAAAAAACATTTCAGGCAAGATGTGAAAATTTACAGCTGTACTGTTCACAAAGTGGTGTGAAAAAACAGCTAAGTTGAAAATTTAGAGTCAAAATATTAAAAATCACCCAAGTTATACACGTCCATAGAGAAATTTCAATGAGCATGCATAACTTGCCCATTTTAAGGGATTTTTTCACCAAATTTTAAAAATGGGCTTTCTGGGACTCCACCTCATGAACACTGACACTGACATCTCATTAATAGGTCCCAAAAGGTGGTTCCACACAGCGACCACAAAATCATCTTTCAGGTCTGATTAACGAAACAACAGTGACAGTGCTCATGATGTGGGGTCTCAAAAAGCCCATATTGAAAATCTGGTGAAAGATACCATAAAATGGTTGTAATATCAACATCAGTTCAAAACACCATTCACAGCCATATATACAACACTTATCTTGATTCTTCAGTTCATGGGTTGGGTTTGCAGAGTGCAAACATATCCCTGTCCACAGAAGATGACTGCAAATGACTTCCAGAGGTAAGTACAGGGTAAGGGGGGAGTGTGGGGTGATGGGTGCTTAGTGGGAGAGGGGGAGGAGGATGATGGGGATGTTGCAGGACTGTTTTCTTCTTTTCAGGTTAACTAAATGGGGGATGGTTTTCTTTATGACAAGAACATCATTATAAATATTTGGGGAAACTGGGATTGGGCTCCTCAGTGTCCCACACTAGGGGAAGGGCATACATATATTGGGACACTGGGAGTGGGCTCTCCAGTGACCCATAATGAGGGACCATTTCTGTTTTGAAAAAAATACATCAGGGGACTGATTTGTGGACACTGGGAGTGGGTTCCTACAGTGTTCCACACACTGGTTAGGGGTTTAAATCTATTGGGACACTGGGGTGGGCTCCCCAGCGTCCCACAATGAGGACCATTTTCTTTCTTTAATAATAAATATGTCAGGGGACTGATTTTGGGACACTGAGAGTGGGCTCCCAGTGTCCCACACTGATGGGGTTAATAAATCTGTCAGGACACTGAAGCATGCTTCCAAGTGTCCCACACCACTTGGGGAGGGACACATGAGTCAGGACACTGGGAGTGGGTTTCGGCAAGTGTCCAGCAGACCAACAGGGGGCTTACAGTGCCTACAGGGGATTGGACACCCTGCTGTTAGCAACTAAAGCCCCACCCAGTACTGCTGCACAACAACCGGGACAGTGCCACAATGTGCAACATTTACCCTATGACACCTTGTGAGAGGGCTTTGAAAACAAGATGCCTTCCCACGAAAACAAGCTTGTTTTCACACCACACATCTATTTTTCCCATAGGAAATAATGGGAAAAATAAAAATTTGATAACTTTTGAACGGATTAATATTTTTTCACCAAACCTTCAAAAGGCACATCTGTGAGGCAAAGGCTTTCAAACCCTAAAAATTTCAGCCCAGACACTAAAGCCATTTCAGAGAATCAGCTGTCAAAAGAAATTGAAAAATAAATATTCAAATTTTTCATTTTTCACCACTCTGTATATTCATAAACCACTAACAGATTCACAGGAAATTTGGTGCATCAAGAAATCTGTCCCTAGCAGCACAGCACACCACATTTTGTGCAAATCCATTGAATGGTTGCAAAGTTATTAAAGTACAAAGTTTTAGGCCTAACATTAACATTAAACTGCCCTGCCAACCCTAACTATACTGCGTGCATGTGTGTGTGTATATATAAAATTATAATATATATATTTACATATATATACTGTATATATATATATATATATATATACTGTATATGGTATGAAAAAAGGAATCAATTGTATCAATGGCATTGGACAAACCCCATCAGGTGACCATGCGTATATCTGAGCGTGACTGCACACCTGCACTTTTACCCCCCTCCAAAGCAATTTTGCCATTTTATAAGATAGATAACCCACTCTACAGTATGCTGTCACGCTTTGATATACACATGCCTTAGGTGGCTGACGCACTCGGCCTGCTGCCTCGTGCGTACAATGCACACCAAGGCATGTATATAAGAGCGTGACTGCACACAGAAGAGTGGAATATCTATTACATATATATATGTATATACATATATATATATATATATATATATATATATATATATATATACATTCTATATATATATATATATATATATATTACACAGAGGCCCAGGCGTCCCTCTATAGTTAGGGTTGAGCAGGCAGTTTAATGTTAAACCTGAAATTTTGCACCTTAATAACTCTGCAACCATTCAATGGATTTGCATGAAATTTGGTATGTGCTGTCCCATGGGGCAGATCCCCAATGTGCCAAGTTTTGTTATGATCAGATTTGTGGTTTTGTGCAGTGCATAGTGAATACAGTGTGTTTTTCTACTTTTCGCCAATTTTCATGATTTTTGCTCATCACACTGCACCCACACGCTTTTGGATTTTAACCTTATATTTTAAAGGCAGAAAGAGCTTGCCCAAAGGAACAAGCCAGCATTGGTTTGGTGAAAAAATTATAATCTGATCCAAGGTTATTCAATTTTTTTTTTAAACCTCTTTATTGAAATTTTATTGCAAAATACATACACACACAATGCCCGAAGTAGACACCAGGCCCACACCCCAAAACTGGGTGCGGAAACTATATACATCCCCATAACTATATACAATCACAGTTACCCAATCCAATCGCCATACCGTAGCTCCCCAACACACTGTGGTGGACTAAAAATGCATGCACTACACTAGACCCAATTCAAGGCCGGTTAGACCCTTCTCACTTAACAACCTGAATTATAGATATAGTGAAAAAGAAATCCCAGGAAAACCAACCCAGCCCACCCATAGGTAACTTTGTCCCTGGGAAAGACAGAGAACCCCATATGCCCGACCACAGCAGAAACCTTACAGTTAGACAAACCCCCATACAAAGGAATAATAGCTAAACCTGTATAAGGCCTATCAAACAATCATCAACCAGGTCCCATCAACGAAAGCCCCATAAACCCTAACACATTAAAGACACTCCCACTACTCCTCTTCTAGACAGACAGACCTGAACCTCGGACCTTAAGCTAGGTTGCATAGACCACCTCTAAAGTCCTCCAGATCCAGTTGTAAACATTCTCCTTCCCTCCATCAACATGAATAATTTAATTCTCTCTAAGACCTGTATAAGGTCCTCACCCACTGATCATAATCATAAACTAAATCCTCCTTCCAATGTTGCAAAACAAATGCTTTAACAACAGCTGACATTAGGAAATATGATGCTTAGCCGCACTCCCAATCTTTCCAGATCCCTAAAATACATATCTCAGGACTGATATATTCTGAATAGTCTAACACGGGTCCATTTTATCAACAATCTGACCCCAAAGTGGTTGATATGAGAACAGTTCCAAAATATATGCAAGAGGTCCCTGGAGAGAAGCCACAACGAAAACATAGGTCTGTCTGTCTGAGTTTTCTGGAGCATAGTTTAACAGGGTATAGTAAATATTTGAACAAATGAAAAATTGCATCATATTATACTTGGTATAGGCAAGACTTTCATATGTTTCAAACTTCAGACCAGTTAGGCCTCAGGGGAATAAAGCTTTCTCCCAATATACAATATGAGACTCAACGTCTGAACCCATGTAGTCTATTAATACCTTATAGACTTTGGAGAGAGGGTGCTGTGAAAGATCCATTCCCTTTAAGTTAACCCAAGAAAACACGGACTCTTCCCCTATCCTTGTAGTCCCGTACAAACTTCTGAAGTAAATTGGTAATCTGGAACTTCTTAAAGAAATCCCACCCCCTTGCTCGAGTTGGCAAGAGAGCTTTGCCCTCAATTACCAGTTCTGCGATGGTGAGATCCTGCAGCATTAGTTCCCACTGACCCCTCAAGATATTGTTACCCAGGCAAAATTAGGATTCCCCATCAGGGACTGTTCCTCTGCCCTTTTCTGAGCTTTCTTCTGGGCTGAGTCAGCCACTCCCACCAAGCTCTAACAGATTTATGTATCGAGAGTGCCTACCATGCCTGGCAAAGTCTCCGGTCCACATATTAATGCCCCCGTCGGAGCTTAGCCCTTCCAGGAGCAATTGCTTAACCAGAGCCAGCTAGGTGTATATTCCCTTCTCGAGGACAGCCGTCCCATCGCCCTATATCCCAATTGTCCTGCCACATAATAAGTGAACAAGTCAGGAGCTTCACCCCACCCCTTGAATAGGGAAGACTTAAAATCTTTGCTTCCTCCTGGGAGGCTTGAATCCCATAAAAATCGAGATAATCTTTGAATGCCAACAAATCTAATCCTAGGAATAGAATAGGAGAAAGACAAATGGGATACAGCAGGCGAGGCAAAAGATTCATTTTAACGAGACCCAACCTAGCAGTGAAATTCAACGGAAGCCTCCATCTTACAATATCCTGCTTAACTTTAACCACAATATTGCCCAGGTTCTCATCCACCCCATCCTCAGACCTAGCCATGATCCAGATCCCGAGATACTTGATTTTGTCAGATGCCCAATTAACTCAGAAATGCTCAAAATCTGCCCTATGAGTATGCACTGTGAGCGGAAGGACCTGGGTTTTAGCCAGATTTAGTCTATAATTGGCAACCTTAGAGAACCTACCAATGATTCCCAAGGCACACTGAAAACTCTCTGATGGATTAGATAGATGTAATAAAATATCATCCGCAAAGACCGACATCTTAAGCTCTAACCCCAAGACCTCAATCCCCTGTACCCCAGTGTCCCTCGAGAGGGCCCTTAGAAGAGGTTCAAGATAGATATTAAAAAGAATTGGCGAAAGGGGGCACCCCTGCCTCGTTCCATTCTTAAGAAGAAACTCCTTTGAGAGATATCCATTGCATAAAACTCGGGCAGTAGGAGCCTCATAAAGGTTTCTAAGGCCCCTTAGGAAATCCCTAGGAAACCCCATCCTATCCATTGTTAGGAAAAGAAATTGGTGAGAAACGCGGTCAAACGCCTTCTCGGCGTCCAACGCAACTAATGCCATAGCCGAGTTAGAGAAAGCCGCTCTCTCTAAGATATGATGGAGTTTCCTTAAAGCATCCGGGGCCCCCTTCCCTGGCATAAACCCCACCTGCTCCTGGCTAATCAAATGTGAGGCAACCTTGAGAACCCTATTAGCTAATATCTTAGTAAGAATCTTAATATCTTGATTAATTAAAGCTATGGGCCTATAGTTGCCTGGCAAATGCTTGGGCTTATCTGGTTTGGGGATCAAGGTAATATAAGCCTGATATAACGGAGGGTGGGGAATTCCTTCCTGCATGATAGCTAAGAAAAGTTCTTCCAACAGAGGTATTAAGGTCTCAGCATGAGCTTTATAGAAACTAGCCAAGAGGCCATCAGGTCCCGGTGCCTTCCCATTGGGCAAGTCCATAATGACCTCCCAAATTTCCCGCCATAATATCGGGGCAGCCAGAGCCCGGGCCTGTTCCGGACTCAATCTTGGAAGAGGTATTCCCTCCAAAAACCCTTCAATTTCCGCCACTGAGCACTGTACCCCATCTTGATATATTGCCGCATAATAGTCGGCAAAGGCATCAGCCAAACCCTGTGGCTCTGAGATGAACTCATCACCAAATTTCACAGCCACAATAATTCTTTCCACCTCCTGCTCTTTAATCCTATGGGCCAATATCCGACCTGGCATATCCCCCTGCAATAAGTACTTAGCATTCAACCTCCGTGCCCAGGAGTCCACCCGATAACTAAGTATACCCCTATACTCCTCCTTTAGCTCTCTCAGCTCCCTATCTATCTCTTCAGAGGTACCTTCTAAAGGTGCCATTGATTTAATGGCCCCTAGTATAAACTCCTCACGAGCCCTATTCAACTTATTCTGCCTGGCAGTATATTCCTGAACCCATCCCTGCTACACACCTTACAGAGAGGCCAGGCTAAATTCCTATCCTCGAGGTTGGAATCTGCATCTGAATAATTTCTTTAAGTTTACCGTCCATCTTAAGTAGAAATCTTGTCGTTCACTAGCACCCTGTCATCCAAACGCCAACGAACTGGCCTGGGAGGAATATTGTCCAGTATCCATACCAACTGTACTGGGGAGTGGTCAGAAAGAATCCTATCAAAAGTGTGCATACCTACAACCCCCCTTAAGACCTCCCTATTAACCAAAAAAAAGTCAATCCTGGAAAAAACCTTATGAGCACCTGAATAAAAGTCATTTCAGTCTCACCTTTTCTGTAGATCCGATATGGATCCACTAAGCAGTTCCTCCAAAAATCTATACAGTGCCGCTTGAGAGGAACTAGGAAGGTTGTTGGAGGAAGGATATCCATGTTATTGTCCAAACAAATGTTCCAGTCACCGCCAAAATACAAGGACCCTGGGGAGTTAACCATATCAGCCTCCAAGGAGGCAAAAAATTCTGAGTTAGCCGGGGTGGGCCCATAAATAGAGGCACACACCAATGGACTACCAAAACACAAACCCATTATGTAGACTCCCCTGCCATTCTCCCTCGAGGTGACGCCCTCAATCTCATAAGGGCATCCTTTCCTAATTAGCAGTGCCACTCCACCCGACGCCCTCGCAGTGCCAGACCCAAACACTTTACCCACCCAGCCTTTCTTGAGCAAATGCAGTTCATCAGTCAGTAAGTGGGTTTCCTGAAGAGCTGCTACATGAACCCCCATCTGATTAATATGTCTAAGAATGACTAATCTTTTCCTCCTACCCCTGAGACCCTTAACATTCCATGACAAAATTCTAAGTGACCCCATCTAACCCTTCCACACCCTGGGACCATCCTCTATGGCTTTTAAAGGCTTTAGAATCACATAGCTTAGTTTCTCTCTCTCTTCCCACCCCCATCCCCCCCACGAACTACCCCCGATCCTTCGATCGCCCTCCTAAATCCATCCGGAACGTGCATGAGCCCACGCATCCTGAGTCTCCCTTCGGTCCCCGAGTCCATACATGAATCCCTACAAAACCTGCATCTCCCATGCCTTCTCTTACAAGCCAGTTCCCAAAACCCACCCCTCTGAAACATTAATAGAAAACTGATATCGCCAGCACATAAGCCATTGCCTTCATGGCTTTTCAGTACCCCAACCTATAGCAAGAAATGAGAAAAAAAAAGGGGGAAGGGGGAGAAGGAAGAACAATTCAGCAGGCAACAAGTCGGTCCCTTAAAGTCTCTTTTCCACCACGTAAATAAGGCCCTCAAAACATAGTCCTGGACATCCGCTCCAATCTCGTCTTATGCTTCAGGTCACTGACTTAAATAGGTCAGGTAGTTCCACCTTGAGGCTTTCTAAGGCTTCCTCTGCCGAGAGGTATTTTCTGTCACCTTTCTCCAACTTAACCACCAAGGTAGCAGGGTATTGCAGCCTGAATTTCAGACCCCATATATAGCTTCTTCTTAATGCCCACATATTCCTTCTGTTTTCCCTCACTGAGGGACTAGGTCCTGAAACAGCCACACCGAAGCCCCATTCCAATGCAGATTTCTATTAGCCTTGGCTTTCATCAGGACATGGGATTTTTCTTTGTAGTTTAGAAATCGCATTATGATTACTCTAGGCCTCGCCCCGGGGGGGGAGTTCTCTCAGTGCCCGATGGGCCCTTTCAAGATTGTAAAATTCACCAAACGGAGTAGGCCCAAATAACTTAAGCAGAAGATCCTGCATGAAGGCAACACAGTCAGAGCCTTCCGCTCTCTCAGGTAGTCCAGCCATTATTAAGTTATTCCTCCGACTTCTTGCCTCTTGGTCCTCTAGGCGATCCTCTAGCTTTCTCACTTGCCATTTAATATTAATAATATCATGATCCAAGGTAGAAGATTTCCTTTCCTGTGACCCGACTCTGGCTTCCAAATCCCCCACTCGCTGAATGAGCGCATGCAGTGCAGGCTTTAAAATAGTAAAATCAGCTACAGGCCCCCTCAGGAGCTGCTTAATCTCCAGGATGTCTTCCGAGGTTGACTGGCCCTCCAGGATCTCCCCCCTCAAGGCCTCCGCATCATCTGGGACTGATGAATGGGGCTTAGAGCACTTGGCAGCCGGGGATCTTGCTGCCAGAGGCTCGGGGCTACTCAGCTGCGTCTCGGCCATTTCGGCTGCCAAGATGCCGAAATGAAATGCAGTAATCCTCCGACGTCCGATCGGCCCCCAAAACAGATCTGCAGCAGCACCAACTTGTCGGGCAGGTAAGTGAGCCTCCTAGACAGCAGCTATGGCCCAAACAAGAGGAGAACTAAAACAAATTCGGTCGCGGGACTCGGGAGCCTCAGGAAAGACGTCCGCTTCTCGCTAGCTCATCACGTGACCTCCAAGGTTATTCAATTTTGAAAATTTGGGTTTAAGCATGTTCAGTTCACTCTTTGTGATAGATGCACAGCTGCGAACAAGAATTTTGGATCATGAATGGGGATTTTGACAGCTCACAAGTGGGGATTTATTAAATTCCAGTTCTTGAAAAAAATTCTCTGTTAGAGCCACCACCTTATTTTTACTTTTTGCCCCAAACAAAATGTTGGTATTTGCCCCACAGATGTATTCTGTGGAAACCAATGCATCGGTTTTGTTCAGGGCGATGCCCTCTACAAATCCACGTGTGTTGGTTTCCATCAGTGTATTAAAAGGACCATTTTTTGCTAGGGGGAAATCTCCGTTCATCACTCACTTCTGATCCCCGTTAGTGAGGTGTCCAAATCCCATTTCGTAAGCCGATCCTCGTTTATGAGCTGTCAGATTCCCTATTTATGAGATATGGGCCAGATGGCCCTATTTTAGGAATGGGGATCAGCTGATGAACTGGGATTTTGACACCTCATGAACAGGGATTATACAAATAAATTCCCTGTTCATGAGGCATCAAAATCCTCTCAACGATTCCCATTCATGAGGTGTCAAAATCTCTACTTGTAAGATGAAGACCAGATGTCAGATATGGCTATCTGGTCATGAGATGAAGACCAGATGGTCAGATAGATCCATTTGGTCCTCATCCTACCTCAGGAATGGGGATCCAGTGACAAATGAGGATCCACAATTGTGGATTTCCCCTAGAAAAAACAGCCACAGTATTTAAATGCCAACATCGGGGTGCCCAATCCCCATGTTGGCATGTATCTGTACCCCCCCACACTAATATGGTGCACTGGGAGCCCACCCCAGTTTGCCAAATATATAAATATTAAGATTTTAATGCTCCCACACTGGAATGCCCACTCCCGATGTCGGATGATGCCCCCACCAAGCCTGTAGTTTGTAATTGCTGACACGGGGTGCCCAGTCCCCATGCCAGCATTTATGCCTTCCCTAGTAATATGGCATACTGATAGCTCACCCCAGTGTGTCCAAAAATTTATTATTTAAAAAAATTGCTGTAAATAAAGAAAACTGTCCCCTGATGTTTTTAAATTATTTTAATCTGCAAAAAAAGAAAACAGTCCCTCATCATCTCCCCAGTCCCCTCCCAATCCCCACCTTTCCACTGAGCACCCACCTCCTCACCCCATACTTACCTCTGGAGGTCAGGAGCAGCGATCTTCTCTGGACTGGGACATGTCTGCACTCTTCAAAGCAGAACCGCAAACTGAAGAATCAAAGGTAAGAGCCTTATAATGGCAGTAAATGGGGTTCAACTTAGGTTGATATTCAGCCATTTTAAGAATTATGACCCCAAATTTTCAGCACGGGGTTCTTGGAACCTACCTCATGAATACTGTCACTGTTATTTTCTTACTCAATCCCAAGGTGATTTTGCAGTCACTGTGTAGAATCACCTTTTAGGACCAATCTTGACATGATAGTGCCACTGTTCATAAAGTGAGGTCCCAAAAGCTCATACTGCAAATCTGGTGCTAAACTTCCAAAAATGACTGCATTATGAGCATGCATTGGGCAGTTTCTACACGCCATAACTTTGCCAAATTTTAATACTTTCACTCCAGATTTTCAACATTGCCATTTTGTAACACCTCCTTATGAACAGTACAGCTGACATTTTCACATCCTGCCTGAAATTTGTTCTTGTACCTGTGATGCAGAATGGCATGGTTGCTGTGCAAAATCAACTTTTGGAATGGATTAACAAAATCACAGTGCCACTGTTCATGAGGAGATCCCAAAAGCCCATGATGTAAATTTGGTTAAAAAATCCAAACCAATGACACATAATATGAATATGCGTTGCACAGTTTTACACACTCGTAACTTCACTAATTTTTCATATTTTCACTGCAGATTTTCAACATTGGAATTTTTCTCACTTACACATGAACAGTACAGCTGTAATTGTTAACATCCTGCCCAAATGTGTTTTCATACCTCTGCCACTGAATGGCATGGTCGCTGTGTGAAATCAACTTTCAGGATGGATTAACAAATCACAGTGCCAATGTTCATGGGGAGAGTTCAAAAAGCTCATGTTGAAAATTAGGTGAAACAATTTCAACAAATGACCGCATTACAAGTATGAATTGCACAGCTTCTACACATGCTCATAACTTCACCAATTTTTCATGTTTTCACTCCAGATTTTCAACATTACCATTTTTCACACCACCTAATGAATAGTAGAGCTGTAATTTTTAAGTCCTGCCAAAAATGTTTTCCACACCTGTGGTGCAAAATGGCATTACAATTGCACAGAATTACATTTCAACAGGGATTTGAAAGTTTTCTGTACTGGGTACATGCAGTGAGGTGATAAGAAGGTTATGCTGAACATTTGGGATGAAATTATTAAGATGGCACAGTTATGACTATTTGTTGCAATTTTGCTTTGCCTACTTGTAACTTAATGTGTGGAAGTGCAGGGGATAGTGACCACTGTGTTTCTGCAGCTACATACATATGTTCATCTGTGGAGGGATAGGAGCGTTCCCACAGTAAAGTCAAGATACTATTATACTATCTCAAAAAGTGAGGAAATAAATTGTAAACAACTTTGTTAATGCATCATTTAGGGTTAAAGCATCAAAAGTATTGAAATGAGGCATTAGGGTTTAGCCCCTAGCACCCTACCCCTCATCCTCCACACACCAACAGGCATCGGGGTGTGCCATTTGGTCATTAGGCCAAACTCTCACCTCAGTCTCCTATGCTGTACCATGTCAGCCTGTTTACACATGGGAATGGGGTGAGAGTTAGGCCTAACAACCCCATGGCACACACCAATGCCTGTTGGTGTGTGGAGAATGAGGGGTGTGATGGTAGGGTGGGGGGTTAGGGGCTCATCCCTAACATCTTATTTCTATACTCTTGTCACTTTAACCCTAAACTGATGCATTAACAACATTTTCTGCAATATCTATCTATCATCTATCTATCTATTTATCTATCTATCTATCTATCTATCTATATTCATTGCAAAAACTCTGCTAATGCATCAGTTAGGGTTTCTATTACAGTGACAAAAAGTATGGAAATTCAACTTTAACATTCCCAACTCCTGCCTTTCACTCCCTCCATACACCAACAGGCATTAGATGTGTTTGTGGTCATTGGGCTCAACTCCAACCCATTCCCTGTGTAAATAAGCAGATATGGTACAGTATAGGGATAATGGGGTGACAGGCCCAATGACTTCAAGGCACACCTGATGCCTGCTGGTCTGTGGAGGATGGGTGGTAGGATTGGGAACCTAATGCTGAATTTCCATACTTTTGCCACTGTAATAGAAACACTAACTGATGCATTAATGGAGTTTTTGCATCGATCTTCTTTCTTTGAGATAGTATAATAGTATCCTCATTTCGCTGTGGAGGACTCTGCACCCAGCTCCTCCGCACATGCGCATATGTATGTAGCTGCGGAAGGGCAGGACCCTCTGCACCCTGCACTTCCATGTAAGTCAAACAACGCTGACCAGATTGTCAGCATAGCCATCCTATTACCCAACTGCATGTACCTCAGTACAGAGAAATTGTGAAATGCAAGGTAAAATGTGATTATGAGCAACTGCAATGCCATTCTGCATCACAGTTGCAAAATTGCATTTTGGGCAGGATGTGAAAATGACAGCTGTACTGTTCTTGAGGTTGTGTGAAAAATGGCTATGTTGAAAATTTGGCGACAAAAAACAAAAGTAGCAAAGTTATGTGCTTGTATAGAATAAATTCAACAGGCGCATCATGTAACTGAGGCATTTTGAGAATTTTTTGCAAATTTTCAACATGGCATTTTGTGGACCCCACCTCATGAACAGTGGCACTGTCATTTCTTTAATCCATCCCAAAAGTTGCTTTTGCACAATGACTGCTCCATTTTACACAGGTGTGAAAGCATGTTTTGGGCAGGATGGGGGAAATGACAGCTGTACTGCTCATGTGGGTGTGGAAAATGACAATGTTAAAATCTGAGTGAAAATATAAAAAAATGGTGAAATTACGAGCGTGTGTAGAAACTGCACAATGCATGCTATTAACATGGTAATTTTTCAACATTTTTGCACCAAAATTTCAACATGGGCTTTTTGTGACCTCCTTTCATGATCACTGGCACTGTTGTTTCATTAATTGGTCCCAAAAAGTGATTCTATGCAGTGACCGTGAAATCACCTTATGGGTCTGATTAAAGAGATGACAGTGACAGTGTTCATGAGGTGAGGCCCCAAAACCCCAATGTTGAAAATTTGGTGCAAAAAAATTGAAACATGCATGAGATATCAACATAAGCTCAAAACACCATAGACAGCCATTATATGGCAATTACCTGGATTCTTCAGTTTGCTGTTTGGCTTTGAAGAGTGCAGATGTGTCCTGGTCCAGAGAAGATTGCTGCTGCTGACCTCTGGAGGTAGTATGGGGTAGAGGGGCAAGGGGTAAGGGTGGGTGGGCAGATGGAGGGTGGGAATGGGGAGGGGACAGGGAGATGATGAGGACTGTTATCTTTTTTACAGGGTGAAAAATAAAAAATAAGACATCAGGGACTGTTTTCTTTTTTTACAGGTATATAAAACAAATATTTTGGGACACTGGGGTGGGCTCCCAGAAGTCAGGCTATACTGGTGGTGTTCAGGGGGTATGACACAACTGGAGACACTGGGAGTGTGCTCCCCAGTGTCCCTCCTTGTGGGGGGGATGCTACTGCTGACACGGGGATTGGGCTCCCCAATGTTGGCAATGTGGTGCAGTTGGGAACAGTGTCATCTATTGCCGACATGGGGATTGGGTACCCCAATGTAGGCAGAAACATTTGTTTTTCTAAAATTAATATTCCAGGAGTTTTGACTCACAGCCTAGAATCCTTCTTCATATCTTGCTATATGAAGTCAGATCCTAGGTCATACTACATTAATATGAACTAGGAATTTAATGATTCAAAAAAAACATTTTCGGGGCATATTTCATCAGGAAAAGTGCAGACTGCACTGAAGGGGGTCCCAATAATCAAGCTACATGTGTTGATTCCTCCCCAGAATATCATTTTGGGGGGTTTCCAAATTTTTGGGGGCATAACCGAAAACAAGATGGTAGCCATATGAAGTAGGAATTTCTCCATATGGAGCAGGATTCCTACTTCATTTCATACAGCTATATTGAAGTGCCTACTGAGCATGCTCAGAAATTATTTTTTTTCACATTTTTTAATTGCAATAACTTGAAAACTGTTTAATATTTTTCATCTGACTAGCAAAAGGGTACATCTGTGGGATAGTCCCTTTCTACCCTGACAACTTCACACCCAAAAACCAAACTCTGTGGGCCATAGACAAGTTCAAAGAAAACCCCCAGCAAAGTAAATGAGTGAAAACATGTTGATTCACCTCTCTACAACTCAGAGACTGCACATCTAACTAGAACAAAACTTGGCAAATCAAAAGACCTGCCACACAGGGAGGTACATACCAAATTTCGTGCAAATCCATTGAAAGGCTGAAAAGTTATTAAAGTGCATAATTTTGAGTTTAACATTGAACTGCCTACTCAAACCTAACTATACCACACCCCTGTAATAAAGAGGATAGAACATGTGTCTGTGTCTGCTGTTCTTAGCCTTTATTGATTGTATTGTGAGGCCTTCTGGCACCATGTAATTCTGCTTAAAGTTGAGCCAGTCCAAATTAATTCATGGGCATTTGCATATGCTTCCCATGATGCATTGCATTATTGGGGTATGTGCAATTTGCGTTTTCTTTAAAATATGGCTGTATGGCCAATATCCTCCAGGATATCCCATGCCCCAGTGCATTTACTCTGGGGTTCTTTAGTGGTACGCTTCTCTCTCTCTCTCTCTCTACTTTTGGCTATCCATGACTCAAACAAATAAGATACCCCATAGGGTGACTGGCTACCTCTCCCTGGGCTGAGATGCAGATATGACATGCTGATGAGTTCAAATGAGGAGAAAACACATGTCTGTTTCTGCTGTTCTCAGCCTTTGCTGATTGTATTGTGATGCCTTCTGGCACCATGTAATTCTGCTTAAAGTTGAGCCAGTCCAAAGTAATTCATGAGCATTTGTATATGCTTCCCATGATGCATTGCATTATTGGGGTATGTACAATTTGTGTTTGATATATATATATATATATAAATGGTTACACTTTATTTTAAGTGTCCTTAACAACACTGAAACTACTGAATAACTACAATGTAACTACTATATAACTTCTGTGTAGTTACATGTAACTACAATGTAGTACTTAACTAGTTTCACATTTGCAGTTTAGTGTACTTACACAATTTGCATGAATTGGTACTTACTGAAATTACTGTTGCAATAGCTGTTATAAGTGTAGTTACAGTTCCAGCATAAATCAATTTTTCTGTTGCACTTTGCAACAGCTGTTACATGTAGTTATACTTTCAGCATAAAACAATTTGTTCTAAAAAAGACAGTTGTGGTTGCATGGAAATTATCACATCATGCAATTTGTATAACTCACACACCAGGAAGGGTCCCTACCTGTGTATCCTTTGCCACCCACCATCACCACTCCACACAGCAGATCGGTGGTAAAGTGTATGGTATGTAGCCATGCCTCACCCCAGCCGCCCACCTGGGCCATAGCAGACCAGGAGTTTGGGTACAGAACATGTATGGGTCAATGCCACAAGAAGCAGCACATTTCTTAGTAACTACAGCATTGTTACAAGCCAATAAGTAATTATGTAAATTATTTTTATTGTATAAGTAACCGATGCAGTTGTATATAATTAAGAATATTAACTTGCATGTTTATTAAGCAGTATGTGCATGAGGACTGATTTCTGAAGGAAAGCATAAATCAGGACTGCAGCATTGACATTCAATGTAAGTGTATAGTAGTTACACCCTTCTTGATATGCTTTATTTTATATGTCAGTTTCTGCATACTTGCTTTACAAATACATGTTAGTTACTCAATAACTGTGGAAACAATGCCACAGAAGCAGCACATTCCTTAGTAACTACAGCACTGTTACACCCTTCTTCTTACACTTTATTTTAATTGTCTGTTTCTGTGTACTTACTTTGTAAGTACATGTTGCTGTAGTTAGTCATTAACTGTGGAAACAATGCCACAGAAGCAGCACATTCCATAGTAACTATAGTACAGCACAGTTACACCTTTCTTACACTTTATTTTAAGTGTCAGTTTCTGTGTACTTTGCAAATACATGTTAGTTAGTCATTAATTGTGAAAACAATACCACAGAAGCAGTACATTCCATAGTAATTACAGTACTGTTACACATTCTTCTTGTGCTTCAAGTGTCTGTTTCTGTGTACTAACATTGTAAGTACATGTTAGTTTATTTATTTATTTATTTAGTTAAACATCAGTTTAGAAACCAGAGGCTCATTTACAAAGGTACCTCATCACAGACATTCCTTAGCAACTACAGCACTGTTAAAAGTGAATAAGTAATTGTGTAAATTAATGATTTTTATTGTATAGCAATTTACAATGTAAGAGTGCATGTTTATTTTTAGTTCTTTTTTTGGGGGGTCACATAGTATACAAGAGGGGCTCTGGGTTTCAAATCCAGATCTCCAGGTTTGAGGGCAGTGCTTTTAGTCATTATGCTATACTGCAGTAGCTTCATGAGGGAGTGATTACTGAAGGATAATTTTAAGTGTCACTAACTACACTGTAAGTACTGTATAACTACACTGTAACTGCACTATGTAGTTGTTAACTAGTTTCACAATGTGTATTGTACACTTACATAACTTTAAATGTGCTGCTTCTGTAAGATTAACCCACACCTCTACTACACCATACCCCTGTCCTGCTGCTTCCTGGGTGGGTGGCTAGGGGTGTGGCATGGGCTACCCTTCGATGACAGTCCTAATTCTTCTGTACCAAAGACTAAACTGTCCCATTGTACAATGCTGAACAGTCATCATAGGTCTGATTGTACATCATGTATATTGCACCCACACTTTAGTTTCTACTGTGTTGTGTTTCAACTGTATCCTTGCACTTAATTGTAGCTAGCTGTACTCAATATATTCAATGTGTTCTATTTCCTGTACTTTTCTCTGTTAATGTAAGTGTATTGTCTGTATTATGTACCATCTTTATGGTATTTTCTTGAAAATTGGCTTCCCAGCCAAATGCCCTATGGGGTAACCCTTGCCTCAGTGTTTGTGCACTACATTGTAGTTACATGTAACTTCACAGTACTTACATAGCAGTTACATTGTAGGTATACAGTAATTACAGTGAGGTTAAGAATTTAAGATAAAGTGTTACTATATATATGTGATATATATATATATATATATATATATATATATATATATATATATATATTAGCAATGGGGTGGCCATATATGTAGTTAAATAAACCCATTTATCAGAGTCACTGTATGTATAAATAAATTTATACATACAGTGACCATTATCACACAGTTATTATGTCACAAATCTCTTTGGAATTCATTTAGAATGTTGGCCTCAAACAGTACTAGCCATGTTCAAATGGGAATAACTTTAAAACAAAAAGATAGCATGGTACTGTGAGCACGAAAATTGTTCAGCTCAAAATTAGCTACAAAATGAGTGGTGTTTCATTTATAGATACCTTATAGATTTTTACAATTAGCAAAAAACACAAAGAATTTGATATTTTTGTTCACTTTTGACAAACAAATGTGAATAACTTTAAAACAAAAATGATAGCATAGTACTGTGAGCATGAAAAATGTTCAGCACAAAACTATCTACAAAATGAGTGGTGTTTCATTTATAGATACCTTTTAGTTTTTTTTTACTTAGCAAAAAACTGCCTAAAATTCAATTTTCGTTTCCCTTTTTTGAGAAACAAATGTGAATAACGTTAAAATGAAAAAGGTAGCATAGTACTGTGAGCATGACATTTGTTCAGCAAGAAGTTTTCTACAAAATGAGTGATACTATGCTAGGCAGACATACTCTAGGAAAGTTAACCAAAACTCCCAGAAATTATCATTTAAAATAAAGATGAACAGTCAAAACCAAATGTTCCAGCACTGATAGAAAGCATCCCTATTGCATAAATGTTTGACCTCGGACACCTCACTCTTGGCTTACACCACTCTGAGATTACAGAGGTCAAACAGCACTTATAGATAATTCATTTATCTGACAGCTCACCATTGTATATCCATATATATATATCCATATTATATATATATATATATATATATATATATATAGAGGGATACATTATAGGCATGAAGTGTGATATAGCAAAATATTATCACTCCTGCAGAGTGAGCTCTGGATATCCCATGATGCCGAAGAGCTGATGAGAATATCAGCCTCATGCAAGGTGACAATATTGCCATAGCACATGATCTGCCATCATGTATTCAATATATACAATAGGGCCAAGAGTTTCAGAAGTTTTGTTATGCTGTTTTGTGTTTCTGTTCCTGTTTATGTGTTTGCTCATTCTGTGTGTGAGCTTTTCTGAATGGGCTGGCAGTGTTTTTAAACTCTGAGAGACAAATGAGTGTGTTTTGCAATGCTAAATGAGTTAGTTTTAGATAGGAGTGAAACATACTTTTGTGAAGCTGTATTGTTTAGCAGTCTGGCTGCGGTGAAGTTAAGAGCATCACAGTAATTGTAATGAGCTGAGAGGCAGCGTGTCAGAACAGCTGATACTGGTTTCAGTGGTAATTAAGTTAGCTGCAGGCAGAGTGCAGAGTGTTCTGTGAAATTGTGCTCTTTAGGATTCTGGCTGCAGTGAAGTTGAGATTGTCACAGTAATTATAATGGGTGAGAATCAGAGTTTGAGGAACAAGTGAGGTGTGTTTCAATGGTAGTTGAGTTAGCTGCAGGCAGTAGTTTAGACTGTTCTGTGAAGCTGTGCTGTTTGGAATTCTGGCTGCATTGAGTTGAGAGCATCACAGTAATGAGCTGGAAGTTGGGGGGGATAGGTGTGTTTTGTAATGCTCATTGAGTTAGCTGTAGGCAGCAGTGAGACCTCTCAGGTAGTTCTGCATTTGTGTCTATGGTAACAGCACAGGTGTTTCCTGCATGCTGAGGGGGAAAGCTGCCTAGGCTGATGATATCAGTGACCTTTTGTGACCTGTGTGTGTAAAAGGCTGACAGCATCACAGTAGAGCAGAGAGTAAAAATATCACACTGCAGTGGATGATACGCTGTTTTATCTCACTCATTTACCAATCACCCCTATTGTGTTCTTTGTCTTTTAAATAGATTTTATTTTAATGGGTTCACCACAACATAACCCAGACAGACGATCTTAGGGTAGCTGGTCCATTCCACTGGGGTGTCAAACAGACAAGGCATACTGATGAGTCCTGCTAGGATGAAACATGTGTCTATGTCATCTGTTAGCACCCTTTGCAAACTGTGTGAGAGGCCTATCGGCATAATGCAATTCTGCTTAAAGTTAAAAAAGCATAACATTCTGTGGTGATTTGCATTTGCAGTCGATGATGTTTTGCATTGTGTGGGCATGTGTGATTTTGTATTTTCTTGAAACTTGGCTTCCCAGCCAAATGCCCTTTGGGGTAACCCTTGCCTCAGTGTTTGTGCACAGAGGTTCTTTGTCTTTAAAATAGTTTTTTATTTTAATGGGCTCACCACAACATAACCCAGACAGACCATCTTAGGGTAGCTGGTTCATTCCAGTTGGGTGTCAAACAGACAAGGCATACTGATGAGTCCTGCTAGGACAAAACACGTGTCTATGTCATCTGTTAGCACCCTTTGCAAACTGTGTGAGAGGCCTTTTGGCACCATGCAATTCTGCTTAAAGTTGAACCAGCATAACAATCTGCGGAGATTTGCATATGCAGTCCATGATGCTTTGCACTGTGTGGGCATGTGTGATTTTGTGTTTTCTTTTTTTTTTTGCAAATAACTATATTTTATTGAAAACAGTTACCATATACAACAGGTACATCACATAGAGTTAGGTTACAAACAATGTATGATCCTAAAACAGACCCCAACCCCATAAACTAAACAAAATTTCCCCCATTACCCTCCCCTTCCCTAACCACCCCACAGCTATCAAGCGCTGAACTACTAATCCATAACGGAGATTAAAAACAATAAGAATTAATATAACTTAATTACGACCTACAATTGAAGAGTAAGAAGGACGAGTGGTGCAAAATAAGGAAAAGGGTATGACACAGATTACCCCAGGTATTCAGATGGTGGTAACAGAACCCAGAGGACAAACACACAATGATAAAAGATAGAAGTAGAAGGCGGAAAGCAAAAAAGACACTGAATTGTAAATGTGAAAAAAAAAAGGGTAATTAAAGAATCAACAGAGAGTGAATGCCTACAAAAGAAAAGTAAAAAAGGAAAACAACAAAAAAAGGAACCCAGAAACAGAGAGGGAAAGAAAAGGAAACAGAAGGAAGTGGCAAAATAGGTACCCCTTAACACCCGAACTTATCTTTAAGGCTTTGAATAAGTGCCCCCAGCATCCAAGAAACTTAGTCGGTGCCTTACTCATCATAAAGACTAATCTTTCCACATACAGAGCATTCAGAATTCTTCCCACCATTCCCTATATGTAGGGGTCCAGTCATCTGCCAATGGCGTAGAATTAACAACTTAGTAACTGATGCAATCAATGTCAGTTGGTATTTCTGAACTTTGCTTGGGACATGGGCATACATCCCAAATATACAAGCTTCCAAGTTGAAAAGGCCAGAGATCAGTGTATGGACCAACCCAGAGTCTAACTGAACTCCAAAACCCATTGATTTTTGGACAAAACCAGATTTTATGGATTGTAGTCACCAGTGGGTCATTACAATCCTTGCATACAGGAGAACCCAGGCCACTTACCCAGTATAATCTTGCCGGGACAGATAGAGGTTATGTAGTATCTTGAATTGAATATCTCTTAACCTGTCTTGTTTGACATAGAGATAGGTGTCCTTCCAGATTTTCTCCCATACCATGTCGGCTCAGTCCAGAGCCAAATTAATTACCCAGTATAAGGGGACGGAGAGGTAGAGTCACTCCTTTCTAAAATATATTTATAGATTTTAGAAATCTTTCTACCTGATAAACTAAGTTCTCGTAGCTCATTAAATAAAACTCCTGCCCTTTCAGAACATTGGCTCTTACCCAGAAAGGCCTTAACACTGCTTTGGATTTGCAGCATTTTTAATGAAAATTGAGACCTGATCCCAAATTTTAAGAGCAGTGACGATAATGGCAGCAACGAATTCCCAGAGAAAAAATTCGCAATTCGAATCTTAGGAGAGGAAGATGGAAAAAATCTTGCGATTGGTTGTTTGCCAATTAAAAGTTGGGTTTCTCAATAGGGGTTGAGATAAGTCGGAGAATTGAGATATTTTAACCTCGACAGAGCTGATGCATGGCCCTAACGTCCCACCCTAGTGGGGTATCTCTAGCTATTCTAGGGACCTTAGCCCATGAAATATATAAAAAGGATTCCAAGTCAAGATTAAGTTTCTTGGAAAAGACCCTGTCAAGAGCAAGGCCAGGTAAGGATACCTCAGGGTCGCAAGTCCATAGAGCAGCTCTTGCTGCGTGAATCGCTGAATAGTACATGTAGAAATCAGGTAGCTGAAGGCCACCTTTCTTACGTGGATGACATAATTTATTATAGGCCCTTGGGGACCTCCTCCCACAAAAATCGGAACATAACTTATAAAAGGGTTTAAAAAGGATTTGGGGAGGTAAACATTTAGGTTCGAAAGAGGATTAAAAAGTTTAGGTAGTATCACCATTTTAACCGTATTGACCCTCCCTGAAAGGGTTAAAGGGAGTTTCGACCACCTATCCAGGTCATCTTTTATAGATTTAAGTAATGGTTTAAAGTTTAGACTGACCAAATCTTCTAGGTTCCTAGAGACATGGATGCCCAAAAACAATAGAGCCTCAGATTGCCACTGCAACCCCAAAGAAAGGCATCAACTCTTTGAAAGGTATGAGGAAAGTGGATACACCATAGTTTTAGATAAGTTTAATTTATATCCAGAGAATTCACTAAAGTTGGCAATAAGTTTTAATACTTACGGGAGTGAGGTAACCGTATTTTGGACATGCAGTAATAAATCGTCTGCAAAAGCCGATAATTTGAATTCTGAATCACCAATATTAATCCCTTGTACTATTCGGTCCGACTTAATAGCTCTTATTAAGGGTTCAATGTAGAGGTTAAATAAATAGGGAGATAAGGGACACCCTTGGCGGGTTCCTCTACTTAAGGGAAAGGCTTCCGAAATTAAATTGTTGCACTGAATTCTGGCAGATGGACAAGTGTACAGAATTCGAACCAGGTGTATATATCTTTCCGGAATACCAAATTTGGCTAGTGTAGCAAACATAAATGACCATTCGACTCGATCAAAAGCCTTTTCTGCGTCTAGTGAGACCAGGGATGCTTCCATACCTGGACTCACTGACGCAGAAATTAAATAAAACAGCTTTCTGAAATGGTCAGCCAAAGAACGGCCCTCCACGAAGCCAGCTTGTTCCGGGCTTAACAAATCAAGCCATACACTTTTAAGTCTAGAAGCCAAAATCTTGGCAAAAATTTTAACATCCAGGTTCAGCAAGGATATTGGCCTGAAATTACTTACTAATTCTGGAGATTTACCTGGTTTGGGTAGGAGAATAATCCTGGCTTCAAATAAGGTTTTATCGTTAATCCCTTGATCAGCCCAGAAGGAATAAAGTTGCCTCAACAATGGTACGATACATTGTTTAAACAATTTAAAAAAAAAAGGTGTAAATCCGTCCGGACCTGGTGCTTTATCTATTTTAAGCGAGTCAATAGCTTGCCCTATTTCTTCGTCAGAAATAGGGGCAGTTAAACCCTGACCAGATATATCTGGCAATTGAGGGAGGGAGATATTTGCTAGGAACTCCTCCATCTTACTCATGCTTTGTGAAGATATCAGCTGACTCGAATATAGGTTTTGTAATCAACAAAACCCCTAATCGCCTTCGGGGCCGTAATCAAGCTATTGGAAACGGGTGCCTCCAAGGCTGTGACCCATTTAACAAGCTTTCTACTTTAATTGCCAAGCCAACATTTCCCAACCTTGCTACCTTGACCTAGGTAAAGAGCCTGAATAGCGGCTGAGGACGCCACCCTCTCCCATAAGTATTAGCATACCACGTTCTTAAAGTCGTTAGCTCTAGTTCCTGGCTCTCTGACCTTATGTTCTCATGGATGCCCTCCAACGCCTAATTTTCCCCAAACAACTATCCAGATGTGCTGCTTCTTTGGCCTTACGCTTAGATGCTAATCGATTAACTCCCTCCATACTGATTTGAGTGCCGCCCAGGTATGATCCACGGCTCGGTAGACCCCAATTAGCTTCAATTGAAGTGGTCAAAAATTCTTTAAAGCGAGTCAAAGTACTAGAATCTTTTAATAAATTGTTATTTAATGACCAAGAATATGATCTCGAGGAGTAAATAACGGTAACCAGGACATTTTATCGGGAGTGATCAGAAATAACTCTGGGTAAAATCGTCGTTTCAAAATACCGGTTAAGCAAGTCTTACTTATCAAAAATATCGATTCTTGAATATGATCTGTGGACCGGAGAGAAAAAGTATAGTCTCTAGAAGATGGGTTAAATAACCTCCAAGGATCTACTAAACCTAAGGAGGAGTAAATTCCACTAAGGCACTTTGGGCTGAAGAATATGCGCCCTCTGTTCCAAGAACGATCCAGCTTGTTGGACTGAACTAAATTCCAGTCTCCCACAATACGATTGGAATTTCTTTGAAGGAGGCCAATATCAATGCCAACTGGACAAAAAGGTGGAGACTCTTGATTAGGTCCATACACTGATCCCAGCACTAAATTAGACCCATTAGACTACCAGAAACAAATATATACCTGCCATTTGGGTCAGAAATTATTTCCAGTGGATAAATGGAACCCCTCTACGCAATCAATATGCACACCCGACTACTCGAGAGAAGCCGGCTCGAAGACCTGACCAACCCACTTTTTCTTGAAGTGGAATAAACGATCTGAGAGAACATGAGTTTCTTGTAGAAACACTACCTCAGGATTGTAATGAGTCAAATGATTTAATATGACAAATTTTTACAGTTGTCCTTCCCCTTTAATATTCCACAAGAGAATATTCAGCCCACTAAGCCATAAATAAGTACTAATCTTCTACGAAGGCAAGGATAGCTGTCCACCTACTGACTAAGACCCTACCAAAATTAATAAAATAAATGGTAAAAACCCTCTTCTAAAAAGAAAAACACACACCCCTCCAAAGATTCCTAAAACTAGCACCCCAGGCCCGTAGCCCTCCACAGCCAATGGTTCATGGTGCGCCATAGAGGCAGGGTCCCCACTCCTTAACAAATTAGGATAAAATATTGTAATTATTAATTCAGTCCCGTGCCTACTTATACTAATAAGAGGAAAGGGGAAGGCTTTATATAAAGTAAAAGGTGGCTTGCATGTGGCTGAAGGAGAGTTAGTTAACTGAAAAAGCAGCCACGATACCGAGGCATTCCTTGGTAGAGAAGAACGAGACTGTGTATACAAATATATGTAATTTATAAGACAGCAACCTGTAGCTACACACTAACTTTGAAGACCAAGAGCTATAACCCTGCCTGAAGTGACTTTTCCAGTGTTTGGTCACCTTACATCATTCAACTTATACTGCACAGACAGACTTGGTAAGCTAGCACTATTTGAGGCTTCACAAAAATAAAATATTGGTAATGGATAATAATAGCCTGGTATTAATGAGCTAATAGCTCCCTCTTGAGGTCAAGATCTGTACTACGCCCTCCCAAGCACTCGTGAGGTTAAGCCAAAATAAAATCAGAGGCCAAAAAAAAGATAGGAAACCATCAGTTAAAGGTCCTCCTTTTAAGTCCATGTGTCCATAGAGAAAAGGAAAAAAACAAATCTATTTAAACTTGGCCTCTTTCTACTCTTAGTAGTCCACAACAGACGGATCAAATAATAAATCTTAAACTCCCAAATCGTTGCTCCATATAGCAGCCTACTTTTGACACCAGAGAGAAACAGGTATCAAAGTCATCATTTTTTAGCAAAAAAGCTCTGGAAACAAAGTCTCTAGTGAAGTTAAAGCTTCCTCAGCCGAATCATAATGCTTGTTCCCCTCCTTGGATGAGACCTCTAGTCTTGCCGGGTATAACATGCGATGGCGGATCCCGGCCGCCCATAACTTGAAAGTGATAGGTCGAAAAGCTGCCCGAGCCTGGCGCATTTTCCATGTTAAGTCTGGGACCAAACGCAAATTCTTGCCCTCCCACTGAAAAGCAGCCAGCTTTCTAATCTCTTTCAAGATATGTTCTCTGTCCAAGTAGTTTAGTAACTTGAAGATGATGGGTCTCGGTGGGTCAGAGGCAGGTTTGGCTTCAATGCTCGGTGGCCCTTTCAATGATGTACTGGGACCGTTAGGAGAGGGGCCAGCAGATTTTTTCAGCAGCTTCTGCAAAAAGGAGATTGTGTTGGGCCCCTCTTCTCCCTTGGGGAGGCCTAGCAGAACCAAATTGTTGCGCCTACTTCTGCCCTCTAAATCGTCGAGGCAATCTTCCAGCTTCTCCAGACCCCGTTTACACTCTCTAGTTGTAGGCCCAGCTTTCTCCAAGGCTCGCTCAATTGACGAAATCCTGGCTTCAGCATCCGTCACCCGACGGGCTAGCTGAGTTAGTGCCGGCTTGATTTCGGCTACATCTTCAATTAGCTTAAATAAGGCGCCTTTTATCGTTGTTAAGTCCTCATAAATCTTGGTAGGAGTAATTCCCTCTGGTGCGTTGGCTGGCGACGAGCTCCGGCGCGGCCGCTTGGCCTCAAGCTCTTGATCGGACGCTTGCATTTCAAACCGGCGATTAGCTCGAATAAGCCTTCTGGTGTCACCTCCAGATATTAAACGACCGGAGCAATTCAAAACTGAACGTTAAACCCTCCGTTTCAATGTAGATGCACTCGTTCGGAGAGGGAGACCCTAGAAGCTGCAGCTACTCCTCCATGCGCTTCACGTGACCTCTTGTATTTTCTTAAAACTTGGCTTCCCAGTCAAATGCCCTTTGGGTAACCCTTGCCTCAGTGTTTGTGCACAGAGGTTCTTTGTCTTTAAATAGTTTTTATTTTAATGGGTTCACCACAACATAACTCAGACAGACCATTTTAGGGTAGCAGGTTCATTCCACTGGATTGTCAAACAGACGAGGCATACCGATGAGCCCTGAGTAGGACCCTTTGCAAACTGTGTGAGAGGCCTTTTGGCACCATGCAATTCTGCTTAAAGTTGAACCAGCATAACATTCTGGGTGATTTGCATTTGCAGCCCATGATGCTTTGCATTGTGTGAGCATGTGTGATTTTGTGTTTTCTTGAAACTTAGCTTCCAGCCAAATGCACTTTGGGTAACCCTTGCCTCAGTGTATGTGCACAGAGGTTCTTTGTCTTTTAAATAGTTTTTTATTTTAATGGGTTCACCACAACATAACCAGAGATCGCTCTTAGGGTAGCTGGTTCATTCCACTGGAGTGTCAAACAGACGAGGCATACTGATGAGTCCTGGTAGGACCCTTTGCAAACTGTGTTGAGAGACCTTTTGGCACCACATAATTCTGCTTAAAGTTGAACCAGCATAACATTCTGTGGTGATTTGCATATGCAGTCCATGATGCTTTGCATTGTGTGGGCATGTGTGATTTAGTATTTTTTTAAAACTTGGCTTCCCAGCCAAATGCCCTTTGGGTTAACCCTTGACTCAATGCTTACGCACAGAGGTTGTTGTCTTTTAAATAGTTTTTTATTTTAATAGGTTCACCACAACATAACTCAGACAGACCGTTTTAGGGTAGCTGGCTCATTCCACTGGGGTGTCAATCAGACGAGGCATTCTGATGAGTCCTGGTTGGACGAAACACATGTCTATGCCATCTGTTAGCACCCTTTGCAAACTGTGTGAGAGGCCTTTGTTCACCATGCAATTCTGCTTAAAGTTGAACCAGCATAACATTCTGGGGTGATTTGCATTGTGTTTGCATGTGTGATTTTGTATTTTCTTGAAACTTGGCTTCCCAGCCAAATGCCCTTTGGAGTAACCCTTGCCTCAGTGTTTACGCACAGAGGTTCTTGTCTTTTAAATAGTTTTTTATTTTAATGGGTTCACCACAACATAACCCAGAAAGACTGTCTTAGGGTAGCTGGTTCATTCCACTGGGGTGTCAAACAGACGAGGCATACTGAAGAGTCCTGGTAGGATGAAACACGTGTCTAAGTCATCTGTTAGCACCCTTTACAAGCTGTGTGAGAGGCCTTTCGGCACCATGCAATTCTGCTTAAAGTTGAACCAGCATAGCATTCTGTGGTGATTTGCATATGCAGCCCATCATGCTTTGCATTGAGTGGGCATGTGTGAATTTGTATTTTCTTGAAACTTGGCTTCCCAGCCAAATGCCCTTTGGGTAATCCTAGCCTCAGTGTTTGTGCACAGAGGTTATTTGTCTTTAAATAGTTTTTTATTTTAATGGGTTCACTCAGAACATAACCCAGACAGATCGTCTTAGGGTAGCTGGTTAATTCCACTGGGGTGTCAAACAGACGAGAGCATACTGATGAGTCCTGGTAGGACAAAATATGTGTCTATGTCATCGGTTAGCACCCTTTGCAAACTGTGTGAGAGGCCTTTCGGTACCATGCAATTCAGCTTAAAGTTGAACCAGCATAACATTCTGTGGTGATTTGCATATGCAGCCCATCATGCTTTGCATTGTGTGGGCATGTGTGATTTTGTATTTTCTTGAAACTTGGCTTCCCAGCCAAATGCCCTTTGGGGTAATCCTTGTCTCAGTGTTTGCGCACAGAAGTTCTTTGTCTTTTAAATAGTTTTTTATTTTAATGGGTTCACCAAAACGTAACCAAGACAGACTGTCTTAGGGTAGCTGGTTTATTCCACTGGGGTGTCAAACAGACGAGGCATACTGATGAGTCCTGGTAGGATGAAACGCATGTCTATGTCATCTGTTAGCACCCTTTGCAAACTGTGTGAGAGGCCTTTCGGCACCATGCAATTCTGCTTAAATTTGAACCAGCATAATATTCTGTGGTGATTTGCATATGCAGCCCATGATGCTTTGCACTGTGTGAGCATGTTTGATTTTGTATTTTCTTGAAACTTGGCTTTCCAGCCAAATGCCCTTTGGGGTAACCCTTGCCTCAGTGTTTGTGCACAGAGGTACTTTGTCTTTTAAATTGTTTTTTATTTTATTGGGTTCACCTCAACATAACCCAGACAGACCATTTTAAGGAGGCTGGTTCATTCCACTGGGGTGTCAATCAGACGAGGCATTCTGATGAGTCCTGTTTGGAAGAAACACATGTCTATGTCATCTGTTAGCACCCTTTGCAAACTGTGTGAGAGGCCTTTCGGCATCATGCAGTTCTGCTTTAAGTTGAACCAGCATAACATTCTCTGGTGATTTGCTTATGCAACCCATGATGCTTTGCATTGTATGGGCATGTGTATTTTGTATTTTCTTGAAACTCTGGCTTCCAGCCAAATGCCCTTTTGGGTAATCCTTGCCTCAGTGTTTTGCGCATAGAGGTTCTTTTGTCTTTTAAATAGTTTTTTATTTTAATGGGTTCAAAACAACATAACCCAGACAGACCGTCTTAGGGTAGCTGGTTCATTCCACTGGGGTATCAAACAGACGAGGCATACTGATGAGTCTCTAGTAGGTCCCTTTGCAAACAGTGTGAGAGGCCTTTGACACCATGCAATTCTGCTTAAAGTTGAACCAACATAACATTCTGTGGTGATTTGCATATGCAGTCCATGATGCTTTGCATTGTGTGGGCATGTGTGATATTGTATTTTTTGAAACTTGGCTTCCTAGCCAAATGCCCTTTGGGTTAACCCTTGCCTCAATGTTTGCGCACAGAGGTTCTTGTCTTTTAAATAGTTTTTTATTTTAATGGGTTCACCACAACATAACCCAGAAAGACCGTCTTAGGGTAGCTGGTTCATTCCACTTGGGTGTCAAACAGACGAGGCATACTGATGAGTCCTGGTAGGATGAAACACGTGTCTATGTCATCTGTTAGCACCCTTTGCAAGCTGTGTGAGAGGCCTTTCGGCACCATGCAATTCTGCTTAAAGTTAAACCAGCATAACATTCTGTGGTGATCTGCATATGCCGCCCATGATGCTTTGCATTGTGTGGGCAGGTGTGATTTTGTATTTTCTTGAAACTTGGCTTTCCAGCCAAATGCTTTTTGGGGTAACCATTGCCTCAGTGTTTGTGCACAGTGGTTCTTTGTCTTTTAAATAGTTTTTTTATTTTAATGGGTTCACCACAACATATCCCAGACAGATCGTCTTAGGGTAGCTGGTACATTCCACTAGGGTGTCAAACAGATGAGGCATATTGATGAGTCCTGGTAGGACAAAACATGTGTCTGTGATCATCTGTTAGCACCCTTTGCAAACTGTGTGAGAGGCCTTTTGGCACCAAGCAATTCAGCTTAAAGTTGAACCAACATAACATTCTGTGGTGATTTGCATATGCAGCCCATCATGCTTTGCATTGTGTGGGCATGTGTGATTTTGTATTTTCTTGAAACTTGGCTTCCCATCCAAATGCCCTTTGGGGTAACCCTTGCCTCAGTGTTTGCGCACAGAGGTTCTTTGTGTTTTAAATAGTTTTTTCTTTTAATGGGTTCACCAAAACATAACCAAGACAGACCGTCTTAGGGTAGCTGGATCATTCCACTAGGGTGTCAAACAGACGAGGCATACTGATGAGTCCTGCTAGGATGAAACACATGTCTATGTCATCTGTTAAACACCTTTGCAAACTGTGTGAGAGGCCTTCGGCACCATGCAATTCTGCTTAAAGTTGAACCAGCATAACATTCTGTGGTGATTTGCATTGTGTTTGCATGTGTGATTTTGTATTTTCTTGAAACTTGGCTTCCCAGCCAAATGCCCAATAGGGAAACCCTTGCCTCAGTGTTTGTGCACAGAGGTTCTTGCCTTTTAAATCGCTTTCTATTTTAATGGGTTCACCACAACATAACCCAGACAGACCATCTTAGGGTAGCTGGTATATTCCACTACGGTGTCAAACAGACGAGGCATACTGATGAGTCCTGGTAGGACCATTTGCAAACTGTGTGAGAGGCCTTTCAGCACCATGCAATTCTGCTTAAAGTTGAACCAGCTTAACATTCTGCGGTGATCTGCATATGCAGCCCATGATGCTTTGCATTGTGGGGGCATGTGTGATTTGTATTTCCTTGAAACTTGGCTTCCCAGCCGAATGCCCTGTGGTAACGCTTGCCTCAGTGTTTGTGCACAGAGGTTCTTTGTCTTTTAAATAGTTTTTTTATTTTAATGGGTTCACCATTACATAACCCAGACAGACCATCTTAGGATAGCTGGTTCATTCCACTGGGGTGTCAAACAGACAAGGCATACTGATGAGTCCTGTTAGGATGAAACATGTGTCTATGTCATCTGTTAGCACCCTTTGCAAACTGTGTGAGAGGCCAATCGGCATAATGCAATTCTGCTTAAAGTTAAACGAGCATAACATTCTGTGGTGATTTGCATTTGCAGTCGATGATGTTTTGCATTGTGTGGGCATGAGTGATTTTGTATTTTCTTGAAACTTGGCTTCCCAGCCAAATGCCCTTTGGTGTAACCCTTGCCTAAGTGTTTGTGCACAGAGGTTCTTTGTCTTTTAAAAAGTTTTTTATTTTAATGGGCTCACCACAACATAACCCATACAGACCATCTTAGGGTAGCTAGTTCATTCCAGTGGGGTGTCAAAGATACAAGGCATACTGATGAGTCCTGCTAGGACAAAACATGTGTCTATGTCATCTGTTAGCACCCTTTGCAAACTATGTTGAGAGACCTTTTGGCACCATGCAATTCTGCTTAAAGTTGAACCAGCATAACATTCAGTGGTTATTTGCATATGCAGCCCATGATGCTTTGCACTGTGTGAGCATGTTTGATTTTGTATTTTCTTGAAACTTGGCTTCCAGCCAAATGCCCTTAGGGTAACCCTTGCCTCAGTGTTTGTGCACAGGGTTTCTTTGTCTTTTAAATAGTTTTTATTTTAATGGGTTCACCACAACATAACCCAGACAGACCATTTCGGGTAGCTGTTTCATTCCACTGGGGTGTCAATCAGGCGAGGCATTCTGATGAGTCCTGGTTGGATAAACACATGTCTATGTCATCTGTTAGCACCCTTTTCAAACTGTGTTAGTAGCCTTTTCGGCACCATGCATTTCTGCTTAAAGTTGACCAGCATAACATTCTGAAGTGATTTGCATGTGTGATTTTGTATTTTCTTGAAACTTGGTTTCCCAGCCAAATGCCCAATGGGGTAACCCTTACCTCAGTGTTTGTGCACAGAGGTTCTTCTCTTTTAAATAGCTTTTCTTTAATGGGTTCTCCACAACATAATCCAGACAGACCGTCTTAGGGTAGCTGGTTCATTCCACTACAGTGTCAGACAGACGAGGCATACTGATGAGTCCTGGTAGGACCATTTGCAAACTGTGTGGGAGTCCTTTCAGCAGCATGCAATTCTGTTTAAAGTTAAACCAGCATAACATTCTTTGGTGATCTGCATATGCAGCCATGATGCTTTGCCTTGTGAGGAATGTGTCATTTTGTATATTCTTGAAACTTGGCTTCCAGCCAAATGCCTTCTGGGATAACCCTTGCCTCAGTGTTTGCGCACAGGGTTCTTTGTCTTTAAATAGTTTTTATTTTAATGGGTTCACATAACATAACCAGACAGACCATCTTAGGAAGCTGGTTCATTCCACTGGTGTCAAACAGACAAGGCATAATGATGAGTCCTGCTAGGATGAAACATGTGTCTATGTCATCTGTTAGCACCCTTTGCAAACTGTGTGGAGGCCTATCGGCATAATGCAATTCTGCTTAAGTTAAACCAGCATAACATTCTGTGGTGATTTGCATTTGCAGTCGATGATGTTTTGCATTGTGTGGGCATGTGGATTTTGTATTTTCTTGAAACTTGGCTCCCAGCCAAATGCCTTTTAGGGTAACCTTTGCCTCAGTGTTTGTGCACAGAGGTTCTTTGTCTTTTAAATTGTTAATTATATTAATGGGCTCACCACAACATAACCCAGACAGACCGTCTTAGGGTAGCTGGTTCATTCCAGGGGTGAGTCAAACAGACAAGGCATACTGATGAGTCCTGCTAGGACAAAACACGTGTCTATGTCATCTGTTAGCACCCTTTGCAAACTGTGTGAGAGGCGTTTTGGCACCATGCAATTCTGCTTAAAGTTGAACCAGCATAACATTCTGCAGTGATTTGCATATATGCCCATGATGCTTTTCACGGTGTGGGCATGTGTGATTTTGTATTTTCTTGAAACTTGGCTTCCCAGTCAAAAGCCCTTGGGGTAACCATTGCCTCTCTGTTTGTGCACATAGGTTCTTTGTCTTTTAAACAGTTTTTTATTTTAATGCGTTCACCACAACATAACTCAGACAGACCATTTTAGGTTTGCAGGTTCATTCCACTGGATTGTGTAACAGACTAGGCATACCGATGAGCCATGGTAGGACCCTTTGCAAACTGTGTGAGAGGCCTTTTGGCACCATGCAATTCTGCTTAAAGTTGAACCAGCATAACATTCTGTGGTGATTTACATATGCAGCCCATGATGCTTTGCATTGTGTGAGCATGTGTTATTTTGTATTTTCTTGAAACTTAGCTTCCCACCCCATTGCCCTATGGGGTAACCCTTGCCTCAGTGTTTGTGCACAGAGGTTCTTTGTCTTTTAAATAGTTTTTTTTATTTTAATGGGTTCACCACAACATAACACAGGCAGATCATCTTAGGGTAGCTGCTTCATTCCACTGGAGTGTCAAACAGAGGAGGCATTCTGATGTGTCCTGGTTTGAATGAAACACAAGTCTATGTCATCTTAGCACCCTTTGCAAACTGTGGAAGGGCCTTTCTGCACCATGCAATTCTGCTTAAAGTTGAACCAGCATAACATTCTGGGGTGATTTGCATTGTGTTTGCATGTGTGATTTTGTATTTTCTTGAAACTTGGCTTCCCAGCCAAATGCCCTTTGGGGTAACCCTTGTCTCAGTGTTTGCGCACTGTAGTTCTTTGTCTTTTAAATAGTTTTTTTATTTTAATGGGTTCACCACAACATATCCCAGACAGATCGTCTTAGGGTAGCTGGTACATTCCACTGGGTGTCAAACAGATGAGGCATATTGATGAGTCCTGGTAGGACAAAACATGTTCTGTGATCATCTGTTAGCACCCTTTGCAAACTATGAGAGGCCTTTGGCACCAAGCAATTCAAAAGTTGAACCAACATAACATTCTGTGGTGATTTGCATATACAGCCCATCATGCTTTGCATTGTGTGAGGCATGTGTGATTTTGTATTTTCTTGAAACTTGGCTTCCCAGCCAAATGCCCTTTGGGTAACCCTTGCCTCAGTGTTTGCGCACAGAGGTTCTTTGTGTTTAAATAGTTTTTTCTTTTAATGGGTTCACCAAAACATAACCAAGACAGACCGTCTTTGGGTAGCTGGATCATTCCACAGGGTGTCAAACAGACGAGGCATACTGATGAGTCCTGCTAGGATGAAACACATGTCTATGTCATCTGTTAGCACCTTTGCAAACTAGTGTGAGAGGCCTTTCGGCACCATGCAATTCTGCTTAAAGTTGAACCAGCATAACATTCTGTGGTGATTTGCATTGTGTTTGCATGTGTGATTTTGTATTTTCTTGAAACTTGGCTTCCCAGCCAAATGCCCAATAAGGAAACCCTTGCCTCAGTGTTTGTGCACAGAGGTTCTTGCCTTTTAAATCGCTTTCTATTTTAATGGGTTCACCACAACATAACCCAGACAGACCATCTTAGGTAGCTGGTATATTCCACTACGGTGTCAAACAGACGAGGCATACTGATGAGTCCTGGTAGGACCATTTGCAAACTGTGTGAGAGGCCTTTCAGCACCATGCAATTCTGCTTAAAGTTGAACCAGCATACATTCTGCGGTGATCTGCATATCAGCCCATGATGCTTTGCATTGTGATGGCATGTTTGATTTTGTATTTCCTTGAAACTTGGCTTCCCAGCCGAATGCCCTCTGTGGTAACGCTTGCCTCAGTGTTTGTGCACAGAGGTTCTTTGTCTTTTAAATAGTTTTTTTATTTTAATGGGTTCACCATTACATAACCCAGACAGACCATCTTAGGATAGCTGGTTCATTCCACTGGGGTGTCAAACAGACAAGGCATACTGATGAGTCCTGTTAGGATGAAACATGTGTCTATGTCATCTGTTAGCACCCTTTGCAAACTGTGTGAGAGGCCAATCGGCATAATGCAATTCTGCTTAAAGTTAAACGAGCATAACATTCTGTGGTGATTTGCATTTTGCAGTCGATGATGTTTTGCATTGTGTGGGCATGAGTGATTTTGTATTTCTTGAAACTTGGCTTCCCAGCAAAATGCCCTTTGGTGTAACCCTTGCCTAAGTGTTTGTGCACAGAGGTTCTTTGTCTTTTAAAAAGTTTTTTATTTTAATGGGCTCACCACAACATAACCCATACAGACCATCTTAGGGTAGCTAGTTCATTCCAGTGGGGTGTCAAAGATACAAGCATACTGATGAGTCCTGCTAGGACAAAACATGTGTCTATGTCATCTGTTAGCACCCTTTGCAAACTATGTGAGAGACCTTTTGGCACCATGCAATTCTGCTTAAAGTTGAACCAGCATAACATTCAGTGGGTTTGATATGCATGCCCATGATGCTTTGCACTGTGTGAGCATGTTTGATTTTGTATTTTCTTGAAACTTGGCTTCCAGCCAAATGCCCTTTGGGTAACCCTTGCCTCAGTGTTTGTGCACAGAGGTTCTTTGTCTTTAAATAGTTTTTATTTTAATGGGTTCACCACAACATAACCCAGACAGACCATTTTCGGGTAGCTGTTTCATTCCCATAGGTTCAATCAGACGAGGCATTCTGATGAGTCCTGGTTGGATGAAACATGTCTATGTCATCTGTTAGCACCTTTACAAACTGTGTTAGAGGCCTTTCGGCACCATGCATTTCTGCTTAAAGTTGACCCAGCATAACATTCTGAAGTGATTTGCATGTGTGATTTTGTATTTTCTTGAAACTTGGTTTCCAGCCAAATGCCAATGGGTAACCCTTACCTCAGTGTTTGTGCACAGAGGTTCTTCTCTTTTAAATAGCTTTTCTTTAATGGGTTCTCCACAACATAATCCAGACAGACCGTCTTAGGGTAGCTGGTTCATTCCACTACAGTGTCAGACAGACGAGGGCATACTGATGAGTCCTGGTAGGACCATTTGCAAACTGTGTGGGAGTCCTTTCAGCACATGCAATTCTGTTTAAAGTTAAACCAGCATAACATTCTTTGGTGATCTGCATATGCAGCCCATGATGCTTTGCATTGTGAGGAATGTGTCATTTTGTATATTCTTGAAACTTGGCTTCCAGCAGTACATGCTTGGATAACCCTTGCCTCAGTGTTTGCGCAGAGGTTCTTTGTCTTTAAATAGTTTTTTATTTTAATGGGTTCACCATAACATAACAGACAGACCATCTTAGGAAGCTGTTCATCTACTGCGGTGTCAAACAGACAAGGCATAATGATGAGTCCTGCTAGGATGAAACATGTGTCTATGTCATCTGTTAGCACCCTTTGCAAACTGTGTGTGAGGCTCATCGGCATAATGCAATTCTGCTTAAAGTTATACCAGCATAACATTCTGTGGTGATTTGCATTTGCAGTCGATGATGTTTAGCATTGTGTGGCATGTGTGATTTTGTATTTTCTTGAAACTTGGCTTCCCAGCCAAATGCCTTTTGGGTAACCTTTGCCTCAGTGTTTGTGCACAGAGGTTCTTTGTCTTTAAATTGTTAATTATATTAATGGGCTCACCACAACATAACCCAGACAGACCGTCTTAGGGTAGCTGGTTCATTCCAGGGGTGAGTCAAACAGACAAGGCATACTGATGAGTCCTGCTAGGACAAAACACGTGTCTATGTCATCTGTTAGCACCCTTTGCAAACTGTGTGAGAGGCGTTTGGCACCATGCAATTCTGCTTAAGTTGAACCAGCATAACATTCTGCAGTGATTTGCATATGTAGCCCATGATGCTTTTCACGGTGTGGGCATGTGTGATTTTGTATTTTCTTGAAACTTGGCTTCCCAGTCAAAAGCCATTAGGGTAACCATTGCCTCTCTGTTTGTGCACATAGGTTCTTTGTCTTTTAAACAGTTTTTTATTTTAATCGTTCACCACAACATAACTCAGACAGACCATTTTAGGTTAGAGGTTCATTCCACTGGATTGTGTAACAGACTAGGCATACCGATGAGCCATGGTAGGACCCTTTGCAAACTGTGTGAGAGGCCTTTTGGCACCATGCAATTCTGTTAAGTTGAACCAGCATAACATTCTGTGGTGATTTACATATACAGCCATGATGCTTTGCATTGTGTGAGCATGTGTTATTTGTATTTTCTTGAAACTTAGCTTCCCACCCATTTGCCCTATGGGGTAACCCTTACCTCAGTGTTTGTGCACAGAGGTTCTTTGTCTTTAAATAGTTTTTTATTTTAATGGGTTCACACAACATAACACAGGCAGATCATCTTAGGGTAGCTGCTTCATTCCACTGGAGTGTCAAACAGAGGGCATTCTGATGTGTCCTGGTTGGAGAAACACAAGTCTATGTCATCTGTTAGCACCCTTTGCAAACTGTGTAAAGGCCTTTCTGCACCATGCAATTCTGCTTAAAGTTGAACCAGCATAACATTCTGGGGTGATTTGCATTGTGTTTGCATGTGTGATTTTGTATTTTCTTGAAACTTGGCTTCCCAGCCAAATGCCCTTTGGGGTAACCCTTGTCTCAGTGTTTGCGCACTGTAGTTCTTTGTCTTTTAAATAGTTTTTTTATTTTAATGGGTTCACCAAGACGTAACCAAGACAGACCGTCTTAGGGTAGCTGGTTCATTCTACTGGGGTATCAAACAGACGAGGCATACCGATGAGCCATGGTAGGATCCTTTGCAAACTGTGTGAGAGGCCGTTTGGAACCATGCAATTCTGCTTAAAGTTGAACCAGCATAACATTCTGTGGTGATTTGCATATGCAGCCCATGATGCTTTGCACGGTGTGGGCATGTGTGATTTTGTATTTTCTTGAAACTTGGCATCCCAGTCAAAAGCCCTTGGGGGTAACTATTGCCTCTCTGTTTGTGCACATAGGTTCTTTGTCTTTTAAATAGTTTTTTATTTTAATCGTTCACCACAACATTACTCAGACAGACCATTTTAGGTTAGCAGGTTCATTCCACTGGATTGTCAAACAGACAAGGCATACCGATGAGCCTAGTAGGACCTTACAAACAGTGTGAGAGTCCTTTCGGCACCATGCAATTCAGCTAAAGTTGAACCAGCATAACATTCTGTGGTGATTTGCATATGCAGCCCATCATGCTTTGCATTGTGTGGGCATGTGTGATTTTTAATTTTCTTGAAACTTGGCTTTCCAGCCAAATGCCCTTTGGGGTAACCCTTGTCTCAATGTTTGCGCACAGTAGTTCTTTGTCTTTTAAATAGTTTTTTATTTTAATGGGTTCACCACAACATAACTCAGACAGACCATTTTCGGGTAGCAGGTTCATTCCACTGGATTGTCAAACAGACGAGGCATACCGATGAGCCGTGGTAGGACCCTTTGCAAACTGTGTGAGAGGCCTTTTGGCACCATGCAATTCTGCTTAAAGTTGAACCAGCATAACATTCTGTGGTGATTTACATATGCAGCCCATGATGCTTTGCATTGTGTGAGCATGTGTGATTTTCTATTTTCTTGAAACTTAGCTTCCCACCCCAATGCCCTATAGAGTAACCCTAGCCTCAGTGTTTGTGCACAGAGGTTCTTTGTCTTTTAAATAGTTTTTTTATTTTAATATGTTCTCCACAACATAACCCAGGCAGATCGTCTTAGGGTAGCTGGTTCATTCCACTGGAGTGTCAAACAGAGGAGGCATTATGACGAGTCCTGGTTGGACGAAACACATGTCTATGTCATCTGCTAGCACCCTTTGCAAACTGTGTGAAAGGCCTTTCTGCACCATGCAATTCTGCTTAAAGTTGAACCAGCATAACATTCTGGGGTGATTTGCATTGTGTTTGCATGTGTGATTTTGTATTTTCTTAAAACTTGGCTTCCTAGGCCAAATGCCCTTTGTGGTAACCCTTGCCTCAGTGTTTGCGCACAGAGGTTCTTTGTCTTTTAAATAGTTTTTTTTATTTTAATGGGTTCACCAGAACATAACCCAGACAGATTGTCTTAGGGTAGCTGGTTCATTCCAGTTGGGTGTCAAACAGACAAGGGATATTGATGAGTCCTGGTAGGACAAAACATGTGTCTATGTCATCTGTTAGCACCCTTTGCAAACTGTGTGAGAGGCCTTTCAGCACCATGCAATTCAGCTTAAAGTTGAACCAGCATAACATTCTGTGGTGATTTGCATATGCAGCCAATCATGCTTTGCATTGTGTGGGCATGTGTGATTTTTTTTTTCTTGAAACTTGGCTTCCCAGCCAAATGCCCCTTGGGGAAACCCTTGTCTCAGTGTTTGTGCACAGTAGTTCTTTGTCTTTTAAATAATTTTTTTATTTTAATGGGTTCATCAAAACGTAACCAAGACAGACCGTCTATGGGTAGCTGGTTCATTCTACTGGGGTGTCAAACAGACGAGGCATACTGATGAGTCCTGGTAGGATGAAACACATGTCTATGTCATCTGTTAGCACCCTTTGCAAACTGTGTGAGAGGTCTTTCGGCACCATGCAATTCTGCTTAAATTTGAACCAGCATAACATTCTGTGGTGATTTGCATATGCAGTCCATGATGCTTTGCACTGTGTGAGCATGTTTGATATTGTATTTTCTTGAAACTTGGCTTCCCAGCCAAATGCCCTTTGGGGTAACTCTTGCCTCAGTTTTTGGGCACAGAGGTTCTTTGTGTTTTAAATAGTTTTTCATTTTAATGGGTTCACCACAACATAACCCAGACTGACGGTTTTCCAGTAGCTGGTTCATTCCACTGGGGTGTCAATCAGACTAGGCATTCTTATGAGTCCTGGTTGGATGAAACACATGTCTATGTCATCTGTTAGCACCCTTACAAACTGTGTGAGAGGCCTTTCGGCACCATGCAATTCTCCTTAAAGTTGAGCCAGCATAACATTCTGTGGTGATTTGAATTGTGTTTGCATGTGTGATTTTGTATTTTCTTGAAACTTGGCTTCCCAGACAAATGCCCAATAGGGTAACCCTTGCCTCAGTGTTTGTGCACAGAGGTTCTTGTCTTTTAAATAGCTTTTTATTTTAATGGGTTCACCACAACATAACCCAGACAGACCATCTTAGGGTACCTGGTACATTCCACTACGGTGTCAAACAGACGAGGCCTACTGATGAGCCCTGGCAGGACCATTTGAAAACTGTGTGAGAGGCCTTTCAGCACCATGCAATTCTGCTTAAAGTTGAACCAGCATAACATTCTGCGGTGATCTGCATATGCAGCCCATGATGCTTTGCACGGTGTGGGCATGTGTGATTTTGTATTTTCTTTAAACTTGGCTTCCCAGTCATATGCCTTTGGGTAACCCTTGCCTCAGTGTTTGTGCACAGAGGTTCTTTGTCTTTTAAATAGTTTTTTATTTTAATGGGTTCACCACAACAAAACTCAGACAGACCATTTTAGGGTTGCATGTTCATTCCACTGGATTGTCAAACAGACGAGGCATACCGATGAGCCCTGGTAGGACCCCTTGCAAACTGTGTGAGAGGCCTTTCGGCACCATGCAATTATGCTTGAATTTGAAACAGCATAACATTCTGTGTTGATTTGCTTATGCAGCCCATGATGCTTTGCATTGTGTGAGCATGTGTGATTTTGTATTTTCTTCAAACTTAGCTTCCCACTCAAATGCCCTATGGGTTAATCCTTGTTTTAGTGTTTGTGCACAGAGGTTCTTTGTCTCTTAAATAGTTTTTATTTTAATGGGTTCACCACATACACGCAGACAGATCGTCTTAGGGTAGCTGGTTCATTCCACTGGAGTGTCAAACAGACGAGGCATTCTGATGAGTCCTGGTTGGATGAAACACATGTCTATGTCATCTGTTAGCACCCTTTGCAAACTGTGTGAAAGGCCTTTCTGCACCATGCAATTCTGCTTAAAGTTGAACCAGCATAACATTCTGTGGTGATTTGCATATGCAGCACATCATGCTATGCATTGTTTCGGCATGTGTGATTTTCTATTTTCTTGAAACTTGGCTTCCCAGCCAAATGTCCTTTGGGGTAACCCTTGTCTCAGTGTTTGTGCTCAGAGGTTCTTTGTCTTTAAATAGTTTTTTATTTTAATAGGTTCACCAAAACGTAAACAAGACAGACCATCTAAGGGTAGCTGGTTCATTCCACTGAGGTGTCAAACAAACGAGGCATACTGATGAGTCCTGGTAGGATGAAACACATGTCTATGTCATCTGTTAGCACCCTTTGCAAACTGTGTGAGAGGCCTTTCAACACCATGCAATTCAGCTTAAATTTGAACCAGCATAACATTCTGTGGTGATTTGCATATGCAGCCCATGATGCTTTGCAATGTGTGAGCATGTTTGATTTTGTATTTTCCTGAAACTTGGCTTCCCAGCCAAATGCCCTTTGGGGTAACCCTTGCCTCAGTATTTGTGCACAGAGGATCTTTGTCTTTTAAATAGTTTTTCATTTTAATGGGCTCACCACAACATAACCCAGACAGACTATTTTTGGGTAGCTTGTTCATTCCACTGGGGTGTCAATCAGATGAGGCATTCTCATGAGTCCTGGGTGGACGAAACACATGTCTATGTCATCTGTTAGCACCTTTTGCAAACTCTGTGAGAGGCTTTTCGGCACCATGCAATTCTGCTTAAAGTTGAACCAGCATAACATTCTGTGGTGATTTGCATTGTGTTTGCATGTGTGATTTTGTATTTTCTTGAAACTTGGCTTCCCAGCCAAATGCCCAATGGGGTAACCTTTGCCTCAGTATTTGTGCACAGAGGTTATTGTCTTTTAAATAGCGTTTTATTTTAATGGATTCACCAGAACATAATCCAGACAGACAGTCTTAGGGTAGCTGGTTCATTCCACTACGGTGTCAAACAGACGAGGCATACTAATGAGTCCTGGTAGGACCATTTACAAACTGTGTGAGAGGCCTTTCAGCACCCCGCAATTCTGCTTAAAGTTGAACCAGCACAACATTCTGCGGTGATCTGCATATACTGCCAAAGATGTTTTGCATTGTGTGGGCATTTGTGATTTTGTATTTTCTTAAAACTTGGCTTCCCAGCCAAATGCCCTCTGTAGGTAACCTTTCCTCAGTGTTTGCGCAGAGGTTCTTTGTCTTTTAAATAGTTTTTATTTTAATGGGCTCACCACAACATAACCCAGACAGACCGTCTTAGGGTAGCTGGTTCATTCCAGTGGGGTGTCAAACAGACAAGGCATTCTGATGAGTCCTGGTTGGAAAAAACATATGTCTATGTCATCTGTTAGCACCCTTTGTAAACTGTGTAGAGGCCTTTCGGCTTTGCAATTTTGCTTAAAGTTGAATCCAGTAACTTTCTGTGATGATTAGCATATACAGCCCATGATGCTTTGCAATGTGTGGCATGTATGATTTTGTATTTTCTTGAAACTTGGCTTCCCAGCCAAATGCCCTATGGGGTAACCCTTGCCTCAGTGTTTGTGCACAGAGGTTCTTGTCTTTTAAATCGCTTTTTATTTTAATGGGTTCATTACAACATAACCCAGACAGACCGTCTTAGGGTAGCTGGTTCATTCCACTGGGGTGTCAAACAGATGAGGCATACTGATGAATCCTGGTACGATGAAACATGTGTCTATGTTATCTGTTAGCACCCATTGCAAACTGTGTGAGAGGCCTTTCAACACCATGCAATTCTGCTTAAATTTGAATCAGCATAACATTCTGTGGTGATTAGCATATGCAGCCCATGATGCTTTGCATTGTGTGGGCATGTGTGATTTTGTATTTTCTTGAAACTTGGCTTCCCAGCTAAATGCTGTTTGGGGTAACCCTTGTCTCAGTGTTTGCACACAGATGGACTTTGTCTTTTAAATAGTTTTTTATTTTAATAGGTACACCACAACATAACCCAGACAGACCATCTTAGGGTAGTAGGGTCATTCCACTGCATTGTCAAACAGATGAGGCATACCGATAAGCCCTGGTAGGACCCTTTGCAAACTCTGTGAGAGGCCTTTCGGCACCATGCAATTCTGCTTAAAGTTGAACCAGCATAACATTCTGTGGTGATTTGCATATGCAACCCATGATGCTTTGCATTGTGTGAGCATGTGTGATTTTGTATTTTCCTGAAACTTAGCTTCCCTGCCAAATGCCCTATGGGGTAACCCTTGCCTTAGTGTTTGTGCACAGAGGTTCTTTGTGTTTTAAATAGTTTTTTATTTTAATGGGTTCACCACAACATAACCAAGACAGACCATCTTTGGGTAGCTGGTTCATTCCTCTGGGGAGTCAAACAGGCGAGGGATATTGATGAGTCCTGGTAGGACAAAACATGTGTCTATGTCATCTGTTAGCACCCTTTGCAAACTGTGGAGAGGCCTTTCGGTACCATGCAGTTCAGCTTAAAGTTGAACCAGCATAACATTCTGTGGTGATTTAATATGCAGCACATCATGCTTTGCATTGTGTGAGCATGTGTGATTTTCTATTTTCTTGAAAATTGGCTTCCCAGAAAATGCCCTTTGGGTTATCCCTTGAATCAGTGTTTGCACACAGAGCTTCTTTGTGTTTTAAATAGTTTTTCTTTTAATGGGTTCAACAAAGCGTAACCAAGACAGACCATCTTAGGGTAGCTGGTTCATTCCACTTGGGTGTCAAACAGACTGAGACATACTGATGAGTCCTGGTAGGATGAAACACATGTCTATGTCATCTGTTAGCACCTTTGCAAACTGTGTGAGAGGCCTTTCGGCATCATGCAATTCTGCTTAAGTTGACAAAGCACAACATTCTGTAGTTGTTTGCATATGCAGCCCATGATGCTTTGCACTGCATGAGCATGTTTGATTTTGCATTTTCTTGAAACTGGCTTCCCAGCCAAATGCCCATTGGGGTAACCCTTGCCTCAGTGTTTGTGCAGAAGATCTTTGTCTTTTAAAAGTTTTTCATTTAATGGGCTCACCACAACATAACCAGACAGACTATTTCGGGTAGCTGGTTCATTCCACTGGGGTGTCAATCAGGCGAGGCATTCTGATGAGTCCTGGTTGGATGAAACACATGTCTATGTCATCTATTGGCACCCTTTTCAAACTGTGTTAGTAGCCTTCGGCACCATGCATTTCTGCTTAAAGTTGAACCAGCATAACATGATGTGGTGATTGCATTGTGTTTGCATGTGTGATTTTGTATTTTCTTGAAACTTGGCTTCCCAGCCAAATCCCCAATGTGGTAACCCTTGCCTCAGTATTTGTGCACAGAGGTTCTTGTCTTTTAAATAGCTTTTTATTTTAATGGATTCACCACAACATAATCCAGTCAGACAGTCTTAGGGTAGCTGGTTCATTCCACTACGGTGTCAAACAGACGAGGCATACTGATGAGTCCTGGAAGGACCATTTGCAAACTGTGTGAGAGGCCTTTCAGCAACACGCAATTCTGCTTAAAGTTGAACCAGCACAACATTCTGCGGTGATCTGCATATACAGCCCATGATGTTTTGCATTGTGTGGGCATTTGTGATTTTGTATTTTCTTTAAACTTGAGTTCCCAGCTAAATGCCCTCTGTGGTAACCCTTTCTTCAGTGTTTGCGCACAGAGGTTCTTTGTCTTTTAAATAGATTTTTATTTTAATGGGCTCACCACAACATAACCCAGACAGACCGTCTTAGGGTAGCTGGTTCATTCCAGTGGGGTGTCAAACAGACAAGGCATTCTGATGAGTCCTGGTTGGAAGAAACACATGTCTATGTCATCTATTAGCACCCTTTGCAAACTGTGTGAGAGGCCTATCGGCATAATGCAATTCTGCTTAAAGTTAAACCAGCATAACACTCTTTGGTGATTTGCATTGCAGCCCATGATGCTTTGCATTGTGTTGGCATACATGATTTTGTATTTTCTTGAAACTTGGCTTCCCAGCCAAATGCCCTATGGGTAACCTTGCCTCAGTGTTTGCGCACAGAGGTTCTTGTCTTTAAATCTCTTTTATTTTAATGGGTTCACCACAACATAACCCAGACAGACCGTCTTAGGGTAGCTGGTTCATTCCAGGGGTGTCAAACAGACAAGGCATACTGATGAGTCCTGCTAGGACAAAACACGTGTCTATGTCATCTGTTAGCACCCTTTGCAAACTGTGTGAGAGGCTTTTGGCACCATGCAATTCTGCTTAAAGTTGAACCAGCATAACATTCTGTGGTGATTAGCATATGCAGGCCATGATGCTTTGCATGTGTGGGCATGTGTGATTTTGTATTTTCTTGAAAATTGGCATCCCAGCCAAATGCCGTTTGGGGTAACCCTTGCCTCAGTGTTTGCGCACAGAGGGACTTTGTCTTTTAAATAGTTTTTTATTTTAATAGGTACACCACAACATAACCCAGACAGACCATCTTAGGGTAGCAGGTTCATTCCACTGCATTGTCAAACAGACGAGGCATACCGATGAGCCCTGGTTGGACCCTTTGCAAACTGTGTGAGAGGCCTTTCGGCACCATGCAATTCTGCTTAAAGTTGAACTAGCATAACATTCTGTGGTGATTTGCATATGCAGCCCACGATGCTTAGCATTGTGTGAGCATGTGTAATATTGTATTTTCTTGAAACTTAGCTTTCCTGCCAAATGCCCTTGGGGTAACCCTTGCCTTAGTGTTTCTGCACAGAGGTTCGTTGTGTTTGAATAGTTTTTATTTTAATGGGTTCACCACAACGTAACCAAGACAGACTGTCTTTGGGTAGCTGGTTCATTCCTCTGGGGAGTCAAATAGACAGGGCATACTGATGAGTCCTGCTAGGGAACGAAACACATGTCAATGCTCATCTGTTAGCACCTTTGCAAATTGTGTGAGAGGCCTTTGGTAGCATGCAATTCTGCTTAAAGTGGAACCAGCATAACATTCTGTGGTGATTTGCATATGCAGCCCGTGATGCTTTGCTTTTGTGGGCATGTGTGATTTTCTATTTTCATGAAACTTGGCTTTCCAGCGAAATGCCCTTTGGGGTAACCCTTGCCTCAGTTTATGTGCACAGAGGTTCTTTGTATTTTAAATAGTTTTTATTTTAATGGGTTCACCTCAACATAACTCAGACAGACCATTTTAGGGTAGCTGGTTCATTCCACTGGGGTGTCAATCAGACGAGGCATTCTGATGAGTCCTGGGTGGAAGAAACACATGTCTATGTCATCTGGTAGCACCCTTTGCAAACTGTGTGATGACCTTTCGGCATCATGCAGTTCTGCTTAAAGTTGAACCAGCATAAAATTCTCTGGTGATTTGCTTATGCAACCCATATTGCTTTGCATTCTGTGGGCATGTGTGATTTTGTACTTTCTTGAAACTTGGCTTCCCAGAATTGCCTTTGGGTAATCCTTGCCTCAGTGTTTGCGCACAGAGGTTCTTTGTCTTTATATAGTTTTTTTTATTTAATGGGCACAACTACAACGCAACCCAGACAGACCGTCTTAGGGTAGCTGGTTCATTCCACTGGGGTATCAAACAGACGAGGCATACTGATGAGTCCTGGTAGGACCCTTTGCAAACTGTGTGAGAGGCCTTTTGACACCATGCAATTCTGCTTAAAGTTGAACCAACATAACATTCTGTGGTGATTTGCATATGCAGTCCATGATGCTTTGCATTGTGTGGGCATGTGTGATATTGTATTTTCTTGAAACTTGGCTTCCCAGCCAAATACCCTTTGGTTAACTCTTGCCTCAATGTTTGCACACAGAGTTTCTTGTCTTTTAAATAGTTTTTATATTAATGAGTTCACCTCAAAATAATCCAGACAGACCGTTTATAATAGCTGGTTCATTCCACGCGGTGTCAATCAGATGAGGCATTCTGATGAGTCCTGGTTGGATGAAACTCATGTCTATGTTATCTGTTTGCACCCTTTGCAAACTGTGTGAGAAACCTTTCTGCACCATGCAATTCTGTAAAGTTGAACCAGCATAACATTCTGGGGTGATTTGCATTGTGTTTGCAAGTGTGATTTTATATTTTCTTGAAACTTGGCTTCCCAGCCAAATGCCCTTTGGAGTAACCCTTGCCTCAGTGTTTGCGCACAGAGGTTCTTGGTCTTTTAAAAAGTTTTTTATTTTAATGTGCTCACCACAACATAACCCAGTCAGACCATCTTAGGGTAGCAGGTTCATTCCAGTGGGGTGTCAAACAGACAAGGCATACTGATGAGTCCTGCTAGGACAAAACACGTGTCTATGTCATCTGTTAGCACCCTTTGCAAACTGTGTGAGAGGCCTTTTGGCACCATGCAATTCTGCTTAAAGTTGAACCAGCATAACATTCTGCAGTGATTTGCATATGAAGCCCATGATGCTTTACACGGTGTGGGCATGTGTGATTTTGCATTTTCTTTAAACTTGGCTTCCCAGTCATATGCCCTTTGGGGTAACCCTTGCCTCTGTGTTTGTGCACAGAGGTTCTTTGTCTTTTAAAATAGTTTTTTATTTTAATGGGTTCACCACAACATAACTCAGACAGACCATTTTAGGGTAGCAGGTTCATTCCACTGTATTGTCAAAAAGACGAGGCATACCGAAGAGCCCTGGTAGGACCCCTTGCAAACTGTGTTGGAGGCATTTCGGCACCATGCAGTTCTGCTTAAAGTTGAACCAACAGAACATTCTGTGGTGATTTACATATGCAGCCCATGATGCTTTGCATTGTGTGAGCTTGTGTGATTTTTAATTTTCTTGAAACTTAGCTTCCCACCCAAATGCCCTATGGGGTAATCCTTGCCTCAGTGTTTGTGCACAGAGGTTCTTTGTCTTTTAAATAGTTTTTTTATTTTAATGGGTTCACCACAACATAACCCAGTCAGATCGTCACAGGGTAGCTGGTTCATTCCACTGGCGTGTCAAACAGATGAGGCATTCTGATGTGTCCTGGTTGGACGAACACATGTCTATGTCATCTGTTAGCACCTTTGCAAACTGTGTGAAAGGCCTTTCTGCACCATGCAATTCTGTTAAAGCTGAACCAACATAACATTCTGGGGTGATTTGCATTGTGTTTGCATGTGTGATTTTGTATTTTCTTGAAACTTGGCTTCCCAGCCAAATGCCCTTTGAGTAACCCTGCCTCAGTGTTTCGCACAGAGGTTCTTGTCTTTTAAATAGTTTTTATTTTAATGGGTTCACCACAACATAATCCAGAAAGACAGTCATAGGGTAGCTGGTTCATTCCACTGGCCTGTCAAACAGACCAGGCATGCTGATGGGTCCTGGAAGGATTAAACACGTATCTATGTCATCTGTTAGCACCCTTTGCAAGCTGTGGTGGCCTTTCGGCACCATACAATTCTGCTTAAAGCTGAACCAGCATAACATTCTGTGGTGATCTCAATATGCAGCCCATGATGCTTTGCATTGTGTGGGCATGTGTGATTGTATTTTCTTGAAACTGCTTCCCATCCAAATGCCCTTGGAGTAATCCTTGCCTCAGTGTTTGTGCACAGAGGTAATTTGTCTTTAAATAGTTTTTATTTTAATGGGTTCACCACAACATAACCTAGACAGAACATCTTAGGGTAGCTGGTTCATTCCACTGAGGTGTCAAACAGAAGAGGCATACTGATGAGTCCTTCTAGGACGAAACACGTGTCTATGTCATCTGTTAGCACCCTTTGCAACCTGTGTGAGAGCCTTTTTGGCAGCATGCAATTCTGTAAAGTTAAACCAGTATAACATTCTCTGCGAAGATTTGCATATGCAGCCCGTGATGTTTTGTATTGTGTGGACATGTGTGATTTTGTATTTTCTTGAAACTTGGCTTTCCAGCCAAATGCCTTTAGGATAACCTTGCCTCAGTGTTTGCACAGAGGTTCTTTGTCTTTAAATAATTTTTTCATTTTAATGGGTTCACCACAACATAACCCAGACAGATCATCTTAGGCTAGCTGGTTCATTCCACTGGGGTGTCAAACATATGAGGCATACTGATGAGTCTTTTTAGGACAAAACATGTGTCTATGTCATCTGTTAGCACCCTTTGTAAACTGTGTGAGAGGCCTTTCAGCACCATGCAATTCAGCTTTAAGTTGAATCAGCATAACATTCTGTGGTGATTAGCATATGCAGCCCATCATGCTTTGCATTGTGTGGGCATGTGTGATTTTGTATTTTCTTGAAACTTGGCTTCCAGCCAAATGTCCTTGGGTATCCCTTGCCTCAGTGTTTTCGCACAGAGGTTCTTGTCTTTAAATAGTTTTTATTTTAATGGTTCACCAAACGTAACCAAGATAGACCGTCTTAGGTAGCTGGTTCATTCCACTGGGGTGTCAAACAGGCGAGGCATACTGATGAGTCCTGGTCGGATGAAACACATGTCTATGTCATCTATTAGCACCTTTTGCAATCTGTGTGAGAGGCCTTTTGGCTACATGCAATTCTGCTTAAATTTGAACCAGCATAACACTCTGTGGTGATTGCATATGCAGCCCATGATGCTTTGCACTGTGTGAGCATGTTTGATTTTGTATTTTCTTGAAAATTGGCTTCCCAGCCAAATGCCCATTGGGGTAACCCTTGCCTCAGTGTTTGTGCACAGAGGTTCTTTGTCTTTTAAATAGTTTTTAATTTTAATGGGTTCACCGCAACATAACCCAGACAGACCGTATTTGGGTAGCAGGTTCATTCCACTGGGGTGTCAATCATATGAGGCATTCTGATGAGTCCTGGTTGGATGAAACAGATGTCTATGTCATCTGTTAGCACCCTTTGCAAACTGTGTGAGAGGCCTTTCGGCACCATGCAATTCTGCTTAAATTTGAACCAGCATAACACTCTCTGGTGATTTGCACATGCAGCCCATGATGCTTTGCACTGTGTGAGTATGTTTGATTTTGTATTTTCTTGAAACCTGCCTTCCCAGCCAAATGCCCATTGGGGTAACCCTTGCCTCGGTGTTTGTGCACAGAGGTTCTTTGTCTTTTAAATAGTTTTTCATTTTAATGGGTTCACCACAACATAACCCAGACAGACCATTTTTGGGTAGCTGGATCATTCCACTGGGGTGTCAATCAGACGAGGCATTCTGATGAGTCCTGGTTGGACGAAACACATGTCTATGTCATCTGTTAGCACCCTTTGCAAACTGTGTGAGAGGCCTTTCGGCACCATGCAATTCTGCTTAAAGTTGAACCAGCATAACATTCTGTGGTGATCTGCATTGTGTTTGCATGTGTGATTTTGTATATTCTTGAAACTTGGCTTCCAGCCAAATGTCCAATGGGTAACCCTTGCCTCAGTGTTTGTGCACAGACTTTCTTGTCTTATAAATAGCTTTTTTATTTTAATGGGTTCACACAACATAACCCAGACAGACAGTCTTAGGGTAGCTGGTTCATTCCACTCGGTGTCCAACAGGCGAGGCATACTGATGAGTCCTGGATGGACCCTTTGCAAACTGTGTGAGGCCTTTCAGCACCAAGCAATTCTGCTAAAGTTGAACCAGCATAACATTCTGCAGTGATCTGCATATGCAGCCCATGATGCTTGCATTGTGAGGGCATGTGTGTTTTGTATTTTCTTGAAACTTGGCTTCCCAGCCAAATGCCCTGTGGTAACCTTGCCTCAGTGTTTTAGCACAGAGGTTCTTTGTCTTTAAATAGTTTTTTACTTTAATGGGTTCACCATAACATAACCCAGACAGACCATCTTAGGGTAGCTGGTTCATTCCACTGGGGTGTCAAACAGACAAGGCATACTGATGAGTCCTGCTAGGTTGAAACATGTGTCTATGTCATCTGTTAGCACCCATTGCAGACTGTGTGAGGGCCTATCGGCATAATGCAATTTTATAAAGTTAAACAAGCATAACATTCTGTGGTGAATTGCATTTGCAGTCGATAATGTTTTGCATGTGTGGGCATGTGTGATTTTGTATTTTCTTGAAACTTGGCTTCCAGCCAAATGCTCTCTGTGGTAACCCTTGCCTCAGTGTTTGCGCTAGAGGTTCTTTGTCTTTAAATAGTTTTTTATTTTAATGGGCTCACCACAATATAACCCAGACAGACCATCTTAGGGTAGCTGGTTCATTCCAATGGGGTGTCAAACAGACAATTCATTCTGATGAGTCCTGGTTGGACAAAACACATATCTATGTCATCTGTTAGCACACTTTGTAAACTGTGTGAGAGCCTTTCGGCACCATGCAATTCTGCTTAAAGTTGAACCAGCTTAACATTCTGAAGTGATTTGCATGTGTGATTTTGTATTTTCTTGAAACTTGGTTTCCCAGCCAAATGCCCAATGGGGTAACCCATGCCTCAGTGTTTGTGCACAGAGGTTCTTCTCTTTACAATAGCTTTTTTTTAATGGGTTCTCCACAACATAACCTAGACAGACCGTCTTAGGGTTGCTGGTTCATTCCACTACGGTGTCAAACAGACGAGGCATACTGATGAGTCCTGGTAGGACCATTTGCAAACTGTGTGAGAGGCCTTTCAGCAGCATGCAATTCTGCTTAAAGTTGAACCAGCATAACATTCTGTGGTGATCTGCATGTGCAGCTAATGATGCTTTGCATTGTGAAGGAATGTGTCATTTTGTATATTCTTGAAACTTGGCTTCCCAGCCAAATGCCTTCTGGGGTAACCCTTGCCTCAGTGTTTGCGCACAGAGGTTCTTTCTCTTTTAAATAGTTTTTTATTTTAATGGGTTCACCATAACATAACCCAGACAGACCATCTTAGGGTAGCTGGTTCATTCCATTGGGGTGTCAAACAGACCAGGCATAATGATGAGTCCTGCTAGGATGAAACATGTGTCTATGTCATCTGTTAGCACCCTTTGCAAACTCAATGTGAGGCCTATCGGCATAATGCAATTCTGCTTAAAGTTAAACCAGCATAACATTCTGTGGTGCATTGCTTATGCAGCCCATGATGCTTTGCATTGTGTGAGCATGTGTGATTTGGTATTTTCTTGAAACTTAGCTTCCCAGCCAAATGCCCTTTGGGGTAACCCTTGCCTCAGTGTTTGTGCACAGTGGTTCTTTGTCTTTTAAACAGTTTTTTTATTTTAATGGGTTCACCACATCGTAACTAAGACAGACCATTTTGGGGTAGCAGGTTCATTCCACTGGATTGTCAAACAGACGAGACATACCATGAGCCATGGAAGGACCCTTTGCAAACTGTGTGAGAGAACTTTTGGCACCATGCAATTCAGCAAAGTTGAACCAGCATAACATTCTGTGGTGATTTACATATGCAGCCCATGATGCTTTGCATTGTTTGAGCATGTGTGATTTTGTATTTTCTTGAAACTTAGCTTCCCACCATAATGCCTTATGGGGTAACCCTTGCCTCAGTGTTTGTGCACAGAGGTTCTTTGTCTTTAAATAGTTTTTTATTTTAATGGGTAAACCACAACATAACCCAGAACAGATCGTCTTTGGGTAGCTGTTTAATTCCACTGGAGTGTCAAACAGGCGAGGCATTCTGATGAGTCCTGGTTGGACAAAACACATGTCTATGTCATCTGTTAGCACACTTTGCAAACTGTGTGAAAGGCCTTTCTTCACCATGCAATTCTGCATAAAGTTGAACCAACATAACATTCTGGGGAGATTTGCATTGTGTTTGCATGTGTGATTTGTATTTTCTTGAAACTTGGCTTCCCAGACAAATGTCCTTTGGGTAACTCTTGCCTCAGTGATTGCGCACAGAGGTTCTTTGTCTTTTAAATTGTTTTTTATTTTAATGGGTTCACCACAACATAACCCAGACAGATCGTCTTAGGATAGCTGGTTCATTCCACTGGGCTGTCAAACAGACGAGGCATATTGATGAGTCCTGGTAGGACAAAACATGTGTCTATGTCATCTGTTAGCACCCTTTGCAAACTGTGTGAGAGGCCTTTCGTACCATGCAGTTCAGCTTAAAGTTGAACCAGCATAACATTCTGTGGTTATTTGCTATATGCAGCCCATCATGCTTTGCATTGTGTGGGCATGTGTGATTGTATTTTCTTGAAACTTGGCTTCCCAGAAAAATGCCCTTTGGGTTATCCTTGAATCAGTGTTTGCACACAGAGCTTCTTTGTGTTTTAAATAGTTTTTTCTTTTAATGGGTTCAGCAAAACGTAACCAAGACAGACCGTCTTAGGGTAGCTGGTTCATTCCACTGGGCTGTCAAACAGATGAGGCATATTGATGAGTCCTGGTAGGATGAAACACATGTCTATGTCATCTGTTAGCACCCTTTGCAAACTGTGTGAGAGGCCTTTCGGCATCATGCAATTCTGCTTAAAGTTGACAAAGCACAACATTCTGTGGTTATTTGCATATGCAGCCCATGATGCTTTGCACTGCATGAGCATGTTTGATTTTGCATTTTCTTGAAACTTGGCTTCCCAGCCAAATGCCCATTGGGGTAACCTTGCCTCAGTGTTTGTGCAGAAGTTCTTTTTCTTTTAAACAGTTTTTATTTTAATGGGTTCACCACAACATAACCCAAACAGACCGTTTTGGGTAGCTGTTCCATTCCACTGGGGTGTCAATCAGGCGAGGCATTCTGATGAGTCCTGGTTGGATAAACACATGTCTATGTCATCTATTAGCACCTTTTCAAACTGTGTTAGTAGCCTTCGGCACCATGCATTTCTGCTTAAAGTTGAACCAGCATAACATTCTGAAGTGATTTGCATGTGTGATTTTGTATTTTCTTGAAACTTGGTTTCCCAGCCAAATGGCCAATGGGTAACCCTTGTCTCAGTGTTTGTGCACAGAGGTTCTTCTCTTTAAATAGCTTTTTTTTAATGGGTTCTCCTAACATAACCCAGACAGACCGTCTTAGGGTAGCTGGTTCATTACACTACGGTATCAAACAGACGAGGCATACTGATGAGTCCTGGTAGGAACATTTGCAAACTGTGTTAGATGCCTTTCAGCAGCATGCAATTCTGCTTAAAGTTGAATCAGCATAACATTCTGTTGTGATCTGCATATGCAGCCCATGATGCTTTGCATTGTGAGGGAATGTGTCATTTTGTATATTCTTGAATCTTGGCTTCGGAAATGCCCTCTGTGGTAACCCTTGCATCAGTGTTTGTGCACAGAGGTTCTTTGTCTTTAAATAGTTTTTTATTTTAATGGGTTCACCATAACATAACCCAGACAGACCATCTTAGGGTAGCTGCTTCATTCTACTGGGGTGTCAAACAGACAAGGCATAATGATGAGTCCTGCTAGGATGAAACATGTTTCTATTTCATCTGTTAGCACCCTTTGCAAACTGAGTGTAGAGCCTATCGGCATAATGCAATTCTGCTTAAAGTTAAACCAGCATAACACTCTTTGGTGATTTGCATTTGCAGTCGATGATGTTTTGCATTGTGTGGTCATGTGTGATTTTGTATTTTCTTGAAACTTGGCTTCCCAGCCAAATGCCCTTTGGGGTAACCCTTGCCTCAGTGTTTGTGCACAGAGGTTCTTTGTCTTTTAAATTGTTTTTTATTTTAATGGGCTCACCACAACATAAATCAGACAGACCGTCTTAGGGTAGCTGGTTCATTCCAGGGGGGTGTCAAACAGACAAGGCATACTGATGAGTCCTGCTAGGACAAAACACGTGTCTATGTCATCTGTTAGCACCCTTTGCAAACTGTGTGAGAGGCTTTTGGCACCATGCAATACTGCTTAAAGTTGAACCAGCATAACATTCTGAGGTGATTTGCATATGCAGCCCATGATGCTTTGCACGGTGTGGGCATGTGTGATTTTGTATTTTCTTGAAAATTGGCTTCCCAGTCAAATGCCCTTGGGGGTAACCCTTGCCTCAGTGTTTGTGCACAGAGGTTCTTTGCCTTTTAAATAGTTTTTTATTTTAATGGGTTCACCACAACATAACTCAGACAGACCATTTTAGGGTAGCAGGTTCATTCCACTGGATTGTCAAACAGAAGAGGAATACCGATGAGCCCTGGTAGGACCCCTTGCAAACTGTGTGAGAGACCTTTCGGCACCATGCAATTCTGCTTAAAGATGAACCTGCATAACATTCTGTGGTGATTTGCTTATGTAGCCCATGATGTTTTGCATTGTGTGCTCTTGTGTGATTTGGTATTTTCTTGAAACTTAGCTTCCCAGCCAAATGCCCTTTGGGGTAACCCTTGCCTCAGTGTTTGTGCACAGTGGTTCTTTGTCTTTTAAATAGTTTTTTATTTTAATGGGTTCACCACAAAATAACTCAGACAGACCATTTTAGGCTAGCAGGTTCATTCCACTGGATTGTCAAGCAGACGAGGCATAACGATGAGCCGTGGTAGGACCCTTTCCAAACTGTGTGAGAGGCCTTTTGGCACCATGCAATTCTGCTTAAAGTTGAACCAGCATAACATTCTGTGGTGATTTTCATATGCAGCCCATCATGCTTTACATTGTGTGAGCATGGTGTGATTTTGTATTTTCTTGAAACTTAGCTTCCCACCAAGTGCCCTTTGGGTAACCCTTGCCTCAGTGTTTGTGCACACAGGTTCTTTATCTTTTAAACAGTTTTTTATTTTAATGGATTCACCACAACATAACCCAGACAGATCGTCTTAAGGTAGCTGGTTCATTCCACTGGAGTGTCAAACAGACGAGGCATTCTGATGAGTCCTGGTTGGACGAAACACGTCTATGTCATCTGTTAGCACCCTTTGCAAACTGTGTGAAAGGCCTTTCTGCACCATGCAATTCTGCTTAAAGTTGAACCAGCATAACATTCTGGGGTGATTTGCATTGTGTTTGCATGTGTGATTTTGTATTTTCTTGAAACTTGGCTTCCCAGCCAAATGTACTATGGGGTAACCCTTGCTTCAGTGTTTGCGCACAGAGGTTCTTTGTCTTTTAAATAGTTTTTTATTTTAATGGGTTCACCAAAACTTATCCAAGACAGACTGCCTTAAGGTAGCTGGTTCATTCCACTTGGGTGTCAAACAGACGAGGCATACTGATGAGTCCTGGTAGGATGAAACACATGTCTATGTCATCTGTTAACTCCCTTTGCAAACTTTGTGAGAGGCCTTTCTGCACCATGCAATTCTGCTTAAATTTGAACCAGCATAACATTCTGTGGTGATTTGCATATGCAGCCCATGATGCTTTGCACTGTGTGAGCATGTTTGATTTTGTATTTTCTTGAAACTTGGCTTCCCAGCCAAATGCCCTTTGGGGTAACCCTTGCCTCAGTGTTTGTGCACAGAGGTTCTTTGTCTTTTAAATAGTTTTTCATTTAAATGGGTTCACCACAACATAACCCAGACAGACCGTTTTGGGGTAGCTGGTTCATTCCACTGGGGTGTCAATCAGACGAGACATTCTGATGAGTCCTGGTTGGATGAAACACATGTCTATGTCATCTGTTAGCACCCTTTGCAAACTGTGAGAGAGGCCATACGGCACCATGCAATTCTGCTTAAAGTTGAACCAGCATAACATTCTGTGGAGATTTGCATTGTGTTTGCATGTGTGATTTTGTATTTTCTTGAAACTTGGCTTCCCAGCCAAATGCCCAATGGGGTAACCCTTGCCTCAGTGTTTGTGCACAGAGGTTCTTGTCTTTTAAATAGCTTTTATTTTAATGGGTTCACCACAACATAACACAGACAGACAGTCTTAGGGTAGCTGGTTCATTCCACTACGGGTGTCAAACAGACGAGGCATACTGATGAGTCCTGTAGGAACCATTTGCAAACTGTGTGAGAGGCCTTTCAGCACCACACAATTCTGCTTAAAGTTGAACCAGCATAACATTCTGTGGTGACCTGCATATGCAGCCCATGATGCTTGCATTATGAGGGCATGTGTGATTTCGTATTTTCTTGAAACTTGGCTTCCCAGCCAAATGCCCTCTGTGATAACCCTTGCCTCAGTGATTGCGCACAGAGGTTCTTTGTCTTTTAAATAGTTTTTTATTTTAATAGGTTCACCATAACATAACCCAGTCAGACCATCTTAGGGTAGCTGGTTCATTCCACTGGGGTGTCAAACAGACAAGGCATACTGATGAGTCCTGCTAGGATGAAACATGTGTCTATGTCATCTATTAGCACCCTTTGCAAACTGTGTGAGAGGCCTTTCGGCATAATGCAATTCTGCTTAAAGTTAAACCAGCATAACATTCTGTGGTGTTTTGCATTTGCAGTCGATGATGTTTTGCATTGTGTGGGCATGTGTGATTTTGTATTTTCTTGAAACTTGGCTTCCCAGCCAAATGCCTTTTGGGGTAACCTTTGCCTCAGTGTTTGTGCACAGAGGTTCTTTGTCTTTTAAATTGTTTTTCATTTTAATGGGCTCACCACAATATAACCCAGACAGACCGTCTTAGAGTAGCTGGTTCATTCCATGGGGGTGTCAAACAGACAAGGCATACTGGTGAGTCCTGCGTGGACAAAACATGTGTCTATGTCATCTGTTAGCACCCTTTGCAAACTGTGTGACAGGCCTTTTGGCACCATGAAATTCTGCTTAAAGTTGAATCAGCATAACATTCTGCGGTGATTTGCATATGCAGCCCATGATGCTTTGCATGGTGTGGGCATGTGTGATTTTGTATTTTCTTGAAACTTGGCTTCCCAGTCAAAGGCCCTTGGGGGTAACCCTTGCCTCTGTGTTTGTGCACAGAGGTGCTTTGTCTTTTAAATAGTTTTTTTGATTTTAATGCGTTCACCACAACATAACTCAGACAGACCATTTTAGGGTAGCAGGGTCACATCACTGGATTGTCAAACAGGCGAGGCATACCGATGAGCCCTGGTAGGACCCTGCAAACTGTGTGAGATTCCTTTCGGCACCAAGCAATTCTGCATAAAGTTGAACCAGCATAACATTCTGTGGTGCTTTGCTTATGCCACCATGATGCTTTGCATTGTGTGAGCATGTGTGATTCAGTATTTTCTTGAAACTTAGCTTCTAAGCCTAATGCCCTTTTGGTAACCCTTGCCTCAGTGTTTGTGCACAGTGGTTCTTTGTCTTTTAAATAGTTTTTTATTTTAATGGGTTCACCACAACATAACTCAAACATACCATTTTAGGGTAGCAGGTTCATTCCACTGGATTGTCAAACAGACGAGGCATACCGATGAGCCATGGTAGGACCCTTTGCAAACTGTGTGACAGGCCTTTTGGCACCATGCAATTCAGCTTAAAGTTGAACCAGCATAACATTCTGTGGTGATTTACATATGCAGCCCATGATGCTTTGCATTGTGTGAGCATGTGTGATTTTCTATTTTCTTGTAACTTAGCTTCCCACCCCAATGCCCTATGTTGTAACCCTTGCCTCAGTGTTTGTTCACAGAGGTTCTTTGTTTTTTAAATAGTTTTTTTATTTTAATGGGTTCACCACAACATAACCCAGACAGATCGTCTTAGTGTAGCTGGTTCATTCTACTGGAGTGTCAAACAGGCGAGGCATTCTGATGAGTCCTGGTTGGACTAAACACATGTTTATGTCATCTGTTAGCACCCTTGCAAGCTGTGTAAAGGCCTTTCTGCACCATGCAATTCTGCTTAAAGTTGAACCAGCATAACATTCTGGGGTGATCTGCATTGTGTTTGCATCGTGATTTTGTATTTTCTTAAAACTTGCTTCCACCCAAATGTCCTTTGGGGTAACCCTTGCATCAGTGTTTACTTGAGGTTCTTTGTCTTTTAAATTGTTTTTTTATTTTTATGGGTTCTCCACAACATAACCCAGACAGATCGTCTTAGGGTAGCTGGTTCATTCCACTGGGGTGTCAAACAGACGAGGTATATTGATGAGTCCGGGTAAGACAAAACATGTGTCTATGTAATCTGTTAGCACCCTTTGCAAACTGTGTGAGAGGCCTTTCGGTACCATGCAATTCAGCTTAAAATTGAACCAGCATAACATTCTGTGGTGATTTGCATATGCAGCCCATCATTCTTTGCATTGTGTGGGCATGTGTGATTTTGTATTTTCTTGAAACTTGGCTTCCCAGCCAAATGCCCTTTGGGGTAACCCTTGCATCAGTGCTTGCGCACAGAGGTTCTTTGTCTTTTAAATAGTTTTTTGTTTTAATGGGTTCACCATAACATAACCCAGACAGACCATCTTAGGGTAGCTGGTTCATTCCACTGGGGTGTCAAACAGACAAGGCATAATGATGAGTCCTGCTAGGATGAAACATGTGTCTATGTCATCTGTTAGCACCCTTTGCAAACTGTGTGTGAGGCCTATCGGCATAATGCAATTCTGCTTAAAGTTAAACCTGCATAACATTCTTTGGTGATTTGCATTTGCAGTCGATGATGTTTTGCATTGTGTAGGCATGTGTGATTTTGTATTTTCTTGAAACTTGGCTTCCCAGCCAAATGCCCTTTGGGGTAACCCTTGCCTCAGTGTTTGTGCACAGAGGTTCTTTGTCTTTTAAATTGTTTTTTATTTTAATGGGCTCACCACAACATAACCCAGACAGACCGTCTTAGGGTAGCTGGTTCATTCCAGGGGGGGGGTCAAACAGACAAGGCATACTGATGAGTCCTGCTAGTGCAAAACACGTGTCTATGTCATCTGTTAGCACCCTTTGCAAACTGTGTGAGAGGCCTTTTTGCACCATTCAATTCTGCTTAAAGTTGAACCAGCATAACATTCTGCGGTGATTTGCATATGCAGCCCATGATGCTTTGCACTGTGTGGCATGTGTGATTTTGTATTTTCTTGAAACTTGGCTTCCCAGTCAAATGCCCTTTGGGGTAACCCTTGCCTCAGTGTTTGTGCACAGAGGTTCTTTGCCTTTTAAATAGTTTTTTATTTTAATGGGTTCACCGCAACATAACTCAGACAGACCATGTTAGGGTAGCAGGTTCATTCCACTGGATTGTCAACCATATGAGGAATACAGATGAGCCCTGGTAGGAACCCTTGCAAACTATGTGAGAGTCCTTTCGGCACCATGCAATTCTGCTTAATGATGAACCAGCATAACATTCTGTGGTGATTTGCTTATTCAGCCCATGATGCTTTGCATTGAGTGAGCATGTGTGATTTGGTATTTTCTTAAAACTTACCTTCCCAGCCAAGTGCCCTTTGGGGTAACCCTTGCCTCAGTGTTTGTGCACAGTGGTTCTTTGTCTTTTAAATAGTTTTTTATTTTAATGGGTTCACCACAACATAACTCAGACAGACCATTTTAGGGTAGCAGGTTCATTCCACTGGATTGTCAAACAGATGAGGCATACCGATGAGCCTTGGTAGGACCCTTTGCAAACTGTGTGAGAGGCCTTTTGGCACCATGCAATTCTGCTTAAAGTTGAAACAGCATAACATTCTGTGGTGATTTTCATATGCAGCCCATCATGCTTTGCATTGTGTGAGCATGTGTGATTTTGTATTTTCTTGATACTTAGCTTCCCACCCAAATGCCCTATGGGGTAACCCTTGCCTCAGTGTTTGTGCACAGGGGTTCTTTGTCTTTTAAACAGTTTTTTTATTTTAATGTGTTCACCACAACATAACCCAGACAGATCGTCTTATGGTAGCTGGTTCATTCCGCTGGAGTGTCAAACAGACGAGGCATTCTGATGAGTCCTGGTTGGACGAAACACGTCTATGTCATCTGCTAGCACCCTTTGCAAACTGTGTGAAAACTTTTCCTGCGCCATGCAATTCTGCTTAAAGTTGAACCATCATAACATTCTGGGGTGATTTGCATTGTGTTTGCATGTGTGATTTTGTATTTCTTGAAACTTGGCTTCCCAGCCAAATGTCCTTGGGGTAACCCTTGCCTCAGTGTTTGCGCACAGAGGTTCTTTGTGTTTAAATAGTTTTTATTTTAATGGGTTCACAAAGCGTACAAAACAGACCACCTTAAGTTAGCCGTTCATTCCACTTGGGTGTCAAACAGACGAGGCATACTGATGAGTCCTGTTAGGATGAAACACATGACTATGTCATCTGTTAGCACCCTTTGCAAACTGTGTGAGAGGCCTTTCGGCACCATGCAATTCTGCTTAAATTTGAACCAGGAAAACATTCTGTGGTGATTTGCTTATGCAGCCCATGATGCTTTGCACTGTGTGAGCATGTTTGATTTTGTATTTTCTTGAAACTTGGCTTCCCAGCCAAATGCCCTTTGGGGTAACCCTTGCCTCAGTGTTTGTGCACAGAGGTTCTTTGTCTTTTAAACAGATTTTCATTTTAATGGGTTCACCACAACATAACCCAGACAGACCATTTCCGGGTAGCTGGTTCATTCCACTGGGGTGTCAATCAGACGAGGCATTCTGATGAGTCCTGGTTGGACGAAACACTTGTATATGTCATCTGTTAGCACCCTTTGCAAACTGTGTGAGAGGCCTTTCGGCACCATGCAATTCTGCTTAAAGTTGAACCAGCATAACATTCTGTGGAGATTTGCATTGTGTTTGCATGTGTGATTTTGTATTTTCTTGAAACTTGGCTTCCCAGCCAAATGCCCAATTGGGTAACCCTTGCCTCAGTGTTTGTGCTCAGAGGTTCTTGTCTTTAAAATAGCTTTTTCTTTTAATGAGTTCACCACAACATAACCCAGACAGACAGTCTTAGGGTAGCTGCTTCATTCCACTACTGTGTCAAACAGATGAGGCATACTGATGAGTCCTGGTAAGGACCATTTGCAAACTGTGTGAGAGGCCTTTCAGCACCACACAATTCTGCTTAAAGTTGAACCAGCATAACATTCTGCGGTGATCTGCATATGCAGCCCATGATGCTTGCATTGTGAGGGCATGTGTGATTTTGTATTTTCTTGAAACTTGGCTTCCCAGCCAAATGCCCTCTGGGGTAACCCTTGCCTCAGTGTTTGCGCACAGAGGTTCTTTGTCTTTTAAATAGTTTTTTATTTTAATGGGTTCATCATAACATAACCCAGTCAGACCATCTTAGGGTAGCTGGTTCATTTCACTGGGGTGTCAAACAGACAAGGCATACTGATGAGTCCTGCTAGGATGAAACATGTGTCTATGTCATCTGTTAGCACCGTTTGCAAACTGTGTGAGAGGCCTATCGGCATAATGCAATTCTGCTTAAAGTTAAACCAGCATAACATTCTGCGGTGATTTGCATTTGCAGTCGATGATGTTTTGCATTGGGTGGGCATGTGTGATTTTGTATTTTCTTGAAACTTGGCTTCCCAGCAAAATGCCATCTGTGGTAACCCTTGCCTCAGTGTTTGCGCATAGAGGTTCTTTGTCTTTTAAATAGTTTTTTATTTTAATGGGCTCACCACAACATAACCCAGACAGACCGTCTTAAGGTAGCTGGTTCATTCCAGTGGGGTGTCAAACAGACAAGGCATTCTGATGAGTCCTGGTTGGACGAAACACATGTCTATGTCATCTGTTGGCACCCTTTGTAAACTATGTGAGAGGCCTTTCGGTACCATGCAATTCTGCTTAAAGTTGAACCAGCATAACATTCTGTGGTGATTTGCATTCTGTTTGTATGTGTGATTTTGTATTTTCTTGAAACTTGGCTTCCCAGCCAAATGCCCTATGGGGTAACCCTTGCCTCAGTGTTTTTGCACAGAGGTTCTTGTCTTTTAAATCGCTTTTTATTTTAATGGGTTCACCACAACATAACCCAGACAGACCGTCTTAGGGTAGCTGGTTCATTCCACTGGGGAGTCAAACAGATGAGGCATTCTGATGAATCCTGGTAGGATGAAACATGTGTCTATGTTATCTGTTAGCACCCTTTGCAAACTGTGTGTGAGGCCTTTCAGCACAATGCAATTCTGCTTAAAGTTGAGCCAGCATAACATTCTGTGGTGATTTGCATATGCAGCCCATCATGCTTTGCATTGTGTTGGCATGTGTGATTTTGTATTTTCTTGAAACTTGGCTTCCCAGCCAAATGCCGTTTGGGTAACCCTTGCCTCTGTGTTTGCGCACAGAGGGACTTTGTCTTTTAAATTGTTTTTTGTTTTAATGGGTACACCACAACATAACCCAGACAGACCATCTTAGGGTAGCAGGTTCATTCCACTGGATTGTCAAACAGATGAGGCATACCAATGTGCCCTGGTAGGACCCTTTGCAAACTGTGTGAGAGGCCTTTTGGCACCATGCAATTCTGCTTAAAGTTGAACCAGCAAAACATTCTGTGGTGATTTGCATATGCAGCCCATGATGCTTTGCATTGTGTGAGCATGTGTGATTTTGGATTTTCTTGAAACTTAGCTTCCTGCAAAATGCCCTTTGGGGTAGCCTCTTGCCTTAGTGTTTGTGCACAGAGGTTCTTTGTCTTTAAATAGTTTTTATTTCAATGGGTTCACCACAACATAACCCAGACAGACCGTCTAAGGTTAGCTGGTTCATTCCACTGGAGTGTCAAACAGATGAGGCATACTGATGAGTCCTGGTAGGACCCTTTGTAAACTGTGTGAGAGACCTTTCGGCACCATGCAATTCTGCTTAAAGTTGCACCAGCATAACATTCTGTGGTGATTAGCATATGCAGTCCATGATGCTTTGCATTGTGTGGGCATGTGTGATTTTGTATTTTCTTGAAACTTGGCTTCCCAGCCAAATGCCCATTGGGGTAACCCTTGCCTTAGTGCTTGTGCACAGAGGTTCTTTGTGTTTTAAATACTTTTTTATTTTAATGGTTTCATAACGTAACCAAGACAGACCGTCTTAGGGTAGCTGGTTCATTCCTCTGGGGAGTCAAACAGACGAGGCATATTGATGAGTCCTGCTTGGACGAAACACGTGTTCTATGTCATCTGTTAGCACCCTTTGTAAACTGTGTGAGAGTTCTTTCGGCATCATGCAGTTCTGCTTAAAGTTGAACCAGCATAACATTCTCTGGTGATTTGCTTATGCAACCCATGATGCTTTGCATTGTATGGGCATGTGTGATTTTGTATTTTCTTGAAACTTGTCTTCCCAGCCAAATGCCCTTTGGGGTAATCCTTGCCTCAGTGTTTGCGCACAGAGGTTCTTTGTCTTTTAAATAGTTTCTTTTATTTTAATGGGTTCAACACAACGTAACCCAGACAGACCATCTTAGGGCAGCTGGTTCATTCCACTGGGGTATCAAACAGACGAGGCATACTGATGAGTCCTGATAGGACCCTTTGCAAACTGTGTGATTGGCCTTTTGACACCATGCAATTCTGCTAAAGTTGAACCAGCATAACATTCTCTGGTGATTTGCTTATGCAGCCATGATGCTTTGCATTGTATGGGCATGTGTGATTTTGTATTTTCTTGAAACTTGGCTTCCCAGCCAAATGCTCTTTGGGTTAACCCTTGCCTCAAAGTTTGCGCACAGAGGATCTTGTCTTTTAAATAGTTTTTTATTTTAATGGGTTCATCTCAACATAACACAGACAGACTGTTTTAGGGTAGCTGGTTCATTCCACTGCGGTGTCAATCAGACGAGGCATTCTGATGATTCCTGGTTGGACGAAACACATGTCTATGTCATCTGTTAGCACCCTTTGCAAACTGTGTCAGAGGCCTTTCTGCACCATACAATTCTGCTTAAAGTTGAGCCAGCATAACATTTTGGGGTGATTTGCATTGTGTTTGCAAGTGTGATTTTATATTTTCTTGAAACTTGGCTTCCCAGCCAAATGCCCTTTGAGTAACCCTTGCCTCAGTGTTTGCACAGAGGTTCTTGTCTTTAAATAGATTTTTTATTTTAATGGGTTCTCCACAACATAACCCAGAAAGACCGTATTAGGGTATCTGGTTCATTCCACTTGGGTGTCAAACAGACGAGGCATACTGATGAGTCCTGGTAGGATGAAACACGTGTCTATGTCATCTGTTAGCACCCTTTGCAAGCTGTGTGAGACGCCTTTCGGCACCATGCAATTCTGCTTAAAGTTGAACCAGCATAACATTCTGTGGTGATCTAAATATGCAGCCCATGATGCTTTGCATTGTGTGGGCATGTGTGATTTTGTATTTTCTTGAAACTTGGCTTTCCAGCCAAATGCTTTTTGGGGTAACCCTTGCCTCAGTGTTTGTGCACAGAGGTTCTTTGTCTTTAAATATTTTTTTATTTTAATGGGTTCACACGCAACATAACCAGACAGATCATTTTAGGAAGCTGGTTCATTCCACTGGGGTGTCAAACAGACGTGACATATTGATGAGTCCTGGTAGGACAAAACATGTATCTATGTCATCTATTAGCACCCTTTACAAACTGTGTGAGAGGCCTTTCGGCACCATGCAATTCAGCTTAAAGTTGAACAAGCATAACATTCTGTGGTGATCTGCATATGCAGCCCATGATGCTTTGCATTGTGTGGGCATGTGTGATTTTGTATTTTCTTGAAACTTGGCTTTCTAGCCAAATGCTTTTTGGGGTAACCCTTGCCTCAATGTTTGTGCACTGAGGTTCTTTGTCTTTTAAATAGTTTTTTATTTTAATGAGTTCACCACAACATAACCCAGACAGATCGTCTTAGGGTAGCTGGTTCATTCCTCTGGGGTGTCAAACAGGCGAGGCATATTGATGAGTCCTGGTAGGACAAAACATGTGTCTATGTCATCTGTTAGCACCCTTTGCAAACTGTGTGAGAGGCCTTTCGGCATCATGCAATTCAATTAAGTTGAACAAACATAACATTCTGTGGTGATTTGCATATGCAGCCCATCATGCTTTGCATTGTGTGGGCATTTGTGATTTTGTGTTTTCATGAAACTTGGCTTCCCAGCAAAATGCTCTCTGTGGTAACCCTTGCCTCAGTGTTTGCGTACAGAGGTTCTTTGTCTTTTAAATAGTTTTTTATTTTAATGGGCTCCCCACAACATATCCCAGACAGACCGTCTTAAGGTAGCCGGTTCATTCCAGTGTGGTGTCAAACAGACAAGGCATTCTGATGAGTCCTGGTTGGACGAAACACATATCTATGTCATCTGTTAGCACCTTTGAAAACTGTGTGAGGGCCTTTCGGCACCATGCAATTCTGCTTAAAGTTGAACCAGCATAACATTCTGTGGTGATTTGCATTGTGTTTGCATGTTTGATTTTGTATTTTCTTTAAACTTGGCTTCCCAGCCAAATGCCCTTTGTGGTAACCCTTGCCTCAGTGTTTGTGCAAAGAGGTTCTTTGTCTTTTAAATAGTTTTTTATTTTAATGGGCTCACCACAACATAACCCAGACAGACCATCTTAGGGTAGCTGGTTTATTCCAGTGGGGTGTCAAACAGACAAGGCATACTGATGAGTCCTGCTAGGACAAAACACATGTCTATGTCATCTGTTAGCATCCTTTGCAAACTGTGTGAGAGGCCTTCTGGCACCATGCAATTCTGCTTAAAGTTGAACCAGCATAACATTCTGCGATGATTTACATGTGCAGCCCATGATGCTTTGCACTGTGTGGGCATGTGTGATTTTGTATTTTCTTGAAACTTGGCTTCCCAGTCAAATGCCCTTTGGGGTAACCCTTGCCTCAGTGTTTGTGCACAGAGGTTCTTTGTCTTTTAAATAGTTTTTTATTTTAATGGGTTCACCACAACATAACTCAGACAGACCATTTTAGGGTAGCTGGTTCATTCCACTGGAGTGTCAAACAGACGAGGCATACTGATGAGTCCTGCTAGGACCCTTTGTAAACTCTGTGAGAGACCTTTCAGCACCATGCAATTTTGCTTAAAGTTGAACAAGCATAACATTCTGTGGTGATTTGCATATGCAGTCCATGATGCTTTTTGTTGTGTGGGCATGTGTGATTTTGTATTTTCTTGAAACTTGGCTTCCCAGCCAAATGCCCTTTGGGGTAACCCTTGCCTCAGTGTTTGCGCACAGAGGTTCTTTGTGTTTTAAATATTTTTTTATTTTAATGGGTTCACCACAATGTAACCAAGACAGACCATCTTAGGGTAGCTGGTTCGTTCCTCTGGGGAGTCAAACAGATGAGGCATACTGATGAGTCCTGCTAGGACGAAACACGTGTCTATGTCATCTGTTAGCACCTTTGCAAACTGTGTGAGAGGCCTTTCGGTAGCATGCAATTCTGCTTAAAGTTGAACCAACATAACATTCTGTGGTGATTTGCATTGTGTTTGCATGTGTGATTTTGTATTTTCTTGAAACTTGTCTTCCCAGCCAAATGCCCTTTGGAGTAACCCTTGCCTCAGTGTTTGCGCACAGAGGTTCTTGTCTTTTAAATAGTTTTTTATTTTAATGGTTTCACCACAACATAACCCAGAAAGACCAGCTTAGAGTAGCTGGTTCATTCCACTGGGGTGTCAAACAGACGTGGCATACTGATGAGTCCTGGTAGAATGAAACACGTGTCTATGTCATCTGTTAGCACCCTTTGCAAGCTGTGTGAGAGGCCTTTCAGCACCATGCAATTCTGCTTAAACTTGAACCAGCATAGCATTCTGTGGTGATCTGCATATGCAGCCCATGATGCTTTGCATTGTGTGAGCGTGTGTGATTTTGTATTTTCTTGAAACTTAGCTTCCCTGCTAAATGCCCTTTGGGGTAACCCTTGCCTCAGTGTTTGTGCACAGAGGTTCTTTGTCTTTTAAATAGTTTTTTTATTTTAATGGGTTCACCACAACATAACCCAGACAGATCGTCTTAGGGTAGCTGGTTCATTCCACTGGAGTGTCAAACAGACGAGGCATACTGATGAGTCCTGCTAGGACCCTTTGTAAACTCTGTGAGAGACCTTTCAGCACCATGCAATTTTGCTTAAAGTTGAACAAGCATAACATTCTGTGGTGATTTGCATATGCAGTCCATGATGCTTTGCATTGTGTGGGCATGTGTGATATTGTATTTTCTTGAAACTTGGCTTCCCAGCCAAATGCCCTTTGGGTTAACCCTTGCCTCTATGTTTGTGCATAGAGGTTCTTGTCTTTTAAATAGTTTTTTATTTTAATGGGTTCACCACAACATAACCCAGACAGACCGTTTTAGGGTAGCTCGTTCATTCCACTGGGGTGTCAAACAGACGAGGCTTACTGATGAGTCCTGGTAGGATGAAACACATGTCTATGTCATCTGTTGGCACCCTTTGCAAACTGTGTGAGAGGCCTTTTGGCACCATGCAATTCTGCTTAAAGTTGAACCAGCATAACATTCTGTGGTGATTTGCATATGCAGCCCATGATGCTTTGCATTGTGTGGGCATGTGTGATTTATATATATATATATATATATATATATATAAAATAACAGTGTGGTGGTGGCACTATACTTTGGGTTGAGTCAGCACTTGAATGTTAAGCCCCAATTTTGCTCTTTAATAACTTTGCAACCATTCAATGGATGGTAATGGCATTTTGTATGTGAGGTCTAGTGGGTAGGTCTTTCATCTGCCTATTGTCTTTCCTGTTGGATGTGCAGATTCTGAAAAGCAGATAGAAAAACAAAAAAGAAAATCAAATTGTTTGCTATTTTTGTCATTGCTTAGTGCCCAGACAGTTTGGTATTTTTATCTGATGTTTTCAGAGTAGAAAGGTCTTTGCCATAGAAGGGTCTTTCACTTGTTTGGGGAAAATGTATTAATCCATTTCAAATTTATTACAATTTAAAAATGTAGGTTCTGAGCATGTTCAGTCAGGACTTCAAAATAGCTGTATGAAGTTTTTGTATGGGAATGCTTTTTCATGAGTTTTTTTGTATGCTGCCATCTTGTTTTCCATTTTTCCAAAAACATTCAAATTTGGAAAACCACAAAAATTGCATTCTGGATAGCTACAACACATGTAGCTTGCTTATCTGGACCCCTTAGCTGGATTCTGCACTTAACTGTTGAAGAAATGCCTTTGACATGTTTTTTTATAGTAAAATCTTTTTGTGACTCATGAAACTAAAAGATTATTTTTCATATCCGAGTCATGAAAAAGATCCTTTTAGTGCTATGTCAACACTTAACTAACCAAAAAGGCACTAAATGGATTAGAATAGCTCTTGTTTCGTACCATAGTTAAAGCTGAAAATCGTTCAGACATAACTGAAATCATCAGTTCAAACATGTTAGAAAGCTGATTGTAAAACATAATCTATTAAAATGGGGTACTAGCACTGATTATTAACATGCAGCACAAACTGCATGTATAATATGTGACTTGTTTAAACAGCCCCCCAACCCACCTGATGTCCATCCTGACACTGTTTAAAAAATTCCCTTTTGTCTAATGATCTCTCCCCTTACCCACACACATGCCTGACAATGTAGTGTGCATTCCCTGATGGGTAGTGGTTCCCTCTCCAACTGCACACATGCCTAACAATGTGGTATATAATCCCTGTTTGCTAGCGGTCCCTCCCTCCACCTGACAGCCATGCCTGTATAAGAAATAGCCCTCCCTGGTAGGTAGCAGTCCCCCCAAATATACTCCCATGCCTGTATTAAACATAACTCTTACTGGTGGCAAGTAGTCCCCTCGCCCCACCTTCTTATCCCTGGCTACAGCAAGTAGTAGTTTTCTATAGCACAAAAAATGGCAATGTGAGGTATGCTGATAACATGAACAGGAGACATACATGACAGCTCTTAAAACCAGTCCCTATGTCCCTGTTTGTGCTAGTGCACCCCCTCCCTCCCATGCCTCAGACAAACCACTTCCTAGGTCCCCCTTACCTCATTGTCGATGCCGCAATGGCAAACAGCACAGCACTCCACAGTCCACTTTGGCCACCTGTCATCCAATTGACACTGGGAGCACACAGCTTATTTTTAGGGCAGTGTACCCCCACAGGCAAATAAAGATATGATCAAAATCTTTGAAAAATTATGGATGGACGGGATGCACTCCCACAGGGAAATAAGGATAGAATTATACTATCTCAAAAAGTAAGGAAATTAATTGTAAAAACTTTGTTAATGTACTAGTTAGGGTTAAAGCAAAAAGTGGGAAATGTGTCATTAGGATTTCCTTTCCTCATAGGAGCCCATTATTGTGTATCCTTCTGGCCATCAGGGCACCTGTCAGAATGCACCCATCATTAGGATGCCAAGGGAATTTGCCATCCACTCCCTGAGGTCCACCCCCAGAGTTAGAATAATTATAGAAGGAGGTTATGGGGCATTGCCCCACAAAAGATGGGATGGCGAAAATCGAGACTTGGTGCCCTAATGAGGCGGGCTCCCAGCAGGCGCATTCCGAGGGTGGAAGCATTGTTTATTTCACTGTATGCCTCACCAATTAAACCTATATTCCAAACAATTAAAGCTGCATACCTCCCGATTAAAGCTTTAATATCTCTGTAGCGAAACCTGTATACTGTGGGTTAAAACACACCCACAGAACAACATTATGATCACCAACACAAACAACTTAATAAACAATTAAATCAATAAACAGGTCAATGAACAAAGCAGCTGAAACTGTTAAGACATTTTTATGCTAAATAGCACACCTAATAAGCCCCCTGACAAAAACACAGCCTTACCTAATAAGCCTCCCAACTAAATCACAGCCTTCAGGTACAAAAAGACACCATCCCCATGCATTAAATAAAATAAATGCTAGGCAACTGTGGAATACAAGGCTGCATACATATCTCAGAGGCTAATTAGGGCACGAATGCCACTCGCGAGGGGCATGGCCTGGTGGCTGAACATGGTGATCGAAGTTTAGAAGGGCTCCTCAGGCAAAAGCACACAAGGCAGAAATAATAGTATTTAAACTTTGAAAAATACTAGGAAAAAGGAGAGATTTTTCAGTTAAACATCATGGCTTCACATAAATCCATGAAAAAACAAGGAACGCTGTCCTTTGAACCAGCAGATCACACACAGGCTGGCACTGCGGAGGGCCATACAAGGTCTAAAGTAGCACTGCGCGAGGGTGGCCCAGGGAAAAGTGCTCAGGACCCAGCAATTGTGGTGCTGCATGCCTTAATGAGTAATCTGCAACAGGTGATGAAAGCAGGTTTCAGCAAAATAACGGTGCAAATAATAGATCTTCAAACTACAGTTAATGGATTGGCAGTGGCACCTACTTCCCACACTATCAGACTTAATGAACAAGAAAGAAGTAAGCAATTTGGAGGATCAAATGAAAGATTTGGTGAGTGAGAGAGCAGAGCAAAAGAACTAGTAGAAATGCTGCAATCAGGAGCCGAGGACCAGGAGAACAGGGCTCAAAGTCTAATGTGAGAATAATTGGTCTTCCTGAAGAGTTGGAGGGTAAAGAAGATGGGAGAGTGGTTCAAAAATGGTTAGTTGACAAGATGGGACTGGATGCAGCAGCCACTAAATATGAAATTCAGAGAGCACACAGAATGGGGCCAATGCCCAAATCAGATGGCAGACCATGGCACTACCTTATAAAGTATTTACGATTTCCTGACAAAGAAAGAATTTTAATAGCAGCCCATTCACATGGACCCATTCAAGTTGATGGGGGCATGGTCTCAATATTTCAGGACTACGAAGGCTCCTCAGTTGCTGAGATAACAGTTCAGGAGTTAAACAACTCTATACAGTAATGGCTGGGACTTCGCTCTTTGTACACCACCAAGCTCAAAATCATCGGGCCTGGATGCCTGCTGAAATATTTTGTGGAGCCTTAGGAAGCCAAACAGTTTGTGAATAAAGAGACTGCAGTGGCTGAAGGGTCATCTAGGCCTAGAACAACAGCTCTGACAAGAAGATGAATATTCCATTCTCATACATGGATTATAACTAAAATAAAGAGGTAAAGTCTTTGCGATTCTAAGGTAAAGTACTTCGCTGACCCTGAAATGTAATAATGTAATAATGTAATAGGAATGACTGAAATTAACTGTGCTGCGACCATTGTGCAATATTATGTCTGGAATGACTAGATATTTGGTGCACGCCAACATAAAGGCAGATTGATATCAAGTATCGGAGCTGCTTGGGTGCTTGCATTAATGTGTCAGCATCGTGGTGAAAAGATGCTGCTGGTTATGACTTTTGTGTTGGGAATCATGACTTCACTTGTAGTGTGCTTCATGGGTGGTGCTGCCAATCAAGTTTGACAGTTAAGTGACACTGACAGGTGGTGAAATTGACACAGCATTGGATCTGAGGGCATTGTGCTGACTTGTCATCCAAAAGTGCATGCCCCCTTTTTCTGAAATGCAAGATGGCTGGCTACTGAATCTGCAGTCCTTGGATTTTCAGTGAACAAGATCAGGGTTGGCAATGACTTATTATGTACTGCAGAGATCAAGGATGGGCACCTAGCTGCAAAACAAAGGAGAGCAAGGATTTGACAGTTGGAGTGTTGCTGCCTGTGTGTGGAGCATGGTAGGATGAACACGCCCTTCATTGCACATGGGGGGAGTCTAACAAAGGGGCAACCTACTAATGATTGTGTGTCTTGATAAGGATAATTGACCCAGTGGAATTTGTTGATACAAATTTGCAGATGAACCCACCCTTTTGAGCTTCAAGATGATGATGCAGCTCATGCAACCATGACTACTGCCATGCACTTCATTTGCCAGCCATGGAGCCGTGTATTGCAATGGAGAATCAGATTGAATATTTTTGAGTCTTCTTTATTTTGTTTGGAAATCATTTCAGGGTTGTGAAGTGACTATTTGTACTTGTAATTGTGTGCACAGCCTTGCGGGAGGTAAGTACTGCATCTAATCACTATCGCTAATTACACAATCTGGAAATGACAATATTTCAGGCTGGCTTGAAAGTGCACTATGCAACTTCATCTGATGGGTTCACACCCCACCAGTATCTCCATCTCTCAACTACAGCTGGGGCTGTGAGTATCAGTCTGCGAGGTGGAGTTCTACATGGCACCTCACAGACTGTGGAACTAATACTGGCGTAGCCACAGGGGTTGCATATCTGTAAAAATGATTATCTCCACAGCAATGTTTAATTTTAATTCAGTGGCATGGCACCAGTCACAGTTATTTAATGTAGGAGCAGCAGGGTACTGGGTTTTGAGTTCAGGTGACTGCCTCCCTCAGAACGGATGATTCATAATAAATATGTGGTTTTGGCTGATTTGCTGTCAACAGCAATTTTTTTTAACTGAAACTACTATGCAAGCAACAGGAAGGCTTGGCTATTCCATGTAGTTGCTTGAGTTAATAATAATAAGCTACAAGTTTTTGCTGACTTGGTTAAGGAAATTCAACAGATATGTTCTATTGTTTTAAAAATTACTGATTAAACAATGAAAACTGCTGAAAAACTACTATGTATTATGTACTCGCTGTCTAGTGTAATGTACCTGTGCTGTATGCTACCCCATGTATTATTCCATGTAAGTCCCAGGTTGCCCCTGAAAAAGGGACCTTCGGGCCCAGCGAGCTTACCTGGTTATCAAAATTTAATAAATAAATAAATAATAAATAAAAGAGAGACTGTCTAACTGTGGTTATATATATAATAAGCTATGACTATTGCTTTTCTCCTATTTTCCTCTTTGATGTTATTCTCAAAGTTTTCTGCCCTTATATAATTCTGTTGTTATGTAAAAGGTGCAATGGTGCCCTGTGCACCATTGATCTCATAGAAGAGTGGATGCTGCACAATTATTGTGCAAATGTTGGGGAGGGGCAGAAAGGGAAAATTCTTGTTGTTGGAAAGAGTATGGTGTGGGGAGAGAGGGTGGGAATGTTTCCACAGCTTGTTTAGGAAGGTCAAATATAAGGGTTTCAGACTCAAAGTTTTTAAGATGCTATGTTTGGAGTTTGCTGCTATTTTTCTAGTTTATGTTAAAATATTAAGACTGACAAGAAATATGAGTCAATGCCTGCATAAAGGTAACCAAATGAAACATAGAAACATAGAAACATAGACTTTAACGGCAGGTAAGGACCGCTGGCCCATCTAGTCTGCCCATTTCTCTACCTACAGGAGAGCCCGAGATCCTAGTTAACCAACAGCCTATTTCTTCCTACCCCCACAAGAATTGCCTTATGTCTGTCCCATGCATTCTTGACTTCTCCACAGTTTTAGACCTCACAACCTCCTCAGGCAGGTTGTTCCATGCATCCACTACCCTCTCTGTGAAATAATACTTCCTCACGTTGCCCGTGAACTGCCCCCCTCTATCTTTAAATTGTGTGCCCGTGTTCTTGCAAATCTCTTTTTCTGAAAGATGCTACCCTCTTGGACTTTGTTGATTCCACTGAGGTACTTAAAAGTTTCTATCATGTCCCCCCTCTCCCTTCTTTCCTCAAGGGTATACATATTAAGCTCCTTTAGTCTCTCCTCAAACGGCTTCTCTTGCAAACCCAGCACCATTTTAGTTGCCCTCCTCTGGACTGCCTCTATCCTGTCTATGTCCTTGCGGAGATGGGGTCTCCAGAACTGGACACAGTACTCCAGATGGGGTCTCACCAACTGTCTGTACAGAGGGATAACAACTTCCTGTTTTCTGCTGCTGATGCCTCTCCCTATGCATCCCAGTATACCCCAGCCCTCCCTACTGCCTTCTCACATTGCTTGCTAACCTTAAGGTCATCTGATATGATTATCCCCAGGTCCCTTTCCTTTTTGGTTGTTGTTACTAGCCCCCCCCATTGTGTATTTTTCCCCTGGGTTCTTGTTCCCCAAGTGCATTATTCTGCAGTTATGCATGAAATGCATAACTGCAGAATTAATGATGCATTCTTCAATGACTAATAACTTTAATTTTTGCACCTGGAACATTAATGTGCTCAAAATCCATGCCAAAAGAAGGAACATATTAGGGAAAATTAAAGCTAAGAAGACCAACATAGTTAGTTTACAGGAGACCCATATGACGGCAAAGGAAGGGAGCCATATGGTTAAAAACTGGGAAGGAGAATGGTATGGTTCATACATTACAACTAAAGCCAGGGGTGCAGCAATTTGACTGAGACCTATAGTAGGTTTCCATGGGAGGTGATCCAAGCTAACACAGATAGAAGGGGGAGATATGTCTTACTACTGATCTAACTAAATACTGGCCAAAAACTAACACTAGGATTGATATATACTCCCAACATCGACTATACAGAATGCTTCACTAATCTCTCCTTGGAGATGTCTGGTTTTGTGGGACCTTGGCTACTCAGTGGGCACTTTAATTGTGTTATGGATAACATTTTCAATAGATCCTCAAAATTGGGGGGGGCAGCTAGCAAAGAGTGCAAGGGCATTACAGACTCTGATGTCAGACTACAGGCTAGTGGACTCCTGGAGATATTTGAAACCAACAGGGAGGGATTATATGTTCTACTCCCACTCGGCTAAAGCATATGCTCAGTTAGATATGATACTGATCACACAAGATTTAATAAGGGCTGTCAACACACTCATGCAAGATGCAATTTTATGTCCAATCATTCCATAGTACTAGCATCCCTTGTAGGATGTGGCACCCTGTATGTTAATAAAATGTGGAAATTAGACCCCACGCTACTAAAGCATGAGGAGATTAAACAATACATTAGAATCCAAATAGGAAATTTCTTATCAAACACCCCCCAAGCAACATCTGCAACCATAAGATGGGAGGCATTGAAAGCAGTTATCCATGGGAAGATTATTTCCAATACAGTGCATGAAAATAGGATGGATAACTAATATATTGAAACTCTGGAAAGGATGATAGACAAAGCAGAAATGCTCACAAGGAGAGCCCGACTCCTGAGGGCTATTGCAGCTTACAAAAGTTCAAATGGAAATTTAGTACTGTACATGTTAAGATTGAAAGAGCAATATTACTAAACCAGACAGGGAGCTACTTCGAGGGAGATTCAGGTTGAAAGTGGCTTGTCTGGCGCATGCAGAATAGGAATGGAATAAAGAATATAGCACAAATAAAAGATAGCAGAAATAACCTGCAATGTGGGTACCAAGAAACAGGAGAGTGCTTCAGTGCTTATTGTGAGTCACTGTATACTTCTGAAGTTTCCTCAACAGGGCCCAGCTGAATGAGTTTTTTGATAAGGCCAATCTACTAAAAATTCAGGAACAGGATAAAAATGAGATGGAGGAGCCAATACAATGGGATAACATAGAATAGTTAGACACCTGAAAGGGGGTAAGGTTCCAGGCCTACATAGGTATCCAATTGATTTTTTTAAGATATTCTTGCAAGACATTTATACCCTTTTGTTAGAAATGATAACTGAGGATTCCATTCTCAAAGGGTGGCACAAACTGCGCCAATGGCAGCTTACAGCAACCCCCAGTACACCAGGGACCCTGCACCTGATTCTCTATTGGGAGGATCACAATGGCAATTTCTAGCAGCTTGCAGCAAAGGTGGCCATGCGCCAAAGAAAGGGCACACCTGAGAGGTGTGTTGCAAGCAGCTGGCTCATTTGGGCAGCACTTAGACCAGTGTAAGGTGGTCTATCAGTCCCCCCCATCTCCTTATGCATAAAACACTTCATGCCCAATTCATGACATAAGTCCCTGTCCATGCAGTCCCCCATCCCTGATCCATTTATATATAACTCAATTCATGCCCGATCCTAGAAATGTCCCTTTCCTGTGGTCCCCCCTCCTCAATCCCTGATGTGACCCTGTTTTATGAAATATACTAATGACCCTTCCCTGGTGGTTTGGTGGCTCCCCACTCCCACCCCAGCATGTTGTGCCCACCACCCAGCTCCTCTATCCTGAAACAGAGGAGCTGGCACTGGCACGGCCCTCACTCACCTCCGCAGCTGGCACTGACCCAACTGCCAGTGACCAGTAATGTAAAGTGTACGCGCTTTATGTGTACACTTTACATTACCACTTAGTGACAGTTGAGTCAGTGCCGGCCACGCAGGTGAGAGGAGTGTTGTGGTAGTGCCGGCTCCTTTGTTTCAGGATGGGAGATTGGGATGGTGGGCATTACCTGCTAGGGAGCGGGGCCACTAAACCACCAGGAAAGGGGTAATTGTATATTTCATAGAATGGGATTGCATCAGGGATTGGGGACGCAATACATACAGGAATGGGGGCATACTCATTAGGGGTCACATTGGGAGTTGGGGGGGGACTGCCTCCCACAGCAGATTGCTGAAAACAGGCAACTCTCCCAGGAGAGAATTGTCTAAGTATCCTTAGACCAGCTCAGGCTGGTCTAAGGGTACATAGAATTCCTCCCCTTGGGAGAGTGCTGAGAATCCTACATTTTGGGATGTGGCAGCTTGCGTCTGCCACAAGTCCCCTAGCACTTTGCCGCAGCCCATTTTTTGGCACACAGGTGGCACAAGCCTCTTTCTGATCAGGCAGCCTGTGGTTCATGTAGGCTACCTTTGTGAATCGCTCCTGGGGCATCCTTTGGAACAAGGGGCACTTTGCACCAATCACTGGGATGCAAGCCCCTTGTGCCACCCTGTGCGCTTTGAGAACTGGGCCTTGAATCTTTAAATAGGGGAGAATGTCCCCTTTCCATGAATACTGCTACTATTACAGTTCTTCCTAAGCAAGGTAAGGACTCCAGTTGCTGTTCCTCATATAGACCTATTTCCCTCCTGATGGCCGACTATAAAATAGTAGCTAGATTACATGCATATAGATTATAAAATGTTCTGCCTTAAATAATTCATGAGGATCAGTCTGGATTTATTAACGGCAGATAAGGGAAGTTAAATGTCAGATGTACAATCAATACAGTATGGAGACTGTTAGTTATGAAAAAGCCAGGTAGCTAGGGAAATCTGGCCCTGGGTGCAGAAAAGGCATTCAATAGGGCAGAATGAAAATACCTATTGGAGATGATGCATTGATTTGGTGTGGGAGAAACAATGAGGAAATGGATTGGGACACTTTATAGCCATCCCACTGTGCAAATATTGGTCAATTGAGTACTAACAAAACCCTTTTACTTGACAAGAGGAACAAGGCAAGGATGCCCAGTACCCCACCCCATTGTATGTAATGTCCTTGGCGCCACTGGCGGCTGTTATCCAACAGAATGAGAGAATATAAGGGTTGGTAGCTGGAGGTCAACATCATAAATTGGCACTCTTTGCAGATAACCTGTTGCTATATCTCAAGGATCCACAACATAGCAACTCAGTATTGCATGAGTTACTTCAGTAATATGGCTTCCTGGCTGGGCATAAAATTAACTGGTCTAAAAGTGAAATGCTGATTTTGGGGGAAGGGGACTCTAGTTATCTCTCAAATTCCTTATTAAAGTTACCATTGGTTCAGACCTTCAAATACGTAGAGATCAAGATATCTGGAAATGTACGGCACTTATACAGAAAACTATGTGCAGTTATTAAATAGCATACATAAAGATTATAAGAACTGGTAGGGCTTCCCTATTAGCCTGATTAGATGAGTAACCACTGTCAAAATGAATTTACTACTGAAATGCTTATACTTATTCCAAACAATCATGAAAAGTGCACACAAGAAATGTGATGCTCTCGAGAATTGGATAACAGGCAAATCAGGTAACTCAGGTACTCACCACCATATAAATGCACAAACTCTGTTGTTAGCAGCAAGGCAGTAAAATTTTTATTTCACAATGGATGGCATAGCAACATAAAAACAAAAAAAAACACCCACCTGACACATTTCAGATCTCCAGGATCCTTTATCAAAGGCTGGGGCTAGTAAGCACACAAAACATATAGTGCTCTAATTGCAACGTCATACTGACATGTGTCACAAATACACAGTTCACTGGATAATAAATACATTTAAAAGAAACAGATTTAAAGTGCTGATAGCATAATTCATTGCACAAAACCCACAAAAATGAGCAGTAATTAATATTATACAATGGCAAGAAATAATCCTGACTTCTGATTGGTCAGTTAGCCATCACAGCAGGGATATTATCCTGGCATAACATCCCTGCTGTTCACAGCTCTACTGTCATCATTATGGCAGATGAGCTATGGCAGCTATGGCAGATTTCTTTTTGCATCTCCTCTTAAGAAACAAAAATATTTTTCCACACTAACAAAAACATTCTTTAAAATTATTTTTTTATTATAAAACAACAAGCCATTGTATAATAGGAATAATGCCCTCCTGGGTGGGTGTTATGCTGGGATAACATCCTTCTTGGTGTTGGATGCCTCGCCAGTGGCCTTGGGCTCAACTCACCCGAGGTGGGATGTTATCCCAGCATAACACCCACCCTGTCAGGCATTATTCCTTTAATAAACCCGACAAAAGAAAGCACAAATTCAAAAAATGTGAAACAGGAATGGAAGGGGGGGGGGTTTAGTAGAAACAACAAAGACAATAAAACGTCACATGATGGTGTCACCATTATCTCCTGTCTTCATGATAGGGATGTAGATCAAAGCCAGTGTTTAGTCCAGTGCTATATATGGTTTTTAGTTGTAGGCTCCAAAAGGTCTCACATTTTAACACTAAATTATTATAGTTGCCTCCTGTCTGATTATGACTTACCCTGTCTATGGCCAGGAAAGAAAACAAACATATGAGGGTTGCTGTTCTTAGAGTTCAAAACATGAGCCACAGTGGCATTGTTTAAATCACCTCTTTCTTTTGCTCTCAAGTGTTCTTCCATGCACACTTTGAAGCATTTAGTGGTTTCCCCCACATAGAAAGCCTGGCACATGCAGATAGCTAGGTAAATAACCACACTGCTGCAAGAGGTGAACTGCTGGATTTCAAAATTCTTATTGCAGTTAACGAAAGTAAAACTATTCCCAGTGCTTACATGTTCACAATATATACAATTTCTGTATTGACAGCAACCAGGATTGCTCATAAACGAAGTTTGATTATTCTTTTTATCTATAAAATGACTGTGCAGAAGCATGTCCTTAAGGCTTGTAACTCATCTGTAGGACATCAATCAATCAATCAATCAATCAATCAATCAAATCTTTACCAGGCGAACATCATTGAGCAACACTCATTTTCAAGATGGACCTGGACAAAACATATGGTCACACTTACATTGAACAAAAGTCAAGGGGTAAAAATAGAGGATAATGTATGGTCCTCTATCATTAACCAGTCAGTTAACAGTCGAGAGGTTGCCAGGGCGACCATGTAAACCTCGAGAGTGAAGTTCGAGAGGTTTACATCACCATGGCAACCTCGAGATGGTTAAAATTGGCCGGTTGCCAATAGAGGGACCATACATTATTTTATAGTGTGTGGTCCCATAAGGTTAAGCGCTTATGTTTTTAAAAGTCACCGCTGCGCCTTCAGTCCTTCCCGTCGGTTTCCTTCAGTCGGTTCCCCATCGAAAAAGCGCCACATGCACAGCCCACTCATGTTAAAGAACTCCATCGATGTGATGTAGGATCGATAGGTTAACAAATATATCTACATCACATCGATAGTTAACAACCTTAGAAATGATGATTTCTAAGGTTAACAGCATTCTAACATACATTATTAGCATATAATTACAGTGACTAGATGATCCCATCAGTAGGCCTGGACACGTATTTACAGTGTATACACATTTCATTGATCAACAGCAGATTAAATGTTATAATCAGGGTTAGACATAGTATTTACAGTATATATAGACATTTCCTTGGTCCATACTAAATTAAATGATGCAATCAGTAGGGATAGCCATAATACGTACATTATATAGATTTCCCACGGTCAATGAGCTGGTAAGGTAACTGTGCTCAAATAAAGGAATTCAAGCCCAAAGCTACCAGTGGAGGGGGACAGTGGTAAATACAGTACTGTATGATGTGGTGATGAGCGGTGGAAGAAGATAGGTCAGTAAAGGGGTATGGGGAGGAAGTGCCAGTATTTGAAGTGATATAGAAGTCTATGAAGAGCTGGGCATTAGGGCAATTTTAGAGCATGATCTAGGGAGGTACTGTAGGAGAGGAAATTGAGTACTTAGAGAGCTGGTTCACAGCAGCATATTTTCTGAGCATCTACCTGATTGGTAACTGGGGTGCGGGGGATAGTACTAAGGTTATGGAGTAAGCTTCGGTTCTAAACCCATATTGTAAGCCATGCTGAATGAAGATCAAAGCTGCAGAGATAATGAGCACTGGTAAGTGCTATAGGTGTGGGTGGGAAAAAGAGCGGCGAATAACCAGCATTTTGTCCCCAGTTTTCCAAGACAAGAACAAGACTGGTTTAATGATAATTACAGGATTCCTTGAAAAAGAAGGCATAGCTTGTTTTAAAGGCAGCTACTGACAAAGGGTGAACTAATTTCAAGGATTTTTGTATCTGATTCCATAGCAAAGGGAGCATATGACTTATTGAGGCCCTACCAAATCGAGATCTCACCTTAGGGACAAACAGCAAAATAAAGGTGGAGCTTCTTAATGAGTACTTGCCAACTATACAATAAGACAGGCAATCTGAAATATATTGGGGCAGCTTACTGGAGATAGCTCTGAATGTCCATATGTCTGAATTTCTCTGCAGTCTAAATTTAAGAGATGACCATCCCACCTCTGTGTATAAGGAACAATGATGAGTTGAGTAGGGGAGACCTGTGATAAATCTTAAGGCTCTGTGGTAAAGGATATCAAGTTTAGAGAGTGCAGCGGTCGGTCCCTGACAGTACAAGAAGTCTGTGTAGTAAAGAAGGGAAATGAAGGTGGACTGAACCAGACTCATCTTGGCCTCTCTTGTCAGGAACTTTTTTATCCTGTAAAAAAGACCTAGTCTCTGCCTGAACTTTTTTAGCAACTCTTCTATGTGGTCACTAAAGGATAACCTATGGTCAATCCAGACACCCAGGTATTTGAACTTACCCATGAATTCCAAGGGTTCTCCCAGTAGTGTAGTGATCTGAGGGGATGTTATGGACATGGCATCGTATGCACGAGGCGAGAATATCATTGCTTTGGTCTTTTTGGCATTTATTAATAGTTTCTGATTTAACAGCTGTGATTGCAGCAGGTTAAACTCACTCTGCAGAATATCACAAGTGGCAGTGGGAGAGGGTCCTTCAGTGTAGAGCACCGTGTCATCTGCAAAGAGGTGGATGTTGGCAGTTTTGATATTGACATTGATTCTATTAATATATACTGTGAATAGAAGAGGACCCAATATGGAACCCTGGGGTACTCCTCTCAATAGAGGTTTTAAAGGAGAAATACTGCTTTGACCTGCTGGTACCAGCCTGTAATGTAATTAGCAAACCACTTTAGGGAGTGATGGTCCAGGCCAATGCTCCTGAGTGATGTAAGAAGTAGGTTGTGGTCCACAGTATCAAAGGCCTTGCTTAGGTCCAAAAATACTGCGCATATGATGTTTTTAGCATCCAGTCCACGTAGCCAGTCAATTGTCATTTTTGTGAGAGCAGTGACAGTGCTATGTTGTGCCCTAAAACTGGATTGCAGGGAGTTAATCAGATTTTTAGATTCTAGATATTTATTGAGCTGGTTACTCACAACCTTTTCCAGGAGTTTGGATAGGATCAGAAGTAAGGAGATGGGCCTGTAGTTATTAAGGTCTGCAGGGTCTCCAAATTTAAACAGGGGAATTACATCAGCTGTCTTCCATAATGGTGGCACAGTAGCCTGGGAGAATGATAGGTTAAAGAGGTGCATAAGTGGGACAGCCAGGACCTGGTAACCTATTTTTAGGTAGTAGGGGACCAAAAAGTCAGCTCCAGCACTTTTCTTGACATCCAGCTGTAACAGGAGGTCTTCAACCTCCTTCAGCGAGACTGGTTGCAGGGAGAATGAGGAGTTAGATACTGGAATTCTTTGATCCTGAACACCAAGTTGGGATCCTAGATTATATGCAGGAGAGGTGTCAAAGGCTAGTCCTGCAGTGGCAAAATGATTATTGAGGTGATCCAAAATGGAGGGCTTATCAGAGATGGAGGCACCACCAACTAGGATTTTAGCGGGTAGTTTGTTTCCAGGAGTGTGACCTTTTAATTCTTTTAGGGTTTTCCAGCATTTATTGGGGCATTTTGAGGAAGCATTGAGTTCCCTGTGATAAAAAGTGGCTTTAGACTCTCTGACCAGCTTGGTGCAGAGATTCCTCTCCCTCCTAAACAATGTCCAGTCAGCCGGAAGCTTAGATTTCCATGCCATTTTCCAAAGTGCATCTCTTTTTTGTAAGGAAATCTTTAGCTCTGGATTAAACCAGCGGCAGGATTTCACCCTATTACAGACTTTACTTAGTGGAGCAAGATTATCTAGAGCTCCTGTAATGATTTCATGAAAGATGCCATAAACCACGTCCACCAATTTTGCCAGGTAAAAGTCCTGCCAGTGTAGTGACTCTCTTAATAAGGTAATAAATGAATAGGGGTTGAAATTGCAATGTCTTCTTTTAGTGGTAAAGTTTGAAGCTGGTGTGGCTGTTTTAGATGTTTTTACACAAGCAATGTAACAGTGGTTGCTTGTTCCTGTGAAAAATACGTTGACATGAGTAAATAGATATGGTTTACTTACTAAGATAAGATCCAGTAGGGTGGTATTGTTTGGATTCTTTGTATTTGGTCTTGTGGATTCATTTATAAGTTGAGTCAACCCCATGGAATCACAAAAGGCTTTTAGGGGAGCAGCGGCAGTGGTGAGCCAATTCAAGTTGAAGTCACCTAAAGTTATGATTTCTAAGGTTAATGATCCCAGTGTCTTATTTAGGTGATTTAGCAGTTGTAATCCAGCCGACGGAGGCCTGTAGCATCCAACTACACATATCAAGGTCATAGGAGAAACCTTGACTTTCAAGGTTAGACATTCAAATTCATTCTGAATAGAGGTTGAGTCAATGACAGAGGCTTGAAATTTATCTTTAATATACATAGCTACTCCACCTCCTGTAGTCTGTCTATCAATCCTATAGAGATGGTACAAGGGGATATTCACCTCATGGTCAGCTGTTCCAGGTTTTAGCCATGTCTCAGTGACCACTAGTATACCAGGGGCAGTATGATGTGCCCAAGCCTGAATGAAAGTAAGCTTCTTTAAGAGACTGCACACATTAACATGCACAAAACTTAACCCCTTGAGATTGGGAAGGTCAGAAGGGGAAGAGATACTCGCTGGAGGTCATGGGTTGAGCTCCACATTGCCTGAACAGAGCAACAAAAGGAGTAGTAGCTTCCTGATAGCCCCCAGGAGAAACTGCAGTGCCTTTATTCTTTCTCATTTAAGCGGATAGTTAATGGTTGCTGCTGACATACTATTACCCAGCCAACCTATTACAGCAAAGATCAGGGATCTTACTGAGAAGTACTTGAGATATTGCAGGGCATTCATAGAGGGAAGTGTGACCGCCTTGCCTATAGCTACAACTGTTCCCCTTCGCCGGTGAAGTTGAAAGGCCTGATCATGTGTGTAGAACAGAAAGGCAGATGCGTAGTGATTCAGGTGCTCAGCTGGGCATTGGGATGCCTCGTCATGCCAAATTGCAGAGGCCTCCCTGGGCGGTGTATAAGCAAGCCTGAACAGGGGACAAAGGCAGATTACTAGAAGAGGCATAGAGGGAGATGACAATATAGCCCACATTGTGTCCTACTTTACTGTTCTCTAAAATTTTAGAAAAGAATATTGTTCTATCTATTACGTTTGCCCTAATGACAGTGAGTTTGTAATAAATCCAGCCTATGTAGATGGGCTATGGACTAGCAAGAGTAATTTAACAAGTCAGGCAGGATCTGAACAGGTTGTGCTAGATATATGGCAAAATCCCTTTAAGACTGAACAGAATATACATATAGTCTTAATTACTTGATTAAGTCCAAGCCTGTGTGACAGGGGTAGAACGCTTAGCTAGTCCATTTTCCTATTGACCACGATATCTCACTTAGTTTCCTTAGAGGGCATGCAGTAAGTGCAGTAATTGCCACAGTTCAATATGCAGTAACCCTTTAAGGATTGATCAGTAGTATGAAAGCAGCCCTGAGTGCCAATGGAAAGGCATGTGATAGGTAGTGGGCGGAGTCAATGTGCATTTAAGGTAGACCTGGGTGGAGGAGGGAGTGGGATGAAAAATCAAGTTCACAGCTCAGCACTCGCTATTGAGTGGGAGTGCTCTGAGTTACTTGGCAGAACAGCTCATTCTGCCCTCTATATGTTTTCAACCCTGCCATGGAACTGGATGAACAAGGGAGCTGGGTCACAGCAGAAACAAAACCACAGCTCAGCAACAGAATCCCTGCGATGCCAAGTTCCCCTGAAGCCCCTGAGGCTTTTTCCTTAGGGCACTACGATTTAAATTTGGCACCAAAATCTTCACCTTCTGTGGCTGTACCTGGCTTGTGTGAAGGGCTGTTGGCTGCAGGCTCCTTGCACCGTGGAGGTGCTGGCTTGTTTCTTTAGCCTATGGGCTACTGCCGCCTGAGGAAAAAGGAATAGGGTCACTGGTTATATTCTGGTTATAGAGGGAGGATACATTTAGATACAAAGAATTGCAAAATGGAGAATGTAGTGTAACGATGGGGGCGGGTCACAGACCGATGGCCAGGCACCAGCTATGTCTGCAATGATAGAAATGGGACAAAGGAATAGAAAGATGTTAAAGGGGGCAGGGTAATGGCCAAATGAATCAGGTTGGAAAAAATCTTGGTGGTCAAAAAACATCATAGGTGGCTCATTCACTGCTGTCTGTAAACCAGGATCTTCAGTTAGAGTTCCCCAATGTTTTTAATTATGCTTTCCATACAACTAGCATGTACAGAATAAGTTGTTACCACATTAACTCTGGCAGTAGTTGTGGATTCCTGATTTTTGCTTGGAGAAGTGCAGACCTGTCACAGTGTTCGTCAAACCCCCTAGCTCAAACCAATTTATTCTGGTTGTATCACCTTTCTAAAATTCTGTTGTGGAGAGCAGTGGCTCCCCTGTAAAATCCTTCATTAGAACTGAAGTTTCTCTTGATCCTTAAAAACTGGCCTTTAGGTATGTTACTCATGATATGTGGTGGATGGCACCTGGATGCCAGCACTATAATATTGCCACCCACTGGTTTCCTAAAGGCATCAGAGGTCACTGTCCCATTCAATTCCTTTTTCAAAGTCAAATCTAAGCATGAAACATTTCCCTACTACATGCATATGAAACTTTAAATTAGAATTAATACTATGTACTGTAGATAGGTAAAAAAAATCAATGAGCTCAGTTTTGTATCATTCCAAATTAAAATAACATCATCAGTGAACCTTTTCCATAATAAAATCTTGTTAAAAAAGGATTCTTATTACCATAATAAATTAAGTATTTTTCCCACCACCCGACATAAATACTCACTACTGATAGAGCACAAGTTGCCTCCATAGCTGTTCCCTTATCCTGAAGGTAAACATCTTTGTTAAAAACAAACATGTATTTCAAAATAAATTCCAACAATTTAATTAAAAAGTCTATAAGTGGTGAAGCATCAGCACATCTGATGTTCAAGAAGTAAGATGTAGAGTCCATAGCTCCATTGGTGGGTACATTGGTGTATAGGGCTTCTATATCTAAAGTCACTAGTAAAGTGCTCTCATTTAAAGACACATCATTCAAAGTATTTAACACATCTTTAGTGTCCTTAAAATACAATAGTAATTGCTCCACATAGGGTCTCAAAAAGGAATCTAGATATTTGGAAAGAGGTTCAGTCAAAGAACCGAGACCACTACACTCATTCCAAAATCTTCCCATAAGGATGCCTGAGTATTTTTTTAAACAACTAAACAGTATAGTAAATAGATTCCTATGATGTGTGAAACCAGCAAGAATAAAAATAAGTATACTGCAGCTGCCACTGAGCAGTGGAGGGTTAGCTTTTCCCAATTTCAAATATTATTATTGGGTAGCCCAACTGGCCTTTCTGGAGAAGCCAAGGATCTTTCCTGCACTGGCATGGAGAAAGCTGGAAGAAGAGCTTGCAGGGAGAAGGTTGCTACAGGGTGTTTTGTCACCTTCACTGGACCATTCTCCTCCTTAGTGTTGCACCAGTCAGATAACTTGAACCCTTGTTAGGCTCTGGTTGGGTGAACATAACCACATAGGTCACACTAAGGGGCTCTCACTTAACACCTGCATATGAGCTTTGCAGACAAAAAGGGTTACAATGCCCTCCTACACCAAGCCCTTCTTCAATGGTGGAGGGCTGGCTTGGAGATCTATGGTGATCTGTTTTACAGTGGGAGATTGAAAACTTTTCTGGAGATAAGACAACAATATGGGATACAATCTGGGGATTTCTTTGCATATTTAAGGATTAGAAACTTTATAAATGAGGGCCCTTGTTCACTGTCTCCTATAGAGGAAGCTGTATATACACCTCAGCCAGGTGCCCCTATATTGTCTGTTTTTTATAAGTTATTTCTAAAAGCAGCACTTGCTCCTCATATTGAGGTCAGAGGTCTATTGGAGAATGATCTTGATATCAGTATTGATGATAATACCTGGCAGGCAGCAATAAATCATGTACACAGCTGCTCTGTATCTAATAAGATATGCAGGATACAACTGAACATCTTTTATCACAACAGAAGTTACATAAATATTCCTCCTCCAGGCAACAAATATGTCCAAAGTGGAAAAATTCAACTGCAGATTGTCTCCATATGGACCTTATGGACACTAGGTCATAATGCCGAACACAAGAACAGTATGATCAAGAACCGGGCAGTAAAAATGCTGCCAACAACAACAGCCCCCATCCAAAATGCCGAATACAAAAAAGTGCCAATGGTACTGGTCAAAAAGCACAGGGAGGACCGTTAATATGGCATGGAAAGAAAACTGTAACTTGTGCTTTTGTGGGGGGCTCCACCCACCCACACCACCCAATGTGGGGGGATTTGCCCCCACACCCTCCAATATTTAAATAATAAACTCCACGGGGGGGTAGAACTTAGGGACAGGGAGAATGTTGGGAGGGCAGATTCAGGCATAAAAAAATGCAAACACATTTGGGGTGGGGCAAAAGTGAAGCCACAATATTCAGGAGACTGGGAACAGAACCCGAGTCTCCAGTGTTGTAATGCCTGAGCTGTTTCTGCCCTAGCCCTCTATACCACAGGAGCAGCTTGGACAGCTTCCACACTTTTTGCCTACTTCTCCAATTCCTCCCCTCTTCCTCCCTTGACTTGAAAGCTACAGGGGTAGTGGTAATTATTATGTGCTATCTTATCCCTGTCACTATCAAGGCAGATTCACTTTTTGAAATGCGATTTTGATAGCACTATTATCGAAGTGTTCTTTTCACCTGGTATGGCCCTGATGTGTGATCAAGTGACTCCATTCTGGGGGAATGTCCATGCAACTATGTAAAAGGTTGCAGATGCACAGTGCCATCTGAGCCCTGCACCAAGGGAAGACTCTGTCCACTTATGGACCTGCAGGTCCCTGCTGACCCTGCGCTTCTGTACAGTGACAGATGTCAAAAACTTACCACAGTTATGAATGTGCACAGAAAAATGTCAATGTACCTTCATAACTTTTTGGTTTTTTAATATTTTGATACCAAATTTTTGATATTACCATTGTAGGAACCCACCTCACAGACCCGATAGGGGACAGTTTTCACATCATGGCTGTAATGTTATTTTGCACCATGGGTTCTCAAAAAATATTTTGGCTAGGACTTGAAAAATTACAACTTTCACATTTATGATGTGGTGTGAAAAAATGTCTATGTTGAAAATTTGGGGTCAAAACAGGGAAAATTACAAAAGATATAAGTGTGTGATGAAACATTTAAATGTAAGCACATAATCAATCAATCAATCAATCAAAATCTTTATTTATCCAGGCAGGCACCATTGAGCACCCTGCAAGATTTGCATTGATGCATTGCATTGATGCATTGATTCATTTGCAAGATGGGCCTGGTCATACAAAAATCATGGTACAGTAACATGGTAAAACATAATGCAATATTATACAAAGAAGAAAAATATACATATGTACATCAACATTTGAGTGAGAGGGCCTTTACAACAGATAGGCTCATAACTGGGTATAGCCAGAATGTTCACTTAAAAGGAGAGAGAAAGGCAAGAAGAGGGATACCAGCTTTGAAAGAAATGATGGGGTTGGAATAGTTAACTGGCATACTTAAGGGAAGGGGGTGGAACTTGGCCATGGCTAAAGAGAGACAGAGAAGCTGGTATTTTGGTAGGGAGAGAGAGACAGGGGCAGAGGCAGGGTGGGAGGCAGGATGGGCAGGAGGGAAACTGGAAAATAGGTGAGCTAGCAATGTGGGAAACATTTGCAGTATTCCTTCATGGAGTGGTCATAGAGTGACTTGAAAATATTAAGACTAACAGGACAGCTCAGCTTCGAGTTTTTTTGCATATTGTTCCACAAGGAAGGCTATGAGAAACTTATGGAAGCTCTGCCAAAATGAGATTTGACCTTAGGTAATTGCAAGGCAATTAGGGAGTAGCTTCTTAGAGCAAAGGCACCTATCACACTCAGGGGAATACAGTCAGAAAAGTATAGGGGGGATCTTGTTGGTAACTGCTCTGAAAGCCCATAGAGCAGCATTTCTATTTCTTCTATAATGAAGGGAAGTCCAGCCCACCACAGTGTACAAGGAGCAATGGAGTGTGATAAGTGGAAGGCCTGTTATGGACCTGATTGCTCTGTGGTATAGGGTGTCCAACTTAGCCAGGGCAGAGGCAGTACAATGGCTATAGAGAAGGTCCATGTAATCTATTAATGAAAGGAACATGGCTTGAACCAACTGCTGTTTGGCAACCCTAGTAAGGGAGTGGTTAATTCTGTAGAATAGTCCTAGTCTTTGTCTTAGTTTCTTCTGTAGTTCTTTGAGATGTTCAGAGAAGGAGAGTTTGTGATTGAGCCATACACCCAGATATTTGAATTTTGGCACATACTCTAGATTTTCTCCAAGTACTGTGGTAATCTGAGGGATAGCCCCAACGCAAGTGGGGTTCACTGCATAGGAGGAAGGGGAAAAGAGCAGTATTCATAACTTTGTTGTTTTTAACAATTTTTACCCCAAATCTTCAACATAGCCTTCTTATGCCCCATGTCATAAACAAGAATGACTAACATTTTCAAATCCTGGTCAAAAGGTGATTTTGTATAGCGACTGTGAAGACACCTTTTGGGTTGAATTTGCATAATTTCACCACCCTTGCTTAAGAGGTGGAGTCCCAAAAACATTGTGTTTAAAATGTTTCTATAAAAATATTCATAAATTACAAAGTTATGAACAAAAGTTCAAACCCCATTGAAATACAATAAACTGTACTTACCTTATATTCTCATATTGTAGTTGCCGGTTCCAGCAGTAATATGTGTCTCGATCACAGAGTGGATTTACATCATGTGATGTTCAGGTGAGTGAAGGTGTGTGTGGGTGGGTGTGGGTGCTTAGTTGTGGGTCTGGTGGGTGGTGGGGTGCTGGAGTGAGATTGCTAATGAACTGTTTTCTTTTTTTCAGGTATAACAAAAAATAGATAAATGAGAGACTTTTTATTTTGTTTTGGGGTACTAAAGCTGACACTGTTGACTGGACACCACAGTGTTGGAAGATCTTCATCATCACTGAGGGTGGGCACCCAGGTGCCACCACCTGTTTCTTTGGGTGGGGAGATAACCTGGAGGGAAGGAGGTGGAAAAAAGTGGTACCAAGGGCAGGCACCTGGTCTGCTGTTATTATAATTAGAAGGCAGCAGGTGACCTGGAGAGGAGGGGAGCAAGAGAAGCAGTATTGGGGTAAGCACCCAGGTCCACTTAGTGGTTTTAATAAATAAAACATTGGGATTGGGGGTGGGCAACCTGGAGGGGAGGTGGGAGGAAGACACAGTACTGGTGGTGGACAACCTTGTCTACTAAACAAAAATTATAGATGGATAGATAGATAGACAGACAGACAGACAACTAGATAGGTAGACAGACAGATAGACATACAGATAGATAGATAGATAGATAGATAGATAGATAGATAGATAGATAGATAGAATGAGAGAGTGAGAGACACAGCGAGAGATCAGGGAATTAGTGGGCCACTGCTGTAATTGAGGCCCACAACATGATTCCAGCAGCAGCTTCACATTTCAAAAAAATCCCACTGTTCTCATACTGAGGACGTGGGTGAAGGTGTCGTAGCAAACAATCAGGTGAGTGAAGGTATGAGGGTATGTGTGTGGGGGGTGTAAGGTAGTGGGTACTAAGTGGGGGGTCAGTGTGGTTGGGAAATTCACTGATGGACCATTTTCTTTTTTCAGGTGTAGAAAAATAAGATCATCAAGAGATGGTTTTCTTAATTGCAAGGGGACAGAAGCTGACACTGGGGATTGGGCACCCTAGTGTCAGGATAGTGTTCAGTGGCACCAGTGGTAGGCGCCCTGCTGCTGCCGTATATATTAAAGAAAGTGGGGAAGGTGACATGGAGGAGAGAGGAACAAGACAAGTGGTACTGGGGTTGGCACCCTGGTCTGCTTACATTATAAAGAAATTAAATATGGGAAGGGGGGCTAGTGACCTGGAGGGAAGGGGGAAGAAAGAAGCAGTACTGAAGGTTGGCCCCCCCAGTCCATTAAAAAAATCAAAAGATAGATGGATAAATGGATAGAAAGAAAGAAAGGAAGAAAGAAAGAAAGAAGTTAATTGTCACAGACTGTTCTTTCGACTGTTCTTTCGTGAGATCACATAAAGGAACAAAGGTTCTTTCATTCAACCTCACAAAATAACTGTGAAAAAAATGAATTACCCCTTCTTCTTTCATGATTCATGAAAACTTTTCATGAAATAAGAATATTGTCTCATGAAAGACTATAGTAGACTGTTTTTTTTTTCATATTTTTTTGTGAGCTGAACTTTTTTCATTATCACGAAAGAACTCATGAAAGAAGAGTGTTGTCTCATGAAAGAAGATGGTGCACTTGTTTTTTTTTTCCTATAGTTCTTTCATGAGCTCATATTTTTCTTTTTTGAATTATTTCATGATCATGAAAGAGGAAGGCTGGCTGACAAAAGAACAATGAAAAAAATTAAGTCCACTATCTTCTTTCAGGAGCGGAGATTCTTCTTTCATGAAACAGAAATTCTCTTGTATCAGACTTGTGAAACAAGAATTTCAGTTCATGAAAAAAGCCTTGGTAAAGATTTTGGGGATATCCCAAAACCATATTTCCATGCTGTTTTCCAAAAAACAAACTGAAGAATAGAGCAAAAGGGGTCCTGATTAACTAGATTAATGTTTGTTTTTTCTCCAGAGCATCATTTTGGTGGGGTTTCAAATAAAAAAAAAAACAGAAACAAGGCTGCCATGCAAAAGAAGATTTTTCATTATGAAGGAAGAATTTTGACTCATGAAAGGAGATTCTTCTTTTGTGAGCAGGAAATTCTTCTTTCCTATCAAACATCTATCTGTAAGACCATACTGAGCATGCTCAGAACTGAAATGTCAAATCCTTATAACTCAGGATTGCATTAATATTTTTTCACCAATAAAAGATATCATTCAGGAGCAAGTCCTTTCTACCCTGAACATTGCAAAACAGAATTCCAAACCATCTAGGCTGTAGGTGAAAGCAAAGAAAAGCAGCCCCTCCACCCAATTTTTCCTCTTTTTGCACTATCCAGATCTAAGAATCTGCACATCCAACAAAAACAAAACTCACTAAATCAAGAGATATTGCTGCCTAGACCATGCATGCAAAAGTTCATTTAATTCCATTGAATGGAGATGAAGCTATTAAAGTGCAAAGCTAGGGGTTTACCATTAAATCCCTACTGAACTCTAACTACAGGGGTGCTACTATGCCACTATAAATATACACAGACAGACAGATAGATAGATAGATATGTGTGGTACATACTGTATATATGGGGGTAAAATACTACCCTTATAGTTAGGGTTACAGATGTTTTTCTATGTTAAACCCTGAATTTCACACATAACTATCATAGCCATCCCTGGATAGAATAACCTGAAAACTGATATATGCATTTGCAGTCCCAAGTTATCTGGTTCCTGAAATGTTGGTAACAATTAGTTCAGTGATTTAAAAGTCCTGGAAGGTTGAACATAAATAAAAAAAACAATCCTTTTTAAGACTGTTTTTGCCCTCTCCTAATGCTCAAAAATGACTGACAGTTAAAATCTGAAACTTTCAGGTTTGGTACAGTTTAATTTTATTTTATTTTAATTAATTAAATTAATTTATGAATTTATTTTTGATTTATTTTGATAAGCAGATAGGTCCACTGGCACCAATGTGCCTTTTTCAGGCATGACCGAAGTACTGTGGAGTTCTAGTCAAGGCAATGGAACCTGTTACAGATATATAAATATGTCATAAAGTGACATGGTGCAAGAGTTTAAATAATTTATTTATTTATTTAGTTTTTGTTAACCTGGTTAGGTGTGCTAGCCAAAGTTGACTATTTTCAGACATGACCCAGGAGAATACATACATAAAATGAGATGAGAGGAGATTATACAATACATAGTATATAGTACAGGTACAAAGTATATAGTACAGGTAGGTTAGAATACAGATCAAGTCATACAGTACTCAAGATAATACATATAGCTATGCAGAGATAACGAAAATGACATTAATACATGCAAATAACAACTGAAACTGGGCTATGTGGCAGCTATAAAGTCATTTTATAGCAAAGCTTGTTTAGAAGTACAGCAGTGTCTTGGGCAAAATAAGGTGGTTAGCTGTGAGGCATTGAGTGGGATCAAAGCATGTGCAGGGGTCCCGGGACAGGTGGCAACATAATTCTTTTTTGAAGATTGGTTGGGAGTTAGCCTGCCTCAGGGCAGGAGGGAGGGAGGGAGTTTCAGGTAGCTGGGGCAGTGCAGTGAAATGCTCCAGAGCCTTTTGAAGTAAGACACCTAGGTACGGTAAGCAGAAATTTGTTTGCGAGGCATTGTCTGTGTGCAGGTGTCTGTGGTACAAGTAGATCTGCCCGGGGGGGAGGAGGAGGTTTGGTTATGGATTACAGAGTCTGTGAGGGTCCCTAGGGAGTATAGTTGGTAGGCAGTTGGGGAGAGCCAGCCTAGGTCACTATACAGTGTGCAGTGATGCTTGAGGCAATGGGAAGAGGCATACCGACATATGTTGTTATACATGACATCCCATTTATGGAGATCAATCTTATGGGCATTAGCAAAAGTGGAGACACCATATGTCAGTGCTGGAAGCAGAATACCCTTGGCAATTGCCAATTTGGTGGATGGTGTTAGCAGGTGACAAGTCTTATAGGCGATTCCAAGTATGGCATTTGTTGCTTTACAGGTTGACTGGATGTGCAGACTGAAATCAAGGGATTTATCAAGGAGGACTCCAAGGTATTTAAAGGATGTGACACAGTCGATGAGAGACCCCTTTAGAGTCATGGACTAGGCGGGGCTCCTTACATGCCCTGAGTTTTGGGGCAGTGCCAAATAGCATGGCTTGGGTCTTTTTTGTGTTGAGGATGAGCTTATTAGCATTTAGCCATGTCTGCACATTCCTGAAATCCGAGGAGAGGTTTTTGTTAATGATGTTAACTTTGTCAGCGCTGGAGTAGAGGATGAGATCATCAGCGTATAGGATAGCTAAGCAGGAGAGTATGGCATAATCTATGTTGTTGATGTATAGTGAGAAAAGAAGGGGTCACAGGATGGAGCCCTGGGGTACTCCGATGTCAGTGCTGGTCACATCCGAGACAGCGGATTTGAATTTAACAAGTTGTAATCTGTTTGATAGGTAGTTGTTAAACCAGTCAACTACTGAGGATGAGATGTTAAGTCTATAAAGGGTTGAGAGAAGCAGGGGATGATCAACAAGATCGAAAGCTTTGGTAAGATCGATAAATACTGCACCAGTGAGTAGGCCTTTGTCCATGTTGCAGAGTACTTCAGTGGAGAATTTGAGAAGAGCTGTTGAGGTACTGTGTCCTTTTCTGAAACCATGCTGAGTGTCTGAGAGAAGTTTGTTCTTTGTGAGATAGTCAATGGTTTGGGTTGCAACAAGCATCTCCAGTAGCTTGCTTAGCACAGAGAGGATGGCTATGGGCCTGTAGTTGTTGATATCCTTTGGGTATCCTTTTTTAAGGATAGGTGTAACTCGGGCAATCTTCCAGAGATCTGGGACAATGCCAAGAAAGAGAGACAGAGTGAAAATCTTGGCCAGTGGCAAGGCAATCAATGGTACTGCTAGCTTCAGGAGTTGTGGCTCAAGTGAATCTGAGCCGGGGCTAGTGTTGTCGGATATGTTTTGCAATAGCCTTTGGACCTTGGATCTAGATATAGCTTTAAAATGGAAAGGGGGGGTAGTAGTTAGTTGGCAGTGGTCAGCACCAGATGCAGATCTCTGGGGTGTACAGTAAGGCTGAGATGCTGTGGGAGGTGAGGTGAAGGATGAGGTGTACTGAGACAGGTCCATGAATAATATGTTAAAGGCATTTGCTATGGTGTTCAAGTCATTGCAGTGCACACCATTTAGGATCATATCCACTGGAGTCAATGACTGGGCAGCCCCAAGAAAGATCTTAATGTGTGCCCAGAATTTTCTTGAGTCACCAGCAAAGTTTGTGAGCAGTTCCTTGAAGTAGATGTTCTTTGCTGTTGTGATTTGTTTTTTACAGGTGCTCCGAGAGGCCCTGTGGATATTGTAATCCTCCGGTAGTCTGGACACTTTATACTTCTTCCAGAGTTTGTCCTATGTGCGCAGGTTAGACAGCAGGTCCTTGTGTAGCCATCTTGTTTGTTTATCCCTGACCCTTCTGGTAACCTTCAGGGTATGTTTATCCTGAAGGGCTGTGAAATTATCAATGGAGATATCAAGGGCTATTTGAACATTATGGGAGAAATAGATGTCAGACCAGTTGATACAGGACACATCATAGAGGAAAGCTTCCACGTCCAGTTTGGCAAAGTTGGTAATTGTGATGTAGCATGGAGGGGGTGGGGGAGCAGTCTCCGGGCTCCATACACAGAAAGTGCGGGAGTGGTCTGTGATAGTATCTGCCAAGATGCCTGCAGTTTGTACATGGTCAAGGCAGTTAACCAGTACCCAGTCTATGAGGGCAGAGGTAGTTACAGAAGGGGTGATTCTAGTGGGTTCAGTTAAGATCTGGTGCAGGTTATAGCTCTACATTAGTGTCAGCAGTGTGCTGTGAGTTGGTCCCAGCCAGTTTAGGTTGAAGTCACCTAAGATTATGACCTCGCTTTGCTTGGCATTTGTGATGGTTTGATTAAGTAAATCCTGAAGACCTGTGATACTTCCAGTGGGCGGGTTGTAGGTGCAGATAATGTTGAGTGTTTTTGTGCCAAGGGCAATGGTTGTGTGTAGGGACTCACAGACTGAGGGGAAGCCAGTGGGTGGGCAGACCGTAACATCAAGATTTTTTTATAGAGGAGAGTGACCCCCCCCCCATTGTTTTGGGGAAGGCCTAGCTCTCTGTATCAAAGAGTAATTGGGCAAGGAATATAAGGAGTCTGGAAGGTGAGGCTTGAGCCATGTTTCAGATAGGCAGAGTAGGTCAGGATTGTACACTTTCATCCATGCCTTAAGATCAGCAAAGTGCCTGGCAATGCTCCTAATATCCATATGGGCAATGAAAAGTCCTTTTCCTGAAACAGCCAATAGGTCAGTGGGAGAGTGGTGGACAGAGGGGCCTGGGTTAAGTTCTACGTCCCCTAACAATAGGATGATGAGGAGTAGGAGAAACCACAGTTTAATTGTGTGGAATGGGAGGTGAACCAGTTGTGTCATTTTGTATTTTCTGAGCATATGAAACAAATTGTAGGTACAACCCTTCAGAAGGTTAGTGTAGGCATGCACATGTTGTATTTTGGCAATTTGGTTGGAGAAAGTAAAGTTGTTGTGTTGTGAGATATTCTCTCCAAGGAGGTTGTTGATTGGAATAGAGGCAGATACCCCATGTAAGCATAATAGCAGTATCATAAGTAGGATTTGTCCTCCCAGTCTATGAGTTGCCAGTTTTGGCAGGAGACTGCAAATGTTTACTCTAGCAAAGGTGAATGTTCTGGAGGGACTCATGGTGAACTACTGGGGACTAGAAAATTGTTGTTACTGTAAATCAAAGACCTAGAATGTGTTAAATTCCTGAAGGTGATGAACATTGGCTTAGGGCATATGCAGGATGTAAAAATCCTTTGTTAGACTCTTCCCTTTGTTCTCCAAAACAGTTGTGAATAGACCTCAAAGACAAGCACACATCCTTTAAGAACAAGTCAGATGGAAATGTGGATTCAATGTAGCACTCCACATCCCAGAGCTTGTATAAAAGATTACTGACCTTACTGTTGCTTTTGATGTCTTCCAAAAAAGTTGATTTATGATGAGAATGCCAATACCTGGTGGTGATGTTTTGCAGTATCTTAGTCCAGGAAATGTGCATAGATGTTATGTCCAAGAATGGTCCAGTTCCTCCAAGCAGAAACACATGAAAAAACACAAAAATTAAATTACTGACAGAGACAAACACAAACAGCCAGCCATTAATTAAACATGTATAGTAGATCAGCAGAGATTTGTAAGCTATATAAATCAGATTAAAACTTTAGACTGTTAAAGGTAATGTTTCAGTTTATTTGAGAAAGCTTTAGGGCTTGAAGCTGTTCTAGCTGAAGATTGAAATGGTATCCCAGAAAGATGCAGCTCTGTAGGTGAATAAAATCAGCCCATCCCTGTGGACATGAACAGCCCATTAATAAGCTGTTTGCAGAGGACTGGGAAGACAGGTTGTCAACAAACATGAAAAGCTTGGTAAGGTACTGGGGTGCACTTCTGTGTAGAATCTTAAACATAAAGTTGTTTAAGGTTAACTGGGCTCTGTACTCTGGTTGCAACCATCCATTACATTCTTAATCGGTACAGAGATGGGGCCAAGGGCCCTGGGATGATGCAAATTTAGCAACCTTGTAAGGTAAAACTCTCTTTTTTTTTTGCCCATAGAGTAGGAATGGTCAGCATCCATTACACTAGAACAATATTTATCTGGGGAAGAATGTTGCTTTGGGTAGTTCTGATCCTTGTGTCAAATATTGAAAAATACTTTGAAATTTGGTAAGGTAACCCCTGTTTTTGGTGTGCAGATCTAACAGTATTTATCCTGTGGTAGTTTAAGAGGAGACCGGGATCAAAGATTAAACCTAGGTATCTGAAGCCTTAGCTATTTCTAGTTGGACACTAGCTAAGGTTGAGATAATAAACTCTTGAGAAAGTCCTTTTTTATGTTCAGGGTGGGAGGTCACATGGCTTTTGCTTTAGGGACATTCAGAACCAGCTTTTCTTTAATGAACCATCTTGCAGGGAATGGACGTTGTGCACATGGACTTTGTTTATAGTGTTGATGTCCTTCCCATGTACATAAATGGCAGCATAAATCAGGGTTTGTGCAGTTTTTCTGATTTATGGCAGGCTTTTGATGAAGACTGTAAATAAAAGAGCACCTGGGATAGGCTCCTGAGGAACACTGCAAGTGATAGTATTTGTGCTGGACGTGTCATTACCACTTTTGACAATCTGTGATTTCTTTTGCAAATAGGTAGAGGACCATAGTTGTTGAGTGCCCCAGCTCCAGATCAGATAGTTTTTATAAGACCAGATCTTTTTCTCCTAATTCAAAGGCTTTGGTCAGATCCATGAACATGGTGCCTGTCATTAAACTCTTGACTATAGCCTGGTGGACTGAATCTAACCAATGCTGTGCAAGCTTCATGATCCTGTCTGAAACCATGTTGCTCCTCACAAAGTAACCTGTGTTATTGTATGTAAGAAGTGAGCTGATTATGAATGTTCCTTTTCTGGGGCCCTATATTTAAAACTTGGGGCAAAATTAGCAGTGCCCAGCATGCTAAATTAGCCCAGAACCAATAGGCTGCTATATATTCCAGAGGAATGGCCCCAGTGCAAAGGAAGCCGGGCAAACTGGGCTGGGAGTGCCGTGCTAAAATAGCCTGGGAAATAAGACAGTTCTGAATATAGCAACAGGGAAGTACAAAATGCAACAGCTGCTCAGTGGACACAGAGGTGGAGCAAGGCAGAATTGTAGGTGGATGGCATTGTGTGTGATGGCAAAGAAGTGTTTCACAGCAACTGCAAACAAAGATGCAGGCCACAAACTGCAGAACAGTGCTATGCTGATGTGAGGTTTGCCTGGGGCCAACCCGATTACACTGCAGACAGGTTAGCCTGGGGCAAAAGTTTGCTATATTCAAAATTCATATGCAAATGAGCCTACTTAGGTAATCCGTGGGCGAACAGTCACATTTGCATCCCATTATGGGCTGCTTAGCATACATCACCATGTAGTTTGCCTGGCACTGTTGCATGGAGCACACAGCTCCACCTTTTGGTCAGAATGGAAATACAGGCTTGAAGCAGCAGGCCAAGGTGTGCTCACAGCATACCCCTGTTGGTGGGAATGGAAGTATCAGCTGGATGATGCCGGGAATGTGGCTTAACAGGCACATACAGTACATACCACTTGCCCATGCAGGATTGCAAGCATATACGACATACAGAAATATATGTCTACATATAAACACTACTGCCAGTGGTCCTGTGTGCCCTGGAAGACATAACCCCCCCCAGTTCTTCCAACACAGACATATGCACTATACACCTGTCATGGGTTCATATACAGTTGGGGGTAGTAAGGAATGCATGGGACAGGCATAAGGCACAGCCAGTGGGAGTGGGGTGTGAGGAAGTAGGCTGTTGGTGAACTAGGATCTGTAGTCTATCCATTAGGTAGGGGAATGGGCAGACTGGTGGGCAAAGTAGTCTTTATCTGCTGTCAAGGACTATGTATCCATATGTCTGGCTCCATCCCTGGTGGTCTAGTGGTCAGCACACCCCACCAGCATGATCCCCGATCCATAGTTCATGTAAATAAATTATGTGCCTGATAGTCTAGTGGCCTCCCACCTCACCAGCATGATCCCCAACCCATAGTACCTTTAAATAAATTATGTGCCTGATAGTCTAGTGGTCCCTCCACTCTACCAGCATGATCCCCGACACATATTTTATGTAAATAAATTATATGCCTGGTAGTCTAGTGGCCCCCCACCCCATTTTTAAGACTAGTTTTCGAGAGGTGAAACTCTCTTCCTCAGGTCAAAAGTGAAAAAACAGCTGAGCAGTGTGACAGATATAAAGGTTGGATGTGGATTTGAAGCTCATTGAGTCCTCGTTGCCTTACATCCCAATCCCACCTCCCTCCAATTATCCCTCCAGCAAGCTTACAACCAAGCTGAAAGGTGATTCAGAGACCGCAGACTGGTCATTAACCTAAAGAAAACCAAATCAATGCCCTTCTCCCACCACCAAAATAAAGCTAAACATACCCCCTCTTGATTACCCCCAGCACTCTGCACCCGTTAGAACAAGTGACCACATACAAGTACCTAGGCATCACGTTCGATATTGCCCTCTCCTTCCATACCCACATTAATGCCTTGTCAGCCACCATTAACTCTTGAATTGGCCTGCTATACTGGCACAGGGACTGCCTGCCTCAGGTTGCCCTCAGACTGGCCATCACCTCCTCCATCTTGTCCCTCGTGGACTATGGCTTGCCCATCTGTGCTGCAGCTGACAACACTGCCCTCTCCAAAAACCAACTCTCCATCCATAAGGCCTGTAGGCTCCTGACCAGTGCCCCCAGCCGAACTCACACCTGCCTTCTCTATACTACCACCAATCTTCTCAACTTTGAGGAGTGACTGCTCTACCAGACCTGCCTTCTCGCTAAGAAATCTCTGCTAGGACTCTCCCCCTCGGGGGTCTTCACCTCCCTAAAGCAGCCATCTTCATCCATCACCACCTGTAGCTCTGTTAAGGCCATTTTCAAGGTGCCCAGAACTAAGACCTCTCTTGCCCAGAGATCCTTCCTCTACCAAGCACCCATCTGGTTCAACTCCCTCTCTTGCTGTATCTCCAACTTGCCAAAAATTGGATCCTTCAAAACAGCCCTTCGGAACCATATCTTTAATACCCACTGTTGTAGGTGCAACTAACCCCCTGTTGTAACCTGTTGTTCCCACCCACCTTGCCCCCAGCCTCGAGAACGTCCACTGTACAGCCTCTCCCTCCCCCAGACCTACCCCTTCCCTACTAGGTCCAAACATGGATGTTACCCACTGTCTTCTCTGAGGACCTACTATATCCATGAGTGTAACTCACAATTTTGTAACATTATGTAACCTAAGTAACATACAAACTACTACATTATGTAACCTAAGTGTATCTATGTTAAATGTTCCTTTTACTGCACTTGTAATGTTATCCTCTGTTTTAATCTGCACTGTAATAACTGTCTTGATGTCTGCCCTCGATGAGGTGCCTTTGTAAATGAGTCTCTGACTCAAAGGTTGTAAACCCGATTTGTAATGAATAAAGAATAAAGAAACCTAGACTAGCAGGTTACAGATCAAAGCATTGCAGTCAATTTGCACCTCTTACAAACAGGAAGACTAATTTTCACTGGAGTGTGTCTGTTGGACAGAACAACTTTTAAGATCAAAAGGCTGCCTAATTTTACTCTGACTCTGGACCATTAATTAACATTTCTAAAAAGTCAAGGCATAAAGAAAATACATACCATTGTCTTAAGAATGCATCTGTTAAAACAGCCAGAGTGTGCTGATGTGAGGGTTTAAAAAGAAACTCAGAAGCACTGTTTTAAGCATAATTACTGGTAGTGTATTAAAAATAAATCTTTATTAAGTCCGTTTTCTTTAGTGTCAAAATACTGTATTATTTTTATTTGAAATGTTTTCCGATCCTGGCTGTTTTGAAGTTCCCTTTTAACACTCTGACAGTAAAATCACTGGTGGAGTGATATGGTCTAGAAAAATGTTGCCTACTACCGTATTTTCATTTTTATGGGTAATTGTGAATCTGTGGTGATTCATTCTTGTTTTGATCTCCTGTCCGGTTTCACCAATATAGCAGCCGTCCTCACATTTTCTGCATTGTATTATGTATACTACAATGCTAGAAGAACAGGTATATGAGTTTTAGATCATAAATGTTTTTCCATTGTGACTGACACATATCTCAGGAGAGATATATGTACACAGTTTGCAGCGAGGTGCTTTGCATGGCTTTGTACCTTTGTCACCTAGTTGGAGCTCAGAAGGAAGTTTGCTTTGCACCAGTTTCTGCTTCAGGTTTGGTGGCTGTCAGAAGGCAAGCACTGGTGGAGTGGGAAATATATTTTTTAAAGTTTCATCTTCAGACAGTAGTGGCCGTAGATCTTTAATTATTTTCCATTGTTTTTTCCAGTTCTGGGTTGTAGGTTACTACCAGCAGTGTGCGATCAGATGTTCTCTGTGGCGTGTACTGTAGTAGTCCTTCCCTAGGCCTACAGAGTACAGAATGGATATTCCTGTCAATGGAGCTGGTTTTATATCCCTTCTGTCTGAAATAAGGTGTTTGCTCCTGTTGTCTTGATTAGAGCAAATGTGGTGGTACCGGATGGCCTGGCTGCATATAATGGATGTTTTGGTATGGTATTCATAGCATGCCATTATGCCATCTCTGTGAGAGATGTTGCTATATAAGGATTTAACATCCATTGTGACCAAAATAGTGTCAGGTGGTAACTGGTCTATACTGTGCAGTCTGTTTAGAAAGTCTGTAGTATCCTGTATGAAGCTGTTTGTGTTTTGCACCAGTGGTTTGAGTATACTGTCTATGAGTCCAGAGATCCCCTCAGTTAATGTGTCAATTCCAGATATAATTGGTTTGTCAGGGTTTCCAGATTTGTGAATTTTTGATAATGTGTAGAAGGTTCCTAATGGATACTATAGAAATTACTAATTGTAAAAATGTTCTCAAAACTTCATGGATGCATAGATGGTATTGCCATTAGAATTCAACATGTAGAATTTCACTTTCACAAAGTGCTTATCACCTCTGAATCACCTTACCTGCACTGGGTGTGCCGGGAGCACAGTGAAACCCTTACATTGAAGATAATGTGGGTGCTGCAACCCAATCAACAGCCATTCTGGCAATTGAGGTTTTGCAGTGCCTGCCATTGTTGCTGAACCAGGGCTGTTCTCCCCCATACACCTCCAACCTGGAGGTGACTATATTATTTTCCAAGGGTTGTGGGGGACAAAGCCCCCAGCAAACAGCCAGGATGTGCCCCAGTGCTTTGGCAGTGACAGTGGTCAGGTGACACAATTCCCAGGTGACATATTCGCCATCAGCATTTTTGAATTGCTGTAGTGTCAGTCAATGAGATGGATGTTGAACCAACATGGTGGAACCCCTGGACTAGCATCATGGTCCTGCAATGTCCCTGCAAGACTCCTGTGACAGTGATATCCAGTATCATGCTCCATCATCACTAGAGATATTCAGATACATCTGTCACAATGGCCTAAGTCACAACTAGTTGTAAGGCATGTGGGCTAAGTCATAAAGAGTTGCAACATTTGAGGTTTGGCATCACTTGGTGTCACTGTTTTCAAATACTGAAAAATGTACATTATCTACAGGGTTGCTGAAGAGTCAAACTGGAACTTACTAATGAGCACTCCAAATGAAAAGAAACACACCAACTACATAAATACAAAGGTGTGTATATTTATTGTGGTGCAATAAAGGCAGGACTAGCTACCCCTGCACTTCAGCATTCAAGCCTTCGTCAGGGGGTATGGCTTAACAAACAGACAGTGCATCATATATACAAAATGGTTACATCATGAAAGTGCGACTCATATAATTCAAAAGGAAAAAGACTAATTTTTACAACTTATTTGTTTACAAAAACATTTATATATACAGCGTGCAAGGTACTTTGTCATAGGACTAAAGATATGTCTTAGATTTGTTAAGCTGTTCAATTTTAAATTTTAAATAACCATTCTTGCATTTCAAGCCATAGTAAATCATACATAAGTCCTAAGGTAACTGAAGTAATTATGGGCAAAGAAAATCCTAAAGGAGCAGGACCAATATCAAAAACAGTATTAATAATAGAAAGGGAATTAAAACACCCAGGAGGAGTCAAAATATTGCCTTGAGCCAAAGGAAGTATAAGTAGAAGAGAAACGAAAGAGAAAAGTAAAGAGAATAGGTAAAGAGAATAATAGAATAGGAATAGGTGAAGGGAAAAGGGGGTAAAGTGGGAGGGTCGTGTGTGGGTGTGGGAGGGATAGGGTGGGGTTTGAAGGTGGTGGAAGAAAAAGAGAGAGAAAACAGGAGAAAATAAGAGAAGGTTAAGAGACATGTCTTAGTGTGATCACCCTAATGTATACTTACATCCATTTGAATTGTTGTAATAACCTCCATTGCAGTGGGGATCTACAGGAGCGTAATCTCTTCTGAAATCCTGAAATATAAAGGGAGAATAAATAATTTTTATATTAAATAAAATTAATAAATAGCCCATAGGGCATGGTTAACAGATTACATAAGTACATTCATTTTTTTGTCTTTCACAAATGGCTTCAGATCCCCCTGATCATTCAAACCATCAGGCTTGACAGTTTTAAGCCTATAGATCCATTTGCTCTGTTTCTTAAGCAACTCATTTGCTTTATCCCCTCCATATTTTAGTGATGGTTGCCAGCCAATTCCCATGAATTTCAAACATCTGGGATCAGAAATGTGGTACATAGAAAAATGTAGGCCTACAGGTGTATCTGTTCTAACATTAATAATGTTCCTCATGTGTTCCTGTAACCTCTGTTTGAGTGCTCTTGTGGTCCTACCATTGCACATAATTTGACAGTCACACCATAAAGTATAGATCACAAAAGTGGGGTCACAATTAATGAATTTCCTGATGTCAAATTTCACTTTTGTGGTTGGGTGTACAAATACTGCGTCTGGACTACAGTAGCTACACACATTGCATCTCCACCATTTAAATGTGCCTTTTGTTTGTTTCCTAGCCATATGCTTCTTGTTTCTTGTGTGAGTCTACTTTTCACAAGTTTTTATTTTATGTTCTCTGCTCTTGAAAAGGTATTGTGTGCTTTTTCTCCCACTACATTACCTAATGTAACATCAGAGTGTAAGATGTGCCAATTTCTGTGTACTATATTGCCTAAATGTCCTGACCAGTTATTGTAGTCTGTCACAAAAGTGACAGGGTAGGTGTCATGTCTCAAATCTCCCTTATCTTGCTTAAGTTGGTCTTCTCTATTCTTAGCATGTGCTCCATGTAGTGCCTGAGTCAGTATCCCCTCTCCATAACCTCGCTGAATGAAGCGTTCTCTAAGTTCCTCTGCTTGTGTTCAAAAGTCCCTTTTCTCAGTGCAGTTCCTGTGGAGGTGCAGGAATTGTCCATAAGGGATAGACTCTTTAAGGTTACTGGGGTGTGCACTGTTGGCTTTAAGAAGGGAGTTAGTGGCTGTTGATTTCCTTAAACATTTTGTTGTTATGCTATCACTGGATTCAACAGGTCTCTGCAACATTTGATTTAAGAAATGTATGCTGTCTGGGTCAGCTTGGTGGGTAAATCTCATGTTAATATTATTGGTGTTAAGCCAATCAACAAAATCATCAACTTCAGATATGGCACCATCCCATATACATAAAATATCATCTATAAAGCGGGTCCAGAAAACAATTTTGCCCTCAAATGGGTTTGACTGCTGGAATATAATAAGTTCTTCCCACTTGCCAAGGAATAAGTTAGCATAGGATGGTGCCATAGAGGTACCCACTGCTGTACCGCAAAGCTGTCTGTAATGTTCCCCTAAAAACTCATGTGTGTAAGTCACTAAAACCTTGTGTGTAAGAATGAACTCAATAGCTGATAGAAGAAAATCTATAGGGATATTTGATGTGTCTAAATCTTTTCTAAGTAATACTTGCAGGTATTGATACCCTGTTCATGCTTAATGAGAGTGTATAAAAACTCAGCATCAGTGGTTACCCAAATCATATTCTCTGCCCATTTCACAGTTTTTTTAATGTATTAATAATGTGTAGTGTCTTTCGTATATGATTTAAGGTTCACCACTTTTCTTTGTAGAAAAAGTCCACAAAGTTTCCAATTTTTTCCTGTGACTGAACCAATTGCTGAAATTATGTGTCTACTTGGGGGGTCTTTTAAATCTTTATGTACTTTGGGCAGTACATAGAATCATGGTACCATGGGGTTGTCATTCCACATAAATTTAAACTCTTTTTCACTTGTATCTTCCTCAGATTCAGCTTCCTGGAGTAGATGATATATTTCAATCTTAATTTACCCATTAGGTTAGATAACAGTTTTTCAGAATTCGATACATCACCAAGGAGTTTGTTAACTATTTCGATATAGTGCATTCTACCTAGAATCACAATACTGCCACCTTTGTCTGCCTGTTTTATTATTTCTGAATCAGTTTACAACTCTTGTGTTTTAGTAAGATTTTTATTCCTAGTTTGTTCTGCCCTTGAAATTACTTCTACTTCTTTGACAGCAATTTTCTCAAATCTAAATATGGCAGAATTAGTTATATTTGGAATAAACTCTGACGTAGGCATGAAAAGTGATTTTCTCTGTTGTAAAAGATCACTATGTGTACTTACATTTACTGAGTTATTAATTAAGGACCCTTGGTGATATGTATCATTTGCATTAATGATGTAATCAATGTCCTCCTGTTACTCATCCAGTCCAGCCATTTCTCTCTGCAGTTCCCAGGGATCCTCTGCAAAGTTCCTCACATCTTCACCCAAAGTGGCTTCTGTAAATCCCATGGTGAACTGAGTATTTCTTATTGCCTGTTTACTAACAAAAATGCTTTAAGTTTTAGCTTGCAAAATAACTTATATAAGTCCAACTGTACTTGGAAACAATTTAAATGGGGTGTTGGGACAAAAGAAAGTCAATTTTTCAGTACCCTTGTTTGTGCTTTGGACAGTTCTTTCTGCGATATATTGATTATTTGGAGCTCTTGCCACATCCTCTCTCTCCCATCCCCTGATCTTCCGTGTATTTTGGAATACGCTTGCCTCCTCTTGAACCCCTCCTGTTCCATCTGTTTCATTTTCTCTGTTGGTTGTGGTATGTCTTTGTCTAAAAAAGGACTTTGATCCCCTCCTTTGTTACCACTGGCTTCGCCTGTGAAACGGACCCTAGATCTGCTTCTACTTTTACTCTGATTGTATCCTTTCATTTCCAGATCAGAATTCTATCATTATGAAAGTCCTTCTGATCCCTTATGGGTTTCTTTTATTTAAAGGCTACTAACTCATTTTCATAATTAATGAGCCTTTCCTTCATATCAGAACCAAGTTCCTTAAAGGCCATTGTTTCTTTATAGGCAAGAACTTCCTTCTTAGCTGAATTAATTTCTGTGTTTAACTCTTCTTGCTTTATTATGTCAGTCTTAATTAATAATTTAATAAAGATTTTTGAGCAAGCTAAGGCAACAGCTACCCATTCATCTTTAAAAAGAAATGTATCAAATCCTGAGGATGGTGTAATTGTAATTCTGAGTCCTCAAGGGGCTTGTCCTTTGCTAAAATATTGTTCCAAAGTAATGATATTGTATGTGATATCCAGCTCTTTCTTTAACAGTTTCTCTAGCTTACAAAAGGCAGTTTTAATGCCACCTGGAACTGAGCCTGAATTGTCGTTGATTCTGAGTTTCTCATAAGCTTTGCTCCTTTTAGAAGCCCATGTCTCCATTTGCTCCCAGCTGAATTCTGGCTTGGCATTCTCCCCTGGATCTCTTGCTCACAGGTGGTGTTGTACAGAAACAATGCTGCATGTACATGTGCTTTCACAAGTCATTAAGTCAGTGAGCTCTAGTGGTTGTCCCTGGATCACCAACCAGGAATAACTCAGGCCACTCACTTGTCAGTTTGGATGCTCGCTGGCAGAAATTATTAAAAAGGCACAGTCATCTCATTACATGTACATCCCCAAGATCACGTCCAACAATAAATATTTATATTTTGACATAACAGTCCAATATTCCTTCTAGGACATAACAGTCCTGTCTTCCCTCTGGTGGTTCTTCATCAGGTGGTTTTCCTCTTCCGATTATCTTCTCGGGGTCCGGACACCATGACCCGGCCCCCCTCTTTTCATCACCATGAACCGGGTACCACCTTACCTGGACCACTCCCCCACCAGGTGTGGACCCATTGATCCACCCCTAGCTCTATGTCCCTCCCCATCCCCCATTACTCCTACACCTGGGTTCCTTTGTCCCCAGCCCATGGTACCTACCTGCCTCCTCTGCCTGCCCCCTTTCCCCTTGCTCCCAAAACCTTCCTACTTTTACTTCTCCCTTCCTCCAGCAGGACTCCACCTTGCTTTCTGGACCACCGGCTGTCCTTCTGCGGCTCCCTGGCCCATGCTGGGCCTCCTCCCAGGTGGCCACCACCTTGGCGCCTGCCTCTCCAGTGCCAATCTCCACAACTTTCTCCCTAATCCTTACTTACAGGGAGGGTGGGTGGAGAATATTACAGCAAACAGAGTGCTTGCTACCAGCTTGCCTGCCCTTAAATACCCCCACACAGCCCCTCATTTGGCCCCTCCCCCTAGTTGATGGCCAGCGAGCTGCCTGGCCTGGTCATATAACTCTTCTCCTGAGGTCATCCCCTCCCCTTTCTTGTAGCCCCACCTTACCCCCTCCCTTTTTATGTATTCCTGGCTGTGTCCCAGGACAACCCTGCTTGCCTTTAATTGGCAAGCCTAATTGTCCATGGATTCCCACCCAGGAATAACTCAGGCCACTCACTTTTCAGTTTGGAAGCTCACTAGCAGAAATTGTTAAAAAGGCACAGTTATCTCATTACATGTACATCCCCAAGATCATGTCCAAAAATAAGTATTTACATTTTCACATAGCAGTCCAATATCCCTTCTAGGACATAACAGTCCTGTCTTCCCTCTGGTGGTTCTTCATCAGTTGGTCATCCTCTTCCGATTATCTTCTCGGGGTCCGGACACTATGATCCAGCCCCCCCTTTTCATCACCATGAAATGAGTGCCACCTTACCTGAACCAGTCCCCTTCCCCTGTTTCTCCCACACCTGGGTTCCTTTGTCCCCAGCCCATGGTACCTACCTGCCTCCCCCCTCTCCCTGCCCCCCTTTTCCACCTTGCTCCCAAAACCTTCCACTGACCCATCTCCAGTTTCCACTGGAAGATGGGGCTCTCCCCCCCTTGTGGGTTAGCCCTTAGGTCCCTTCTTATTGATCTCACCTATCAAGTCCCTGAAAGGCCAGAGGAACAACCCCATGCCAAATTCAGTCAGGTGCACCCCATCCAGCCTGTACACTCCCTCCTGCTCATATGAGATATTGCAGCATCATATATGTACCCCCCCATCCCAACCACTTCCCTGGTCACCTTTCTGTTCAGGCGCTTGTGCACCTCTATTGTCTTCACTCCTTTCGCTCCCCTCCAAACCCTCTGGGATGTGATTTTGGACCAGCCGATCACCACCCTTGGCCACCAGCCCTTTATTTTTTTCAGGTTTCATAGAATGTCCCATAACAGGGTCCCCCATGGCACTGTACCCAGGCCATTATCCCCTGGGTGGATAATGATACCATCCGGTGCTGCCCACCGCACCCGGAAATCTTCCAGCATTGGTAGCAGCTGCGATCAGTGCATGCATCTCAGGCCCCTCCACCCCACCTTGGTGTGCTCTCCTCCTGGATGCAACTGTATGCCTATCCTCGTGGTGGCGCCACCTGTGGTGCCAACTCCTGAAACAGCTCCAGCTGTAAATGAGAAAGAAAGTCAGCCACCTCATTCTGTGTCCCCTCAATATGCTGTGCCTTAAATGACATGTTCAACCATAGTCCCAGCAGAACCATACGTCTTAAGATCTGCCCCACCGACTTTGTGCAGCCACTCTGTCTATTGATTATCTCTACTACTCCCTTTGTTATTGCACCAGAATGTGATGCGTCATTCCCACCATCCATTCAACCCCATACTTCAAGGGCTACCCAGATTGGGAATATCTCAAGGAATGTGATGTCCTTGGTCCACCCTCATCCATGCCATTTTGCTGGCCATGCCTCTGTGATCTACTCCCTGAAATATGCCCCATCCCTAGGTCACCCACTGCATCTGTATACAGCTCCATGTCTGTGCTATGTGTCCACTCCTCCTGCCAGAACATCACCCCATTACATGACTCAGAAAACCTCCCAGACCCATAGGTCCTCCTTTACCCCTCTGTTTATGTTCACCCAGTGATGGGGCTGTTTGGCCCTCCCTGTGACCCTCCCCAGCTGCCTTGTAAAAGCCCTGCTGGGCTTATGGCCTTGCAGGCAAAATTAAGGTGCCCCAGTAGTTGTTGAACCTGTACTAGTGGCACCTTCCTCCTCCTGCCCACCAGTAAGAGCAAACCCCGTAACGGCACTACCTTGTCCCCTGGCAGCTGGAAACACTCCCCTTCAGTGTCTACTTCAATCCCCAGAAATTCCAGTGTCCGTGCCGGGCTCTCAGTTTTCTCAACTGCCAGCAGGATCCCTATCTTGCTGCACATGTCCTGGAAATCCTTTAGCATCCCTTGGGTCTCCTTCCTACTGGGGCCAATCAGCAGGAAGTCATCCAGGTAATGGACCACCCTCCTGTGCCTGTACCACTCCCCAAACACCCATTGTAGCCATGAACTAAAAACCTCAAACATGGAACATGCTACTGAGCACCCCATGGGCATCGCCTTGTCAAAATACAGACCTGCCCTCAAACTGAAAGCCAAGCAGGTCCCAGTCCATGGGGTGGACCGGTAGGAGGTGAAAAGAGGACTCTATGTCCATCTTTGCCAGCCATGCCCCCCACCACTCAGATCAATTCCACCACCTGGTCCAGAGATGCATACCAGACCATGCTTAGTGCCTCTGGGATTCCTTCATTTACTGACCCCTCCTCGGGGTAGGACAGGTGGTGTATGAGCCAGAACTCACCCTCCTGTTTCTTTGGCACCACCCCAATGGTGATACTCGAAAATGCTCACGGGGGGGGCGAGCAACAGCCCCTCTACTCTCTCCACCCCAACTTCTTTCTGGATTTTTCCCTACACTATGCCCTCCTTCCCTTTCACTGACCCCAGGTTCTTTGCCCTCATCCCCACCCGTGCTCCTTCAAGGCCCAGCAAAACCTGTTTTTAAAACCCAAACTCAGCAATTCTGACTTTCGCCTGTTGGGGTAGCCCATTGTCCATTGCTCCACTACTCCCAACCTGATGGGGGTGAGAGCCAGCGCATCAGCCCCACCTCCCTCTCTGGTTCCTGCTCTAGTTCCAGCCATAGCCAGACCCGTGGACCTCTCCCGAGCCCTCTGCACCCTGTTCCTCCCTCCTCCCCAGTCCTCTTCAAAAGGGCTGCTTCTGGGCCTGCGCCTGGGACTTCCGTTTCACTCCTTGCTACAGTCCATTGCTGGGTGTGATCCTCCACCATGAGCACACATGCATAAACTTGCAGCTAGGCCATGTACATGAAGTCTGGTTAAATGCCCAGCACACCTTGGCACCCTAGGCTGGTGCTACCCTCCTTCCTTGCTCTACCCCTGATCCCCCCGTTGAACCCGAGAGAGTCCTCACTCACAATTCTGTGTGAGTGCAGTCCCTCCACAGGTCCCCCTTCACCGCCATTCTCCTCTGGAATGCCTCATCATACTTAAGCCAACCAAACCCTAGCTTTGCTTTGTATGCATCCCTGATCATCACCATATACATCAACAGAGGGATTGCCAGCTCCAGCTGCTTCTCCAGCACCAGTGCACTATAGATCAGGAAACCCGCCAGCCATGTATCAATGCTCTTGCCCTTAAATCTGGCTTCTTCCACTTTATGCTCCACCACTGCCAAAGCCACAGCCATCTCTGATTTGCCGACTGACTCCCTTTGCTCATACTTCTTGGATGTTTCCTCATCTACTAGCATGAAGATATCCACATATTCCCCTTTCCCAATTTTCTCTTTAATGCCGTTGGCACATAGTCGCCCAGCATAAAACCCAGTGGGCCATCATGTAGCTTCTTGGCCCCACTCACGGCTCCTGCCCCTTCTTTCCATTGGTTGCCTTTTTCTTTGATGGCCTTCAGAGCCCGCTCCATCTTTGAGACCCCCTCCTCTCCCATGTCCCCAAGCAAACCCTCAATATACTCCTTCCAGGACGCATCATTGGTCATATCAATTTCATCCTTAACCCTGTCCAGCTGGGGCCCTGCCAGGACCTGTATGGGCTCTGCCGGAGGGCTGGGTACCACCCTTCTCTGCCTTTTGTACCTTGTTCCAGCCCGCTCCTCTTGATCCTTCCTCTTCTTCTGGGCCTCCTCCTCTGCCTCCCTTCTCTTTACTGCCTCCACCAACTGTGTCATCTGGGTCATTCATTTTTGCTGCTTCTGCCAGCATGGTATCTCTGGACATCAGAGCCTTCTTTGGTGCCATCTCTATGGTTGTGTTCTGGGCTACAACAAGAACCACATGATCATACCAGTGAAACTACCTGGTTGCCAAAAAAGGCCCCTGCTTACTGTACCATTGGGCCCCCACAACCCCCCAATGCTCCCCCATAGCTGCTGAGGCTCCATCGCCCTGCCCACTTTCCACTACGTTATCAAATTATTTCCCCTCGCCTCTTAACCCTTCTTCTTATATCCTTCTGATTATGGTTCTTCAAAGAGGGTCCCTTGCCTGCCTCACATCACTCCCTTTCCAAAAGCTCTCACTTTGTTGCCTCTCTGCACCGCCACACCTGCAGGTCCCCATTACTGGCCCCCTGCCCCCATGTGTGCCCCTTGATGCCGTCCTGCACCCGACCCAGTCTGGGATTCTACCATGATAGTGGCCCGAGGCCTCTCCCCTTCTGAGCAATCAGGCTTCAAAAGTGGGCCTTCCCCTACATATCCTCAATGAGCCATACAGGCATCCTCCACCTGGCCTAGCAGGCCCCTTGTCATCCTGTGGCTCACCCCTCTACATTGACAGGGCCTCCCCATTTACCTGGCTAGTGCAGCTGTGTGGCTGTGCACTGCTCCTTATTCATCTACCTCCATGCCCGGCCACATCCCCACTGAAAACTGGGAGGCACCGCTGCTGACGCCATCCTTTCTATGACCTCCTACACTCCATGCCATCCTGTCTACAGGCCAAAAGCACCCATGCTGTGCTGTCCCATTTTGTTTTTTTAAAGGTGTCTGCCCATCTCTGACCCCATGCCCCAAAACGTACTCAAAAGGGGGAACCCCCTCACTGGCCACCACTGCCTGCTGCCCACCAGGCCTGTTGGAGATCTGCCTGCCTTGTGGTTCACCAGCTCCAAACCCGCATATCCGGGCCCAAAATTGGCCTCCACTCCACTGCGATCTTGCATTCCAGGTCCACATTAAGCTCCCTTCCATACACCATGGCACCCCCCCACCCCTGGCCTTCCCCCCACTGAGTGACCATCAGCAGTCCTCTCTTGCCGTTCGAGTTGTGAGAACACCCAAGCCATCGGCCCACCATCTGGTCCTTCCCTCAGTCCCCAATGCCACACAGGCCTTCCACTTGCTCCTAATGACAAAAACCTATGCTAGCCACATGGCCGTGTTACCGGACCTCTGCCCTGTCTGTCCATCCACAAGTGCCGCCACCATCCCAGAGCCCTCCAAGCTGGCCATTTCTGCCACGTGGTGCCCCAACCCTCTGATCACATCTCAGGCCCACCAAAATGCCATTCCATTCACACTGCCCTCTTGGTGTTCTCCCCAGGCTGGCCTCTAACCTGTTCCCCCATCAGCCATTTGTCAGTCGGGCCTTCTCCCGCTCGGCCCAGCCACTCACCACTTTCACCTGTTCTCTCCGTTCACCCTTCTCGGGCTCCTACGCCCCCACAAAACTGGAATCCTCACTGCCCCTGCTTATTTTGTAATGACCTTTGGCTTGAGTTATTCTAGTATGTACTGCACAAATTCACCAGTTTGCTGCATCTCATTGTGTTACTGATCATTCACTAATGAACTGGCCTTGTGTAAAATAAAATGAAAAATTCACATTTAAATCCATTACATTCAGATTCCATTATATGGGCAGATTATTTTTCTATGTGCAACCTGCACAGCACAACATTGAAACCATCAAACACCAACCCCACTGAGCAGCACCCGTTCTACCGCAAGCTCTCCTGTGGCCTACCCACGCTAACTCCACACCAATGAGCGCATGCATATACCACACTGCAGGAAAACTGAGCCCAACCAGCCTGGCAAAAATCCTTCCCCGAGCAGTACTCCATGCTACTTCCACACAACTAGTGCCTGCACATCACGATTTTCTTTTTTCTTTTCCTTTTAAGAGACTTTACCGCTAAACATCCTCACCTTCCCCTGGGCCTGACAGGCCCAAGTCCTTCATGTCTTACCTTCTGCTGAATGGATGTACTGTACTGGAATGTTACAGCAAACAGAGGGCTTGCTGCCAGCTTGCCTGCCCTTAAATACCCGACACAGCCCCTCATTTGGCCCCCTCCTCAGCCAATGGCCAGTGAGCTGTCTGGCCTGGTCATATGACCCTTCTCCTGAGGTCATCCCTCCCTTTCTTGTAGCCCCATCCCTCCCTTTTCTGTACTCCTGGCTGTGTCCCAGGACAACCCTGCTTGCCTTTATTTGCAAGCCTAAATATCTGACATACTGCAAGAATTCAGACTAGTGCCCAGTGTTGTCCGTGACTATTCTTCTTTCAAGATAGTGACCTGATAATTGACACCACTGTACTTTTACCATGGAGCTTCTTATGAATGCTACCTTATTGCCCCACTTTACTCAGCCTTTACCTTCCTCTACAATGGCAAATCAAGTGCATGGCTGGACAAAATGCATGGACATTGCTTTGACAAGAGTATCACAACATTCCACAATACCACAAAAGCTCATGAAATTCAACTTTAATTACTGATGTTAATTTGGAATCTTTCGCCACGTTTAGCTTGGCCGCCTTAAGAAAGTGATCAGAGGATTGCTACACAGCCTCTTTTACATATCGGTTCTCTCAAGACCAGCAGCTTGTCTCTCCTAGATATACTCTGATCATAGGGATACACCCTGATGAGGCTGAGTCCAGCCATCAATCAGTTGGCTGCTGTTTTTTCACCAACATTTTTCCTTCTCATCTCCCTGGTGATGGTGGTGCCTCTGACTGTCATGCACAGCCACAGCTTTTCCTGTAGTAGGGTAAACTTCCAGGCCCAGTGACAGAGGTTGTTATGTTGATGGAACCCACTGCCAACTGTTCCTTACCAAGCAGCAGCTGTCTCTGTCATGGCTTGCCTCCCAACATGACTTCCTGGGCTTGCTTCCAAACCCAGGTCATTAATTAGCATGGCAATGCAACACTATGCTGTTGGGCCATGAGTGTGACCTCAAAGCTTAATATTTAGGGTCAATGAATATAACAAAATTGATGATATTATGTTCTCTCAGTTTTAAAGTTATAGGGGTTTAAAATTCTGCAGTTTACATAATTAGGAAACGTAATTTAAAAATTTTGAAAAGTTTGCAGGCTCACAGTATAATGACAAAGATCTGAAACTTGGTACATTCTGTATGGACTATATAGAGGATAATGTATGGGGAGCAGTTAACAACCACGTTGTATTTTCATCGAGAGGTTACCATGGTCTGTAAACCTTGAAACGAAGCTCGAGAGGTTTTCAGTAACCATGGTAACCTCAAGATGAGAATTCATGTTTGTTAACTGCTCCCCATACGTTGTCTTTTATAGTGTATGGGGAAGCAGTCCAGGCACATAGTTCACAAAAATAGGAAGGGAAAACAAATGTTTACCTGAGTGAAGACGTGGACACGATAAAAAAAAAAAGCTGTCCCGCCTTGCGACTAGGAAGTTTATAACTAGGGGTCAAAATGGGTTGACGTCAACAGTGCACCATCCAGAAACGCTTTGAGGGTACTCTTCTCGATTACCAGGTACCTGACGAGAAAAATAAAAGAAAAGTAAAAGAAAAACTAAGCAAACGAGTAACCGCCATTTTTGTTTGAATGCTGCCGAGTACGGTGAAAGACTGTGATGTGCTGGTGCGGTGGAATGTTTATCTCGGCAGCATTCTATTTTGTTATGCCATCGATGTGACGTACCATCGATGGGTTAACAACTTCATCACGTCACATCGATGGCATAACAACATGAGGAAAAGATAAAAAACACCAGATAACAATGTTCCACCATACATTATAGTAAAGTAATCATACAAAATGTGGTGAACTTTGGAGAAATACTTTTTAAATTTGACAGAAATAACTGAAATCATTATGTTGGTGACATTTCATCTTCAATCATGGGGTGCCTGAATTCCTATAAGTTGCCATTAAACAAATCAGCAACTTATTTTGGGACTGTATCCTTGGCACCATTGACTTAGAGGTCAGAGAGGAGGTGGCATTTCTGGAATTGAGTAAGTAATTAATGCAGTTCCAGAATTTATTTAAGACCACTCAAGTTGGCTGTTTGCTGTATCATGATGTATGCACTTTTGGCAATATTAAGTTCATGTCTGCACTTATTCTGCAAACATATGAATGCAACCCATTTAGAATGCAGGTAATATTTCTTAAAGATGTCCCAGGCAGTGCCTCTATCCTTCATTAATTTAAAGAAGCCTTTGGATAGCCATTTAGAATACAGATGTTTAACTCTGTGTCTGGTGATGGGGGCATGGCATCAGGTACCTTTATTAACTCTGTAATACAAAAGACAAAAACACAGTTAATGTCAGATACTGCATTCATAAAGGACAGGTCAATCAATGTATGAAAGATTGTGCAAGAATGCCTGGGAATTGAAGCCTTTACAGTTGCAGTATGTGAAATCTTTTGGAATTGGGTTGCAAGCTCTTCCATTATGCCAGAGACAGTAAATAGTAGAGAGGCCACTGATTGAGTCACATTGATGCCCACTAAGCTGCATGGAATTTTCAAATTCCAGCTGAAATAAATTTAGCAAATTTTGAAATTCCATCAAAATTCTGCCAAATGTTACTCAGAAATGGAATGGCAGAATTCATGACAGAAATACAGAATGAGTTTTTCCATTTCTGCACACTTTTATTCTGCAGATCTCAATATTTTCTGCGGAAATGTTTGTGGAATGAATTTCCATGGAAAAATACTATTCTGTGGAATATTATTCCATGGATCACAGCAGGCAGAATTCTGCAGAAGAACCAGCAAAAAATTCAATAAAAATTCCACTGCAGAATGGTGATTCCAGTCCTCACGAATTCTGCATTTCACACAGCACTGATGCTCACCCCAAGAAGCTGTCTTTAATAGGTGGTTTTACTGAAATATGTATTTTTTTTAACTATTAAGAAAATAAAACCCAATTTTCACTCATGCTTAGAACATTTTTTCACTGTTCTGTTCATATCATATATTTTTTTTGCATCCATACCATCTTCTGTTCTTGTAACACAGTTGTTTATCTGGACTAATTTTATGACTCTTATTGGTCACAGAAATGATCCACACTGTCCATAGCTTGTGGTGGTGGGTTACTAACCCAGCAGGTGGTATTCCTTCTCTACCACCACCTGATATCTGAATATACACCAGAGGCAGGTGCCCAACCTCATGACTGGCACCATTATCCCTCTGTCCCTTCCAACCCTGCTGCTGCTAACCCCTTCTTCCCACCTGCCTGATTTCTGAATATATACTGGTGGCAAGTAACCAACTCAACTGCTGGGAACCCTCCATCCCTCTGCCCAATAGTTGAATACACATCTTTGATGGGTTCCATAACTCCACTGTTGGTACCCCATCCATCCTGCCCAATCTCTGAATACACCAGCAGTGGGTACACAACCTACCACCAGTACCCCCACCCACCTCTATGCCCTACACCACTATCCTTCTCACAACAAAGTTCAGTCTATCCCTCATCATAATGTGCAGCATCCCATGTCACAAATCCTCTAAGTCCCATATCATGATTCCTCAATGTGCCATGACACATTCCTCTACCTACAGTTATAAGACAACAACCAGGTAAAAACCTAAGTCCCAAAATGTATGTATTTCACATACATTTGGATTAAAGTTACAGTTTTGATTTCTTTTGTCATAGCTAGCCATTTTGGCCATTTGAGCCCACATTTTCAGTGTGCCAAGTTGGGGTGGTTGCCTTGTGATGTAGCCAGTAATGCTGAATGAAAAGCAATTCTGCTTTAGTAGCTGCATCACTACTGCAGCAGAACCACTTTTTTGAGTGCATGGATTTCTATACACAATAATGTTCAGCCATACACTATAGTATGGGATTTCTGCTACTTTTCTATAGAATTAAATTCCATAGATCTTGATATATTCTGTGAAATGGGGTTCAGGCCAGGAACATCGCGGGATAAAACATTGTGAATGAAAATGAAGCAGACAAAACAGCACTGCCGGCAATGCTGAAGGCACAACAGAACGCAGGCAGCAACAGTGCCAAGCCACAGACCACAGGGGGAATCATTGCCAACAGCAATAGAAGCGGAAAACACACTTCCACCCAAAATGCTGCCGGCACAACATAATGCGGACATCAACTGTGCCAGGAGGGGGACCGCAGGTGGAATCACTGCCAGCAGCAATAGAGGCAGAAACACACTGCCACCCAAAATGCTGTCGGCTCAACATAATGCGGGCATCAACTGCACCAGAAGGAGAACCACAGGGGAATCACCACCAGCAGCAATAGAGGCAGAAAACACACTACCACCCAAAATGCTGCTGGCACACCACAAGGCATGAACCACAGTACTGGGCAGAACAGAGGAGTCGGATACAACATGCACCATAAACACAATGAGTGTGGCACAGCAGTGGGCACATGTGCTTGTGCAGGGCACAGGGGAAGGACAAGGGATGCCAACAGGGCCATGAACCACCTGCATGTGCACAGCACTGCCCCAGCACCATGAGTGCAACTGGGCACGAGTCCAAGGGGATGATCCTCAGACAGAGACCAACATGGTGGCCACTCTACAATGAGGCAGTGGGAGTGGAATGGTGGACCTCTGCCAATGTGTGGACGGCTGTGCCATGGAGGAGATGCCATATGGTGTGTCGATCGGACGGGGTGTACACACAGCACCACACGGCATTTCAGGATTAGGGGACATGGGCAGAACCATGGGAAGCCACTATGTGATGGGGTAATGATGCACATGCATGCTGCACAAGGGTCCTCCAACAGGGGCATGCCATGCTGACTCTGTGGCCATGGATGGCAAGGGCCATGCACAGTGTGTGGACACCTGCATGGATATGGGCTGCAGGACAACCACGGGGTGCAGCAGTGACCAGGATAGTTGGCAGCATGCCAGGGCACAGGGACACGGGAGACCAGTGTAAACAACTGTGGCCTATGGAAGTATAGAATAACCAACAGACACACACACACACACACACACATAATGTTGACAGTGTTTAATGGGCGATACACATGTGCACACCACCAGTAGTCACACAATACCCCCTCCGACCACAGGCACATGCACCACGCAACACCACGGTGCAAAACACCCACCATCAATGCTGGACCATGAGGTGCACAGGACAAGGACCCTCAGGAGCATGCCACCACAGCATGGCATGGCCACAGTCATGCAGCCCACATGGTGCATACCCCTGTAATGGTGCACTGTCCTAGGAAAGGCACAGACATGGCAACAACACATGCATCACATGTACCAGCACTTGTGGGACCTCACCGGCAGGATGCAACAACCACACAACAGTCGCCAGTGTGAGGGCACACCCCAACAGTGATAGTACCACATCCCCTGCACAGGCACAATCCCCCCAGCAGAGGACATTCCACATCCCATCACAGGCACAGTACCCCCTCAGCAGAGGACATTCCACATCCCATTGCAGGCACATACCCCCCCAGCAGAAGGATGTGACCCTCTGCCACTATACATGCACAGCCCCCCCATGCCTGGTACCCCACCACCCCACACCAGTTCCACACCTAATCCCACCCAAGTGTGGTCCACCTGCATGCAGTGAAAGTGTCCAGTGGTCACTGGGGCACACAGTGGAATGTTGGCATGGGTATGTCATGAGTCATCTGCAGCTGGCACGGTGTTAGAGGCAGCATGGCATTCAGCTGCACAAGCTAGTGTGTGCAGGATCACACCTGCAACAGGAAGTTCTGTGCCACAGAGATAGTCGTAGGCATTCCGGGTACTGTACTCCTCAACTATCTGCAGTCAGTCGCATCCTTGTACTGCTTCCGTGATGGTGGTGCACAGCAACCAATGATGCACTGTTCAATATTCAGCTCATTGAGCTTCTGCTCTGCCTTCAGGGCATTGATGAATTTCCAGAAGCTGGGGTGGCATACACCTATGAGGGTGCTGAAGGCACAGAGCCACCCCTCGATTGAGTTATTGGTGCGAGCACTGCCAGTCATGGCTGCATTATAGCAACTCCACATGTCAACAGGGAACAATGGATGCCTGTGGACTCCTCCTTAGATTGGCTAACCCACCCACGTGTCCTCAAAGTAGTCGACAAAAGGTGCCAGCAGCTCATCATGTGTGATGAAGAACTTATATGACCACAGCACCTCAAAGACTGTGGACACCTCTCCAGGTGGCATGAAGGCAAGGGTGGGCAGCAGGTGCACATGGAGTGCAAAGTCCTCCTCCACTGTGTACCATTGCACAGCCTCTGGGACCTCCTGGACCTTCCTCCACAGGACCTGGCACAGATGGAAGAAGCAGCTGTGCTGGGTGGCATCCAGAAAGACAGTGACAAAGGACCTGACTGCGGCCTGTTCAAAGTCCATGACTATCATGGATGGCTTGAGGCCAGCACACAGCTCCTTCAATGCTGTGAACGCCCTTGTGTAAGTCTCACCAGTCTTGTTTGGCAATAGTATGTACACGGTAGGCAATACAGTGCAGTATTGGGCCCCATGGATGGTGTACAGCTGTGCACATTGTGGTGGTGCAGTCTTGAATGTGCCATCTGCCTACCATGTTGTGCACTGTGACAGGAGCTGAAGGTTCTTATCTGTGGTGTAGATCAGTATCCTGGAGGCACTACCACTGTTGTGGAGCAGGAAGTGTGCACTGTTGTGTGAAATGGTGTACACCTCAGGGATGGTGAGGTCCTCCAGTGATGTTGGCAGGGGTGGTGGCTGGCATGCAGCTGTTAGCACATGGTGGACTTTCCTTTTCAGGAGGTGTATGCTGGGCATCCTGCCACACAAGGCAGTGGGGATGGTGGTGCTGCATGCTGCCACCACCTGGTGTGGTGTCTCCATTGCCTGTGCTGCCTTTTGTTTGATGTCCGTGACAGCCTCCCAGATGCCTATCGCCCCAAGGTCTGGAATATGGTTGTGGCAGTTCACAACCTGACTACCTCATCCTTGCAGTGTGGACATGGCTGGGACATTTACCACTGTAGTAGTCTGCACATTTCAGTATGTTTTCTCACCAGGTGCGTTCCTTATAATGGAGGTAGCACTCATGCTGCAGTAGGGTTTTCCCTTTGGCTGGTCACACATCAACAGCATGGTTCAGTGTCCTTTCCTAGTATCCCACACACTGGTGCACCTGTGCAAGGCTCTTCCATGCAACTCTGGTCCCTCTGTGTGCTGGGCTGCTTTATGGGCTCACTGCTGTGTGTGGAATGCACAACACCTGGTCTGGCCTGCCCCCGCCCTGCTCACAGGTGTGCTCTATTAGCTATATATCCCTCCAGTGTGGTTGTACCCCCACCCTATGTGTGTTCTGCTGTCCATGTGTGTCTGTGTGGCATACACAGCCCTTGCTCATGTCACTCAGGGCATGTTTCCCTTGGTGCGTGCAGTTGCGCTATCCCTGTGTGGCCATCTGCCCTTGTGGCTGTGTGTAGTGCTTTGGTGGGTGTGGGTGTCCTGTTGTAGTCCAAACCCCTGTTGCCCTCCTCCTGTTCTCCCTTCCCCTGCCCCACATCCTGCACTGTCATTCTATGGCAGGGTCTTCCATGTGGCCCTGCAGCTGCATGGAGGCCACCGCATCTTGCATCCCTTGTGCATCCCTGCGGTGGGACTGTGCTGTTCTCACCTGTGGCTGTGGCCCCTGTCTTGGGGCCATCCGTTGCCTCTATGCAATTGTGCAGGCTCCGTCTCCCACTGGACAGCATGTGCCTCTCCCTCCTTTGGTCCGGAGCTGTCCATTGTGTGGCCATCTAGTGCCAGTCTGTTCTGTGTCTAGTTCAGTGATTTTCCATCTGGGTCCGCACTGCTGGCTGTTTCCTGGTTTGAGCTATGCTTGTGTCCCCTCCCCATATTATGCCTTGTGCATGCATACAGTGCTGCTGCTGCTGCTGCTGTGTTTTTCTGCAGCATTTGGGGCTCAGGGAGGATTCTGCTGTTCTGCGTTTTGTCCCGTGATGATTCGTCCGTGTTGTTCCTGGCCTGAACCTGAAATGGTCATGGAATTATTTTCTGCAGGGAAAATGTTGCTTCACTGAATATTATTCTGCAGATCACAGCAGTCAGAATTCCACAGTATGACCAGTGAATTTCTGATGGAAAGTCATCAAGTGGAATGGTCATTTTGTGCTAATTCTACCGGCAGAATTTTGCATTATGCACAGCACTATTAGCCAGCTATCATGCTTCATCTTTTTGAATAAGTGGAAATGCAAACTGGCAAAAACTCTCCTATGACTGTTCTTTTTACATTTGCAGATAACTTTCTCTTTCATGAGAAAATATTAATTCACTATATAAGCTAAACATTGTAGTGAAATTCATTCTTGCTATAGCTCCCTGCTTGTAAATACAAAGTATTCTTTGAACTGTTTGATTCTTACAAGTTTCCAGTTCCAACAAAGATCTCTGCAAAGATTTATGAGGCCAAATTTTCTCAGCTTGACATCTAACACTGAAAACCACAAACTTGTTATAAACCTATTGAGATGTGCTATGCAGTCCTCCTCCCAACACTCATTTAGCAGTCCATTATATTGATATCTAATCATCTTACAGTTGCAGCAATTGACATGGTCATATCGTACAGATATTTCACATTTCTAAACAGATTCTCTCTAGTAGTACCACAGGCAGGAAGGGAATTTATCTAGACATATCACAACAATTTCTGGAAATACAGTATCTGACAGTCAATTACTGTAACTATATACCAGTTCGTAATCCCATTGATGAAGCCCTGAGCTGCTATTTCCATACAGCCTAATTATGTCCATATAAGCTCATCGGCACAAATTAGGGAAGTCCAAGGCTTAGTTTTATAAAAAGTTTTTTGACTGGTTTTAAGTCCTTTACTGTGCTGTCCAGGTTTCCAGACCTCTGCCCCATATTAAATACACATATTTATTTTTGCATTGTAAACATTGGTTAATGCCTCAAAAGAGTGATTAACATAGGTTTTAGCAAGTTTATAGATTTCCAAGATTGACTGATGAGCCCCCCCGCCCAATTCTTAGTTCTTTTAATATGAGAAGCCCAAAGACCTTTAGAAGATAACTGTACTCCAAGGTAGATACAATTATCCACTTCCACTAAATAGGAGCCATTTTTCACCAACTTATATTGAAGATTGTTTTTCCTTCCTATAAACACAATCTTAGTTTTAGAAACATTTAGTTGTAATTTCAGATTATCCATTAAATTGATACATGAATTTAAGACAGTCTGTAATCTCAGGACTGTCTCAGAAATCACAATGATGCCGTTTGCATGAAGCTACATTCTAGTTTTTCTGTCACCTTTTGGGGCATGCCTCTTTAAAATATGTAAATCTTGTTTTATCAAATTGTTAATATACACATTAAAAGAGCAGGATCCAGAAAGAAACCATGCTTGACACCCTTTTTGTGCATTAATAGGGTTTGTAAGATATCCCACTTTACTGTAATAAACCCTAGGCTTAGCGTCACTGTGCAGTAATTGTAATAATGTCAGTGGCTTACTCTCTACTTCCAGAGTTTTAGAGGGCCCCACAACTTTTCTCAAGAAACATTATCAAATGTGCCTTTCATATCTAAGAAAGACAAAAAGAGTCTGCCTTTTCTGTCCCTAACATAGAGTTACTCACTTTATGGCTAAAACAACCACAGTGCTGTAAAACAGAGCACAAGGAAAACACTGACAGTGAGAACAGTGACATCCAATTCTGCTGCCACACAAACACAACGCATACCCCACCCAATGTAAACACTGCAACAAGTCTGTCATCTGATCTTGTTCTTTTCACTCTATTTTTATGCAGGGGCTTTGCCCACTGCACTCATAAATATATACTGTATATACTCACCTCCACCCGCATGCGGTATGGGAGCAGCAGAACAATACATTAATGGCCCCAAACAGTGAAAGCGAGCAAAAAGGCAAGAACACCTTCAATTTTAAGAGCTATGCCCTGAATTTATACCAGAGTGACAGAAAGCACAGTACAGAAGAAATAATATACTACAGAGTTCCTCACAACGTAAAGTATATTCTGGCAGTTACAGCATGCTCGCAGTACAACAAGCTGGCTAATCCTGTATGCCCATATCACTCACACACTCTTGATAGCACCCAAAAACATGGATCACTTTTTTTGGCACTCTATTGACAGTATACCTGTCCAATATATGTGGTCCAGTATAAATAAATGATCTGTGGTGGTCTTATTATGGAGAAATCCTATATGATTTTCTAACAGTATATTTTTTCCTCTCATATACTGTACATATTCAAGTTCTCAGATGTTTTGAAAAGCTCCACTTTAACAGGCACTGCAGGATCCTTCCTTACTGTATTTTCATAGCTTTTGTAATAATGCAAGATTAGCATTGGCAACCAGCAGAGCCGGGGTGTGGTCAAGCTGAGCACAGGGATGGCTGCTTAAATCAGGAGCTCCAAGCTCATCCACTACATTTCTGGACCATCCTGTGGATACATCTATTACTTTTACTGGAAATGACAATACTACTATTACAAATGGCCTCCTCCTCAAAATGTACAAAAAACTAGGTACAGATAAACTTTAAATTGGCGGTGAACCATCCAGTCGACAGACCCAGACCCACCCAATACTAGCAGTACAACCAATTTGGGCCCAGAGGACTCACAAAGACCTTCATAAAATATGGAGCAGATACAAACAGCATCTAAAACTTCCCTGGAAGGCTTATTCAAAGATCTCAAATATGAACTAGTCACCCAGATGAAATCTGGATTGAAAAATGTTAATGCTCAGCTTGCCACCTTCAACAAACTATGAACAGCATGGGCAACACTTTCAAGAAGTATTGTGGATGTCTGAATGAAGCAGAATCCAGGGTGAGCATATAGGAGGACAAAACAAATAAAGTAGAGACCTCCCTCACTCAGGCAATGAAAGAAATTGAGCAGCTTAAAAATATCCTAGATGATCATGAAAACAGAGAGTGGTGGTGGTGCAATGTGAGAATCATCGGTTTGCTGGAGGGGTTGGAAGGACAGGACTGTGGCAGCTACATCAGTACTTGGTTGGTTAAAACCCTACAACTCATTGAAGAAGTTCCTTTGGAGATCCAAGTGCCCACCACTTGCCTGGTGACTGCCCGGGTCCTGATGAATGTCCAAGGCACTTGCTGGTAAAGTTTCTATGGTATCCGGACTGGTAGAGGGTGCTGGATGTGGCAGAGATGCTCAGCCCAATCAATGTGCAATACAGCCAGCTGAGTTAGCATTTTCCCCAACTACTCCCATAAACTTCAGTTCAAAAGGCAAGCTTTCCTGGAGGTGAAAAAGAAATGACATGACCTGAATTGGCTCTTTGCCTTGGTATACTCTGCAAGGCTCATTATCCGGTGACAAGACCTGGTTTCTACATCCTTTACTGACCCGGAAGCTGCTATGGCATCCATTAATAATAAGGCTGCAGCCATAGAAGGTTGCTTTACAACTTGGAATGCTAGCCTGGTGACCTGAGACTCTCTAAGAGACTGAGGTACTTTCAATTTAGTAAGTTCCTCAGAGGCTGTTTGGGAGAGGTGGGGAAAAGCAGTGCCTTGAAAAGGCTTGTTAACATCTTCGATCAGAGCCTTGGCCTCCACCCCCAGAATAAACCATTGTTAGTTGACTTAGTGGGTTGTGGCCTCGGAGGGTAGTTGGTTTAATTTGGAGTTGCTTCTGGAACTTTATAGATTCTGTTGGACGTTCACATGTATATCAAAGGCAGTCCTCTAGACACACTGAAAGTCATACCAGCACTCTGGTGATCCCTTCCACTCCAGTGTAATTCTACTCTTAAGATTAAAGATTGGTTCAATGAGTCTGTAAATCAAGGAGAGAAAAGAGAATCAGAGGCACCTCACAGAGTTCTTTTTTTCTTGCTGGGAGTAAGGGCTATGTCAGAACTCATCTGGGAGGCCCATATCTATTCGAGTGAGTTGTAAGGACTGGAGCTATTAGAATTTTCTATGAAAAAAATGCCTTAACAGTTATGTGAGTACTGTGCATTTTAAATGTTTATTGTTATAAGAAGCTCAAATTAGCATGTATTTGTTTGCGGGCTTTGATGATGCTAATATTCTTACTTTTGAAGAGGACTAGAGTAAGGCTGAAACTGCCAGCCAAGTTCTTAAAGAAGTTTTGATGGTTGAATACTTTACAAATAGGATGCCTAGATGATCAAGTTGCCATAGTTACTAAAGTTGTTGTTTCCAGGGATCTATGGGGGGAGGATTCCATCCCCTGGGATGTCTGAGGTCTGGAAAATACTACTGACTGGGGAGCAATGAGGGATCTTAACCCACAGTACATAAGGATAAAAATGGAGAGGTGATGCTATTCCTAAATTAACCTAAAGCAGTGGGAGCATGGGCATTAACCCGGAAGACTGAGCATTCACAGTAAACTGAGTCGTGCATAGGATGGAGGAAAGTGAGAGGATAGATGTGGGTCTGGGGAAACCTTGGAATGTTTGCAGGGTGGTAGTAAGGGGGACTGGTTAAGGGTGCTAGAAGGAGGAGGGACGGGAAGAAGTGGGGGAGAGCAGATTGTTTTGGGGGTACGAGGGAAGTTTTTGTTGAATTGGTTTTCCATATTTAATGAATTTTCAGCAAGCAACAAAGGTGAAAAAAGAGAGAGAAATATGCAATACATGTGTAACCTTGGTCTAGGAATGTTATCAGAATTTGAACCATGGTATCATTGAAATGTATCCCTTGGAACACCAACGGCCTAAAAACAGTATTGAAGGGGAATAGGGTCTGGTCATATATTAAAAAAGAAAAAGGATATGTGGTCTTTTTACAAGAGACACACATGACAAAAGAGGAATCAGATAAATTGGCAAACTCTTGTGGAAGTACCCTTTTAGTGGCACCCTTTACTTCAAGGAGTCCAAGGAGTTGCAGTATGGTTCTACCCTGGTCTAAGAGTTACCATACACTCCTCGATATCAGACCCCAAGGCCATAGCAGATGCAATCAGTGGGGGACAAGGATCACTCTGGTATCTCTGTATGGATTAAATTTTTGACAGCCTAGATTTTTTTCACCATATGGCCCTGGTCCTGGCCCCTTCCTGACAATATAATTATAGGGGAGACTTCAGTACCTTTTGGGATCAGTTCTGGACCACTTGGGACTCAAGCTTGGCTACCACCGTAGACTATGATGGCTCTGCAAACCCTGGTACAGGAGAGGGCTCTAAAAGACATATGGCATCATCCTCATCCCCAGTGGCAGGAGTATTCCTTTTATTCTCATCCTCACCGACTTTGTACCCAGACTGACTATATTTTAGTATCTCTGATATTGCTCTGGAGTAGGACCAGGGTGGAATAAGGCCCTATCTGTGTCTCAGATCACGTTCCTCTTGGGGCAGATATGAGGGGGGGACCTGTGATGAACATATTACTAGCAATGATATCTAGACCAAATCTTATTACCCAACAAGGAATTTAAAGATCAGATGTCTAAGGCTATAGTAGAATTCATTTAATTCAATAAGGTTGGGAAGCTAGCCGGTGGTGCTGAGGGTTTGAGCACTGGACACGCATCTCACGCCATGCGGGTGACAGGCTCGGTGACGGACTTGGGTCGCAGGGGGTTGGCAAGGGAGGGAGAGGATGGAGCATCTGGAGGGCAGCTCTCCTCTCCCTGGGCTGGTTTTCTGGGGTGGCTCGGTATTCTGATGACGCCTGATGGAGATCAGAGTTAATGCAGGTACACCAGCCAATGTAAGGGGAGGAGTGGGCAGATGCTAGCAGGGCAGCCATGTGCCGGCGTCATTGTATGCTGCACTCTGAGGGGATCCAAGCACAGAAAACCCCTGGCAGCCAGATGAGATGACAGCAGGTCTCCAGTGGCTGAAACCCTGGCCTGGGAACTGACAATGATCGACTTTACCCCTGGGGATCTTCAGTCTCCTCCTGTGGGCCAACAGGAGATGGGGATCCTGATACCAATGCTTCAGCCAGAGAAATGGTTCTGGTGGGCAGTAAGGGTGGAAGCGGAGTGAACACGCCTGAGATGCCCCAGACTGTCAGGTGCAGAAACACAATTTAAAAAAAAACAAAAAGGTTGGAGTCACCTCACCAATTAACACCTGGGAGGCCTTTAATGCATATGTGAGAGGGGTGACCATCTCTTTCACCACACACAAGCATAGACAAGACACCCAAGAAGAAGTAGATTTGGAAAAACTGGTAGCAGATTTAGAGAGGAAGATAATGGCCAGGGAAAAGAGGGCAGCTTTGGGGAATTAAGATTACTCAAGGAAACTGAATCGGTTAGCATCTAAACAAATTGAGAGGAAATGTTTTCTATCCGAACAGGTACATACAGTACTTTGAGGAGACCAAGTGAGGAAGAACTTGCATAGCAAATAAAAAACTGACAGGCAGACAGAGCAATCACTGAATAGAGACACAGGAAGGTGACATAGCCAATGATCAGAAAATTTCCAATAAGGCTTTTCAAGTATTATGAAACCCTATACTGCATACTTCTGAAGTCCCACCAGACTCCACCCTACAAGCATTTATGAAGGATATTTCCTTGCAAACCCTAGCTTTATCCCTGCAGGAAGATCTGGACCATTCAGTGATGCAACAGGAAGTTCAGATGGCCTTATGGAACTCTAGAACTGGTAAGACTCCTGGTCCTGATGGAATTCTGATGGAGTTTTATAGAACTTTCTGGGAGGACCTACACCCTCTTATGTGCCAGATGGTGGAAGAAGCTCTGGAAGGTGGACAACTCCCCCAGTCCCAGATCCTGGCCACCATTACTGTCCTTCCAAAACCCAGAAAAGACCTTGTTAAATGCAATTTGTATTGCCCCATATACCTGCTAAATGCAGACTATAAGATCACTGCAAAACTCTTAGCAACCCGACTGGAGAAAGTGCTACTTGGTTTGGTGCACCCTGACCAGGGCAGCTTTGTTAAAGGGTGCCAGGCAAACACAACATTCACTGTACTCTAAACATTATGGGTTGATGGACTGTGAGGGTGGTGTGGTAATCAGGGCCTCTTAGCCCTCAACGTGGAACAAGTCTTCAATTGGGTCAAGTAGTCCTTTATGTCTGGCGAGTTGGATAAGTTTGGGATGGGACCACGATTCCAGTTCTGGATAACCACCTTATATAAATCTCCTGAAGCACAAATTTTAGCAAATGACATTATATCCACACCTTTTAAGTTGTCCAGGTGAACGAGACAAGGGTGTCCCCTCGCACCACTTTTGTACATTCTTACTATTGAAGCCCTGGACATGGCAATCCATAGCCATTCAGATACTCAATGTTATGATCAGGATGGATAACACCATGTGATCTCCTTATTTGTGGATGATGTGCTACTGTTCTTTGCCCACCTGAGAAGGCCCTTCCAGCCTTAACTGTAATATTTACAATACATGGTCCCTTATCAGGTCACAAGATCAACTGGTCGAAATGTGAATGGCTCCCAGTGCAACAAAATTGTAATCCTATGACAATAAACAACACCACAATCACCCAATCCATGGATATTAAATACCTAGAGATCTGCCTTCCAGGAAGTTGTCTACAATGGGAGAATTAAACTATAAACCCTAATGTAGAAAATTTGGTCTGATTGTGAGAATTTGAAGTTTAGCCCTTTGACACTTTTAGGGTGGCTGAATTTGGTGAAAATGTGTCTCTTGCCCCAGTGCCTCTACCTTTTCAAACCCTTCTAGTCCATGTCCCAATAAATATTTTAGTGCACTCCAGGGATATGTCACTACCTTATTGTGGCGCAGCTGCTGGTCCCGTATCAAACAAGAAATTCTATGGCAACCAGTGGAGAAAGCGGGCTAGACCTCCCGAACTTCTGCCTGTAATACCTGGCATCACAACTGGCATTTCTTAAGGACCTGGTCTTGCAAAATGGCATTCAGAAGGCCTGGGTGAAACTAAAGGAATCCCCGAGTGACTCACCCTATACAACACCCTATTTACACCCATTAGCCAGAAAATTGGTCAAGAGAATTGATAATCACTTTACAAGGCCATTGTTGAGGGTATGGCTGATGGCACATTCACTAATTCATCATTCCCAAACATTTTCACCTGAGGCCAATATTAGATATGCCCTATGGGAGAAAAATTTAATACCAGAATCAGTTAGCAGGGTGCTGGGGGTGGGAATGTATGGGATTATGCCTAATATCCCAATTATTTGAAGGTAGCTTTATGTTGTCATACCAACTAGCAAGAAAACATAATTTACACCCAATAACTTTTTACCTACCTCTAAGTAAGAACTAGATTGGGGGCAGCCGAGAGTGGAGATCCTCTCACACCTAGATGTTCACTAGTAGAAGAGATGCTTCTCACCCCTTCATGAGTAATGAAACCTGATCCTCTGACCAGGGGATACAAGATCCTCCTGAAAGCATTACAAGATACTCTCAAACAACTGCGAGCCAGGTGGGACAGAGATCTGGGAGCAGAAAAGATTACTGAGAGAGAGTGTGCAGTGGTACTGAAAAGGGGAATGGCTTGCTGTGTTAGTAATCTGCTCCAGGAGATCCATTATAATGTGATACACAGGACATACTTCACTCCAGTGCTAACCAACAAAATAGATCCAGAAAAGTCAGATAAATGCCTGAGATGTAAAATAATGGAAGGCATTTTTCTCACATGATTTGACATGTCCAAAGATTGCTAGATTTTGCCAGGCTATTCTAGCCTTGATAAATAAGGTGCTGAGCGTCAATAAACTGATTCCGGCAAATGGTGTGCTTCTGGGGGTGCCTGGGGAATACCGGAAGCAAAGGGTCCCTGAACACCCACTCTGGTACCTTGGTGAAGTAATGGATAAGTAGGTCCTGGCTCAGAACTGGTGGCTGGAAGATGCTCCTACAGTACCTCAATGGGTGAAGATGTTATTATACTGTATGAAAATAGAGCATACACAATATATAGTTAGACACCAACAAGACAGATACCAAAAAATGTGGAGACCTTTGGGGGTCACACTCCAATTCCTCTGGTTCCCCTCCTTTTAGGTTTGTTATGGTTGTGCTTTGAGCTTTCACTGGGATGTACCAAGCAAACCTATAGATATCATGGATGAATGTGACTGCGAGGAATGGGGATGGGCAAAGGGAGTTGGGTAACATGAAGAAATATGGATTTTGCCCTGGCCGTGCCATTGACATTCCATCCCTTTCATCTCCTCCACCTCCGGCTAGAGGGGGATTGAAGGTTCCTAAAATGGTAATCATAATTGCTAGATCTGTTACCATAGTATATTCTGAACAAAGACACAAAACTATTGCTTTTCAAGACACCAAAGGAAATAGATTGATGAACTAAGAACATGATGTCTTTTGCTGTGTAATGCTGCAGGGACATACAGTACAATAATCTGTAACTATGTATGCTTGCTGAGAAATAAAATAAAGTTTAAAAACACAGCACAGCTGGCCCAGTGGTTCTGGATGCCACACCTCGCTGCCACGCCGATGACCTGGGGTCAGGCGACCTCAGGTGTTGGAGGGTGGGCCAGGGAAGATTGAGTGTCCCAGAGATTGCTCTCCTCCTCCAGGGAGGGTAGGAGGGACAACCATGGCTGCGCTGGCTCCTGGAGGTGGCTGGGGGTCAGTGCATGCTGTGGTCTGTAGGAGTAGCACAGGCTGGCGTCAGGTGTGCAGTGCATGGAAGCATGCATGGCAGCATCATTGACGCCATTGCATGCCCACACCATGGGGGGGCCAGTACACAAAAAATCCTCTGGCTCAATGATGTCTGGTCCCGACAGCACCACACTTCTCTCGCGCGGGACGCTCCTCCCAGATCCTGACCCTGGACTTCCATGGTAGTGGGGTAAGTACTCACCTTGAAGCAGTCTGCAAGAGGAATGGAGCAGGGGGTCGAGCACAAGCAGTGGGAGTGGTGCAGCGCCATGGGACCAGTCGGATTGAGGGAAACCATTGGCAACACCCCCCCCCCGCCAGGAAGGGAATAAAGAAAGAAAGAGAAAAAAAACTGCACAGCCCATCAGTCACCTCCTCTGCCAACCAACATGTGAGTATCAGTGAGTGTGATTAAAAGTACTGTAGACATAGCTGTCTCTACAGTACTCACAATCACATACACTGACAGTCAGTTGGTGGTTGGCTGAGGAGGAGAGCAGAGAGCTGTGCCAGTCACCATCACTGTCCCTGAGGTTGGACCAGTGCCTGGAATGAGGGCTGGAAGGTGATACATATGGAATGGGCAGGTCAGAAGGGAAGGGGTTACTGATAACTGTTCAAGGGTTGGGGGATCACTAGACCCCAGGGATAAAAATATAACTATCTACATAATTGCTCAGGGGTTTTGGGCACCACTAGATGCCAAGGATAGAAATTAATATATCTACATGGGTGATTGGGGGGGTGGGGGAACACTAAATACCAAGTATATCATGTTAGGAAGCCCAGCATGGATTATGGACATTGTGGGGGGCATAGATTTTGCAATCAGTTAAGGGCAATATTTCAGCAGCATTTTACAGCACTACAATGGCAGCTGGTGAGTACTGTTGAAACCTTTGAATATAGTGCTGCACCATTTATGCATTGGGGATACCTCATTTGCATAGGCACAGCTGTATATTCTGTGCAGTCCTGCTGTCGTGATAGCATGGGCATCTGACTATAGCCCCTGCCCTGACCACTGGTGCTATTCATGGTTAGCGCAGTGCTAACCTTGTTAGTGCCACACTAACCCTTTGAATATAGGAGCCACCATCTCATGACCTTTTTCATAATATTAAATTTGAGATGTTCTGTTAAAAAAATGGATCCCTTATTTCTCCTTCTTAAAGAGGACAGGAAATAATTTCTAATTGGCAGCTCTTTATTGTGTTCCCATTTACAGAAATATCTATAATCCTAATTGATCCATATATAACAGAACCCAAATAACAAGTGATGCAAAAAAACTGCATTTTCCATTGTTTTTGTTTTTATTGGCAACATTCTGTTACAGTTCTCTTCATAGAACTAGCAGTTTGGAGTTCTTACTATGTCACAGTTTGTGCACAGAACTCTGAGCATGATTCTTATAGGACAATAGCTGATGCTTAGTATTCTGTACATAAACCATAGCATAGTAAAAACTCCAAATTACTGATTCCATGATGAAAACCATCCAGAATGTTGTTCATTCAAATAAAACAATTGAAAACAGTTTTTCATATCAGTGTTTATTCATGCACAATTAAATATGGCTCTTTGCAGGTAAGTCTTTCATTTCTGTTGCTAGGAACATTGCAAGCTGCTGCCATTTAGCACAAATGCCCTGACCCCTTTAAACAGGGAATGCCAAAACATCATTTGATCTCTGTGCTATATATGCTTTATTAGACATATCACATAGATATCTAATCACACTATGATGCAGACAGGAACAAGATTTGGGCTTTAACTTGCCCTTTGAGTTATTGCTGGAAATCATTATTTCCCCACAAAAGAGGTCAAAAGCTTGTGCTGGCTCAAGAACCAGGAATCTCAGTCTGGTGGACTCTCTTTTTGTTCTGTATGCTGGTAGCTAGGTTGCCTATAATTATTTATAATAAATTTGTGATCTTGCACTGCATTAGTCTCTGGCAGTTTTTCAGGATTGAATGCATGATGTGGGAGGGTTGAGCTGGTGTAATGTTTGACATATGTATGCATTCTAAACACTAAAGCCCAGTGCAAAGAATAATGGACAAGATTTTCAAATGCCCTAGACTGCTGCAAGCCCTTTTGCACCAACGATATGACACATGGGGCTTGGGCAGTCTAAAGGGAGTTTCTATCCTGTACAACAACTGCCACAAGTTAGACCAACATTTCCTCGTCTATCTTGTGGCAATCCTGGGAGCTGTGTTTACAGAACTTGTGCCAGATATGTGGCACAAACTGCCTTAAATTGTGAAAATAATCACAGCTGCATCCGAGATTGGAAATTTGGATGCAGCTGTGGGGAAGGGTTCAGCACATGGCCCAAACCTAAGTATGGTGGTGGTGCAGGGCTGGATGCAAACCCTGCACCAGGCTTCGAAAATCCTGCCTCATGTCTATACAGATCCTTGTGTATGTTGGGGGATGGTTGAGCTGAACTGAAATTTTCTCACATAAATGTAAATTACATACTATGCTACAGTTCATGAACCGCAGCTAACCAAAGTGCCAAAGGTACTGAGAAATGCCAAACAAATACTTATCATTTTGTCTCAAGCTTTTTTATCTCCTCAACTTCCTTTCATTTTTTTCAATACCATTTTGTGAATTGTTGAACCGTACTAACTGTGAATTTGCTTGATCATCAACATAGAAACAGTGAGCAATCAGCGTGTGCAAGCTCTGCCAGCTATTGAAGATCGAGATAATATTTTACAACACATATTTTTTCTATCAAATTTCCAGACCAGTCTGTGATACCTACTACAGTCAGCATGACATGCATGAGAAACAAAGTTAGTTTGCAACAACAACAACAGTAGCATGGAGAATGCATAAACAGTAAAATAAACCAGATAATTTCCAATTTGTTTAATATCTGTAAATCTAACCAAAGTGCATTCTAAGGCTTAAATCCCCCAAACCCAGTGCAAAGCATCATAGGTAATACAATTCTTGTTCATATGTGTGTGGGGGTGGGTTAAGATGAATTGGAAATGCCTCACATAAATGTAAATTCTACACCATTCCACAGACCATTCAGTAACTTAAGATGCCAACAGATGCTGGGAGATGCCAAAGCAATCTTTCTCCTTTTGCTAGCTTTCATTTTTTATGTTGTTTGCACGTACATGCAAGAAACATAGTGCCATCATCGGAGATTTCGGAGGTGTGTCACCTCCTCCTCCAATTCAGTCAGTGAGCTGGCAGGCGCGGCCCTGTAAGCCAATGCATTTTGGAGCTGTCTATGACACGCTCCAAAATGCAGTAGCACTCTGATTGAAAGGAGCTGTGCTTCAGTAAGCAGCAATAAGAAGCATAGCTCCCCACCTGCCAGGTGTGTCGCCCCGCACGCACTGTATAACCGACGGGGTGCCCAATTCCCGTCGGCTGAGTGCGTCATCCCCCTCCCCAGTAGTAGGTGCCACGCAGGAGCCCACTCAGCGTGGCAAGCAGTCCTTTGGCGATGGGGTGCCCAATCCCGTCGGCTGAATGCCCGTCCTATGCCACGCTGGGCCCACCCCAGCGTGGCAACGTCCAGCGTCTTTTTTAAACCTGTAAAACAAAAGCGGTCCCGCGGCGCGTCTCCCGACCCCCTCCCACAACCGCACCCACCACTGCACCCAGCCTCCCACCCCCCACCCCATACTTACCTCGGACTCTGGTGCGATGATCCTCGGTGGACCGGGAACCGCGTCTGCACTCTTCAAGCCGATCGCAGACTGAAATGCTGGTAAGCTGTATAATGAGCTAGATGAGGGGTTTCAACATTGCGTATCTCAGGCATTTTGGGAATTTTGCAAATTTTCAACATGGGGTTTAGGACCCCTTCTCGTGAAGATGTCACTGTCATGGCGTTATTGCGGCCCGAAGGGTGATTTCATGCAGTGACTGTGCGGTGACTGTGAAATCACCCTTTGGGGCCAAATACCACCATGACAGTGACATAATTCATGAGAGAGGGTCCCAAAAACCCCATGTTGAAAATTTGGTGCAAAATTCAAAAATGACTGTTTATAGTGATGCGTTCGCATGACAGTTCTCTTGAGCTCGTAAGTTCGCAATTTTCAATATTTTCACTCCAGATTTTCAACATTGCCATTTTACCACACCTTCTTATGAGTAGTACAGCTGTCATTTTCACATCTCAACCAAACGTGTTTCTGCCACGTAGCACACAATGGTGCAGTGGTGTGCGAGATCAATGTCGGGACAAATTAATAAAATCACAGTGACACTGTTCATGAGCTCAGGTGTTAAAATGGCTATGTTGAAAATTTGGTGAAAAAATTCCAAAAAATGACTGTTTTACGAGTGTGCATTGTACAGTTCCTATGCACACTCGTAAGTTCGCGAATTTTCAATATTTTCACTCCAGATTTCCAACATTGCCATTTTGCCACACCTTCTTATAAATAGTACAGCTGTCATTTTTCACATCTCACCCAAAACATGTTTCCGCCCATGTAGCGCACAATGGCGCAGTCGGTGTGCAAAATCAATGTACGGGATAAATTAAGAAAATCACAGTGACAGCATTCATGAGCAAAGGTCTTAAAATGACTATGTTGAAAATTTGGTGAAAAAATTCCAAAATGACTGTTCTGGCGTCGTTGTACAGTTCCTAACATGCTTTCCGTAAGTTCGGGTTTTCAATATTTTCACTCCAGATTTTCCACATTGCCATTTTACCACACCTTCTTATGAGTAGTACAGCTGTCATTTTCACATCTCACCCAAAGCGTGTTTCTGCCCATGTAGCGCACAATGGCGCAGTTGGTGTTGCAAAATCAATGTACGGGACAATTAAGAAAATCACAGTGACACTGTTCATGAGCAGAGGTCTTAAAATGACTATGTTGAAAATTTGGTGAAAAATTCCTTCAGATGTTCTGCAATATTACTAATGAAGACATTGAACAGAACTGGCCCCAGGACCGATCCTGCAGCACCCCACTGGTGCCCCCTCCCTAGACTGCATACCATTTACCACCACTCTCTGCCTCCTGTCTGTTAGTCAGTTTCTAACCCAGTTTACCACCCTTTCCACCATGTCCAGCCTCCAAGCTAGTTTATCAGCCTCCTATATGGGATGGTGTCAGAGGCTTTGCTGAAATCAAAGTAAGCGTTGTCCGCTGCCCCACCTGATTCACTTCCTTTGTCACCCAGTCAAATAAATCAACCAGATTTATCTGACATGATGTCTTCACTGTGAATCCATGTTGTCTATGGTCCTGGGTTCCGATGGCATCTAGATGCCCACTATCCTTTCTTTAAGCAATGTCTCCATGATCTTCCCCACTACTGAGGTGAGGCTGAATGGCTATTGTTCCCTGCCTCCTCCCTGCTGCTGGACTTGTGTAGAGGGACCACATGTGCCCTCCTCCAATTCATTCATGTTGAATGACTCAGTGAACATGGCTGCCAGAGGTACTGCTATCTCCCTCGCAGTTCTGTTAATATCCTAGGCGTATGCCATCTGGTTCCATCGCTTTGTCTACCTTCAATTTAGTGAGGTCCTGCAGGACTCTTTTGTCCACCTCTTCACCCCTTGGCAACTGCTGTACTGCTGTGGCGCTTGCCCCCCACTCTTCTGTGAATACTGAAGGAAAGACACAGTGGATGTCTTGGGAGGAAGGCATGAAACTGTCACTTCCAAATACCTAAACAGCACATACAAGCAAGCAACATTCGGCATTGACAAATGCTTGTTTCTGTTACATTTCCTGGAGTATTGGCACATACTGAGTGTCAGGTTTCTTCATCAGCACAGGGCACAACAGTAAGCAATCAGCTTGTGTAAACACTGCCTGCCACAGAGGACCAAGACAGTATCTTACAATGCAAGGTCTTGTTATAAAACTCCCATGCAAATCTATAAGACACCCATTACAGCCAGCATGAAATGCATGAAAGGCAAAGTCAATTTGCAACAATGATAGCATGTAGAATGTGTATCTGATGAAAGAAGACAGATCATTTCCAGTTTGTTTGGTTTTTGTAAATTTCTCCGAGGCATATTCATACATTCTAAAGCAACCTTGTGAAAGCGTCACAGATATGCAAATGTGTGTGTGTGTGTGTGTGTGTTTGTTTATTGGGGGGTTAACTGTGTAGAAAATCTCACAACTGGCATTATATTCTATTAGCCATGTCACTTCTCAGTCCTTATCCACAGCCAAGTCACACACACTAAACATAAACAATCTTTAAAATCTGCACAAAAGAGTACACAAGACTACAAGAGGCATGGTAAGCTATTGCTTGTCGCCTAAAGGAAATGTTAAGATTCCTAAGAAGATTCCTAGTAAGGTAATGCCAACACTGCATTACATGATTGTTCAAACCCAAAGGAAAACTATATCACAGATTCATCAAGGTTCCAAAGACATTTAACCATATAATTTATCTACTTTTGATGTTTAATGTTTTGTGCTTGAATCCCATCTGATACTTTCACATACAGTAGTTTTTTTGAGACACATATATAACCACTGATACCTTTAGCTTTCCACTTGCTTACAATACACCCCATGATGAATACTGCATGGTAATACTCATTGCATCAGACCTGTTACCACTCAGAAAGCAGCTACTTTGTGACATGCAGTGTGCCAGACCTATTACTTGCTTTACAAGTGGCCCTCATGAAGCAGCGGCATCGATACATGCATGGTGTCAGACCTGTAAATGAACTAGCAAGTGGGCCAGCAGGCTACTCACAAATAAGCTACATTATCGTACATGTTGACCAAGATCTGTATCTTGCTTTGCACATGGCCCTGCAAAGCTATATATAGTTTTCCTTGTTTGAGACTAAGTGCCACAAAATCAAAGCTGTGTGTCATGAAGATCCCCCTCCCACCTCTATCTCCCCTCTGCCCCAGCCCCCTTGTTGCCATTCTCTGCTTCCTCCCACCTTCTCCACCCCACCCACTCTCTACTGCCCTCACCTCATTCCACTCCCTACCCTGTACTACTTCCACCCCCATCACTGCCAACCCCTGAACCAACCCCACCCTATGCTTTCCATCCCTCTTTCTCCTCTGACCCTCCACCACCCAGGACAAAGCCTTCTCAGGTGGCCACACATATGCATCTTGGACAAAGCCTTCTTTTGGCTGCCTCACTCTACCCTAGCATGTGATCCTGAAATCCTCCTGCTGACCTCTGCACTCAGCACAGTGCAGTTTACTTCCTAGAATAGTCTGGTACTACTGCGTCAATGTGTTAAACTGATAGTGAAATTCATTGTGAATTTCTAGGCAAACTGTAACAAAAGTGTAACTAGCAAATTAAGCACAATAATTTTACCCTGTAACCAATCTAATCTCAAAACCAAAGTAATCTTTTGTATGCCAGTGTATTTACTTTGTATCTGTTGTTGTTGTTGGTTTACCTGTTCTGTACTATGTGTGACTTGAAACCTTTGTGAATGAGCTCTTGGCTGAAAGGTATTAATCCCACACTGAAATAAATAAATAAATACTTAAAAATGTGTTTGTGAGTCAAGAAAACAGGGACTAAGGCTAGACCATTAGCACATTGGTAGTGCTAACGCTTGATACAATGGTGATTTGCATTCTGGAATGAGTATAGGCCATGAAGGGCTTGGCAGTGGAGGAAGGACTGCACATTCCATGGACTTCTCTCATTCCTCAGGGAAGGGAGATGCTGCTTCTGCAGTGTGACTGCCAATGGTGGAGTTGTGTTAGCGCAGCAGAGAGCACCAGAAAGAGATGTCACTGCCAGATGTCTGTCACGCATGTATACCAATGTAGTCATATGTAACTGCATCACTGTACTAATACACCATGTAGAGAAAATAGGGAGATGGAGAAAAATGATGAGCTGTCCAAGTAGCTGTTTCAGGCTCTCACATGACCAGTATAGCTGGCCACCCACCACATTGTGGTCCAGTAAGTGGTGGATAACCTGTAAATCCATGAAATCATCAGTGGTGGAGCTGGGAAGGGGGCCTACTGAGTATGACTCAGAAGGAGAAAAAAATAAAACAGGGCCTGTTTTCTAAACTCTAAACAACCTAATTTCACTGTTAATTTAAAAGGTTTTTTGAGCAGTTCTTGAAGACTCAACCTTACACCTCAATCTGGTATCCTGACAAGTTTCAGGCTACAGCTTCAATCATTTTTTTGTTTGTTTATAACACAAAGTTTTCTCTTTTTGTCAACTTTTGAGATGGCTAATACTTATGAAAATGAGTTTGCAGTCAGAAAAACAGCCCCTGATTGTGTGACACTTCACAACCTAATCTGATTGTTAATGTAAAACTTACCGTAGTTTTTGTAATAAAAAAACTTAAAGGGTGGGCTATTCAGAAATGTGCCTGAAGCAGGTGCAACAGGTGTGCTGCGCAAGCACACTGCACTAGTGTGCACCCAATGTGATATTCAAAGGCTGAGCAGAACGGCAAGTGACAGCGCAAGATGGCTGAATATTGCAGGGATGTACCATGGCACAACAAGGGCTGTGCCAGGGAGCAAGTCAGCAGGCGCTATCGCGCAACCTGGGTTGCACGACGGAGTAAGACAGGAAGTGCAAGTGCACAGCATGGGCCGGGCAAGGGACAGAGGTGCATGGGCCATGGCACAGGGCAACTGGCACAGTATGGAACATGACACAAGAGCAGGACACACTGCCACCAGAGTGCAGCAGATGTTAGGAGGGAGGCAAGGCAGGCACATGGCCGCAGGCCTCAACCACGTGAACCACAGCAGTGCATGGAGGTGGCGTGACACCAATGTCCACTGGCAGGCAGCCATGGGCAACACCCACAGGATGGCTTAGGACATGCCAGTGGGACCAAAGCTGACAACACACATGTCGACAGCACACAACACACAGGCAACACAGCCCTAGCAGGGAGAACACATACACCCCTGGGCACACACACTGGCCACTGGGAACAGACCACCAGACACAAACCCCAGTTGACCCCAGACGAACCACATGGCCACCATGCACACCACTGCAGCATGGCTCCATACACCAGCTGCAAAGCAGACATGGACAGGGATGGCTAACAAAATAGAAGTGTATTAAAAGTAACAAACAACAGAAACTATATACAAAGGAACAGGGATAGGGGCAGGGAACGGGGAGGACACAATCAAGATGGTAGGCTGGGGAAGGGGCCGGGGGACAGGGGACAGGGGATATGGATAGGTAGGGTACAATAGAGGAAGGGAAGGGGGTCAGTGGAAGGGAGGATGATGCAGGCCAATGGGCCCCATGTGACATTCACGCCCTACTGGCACCTGGCCTGTCATCGCCTCTGTGGCCTGCACAGGGCCTGCCTTATGATGTGGGCCACCACAAGGGTGGCTGTGGTGAGCCTCAGGATCCTCTGCAGCAGCCTGGCATTGACATCCACATGATGGACACCTAGGACAAAGGAGGGGACTTGGATGAGTGCACACCCAAATGACTGTAGCCCAACCACTGTGCACAGTGGACATTGGTGACATGTGCCCTGTAGTAGGCACACAGCCATCCACAGACGTGCGTGCCCACACGAGCCACCACCTTGACCATCCACAGCCATGTACAGCACTGCACACCACCACCAGCCATGCACAGCACACCACATCCATGGCCGCCAGGCAAATGGGCATTGCAGGGGATGGCAGTGGCCTGGATGGGACCCGGAGGCACCCACAGCCCACTGCAGCAGCCACATCGTCACGAAGGCACGGCATGGTGCAATGGACCATACCGCGATGCACAGCTGAAATGGCAAAGTGCATGGGGGGCTGTGGCCCACCCCAACTGCACACAACAATGTACACTGACAGAATGCCTACCTGCATGCTGTCAGCATGACTGGTGCCTGTCCGCCAGCACCTCCCGCTTGGCCAGCATCCCTCGCCCGTGCGCCACCATTGGCCTGCTGCCATACGGCAGTGGCTCCCGCCATCCTGGCTCTGCACCGATCCTCAGAGCCTGGTAAGGAGACAGAGAGAGGTAGACAGTACCGGGCAGCAACCCATGCACCCCACCCCCTCCAGCACAGTATACCCCATGTCCTTGCGCAGTGGCATTGCCATGGCACAGCACACCTATGGTGCACTGCCACGGCTGGCAGCATACCTAGCCACAGCCCCTCCCAGCAGCATGGCATGACACCTGCTGGCACTCCACAGAACACTGACAAGGTACAGATGTGGAATGTGCACTCACCTGGCTGTGGCACAGCGCCCCCCCCAGATATGTGCCTGCAGTGTCCTCAGCCGGTCTGGATCCCTCTGCCACAGATCTTCATACCTGTGGTGGCACTGGTCCCCACTACGCTGGGTCCCAGTGGCCTCCTCTAACCCCTCGGCCACTCCCTGCCACACCTCGGTGCGTGGCCGGTCCAGGGGCACCTGCCCATATAGGGTGCCAACATGAGGCTCTACTAGTGCCACCAGGTTGACCAGCTTGATCTGGCTCCAATTGGGTGCCCTTGCTGAGCTCCTGTGATGCATGCTGCTATCTGCACTGCTGAACCAAAATGACGGCAGGTAGCGCACGAGTTACATGTGCGATGGGTGCACGACACACCTGGTGATGCGCAGCCATCCCCAATTGCGCATGCCTCATTGCTGCACAGTTCAGCTGGGGTAGGGCAGGCATGTGCTGCAGGCACCTGGGGGTCAAGGAACACATGTCGGGTCAAAGGTCCGCACGTGCACCGTGCATGACAGCATGACAGAGCACAGAAAGCATGGTGTGCTATAGGGTCCAGTGTACCCCATGGGCCATGTGCCACTGGCACACGGCCACCATAGGGTGTACAGTTCACATGCACCACATGTCCAATAGTGGCAGAGCACCTTACTGCGTATGGTGCACTGTGCGTAGGAAGCACCACTGACATATGCAATGTCAGTGCGCACATGCACTGTGCCAGGCGTACTGTGCATGTCATACAGTTGTGCCATGGCTAGAGCATGCGCATCTCCAATGCACCATGTGCAATTCCACGATATTCAGCAGGCATATGCAGATGAGCTGATCAGCATATCCGCAGTGCATCAGAGGCATTTGCATCTCATTACAGTTGCGCATTCCCTCATTTGCATGTGATGCGCTATAAAGGTGCCATGGGACTGCACAGGCACCAGACCGGGATTGCATCCTTCACTGGTAAGATGCGAGGCAGTGGGCATGTCAGGAAAGAGGATTGGGGGGGTGCCTCATGTGTGGCAGCCAGCACTAACCACATTTCCTCACCCACAGGAATGAGCATGTTGGAACATGAGGAGGTTGAGGAGCAATTTCACAAGGGCAGAGTGCGATGCCCTTTATGATGCAGACCTGGACCAGGAGTCCCTTCTGAGTGGCTCCACAGGCACCCCACAGGCCAGGGTGGAGGCATGGGAGGGAGTGGCCAGGGCTGTGAACCTGCAGGGCAGCCATCAGAGGTCAGCACAGGGGTTCAAGATAAAGGTGGGCACGGATCAGAGGTGGATAAAGGAGAAGGTGGCTGCTATCCAGGCTGCACGTGCCACCACAGGCAGTGGACAGCCTGAGGTGCCACAGCTGACACTGCAGGAGGAGCTGGTGGTGGCGACCATGCAGCACAGCACTGTTGAGAGTGTTCCCGGTGATGGATTCCAGATGGGGGAAGCCCATTGCTGCATGGTAGGTACAGCAGTGCATGAGGATGGGTGCAAGGGGGCAGGGGTGCGTGGTGGTAAAATGAACGTGTATGTGTTCCCTTACAGATCCTGAGTGCCTTCGTGCAGCTGCAGGGGTGGCGGTGCCCACCTAGGGGGCTGTCTTGGACCTGGAGGAACACCTGTCACCTCCACTGGAGTCTGGGGTCTGGACCGCTGTTGGCCCATCCCCACTGTCCGACTGGATTCCTGTGGCATGGGCACAGATGAGGCCCAGGCAGTGTTTCAGCTGGATGCCAGCCATGGCATCCAGTATGCTGAGACATTGATTGGGGCGGGGTCTGGGACCAATAGTGACATGACCGCTATCCTGGACAGTGGTGATGCTGACCAGGGGGAGGCACCCCTACCATGCATTGGACACAGCAGCACTTATGGTGCCCAGGTGGTGGTTGTCGACCCTCCAGCCACACTGCCCGGTGAGGTGATGGATGACATACCTACGGCATAGTCCATACTGTGTAGTGGAGGTGGCTCAGCTGCCCCTGGTGCCGTCACGTGCACAGCGGGTGGAGGGGGCAGCAGCGGTGGCAGCAAAATGGTGCCAAGGGGGGTCCGGGTGCATTGCCCACCACCAGTGCACTGCAGACAGTACAGACCCAAGAGGGCCCCACTGTGCAGCCCTCACCAGCACGGGGAGTCATGTCACTTTGCCGAATAGCTCCCGTGGGTCGATACAATGCCCAAGCCCACCAGGGCACCGACCCTCTGACCAAGCACACCAGGCTGCTCCAGGCATCCATTGAGCAGCAGATGCAGGTAGTCGCAGGGGTGCGTGCACTCCACACTGAGCTGCACCAGTCTGCAGGGATGTGTGACCAGGACTTTGAGCAGTTCCTGGCTGAGGCCACACGCACATGGGAGGACACAACTGCAGGCCTGGATCGGCTCACCGCTGCAGTCAAGACTGGCCTGGCACATCTGGCCACCCTGGTGCGGGGCTGTTAGCAGCAGTCACCGTGGAGTGCATTCTCCACCCCTCGGTCCTGGCATCCAGCGACCCCAGCATTGTTGTCACCAGGATCCACTGTGGGCATTCTGGGCACACCTGGAACAGCCCTGTTTGGGGGCCTGCAGATGCCTGCTAGGGACCGGTCGCATTCCCAGAGTGACACACCTGGGGGACAGTCTCTGACACCCCCTGTGGCTGCTGCACAGCCTGTGTCTGCTTAGCGGTCTTGGCGGGGGGCCATCCACATGTCCATGGCAGCCGTGACACTGCGTGGCCGTCATGATCTGCCACCTCCCTGTCTGCTGACTGCTGCTGACCTGTATGCACAGTGGTGTGGTGTGTGCGTACCAGGGCCATGATGACCCTAGACCATGCAACATGCCCACTTTGTGCACACCCACCTGTCCACTGGCCACTGTGGCATGTGCATGATGATGCCTTCGCAGCACTGGATGCCACTGTGCACTGGTGTTCAGTGTCTGACACACGCCCGTTGGTGCCTTTGGGGTGTGTGGGTGCCAGTGTGCCCATGCTTGTGTGTGTGGGAATGCATGGGGGTATGTGGGTGGGGTCCACAGTGCCATGTAGGGTACCTCCACGGGGTCCTGTCCCATGTCTGTTGACACTGCCCTCCAGCCGTGTTTGTTGTGGTGCCCAGCCGGGTACACCTGTAGACTGTGCCCTAGTCCCTGCAATGTGTGTGGTCTTGTACACCTACCTGCATGCACCATAGTGCTTCTCTGCAATGGTGTCCCGGTGCTGCTGGGCCATTCTGTGCAGCCAGGGGTTCCTGTCACCCGGGGGGGCTCACCACCGCATGGCACTCCGTCCACGTCATCCCCACTGCTGTTCCCCTCCTCGACCTCGACAGCTATCCCACAGTCAGTGGCCATATTGTGTAGCACACAGCAGGCCAGGAATAGGCTGTACTGTAGGGCACCACCAGACCTGTGCAGGCAATGGAAGCATGCCTTCAGCAGTAAAACACAAGCTTGATGATGTTCCATGTGCTGGCATGTGCCTCATAGAATCTCTCCTGCACTGGGGTCAATGGGCGCGGGTATGGGGTGAGCAGCCATGGCCTGAGTGGGTATCTGCTGTCACCTGTGTGGGGAAATAATGGGCTAGCATTGTGGTCTGTGTGGCTGCCCCCCGCCTGCACAGTCAGACCCTCCTACGCCCCCAGCATGGCATCTCCCCCCCACACCCTGCCCATTCTGGCTGCATACTCACCTACTAGGTGGCTGGTGGGGATGGCCCCACTCTTGAACCTGTGGCACAGTGCAGACTGGTGCCAGATGAAGGCATCATGTGCTCCACTGGGGTGTGTGGCACAGACATTGATTATGCGCCCCTTGATATCACACCCCACCTGGCAGTTGACAGTGAGGTAGCCCTTCCTGTTGATGTAGGCTACCCCCTCCGGCCCCGGTGGTGTGCGGAAGGCTATGTGGGTGCAGTCAATGGCCCCTAGCATGCCAGGCATACATGCAACCTTGAGGAACTCCTGCATGCTTGCTGTATGCTTTGCCTGTGTACTGGCAAAGTGGATGTATTCCACAGCATGTGGCAGCAATGCGTTGAGGAACTGTGTGAGGAGACATAATGCGACCAACTGGGTTATGCCTGTAGTGTCCCCTGTTGGTCTCTGGAAGGTACCCGTGGTGAGCAGGCACATCACAGATGTGATCTTGGTCTCCACCGACAGGGCGTGGCTCTGTCTCATGGGTGCCTGCATCTCATCACTGCATAGCTCACAGGGCTGCTTCAGAATTGTCCAGTTGAGGTGGTACTGGCCCACTATCTCAGTATACTGTTCGAAGGTGGTGCAGGCACAGTACCAACTGTTCTGGGCATACCGCCACTAGGCCCTTCCATGGCCATGCCGCTCTGCCTCCTCACAGCCCTCATAACCGCCTCCATCTGGAATATTGCACTGGCCATGGCCTGCCCTGTCCTGCCCCCCCACAGTTGACTCCCTGGGCCACCCCGGCTGTGTGCTGCTGCCTGCCCCCTGCACCAGGTGCACTCCTGTGTTGTGGTTCCACACACACATTCTCTAGGCAGCTCCTGCTCACAGGCACGGTTGGAGTCTCACTCCCTGTCCCTCTGCCCATTGCACTTCCTGCCTCTGTGCCTATCCTGCACCCCTGCTGCTGTCCTGCCTGGCCAATGGCCTTCTCTCTGTCTCTGACTCTGTCTCTGCCTCTGTCTCTGTCTCTCTCTCTCTCTGTCTCTGACCCCTGCTCCCCTGGGTGCAAGCCACCATCCTCTGCTTGCTCCTTCCTTTTATAGGCTCAACTTTGCTTCATTCACGTCCCTGTTGCTCCACGGTTGCGCCATCAGCTTGCTATTGAATATCACACTGCCCAGCTTATTCATGGCTATGCCCACTGCACTTGCGCTTGCATTTATTAGGGTTGCGCATTGGCGCACTGCGATTTGCACTGCACATTGTCACCTGCTGAATATCGCTCTTTGGCTCATGTCCACTGTTGTGCTGGAGCATCTCACTTGCACCATGCACAACTGCTTTGAATATTCCACCCAAAGAATGAATCTTATACCCCACTATCCTGAATGATTCAGGCTATGGTTCCAAGCATTTTTTTTTGTTTCTGAAGTGCAAATGTTTCCCATCACTTACCCACTTTCAAGATCACTAAACTCAAGACAACAACAAAAAAAATTGCTTCACTAAAATAGAACATTACATTGTCAGGAAAAACACCTTGGGAAAATTTATGAAAAATTAACTCAGCATGTGCAAACTCCCCAGCCCCCCCCCCTCCTGAAAACAATAGTACACATAATTTAAAATCTACAAAGTTGTTAGTTAAGCTACATAGCAAAGAATCAGCCATGGGCCAAATTCTAAGTAGCCCAAAAATTTCAAGTTTGAATTCACCACTGTTTTTATACTATTGGTAAGCAAAACAGGTTGAACAAAAATATGTTTTCATGTTTTCAATCACCTGGAACTTTTTATCTGCTGATCCAATCAATACTAAATTTTCAGAATCCAAAGAATCTAAAAATCCTAGTTCCAATTATGGTCGTGACAAATTTCAGGATATTCAGTCTTGCTAGGCCATGACACTAAGATGTAAAAACGGTGGTTTAACACAGAAATTAATATTCAGTCTTAATGTTGACTGCATTTATTTTTCATTTGTTCATAATTCTAGGGTTAATGTTTATGAAACAGTATCCTTGTCCACCATAGAGAGCATCTGTTTCTGCTGCTTAACCATTGCTGAAGACAGTTTGAGATATTGCAGTTTGTTGCTATGGAAATTATTATGATGTCACAAACAGTGCATTGTGACTTTAGGAAAGAATTAAACAGCAGGGACCGACCAACTTTAATTGGCAATGCTGTTGTTTCCATTTAAATTAACCCAGTAATGAAAAATAAAGATAACTGCAATACAACAAAATCTACACAATATTTTTTAATAACATTTTCTCTTTATAGCGCTGATTTACAAATCCAGAAATGCTGTATATTTTCATATGTAACACTATCATAAAAATACTGACTTAGAAGACTAAGAGAGAATATATATTCTGCATTCCAGCAAAATCAGCTATCATGTTAAGGGGCATTGGTATAGTTAGTAAAGGAAATAATAAGGAGTTATAAAGAAATCAGCTTGGAGGACAGCCAGAGGGCACTGTGCTGAAGATGGCTGCTTGATTCTTCATCTCCCTGGATTCACCAAATATCATCATCCATCCTACAGATTCCAGACTTCCTACCTTCACCAACATCTGAGATCTTACTATATGTACATCGCAGAACAGCTCTGGTACAGTATTTTTATTGCCTCATAATTACTGAACGAGTTATCTACAGCTTTTCAATTTCTCTGTTAAGGCCTACAATAATGGCAGACCAATCTCCACATAACAGTTCTCTTAATAGAGTGGAGGCAATGTTTCAGCAACTAATAAGTGAAATCAATGTATTAAAAATTGCATCTCAACAAAATATCAATAATATGCAGGCACTTGATCAAAAAATCAGCGCTACTGATGTTAAAGCATCTCAAAATGAAGATTCCATTAACACATTATAGGCTACCATCAGGGAGCAGAACAGAGTTATTAGGAACCTTCAGGACAAAATAGATGATATTGAAAATAGAAACAGATGTAACAACCTTAGATTTCTCGGATTTCCTGAAGGTGTTGAACTAGGAGACACCAGTGCTCTTCTAACTCATGTACTTCCTCCTTTGCTTAAATTACCAACCCGGCCAAGACCTAATCATCAAGAGATCTCACACACCTTAAATCCGAGGCCTGGACCCGACCAGAAACCCAGGCCCATCATTGCCAGATTTCAAACCACGCACATACTGAACTGATTCTTCAAAAGCGAGCACAGTAGGTGCACTTACTTGGCAAGAAAACAGAATCCTAATTTTCAGAGACTATTCTAAAGAGCTATCTAACAAACGAAAAGCTTACAACCCCATTAAAACAATCCTTCATCAGCATGGAATTAAGTTTGCACGTTACCCTGCAACAATGCGTCTTTTTTTGAATGATTCTACCAGAGATTTCAGTACCCCAGAATCTCTTTCTCTGAATTTCTGAATTGGACACAGCCCACACTTACATTGCCTTGTGATGCTAATGCAGCTCGTTCTTGCTCCAGCACAAGCACTTCGCAATTACAATGTCTTGCCCTTCCTGCTGAAACTGTCCTTCAGGTCGCTGAGAAATCTGCAGCCATCATATCTGCTACTGTAGTTCCTGCCAGAAGCTCCGCACGCATACAAGAAAAAAAAGCATCTGGTTCTTCTCTAAATAATAATACCTGTTGTTTAAATAATATTTCCACCTCTCCAGTTTCCCATGTGGAACGTCACATCAGTTTTTCTACTCCTCTTACCTTGTCTAACAAATTCTCCCTACTCCAAGAAGATCTGCTTCAAGAAGATCTGCACTCATCTACGGAGGATCTGAGACAGACTGTATCCAACCCCTTTACTCAAGACCAGAAGAAGCTCTCAATAGGTAATGACTCTCCCGATTCTTCCTGGGCTGATCTTGTGTCCAGCTCTCCCTTTAAATCATCTGAACCACCCAAAAAGAAAAGGAGAAGAAAATCAAAGAGCAAGGCTACCTGAGGCTTTTCCCACTAAAAAAAAAAAAAAAAAAGTGTAATAAATACTATGGCCCATAATTAGATGTGATATAGAAGTTTCTCACCAGAATCCCTCCCCTTCACACCACCTCACTCGATTCCTTCGGTACATTTACCGCAAAGTGCAGTCTCTATCGCACCCAAGAGGTTTGGAGCACTTAAATGCAGTAAATCACTATCGCTGCTGAGAAGCCTGTATCTGTCTGTGGGAGGTAAGCCAATTGACACTGGAGGTATTTAATCCATGCGGGAGGTACTCTAAATGTATTCAATGGAAAAAATAAATAAATGAGAGAAAGAATAAATATTACAATGTTTGTAAGATCTCTTCTAATTAATCCTTGTGTGGTGCCAGACATTAGTATATATAATTGCTATTTACACTCTAATTTTTCATAAGCTTTGGCGCCACCATGTGGTCAGACGCATATATACATATATAGAGTTCTGTATTTCATATCAGTGTGCCCTTAACTCCTACTATTATAGCATTTTTCCACATAAATCCTATCATTTGGAGTGTGGAGGATGATTAGACAAATACTCTAAAATCATTTACTTATATAATATTTATTTTGCATCACTTCTGGTATGTAGTGCATCAGGTGCATTCCCATTATATCTCACAGATTTTGCACCAAAGTATGCTTCCAATTGTATTTCTATACATTGAGTTTTCCGCCTTTTCACATTATTCTTCATCCCATTTTCTTCCAAATCATTGGAACTTATAAAAATGATTCCACAATACACTGATGCACTATGAACCTATAGTATATACTGCATTCCCTAACCTAGCTTATGTGGATTAATACATTGGGCATCCTTTATCTGGCTCACACTGTTTCAGCATAATCTGCCATCATGTTGGTATACTTTATTTAATATTGGACTTATTGCTAGGTCCAAGCTAATTCATTATGTTTGGAATTTAACACTATTACATAATTATCCTTTTATTTGGTAGAATGATGTTTTGTTTTTTCCAGGGTAATGCTTTAATTACCTCAGCACAAATCTCAATTATACTTCATTAATATACTGTTATATAAAGTTTAGTATCTTAAGATTATAGGTAAACTGTATCTTGAGATTCACTAATTACTCTATACGCCTAGTAGTGTAGAGGAGAGTCCCAGTATATTTACTGACTCTTATTGCTCTGCATTTCATAAAAGTTTCAAATTAATATTCTTGTTACTGAGTTTATACTAACGTTTGTTGGTTCTAATGTTTAATTACTTGATATTCTTATCTCTATACTCTCCCTCTGCAAGACAAAATGAATACAAATACTCAGTCATCTCGAACCCATACAAGTTAAGGGCCCTGCATACATTTGTTTATTATATATATTTACCTTTTGAATCTGTGACATCCTCCAAATTAATGGTATTGAGTCCCTCATTCCTATTTGTAACTAATTACCTTATATCCTAGTACCATGAGTGATCTAATCTTACATTCATGGAATGTCAAGGGACTCAACTTGCCTTGTAAACGTAAACAAGTACTTACCTATCATAAAAAACATAAAACACATATTGCTTTCTTACAAGAAACTAAACTTTTATCAGAGGATGTCGACAGACTTAAAAGGGATGGCTCTGGTCATATATGCGCCATCTTCTCCATCAAAAAACATGGGGTTGCTATCTAATACATAAATCTCTTTAATTGGCCCCCATAAAAATCATTAGAGACCCGGATGGTAGGTGGATTATAACCCTATTAAACACCACAGCAGGTCCGCTTATGTTTGTGAATGTATATGCACCCAACTTTGATTCACCCATTTTCTTCCATAATCTATCCCAACAAATTATGATTAATAATAAAAATAATTCACCTATTCTTATTGGTGGTGACTTTAACTTAGCACTACAAGCATATTTAGACAGAAGTAACTCACCACATGATGCCCACCCCGTGAGTATTAATGCTCTATCAATGCTTATGAAGGATTTAGGTCTCTCTGACATTTGAGACTACATCATCCCAGACAACAGATTACACCTTTTATTCCTCTTTACATAAATCATATGTAGGATTGATTATTGGTTCTCTTCTCCCTCAATACTGAAAAATATTATACATCGATTCTCCTATTGTTATATTTGATCATTCCCCTATCAGTTTGCATTTACTCTGGGGTCCACCTTCTTCTAAATCCCCATCTTGGCATTTAGACCCACTTTTACTCAGAGATCCTGAATTCACTCCTTGGATTAAAACCCAGATTAAAGATTTTCTTTCTATTAACGATACTCCAGATATGTCTCAAGGTACTATCTGGGAAGCATTAAAAGCCACTATTAGAGGTAAAATTATTAGTTATGCAGCGCATAGAAAGAAATTAAGAGAACAACAATTAGCTAATTAGAAAAATCCCTTAAAGAAAAAAACCCAATACTATAAATTAAATAAACCCAATCATAATTCACAGCTTCATCTGGAAATTCTACAATTAAGAATTAAAATTAACGAGTTGATATCCAGGAAAGCTGAACTTGCCCTTTTTAGGATTAAACACGGTTATTGGGAACAAGGGGATAAATGCGGAAAGTTGCTCTCTTACCAGCTAAAAACTCAACAGATGCAGAGACATATAGCAGGTCTAAAAGATCCATCAGGTCAGACACACACAGACAACCTTTCAATCAATCATATTATGCAATCCTTTTACCATCAACTATACTGCAACCTAATACTACAAATTCCAACCTAATACAACATTTTCTGGAAAACTGAATCTACCCACCTATCCCCTCAGGACAAAGCTGTGCTTGATAAACCAATCACTTTACAGGAAATCCAAACTGCTTTATCATCATTGAAAAACGGTAAAGCACCTGGCAGTGATGGGTTCCTATTGATTTTTATAAAACCCTATCTGACACTCTTTGTCCTGTATTAGTCAATGTATTCCAAGAAGCAACCTTAATAAAGAAACTCCCATGCACAATGACCGAAGCCATCATAACAGTCTTACCAAAAAGACAAAGACCTTTACTTCCTTCAAACTATAGACCGATCTCACTTCTTAATACTGATGGAAAAATCTTTGCCAAATTATTAACTCTCCGCTTAGAATCTTTAATGACTAAACTCATCTATACTTCTCAATCAGGATTTATCAAAAATATAAACAGTTCCGATCATCTTAGCTTATTACTCAATTTAATTCACAAGCAAAACTCTTAAAACCCCTGCAGCTGCAGACCATTGACTTTGAGAAAGCATTTGACTCTCTCAATTGGGAATATCTATATCAGGTGCTATCTCATTTGGCTTTACAAATAATTTTGTGCTTGGATTCAATTATTGTATACCTCCCTTCAGCTCGAGTTCTCACAAACTCTATTTTGTCCCCTCCTTTTACTTAGCAAGAGGCACCAGACAAGGATGCCCTTATCACCTTCATTGTTTATACTTGCCATGGAACCTCTTTCTGCGTCCCTACGTCAATCCGGTACAATTAAAGACATTACTATTGGTAACTCTCACTATACTTCACTCTCATATGCAGATGATCTCCTTATTTTACTTGAAAACCTTGAAAGTTCTGGGCAACCTTTAGTTAAACTACTGAATGACTTCACCTCCCACTCTGGACTAGCTCTAAACCTTAACAAATCCGAAACGCTACCACTGAATACCCTTTGTAGTCCCCTCATGAACAACTCATTAGGCTTTCATTGGGCCCCCCAAGGTATGTCTTATCTTGCCATTCGGATCACCCCGACATTGAATAAATTATGGGATGCTAATCTTTCCCCTCTGTTAACCAGTATCCAAACAACACTTGATAGATGGAAGCTACTTAAACTTTCTTTTAATGGCAAAATTTCCGCCATTAAAATGTCAATAACTCCTAAAATATTATACCTATTTTCCAATATCCCTTTGATATTTCCCTCTAGTTTTCTTACCAAAATAGACAAAATTATCAGCAGCTTCATTTGGGAAGGCAAAATACCTAGATTTAGTCATAATAAACTTAGATCCCATTGGTCAAAAGGTGGCTTTGGCCTTCCTTGGTTCCAAGCCTACTTATGGGCTTTCCGTACATCTCAAACAATTAAATGGTTTAACAAACCCAACATCCAGTCTCCTTTATGGGTCAATATGGAAACATCCTTATGTCCTGGTAATGTGGTGACTTCTTTCCTTTATAACCCTTACCTCTTCTTTAAAGTCTCACCCTACCATAGCTGCTTCTATATTCTATTGGAAAATCATTCACAAGCATATTAAAATCTAACCCCAAACCTTAGCTTACACCCCATCTGGGTAACCACCATATATCTCTTGATAATCACCCCATTTTTGTCATACCTGGAAAATAAGGGTATTCTCTTTTGCAGGATATACTTGAACTCAAGTCATTAAAGTTAAAATCTTACAATGACCTCGTCAGGCATATGGAATCTTCCCCATCAGGATTTTGGAAATATCTACAGCTTAGTACGCATGCAACTCTTACCTCACACCCTTCTCTATCAATTCTCTGTATGAAAAGCACATCTCTAAATGAATAAAACAACATCCAATTTAAATAGCACTGTTTACAAAGATATTTGTGATATCCTTCCTGACTACTCTGTCAATGCTAAAACAGATGGAGTACTTTGCTACAATATAATATCACCAATGCACAATGGTCCAGATGTTGGCTCTCTGTCAAATCTTTTAATAATAAACGCAGTTCCCTCATTCAAACCAAGATCCTTCATTTGTGGTACAGAACTCCTGTTGTATTACAAAATGGGTTTATTGAACAATAACAATTGCTGGCGCTGCAGTTCCCCAATGGGGATTTATTGCATATCTTATGGCACTGTCCCTCATACAAAGATTTGGCACTGTACTCACAGATTGCAATGAAAGTGGTAGGTCAACCTTTACACTAGACCCTAAACATTGCATTCTTGGTATTTTTAATCACCGTTCTTATAAAATTTCATATTCGCATGAGCAGATGGTTAAATATACTCTTCCTTCAAGTTAAGCTATAATCCTCATGCATTGGAGATCCAACATAATCCCTACCCTTCCCGGTATCATTAACCAACTATTGCAATATGCCTCTCTGGACCGTATGACATATTTCTTGTCTGACCGACTCATGTTATATAAAAATTGTTGGCAGGGCTTTTTTAATTTTTTGGAATCAACTAAATCTTCCAACACCAATGTATGGACTTAACATATATGGATTTTCCCCTTTTACTGATACATCATTGTAGTCTCACTTTTTTCCCCTTTTTTTATAGTTTCCCTCTCTCTCTTCTTAACTTTCTTATATATCTTTTCTTTCCTATACTCTGTTCTCAATCATTCTTTATTACTCCACAACCCTTTTACGAATGTACGTTTTTCCCTTTTGCAGCATCATATATAATTATGTAACATTTAATATAAACCGTATCTAATCATACTATCCGCTTTAAGTTCACTACAAATGTCAAGTATATGCTAATTACATGACCTGTATTGTTTACTGTATTTTAAACCAAAAGCTCCTTGTGTTATTGTAGCAATGTTCTTATTATATGCTGCCTCAATTTCTTTAAAAAAAAATCCTCACATTGTACTGTACTGTAAGAGGTTTGTCTGTATATCTTATGAAAAATTAATAAAAAAGTTTAACTGCAAAAAAAAAAAAGAAAGCTTGAATTTTTCTTCAGAGAGGAGATTATTGATGAAGACAGACCTGATTTTGCAAATTGTGTGTACTCATTGTAATAGAATTTTGCAAACTCCAGCTGACAGCAAACATCAGTCAGTAATGTTGTTTCTTTCTAGAGCAACACAAAGGAACATCTTTGTTAATTAGATGCTCTTTTGCATTGAATTAAATTCCTTTTTGTTCTCTTTGATGCTTATTTGTCTTCCTCCACAGTACTGCTGCTGTAATGACATCATTCACTTTCCAGCCTTCCAAATCAAAGGCTTACACATCTGCTGTGCAGTTGTTTTTCTTAACAGAATTTCAGATCAGGCTGTCCAATTCAACATAATAGTAATATTATGTCAATTATGTAAGTTATATTTTTGTAAATGATAAACAATGACCTTGTAGACCAAGGCTAGTATTTAACAAACCAGGCATGTCTGCATTACATCACTGCTGACCTAATTCAATACATGTCTGCTCTTAAAATGTATTTGTGGGGCAGAGGATTTTTTTTTCTGAGGGAAGAATGTGAGAGAAGGAAATGTATTTGTACCATAGTGCACATGTGCAGGTGTTGTACCTAATATGGCATTCTAATTTCAAGCATTAGTAAAAATAATATATAGGTAATACTTATCAAGATAGATGGTTTAAAGAACAAACTTCTGTCTTTTTAATTTTTATTAGCATTATAACCAACAATGCTTCAGTCAGGCTTTTTTCATTTGTTTTTAGTGCCAAGGCTAGTAAAAAATGATTTCTACTTGTCCCTGGATCCCCAACCAGAAATAACTTCAGGCCAAAGCTTTATCATTTTTGGATGCTCACTGGCAGCATTTATTATATCATAGGCACAGTTATTCTTGTTGCATCCCAAATCATCATAATTTCAACAATCTGTATTTACAATTTAGGATATAACAGTTCCCTGTCACTTTCAGAACTTAACAGTCCTGTCTTCCTTCTTGCAGCTCTTCATCATGGTCTCTTCCTGTTCATCATGCTTCTCGGGGTCTGGACACTGCGATCCACCCCCCCCTTTTCACTCACCACAATCGGATACCATGTTACCTGGACCACTCCCCCCACCAGGTGTGGACACCGTGATCCACCCCCTAGCTCTATGTCCTTTCCCCCACCCCACTTACTTCCATGCCTGGGTTCCTTTGCCCCCAGCCCGTGGTACCTACCCTCCCCTCATCTGCCCCCTGTTTTTCCCTTGCTCCACACAACCCCTTCCTCTTATCTACCAACCCTCCAATGGGACTCCACCTAGTCCACTGGCCACCGGCCTCCCTCTGCAGCCCCACTAAGCTTGTACTGGGCCTCACCGAGGTCACCTCTTGCCCATGCCTCTTACTCCCTGTGCCTATTCCATTGTTATTCCTCCTCTGTTTCTTGCAGGAAGGGTTGGTGGGAATTTTACAACAAGAAAAGAGGGCAACCCCAGTGTTGCATGCCCTTAAATAGCCCCTACTGGCCTTTGTTTGCGACCCCCACTGGCCCCTCCTCCCGGCCAATGGCCAATGAGCTCCGATAGTTTGGTCATATGACCCAGCGATGAGGTCATGGCCACTCCCCTTCCTTCCTCCCCCCAAGCTCCATATTCCTGGCTGGGGCGCAGGACAAGTTGGCCTGCCCTATAGTGGCAAGCCTCATTTTCCTTGGATCCCCAACCAGAAATAACTTCAGGCTAAAGCTTTATCACTTTTTGATGCTCATTGGCAGCATTTATTATATCATAGGCACAGTTATTCTTGTTGCATCCCAAATTGTCATAATTTCAGCAATCTGTATTTACAATTTAGGACATAACAGTCCCCTGTCACTTTCAGAACATTACAGTCCTGTCTTCCTTCTTGCGGCTCTTCATCATGGTCTCTTCCTGTTCATCATACTTCTCGGGGTCCGGACACCATGATCTGGCCCCCCCCCTTTCACTCACCACCATCGGGTACCACGTTACCCTGGACCTCCCCACCAGGTGTGGACACATGATCCACCACCCAGCTCTATGACCCTTCCCCACCCCTTACTCCCATGCCTGGATTTCTTTGTCCCCAGCCCATGTACCTACCCACTCCCCCTCTATCTGATCCCCAATTTTTTCCCTTGCTCCCCACATCCCCTTCCTCTTATCTACCAACCCTCCAATGGGACTCCACCTAGTCCACTGGTCACCGGCCACCCTCTGCGGCCCCACTAGGCTCGTACTGGGCCTCCCCGAGGTCACCTCTTGCCCATGCCTCTTACTTCCTGTGCCTATTCCATTGTTATTCCTCCTCTGTTTCTTGCAGGGAAGGTGGATGGGAATTTTACAACAAGAAAAGAGGGCAACCCCAGTGTTGCAATCCCTTAAATAGCCCCTAGTGGCCTTTGTTTGGGACCCCCACTTGCCCCTCCCCCGGCCAATGGCCAATGAGCTCCAATAGCCTGGTCATATGACCCAGTGATGAGGTCATGGCCACTCCCCTTCCTCCCCCCCAAGCTCCATATCTCTGGCTGGGACCCAGGACGAGTTGGCCTGCCTTATAGTGACAAGCCTCATTGTCCCTGGATCCCCACACAGAAATAACTTCAGGCCAAAGCTTTATCACTTTTTGATGCTCATTGGCAGCATTTATTATTTCATAGGCACAGTTATTCTTATTACATCCCAAACCATCATAATTTCAACAATCTGTATTTACAATTTAGGACATAACAGCCCCCTGTCACTTTCAAAACATAACAGTGCTGTCTTCCTTCTTGCTGCTCTTCATCCTGGTGTCTTCCTGTACATCATGCTTCTCGGGTTCCGGACACCATGATCTGGCCCCCCCTTTTCACTCACCACCATCGGGTATCATGTTACCCGGACCACCCCCCCCACCTGGTGTGGACCCTGCGATCCAACCCCTAGCTCTATGTCCTTCTCCCTGTCCCCACTTACTCCCATGCCTGGGTTCCTTTGTCCCCAGCCTGTGGTACCTCCCCTCCCCTCTCTATCTGCCCCCCATTTTCCTTGTTCCCCAGCCCTTCACTGCCCCATCTCCGCTTGAGATGGAAGATGAACTCCCCCGCTACAGGCTGAACCTTTAGACCCTTTAGACCCTTCCTATTTATGTCCTCCACTAGCTCCCCAATAGGCTGGAGGAACAGACCCATGCCAAATTCAGTGAGATGGACACTGTCCAATCTGTACACTGTTTTCTGATCAAATGAAGTGTCCCTATGCTGTATATGGATCCCCCATCTCAATCACTGCCCTGACCACCTTCCTGTTCAGGTATTTCACACTACCTCCACCACCTGGGACCTTTTTGCTCCCCTCCATAGTCTCCAAGATGTAATCTTGGACCAAACAATTACCACCCTGGGCCACCAGTTTTTCACCTGTTCAAGGTCTGCTATAATGTCCTTCATCAAGGACCCCCAGGTCATTACCCCCATGTGGATGATAATACAGTCTGGACTGGCCCATCACACGTTCAGTTCCTCTAGCAACGCCATCTCGTAGACCCTTAGGGTGCTGGCTGCCCATGATCCTTCGTACAAAGCCCTGGCCTTCTCTCTCCAACCTACCAAAGCCAATCCAGGACCCTTGTCTGGGTGGACATGTCCTGTGGTGCCAGTTCTCAGAACCGCTCCATCTGAAACTGAGAAAGACGTCAGCTACCTCATTCCGGGCCCCTTCAATGTGCTTTACCCTAAAAGACAGGTTAAGCCACAGACCAAGTAAAATCATGCCCCTCAACACCCTTACTACCAACTAGGTCCTGCCACTTTGCCTATTGATCATGTCAACCACACCCTTGTTGTCACATCAAAATGATACAACGCCCTGCCATCTGTGTACCCCATACCTCCAAAGCTACCCATATCAGGAAAATCTCAAGGAACATGATGTCCCTCATCCATCCCCATTCCTGCCATTGGACCAGCCATGTATCCAAGATCCACTCACCCTGGAAGTAGGCCCCCATACCCAGCCCCCCAGCTGCATCCGTGTACAGCTCAAGGTCTGCATTCAAGGCCCATTCTTCCTGCCAAAATGTCACCCCATTGTAGGAGTCCAGGAATATCTCCCCCACCTGTAAATCCTCCTTCACCCTCTGCTGATGTCAACCCAGTGATGCGGTAGCTTTGCTTTTCCCGTGACCCTTCCCAACCTCCTAGTAAACGCCCTGCCTAGGCTTATGGCCTTGCAGGTAAAATTAATGTGCCCCAGTAGCTGTTGTACTTGTACCAGCAGCACCCTCCTCCTTCCCCCCACCAAAGCAATCAGGCCTTTGAACCTTGCTACCGTATCCCCTGGAAGGAGAAAGCACTCCCTTCCTGTGTCCACCTCAATCCCCAGAAATTTCAGCTTTGGCGCTGGGACCTCGGTTTTCCCAGCTGCCAACGGGATCCCTATGGCCCCGCACATATCCTGGAGGTCTGCCAGCATCTCCTGGGCCTCTGCCTGGCTGGCCCCTATCAAGAGAAAATCATCCAGGTAATGGACAACCCTCTTGTGCCTGTATCACACCCCAAACACCCATTGCACCCATGAGCTGAATGCCTCAAATGTTTTGCAGGCCATGGAGCATCCCATGGGCATTGCCTTGTTGAAGTACAACCTGCTCTTAAACTGAAAGCCAAGCAGATCTGAGTCTGCTGGTGATACAGGCAATAGCCAAAATGTGGATTCAATGTCCATCTTGGCCAACCATGCCCTTTCCGTCACCCAGGTCAACTCTACCACCTGATCTAGTGATGCATAATAGACTATGCTGAGAGCTTCCAGAATCTCTCCATTCACTGACCCTTCTCTTGGGTAAGACAGGTGGTGGATGAGCCGGAACTCGCCCGCCTGCTTCTTGGGCACCACCCCAGGATGACACCCAGAAACTCTTGCAGGGGGGGTTGGCCAGTGGCTCCTCCACCTGATCTGACTTCACCTCCTTCTGGATCTTTCACCGGACTATGTCCCCCTTGCCTTTCATGGACCCCAAGTTCTTTGCCCGCATCCCCACCTGTGCCCCCTGAAACCTATCGTAAAACCATCCCTAAAACCCCTTCTCAACAACTCTGCTCCACCCTGTCAGGGTAGTCCCTGGTCCAAAGCTCCATTACCACATGCTTGATGGGTATGCAGGCCAAGGCATATCCCCACCTCCTTGCCCCCTACTCCGTTCTAATTCCATCCATAAATGGATGCATATCCTCCCATCCTGGGGTCCCCGGCCCCTGCTGACTCACCCCTCCACCCCAAAATGGCTGCTTCTGGGTCTGGCCACTGGCTTGTCCCATCCTATCATTCCCCACCCTGCAATTTGTGGCCAGGTGCAATCCCCTGTACCGTGAGCAGATGTGCTTAAATTTGCAACTAGGCCAGTTACACGAGGCCCTTTTGAAAGCCCAACAGGCCTTGGTGCCTTGTGCAGCCCCCCTTGGGCCCCCTTCTTTACCTTTTCCATCCCCTGCCCGACAGCCGGCCCAGATAGCATTCCAAACCACAGCATGGCATGGGTGCAGTCCCACCTCAGGTCCCCTTTTACTGCCATCCACCTCCGGAAAGCCTTGTCGTATTTAAGCCAACTGAGCCCCAGCTTCGCCCGGTGCATGTCCTTGATGATTGCCGTATATGTCAGCAACAGGACTGCCAGATCTGGCTGCTTCTCCAGGACTAAAGTGCTATAGATCAGAGACCCCGCTTGCCATGTGTCAATGCTTTTCCCTTTGAACCTGGCTTTCTCCTCCTTGTGCCCCACCACTGCCAGTGCCACCACCATCTCCGACTTTCCCACCGATTCCTTCTGTTCATATCTTTTCACTGTTTCCTGGTCCACCGGTCCAAATATATCAACGTACTCCCCTTTCCATATTTTTTCCTTGATTGACACAGGCACATGATCGCCCAGGGTAAAACCTGGCAGGCCGTCGTACAACTTCCGTACCCCCCCGTCGTGCCTGTAACCACCTTGCCCCCTTTCCCCACTCCTTGATAGCCTGTAGGGCTTTCTCCATCTTTGACACCCCCCCATATCTCCCAACAACCCTTCAATGTACTCCTGTAAATCAGCCTTGTTGTTCATGTCCACCTCATCCTTACCCCCATCCGGTTGTGGCCTTGCCGGGGCTCAGTCCAGCTCAATCCTTGTCTTTGACACTGCCGGAGTGCTGGATCCCACTCTTTTTGGCCATTTTCCCCCTCTGCCAACCCTGGGCCGCTCATCCCGTTCTTTCTGTTTCCTCAGAGCCTCCTCCTCAGCCTCCCTCTTCTTTGCTGCTTCCATCAGTTTGGTTATCTGTGCCATCAACTTTGCAGCCTCCACTAGCATGGTTGCACTGGATGCCGGGACTCATTTTGGTGCTATGTCTTCTGCCTATACTGCATAACAAAACATATGTGAATACAGTCCTCACTACAGCCATTAGGCCCCCCCATTCAAGTCCCTCCACCCTGCAGGGCCCTCCTGACCAGATGGACTGTGGCCAGCCCACCCTGCAGCCAGACCCATGCCAGGGGCCCCTCTGGTGCTGAGAATAAAATGCCTGGTGCCGTAGAGCCCCAACCACTCATGAGAGGCACCACAGCACCCCTTGGTACCTGTCCAAGATGCTGGGCCTCCAGGAGGCCTACTTTATGGCCCATATTGGCCCCTCCAATTCTTTCCACCATTACATGCCCCGTGACACTCCTCTAACCCAATGGCAGCCTTACACATGGTTGGGCCCCTCTATCTGGTGGGCCTCCCCTGTACTCATGGCCCCATTCCTGGGCTACCTATGACCCTGAACCCACCCTCATTCTCCATCTTGGGCCCAGAAGACCCAGTCCTTGATGATTCCCTTCCAGCCATGCCAGGCATCCCTTCACCTGCCAGCCCCGAGAGTACCCCAGGTCCTCCCTGCAATGGCCGCACCGGACGCTGGGCACATACCCGCTCCCTTGGACCCTTCCTCCATGAATTCCACCAGAGGTGTTGAAATCTGCATCTGTATCTCAACAGCTCAATGTACCACTACCTAGGCCCACATCTCTGCCTTGGCCCCCCTGCGTGCCACCATCTCCCCTCTACACTGCTGCCCATCCTTGCGTACCCCTCCAGATCCTGCCCAACTAGTGAGGCACATCCTCTCCTTTATTACCATTTTTTATTCTATTTTCTTCTGCACCACAGGTGCCTCACAGCCCCTTGTGCAGCTCTTGTTTCTGTGGGTCTGCCCGTGCCACCAGATATGCTCCACACCCATGCCTCCCCTGACACCACGTGATGACCGAGCTTGCAGTGGGCCTTACTGGCCCTCCCTATACCCACGGCCTTCCTATTGGCCTTCTTGCTTGTCCTGCCACCCAGCCCACCTCAAGCCCTGCTGGAGCACTCCGGCGCATCCCCCCATCCTTTTAAATGGCATCCGTGACCACGCGGATGCCTCCACAGCCAGTAGGCCTCTCCAGTTCCTTTTCCCTCTTTCTCATGGTGCCTCTCATCCACTGCCTGCTCTCAGGCTCAGCCCTTTTTCCACTGAGGTGCATCCCCCCTTGCGACCCATGGTGTCCACACCATGCAGTACGGCTCCATTATACCATGTGCCCTTGCTGGTTCATGAGCCAGTCAGCCCTCTGTGGCACTCTTTCTACCATAGAAGTATCAACGCCCCACCATGAGGGGCTCTGGTGAAAAAATGGTTTGCTTCATTGCCGCTTGGCCTTCTGTGCTGTCCCTCTTGAGTTAGAGAGTGCAAAGTGGCCAACCGCTCCCTCGCATTGCAGTGAGTCTCCCCTGGCAGATCCATAGCCCAGTCCCACCCACCTGCTGAGGCCTTCTCATCTCTCCCCCTACAGCTCTCCCTGCCACACGGCTCACTGACTCTTGAGCCATCCTGCTTTCCCTTTCTCAATGAGAGTGACACAGCCCTTTTGTTTCTTCTTCAACCCACATCCAACCACTTTACTAACAAACTCCTAAACAAACCAGGCTTGGCCCGAATGCCTACTTCACCTTCCTATCTGGGCAAATACATCAAATATCTGTACATAGAACTCAGTTGCAACAGTAGGCCTGCTAGCCCATCCTGTCCGCACTTTCAGTGCCAAACAGCCCTGCTTGTCATGCCATACCCAGCTGGCCACAAACTGCTACATAGCATTCCAAAACAATATTAAACCTAGCAATTCTCAAATACTGGATGAACGTATATAATTCACCTTTCAAACACTGTTCAACCTCCTGCTCTTGGATTCCAAATCAACAAGCCATACAAACAGCCACAAGTTGTGCCTTACCTCAAAGCCAGTGAATGTGCTGTATATCCCAGAATTTTACAACAAGAAAAGAGGGCAACCCCAGTGTTGCATGCCCTTAAATAGCCCCAGTGGCCTTTGTTTGGGACCCCCACTGGCCCCTTCCCTGGCCAATAGCCAGCAAGTTCTGATAGTCTGGTCACATAACCCAGTGATGATGTCATGGCCCCTCCCCTTCTCTTCTCCCCCCAAGTTCCATATCCCTGGCTGGGGCCAAGGACAAGTTGGCCTGCTCTTTAGTGGCAAACCTCATTTTCCTTTTGCTAGTGAACAATGTAGATGAGCTGTGACAGTGCAAATACACAATAGACTGGCTTAAAGATAAACAGCTTTTCAAACAAAATCTGGTCAGAGCCACCACGGCTGCATAATGAAGTTAGTGAAGTTATGTGGAATTATTAAGGAAGTATGGAGAAACAACACAATGATTTGTAAGTAGTAAGATTTGTTTTAGTTTCTGTTTTAAGGAAGACATACACATTCTTAGGAAAATATATGGAGGTATACATTTTAATGGAAGGAATAGGAAGTTTACAAAAGAACCCCAGAGCAAATGCCACAAATATATGTGTTATCCTGGATGATTCTGGCCAGACAGCCACTCTTTAAAGAAAACACAGTTGCACATACCCCAATAATGCAAAACATCAAGGGAAACATGCAAATCCTCATGATGGTACAGAAGGTGGCAGTACATGAAAAAGTAATGACTGGCATATGTTCAGCCTTGGTGTTATTTACACAGTTGTTGTTTTTTTTTCCAGAGAAACAGGGTTTTTGTTCATGAGGTGATATAAGTTATATTTAAGCAATGTGTTGATGTCAGGAAGTCAGGTGTAATGATTATGGACTGTTAGAGAAAATGTGATGTTAACTTTCAGAGGGGGTCACTTTCGATAAGGGCAAGATAATTATGCTTGTGATAATGGGAATATTAGGAAAGTATAAGGTCTGTGCAGAAGTGGAATACAAATCTGCACAGTTTCATAAGTATATGCTCAGAGTGCAGGCAAATGTGATATGCAGGTCTGTTTTAGAAACAGGTAAAAATAGTGGTACATGCAATCGATAGAAAGATAGATGATTACATAGACATGTAGAGAGAGAGAGATAGACACACACAGACAGACAGGAAGACTAGAAATGGCAGTGAAGTATTGAAGTGACACAAACCCCACCCAACCCCACAGACATGGACAAGCATTGGGGTGTTCCTTTGGGTCATTGCCCAACTTGCTGGCTGTTTTGTCTGCACTGAACTGTGTCCAAGAAGAGCTGTGACTGTTTTTGCTTTGTGAACTGAAGCTCTGTGCAAATTCCCCTTTAAGGTGTGTCTGCAGTTTATTCTATGCCCTGGGACATTGGTGAACCTAACAGCTGAAGGAGGTGTGACTAGAAGTGTACGTCAGCATCAGAGAGGGAGCTGCACAGATCAAAAGGCTTGTGCCGACACAGGTGCACTACTTGCTGCCTGTTTTGTCTGCACTGAACTGTGTCCAATAAGAGCTATGACTGTTTTTGCTTTGTGAACTGAAGTGCTGTGCAAATTGCCCTTCAAGGTGTGTCTGCAGTTTATTCTATGCCCTGGGACATCGGTGAACCTAACGGCTGAAGGAGGTGCGATTAGAGGGGCATGTCAGCATCAGAGGAGGAGCTGCACAGATCAAAAGGCTCGCGCCAACACAGGTATGCTACTTGCTGCTTGTTTTGTCTGCACTGAACTGTGTTCAAGAAGAGCTGTGAATGTTTGTGCTTTGTGAACTGAAGCACTGTACAAGTTGTCCTCAAGGTGTGTCTGCAGTTTATTCTATGCCCCGGGACAGCGGTGAACCTAACAGCTGAAGGAAGTGTGACTAGAGGGGCACGTCACCATCAGAAGAGGAGCTGCACAGCTCAAAAGTCTCACGCCAACACAGAGAGAAAATTCAAAACTGTCTGCTTGGTAAATTGTTTAGTACTTGATGTATTAAAATCTTAAAAAGGTAGTTATAATATATTTAAGAAGTGTAAAAGATATGTGCATGTTTTGAAAAGAAAGTGTATATTGGGTAAATCAATACAAGTTTTTAAATCCTTGCTTCTGGTTCCAATGCAATTCGGAAAAGTCACAATCTACCAACCAAAACCAATTACTATTTGATAGATTCTGACCACCAGTATTGAAACCAGTGGTTGTCAGGTTTTTCTTTTTGATTTTTGCTTTTTGGGCAATTTACGTCTCTGTCTAAGGAAAGGAAAAAAGTTTTTATAAAGAGACAAAAAAGACCTCATTTTATTAGGCTAGGAAAACCAGTGTCTGAGTATAATTATTCTGTCTGTGTGGGATTTTGTCTGTCAATTGATTGACGTGTATCCTAAAGATATAATGGCAACTAGAAAGATAATGACCAGAAACCAGCTGAAATTAAATAAGGGCAAAAAAAAGGGGGGTATTGCAAATTATTTTATTTTGTCAAGTGAAGAGATAACTAAGAGACAAGTATCCATATCAGAGAGAACTGACTCTAATCCAGCACAAGCTGGTACAGAAAAATAAATTGAGTAACAATCTATTAACTCTTTATTGGCCCAAATTAAAAAACAAGAGGGGTAAATGATGGAAGCACTCAGAAAGAGGGTGACAATGAGGGAAAGAAATTAAATATAAAGTTACTGTTTGAATCCCCACAAGAGATTATATGTTCTAGTAATGCAGACATAGTGGAGAAACTTAGGCAGGAAGAACTACCACTTTATGTTAGGGATAAAAGAGAACCAACTGCTCAGAATCTAGCTTGTAAAGAAGCAATTAAAAATAAAGCTATCACAACTCCTCTCACTTTGGCACAGGGAGAGGGAATACATCAAAAGGAACATGGGTCTTTTCTGTTTGATTTTGAGAATTGTATTTCACCATACATACAGCATTTGAGTGTGGATCCTCCATCTGAGGCTCCTCTGGAAGTTTCACATTTATGGCAAACAATGGAGCAGGAGGGGGGAATATCTGAAGTAAGGACTGGAGCAAAAGAGGGGAAAGGGGGATGCCCTAATGTTGATAAATCACAACTACCTTCAGTTGTAGAATCCTTTATGAACCACAATTTAATTATAAGGGGACTAGCTGAAATTAAAAGGGAATTAGATCATACAAATGATCTGCTAAGGGAGGTGATGAAAAGGTTGCCCCAAGGTCAAGAACCAAGTAAGGGGGAGAAGAGAAAAAAGGAAGTGGAAAAAAGCAAACAAAAGAGAAAAGATGGGATTATTGAAAGAAAGAAATCAAGCAACTTATAGAAGAAATAGGGGGAAAAGAGCATAAGGAAGAAGAGAAGAGTCAGATGGACAAAAATAGGATCAGAAAGTCAAATTGCAATGATAATAAGTATAAAATAGATAGGAAAGGTCTGAACTGCAAAAATGTTCAAGAACTAGGACAGAAAGATGGACAGAATCTAGAGGAGATAGTAGGTGCTGAAAAAGGACAAAGGAGAGCAAGCCTTAGGGGAGAGGATGTGGAAAGTGTATAGAGTATTATAGATATAGGAGGAAAATAAACTGGGGCTTGGATAAAGGTGGGGAATAAACAATCCAAGTTGGATAAAAAAGAGAGGCTGATAAAACAGGGAAAATTATTACCCTCTGCTTTTGTCAAAGGAATGCTTAAGGTTAGGAAGAACTCCCTTCACATTAAAACTGACAGCATATAACCTCTGAAAAGGGGTTTGGGGAAATGCTATTGAATGAACAGATTTGCTAACAGTGTATAGATATTTAACAGGAGAGGAGAAAGGTTGGGTGTGTATCACACTTAAAAGACCAGAAATTAGGACAAAGCTTCTAAGTCCAAGGGAGGATTTCATGAAAATGCTTGTCAATTTGAATGATACAGTCGTAGGGTTAGGAAAACTAAAGACAAATGAAAAAGAAACCGAAGAATTAAAGAAAAAGGGAAAGCAAATAGGTTTGGAATCAGAGACCCAAAATGCCAAACAGATCCAACAAAGAATAATTGACTATCTACATCCTGTGGTTACTGTACACTCATTTGGCAGCAAAAGTGAAGGGGAGTTAGAGACCTATATCAGGGGTTAGAAGCATAGGGGTATTAAGATTAATACCAGTGTTATTTTAGAAACCAGCTCATTACTGGCTGTAATGACATCTTCTCCAATTCAAGATGTAAACTTTAAAAAATGGAATAAAGTTAGGAAGTATAGTGCTGAGTCAGAAGGAAGTTGGAATAGCACCATTCCCCCTAGAGTCATCATCATGAAAGAGAAATAGCTTAGATCAAGGTACTACTAAAAAAGGGAGATAAATATTCTGAGCTGGAATGCAGCTTGCTTAGATGGGAAATTAGAGGATGCCCAATGGGTTCAAGAGATACAGTAGTATCAGGTAACGATGTTACAGGAAACATGGTTAGAAAGAATAGACGCAAACATGTTGAACGGTTTTCTTGTACATTATATTCCTGCTATAAGATCAGCAAGGTATGGACATGCAAGAGGGGATTTAGTTACACTGATTTCTACAGAAGCCTTTAGAAACACAGAGAGGATTGAAGGAAACAATCAGCACAGTTTAGGATGTATACTGGGTAGTACGGGAAATCCTTCTCTGATCTGTTTAAATGTATATATTCCACCAAGAGTTAATAGAGACTTGGAAAAACAGATACTCCTAGAACTAATACAACTTGTTGAGGATGTAATGGGAAAATATGGTTCCAGTCCAATTTGTGTAATGGGTGAAGTCAATGCATGACTAGCCGACAAAGTGGAAATTTACTCAAATAAATGGGGGATATATGATTTATCAGTTCCATTTAGAGCTTCGAAGGATAAAAAATTGACCCCTAAAGGAAATAAATTGCTTAATTTGGCTGCAAACAATGGGAGGACTAAGGCTGATTATGATGGTAATTACACTTTTCCACAAAAAAATGGTGGTTCAGTCATTGACATTGCCCTTATGGATGTGTGGTCATTCAATAAAGTTAAAAGATTCATGGTTTTGGTAAGGTGGAAAAGTGACCAATTTCTAGTAGTCATAACCATGGCTATAAGATGGGCAGGGCAACAGTATGCCTTAAGGTAAAATTGAGATGATGCAAATAAGCATATGGTTGTGATGAATAAGAAATAAAATAAAGTGGGATCCAGTTAGCTCTATAAAAATAAACAAACTAGTATCCAATAATATTTAGATTAAAGAAAAGGTTAGACAAATAATGAATGTGGGAGTTTATAATGGAAATAAGGAATGGACACAAATATTGGTGGATATTTTTGAGATTATAGTAGATTCTTTAGGTAAAGTGGTTAGGGAGAGATAAATCCAAGGGACGGGGATACATTAAGGATGGTATGATAAAGAGTGTAGGAATTATAAAACATTAGTGATAAAAGCTGGAAGGTGCAGTAAAGGATATTCTAATGTAGGGTTAAGAGAAGCCTGTTTATGACTTAGGAAAGAATATAAAAGATTGTTAAAGAGAAAAAAGGACCCATTTAAAAACAGGTTGTGGATTAGTTTACAGGATGCTATTAGATATAAGGAATGTAAGAAGTTCTGGAACCTGGTAGCATATGGTACAGTTAATAGGAAATTAAATATGGACAGGATATTTATTCCACGGGTTTGGTATACTTACTATAGTAACCTATTTGGAAGTGAATTAAAGGGAAAAATGGAGGGAAATAAAGTAGACAGAGAAATAGAGCCCTGGGTAAATGTTACAGAAGAAGAGGTGATCTGGGCAATAAATGAGCAAAAAAACAACAAAGTGCCGGGGCCAGACGGTATACCAGCAGAAGTATTCAAAGCAAATCCAGAGTGTTGGGCAAGGATTTTGGCTCCAGTTTTTACACATATAAATAACAGCCTTCAAATGCCAAAAAGTTGGAATGAAGGCTTAATTGTCCCTTTATTTAAGAAAAGGGACAGAACAAACTCAGCCTGCTATAGACCTATTAAATTACTATGTGCCTCTATGAAGTTATACATGAGAATTATTTTGCAGATTTTAGAATCTTGGATTATAGAACAGAAGCTCCTATTCGTATATCAGGCTGGGTTCAGGAAAACTTATAGCACAGTTTACCATATATTTGTGTTGAATTATCTGAGCCAAAAATATGTAGAGCTCAAAAAGGAAAACTATATGTGGCTTTCCTTGATATTCATGCAGCTTTTGATAACATTAGAAGAGTGACCCTATGGGAAATATTAGAAGATCTTAACATGCATAGTGGATTACTGCTAATAATGAGAATGTTACATGCAGATACTTCAGTCAAGATTAGGGTAACAAGATCTGGATTTCTAACTGATAAAGTGCATATAAATAAGGTTGTAAAACAAGGTTGTTTGCTGGCCCCATTATTATTTGCTATATATATATAGATATTGAAACCCTGGTTAAAAAGCTAGAAAAGAGTGATACACACAGCCCACAGATTAATAATCAAGCAATATAAGTGTTACTGTATGCGGATGATATTGTTTTACTATCAAGAACACTGATTAGATTAATGAGGGCTCTAAATAGTACAGTTGAACATGTGGAATCCCTGCAATTAAAGTTAAATGTAACTAAGAGTAAAGTGATGATTATGGGGAAAAAGAAGGAAAAACCAAAAAAATGGATTGTTAGTAATTTTGAAATTGAACAAGTAACGTTTTACTTATTTAGGGGTAACATTTAGTTATAATGGAACCTAGAAAGATGACATGGATAAAGTTAACGGAGCAAGGATAGAGTCTGCAAAGGCTATACATAGATTTGAAAATTGCTTTGGGGGCAACTCCTTCACTGCAATGAAAAGGGTTTTTGAAGCTAAAATAAATAGCCAGATTCTATGCTGTAGTGACGTATGGGGCACACAAGCTAGTGCAAAGAATTTAGAGATGGTGCAAAGCATCTTTATTAGGCTTGTATTGGAATTACCTAGGGATACCCCAATGGTAATACTTAGATTGGAAACAGGGATGGCTAGCCTGTAACAACTGATATTTTGTAGAATATTGAATTATTGGGAAAAATAATACAAATGGAAAATATGAGATTGCCAGAGCAATGTTGGGAAGAAACTAAAAGAATGGGTCTTACATATTCTTGGTTTGGCCATCTTAATAATATGTTGAAACATCTTGGTATGGTGCCAATATGGCATCAAGAGCCAAAGGAACAAGTGACTAGATATGTAAAAGAAGCCAGGCAAAGAATAATGGATGTTAATTTCCAGAAAGACATGGACAAAATAGAGTTTTTGCCTAGTATAAGAGTTTATAAGAGAAAGAAAATATATGAGAAAATACAGTATTATTTGAAAGTGGTAGAAAATAAAAAAAAAGATAGGAATATAATCTGTTTGATGAGATTAGGTCTCATTAATAAACAGAGGGGGTGGAACAGTTTTTGGACTGGAACCAGGGATAATGAATTTTGTAAATGTGATATAAATGAAAACAGTTACCCATTTGTTGTTGTATTGCCCATTATTGGCTTTGGAAAGAAATAAATATATTTTACCCTTTATTAATGTTTATGATACAACAGAGGATAAATTAGGGGCACATTTGTATTCAGAAAAAACAAGTTATTTATTTTGCATTGGCTAAATTTGCACATAAGATGTTTTACATGCTGGATAAGTAGCATATATGGTTGTTATCTAGTAGTGATAATTGTATATTGAGGTTCATGTTTGTTTCTTAAAGATTTGTGTGTGATGAACCATTGGTTTTATACATATTTTTTGTACTAATAAAAATCTGAATCTGTGGTCTATGCAGAAGTGGAGTACAAATACGCACAGTTTCATAAGTATGTGCTCAGAGTGCAGGCAAATGTGATATGCAGGTTTATTTTAGAAACAGATAAAAATAGTGATACATGCAATTGATAGAAAGATAGATAATTACATGGACATATAGATAGAGAGAAGGACACAGACATACAGGAAGAATAGAAATGGCAGTGAAGTTCGTGTGAAAATTTAATAAATTTAAATAAAAAAAATGAAATGGCAGTGAAGTACTGAAGTGACACCAACGCCACTCCCATCCTGCAGACATGGACAGGCATTGGGGTGTGCCTTTGGGTCATTGCCCATAACGCAATCCAGAAAATATGGGTTCCCTCCCAGTATAGCATCTATCAGTTGGGGGCTGGTGGGTGGACAGTCATAATAGGTAAATGAAAAGAAATAGCCAGCCACGCCTAGTAAAAGTTCCAAAAACGGTTTCTTTTATTTTTCTTATTTTTCTTTCAGTAAGATCCTTGTAACCCAATGTTTCACCTTAATAGGCTTCTTCAGGGGAAGGATCTATTTGTAAACATATATAAAGTATTTTATTATATGATCATACATTCTAACATCATTTCTATTTGACATTTTTCCACAATTCTTTCATGTAATTTTAATTCATGCTGAAGTTTACACCTCCATATACCTTCTGGATACAACGTTAAACACCCAACACTAAGGAAACTCAGTATAGATTCTATTTTATTTAAAATCTTATTTGCCACTTTGTTTACATGTTTGTAAAACACACATACCTTGAATTAAAGGGACACTGTCAACCTGTTTTTCATCATATTATTTCTAGTTGAAACTCCACATTTTATGATTGCTTACCCTCTCTAAAATTCACTGATGTTGCTGTTAGTTTTGTCTGTCTCTTCATTTAGTAGAACTAAAATGCATGGCAATGTATATTTATAAACAACCTTGTTTTGTTTACAATCCTGGTTCTGTTCTTACTGCATATGTCCTGAGCATTAGAAACACACACAGACAGTGCAGTCACTCATAAGACAGTAGCCTCCTAATCTCCCAATGCATCTTGAGGAGCTAGACTGTTTTGTGGGTGTTCTCAAGTCCAGGAAAGATGCATTTGGAGTCGATAAAGAAATGTAAACAAACCTGTTTTGGTGTGATAACACCAATATGTTGGGCAGTCTGCTTTTTACTTTTTTAAAGAAAAAAAGAGCCAGAATCAAATGACCAGCTACATCAACAGTCTTTACAGAATTTTGGCAATCGTAAAATGTGTTTTTCAAACTAGGGACACTTAGAGACCTAAGGGGGTTGACAGTGTCCCTTTAAATAGATATAGTGGTACAGTCTTTTACAATCTTTCCTTATAGGCGATTGGACTTTATCCTATGTATTTAAATAGAATGTTCTATATTCAGCATTTAATTTTTATTTTGAGTATAAATTGGTGAAATAAACAGTCCTTAATGACCTTTGAGATTTTTCTCCTGTTTCACCACTGTTAGTGGTATAGGCTCTGTTTAAATAAACATTTCTTGTCTGGAATTCAATTCAGGAAGTGTTTTTATTGCATAAAATAAACATTCAGTGGTGCTACTATGGCAGAATGTATTCAACAATTATATGCTCCTAACCTTTCTTGAATTCTCAGAACTTGAAATTAAAAGTTACAGTTGCAACCATCTGTAATAAAGAAAGTGCAACACAATGATGTCAGTTTTAAACAATGCTTTTTATGAAAAGCGTGCAGCCATATTTTTTCTGAAGCAAGTTAGTAATTATGAAGCAGTACAGAGAATAGATATACCACGCTCTAACACATGTACAGATACAACTGCATGCAATAGATTGGTGTTGCCTTCATATTTTCAGGATTTACTGAATCTATTAAACAGATCATAAACAAACATTGGGATACACTAAAACCTACGGGCATCACTGACTTAATGCAAAAACCTATAATAGTGTCCAAAAGAGTTAACTCCATGAAAGACAGGTTGGTACACTCAGAACAAAAGAACAGAACTGTACAAACTGGACAACTACTATTGGGGCCTCTACTTCCGGGTATGCAACCATGTGGAAGGTGTTGCCACTGCAATAATACTTTCAAAAAACTGAATTTAAACACCCTAACAGTAATAAGACATACAAAATCAACAGCAACATCACCTGTGACACTGATCATGTCACTTACCTATTAACTTGCTCCTGTTCCAAACATTATGTAGGCATGAACACGAGATCTTTAAAAAAATGTATTTCTGAACTTAAGAGCAACATAAGACTAAGAAACCAAATGTCACCAGTGGCTATCCACTTCTCAGAAGCAGGTCACAATCCTTCATCTCTAAAATTCTGGAGAATTGAGCATGTGAATCCTCCAAATAGAGGAGGCAATTGGAACAAGGCAGTCAAAACCAGAAAAATGTACTGGATATACACACTAAATACAACTAGTGACAGATACGGCCTGAATGAGGAAGAAAATTGGGGTGCTACCTGGTACCTCTTTAACTTTAATAAAAACACTTCATGAATTGAATTCCAGACAAGAAAAGTTTATTTAAACAGAGCCTAATACCATTAACAGTGGTGAAACAGGAGAAAAAACTCAAACGTAAGTCAGGACTATTTATTTCACCAATTTATACTCAGAATAAGAATTAAATGCTGAATATAGAACTTTCTATTTAAATATATAGGATAAAGTCTGCCTACAAGGAAAGACTGTAAAAGACTGTAACACTATATCTATCTAATTTAAGGTATGTGTGTTTTACAAACATGTAAACAAAGTGGCAAATAAGATTTTAAATAAAATGGAATCTATACTGAGTTTCCTTAGTGTTGGGTGTTTAACGTTGTATCCAGAAGGTACAGTATATGGGGGTCATAAGACATTAAACTTCAGCCAGTGTAACTACTGCATAACTTTAATTTAATCTATTGTATGTACATAATGCTTTTATATAAAAGAACTCTGATCATATTAGACCAGAATAATGTAAAACATGAATCAGTGGCTATAGGCAACAAATTATAGTTTTTCACCTAGTGGCATGAATTAAAATTACATGAAAGAATTGTGGAAAAATGTCAAATAAAAATGATGTTAGAATGTATAATCATATAATAAAATACTTTATATATGTTTACAAATAGATCCTTCCCTTGAAGATGCCTATTAAGGTGAAATGTTGGGTTACAAGGATCTTACTGAATGAAAAAATAAGAAAAATGAAAGAAACAATTTTTGGAACTTTTACTAGGCGTGGCTGGATATTTCTTTTCATTTACCTATCATTGCCCATAACACTCATGCCATTTCACCTCACCCTACCCTGCAGACACAGACAAGAGTCGAAGTGTGCCTTGGGGTTTTCAGACTTTACATTCACCCCATTCCATAAGGAAATGCACTGAAATGGCTACAGTATAAGAGAATGGAGTGAACTTTAGGGCTGAAGAGTCAAAGGCACACCTCAATACCTGTGACTAGTTGCAGGGTGGGGATGGGGTGGAATGGCATGAGCATTACTGTTGACAATCCCAAGTCACACCCCTGATGCCTGCCAGTCCCTACAGAGGAGGGTGTTATGGTCAGAAACCCTAATGCCCTGGGCATTTACATAGAAACATAGAAACATAGAAACATAGAATTTGACTGCAGATAAGGACCGCTTGGCCCACCCAGTCTGCCCATTTCCCTACCTACTGGATAAGCTGCAGATCCTAGTTAACCAGCAGCCTACTTCTTTCTACCCCCACCCCCCAGAATTGCCTTATGACTATCCCATGCATGCTTGAATTCCACCACTGATTTTGACTCCACAACCTCCTCCGGAAGGCCATTCCATGCATCCACAACCCTCTCTGTGAAAAATACTTACTTAAATTACCTCTGAGCCGCCCCCCTATCTTCAAATTGTGCCTCCTTGTTCTTGCACACCTCTTTTTTTGAAAGATGCTACCCTCTTGGACTTTGTTGATTCCCTTGAGGTACTTGAAAGTTTCTATCATGTCCCCCTCTCCCTCCTTTCCTCGAGGCTATACATATTAAGCTCCTTAAGTCTCTCTTCATATGTCTTCCAGTGCAGACCCTGCACCATTTTAGTTGCCCTCCTCTGGACAGCTTCCATCCTGTCTATGTCTTTGCGGAGATTGGGTCTCGAGAACTGCACACAGTACTCCAGATGGGGTCTCACCAGCTGTCTGTACAGAGGGATAATAACTTCCTGTTTTCTACTGGTGATGCCTCTCCCTATGCATCCCAGTATCCCCCAGCCCTCCTTGCTGCCTTCTCACATTGCTTGCCCACCTTTAGGTCATCTGATATGACTACCCCCAGGTCCCTTTCCATTTTTGTTGTTGTTAGTATCTCACCCCCCATTGTGTACTCTTCCCCTGGGTTTTTGTTTCCCAGGTGCATTACTGCACTTCTTAGCATTGAATCTAAGCTGCCATACATTTGACCATTCCTCTAACCTTGCCAAGTCCTTCTCATCCTTTCCACCCAACCCTGTGATCAACTCTGTTGCAGATCTTAGTGTCATCTGCAAAGAGACATACTTTTCCTTCCAGTCCTTCTGCAATGTCGCTATAAAGACATTGAAGAGGACTGGTCCTATCTGAACCCTGCAGTACCCCACTAGTAACCCTCCTTTCTTCTGAGTGGACTCCATTTACTATTACTCTCTGTGTCCTATTCTCCAGCCAATTCTTTACCCAGGCTGTCATCTTGGGACCCACTCCCAGGCTGGCTAACTTATATTAATCTTTGTGTGGGACTGTGTCAAATGCCTTGCTAAAGTCTAGGTAGGCCATGTCCACAGCCCTCCCTGATCTACTACTTTGGTCACCCAGTCAAAGAAATCTATCCGATTCATCTGGCATGACCTTCCGCTGTGAATCCATGCTGCCTAGGGTCTTGTGCCCCTCTGGCCTCTAGATACTTGACAATTCTTTCCTTTAGAAGTGATTCCATCATTTTCCTATCACTGAGGTTAAACTAACAGGTCTATAGTTTCCTGCTTCTGCCTTGCTCCCACTTTTGTGAAGGGAATCACATCTGCCCTCCTCCAGTCCTCGGGTACCACCCCATCCTCCCATGATTTGTTAAAGAGGGTAGTCAGTGGTGTCACTAGTTCTTACTTAGTTCTTTTAGAATTCTGGGATGAATCCCATCAGGCCCCATTGCTTTGTCCACCTTCAGTTTTAAGAGTTCTTTCAGAACCCTTTCTTCTGTAAATGGGCTGGTATCAACTTCTGTATCCAGAGTGTTACTACTGTTTGTTTTATGTACCTCCTCTTCCTTTGTAAATACTGAGCAAAAATATTTGTTTAGTATCTCTGCCTTTCACATTCTCCTCTGCCCACCCTCCCTCCCTTTATTAAGCCTCACTATCCCTCCTTGGTCTTCCTTTGCTCCTGATGTACCTATAAAAGGTTTTATTCCTTCTTAACTGAGTTGGCTATCTTTTCCTCAGTTTGGGCCTTTGCTGTTCTGACTGCCTTCCCAGCCTCCTTTTGCTTTAACTGATACAGTTCTCTGTCCTGCTCCTGCTGTGATTCCTTGTACTTCCCTGAATGCTTTCTTTTTCTCTTGAACCTTCACTGCCTACTTCCTTTGAGAACCATAGTGGTTTCTTACATCGTCTTGTTTTGTTTATTTGCTTCACACAAAGGCTCATTACCTCTGTGATGGCAGTTTTATTATTCCCCATTGTTCTTCCACCCTCCTTCCCACCCATTTGCTAGTGCATTCCTTAGGCACTCACCCATTTTGGCAAAAGTCAGCCCTCCTAAAGTCCAGTATTTTGTCTTTTGTATGGCTTGACTCTATTGCTGTGTTTATTGTGAACCATACTGTTCGATGGTCGCTAGTTCCCAGATGGCTACCAACTCTACATCTGTGATCCTCTCTCCATCTCCATTTGAGAGTATCAAGTCTAATATTGCTCCTTCTCGAGTGGGCTCCAGTACTAGTTGTCTAAGGCATGCCCCTGTGGGCATCTAGAATAACTGCACTCTTGAAGTGGCAGCTGCAACTGCGCTCCAGTTAACATCTGGCATATTCAGATCACCCATCAGCAATATCTCCCTTTTCTGCCATTCTAAGTATACTTTCTATCATTTCCTTGTCCATTTCTTCCCCCTGAGAAGGGGTCTGCATACAACCCCTCTGCGGATTGTGGTGCCATTGCCTGTCTCCAAATTTCCCCACAGTGCTTCTTCTCCTCCCTGTTTACCCTTTTGTTCTGTTGCTTTTATTCCTTCCCTTATGTAAGAACTACTCCTCCCCTCTTTTACCCTCCCTGTCCCTCCTGTAGATAGTGTATCCTGGTATGTTTACGTCCCAGTCATGGTTTTGTGTGTACCATGTTTCTGTGACCACGATATCCAGATGTTCCTCCTCCATCAAGGCCACTAATTCAGGAAGCTTGTTACCTAGACTACGGGCATTGGTACTCATTGCTCTCCATTTTTGATGCCTTACCTTCTGTTGCAGCATCCCCACTGACCGTTCTACCTTGGTCTTTTCTCATTTAGTACCCTGTTTTGTAGGGAGAGGCTGGGATTTTTCTGCTGCTTGTCAGTGCCTCCCCATTGACTAGTTTAAAAGCTTACCAATGAAGCATTTAAACCGATTGCTCAAAAGACTTGTTCCCTTCCTGGATAGATGCAGACCATCCTGCCAGTATAGGCTGGTGTCCCTCCAGGTGGAACCCCAGTCCCCAATGAAGCCAAAACCCTGTGCTCCGCACCATTTTTTCAACCATTCATTAAACTGCATGGTGCAATTACCCTCCCTTCCCCATGCCTTTGACAGGCAGCACCTCTGAGAAGGATACTGTGTTTGCTACTTGTCTTAGGCCCCTCCCAACTCTGCAATGTCCTCCTGCACTGCTCTAACCTCATGATGAGCCAAGTCATTTGTCCCTAGGTGGACAATACGTCCAACTCAGAATCCCTTGCAGCTGTTGTTGTGATCCTGAGGATGCGCTTCCTGTCCCTCAAGCCATGGCACCAGGCAGGCACCTTACTTCAGATTTCCCAGCTCCTCCCAGTTCTATCCCCTAATAATTGAGTCCCCCACCAGGAGCTGCTTCCTTTCCTTGTGGTGTCCTCTGCCTCCTTCCTGTGGGCCTCCCTTGTGACAGTTGTCCTCAGCCTCCTTAGTCTCCTCTGTGGGTGTATCTATAGGGGAGCTATGCTCCCCCAGAATGGCGTATGGATTGTGGTGTGTAACATCTGACTGGGTGTGCCTCTGTTTCACCATCCTCATCCTCCCTGAGCCCACTGTGGTCCAACTGCTGTGCTTTCTTTGCAACCTCTGAGGTAGTGGTGGTGGTTCTGGTGCTCCCTGGATGGGGAGGTTCCTTCCTACTGTCCATTGTGGCCTGGGGAAGGTCCCATACTACTGTCCAGTGTGGCCTGAGAGCGGGCAACTTCTCCCTCAGGGCAGACAGTTGTCTGCAAATAGGGCAGCATCTCAGCCTCCAGAAAGACTCCCAGAAGACTGCTGCCCCACAGCCATTACATTGCACTACTCCCCACATTTTTTTTTTGTGTGATTGGTTTGTAATGTAGAAATATATATTTATATTATACAATGTTTATGCTTATATTGTCAGTGCAGTGTGCTAGAGAGGATATGACAGTGACATGCACCTTACACTCTTGAGAAATGATGTCAGAACCCCAGGTATAAAGGAACTATTTCCAGGGGTGGTGGGGTGAGGGTGGGAAGGGTTGGGCCTAAACTGTGCCCTCGCAAGCAATCAGCTAGAAGCTCTGACCCACTGCTGCAATGAGTGCCTTCCTGTCAGGAAGATGCCCTACACACAATTTGATGAAAATACCCTGCTAATCAATCAAAGAAAAATTCACACATCCAAGTCAGACACAGAAACCTTCCCAGCCCAAAACAGGCCTGGTGGTTTGTGCTCTGAGAGCTGTCCGCCCCAAAATAAGTCAGCTGTGCTTTAAACTCTTCCTGCACTGAAAATCTTAAGAATTGTAACAAACAAACGTAAACCTTAATCCACCACCCTCTGTTGCTTGAAAGACCGTCTTTTCCTGTTTCACACTGCAGGTTTTTCTGTGACCACTCCTTAACCCCAGTAACTCTGTTTAAAAAGAGTTTAACTATCACATTTCTTGGTATTGTCACTAAAAGTTTTCAGCATGGGCTTTTGGTGACCCCACTGCATGAACAGTGACACTATCAGTTCATTAGCTGAAAGGTGATTTTGCACAGTAACTGTGCCATTGGCACCACAGGTGCAAAAACACATTTTGAACAGGATGTAAAAAATGACAGCTGTACATTTCTTGCTTTAGTAACTGCTCAGCCCATCTGTTGCATGACCTACTTATTAACATTTTACATTTGCTATGCAATGCACTACTACTGCTATGGCTATATGGCTGAGAGGGACCTGGGGTGGTGGTGTATGTCAAGATGAACAACTCTGAGACTTGTAGGAGGCAGCAGCCAAGGCCAACATGATGCTTGGCTTCATCACTAGGGAAATCACTCCAGAAGGAGAAAAGTGATACTCCCTCTGTATAACTGCTTGGTGAGACCGCACCTCGAGTACTGCATGCAGTTTTGGAGGCCACACTTAAAGAGGGACATTGAACTCCTGGAGAAGGTCCAGAGGAGGGCAACCAAAATGATCTGGGGCTTGGGGGAAAGGACCTATGGTGAGAGGCTTGAAGAGCTAAATATGTACACATTGGAAGAGGGAAGGGACAGGGGAGACATGATAGAGGTCTTCAAGCACATTAAGGGGTATATAGGGGAGGCACAGTCATGGTGCTCCAAAGGAAGGGGGGCAACTAGAGGGCATGGGTGGAAGCTGGAGGGGGGAAGACTCAGGGAAGAAAGGAGGAGGTGTTACTTCAATCAATCAATCAATCAATCAATCAATCAAGTCTTTATTTAACCAGGCGTTCATCGTTAAGCAGAAGCCCATTTGCAAGATGGACCTGGGTGGAGCATGAACAATTGTATATACAGGTCAACACAGGTATTTACAAAGCAATACAGATAATACCTTTTACAGAAAGGAAAAAAAGAAATTCATATATACATAGAATTATACAGACATTGTACAGATAGCAGGGTATCTACATACACAGAAGTGTCTATAGAAAGTTATAAGGCCAGTTATATAAGGTTGCAGGAGGAAGAAAAAAGAAAAAAAAAATTACACTAGGCAGAGGCGGAGGTAGGAGAGAATGGAGGGAGGTAGGGAGAGAAAGGCTAGGAGGGCACAGTGCACAGAGCAGAGCTGGGAAAACAGGATGACGAGATGGTGGATGGAGGAAAGGAGTATATGTGGACCCTGGGATTGTATGCTATAAAGTACAGGGCAGGGAGGTTGTCACAACCCAGGAGTAATGAGATCCTATCCGATGTAGGAAAAATTAGGGGAAGGTCGGGCGTAGAGTTAATAAGTCAGGGGGATATGAAAGATAGGACATTTAGGCTTGAGAAGAGCAAGCTGGGGGGTCAGTGCTTAAAGTTGGGTCTAGGCAGGGCTGTATACCCATGCAGGCACTGGTACTGGATCTGAGTGGATGAAGCAGTTACATGCTTCTCTGATGGTACAGAAATATAGCATCTTGAAGGCATTTAAACCAATTAGAGTGCTTAATTTGAGGGGTTTTTTGCAGATCGTTCCATAGGGTAGGTAGCACAAAGTTTATGGCTGCCCTGAAAAAACAGGATTTTGCTTTGGGTACTTTAAGTGTTATAACTGAGTAACTTCTTAGCGTGTATTTCCAGATTACACTCAGGGGAAGACAACAGGACATATAGTAAGGCAGCTTATTAGAGATGGCTCTATAGGACCAGAGAGCAGCATTTCTGTGGTGCCTGAACTTTAGTGACATCCACCCCACTGTTGCATATAGGGTACAGTGATGTGTGGTGAAGGGAAGTCCCGTTATAAACCTCAGTGCTCAATGGTAGAGCGTGTCCAGCTTTGTCATTTAAGAGTTGGGGCATTGGCTGTACAGGAAATCAGCGTAGTCAACCAATGATAGGAAAATGGATTGGACCAGTTGTTGCTTGACATCTCTGGTGAAGAATTGGTTGATTCTAGAAAACAAGCCAAGCCTTTGCCGAAGTTGTTTTAGCAAGTCCTCAATATGTTCAGTGAAGGAGAGTCTCTGGTCTATCCAGACTCCCAGATACTTGAATTTTGTAACAAATTATAGTTTTTCACCTAGAATTGTGGTAATTTGGGGAATTGTCCCACTTGACACAGGGTTAGCTGTACGGATGAATGGAGAGAGGACCATAGCTTCAGTTTTTTTGGCATTGAGGAGTAGTTTTTTTTGGAGAAGCTGGCTTTGCAAAAGGTTGAATTCTGACTGTAGATCATTGCAGGCAGCTTCAGGTGTTGGGCGACTCACATAGAGAACTGTATCATCTGCAAACAGATGGATGTTGGCTTCTTTTATACAGTGGTCAATGTTATTAATGTAGATTGCAAATAGTAAGGACCCTAGTACAGATCCTTAGGGTACCTCCTTTGAAGAGGTTTTTAAGGGAGACAGGCCTCCTTCAGCTTTAACTTGTTGAAGGTGCCCTGTAAGATAGTCAGTGAACCAGTACAGAGAGGAGGGGTCCACACCTATGGTTTGAAGGGAGGAGAGGAGAGGAGCAGACTATGGTTGATGGTGTTGAAAGCCTTGCTTAGATCAAGGAAAACAGCACAAATAAAGTTTTGCTCTCAAGATTACTCTGCCAGTCATTGGTTACTTTGGCGAGGGCTGAGATAGTGCTGTGTTTAGCTCTGAATCCAGACTACATAGGGTTTAGCAGTTCCCTGGATTCAAGGTGAGTCCTCAGCTGTACATTTACAGTTTTCTCCAGGAGCTTGGACAGGACCGGAAGGAGAGAAATTGGCCTGTAGTTATTAAGATCACCGGGGTCACCTGGTTTGAACAGTGGTATGACATGCACTGTCTTCCATATAGGTGGTAAGATGCCCTGAGACAGGGATAAGTTAAAAAGGTGCGTGACGGGTATTGCTAGGACGTGGTAGGCAATTTTTAGGAAGTAAGGGTCAAGGATGTCGGACCCAGCACTTTTTCTAATATCCAACTGTAGCAAGAGGTCCTCTACCTCTTTCAGTGAGACAGGTTGAAGCGTGAAAGGCGAAGAAGCTATCAGTATTTCAGGCAGGTGGCTGGCAGTCTGGGAGCAAAGTATGTTTGCAGGGGAGTTATCAAATGCCATGCCTGCAGTAGCAAAGTGGTTATTAAATGCGTCAAGTATATCCATCTTTTCGGTTATAGTTGAGCTGTCAGAGGTCATCTTGGTCGGGAGTGAGTTTCCTGGGGAGTGGCCTAGCAGACCGTTAATTGTGTTCCAGAGCTTGATTGGGCTCTTTGTGGCAGAGTCGAGTTCGGATTTGAAGAAGATAGCCTTCGATTCTCTGATTGTTTTAGTACATAAATTTCGTAGTCTCCTGAACTGATTCCAATCCTTGGCAGTGTTCAGTCTGCATGCTTTTTTCCAGAGCTTATCTCTTTCTAGGAGCAAAGACTTGATCTGAGGGGTGAACCATTTACAGGTTTTGGCCCTAGTTCGAACTTTAGTCAAGGGAGCATACTTATTAAGGGCCCTTGATAGAATGTCGTGGAAGATATTGTAAGCTGACGTAACCATTTTGGCCAGGTAGAAATCTTGCCACTGAAGGGAGTACTTAAGCTCATTTAGATAGGCAGGTTCATTGAAGTTGCCTGTGAATCTCTTCATAGAGAACTTGATAATGGGTGATGAGTTGTTGGTAGATCTTACTCCTGCAATAAAACAACGGTCACTGGCCTCTGAGAAGAAGACATCAGCATGGGAGAAGAGATGAGGTTTGCTCACCATTAGCACTTCCAAAAGGGTGCTTTTACTGGGGTTCTTCATGTTTGGGCACATTGGTTCAGTAATAAGTTGTGTCAGCCCATGTGCATCACAGAAGGATAGAAGTGGGGCTGCTGCCTTAGAGAGCCAGTCAACGTTGAGGTTTCCTAAGATAATAGTTTCTGGCAGCCCCTGTCCCAACTTGTCACTTAGATATGACACAAGCTGTAGGCCAGCAGACAGTGGTCTGTAGCATCCTACTACGCAGAGTGCAGTAGTCTGTGTAATTTCCACTTTGAGAATTAGGCATTCAAATTCTCTGGCGACAGATGCCGAGGATAAGCAGAAGGCAGAGAATTTGTCTTTAACATAGATGGCTACCCCTCCTCCTCTAGTATGCTTATCAGCTCTGAACAAGGCATAGTTGGGAATGTTTACTTCTCTATCAGTAGTGCTGGGTCTAAGCTAAGTTTCAGAAATCTCAAGTGTAACAGGAGAGGTGTGATTTACCCAGGCTTGGATTAAGGTGATCTTTTTAAGGAGACTACATGCGTTAATATGCAGGAAGCTTATTCCTTTTAAATTTGCTAGTTCTGCTGGAGAAGTAATAGCTTCTGGGGGGCCAAGGTTAAATTCTACTTTGCCTGAACACAGCAGGAGGATAAGCAGGATTTTTCAAAGTGCGCCAATTGTAAGCTTATAATTCCTGCCTTTTTCTGGTCTAGTAGATCTGATGTTTTTAGGGACTGGAATGTAGCCACCGTAGGAGAGGTGACCTGTTGTAGTGAGAACTAATACCCTAACCGCAATAGGTGGAGAGGAGATAGAAGTCTGCGTGGTGGGAGGCGGGCCTTGTGGTGGGGGAGTCTTATGAGTACTACTGGAATGTGTAGGCCAAGAGCAGGGTTCAAGGTATTGGTGCTTGGAATCATGGAGGCAATTAAAGGATAAGTTGCCATGTGGTATACAGCACAAGGTGCAGTTGTAGGCCATGCATTATGGTAGTTCAGGTGTTCAATGCTGGCCAGCTGGTACCAGCAGAAGAAGGGGCAGTATAAGGAGCCATATAGGACCCGACATGATGGTACTTCGAGAAAAAGGAACCACTAGATTAGCCCAGTGCCCAGAGAGGTTGCTGGATTAATGAAGTTTATCAGTAGCTTGCAGATCCAGGTCAACTCGAATCTGAGAGCATTAAAGAATATTTAATGATGAAGGCAGCACCAGGGAGAACCTATTCATTTTAGTAAGGCATGTTCCTGTGAATTGGACCTCAGAGGTTGGACAGAGAAGAGGGGGATCATGAGCTAAGTCTCTATTGGAGGGGCGCTGCGCCAGGGGATGTGGTATTGTATTTGGCGGGAGCTAGTGTATTTAATAATCAGTGGAGGTGGGGGGTGGGCTAAAAAGTTGTGGCAGTTGCTGTACCTTGTAGGGCATTGAGCCTGTGTCTGTAGTCTCGAGCATCGGCTAGGGAGGCACTGACCCCCCAGTAGCTGGGAATCCCGCGGCTTGGAAGCTGGGAGCCTGGGTGGAGGTTCCTCAGCTGAAGGAGAGAAGGAGAGCGAGGATTAATAATGGGGATTCAAACAAAGTGGCAGACAGATCAGTGGGGAGTCCAAGATTTGCAGAACAAAAGGACGTGTATTGCTTTAGGGCCCAAAAGTCTGGGGCCAGTGCACGTATGCTGAAAAAGGGTTGTAAACACAGGTTTTCCTTCCCAAAAGCACAGTTCAAGTCCTCACGATTACAGTCTGGATTGACACTTAAGCATTTTTAACATTTGACCCAACATAAACATTTAGGCCCAGATATTCAAACTGCTCCCAAAATGTGCGCAACAGCAGGAGCAAGCACAATGCAATTGCGCATATGCACAACAGACGCGATATTCAAACATGGAGCAAAACAAATTGCACAAGCAGCCAACGTCTGAATATCGCACAAACTGTGCCATAGCGCAACCAGGAAGGGGAAGCTGAGCAGAAAGGTTGCGCCATAGCGCAACAAGGCCAGCCCAGCTGAGCAGTCCAGAGGTGCCATAGCGCAAGCAGACCCCCCCAGCAGAGCAATGGAACTGCACAACCAGGGAGCAGGCTGGGGCCCACCACCAGCCATGCCACACATGGGCAGAAACACACTGCAGAACCAACAAGACACCTGCACACCAAGCACAGCATCACTGGGGTGGGACGGATGATCTACTGGCCCATGGGGACAAGCCAACAAAGCACAGCAGGGCCATGGCGTCCCAGCACAACCACTGGCAGGCTGAGACTGCCACACACAGGGGGTTGACAACCACAGTGCACATCAGCCCCCCATAAGCACAGCACACCCTGCACCGTGACCCCAAGACACCACCCATGTGCAGTGACTGGCACTGCAGGAAACACCATGCATCCCCCCGGCACACGTCAACCTCGTGTAGCAGAGAACCATACAAGCCAGACCCACTCTGTGAACCCAGCAGTGGGTGGCAGTAGATGGCAAGACCAACAGAAAGTCACTGCCACACTGGAGACACCTTCCCATGCACACACACGTACACACACACACACACACACACACACACACACACACACACACACACACATACCCAGGACCATACCACCCCAGATGGCATGCACACCACTGCAACTGAGCAACCATAGCCAGCTGCAAATCAGAGACCAACACAGTATTCATATCAAAATATATATATATATTAGAAAATGTAAAGTACAAATGAACAACAACAGAACTATTTACAAGAGGGGTAGGGGTACAAGGTAGGGGTGGCAAAGGTAAGGATGAACAACTTGGAGAGGGAAGGCAGGTGGGAGGGATGGGTGAAGTGGGAAGGGAAGCCGCCTAAGAGCCTAGCAGGCTGGTCCTCTGCTGCCTGGTGCCATCATGCCTGGCTGTGCCTCCTCCGTAGGGCTATGGCGCTGTATATCCTGGAGGATGGTCTGTTTTCCATGGACACCCGGTCAGCTGTTGTAGCACCACTCAATTCTTCGGAGCACAATGAGGCCTAGGAAAAGGGAACATAGTCAATGGCTGTGACCGACTACAACCCCGAACGCCACCCAACCTGCAAGCCATATAGCCCAATGTCCCGCACCTGTGATGGTATGCACCCACCCACAGTGACCATGCACATAGCAAGTCAACCAGGCAGCACCAGCTATGTGCACCACTGCACACACACGCCCATGTCCATCACACAGCACAAACAAGGCTGTCAAGTGGCGTGGCAATGTGGTGCAATGCCAGTTCCACAGCCATGTGCCCAGTGCATGCATGGACCACCAGTGATGCACACACAGACGTGCAGTGACACTGGACAGTGATGAATGTCACCTGTGTCGGCATGGTTGTGTTGTGCATGGCTGGTGATCATGCCCACCTCCAGCATGCAATAGCATCCATGATGTAATGATACTCACACTCCATGAGCAGCTGTGGCTGCTGCTGCTGCTACAGTGGCCCACCCTCGCAGCTCCACCACCGCCACGGGGCCCTGCCACGCACTCCTCATCCCATGCCTGCATCTCTCTGCCCGGCCTGTGGAGACAAATGTTGAGAAAAACATCAGTGTGACTCCAAGCAGACTGCCCCCTGCCCCAGTGAGAGTGCCTGCCCACACAGCCAGACCCATGCATCTCACACCTGCACACACTGACACAGCCAGCCATGTCAGAGCCATCACCCATGCACAGCCACCAAAACACACTCACACTCCTACGGAGAATACAGGAGCATAGATGGTACACCCACCTGGCTTAGGCACAACGCCCCTCCTGGCACGTGACCGTAGCCTCTCATGCAACTCCGGCTCCCTCCTGCGGAGGTCACTGTACCTGTGCCGGCACTGCTCGACAGACCGGCGCCGCCCAGTGACCCCCACCAGGTCATTGGCCACGTGCAGCCAGACCTGGGTTCAAGCCATGGTGAGGGGCTCCTCCCCATACAGTGCCCCATAGTGGGGCTCTACCAGGGCCACCAGGTTGGCCACCTCCACCGGGCTCCACTGGAGTGCCCTCCTGCGTGCCATTTTCCAATTTTACAGCAGGCAATATGGCGCCCGCGGCGCCAGCAACCCACGTGGAAATGTTGCGCTAATAGACCACCATAGGTTCCAACCGCTGTTACAGTATAGCGCCCGTCCATCCATAGCGCTGTCACCAGACAGTGCAATAGGAGCCATACATATGGCAGCGAACAGCCAGGGGCAAAAGTCGGACACCAGGTCAGGGGTCATGACACAAGGCCATGCACAAGCGCCATCTGATGTCTCGCATCCTGCAACCGACCACCTGCGTGCCAGTGCCACAGTGGACTATTGTGCAGTACCCACAGAGCCAATATAGTGCCCAGTGCTGTAGCCACTGGCACAATAGTTGTGCTAGCCTGAATTCCCGATCGCACAGCACGTCATCAGCATGGCAGACGCCTGCGTAAGCTACCTGGGCATGTGCAATGCAGTGTACCACACAGTCACAGATCTGTGCTATTGGCTCAGCCGGCTCAACCGTATTGCAAAAAGTGCAATGGCGTGATATTCAGCCGACATATGCAAATCATCCGATCAGCCATTCAAAGGTGCAGTGGCGCGATTTGCATCTCATTACAGTTGCTCCACTCCTAATTTGCATGCATTGCGCTATAAAAGTGCGACAGTGGGACAAGCTGGCCAGATCGATCCGGTTTACTGCAGGTGAGAGGTGAGTTGCATGCTGTGGGATGTTCTGGACAATGGGCATGGGATAACGCTGTAGACTGCACAGTGACAGGTGTCCACTTCCACCCATACAGAACGCCATGACCGAGCAGAGCCAAGGTGAGGGTGAGGATGGTGGGCGAAGGAGGAGAAGGAGGCCCAACTTCACCACGGCAGAGACTGAGGCCCTCTTCCAGGCCTACCTGGAGGAGGAGGCACTACTGAGTGGATGGCGGGGCACCCCCTCAGGCCGATGCAGCTGCATGGGAAGGGGTAGCCCGGGCAGTGAACCTGCACGGAAGCCACCAGCGCTCAATGCAGGAATGCAAAAAGAAGATTGGGACAGACCGCAGGAGGGTGAAGGAGAAGGTGGCAGCCCTCAGGGCGGCACGTGCCGGCACTGGCGGGGGCCAGCCAGCGGTGGTGGAGCTGATCCCGGCTGAGGACCGACTGGCTGCATCAATGCAGTGCAGTGCTATTGAGCGTACCAGGAGGTGGATTCCAGACAGGTGGAAGCCCATCACTGCGGTATGACATGGTGGTGGTGTTGGGGGAAGGTTGTTCACGTGCACTCACATGTCCTCTTTCTGTTACAGATCCTGTTCTGCTTCAGAGGACGGTGGTGGTGGGTCCAGGCAGTGAGGATGACCTGCTGGACATGGAGGAGGGTCCATCCACCTCTGTCACCAGCCAGCATGCACTGCACCAGCATGCACGCTGTGCTGCCAACTCTGGTGTCAGTGAGTCAGGTGTGGGGTGCACAGCCTGTGTATCAGCAGTCTGGCATGCAAGCATGCCAGCACGCTGTGACTGTGGCTGTAGCACGTACCTGCACCATTGATGATGCAAGGACTGCAATGGGCAGTGAAATGTGTGTGTCCCATGTTGGACACACAGCAGGCCAGCACGTGCCCCTGGGCCTTGCTGGTTCCAACTTGTGTGTCAGCATGTCAGCACAGTCCCAGGCTGTGCCTGTCAGCACCGGTGGGGCAGCACTGGTGGCTGTGCAGGTGTCTGGCACTGTTGCAGCCACAGCGGTGGAACGAGTGGTCCCTGGGGCACAGCGGTTGGAGGGGCAGCAGCAGCAGTCACCCACCAGGTCTGGGGGTACAGTGTCCAGCGGTGGCACATGCCTGCCGCCCTTTGATATACCCATTCCTGGTCCTGGCAAACAGCGCCCACCCTCAAGGGGTGTTGTGCATCAGGACCTTCCACACCCTGGGGGACAGGATGCCGTTGGGGCAGAGTACCCATTGGATGAGCACACCCGCCTGTTGCGGGAATCAGTACAGCAGCAAAGGCGGGTTGCAACGTCTGTGGATGCACTGTGTGCGGCTGTGGAGCGGCACAGCAGGGAGTGTGCTCTGGACCGTGCAGAGATGGTCCATATGCGGATGGATGTGACCACCGCCATTGACAGGCAGACCCAGGCATTGGTCGCTGTCGTGGCTGCATTGGGCACACACGCAGGTGCTCCTGTACCGCGCACCCCACACAGCACGCTCTCCACTCCCTGTTCCCGGCGTCATGTGACACCAGGCCTGACGATGCCGGGTTCTGCTGTGGGCATCCCAAGCACCCCTGGTGCAGGTATGTTTGGCATCCTACAGACAGTGCGGACAAGGTCGCGATCACGCAGTGGGACCCCTGGTGGTCCATCGGTGCCACCCCATGTGGCCCCTGCTCAGCCTGCCAGTGCAGTTGGGTTGTGGCGGGGCCACCCATGCATCCACGGTGGCCGTGGAATGGTGCAACATGACTGACCTGTCTCCTAGTGTGGGCCATGTCTGCTGCTGCCCTGTGTGCACTGTGCATCATGGTGGGCAGTGCACTGGTGGGTGCCCTGCCCATCACGCCGACATACGGACCACCTGAACACCATCCCGACTGCTGTCCACAGGTGCATGTGCATGATGATGCCTGCACTGTACTGTACACCAAGGTGCAAGGGTGCCCAGCATCTGACACACGTGCTTGGACAGTACAGGTGGTGGGTGTGGTCTGTGGATCTGTGTGTTTGCCATGTCTGTTCCTGCTCTGCTGTGCACCTGCCCATGTACGCTTTGTGCCTGGTGTGTTTGTGTGTGTGTGTGTGTGTCCATATGACTGTTCGCCCCTCCCTGATGGTGTGTTTGTGTGCCTGGTCCCTTCCACCCCCCTTGCCGTCATGCACCCCTGGTGTGTTACTCTGTGTGCCTGTGGGTTGCGCCAGGACAGTGTTGTTTGCACAGGCCCTTGACTTACCTGTGTTGTGCATAATGCTCCTCCGTGATGGTGTCCCGGTGCAGCTGGGCCTGCCGGATCAGTCGGGGGTCCTGCCGTCCAAGGGGGGGGCTGCTCATCACCATCAACACTGGTGCCGCTGGCATCCCCATCGCTGTCCCCCTCTTCAACCTGTACGGCTATCCCACAGTCATTGGCCATGTTGTGCAGGATACAACAGGCCAGGAATATCCCACAAGCCTTTGAGGGGCTGTACTGTAGGGCACCGCCGGAGGTGTCTAGGCATCGGAAGTGTGCCTTGAGCATCCCAAACACCCACTCAATGATGTTGCATGTGGCGGCATGTGCCTCATTATAGCGTTGCTGCGATGGGGTCATGGGGCGCCGGTATGGTGTGAGCAGCAAAGAACGGAGTGGGTATCCGCTGTCACCTGTGTGGAGATAGTGGAGATCAGTCTCATGTTCAGGTCCATATTGCCCATATCCCTGTGTGCCACTACCATGGCACCTGTGGCATTCTCACCCTTGCCCCGAGTTTGCATTTCCTACATGCGTACTCACCCACTAGATGGCCTGTGGGGTTGTCCCCACTCTCGAATCGATGGCACAGTGCGGACTGATGCCATATAAAGGCATCATGTGCTCCACCAGGGTGTGTGGCACAGACATTGATTATACGCACAGTGGCATCACACACCACCTGGCAGTTGACACTGGGAAAGCCCTTTCTATTCCTGTATGCGGCCCCATCGGGACCAGGTGGCATGCTAATGGCCACATGGGTGCAGTCTATGGCCCCTAGCATGCCAGGCATACGTGCTACCCTGTGGAATGCCTGCATGTTTGCTGTACCCTCTGCCGCGGTGCTGGGGAAATGGATGTGCTCCGCAGCATGTGGCAGCAGTGCGCTGAGGAACTGGGTGAGGATGCGTGACGTGGCCAACTGTGTGATGCCTGTGGTGTCCCCTGTTGGACTCTGGAAGGTGCCCGTGGTGAGCAGGCACATGCAGGCTGTCACCTTGGTCTCCACTGACAGAACATGACTCCATCATGAGGGTGCCTGCATCACATCACTGCACAGCTCACAGAGCCACCTCAGTATTGCCCCGTTCAGGTGGTACCGGCCCATGATCTCTACATCTGTGTACAACTCAAAGCTGATGCGGGCACAGTACTGCCTGTTGGGGGCGTACCGCAGACGGGCCCATCCACGGCCACGTCCCCCTGCACCTTGCATTCTCACCCCCCTCATTACAGCTTCCATGTGGAAGCTGCCACTGTCCATCTCCCTGGCTTGTGCCCCCCCCCCGGCTGATGTTGCTCTGTTACCCCCGCTGTCCTGAAAGCTACTTCCACTGCACCAGGCAACCCCCACTGGCCTCTGCAGCCTATGGCCCACACCGCTTCCTTGCCTGCCCTGGCCTGTCACTGTCTGTCTTTCTCTCTCTCTCCCACTTGGCATCCCTGTGTCGTTCTTGCGCCGCTTCCTTGAGCCTTTTTATTTTGGCTCATTTCTGCTGGGGCACAACTTCCGGCTGGTCCGCTGTTGCGCATTGCGCAAGTCTTTGGATATAGCATTGCGCTCTTTATGCATGGATCCACCCCCTTCAGTTGCGCATGCCATCATTTGCATTGCACTGTTGCTCAGCATGTTTTCAGTGGCGCAACTGCCTCCTGCTGAATATCGCAGAATGGCGCACTTTTGGACTTGCACAGGCGCAACCCTATTGCGCATGGCGCAACCCTTTTGAATATCCCACCCTTAGAGTTTAAATTCAATAAGCAGAAGCCGGCTTTCACCAGGGACCAATCAGAGTGTAGTCTGAAAGGGATCTTGCAATCCGGTTGGTTGTGGTAGTTACCGTACCTTGTGGGGCCTTGAGTCCATGTCTGCGGTCTCAAGCATTGGCTAGGGAGGCGCCGACCGCCCGGTAGCCAGGAATCCTGCGGCTTGGAAGCTGGGAGCTGTGTGGCGGTTCCTCAGCTGAGGGAGAGAAGGACAGTAAGGATTAATAATGGGTATTCAAACAAAGGGGCAGACAGAGCAGCAGGGAGTCCAAAATTTGCAGAACAAAAGGACGTGACTTTGGCATCCAAAAGTCTGGTGCCAGTGCACGTATGCAGAAAAAGGGCTGGAAACACAGGTTTTCCTTCCCAAAAGCACAGTTCAAGTCCTCACAATTCCAGTCTGGATTGACACTTAATTATTTTTAATATTTGACACAACATAAACATTTAGAGTCTAAATTTAATAAGCAGAAGCCGGCTTTCACCAGGGACCAATCAGAGCGTAGTCTGAAAGGGCGTTTGCAATCTGGTTGGTTGCAGCAGTTGCTACTTCACTGAATGCGTGGTAGAACCATGGAATGTACTGCCCATGGGGCTGGTGGAGGCAGAGACTGTGGAGGGGTTCAAGAGGTGGTGGGACAGGTACAGGGGAAGGGTTGTGGAAGCAAAGTCCAATGAAGTGGGAATACCCTGGACTGCGAACGAAGAAGCCTGAGAGGGTGGAGGGGCAGCAAGTCCAGCTCCCAGGGTGGGGTCTGACCAAATGAGCAGACACGAAAGACCACTAGGACTATTCTGCTGGCATTTTAGTATGTTAGTACAGTATGCTTACTACACCAACATCATGAACTGTAAAATAGATGACTGCCATAACTAGGGAGGCAGTATAGCACAGTGGTTTAAAGGTCTGAGCTGCAAATCTGGGGATCTGGGTCTGAATCCCACAGCCCCACTTGCATACTGGGTAAAACTGAGCAAGTCACTTAACTTCCTTGTGCTCCCAGGTTGCCCCTGTAAACAAGCTTTCAGCTTAGTGTGCCACTCCTGGTTAAACAATTGAAAGAAAAAAACAGAAAACAATGTTTTTCTTGCTTTATTTTGCTACTACAAGCTTAAACTATTACATCCATCCTTATTTATAGCTTATGTGTCTGTGACCTAGGCAGAACTACACTTAAAATCTCACACATAAATAAATAATCAGAATAGCATTTATTTTAGCAGTATCTCCTTCCTTTTCAGGTGCCCATGACACTGTGGGTGAGATATTCAGACTGCGCCAGGCAGGGGCGCAAGCATAGGCGCAGCACACATGGGTTGAGCCAGTGCATAGGCCAGGTGATATTCAATGGTGCTGCACCATGGCTCAGCACCATTGAATATGGCACTGGGGGCTCCTGCACTGCACATGGTGCCTTGGCACTGTGCCAGCGCAAGTGGCAGGTGGGAAGCAGGGGGATGTGCCAGTGCAAGTGCGGGTGCACTAGGTGCAGCAACCATGATATTCAGTGCTGGGCATGCAAATGAGGCCATTATGCATGCAAGGCACAAATGGGGCTATTTGCATGCAATTATGGCTCCATTTGCATGAAGTGCACCGATCCCCAGTGACTTGCACCTGGTGCCCTGCCAGGCTGCAGCCTTTGGGGACCAATGCCCCCCTGCCCCTTGGCAGGCACCGCGCCCCATCGCCCGATCCTGGGCATGTAATAAACAACTCCCTGGTGGTCCAGTGAACCCTACCCCATTGCCCAATCATGGGGCATGTAATACATATAACCCTGGTAGTCCAGTGGACCAATCTCCATCACCTGATGACGGGCGGTAGTCAAGCACCCCATGGGCCAATGGTACCCCCATCTCACCCGCCCACATAGACCCCCACCACCCTGCACCCCCCATCAGCAGCTGGCAGCAGGTCCCTGCCCACAAGCCACCGGGCCACCCGCCGACTGACAGCGTACAGTACAGCTGTACACCTATTGGTCTACTGCATGGGCCAATGGACGTCAGACCATACTATGCACCACGGTCCTGAAATGTGAATGAACCATTACACATTTTGGAAACTGTAACCAAATACAATATAGTCTACATATAGCCCATACGAGACAATCAATGCAACCGTACCTGTAAGCATCAGTCAGCGGGTAACGGCAAACAGGCTACCACCATACTGACCGGGGTGCAGTGTGGCGAATTTTATGAGTAATGAAGAGGTACTGTTGGACACAGTGCTGACTACTGCCCAAAGTAGGCAATGGAGATCAGTCCACTGGACCACCAGGGTTATATGTATTACATGCCTGCGAATGGGCAATGGGGTAGGGTCCACTGGACCACCAGGGATTTATTTACATCATGTCCTCGATCGGGCAATGTGGTAGGGTCCACTGGACCACCAGGGATTTATTTATATCATGCCCATGATTGGGCAATGAGGTAGGGTCCACTATACCACCAGGGATTTATTTATATTGTGCCTGTGATCAGGCCGGGTGGCACGATGCCCTTTGGGCAGGGAGCTCCTGGACTGTATCCTGGGCTGTCAGGTGGCCACCCACAGCAGGTGGCTGCCATGTTATGCCAAGCAATGTGGCAGCCTGCCTGCGGTGTCCCTGACATGTTCCCGGATTTGAGGTTCAACATTGTGCCCCCTGTGTGGTGCAAGGCAGCTTGTGCTCGTATACAAAAGGTACATCCCGGACTGAATATCGGGATGTGTCGCATATGCATGGGCACACCCCCACACTTGTGCCGCATACATTACTGCTGCACCCCAGTGCATCAGGGGTTGTACAGTGCAGCCAGGCCATTTGAATATTGTGCCAGGGTGTATCAGTGGGTTGCGCATGGTGCAACCCTGTTGTGCCATGTGCAACCCCTTTGAATATCCCACCCTATTATATATATTTATATCTTTTAACTTTAAAACACTAAACCTATTCAAATGCAAAAAACACAAGACTTTATTCTCTTCACATATTACTGTTAAACTTTCAATCCCAGAATGGCCAAGAAACAATTTAGACTTCACTCTTGCATGTCACTGTCACACCCAATTCTCATGCAAACAGCACTCAATTACAGAAACCCTTTCATTTCTATGCTATGCACTCTTACATCAGAGAGACATAAATCTTACAGAACTGCTAAAAAAACACAAATTTATCAAGACTGGATTTCTGAATTAAAACCTGTCGTTTACAGTATCTATGTAGATAACAATTTACTGGCTACAAATGATGCTACAGACATGAAATTAACACAATTTCTGTTTTACATGGAAAACATCCATATAATGAACTTGTTATACAGGATTTGTGACCTTCTGTCTGCATGTATCTGACAAAGGAAAAGGCACCTGTTTGATCATTTTTTTGTATTTAATTTTTATGCCCAACTTGCTCATAAGAGCCAAATATTGACATGTTTAGAGTTAAAAAATAATCATGATGTCTATGTGAGTGTGTGTGGGGGGGGGGTGGTGGTGGATATTTTTATTTATTTAGTTTTTATTGACCAGGTATGTGCACTAGATAAATTCTGCCTATTTTTCAGGCACTACCCGGAGAAGGGGGATACAGATGAATGCCAACTGACTTTGAACCAGATTAAGATGTTGGTAGTATTTTAGTAAATGCCTAGATACAGTTTCAAGCACTCCTTAATTACTTCCACAGGCAGCTCTGATAGTCAGTTGTTCCAACATGATAGATCCTCCTCATGCCCCTCCCACATGAACACAAAAAAGGTGGGGTGGATCTTTAGGAGCTTCTCGGATGGAGGTGGGGGTGGATCTTACTCCCCTCAAAAAACTAATGCTGCCTCCCACTACTCAGGTTCCAGTTCTAGTAACTCCCATTTAAAAATGAAAATAGTGCCCTGCAACCATTGACCAACATGAAAGCATATTTATTTGAGGACAGAAAACATTTCTTGGAGGAGGGTAAGGCGGAGGAGACTATTTACTCCTTCAGTCAGTTTCACAGACAGAAGACACGGCATTACTCCTTTTGTACATGCAAAACGTCTGCAGGCTCTGCCCACTGCAGCCGTAAAAAGCATGTGACACAATTCATATTGATGAAGTACAAAGCATATTCCGCTAGGAGTTTGGTAACTTTTCTGTTTATTTGTAGTCTTGTTTACCACTGCATGTTTATTATTTCACTTCTTTTCCAAAGTAGTTATCTTTGATTGCCTTAAGTGAACTATTTACAGATCTAGAATGATATCATTTTTTTTATATTATTTCTATGTATTCCTCCTACAGCCACTGACCTGCTTCATATCCAGCCACCACTCCACTTCCCCCGAATGACCCAGAAGCACATCCACATACCAGCTGGCATATGCTGCGATACCTTTGAGAGGGGCTCCCCCTTAGTCTCCGTGCCAGGCCAGGATCCAATACCAGCAAGCGAAATGCACTCTTCAGCCCCATCAGGCTCAGGAAGTAGCAGCTATCAAGCTGCCACAGTCAGTGCTGCCATTTTCCTCCTACTAAATCCCTCTTGGAGTGCAGATGTGCAATGACATTGAGAGGCACAATGTGCTGATATCCGCTGCACTCCACCCCTTAGCTATTCCAACTCTAGCAGTGCCCCCGATCATCACCAGGGGCCACTGCAGAGTGGTAGAAACCCACAACAGTCCCCAGGATAGGGGAGCAGTCATCTGGATACTCAATCCTATCCCTCCCTTGCCAACCCCTGATGACCCGGGCTCACATCTGAATCTGGGTCACCAGCGTGGCGCAACGTGTGGCGTCCAGCACCTCAACCTTCAGTACCACTGGGCTAGCATTAGAATGATATTATTAATTTGTCTTCCATTTTCTTTCATCCATCTCAGATTTAACCTTCTTAACCTACAAGGTAACAAGGTCTCACCATTTTCTTTTGTGTCTCTAGCCTCCTTCAATAGTTCTATAGTCATACACTCATGTTTCATGTGCAACATCTCTTTCTTGAGTTCACATAGAATTCCCTGCACCACTGTACTCTCTTTCATACAGTATATCACCAGCAAAAACATATTTGCAGAACCCAGTGACTCACTCAACACTCTGTGAAAAAGAGCCTGTAACTCACTTTTTCCTTCTTTTTTCACTTTTTCATTTTTTCTTGCTACAATTTAACAAGTTCTCAGTTATCATAATTTAGCTGAAGTGTGATTACATTTTACCACCCCCAGCAAGGTGATTCCTCATACAGTAAGTAATGACCAAATCTATTATATTTTCTCATGTGAGGTCCAGTCTATTATTTTAACTATCATACAAGCAGAAGTCCTTCTGCAAAACACTTTCTACATATACTACATCTGTCTGAATCATGTCTTACATTCCTACAAAACTGCTCGCAAAACATTCCTAGGTGGTCAATTGAAAAACCATAAATGGAGACAGCCATTCCTCTTCAATGTGATTTATCAACTAAGAAAATACATTGCTCAGCCTTATCTTGCTCACTTAGATTTGATCACATCTTTTTTAAACAATGTATTTTATTAATTTGGTGCAAAAACACATTGAGAAATGTTCCAATCCGGAAATCTCACAAATAATACAGGAATAGCAAAGCAACTGCATTAATACAGGGTTTTCAGATAAATGTACAATAAATGTGTTACTGTAATAGTTGGGTTTACACCAAAGCAAGCTTAAAACTCAGATGATGTTTGAGAAATATAGAGCCAAAAGTAATCAATGAAGCATTACTTTAGATACTAACATCCAGAAAAAAGAAAGAGTTAGGAAAACATTCTTACCCATTCAGGCTATGGCAAGCACAGGTTCAAGTTCAGATAACACAAGTGTGTATGAGATACAATAAGCCCTCCTCTCAAGCTACCAAATAAAGGAAATTAATACAGTATAAATCAGAAGTGTACATGATTATTAATAATCAAGAAAGTGGTATACAGCTTTGAGAATATCAAGCTGTTGTCAGAGACACAATGGCTGCTAATATAACATTATTAATTTAATGTGGGTAACCTTAATTGCTTTTAACATTTAATGAATTGAACAAAACATGTATTACATTGACATAGTAGTGGATTTACCTTTCAGCTGATAGTAGAACAGTTAATGAAATAGTAATCTTGATTTACATTTTGGAAAAAAGCTAATTCTCTCTCAATTAAATATCAAAGCAAATATTCAATCCTGTATGTGTGTGTCTGTTTTATTATGAAAATTGGTCCTCATTACATTGCTCAGATTGTCGCAGATGGACATTGAATTTTTTTTATTTTAAATCTCCATTTAGCATGAAGTATATAAAATAAAATTTTTGAACTGTGATATATACAGCAAAAACTGCAATTATTATTCATTAAGAGTTATATAGTGGTAGTGCAGAGACTGTATACAGACACATTCCATTCATTTTACACTAATGATTTAGATTCTGGTCATGTACGGACTGTATACAAGAACACTGCAGTCATTATACACCAAAGAGTCATCCTAACAAGGTAATAGTTTAAAATCTAAGTCATACAAGTCTCGCCTTTGCCTGCACTCTACCCAAAGACTCAGTAGCATCACCCACCTCTCAATATCCCATCTCAGTAAAACACATTATGATTGCTTGGAAAGGTCTAATAAAAAAGAATAACCAATTTTACATAAATATGCAATGATCATATGCAGATTCTCACGTAAATGAAATTAAAGTGGTCTGTTAATTGTGCTTGCACATACTGTAAATGTAATTACAAGGCACCATTTTATTGCTCCAAATGAACCTAAACTACCAGAACCCAGGCTAGCCCCCTCAGGGGTGTGTTGGGAATAGTGGACCCTGAGGGACCTGAACTTGCAATGTCTTTTTGAATTAATAATTATCACACTGTAATTTAATTCTATAAAACACCTAACAAAGAGCGCTAAAGTAGAACCAGCTAAATTAAAGGGGCACATAAACACTTGTTTTCATTTTTAACATAATTGTTAATCAATGAACTGAGCTAATGTTGCAGGGTTCTACTTCATTGTAGTATTCAGCTCAACAGATTTCACTGGGTTCCTGAACTGCTAAGTAATTAAAACCTGAATATTGGGTGGTGAAAAGGCTGCATTAATATGGGGTCCTAAATAAGGGAAAAAAATAGGACTTCTTCAAAACACAGACACAGAACAACACTTGAAACAAAGACGAGTTCTGAGCACTGCCACCTCTAAAGGCATTAACGCTGCCATATGAAAGTACTGAGATGCAGAAAAAAACAAAAAGTGGAGCATACACTGTTAGAATTTCACATTAAGTTACATTTTATTATAGATTTCATAGAAGATGACTGTCAGTCCACACTAGCCTACAGTTACTCATTACATATCAATGGTGTTGTCTACATTGTGTAACACCTATGAAATTATCCAAGGATCTTTTAAAAACTTCCATAGTGGTACTAAGCCCTACTGACCCAAGAAGGGCATTCCAAGTCAACACCACTCTTTGGCTAATCGTCCCTCTTTTTCATTGGTTCTTCTGTGTCTCACCCTTAACTCATTGTCTCCTAGCAGATGCCTGTAGGCATCAGTAAAATATACTGGTGTGTCCTGAGGAAGCCTACAGAAGTCAGTTACTGACTTCCTGTGTGCCCTGACAACATCTGGAGAAGTCTCATATATTTTAATATATATAATGTAACAGAATATAATATATATTTGACTGCATAGCATCGTTGGAAAGGTAATTTTGTGCTGACTAGCTTTGCCACTGATATTCTGTGTATATCATGTATACTTTAGGAGTTATTCGCATTTGTTTATGGTATAGTGTGTATGGCTTATGTTGCCTGTTTTAGTGAAAAAAAATTTGCTGTTTCAACCAGCATAGAAAAAAAACTAAATTACATATTATTCTTTGCATACTACCACTGGAAAGGTAATTTTGTGCTGAATAACTTTGCCACTCATACTTTGTGTCTAGCACTTACAGTTCTTGAGCTATTAGGATTTGTTTGGGGCATGCTGATTTTGCTGAGAAAGGCCCATGATTTACTATTGACAGTATACAGGAGACAAGTAGTGCAACTTCAGAGAGCTCCTGTGGAGGCAATGAGTTAAGCTGGAGTCTATGTGTTCTGGTAGTTCTATTGATCGTATTTCTACTAAACCCTGCGCATACCCATAATTCTTCATCGCTGAGCCAAAAAAATGTCAATTACAGGATGCAGTGCTGCACACCCCTACATATCGCCCTGCTTATAGGGATTCTTTGGGTGAGGGTGCTCACGTGCATAAGGCAGTGCTTAAAATATATGATATCATAATCATTCAACAGTTAATTTGCATAAAAAATCCTAATTTATAAACGTGCTTCCAGACATCTAACCCCTTAGCTGCCTTGCAATGAGATCAGCAGAAATGGTGAATTTTTCCTACACCCACTTTCTAAAATGAAATCTCCATTAAAAACATACAGTGACTATCGAACTGTATTCACAGTCTATGTAGTTGGTGTTCATGTGGCCTAATCTATGTGGGGTGTACTATAAGGCCCCTCAAAGAGAGAGTGTAAGACCACAATGAGTCCATTTTGAATAGGAAAACAAACAATGTACTGGGTTTCTACTACAGAGAGAAACATGATTGTTTCCCATATAATTTTTAATTTACAGCCCTAGAGTATGGGAAAGAACTACCACAAAATGGAGAATTTACCCACCTACTTCAGCAAAGGGACATCTATTGAATCTTGACTTTAAACTCACTGCAACCAAAGGCCTCAGTGAGGAAACAGATTAGAAATCTTTTCTGGGAAAATAATAAGATTAGTCAGAGCTCCACTGAGATCTACACAGTGGGCCTGATTCCAAGAGGGGCTACACTGATGTAAGTCGAGATATGCCAAACCCCATGGCATATCTCATGACTTAAGCCATGCATTACATCAGCCCCTATTCCAGGAGGCACACTGCTCCATGTTGGATGCAGGCTATGACAATCGTGGGTTACGCCACCCACTATGCCATAGCCCACAATGACATGGTGCAAGTGTAGGTTATGACAACAACTTTGCCCAATTCCAGGAGGCAGCTGTTTTAACCTGCCAGTGTGATTCCAAAAGTGCACTTGCATAGCTACCTTATGGCAGCTCAGAACTGTTCTAAGGGTCAGTCAATGGTGGCACCATTGGATGTCACCATGTAGTGCCATGGCAACTGCGCCATACAGCCCCCCAAGCCCCCTGCAAGCACACCCCTGCCCACCCCTAATCATCAGGGACCCCCAGGGTCTGATCTATGGTGTGCCCCCCAGATACCTGTGCCATCTGTCCTGCCCCCATGCCCTCTGGTGTGTGCCGTGGTGGTCCAGGGCAGGGGGGCTTCGGGGGGCAGCCTGTCACCAGCTGTAATTTGCGACATGCAGGGCATATACACCATGTACGTGGCATTAGCCTCTGCATGGCCTATCTCACATGTCACAAGTGCCAGGACCCTTCCACTGTTGGAATGTGGCTTAGGGTCCCTGGTGTAGTGGCTAATGGCGTAATTCGTAGCTGCATGCAAGTTACGCCATTCGTTCTGGAATCGGCCTCCGTGCTCCTATCATTGCACAGTGATTTCCAATGTATTGATGTTTGATTTCAGATTCTTTTTCCTTTTACCCTTACTACCTTGACCACCCAACAACACTCCCAACCCCTTTACACTTTCCCCTTTATCATTCAGTCCCCATTTCTCTTCCTCTCTCCCCCACTTTTTCCCCATTCTTTATTTCTCCCTCCACATTAATATATTTTCCTTAACTTATCCTTTTATGCCCCTCCCATTTCACCTTCTCTTTCCCTTTCTTTCATTTTTGCCTCTCATCCTCATCCCATCCAGTCACCTCCTCCCCTTTCCCATTCTCACTCATTACATCTGCCATAATCCTACCACCCATGCCAACACCACTCTTGACCACCCCCTACCAATTTCCATTCCCTGCTTTGTTTCCAATGTGAACTCATGCTGCTTTGGGTCCCAATTAAGAATTATGTGATGTTTGCTTAGTCAGTATATCTGCTTATATATCTTTTTGTGTTATGTGCCTTAATTTTGGTAGATAATATGAAATAGTTCAAAGTTGTTTTTTTTTTGTCTTTTAAACTTGTCTTGCTGTTACTCCATTTCTCTAGTATGTTGTTCATTTATCTCATGTCAATGTGGATACATAAAATCAGGCCAGTTATAGGCTTTACCAATATTCAGACTTGGTGATGTTCAACAATTTTGTTAGAGCTCATCCAGTTTCGTGCAATATCTTACAGTATTTGTATTTCTGGTAGTTCCAGCACTGGCAAAGTAAGGACATTTGTTCCCAATTTGACAAGTGACCACTTCTGAACCAGACATAGGTCCTAAGTAAATTGAAATATATATTTAAAGTGGTCTAAGGCAATTTCATAAAGGGAATGTTTGCACAGATGCTTGACTGTGTTTAATCTAAATGTGTCTTACATAATGAATATATATTAGCATGTTCTTAAATGGCCACTACATATGTTTCTGTTTATGCATTTACACTTATTTCTGTGCAAGACAGCTAAGGGGTTAAATGTCTAGAAGTTTGTTTGTAAATTAGGATTTTGTATGCAAATTAACTGTTCAATATTTATGATATCAGATACTTAATGCACTGCCTTTTGCACATGAACATGCTCCTGAAGAAGTCCTGCAAGCAGGGTGATACACAGGGGTGTTCAGCACTGCATTCCATAACTGCCACTTGTTTGACTCAGTAATAAAATGTAAGTTAATGAGAGTTTCTAATGGTCTGTGCTACCTTTTTATTCTACACAGAACAATACACTGAGGGTACCACGATAGTCTTTAAACATGACCAAAAGAGCAATTACATTAAAAAATGCAAACAACAGGGTTTATGCTCTCTTTAAATCAAAGACAACACACACAAAAATATTACTTATACATAAGTTTAATAAAAGTTAATGTATAAGTACATGAAATAGCATTACACATAGCTCAAATTCAGTACTTGAAGAAATATAGAAATAAATTTAGGTTCTGAAAGAAATGCAATCACACACACACACACACACACACACACCCAAGCCAGGTTTGGTAATGACTTTTTATATATTTTTTATATTTTTATATTTTTTATATTTTTATATATTTTTTTGTATATGGCAGTCTTTACAATACAAAATATGGGCAAATCAGACAACTAACAATTCTATTTTTGTTGTGAAAACTTGAACTCAATCCTGACATACTTCAAAGCATGCTAAGCCAGAAACAACAAACTATAGCCTGGCTCTCTCTAACAACATGTCTCCCACATTACAACTTACTGTTCACACACTGCTCAGAGAAAGGTGTTGGACATCTGAACTTTGAGTAATAAAAATGTCAAAGTACAAAAATGTGCCATATTTGCAAAGGCCAGGGAATGTTACAGGGTGCCTGCGTGAAACACATATGATGCAAGGGGCACACTATGTCAGGACTTATACCACTCCAATTCACCAGCACAGCCTCTGTCAAATGCAGGGATGCCTGCACCAGGCTTGTGGCAACAATCAGGCTGTGCCATTATGGAAAGGGGGGCTTGTGGCACTAAAATGATGCACCATCCCTATAGGTGGGAGTATCCTGTGAGTCTGGTGATCTGCAAGTGGGCACCTACCAAAACAGTGATCCAATTGCAGTGACTGCCCCTATGGTGAGGCCATAGGGAGGGTGATCAGACGGGGAGGGTTCACGAAAGGTGACAGGATATTGCTCTTGTATATGCACACGGGGGAGGGAACAAGCACACCGAGCAAGGAGTAGGAGGGTTTCTGAGGGGTAGTGCCATGGATTGCTGCTGAGCTGGCACCATGGTGTGGTGGGGTGAGTGCTGGCCTGGGGTGGCGGGGATGCAGGGTTTCAGTCTGGGTGCCGGCGAATTTTGTTGTGCCCGGCCCAAGACATGGAATTGTTTTTATCCACAGATGCACCCCCTCGACATGCACCCCCCCAGAGTTGAAAATGTATAGTAGGTGGGTGCAGAGGGGTGTGGGGGGTGTAGCCCCCCACATAAAAGAAAAAATTACAAGTTTTTTGTGCCGCTTTCACTGGTGCTGGAGTTGCACGCTGCTGAAACTGAAATTCGGTGATGTACACTCGCCGTTCAGCAATTGACCTTATGACATAGAACCATAGGTGGGATTCTCATTGTAGGCAGGTCCTGCCAGTGCTTAGACTAGCCTGGACTCATCTAATTGACCGCAGAGCATGCAAAGTGGCCCACAGTAGGCAGTCTGCTCCACCTGTGGGATACCACCATGCAGTCTGCTGCACATGAAGACTCTTTTTGCACAAAATACAAAATAGTTTGAGATGGAATTTTTTGTGCAGTTGTACTTGATACATAATGCCTTCTTCTGTCTGTGAACTTTTGCCTTGACTTGTCTGTCACTGAAAAATAAACCAGATCACATCTGCCAAAGGAATGCATGTGCCTGTGAGCTAACCCAATTCATAAAATAAAAAATAAATAAATACATCCCAGAGAGAGAGTGAGTACCTTACTTAATTTTTTCTGCAGTTTTGGTTGTAAAATACACAGGTCTCATTTTTGCTGTTGTCCTCTTTTGCCTTCCCAAACAATCTAGTCCTATTCTCAGGGGAAACACGAAACCTAGTCACATCACACACTGTTCATTTTGCACACTGCCATTTTTGGTCCAAATATCCTCACTGTGTATATTATCAATATTCGGACACTAAATTCAGAACCAGTCACTAGTATCTGCTTTTGTGCACATCCAAACTGAAACCATTTTGTCTTCCTAAACTAATACCTACAACTTAAAAAAACAGAATCATTGCCCGATTTTAAGCCATTTCAGGAAGTTGCTACTGAATTTAGCACAGTTTTTCTTTAAAGAATGTAAGGAAGCGAGACAGGCCTGGATGTCATTATCCGTCTGAGGATTAATGACCTAGCTAGGGATGGGTCTGAGATAGTGCAAGGGGAGTTTAAAGACCTGGGGACTTGTCTTAAACAAGTAGCATGTTCAGTGGCTTTTGCATTAGTGCTGCCTGTCTATGACAGGAGGAGGAGAGGGATTTCCTCACCAATACCTTCAACACTGGATTGAAGGAATAGTGCAAAGAGTAAGGTCTCAGCTACATTGGGACTGGGGTACTACCTGGAAGGATAAAGGTCTGTGAAAAAGTGATGGCCTACATCCACCCAGGAGAAGGACTGCAGTTCTTAGTGAAAGGTTTAAATATTACTTAAATTAACATTTAAACTAGGCAAGGGGGGTGAAGGAAGACACGGGAAAGGCAAAAACTACTGTACCCCAAAGGCTATAAGTATCAGAATAAGAGTGGATAAAGAAGGGTGGCATCAAGATAAAAAGATCAGAAATCATCAGAATGGTAATAAAATCTTGAAGGCCATGTGCATATATGCTAGAAATATAGGAAATAAGATTCCAGAATTGGAGGCATTTGTGGCAGAGGCCAACCTGGATATAGTGGCAATTTCCGAGTCATGGTGTAATAAAGAGACTTGGATTTGGTCATACCAGGCTATAATCTGTTTAGAAAGGACAGGGAGGGTAAAAAAGAGAGTGTGTGTTATATGCAAGAAAAGGCATCAGATCAACTGAGATACAGGGGATACAGAGGCAGGAGTATATTGGGACACCCTAGATAAGGGAAATTAGACCATCATTGGCACTGGTGTGATATACAGACCTCCATCACAGAGGGAGGTTAGATACGGACCTGGTGGAAGCCATTGGCAAAATGGCAGAAAAGGGGGAATTGCTGCTCATGGAGGTCTTCAAAATGCTGGGTGTTGACTGGAGTCTCCCCACACACCCTGAATTTCAATATAATTAGCTCCAAGTTGGAGTTGTTCTGGGAAGGGGGCAGAACACCGGGAGGAGCCACATTGGTGAAAACAGACCTATTTTCAGGTTTCACTGTATGGTGTTGCTTTTGAGTGGGCAAATGCATAAAGGATGAACTGGCAGGGGAGATAACCTTGGTGAAGTGGAGGAACATAGGGCAACATTAGAGTGCCATAGTGAAGGCAACAAACCTCTGTGTCAGGCAAGTGAATAAAAGTAAGGGGAGAAACAGACCACTATGGTATTCTAGGGAAGTAGCTGAGAAGGTAACGACTAAAAGGATGGCATTCATAAGATAAAAGACGACAGAGAGAGAGAGGAGGATATGGAAGTGTATCTGCAGAGGCAGAGAGAAAGCATTAAGGAAAGCAAAGGCAATAACTGAAGACAGAAGCCAGAAGGGGAAGGAAACAAATTCATTTCAGTGCTTTACAGTAACTGTTCATTGCTATTTTTTGTTTTAAACTTAGATAGTGGGCTTTTAGTGACACTGTAATTTCTTTGCTGTCTTTACTTAGAATTGTTTTTGGGCTGTTGAAAATTTAAAACCTAGTCTAGTGTGCTTGTAGTGGTGGTGCATTCCTTTGCTGTCTTTAACTGATGCAAATTTTGCCCCCCACCTCTTAATTATATGCCCTGTTAAATCTGATTGACAGGAGCTAAGCACAGGGGATAGTAGGGGTTGTGGAGTAGGAGGGGCATAAAGGGGAAGAAGCCACCCTCAGCACGACTTAGTTTAAACTCTTTTTTTTTCTTTTTTAAAGAAAAGTATCTGAGGATCAGTGGCAGGATTTTTGGGACAATAAATGAATAAAAAGGGAACTAGAAGAGTTTCAGTAACAGACAAGTACTAGAATAGCAGTGTAAGTGCAGTATAATGTGGGGAGTGGTGCAATGCAGTGGCTGCAGGGCAGCCATATTCAGGCAGACCTTCTGGATGCTGAGGTGCTGCCCTATCTGCATGCATCTCTCTGGACTGTGGGATGAGGCAGCCAGACTCAGAGCAGAAGTAAACTGGGGTCAGGAGTACCATCACCCCCTATGCAGAGACCGCCCAGTCCAATGCTGCTGCCTCAAAGGATGCTGAGAAGAAGGAGCACTTGGATGACAGTGGGCTCAGGGATGGTAAAGGCAGTCAGGCAGAGGCACATCCCAGATCCTATTCCACTCAAGAACTCATATACCACACTGGCAAATGGGGACAACCAAATAGAGGTACCCAGAGAAGTGGAAAGAAAGGATATGGAGGTTAGCCAAGGAGGTGACCTCAGTGAGGAGAGCAGTGGATCCCAGAGGAGGAGGAGGAAGCAAATCCTGGTGGGGGACTCCATCATAAGAGGGATCCAGCTAGGAACACAGGAGGGGGAGGACAGGGAAGTGAGGTGCCTACCAGGTGCCACAGCATGGAGGGATGGAAGGAAGATCCTGGGGATTGCTGGGAAGGCAAGACGGGAGAGTGAGCTGGATGTCATTATCCACCTAGGTACTAATGACCTGGCAAATGGGAAGCCAAAGAACGTTCAGGAAGAGTTTAGGAAATTGGGGAGAGGTCTCAAGCAAGTAGCTACTTCTGTCACCTTTTTGAAAGTACTACCTGCGAAAGGCATGAGAGAGCATAGTGGTGCATGCACCAGGAACTTTAATTCGTGGTTGAAGAACTGGTGCTGTGAGGAAGGGATTGGATTCATTGGTGACTGGGGACCCACCTGGAGGGATGGAGGCTTGTTCAAGCCTGACTGCCTGCATCCATCCTGGAGGGGAATCCAAGCATTCAATGATAAGTTTAAATGCTACATTGACAAGCATTTAAACTAGCCAAGGGGGGGTGGCAGGCCAGCAAGAAGGGTACCTAATTGCGCACCCCCCACAGCTAGCAGTGGAACAAGTCAACTGGAGGAGTGGATATCTCTACAAAGCAGTGTGCAAAAAATGGAGATAAGTGCCCAAGAGGTGGATAGGCAGAAAAGGGGCAAAATTCAATAGCAGGGCAGACAGCATGGAGAACCAGGGATAAAGGACAACCAGGGAAGGGGATGGAGGAGAACAGCTAAACAGTCTAGGGAGGTCAAATCTTGGAAAGCCATGTGTGCCAATGCCAGGAGCTTAGCAACAAGATGGAGGATCTGGAGTCTCTCATGGTGCAGTCAGACCTGGACATTGTGGCCATCACAGAAACCTGGTATAATAATAACCATGATTGGGAGATGGCCATACCTGGCTACAACATATTCAGAAGAGACAGGGCAGGTAGGAAGGGAGGATGAGTGGCACTGTATGTAAAAAATGACATAAGGGCCACAGAGATCCAGGAGGAACAAAATGGGGGAAGATACTGTGGGTTAAGCTGGAAAGGAAAATGGGGCCAGCCTTCCACACACGCGTGGTCTATAGACCACCAGCCCGGGAGGAAGAAACAGATAGGGAACTGATGCTAGCCATCCAAAGGATGACAGACAAGGGTGAGGTAATGCTGGTTGGAGAGCTCAATATTCCAGATGTGGACTGAAGCATCCCAGCAGCAGCATCAACTAGGAGCAGATTTATCCTGGACTCCCTTCAGGGTGCCTTCCTCAAGCAACTGGTCATGGAACCAACTCGGCAGAAGGCAATACTGGACCTTGTGCTCACAAACAGGGACAGCGTGATAGGGTAACAGTGGAGGAGCACCTGGGGAGCAGTGACCACCAGTCATTGTGGTTTGAAATCACAGAAGGAGCAGAACCAAACCACACAAAAAAACAATGTATCCTGGATTTTAGGGGGCAGACTTTGGGAAAATGGGGGGGATGCTTGAAAGAGGCATTAAGGGGAATGGGGCAGGAATCAGGGGTTGAGGAACAGTGGGCAGTATTTAAAACAGGGATTACAAAGCAACATAATTATGCATTAAGTAGGTTAGCAAGGGAAAAGGAAGAGGAGGCCATTATGGTTTTCAAGGAGGTTGGAGAAAGTGAAAGCCAAAAGATTGCATTCAGGCAATTCAAAAGATACAGGTAGAAGGGGATAGGAAGAAGTACCAGGAGAAGAAAAGGGAGGCAGGGAGGTCGGTAAGGGAAGCCAAAGCTCAGACAGAAGAGCACATTGCAAAATCAGTGGATAGAGGGGACAAAACCTTTTACAGGTACAAAAGTGAAAAAAGAAAGGCAAAGGAAGGGATAGTGAGACTGAAGGGGGAGGATGGGAGCCGCGTGGAGGATGACAACAGTGAAGCTGCTATATTGAACAGGTATTTCTGCTCAGTCTTTACTGAGGAAGAGGAGGGTAATGGGTCTGAAGGGAGTACAAGGGATGGGAATGGTGCAGAAATGGACACAAGTCCCTTTACATGAGAAAGGGTCCTGAAGGAACTGGAAGTAATAAGAGTTGATAAAGCAATGGGGCCAGATGGGGTGCACCCCAGGATCCTTAAAGGACTAAGAGAGGTGGTGGCTGAACCTCTGGCAATCCTGTTTCACTGATCACTGGAAATAGGGGAGGTACCCAAAGACTGGAGGACAGCAAATGCAGTCCCCTTATACAAAAGTGGTAACAAAGAGGAAGCAGGGAACTACAGACCAGTCAGCCTCACCTCAGTAGTGGGGAAGATCATGGAAGCACTACTGAAGGAGAAATTGGTGGATCATCTGGTTGTCAATGGACTATAGGACCCAAGGCAGCATAGTTTCACTAGCGGGAGGTCATGTCAGACCAACCTCATTGAATTTTTTGACTGGATGACTAGGGAGGTGGATCAGGGGAGGACAGTGGACATGGCCTATCTGGACTTCAGCAAGGCCTTTGCCACTGTGCCACATAGAAGACTATTACACAAACTGGGGAATATGAGTGTGGGCAGGACAGTAGTGTGGTGGGTAGGTAACTGGCTAGGCAGCAGGACACAGAGGGTGGTGGTAAATGGCTGTCACTCCACAGAGGAAAGAGTGACCAGTGGGGTACCACAGGGATCAGTGCTGGGACTGGTCCTATTCAACATCTTCATCAGTGACATTGCACAGGACCTAGAAGGCGGAATTTCCCTGTTTGTTAATGACACAAAGCTCTGTAACAGAGTAGACACACCAGAGGGTGTAGACAGAATGAAAAGGGACCTGCAGAAACTTGAAGAATGGTCAGGGGTTTGGTAGTTGAAATTCAACGCAAAGAAGTGCAAGATAATGCATATGGGGCACAAAAACTCTGGTGCAATATATCAGTTGGGGGGTGAGGATATAGCATACACCAAGCAAGAAAGGGATCTTGGGGTTATCATCTCTGATGACCTCAATGTAGGGAAACAGTGTGATTAGACAGCAGGTAAAGCAAATAGGTTGATGGGATGCATAGGCAGGGGCATCAGCAGCAGGAAAAGGGAGGTAATAATTCCGCTATACAAGACACTAGTGAGGCCCCAGCTGGAGTACAGTGTACAGTTCTGGAGACCTTACTTATGTAAGGACATAGACAGGGTAGAGAAGGTTCAGAGGAGGCAACAAAGATGGTACATGGATTGCATCACAAGTTCTATGAGGACAGGTTGAAGGAACTGAATATGTACTCCCTGGAGGAGAGGAGGGAGAGAGGGGGTATGATAGAGACATACAAGTATCTTACAGAGAGGAACATGGTGCAGGAATACACTATTTGTAAACAAAAAAGATCTTCCAGTACTAGAGGGCATGAGATGAAGTTGGACAGAGGATGATTCAGAGGAAACATGAGGAAGAATTTCTTCACTGAACTGGTGGTGAACAAGTGGAACACCCTGCCAGGGGAAGTGGTGGGTACTGAAACAATCACAGGATTTAAGAATGCATGGAATAGACATAAAGGAATTCTGGAGGTCAGGGTTAAGGGGCAACAGATTTCTAGGAAAACATAAAGTGAACTTACAAGCTCAAATGGGCAGCCTGGGTGGGTGGTAGGCCCTTATCTGTTGACACTGTCTATTTATCTATGTAACTGAAGAGAGGATAGCCAAAGAAGTAATGAAAGGGGACAAGACAGATTTTAATTATATTAGTGAAAAAAGATGGAACAGGTAGGAACTGTAACATTAAAAAGGGAATGGGGCACTCCGCAGAGGGAGATCAAGAAAAAGCAGACATACTAAACAAATACTTCTGTTCAGTGTTCAGGAGGAAGGAAGATTGGGATGGGCCACAAAAAGCAGTATATGCTCGGCAAGAAGGGGAAAGGATACCAGTTCATTCTCTGAGCAGAAGGTACTAGAGGGACTAGGTAATCTGAAAAAAAAAACAAGGCAATGGGATCAGATGGGGTACATCCTAGGGTATTGAAAGAACTCAGGGAAATACTAGCTGCACCTCTGACAGTTATTTTTAGCATCTTATTAGAAATAGGAGTGGTTCTGGAGGAGGATAAATGTAATCTCGTTTCAAAATAGTGATTGGAGTGAGGAGGATGGAAATTATAGACCAGTCAGTCTGATCTTGGTGGTGGGAAAGATAATGGAAACTTTTTCGAAGGAGAGGATAGATGATTATCTTGACTCAAACAGGTTACAAGATCAGACACAGCATGGATTCACAGGAGGGAGGTCATGCCAAAAGAATCTGATAGGCTTCTTTGATTGGATAACAAAGGGAGTTGATCAGGGTTGCACAGTGGGTGTGGCATACCTATATTTCAGCAAGGTGTTTGACACTCTTCAACACAGGAGAGACTATTAAACAACTTGGAAACTTAAGAGAGGTTCCAAAGGTGTTAACTTGGGTGATAAATTGGTTAGGGAATAGGAGACAGACAATAGTAGTAAATGGGGTTCACTCAGAGAAGGGGAGTGTGACCAGTGGGGAGCCACGGGGGTTGGCCCTGGGACCGGTCCTCTTTATTATATTTAATAGCAATATTGCAGAGGATCTGGAGGGAAAGGTCTGCCTATTTGCAGATGATGCCAACATTTGTAACAAGGTGGACATTCTAGGGGGTGGGGTGGAACAGATGATGAAAGACCTGAGAAAGCTAGAGATGTGGTTTAGGGTATAGCAGCTTGATCACCATGTAAAAAAGTACAAAATAATGTACTTGGGGTACAGGAAACTAGAAGCTGAATACAATATGGGAGGAGTGATATTGACAACAACCAAGCAGGAATAAGACCTTGGTGTAATTGTCTTCAATGACCTTAAGGTAGCTAGGCAATGTGACAAGGCAGTTGGGAAGGCCAGTGAGATGCAGGGTTGCATAGAGAGAGGGATCACCAGCAGAAGTACAGAGGTTGTGTTACCTCTGTATAGGTCACCGGTGAGACCTCATCTGGTATACTGTGTACAGTTCTGGAGATCACATCTGCAGAAGGATATAGGCAGAGTGTAGGTGGTCCAAAGGAGGGCAACTAAGGTGGTGAGGGGCCTGCAACATTAGATCTATGAGGAGAGACTGAGAGAACTCAATATATACATCCTGGAGGAAAGAGGAGAGAGAGGGTATATGATAGCGACTTTTAAATACAAAAGCAGGTAAATAAGGTGCAGGAGGGGAGTATTTTTCAGAAGAAGATGCACTAAAGAATGAGGAAACAAAGTGTGAAGCTGGAGGGGGATACATTCAGGAGGAATGTAAGAAAGTTCTTCCTCACAGAAAGAGTGGTGCCAGCTGAGATAGTTGTGGCTAAAACAGTGGAAGTATTCAAAAAAGTATGGGATAGGCATAAGAAAAGTTTAGGGGAAAAGAAACATGTGGGGATACTGTAGACAGGGTTTAATTGGCAGACTGAGTGGAATAAGTGGTCATTATCTGCCAAAAAATTATATGTTTCTATGTTTCTTTCTGCTCTTTCGGTACACAGCTTGCTGTTTGAGTGACAGGACTGCAGTCTGGGCCATGTACCATAGTCTCATGTCCTGGTTCATGGCACCTATTATCGCCGGAGACTAGACCATACGGTATGTGTCTGTAATGTACTGTGGGACTATGCCTGGGCTACAGTGGGTCCCTGCAGTACTGTCTGGGTTATATTGGTACAATTCCCTAGCAAGGTCAGGTAAGGGCATTTTGGAGGGTTAAAGCACTATCCTCCAAGGCATCTGAATCCCCCCTGAGTCTGGACGAGTTCCTCCAATCCCGCCCCATGTGTCATTTGCCTGATGCAGTGTATTTCTTGCATATATGTTGGGAACTTTGCCACAGAGACTCTTTGTGTTATGGAATATGACATGGGAACTTGGCCACACCTGGTTTCGGTGCACGAATGCTGTTTGCCGCTACATGCATCACTCTGTGGGCCTTTGGAAAATCTGGCCTTGTGGTTTAAACTGCATCACATTGCAGCTTCTACAGCTTAGAGTATACAAATACAGTGATACTGGTGAGTAATGATGGTTTTAGTTTAAAAACAGTGAACTAGCTCATAAAGAGTGCTGGAATTTGATGAGTCAGCTGCCTGGCATCCTCTCATACCTTCACTTAAAAGATCCAAGTTCATTTTTCTAGAACACTATGGGCCATATAACATGAGGAATAAAGCAGAAGATCACAGTGTATCAGGCAGCACTGGGTCTCTGTAAATTTATATTTTAGCCTGTGCAGAGTTATGCAATGTTATTTTCCACATTTGTGTCAGCTCTCATATAAAGTTTAGGCAAGAGAATTTTAGAATTCTGAATTTCAAATCCTAATGGACTCATAGAAAGACTTGACCAATGGGAAGCTAACTAGGAAACTGGTGATGATGGTAACTCACTGAAACTTGAAAACTAGGTAAATGTTACCTGAAGAAAGTTATACAGCACTAATTCACACAAACAATGTTGCTAGTAAAGTGTATACTCTACATGGGAAGGATTTTGATACACTTTATTTTATGACTGCTTTCCATTCTGTTTTTCAAAGACATCTATAAAACCAAATAGGCAGAAATAGACTTGAGGTGGTACTGATTTATGCATAGCAGAATACTTGCTGTAAAGACTTGTGTCATTTATTGAGTTAGTTATTAACATAATAGTCACAATTCAACTATTTAAAATTAGCAAAACAAGCCCTAGGTCTCAGTGGATGTATATTTTAGCCCATGTTGCATTATGCATTTTTTCACAACAGATGTGTCAGCTATCAGGGAAAAGTTTAGACAAGTTGGAAACCACATATTACTGATTCAGAGAGGAAGAAACATACCCACAATGGGTAAAAATAGAACAGTCCATATTATCACATTGGCAGCTAAGTGAGACTATTTGTAAATACATCTGTTCTTGGTAATACGAACAAAATTACACTGTTCACTAAAAATACTATTTATGTCTGGAGAGATGTTCAAGAAAAAAATCAACTATTCAAACAATATTTCTTGGTATACTCCTTAGCTAAATAATGATATTATTTCATTCTTGAATGCTAGTTTAATAGCACATTTATGAAGATCGGGGGCATTATGTTTCTGAAACAATTATACAATAATAATAAGCTTATGCCTTTTGCAGTTAAACATTTTATTGAAATTTTCTTATACAAGAGGAACAGGATGCATGAAAATTATGCATTACATACCTTATATGATTATACGATGTGAAAGATGTGAAGAAAACACTTACCATACATATATTTTAGTGTGTCATCTCAAGGAGGTGACATTCCAGGGATCAATTAAACTAGTTATGCTGTAGGCTTTAGAAGCAACTTGCCCTGGAAAGGAAAGCAAACAACCACAAAGGAACTATAAAACAAACTATATAATTAAAGTAGATACAGTACAGAGATATGCTGAAAAAAATTAGGCTACATTTCAGTCGTATTACCATCACCCCAATTAACATGACAAAAGATAAAGGTCATTTGTAAGGATAGGACTACCCTATGCCTGCCCTGGGCTTAACATATACTGTAAATGGTATCCAGCATCAGAAGTAGGCTGAGAGGGTATTTGCAGCCACATGTATTAGATGGTCTAGTGTAGTGAGTTGTGTGTTAGGGAGTTTAGCAATTCAGATATGGTTGGGATTCCCAGACTTCTCCACATGCACAGAATAAGTAATTTAGCCTGCATGCTTAGTAAGGCGAGTCACTTGTGCTTCATTGCATTCAGGTGGGGAGCATCAGTCACCAATCATAAAAGCAGTAGGGCAGCAGACTATGGTATCTGCTTATGAAGGAATCTGGTACAGTACCTAGTGCACAGACCTATTGCCAAAACGGTTGAATTAATGGGCATGTCCATAATACATGACATAGGTCTCCTTTATGCATCTGGCATCTCCAGCAGTGATGGCTACTAATCAGTTTAGCAGTACACAGGACTGATGGGGATCTGTGCAAGGAGTGTAATATTTTGTTCTGTATCAATCAATATCTAGCATCTGGATAAGCATGGTGCCCAGATTTCCAGCAGTCCTGCCATTGCTGGTCAGAGATGTTGATGTGCAAGGCTTATTCCCATTTAGCTCTGGATTCTTGTGACTGAGTTGGTATTGTATCCTGGATTGCTGAATATATTATGCTGGCTTGGCCTTTTGGGTGATATAGCCACTTGGCTAGGAGAGTTGACTTATTGTTGTGGGGTGTGATATAAATGAAAGAATGAACTGCACTCCTGAGTTGGAGGTGCCACCAGAAGTCTGTTTGGGGTAGATCCCAACAAACCTCTAGGTCCTGAAAATTGGGTACTCATAGTTCCCCAGGCTCTAGTATGTCATGCAGACAATGAATTCCTTTGTCGACTCAGTGGCACCAAAAAAGGGGTTGCCAGTCTACAGTAATAGCTGCATTGCCCCATTGAGGGGTAAGTCAGAGAGGAGTGGGGTTATTGTTTAGTTTTCAATGGAGTTTGGCCCCGTATTTAATTATGGGCCACATAGTTGGGTGAGAAGTGAGACCTTTAGGAGGTATAGCCTTCAAAAGTAATAGGAGGTACTCTGCTTTATCCTGATCTTCTTCCATGCAGAGCTATTGAGAAGAGTTTGAACCATTTTAATGTGTGTGTTGCTTGAAAGACCCACTTATAACCTTCAAACCATGAGTGACACCATCTTCCCTCCTGCCACCGAGCTCGGAGTTTCTTCTGGCTATACCTCAGCTTCTTACATTCCCATATAAAGTTACCAATAATGGCATTTATCTTGGCATACCAGCTGGTTGGTATTTCTATTGGCAGATGGGATAGCACATAAAGTATTTAGGAGCAGTGACCAATTTAATAGCAGCAATCTTGCCAGCCATTGTGAGCTGAAGTAATTTCCATCATTCAAACTCTGTTTTTATGGTAGTTAGTAATGGTTGGAGGTTCTAATCCCAGAGTTTGGTAATAATGAGGATGATCCTGATTCCAATGTATGTGATTCCCAGATCTTGATTCCAAGGTACGTGATTCCCGCTGACGTCCGTCTCAGACCATGAACTGTAACCTGGCTGAGCTTATAGATCGTGTTCAGTGGTAGGACTTCAGTTTTGGATTGGTTTAATTTTAAACCAGAGTGTTGTGTGCAATGATTAAAGACAGATAATAGGGGTTTGAGGGATAGATCTATATCTGTTATGGGAACTAGTAGGCTGTCTGCATACATAAGTAATGAATATTGCTGTTGGCCAAAAGCTATGCCAAGAATCTCTGGATGCTGACTGATGGTGCCACCGGTGGTTCCACAGCTAAAACAAAGTGGAGTGGGGATAGGGGGCATCCCTTTTGTGTGACCCTCTCTAATGGAAAGGGGTCATACAGCATGGAGTTGATGAGGAGTCTGACCATTGGGAGCATGTAAAGGGAATGAATCTAAGACTGAAATTGGGACAAGAGTTACAAGGTAAGATTGAAGGAACTGGGTTTGTATTCCCTATAGCAGAGAAGAAAGAGAGGGGACTTGCTATTAATGTACAAAATTCACACAGACACTGAGCATTGACTCAGCTGGGGATGTCCTACTGTAAGAGAGACCGTAACCTCAGAAGCCACAAATACCAACTGCCATTAACAGTTCCTAGAACTAACAAAAGGGGATCCTTTTTTACCCAAATAATTATTCTCTCATGAAATACTCTCCCCAGTTCTTTATTGGAAAACCCTAATTACACAAAATTTAAACAGAATCTTGACCACTTACTGTTATAATAATGGGATAATTAACCAGTCTGGCTGGAGACATACATAAATTTAATTCCATTAATATATCTTGCCTTATTAAAACTCATAATTTTTCAACTGAGACTCTTAGGCTTAAAATTTTTCTATCTGATTCTGACTTTATTATTCTCGGGACATGTTATTCCCCCCCCCCCCATCTTGCTTAGTTATGGATGCTATTCTTTCAGAATTTGAATTACCTACTCAATTGGGAGATGTTATTATTACTGGTGATTTTAATCTCCCTGAAATTAACTGGCAGTCATTAACTGCAACTAGTAGTGTTAGTAATAAATTTTTATCTACTAGCTTGGATCTGGATCTACATCAATGGGTAAACACTGCTACAAGGGGTAATAATATACTCAACCTTGTTCTTACCAGTTCCACCTTAGATATTAAGGATGTATGTGTCTCTACTCCTATTGGTAACAGTGATCACAACTCTATCTTATTTGGTTTTCATAGACATGTAGTCTTTAATAATAACTCTTCTATTATTTATTTGTATGAAAAAGCTGATACACTTAGTATCAATCATCACTTAAATAAGATAAATTGGTTAGCCTTGTTCAAAGATCAAACTCCATTACAGTGCAGGACTGTTTTTAAAACCACCATTTTGACCATAAGAGACACCTATATTCCACCCAAATATAAAAACTCCAATGGGAAACAGTCTCCTAGATGGCTAAATAAAAACATTAAACATTTAATTAATTTAAAAAATAAAAAACATAGTAACTATTTAAAAGATAGGACAGTAGGCAATGTAAGTCTTCTATCAGAAAGGCTAAGGCTAAGTGGGAACATTATTTGGCATCCTCTGCAGACAAATCTAATTCCAATTTTTTTTTCTTATATTAACTCCCCTAGAAAAAATCCAAGTATGGTTGGGCCTTTAACATCCAATAATATAATTATTCATGAACCAAACGCTTTGGCAGATGTCTTTAATAAAGAATTTTGTAAAGCTTTTTCCCAATCTAAGGAGCAATTTATTATTCACAGTATAACACCAACTGAATTCCCTATTCTTTTCTCAGAGGAGTCTATTTTTAATAAATTATTATTATTAAAAGGTAAATTCTGTCCTGGTCCAGATTTAATTGCAGGACACTTACTTTACTTATTGTCCGCATATATTGCCTTTCCGTTAAAATTACTATTCAATCTCTTTTTGTTATATAATTTTATTCCTTGTGAGTGGAAAGAGGCATTTGTTGTTTCCATTTATAGGAAGGGTCCTAAACATTCATGTGATAATTATCGACCCATTAGTTTGACATCAGCCATTTGTAAACTTCTAGAAAGCTTACTCAAGGATATGGTGTCTCCTATAATTGATGACTGTGACCAAGAACAACATGGCTTTAAGAAGGACAGAAGCTGTCTAACTAATTTGCTCTGCTTTTATGAGATTTTTGGCTCCTATTTGGATAATAGGGTAGCATGTGATGTTATCTTCATTGACTTTAGTAAAGCTTTCGATTCCATACCTCATTGGGCTCTCATTCAAAAACTTTCTATTCTTGGCATCAATAGCTATGTAATCAAATGATTTCAAAACTGGCTTTCAGATAGGACTCAGAGAGTGATGATAAATGGTTCTTTTTCCAACATTGGTAAGGTGCTTAGTGGTGTACCTCAGGGATCTGTTCTTGGTCCATGTCTTTTTCAGGCTTTTATTGCTGACTTAACCAATTCCTGCCTCTCTAACACTATTAAGTATGCAGACGATGTCAAGATCGGAGGTCCCAGCTGTAACCTTGAGCAAATATCCTGTATACAGCATGATCTTGATATGATTAGTACTTGGGTAACACAATGGGGAATGAAGTTAAACACCGATAAATGCAAGGTTATGCATCTGGGTACTAATAATCAAAAATTCCAGTATATTTTGGATGATCTTCCATTGTGTTCCACTGTTGATGAAAAAGACTTAGATATAACAATATCTGAGGATTTAACTTATTCTAAGCATATGCATTCTGTTATTAATACAGGTAATAAAATGATGTGGTCTATTTTGCGCAATATTAGATCCCGAGATAAGGAAGTGTTGTTGCCTTTATTCAGATCTTATGTTCGTCCGCATCTTGAATATGCCTCACAATTATGATGTCCTTTCAAAATCAGATAATTATTCCCTTGAAAAGGTCCAACGAAAATACACTAAAAAATTTCGGGATTAGAAGAATTATCATATGAATCTAGGTTGGATATATTAAAATTAATGCCATTAACTATTAGGTGCATCCGCGGGGATCTCCTTTTTTTATACGACATCATTAAGGACCCAAATATTATGTCTGAATTAGGTTTTTCATTTAAAAAATCTGTTCATAACACGAGAGGTCATATTCTTCAATTAACTGGTAAATGTTTTAAGCATATTAGCTGAAAGTATTTTTTCACTGTTAGGATCATTGGGCTTTGGAATCGGCTTCCATCTGATGTAGTTTCCAGTAATAATAAAGTGACTTTCAAACATCGTCTTGATAATTTAATCATGTCAGGGTATGACTTATCCTACTATTCCATGGCATAGTATAGGAGCATTATGGGCCTCGGCCTACTCGCTCCTTCATCTTACCTTAGTAGTATAAATGGGCCACAGCCTTCTGTATGTCTATTTTTCCTAGTATGAATCCTAATATGGTTTCCAAATCCCAAATATTCAAGGACTAGTTGCAGATAGTCCCCTTCAAGGGAATCAAATGCCTTCTCAAAATCTATGGCCATAGCAGGAGTTGGGGAAGGGAGGTTCTTAGTGACATGGATTAGGTTCAGTAAACAGCAGATATGATCCCCACTATACTGAAGGGGTGTATGAGTTGTGGAAATAGAAAATAAAGTCCATTGGCTAGAACTTTAGTGAACACCTTACTATCCACATTAATTAGGGAGATGGGTCTATAACTAATGGCTAGCATGGGGTCTTTCCCTTTTTTGTGGCATACTGTGATGACCACTCTTCTGAGGGTGGGGGAAGATGCCAGAGGTTAGTGCCTCCGAGTATAGTGGGCACAGTACAGGGAGACTATAGAAGTTAAGGACTGCCAAAGTTCTGCAGTGAATCTGTCTCTAACAGGAGCTTTACCTATATTTAGAGAATGCAAAGACTGTGAAACCTCTGTTATAGATAAGGGAATTCTAGAAATGCAGCTTGTTGTGGAGATAAGTGAGAGAGATCTATAGACTTTAAAAATTCCTGCATAGCTATAGGGTTTAGGCACCTAGAGATAGAGTAGAGTAGAGCTTAGCATAAGAACATTTCATGATATTATTAACCTCTTGTGCTTTGGTTTAAACCTGTCTATTGGGATCCATGAGGCCCATGATAAATCTTTCAGACAGCTGTTTCCTGAGGTGATATGCCAGAAGTTTCCCTCCTTTTTCCCCCCTTCTCAATACTTGTGCTTCAGGCAAAGAATAGAGGTTACAGCCTTCTGGGAGGGTAAGATATTGATCTCCATGTGAAGCCCCATGATAGTATGTCCCACAGGGGAGTGCGGGTTGGCATGGGGAGTAACTTAAACTATACCTCTGCTGCTTGTAAATCCATCTCTAATTTGTGGAGATGCTGTTCCCTCTTTTTCCATCTGGCTGCTGAATAACCAGTGGTTTTCCCCCTCATAGGTGCTTTGAAGGCCTCCCAGGTATTCCTAGCTGAGGTGTCAGCTATAGGATTATCGTTAAAAAATTAAGGTGGCCTCTCACTGAGCCCATGAGGTGAAATCCAGGTCCCTTAACAGGAGGGGGTCCAAACACCAGCATGGAGAAATAGGTGGTGGAGAGACCCATAAAAAAAGTAATTGAACTGGGGCATGATCAAACATAACCATGGGGAGGATTGTAGATCCCAGAGTGGATTGAGCAATTTAAGGGGAGGTCAGCCAAAAATCCAAATAACTGTGGGAGCCATGAACCGGGGAGTAATAGGAGTAGTCATGATCAAGGGGAAGGGAAGGTCCTCAGATGTCTGCTAGGTCATATCTTGGATTAATTGATAAATAGCCTGTACTCCCTGGGGACGAGGTTCAGTGCCCATGGAGCTTCTATCTACCAGGGTACAAGTGCGACGTTAAAGTCTTCTCCCATGAGCAAAGGAGTGGCTGCCATAGCTATTTGCCCTATTTTGTGTGCACTTTTATGAAGAAAAGGCAGGGTTATCTTGGTTGGGTGCATAGATATTCCTTAATAAAAAGGGCCCTGTCGGGATGTCCATCAAAGCAAAAGCCCATGTACCTTGAGGATCACTAACTGTACTCATGAGGATCCATCAAAGAGCTTTGTGTACAAAAATTGCTACCACTCACTTGTGGGTGGGGGCAGATGGATGAAACTCTTGCCCTACCCAGCCCTAGCCAATTTAGCATGATCAGTTGGGAATAGTTTAGTTTCTTGTAGAAAGGCTGAGTGTGATTTGAGCTTCTTTAGGTGACATATTACCTGTTTATGTTTCACTGGGGTGGTAATTCCCTGAACATTCCAGGTGTGGCAGGTAATCTCACCCATGATCAATAGTAAATGGTTTAGTCGGGGGGGGGACCAGGATCCTAGGTGATAGGTTTAAATGCTTCATTGGCAAGCTTTTAAACTAGCCAAGGGGGGAGGCACTGGAAAGGAGCAGGAAAATCCTAGCCCCCCCCAAACAATCACGGTAGTAAGTGTGGCAAACACCAACATGGAGGTGTCAATAGGGAGAAGGGCAGTGGTAAAAGGAGAAAGTGACAAAGGCAAGAAGGACAGGGATGGGGCAAAAGGGGGTAAGGCCATCAGGAAATGGAGGGTAATGAGTACCAATGCCCGTAGTCTGGGCAACAAGCTCCCTGAGCTGGTGGCCTTAATGGAAGAGGGATGCCTGGATATCATAGCAGTCACAGAAACATGGTACACAGAGAACCATGACTGGGATGTTAACATACCAGGGTACATAACCTACAGGAGAGACAGGCAGGGGAGAAGAGGGGAGGAGTAGCTCTCTATGTAAAGGAAGGGATAAAAGCAACTGAACAAAAGAGTAAACAGGGAGGAGAGGAGGCACTGTGGGTCACCTTGGAGACTGGAAAGGGCACCACAATCCGCACAGGGGTTGTGTACAGACCCCCATGTCAGGGGAAGGAATGGACAAGGATATGATAGAAGGCATTCTTAGAATGGCAGAGAAAGAGGAGATACTGTTGATGGGAGACCTGAATATGCCAGATGTTAACTGGAGCACATTTGCTGCAGCCACATCCAAGAGCAGGGCCATTCTTGATGCCCTACAGGTGGCAGGCATTAGACAGCTAGTTTCGAACCCACTCGTGAGGGAGCAATCTTAGACCTCTGCTCTCAAACGGGGCAGTGAGAGGATCTCAGATATAGAAGTGGGTTGCCATCTGGGGACAAGTGACCATCAAACAGTGTGGTTCACGTTAAACTCAGCTACAGAGTCAAGCCATACAAAAGTGAGGTACTGGACTTTAAGAGGGCTGACTTTGGCAAGATGGGAGAGTGCCTCAGAAAAGCACTAGCAAACAGGCTAGAAGGAGGTGTGGAGCAACAATGGGGAATTATCAAAACTGCCATCACAGAGGCAGCAAGCCTCTGTGTGAAGCAAATAAACAAATCAAAATGAAAGAAAAAGCCACTATGGTTCTCAACAGAGGTGGCTGTGAAAGTCAGGAAGAAAAAGATAGCATTCCGGAAGTATAAGGAAACACAGAAGGAGCAGGACAGAAAGCTGTATCAGTTAAGGCAGAAAGAAGCAGGGAGGGAAGTCAGAATAGCAAAGGCCCAAACTGAGGAAAAGATAGCCAACTCGGTTAAGAAGGGGGATAAAACCTTTTATAGGTACATCAGCGAGCATAGAAAGACAAAGGGAGGGATAGTGAGGCTGAATAGAATGAACAGTGGGTGGGCAGAGGGGACAGTGAAAAGCAGGAATACTAAATGAATATTTCTGCTCAGTATTCAAAAGAGGAAGGGATGAATTATCCAATTAACAGAAGCACTCTTGATAGGGGGGTTGATCCCAGTCCTTTCACAGAAAAAAGGGTTCTGCAAGAACTGCAAAAACTGAAGGTGGACAAAGCAATGGGTCCTGATGGAATTCACCCAGAATTCTAAAAGAATTAAGGAAGGAACTAGTGAAACCACTGGCTACTTTTTTTAATAAATCATGAGAGGATGGTGTGGTACCCAAGGACTGGAGGAAGGCGGACGTGATTCCTCTTCACAAAAGTGGGACCAAGACAGAGGCAGGAACTACAGACCTGTCAGTCTGACCTCTGTGGTAGAGAAAGTGATGGAGTCACTTCTGAAGGAAAGAATAGTTGAGTACCTAGAGGTCAGTGGAGTACAGGATCCAAGGCAGCATGGGTTCACAGTGGGAGGGTCATGTCAGACGAATCTAATAGATTTCTTTGACTGGGTGACCAAAGTAGTAGACCAGGGAGGGGCTGTGGACATGGCCTACCTAGACTTTAGCAAGGCATTTGACACAGTCCCACACAAAAGATTATTAGTCAAATTAACCAGCCTGGGAGTGGGTCCCAGGGTGGTAGCCTGGGTAAAACATTGGCTGGACAACAGGACACAGAAGGTAATTGTAAATGGAGTCCACTCTGAAGAAATGGCGGTTACTAGTGGGGTACTGCAGGTTTCAGTATTGGGTCCAGTCCTTTTTAATGTCTTCATCAGTGACATTGCAGAGTGACTGGAAGGAAAAGTATGCCTTTTTGCAGATGACACAAAGATCTGCATCAGGGTTGATACACAAGGAGGCATGGAAAGGATGAAAAGGGACTTGGCAAGGTTGGAGGAATGGTCAGACGTATGGCAGCTAGGATTCAATGCAAAAAAGTGCAAAATAATGCACCTGGGAAACAAGAACTCAGGGGAAGAATACACAATGGGTGGGGAGGTAGTAACAACAACAAAACAGGAAAGGTACCTGGGGGTAATCATATTAGATGACCTTAAGGTTAGCAAGCAATGTGAGAAGGCAGTAGGGAGGGCCGGGGGTATACTGGGATGTATAGGGAGAGGCATCAGCAGCAGAAAACAGGAAGTTGTTATCCCTCTGTACAGACAGTTGGTGAGACCCCATCTGGAATACTGTGTCCAGTTCTGGAGACCCCATCTCTGCAAGGACATAGACAGGATAGAGGCAGTCCAGAGGAGGGCAACTAAAATGGTGCAGGGTCTGCAAGAGAAGCAGTATGAGGAGAGACTAAAGGAGCTTAATATGTATACCCTTGAGGAAAGAAGGGAGAGGGGGGACATGATAGAAACTTTCAAGTACCTCAAGGGAATCAACAAAGTCCAAGAGGGTAGCATCTTTCAGAAAAAGAGACTTGCAAGAACAAGGGGACACAATTTAAAGATAGAAGGAGGGCGGTTCAGGGCAATGTGAGGAAGTATTATTTCACAGAGAGGGTAGTGGATGCATGGAACAGCCTTCCTGAGGAAGTTGTGGGGTCTAAAACTGTGGGAGAATTCAAGAATGCATGGGACAGACATAAGGCAATTCTTGTGGGGGGCAGGAAGATATAGGCTGTTGGTTAACTAGGATCTACGGCCTATCCTGTAGGTAGGGAAATGGGCAGACTAGATGGGCCTAGCGGTCCTTATCTGCCATCAAAGTCTATGTTTCTATGTTTCTAAGTCACTTGAAAAGTATAGACCAAGCTACAGAAGCAAGAACCAACCTGAGTCCCATCTATGGTAATATTGCGGTATAGGGAACTAAAGCATGAAGTGGTGGAGTGAGACATTTGTATCTAATATATATACAGTTCATATCATACATCATTCATACATACATATCTCTTTAACTACCTACAGTGGCATCCACAGGATGAAACCCACTTTTAAAGCACTCTGCAGTATGCTGCAGCAGACTCACTGAATAAATCAATGTCATTTCAATGGCAATTAGTCCCATTTGTCATGCAGAAAACTGTGGCATTCACTTGAATGACAAAAGGGATTAATTGCCATTGAAATTACAATGCTTTATTCAGTAGGTCTGCTGCAGCATTCTGCAGAGTGCTGCAAAATGCTGCAGAATTGGGTTTCATCCTGTGGGAGGCCACTGTATATTAACACTGATAAACTGAAACACCGAACTATATACATATAAGAAAACACTGTATAAGCTAAATTGAAAAGGAAAAAGAGACAGAAACAGAGGAAGCTGAAGGTTAGGATAGGAGACTTGGAGAAGGAAGTACTTAAGGGAGGTGGGGAAGAGAAAAAGAGGAAACTGAGACTGACAAGGGAGATGTTAAATGCAAATTTAGACAGGGAAGTTAACACCAGAATCCTCTTCGCAAAACCAAAAATTTATGAGTGGGGAAACAGATCAGGACATCTATTGGTTAGGATCATGAAAGGAGGGAAAAGTTACCATAGAATAATTCAAATTCGGGACAAAAAAGGAAGAATGTTAAAAGAAAAAGTAGCAATAAGAAATAGATTTAAAGAATACTATGAAAAGTTATAAAGGGCAGAATGTCAGGGTACAAGAAAGGAGAGAGATACCTTTCTTAAGGATCTTAAAATTCCGAAGCTGAATGAGGAACAGATGAAAAAGCTAGTGGCAAAAATCACTAAAGAAGAAGTAAAGAAAGCAGTAGGGCAACTAAAAAAGGGCAAAGCGGCTGGTCTGAATGGATTTGGCACAGAACATTACAAGCTGTTGAAGGAGGAGGTAGCAGGCAACCTCTGTAACATATTAGAAGAAACCAAGGAGGATCGGGAGATACCTAGTACCTGCTGCCAGGCACTCATCACAGTCATACCCAAGGTGGGAAAGGATTTAGAGGACTGTGGATCATTTTGACCAATTTCCCTTCTAAATCAAGATTGTAAAATAATGACAAAAGTGTTGGCAGGGAGGCTGGAAGGGATACTCCCATTGTTGGTCGACCCAGATCAGACAGGGTTTGTACAAGGGCAGCAGTCATACCATAATTTGAGGAGACTATTAAATGTAATATGGTGGGGAACTCGGCATCCAGGAGAGGCATGTGTATTACCTATGGATGCTGAGAAAGCGTTTGATAGAATTGAATGGGAGTATCTCTTGCATATTTTGCAGAGATATGGCTTAGAGGAGGGGATTTGTGAAAATGGTGAATGACTTTTACAAAACTCCAAGGGCCCAGATCTTAGTTAATAACACACCAACTTTGGAATTTGGATTGCATAGAGGGACAAGACAGGGATGTCTGCTATCGCCCTTGCTGTTTGCCCTAGCAATAGAGCCATTGGCCATCAAAATCAGAAATGACCCCAAGATTAGGGAGGGTTAAAGGAAAACAAGGGGGGAAACATGTCATAACCCTTTATGCTGATGATATTCTCCTGTTCCTCACTGACCCAGAGAAATCGATCCCAAGTGTATTGTCAGTGATAGATCTATTTGCAAAATTTTCAGGTTACAAAATTAACCTCCAAAAATTTGAGTTAATGTACCTTGGGGGGGGGGAGAGATGGTGGAAAGAAGAAAACATGGGGACTGAAAGTAGTGCAAAGAGTACTTACATACCTGGGTATAAAAATAGGAAAAAAATCTAGGAAGCCTATATGAAGATAATTATAAACCATTGATTAGGGAAATTCTACAGGACCTAAGCCGATGGAAAGAGTTGCCGATATCTTGGATGGGAAGAATAAATCTCTTAAAGATGAGTGTACTTCCCCAATTATTGTATATTATGCAGATGTTTCCTTTTAGCCCAACGATGCAGTATACCAAAAAGTTAGAGAAGGCTTTTACGACCTTTATATCAATCAATCAATCAATCAATCAATCAAAATCTTTATTTATTCAGGCGAACATCATTGAGCAAAGCTCATTTACAAGATGGACCTGAGTGGTCATACAAATGAGGATACAAGTATTATTACATAGACAAGAATAGCATAAATAGCAATACAATGGCATGAATTGATTATATACAACAATTTACATATATACAAGGAACAGTAGAACCATTTAGCCTGTAAGGAAAAAGGGACAGAGGTATAGCAGGCATAAAATATAAATTATATGGTCTAACTAGTTTTTATGAGAATATAATAGGTGATTCGAAGATAGAAATTGAATTAATATAATGGACGGAAAAAGGAAGGTGGGTCAGATAGGTAGGGATTAGGCTTATAAAAGCAATTGCAGAGCTCTGGAAGGCGGAGAACAATCTTTGAAGGATGCCAGAGGTAGTAGGCTATCTAGCTTCATGGATTTTGGAGAGGTTCCATGCAACTGCTAAGGTATAGCTGAAAGCAGCCCTCCCATACCGGTGCAGGCATTGGGGACCTTTAATATGATGAGTTTACTGATCCTTAAGGTGTATGGCCTAGTTGTAATTTGGGTAAAGCAATCAGTGATATAGGTCGGTAGTTTGCCTGTTAACGCTTTGAATATCCAGATAACAGCATTCCTATTTCTTCTGTGTTGCAATGATGTCCAGTTGACTGCCATATAAAGGGAGCAATGATGGGTGCTGGAGGGAAGGTCAGTAATAAATCTTATGGACCTGTGATACAGGGTGTCCAGTTTATGTAAGAGATGACGTGAACAATGGCAGTAGAGAAAATCAGCATAATCAATGAGGGATAGGAATGAGGCCTGAATTAACCTTTTTTTGGAATCACTGTTCAGGTAATGTTTTATTCTAAAAAATAGTCCAAGCCTCTGTCTTAGCTTTTTAAGTAGCTCTTCAATATGGACAGAATAGTCAAGCCTGTTATCTATCCAGACTCCAAGGTATTTGAAGTTATCAAAAATTCAAGTTTCTCTCCAAGTAAGGTGGATAAATGTAGGCGGTGGATGCTGGGGCAGTGGTAGTGCAACTCTTTGTGGCAAAGACATAGCTTTTGTTTTTTGCATTTAGAAGTAGTTTTTGTCAAGTAGATTGTGCTGCAGAATGGAGAATTCGGATTGTAACAGTTCACAGGCTTTGGAAGGTGAGGGATTGCTGACATATAATACAGTATCATCAGCAAACAGATGAATGTTAGATTGAGTGAGGTTGGCATCAATATTGTTTATATAAATAGCAAAGAGGATAGGGCCAAGAATAGAGCCTTGTGGTACGCCCCTTAGCAGTGGTTTTGAGGTGGATAGGTAATTTCAATTTTTAACCAGTTGTGACCTATCTGAAAGGTAATCCTTAAACCAGTTGAGTGATAGGGAATCCAGGCCTATTGAGTTAAGGGAGATGATTAATAAGTCATGATCCACTGTGTCAAAGGCTTTACTCAAATCCAGAAACACAGCACAGGTAAAATTTTTCTTGTCCGAGGTAGTCTGCCAATCGTTGGTTACCTTGGCTAAGGCAGTAATGGTGCTATGCTTTGATCTAAATCCAGATTGTGCAGAATTTAGAAGGTTGTTGTTATCCAGATAGTCCCTTAACTGAGAGTTTACTAGTTTTTCGAGCATCTTAGATAGTACTGGTAGGATGGAGATAGGTCTATAATTGTTGAGATCCCTAGTATCACCAGATTTGAGTAATGGAACTATTTGAGCTGTTTTCCAAGTAGATGGAATGGATCCAGTAGTTAGGGAAAGATTGAAGAGATGAGTGAGGGGGGCAGATAAGACATGTGAAGCAATTTTCAGGAAATAGGGATCCAGGGAGTCTGCACCTGCACTCTTAGTGGTGTCTAATTTAGAGAGGAGATCTTCCACTTCTTTCACAGATATTGGGATGAAGGAAAAAGTTGAAGTGGCCATTTGTCCCACAGTAGTTTGCAGGTTCAAGGAAGATCTCAGGATATTTGCAGGTGATGAGTCAAATGCTAGGCCAGTTGTGGTGAAGTGAACATTGAAGGTATTTAAGATTTCTTGTTTACCTGTAATTTCTGTATCATTTAGTAGCAGTTTGGAGGTTAAGGCAGGAGTAGAATTTTGGCCCAGAAGTCCTTTTATTGTACCCCAGAGTCTGGATGGGTTATTGTAGGAGGCATCCAATTCAGCTGTATAGTAGGCAGTTTTATATGGAAGGGCAAACACCCAAGAATCAGTTTGAAAAGATTAAAAGCACCTATAGCCCAGGGGGACTAAACTTTCTGGATGTGGTGAGATATTTTTTAGCAACACAGTATAGGTATGTACAAAACTGGGTAAATAGAAGCGAAGTAGCCAGATGGCTAGAACTAGAGGAAGAAGGGATACTAGGGAGGGTCTCAGGATATCTAGGACGGGAGGGCCTCAAAAAATATAGTAGACTGATAACATCCAATCCTATAGTAGTAGCAAGTTTAAAGGCATGGGACAAGATTCAGAAGAGACAGGATATAAATAAACCCTATACACTCTTCGTACCAATTGCAGAAAACCCTGATTTCCTACCAGGACTAGAGAATGAGGGTTTTAAGATATGGCAGGTGAAAGGGGTGAGATGTATGGCAAGTTTAAGGACAGGAGCAGGTATACTGTAGAATAGGAAAAGAATGCATCAATTATATTTAGCGCTAGCCACAATGTGGCCACATTTGTGTAAATTTATTTTCCCTCTAAACTATAAGTCTTCCATTCACCTTAATGGAAAAAGTACTAATTAGCGTAATTTTATTTTCACGCTTCTGAGCACTTCAGCGAACATAGTGAAAATTTATGGACAGTGAATATTTCCCATTCTACAGTATGTTCCTTTCAGGAACTGAAGGAGAAACTGAACTTCCCAACCTCTCATCTGTACAGATACTTGCAAGCCAGAGATTATTATAGGAAGATAAGTGGACCTCTGGGAGTACTAGACCAGATCACTGAACCTGAAAGAGAAATACTGGGAACTAGTAAAAATGAAAAAGGACTGATAGGGAGAGCAGTGAAATTAGATAGCAAGTTTTTCTAGACATCAACACAAATGGCTAAAAAATTGAAGGAGAAGGATATAAGGGAGGATATAAGTGACACTAATTGGCAACTAATGCTGGAGTCTCACAGGGGCTTGCTAATATTTAATAAATACAAGGAGGCACAGTTCAAATTTATACAAAGACTGTATTATCCTCCAGCCATGGTACATAGATTCTGCCTAGGGGTGTCCCCGACATGTTATAAGTGCAAAGTAGCACAGGGCTCATATAAACACTACTACTGGGAGTGCCCACTGATTGTTGCTTTTGGAAGAGCATAGTTAAAGAGATCTCGGCAATAAGGGGGCTACCCCTTGACTTCTCCCAAAAATCATTACTGCTAGGAGTAAAAGGGGAGGAAAACAAGGAATGGATTATGTATCCCAGATGGATTAGAATCCTCCTTGGGCCGACAAGCAATACAAAATGTGTGGATAACAAATTTAGGCCCCACTTTGGAAACCTGGAAGGAGCTTATGCTTAAGGTACTTACAATAGATAAACTGACCTCTTGTCTGAGAGGGGATGAAAATAGATTTGAAAGGGCCTGGACTGAATATGTAAGCTCATTGACAGTTGTGGATAGGATGTTACTGGAAGGAAGTGGAAAACTAAACTAAAGCCTGTCTCTAGTAGGTCCAAAAAGGGTTAAAGACCTCCTAAATGGGTGTCAAAAGGAATTAAGGAGCCACACCTAAATAAAATCTACTGAGACGCATGAAACACAGACACAGACCAAACTAATTACTGGAGTTAACCAGGTGGTTGTTACTCTTTATTTTCTAGTTGAGTATGTATAAGTTATTTTAGTGGTTATTAGTTATTTGTAGGTTTTGGTAAACTGAAAAACAAAATATGACAGTAAACAGACTGAGAAAGCTTATGGCAGGATAATAGCATAATATTACTTTATTGATCGTACTGAGATTATCTGGAATGTAACAGAAGATTCTGTCTGTGTATGAAGACTGAACAATATTATATGTGAACTGTCATCCAATTAACATATTAAACAAAAAAAAGAAAACACTGTATAAGTGGGGTAGAAAAGGCTCAGGGCCAACAGCAACCAGCTGTGTAAGGCCCATCTTTGTGTTCTGGGGAGCATTAGAATAGCAAAACAACCTATCAGGCTGGCGTGGATTTGTGGAGCTGGCATACTAGACAGGGAATACAAGAAAGGTGTACCGTACCAGATCCATCCACTGACCCATGAGGCTGTCAGCACACATGATAGATATGTTCTAACTACAGAGAAACTACTGTATAGCAATTTATATTCACAACCATGATGTTTAGTGCTCCAGGCATACCCCTACATGTTCACTTCATCTTATTTTCACTGGTGAAACATCAGTGCTGCTGTGTATCATGATCTACCTAATATTCATTGTCTTTTTTATTTTCACTCTAATATGGAACTAGCAAATGTAGTGAAAAAAAAGACAGTGAATATTTCCTGATATACAGTATAGTGGTGCGATGCAAAAGGGCTAAAACATCCACTAAAGTCTTGCCTTTGCACAATTTTTCATAATAGTCAGAGTTCATATTCCTAAAGCTGGCCAAACAAGGTTTACTCAGGTGAACTTATTTTGCTCTCCTTTCCCTCAATAAAATAGAAGGCCAGGTTGTACATGGCATGGAAGGGCCAGAGTATGATTGGGGAGCCAAACTAAATGTATGGGGAGAGACCCTAGAGGGGAAGGGATCCTGAATTAAACACTGATTCACCTAAAAAGGAAAGTGTAGATCATTAGAGCCATAGGCTATACACCCTCATAACTAAAACATTGGGCATGCAAACAGTAGGCATGTATTAAAGAGGTACATGACAAAAAACAAAGGGGGTGGACCCCCAACCATAGTTTGCATTTGTTCATGTAAGACAGCCAAAGCCTCATGGCAGCAAGAGGTGAGGACAAAAGTTAGCATGTTATGTCTCAGTATGCCCTGGTTAATAGTAGTGTTATGGCTGCAACACCCCCCCCACACACACACACACACTCTTCTGCATGTAGCAGGATAGTATCCAGGATAGCAGAAGGAGAGAGAGAAAATGGGGTGGGTGGACTACACTTCAGTGGGGTATCATAGGCATCATGTCTGCAAAGCAAGATCACAAGTAGAGAGATTCAATTGTATAAATATATGTATGTTGGTCTCCAAGTGGCCTGGGAGGCAGTGAGAAAAAGTATGGTGTGGAGAGCAGCTGAAGAGAGGTTCCAGTGGCAGGCTTGGAGGAGTGAAGGGGAAAGACAGGGACCTTATCAAATGCTCAACAGGACACCGTGGAAAGGGAGAAAATGGTACCCTATCATCTTACCCCTAAACATTGTTTCCTAGAATGGCATGCCTGCGAATATATCATCAGGGTAAATAGCCCTCTACCCCGGCTGTCTAATTCCATTCCTCCTCCCTCCCCAAGAAACAAACAACACTTATCTGAGAGTGTTGTCAACCTTGATCTGTGGCAGACCCATCAGTGATTGTGAGCAAAGATTCATTCAGCTGGGTTTCAGGTGGACATTGCAGCATGGAGGGTGGTGAGGTGAAAGGTTCGGCGATCAGGCCTGTGGCATTGTCCATTACTATGGTTGCCCAGGAGATAGGTGTGCTGGCCGTGGATGGCTGTACCATCACTCCGGTATCCTCACTGAAAGATGATCCATGGTGCTGGGGCTCCCATGTAGCAGATTGAAGAACTGCATATCAATTAGCCAAGTAGAAGGGTCCTGTGTCTTCTGAGGGCATTACACAGCCTGATTCTGCTCAGGGACTTCTGGAGAAGGTTCCTTCTGAAGGATGGTCCAATTTTCTGTGCATATGACTCAGGTGCCTCTTGCAACTGTGGGGCTGGAAGGGACCAAGTGTCATCCATATTGCCTTGCTGCTCCTCTGCAGCATCATGGTACATGGCTTCCCTGTGTCCATGGTGTCGGGTACTGGGTGAGGCAGTTCAGTGGCAAGATGTCTCAGAGTCCTCATTTCTTGCGACCAGGTGTAATGTAAGAAGGTCTTAAGGGCATCTGGTGTGATGAACAAAAGTGGCACTCTATCATGCATGATGTGCATGGTTGCTGGGTAGCGTAGGGAAAACTGTACCCCAACGTGGCACATGATATGACATGCCTCCATGTAGGCCCACTGTCATTCAGAGAGCTACAGGGAAAAGTCTTCATATATGTAGATTTGGTGCTCCTGCCATTGCAATTGTCCCAAATCCCTGGCTTTGTTCATTGTCATTTCTTTGGTTTTAAAATTCAGAAATCATACCAGTAAAGGCTGTGGTTTGTCCCCAGCCTTGGGTGGAGGGGCCAGAGAGCAGTGCATTCTCTCTATGTCTAGTGATGGTGTTCCTTCCAGTTTAAGCACCATGGGGGGAACATGTTGCAGGAATTGAGTTGCACCCCAAAGTTCTGCACCTTCTGGGAAGTCCACGAACAGTAGGTTATTGTGACTACTGGGATTCTCTAGGTTGTTGGCTTTATCCTGTAACAACTGACTGACCAAGTTCTGCTCCTGGACTACTGCCATGAGGTCTTGCAGGGCTGCATCATGCAAGGCCACTTTCTGCTCAGTTTCAAATAATCTGGCCTCCACTTCTTGAATGACCTGGGTAGTCTGGTTGGAAGCCACAGTTACGTGAGATATTTTCTGCAACAGCTGGGTGAATATATTTTTGATCCGTGTTAGATCCCATTTTGAAGTGTCATTTGCAGCTATGCTGATGGGTATAGTAAAGTCCTGCCTGAGAGCTCAGTCAGTCTTGGCTCCTAAATTTGATGTCAAAAGTGAAAATAAAAACATTAGATGCCTTGTTGTAAGAGTTAGTAGCTGAATAAGCTTAGTTCAAGAAAATTGCTGTTTCTGTCAGATGATGCTGAATTTAATGCCTCAAGGGGTGCAGTGTTAGGAACCTAAGCTGCCATTTTGTTCGAGGCTAGACAATACCCCCAAGCTTATGTCTTTTGAGGAATTTAGACAGAAGTATTAGCATCTTGTCGTCACTACTTAGCTTACAAATTTGCAGTTGAACTGCCTTCTGATACCCTGCCCATTAGAGAGATTATGGGAATAAGATGAAGCACAATCTAAAAAAAATTAATCAGTAAAATATATGCAAAAATGCTAGAAAAATAAAGCAACATGGGAAAAATTACACACAGCCTTGAGTAAGGAGCTGGTATGGAGGATGAGTCTTGACTTCAATGTTTACAATCACTTGCATAAATTAAAAATATAAATTGCAACATTATGTCAAATGCAATTTAACTTCTAACACAGTCTATCTTATACATACAGGACTAAGTAAAACAAATGTAGCTCTTCTTTATCAGACCTCTGTATTAGATGTGGACAAGTTAGAGGGTCATTAGTTCATATGTTCAACTTTTATAATGCTCAGACTATTCTGAGATAAAATAAAAATAAAATGATTCACTAAGATCTTCGATTGCAACTGCCCTTATGACCTAGGGATTAAATTATTTGCAATAAGTAACATAAATACTGAAAATATTACTCCAAATAAAACTTAATTAGTTGACACTGTGTTAGTTAATGCAAGAAAACTTCTTTTGTTACCTTGGAAGACTAGCTCAAGTCTGAGTTTTGAGCATTGGATCAATTAGTTACTGACTGTGCAAGAATGGAGTGTATGTTTTTTTACGGCCGAGGACAAATTTTATTTATCTGTGAAGATCTGGGAACCATTCTACAAAGCTATAGTTCAGTCTATCTAATGTTTATTTTTAGCCCTCAGATCCCAGATAGAGATGCAGTGAAGTAAAATTCCACCCATGAAGTGGGCAAGAAGTGGGCACTTCACGTTGCCACTCCGCAATGTGGAGTGCCCACTTTAAAGCCTCACTTCACCTTGTAATTATCACTTTGCATTGTCACTCTGCCTTAAAGTGAATTAAAGTGGAGTGAGAAGTCTATTGGCAGCCCCCACACATCACATGGCTTACAGTGACTCATGCTAGGAAGATGGTTTCACTTTCCCCTTGTATAAGGAGAGAGAGGTTGGAGCCTGGAGGATTGGAGGCAGAGATAGAGAGAAAGACTCTAAAAAGTGATGTTAAACAGCAACATCTTTCTTGTTTTCTTGCTCTTCTTGTTTTTTGTTGATTAGTTGCTGTGTGGATTTCTGCATTATTTTTATTAAATAGTCTTTGTTTTATTAATTGTTTGTGTGTGTGTGTGTGTGTGTGTGTGTGTGTGTGTGTGTGTGTGTGTTGTTCTGTGTTGTCCGGCTCTGCTGTTGTGAACTGTGCATATGCTAACTCTATGGCCTTGGCTACATCACTGTCACATGAGACAATATGCAATGTAGGAGCAAGAAAGGCAATAAATCTATCTGACATGAAGATCCCCAGGGTCCTAAAACTACCATAAAGCTATCAGGCTAATGTAGTAAAAACTCCTAATAGCACACAGAGGGAAGGACACACTAGGACTTTACACACAAATCCAAATGCTCTGCATAACATATGCTTTTGCAAATTCTGGGTGGACTACTCCTTTAACAAAACCAGAAAGCCATAATTCCACATGAATAGATGCCAATAAAATATTTTCACTGCTAGTGCAACTATATTTATGACAAAACAAGGCACAAAGTAATGACCCTTGTGCTTTGGCGGTTAGGCCTTCTTTAGTATGCCCCTAATGAAAGCCTAAGCACCAAAACTCTGATGAGCATTGTGTGTGCCTTATTTTATATCAATAAAGTTGCAGTAGCATTGAACATTTTTTTGGCATGTCTTCATATAGAGTGGTGGCTTTGTGTGGTTGCCTTGTACTTTTGGTGCCAGGTACTGTGTACCAGTAGCCGTCCACATAGTGCAGTGTGCTTCTTGTGGCCCTGTTATATTCCTACTTAAGAATGTCTACCCTGAAATATTTGTGGTGCCTCAGTAATGTTTACTTTCTGTTGTAGAGTGTTTGTCAAAAAGCAGGATGGAGCAGTGCAATAATAATCTGCTAAACATCATGGGCCGGATATTCAGACTGCGCAGGGCAGTGGTGCAAGCCTGGATGCAGCGCAACTGGGCTGCACCAGGGCATGGACCAGGTGATATTCAATGGTGCTGTGCCATGGCTCAGCACCATTGAATATGGCACAGAGTGCGCACACACTGAGCATGGCGCAGTGGCACTGTGCCAGCGCAAGACAGGGAACAGGAGCAGGGGGATGCGCCAGTGCAAGTGCAGTTGCGCTAGGTGCATCACCTGCGATATTCAGCATGGGACATGCAAATGAGGCCATTATGCATGCAAGGCACAAATGGGGCCATTTGCATGTCCCATTAGGAGGCAGTATAGTGCAGTGTTTTAAGGCTCTGAGCTGCAAATCTGGTGACATCCAGCAGACCAGACCTGGGTTTGAATCCCACAGCTTCCACTTGCATACTGTGTGACCCTGAGCAAGTCACTTAACTTCCCTGTGCTCCCAGGTCACTCCTGTAAAAAAGCTTTCAGCTTAGTGTGCTACTCCTGGTTAAACAACTAACTAAAAAAAAAAAAATTGCATGCGATGTGCCAAGCCCCGGCAACTTGTGCCTGGCACCCTGCCAGGCTGCAACCATCGGGGATCATCACCCTGTGGTGCCATGGAAGTTCCCTCCCTGCTCCTGTATGCCTGATCATGGGCAAAGGTATAGATATTATCCCTGGTGGTCTAGTGCAAAGCCCCTACTGCCTGATAGCAGGCATTCATAGAACATAACCCTGCTGGTCCAGTGGTGAACACCCATCACCCAATCGTGGGCAGGATTAAATTCATATCCCTGGTGGTCCAGTGGTGATCCCCCCATTGGCTGATCATGGGCAGTTGTAAACTCACATCCCTGCTGGTCCAGTGGTACACCCCTCTCACCCAATCACGGGCACATTGAAATGACCTATCCCTGGTGGTTCAGTGGTACCCCTCACCCACCCACAGAGGTTCCCCTCCACCCAGCACCCCCTGTCACCGGTGGGCAGCAGCACCACCTGCATGCCACCTGGCCACCCACCAAATGACAGCGTACAGTACGATCTGTATGCCTATTGGTCCACTGCTTGGGCCAATGGGCATGTAGACCATACTGTACTATGCAGACCCGATATGTGTATGAATGCATTCATTCACATATTGTGTCTGTGTAGTGCAGTATGGTCGGCAAACCCATTGGTCCACACAGTGGACCAATTGGCATACAGATTGCACTATGTGCTGTCATTCAGTGGTCGGCCAGGTGGCATGCGGGTGTGGTGCTGCCACCCACCGATGATGGGGGGATGCTGGGTGGTGGGAGACATCTGTAGGTGGGTGGGTGTGGGGTACCACTGACACCAGGATGTATGGTCATTTCAATGTGTCTACGATCAGGTGAGAGGGCATACCACAGGACCACCAGGGGATGAGTTTACAGCCGCTCCATGATCGCCAATGGAGGGATCCAACTGACCACTAGGGCTATGAAATTAATCCTGCCCATGATCAGGCAATGGGGGTTCACCACTGGACCACCAGGATTATGTGTTATGAATGTCCGGGATCGGGCGGTAGGGGTTTCCCGCTAGACCAACAGGGATCATATCTGTACATATGCTGCGATTGGCTGATGGGGTGAGGGGGGCACAATTCTTCCAGGGCAGGGTGCTTGTGGACAGTATTTCTGCTGGCCAGCTGGCCACCCACAGCTGGAGGATGTTGTGTTGCGCCATGCACTACAGACCGCCCACCTGTGGGTGGCCGGCATTTGAGCTATTTATTTTCAGCTCAACTTTGTGCCCCAGTGTGTGGAGCATGTAGGGGTTGTGCCAGCATATGCTCCGCACATCCCGGGCAGAATATCAGGATGTGCCACATATGCATGGGCACACCCCCTGCATCTGCACTGCATACATTACCAATGCGTCCCAGTGCATCGGGGTTGAAAATCCAGGCCCATGTGTGCAGTGTACTGTCCTGTGTGTGCATGCACTGTCCAGCTTGTTGCAAATGTATATATAATCACTTGCTCCACTGTTTATGTAATAAAGAATAAAGATAAGAATATATAATATATATTTTATTTGTACCATCAGCAGCTGTGGACAAAGTCATATAATATGTTTTCAGAGGTCTCAGTGGGCAGTGTGCACCTCAGTCACAGTGCACACTTGAGTTTTAGCAGATCATAGCATTGCTCACTCCTGCTTTTCAACAAATCCTACCTGACAGAAGTGAAATATTGCTGAGGCACCCAACATATTTCATATTGTACAGATATTATAAAGTCGGAATATATAACAGGTCCAGTCCATTACCACCACGCTGCGCTAACACTGAGGAGGGGTTGTGTGCTGGTGTACAGCAGTTTGCTGCAAAACTGCCACTGCCAGTGTAAACTAGAAATCCACCACTCAAGACCCAAAAATGCAAAGAAAAAATGTTTACAATCTGGTACTGCAAATGTATTGATGGCAAAACAAGCCACAGGAATGACCCTTGTGTTTTGGTGTTTAGGCTTTCTTTTGGGGGCCCCATTATGAAGGCCTAAGTGCTGAACCACAGGGGTCAGTTTTGTGTATCTTGTTTTACCATCAAAAAATTTGCAGCAGTGAATATTTCTTCTTTGTATTTTTTGGTCTGGAGTGCTGTCTTTCTGGTTTAGACTGGCAATGGAAGTTTTTCAGCAAGCTGCTCTACACCAGCACACAACCTGGGCCAGCCCCAGTGTTAGCGCAGCATGGTGGTAGTGTACTGGACCTGTTATATATTCTGACTTTATAATGTCTGTATACCATGAAATATTTTGGGTGCCTCAGCAATATTTCACTTTTGTCAGGTAGGGTTTGTTGAAAAGCAGGAGTGAGCAATGCTATGATCTGCTAAAACTCAAGTGTGCACTGTGAGTGAGGTGCACACTGCCCACTGAGATCTCTGAAAACATATTATATGACTGTGCGCTGTTGATGATGGCACAAATAAAATACACGTTATATATTCTTATCTTTATTTTTCATGCCATAAATAGTGGAATAAGACAGCATATATATGTTTGCAAGAAGCTGGACAGTGTGTGCACACACATGACAGTACACTGCACACATGTTGTTTAGCTGAGTATTATTGCACTGCTCAGTCCTGCTTTTTAACAAACGCTCCATGACCATGACAGAAAGTAAACATTACAGAGGCACCAAAAATATTTATTTTTGGAAATAAACATTATGAAGTTGGAATATAACAAGGAAGGGAACTAATTAAAGGTGCACTCAGTCACGCATGCAGTGTTCACACACAGTCCCCAGAATAAATGTGCATCCCAAAAATGCTGCTGTCTTGTCTCCAGAAAATTCCACAGTCCAGGCAAAGAGAAATGAGAGCATAACAACAAATGCAAAGTCTCCCAGAATTAAAGGTGCACTCATTCATGTACATAGTTTTCCACACAGTCCCCAGAATGAATGTGCATCCCCAAAATGTTACTGTCATGTGTCCAGAAAATTCCCAACTCCAGATGAAGAGAAATGAGAGCATACATGGAAAGAAAAGTCTCCGTTAATTCATGCAGCACTCAGTCAGGCATGCAGTTCTGCCACACAGTCCCCAGAATTAATGTGCACCACCAAAATGCTGCTGTCTTATGTCTAGAAAATTCCTGACTCCAAATGAAGAGAAATGAGAGCATAAAATGGAAAGAAGAGTCTCCATTAATTCATGCCACACTCAGTCATGCATGCACACACTCCAATAAAAACTATAGTATGCCCCCTGCTTCTGTTGGAATTTCACTTAATGTTTCTTGACCTGACTGGGCTGATCCACAGTGTCTTGCCACTGATGTGCTAGAAGGATGACCCGACCATTGAGTTAACTGTCTATGATGATGTGATAATGCTGTTGGTTGTCCAATATCTGCTGCACTGACTGCCAACAGGAAGGATGCCCTCTGTGTGTATACTAATACTACCCTTGGTAAGTTAATGTACCTGGCACCAGCATGGTTTTCCACAGAACTTGAGTTGACCTTAAATGTTCATAGCCACACATATATATATATATATATATATATATATATATATATATATACTCACACTAATTTATATATATATATATATACATGTAATCATTGTTTTTTTGTATCACAGGTCATATAGTCAAACTTGGGGTGTGCATTTCTTGGCTTGATGAGGAATTTTGGTATTGGAATACTGTCAAGCAAGTGAAGGTAAGTATTTTTGGGGGGGCATTATTTAAAAAAAGTTAAAAAAGATTGATCAATGTTTTGGACATCTTTACAAGTCTTCAGCATATCATCAGAACTGAAAAAAAGTGTAACTGCTGTGATTCATGAAGAACGTGATTTGTCTCATGCTGAGAGTCTTGTGTGACATAACCAATGATAATAAACTGTACGGAAACACAAATACTTATGGCTTTACTTCTCTGACCTGTACCACACAACCCTACCCGATTTGAAAACTCATATTAATGAGTACAATGGCGATTGAAGCTGAGACCTGCAATACTATGAAACAGGCTTACATGCAACTAACTACAAAAAAAAAAACTTAGTTTTGTGATTCATGACATGATCATGAATCATGACCGTGAAGATGAAGAACGTGATTTCTCTCAGAGTCAGAGTCATGACGAGTGTCTGGTGTGACATGACCAAGGATAATAAACTGTATGGGAACACGAATGCCTACAGCTGTACTTCCCTGACCTGTATCATACAAAACTACCCTATTTGAAAACTCATATCAATGAGTATAATGGTGATTGAAGCTGAGACCCAAGATACTACAAAATAGGCTTACATGCAACTAACTACAAAAAAAGTACAGTTTTGTGATTCGTGAATTGTGACCATGAAGATGAAGAATGAGATTTGTATCTTGAGTGACTCATGATGATCACCCTGACTTAAAAATGCACATCAGTGAGTACAATGTTCACACAGAGATATACACAACACCAGTACTCTGAAGGGAAGCCAAACAAACAACTGTGACTTAATTTACAGAAGGAGATTGGGCCCTAAAGAGATACAAACACACAGACAGATTAAGATTGCACTGTGCACTCAAGAGATGCAGATGCAAAGGCACAACAACACCTAACCAGTGCTCACAAGTCACAAATCCAAATCTAGAAAAGAATACCTTTTGCCGGTTGGGGCGGGGGGTGGCAGTGCACTGCAGTAACAGTCCACTACCAGTAAAGATACCACAAAGCAGTACAAAAAAATCACACAGGTGCAGTGGATAGCAGATTCACATTCCTGTAATTACTATGTGGCACAATAAAATGTGTCTGACTCGATGGCACATGTTGCACACACACTCACACACACACTACAAGTAATGCGCAGCAAATTGAAAACTTCATTAATATAACCAAATCTTTTAAACACACTGAAATTATACACTGCTGCACCACAACAATCAGCAAAAATTAAAAAAAATAATTAAAATATTACTGTGTGTACATTAGCACAGTTATACAACAGTAATATAACCACAACAAAAAGTCTGCCTTTTTCTCCCAGTTAATCTACTACCTACACCACTCAGACATGCCCCTCACCCAAAGCACACTTCAAGTGTCTGTCAGTACACAGATTGAATGTTCAAAATTAACATTCAAAATCCACACACAAACAATAAACACTTGATGATATGAGTACAAGAGGGCTTCCTAAAATCGATGTACAATGTTTTGAGCCAAAACAATGGCTCAAAAAGCCTTTTTTAACAGCTTTTATAGGGTTTGAATCGCAGAGCTCTGACAGTAAACTGCCTCCAGCTGCCACTGCATACACACTACACATAACTGAGGCTGTGAAGAAAAATCTAGAGCCCATGTGATCTGCAATCCCACTAATCAATGCAAAAATCGCCTTGGAGCTCCTAAACAAGGTGAAGTGACGCGAAGTACATTGGAATTACTGTACTTCGCCTAAAAATAGGCACAGAACTTGTTGGGGGAAAGTGAAGTAATGCAAAGTACATTGAAATTAACGACTTTGCGATCCTCTTCATGACGTGAAGTACTTCACTTCACATTGTGGGGCACTTCGAGGATTTCTCACTATTCCGCAAATTGCTTCACGAAGCGAATTTCAGCAACTTCAGCCACCTCTAATCCCAGGTCTGTACAGTAATTTAATTAATATTATTAGTTTATTTGTTTATTTTTGTGCTTTATCTTAGTGAATACACTCTCACCACATTGGGTGTATGATGATGGGCTCTCACTTGTTTGCTTGTCCACACTTGGTTGGGGAAACATTGTACAAGACAGAGAATATTCTTAACCCAATGATAAAAAAAGAGAGTTTTAAAATTCTGAATTTCAAATCCTAATGGTCTCACAGAAGAACTTGACCAGCTGGACTCTAACCAGGAAATGGGTGATAGTGGTAGCTCACAGAAACTTGCAAGCTATTTGAATGTCACCAGAAGAACATTTAAAAGCACTAGTGCACACAAAAAATATGTTGCTTCTGGTACAGTTTGACACAGAGGAACTAAACAGTCAGCATCCTCATGACTGGATATACAGTTTATCAACATGATCTGCCCTACAAGAAGATAGAGAAGCAGAGTGATCTGCTGCATCAGTTGTACTCCAGCAGAACAATGGACACCAAAAGTAATATGCACCAATTCCACTTCTTTCTTCTCATTTTCTCTTCTTAGTGCATTATATAACTGTAGAAAAGACACAGAATACAACAACTTTGGCTGCTAACACTTCGGCCCCTGTACAACTAAAATGAGCCATACAAGTTTTTTTGTTGGCTATATGTGCTTCCCTCCCCAACTTTTTCCCAAGTTCTAGATGTGATATGCTCAACCAGACTCCAGCAGGAGCTTTCCAGAACAGCTTTATTAATTAATTACTGACAACTGTGATCACAAGACATACTTCTCAGATTAATGGCCATGACAGGCATCACTAAGTGGTAGACCACCACAGTTACATCCAATAGACAGCAACATCTCCATTTTTTTGTGCTTATTTAAGTGATTTTTTCAGATGTTATTGTACAGCTGCAACTTTACTTCTGAATTTCTGCTTTCAAAATACTTAATTAGTAACTGATAACTTGGAGAGAAGCTGATTTTACTGAAAGGAGCACTGCATGAAGTGCTACTGGACTTTTAAAACCCTTTTTTGTATTTTATTGATGAAACTACCTCCTGATTAGGGAGTAGGATGCTTACTGTATCTAATACGAATCACTGGGAGTTGTAGTCCACCACCAGTTGTGGACTACAACACTGTAGCATACACTGAGGAAATTAATTTGTTTTGCACAGGCTAGGTATTGCACAGCACCAAAGCACTTTAAATAACCTGTGGGGATATTTACATCTGTTTTAAAACAGGCTTTTGCAAGGCAGCTTTACTGGGTACTGGTCACATGATCATGACTCACTCACACTCTGAGTGAACGGAGTGAGATTGAGTGGGCAAGTGCATGCAGAGATATACACAGAGACATGCACATCTGCCTGCATCTGCTGTGTCCGCTGGGAAAAGTGGGGAGCGGGCCAGAGACTATCAGCACCAGGCAGTAAATGTTGTTTTTCTTGAGAGCTATAGATTAATAATTAAAACTGACAATTCTACATTAATCTGCATTACTACTTCAATGGCACAGAACATAAAACAGTAATAGTTCATGCAGAGGTTAATGATTTGGGAAGAGAACATAAGAAATATATAGCACACAACATACTGAACATTGGTAATCTTATAAAACAAATTGGGTCCACATCTGTGATTTCAGGAATTCTCCCCCTGAACAAATGCCATCCTGAAAAGAATTGTGCTATACAAAGAATAAATACAAGGCTGGAGATTCAATGCACGCAGATAGGCAAGACACTGTTTGACACATGGAAAGAGTTCTATGGGTAGGCACATCTTTATTTGACAGAAGGGCTACATTTAAGTAAAGCAGGCAAAAATGTTCTGGCTAGAAGTATAGCAAGAGTTCTAAACAGTAATGAAGATGCAACTTATGACACTTTAAAAGTACTAACTAATGCAAGAAGTCTAATAGACAAGGATGAACTGGAGCACCTACTAAAATCAGATAGGGTTCACATTTGTGGAGTAACAGAAACATGGTGGAATGAAAGCAACTGGAATTTGGGTATACCAGGATATAGAGTATATTATGTGAATAGAAACAATAAACGTGTAGGTGATGTGGCTGGCTGTGTTTCTGATGGATTGGATTCCAGGGAGATACCACATACAAGTGAAAAATAAAATAAGGTGGAGCAAGTATGGGCTAGCATTTACCCTAAGAATAGTAAGAAGTTACTGATCTGTGTGGGGTATAGAGCACCAGGGTTATCAAGTGATGAGAATAGTATATTTTTAAAAATATTTGAACAAACAGAGTCCGGGTCAAACACCATAATAATGAGCGACTTTGATCTCCCTGACAATGAGTGGGAAAATAACTTTGCGTTAACTCATTATGGAAAGAGACTATTGGAGTTTATGATTCACAATAATGTGCAACAACTGGTCTGCGAACCTATATGAGGTAATATTTTAGATGTGCTGAGCAGTTTGGATGTTGTTACCATTAAATGCACAGTAAGGGAACCACTATACAGTAGTGATCACAATATGGTCCAGTTAGTTATTAGTAATACTTGGGACCCACTGGTAAGCAATACCAAGGTTAGGTGCTATGACAGGGCAGATTATGAGCAGCTAAAACAGTTTATTCAAGGTTAGAACTGGAAAGAAGATTTCAGGAATCAAAACATGGAAGTTAAATGGCAGAAGTTACTTGAGGTGCTGGATTATTGTACCAAAATGTTTATTCCCATCAAGGTAAAATATAATAAGGTAAAATACCTGTCTGGTTTAATGAAACTATAAAAAAAATAATAAATCTTCGAGGGGAAGCTTTTTACAAGTACAAGAAATACCCTTCCCCCATTAATTTTGCAGAATATAAAAAGAGATGCAAAACATGTAAAACCACTATTAGAGAATCCAAAAGGAAGTATGAATTACAACTAGCTACCAAGACTAAGGATAACATAAAGGCATTTTTCAGCTATGTTAATAGCACAAGGAAGGGGCACTCAGTGTTTCAGCCTCAAGTGGTCAATGTCCAAGTTGTTAAAGGGGAAAAGGAGATGGTGACAGCCTTTAACAAACATTTTGGCAGTATTTATGCTGTACAGTATTTGAGGAGGCAGTATAGTATGAGCTGCAATCCTGGAGACCTGGGTTTGAATCCCATCAGCCCCCACTTGCATACTGTGTGACCATGATCAAGTCATTTAACTTCCTTGTGCTCCCAGGTTGCACCTGGAAACAAACTCTGGCTTAATGTGCCTTTCGTAGTTCAACAATTTCCTCTTTCATTTATACAGTACACCCAAGAATGAAGTTTAATCAGACCACAGGGAACAACTAATTAAGGGACTACCTAATAATAAACATATTATCACAGAGAGGGACATGGTTACAAGACTTGAGAAACTAAATGTACATAAATCACCAGGCTCCGAAAACTTGCATCCTGCCATGTTGAAAAAGCTTGCTGGTATACTGGTGGGACCACTAGCTGACATCTTAAATATCCCATTGATCAAGGGTACAGCAGTTCAGTCATGGAAGTAATGCCAATACATAAAAAGGGCTTAAAAACAGAATGTGGTAATTAAGACCAATAAGTTTGACTTCCATTGTGAAGAAGATACTAGAGGGTATAATAAAAGACTTGATATGTGCTCACATCACTAAAATGGGGCTGGTGGACATAAATCAGCATGTATTTTGAGCAGGTTGTTCATATTTGACAAACTTGTTACATTTTTTGATCCTGTTAGTGCTCTTGATGTGGGCTTACCAGTTGAGTTGACGTCCTGTATCTGGACTTCTCAAAAGCATCTGATACTTCGCCACACAACCAGTTAATTGAAAGATTAATACAAATAAGATTAGATATTAACATCAGGGGTATAGCTAGTAGCATAATGTTTGTACACCATTATTGACACCATGATCTTCTTTGTTGCTCATACCCTCTTTGTTTGAACCTGTTGTACCCTTTTGTTTCTTCTACCCTGCTTGTTGTCCCAAGGTGTATCCAGTTTGTTGCCCCTAGATGTAAACTTTTGATGCTCTACAGCTGTATACCACAATGCTTTAAGTATGGGAGAAAAATAAAGCAGCACACAGATGTATGCATTTGCACAGTGAATTGTTTAGACAGCACACCAACAATCATATTATAACATCAGAATGTGGGACAAATAGTGCCCTGGGGTCAGGCAAAATGTTGTCCCTCAAAAATAAATTTGTACACCATTGCTTACTTGGTGTATGTACTGCCTACTCCCTTGATTAACATAGTTAAGTGGCTGAAATCATGGCTTGAGGTTAGGTAACAGAGAGTTTACCTGGCAGGTCCTCTATCTTCATGGGTAAAAATAACTAGCATGGTTCCACAAGGCTCAGTACTGGGCCCTACATTATTTAGTATCTATGTTTCCCCATTGCAGACATCACAGCTGTGCTGGATTTCTAAGTTTGCAGATGATCTTAAAATAGGTACCATAGTGAATGATGAACAAGCTATTAAAGAGCTGCAGATATAAATAAATAAAGAAAGAAAGAAACTGTGGAATTGGGGAATTGAAAACAAACTAACCCTAAATTTAGATAAGTGTAAGGTCATGCATATGGAAATTAGGAACTCAAGGGCCATATATCACCCATATGGTAAACCAATTCCAGTATCAGAAATGGAGAAAGATTTAGGGGTACTGGTGACAAATAATCTATCTGCCTCTGAACAATGCAAACCTGCAGCCAGTAAGGCAAATTGGATACCAGTAGTAGCCAAAGACATGGTCAGATATTTCCAGATATTTCACGAAATTTCTAAAGAGCTTCTCTCTGCTGCCCCTACTGAGAAACTGCAGACAGCAGGAGATTTCTCTAGAGATATGAGTAGGTTGCATCCGCAGGAACATTAAAAGTAAAGACAGGAATGCTGTGCTCCCACAGTATACGTCCCTGGTGCAATCACATTTGGAAATATCACATTCAGTTTTGGGCTCCATATAAAGTGAGTGATATGAAGATGATTGAGAGGGTCCAGAGACGAGCAGCCAAAAGTATTAGCCAACTGAAAGACATACAGTATGGGAACAGAATGAGACAGCTTGGATTGTATAGTCTAGAATATAGAAGACTCAGAGGTGAGTTGTGCTTATTGTATAGAGCTTTGAAAAATGGTTATCTCTAGGAATCCATAGGCCTTATTATGAACACTGCTAGGTGTAGTGGATTCCATCAGTATCAGTTAAAAGGGGATTTCTATAAAACAAATATAAGTGAACAGTGGTTCAATCAAATAGTGGTTACTGTGTGGAACAAACTACCTAGTAAGGTGAGGATCAGTGCAATGATTGATGGCTTTAAGGGATCCCTGAATGTTTATATGGATGATAAGAAAATGCCTTCACAGGGTAAAAGTAGTTGAGTCTCAATGGCCCTTCAGCTTTTGACTCATTTCCTTCTGTGATTCTATGTTTCTGTGAACTTGGCAGCATAGCACATAACACACTGACAGATAGGCTAGTTGCCATATTGGGTTAGGGTTTACTAGCACATAGCAAAGGTAAAAAATTGTCATTACCACAAGTCCACAGAATCATGATGTCCTAGAACCCGATATTCAAAAATTTGTGAGGGTGCTAATGGAGTTTGCCCTTTAAGGGACAAACCATGTTGTCCTGGTGCACCCTTCCACCCTTATTGTTGTTGGAAGTGGTTTGCTCAGAAGGGAGGGAGGAAGGAAGGAGGGGGAGGGACAGGGAGCCAGGACAATGGGCATACTGCAGGAAGGGGAGGGGCTAAAGGGTGTACAAGAAGGTCAGCACAGAGCTGGTTCAGCCACTTTTGCTGAAGTTTCATTTTACAGAGGAACTGCAGCACATCAGATTGGTTAAACTGATTGGAGCAGAGGTTTGTTACACTAGGTTAAAGCAGGTAAGAAACCAACAGCTATGTTAACCAAGTAGGAAGTTTAAATAAAAAAAGACCATGTTTGTTGGAGGGAGCCTGTGTAAGGTAACTTTGTTTAAAAAGAAATGCTGGGGGTTACCTTTGTGAACTGTGTTTTATAGTGCTTAAGGGAGCCTGCATGAGCTTGGTTTTAAAAAGGGTTGTGCTAGAACTGCTTGAGAATATGGCTTAGTTTGCAGTTGCTGAGGAATACTGACATTTACCTGTGTAAAGAAAGTGGTTAAAATGGGCTTGCACTAGAATTGCAGCTGACTTTGTTAAAAAATGCTGGTGGTTACCTTTGTGAACTGTGTTTTTAAGCACTTAACGGAGCCTGTGTGAGTACTTCGTAATTACTGAGGAATACTGGTATTTTACCTGTGTGGAGAAGTGGGAAAAAAGGGCTTACGCTAGACTTGCTTGAGTCTGTGGTTTAGTGATGCTTGCGGAGGAATGCTGGAATTTACCTGCGGGAGGAAATTGTGTGAAGAAATTGTGAGAGAGTAGCTTAATGAGACACTCGAGCTGTGATGAACGGGAAAAAGCAGGAAGCTCCATGAACATAGGGCCTGGTTGTGAAAAGGGCTGCGAGTGGACAGGAGCAGCCACTGGAGAGAGGAGAGTCAGTGGAGTGATGAAGCAAGGGGCTGGAGTGGCCATGAGGTGCAGAACTAGCCGCTTGTGCAGGCCATGGAGAGAAGCTGCCTGAACAGTGAATGGGGGGAGGTTTTAGTGCAAAAAAAAAAAAAAGTCGAGCAGACTACAATTCAGAACTGTTCTGAAATTGGACTCTGCAATTCTCAGGAATTTAATTCTGTTACCTTTCTGGAAATGTGTGCCTGCACCTGCAAGCTGAGTGGAGGCTTTGCAAACTTGGAAAGGGGTCGCATTGGGGGAGCTTGACACACATAGCATTAAAAGGGACTGAAGATGGAATGAGGGAATAACTGCAAGGGCACAATTGACGCTGAGAACCAGCGGGAGTGGCTGGGGGCCACAAGCAGGGTGAAGCCACGTGGCGTGACATCACATGCTGCAGCAAGGGCCGAAAAAAGGTGAATTGAGCCTCGGGATACCATGTGGCATGATGTCACATGCCACGAACAAAGCAGGGGGAGGAGCTTTTAGGCAAGCCCCTGAAGTGAGGGCAAGAGAGATCAGTGGGACACAGATGTCTAGGCTACAAGGGGGAGGGATAGCAGCATAAGGATGAACAGCAGATGCCACCTTCTGGCAGGTGCGGTGCAGAGGAGAACTGGGCCTGGGGGCCATGAGGCAGGCCTGGAGCCTACAAGAAAGGCCTGGAGCCTGCAAGAAAGTGGCGATTGGGGTGGATCGAGAGGGACCTGCCAGCCACGTGGCAGGCCTGAGGTGCAGCGGGGCCCTACGTTTTTTCTCTACTGACAGCAGGTAATGTAACGGAGAAAAAATGAAAAGTAGGCATGTGGTACCAATCTATTCCGCATTTGTCAGGGAAAGGGGGCAGAGAAGTAACAGCAAAAAGAAGGGAAGATGCCGCTGACGTCGGAGGGTGCAAGGAGGGCAAGAACATCTGGTCACGTGGCAGGCCTGATGCCTACAAAATCCGAGGGAGGAAAAAGGGTTAGATGGGGATGGAGCTTGCAGGCCAGTTAGCAGACCATCAGCCCGTGAGGCAGAAGACTGGATAAGGGGCATTTTTTAGCACATTGAGGGGAGAGCTGTAAGTGAAGTGAGGAACGCCAGGGTGGAGAGGGGTTGCTAAAAGAAAATAAAGAGCCACAGTTTGTGGGCACTGTCAAGGCAAGCGGGAGGGGGGGCAAGGCAGGCTGGGGGAATAAAATAAAAAAATCAACTCAAGGTCTTCGCGGGGTTAAAGAGCGACAAGATCGAGTGGCTGAGAGTTGGAATTGGCTGATAGAAGCAAGACTGGGACAATAGGGATAATTACTAATAAAATGCCTTTCTTTCAGTTTATTCGCAGCTTTATACAGGCAAGAAGATGAGATAGCACCTATGAAAAACAAGCCCTCAAAGGAAGATGCCTATAAGGCCATCATGGAACTGGCAGAAAAAAGCTAACAAGATGTGGCAGTTGGTGGAAGGAGATGAGCTGGGGAGATCGGGGGAGAAGAGGAAAGCAGGAAAGGGAAAGGGAAAGGGCAGTGGTGGGAAATGACCAGCAGGGAGTGCGTGGAGCCCAAAGCAGCTGCAACCGCCAATGGTGGTTCCTCCACGAGCTGTAAGCCCAGTACCACTGCAGCCCTGTGAACCGGAACCATCAGTACCTCCCCAAGAGCAGGTGGTACCAACACCACTCGAACCCAGACTGGATCCCCCGACCACAGAAGTTCCTCTGCAGATGATGCCACAGCCAGTGGTCCAGCTGCAGGAAGCCAGGCCAAGGTCTCTGGATGATAGCAGGCCACATGGAACTGATGGGCCCACAGGTAATGTATCAAGCACAGTTGGGAGCAGCATTAAAGAATACATGGGCCAGATTATTATGGCATTGGGGACGGGGGGGTTAGGGCAGATGGAATCGACACTGGCAGAGGTCAGATAGAGAAACATCAGGAGAAGTGGAAAAGGTGACAGAAAGCACGGGAAGAGGTACTAGGGAGATAGGAGCCCCAGGGATGAGAATAGGGGAGCATGAACTTCTAGCAACAAAGGAAAAGATATGGAAAGCGGAGTACGTAGACATTTTTGCCCTAGTCAGTAGGGAGGCAGAGGCAAAATATGAGGAAATGGAAAGTATTGGGAAGAGTGAGATGGCAGCAGCGGTAGTTTTGCTGGGTAAAAAAGAAGAGGACAAATTCACAAAAGGTAAGATGTGGGATGGGTGGTTTGTGGGTTTCACCACATACTCGGCTATAGAGCAGGAAAAGAAACCAGAGTTGGGTATTCTTTTCACTACGTACTCGCTGATCATTAGAAGAGTGAAGGCAAAAGGAGGGGTAGGCTGGATATATTATGATGAATTTTTCTGGCAAAGGATGGTGTGAGGTGGTATACAAAGCAGTTAGATTTGTGGATGGACTATGTAACCAATCAATCCACACCAGAGGGAGAGACAGGAAAAAGGGGGGGTACCACAAAAATGCTGCTGGGGTTATAACAGGGCATCCTGTTCCTGGCTGCAATGTCGTTTCCGACATCCCTGCTTAAAATGTGGGGAGGCACATCCTGCGAGTAAATGCAGGACTACCTGAACACAGGGGGACCTTGGGGGAGGGGGGCAAGGGACAGGCCAACAGCCCTTTCAGGAAGGCTATGGCTATAGAGGTCAGCCATGGAGTACAGGAACTAGAGGCAGAGGATATGGGGGTAGGGGGAATCAAACCTATTGAACAATTAGAGAAATGGGAGGGTGCCAGGGTTGGGGGGTTAGGGGGACAATTTCAAATAGCAAAAACCCTTATCAAAATAGATTTGTGGGTGAGATGGTTAAAAGGTTACCCAGATAGAGAGGTGGTGGAAACATTAAGAAGAGGTTTGAGAACTGGTTTCCCGCTGTGATGTGAAGGCCCAAGACAGGCAAAAGAGGCTAACAACTTGGGGTTGGTTAAGGGGAAGGAAGAAATATTGAAGACAAAGATAGAGAAACAGAAAGCGGCAGGGAGAGTAGAAGGACCATACCCCACCCCCCATTACCAAATATGAGGATTTCCCTGCTTGGCTTGGTTCCTAAGAAACAGGAAGGGGAATACAGGGTGACTCACCACCTGTCATTTCCAGAAGGGGACTCAGTGAATGATTTTATAAGGGAAGAACACAGCAGAGTCACTTATGCAATACTGGAATAGGCCATGCAGATTATTAGGGTGACATCAGATGCATGGATGGCCAAGACAGACATAGAGTCTGCCTTCCGATTGCTACCAGTTAGACGGAAAGATTGGGATCTATTAGGCTTCAAGATAGGGGACCAGTACTATTTTGACAAGGCCATGCCCATGGGTTGTTCCATAGCTTGTGCCACATTTGAAGCTTTCAGTACCTGTTTGCAGTGGATATTCCAGGAGCAGACAGGTTACAGAGTGGTCATACATTACCTGGATGACTTCCTGTTAATAGGCAGTGGACGGGAGGAGTCAAAAACGATGTTGACTAACTTCCAGAACCTGTGTAGAGAACTGGGGGTACCATTAGCACCAGATAAAACGGAAGGACCCAGTAAGGTTCTAGAATTCTTGGGTATCGAGATAGATGCACAAAAAGATGTATTTAGGTTGCCTGATACTAAGGTATCAAAACTTAGAGAACTGATTCATGTGCATATGAGCAGAAGAAGGGTGCAATTGAGGCAGGTACAGCAAGTAATGGGACATTTGAACTTTGCCTGTTGGGCAATTGGGCCAGGGAGGACATTCACTAAATGACTAGCGAGGGCCAGTGCAGGGCTAACCAGACCACACCACTGGGTGGATATCACAAGGGGAGTGAAAGAAGATTTTAAAGTGTGGGAAGAATTCCTCATCAGCTATAATGGCTCCTCATTTTGGCAGGATGAGTGGGTTTACAACACAGCTCTTGAGCTGTATACAGATGCTGTGGGGGGGTTGGCATGGGGGGCTATTTGAGGGGAAAATGGTTCTCTGAGCCTTGGTCAAGCCACTAGGTGAGAGACAGGAAGGTCAGGGACATCACACTGTTGGAAATCATGCCCATCTGGGCCTGCACCCTGGTATGGGGGGGGAGTTAAGGAATTAGAAGGTCACATTCTGGTGTAACAACAAAGCTGTGGTGGAGGTTCTAAACAACAGGGGCGCCAGATCTGAAACGGTCATGGGGGTGTTGAGACAGCTGGTATTATGAGCTTTGCAATTGATCATGTCATTCAGGGCCAAAAACATAGAAGGGGTAGAAAATACCCTAGCTTACAGTCTTTCCTGTCTGCAGCTGGATCCTTTCCGGATGCTGGCACCAGCAGCAGAGGAACAGAAAACACCCATACCAACGAACATCTGGGACGTTGGCAAGAGGGAGCAGAAATGCTGTTTCGCAACTCATGGGCACCACGGACATTGAGGGCCTATAAATGGGGCCTGGTGGGTGTTGCAAACATTCAGGGCAACACACCACATGGAGGTAAGTGGCCACTTATGGAAGAGCATTCAGGGAAGTTTACAGTGGACCAATGGCAGAGAGGTATGGCCCACACCAGGATGGGGGTTTACCTAGCAGGGATTAGCGTAATTTGTAGCCTAAGGAGATGGAAGGACCCTACGAAGTCAATGTTGATACGGAGAGTGATGCAAGGGTGGAGTAGGTTGCAACAAAGACCCAAGGATGGGAGACAGCCAATAGCAGACCATTGGCTAGCAAAATTAAAAGGGGTACTGCTGGCAATTTGCAGATCCAAAGATGAGGCACAATTATTTCACATGATATACTTCGTGATGTTTGCAGGAGCCTTGAGAGTGAGTGAGGTGGTAGGGCATGGTGGGAAGGACACAGACGGGGGGTTAGAATGGGGAGAAATTACTTGGGGGCAGAAAGAGATACAAATCCTAGTTAAAAGGTCAAAAACGATCAGGTGGGAAACGGGTGCACCATAACCATTAAGGCTCACGTGGACGGGACAGTGTGCCCGGTAAAAGCTCTGTAGGCATACGCCACAGAACACGGGATTAAAGAGGGAGATTATTTGTACACAGGGACAGGAAGAGAGTGACGGGTTACCAAGTAATGGCCATGCTAAAAAAGGGCATGGAATTCCTGGGCGAGAACCCGGGCAATTATTCTTCTCACTCTTTCCGAATAGGGGCTGCTTCAAAGTGGGCAGCAGCAGGGGAAACAGTGAACAGTATGATGGAAAAGGGATGCTGGCAGTCTGCCAGCTATAAGAGGTATATTCGAGATATACAGGTTTGAGATGAACATGTCAATTTCGTATGGCTACAGGAGCAAAAAAAAAAAGATATGCAAAATATAAACAAGGCAGTAAGTTGATTAAGATGTCTATTTGCTTCACTTCTATAGGTAGAGGGAGGCCCACTGAAGTATGGATCTGTGGGCACTCGTACATTTATTGGGCAGAAAAGAGAGCAGAGAAAAAAGCTGGAGGAAAGCAGCTGTACCAGGATGCCAGACAATGTAGACTCATGTGGCATGGCATCCAAGGGATGAGATGGGCGCAGTTGCTTCCTACCCTGAGGGACATGAAGGAAAGGTGGCCCATCCCAGAACTAATTATTGTACACCTTGGGGGTAACGACCTTGGGGGGAAGCCATGGGTGGACATGTATATGCAGTTAAAACAAGACTTAGGAAAGATATGGTAATGGTGGCCCAGGGTGAGCGTAGCCTGGTCAGACATGATACCAAGGAGGGTGTGGCGACAAGGAACATAGCCATAGAGCAATAGAAAGTGCCAGGAGGAAGATGAATAGAAGGGTAGGAACTTTGGTTAGGAGTATGGGAGGACACGTAATAGTGCGAGGGGTGGAAGAATGGGTAGAAGAATTCTACAGGCCAGATGCAGTGCACCTGTCAGATCTAGCAATAGACATGTTTAATACTGAAATGATGGGGTTTATTGAGGCATGGAAGAGACAAGAAGGAGATAAAAAAAAAGGGGGGAAGAGGAAGAACCCTAAAGGGGGGGAAGGCCAGTCATCCAACACAAGCTGGAGACAGGCTGTGGAGAAAAAGGGAAGGGGAAAGGAGGGGAGGAGGGAGGAAAAAGAAATATGATGAGAAGAAGAAGAAGAAACTGAATGACAAAAAGTGGTCTCAGTTCTCACCATGACCTACTAGAAAAGAGAAGAAGAAGGCACCCTGGTTTTCACCTGAGGAAGAGAGAAGAAAAGAGAGAGAGAGGGGATCAGAGCTGGAATTTTGGATGCAATAGAAATAAAATTGTAAAAAGACATTAATAAATGACAGTGAGAAATGCAAATGAAATGATATATACATAATAAATTGATTGCCAATCTGAGCACAACAACATACAGGTGGTCTGCCTTTTGTCGGGGAAAGAAAGGGGGAATCCGGGACAATGGAGTTTGCCCTTTAAGGGGCAACCCATGTTGTCCTGGTGCACCCTTTCCCGCTTATTGTTGTTGGAAGTGGTTTGCTCAGAAGGGGGGGGAGGAGGGGGAGGGACAGGGAGCCAGGACAATGGACATACTGGAGGAAGGAGAGGGGCTAAATGGGGTACAAGAAGGTCAGCAGAGAGCTGGTTCAGCCACTTTTGCTGAAGTTTTGTTACCACCCACCCACCCAACAAAAGAGAAGGAGAAAGTGATTAATGAAAAGGGATTGAATGGAACTGTCAGAGGTGGATGACAGAGGAAGTCCAGTCGGACAATGGTGGACTGCCAGAGGTGGATGGCAGGGGGGAGGGGAGGGAAGGAAAAAGAAATATGATGAGAAGAAAAAGTTGAAGGACAAAAAGTGGTCTCGGTTCTCACTGTGACCTACCAGAAAAGAGAAGAAGGCACCCAAGTTTTCACCTGGGGAAGTGAGAAGAAAAAAGAGAGATAGAGAGAGGATCAGAGTTGGAGTTTTGGATGCAATACAAATAAAATTGTAAAAACATTAATAAATGACAATGAGAAATGGAAATGAAATGATAATATATATATATATATAATAAATTGATTGTCAATCTGAGCACAGCAACATACAGGCGGTCTGTCTTTTGTGGAGGAAAGAAAGGGGGAATCCGGGACAATGGGACTTTGCCCATGCAAACCGGAGTTTGCACTGGATCCACATATTCAAAAGGGGCTGCTCCACAGGCAAAGAAAGTTAGTATCCACACAAAACATAATGTATGCATGTGGGCAAGGGAAGGGGCGTGGTCATGAAAATGTGCACTACCCCATATTCAGTGGCTTTTGCCCTGCTCAAAAGGGTTAAGGGCAGTCATTTTGTGCAGCACAAATAGCACTGAACAAAACCCTGACTTATCTCTGAGCAACCCTATTGACTGCCAGAGGCACTGCAGCCACCGAGCTAGTTGGCCACAGGAGGAGCACAACTTCCCCCCATGGTCCCTGGCACCCCCCTAACAATTCCTTGCTGGTAATCCAAGGATCATGGTGGTAGTGGTACCCCCCCCCGATCACTAGCCTTGTGGTAAATAGTGTTATCACTGGTGGTAATGGTGTCCCCCACCTTGGATCACCAGCACCGCCATAAATGATTCTATCCTTGGTGGTAGTAGTGCCCCCCCTCCCTCTGGTCACCATCCACACAATACAAAAAAAACTCCCTGGTGTCCAGTGGTCCCGCCCTACTGCAGCAACAAGCAAACTCTCTTCCCCACCCTCACCACAGAATTGTCCACGGTGCCACGGGAGTATTCAGTGTCTAGCAAAATCCTCCTCATACCTCCTCAGCTGGCTTCCATATGTACAGGCAGGGAGCGCGCCTCTTATTTATAGGACTGTACCTATGGGGGCTAGCTGAGGAGGTGTGAGCAGGGCTGTGCTGGTTGACATATGCTCCCGCTCCCGCTGCACCATCGATAATGCTATGGTGAGTGGGGTTAGCCTGGTGCCACAGGGTGAAACTACTGGACACCAGTGATGTTTTGTATTTTCAGGCTGGTAATCATAAGGGGGGGGGGGCACCACTACCACCAGGGATACATCTATGTATGGCAGGACTAGTGATTAGAGAGGGGAAACACCACTACCACTAGAGATAACATTATGCATGGTAGGGCTACCGATCAGAGAGGGGGACACCACTACCATCAGGGATACATCTATGTACTGTGAGGCTAATGATCAGAGGGAGGGGGGCACACAACTACCACCAAGGATATATCTATGTATAGTGGGGCTAGTAATCAGAGGGAGGGGGGGACAGCACTAGCACCGGGGATATATACATGTCTGGGACCAAGCAGTGGGGGGGATGGCACCTCACTAACTTGCCTCACTACTCATGCAAATGAGCCCATAATGGGTATGCAAATGGACCTTTAGCACCATTCTTGCACAATGGGCTCATTTCCATGGGTCACTATGAATTTTGCAAACAGCACTTTGGTGCTATCCATTCTGGTGGCATACTTCAGGAACCCTGCTGAGGCAGCTCTAAGTGGCTTAGCACTGTGCTGACATGGCCCTATATTCAGTCAAATTGTGCCAGTGTCCTATTCAACTGAATATAGCATCTTTGGGCACCCAGGCAAGCACAACTCGCAGTGCAAATTTTTGTAGTCTGCAGGGTTTTACTTAACTCTAAAAATTGATTAGCGTTTTGCTCATCAAAGTTCTAAAACATCATGAAAATGCATCACACTTGCCTCACTGTGTTTAACAAACATAACACTTCTAGAAAACCCATATAAATACTTTCTGTATGGTTAGTATTGTCCCAAGAAAAAACTGCTAATCAATTATTTAAAACCCTGCTCTGCTTTACGCATATTTGAATATCAGGCCACTGGAGTCTAATCATTTTGCCACCTTCTAGGCAGACTGATCTCTCTTCCATATCTCAAAAACTTAGTCTTTGCTACCACGTCAGAGGACTGCCCCAGTTAAACATCTTCTTTCCTGTAAACATGTTTGTATTTTGGAATTGATATGTTTGACTTGACCACAGTATCCAGTGGTGATTCAGCTGTCCCTGGTTTGACATCTCCAAAGTTTCATGATCCATTACCGAGAATTCCCTCTCTTGTGTTTTAACAGGTGTCATCTGTTTCTTCTGTGCATTCTGCTACTTGAAGTGCGTATAATATATGATCTCGGGGAATCATTTTTCTGCATGATAAGTGCAGGTTGTCATCATGAAAAGTCCAATAGTTTCTGATTTACAGTGGTATGTGATTTCATTCAGCAGGCCATACATTTAGCATGACCTCTTTAAACTCTTGAAGGTCAGCATCTTAAATAGCAATAACTACATTCCTACATTTTATTGTGTGATACTGGTAGCTGGAACATCAGTAGGTTTACCTCCAACTCTTACTCTAACAGTCTTCTGACTATTCTTTCAGATATCATCTGCTCAATGCATTGGTAATATGCATTTTTCCCCAGCTTGTATTTAACTTGCAAGTCATACAGTACCTCTGAAGTTGCATTAGCATCCTCTGAAGATTTGATGGTGATTTTTTTTTTAAATAACCTCTACTGGGTAATGATCAATTTCCACCTGTACTGTTCTCCCATATGTACATTAACAGAATTTTCCACACCCATATGCAATGGCTAACAACGCTTTCTTGACCTTAGCATACCTTTTCTGGCATTCACTGAAAGCTCTGAAAGAGCAATTGACACCTCTTAAAGAGCAATTGACACCCCCACAAGAACTTTGAAGAACATACTCTTGAAATGCAATTCATCTTACATTTCACATAAGTTATATATTTCTTCTCCCCATTATTTATTATTGATGACATATGCATAAAAACTCAATCTTTATTTCATAAGAGTTCATCAGCTCCTATTGCTTGTTTCTCACCTGATGTCATTATACTCTGCTTGTGACATCACCATTGTTCCCATAGCAGCAGACTGTGATGTCACAACTGATGATTATAACATCAGTTAAGAAATAAGTTATAGGGACAGGTGAACTCTAGAGGATAAATATTCTGCTCTCATGCAAATTTCCTCAACAATATATAAGGGGGAAGCGAAATATGTAGAAAAAAATCTCAAATACATACTCATCATTGTCTAAATTGTATGTTTTCCAAAGTTTTCCAAGAGGCTTCAGTAGCTCTTTAAGCCATATGTTACTGGTTTCACAACGTGAAGATTCACTGCCACAATTCCCTCAGAGTTTGTATCTACTGATAGGTCTGCATTCTGTGACACATCATAAAATGTAAGGACCGATGAATGGGAATGGGAAATCAAGTTTTTATGTTGCTCAAAGCTGCTCTGCTGTTGCTGTTTGCAATGTCTCTGAATTTTGTTCTCCAGCAGTTTCAGCAGTGGTGCACTCACTTCTGTGCGATTTGGAATAAACTTTGCTAAGTACTGAATAATACCTATAAACCTCAACAGTGCTGGTATGTCTTCAGGCTCAGGCATCATCTGAATAGCTTTCACCTTTTCAGGATCTGGTTTCATGCCATCTTTGCTCAACACTTGACCTATGTAGTTATTTCAGTGATTTGGATTTTACACTTTTCATTCAGTTTCAGAAATGTTCTTTGGACTGTGTCCAACAACTAAATGAGTTACTGATCAGGTTGCAATATATTTTGATCTTTGGAAGTAGAGAACCCTCCTTATTTCTGGTTTCAGTCTTTATCCATTACTCAGTCCCTTGAAGTCTCACTATGCTTGTAGGCTCCCTTTTGGCCTCAAAGGGGAGTTGATTGTAGCCATGCTCTGCTTGGCTGACTCCATTCCTTCCCATATGAGATCTAACAATCTCCCTCCCTAACTCTGTCCTTTCCAGGATTACAGTTTATTAAACTCCCTCTATTCCATATTAGTTCCCCAGATCCTAATGGCCTACTGTACTGTGTCAAACAACCTGACTTCTCTTAGCTCATTACACTCAGAAGAGACTAACCCGTATTGTGCGTCCACTCTAAAGAACTTCCTGAAGCCTACAATATTCCAGGCCCCTACAATATGTCTTTGCCTTGCAGTTGACACAGAACTAAACCCAGGTCCCCCAGTTTCCACTCCACTCTCCCCTGCACCCTAGGTAGGCCAAAAAGGTTTAAAAGTTGCCCATCTAAACATCTGCAGCCTTTGAGCAAACAAATCTGATCTCGAGGCACAGATGGTTTGCAATCTGCAGATACACTAGGCATCTCAGAAGCCTGGCTCAAGCCTAGCACTGTGGGCTCTGTCTTTAACATCCACAACTGTAATTTTATCTGTGCCAGCTGTTCCTCTTCCAAAAGAGGATGAGGCCTACTTTTTACTATAGGTCCCAACAAAGCATCACCATGATTCTGTGCTGCTACTGGCTCCCCCTGTGAATTCCTACAGGGCACCCTCCTTTTAAGACATACCAAAAAACTCAGTATAGTCTGTGTCTATAATCTGCCTAAAGGGGTTTAAAACAATCTTGCCAAAGTTTTTTTTTGGGGGGGGGCATTAATCTTGATTGGCTTGGTCCTAATGTGAAAACCTTAAAAATCAATTATCAGCAAGCTAAGCCTCATCAAAATTGTTGGTGATACCACACATTTATCTAACAATGGCATATGGCACTCATTATTGGACTGGATGCTATCAAACCACCCTGACAGGGTCCAAACTGCAGAAGTCTTATCTGACTCCATTAGTGACCACTCTCCCACTTTCTACCCCTGGAAAATCCAGGTCCCAAAAAAGTCCCTCACAAAGTCATCACCCTCAGGGATCTCTCTTGCCATGACTCCATTTCCCTTATCTCTGTGTTACCCCTGTTATTTTTTTTGTCTCCTATCATATTATCCACGGCTGTTAATACAGCTCTTGACCTCTTTCAGTCCTGCATCACCAGCCTGCAAAATTGACTTTTTCCTCACACAAAGAGAAGTATTAAAGGAATAGCAACTACCTGCTTGTACTGTGATCTTCTATTCCTCTTCTAAAATAGAGATACATACTGGGTATCTTATAAGCTCTCCTCCAACCATCAGGACTGACTTATTTATTTCATAGGTTTCATAGGTAGTCAAGCTAACAGACACAAGGTCCTTAAAAGCTTACCAAATCCCAGAATTAGAATTAGAAATTGAATACCGTATCCCCATAATGCCTATCTAGATTATTCTTGAACTTGTTCATGTTAGAACTGCTTATGGCATTTATTGGAAGATCATTCCATAATGCTACTACCCTCTGACTATACCAAAATCTACGTTGGTTCCGGTTCCATTTCCTGTGTAAAAACTGTTTATTATGTCTGCTAGAACTGGTCCAACCCATATTATACTGAAAGCCTATCTCTGCCATAAGTATGTCATCATCCAATAATCTGTACAGCAGACATAGGTCTCCTATATGCTGCCTGTAGTAGAAGGCGTATAAGTTGAGGGATACCATATTTTCATTATAAGATCTATTTTTTAAATCATTCACCAATTTATTTAATCTATGCTGTACACCTTCCAACAGGTTTATGTCCTCTCTATTTTGTGGTGACCAGACCTACACACAGTACTCCAGGTGGGGCCTAACCAAAGCACTATACAATGGAAGGAGTACATTTTCATCCCTGCTGGCTATATGTCTAAAAATACAGTTGAGGTTATGATTAGCTTTCTTTATCTGGGTCCTACAATGGGATTTAAACTTGAGGTAATTTTTAACAGTTATTCCCAAATCTCTTTCCTCATCAGTAACCTCAAGTGGTGTATTAGCTAGTTTATAGGATGTCTTTCCATTATTATTGTCAAAGTGCATGACCTTACATTTAGCAGTATTCAACACTAGTTTGTTACTAACTGTCCATTCCAAAATCTCATCAAGGGCCTCTTGTAATGCTTTTGTGTATTCGTGTGAATTTACCACAGTCCCTATCCTACAATCATCAGCAAACTTGTATAGCCAGATGTTTGGATTGTTCAATTTCAGTGAGGAAATATAGATGTTAAAGAGGCTTGGGCCCAAAACATAGCCCTGCAGAACCCCGCTAGTAATTGGATCCCAGCTGGATAAAACCCCATTTATCATCACTCTCTGTTTCCTACCCTGCAGCCAATCAGAGACCCAGTTACAGATGTTTTTGTTGAGGTTAATCCCCTTCAGTAGAGATAATAATTCATAGTGGGGCAATTTGTTAAATGCTTTAGTAAAATCCAAATAGATCACATCCACTGTATTCCCTAGATCTAACTCATGGTTAACATTTTTATAAAATGCTATTAAATTTATTTGACATGATCTTGACTTGGTGAACCCATGCTCTGCTAAGTCTACCAAACTGTTGACTATTACGTGCTCTAAAATGAGGACTTTAATTAAGCCTTCCATGATTTTGCCTATCAGGAAGGTCAGACTAATAGGCCTGAAATTATTGGGCCTAGTTCTTGACCCCTTTTTTAAAATGGAGACTATTGTGGCAATTTTCCAGTCTTTTTGAACTATTCCTGAATCCAGGGAAGCTTGCATTATATAAATAATTGGTAGAGCCAGTACTCTTCCAATTCTTTCAAGACTCTGGGATGCATTCCGTCAGGGCCTGATGATTTATTTACTTTAAGCTTGTTTAAATGTTCTAGGATATTCTTAAGGTCAAGGGTTATTTCTTCTGATGTTGAGGACTCATTACCTATATATATATATAGTGGGATTGCATTTATCATATACTTAGCAAAAATACTTGTTTTGTATATCAGAAATTTCTCTGGTTGTGGCTTCCTGCCCATCATTGTTAAAAAAGTCACCAATCATACTGTGTCCAGTCTTAATGTTGTTAATATAGGAAAATAATGCTTTTTTGTTATCCTGTACTTTGTTTGCCAGTTCCACCTCAAACTGTGCTTTAGCTTTTTTTATAAGTATTGTAACCTTTTTTGAACAGGTCTTGTAGGATTGATAGATCTCAACTGATTTGGTTTGTTTTAATTTTTTGTGTAACCTATTTTTCTTATTAATTAAGAATTTTATTGAGGTGTTCATCCAGGCTGTTTTAATTAGCTTCCTATTAATGTTATACTTGGAGGCACTAGGTATATCTTTAAGAACTAAACTCTCAACTTTAGATGTCAGTGAATCCCACATACCCTGGACATTTTTATTTTCAAAATCCCTAATTCAATCCCAGAGCAGAAGCATTCCTTTAATACTGGGGAAGTCAGCTTTATTAAAATTTAACTTTGTAGTAGTACCTGTTGGATTGGGGTTTAGAATTTCACCAATGTTAAAGTGAACAGAACTGTGGTCACTACTAGCCAGGGGACTTTTAACTTGAACTGTATTTACTGTGTTCCCCATACTAGTAAAAATCAGATCCAGTACATCATCCCTTCTGGTGCTATCTTGGACCCTTTGTTCGATTCCCACCTGGTCCATAGTATCTAAATACTGCATATCAATGATACTTTTCCCTTGCCCATTATCCCAATCTATGTTAGGCAGGTTCAAATCACCTGCCAGCAGTATTCTGTTGGTAGGGTTCAGATCACTAATGGCTCTCAATATTGCCATGTCATCATCCACTGACATAGAAGGTGGCCTATAGATCAGTCCTAAAATGATTTTTGCATTATTACATGGGAGCAACTTCACCCATATCAGCTCCAGGGTGCCTGTATCCCAAGGTAGCTCCTCACAATTTAGAGATACATGTATACACATGGCATATGTCATATGGCACTCATTATTGGACTGGATGCTATCCAACCACCCTGATGATGTTTATTTATTTATTTAACACTCTTTAGGAATTACAACCCTTTGAGTCAGGGACTCATTTACAAAGGCTCTGCATCAGGAACAGCATATACAGGACAATACATATAAACAGATTATGACAATGGTTACAAGGAAAGAACTGCAGGTTGCAGGTATTACAGTTACACAGTATTGCCGCCTCATGAGACATATGCACTACAAGGAGTTACAGTTTACAGTTTTAAGATTACAAAGCATTTATAGGGATAAAAGAGAGAGTAACAAATTGACTTTTACATAGTAGTAGAACTTGACATATATCTAGTGAGTGCAGCAGCCAGTTGAGGCATTGTTGAGAGGTATTATACAGTACACCAGAGAGATTGGAATGCCTGTTGATGTGGGAGCTAGGAGTTGTCAAACAATTTACAAATGTCAGGGTGGAAAAGTACAACAGTTCAGGTGACTTGTGGTGCCTAAGAACCAGCTGGCAGGCAAGTTACACAGGAGAGTGCTGCCTTGGGGGGAGGGCATTGTCAGAGTTGCCTACAAAATCTTTAGAACCAATGCAAAAAGGCAATCCACTCTGCCAAGAGCACATTTTGCAAAGAACAATTACTGACCTCTGCAGGTAACGCTTGAAACTTTTGAGGAAAATTAAATGTGTTGTTGGGGCTCCAACAAATCAATCAAAGGAGACATGATTATTAATAGGGTCAACTGTAATAGCCATGTCACAATTGTTAATGTCCTCAAAGTCTATTTTACTGACCTCTTTGTCATGTCTCCTTCCCACTCACAGCCCATGTTGTTACAGCTGAATTGCTGCCATCCCAGCCCCAATCCCAATTTTTGCTGAAAATAGTCCTGAGACAGTAAGTTGCTACTTTGCTAAAGCCCCCCCCAGGGTCCTAATGTAATGGAACCTAAAATTGCGTGTTTAGGTGTTCTCATCTTAATCCACCCTCTGACTGACATATTTAGCCTTTCCCCTACAACTGGCATTGTTCCCTCCTCCTAGAAAGTAGCAGAAATTGTCCCAGTCCCCAAAAAGGGTGCTCCTAAGCTCATTCCTTTATTCCCATAGCCTGTGACATCATATGATACCAGCTGACTGCATACACATTCTATTAGCCATCATATTTCAGTATACAACACAGCTACACACAACACTGTGACATAAATCTACAAATCTTGACACTTTATACTACTAACGATTATTGACAGTACATAGCTGTAAAGTAAACAGGGAAGAAGAAGGAAGGAAAAAAGGGGGACAGACAAGTAAGGGAAAGGATAGGCTAAGGAAAGTGATGGGCATTGTGCAATGCAGTGGCCGTGGGGCAGAGGTGTTCAGGAGGACCTTCTGGGCACTGCAGTACTGCCATATCTGCAGGCACCTCTCTGTGTTGAGGGCAAATGTTACAGGACTCTGAGCAGAGTTAGCAAGGATCTGGGTAATCTTCCCTCCCACCCAGGGACCACCACGTCTGCCACCACTCCTTCAGAGGATGCCAGTAAGGAGGGATGGATGGATGGACTATGGTGGGGTCAGGGAGGGTGAGGGAGGTGGGACGGAGGCACATCTTCCGGCCAGTGGCACTTCAAAGCTCATATGCCATCTTGGCAGAGCAGGATGATCACATTGCATCTCTAAAAATGGACACTAAAAGGTATAAGTGGATCATCCATGTTGGAGTCCTGAGGGCAAAGGGAAGGAGAACGCACAGGAGGAGGAAGCAAAATCTTTTCAAAGACTCCATCATTAGAGGGATAATGCTGGGAGTGGATAGCAATGGGGAAAGGGAGGTGGTGTGTCTACCTGATGGCACAGTTCAGAGGGAGGGGAGGCAAATCCTAGGGATCACTAGGGTGGTGGCAAGGAGGGGGGAGCTGGATATCATTGTCCACATGCAGACAAATGACATGGCAGGTGAGGGACAGATGTAGGAAAAGTGCAGTAGGAATTTAGGGAACTGGGGCGGTGTCTTGGGCAAGCAGTGCACTCTGTTACCTTCTTGGAGGTTCTACCTGTCAATGGCAAGGGAGAGGGTTGAGTCAGCTACACCATAGAATTCAATACATGGCTGAAGAAATGGTGTGGAGAGTAAGGTTTTGACTTCACTGGGGACTGGGATCTTATCTGGAGGGATGAAGAATTGTATTCATTAAACTGTCTACATCTATCTGTGGGGGGCAAAGGTATCATCACTGAAATGTTTAAATGCTTCCTCCATGAACATTTAAACTAGCCCAGGGGGGAGGCAAAAGCAGTCAGGGGGATAAAGGTAGCCCCCTGCTACATAACATATCTGTAATAAGGGAGAATCCAATTAGTACAAGGGCACTATCAAACCCAATAAATAAATTAGACACAGCTGTGGGGAGGACAGAAGATGGAACCCAAAACCGTCACAGGGACAAAAAAAGGGAAAAGGAGGGTGGGAGCACAAGCTGGAAAGTAATGTGCACAAATGCCCACAGTCTGGGGAACAAAATCCCAGAACTAATGGCATTAATGGAAGATGCAAACCTGGACAAAGTAGCTATTACAGAAACATGGTACATAGGGAACCATAACTGGGATATAGCCATACCAGGATACTCACTTTTTAGGAAGTTTAGGGAAGGGAGAATGAGAGGAAGTAGCTATGTACATGAAGTAGGGGATTAAAGCAACCGAGGCTCAAGGATTACAAGAAGGAGCAGAGGCACTGTGGGTCACCCTGGAGGTGGGAAGAAAGACAACCATTTGCACTGGAGTGATTTTCAGGCCTCTGGCACAGGGGGAGGAATCAGATGATGCTTTTGTGGAAACCATCCACAAAATAGCAGCCAAAGGTGAATGGGTACTAATGGATGACTTCAACCTGCCTGAGGTAGATTAGAGCACTTAGACTGCAAGTACAACAAGGATCAGGGACTTCATGACTACCCTGAATGGGGCAAACTTAAGACAGCTTATAGCAGAACCAGTCTGCAAAAAGTCTATACTGAATTTGGTCCTGATCAATGGGGACATGATCACAGATGTGGAGGTGGGCAGTCCCTTTGGTACCAGTGACCACAGGACAGTATGGTATAAGGTAACCACATTGGAGAAGGCAAGCCATACAGGGATAAAGGCGCTAGATTTCAGGAAGGCTAACTTTAAGGAAATGGGTAGAAATCTCAAAAGAGCCCTAGCAGTGGAAGGTACAGGGGGCGATGTGGAAAAACCATGGTCTAGACTCAAGAGAGTCATAATAGTAATAGGTCACTATGTCAAGATGCATAGCAAGAGTAAAAGAAAGAAAAGGCCATTATGGTTCTCGAAGGAAAAAGTAAGGGAAAAGAAAAGAGCCTTCAGAAGATACAAGGAAGCACAAAAGGATGAGGACAGAAAACAATACCTGGAGAAGCAGAGGGAATCTGGGAAAAAAATTAGAAGGGCTAAAGCACAGACAAAGAAAGGTATACCCCAGGCTATTAAGAAAGGTGACAGGACCTTCTTCAAATACATTAGAGAGATTAAAAAAAGGCAGAAATGGGATTGTTAGGCTGAAGAAGGAAGGCAGAGAAAGGGTGGAGGATGACCTAGCAAAGGCTGAGATACTGAACAAGTATTTTTGCTCAGTATTCACCAGGGAAGGGGAGGGTGAGGGACTGAGACTTATTAAGAGGGGTATTCAGAGGAGGGAGGGAGGTAGACACTAGCCCATTTATGGTCAAAAGAGTCCTAGAAGAACTCGGAAAAATAAAAGCAGATAAGGCAATGGGGCCAAATGGGATCTACTCCAGAGTACTAAAGGAACTCAGGCTGGCAGAACCACTGGCTGCCTTTTTCAATGCATCAATAGATATGGGGGAGGTATCTGAGGACTGGAGGAGGGCAGATGTGGTCCCTCTCCACAAGAGTGGAAGCAGAGAGGAGGTAGGCAATTACAGGCCTGTAAACCTGATCGCAGTAGTGGGGAAACTAATGGAGTCCTTACTTATGGAGAGGATTGTGAAGTTTCTGGAGGATAGCGTGGCGCAGGATCCAAGGCAGCATGGATTCTCAGCAGGAAGGTCTTGTCAGACAAATCTTATAGATTTCTTTGACTGGATAACCAGGGTGGTAGATTAGAGAGGGGTGGTGGATATGGCCTACCTGGATATCAGCAAGGCCTTCGACATCATCCCACACAGGAAATTGCTAAATAAATTGGTGAGCCTGGGAGAGGGTCCTATGGTGGTAAAGTGAGTTGGTAACTGGCTAATGGACAGGACTCAGAGGGTGGTAGTAAATTGCATGAAATCTAAGGAGAGAGAATTGACCAGCTGGGTGCCACAGAGGTCAATGCTTGGGCCAGTTCTATTAAATGTCTTCATTAGCCACATTGCAGAGCATATGGAGGGAAAGGTGTGCCTCTTTGCAGATGACACCAAGATCTGCAACACAGTGGACACGCCAGAGGAGGTGGAATTAATGAGAAAGGATCTAAGCCTATTAGAGGAGTAGTTGGGTGTCTGGCAGTTGAGTTTCAATGCTAAAAAGTGCAAGATCATGCACCTGGGTCACAGGAATCCAAGACAGGAGTACAGGATGGGCAGGGAAATTCTGACTACCACAAGTCAGGAAAGAGACATATCTGACTACCTGCAGGTGACCAAACAGTGTGAAAAGGCAGTGAGGAGAGCAAACAGAATGATGTAGTACATAGGGAGGGGCATAAGAAGCAGGAGGAAAGCGGTGGTGATGCCACGGTACAGATCACTGGTGAGACCACAGCTGGAGTACTGTGTCCAGTTCTGGAAACCACATCTCCAGAAGAACATTGACAAAATAGAGGCAGTCTAGAGAAGGACAATGAAGATGGTACATGGGCTGCACCAGAAGCCCTATAAGGAAAGACTTAAGGACCTTAATATCTATTCACAGGAGGAAAGAGGGGAGATATGATAGAGTATTTCAAGTACCTTGGGGGAAAAAACAGGATACAGGTGGAAAGAATATTTCAGAAAAAACTCTGCACAAGAACAAGGGGCATGATATGAGGCTGAAGGGTGGAAGGCTCAGGGGTAATGTTAGGTAGTAATTTGTCACTGAAAGGGTGGTGGAGCCATGGAACAGCTTTCCAGCAGAAGTGGTGGGGGCAAAAACAATATGGGGGTTCAAGAGTGCATGAGATGGACATAAGGGTACCATGGAGATGTGCAGAGCAAGAGAGCTGCAGATCAAATAGGATCTGGGGCCACAGCGGTAAGTAGGGAAATGGACAGACTAGGTGGACCATATGGTCCTTATCTGCTGACAGATTCTATGTTTCTATGTTTCATCTCCCAGTATTCTAGTGTCAGAGACTGTCAACATAGAGAAGTGCATTACAGGTACACTTTTATCGAGTGATCTCAACTCTGTTTCCTTCACAATTAACACTGAATACCAACTCATAAAGGGCATAACAGATTTACTGTATTAGCTACCTGTTGGCTTCTAACATATGAATGCTTGTATCATCCAGAATTGCTGTGTAGCACCACAACTAAGCTCAATAAAGTTTCTTGAATTTAGAACAATAAAGGGCATGACAGAAGTATATCTATAGAAAATGTGAATATAAATTGGAGCATATCCATTCCTTTTTGCTCCCTTATTTGCAAGGATCGATCTAGTAGGGAAGGTGGTGTGGCCATGCATATCACCTCCTCAGTTCAGTTCACCGCTATACTCACTACCTCCATCCTGCATGCTTGTGAACTACTCCTGGCAAAGCTCACCCTCTCCTGCTCCCTTCCTATTTTTATTACCAGCATATATTGTTGTCCTGGTCTCTTCCCAGCAGCTATCACCAATCTCCTGGCCACTGCCCAGTTACATGCATCTATGGGCAAATTGCACATTCTGTGTGATTTTAATCTAAATTGGCTCTCCTCCTACCACACTGAAACTTGTAGCGACATAGCATCCCTCAACCTCACCCAGTGTGAGTTTACCTGCCTCAACGCTAAAACTCACAACCACACCCTAATAGACTAGGTACTTGCATCCCACCCACACTGCATTGTAGCAACTGGAATCCTTCCTGATGCCCTAAGTGACCACTACACAATATATACTGTACACAAGATCCACTGTCCCAAAGCCCCACCTAGACTACTGCTAATCCACTCCTACAAATCCTTAGACCTTGCTCCCATACTTGAGGACTTACCTAACACTGATTGGTCTCCCATCCCCTCTGCCACCTCTGTAGACCTAGTCTTGGACTATTTCACATGCAAATTCCTTGCTATCCAGAATCAATATGCCCTACTTAGATGAACTAGGGTACGAGAAGACCACCTTTCCTGGATCACTGCCGAACTGCTTGGCATGCCTGCATGCCCAGGACCAGGCCTGAAAGATGCAGAAATCTTCTGTTTGCTTTGCAGACCTTTGAAGGCACCGCATCCTCTGAAACATCTGTAATAGGGTGGTTTGACTTGCCAATGAAGTATAATTCTCTACCACCTTCCAAACAAATGTAAATCGTCCATCCAAATTCTGGAAGGTGGTTCATGCCTTTTTCTCCCCTCCAACCCAACTGCCTGTCCACGTCCTCAGAGTGGGCAACACCTCCCTGTTTGCCCCCCCCCCGTGGCCACAGAGTTTCATTCTTTACCTCATGCATCTCATCTTTACTCTCAACACTCCCCCTACCTGCCTTGTCCCTTCCCCACAAGTTTTCACAAACTGACTCCCTCCATCCTCTTATCTCAATGGCCTGGACTCCAAGCTTTTCTGCCTGTATTCCCCCACCATCTCCTCTCCCCTAGCATGTCTTCTAAACCTGTTCTTTTCTCTTGCATCTGTCCCAGCTGGTTGGAAAAATGCCACTGTCACCCCCCTTCCAAAAGGTAATGACTCCTCCATTCCAGGAAACTACCATCCTATCTCTCTTCTCCCCGTCCTTGCTAAGCTCCAGGAACATACTGTCTTATCCCAATTCTCCTCTTATCTTGACTTCTTCTCCTTTTTCACCCCTTTCCGGTATGGATTTCAGAAGCTTCACTCCACTACTTCCTCCCTTCTTAGGCTCACTGACTCCATCCACACAGGCACGGACCGGGGCCTCATCACCATAGCCATTTTTGTCAACCTAGCTAAAGCGTTTGACACTGTATCCCATCCCCTCCTTCTTGCCAAACTCTTTCCTGCTGGGGTCTCATCTGCTGCTATCAACTGGTTCAGTGCATAACTTGTGGGCAGGATGCAATCTGTCTGGATTTACATAGATACATAGACAGTGTCAGCAGATAAGGGCCTATGGCCCACCCAGTTGCTCATTTGAGCTTGTAAGTTCAGTTTATGTTTTCCTTGAAGTCTGTTGCCCCTTACCCCTGACCTCCAGAATTCCTTTATGTCTATCCCATGCATTCTTAAATCCCGTGATTGTTTCCGCCCCCACCACTTCCTCTGGCAGGGTGTTCCACTTGTCCACCACCCGTTCTGTGAAGAAATTCTTCCTCACTTTTCCTCTGAATCTTCCTCCCTACAACTTCATCCCATGCCCTCTAGTCCTGGAACATCTTTTTTGCTTAAAAATAGTGTATTCCTGCACCCTGTTCCTCCCTGTAAGATACTTGTATGTCTCTATCATATCCCCTCTAATTTGCGATTCACTATCCCCCCCATCAACACCGCAGTTCCACAGGGATCTGTACTTGGGCTGCTGCTGTTCTTTGTCTTTCTAAATTACTTTCCTGCTGTCTGCCCCTTCACCTCTATTCACATGTATGCAGCCGACCCTGTCCTGTATACCTTTGGTCCCTCCCCTACTGATGTAGCATCCAGACTTCAGCTTGACATGGACAAGATTCAGCTCTGGCTATGCCCTAATCAATTGTTTCTCAATGCCAAGAAGACAGCCTCTATGACCTTTGACACAAGGGAGAGACTCTCTCAGCTCTCGTCTCTCCCCTCCATCCACACCCTAGATGGAACCTTACTTGAGGATACCACTTCCTTTCAGTATGTTGGGGTTTGGCTTGACCAACACTTTGAATTTTCTGGACACATATATGCCATCCACAAAAAACTGCACTCTACACTAGGCACCCTGAATATGAACCATGGATGTATCCCACTGCCGGCCTACTGTGCACTTGTCCAGAAAATGATCCTCCCTGTTTTTGACTACAGTGATGTATTTACGGTGCAGCTCCAAAAACTTTCCTAACCAGACTGGACACTGTTTTCCACTCCTTCTTCTGCTTTGCTCTAAACTTCCCTCCTCGCACTCACCACTGTGCACTCTACCAATCTCTCTCTCCTGTCTTGAGGACAGGTGCTGTGCCAACTGTGCCAGCTTCCTGGCTAAATTCTGGTCCGTCTCTCCCCACCACCTCTCCACTTCTGTCTCTCTCTCTCTCTCTCTCTCTCCCACCTCCCTCATCCAACACCCTTAGAAAACTCCATTCCTGCACCCTGACCATCCCCACCAGGTCCACCTCAGCTGGAAAGACAGTCTTTTCCCACTGCTTCCCCAAACTATGGAACACCCTTCCACCTCCGATCCGTCATGCCACTTTCCCCATATACTCTCCCGACTCCTATGAGGTTTCTTCTCTCCCTCCTGCTGTTGCTTCTAACCTCTTACCATTTTTATGACCCTCCTTCCTCTAGATCCCAAACTCAAGCTCTTAAAGTAGTCACAAGTCACTCATCACTCAATATATGGACCTCTAGTCCCCCTATATCCACATTCTGGTAAGCGATTCAAAATCTGTAAATAAGTTAAACTCCAGTATCTAATTTACTACCTGTTACTTCAGAGAGTTAGCATTTAACTCTGATATCCTACACTCCTTATTCACAAATGTATAAAACTGTTGCAATTTTGAAATTTTACTATTTTTGCCTGTATATTTGTTTGTTTTCTCACCCCAGTGCACCTGGAAATGGGCAATTATTCTCAATATGCCCTTCCTGGTAAAACTTTTAAATATATAAATGAATAAATAAGTTTGGAACTACAGAAAATTAACTGGGAAAACATATTACAATATAAAACAGTAGAAGAAATGTGGCAGGCATTAAAAACATAATAGAAAGGTTTTGTTTAAAATGCATTCCATGAATCAAAAATATGAGGCAAATGGCATCAAACCAAAACAGTTAAATAAAAAGGTTAAAAACTGATAAATAAAAATAATAGATCTTATAGAAGATATCTGAAAAGCAAAGAAAAAAATGTTGGCAGCTAATCAAAATATATACAACACATGAAATGGAATTAAAATAACAATAACAGTGAACAAGATGAACAACAGATCATTCACTTAGAAAAACAAAAAACACCATTGGACCACTCTCCATAAATAATGCCACCATTACAGAGCCAACAGATATAGTAAATATAGTAGTCATTTTTGTTCTGTATTTGCAGCAAAAAATAAATAACACGTAATAAAAACTTAACAATCAACATAAAAAATTGAAATACCAACAGAAGTAATTATATGATAAATTTAATAGAATTAAACCAGATTCATCACCAGGACAAGATAAAATAACCAGTAGGATGCTTACAATCATGTGTAAGGAGATTGCTCTTCTGCTAAAATATGTTTTTGAGAAGTCACCAGATGCTCCTGATTTACCAGAAGACTGGAAAATGGTTGAAGTAACACCTGTTTATAAATAATAATAATAATAATAATAATAATAATAATAATAACAAATCCGACTCAAACAACTATAGATCTAGTAGACTAACCTCATTTCCAAGTAAACTCTTAGAAAGTATTATAAGAGGTGTGCCAAAACAAAATTATGCAGGCAGAATTTGAGTGAAAGTCTGACTTTCACTTCTGTGAAAGTTCGGAAATCCATTTCTGAACTTTTGTGGAAATTCTGCCTACCCTGCAAAAACCCTACTTTATAGAAACATAGAAACATAGAACATAGACTTTGACGGCAGATAAGGACTGCTAGGCCCATCTAGTCTGCCCATTTCCCTACCTACAGGATAGGCCGCAGATCCTAGTTAACCAATAGCCTATTTCTTCCTACCCCCCACAAGAATTGCCTTATGTCTGTCTCATGCATTCTTGAATTCTCCCACAGTTTTAGACCCCACAACCTCCTCAGGAAGGCTGTTCCATGCATCCACTACCCTCTCTGTGAAATAATACTTCCTCACATTGCCCCTGAACCGCCCTCCTTCTATCTTTAAATTGTGTCCCCTTGTTCTTGCAAGTCTCTTTTTCTGAAAGATGCTACCCTCTTGGACTTTGTTGATTCCACTGAGGTACTTAAAAGTTTCTATCATGTCCCCCCTCTCCCTTCTTTCCTCAAGGGTATACATATTAAGCTCCTTTAGTCTCTCCTCATACGGCTTCTCTTGTAGACCCTGCACCATTTTAGTTGCCCTCCTCTGGACTGCCTCTATCCTGTCTATGTCCTTGCAGAGATGGGGTCTCCAGAACTGGACAGAGTACTCAGATGGGGTCTCACTCAACTGTCTGTACAGAGGATAACAACTTCCTGTTTTCTGCTGATGATGCCTCTCCTATACATCCCAGGATACTCCAGCCCTCCCTACTGCCTTCTCACATTGCTTGCTAACCTTAAGGTAATCTGATATGATTACCCACAGGTCCCTTTCCTTTTTGTTGTTGTTACTACCTCTCCACCCATTGTGTATTCTTCCCCTGGGTTCTTGTTTCCCAGGTGCATTATTTACTTCTTTGCATTGAATCCTAGCTGCCATACTTGACCATTCCTCCAACCTTGCCAAGTCCCTTTCATCCTTTCCATGCCTCCTTGTGTATCAACCCTGTTGCAGATCTTTGTGTCATCTGCAAAAGGCATACTTTCCTTCCAGCCCTCTGCAATGTCACTGATGAAGACATTAAAAGGACTGGACCCAATACTGAACCTCTGCTGGTACCCACTAGTAACCCCTGCTTCAGAGTGGACCCATTTACAATTACCTTCTGTGTCCTGTTGTCCAGCCAATGTTTTACCCAGGCTACCACCCCTGGGTCCCACTCCCAGCTGGTTAATTTGACTATTAATCTTTGTGTGGGACTGTGTTAAATGCCTTGCTAAAAGTCTAGGTAGGCCATGTCCACAGCCCCTCTCTGGTCTACTACTTTGGTCACCCAGTCAAAGAAATCTATTAGATTTGTCTGACATGACCTTCCCTCTGTGAACCCATGCTGCCTTGGGTCCTGTGCTCCACTGGCCTCTAGGTACTCAACTATTCTTTCCTTCAAGTGACTCCATCACTTTCCCTACCACAGAGGTCAGACTGACAGGTCTGTAGTTTCCTGCCTCTGTCTTGCTCCCACTTTTGTGAAGGGAATCACATTCGCCTTCCTCCAGTCCTCGGGTACCACCCCATCCTCCCATGATTTATTAAAAAGAGTAGCCAGTGGTTTCACTAGTTCCTCCCTTAATTCTTTTAGAATTCTGGGGTGAATTCCATCAGGACCCATTCCTTTGTCCACCTTCAGTTTTAGGAGTTCTTGCAGAACCCTTTCTTCTGTGAAAGGACTGGGATCGACCCCCCTATCAAGAGTGCTTCTGTTAATTGGATTAGGCACTTCCCCCTCCTCTTTTGTGAATACTGAGCAGAAATATTCGTTCAGTATTCCTGCTTTTTCACTGTCCCCTCTGCCGCCCACTGTTCATTCTATTCAGCCTCACTATCCCTCCCTTTGTCTTTCTACGCTCGCTGATGTACCTATAAAAGGTTTTATCCCCCTTCTTAACTGAGTTGGCTATCTTTTCCTCAGTTTGGGCCTTTGCTATTCTGACTTCCTTTCCTGCTTCCTTCTGCCTTAACTGGTACAGCTCTCTGTCCTGCTCCTTCTGTGTTTCCTTATACTTCCGGAATGCTATCTTTTTCTTCCTGACTTTCACAGCCACCTCTTTTTGGAACCATAGTGGCTTTTTCTTTTGTTTTGATTTGTTTATTTGCTTCACACAAAGGCTTGTTGCCTCTGTGATGGCAGTTTTGATAATTCCCCATTGTTGCTCCACACCTCCTTCTAGCCTGTTTGCTAGTGCTTTTCTGAGGCACTCTCCCATCTTGCCAAAGTGAGCCCTCCTAAAGTCCAGTACCCTCACTTTTGTATGGCTTGACTCTGTAGCTGAGTTTAATGTGAACCACACTGTTTGATGGTCACTTGTCCCCAGATGGCAACCCACTTCTAGATCTGAGATCCTCTCACTGCCCCCATTTGAGAGTATGAAGTCTAAGATTGCTCCCTCACGAGTGGGTTCCAAAACTAGCTGTCTAATGCCTGCCACCTGTAGGGCATCAAGAATGGCCCTGCTCTTGGATGTGGCTGCAGAAAATGTGCTCCAGTTAACATCTGGCATAGTCAGGTCTCCCATCAACAGTATTTCCCCTTTCTCTGCCATTCTAAGAATGCCTTCTATCATATCCTTGTCCATTTCTTCCCCCTGACATGGGGGTCTGTACACAATCCCTGTGCGGATTGTGGTGCCCTTCAATCTCCAAGGTGACCCACAGTGCCTCCTCCTCCCTGTTTACTCTTTTGTTCAGTTGCTTTTATCCTTCCTTTACATAGAGCTACTCCTCCCCTCTTCTCCCTGCCTGTCTCTCCTGTAGGTTATGTACCCTGGTATGTTAACATCCCAGTCATGGTTCTCTGTGTACCATGTTTCTGTGACTGCTACAATGTCCAGGCATCCCTCTTCCATTAAGGCCATCAGCTCAGGGAGCTTGTTGCCCAGACTACGGGCATTGGTACTCATTACCCTCCATTTCCTGATGGCCTTACTCCTTTTGCCCCATCCTGTCCTTCTTGCCTTTGTCACTTTCTCCATTACCCGCCCTTCTCCCTATCGACACCCTCTATGTTGGTGTTTGCTGCACTTACTAACGTGATTATTTGGGGGCTAGGATCTCCTGCTCCTCCAGTGCTCTCCCTTGGCTAGTTTAAAGCTTGCCAATGAAGCATTTAAACCTATCACCTAGGATCCTGGTTCCACTCCCAGACAGATGCAGCCCATCATGCCAGTATAGGCTTGCATCACTCCAGGTGGACCCCAGTCCCCAATGAAGCCAAATCCCTGTGCTCCACACCAGTTTTTCAACCACTGATTGAATCCCATGGTGCAGAACACCCTAGCCTCTCCTATGCCATAGATGGGTAGCACCTCCGAGAAGGTTACCATGCGTGCTACTTTACTAAGGCCCTTCCCCAATTCCACAAACTCTTCCTGCACTTCTCTAATCCCTTTCTTAGCCAGGTCATTTGTCCCTAGGTGGACAATGACATCCAGCTCCCTCCTCTGTGCAGCTGCTCCGGCAATCCTGAGGATTCGCTCCCTGACCCTCCAAGCCGTGGCGCCTGGTAGGCACCTTACCTCCCTCTCCCCTTCCTCCCCCAGTTCTACCTTCCTAACAATCGAGTCCCCCACCAGGAGTTGTTTCCTTCCCCTGCAGGGTCCCCTGCCACCCTCCTGTAGGTCTCCTTTGTGGAGGTTCCCAGCATCCTCCTTGGTCTCCACCGTGGGTGCCTCCATAGAGGAACCACACTTTGCCAGAATGGCATAGGAATTGTGGAGAGGTACAACTGGAGGGATGTGCCTCTGTTCCACCACCCTCACCCTCCCTGAGCCACTGTGGTCCAACCGCTCCTCTTTCTTGGCAACCTCTGAGGCAATGGCAGTGGCACTGGTGGTCCCTGGATGGAAGAGGAGGTCCCACAAATCCTGGCCAACTCAGCCTGGAGATGAGCAACCTCCTCCCTCAGCCCAGAGAGGTGCCTGCAGATGGGACAACACCGCATCCTCCAGAACATCTCCCGGAAGACTGCTGCTCCACAGCCACTGCACTGCACCACTCCAAACATGTCTTATTTCTGGCCCCTTAACTGTTTGCAATCCTTACTCTTTCCTCTGTTTTTTTTTCTCTCTTTCCTTACTTTCTGCCTGTGTGCCCTTTAAGCTCCTGATTGTCCTGTTCTGAGACAAGAATATCCTATATTTCTCAGTAGACCACTTACTTGCTCAGAGGCAGACCTCCAGCAGCTAGAGGGGACCAGAGAGCTACTCTTGCCTTTCTAGGACAATCCCTTTTATCCCTGGTGTCTAGAGCCACACACAACCCGGTCAAAGATTGCTGCCCAATTGACCCAAAATAAACAAAATTAATCATCCCTGGTAGCTAGCAAGCCCTCCAACTGCCCGATCATCCACCAGCTTGATGTGAATTTAAAAAAAACAACCCTGGTGGCTAGCGGTCCCCCCCAACCTGATCATCCCCTCATGTCCAGTAATAGTCAATAGACATGTAACACCACATTCCTATCCTCCATATATTAAAAAAAATTCCCAGCTGGTCTAGTGAAGCCCCCCTCCCTTCCTATCCCTGATCTCCAATATGTAGTAGTTTTTCTTTTAACTTATTCCCTGGTGGTCTAGTGGCACCCAGCCCCCACTCCGGCAAGTAGTGTCCCATCCCACTCCCCCTCCCATCCCAAAGTGCCACCGGCACAGCCCTCCAATCTCCTCCATGACTGGCAGCCCACTGAAATGTGAGTGAATGAGCAAGATAGATAGATAGATTTTTTTTCACTGAAAGAACTGTAAATCCATGGAACAACTTACCCATGATCATTGTCAGTAACACCAAATTAGAATCTAACAACACAACTGACACATACATCAGTCAAAGAGGACTAACAAGAGACTATTAAACATTATGGGATAATATCTGCTAACGTCTTCATGTTCCTGTACATTCTAAGTATGACCCTAAGTATGATGTCCAATTGCCCACCTGCCTGCTCTGCGTAAACTACTTGAAAAGCTGGTGGCCTCCTAACTGACAGATTACTTTTTAAAATACAACCTTCTCACCCCTTTCAGCATTGTTTTCATAAGTAGCACAATGCCACCACTGCTTTAGTCCAGCTTATTAATGACATCAAGTTTGCCATGGACAAAGTCTCACTCACTGCTACAGTTTTTATTGACCTTTTTAAAGCATTCAGTTTAGTGGATCACATGCTACTCTGTTCTAAACTAATTGAAGATGCCTTTTTCTTATACAGTATGCTTCTGTCTGGTATATAAGCTACTTGTTAAAGAGGTGTCAGTTTTATCAGATTTGCAAATGCCTTCTCTAGCATTGCTGCCATTATCCCAGGGGATCCCCCAGGTCCCTTCCCTTCCCTACCCTTCCCTTCCCTTCCCTTCCCTTCCATTTCCTTTTCCTTCCTTCCTTCCCTCCTTCCGTCCTTCCTTCTATTATTCCTTCATTTTCTTTATTTATTTACTTTATTTATTTTATCATTTGGATTACACATTTGAGCACAAGTGATCATTTGCAAAGATTCTACATCTGAGACAAGAAGATGCTTCATAAAACAGTCATCTTGAGTTCATCATAGTTAATAATACAGTAACAGTAGCTCACATGGAGCGTAGTCAGCAATAAAAACCAGCAGCTTATATGTAGAGCATTGTCAATAGAACAAACAAAAGGTATAGTAACTAGAAAATAGCAGTTCCAGGGGATCATAATCAGCAGTGAGCACTGGAAGCCATAAATACCTGTGTGCACACAATGTATAAGAAGTAAGGGGAGAACATGAGCCAAGGGGACCTCATTAGCTATAACAGGTGCATTTGGTACTTTTTGTGAGTTCTGTTCTCAGTGCTTTCTTGAGTTGAGCAATTTTAGGGAGTCCTACAAGGGTTTCAGGCTAGTCATTGAGACATATAGATGCCCTTTCTGCAAAGAAGCACTTGCTAAGGCTTGTTTTATTTATTTATTTATTTAGTTTTTGTTGACCGGGTAAGTGCACTAGACAAATCCTGCCTATTTTCAGGCACAACCCAGGGAAGGGGGATACAGACGAATGGCAACTGACTTTGAACCAGATTAAGCTGTTGGTGGTATTTTTAGTGAATGAGGGAAATTTGACCAGGACACCGGGGAAATTCCCCTACTGCTTTGCTGGTGGTAGGGGGAGCTGTTTGCCGTTTGTCTGGGTTTGCTCAGTGTGCTTCACAACTGCAATGGAGATGGTTGCTGTTTCGTGCTCTCCTAAGCACAGTATGGACTATCAAGAGGCTGGCGTGATTCTTTTACTAGAGAGCTTGCTTGATCAACGGAGTGGTCCGATTACTCAGACTGAGTGTCAGTCTGCAATGGAGTGTACTGGTACGAAGCCAGTATTGGAGAATGCAGACTTTGTTCCCACTAAAGTGACTGATTCTTTGGAACCTTTGTTGCAGCAGTCGGCTGCGGGTGGAGATGAAATGAGTAGCACACGAGTGGACTGCAATGTGGGAGAGGAGAGGAATGAACTTCCGGGTTTGCAATAAAGCGAATTAAAGGATGGAGCAGCTATGGATGTTCTGGTGGCTGAGAGTGCTTCACGGATGGTGCGACGGCAGTTTGGATTATCACAGTCTCTAACCACTTTCCCCGGTACAGACTGGTTGGCGGAGGATGCTCTTTGCAATTCCGGATGGCTGCGCACTGCAACAGGACAATGGATTCCTGATCCAGAATGGAAAGACTTCTCTACAGAGCCTGTGGTTTCTACAAAGCATGCCAACAATGTTTCAATCTTGAGCTCAGGTATGGACTTAAATGGGGGTTTGGGTGGACATGAAAAAGCTATGCAACATTCAGATGGGCGTTCCTCGGCCTTGTCTAGGCCGAGTACATCCTCAAAGGGGGAAGGTTTTTCTTCCTTTCAGCAGGCAGACTTTAATCAGGATAAGCCTGATAGTGGGGCAAGTCAGCACAAACCTAGGGTGCCGATGTCTGATCTTTTTAAAAATAAGTTTGAACAAGCACCAAGAAGGAATGAGGTTAGATTATGTTACAGATACTACATTGGTAATAACTTATTGAAGGGTTCTATGAATTTTTTGCCTGCAGATATTTTTGCTTTGATCCATATTTCTGGAGAAGATTCTTTTGATATAAGTTTTAAAGCGACACATAGTCTTGAGAAATTTTGGGATAAATACTCAACCTTAAAATCTACTCCGCTCTGGACCCCCTTCTATGCACTTCCACTTACTAAACCCCAGATTAGATATATCACCGCTATGTTCAGGAATGAAGGGGTGAGCATTAGTAACATCTATCATTGGTTACAAAATCAATGTGATATTTTGGGTCCCCCTGAAGCTATTTTAGATTTAGAAGGCATATGGACAGGAAGTTGGAGGTTTACGGTGAAATTATTTCCGGTAAACAGTGATATCATACATCTTCCAAACAGTTTTTTCTTAGGGAAAGACAGGGGAGTTTGTTTTTATGGGGGCCAACCCCGGGCCTGTTATAAATGCAGTGCAAAAACACATATAAGTAGTTCCTGTGACTTATTAAAATGTTCCTTATGTGGGGGATATGGGCATTCAGTGGATAGATGTGAGAATATATTTCAATGTAATTTGTGTGATGAAAAAGGGCATGCCTTTCACCAATGCCCTTGGGCTAAACATAACAGGATGGGAGGTTGGGATCAGTAGGACCTAGTGAATAAAGCTCAGGAAAAAAGAAGGGATCATACTCCATCTACGCCCACTCATGCTTCTGAGATGGGAATGGTGCAGGAAGGAGAGGGAGGACTAAACCCTGTTGAAGGAGATCCATCTTCTTTAGTTACTGACTCTGTGTCTCCTGTTCAACAGGCTTCTGATTCCCCTGTTATTAAGGATACAACTCCGGCTCCGAGGCCTGTCATCTCTTCTATGCCTCCTCCTTTTGAAACTGTTAAAAATAGACGGTTTACCAGGGCCTCACTTAAACAAACAGTAGTTAGCCCTATTCCAGTAGAGAATTTTTTTTCTCCCTTACAGAGTGAAGATAGAGACTCAGATTTGGAGTCTGATACCTCACATCACTCTGATTTAGTCTCGGAGGATGAGGAAAGCAGGGCTACTGAACTAGCCAAAGAGAAAAAAGGGAAGAAAGGGAAAAAAAGAAAGGCCAGTTTTAGCCAAAAGGGTGGGTCTTGACACTAATTTCTCCTATCATGACTACCTTAAAAATAGTTTCCTACAATGTGTGTAGTCTTAAAAATTTCAAGAAAAGGCTTTCTCCTTTTTCCTTTTTTAGCACTCTGCAGGTTGATATTATTCTCCTTCAGGAAACTAGATTGTCTTCTCTTGCCGAAATTGATCAGGCAAAAAAAAAGATGGGTTTGGGAGCCCTTTCTTTTGGACATTTGGCTCTGACTTGGCAGTTGGGATTGAGATTTTGTTTACATTCACTTCATTCAGAATGTCTAAATTAATAGATATTAGTCCTGGTCGTGCTTTACTTTTGGATTGTTGTCGTCAAGATTTTGATTTTCGTATTATTAACATTTACGCTCCACAAATCAAAACTGCTCGAATAAAGTTATTTGAGGATATTAAACCTTTTCTTTATACTAGGAGGCATATAATTTGGGGGGATTTTAATTGTGACATTGATTCAAAATTTATAGGAGAAATTCAGAGAAAAATGTATTGTGATTCACAGGCTTTAATACAGATTGTTAGAGATGCTGGCCTTTCTGATGCTTATAGGGCTTTGCATACTAAAGGGGGTACTACTTATTATAGGCATATTTTTTCTACTCATACAGATTTAATTTTTGTTTCTAAATATTTGAAGCCTTATTGGGGTACAGTAAAACCAACAGAATTTTCAGATCACCAGATTTTAATTTGTCATTTGAGTTTAGCTGGGGTTCCTCCTAAGGTATTCTCATCCTGTCCAAGATGGAGGCTGAATGTGTCTCTTTTGGAATCCTGTGATTGTGTAGAGGGTTTAGAAGTAATATTTGAAGCTCGGTATTCTACGATCTGTTTTTATGAGAACTTATATGAGTGGTGGAAGGATACTAAAACTGAGATTAGGTCTTTTTTGCTCACAATGGGGAGACAAAAAGCTAATTCTCAGTATTTAAAATACTTACAATACCAGTTGTATAAATTAATGTCCTTTCCTCCTAGAGATAAAATACTATTTCAATCACAAATTTCTGAAATTAAGAAACAAATGTCCCTTTATCAATATGACAGAGCAAAATCTTTGGATATGGAGTTTCGATATGGATTACAATCACAGCCTGCTTCTGATCCTTACAAAGTCTGTAAACAACGATTGGATAAAACACTTATAACTGGGCTACTGTCCACCATGGGTAAAATTGTGTTCACTGATTTGGAGATGTTAACTGTGGTACAGAGTTTTGTCTCTGATCTTTTTAGTAAGGATTCAGGGCCTATTGAAGCATTGCCAGCTGAATTTACGGCCTTACTCCCTGTAGTGGATGGCACACTTAGAAAACTTTTAGTTGTGCCTATTTCATCTCAGGAAGTGGAAGGAGTAATAAAGGCCTTAAATAATAAAACATTGCCAGGTTTAGATGGGATACCAAATGAGTTTTATAAAAGTTTCTTCCCTATATGAGTTATTTCTTGCCACTAGTGTTTAACTTTATGTTAACGTCAGATTTAGGATTTTCAGATTTTAGTACTTCATTATTGAAATTCATTCATAAAAAAGGTGACCCTTCCTTATTGACAAATTGGAGACCTATTAGCCTACTTAACAGTGATTATAAAATTCTTTCTAAAATTATCACAAACAGATTGTTACAGGTTTCAGATTTTCTTATTCATCCAGCCCTGACTTGTGCAATTCCTAAATGTAAGATACAACATAATCTTTATCTTTTGAGGGAATTATTTGAAAGTAGTAATTTAAGACAGGGCTCTGGCTTTATAGTTGCACTGGATCAAGTAAAAGCCTTTAATAGAGTTAGACATCATTATTTGTTTGATTTATTACTTCATTATGGTATTCCAAGTCCATTTGTGAAATGGATTGCTATGCTATATTCTGATTCCAAAGTGCTTCCAATGGTGAATGGTCTATTGGGGTCTGAGATTCAGGTTGCTAAAGGTGTAAGACAGAGATATCCGTTAAGTCCCTTATTATACACTTATGTTTTAGATCCAGTAATTAGATATATCCATGGGAATCACTGTATTTTAGGGCTTGCCCCAGATCTTTCTTTACCATCAGAGAAAATTACAGCATATGCTGATGATGTTACCTTATTAATGAAAGATGAGAGTTCACTTAAGAATGCTTTACACAGTTTTAACACATGGGGCCAATATTCTGGAGCGCAGATAAATATGGCTAAGAGTTTCATTTTCTCCTTAGATCCTGACCAGGTTGTTAATTTGGATGTTATGGGTATCCCTCTGGTTTCTACACCTCAAAAAATTTTGGGGGTATGGTTTGGCCCAGGTGACTTGGCTAGTTTTAATTGGGAACAGAAGTTAAAAATAGGTGAAGATAAAGTTAACATGTGGAAACAATGGAAATTTGGAAAGAGAAAACGTATTTTTATTATTAAAATGTTTCTGTTACCTGTTTTTTTGTATTTAAGTTATCTTTATCCACCCCCAGTTAATTTAGAAACGAGGTTATATAGTGTTTTTTTCCAAATGTCATGGGGCAAAAGACTGAATCCAGTACAAAGGTAGATTACTTATTTGCCTGCGAAGTTGGGTGGCTTAGCTATGATAAATCCAATTGCATTCTGTCATTCCATTTTTTTTGTTTAATTCCTTTAATTATTTATGGGGGACAGTTACTTTATCATGGCAAGTTTGGTCACATTTTGTTTGAGCTCGTTTTTTCCAAAAATGGAAAGTCTTGCCCCATAAAATTTTACCTCAGGATCATTTACCAGTTTATGGGATTTCAGCTCTGAAAAAATGCCATCAATGGAAATTGTCATTTCAAAATTTGATTTTGCACACTAGAAAGTCCTTTTATACATATATAGTTTCTGAAGTGCAGGGCATTGTGTTGCTTTTGCCAGAATGTGTTCCAACTAAAATGACCTTTGCTCTTCATAAATTAACTGATTTTAGACTTCCTGCCTTTGTGTGGGACATCGTGTGGATGTCAGCTCTGGGCCGGTTAGGGGTTCAAGGAAACCTTAAATATAAGCCTTTAACAGATAGATTTTGTCCAAGACTTTTGTATACTAATGAGGAGGAGAGTTTATCACATTTTTATATCACTTGCTCTTTTATTAAAAACTTTTGGAATGATGCTGCCATTCATTGGAATATGCCTTTACTCTCACGTATTACTTATAACGCATTAATTTTAGGGGATTATTCTGGGGCCTGGAGTATTTATCATAGTTCTTTGAATGTTTTTTTTGCTTTTCTTCAGTTTTATTTATGGCAAGCTCGTTGTCAGTTTATCTTTCAACAACAACTAGTATTACATTCAACTATAATGTCTCAGGTAGAAGATGGATTGCTGAATGTTAAAAGTAAAGATAGGCAGAGATTTTCACACATTAAGTTTTGCTCTCTTTGGAATCATTTCTTTTTGTAAATATTTAATTATGTGATAGCTTCTGTTTTTTTATTATGTATATAAGAATCTCTGTTATTAATATTATGTTGTATGATATCTGTCCTGATTATGGTGATGTTATGTTTTTTTGTTCAATAAACTTCCCCTACTCTTTTCGATAAGTGCCATGGGATCTTTAACATCCACCTGAACTACCACCAATCCAGGCAGATGGGACCTCGGTTTAAAGTCTCATCTGAAAGATGGCACCTCAGAAGTGCAGCACCCCTCTCATGCTGCACTACAGTGTCAGTACTGGAATAGTAACCCAAGTGCCAGATGTGGGAACTGAACCCACAGCCCTCTGATCTCCTGGCCTCAGAGGAAAGGTATGTCTAGAGCATTCCTAAACATACTCCTGATAGTGCATTGGTTGTTAATAGGGCAGAAGAAGTTACAAATCACTAATGGAGTAAGGCCCAATCGTGCTTTTTTTGACTGCAAACAGGTCTGATATCTTAGCCTTTCATGTAGGGGGAACTAGTTAATCATGGCGTTAAGGGAGCAGCAATGTGCAAGCATGTCAGCCCCTGCAAAGCTACAAACCTTACTAAGCACTACTCCAACTCTGTTAAGTACAGAGTCACTAGATGTTGCATAGACAGGGAAGCCATAGTCCAGAACCAGTAGGACCATGCAGGACACTATAAGATGCTTGCTTTAGTGCTGAAGTTCAGGCAATTCCTGAATAGTGTGCCTAGCTTTCTGTTTGCAAGGCTAACAGTGTTATCACATGTGGAAAGAAAGATAAAGTGTCATCCAGGGTAACGCCTAAATATTTGAAAGATTTGACCTGCTCCAATTTACCTCCTTTATCGTTTAGGATGACAAGGGAAGGGATCCTTTTTTTTCATTAGCAGCCCTGAGAACAGCATATTCTTGTTTTTGTATTTTTGTAGTTTAAGACCAGCTTATTTAGTGAGAACTATTTCTCTAAGGACTTAAAGTCATTTTGGAGGTCAGAATATAGTTTCATCTGTTGTGCACTACTGGTGTAGATAACAGTATCATCAGCATATAAGAGCACCTTAGATGCCAGACAAGCCTCTGGGAGTCTGTTTATGAATATACTAAAGAGGAGGGTGCCATGAATGGAGCCTTGCGGCACACCCACTGAAATACTTTAAACATCAGAGAGACAGCTGTCAAACTTTACCCTCCGTGAATGGTTGGTGAGGTAACTATGGAACAAGGTCACTGTGTCCTGTGAGAGGCCAAATAAGAGGAGGTTGTCAAGCAGCAACTTATGGTTTACAAGGTCAAACGCTTTGGTCAAGTCAATGTATATAGGTCCAACAAGGTGACTATCATCAAGGGCCTCGTGCAAGAAGTGGCTATATTCTAACAGGGTAGTACTAGTGCTGTGATGCTTTCTAAATCCATGTTGTTGTAGGCATTGAATGTTGTACTTGCACAGGTAGTTGACTAGTTGGTCTGATACTATTCATTCTAGGGTCTTGGCTGGGGAAGAGGATAGATATAGGTCTGTAGTTGATTGGGTTGGTACTGTCTCCATTTTTGAACACCGTTGTGACTAATGCAGTTTTCCAGATTTGAGGGAACTGGGAAAACCACAGTGAAAAGTTTACTATCTTAGTAATGATCTGAGCAAGTTCTTCAAATGCCAGGGATGGAAATTTCATGTCTATCACATCACCCCTCCCCCACCCTAGTTTTCCCTAGAACCCTTTTAACATATTAGAGAGTATCTGTTATTGTGGTAGGCTTGAAACAGAATTTGGGGTAATTAAGGTCATGGTCAGAACTACTAGGTAGTCCTGTCCTATCCCCTGTGCATGAATGCTCACAGCCTGGTGAATAAAATATCAGACCAAATAGCCTTGATATCAGAGGCTGACCTCAACATTGTTGCTGTGCACAGGGAACCATGACTGGGATGCAGTTGTGCAAGGGTACATTCTGTTCCAAAAATATAGGGTAGGATAAAGGGGAGGAGGAGTGGCTATCTGTGTTAGGAAATAAATAAAAGCTACAGAAGTACTGGGCATAAGAGAGGTGAGGAGGCACTGTGGGTCATGCTGGAAATGGGGAATGGTACTGCCATTCAAGTAGGAGTGATCTGCAGACCTCCAGCACAGGAGGAGGAGTTGGACAGTGTGTTAGTGGAAATAATCTATGAAATAGCAAAAGGGTAGATATTGCTGAAGGGAGACTTCAATTTGCCAGATGTCAATTGGAGCACCCATAGTGCAGCCACAGCAAGGAGCAGATATATCCTGAAATCTCTTCAGGGGCAGAGACTCAGACAGCTAGTGGTAGAACACACCCGTGAGGAAGCAATATTGTACCTGGTGCTCACCAATGGAGAAAGGGTGATGGCCGCAGAAGTGGGGAGTCACCTAGGGTCCAGCGATCATAGTACAGTATGGTTTAACATGGGGATAGTAGAAGACTCCAGCAACACAAAGGCAAGGGTCATGGATTTCAGAAGGGTTGATTTTGCAAAGATAGAAGTATGTCTGAAGTAAGCCCTAGGAGGTAGAGTGAGATAACAGGATGTAGAGGAACAATGGGCACATCTTAAGGGAGCCATAACAGAAGCCATAAGCCTTTGCATTAGGCAAATAAGTAAAACAAAGAAGAAGAAAAAGCCACTCTGGTTCTAACAGGAGGTGGCAGGGAGGGTGAGAGAAAAAAGACAGCATTCATAAAATACAAAAAAAAAAAACACTGAGGGAGAAAGACAGAGAAATGTATCTGGAAAAGCTAAAGGAGGCAGGGAAAAGTAGTCAGAAAGGCCAAGGCACAGACAGAGGAAAGAATAGCCAAGGCAATTAAAAAAGGAGACAAGACTTTTTTCAGATACAGTACATTAGAGAGAAGAGAAAAACCAGGGGTAAGATTGTGAGACTAAAAAGGGAAGGGGGGGGTGGTCAGCAGAAGGGGACCAGAAAAAAGCAGAAATCCTGAACAAGTATTTTTGTTCAGTGTTCACGGTAGAAGGGGATGGGGAAGAAGCACAGCTTGGTATAAGAAGTACTAAAGGGAGGAGTGTAGCTACCAGTACATTCATAGTAGAGGAAGTCCTAAAGGAATTAGAAAAACTGAAAATAAATGAAGCAATGGGGCCAGATGGAATATATCCCAGAATTCTAAAGGAACTAAGAAAGTAGCTAGCAGGTCCACTGACAGCCTTGTTCAACAAACCTTTAGAAATGAGTGTGGTTCCAGCAGACTGGAAGAGGGCAATACTGTCCTTCTCCATAAGAGTGGGAGCAAGGAAGAGGTTTGTAACTATAGACCAGTCAGCCTAACCTCAGTGATGGAAAAATTGATGGAATCATTACTCAGTGAAAGAAGTTTGATACACCTTGAATACAGCAGACAGCAGGATCTGAGACAGCATGGTTTAATGGCAGGCAGGTCTTGCCAAACAAACCTGATAGATTTCTTTGACTGCATGACAAGGGAGATTAGTCAAGGAGGAGTGGTAGATATGGCCTACCCGGATGTTAGCAAGGCCTTCGATACCATATCACATGTAAGTTTGCTAAACAAGGGAAAATGTTTGAAAATCCAGGCTCTACAGGGATTACGGAGGTATACATTAATCATTTTATATTGTGTAATACAAAATAATGTAATTTATGCCCTGTGGTACTCTTGCAGCAGAATCTATATTGGATAAACTACCAGAATTTTAAAATATTGAGTCCAGGGGCATTTCAGGGCTATAAAGAAATTGGATAAAGCACACCCTGTAGGGAAACATCTTAGTGAGGTAATGAATCAAAGAGAACACAGCATTCAGTACATGGGAATAGACCATGTCCCATTGAGACAGCGAGGCAGCAGCAGAGGTTTCCTTTTGGACAAAAAGGAATCCATGTGGATATTCAATCTTAACATCTAAAAACCGAATGGATTTAATGATTACATGGAATGGCAACCACTACTGTGAATTCATTTTTAGATAAGTATGATGAAATGGTTAACAATTATAACTTGTCAGTATCATAAGCCAGAAAAGTGTGGATTATGATTACAAAATTCTAGTAACCAGTTAAATAGCCCTGAGAAACATATAATGTAATATTAGGAGAATGTCCTGACAATTAAGTAATGAATGTGTAAGGGGTATCAAGATACAATGTTTTGTTTTTTTTAAACACAGTAATAAAACTAGTTTTTCTTTCTAAAACCCTCATCCTGCAGGTGTTTTCACCCCCTCTTCCATCCCGTTATATATTTAAAAACATTAGTAAACACAATGATTATGAAATAAATGTGTTGCTATACATGTGAAGGGGCATTCAAGTGTGATTTTGGTTGCCACCACTGCTGACTAATCTGGTCCCTTTATAATCAATGGAAGTAATTCAAAAAATAAAAACTTGAAAGTGACCCAATGGATTTTTTAAAGTGTTAGCAGTGATGACACCTAATATGATCACTGGATAAAACGGTGTGCTTTTGTGAAGTAATATTATTATGGTGATATTCAATGATTGTTTAATTACTTGAATGTATGTGATTCACTTGTAGCACACTATATTTAAACACAAGTGTGAAGTTGTAAGCCATGCCCCTGATGACGAGGTATTGCACCTCGAAGCAGTGGGCTAGTGTATGTTTGTGTCTTGGAACCTGTATTTAATGTTGGATCTCGAACAAGAGGTACTGTTACTGCCATCTACTTGAATGTTGCACAATAAAATAATTTAAAAACTGATGCATGGAGTGCTCGCTTTCCTTTACTGACAGGGGCACTAGATGTGGCCTACCTGGATTTTAACAAGGCCTTTGCTACCATCCCGCATAAAAGGCTAATAAACAAATTGAGCAGCCTGGGAGTTGGATCTGGGGTGTTTAACTAGGTTAGAAATTGATTGAGCGGTAGGACACAAAGAGTGGTAGTGAACGGAGTTCAGTCTGTAGAAAGGTAGGTGACCAGCAGGATGCCTCAGGGATTGGTGCTAGGTTTAGTCCTCATTAATGTCTTCATAAGCAACATTGCAGAGGGGCTGGAGGGGAAGGTGTGCCTCTTGGAAGAAAACACAAAGGTCTGCATTAGGGTAGACACACCATGGGGGTGTGTGTGGAAAGAATGAGAAGGGACCTGGGCCAGCTGAAGGATTAGTCAAATGTATGGCAGTTGAGATTCAATACAAAGAAGTGCAGAATTATGCACTTAGGTCATGGGTATCCAAAACAGGAGTACTCAATGGGGTTGGGGGGTTGGTACTGTCAGACACCAAACAAGAGAGGGATCTAGGAACAATTATATCTGAGGATCTAAATGTGGCTAGACAGTGTGAAGAGGTGGTTAGAAGGGCCAGCAGTCTGTTGGGGTGCATAGGGAGAGGAATCACAAGCAGAAACAAAATCTGGTCAGATATACCACAGCTGCATAATGAAGGTAGAGAAGTTGTGTGGAATTGTTAAGGAGGCATGGAGAAAAATAACACAATGATTTGTAAGTAGTAAGATTTGTTTTAGTTTCTGTTCTAAGGGAGGCATACACATTATTAGGAAAATATATGGAGATGTACATTTTAACGGAAGGAATAGGAAGCTTACAAAAGAACCCCAGAGCGAATGCCACTGAGGTATGTACTGTCCTTGATGATATTGGCCAGACAGCCACATTTTAAAGAAAACACAATTGCACATATCCAAATAATGCAAAGCATCAAGGTAAACATATGCAAATCCCCATGATGGTACAGAAGGTGGCAGTACATGAAAAAGTAATGGCTGGCATATGTTCAGCCTTGGGATTATTTACACAGCTTTTTTTTTTTTTATAAGAGAAACAGGGTTTTTGTCCATGAGGTGATGTAAGTTATATTTAAGCAATGTGTTGATGTCAGAAAGTCAGGTGTAATGATGATGGACTGTTAGAGAAAATGTAATATTAACTTTCAGAGGGGGTCGCTTTTGATAAGGGCAAGGTAGTTATGCTTGTGATAAAGGGAATATTAGGAAAGTATGAGGTTTACGTAGAAGTGGAGTACAAATATGCACAGTTTTATAAGTATATGCTCAGAGTGCAGAAAAATGTGATATGCAGGTTTGCTTTAGAAATAGATAAAAATAGCGATGCATGCAATTAATAGAAAGATAGATAATTACATAGACATATAGACAGACAGAGAGAGAGACACACACACACACAGACAGGCAGACTAGGAATGGCAGTGAAGTACTGAAGTGATGCCAACCCCACCCTGCAGACATTGGCAGGCATTGGGGTGTGTCTTTGGGTCATTGCCCATAATGCTCATGCCATTTCACCTCACTCTATCCTGCAGACATAGACAAGAGTCGAGGTATGCCTTGGGGGTTTTCAAACTTTACACTCACCCCATTCCATAAGGAAATACACTGAAATGGGTACAGTATAAGAGAATGGAGTGAACTTTGGGGCTGAAGAGTCAAAGGAACACCTCAATACCTGTCACTGGCTGCAGGGTGGAGATGGGGGTGGAATGGCATAAGCATTACTGTTCATAATCTCAAGTCACACCCCTGATGCCTGTCAGTCCCTACAGTGCAGGGTGTTATGGTCAGAAACTCTAGTGCCCTTGGCGTTTCTTGGTATTTTCACTCCAAATTTTCAGCATGGGCTTTTTGTGACCCCACTGCATGAACGGTAACACTATCAGTTCATTAGCCAAAAGGAGATTTTGCATAGTGACTGTGCCATTTGGCACCACAGGTGCAAAAATACATTTTGAACAGGATGTAAAAAATGACAGCTTTACATGTCTTGCTTCAGTAACTGCTCAGCACATCTGTTGCATGTCCTGCTTATTTACATTTTAGATCTGCTATGCAATGTACTGCTGCTACGTCTGGGGAAGTACTTTTCCTAGGTTGCAAGAACAGCCTCAGAGGAACACACGCACACAGCAGAACACAGCTGCAAAATAATTAGATTGTGTACAAGCACTGTTTTCCATGCAAGACACAAGCAATTGAATCAAAAGTACACACACACACACACACACACACACACACACACACACACACACACACACACAGAACACACCAAAACACAGTAGCAAAATGATTAGATTTGTCTACAAGCACTATCCTCTATGCAAGTTGAAGCATGGGGGTGGTAAGGCTGGAGATCAGTTATGGTCCATGACATAACCACATGGTCAGAATATTAAAGATTTTAAAATAAACATAAATGTAAAAGTAACCATTTCAAGAAGAAAATGCAAATGGTGACACTTAACAATTATAGGGTAAGTTAGCACATCTGGACTTATTTGCTGCATATGCATCTCAATTGTTAAGGGGTCCTGACCATGTTCACCCTTTCTTAAGCCAAGCTAGCTACAGTATGTCTAGCAATAACATGGATGGAAAAATGATGCCATATTTTCAACAAGAAGTTAGCATTTTAAAAAGACAGTGCTGTAGACTGAGAAGCAACTTGTGTAGGTGCATTCATCATGCTAGTCAAGCTATGTTCTGGTTGAGTTCCATAAGGCTAACCAGTGGGAGAAATAGGGGAAAAGGATAGAAATCTAAAATAGAACCATTTAACCCATTTGTGATTTAAAGTTGCATGACAGAGATGTGGCTTCCAGAACTGGACACCATATTCCAAATGAGGCCTCACCAGTGATCTACACAGTGGCATCACCACCTCCTTCCTTCTGCTGGTAATACCTCTCCCTATGCACCACAGCACTCCACTGGCTCTCCTCACAGCTTTGATACATTGTTTAGCCACCTTTAGGTCATCCAATATGATTACCCCAAAATCCTTTTCCATTTTGATGACCATGAGCCCCCACCCGCTCCCAGTAATCATTCCTTGGGTTCCTGCAACCCTTCCTTATTCAGAAGGCAGTTAGCACATCTGGACTTATTTGCTGCATATGCAACTCAATTGCTAAGGGATCCTGACCATGTTCACCCTTCCTCAAGCCAAACTAGCTGCAGTATGTCTAGCAATAACATGAATGGAAAGATTATGCATATGAAAACTTATTAATCATGCTGTTCATACTCTAAGACTCAAAGTGTGTCTCCTTTGTCTGCCATGATGTCTGTGGTTAATTTGAAACAAAAGACAATGTAACAAGACACTGGCCTCCACCCAGAGCTACTAAACAATAGAGCACACTGCACTCTGCGAAGATTGCCTGGGACAAGATGCAATAAAAAAACCTGCATAACAGGTTCCAGGGAGTATAAAACCACCAGGAATGTTAGAAAAAACTCCCCCTCTCCACTCATTCACAGGAGTCAATCAATGTATTTGCTAACCAACGTGGTTCATCTTCTTGCTCCCCTTATAATAAAAATGTAAAACTACATTTGTATTATTTAAAATGAGTGATAAATGGCATGTCCACTTTATCATCAAAGGACTTTGTTTACCAAGTACTGTGCCCATGATTAAAATAATTTGAACCCCCTCCCCCAAAAAATGTGCCCTCACATGAAACTACATGTTTAACTGTAAAGACAGATAATAAATGCATTTCTAACTGCATTACTAACACCAATGCTTTCCAAGTTTTGAAACTACTAAACCTGCTACCTGCTTTTCAGGTTTTATATCTATCTATCTATATATAAAACTGTGTGAGAGGCCTTTTGGCACCATGCAATTCTGCTTAAAGTTGAACCAGCATTAACATTCTGTGGTGATTTGCATATGCAGCCCATGATGCTTTGCATTGTGTGGGCATGTGTGATTTTGTATTTTCTTGAAACTTGGCTTCCCAGCCAAATGCCCTTTTGGGTAACCCTTGCCTCAGTGTTTGCACAGAGGTTCTTTGTCATACATACATATATATATATATATATATATATATATATATATATATATATATATATATATATATATATATTATGGTAAACAAATATTGTTAATCCCAAAAGCTGAACTTTATGTTTTTAGTATATAAATGTTTAAGAAAAACCTGTGGCTCTTTCAACTTGAACAGAATGCTGTGTCTATTGTTTTCCTTGGGAGCAGTAGTTTCAGGCACTCCTTACTTACTCTTTCCTTCTGAGACACCAGGTGGCTCTGATAATCATTTGTTCCAAGGGGTTTTTAAGTCAGTTTGAAGGCATTAAGAATCTTCTGTTCTCCTGGTCCTTAATAAAATGCAGGGGCTCCACAACTCGATCACTACACTGACTTGTTCTGTTGCTTAGTCCAGATCCCAAACTACAGTGTTTTGTTTCAACATGATAGATCCACCTCATGCCCCTCCTACATGAATCAAATAAAGGTGGGGTGGATCTTTAGGAGCTCCTCGGGTGGAGGTGGGGGTGGATCTCACCCCCCAAAAAAAAATGCTGCCTCCCACTACTCAGGTTCCAGTTCTTGTACCACCCATTTAAGAAAGAAAATAGTACCTTGCAACCATTGACTAAAAATGAAAGCATATTTATTTGAGGGTTGAAAACATTTCTTGGAGGAGGATAAAGCAGAGGAGACTATTTACACCTTCAGTCAGTTCCACGGACAGAAAACATGACATCACTCCTTTTGTACATACAAAACATATGCAGGCTCCGCCTACTGCAGCTGTAAAAAGGAGGTGGTGATGCCACTATACAGATCATTAGTGAGACCTCATCTGGAGTACAGTGTTCAGTTTTGGAGGCCACATCTCAGGAAGGGCATAGACAGAGTGGAAGCATTCCAAAGAAGGGCTATAAAAATGGTAGAGGGGCTGCACCAGAAGTCACATGAGGTGAGGCTGAAAGACCTCCATTTGTATTCTCTAGAGATGTGAAGAGAAAGGGGGACATGATAGAGAAGTATAAATACCTTAAAGGGATCAATAAGGTACATGAGGTTATCACCTTTCAGAAAAGAAGATGGTCAAGAACTGGGGACAAGAGATAAAGTTGGAGTGTTGAAAAATCAGGAGTAATGTGAGGAAGTATTTATTTACAGAAAGGGTGGTGGATGCTTTGAACAGTCTTCCTGCAGGGATAGTAGGGGTAAAAACAGTGGAGGAATTCTAAAATGCATGGAACACACACAAGGGAACCCTGGAAAAAGGGAAGAGTAGGAAAGCCGCAGCTCAACTACAGTCTTCATCATAAGTTAAAGGTAGAAAAAAGGGGCAGACTACATGGGCTGGGTGGTCCTTATCTACTAACAAATTCTATGTGTCTATGTATCTTTACAAGACCCTAGCCCATTATTAGAAGGGAGGACAAAGATGAGATCAGTGAAGGTTGTATTGAATTTGTTGGCTATCTCAGCTGGGTCCAAGGTGACCGTGCCATCAATATTGAGCATTTTTGGAGATGTTTTATACTTTTGTACAGAAGTTCTGTGATATTATCCCAAAATGTTTTACTGTTACTTCAGTTCCTAGTCTGCTGCTGTTTGCAGTGTGAGACTTTGGCCTGTCTTGTCAAACTGGTACATCTATTGTATTGCATGCAGCTTTGTACCTTTGTAGGTCCATCTTAGAGCCTGTTTCTCTTGCCCAGTGCCACAGGTTATCCCTGATGTGCTTTTGGGTTAATAGGTCAGGGGTGACACTCCCTGCTGCTCTGCCTTGAACCATGTGCTTTTTAAGAGAGGCAAATATGTCACAGACAGCTTTGAATTGATTTATGAAAAAGTCAGGGGCAGTGTCAATATCAGGGGTGACATTCTGAAAGCTCCAGTTTACCTGGCCCATGGAAGCCTTAAAGTCAGCAATCTTATCTTTATGAAGGACCATGCTAGTGATGGTTTGGGGGGAGCTTGGGATTTTCTGCCATCCACCACATTGTACCAGGGAATGGTCACTTATGGAGTCTGGAAGGACAGAAAGTACTATTAGTCTGTCCTGGTGAGTAGCCAGGATAGTCAATTAAAGTTTTTGTTTCCATTTTGTTGTTGGTCCTGGTGGAGTCAATGACTACTTTAGTTAGAAACAAGTTGGCCACTCTGTCCCTATGGGCTGCATTTGTCTTGTCAATCCAACTGATGTATTTATTTATAAAGATATACTAGGAAAGCCATACTAAGCTGAAACTGCTTATTCCCAGAAGTATCCTGGGGAGGGGAAATAAGGAGAGTACAGCAATAAATTATAACAGTTATTACACAAATCCAAGAAAAGAAATGTAGCAGCAAATGAGCAAGATGAGATAGGTAGAGTATCTGAGGAGCAACAAGTAAAATAAATGCAAATTGGAACACAATTCAATTATAACAAGGCACTGCTAGGTGCAGTGATAAAGTACAGGTGGCAGCAATTTGAAAGGTGAAATAAAGCACTGTAGGCACTTTGTACAGCAGGGATGGATGAGGAACTGGGGGACAGGGTGAATAAAAAGGTGAATTAATGCAGGAGTAGGTGCAGTGGGGTGAAGAACTGTAGGGTGACAAAATACAGCACAGTGTCAGAAACAACTGCTGGAGTGTGTACTGAACTCATGGAGGAGAGATTTGAGTGAGTGGGAGTATGGAGCAGTATGAATAGTAGTGGGAAGAGACCCCCATAGTTTATGGAAGTGGAATGGGAAGGCAGCTTGGCCAGTAGTAGATTTCATGGAGGGGAGCATAAGAGAAGGATGACCAAAGTTTCAAAGGGAGTAGCAGTTAAAAGGGGGGTATTAGAGAGGGAGGAGAGGTAAGGGAGGAGGAACACAAGAAAACATTTGGAGATAAAAGTAGCACAATGAGTAAGACATCTGAGATCAAGGGAGGGAACGGGAAGGGAGGAGAACACAGAATAGTGATGGGTTCTAGGGGGCAACTAAGGGCAAAGTGGCAGAAGGTTTGAAACAGTGTTCTAGTCTGGCTAGGGTGCATTTGGGAGCAGTGCTGTAAACAAGTCACCATTACTGAAGATAGGAAGAATTATCTTCTAGATGATATCTCAGTGGACAGGCAGTGGGATACTTGCTTTAGTCCTGTAAAGCACACCTAGTTTACGGTGAAGTTTCTGGTGGATGGCATGCACATGAATTGAGAAACTGAAGTGATAATCCAGCCACACCCCAATGTATTTAAAGGAGGAAACAAACTCAATAGTAACACCATCAGGGGTATGGAAGAAGGGGAGAAGCTGAGCCTAGCTAGTCTCTACCTTGTGCCAAATGTAATGGAAAACATTTCTTGGCATTAAGGGATTGCTTGTTAGCCTGGAACCAGTGCTGGATATTGTTAAAGTACAACTGGATCAAGGCCATAATGTTAGGTGCAGAGAATCCAAAGGCATAGATGACCATGGTATCAGCATATATAAGAATGGATGCAGAAGAACAGTCACAGGGCAGGTTACTCAGGAATATGGAGAACAGAATAGGGGCAGGTACAGAGCCTTGGGATAAACCAGAATAGATAGGGAGAGGAGGGGATAAGGCATCACTATACAAACAGCTTGAGACCTACCTTAAAGGTAGGAGCATAACTACTCAACTGAGTAAGCAGAAAGCCTGGCTGCCTTTAGCTTGTCTTTAAGGATAGTGTGGGCAACAGTTCTGAAGGCCTTGCCTAGGTTGACAAAAGTGACTGAGGTGACCAAATCTTGATACATATAAGAAAAGATGGAGTCAATGAGATGCAGGAGGGAGGTGGAGGTGGATTAGGACTTCCTAAAATCACACTGGAAGGGAATTAAGAAGAAAGAGGAATCAATGAAAGTGAAAGCATTCTGAGTTAACAAGGTGCTCATGGAGATTAGCCAAAGAGGGGAGGAAGGCAACAGGGCAGTAGTTAGTAACCAGGGAAGAGAGGACACCACCACTTGGATGGGGGATGAATGTTACCTGCTTCCATGTGTCAGGGACTGAGTTAGAGTGAAGAAGAGATTTAGGAAGTAAGTGACAGGAAAAGCAATGGCAGGAGCAGAGTGAGACAGATGTTTGTGGCCTAGACCATCAGAGCTCATGGCTTAGACCAACAGGGCTCATGGCTTTGTGAAGGTCTAGAGCCAAGAAAGCTTTGTGGGAAGCAGAGGAAATGGCAAGGGAGAAGGACAAGAGAAGGGTAGGGAATGGTGGAGGGATTAAGCAGGAGTGTACTGGAAGTAGGGAAGAAGGAGAAGGAGAGAAAAGTAGGGGAAGGGCACAGGAGGTAAAAAAGGAGTTGAGAGGTGAAGTGACAATGGCAGGGTTGGAAACATAGGTGTAATTAATAACCCACCATTGGCTTCACAGCCTGTTTTACAATTATGTACACTGACAATGTTGTCCTTTACTTCAGCTCTCCCCACCCCTCCTAGCTAAATGGTCAACTTAGCCAAGACTTATGCCAAGCACAGAAGTGACTTATGAACAGTAAGCTTGTCCTTAACACCTCTAATGATCATGATCTTTGGGACAAAGGCTTGCAAACTTTCTTGTACTAACTGCTATCCATTAGCTGCTCTGTTGTCACTCCCCTCTTTATTCTTGAGGAATTCAAATACATTGGTGTTACCATCGATCCAGCCCTTGACTTCTCCAGCCACATCACCACTACCTGGAAAGCTATCAACTTCAGGCTAGGCATGGTTTATTGTGTCTGCAACTTCCTCACCCCCAAGGTGAGGTTAGCCATATCCCAAAGTGTTCTTCTCCTTGCCTGCAGAATAGTTGTCTCATTTAGTCATATGACGCCAAAGCAACTTTTCACAAATGTGATGTGGCCTACCATAATATCTGTCGATTTGCCTCTTCATTTTCTCACCTTACTCATCACTGCTCCATATACACAACCATGGGTTGGCTCTCCCCATCTGTTGCATGCTCCAGCTCCATAGGGTGTTTCATATATGAAAGCCATGGTCCCGACCCTGCCAACCTCTGTGAAAAACAAACAGTATAATCAAAATCAAGTGAGAAAGGCCCAAAACCAATCAAGGCTACTATAGAGAGAATAATGCATGTGGTAGTGTGCATTATGAGAATTTAAAGCACATCCAAGGTGTGGGATGCTACATAAACCCTGAGAGCGAAGCTTTAGGAGTTTATAAAAGCATCCCACACTGTGGGTGTGCATTAAATTCAAAGTATGTACACTACTCCATGCTTTATTTTTTATAATTGTTGGTGAGCATTTTTTTCCAGCCTGACTGCTATAACCATGTGTGAGAGACACACAGATACAGACACATCTTAACAATATGGGACAAGCTTAGTTAAAAAAAATTCTTGCAGTGTTATGCCTTTGAATGCCCAGTGTGCTCTCTCTGATCTCCAACATCTCCAATTCCATACAAAGAATCACACCACACTTCTTACCCTGCAACATCTACACAACATCTTGATGCAACTCTGGTTGTCCTTTCCTGTCTACCCCCCACACACAGTCTCTCTCTCTCTCTCTCCCTCTTTCTACAGAATGATCATATAGTTCTGTTTTTATTTATTTATATGTTTTTTAACTTACTGTTTGGGATCATGACTGAGTTTCAGTAGTGCTGTAAGCTGTCAGCGAAGGTCCCATTCTTGCTCACACTAGTACCCAAAGTTGACAAAACAGAAAGATCAACCAGATAAAGCTTTTTTTGTTTTGTAATTTAGAGGTAGGATCAACCACATACATAGTAAAAAAAAATGTAATGTAAAGGACGGACGAGTCTACTTTGGCATCTCCCGGCTAACGGACAGACGGAGCTGCCATGTTTGAGGAACTATACAGACCACCCAAACACAGTGTGAGAGCCAATGAAGTAGTGCTCTTAGATTTTAATAGACAGTGCATGTTTGCCATAATAACCAACTGGTTATTATGGCAAATTACAACTGGCTAAGCCCTAAAAAAAATTGTTCGCAAGTTATAGTATTGTGAGAGCTTGGAGTAACGGGCCCACTCACTAATAGGTTTAAATATGTTTTTTTATTTATTCACTTGTGGCATCCAGACTAAAAACATCCTGCATTTTGGGGATATACATTACCTTTCTTCTGGGAGTCTGGTAATTTTTTTGTTACTATTCCAATGCAACTGCCATTTGTATTATGCCACCATTGCAAAAACCTTTTTTTTTCTTTTCTGGGATTAGACCACCTATATGTTTCATATGTAACTTAATTAGATTCTCCTATTTTGACACCCCATTCTGAAGTTAAAAACTGTTTGCCCATCCTACTCATATAGATCCATGGATTTGTCTACCCTCACCATTCCAAAATGCGCCACCAAAATGGGAGTTCAGGCCTTCTTATCTCTTGCCTGCAGACTTTGGCATTCCACACCTTCATACACAATTGCTCCCCTAAAAGCCTTCTTCAGACACTGATTTGTTTGATTGTTCAGACAATGGTTTGTCCATTTGCAGGCTCTATGGAATCATTTTCTCTCATTCTATGTCTGTAATTGCACTTAGCGCAGCTCCTTTCTCTTAGGAACATATTATTCTGCATACTTTGTCTAGTTATGCCATGTCCACAGCTCTTCTGATTGTCCAGTTATTTTGTATTCATTAATACTTCAATACATTGTTCTTATATAACCAAGTGGGAACCCTCATCTAGCAATTTTGTGTGCATTATTGTTTTGAATGTTCTCTTGTTGTTTTGATAGTGTTTTGGTCTCACCTTCTTGAACATTGTTCTTATAAATGATGCTGTTTAATGTATGTTAGTACATTGACTTTATGAAACCAAATTGCAACCTATTTGGCAACTTTGTACCTATTGTTACTTTAATTTGATTGTTCTACTGTTTTCGTTTGCATTTGGTCTCATCTACTTTAAATGGACACTGTCAACCCCCTTAGGCCTCAGATTGTCCCAATATTAAAAAAAACACATGTTGTGATTGCTCACATTATTTAGAGATTGCTGATGTAGCTGGTAGTTTGATTTTGTTTCCCTTTTTGATTGTAAAGGAAAAAATGGGCTGTCCACCATACTGGTGTTACCACACAAAACCATGTTTGTTTACATTGTTTGATCATCTTCCAGGACTTGAGAACACCCCTAACACAATCTAGCCAACCATGATGCTGTGGGTGGACAGGAGACTACCGCATCATGAGTGGTTTCACTGTTTTTTGTTTCTAATATTCAGGATGTATATAAATAAGAGGAGATCAAGGATTTAAAGCAAAACAAGATTGGGTGTAATTTTACCATTTCCATGCATTTCAGTTCTACTAAGAAAGGAAGCAGATCAAGCGACCAACTACTTCAATGAGTTTTAGAGAAAATAAACAATCATAAAATGTGGGTTTTCATCTATAAATAATATGATGCAAAAAGGGTTGACAGTGTCCCTTTAATGTTTCTCTTGTAAATGATCCTGCCAACTGTATTTTGTCTTCTACTGTAATCTCACAGGTCATACCTGAACATGGACATCCATTTCCCTAGTGTGCCTTCCCGGTTAATAGAAACCAAATAAAATGAATACATATTTTGACCCCATACCAGTATATTATCAATAATAGGTTCAATGTCATACTGAGGTTTTTACTGGGGTGTGTAGGAGCTGAGAAGGCTAAGGAAAAGGTCCATTGTTAGCTCCTTTGAACTAATAGTACTTTACTCCCATATTAAAAATATGTTAGTCCAGTTTGTTCTTGGACTCAGTCTTTAGTTTACTTATTAATATTTCTAGTAGTAGTACAGAATTTCAGATATCTATTATTCTATTTGTGAAAAGGTATTTCTTTTAAGTAGTATGAATATGTTTACCTGCTGATTGGAGCGGTTGGACTCATGTCTCGATTAAGCCTGATTTAAATTTAAAGTTGAGTTCACTCAGTCAGATGGGGTTGTCATTATTTTAAACATTATCAGTACGTTCCCCTAAGTCTTCTTAGTGACAGAGGTATAATTTTAAAGAGACACTGTTAACCCAGATTTTTACTTGAATTTATACCCATTTTTATGTGGCAGGATGTATGTAAATAACATCAAGGAGCTATGAAGCATATCAGTGTATTTATGGAATAAAATTTGAAATGCTTGGGTTTTATTTATGCTTTGTCATCTTGCTTTGATCTGCTGTCACCACACTGTAGGCACTGTTCATGGAGCAACGATCTGACACCGACTCCTGCACTGGCACATCAAGTATGACATGGATGCACTTGATGTGCCATTCATAAGCCATCTAGCTGTTTAAATTGGATAGTTTTATGCTGACACCAAAACAATATCATCCTCTGAGGTAGACAATCATGCCAGAGTTTTGGATTGTTATATGTATATGATGCAGAAACAGTCTTGATCAAGATGCATTTGTAGCTGACAGAAAATGATTGTTGTAAGGATTGTTTTTACATTTTTTTTTTCACCAACGAGATTCATGACAGGCAGTAAAATCTCTCATAACAGAACAGTAAAACTACTTACCACTCATTATTGTTTCTGATGTAGTTATACTTATGAACTCATAGGGCCATAACATGAGTAAAAAAATGTATGTCCCCTTAGTTTGCCTATTTGCAAATAAAACAAAATGGACATATTACTGCCTGAAGTTATTTCTGAATTATTAGGCATAGCTGACAGTCAATGAAAGCCTATCTTGTTCAGAAATGAATATTATAAAAAGGGTCTCAAAAATGCTGCAATCTGATTGACTGCTAGGATGCCAACAGCCTTACATTAATCCCTGTTACACTGTCATGTACAGCCTGATCACTATGTTACATGGAGTCTCCCTGTCAGCACTCCATCCTGTAGCACTGCTGAATGTGTGGAACAATGCATTCTGATTTTGAACCAACATTTTGAAACTGTTGATGGACGAGCTATTTTATTAAAAATCTCCCTCTAAATGAGGAAAACATTCAAAAATTATACTTTTAACAATTTTCTTTTGGAATAAGAAGGGATTAACCCATGACGGAGTATGGGTTTACTGAGCATTAATCCATGCCTGGGGGGTTGGAGTCACAAGGTGAAGCCAAGTGACTTCAACCACCCAGGTTGGATTAATGCTCAGTAAACCATACCCTGGAGTGGGTCAATCCTCTTATAACATGGGCAATGTTATGTTAGAGGTTTACCTAAAGAAACAGTAAAATAAAGCCCTGTGAACATGCAACTGTGGCCATATCAGGGATTAATCAATGGTCAGGTGACCTGTTTGGATGAATCAGAAGACAATATTTTAGAAACCCATGTTATAATTTTTTATAGTCACAATAATGCACTCCCAGAAGTTAGATTAACAGTTAATCACTTCCCAGGGGCGACATGGCACAAAGCTGCACCTCGTGCCACATTACACTCCTAGAGGGTGATTAACAGACTGCTAATCTAACCCCTGGTCATGCATTATTGCTTAATAATGCCTCCTTGTTTTTGATTACATGACACGTCGGTAATTTCTGAATCCACAACTGTCACCTGCCATGCACTTCTAGTATAAACCAACTGTCAGTATCTGCCCACTTGGATCAGCCTGCAAATTGAAAATATATGTAGGTTTTGATTCATAAATGTAAGCAATGATTAGCAACGCCCTGACAAGCCGTGGTGCAAACCTAAGGCAAATATATGTGACCAAATCAGAAATGGGAATGGTAAATGTGAGGCAGAATACTGACCAAGTTAGGCAACAGTGTATGTCCATGTGTACTGGACAGGGATGGTTTGTGAAAGTTTAGCTGGAAGTGCTTTCTGATTACGTTGTATTAATTAACCTCCATCAATATCTGTAGTCATAGTGGAATGAAATGGTGCATGAATTATGTGGTCTGCATAACATGGATTGCAATTGTTGTAATTACATTTAGTGGAGTTGTTAGAAATGTATTTTTTTGTCTTTGTTTTGGTTTTTCAATGATCTACACAATCACTTGTAAAGTGAATGTAACAGGGTTTGAACCCACGATGAGCAATGGCAATTAACATGTCTGATGGATTTTTCTTTTAATTTTTCTTTTCTGTCAGGATCTAATATAATATCAAGTGTACTGATGCCCACAATGTACTCATACTATCATGACAATTGATTACATTTTTCACACCTGATTGTATTGTCAGTCTCTTTGGTGGAATGGGATATCACAGTTTAGCATTTTTTCTTTAACTGAGTGCAAAAGTTGTCTTTTCAAATTCTCAGTATTTACGGTCTTAACTGATGTATAAGTTTGGTGCAGAGGATTTGTTTTTAATTATTTCAAATATAAAAATATGACCATACAATGTTGTTTGAATTCATGATGCAAAATTCCCTTTTTTTAAGTGTCACAATGGCATGCCCTTGCAAGGAGGATCACAATGAAGTAACATGAATCTGTGTGGACTGTAGCAGGGGGACAGTGCGAGACTGAAATCAAGGTCTGCAGAGTGTTGCTGTTTTGCACTGTTGGGAGAAATGTTACATTGATTTCCCTCTGTAAATACTGGAAAACTTTTGTGTGTCTGTTTTTTTTTATTTGTGTTTATGTTTTTTCAAGAGCCAGAATATTACTTATGCATACATCAAAACTCAAAAGAGAGAGGATTCTGACTGTGTAGGCAATCATTTCTTTCCAAAGTTTATCTTTTATTGCTCAGATTTATTTTGATAGAAATGCATAGTCATTATCCATATCACAATAGTCTAGATTGATGCAGATGATGTTTAGTTTTCTAATTGTGCAATTATTCAGTTCACAAAAAATCCAATGAACCACACATTTTGCATTCTGAAAGCTGCAATGTATGCATCAAATGATAAGAATGTCCTATTTGCATCTCACTGCAATGTGCAATACTGTGCCATGATGTGAATGTATTTTATACAGTGGCAAAGACTCCACTGGCTCAAAGACAAAATGTGGTCCAGTCAAGTCCTGGTCAAATAATGTCAGTCCCCCATGTACCTTATGAAATGTATTCTAAAAAATAAGGCAAAAATGAATAGGGAGGATGTGACACAGGATTCCTATGCCATCATGTGCTGATTGTAGAGATCTCCATCTGCAACCTCAATAGGGATGAGGAAGCAGACTATCCACTGATGTCTGAGCTGATAAGTGCATGCATATCTAAAAGACACTCACTCAAACGGTGAGGTTGGGGACATAGGGAATCCCAAGAAAGCATTCCTTAACACAGAGCGTGGTTAATATGTAGTTTATCCTACTGGTTATCATTGATCAGTAATTTAATTTGTGACAAGACAAACTCATGATAGTGAAGGACATAATTATTATGTAGCAGGATTAGAGGTAGCATTCAGGCAGATAACCTTTGACACAGTATGTCCAGAATATATTCAGACACTGCCCTGCATCAGAACAGTTCGACAAGATGAACTGCTCGCTCACCATAATAAGATTAACCATTCAACACAAACAATCAATCCATTTAGGGTGATTTTCTTGTGGTAATACTCTGACTGATTCAATTTTGTCATTTCATGTTAGCAGAGAAAAAAACAGCAGATAAGAGCATAGTGGCACATGCAGTCTACACAAGACTGCATAATCTTGGGGTTTCACAACTGTCAGCCCCATACACTCCCCCTCATATCTGGCCCATTACAAGCTACTCCATGTGCATGAACCATCCACCCTTTAACCCCTCCTGTTAGCCTCCCATGTGCTTCTCCTATCCCCTTATTATCCCTCTTGTATTACCCACGATGTGCTTCTCCAATCCCCAGTTTGAACCCTCCTAAGCATAGGTTATGTAATATTCCACGTGTTACAGTTATTTATATATTAAGAATATGTTTATGAATATGTGTAAAATTCACTGCTCTGTCATTCATGAATTACAATGTTTGAATCCCACCATCATTCATTCAATGACTGCAGCATGCTTATTGTCCTCTCTGATGTAAAACTGACTTGAAAGCAGGACTACACTTACAAGCTGAGCCATATCACGTGACATGACTTGAAGTCATATATAAAAAAATGTAACTATATTAGTACTACTTTATGCTAAGTTTAGATGAACATCGTGGTTATATGTACTATAAGAACATTTTTGTTCTATGTATTACACCACAGCAGACACCTTTATATTTCCATCAAGCAGAGTGGGAAGTAATTTACACAAACTGCTGCTGAACCATAGGTAACTGTCACACCTAGTGACTACGGCTTGATACAGATTACTGCTCATCACTGAATGACATTAAGTACCTGCAGTGGTGAAGCAGAGTGCAGAAGGAGTGCAGTAATTATTTATATAGAAGCTATTTTTGAATAAGACAAACCTTTTCTGATATGTACTTTTAGGCAAAAAAAAGGTTTGAATCCCACTACTGTCCATGGCTCTCTTTGAGACCTTGAACCACCAGTCCTTGTTCTATCTCCCTAACCTCACTGAATAATGAGTATTCACCATATAAATGAAGTAATATACCCATTGCTTCGTTGTCATTACTTGTGAGATCAACTTACATTTCACAGTTCTCCCTAGGTATGTTTATTTTTTTATTTATTGAAACGCTTAACCAGGAAGCACATACTGAGCTGAGAACAGCTCGTTTCCAGATGAGTCCTGGGGGAGAGGGGAGAAGGAAATAGCCAACAATAAAATAACAAGGTAAAATACAAAATACAATAATTACAGGCAGAAACAGAAAAATGAAAGGCAAAAATAGTAAAGGAAGGCAACTAGAAAAATAAAACACTCTCAAATATATTGTAAGTTAACAAAATAGGAACAGCAAGAAAAGAGCAAGGCTAGAAAATAGAAAAGAAGAGGAAGGGTCAAAGGCAGTTGCAGGAACGATGTCAAAAATCAGAGAGAAGAGACTTTAGGGAGGAAGGAGAAGATGCAGAAGAAATAGAAAGGGGAAGAGTGGACCAGAGTTTTGGAAATGGGTAAGAAAAAGCAGATTGGCCAGCAATAGATTTTCTAGAAGAGATATTGAGACAAAGGAGAGAAACATTACAAAGAGAGTAGGAGGAGGAAGAAGGAAGAGAGGAGAGGAGAGAAGGGCTTTAAGATAGGTGGGAAGGGTTCCTAACCATAATTTGGGCAGAAAAGAGGCACAATGGAAGAGGCGCCTAGCTTCAAGAGAGGGGAGGGAGAGAGAGAGCTGAGTGCAGAAAGCAGTGGTGAGTACGAGAGGGGAAATCTAAAGTATAGTGGCAGAAACAATGAAAAAAGGGATCCAGTCTGGCAAGGGAGGTTTTATGGGCGCTGCGGTAGACTAAGTTATCATAGTCAAAGATTGGAAGGATCATTTTTAGTGCACTTTCTCGGTGGGCAGGGAGCAGAACACTTGCTTTGTTCTTGTACGAAGCACCAAGCTTTGCCAAGTATGTTTATTTATTTATTTTATTTAACTTTTGTTTATCAGGTAAACATATGTTAACTGAGTTCAAAAACAATCTGTTTCTGTAAAGGGGAAAACATTTACTTGTACATTACATTTCATTTTATTTTGTTTTGCCAAAACAAAATACAACAAAATATTAGCTAAAAATAACTGAGGGTTGAAGAATTACTGTCACTTCAATTACATACCAGTATGCCTTCTCCGACTTTATCATTTTACTACTGATGCCAGCATTCTCCAGCCATCATTATTTATTTATTTAAAAGTTTCACCAGGAAGACATACTGAGCAAGTTGCTCATTTCCAGATGCGTCCTGGGGGAAGGAAGGGCTTGTTACAGAAGGGAAATTTAGGGATCAATAGACAAGAATGCAATAGCATAAGGTAGAGGGTATCAATGGTAATGGTATACGTAGTGTAGAATGCAATAAAAATACAACGCAGACAAATAAGCAGAGATACATTGAATGATATTCCACAGAGTACATAATATAATTTCCAGAATTCCCAGGGTAAAATACCTAAGCAAGGGATGCAACTATCAAAACAGACATACAAGCAGAAATACAGTGAGTGCAATGGCTACATAATGCATATATTGTCAACAGAATTGTATATATAAGTGCCGAGTAAGACATAAATAAGGCTCACTGGTCAAGGCATACACAGTCAACAGCAGATAGAACAGGATAAGTGTTACAGTAAGACAAACAAGGCATCTGGGCAAGGAAGGAAGGAGACAGATGAATTTAGTAGATAAAACACCATGTTTTGGGATAATTGATTATACTGTATATTGCCAGTCCTGCATAGATATTTTATATATCTGAGTTGGAATTGTAGGGAAGGGAAAATAGGGAAGGGGGACCTGGTGATTAGGTACAGTTGTAGGTGAGGGAGGTGAAAGTGCGTGAGAGTGAGGAAAGGGTGTGAAGCAATGGTGCATTCAAATGGTAGTGGGTAATGAGTTCTACAGCCTGGGGAGGTGGTGGGAAAAGATGCCTGGCCAGCTGATGAGGACCTGAGGGGGATGGCAAGGGAGCAAGCATCACTATTCCTGAGAGTGTGAAGAAGGGCGGAGAGAGATAGGGATAATGAGAGGTATGGAGGGAGCACTCCAAACCAGAACTTGCCAAGGAAATTGGCACAATGAGCCAGACATCGGTCCCTAAGGGAGGGAAGTGTCAGGGATTGATATAGGGAGCAGTGGTGAGTGCTGGGGGGGTGGGAACAGTTGAGAGTGAAGTGACAGAAGGAGTGGAAGAGGATGTCCAATCTGGCAAGGGTGGTTTTGGGGGTAGCACTATAAACTACATCTCCATAGTAAAATTTTGGAAGGATCATTTTCTGTAGAATGTCTCTGCTGGCTGGCAAGGGGATGCATTCACGATTCTGGTATAATGTGCCCAATTTGGGAAGCAGTTTCTTGTGACTAGCATCCACGCGAGATGAGAAGTCAAGGTGTTTATCTAGCCAGATCCCAAGGTACCTGAATGAGGCAGTATCTTCCAACATGGTCCCATCAATAGTGTGGAAGGAGGGGAGCCTAGAGAGTCTCTGTCAAGTGTGCAAAGTCATTGAAAAAGTCTTCTTGGCATTTAGAAATAGTTGGTTGGAGGATAACCAGTGCTGGACATTATCAAAGTCCTTCTAAAGAGTGGATGCCACCATAGGAGAAGAGGGCACCAGATGACAGCAGGATGTTGTCATCTGCATACATGCAGATGTATGTAGATGAGTAGACTGAGGGGAGAACATTGAGAAAGATGGAGAAGAGAATCAGACCAAGGACTGAGCCTTGTGGGACCCCTGTGTGAATGGGAAAGGGAGGAGAAAGTGAGTCCCTGATTCTGACAGATTGGGATTTTCCCATTAGGTAGGAACTGAACCAGCTGGTGGCAGCAGACAACCCCACAGCTGACAGTTTGTCCAACAGCAGGGGGTGGGAGACAGTGTTGAAAGCCTTGGTTAGATCGACAAAGATGGTGGATATGATAAGGCCCTGGTCCATTCCAGAATGGATGGAATCAGTGAGTCAGAGAAGGGAGATGGATGTGGAATGGGGCTTACAGAATTCAGATTGGAAAGGGGTGAAAGAGGAGGTGGAGTCGAGGTAAGGCGAGAGCTGGGAGAGTGTGATATTTTCTTGGAGTTTGCCCAGGATGAGAAGGAGGGAGGTAGGGTGGTAGCTGCCAGCTGATGAGGGCTCATCACCTTCATGGAGAGGGATTATGGTTGTGTACCTCCAGGCAACTGGTACAGCAGCTAGAGAGAAGGAAAGGTTTAGTAGAGCAGCAATGGGGTATGAGATGACAGGAGCAGACAGATAAAGTAATATAGCATCATGGTAATCTGGGCTTTTGCCTTTGGAGGGGTTCAGGGCAAGGAACATCTTAAGGGCAGCAGAGGGGATTACTGGGGAGAAAATGAAGAGAGGGGTAGGATGTTCAGGGTGCATGGGGGTATGGAGGGAAGAAGGGAGAGAGGAGAGAAGGGATGAGGCACAGGAGGTAAAGAAGGTGTTAAACTCATATGCTACAGAGAGGGAGTCAGTCATGGTGGAGTCAGCCACCCTGAGGACAGGGGCAGGGGGACTATCTGGAGGGAAGAAAAGGGTTTTAACTACCTTCAAGAATTTAGAAGGGTGATTTATGTTTGCTTGGAAAGTGCTAGAGAAGTACTTGGCTTTGGCTTGTCTGACCAGCCTTGTTCAGATGTTACAAAGGTGGCGATATCTTTGAAAGGCTGAGGTGGCTGATGAGCATTTGTGGTCTTTCCAAGCTACACTACCGGTCAAAAGTTTTAGAACACCCCCATTTTTCCAGTTTTTATTGAAGTTTACGCAGGTTAATGTCTCAATGTACTCTGAAATTAAAGCATAGAACAAATAAACAATTGGAGATAAAAAAGAAACCATAGAATCATTTTGTTTAACAAAATTTAATCTAAATTTTTGATTCATCAATGTAGCCACGTTTTGCAGATATACTGTAACCGTCGAACACACTCGTGGCATTCTTCCTACAATGGACATCAAATATTGTTTGGGAAGTTCTTCCCAACACTGTTGCAGAAGTTCCCACAAATGTGTTGCACTTGTAGGTTGCTTTGCTTTCACCCTTCTGTCCAGTTCATCCCAAACCAGCTCGATGGGGTTTAAGTCTGGAGACTGCTGGCCATTCCATGATTTGAAGCCTACCGTCTTGTTCTTTTCCTCGAAGGTAGTTCTGACATAGCCTGGAGGTATGTTTTGGGTCATTATCTTGCTGTAGGATGAACCTCTGACCAACTAGGCATAGACCAGAGGCTATTGCATGGCGCTGCAAAATGCTGTGGTAGCCCTTTTGGTTCAGGGTGCCAGTCACTCTGTGCTGTTGTCCCGTGAGCCGCCTATCACGCAAGCTGTTGACTCTCAGAAACTTGTCTTCTGATTCTGTTGTGGCTTTGGGTCTTCCAGACCTCTTCCTGTCAGAGTTTCCTCCAGTTTCCAAGTGCCTTTTGATGGTGTAGGAAACTGTACTCACTGACACCTTGGCTTTCTTTGCAATTTCTCTACAGCAGTTTTTGCTAACCTAAACTTTTTTTTTAACCTCTAGCAGTTTACCGCTTACCTTTGTACCATTTCAGGTTATTCACTGGACTTGAATTGCTTAAATTTCAATAAAAACTGGAAAAATGGGGGTGTTCTAAAACTTTTGACCGGTAGTGTAGGTCCCTAATCTTTAGACAAGCCAGGAGATCAGATGTGATCCATGAGAGGTGAAACCCGTGGACCTTGGTGTGTCTAAGTGGAGCATGGTGATTTCAGACACTGAAGAATACTGACTTTAAATAAGCAAGGGCTGAGTCAATTGAGGTGGTAGTGTTGATAGGGGACCAATCCGTATTAGTCAGGTCTCCAAGTACAGGTGTAAGGTCTAGGGATTTAAATGAATGGATTTGCAAGAATTTGGGGGGGGTGTTATAGGGTGCCAAATTTTTCATACACAGTAAATGATATGGTGATCACTTAGTGCATCTAGCAGGACACCTAAGTTTATGGTGCAGTGAGGATGCAAACACAGGACCCAGTCATTGGGGGATTGGTTATTGGTTTATGGTTGAGGCATGTGGGTTCCGTAATAAGTTGAAATAGGTTTAGGTCAGTAATTTCAGAGCGGGTGGAGAAGTGTGAGGTGTTAAGCCAATTCAATTTGAAATCACCCAGGATAAGTAGTTCACCTGAGAAGGCAAGGGTCAAAATGGATGCCAGTAGATCAGTGATGGAGGAATAGAGGAGGGCAGGACTGCTGTACACTCCAGCTATGAAGATAGGGAGAGATGGGGGGATTTTTATTAGTTACAGTTCATGTGAGGAAGGGACCGAGGAAGGCAGGATAGTAATGAATTTAATGGTGGATGTGAGAATACATAGCTACCCCACCTCCCCTTTTGGCACGGTCCTGATGAATGAGGATGAAGCTGGGGACAGATATACTCTTGTTTTAAATTTTTGGGATAAGACGGGATTTAGTCAGACTAAGAATGTCTGGTAGTAGAGATAGAACAAGGGACTGGATTTGGTAAATTTTGGACTGGAGACTCCTGAAGTTTAGGTGGGCAATACACAGCACATGAGGTAATTGGGGGAAGGTCAAGGGGTTGATTTGGTGTCACCTGCAAGCAACAGAAATAAGGTGACATGGTAATGGGTACATGTAAGGATTATTCAGGAATTTTAGAATCGTAAAGAAACACATTATACAAACATGGTTGTAATAAACAGTTTATTTAACTCAGGCAAATGATGATGTTTACCTCACAGAAGTTTTTAATAAACGGCAGATAGATTTTTTTCCCTGAAGTAAATGACGTTTCAGAGCAGCACATTCCAAATCAGGAGTGTGCAGGCTGCCAGCCATGCATAACAGTAACATAAGCAGGTGACATGCAAAATGTAAACAAACTGTAAGAGCGAGTGTGCTCACAACAGCATGGCATTTCATTATACTTGAAAAAAAACATGTAAGCTGAGTTTCGTTTAAAAAAAACTAAGAATATACATGACTTTGTAAGCTAAACGGCAACACAATTCCACAGTAAAAAGCATGGGTTGCAAATTTAACATATAAGGAGTTGACAGTGTTCTTTTAACGAGTGTAATCATTGTTCATATGAACTGTCCCTTATTCCATTGATTAACTTTGTAGCTCAGTGTTGTACTCTTTCAAGTTGCTTTATTTGACCTGCCTGATATGGACGCCATGAGGGGGTGACAAAATCCAGGTGTGGTCTAACAGATGCTCTCTAAAGTGAAAAAAATTATATCTTTAAGTTGTGAACTGATATTTCTTTTTATTAACCATAATGCCTTGTTGGCTCTTGCTATGACATTATATTGTTTTTGGAAGTATCATGGATCCCTTTCATGTGTAGCTTCTATTAATTTTACCATTCCTAATTTGTATGAGAATTTAAGGTTCTTACTGCCTAAGTGTATCACTTTACATTTGTCACTGTTGAATTTCATACCCCAGATAATGCTTCATTTATATATATCATCCATATCAGGTTGGATGTGATGTGATGTGATGCGATGTACTTGTGCTGTTGTTGCACAAGGACCTCCTATTTAGAAAGCACTTGCAAACTTGCAAGCCCAATTATATAGGTCTTTTTTTTAATCTGCTATAAATACTTGGAACATTAGTGGTCCCAAGACAGAGTTCTGTGGCACTCTGCTACTAACCTTACAGGCATTTGACTTGTAGTCCCGTAGCCAATTTAGTATCCATCTTGCAAAGCAAGGTCCAATGTTTTCCTCTATCACTTTTTGAATGGTTGCCCAGTGAGGCACCATGTCAAATGCTTTATTTAAGTCCAAAAATATGATGTCACATGGAATTTTGGCATCTATGGAGGCAAGGCCCTTATGTTGTCATAAAATCATAGTAAATTGGTAGTGCACAATTTACTTTTTTTTTAATCCATGCTGTGTAGGGTCTAGATCCTATATTTTGGCATCAATAAGGTCTTTTATAATGTGTTCATGAATTTTATGTAGTACAAATGTTAGATGTATTGGTCTATAGTTACACACTACCTCCCTACTGCCTTTCCTATGGATTGGTGTTATTTCTACAATTCTCCAGTCTGATGGAATTACGCTTGTGTCTAATGATTCCTGGAAGGTGCAACATTGTGGTTTGCTAATTTTCTAACACATGATTTTTAGCATTTTTCCAGCTATATTGTCTGGACCAGGTGAAAACTATGTTTGTAGCTGTGAGATTTTATTAATAACTGTCTCCAGTGCAATTAAGGGGGAAGTAAAGTTACAAGTTTCTGGTATTCTGGGCTCCATAGTTTTGGGTGCATTAATGGATCCAAAATAATTATTAAAGCAATTAGCCATATCATCAAGATCTGAAATGGTAGTTCCAGTTTCCAAAATTTACCCCATGTCTTTCGCGTTTTGTTTTTTAAGGGAACTTACATAGGTATAGAATAATTTTCCATTATGTTTAGTAGCACTTTTTGCAATACTGTATTCCACCTGAATTTTTGCCTTCCTTGTAGACCTTTTGCATTTATGTTCATGTATTTTGTATTTTGTCCAGTTACTTTATATCCAGTTCTTAGTGTAGTTTACATGTAACCCTTTTTTTGTTTAATAACTTTTTGATACAAATTGAAAGTCATTTTGGTCCAATGCCTTTATTTGTGTATTTCCTAACTTTAGGGATGAATTTATTCCTTGCAGACAGCATAGCTTCTTTTAAGATGTTCCACTGCTCTTCAATTGTTTTATTCTTGAATTGAGTGTCCCAATGTCAGCTTCTTGCATGTTTTCTTTTCCATATTGATAAATTTCTATGAGGCCTTGCCTGAAGTCCCTCTAGGCCTTCAGCCATCTGTGCAATTTTATTCTGAAGAATCACAAGTGCAAATGAGATAACAAAGGGAAGACTCATGAGCCAGTACCTACAAAAAGGTATATTAAATGTACACAGCTTTGAGGTCTGCTAATCAAACTATATTTGCCAAAAGCCTTGGTTAACACCTAATACTGAAAAAATATTTTTGCATTTGGAATCTGGATACAACATCCTTTGTGGTATTCAGTGTGTATTGTTCTCTTTTATTGTCATGTTTTAAGTCCTATTAGCCAGTACAGATTTGAATTTTGTGGGTTTCATCACTGTCACTCTTCTGTTCATCCATTTTGTAGGTTTAGTCTGACTGTTGCATTTAAATGGAAACATCTACTTCTAAATGCCTTACACCTCAGTGTGGGGCATACCCCATTAGCCATCTTATGAAACATTTTAATTTTCTTTACTTACCAGGTTTTCTGTATGTTAATGTTTTACTGGTTGATCTTGCCATCCCTACTGCCAACATTTTGATAATAGCACCACTGGGGTACATCCCACAGCCTCCCATGGCTGTCTAAGACTGACATCACAGCTGTGGAGCAGCTGTGGAGGGTGTTTTAGACTGGGTATTGCTTTGAGTGGTCTGTCATGGGCCAGTAGTGGTAGCTCCTTTGGTGATACAGATCTGCATGCCTGGGATGTTTTTTGGCCTATTTCTGAGGTTGAGGTGCTCTGGGTAGTCTCTAGTTAGTGCCCTACCAGATGTATACTGCATCTGGAAGCAATGTGGCTGTTTCTTGGCTGTGATGAATTCTTCCCTCCAGTGTTCACTGAGATCATCAGTGGTTCCTTGAGAGAGGGTGTTTTTCCATCTGCCTTGAAAAAGGCTATGGTTAGAACCCTGCTAAGAAAGTTTTCTTTGGACACTGAAATCTTTGCAAATTACAAATCTGTCTCTAGCCTTCCTTTTTGGGCAAAGTTATTGAGAAGCTGGTGGTGGGGCAACTTATGGACTGCCTGGAATCTATTTCAATCTATGAACCTCTCCAGTCGGGCTACATAGTACTGAGACTGCACTCATCAAGGTGACACATAATCTCCTCCTAGTAAGGGACCAAGCACTTTGTTCTCTTTTGGTTATACCAGCTCTCTCATCAGCATTTGACAAAGTTGACCATGGGTGCTATTGGATTGCCTGAGGAATGATGTGCATCTCCCTGCACAGTTTTACTTTGGTTTGAATCCTACATAACTGGGGAATGTAGTATGTTGCCCTAGGTAATTGTACCTGTAGGGTCTTTGCACTATCTTGTGGAGTTCCTCAAGGCTCTATCTTCACACCTGTGTAATTCTCTGTTTACATGTTGCATTTGAGGGAGATCATTAGATGGCATGGTCTTGAGTTTCACTGCTATGCAGAAGATACTCAGCTGTATTTGTCTTGTTCTGTTGGAGCAGATCATATGGCTTCAGTGTTGTGATGTTCTCTTTCTAAGACAAATGGCTGAATGGCCTCAATCTGGTTATTTCTCAACTCAGGAAAGACAGAGGTCATGGTAATCGAGTCATGGCACTGGGGCTCAGCAGCAGTGGAAGGTCTGGTTCTTACTTCAATGGGCAGCCAATCTCTTGCAGCTGTTGATATGGTCAAGGATCTGGGGGTTACTTTGAACTAGAGACAGACACTAGGAACAAGTGCTGGCTGTGGTCTGATCTAGCTTTAGTCATCTCTGTAACATAACCAGGATTAAACTGCATCTAGCCCATGCAGAACTGGTGATGATCATCCATACTTTCATCAATCCTAGGTTGGACTACTGAAATGTTCTTTACTTAGGGTTATCTGGAGGTTTGATGTAATGTCTGCTGCTGTTCCAGAATGCTGGAGCCTGAATGATAGTGGGTTACTTTTGGAGTGACCACATCATGTTGATCTTCAGGGTGCTGCACTGGCTGCCTTTGTAGTGGTGCATCAAAAGGCCTTATGCAGTTTGGGACTAAACTACTTGAATGATCTCCTTGTTCTTTACCACTCATTTCACTCCGTCCACTCCACAGATGCCAGTCTGCTTGGTATCCCAAGTCCCCAGGTCAGAATCTCAGAGACAGAGCTTTTGGAGTGGCAGCTTCAGTACTGTGGAATTCCTTTCCTGGGTACATTCACTTGACCAACTTGATGGAGGCTTTTAAAACCTCTCTGAAGATCTTTTTATTCAAACAAGCTTTCTCCAGCTAGTTGATCTTAGAGCTACTTGGTGTCTGTCTTAACTAATCATATTTTAAAATTCTGAGTTATGTTGTAGCTTGTTTTATGTTTTCTGCCTTTTTTTATGTAAGGCACCCAAAGCCTTCGGGATGGGGCACTCTGTAAATAAAGATTGCCTTGCCTTGCCTTATACAGCAAAGTTCTATAGACAGAGCTATTAAAGGCTCTGGTTTGTAAGTTACCAGTCCTGGTGCTGTGCTGAGACCAGGTATAGACTGACAATTTGCTGTCCACTACCAAGAACAGTAAATAATAATTTTGGCCTCTATATGTACATTTGTTTTTAATTTTTGGCAAACAGGTATGCCCACTGGGCACAAAGCCCATTTTCAGGCATGATCTGGTAGCACTGGGAAGGTTAAGTGACTTGCCTTGGGTCACACAGTATACAAGAGGAGGTTGGGGGAATGAAGCCGAGGTCTGCTGGCTGTACCAAGCTCATTCACAGCTTGTTGCTCTAACCTCTAAGCTATACAGCCAGTCTATGTTAACTCCTTTTGACCCCATGAAGATATCTGTTACTCTGAATATGTACCATCATATATCTAGATCTGCATCTACTCAATTTAGCTTGTTTGCCAATTGTTTAATGACATCTACAGTATTTTAGAACAAATCCTGTTTTATGTTTCCAGTCCAGTGTGTAAGTCATAGTGCTGGTCTTAGTAAGTAATGCCTGAGACTTTTGTTATATATTACAAGCATATATGAGATTCTGTGAGGGATATGGTGTTATAATGTATATCTATATCTATATCTAAATATATATATATATATATCTATCTATATATACACATATATACATATACACACACATATAAGCTTTATTGCACTCTGCCCCTCCTCCTCTATGATGTAGGACCCTGGTTCTCCTCCCACTCACTGCCACAGGTGGAAATAACTAGAGGTATGAGCACTGGCACAGATGTAAAATACACAGCACATGATTGAAAAAAACAGTTTACAAGCAGGTTGTCTTTTGAAACTCTCAGGCTGCAGAGCTTTGATCTTCTGATTGTTATGGAGGTTGAAAACAGCTGAGGTAGATAAATGGAATAGCAGAGTACCTGGCTATGAGCTGCGCAAAGCTTTATTGCACTCTGCCCCTCCTCCTCTATGATGTAGGACCCTGGTTCTCCTCCCACTCACTGCCACAAGTGGAAATAGCATTTCTCTGGTTTACCAGAGATCAGCAGACAGTTCAGTTCTATTCCCTAGAGGTAGGAGCACTGACACAGATGTAAAATACACAGCACATGATTGAAAAAACAGTTTACAAGCAGATAGTCTTTTGAAACTCTCAGGCTGCAGAGTTTTGATCCTCCGATTGTTACAGAGGTTGAAAACAGCTGAGGTAGATGAGTGGAATAGCAGCGAGGATTGAATGAAACTGTGGTAATGAAATGTTCTATGTAAAATGGGTAAAACAACTAATGGACAGGCTAAGAGAAAGAGGGTATAGGGAAGAGGATATGGAGAGGGCAATGACACACTGAGGGGACTGAGTATGAATCTTTAGTGCCCCCCCCAAAGAAAAAAGAGAATAGCAGTTATCCTTTATTGCTACGTATGGTGGAGGAACTAAGAAAGTGGTTAATATTGTACAGGAGAATTCAAAACTCTTCAGAGGTACACCACAACTTACATCTCTCATACAGAAACCCCTCAGGGTATCCATAAATGAGGCAGGAATCTTGGAGATTGCTTGGTGTATAGTTACCAACCCAGAGTTACAAGTACATTGAGCCATAAAAAATTGGGTCAAAACCTTGTGGATGTTGTCATACATGCCATTTAATGGAAAACAAAACCAGCTTCATAAATCCCAGAACAGTCAAATCTGAAAAGATTAAGGGGTGAATCAACTGTGAAACTGAGGCAGTGGTGTACCTCCTGACTTGTACTTGTGGGAAGTATTATGGTGGCCGCACCAAGAAAAAACTGAAACTGAGGATAAAAGAGCATGCACTTGCAATAAAAAATTGTAACCCCAAATATGCTAAAACACTCTGGGCCAGATATTCAAACAATTGTGCCTAGCCAAAACCGTAGCACTGGAATAGCACTGGATTTGCACAAGGCTGCAATATTCAGAAGCCCTATTAGTGCCAGTGCTGTGTGGTAGTGCCGACGCTAATTGTTTAATAGTATGCAGAGGTGGGGTTAGGAGAGGGCCCATTAATGCCAGCAGTGCAGCAGATTCAAAGGTCTAGTGCCGCAATACAGGCATTAGCACAACCTGTAGCGTGCCACTAGATACCGCCGAACAAAAGCTGGCAGTAGTGCGGTGGTAATGCAGTGGTGCCCCCACATCGTGGACCCAGCATAGTACAGTAAACTCCCTGGTAGTCCAGAGGTCCCTCATTCCCATATTGTTTGTGTACTGACTACTGCTTGATCTTAATCAGTTGAGCAGATAAAAGCAGTCACTTGACTCAGCTTTCACAATAAATAATGTCCACCTGTTAGGGAGAAAAAGAATATCTGTCAGATTTAGCAACTTGGCTGAGGCAGTTAGCTTAGCATTCGCATGTTACTCTGAAATGTTCAAGCTGTCCATTAGACTCATCAGTAGCAACTAATCAGGAGGCAATTAAATAAGGTGCAAACAATGCTGTGAATGCAAAAGGGAGGGAGGCAGCTTCAGTGAGTTCACTATAAAGGCACCAGTTTCATAACTCTTTACCGGGAAACAGTTATGCATTCTTAAATATAACATGCATCAGTAAGTTTAACCACACAGTACTGCCAATTATCTGCCAACGTCCTACCAAACCAAATGAAAGCTAACTCAACCTCCATTGCCTCTCACAATGTTACTGAAATCACCTCCTTTTACTTGTCATTCCCATCCTCTGAGTCCGATTCTCCTTGTCGAGTGGCAAATTCTCTCTCTTGATTTCCTGCATTAGTTTGGTGGCATCCACTGGTTCTGACAACTGGTAAACATTACTGCCATAGATTTATTTAAGATGAGCTGCCATTAGCATTACATAGTGGGTCCCAAGTTGCCTGAGCCTTGCCCTTACCTCATGAAACCCCTTACATCTCTGACAGGTGGCGAAGCTCCAATCTGTAAAAATGTGTACTGTAGCCTCCTGCCATACCTATGCTCCTTTTTGCTTCACTGCTGTAAGTATCATGTCTCTCTGGAGAGCAGCTCCACATTGAATTAACATGTTTGGGCCCCCTTGCATTCCAGAGGCCGCATTATTTCTGGGACCATGAGGAGTGATCCGGTACACCTTCAAAATGTTTAAGCAAAGTTTGGTTTCCAGTATCTCAGGGAGCTAAGCTGAGAAAAACTCCCTGTGCTAGTTGCATTCTGAATTTTCTGGCACTCCAGTAATTCTAATGTGGGAAGCTCTGGCTGTATTTTCCAAATTCTTCAGTTTCTGTCTTAACAGAAAATTCTCCTTCATGAGACCTGCTGCAGTTGGCAGCCAGTCTTGGTGGTGAGAGGAGGGCTGAGCTGGTCGCTGGCTCTTTTCATAGATTGTTCCTGGGCAAAGCAGGGGGCATCACTGCCAGGTGGGGGGACCATTAGACTACCAGGGAAATTACTTTGATTTTAATTCCAAATGGGTCAGGATTCACAGCAGGTGGGGGTCCACTAGACTACCAGGGAAATTACTTTGCTTTTTAATTCCAAATGGGTTGGGATTTGTGCAGGGTGGGGGGTACACTAGACTACCAAAGAAATTACTTTGACTTTAATTCCAAATAGGTCAGGATTCATGCGGGGGCACCACTAGACTACCAGGGACATTAGTTTTAATTCTATTGTGAATGAGTCAGGAGCATACCTCTCAAATGTCCCTGATTTTCAGGGATGTCCCTGAATTTGCCTCACAATATTACTCTGTCCCTCCTCACAGTTGTGTTTCCGTGGCCAAACAGTGGAAATTGTAAGCACAAAATACTGTCTAACATTAAAGTTACAGACTTGTTCTTCATTAGAAAATGCATTTTGCACTAAGCCCCATATTCTACCAGCTGTCTGGGTGGATATCTCTACTTTTGAAGATGTGTCCCTGATTTTGGTCATTTGTCCCTGATTTGTTTAAGCCTTGTCCCTGATTCAGGAGGCAAGGGGTCATGGGGTATGTATGCACCGACTGTGCCTGGCAGCACACCGTTCCTGCTGCTTCCAGCCTGTATTTCTATTCTGACCAACAGGGGATGCTGTAGGTATGCCTTGGCCTGCAGCGTCCAGTCTGTACTTCCATTCTGACCAAAAGGGGGGCTTTGTGCTCCATGCAGTAGCACCGAGCAAACTGCATGGTAATGTATGCTAAGCAGCACTTAATGAGATGCAAATGTATCTGTTTGCCCATGGATTACCTAAGTAGGCTCATTTGCATGGGATCTTTGAATATAGGTCCCGTTTGCCCTGGGCTAACCAGTTTGCACCTGGCTAATGTGTTAGCACTGTGCAATCAGGTTAGCCCCGGGCAAATCTCACTTCAGCGTAGCACAGTTCTGCAGTGTGTGGCTTACATTGTTATTTGCAGTAGATGTCCGACATCTCTGTGCAATCACACACAATGTTCTCCACCTGCAACACTGGCTTGTTACAGAGTCTAATGAGCTGCAGTTGCAGTGTGAACTTCTCTGTTGCTATATTCAGTTCTGTCTTATTTCTAATTTTTGCCCTGCTCTCCTGGACCTGTTTGCCTGGCTTCCTTTGCTTGCTATATTCATCTGGTTTTGCACCGAGCTATTTCCTTTTGAATATAGCTTGATTTGTGCTCTGGGCTATGTTTGCCCACCAGGCAGTGCTAATTTAGCCTCGGGGCAAAGTTTTGAATATCTGGCCCTCTGAATCAAAAAGAACAAGAGTGAATTTATAGCTTAGGAGCCCTGAGACAACCTGGTCTGAATGGAAAATGTGAAATTATTCCCTTCCTTAAAAAATGGAAGTTACTTTATCAGTATACTATCAAATGTTACTTGTGGCCATATTGACTTGGTACATATAAAACTCACCTTTTCTCCCATTCCCATACCATTCTCAAATGAGGATTGACTTGGGAGGATTGGTTCTTTAACTACTATGGATGTGAAAAGCAGTTATCACTTCTTTTCTCATATTCTTGGTGTTTCCTTTACAGGTGCTATGGGATGTCACAATTGTCCACCATAAGGAACTGGAGACATAGGAATGTGATTTTCATTGGATAAACCTAGGAGTTATGAATATAATAACTTAGATTAGTAAAATTTATTTTTTTTCCTTTATGATTACGTTATATTTTATGTCTTTGATGCCAAAGCAGTCCAAACTGATTTTTGTATCACATGATTTTTTGAAAATGCACATGGTGTTATTTGATTGATTGATGGTTTATGACTCAGTGTATAAAAAGTCAACTGTTTTGCTGTCTTGTATTCTCTGACAAAGCCCAGGATATGGGGTAAAACATAAGAATCTCTGACTGCTGCTTTTTGATGATGGCTAAATAAAACTACAGTTCCTGTGCACAAAAGGTTTTTCTGACTGTCCTTTTTGGCAGGGGTGAGTGCTTCCTCCACATAGTATTTGTTAGTCAGCAAACAAATTTCATCACATAGTTCTTTTTAGCAAAAATGTATTTCTGAGATCCTTAGATTCATCCTTGCTGTATTTTTAGTTTTCTCAAGATAGGTTTAAGACAGCTTGCTTAACTTATTTTGTAATTAATGACTCAAGTCACTAAAGATAGCCACCAGTCACAATTTTTAAAAATGTGTTTTATTGAGGTTACCTGTTGAATGTGCATACTAGGTTTGTACTGTGGATTTATTAGGATGGTTCTAGCATGTGTTGCTAATGGTAAGCAGTAATGCACTGTACCAAGGTATCCAATTTTTTTCATTGTTGGCATGGCATAGTAATGGGTCATTTGAAAAACTTCAGAATGCCATATTTTAGTTCAGGAATGAAAGAAAACAAAACAAAAATGGGTATATTGATATTTTTGCCAGAAAAACTATTTTTGTTGAAAAAAAATATACAGTCACTAACAAATTCTACTGCATTAATTGCAACATGAAGAGATGATATATGAAAATGTATAGATATGAATAGGGATTTGAGAATTTGTTATACTTACAAGGCAGTAATTCAGATTTTGTGTCTCTGAAAGATGCACTATAGTAACATATTAAAATATAAGGTATGACATGATATTAGCCATAGAGGAAATATTATAACACTGATGCAACAGTAATGAAATAATGGAAATAACACTGATGCAACAGAGTTATGAAATTAGTTATATGTTGCCCAAATTATAATTTACTTTTTTAAATTTATCTTTAGTAATTGTATGCTCTGATGAAGAGGAATTCATACTGTACTTGAAATGTTGACTCTTTATGTACAATACTGTTATCAGTCATTTGACAGTAAGTTGTAATAAGGTACACATTGAGTGAGCAAGTTTAATTTCTCCAGATTCAGTCAGGTAAAGAAAACAAATAATCATAGGATTAGACTATCCACAAATAAACCCAAGAAAATAAATGGCAGCAGCAGTCTTTTAAGAATGATATTGCTCCTATGGAAACAATATATGACCTTAAATGTCATGAACAGTCAGACAGGCAAATAAAACAAGAAAGCAAGACAGGAATGCATAGCTAGCCTTCCTGGGTTGTCTCAAACCCAGTGCCAAAAATAAAATTTTGTATAGAATAATCTTCTTTTGAATGGGTTGAGTCATTCTGAGTTCTAATACAGTGGATACTAATCTCTGGAAGATGCTAGTTTATCATGCAGTAATATTAGTGGTTCTCAACCAACCATTTCTCAGAATTCTGCTATTGATATAAAACTGATATAAACCTTTTATTGATGAATATTTCTTGTCTTTGTGTTAAATAAATGAAATCATTTGTCAATACAATTACAGTGTATCTGGGTCTTGAATAAAGAAGACATATAATTGGATAGATTTATATACTTTTCAATTTCAACCATGAAAAGTAAAGTATTTGTCAGACCAATGGGAGGCCTACACATGTTTATTTCAAGAAACATTGAAAGGGAAAGGAGTGGTCATTCAGTCTTCCTGATCCTTCAGTCTGGATGTATTATTATCAGTTAGAACATTTTCTTTTTTATTTCCTAGGATCTGACTGGCTGGTACCCCTGCCAGAGGGGTACATTAGCTTTCAATAGATGCCCAGTAAATACAAAAGTGCCATACCCAGTGCCCCTTCACCCACTTGGTATCCCTGTGCCCACTCTGGATCCTCATTGGCCAAAAACACCCGGTTTAATTTGAAATTGCTACCATTTCTTTCTGTCCTCCCAATACAGCTGCCTGACCATACTGCACAGAATCTCAGCTGGGCTTATTTCTACCTACATTTCTTTTTTTTTGTACTTAGTTAAAGTATTTCTTTTCCAGTGCCCCTGAGTCTGACTCCATGACTGCCTGCACTGTCTCTCTTTCCTATGGCAGCCAGATGCCCGCTCCTGAAAATGAAGCAGCTTCACATAGAAACTGGTTAACCAAGGTAGGCAGCCCCACCAACCTCCACACCAGTCTGCCTTAGTTTTGTGAGAATTTAAAATAAAGAGTAGCCACACTTAGAAAAAGACAAGTAGGAAAACAAAAGGAAAGCCATTAGAGCAATCAGCTTCATGAAACCGTCCATTCTCACTGCGGATTTCAAAGTGAAGCATGTGACACTTCACAGCTGCTGTAGTCCCTAATACTGCTTGCCTGAGCTGCCTCACATACATGGCCTACCTCCCACAAAAAATTAAAATGAGTAACACAGGCTATGCAAAGTGCCTTGCTATACTCGACTTATACATCCCGAAAGCCTTTCAGTAGAGCCAGACTTTAGTGTGGTGCACAGCTTACTGGAATTGGGAATTGGGCACTCCAGCATTAGCAGCAGTACATGTTTCACCTTTCTCCGCAGCAATGTCTTTCCTTACTTCTGCATTCCCCTCTTGTTCCACTGACAGGATATTAAAAATAGAAGCTGAAACAATGGGGTGCAGAAGCAAAACAAAGAAGAGGACAAACTAATATGGGGAGGCAGCTGAAAAAAAAGCCTACTGATCATCCCAATACTTGTCACCTCCATCTTTCTGCCTGATCCATATTCTCTTCCATTTCTCATGCCCTTACCTCACACCATTACTGCCTTTTTCTTCTTGTTTTCTCTACTCCCACAGAAAGCAGAAAGGGGAAAACATATGGCTTCACCTTATTTTTATTTAAAAAATTATAAGCTAACCTGTTGCTGTCAGGGCCTTCTCATTTCCTTGTCGGCAATGCACAGAAGAATGGGTTGGGGGGTGGAATGGACCGATACCAGTAAGAAAAATAAAAGGTATCACAGCCTGTAGTGTTGTATTAGGGGGAGGGAGTCATCTTTTTAAAACTAATAAAGTGAGATACACAATCTCTGCCTGTATGTGTGACTCTGCGTGAGAGAAGATAACAATCAGCTCATACAGGCAGAGGAACTATTTTATTCTAAAAGTTATTTTAAACAAATTTTTTAACTTTTTTGTATTATTTTTTTTTTTACAGTGCCCATTTTCTAGGAGCAATAATACCCTCTCAGGAGGGCTATATGGGCAATACCAGACCATCCAGGGGCTATAATGACCTCTGCCTGAAGCGTTGGGCCTCATTACATGCCCTGGGCAGTCCAGTATTGTCCAATAACACCCACCCTGTTGGATATTATTGCTTACTTGATTTATCTTCTATAAATAGTATTATTACTCCATATTGTGGATGTTAACATACAGTATATGTATGTGCCGATCGGCTCATAACATTATAGAGATGCCTTTTGGTGAGCTTGATTTATTAATTTCCAATACAAAATATCACTGTCCAAATTCTGGCGGCATTAATGCAAGAACCACTTCTCTCAGAAAATTAATTTGTGCACATCATTATTCTGCCATTAATATATTATACTGTATTCTTCCAAGAGTGTCAGGGGACAGTCTTTAATGCTCAAGGCCTGTCTCTTCATTCATTTACTTATGAATCTGGTCTGATTAAATCCAATGGTTTGATCACTGCAGCAGCCTTTGGTAACTCTACCTCTTATTCTACCCCATAAATTATATGGCTCAACTATTGATTATTTCATGGTTGAACCTTCATTTAATTTATTTTTCCAAAACTGGTGGTACTTGACAGAGTTGGGAATGATCACAAAACATGTCTGTTAGTGAGAAATATGACCAGGCTTTGTAGATAAGCTCAGTTTTGGTAGTGATAATCTCATTGCTTTCTAAAAAATTAAATGGGTTGTATACTATTTCTGAAATTAGTTAATTGTGCTCATGTTTATCCTTCAGTTAAAGAAAAAAATGTCAAGTTATATTTTGTAAAGATGATGCTGAATCCAAATATGAGTCATTCCCCTCTTTACTGACTCTCACTTCTCTTTTGTATAAAACTACTGTATCATTCCTAGCAACAATAAACAATCTGCCTTTTTGTTGGATCAGGGGTGTTATACAAAACACTGGAAATTAAATGTTTAGCCAAACAAGCCTTAAATGCATTTACTAATCAGTCAGAATTTCAACTCTTAAACATCACAGAAAAACATCTTTAACAAAGCAAAAAAAAAAAAAGTCAAGGTTTCCTAAAGGTAATTTGTAAATGTGATATTGCAGTTAATCTGATCTTCAGACTTTCTGGCTTTTGGTAGATGAGAAAACAAGCATTTAAAAATGTGTTAACTCTAACATTACTGTATATATTTGGATACATTTTCAACAATATTTCAAAAGAGCTCTGCAGATGACATGCCAGTTTTGGACAGGCTCAATTTGTTCTATAATTAAAGTTGTACAGAATCTGAAAATCCTGAATTTGTGGAAATTTCATGAAATTTCTGAAATTTTACAGAATTGGTCAAAATTCTGATTTTGGCAAAATCTGAATCTTCCAAATCTGTTTGGCAAATGTTTGCCCCACTCCATGAACTTTTCTGGCTGAACTGTGGAATAAAACACATGGGGCCAGATATTCAAAAGTTTGCCCCAGGGCTAAATTAGCACTGCTCGGCAGGCAAACTTAGCCCGGAGCACAAAACAAGCCATATTCAAAAGGAATAGCCCGGGGCAAACAGCTTCTGAATATAGCATGGGAATGAGGCCAGGCAAACTGGGCTGGGAGTGCAGGGCAAACTTAGCCCTGGAATAAGACAGCTCTGAATATGGCAACCAGGAAGTGCAATCCACAACAGCAACACAGTGCACAGCGATGTGAAGGTAGGTAGAGATGAACTATGTGGTCAATGTGTGTGCCAGCAAATGCGTGGACCCAGTACAGCTGCAGGCAGCAGTGTATGTGAAAGTACAGTGTGCAAAACTATAAAATATTCCCCGAACTGTTAGTGCAGTGCTAACACGTTTGCGCGGGTTTAGCGCAGGGCTAAACCGTTAGCCCGAGCAAACACGTTTGCCCAACACTAAACTTTGCCATATTCAAAAGTGACATGCAAATGAGCCTACTTAGGTAGTCTGTGGGCAAACATCCAGATTAGCATCTCATTATGCCCTGATCTGCATGCAGTTTGCACCGGGCTAACTGTTTAGCCCTGCGCTAAACCTGCGCAAATGTGTTAGCGCTGCGCAAACAGCATGGGGAATATTATACAGTTTATAATGTATGGTAGAATGCTGTTATGGCCAAAAATCATATTTTTGCAGCATTGTTACACTATCGATGTGACGTCAAGCTCTTGTTATACTATCGACGATGCGTCACATCGATAGTGTAACAGATTCGAACTACCACGCAATGCTGTTGCCATGGCCCCCATAACAGCCGAACATGCCTATGTTTAAAAAGTTTATCAGGTAATTGGCGAGAGAGTCACGGAGCTCTGTCAGAATGCTACCATGCGGTCAAAAGCTTCACTGGAAGTAGAGGTGGTGGTGGTAGTCGTAGATAATTTTTCCCAACACTGGCATCATTGTTTTGTTTCTCCGCTGACCATACACTATATAAGACAACGTATGGTCAGCGGTGTGCAACAATGCTGTTTGCCTTCTCCTATGATCCCTTGGCTGGTAAACCTCTTGAGCCCTCGAGGTTTAACATAGTTGCCAAGAGAACCACCCGAAGGCAAACATAGCGTTGTTATGCACCGTTGCCCATACATTATCCTCTATTGAACACTACAGCCTGCAGCTGTACTAGGACAACACAGCATAGGCACAGATGATGTTGGTGGTGTGGCATGCAACTGTCACACTGTAGGTCATGCTACAGTGCACAGCAGACACTACAGTAGCAAGGGGGCCAGTAGTGTGTGGACACAGCAATGCCTATGGTGTGTAGGGCAGTGATGATGACTGCAATGTACTCATTGAGAGGCCCAACCTGCAGGTGTTTACTGACAGTGGACATTACTGTTACACTGTTGTGTGACCCACAGATGCTGCACCTGTGGCATGGGCTGCTCACAGTGACATGTACATTTCTGGCTTTGTGTGCTGTGGCAGTTGTACAGCTGTGCGGCATGTGGCTGACGGGGGCATATATTATCCAAAAGGCACACTGGTGTTGGGGTATTCCCAATACTGGCCCATGTGCACTGCATGATGTGTTCCAGCCTTGTGGCCACACCTGGTCTGTGGCACAGCCTTGCCACCCATACACGCTCCCCTCAACATCCTCCATGCCCACAGTGCTGCATGTGTGTGCTGGCATCTGTTGGTGTCCACAGATGTATGGTCCACAGGTGTGTGCTGTATGGCCACACTGCCATGCTGTCCACTGTCGGCAGGGTCACCACTTACTGCCTGACATAGCTGGGACTGGTGGCAGGTGATGGTATCATTGTGATGCCATCAGTTAGCAGCATGCTTCCTCTATGTTTGGCTTTATCTATGTGTCATATTTATTTGTTAGGGTCACGCAAAACCCACGCTAAACCAGCGCAAACACCGCGCAAAGCCATAGTGTTGCGCAAAGCTGATTGCCCAGGGTTAAGACAAGCTTTTCCTGGGCGGTAATGTGCACCATGCTAAGTGTCACGCTAAGTCACGCTAAACCACTTAGCGTCGCACTTGTCACTGAATATAGCATTGCGCCTGTATTCATGTCAGTTTGCCCCTTGCATACATTATAATTTTGCCCAGCGTTAATGCAGTTTGGCCGCGTTATTTGGCCTTTTGAATATAGCAGACCCGCGCTAATCCCGCACTTAACCTGAGCAAACGGTTTTTGCCCGGCACAAAGTTTTGAATATCTGGCCCATGAACTGTGGAATGGCCATTTTGAGGAATTTCAATCCATAGTTAAATACATCAATCTGTCATACATGTAATCATTGCACAGTTCAGTGATCAGTTCTGTGGAATTTCATCCCAAAATATAATACATTAATCCACAATTCATACATGCATTCCACTGTTCAGTGACTCACAGTGATCTGTTCTGTAGAATTTATTTCCGCAGTGTAATACATTAATCCACAATTTATACATTCATTCTACCATCCTAAGTCAGAATTTCTGTGAAAATTGGTAAAGTGAATTCCAAAATGTTGCAGGTGAGAAATTTTAACTTTTGTGGTAATTCCGCTGGTGGAATATTATTTTCACACAGTATGATCTACAGTTATTTTTTTGGGATTGTGTGCAATACTGCAGTATTAGTTTATAGTCTGAACATGCTTGCTTATTTTTTAATGTTACTATTAAAGGATATGGTACCTATGGCCAGCCCAGTGGTGTGAAGGGCTAAGGTACTGGGTGCCTTATATCCTGCCACACTGGTGATCCAGGTTTGGGAACAGACCACGGATGCTCAGGACCAGCCACAGGAAGGAGGGTTGAGCATCAAAAGACAGCTCTCTTCTTTCTGGTAGGGGTACAGCAAAAGTTGCTGCTTGGTTGCCAACTAGCAGACTGTGGGTGGCACAGCAGCCAACATTTCCTGATTGGCTGAGGGTAGGTGCTGAGTGCATGCTGCATCTTTATGGCACACACCCGCACCATGGCACATTGTTAGCTGGGGAAAAGTGGAACAAATAGGAAACCTACTGTAGGTCCTTTCTCATTTTCTCTACCCCTTCTGGAGTGTCTACTCTGTTGCATTACTTTATTGATGACTGTTTTTTTCCTTTGTTGTATATCTTCATTACCAATATGTTAGAGTTAAATATGGCTTATTTGCTGCCATTTCTGATTTCAGGTCAGAACTCAGTAATGTTAATTGTGATGTTCTCTGGGCAAAATGAGAATGGTTGGGAATGAATATTTATTGTAGTACAGGTAATTTTCATGAGAAAATAATTATTGCTAAATTTATGGGAGGACATGCAGTGGGAAATTAAAATTACAGCAAACTTTGTTTAAATGCAAGTCATTATTGATAACAAAATAAGAGCAACATAAAATAATTCGTCAGAATAACATGCCATTAACATCTCTGACATCATACACAGTGACGGCTCCTGCTTGCAAGCTCTCTGCCATGATTTAAATTTCAGCACTCACTAATGCTAACCTGTGGAAACAAACAAATAAAGCAAATAAGAAAGTGTGTTTGTACTGTGTATTTTTATTTAAACAAGCTGACAGTTTTGGTTTTTTTATTTTATTGTGTTCAAGCATTGCTCATGTGCTTTAGCAGTATCAGCTTCTCTAAAGCCACACAGTCTTTGTTCCCCACACTAACGTGTTGAAATTCAGTAATGATCCATTACACGCATTTTGTTTTAAAAGTGCTCATTCTGAGATCAACACTAATTCTGACGGAAGCCGTTCAACACTCAGCTGCTCAGTCATGATTTCAGCCTACCAAGATGTAAAACATGTCTTAAGTTCATCATCAAGGGGTTGCAAGAGGTCTGTAATGGATTCTGATATGTACACTGGTATGATTTGGGCAGCTTTAAGCTTTTTGAGGTGACCTGCATTAGTGTACGCTTGGTTCAGGTCAAAAATAAACCAAGAGTGCTTCTCTGGAGGTACGTCATTGTGATGGTGTACAAACTGTATATAGGGCACTAGAACTGTATCCACATACTTGAGCACTGTGTCATGGTTTGCCCAGTGATTTTCAGTTTGTGTAATGTTCTAGTCAAAGAGGAAGTGACATGTAGATGACAATTTGTAGTTTTGCCCTGGTAAAAGACTTGGAAGAGGACAACAAAGTGTGCAGCACATAACATGTGAAATTTGACATTTGTCACTGAGTTCAGTTTCATCCGCTTATTTAGCTCCCACCACTTCCATGATCCATTGAAATCATGGGACCAAATTTACTCCCATTTCATCTATGTTGAGAATTAATTCTGGGGGGGATCAGTTATTGCACTGGTGCAGTTTTAATCTGGTTTAAGAAATTTTCATTCAACATTACAAAGCCCTTTGGAATCTTTAGTCCTACTTTTATGCCCTTTCACTTACAGAAGCCTGCTTGTTAAGAAACTGCCAGACCTGCTGGCAAGTAAAAGTTAGATTACCAACAAATTCAGTCAACAGTTTTGGGTTGTTTGCTTTCACTACACTGACATCCACTGCAGCAACAACTCTAGCATTAACTACAGCTCCTTCTGTGTGCAGATGTTTGGTACATTTCTCAGTTTTGCTCCTGCATTCTTCAGCAGTAGCATGTGTGATCACATGGTTTAGTAGGTAATATTGGTGAAAGGAGCTGAGAATCTTGAACTGATTTTATGTGTTCAAAGTAATCTGATTTGAATTTTCTTTTACATATAATTAGTACTTACCATGCAGGTACCTGGGTTACTATAGGAACTGGTAACAACTGAGAACTAACAGAACCCCTAATCTCCTTCTTAGGAGCGAGGCAGGGTTATAGTTTTACTCCCACTCTATTCCATTTATTTCTAAAATATCTGATCTTATAGTTTTTTTTTTTTGTGTGTCTGTGTGTCCATATGCCCCTGTTGTCCATGCTACTAGAATAACCTTACTGTTAAATGTTGATGATCTCATATTACTTTCAATGTCCCAGGTAGATTTCAGCATGTGCTAATCATGTTAAATAGTCGTGCCAGTAGCTGGTGACTGCATATCAAATTTAATAAATTGAAGGTAATTTTTTAGCCCCCAAAAGCCCATATTCAGTTGGTTTATTAAAACAAAAGAAAAAACATATGCTTAAGAATTGGATATACCTAGGATTAAATTTCTCAAACAATAGATTGAGGAATAAGCATATTAATATGCTGAGTAAGCAGGGAGTTGCCTCTCCCAATGTTATTCTTAATTTTAATGCAAAATTTGGGGGTTGTTACTTAGCTGCTGATCTTAGAGTTTTTAATATATAAATAAATTCTCAAATACATTATGCTTCAGAGACATATGGACAGGCTAATGTACAAGTCTTAATAGAGTGCATAATATATTTCTACAGTATGTGATCTTTTAAAAGTACATGTTTCACTCCTTCATACTTGTTGTGACTTGAAACGTGTACTTGTACAATCTTAACATAAACTGCTATAAACGTGATTAGTTACTGGATTAAACATCTAGGTATGGTACCCTCAAGACTCTTGTATATTTGTTAAAGAGATGCTATGGAAGTTTATCTGAATGAGAATCTAGCATTTAATTGGTTGGCACTTAACAAAGCAGCCCATCTTCGCATAGTGCAAGGTGCTGCTTCTCTTACTTCTACTTCACTTGACATTGCCAGGTGGAGACTATACACAATTGAAGTTCACTAATGAAGATGTCACTTTGCATATTGCTGCCTGTCAAAAACTATGTGTAGTGGTGCTCTCACTAGTGAATTGCCACAGTGCATATTCATTTTTTAGTACATAAGTTTGTATTTAAAAAAAAAACACCTCACCCTTGTAAAGCATAAAACTACCTCCCACACCACCAGGTTAAAAACACATTGCCTGCCACTGACATAGCACTCACCTCCCTCCTCACCTCAGTTTCCCAGAGAAGTTTCTATATAATTATTTATTTATTTATTTAGCTTTTGTTTATCGGGTAAGTACACTAGACAAGTATTATGCCTATTTTCAGGAATGACCCAGGAGAGTACAACATGAGGGACAACAGTCAAGGAGACATGGCAAAGAGAGTACAATTTTTTGTCACAGTAAACAAACATGTGGGAAATACATCATTTGACGCTAGGGGAAACATACAGTAGTAAGCACATTTCAGATTATACACTCTAGACTAGCTAGTTCAACTGACAGATATATACAGGTCATCATACATAGGAGTGGAGCATAGCTCAAGGACTGATTGGTCATAATATAACTTATAACATTGTCGTATACACCCCCTAGGCTAGTTGGATCACGGACAGGTATATACAGCTCATCACATTTTTCTAAATGTGCACCTGTTAGACAGAAACAGAAACACTTGGTAGTACAAGTTTCTACCAAGTGACCAAGGTGCAATATGTCATGGTTAGCCTATGACCGTGGAGCAATAATGGGTGTAAAAATGCCCAAGGCTTTTTAGGCAGGAGTAGTCAGAAGTCATTGATACAGTGGGGAAAATATCTCCAGGAATTCAATGGAGACACCCTGGGGAGGTTCAGACAAAACAATTTGACACTTTACTCTAGGGAGGTTTGGGGCAGTCACATTCTGATGCTAGTTTTAGGAAACCCCACAGGGAATTTCAAAAACTCAGATAGGAGGGGGCAGCTCGGATATCCACAGGCAGTGAATTCCAGAGTCTGGGCGCACTTATGGCAAAGTCCCGATCCCCCATGAGGGTCCAGGTAGGAGGAACTTTGAGCATCCCTGATGTGAGAGACCTAAGTTGGTAGGGGATGGGTTTCAGTTTAGGCAGAAGCCGGGCCAACCCTTGGGGGGTGCTAGTTCTGATCACTTTCCCAGAGAGGCATCCCAAACCAAAATCAAGGTATCTAGCTGGTGAGAGCCAGCAGAGTTTCTCATATAGCTCACAATGGTGGGTGAGTCAGGGGGCAGCCAAGGCAAAATGACAAATGTTATTATAAGCAGTATACCACTGGGTGAGATGTGTCTTTGGAGAGCAAGCGAATAGGTGCAGCCCATAGCTGAGGGAGGGAAGGAGCACACCCTTCGCTAGGGCAAGCCTGGCTGCCGGTGTAAGGTTATACTTGGCCCTATAGGTCAGACCCAGTTTGCAGTTTGCCAATAGTCTTATCACTACTAAACAAAAAAAAAATCTTCCATCAAACCAGTATAGAATCACAAATTAAATTTTTAACATCCACCCACTGACCCCAGTCCTATTCAAATATACAGTATACACCTCACCCCTCCACTCATTACTCCCAGCACCCTCCTTCTTCCTTATCACCAATAGAAGAATATAGGTAGATGAGGCCTGTAAAAAAGAAAACTATTCCCACAAAGGTAATCAGCCATTATCACTGATTCATTCACATTTAATCAATTAGCGACGACAAGTTATAATATTAACAGCTGATTGGTCAATGTGGTCATCCAGCTTCCTAAGTCTGACCGGCTTCAAGGTCTATAGTTGCCTGTACAGTGCTGCAGGTTCACACTCTGCCCTCAATCCTCTACAGCTTGAGTCTAGCCTACCTGAAACTACAACTACTGCAAAGGTTGTGAATTATTTAACTGGAAGAATAATGCATGATTCCCGGCTAGTTTTTAAAGTTTTCTCATCACTGCTAATGGTTTTTCACAGACAGTTGATCCTTCCGTAGCTTTGTTCTTATTGTGTTAGACAGAGCTTGAAACAGCAGCGAGAGGTATGTAGTACAAGGAATTCTTGATTAGTTATCTTAGGTCTCTGTTGAGCTAGAGGGATAGCATTGGAACTTTTGGGGCAAGTAACTTAATGTTTTTCTAAATGAATGCTTGGAGTAAAATTGAAATGTTCTTGCCATAATGATACTTTATTCATTCATTTTGATGACTGGGTAAGTGTACTGATACCAAAGCACCTTTCTCAGGCTTGACCCAGGTAGAGTACACTACAAGACAATGGAACAGGTACAGAACATTATCATCAATATAACAAATGAAGTGACATGGTGCTACTTTTGCATTCAGATGGCACATTAAGGCAACAGTGCTTTGTAAATCATGCAAAGCAGGTGCAGACATTAGACTCAAGGAGATACACTTTCAGTTTGGCAGCAAACATTTTAAGAGAAGGGATGGCTCTGATAGTAAAAGAGACGGTGTTCCAAAATGGCCTGCTCTGTATCTGAAAGAGTTCTGGCCCATGCCAGTGACCATGAATGGAACTTTCAATAGATTGTTTACATAGGAGCAAGAGAAGGGATTGTTCACATATGTGAATAGCCTGGACAGGTATTGGGGGGTACTTCCATGTAGAATTTTATAACTGGACTCTGGTTTTGGGTTTCAAATGACCAAGTTGTTCTAAGTTGGTGCAGTGATGCGATTGTGGGCCCTGTGAAGATGCAAATTTGGCAACTTTGTACGTTAAGACTCTTTTCTTTGCCCAGATCATGAGGGGAGTGGCATCCCCATTCCATAATGATGGAGCTATACTCCATCAGGAGGAGTATGCAGCTTTGGGTAATTCTTACTTTAGTGTCAGGTACTTAGCAATATGATAGAGTAGTCTCATATTTGGTTAAACAGTTCTTACAGTGTTGGTCATGTGAGCATCAAATGTGACATGGAGTTTGATGGTAACACCAAGGTATTTGAATTCATTAACTGGTTCCAGTGTCACTCCATCTAAAGTTGAGTAAGAGAAGTCTTGGGAAAATCTTCTAAACTTTGGGAATGAGTCAAATAATATGGCTTTTGTTTAAGGGATGTTTAGAGCCAATTTCTCATTTGAGAACAACTGTTGAAAGGAATGGAAGTTGTGTCCAAGGCCTTGGTTGATAGTGATGGTGTCTTTCCCATGCACAAAGATGACTGCATCATCTGCATACAGAAGGATCTTGGCAGTATTACAGATCTTGGTAGGTCATTGATGAAAATATAAATAGGTGCGGGCCTAGAATGGATCCTTGTGGGACTCCACAGGAGGTAGTGTTCACCCTTGGCAAGACTAGATAATATATTAGCAATTTTGATGAACTGTGACCTGCCTTACAGATAGTTGGAGAACCACAGAGTAGCTGGGCTCCCAAGTTCGAGCTCACTCACTTCTGTATCAGAAAATCATGGTCCACCAAATCAAACACCTTAGTCAGGTCCATGAACACAGAACCAGTCAGGAGGTCATTGTCCACAGCATGGTTCCCTGTGTCCATGAAGCTGACCAATGCTGTGCATGTTCCATGATCTTTCCTGAAGCCATGTTGCTCCTCACAGAGTAGCCTGTGATGGTCTAAGTAGGATGTGAGTTGATTATGCACTATCCTCACCTGCACTCTAGCCAAAGCCGGTAGTATAGAAATAGGCTTGTAGTTGTCCAGGACAGTTTGCTTGTCCTTTTTGTGTAACAGTACTGCCAATTTCCAGATGTTGGGGATTTTGTTGGACTCAAATAAAAGATGAAAAATTTTGGAAATCGGGGAACAATTTGTGTGGCTGTAATTTTAAGGAGTTTGGCAACTATGCCATCACAGGGAGCCAGTTTGTCAGCTTTTAAATGAAGCAGCAGTTTGCAGACTTCCTTGATAGTAACATTCTTAAAATAAAATAGGGGATGGCATGACCATAAGTTAGGTATGTTGGAATCTGGACTGGAGGACATACTGTGCCACACAAAGAGGTCTGTATTTCTTGAGGTTTCAGAAGTGTTCATTGAACAAATCAGCAACAAATTTGGGATCACGGTTGTAATGCACCAATGCACATAAATTCATGTGTCAGACTGTTACATCAAGGTGGACCATGCTTGATAAAATATTAGCTACTGCATCAGATGATACTAGTGTTATTACATGAAGGAGAACCACTGCATCAGACGATACTAGTGTTATTGGACAATGCTTGATAACATATTAGCCACTGCATCAGACATACTAGTGTTATTATATCAAGTAGAACCATAGCCTCTCTTTCTTCTAGTATGTTATTGTTGCAGGTTCTGATTTATACAGATACCACCTAAGGCATATCACTGTTTCTCTGAATAGTTTTTCAAAGCTTGTCATCATCCACCATCTTTATTTATGTGCCTACCAAATTTCACTGAACTGAAAATCTGAACAGGGTAATTAGCTAATCCCACTTCTTAGAATAATCAAAATTACCATCACAAATAAATTCCAATCATTTATCTTCTTCAGACAAACCGGAAGTGCAAAATGTAATTTTAACAAGTTTCTTATTTTTGCCATTAATAGACTGTCCAGTTTCAAACTTTCCTGCAAATTACTCTGAACTATCTATCTCCCATAATTAGGGAAGCATGTGTTACAGTGCATCCCACTTAAACACATACCATGTCCCGATTTTTTTCCTATACTTCCTGGCCCAGATATTTAAAAGGGTTGCACATGGAGCAACACTGTTGCACCATGCACAACCCACTGATGCGCCCCAGCATGATATTCAAATGGGAATTGTGCCTGGCACAAATCCCGATGTGCTGGAGCGAATCAATAATGTATGCAGGCGGGTGGGCGTGCCCATGCATACTCTGCACATCCGATATTCAGCCGAGATGTACTGGGTCCGACCATGCGCAACCCCTACTTGCGCACGTTGATCCAAAAAAAGGAACAGTGGCTGGCCACCCACAGGTTAGCTGCCATGTCGCATGGTGCAACACAGCAGCTGCCACCTGTGGGTGGCCACCTGAGCTTTGGCTGCACCTCTGTAGCCGCACCCCCCATGCCTGATCATGTGCATCTGTTCAAATAATCACATCCAATATCCCTGGTGGTCCAGTGGACTGCTGTCAGCCCGATCGCGGGCTTAAGTATAAATAATAAGATTTCATATATCCCTGGTGGTCCAGTGGACTGCTGTCAGCCCGATCGCTGGCTTTTGTAATAAAAAAGAATTACGTCCAATATCCCTGGTGGTCTAGCGGTACCCCCCTCCCGAGAAGTCAGAGAAGTCAGTTACTCAGGTAGTAAACTTCAGGGGGGAAGAATTTGGGAGGATGCAGAAAGTACTGGAAGGGAAAGTAGAGGGCATAAGGCAGGAGATGGATGCAAAGCAGAAATGGGATATTATTAAACAGGGGATTACAGAGGCAACAGAAGCCTGCACCAAGACACAGAGTAAGAGGAGCAGAGCAAGAAAACCATGCTGGTTGAACAGAGGTAGTGGAGGTGGTGAGAGCAAAACGAGAGGTGCACCGGAGGTATAGAAGGATGGGGAAGGAAGTGGACAGAGAGGAGTATGCAAGATGGTCCAAGGAGCTGACCAGAAAAATGTGAGAAGCCAAGGCCCAGAGGGAGCTGAGATTAGTGCAAGGAATTAGCAGGGGGGACTTTTCAGATACATCAGGAGAAAGGAAGTGCAAGAAGATAATAGTGAGGATAAAAAGGGGTGGGGAGTGGACAGAAAAGGGTGAGGGGCAGGCAAAAGCACTGAATGAATACTTTTGCTCAGTGTTCATGGAAGAAAAGGGGGGACCGCTACCCCCATGGGCTGGGATGGTGAGGACAGGGGCAGAGGAGGCAACAGATGAAGAATTGAGGCAAGTAGAGTCCTAGAGGGACTGAGGGCACTGAAGGTAGACAAGGCACCAGGGCCAGATGGTATCCACCCCAGGGTGCTGAGGGAGATGGTGGAGGTGTTGGCAGAGCCGCTGGTAGATCTATACAGCACCTCACTGGCGTCAGGATGTGTGCCACTGGACTGGAGGATGGCACATGTAGTACCATTACACAGGAGCGGACCAAGGGATGAACTGGGTAATTATCACCCGGTAAGTCTCACCTCCATAGAATGCAAACTCATGGAGACAACACTAAAAGAAAGACTGGTGTTGTAGCAGGAGGACAATGGCCTCCAGGATGTGAGGCAGCATGGGTTTGTTTCAGGGAAGTCTTGTCAAACCAACCTGATGCAATATTATGACTGGGTGACAGGTGAGCTGGATAAGGGTCATGCGGTGGATGTTCTTCACTTGGACTTCAGCAAGGCCTTCAATTCTGTGCCTCATGGTCAGCTTGGGGGGAAGCTAACCTGTGTAGGGGTAGGGGCAAAAATGATGAACTGAATTACATGCTGGCTGAGTGGGAGGCTGCAACGGGTGGTGGTGGGAAGGGAGCTCTCGACTCCAAGGCAGTGATGAGTGGGGTACCACAGGGCTCTGTGTTAGGGCAGTATTGTTTCACTGTTCATATCAGACATTGCACATGGGGTGGTGAGCAAGATAAGTCTGTTCGCTGACGACACCAAAATTGGAGCAGTGGTGAATGGAGAGCAGGGATGGAAGCAGCTGCAGGGGGACCTAAGCAAGCTAGAGGAATGGTCAGAGAGGTGACAGCTGGGGTTCAATGCAAAGAAGTGAAAGGTTATGCACTTTGGGGTGAAGAACCCAAGGAGAGAATAGTGGCTGGAAGGGGTTAAGCTTGGGATCACTGAGGAGGAGAAGAACCTAGGGGTAATGATAACAGGGACCATGGACAACACTGCCCAGTGCAGGAGAGCAGCTGCAAAAGTGAACAAAATGCTGGGGTGCATAGCGAGGGGGTTTTCATCCAGGCAAAGAGAGGTGATGTTGCCCATCTACAGGTTGCTGGTAAGGCCACACTTAGAGTACTGTGTGCAGTTTTGAAGGCTGTACCTAAAGCTTGATATCAGGCTACTGGAGGGGGTGCAGAGGAGTTCAACAAACATGATATGTGGAATGGAAGGGACAGACTATGACACCAGGCTGAGAGACCTGAATATGTACACCCTGAAGGACAGAAGGGACGGGGGGAACATGGCAGAGACATTCAAGTATCTGAGGGGAATCAATAAGGATGGGGCAGATGGGGTCTTTAACTTAAGGAGGGGGAGGGTCACAAGGGGGCATGGGCTAAGAATACAGGGAGAAGAATTAGGAAGGAAATGAGGAGACACTATTTCACAGAGGTGGTAGCAAAATGGAATGCCCTACCAGAATGGATGGTATCATGTAAATCTGTGAATAGCTTCAAAAGGGCATGGGGCAGGGAACAGGGGAGAGTGAGAGTGGGGTAGGTGGGGGTGGCAGTGGGATGACAAATGGGAGGGGTTGGGGCAGTTGCAGACTAGGGGTGCTAGCTGCACACTTGAGTAGACTTAGATAGACCGGGTGGTCTGTTTCTGCTGGCACATTGCTATGTTCGTATGTACCCACTGTAATTAAACTCAACCAGACTTTTTCTTCCATCTGCTGATGAGGATGATTTATACACTTGCATGACCAGTTATTGAATACACTGGCAGTTTCTTTTTAAAAACAATTTTTTTTTTTTCTCAGGGCAACAGAGCACCTGAGTTTACAGATCCTCTGTCCTGCAGCAACACAGGTAAAAGAATAAGACAAGTTCTTTCTTAAGGAGATGTGACTTCTTTTCCTGATGCCCCACCCATCTGCATAATACCATGATCATTTAAATTATATTGGGCTCGAGTTACAAAAGATAGCACAGTGTGCAGCACACCTCCACCTGTGGCAAACTCGGGTGCAACAGGGACCATGTACCATATTTTCAAAGAACAGGGGTCCCAGTGCTAAAGCCCCAAGTTTGCTGCAAACCTATCATTTACTGACCAAATGGCACATAGTAGGGGACTGCTGCAATCTGCAGCACAGGCTTGCAGCATCTATCACCAGGGATGGTGACCTGGTGGCTGGTGTGTCATCTGGAGGATGCCCAGGCTCACAGCAGGAGTGGGTTAGGTCCGACTGGAGAGACAAGGGTGACAACTGTCCTTAGTGTGGGGATGGCAGAGCAAGTGTGGGTCTTTGTGTGTGGAAGCTGCACCAGCACCACCATGGAGGGGTGCAGGCTCTCACCTGCCACAGACTACTAGCTGCTCCAGTGGTGGTCTGTCAGGTTTCGGGGGTTGTCGCCACATGGTGCACAGAGTCAACCCCTACTCATTGAGGGCTGCAGCAGTGGCACACAACAGCTTAGAACAGCTCTTGGTTGGTCTTACTGCCAGGTTCCTGCACCTTTGGGGGGACTTACAAAACCCCAATGTATGGGATATTGTAGCCCTGCCCCGGAGCAAGCCCCCTTCCACCATGGTGCACTGATGCAGCTGTTACAAGGAAGTGAAGTCTGGTTGGCACAGATGGTCCTGAGAGTGGTGAACAGTCTGTTAGAAAATCAGGAGTGGTGCAAAGTATGGTGCAAGAAGCCCCTTGCACCATTTCTCCTTGCCGCAAGCCCCCTTACATCAGTCCCAACCTTTGAAAATCAAGCCCATTGTATTTCCCGTGCATAGTGAGTCCCCACCAGCAAAACTGCCCCAATGCAAAAGGAGTGCAAGGAGTAACAGACTGAGCCACAACAAAAAACTCTAGCATCACCAACCACACAATAAACTAGTCACACCCAAGTAAGTAGCAGTAATAGCAGGTTTTATTCCCAATAGTGTGCAAATGAAAAGCCTCTCACCAGGAGCTGGGAAAACAGCTAACACCTCCTACTGGTTTCGCTGGAAAGGCATCCTCAGGGAGTGACTTCCTGAAAATGCCTTTCCGGCAAAACTGGTAGGAGGTGTTGGCTGTTCTCTTGACTCCCAGTGAGAAGTTTTTTTGTTTGCACACGATTGGGAATAAAACCTGCCATTACTACTACTATCTACTTGGGTTTAACTGTTTAATTGTGTGGTTGGCGGTGCTGGAGTTTTCTGTTGTGGCATAGTAAGTTCCCCACCAGTTTGCAGAACACCAGGAATTGCTCTAAGCTTATGGTTGAGTGGGCAAATGCCCTCTGCTGAATATTCACCAGGTATTTGTGTTTGGTGGCCCAGACATTTGGGTATTCAATATCAGTTACTAGAGCTAAAAGTGGGAATAAATGAGTAAAAGTAACCCTGGCACTGCCTAGATGGCCAGAGCTAGTTCTAGAACCACCGTCCCACCCCTCACCCTCTGTCTGATCCTTGTGAGGTTCGAAAAAATAGGGAAAATCTACATCCCTTTCAGTCCTCACTCTTGATGCTAAACAGACCACACTTCCCTGTCCCCAAGCTACTGACTGTACTGATCAGCTGCCCTGCAGTGAGAGGGGAGAGGATGACTGATCAAATGGGCTCATTGTTGCAGATCATGGATGTGAGGCTGAGGGGTACAGAAAAAAGAAGGCGTTTACCCTTAATACCCACTTTCTTTGTTCTCGGTATTTGGTTATTGTCAAGTTAGGGAGGAGTAGTCATAATTTCAAAGATATTGTTGGGCAAGGGGAGAAGGCCAACTGAAACATAGAAACATAATTTGACTGTAGATAAGGACAGCTTGGCCTACCCAGTCTGCCTATTTGTCCCTTCCTATACTGTCATCACAGACCCTACTCGATCTCCGAATTCCTCCCCCTTTTGCCTCCTACCTAAGATTCCCTTGTGCCTATCCCATGCATGTTTGAAGCCCACCACTGTTTTTGCCTCCACCATCTCCACTGGAAGACAGTTCCAGACATCCGTCACTCTTTAGGTGAAGAAATACTTCCTCCCATGTCTCCTACATTTTCCTCCTTCCAGCTTAATTGCATATCCCCTTGTTCTTGTGCATCTTTTCCTCAGTAGACTACTCCCCTTCTGTTCCTTGTTCAACCCCGTGAGGTATTTATAGGTCTCTATCATGTCAACCCCCCCAACTCCTTCATGGTGTACATGTTGAAGTCCCTCAGTCACACCTCAAAGGACTTCTGCTGCAGCGCCTCCACCATTTTAGTGGCCCTGCTGTGGACAGCCTCCTCCGTGTCTTTCCTTCCTGAGATGTGGTGTCCAGAACTGGACACAAAACTCCAAGTGGGGTCTCACCAATAATCTATGCAGTGGCAACACCACCTCACTCCTTCTGCTGGTGATACCCCTTCCTATGCATCCCAGCATCCCACTGGCTCTACCAACTGCCCTATTGCACTGTCTCACCACCTTGAGGTCATCAGATATGATTACTCCAAGGTCCCTTTCTTGTCTGGTGAAAATCAATCATCAGTACTTCTTCCCCCATTTTATATCCTGCTTCTGGGGTTTCTGAGCCCTAGGTGCATGATTTTACTCTTTTTCTCATTGAAATCCAGCTGCTATACCCATGACCACTCCTTTTTTTTTTTAGGTCTCTGCACATTCTCTCCACTCCCTCTGGAGTGTCCACACTATTGCAGATTTTGGTGTCATCTGCAAAGAGGCATGCCTTTCCTTCCAGCTCATCACTTATAAAGACATTAAAGAGGACTGGTCCCACTACTAAGCTCTGAAGTACACCACTGGTTACCTTCCCTTCCCCCGAGTAAGTTTTGTTTACTACCAGTCTCTCACACCTATCCATTAACCAATTTCATACACAGTTAAACACCTTAGAACCCACCACTAAGTTGCTCAGTATTCTTATGAGCCTCCTGTGTGGTACAGTGATGAAAGCCTTGCTAAAGTCTAAATAGGCAACGTCCACCAACCTTCCCTGATCTATTTCCCTGGTCACCCATTCAAAGAAATCTATCAGGTTTGTCTGGCATGACCCCCTCCTATGAATCTGTGCTGCTTCAGGTTTTGTAACGCACTGAATTCAAGATACTCCACAATCCTTTCCTTTAGTAGTGACTCCATTAACTTTCCTACCATTGATGTCAGACTGACCAGCCTATAGTTCCAGCCTCCTCCCTGCTACTGCTATATATTGAAGCATGACCATATCTGCCCTCCTCCAGTCCTCTGGAACCACTCCTGTTTCCAGTGAGTTGTTGACCAGGGCTGTCGGAGGTGCATCCAGTACCTCCCTGAGCTCCCTCAACACCCTTGGGTGTACCTCATCTGGCCCCATAGCTTTTTCCACTTTCAGATTTGCAAGTCCTTTCAGGACTCTCTCTTCTGTAAATGGACATGTGCCTCTCCAACCCCCTACTCTCATGTTCCTGTAGCTTGTTTGTGGTCCTTCCTCTTCCTGTTCTTCTGTGAAGATTGAACAAAAGTATCTGTTCAGGATATCTGCTTTTTACTGATCCTCATCTGCACAGATTCCCTGCCCATCTTAATCTTACAATCCCTTCCCAAGTATTCCTCTTTTCACTTATGTACCTAAAGATGGTCTTGTCCCCTTGAGTTACCCCATTGGCTATCTATTCCTCTGTTTGCACCTTTTCTTTCCTCACCACTTTCCCTGCTTCTCTTTTCTTCTCCAGGAACATCTCTCTATCCTCTTCCCTCTGCTTCTCCTTGTATCTCCTGAATGCAGTCCTTTTATCCTTTACTTTTTCAATCACTTACCTTGGGAAACATAGCAGTCTCTTTTTCCTCCTGTCTTTGTTCACTTCTTTTGTGCAGAGGTTTGTTGCCTTCACAATGCCATCCCTAAACATAGCCCACTGTTCCTACACCCCACCCAGGCCATTCCCCAGCTAGGTCGTCTCTGAGACATCCAACCATTTTTTTTTAATTCTGCCCTCTTGAGGTCCAGGACCCTCATCTTTGTGTGGTTTACTTCCACTGCCATCCTTATGTTGAACAACACTATACGGTGATCACTGGTCCCCAGGTGGCCTACAAACTTGACACCTGCAACACTTTCCCCATTAGTGAGCACCAGCTCCAGTACAGCCCCATCACACATGGGCTCCTTGACTAGTTGCCTGAGAAATTCCCTCCTGCTGGGAATCTAGTAGGTTCCTGCTTCTAGCTGGGGCCACAGCTGTGAAAGCTCCAATCTACATCCAGCAGAATGAAGTCCCCAACCAGCAGCACCTCCCCTTTTTCTGCCATTTTGCTAATGGCTTCCTCCAGTGCCTTATCCAGTTTCTCCACCTGTGTTGGAGCTCTGTAGAGCATGTCACTGAAAACAGAAGCTCCAGGTCCTGTCTCCAAGGTGACCCACAGTACCTCCAACCCCTTCATTCCCTCTAGTTTCCATGCACTTCTGTCACTTTGATACCCTCCCTTACATATAGCATCAACACTCCTCCCTTCATCCCCACCCTATTCTTCATGGACTGGGTATAGTCTGGTATTGTCATGTCCAGTCATGGTTACCTGTGCACCAGAACTTAGTAATGGGCAGCTAGGATGGTCAAACAAATTGGTACAGTACTATTCACTCTTTATTGTTGCACCATTAAGAAGCCGAAGGTGAGAGTTAGGAGGAAATGTGGCTTGGGAAAGACAGTATTGGGGAGATGAAAGGGGAAGCAGGACACCAACAAGTTTTTCTTTGTTTTAGTGGACCCCAAGAAGACCAGGGATTGGTGTTTGGGGGTGGAGGACATTGCTGAGATTGTGGGGTTGCATGGGACTAGCTATGAGGACCTGTAAAGTTATCATAGTTTTTTTCACTATTGTTAACTTTTTTATTAATTTTTGAAAATGAATAGCTTTGCATAGAGGATATTATTCATTATTTGGTCCCAAGTAATGAAATGTCCATTGTTTGTATTATCCAGAAATGAAGGGCATATCAAAAACATAAAAATGTGGTGTAGCAGAGCAGCGCAACGTAGCACAGGAGGAACTATTTTTCTAAATAGCATTCTTTCATCTATTTTGAATATATTTCAAATCTTTATATTTCAAATAATGTTAAAAAAGACAGTAGTGTCATCTTATGACAGAAATAACATACTCCAGGGTTTGCAGTCATAAGGCAACATATATTGATGTGCAAGCCCAGACTCATGGCTTACAATTTCAGGCACTCTTTAAACCAGCTTATAGCACTCATTTCTCAAAGGGACTTGCTTTGTAAATAACAACTCACTACCTAGTTTTACAGGGTATACTTAGCTTATAGTGCACAAAATATTTTCAACTCAACTATGTACAATCTCTCTCCATGCACTATGTAAAATCTCTCCATGCACCATGTTGTTATGGGAATGCATCAGAGGTTCCAGTGGATAGGGATAAGGTCAGAATGACAGGAATTGGAAATAATTATAAAAACTGGATTACGTTAATAATGCATTGTGATCAAGGCCCATAAATTGTCCTCTTAGGTCATGTAGATGGCTGCAGGGACTTTTTTGTTATGTGCAAAAAATGCATCAGAAAGCTGACAGTGCCCCTTTAAGTGACTGTTAATGAGGAAACTTGATCACAATTCAGCCCATGCACAGCACGCACAGCACACTCAGCAGTGATAATGACCATCTACCTCTTCCTCTGGGGAAAACGTAGTCATACAAATCGGCTGACTATTCTTATAAATGGGCTTTACTGCCTTTGAAAGTAATGAACAACAATTTAGACATCTAAAAAATGTTGTTATAAACTGAATGTTCTTATATCTGACGTTCTTTTAAGTGGGCTCCACTGTATACAGATTTATTAATCACTAATCTAGGAAGATTCACAGGTTCATAATTTTGCAGTCACAGAATGATCACTTGGATCTGTATAGCATGAAGTATAGCCTAAAAAGCTGTTTTACCAGCAATTTTTTTCCCCTTGCTCTCTGTGGGCTCCTTCTTTCAATTTCAGTATGGATCTGCCTTCTGGCTCCTTCATCTCCTTTTTGAAACACCTTTAGACCAGTCACATGGCTGCTGCTACTAAAGTTGTAATGCCAGATTTTCATGAGTAACAGCTTCAGATACAAATGCATGCTCTGCCCACATCTGAGTCTGAATTTGCATCCAGAATTACATACAAAATAGAAACCTATACATCAAAGGATGCATATGCATCTATGTTTGAGTATGCATTCAGATTGGTCCAAAATTGTACACACATTTTTAATTTGAGCCAACCTATATCCAAAAACATTATTTTTAATGCACATTAAGCAAGATGGACAGAAATGTTAGTCAATCTAAAAGTGGTCTAATTAGTCCAGAAGGACACAGATCAAGTCTAATAGTGAAGAAAGGGACATGTGGATAGATTCTGAGGGATTTCTTTTAAATTCATCTGGTAATATCTAATCATATTAGGAGGCAGTATAGCGCAGTGGTCTAGGGCTCTGAGCTGCAAATTTGGTGACATTCAACAGACCAGACCTGGGTTTGAATCCCACAGCTTCCACTTGCATACTGTGTGACCCTGAGCAAGTCACTTGTGCTCCCAGGTCGCTCCTGTAAAAAAGCTTTCAGCTTAGTGTGCTATACCTGGTTAAGCAACTAAATAAAAAAAAAAAAAAAATATATTACTTGTTGTATGCAGAATTCCCAATAAAAACACAGGGCTGTGTTTAGTGCAGAACTTATGTATAACATGCACAGGGATCAAGAAACAGATTGGATGGTTAGCCACACAAAGAAAAAAAATAAGCAATACTCCATGACAGGGTATGAGTTGTGATAGGATTTACACATGCCTGGTGTGATGTGTCTTGTGGCCACAGGCTGAATGACATTAACCACACCTGAAGTGGGTAAATCCCACCATAACCACACACTGGATTGAATTATTGTGATTATACATCGGCAAGTTTATTAAAATCAATATAAAATAAAAAAAGTTGCATTTTACTTGTTTTAGAATACTTTTATAAAAATATTCTTCTGCACTACATTAGTGAATTGTTGCTAGGTAGAGTATGTTGAAAAAGAACCCCAACACACACACACACACACACACACACACACACAGACACATACACATGCTGTAATATTTTTATGTGATTTTATGAGGTTTCTTTTTGTTCTCTTTGCTTGTGTTTGTTATGTCTCTCTTTCACCCCCTCATTTTGTTTATTATTTTTTGTAGTATGAAATAGTAGTTGTGCCATTTCAGCAGAGAGACTTAACTGGAAGAACAAGATAAGATTGAGAGAGAGTGCTAGGTCTGCAAAGGGGGAGTGAGAGAAAGAGAAACAGTGGAAATGTGATTTGAAATGCGGTTCTTTTTTATACTAAGGAACACGATCTCAGTCAGGCACGTTCAACTTCATTTTTGGAACTGGAATCAAAAGCAGCCAAACTTCAACCTCAGCTATCTCCTCTCACTTCCACCTACATGCAAACCCCTGCTCACAGTATACATACCAAATCAGTAGCACAGATCCCACCACTCCTTGCCTGCTGTGTGTTTCACCTGTAATTAGTAACATGTTGTAGAAATATGAAGTCAGGTTTAGCAAGTGAAAGTGAAATGTACAACAGCCAAGGAGTGGTGGGTTTGGCATGCATACTGCAGGAGGGGGATTCTCATGCTGTCAGGAGCAAATGGAGAGAGCCATAGTCAGACTTCAGCTACTTTTGATTAAGGTTCCCAAATGAGGTTGAAAATGCCTGTTAGTGATCATGCTCAATAATATTAAACAAAATCTGGTCAGAGCCAAAATGGCTGCTAATGCATTAATCTGTCAAGGGATATAAAATTAATGTGTGGATTGGACTGTAGTGAATAGTCATGCACCTCACATCCTCAACCGCAGCATACACAGATGCCCAAACCAAGACTATCCTGACAAAATCAGGACAACTGGTTACCCTAAGTGTGTGTCCTGCTAGGATAATATCACTTCTGGGGTGTTGGACACACTCAGCCTGTGGCCTTATGCCCAACCTCCTGAGGATTCACATTGCCCCAGCATGACACACACCATGTCACGCATTATTGCTTAATTATTAAACAGGAGTGTAGCCAGAGATTTCTGTTTTGTAGGCACTCTCTCCAACTGCTGCCCTTTATTTAAAAAAAAATATAATGCTGCCCCTAACATCCTGTACAAAACAAATCAGATTGTTGTCAGATGTCTCATCTAATCACTAAATAGATTGTACAGATGTCTATGTCCTAAACAACAGAAGTTCAAACAGCTACAGACACTACTCAGTGGCCTACGCTAACTGAAATAGTCCTGATAAGAATGATGACAGTAACAATAAAAAGGCACATGATTTAGGAGAGGTACTCAAAAAAAAGTACACAAATGTGTACAGTGGGTATGTCTGCCTACATCCTTATAATTAAACAACCTGTTGTAAACTTCAGTTAGTTAGTTAAAAGTTGGGACCAGTATAGGCACACTGAGCCAAAACAGGTCTACCAACAGATAGGCAACTGCTGCTGTAAATGTGTCGAAATTATGAGTTTAACTTCACCAAATAAAATTAATTTGGAAATACAGGCCCATTATATTATAGAACCCAAAGAGAGAAATGAGAATGTTTGGAGTTAATGTGGTTTGGCATGTAGTGGATGAATATAGGCCCGGGAACCCGCAGAGCTGGCCCTGTCCAAAAAATCTCTTTGGAGCCTTTACTTACTCACTTCACTACATGATCGTGAGCAAGCCATGTAGCCGCCAGGTGCTCCAGGTGCACCCATCATCCAGCTGTAAAATGACAGCCATGAGACTCGACTGAAGACAAGGTACTGCTTCATCCCAGTCATGGGGGTTTGGGGGAAAGAAATTGAAAACACTTACCATCCCCAACTGGCTAGGAATAACATTGTTGTAGTCCACTTGGATGGCAGTGTGGTTATGTAGATTTTACTCTCTGACAGTTGAAAAGTCATCAGGAAGGGGAAGATCACCTAGGAAAAATTTGTTCATGGAGAAAAATCAAAGTAAACACAAAGGTACTGATTTCATAAGCACAATAAGTACAATATACAGTGGTTACTATTATTGCCTGCAGTGCATCTATATTCAGAGTCGATTGGTGTGGCAAGTGTAAAAAGCTGTTGCTGCTACGGAATTGTATTAGTTAAGGATATCCTATATTACCCATCCTCTTGTCTCTTCACATTCGGTCTTGGTATTAAATCAACAATGCTGAAGCCCCATATATACAGTATTTACATGGACACCTGTGAGCATTTTGGAATTATTTCTTTGTATGCCTGACATTTATCTATTGTCTCCTGTTAGTTTGCTTGCATATTTCATCATTAATCATAACTACATGATACAGTGTTTACAGATTTTGAATACATTAAAATTAAACGTTATAGGGGAAACCCAGAGTAAAGGCTATCCCCTTCACATACTTTATGTCAAGGTATTTTTCTTGCACTTTAACCCATCACATTCCCACATTGTTCGGTCAAAATACTAAACTGTAATTTTTATAGTAAATTGTGGTGGCAACTGTTACTAAAACCATCCTCGCGTTCTACCTCTGTAAATTGTTTTTCCCAGCAACCAATCCCTCTTACCTACTAAGATCACAAGTGGACAAAAGGTTGTCTGTGCCTGTATGAAAAAAGAAATCAGGGCAAGCTGCTTTAAAATATCTTGACATACAGTATGCAAAAGGGGATAGCCTTTACTCCTGGTTTCTCCTCTAATGTTTCATTTTATTGTTTTTCAAAGTCTGTAAATATGGTATCATGTAGTTATGATTAATGATGAAGTATTCAAGCAAACTAACAGGATGCAACAGACACATGTCAGGCATTGAAAGAAATAATTCCAAAATGCTCATAGGCATCCATCTAAATACTGTATATAGTATATGGGGCTTCAACATTGTTGATTTAGCACCGAGGCCGAAACTAAAGATGCAAGAGGATGGGTACTGTAGGATATCCTTATCTAACACAATTCCATAGCGGCAGCAGCTTTTTACACTTGCCACACTAACTGACTCTGAATATATATCCACTGTAGGCGATCATAGTAACAACCTCATATTGCATTTATTGAGCTTATGCAATCAAAATCTTGTGCTTAATTTGATACTTTTCCCCATGAACATATTTTCCCCAAGTTCAAGGTTAACGTTATTTAATTTTAAAGCTTGCACTCATACTTCAAAAGCAATGCCACACACCCAGCAAGTGGCTTGCTTATTCAAAACTGGCAACCGTGTAACTTCCTGCTTTACGAGCACGCAGGACAGCTTCATGTAAATGCATCAACTTGTACAGGCAAGAATGGCTTACACAATCACATCCTATGACATGTGCATGCATTTTTAATAGTAAAGTATCAGATAAATCCTTTTTCTGGTCCAAATCTAGTTGAAAAGTCACAGTGTGCACTCAGCAGGTGGACGTGCTTTTCAAGAACTGTGCCTTCCTTACAAGTTCTCACTGCGTGGCTGTTTGATAAATGTCTGACTTGCTCAGACACAGATGTCAGCAACAATCCTATGAGTTTTGTCAGACAAAGGGAGATTGTTAATGTATATATGCAAAATCTGTTCCCTAATTTCAATGTTAGTTGCCTCTTACACTAGGGGAAACAGTGTGGTTCACTTTCCAAAACCTGTGCCTTGAATGCTGATTTACCATTGCTCACTGATTGACGGCAATGGATGCCATTCACTTCATTGACATCACAATGATGTATTCATGCTTGATCAGGGTGTCCTGTCTTGGTGCCTCAGCTGTGAATGCGGTTCAGAGAAGCTCCGGAAATAAAATGTCAACATGTGCAGTACTGCATACAAATGAAGGAAATGAGGTAGTGAATTGCCTAAATCTCATTGAACTCTAGCATGTATCAAGGAGATTTAGGAGATTCTCTACATCATTTCTGTAATTTTTATGCATTGCTGCACATTTTGAAATTTTATTTCCGGAGTTTCTCTGAACCATGATCACAGCTGAGGCACCAAGACAGAACACACTGATCAAGCGCATGCATATCAGTTTGATGTCAATGGAGTGAGTGACATCCATTGGCGTCATTCAGTGAGCAATGGTAAATCAGCATTCAGGGTGCGGGTTTTGAAAAGTGAACCGCACTGTTTCCCCGAGTGTAAGAGTCAACTAACATTTAAATTAGGGAAAATTTTTTGCATATGTACACTCACTATCTCCCCTTACGTGACACAGCTGATAGGATTGCTGCTGATTTCTATGTCTGAGCAAGTCAGACATTTGTCAAATAGCCAGACACTGAGAGCTCATAAGGAATGAGCTAGCTGTTGAAAAGCATATCCACCTGCTGAGTGCATACTATGGCTTTTCAACTAGATTTGGATCAGGAAGAGGATTTATGTATTACTTTACTATTAAAAATGCATGAGCATTTCATGGGATGGGATTGCTGAAGCCATTCTTGCATGCACATGTTGATGCATTTGCATGAAGCTGCACTGAGCACTCATAAACCAGGAATTGACACAGTTACCAGTTTTGAAATAAGCAAGCCTCTTGTGGTATAGCTTTTAAAGTATGAGTGCAAACTGTCAAATTACATAAATGTTTGGCCTGTCCGGTGGCACTGAGGGTTGAGATGCTGGATGCCACACCTCATGCCACGCCGGTGACCTGGGTTCGGTGATGGACTCGGGTCACTGGGGGTTGGCCGGGGGGGGGATTGAGCACCTGATGGCCACTTTCCCTCTCTGGGGAGGGTCACAAGCTAGCCCCACCACATTACTGCCATCTGCTGGGTGAACTTTGGTATCGGCAGTGGGGTCAGGGAAGCAGAGAATGTATGGGAGGGGCTGATGTTGGCCGAGGGCCTTGAGCAGAGATGTGTCTCAGTGCACCTCTGCATCAGTGGCCCTTCCCGAGTGCCGACATCAGCAGGGGAGGGCACAGAACAAGGAAAACCCTGCCCTGGATCCAGGCAATGAGCCCCCAGCACCACGTCCCAGGGAGAAATCGGGGCAGACTCTGTTGTGCTTGTGCTCCCTTGATGATCAGGGGGAGGTTTGGGGAGTGCCTCCTCTGCCCTGCCCAGAGGATAATCTGGAAGCCCTGAAGGTACTTGGAGAATGTCGCACTCTAGGTAGCAGACTCCTCAGTCCTCCTAGTGTCATACCTAAGAGGTGCAATGGGCAGTTCTGAGAGAGAGAGAGAGAGATCAAGGGCAGCAGAGCCAGAAGGATAAAGAATAAGTAAAAAAAAAATTACACAAAAGTTTAAGTGTTCTTGTTATTTAAACTCTGAGTAAAGTCAGTCATCCCTGCCAGCGTGATTTGGTAAATCTGCAAATAGCTCATACAATATGTTGTGCTGCTGCCACCCCCACTGACTGGCACTTTTTGCATGGATTGTCATAGGATTTAGCCATGCTCCAAAGTGCCAGTCAGTCAATCAGGGTACCCCATTTTTGAATGCATTGTAACACAGAAACATAGAATTGGACAGCAGATAAGGACCGCTTGGTCCACCTAGTCTGCCCATGTTCCCTACTTGCTGTCACAGCATAGATCCTACTTGATCTCTGGCTTTACCCTCACCTTTTCTTGCTTATCAGGTTCCCTTATACTGATCCCATGCATTCTTAAATCACTTTACAGTTTTTACTCCCACCACTTCCTCAGGGAGGCTGTTCCAGGCATCCACCACCCTTTCTGTGAAGAAGTGTTTCTTTATATTTTCCATGATTCTACCCCCTCCAACTTTATCGTATGACCCCTTGTTCCAGCGCACCCTTTTCTCTGAAAAAGTCTTCCCTCTTGAACCTTATTTATACCCTTGATGTATTTGAAAGTCTCTATCATATCCCTCCTCCCTTCCTTCTGCTAGTCTGTACATAATGAGGTCCGTTATTCTCTCCTCATAGGGCTTTTGATGCAGATTCCACACCATTTTAGTTGCCCTCCTCTGGACTGCCTCAACCCCTTCTGTGTCCTTTTGGTGATTAGGACTCCAGAACTACATATATATATATATATATATATATATATATATATATATAACATGGCCTGACTGAAGATATCAAACTTATTTTCATGAGAGGCCAATGATATCATGATACCTCACGAGTGGCAAAGCCATGAGTGAGATATCTTGATGTCATTGGCCTTGAGTGAAGATAAATATGATATCTTCAGTTAGGCCATGTCATGTTCTGTTTATACAATGTGGCCCAGATATTCAAACTGTGCCCAAAAAGTGCGCAATAGCAGGAGCAAGTGCAAGTCCATTGCGCCCATGTGCAAGAGGCGTGATATTCAAAAACTTGAGCCGGCCAAACTGCACCTACAGCCGACGACTGAATATCGCACCACCTGCGCCATAGTGCAACTAGGAAGGGGAAGCTGAGCAGATCAGATGCACCATAGCACAACCAGGGATGCCCCCAGCAGCAGGGCGGCAATGCAACTGCACAACCAGGGAGGTAGGGGCCCACCCCATGCCACAGATGGGCAGAGGAATACACAGCAGAACAGACATTGTCCCCCCACACCTCATGCACTGCACAACTGGGGGAGGACTGGAATAACCACTGGCCCATGGAGACCAGCAACCAACCCACAGCTGGGCCATGGTGCCCCATCACACCCTCTGGCAAGCTGTGACTGGCACACAAGGAGGGCTGACCACCCCGTGCCACACCATCCCCCCAATGCAGAGCACACCCTGCACCGTGACCCCACATGTGAAGATATCATTGATATCTCCGTGACCTGGCTGAGATATTACTTTTTATCCTGCTATTTATCTCAAAACATACATTGTATAAATATATATATATATATATATATATACACAGTATATTATGGTATATATATTATGAGTTAGGGTTGAGGAGCCATTTACATGTTAAACCTAAAATTTTGCACCTTAATAACTCTGCAACTGTTCAATGGATTTGCCTGAAATTTGGAATACTTGATCAAGAATGATATGTCTTGGGATCTGCCAACTTTTGGAGGGAAGAAAGCCAACGTCCCACAGATGTGCCTTTCAGTGGTTTGGTGAAAAAATATTACAGGACGGCCAAGTTATGACCCCAACGCGCACCCCGATGCTGGTTGGGGGTGGGCTGGAGGGGTGTAAGGGTTTCAACCTAACATTGAATTTCCTCACTTTTGTCACTGTGGAACAACCCTAACTGATGCATTAAATGGAGTTTTTGCCATATATATATATATATATATATATATATATATATATATATATATATATATACTGTATGAAGATGATCAGCAGGCCAGTATATGAACAAAACTTAGATTTGTAATGTTGGCTCATCTACCAGATAAGTAACTGCTTCCTGCTGGGATAGTTCCTGCTAGAAGGGAGGCAAACTGGAGGGTGGATAATTTTAAGTTATGTAACCATAGCTGAGCATTCAAGTTGATAGACAGCTAAATAACAAAGTGCAGTATATAATTTAGAGATCAAAACTGCTGAGCAAGGTACAGCAGGCCACATGAATTGCACCTAATTTGGTGAAAACAGCTCCTGAAAGGTGATACATTAAAGAGACTGGACACTGAGACTGTGCATTCAGAAATACAGAGAAGGGAGAAGTACTGCAAGCCTCCCCTCTCACCACCACTGTCAAGTGCTCCACACAGTATTGACCTGAACTGACTACTGCTGTGAAGTAAGAAAGTAATTTTGTCTGCAAGCACATTCTCTCTCAGAAATAACTATTTGGAATAATGGCTGACAATTTTGTAGAATTATGCAAAATTGCTTTTATATTGGTTTTCTGATGAGAACTACAGTTCAGATGGAAATTATTTGAAACAACCAAGTCGTTTATGTGTGATCTGAATTAAGTCCATACTTGCTTGCCTAGTCCCTTCCCCATCTTCAATTACTGCTATCTCATTTTTGTGAATATAGGAGCTTTAAAGGGAATATAAACAGGATTTAAAACCTAAGGCAAAAAACATATATCACTGTAGGTTATTAGTTCACTTACATAATGATGTATTCCTTTTGTCTTGAGAGTTGCTTTACTCCACCGTCACTGAGTTGTAAAAGTGTCTGAGAGATGTAAACAAACTGCCACCTCCTACTCAAACTCCACGCTTCAGTAGATGCCTAAAATGGCCACTACGTGCTTACACGCTGATGTCGGATTAGCAAGAGTACTCCATAGCAATATTACAAGCTAAACTGAGAGCTAGCAGTGAACTCTTGAAATAAGATTAGCAAAGCACTTTTTATCTAAATCCTTTACTGTGCAGTACACTGCACAGTAAAGGTTTTGGATAAAAAGCACTTTGTTACTCTTATTTCACTTCTTATTTTGCCTCGGTGCTTGTTTTGATCTCTGTCCGAGATCCCTCTCCGTTATCCCATCCACCCTCCTCTCCCTTCCTATCTCTTCTACTGTTTCTTCTCACCCCCTTTCTACTGTACCCGCCAGTGATTATGTGTAGATGTCCTGCACAGTAAAGGATTTAGATGAAAACTGCTTTGTTAATCTTATTTCTAAAGTTTACTGCTAGATCTCAGTTTAGCTTGTATTATTGCAATGGAGCACTTTTGCTAATCTGACATTAGTGTGTAAGCATGTAACGGCCATTTCAGGCAGCTACTGAAGTGTAGAGTTTGAGTAGGAGGCAGCAGTTTGTTTACATCACTCGGACACTTTTAAAACTAAGCGAAGGTGGATTAAAGCAATTTTTGAAGCAAACAGAATACATCATTATGTAGGTAATCTGATAACCTACATTGATATATGTTTTTTTGCTGTAGTTTTTAAAGCTTGCTTACATTCCCTTTAAAGGGACCAAATGCTTCCATTTTTAAATTAAAATTAAAATAAGGTAGGTAATGTTCTCATTAAAACATTAGTCTTATTTGGAAATAGTTAGTGAATGCCCCCCACTCAGATAATGGAGCAGCAGAGAAGAAAAGCCAAGGGGAACCCAATTCCCCAAGGGTAATGAGAAACAGGGTCAATGGGGGAGAAGGAGCGGGAGGTCGAGAGGTGGAATGAAGGCTAAGAAAAATACTAGGGAAGATGGGCAGAGGGAGGATTAAAAAGGGAGGGAAAGTACCACTGAAGAGAGAAGGGTGAAGGATGGACTCTGTAGGAGAGATTAAAGTAGGGACAGAATGGCCAATACGGTGTGGAGAGCCATGTGAGCCAATGCAAGGAGCCTAGAGAATAAAATTCCTGACCTTGAGGCTACCACTGTGGAGGTGGACCTGGATCTGATGGGCATAACAGAATCATGGTGCACCAACAACCAAAGCTAGAAGGTGGCAATACTGGTTTACAACATGTTTGGAAAGGATAGCACAGAAGTTTTCTAATTAAAGAAAGCTATTTAGCCCATGGAAATATAAGGACACTGCATGGAAAAGAGGGATGGAGCTTCTTGGGGTTAGAATAGAGACGGGGTCCAGGGCCTTTATAAGAGACAGGGTGGTGTACAGGCCACCAATACAGGGATAGAAATTGGACAGGGTTTAGGGAGGTCATAGGCAAAATTTCAAGAAAAGGGGAAGTAGTAATTATGGGTGACTTTAATATGCCAGATGTAGACTAGAACACCCTGGCCACGACTACAGCTAAGAGCAGGGTAATCCTGGAATCCCTGCAAAGGGCATTTCTTAGGCAGCTGGTTGCAGATCCCACTAGGGATGGGGCTGTGCTAGATCTGGTACCTAAGAATAGGGGCAGCATCACAGTGGCTAGCCCCCTGGGTACTAGCAATCATCATACAGTGTGGTTTGGCATATGGATTGGGCAGGAGAAAACCCATGCTATGACAAGGATCTTGGACTTCAGGAGAGCAGATTTTAAAGAAATGAGAGACTGCCTTAGGAAATATCTGGAAGAGGATGATATTTGGGAAGGGGTGGAGGCAAAATGGAATAAATAAAGAAGGAAATAACTAAGGTAAAAACAAACTGTTCAAGATAATAAGCAAGGAACAGAGGAGAAAGAGGCCACTGTGGTTCTCTAAGGAGGTGGCTAAGATGGTAAGGGAAAAAAATGGCCTTCAGGAAGTACAAGGAGACACAAAAGGAAGTGGACAGGGAGGTATATCTAGAGAAATAGAGGAAGGCAGGAAGGAGGTTAAGGACATCAAAGGCTCAAACTGAGGAAAGGATTGCCCTGGAGGTAAAGAAGGAGACAAGACTTTCTTCGGATATGTAAGCTAAAAGAAATATGAATAATAAACTAGATGAAACATGTGCCCTCATTAGTACTAAACCCTGTGATATTGCAATTACAGAAACATGGTGGATGGACCAGGGAGAACAATGGGCAATATACCTCGTGGGCTATAACCTCTAGAGTTTAAATAGGGATCATAAAAGATGAAGTGGAATGGCACTCTACATCAAAATAATATAAAATCAGTCGACATTTCTTATAAAGTAAAGATCAACATCAGTAACACTGAAACTGTATGGGTTAAAATCTTCAGGGGCAGTGCCCTTCCACTCATTATAGGTGTTGTCAATAGATCCCCAGGTCCCGATTCAACAAGAGGAGTTTGGAGCGGTGCAAGCTGCGGCAGACAGCAACTTGTGCTGATGCCCCTGTGCCAGGGACCTTGCACCCTTCTCTATGAGACAGGGTCCCAGCAGCTAAGATCCACACCCTGCATCAACAGGGGCCAGGCACCAAGCAGACGGTGCACCAGCTGTGTTGGTCACAAGCTGTGAGGTGGCAGTGGGGCACTTTAGTCCCTGTTGGGTTAGCACCCCCCGCCGCTTCCAGGCATGCCCATCATACATCAGATGGCCACATTGCTAAAATTGTACAGGAAGCAGGAGAAAATATTGATGTCCTGGTACACATAGGGGCTAACGATCTCGCCAACTGGTCAGTTATAGAGACCAAGGAACACCTGACCAGGCTGGGTGACAAACTATCATCCCTTTCATCCGGCATCTCCTTCTCTGAGATCCTGCCAGTCTGGGAGAGGGGGGCAGATGGACAGAAGGTCAGAGAAGGGGAGATAGGGGAGCTAAACATGTGGCTCAAGTGTTGGTGCCAGGAAAAAGAACACAAATTTGTAGGTAACTGGCAACAGTTTTGGGAGCGAGACCAGAGGGAGGACATAGACACATTACTGTTAGAAGATATATAAAACATTACAACATGCCAGATACAGATTGGTCAATACCAGCAGGAATATCTGCCAGAACTAGACACATAGTAGATTCCCTGCAGGGGAAGGGCCTCAAACAACTGGTACAACAACCCAACAAAGACAGGACTATCCTAGATCTAGTACTGGCTAACAGGGAAAGGATCACAGATCTCCAGGTAGAAGGTCACCTGGGGGCCAGTGACCATCACATGGTATGGTTCAATTTAGCCACTAGAACTAAATCATCCCATTCCAAAGCAAAAATATGGGACTTATACATAGATGCAATGTGTCTTTCCAATTTTAATGCTGACTAATTTCCTTGTACCACTCCATTACATTAGGAGACTTATCTTCCATCCAATGCCTCATAATTATCAGCTTAGCTATCACAGAGATAAGTATCATATGTGCTTTCCTAACTTTGGGAATATCACCTGGAAAATAATTTATTAAACAGATTTCAGGGGTAAATAAGGTCTTCAAGCTAAGGATAGGATCTAAAGCACTATTAACGGATTGCCAGAAGGTCTGCACGTAGGGGCACAACCACATCATATGATAAAGGGAGCCGACGTCCCCCTTGCATTTGCTGCATATGGAAGTATTTAATGTCCCAAACTTGAAGAGCTTAGCTGGTGTGAGATAGATATTCTGCATAATGTTAAAATGAACTAATCTGATTCTGTCCTGTTTTATGAATTTATACATTGATACCCATAGTTTCCTCCATAGATCAGGGTCCTCTGACGTTCCTAACTCTCTTACCCAATAAAGGCAAACTCCTGATGGTAACCTACTGTCCCATGCCTGTAAAGTTTTGTATATATTAGAAACTGAGTGTGATTGGTACTGTCCACATCTTATTCCAATACCCCTTTTCCAGAGTACCATCTGGTTTCCCCCATATTAGCAGCAGTTGTACCCCACTGTTAAAACAATTGCTTACTTACTCCACTTCAGAGCAGCTTCCTTGCAGTTTGACCTGCCTCCCAGCCTCCTTCTCCTCCTTCAGTGGACTCTGCAAGCATACACACCTTTGTCTCAGCAGCCAGGCTTGGCTTCACTCACTAGGGTTGTCTGTTTATAGTTGCCCCTGCTCCATTCTAGTTTTGGCAGGTCTCAAAAACTGGAAGCGATATTTGAACTCTGCTCTGGTGCAAGCCCCTAACTTCCTTATTTGCTGATCACCAACCCTTCTCTTGTTGTGTTTTTTATTACTTTATCTCATTTCAGGTGTTTAATTATCTGCACTACTTTTAGTTTATTTATGCAGACCCTCTGACCAGATGTCAGGTCAGCACAATAGTGACCTGTCTTAACCCTTAGGCTGCCAGAAGATTTAGAATATATAGGTTTTTAGGACATATATACACGTTGCTGGCACAGCAAGGGATCAAATCAAATTGTATTTGTAGTGCGCTTTTCAACATATCAAAGCACTAATACATATCAAAAATGACATCAACCATAATAACTAACAACATAAAAACAATAAAAGCAGCAATAAATCTTTTCAAATGCTAATTCAAATAGATAACTTTTCAGAGACGCCTTAAATGATTCCTCGGACAGGCACTCTCTAATCTGATGAAGTAGAGAATTCCACAGGGTTGGGTCCATGAAAGGAAAAAGTCCTGGCCCCAGATGAATGAAGATGAACCCTGGGAATCTCTAGCAATCCCTCTTCAGTGGAGTGGAGTGGGCGGAGAGGGCAGTAGGGATGAAGGAGATCTTGCAAATAGCCCAGTCCCTGACCATATAGGGTCTTATAGATCAGCAACGCGACCTTGAAGGTGATTCTCCACTGCACTAGCAGCCAGTGCAGTTCGCGCAGCACAGGTGTGATATGGCAAGTTCTTGGTAACCCAGTCAACAACCTGGCTGCAGCATTCTGCATCAGCTGCAGGTGATGGAGATCTACCCCCAGCAACCCTAGATATAGAGCATTACAGTAATTAAGACACGAGGAAACAAAAGCACGGACCAACACAGGGAGGTCATCATGTGGAACAACGTGTTTTATCTGGGCGATATTCCTTAGGTGGTAAAACGAAGACTTGACAGCGGCCGATATCTGTGTCTTCAGCGTCAGCTCGCTGTCAAAAATTACGCCCAGATTCCACACCTGTTCAGAACGTCTCAACTGGTTACCCCCTAATAAAAAACCAGAGGGAAGCCCAGGAGTCAACTTCTCTACACGATGACCCGGGTTCACAACCAACACCTCAGTCTTATCCGGATTTAGTTTCAACCAGTTCGCACTCATCCAATCCTGAATCTCAGTGAGGCAGTTGTTAAAGACCGATAATGCGTCATTATGTTCAGGTACAAAGGACATATAGAGCTGAGTATCATCTGTGTAACAGTAAAAACTCAGCCCATAATGCCTTTTAATGTCTCCCAACGGCAGCATGTACACCGTGAACAACATGGGGGAAGCACAGAGCCTTCTGGCACCCCTCAGGACAGAGCAAAGGGAGCAGAGGAAAAAGTCCCTGAAACTACCCTCTGACTTCTGCCTGTGAGGAAAGAGTGGAACCATTTGAGGACTGTGCCCAACAGTCCGCAGAGTAGCCGCAGGTGATCCAGCAACATCCCGTGGTCCACGGTGTCAAATGCTGCAGAGAGATCAAGGAGAACCAAGGTCGAACAGCTTCTCCGATCTCTTGCTATTAGGAGATCATTACGTACCCGAACTAATGCTGTCTCGGTACTATGCCTCTTCCTGAAACCAGACTGGAGAGGATCATAGACCTCATGGGTGGTAAGAAAGTCATCAAGCTGCAACGCAACTACTTTCTCAATAACCTTGCCCAGAAAGGGCAGGTTAGAGATCGGTCTGCAGTTAGCAAGACAGTCAGGATCAAGGGAAGATTTCTTCAAAAGGGGTGACACAACAGCCTCTTTTAAAGACTCCGGAAACACCCCTTGGTCCAAAGAGCCCCAGACTATCTTCACAAGGACTGGTCTGATCTCATCCATGCACCCCACAAGGAGGTGTGTGGGACCAGGATACAAACTACAGCAAGTCGGTCACAAGCCCTGGACATTCTTCATGATATCCATGATCGCTGGCTGGTCAAAATCTGTCCAGGTAGACTGAGGGCCTGTAACCCCACATCGATCACTGCAATGCTTATTTGAACATGTACTGCAGCTCTCTGACCTGATCGATGACACCTTATCCTCAAAGAACTGAGCAAACTCGTCACACTGTATTTGTGAAAAAGCTCTCCAACCCCGCAGACAGGCTGGATTGCACAGTCTGTTGATGGTCCAGAAAAGCTGAGCAGGTCGATTTCTTGATGCAGCTATCTCCCTGGACAGGAACTCTGCCTTCTGATGGGAGATTTCTGATTGATAGTCCACGTAATGGGCCATCAGTCTAAGTCTCTCCCCTTCCAGGCTGGATTTCGGCCAACAACATTCCAATCTTCGCCCCACTCTCCTCAACTCCCTCAATGTCCCATCAAACCAAGGGGACTGAGGGTGAAGAGAAAGGGGGCGATCATGGACAGGCACGATGGAGTCCAGTGCCCTCAGCACCATATTACTATAGTGCACTGCTAAGGCATCTGGTTCCATGCACTCCATAGGCCAACTAGATAGGTCCGGCACTGCCATCAGACCCTCAGGGGTAACTCCCCTCAAAGAGCGGTACTGGACCATCTCTAAAAGGGGTAGGTCTCAAAAGGGGGGCCGTGAAATTGAACCGTATGGAGTGATGATCGGACCACCCAACTGATTCCACCACCAGTTCCATGATCTCCATCCCCAGGGTGAACACCAGATCCAGAGAGTGACCCTGAATATGGGTAGCAGCGGTAACAACCTGTGTAAAGCTCAACTAAATCATCAATTGGAGGAAGTCTTGACCAAAATGCGAGAGTTCATCGTCGACCCAGGCATTGAAGTCCCCCAGGACCAACCACCTGGAGATCTCCAACACCAGGCCAACAATGAATTCTGCAACATCCTGCAGAAAAACTTTCTCATCACTGGGTGGACGGTAGATGAGTAAGAGTCTGCAGCCCACACCTGCTCCCATGACATACTCAAAGGATCTAGGGGACACCACTAGAACCTCCACAAGACTCAATTCTGATTTAAAACAAATAGCGACCCCCCCCACCCCTTCGATCCAACCTCGGGCGATGTATTACTGAGTTCCTGGCTGGAACAGCTGACTCTAATACGGGACCAGCATTTTCATCCAGCCAGGTCTCGTTAATGCAAGTCAGGTCAGATGACTCAACAAGATCAGCAATAATTGCTGTCTTGTTTTAAAGCACCCAAACTTGCTATCTGCCTAGAAATACAATGGCAGCCATTTTAATTTTATTGATTGATTGATTCATGTGGTTGGTTTTTGTTGACCTGGAAGGATGACTAGTCAATTCTTCCTATTTTTCAGCCTTGTCCTGGGGGAGATGTGGGAGATACAGATGCAAACTGACATACAGAATCAGATTAAGCTGTTGGTGGTAATTTAGTGAATGGGGGTGGGGGTGGGGGAGGATTTGTCCAGGACAGCACATAAGAGTCTATCACACTAAGGCAGTGTTGGAATTACACTTTTTGAACTTTGGGAGCTAGGTAGCCTATAAGACCGTTATCTTTAAATTGAGCCCCTCTTCCCATTAAATGTGATGCGTGAGCAACTAGGGCTTACTTTGGAGCTAGGGGACTGAGCCCTGGCACCCCCCCCCAAAAAAAAAATTCCAGCACTGCATTAAGGTATTGCAAAACCACACTTCCCCCTTACTGAAGTATTCTCAAGGTAACATATTAGCTGAAGTGTTACCCTTATTGTGCTTATTGAGCATGATCAGCTAACATGGCACCTTGAAGGATATTACAGTAAGGGGGAAGTGCTAGTATACAGTACCATAATGTAATAAACTGTACTGTGGTAAAGCAGAAGATTTTGATGACTGCCACTGTATAGCTTACTTAAATATAAACCTTCCTATTCCTGTGCGCTTCTTAATCTGGTTACTCCTGTACAAAAACAATATGTCTGTCTTTTAGAGGCAGAAATATTATGGCTCAATACCCAGACTGCCTGTCTATCCTACAAATTCCACAATCATCTGATATATAGTACTAAATGGAGAAACCAGGAACTGTAGACTACTAATACAACAGTGCCCAGTGCCAACTCCGATGACCCTCAGCCTTGCCTTGCAAATTTGAAACAGCTGAAAATACCTAATAATAATAATACCTTTCCAGTAAAGAATATAATTGCAGATGCAATCCACTCCCTTTCCTTTTTCTTTGCTGAGCTCACCTTCACTTGCTATGGTGATCAGTTTATACTCTACCCTGCTTCACTTGATGTTTTGACAGGTTCCAAAAACTGGAAGTGATGTCAGAATACTCTTGTACAAAACCTCTAAATTCCTTATTTGTTGATTAACAGCCCCTCTCTGGTTGTGTGCTTTATTATTTTTCTTCTTTAAAGGCTTTTTGTTTTCTGCACCACTCTTAGTTTTATTTATGCTGCCCACTGACCAAAAATCATGTTGGGGCGTGAGTGACCCAGCACCACTTATCCAAACTTGCTATTTGCTTTAAAATATACTGTAGTTTGCTTCATTGCAACCTTGCTATTCATGTGAGTTTCTTAATCCAGTAATTCCTCTACAAAGACAAAATGCATGTCTTTTAGAAGCAGCAGAGTTATACCTCCATGTCCAGACTACCATACTTGCATAGCCTAGCTACATAGGATTAGTGATAGGGTGTTCTCAGTGATGCACCCAGCTGTTTGAACTCTCTTCCTCTGCATCTTAAGGATATACCTTGGTGGAGGCATTTAAGGAAGGGTTGAATTGTGGGAGAGGCTTCTGGATGTGGTATGGCTTCTGACACTGAATGACACCTGATGTAACTAATCCAGATACCTCTGACACTAAACATAATGGAAGCCTAGGTCAGGAAACATTAGCAGTCCAGGAGAAATTGTAGAAAACCACAAATGGTGATTTATTATTCTAAATTACAAGGAAAAATAAATCAGAAAACATTTTGGCATCTCTTCTCCTTCTTCAGCAAATTAGAAGACAAATCAAGAAATGAAATCAGCATGTCTCCTGCAGCCTCTCTCTTCAAATCAATCTCTACACCAGGACATAAGGCAGCCTGTTCTGGAACTGTTGAAAATCTATGACTACACACATCTCAGTAATATAGGTTTTTTGTAGTTGGTGGTTGCTAGGCATAAGATTGTGAACCATCTAGTAGCTGGCTAGAGCACACAGATTACATCAGTCTTAGGTCACACTGTGTCACAGCTGTCTCTGCAATCATTTCAGCTATCTCTAGTTATACATCAGGGAACCCAGTTTCCTATATATGCCTTACAAACATACATGCACAAGCAAGGTAGACATTTGAAATTAGAAAGTACAGCAGGTAGAGGTAAGATTTGACTGTGCAGTCTAATAGAAAGTCATAAAGATAGAGATAATAGTAGAATCATTGCTTCAGATTCCTTCCTACATAACACAGATGGGATAGTGCCTAACTTAACTCTGTCACATGAATTACCATCTGTTTCTACATGCTTACTAAACAATATTATTTATTTATAATTGAAACCAGAGACTTTTTTTACCATTTAATATCTTGGCTTTTGAATTATATATTAATGTATTTTTGAGCAGTGCCCAGAGTCCCTAGGACAGGGCACTTTAAAAATAAAATTGTCTTGCCTTACCTACAAATCACACACATTCAAAGGAAAACTGGCATTGTAAACTGCTATTCCCACAATGCCCGGCTTCACTTCAGGTGACCCTCAGCCTTGTTTACTGACTTGAGACAGCTGAAATTAAGTGATAATGATAACAACTTTCCAGTAAAGAATTTGTTTGCAGATGCAAGCCACTCCCTTTTGCCTTGTCACCTTCACCAAAAATTGTTGAGGAAGAAGCCACTTAGCACCATTGAGTGTGTTCCAGTTACCTTAGTCATAGTTAACACTGGAGAGTCATTGGGTGATGTTACTACCAACTAAGTCCCACTGACATTTTGGGTACATTAATTGAAGCAGCAATGTGGGAAATCCTCCTACAGAGTTGGCTGCACTAGATTTAGCCTCTAGAAGCATTTGAGGGTGCAAACTATGTTTCCTTTAGATGCATACATGACAGATGGTTGGCAAAAAGAACCACATTATAACTCTCAACTGCTATATATTTTGCATCATGCTACATATTTTACACTCAAATTTACCCTTGCTGTGCCAAGATTTACTAACGTCTCTCATAATGGGGTCTATTCATGAATGTAGGCTGGGTATGCATATCAGGCACATACTCAGCCTGTACACATTTGTACCTGAGGACAGGCATGCAGGTTATGTCATTCACTAATGCGGCCACCTGTCTGCAGCCTCAGCCCACCTGCACATAGATGAATGGAGGGCAGACCGGTAAACACAGGTGGGCATCCAATCAGATATCCACCCTTACAGCAAAGTGGATTCCCTTCTTCACGTGGAGCAGGGGATTGTGGGACACTGTATGACCCAGAATTCCCTTAAGGTTGTGCTAGTACTCCAGTGACTGCCTCCAGCTCTCTCTGAATGTCTGGTAGGCTGGAACAACCTGGAATGGGGTCAATTGTTTCACAGCAGCCAGTGGGTGCAGTATGTGGTGGCACATCGCGGCTATTACAGGGTCCCTACCTGTGTAGCCTACACCTGCCTCTTCCAGCATTCTGCACCTTGATGAATGGTGCACAGTGTAGGAACATGCCCTGGCCACTTTCTAGTCCATGAGCATGCATAACTGCATGGGCAGACAGGGGACTGGGCGTGGAAGAGGAGCATGTCCCTTCTGTGAATGCTTCAGGTTTTGCAAGGCTGAGTAACATATGGATGTCTATGTGCTGTGGATACACGGCACATAGGCATTGTGAACAGACCTCAACGTTAGAGCTATTTCTGGACACACAAACAATTAAACATGAAACCTACATTGATAGAAACATTAATTAAGACTAAAAATAAGATAAGAATGTGCTCTACATTTTGACCATTTGCTCAGCATTTTGAAGGCCAGTGTTATGCATTTTAATGCTGAGAGGTTGAGAGGTATAAACCACAGTGCCCATAGAGAGGGACTTTTTTTGCCACCCAGTGGTGGGAGTTTACCAGTTTGAATTCTGATTACATTAACATGACCACATTTATAAGAATTGAAAAGGGCTGAATTTAAAATTCATGTATGTTCCAGAAGTTTAAAATTCCTTACATGAGTAAAATAAAGGATGTCTAATCCTTTCACTCTGAAGGCAATTCAGCTTCTCATAGGATATTAACAGTATTAACAGAATCCCTATTCCTTCCAGAATATATAAGGTTAATACTATGAAGAGAAGTCCTGTGTTTCTATAATTATACTACACTACTAGACTGGAGGGAGCAGCTCTGTTAGCTTCAAGCCCCCACCATTCTTGATGAGTGTAAACATCTAAGCAATTTAATGTTTCTCTGTCATCTTCCTAAGTAGGCTCCATTGAGAGTGGTCATCAATAGCACTTACTGGTATATGTTATATGAAAAACTGTCTTTAGTTCAGGCTTTTAGACACAGCAGAGTCTTCTTAGCATTACAAGATTCTTCTGTAATGGCAGAGACATGGTCATAAATATTTAAGAGATTCCTTAAAAGCCTGCTCTGTACACATCAAATACTAACCAATAGCTGACCTTCAGTGCTGTGGCACTGCATATATTAATTCACTGTATTTGATAATGAATTACATGCCATACCTTAGGAATTCAAGTGAATATCTGTGAGGAATAGTAAAAAGCTCAAATGATGCTGGCTTACTCTCAAAGGAGAAGTCCACCCAGAATGTGCAAAAACATATGTTATGTAGAGTGTTTTGATATGTATATTAAGCCCTAGTGTGTCCTTCCCTCTGTCTGCTATTAGGAGTTTTTCTCTAAATTAGCCTGCTAGCTGTATGGTAGTTTTACGACCCTTGGGGATCTCCATCACAAATAGGTTTATTGGCTTTCATTCTCCTACGATGCACCCTGGCTCATGTGACACTGATGTAGCCATGCCCTTAGATTTAGCAGGGTCTGTCACAGCTCAGCCACAAAGATAATACTTCTTTTAGAGAAGTCACACTGCTAGATTTTGGGTGAGTGCAATCATTATTATTTTTTGATATTAGTACCTTGTCCTGCTATGTTACAACCTATAAGGTGATGTTCAATTTTTGCTACTTAGTACTGGTGCAAAAACTGAAAGTGACTGAGAGGAATAGAGTAAGCAGTGACATGATCCACGCTCACACACACACACACACACACACACACACACACAGCAGAACATAGCAGGACAAGGTACTGATATCAAAAAATAATAATGATTACACTCACCCAAAATCTAGCACTGTGTCTTCTCTGGAAGAAGTATTTTCTCTGTGGCTGAGCTGTAACAGACCCTGTAACAAGACACTGACTTCCTGCAGGGGCAATCAGACATCACACCAAAGGGCAATCTGGGAAGACTACAGGCCATAAAAGAAATCAGAATGGCATCCCCCAAGGGCAATGAAACAGTTAGGGAAAGTTAGAAAAAACATCTCTCACAGCCAGAGGAAAAGAAAACACTGGGAACTGGTTAGAACACAGAAAAAAAAGACTACTACATATCTTTTTCTGATTTTAACATGGAGTTTTCCTTTAATCAATATCTAATGATGATAAGATGTAGGAAAGTAAGCCTCCTTATTTCTTTATCTTTTGTGTTATTTTGAACACAATATGCTGGCCACATTGTTTTTAATGTGTAAATCAGAGGTCACAATACTGAATGTTGCTGTTTTAGACAACCTGTAGGTGTCACATATGGCTGGAAATTAACTGTCTGTAAAGTCTCTGACTAGCTGAAAGTGAAACATGTCAGACATCTAGTTTTTTTGTATAAAACATTTTTTTTAGCACAGTCTATCTTAATCAAAAGTGTAGAAGAAATGCATATCTTAAAGGGGCACTGTCAACCCTCTTTGGCCTCAGAGTGTCCCAAATTCAAACAAAATCTAGCAAGAGCTAATATGGCAGCAAAATAATGGTATTGTGAGCAGTGAGAAATGTGTAAACTAGCAATTTTTACACTAACCACTGAGCCACCTAACTGCACCTTCTAATTGCTGTGATACACACACTGATAATACATATAAATATATATGTATATAAATTACTAACAACTTTGTTAATGCATCAGTTAGGGTTGAAGTAACAAAAGTAGAGAAATGAGATGTTAGGGTTGAACCCCTAACACCGACCATCCAACCTTACCAGCCCACCCCACACTCACCTTCCACAGACCAACAGGCATCAGGGTGTGCCTTTGGGTCATTGGGCCTAACTCTATCCCCCATTCCAAGTGTAAGAAATTTGACATGGTACAGTGTAGGAGAATGCGGTGAGAGTTAGCCTGATGACTCAAAGGCACACCCCTGCCTGTAGGTGAATGTTGAAAAGTGGCTGGTGGAATTGTGGGGGCTGTTAGGGGCTCAACCCTAATGTCTCATTTCACTACTTTTGTCACTTCAACCCTAACTGATGCACTAACGAAGTTTTTTGCAATTTATTTCCTTACTCTTTGAGATAGTATAATAGTATCTTTATTTTACTGTATCCCTCCACAGATGCACATATGAATCTAGCTGTGGAGACAGAGGGATCTCTGGCCCCTGCGCTTCCACACATTAAGTTACAAACAGGTGTAGCAAAATTGCAATACATAGTCATAACTGTGCCATCTTAAATAATTTTCACCTCAGATGTTTGACATCACCTTCTTATCACCTCACCACATGTACCCAGTACAGAAAACTTGCAAATCCCTGTTGAAATGTAATTCTACACAATTGTAACACCGTTTTGTGCCACAGGTGCAGAAAACATTTTTTGGCAGGATTTGAAAAATTACAGCTGTACTGTTCATGAGGTGGTGTGAAAAAATGATAATGTTGAAAATCTGAAGTGAAAATATGAAAAAATTGGTGAAGTTACAAGCATGAGTAGAAAATGCACAATGCACGCTCATAACATGGTCATGTTTTGGAATTTTTTCACCAAATTTTCAAGATAGCCTTTTTGGGACCTCCCCTCATGAACGCTGGCACTGTGATTTTGTTAATCTTTCAGTAAAGCTGATTTCACACAGCAACTGCCCCATTCTGTGCCACAGGTGTGAAAACATGTTTCTGACAGGATGTGAAAAATGACAGCTGTACTGTTCATAATGAGATGTGAAAAATGGCATTGCTGAAAATCTAAAGTGAAAATATTAAAAATTGGCGAAGTTATGAGCGCGAGTAGAAACTGCACAATGTGCGCTCATAAAGAAGTTACTTTTTAGAATTTTTTCACAAAATTTGCAACATGGGCTTTTTGGGACCCCACCTCATGAACAGTGGCACTGTTGTTTTATTAATCAGTCCTGAAAGGTGATTCCGCGCTGTGACCACAAAATCACCTTTCTGGATTGAGCATCGAAATGACAATGCTAGTGTTTATGAGGTGGGTTCCCAAGAACCCCATCTTGAAAACGTGGGGTGAAAATTCCTAAAAATGTCTGAGATATCAACATTAGTTGAAAACCCTACTGACTGTCATTATACAGAGCTTACCTTGATTCTTTAGTTTGCGGTTTGACTTTGAAGAGTGCAGATGTGTCCTGGTTCACAGAAGATGACAGTGCCCAATCTTCAGAGATAAGTATAGGGTAAGGGGGGGTGTGGGGAGGTGAATGCACAGATGGAGGGTCAGGATGGGGGAGGGTGATGGCAGGGACAATGAGGGACCATTTTCTTTTTTCCAGTTAAAAAAAAAAGATGCCGGGGATAGTTTTCTTTTTTCACAGTTTTTTAAGCATATTTTGGCACACTGGGGTAGGCTCCAGTGTGCCACAGTAGTGGAGGTGGGATACATGTTGACACAGGGATGGGCACCCCAATGTCGGTGAAAAACCATAGAGGAGCAGACTAGTTCAATGCAGGATTCTGCATAAAAAAAAAAGACGTCAGGGGACTGTTTTCTTTTTTTCAGGTACATAAAAAATACACATTTTCAGACACTGGAGTGGGCTTCCCAGTGTCCAAAGCTACTGGGGGGGGTTGAGGAGATAAAAGCCAACATGGGGATTGGGCTTCCTAATGTCGGCACATTTCAAAATAATGAGCTGTGGGTGGGTTATCCGACACCGGGGGTGGGCTTCCTGGTGTCAGAAAATAACAAAAAAAAAAAAAACAGAGAAGGGCGATCAGAGGGTGGGAGGTTAGTAGACACCATGGAATGAATCTTTTATGGAGTCAGGGGGTCCACTACACTCCAGGGAAAAGGGCACAGTTAGCTTTAAGAATCCCTTTTTGCAATCCTCTTTTGCCAGCTAATCTGGTGAAAAGGGATAGGCTGGCAAAAAAGGATTGCAAAAAGGGATTTTAATGTGCAAAAGTGCCAGTATTAAACCAAAAAAATTAAAATAAATACATAAAGGCATGGATGAGTAGAGGACATCCCCCTCACCAAATTCCATGCCTTGGTTCTTAAAAAAGACAACCCTGGGACAAGTTGTGAGATTTTGTTTTCTCCCCTGGCTAAGGGAGCAAACAAGATGGTGGCTGATGAAGAGGGATTTTTCTCATGAAGAGGGATTTTCTGAGATTTCCCAATCCCTCTTTGCCAGCCCTTCATGACCAGGAATCCTTGATCGAAACTGTGCATGTATCCCAAAGACTGAACTGAGCATGTTCAGAACCCAAAATTTCAAAATTCAATAACTTTGGAACAGATTATGTTTTCACCAAACCAACAATGAACCTTAGGATAACCTCTTTCTACCCCAAAACTGTCATGCCAAAATTCCAAACAGTGTGCACACAGCACAATGTTAAAAAATGACCCTGACATTTGCCCAAAAAAGTGAAAAAATATTTTGTGATGCTTTGCTGTGCAATTCCCATAACTCTGATTGAAATGTAGCTTAGCACATCAAGAGACCTATCACCTAAGACTGTATATACCAAATTTTATGCAAATCCATTTGAATGGTTGCAGAATTATTAAAGTGCAAAATTTGAGGCTTAACATTAAACAGCCAACTCAACCCTAACTATAAGGGTGCAACTGCGCCCTTATAAAATTCTTTGCAAAAAATGTTGTTAATGCAGATGTTAGGGTTGTAAAACACAAAGTGCACAAAGAAGGGAAATGAAAAACATTAGGGATTTGGGTCTCTGGCATATTGGCGAATCAGTGGTGGGGTCTTACTTGGGGTTGTCAACCCTAATGTCCACCTCCTCCCCTAGACCATAGCCTCCTGTCTGAAGCACAAGATACAGCTCCAACCTTGTGCCTCAAAGTGACACAGTATTGCCATCATAATCTGTCAGAGATTTATTCACAAAGGGCCCTATGGGCTCTGCTCTAAGACATCACATTTTACCTCATCTGATCAGGGAAGGGGGTGGGCATTAGAGTTCACAACCCCAAGTAAGACCCCACCACTGATTCACCATTAACTATAACATAGCAGTGCACTGTGTACACACATTTTTACAGTTAAAAAAGATATAGAGGGACCATTTTCTTTTCTTTTCAGGCTCTGAGGGACATTGGAGAGTGAGGAAGGTTGCCACTAAACACCTCATTTGAATCAGCAATGACATGCATATGGCTGAAACTGATCTAAATAGTGGGAGAATGTAGACTAGCAATTTTTGCACTAATCACTGAGCCACCAAACTGCACTTTCTAATTGTTGTGATATACACACACACCAACTAATACATATACACATATATGCATATATATTCCAGAATAACATAGCAGTGCACTTTCTACACACATTTTTACAGATAAAAAAGGACATTGAGGGACCATTTTCTTCTTTTCATGCTCTGAGGGACATTGGAGGGTGGTGGGAGGTTGCCACTAGACACCTCATTTAAATCAGCAATGACATGCATAATGCTGAAACTGATCTTGATAGCGGGGGAATGTAGATTAGCAATTTTTGCATTAACCTCAGCTACCTAACTGCACTTTCTAATTGTTGTGATACACACACACACTGACTAATATATATATATACACACACACACACGTATATGCATATATATTCCAGTATAACATAGCAGTGCACTGTCTACCCACACAGAGCATTACCACACACACACACACACACACACACACACACACACAGACATATACACTGCCTTATATGGTATTTATTTACTTATACATCTAACTCTAACTTTTACTGTATTTAGGATAAGCACTGTGTTTAGCACTAACTCATTGTATTAAGCTATGGTATGACTGGGTAACTAAGGTAGAGGACCATGGAGTTGAGGGGGATGTGGCATATCGCAACTTCAGAAAAGCCTTCAAAGTCATCCCCCACAGAAGGCTGATTAACAAACTGTGCATCCTAGGGGAAGATCCTACAATAGTTCTGTGGGTGGAGAACTGGTTGAATGGCAGGAGTCAGAGGGTTGTGGTAAACAGGGAGTACTCTGGAGAGGGAGAGGTGATGAGCAGGGTACAGCAGGGGTCAGTGTTGGGGCCAGTCTTCTTCAATGTCTTTATTGAGGATGTTGCCGAGGGACTGGAGATGAAGGTATGCCTCTTCACAGATGATACAAAGGTATGCAATAGAGCGGACATGCCAGTGGGTGTTGAAAGAATGAGGGAAAACCTTAAAGAACTGGTGAAATGGTCTGAAGAATGGCAGCTGGGATTCAATGCAAAGAAGTGCAAGATCATGCACATAGGGCAGAAGAACTCAAGGGAAAAGTATGAACTAGGTGAGGAGGTACTGACAGTTACAAAGCAGGAAAGGGACCTGGGAGTTATCATCTCAGGGACCTAAGAGAACCTAGGCAGTGTGATAAGGTAGCTGGAAAGGCTAGCCTGATGCTTTGATGTATAGGGAGGGGTATCATCAGTTGAAAGAAGAATGTAATCTTGCCCCTGTATAAGATACTTGTGAGATGCACCTGGGATACTGCATCCAGTTCTGGAGGCCCCATCTGAGAAAGAACATAGACAGAGTGGAGATGGTGCAGTGGAGGGAAACTAAAATGGTGCAGGGCCAGTGGGATAAGACTAAGAGCATAGACTAAAGGAGTTAAATATGTATTCCTCGGGGGGGGGTCATGATTGAGACATACAAATACATCACCAGTATAAAAAGAGTATAGGAAGGAAGCATCTTCCAAAGTAAGAGACTATCCTATCAGAGGGGGTGGTTGGGGCTAAAACAGTCACCAGGACAGAATCCATTTGACTGGGGCAGAGACCATGACCAGCTGTTCGAGGTCATCTGTGTGCATGAAACGTGAGGGACAGTCTGTGCTCATTTAATTGCTATATGAGAAAAAACACATACACTGCCTTATATGGTATTTATTTACTTATATATCTAACCCTAATTTTTAGTGTATTTAAGATAAGCACTCTGACACACTAACACATGCACTGCTTCATGTTCTACTACAGTATAGCATTACAGCCATTTGCAAACTGACACACATGCACACACACAGAGTTACAGACAGAAACATGTTTACATAGTGCCAGCTTTGAATATATGTGAAAAAATGATGTGCAGCCTCATTTTCTGCTAGTGCAGCATGTCGGCATTTTTACTGAATGCTCAACACAGAGACAGACAGTTTCTCCTTATGCTTCCTGGGTTTATATGGTTGACTATAACCAAAATGGGGGGGATTTCTTAGACTTAAATTTTACATGTGCAAAACTGCTGTTCTAAATGCTTAGAAAACACACACACACACAATCTCCAAAAATCCACAGATATGTGTTTTACATATTTCTAATTAATGTGCTTTGGCACACATACACACACACACACACACACAGTTTTTTTAACTTCTCTTCAGTGAGACTTGTAACATCAAATGATTTACTACATATACATTCCATTCTGTGACATTTGACTTATTTACTGCTATAGGCCTAGGGTTGTCTGCTTATCTCTGTTTTAAAGGTTGACTGAGTTGACATGTTTATGAGCTATGAATCTTTCTTGAAAGAGGATTCTATCTAGGTTGAAGCTTAGCACACAAAATAGTGCATTGTAAGACTGCTCAGCTGAATGACAGACTGCTGCAATTAATTAGCAGAGTGTTAACACAAAACTCACAGTTTTATCTAGTCCATTAGGAGTCTGAAGAGCTCCTTTTTCCTACTGTAACAGCAAAACATCTGCAGGGCTCCAGCCATTGCAGCCATAAAAATGCATTTTATGGTTATTCTCTGTCTGTACAATTTGCTGATGTAGCTCCTAGTTTGAGTTTATAATTAACATTTTATTGAGTTTGAGAAAATTAAAGCAAAGGATACGAGTACAATCAAAGGACACATCCTGGCCAGGGCAAGCCCCATGGATTTATAACTCTAACAAGCACAGAATATGTAACAGGTGAAGCGCCCTATGTTTAACAATTAAAGACAGACTTAAAAGTTCAGAATCATAAAATGCATTGCAGTGCTATGTAACATACATTGATATATTGCCTATCTCTATAATATATATCTAAATATGCTAGTTCATACTAAGTCAGCTACTGATCATTTAGCTGGTTTGTTGACAAGTACCTATCAAGTGTGCTTGATGACCTAGGTCAAAGGAGCTATGCGTATCTTAATCAACTTCCACTGTATCTTTTCTAGACTTGGGAACACTTCCAACACAGTTTAGCCACTCAAAAACAGTGGAAGGCAATGCCACTACTGTGTCATGAGTGGTTGCACTGTTTGGGGTGCTCCTAATATTTAGAAAGCATGCAAAAAGAAAAAATCAAGGATTTGAAACAAAGCAAGACTGTGTATAATTACACCATTAGTATGCATTCCAGCTCTACGAAGAAAAAAAAGCAAATAAAACAACCAGCAACATCAATGAACTTTAGGGGAGGTAAACAATTATAAAATGTGGGTTTTCAGCTAGAAATAATATGATGCAAAAAAGGTTGACAGTGTTCCTATAATTTCTCAAGGCTTGTTTTAGCATGCACCCTGGCAGAATTCCGCAACTGCAGTACCATTCATCTGATATCTCTTCTTGTTTCTTATTAAGTAGAAGTGTTATTTTCAATGACAGGGCAGTAACATTTACACTAAACATGGTTGTTTTTTGTGATATCTATGCCTTAATACAATTTCATTCCTACTATGCAGATGCTGCTGTAGTCTGATAGCTAGGTGTTTTTCTCTGTACTATGGCAGCAAACCTAAAATTTAAGTTTTGCTTTAAGCAAGAATGTAATTTTCAGTGTTATTTGTATTATACACACTCTCAAAAATGTACTGTAATAGACACATTAGGAAGTGCCTAAACATCCTGAAGATAGCATTGCCAATGGTAAGATCATTGTTGTATCCCATCAAAAGGGTGACTGAGGTTGAGCAACTCACATATGAGCAACTCAATTTCAGTGCCTCTGTTGAGGGCTAGCCTGCAAGGGTAGTGACAGGAAAGGGCAGGGCGAGAGGATGGTGACAAGATACCAGAATGTATCCATGAGGTATTTGGGGGTTGGTGAGAGGGGAATCTGCAGAGCTAGCCTAGTGGTGCAGTGGTTAGGGAGGCTGGCTCTGGTGAGGAGGGTGCAGGGTTTGGGGCTGGGGGCAAGCACACTGTTTTTGTGCTTTACTGTACTGGTTGTGTTTTTTTCTGTGGCTCGGTTCTGTCCCCTGCCTGACATGCACTCCCTATGGAATTAATTATTTTAGTTAGTGAAAGGTAGGCACAGCCCCCACATGAAACACATAAGTTATTTTTCTGTTAGAATGTACATCGCTGCTTTGTTTTCGCGATGTACATTCACTATGGCAATGCTGTTATCACATAGAACCAATCATTGTGTGTCTGTTTTCTCACTGTGAGATCAAGTAGATTTTCCCCCAAACACTAAATACATATATGCACTGAAAGCTGAAACTTGCTGTATCTGAAAAGGAGAGATGCTGGGAATGATATTGCAGCTCTTGCAGGAATCTAGTTCAGTACTGGACAAAGCATTTTCATACCTAAAGACTGAACTAAGAAATGTTTTGATGAGTTCTACTCTAAGCTTGATGCAATTACCATGTTGCTGACATTGGTTCTCAAGTTGAAGTTAGCTCCCATAATCTTGGTGTGCTTCAGAAAGATGTAGAAATATGTAAAAAAAAATACTGCCTGTTTCCAAATATGTCCAGATAAATTTTTCTGTGTCAGACAGTGGCATTAAACTGAAAGATGGAAAGATAATACTGCATTCTTAGAGAGAGGAACTGGCTAATTGTTACCTTTCCTGATGCCACAGTGGAATTCACACTGGGAGTGGTACTCCTTACACAACGTTTGTCTATACACTTGAACAAAAAGCATTGGGCACACACAAACCTCTGAACATATTCAAGGATACCACATATGGTCTGCTTTCAATAATTTATTAGACACATAAAAATAAGAAATCATAGGCTATGTCCCATCTGATGCATTTCAGATGTGTCCCATCCTTTACTTTTCCTGTTGGCTTCAGTGCATGTGGTTTATAAAACCAGTAACAACATTGCTGAGATAGTGTTCTCCCTCCTTTGTCTTCAAAATACTCTCACACACTGACATAGCTAAACTCCTAAAGAGCCTCCCAAACCACAGCTCCCCTGGAGCAGACAGATTATCCCGTCGTCCTTAGACTTATCTCCCCTGCCATCATCGCCCCCCTAACGTTCATTTTCAACCTCGCCCTGACCACTTCCTCCATGCCCGATACTTGGAAAACCATGAAGGCCATTCCCATTCATAAAGCCGGGACCCACAATCCACATACAACTATTGCCCGATCTCCATCCTTCCTCACCTAAGCAAGTTACTTGAAAAAGCCATCCACCACCAACTTGCTGAGTACATAGGAAAATGTGACCTACTATGTAGCCAACAACAGGGCTTCCACAAGAATCACTCCACCACCACTACCCTTGCACTCCTAACTGACCACATCCTCACAAACATGGACCGTGGAAATGCAACTGGCACAGTCTTCATTGACCTCTCCAAAGCCTTCAACCTGGTCAATCACTCACTCCTCCTCCTCCTCTCCAAACTGCATCACATTGGCTGCTCTCCAGGGGTGACCACCTGGTTCAGAAGCTACCTTACAGGGCTTTCCCAGTTTATGTGTATTGTCCCGGCGCACTCACTCACCCTGCCTTTCTCTACTGGGGTCCCCCAAGGCTCTATCCTGGGACCACTCCTTTTCTCCTTATTCATTAACTCCCTTCCAGTGGATAGTCTCAACTGTCAGTCCTTTATGCTGATGACCGCGTGCACTTCTCCAGCAGAAAGTCTCCTACCCGCATCTCTGCAGCCCTCTCACAAAACTACACTGCAGCCCACAACTGGTTCTCTGACAACCTCCTTCTGGTCAATGCAAAAAAAACGAAAACAATGTTGTTCGGATCTAAGCCCTTCCTAATTAAATGCAAATCTAACCCACCTCTAATCATCACATTCCCTGATGGCCATGACCTAGAGGGAGTCAAACACTTCAAATATCCAGAAGTTGTGCTTGATCACTCCTTTCCTTTACAGAGCACATAAACTCCCTGGTTCTAAGATTTCACTAAAAACTAGGGTCTGCCTACAGGTACTGGCAATACCTCACCCCTGAGGTCTGCCATGCCATCATACAGGGGAAACCTCCTCCCCATCCTGGACTACTGCTCTCCCATCTATTCCAGGACCTTCACAGCCACCATGGCAAAACTATCAGTAGCATACAACAGTGCCTGCCGCTTCTCCCTGCTGGCCCCTTTCTCCATGCACCACCATGCACTCTACACTGCACTGGGGTGGCTACCACTACAAGCCCGCTTTGACCTTGCACTGTACAGTTTTATTGATTCTGCCATCCATATTGGCCAGAAATCCTCTCTTGCTCCCCTTCTCACCACCCAAACCTCACACCGCTGCCTACGCTCCTCCAGTATCCCCCCCCTGAAAATTCCCAGGGTAGCCATGAACATGGGCACTACAGCCTTGTCTGTAGCAGCCCCACACTATGGAGCAAGCTGCCCACTGATCTGTGCACCATAAACATTCACCGCCAGTTCAAGACTCACCTCAAAGGCTGGCTCCTGTTAGCATCCACCTGCCACTACTTTGAGGACTAGCCCACCCCCTTATAGGTTCCAGGAGTAGGGCCAAATAGGTTCTCTTATTTACTGAAACTGTACCACCATAAGCCTTACTTTGCTTTGTTATTTTTTTGTCCCTCAATTACTGCCTCCATGTATTGCCAAATGTAACAACTGTAATCTTTCACTATGTATTACCTGCTCTTGTTATGTTCTTGTTATTTTGATGTTTCTACTCTGTGCCGCTTTACGTGGCCCAGGTCATGCCTGAAAATGGTACCTGGGATCAGTGCACCTACCCAGTTAACAAAGTCATAAATAAAATAAAACAAATAAAGATGCATAAGCTCAAGGAGCTGCTGATGCCTCTGGCAAAACAAATGAAAAAAATGACATAATACAATTCAGCTTGTAATTCAAATATAGTCTACTGATTTCTCATCATCATCATTTATTTCTGATGAAATTTGCAGAAAGGATCATTATCCCATATACTTCAGCTACCCCAGCAGCTCATTCCCAAAATGAAGTCATACAGTAATCATCTGTTGCACATTACAGTGTTTCCAGGGAAATGACTGTGAGATCAAAGCAGACTATTATGACTGCAAATGGGGCATAATCAGCTACAACTGATAAACTCTTACGGACAAAGATCATATTTTTATGTAGATGTCCTTTGTAATAAATAATTGGGAGGAAAAATATAGAATGAACTATTTCTAAATATTATATTTTTCAAATATCTCTTGGAGGTATTAGCTGTGCTTTATTCCTTTCTTTATATCCTGGAAGCTCAAAGTCCTCTCTAGGAATTCTGGTTTAAGCTTCTGCTAATTTTGAGAGCTGGCCCAGTGGTGCAGAGGGTTGAGGTACTGGATGCCTTACCTCTCACCAAGCCGGTGACCTGTGTTTGGGAATGAGCACAGGATACCGAGGGTCGGCTATGGGGCAGGGACAGGTGAAGATCGAGCAGCTGCTGGCAGCTCTCCTCTCCCGGGTAGGGGAGGTCATCTCTCCCAGCCTTTGACCACCACCACGTGGAGGTGTGATGGTGGTGCAGACAGGGCTCAGAAATGAGTGGTAGGCCAGTGGTAGGCAGAGAGTAATCGGTCTGGGCCAAGGCATGCGTGCGCACCTCCATGTGCATGCCGATCTTTTTTTTTTTTTAAACACATCTTTATTCATTTTCCAAACAAAAAACAAGACAAACATAGACCTGGAAACCCCAGGGCACACAATCCAAAACTGACTGTGTAATTTATATACAATCTAGCTATTTACATGCACAGAGGTAGCACAGCCCCCTCAAGCCAAATCTAAACCTGATCCGTCAACACCCTAAAATAAAGACATCGGGCTGCATGCAAATCAAACCCTCTCCCCTTACCCCCAATGAAGATCACCTGCAGCCCGATAAGTACTCTTTAGCCCACTTTCATATTAGGTTAAAGCCCATTTAGGTGGTGATGCCCCTCTGTGCCCCCTGGAAAGAGAGAGAGTCCCCGTCCCCCCTTATTAATCTAGCAGGCCCTAACCTCTTACTACCCCGCACATCCCAAGTCCCTACCATGTTGCATACAAGCACAAACCAAACCCTTCAATCTCGCTAATGTCTCTATTATCCTTTACTCATTCCAGCCCAGATTTCTCCAGCTAGTCACAGCCCGACAGACAGACCTGTGTCTGGACACATGCCCCTTGATGGGAGTATATCACCTCCAATACCGCCCATCTTTTAGCATATAACCCTTTCCTCCCCTCTGAATATAAGTGTCTCTTTATTCTATCCAGAGCCCCAATAAGGTCTCCAACCCAATGCTTATACACATAGGATTGGTCATCCTTCCAATGCTGTACCACAAACGATTTGACTACTGCCGCTATCAAGGATAAGTGATATTTAGGTGTAACACCAGCAATTTGCGATAGATCCCATAAAGCACATATCTCCGGTGTTATGAAATCCGAATAATCTAGCATTGGGTCCATCCGCCTCTTTATTTCATCCCACAGGGGTGATATTTTGCTACAATCCCACAGTACATGTAATAGATCTCCTCTCTCTAACTCACACCTAAAGCACAGGTCTGTCTGTCTAAGGCCTCTATCACATAGTTTCACACGGGTAAAATATAGATTAGAAACAATAAAAAAATGTAAGCTCCTATATTTGGGTATCACTGTATACTTGCTGTTCTTCCATACATTAGCCCAGTCAATATTTCGAGGTGCCAACATTTTGTCCCAATATGGCACTGATATAGGAAAACTCGGACCAAAGAAATCCCAAAGTATTTTGTATACTTGTGATAGGGATCCAGATTTCGGATCAATCTCCCTCAGCTCATCCCACTTAAATGAACAATATGTAAGGCCCCCTGATCTCTTTAACACCCCTTCCAGCGTATGTGTAAGTTGCAACCTATAAAAAAAGGGCATTCTATCACACTGTACAGAGAAGGCCACCCGATTATCCTGGATAACATCCTTTAATTTCAAGCCCCAAACCCACTTAGCCCACTTCCCTTTAATTACTTGATTCCCTATGACTAAGTTGGGATTACCCACCAATGGTTGTTCTTGGGCTTTCATTTGGTCCTTTTTCTGAACCTGGGTCAAAAACGACCACCACGCTTCCACCGCCTTCAAAACTGGGCTTCCCAACCCTTGTTTAAAACAGGTAGTTATGTTAGCATACAATGGTGCCTCCGGAGAGAGGCCAGCTTCTTTCATCATTTGAGTCTCTAAATATAACCAATCCTGGATATAGGCTTCTCCCTCAATACTTCTACCCCATCGGGTCATTAGACCTAACTGTCCCGCGACATAATATAAATGGATATCTGGCAACTTAATCCCTCCAAGTGAGGGGGATAGTCGTAGATCATTATATTTTTTTCCTAGGAGGTTTAAGGTTCCATAAAAAGTCAGAGAGTAGTTTCTTAATCATTCTGAACCACTTTTTGGGAATACTATATGGAGCTAAGTACATCGGGTATAACAACCTTGGCAGCAAATTCATCTTGATAAGACCGAGTCTAGCCATAAAATTCAAGGGCAGCTTATTCCATCTTACTAAATCGCCCCTAATAACTGACAAAGTCCCTTCCATATTTGTTTTGGCCCCTATCTCATTATTCCCTGTAATCCAGATGCCCAAATATTTAATCTTGTCTGTCACCCACTGAATTCGCAGCTGAGCAAAATCTGCCTTATATACATAGGGCATCAGGGGGAGGATTTGAGTTTTGGTCAAGTTTAGTTTATAGTTAGAGACTTTAGCAAATCGCCCTATTAGTTCTCTGGTCCTCTCAAACCCAGCCACCGGATCTCGTAAATGCAAGAGTACGTCATCTGCAAAAACTGAGAATTTTAACTCTCGTCCCATTATCTCAACCCCCCTTATATGCCTGTCATTATTAATTGCTCTCAACAAGGGCTGTAAATAGATATTGAATAATATCGGGGAAAGGGGACATCCCTGATGGGTCCCATTTTCCAACTTAATTTCCTGTGAAATATAGCCATTACATAGGACTCTAGCCATCGAGGCAGCATACAGGTTCTTAATGCCTCTAAGCAGACCTTCGAGGAAGCCCATCCTCTCCATTGTAGCAAAAAGGAAAGGATGGGAGACCCTGTCGAAGGCCTTCTCAGCGTCTAAAGATATCAAGGCTAAAGGTATTTGAGAATCTGATGCATAATTCAAAATGTGATGCAGCTTCCTCAGAGCATCATGTGCCCCCCTCTCTAGCATAAATCCCACTTGCTCCTGGCTAATTGTACTAGGTGCTATCCGCCAAATTCTATTGGCCAGAATTTTTGTAAGGATCTTAATGTCCTGATTCATTAATGCTGTAGGCTTATAATTAGCTGGTAAATCCCTAGGCTTATCTGGTTTAGGGATTAGTGTAATGTACGCCTGATATAGGGGGGAATGAAACACTCCATCCTGCATTATAGTATTGAAGAATTCTTGAAGCATAGGCAATATGGTGTGGATATAAGTCTGATAAAACTTTGCCGTAAGACCATCCGGCCCCGGCGTTTTAACCGTGGGTAGGGACCTAACTACCTCCACAATCTCTGCTGCGTCTATGGGAGCCGCTAATTCACTAGCCTGAATGGGGTCTATCACAGGTAAAGGCACTCCCTCCAAAAATGTACTGATTTCTTTCTCCCTCACCATATTCCCAATCTGGTATAGATCTTTAAAATAAGACGCAAAAGTGTCTGCTAGTTCCTGAGGATCCGTTATGAGCTTCCCCCCATGCCAGATAGATGTCACCGTTCTACTCACCTCCCACTCCCTAACTCTAGCTGCCAGCAAACGTCCAGGGACGTCTCCCATCAAAAGATATTTAACTTTAATCTTTTCTAACCAGAAGTCTACCTTGCCATAAACAATATCCTCCAATTCGCGTCTTAGGCTTTTAAGTTCTCCGTCGATTTCCTCTGAGGACCCCTCAAGTGGTGTCAGCGAGTTATAATGGCCCCTAGGATAAATTTCTCTTTTGCCCTCCTCTGCCTATTTTTCTGTGCTGCCAGCTCTTGGGCCACTCTTGCATACAGCACTTTGCAAGTTGGTCATGCCAAATATTTATTTAGCAGCGTGGGTAATTGTTGCTGTATAATTTCTAGCAAGGCCCCCTCGAGCTTACCCTTAGTTGCTGGTTCCGTCATTAGGGAGTCACTCAGTCTCCATCGGAGTGGTCTAGGTGGGCCTAATTTCGGTTCCCAGATTAATTTAATCGGAGAATGATCTGAAAAAATTCTACCCTCCGTTGTCATTCTCCTAATTCCTATAAGTGCCTCCCTGTTAACAAGAAAAAAATTGATCCGAGATTGGGTCTTATGTGCAGCCGAATAGAATGTCATAATATTGCCCCCAGTAGAGTGGGTCCATATCGGATCCACCAAAGCTGCAACCTCTAGCAGTTTATTTAAAGCAATTTGGGCCTTCGTTAATGGTCCTCTGGCAGGTGGGATCCTATCTCCGAGATTGTCAGCATACGTATTCCAATCTCCTGCTAGAATAAGGGAATGCCCAGAAAAACCAGCTATATCCCTCTCTATTGAGGCAAAAAATTCCAGGTTGGGGGCGTCGGTCCATATATGGAAGCCACTGAGGTAGCCCTGCCATATATTAAGCCCAAAATATAGATCCCTCTACCGTCTTCTCTTGTAACCATATGCTCCATGTTATACGAACAGGTTTTCCTAATTAAAATCGCCACTCCTCCTGAGGCCCTTTCCTTACCTGTCCCATAAACTTGCCCCACCCAGAGTCACTTAAGGCTGTTCAGCTCCTCCGTCAATAAGTGTGTCTCTTGCAGAGCAACAATATGGGCCCCCATTTGATCCAAATGTTTCATAATTACTATTCTTTTGCATCTACCCCGAGTCCTTTAACATTCCAAGAGATTAATCTAACATTCGTTATAAACCGTGCCAAAAACTTATACTGGGACTGATGACCCTTAAAGCCTTGTCAGAGCCTGCCTCCTTTGCTCCTATCATAATAGACTCTCTCTCTTTCCAGATCCCCAACCCCTCCCCCCTTTCCCCCTGCCCCGATCCCTAGATCGCCCGCCATCTGTTTCTCGGATCATAGATGAACTCCTTCTTATGCTACTCCCCCACCCCTCCATGACCTCCACAACTCCGGGATCTATTCTTAAAGAGAAAAAAAAAAAAGAAGGGATCTTACCATAATGTTACCTTATTTTTCCTACATCCCCCTCTTCCCCAGCCCCTCGGTCTATCTAGCTTTCCACTCTATCCTTACCTATAACCTCATTTGTGCTATTCAGGAGTAGCCTCCTTATCGTACCAAAGGAATGTTAACCAGTGTTCTCTCTAATTCCAAATATTAGGAGACAACATGAACTGACCCTTCTTCCCAACAGTGATCCCTTCATTTTGTAGTCTCTCCCGGTTCCTGTCCAAGTACCCCCGAACCCTGCCCCCCCTCACCCAGACCGCTTTTAGGACCACTATACAATCATTCAATACAATAACATTAACATTAGGCCGTCTCCTAGCTTGTTATCGATCCCCCACCCGAGGGCTAAGTTTCCTTCACAGATGCTATTAGCCAGGGTCTGTTACTCATATTTTAACCAACACCCTAACCACCTCCCCTTTCTTTTCCCCTAAGCAGTCAAGGTAACAGGGGGCCGGGGTGATCTCAGGGAACATCCGGCAAGAAAATCGGGTGAAAAAGGCTCCCACTGAATATGCCCTCCTAATAATCCAAGGATGGGAAGTGGTCACCACCACTCTGAGTTCCCTTCATATATAATGTCCATACCCACTCCCTATGGCTGGCCAGAGATTTGCTAGGCCCCACGAATTGCCCCCTCAATCTCTTACCTTTCCTAATATCTCTCAATACTTTGCCCCCTTCTAGATATTTCAATTCACAGCCCTCACTCCTTACCCATTCACCCTTCTCACCACATCCATTATGCAAGGCACCCATATCCCATTCCAAATATTTGACTGATCCCCCAATCACCCATCATACTCTAATGCCTTCACCCCAACCCCCGCCACTCGCGCTCCTCTTTTCAGCTTTTCTCCATCCCCCAATCCTATAATAAACTTTTTCAAGCTCTCTTCTCCATAGTAAACTCTTTTTAAACCCATATATATCGATGAGATTTCTTTCTCCCCGCCTCCCATGCCCCTTAATCCGATAATCTGGGTAGAAGATTAGGTTCAACAAATTAAATTTAGCAAGCTTTTATAACTCAATAGTCCCAGTCCAGTCACTCCCGAAGCTCTCCATTGCATCTGAAACAGTTCAACTCGGCACTCTAAATAGGTCAGAGAGCTCCACTCGGAGCCCTTCTAATGCATCCTTTGCTGTGAGGAATTGCTTCTCCCCTGCTTGAAGCCGCACCACCAGCGTGGCGGGATACTGTAGCCGAAACTTAATTCCAGCAAGATATAATTTCTTTTTGATTTCCAAATATTCTTTCTGCTTTTCTCTCACTACAGGTGTTTGGTCTTGGAATAACCACAGGGTGGCACCATTCCACTGCATTGATTTCTTTTGCCTTACTGCAGACAGCACATAAACTTTTTCTTTATAATTAAGGAAATGTATGATGATTACTCGGGGTCTTGCTCCCGGTGGTGGTATCTCTCTCATAGCACTGTGTGCTCTCTCTAAGTTGTAGGCGTCCCCATATGGTGTGGGGCCAAACAGTTTAAGCAGCATATCCTGTATATAGAGAACACAGTCCGACCCTTCGGCCCTCTCAGGCAACCCTGCCAGGATCAAATTATTCCTTCGGCTTCTCAATTCTTGGTCATCCAGTCTCTCTTCAAGTTTTTTAACTTGCTTTCTGACCACCACAAGCTCCTGCTCCACTGTAGACATTTTCCTTTCCTGAGATGCGATCCGAACCTCAGCGTCGCCCATTCTCTGAGCAAGTGATTGCAGCACTGGCTTAACTGCTGCAAAATCCACTACAAGCCCCTGCAGTAGTTGTTTTATTTCCTTGATATCCTCGTTGCTCGAGTTAGCTCCCCCTTCTTTTCCTGCCTCCTCCTCCTGTTCACTAGGGGTGGGGGATTGGGGTTTTGGCCTTTTAGAAGCAGGAGATCTCCCCGCAAGGGGCTCCACCACCTCGGTTTCCATTTCAGTATATTGGCGTGGCCTAGTACTACCGCAGAGTGTTTACTGCTTACAATGTCGCCGACCTTTTAAGTCACCACTTCTTTGCTCGCCTCACCACAGATCGGACCCCCCGCACCTCACCAGTCAAATAGGAGTTTCTTAATGCAGTTTGAGCTGGTCCCAGAGTATTTAAGGCTTTTTAAATAGCTTTGGGCCCCGGAGCAGCACAGAAGACGTCTTCTCCGGCTCAGCTCATCACGTGATCCATGTGCATGCCGATCTTGACTGGGGGCTCCAGGGAACAGAGGAGAAAACATGGCTAATTGAGGGCTGTGGCTGGATGAAGCCCTCTGCAACAGCTCTGTTGGTTCTGTTGGGTAGTGAAGAAGGTGCCTGAAAGACCACAGAAATCCGGTGTAGGATGGCTGAAGCAAGCCACTGCCCACTGCGGAGGATAAATACAGGATGAAAAAAATAAAAGCTTCTGCTAACTTTGAACAAACTGCAGTTTGGTTAAACTCCAATTGCAATACACAGTTCAGTGTCTGGCAAAGATGTTTTATGCTTAAATGAAGCATTCAGCTTATCAGAAACTAGTGTCAGACTAGAGACATCAATCACTAAAGTCAGACATATATTGATATTATGCTGCCCCATGTTATGGAACCATGTGAGAGTACACTAAAGGAAGTTGTGCAAAAGTACAGTGTAGATTGGCACAACTTCACCCTGGATGACATGACAATGTTCCATATCATTGTGGCAGTAAAGTATCAACATATGGCAGACAGTGATAGAAATCTGGACAGCTGCCAGTTACAGGTAAACCCAATAATATCCAAATGAAAAGAAGTAATCACCATCTAAACTATGAAGACTATTATTCAAAAATATTTCCCTTTAATAAAACAGTTTTTCCTTTTTTTTCTTTACACATTATTTCGTCGCCCCCTTGCCTGAGGAACTTTCTCCAGCAACTGCCTAACCCACTCTCTACCTCCTGCTGTGGTGACCGCAACTACTCCCTCACTCTGACCAGGCTGCACCCCCAGATCTAAGCCCCCACGGAGGAGGGCTGTCTATACTCCCAGGATACTCTATCTATAGTATAGCCTGCCCATTGGAGTGGAGGGCCAGGGAGAGTGAGGAGCCCAGCATTGGGAGTGTGGAGCTGGCAGCAGTGCCTTCACCTATCCTCTGGAGGGGGGGATTTTTCCATTTTTCTCTGTTTCCCCCCATGCTCAGTCATGCAATGGCATCAATGGCACTATTGCCAATGCCTACAGCAGCACTGCCCCTCGTGATGCATGATGACACAAACTCAGCTCCTCCTGGTCTCCACCAAAGGTTGCACTTATGCGACACAAACCCTAGAGCCCTTTCCGGGAAGAGAGAGCAGTCCTCCAGATGCTCAATCTCTTCCCTGCCAACCACTGATGACCCTAGCTCGCTCTCGAACCCAGGTCGCTGGCATAGCGCAAGGTGTGGCATCTAGCGCCTTAGCCCTCAGCACCATTGGGCCGGCAATAAAACAGTTTTAAACAAGCATTTGTCAATGCCTAATGTTTGCTTGCTGGTATTGGCATTGGTACTGCAGGAGTTAGAGAGATGCATAGTAAGAATGGCAGTGGAGTATTGAACTAACGCCAAACCTCACCCCCACCCTACAGAGACTGACAGGTGTTGGGGTGCACCTTTGGGTCATCGGCCATAATGCTCATGCCATTCCACCTCACCCCACCCTGCAGACACTGACAGGTGTCATGGTGTGCCTTGGGGTCTTTGGCCCTTACACTCACCCCATCCCATAAGGAAATAAGCAGAGATGGGTACAGTATAGGAGAATGGGGTGAACATTAGGGCTGAAGGCCCCAAGGCACACCTCAATGCCAGTCAGTGGCTGCAGGGTGGGGGTGGTGTGGAATGGTATGAGCGTTATGTCCGACGACCCGAAGCCACACCCCGACATCTGTCAGTCTGTACAATGTGGGGCATTACAGTTGGAAACCCTAATGCTCTGGGTGTTTGTTTGTATTTTTCTCAGAATTTTCAACCTGGGCTTTTTGGGACCCCACCTCATGAACAGTGGCACTATAATTTTGTTACTCAGTTCCTAAAGGTGATTTCACACAGCGTATGCACCATTCAGTGCAACAGGAGCAAAACGACATTTGGGGCAGGAGGTAAAAATTAACATCTATACTGTTCATGAGGAGGTGTGAAAAAATGGCAATGCTGAAAATCTGGAGTGAAAACACAAAAAACTGGTGAAGTTACAAGCATGCATATGAACTGCGTAATGCACGCTCATAATGCAGCCATTTTTTGGAATTTTTTAACCAAATTTTCAAGATGGCCTTTTTGGGACTGCCCCTCATGAACAGTGGCACGTGATTTCATTAATCTGTCCCAAAATTTGATTTCGCACAGCAACTGCACCATTCTGTGCAACAGGTGTGAAAACACATTTTGGGCAGGATGCAAAAAATGACAGCTGTACTGTTCGTAAGGAGGTTTGAAAAAAATGGCAATGTTGGAAATTTGGAGCGAAAATATGAAAAACTGGTGAAGTTATGAGCATCCGTACAACCTACACAATGCACACTTGAAATGCAGTCATGTTTTGGAGTTTTTTCTCCAGACTTGCAACATAGGCTTTTTGGGACCCCACCTCATGAACAGAGGCACTGTTGTTTTGTTAATAGGTCCAGAAAGGTGATTCCATGCAGCAACTGTGAAATTGCTTTTCAGGACTGAGAAACAAAATGACAGCTCCAGTGTTTATGGGGTGGGGTCCCAAGAATCCCATGTTGAAAATTTTGGATCAAAATTCCCCAAAATGGCTGAGATATCAACCTAAGTTGAAACCCCTATTGATTGCCATTATAGGGCTTACCGTGATTTTCTTCAGTTTGCGGTTGGCTTTTGAATAGTATAGACATGTTCCCGGTCCACAGAAGATGCAGTGCCAGACCTCCAGAGGTAAGTATGGGTGGGGTGCGGGGAGGTAAGGTGCACAGAGGGAGGATTGGGATGGGGAAGGGGCGGCAAGGATGACGAGGGACCATTTTCTTTTTCTTTAGGTTTAAAAAAAGACCTCGGGGGACAGTTTTCTTTTCTTCAGGTGAAATAGTATGAAAAATACATTTTGGCACACTGAGGTGGGCTCCCAGTGTGTCAGACTAGTGGAAGGGGGCATCAATGCCAACCCAGGGATTGGGCACCCCGAGGTCGGCTGAAAAAAAGAGAGCATGGGGGGGCACATCTGACACCTGGAGTGGGCATCCCAGTGTCAGAAAAAGATAAAGAATTACTTTGGTACACTGGGGTGGACTCCCAGTGTGCCACAATGGGGGGGGGGCATGCTGCCATGGGGATTGGACACCCTGTTGTTGGCAAAGATATGTTCGGGCTTTGGGGGGAGTCATCCAACACTGGGAGTGGGCATCCCGGTGTCAGAAATATAATTAGTTTGGTACACTGGGGTGGGCTCCAAGTGTGCCACATTAATGGGGGGGAAGGGGATACATGCCAACATGGGGGTTGGGCACCCCAATGTTGTCTTTGTAGGGAGTGTGTAGTAGGCAGCAGGAGCCACCAATTATGCAATGCCATGGCATGGCTTATTTATTGTGTCTGCTTGTTTATTTATTAATATGTTTCACTAGGAAAGGCACACTGAGCAAACGATCTGCTAGTAACTCCAGCCATGTGCATTACTATGCACTGTTTTCGCATGGCTGGAATGTGCCTGGTTGCTGGGAAAGGGGAAGGGGGAGAGATCTGCTGCTGCAATGATGAAACTGTCCCTGATTGGAGCAGCAGATTTCTTTCAAGTGCAGTGCTCACTCTGAAACTGCACCTCATTGGCAGCTTCCTTGTTAATTGGTGGCTGAGGGACATGCCCATTAAAGCATCCCCTTCATTGGCAACAACACTGCTCCACACCTCTGCAATGCTCTACTAACCTTAATATGTTTCTTGCACACTGCACATGCAAGCAAACATAAAAAATTATAAAATAATCATTAGGAAATGTATAGTCAATCAATCAATCAATCAAAATCTTTATTTATCCAGGTGGACACCGTTGAGCAAGCTCATTTGCAAGGTGGACCTGCGTCGCACAAGTCATAAACAATTATACATAGTCATACAGATATACAGGCATTGTAACAGTATGAGAAACAACAAAAAAGATAATATCAACAGTGAAAAACAGTAGGGTCAGGGAAATAAGGAGAGACATTATATGCAATAAACACATAGAAGTTCAGGCAGTATTGGAGTACATATTGCAAGACCAGAAGAAAGTAAGCTGATAGGAGCAGAAGAGACTGTGATATGGCGTGTGCCTGACGGTATAACCATTTTTTTTATACTTGACAGGTGGTAGGATAGGTAAGAGAATCAAAAGCTACAGAGTTTCAAGAAATATGGTACCGAGGGTGGCTGTAAATCTTGGGGCATCTTCCCATGGAGATCTGGGGGACAGTTTTGCATAGTGGGTAGTGGTGAGAGGAGGAGGTGAGGAATGGGGTAGATGGAGTGAGAATCCAGATTGGTTGTACATGGCAGGTGCTAGTGCTGTGATGGGTTTACGGCTTTACTGCAATTCAAGGAGGTTTGAGAACAGGCTTGTGGTCTCGAGCTTTGGCTTGTGGGGCATCGCTGCTCGGTGACTGTTTGAGGAGCGATGATAGGGCAGACAGTTCTTGGAGGGTGGTGAAGTCTTAGTATGGTATAGTGGGGAGTGGGTAGTGGCAAGAGGAGGAAAAAAGAGGATGGGGTGGGTGGAGTGAGGAGCTAGTTTGGGTGTCGATGGCAAAATGTGCTCGTGCTGCAAAGGGTTTACGGCTTTACCAAGGTTTTACCAAGGCATTATTCAAGGTGACTTGAGTCTGGGCTTGCGGTTTCAAGCGCTGGCTTCTTGGGCGCCGCTGCCCGGGGACCGTTGAAAGAGCAGTGGTCGGGCAGAGAATTCTTGGAGGGTCAGAAAGACTTAGATCAAGGTTGGTGGAAGCAGTGGCATATCTCTCGGACATTATAGTCCTTTGTGTGAAAATCCATTACTGCAGGGAGCGCGCACAGCTGTGTGTCCCTCCCTGCTGCTGTAACCCCGAGATTCCGGCCCTCTTGGACGGCAGACCACTCAGCGCCTCTCGGTTCATGGTTACGACTCCCGCTGTTCCTCTGACAAATGCTGAGATGATCCCCAGGTTGCAGTATAGCGCTATTCGGGACGGTGTACCTTGCAATCCATCAGAATGTGAACTGCAGAGCTGCAAGTGTTTGTAAGTTAACGAATTACTGAAGCGCTGGCATTCGGAGTTTAAACAAAGACTCTTCCATTTCAAAACTATTGAAAGGGATCTGTTGTTGGAGACTGGGTGGCTCAGTGTCTGTCTGTGGGCAGGATATTGAAAAGGGTTGCACCATGTGCAATAGGGTTGCACCTGTGCAAGTCCGAAATTGCGCCATTCTGCCATATTCAGCAGCAGACAGTTGCGCCCCACCCAAGTCAAGCTGAGCAACAGCGCAATGCTAATGAAGGCATGCTGAACTGGAGGGGGAGGAACCATGAATAAACTGCACAGCCCGATATTCAGCGGGCTGTGCAGAGTTGTGCTGGCGCAACCCCAACCTGCGCCTGCATAACTTTGAGCCCCAAAAAAAGGAGTAAGTCGAGGGCCACCCACAGGTGAGCTGCCACATTGAAGGGCACAACACAGCGGCGGCCAGCAATGGGTGGCCTCAACCTCCAAGTACCCTGCAGCCCAATCACGGGCATATAGCAACCCCTCTCCCCCAACTGGCCTGATCGTGGGCATAAGTGTAAAACCCTCCACCCCAACTGGCCCAATTGCAGGCATAAGTGACAAAAACCCCACCCCACTAGCACAATCGTGGGCAGAACAGATTTCAACCCCCAAGAACATATCCCTGGTGGTCCAGTGGACCACGAAGCCTGATCGCGGGCATTAGAGTCCACCCCCAAGGTCCACCTACCCTGGTGATCTAGTGGCCCCCACCCTCCACCCAGGAGCCCACCACCCCGCTCCCCCATCAGCGGCGGGCGGCAGCATCCCACCGCCTGCCGCCCCACCACCTGCCGACTGACTGCTTGGTAGGGCTGCATGTCCATTGGTTCAGAGCAAGAGCCAATGGCGTGCAGTCCGACAGTCATAGGCAGTCCAGATATGTGAATGAATGAATTCACATATCTGGACTGCTCTTGTAAGGTATGGGCTGCATGCCCATTGGCTCTTGCTCTTTTTTTTTTACTATTCAACTTTTATTGAAAGTTTTACAATAAAGGAATACATCCAGAAGGAACATAAGTAGCAATGAAAGTACCAAACTTAACAACCAGAACCCTCCGGATGCAGTCCCTTCCCACCCTCCCCAGCCCACCCTCACCTCCCAGTCACCAACCCTATGCACAGCACGTAAAGATCAAATAATTGAACTTACTAAAATTGTAGACCATACTACTCAGGTACAGAATAAAATGAGTATATCGAACCCCAGACTCGGTTAAACTTAACCAGATTATTCTGCAAACTGGCTATAGTTCTTTCTGTTCTAAGGTTAGCCAGGAATTCTTGTAGCCATTCGCCATAAGAAATCTCTACAGTATCCTTCCAATGTTTCAAAACCACTTTTTTAACTGAGGCAGAAATCAGACCCATATGGTATTTCCTACTTCGGACATCAATCAAGGCCATGTCCCCTAAAATACATATCTCGGGAGTAAATAGATTTTCCAAACCCAGAAGAGGGTCAAGCTTCCTCCTAATAGTGTCCCATAATACAACTACTTTTGGGCAATACCAAAAAATATGAAGTAGGTCCCCAACCCCTTGTTGACATCTAAAACAGGAAAAGGAAGAAACCATACCCCATTTAACACCATTGGCTCTTGCTCTGAACCAATGGGCGTGCAGCCCTACTGAGCAGTTAGTCGTGAGGCGGTGGGTGGCAGGCGGGTGGGATGCTGCCCGCCCCGGCTGACTGGGGCGGGTGGTGGGGCTCCATGGGTGGGTGGGGTGGGGGCCTCTAGATCACCAGGGTAGGTGGACCTTGAGGGTGGACTCTAATGCCCGCAATCAGGCATCGCAGTCCACTGGACCACCAGGGATATGTTCTTGGGGGGTTGAAATCTGTTCTGCCCACGATTGGGCTAGTGGGGTGGGTTTTTGTCACTTATGCCCATGATCAGACTGGTCGGGGGGTGGGGTTTTACACTTATGCCCATGATAGGGGTGGTCAGGGGTGGGGGTTTGTCACTTATGCCCGCGATTGGGCCAGTCGGGGGTGAGGGGTTACTACATGCCTGTGATCCGAGCCAGTCGGTTGGGGTGGGGATTTCAACAGTTATGCCCGTGATCGGGCTGCAGAAGTGTCGGTCCCCGGCGGCTGCCTGGCAGGCGCCAGCGCCAAGTCAGCGGATCGGTGCTACCCATGCTAATGTCATGCAAATAGGGCCATAAATAGATGCAAATGGCCCCCCCTGCACCTTGCATGAATTATGGCCCCATTTGCATGTCACCTTTTGAATATCAGAAATTTGGCATGGCGCAATGGAATCCTACGCCACCACATCTTGAATGCTCCCTCTGACCACTTGCGATGGCGCAAGTTCCACTGCACCATGCACAGTGGCTGTGGTCGGGGTGATATTCAAAGGTTGCTCAATAAGCGCCAACTCCATTGAATATCCTTCCAGCCACACCCCTGCACAACTATTTTGTGCAGCGCAAGGGCTTACGCCACAGAATGGTGCAGTTTGAATATCCAGCCCTGTGTGTATTGGGATTAAGGACATTTGCACCGATAAAAGCAAACACCTGCCTTGGTGAGTAAAGAAGGTACATATTGTATTTATTTGTTTGACGTGGTGGGTGACACAACTTCAGTTAGTGTGACTAGTAGGTAGAACTGTACATATGTTTGACCACAAGTGAAACTGGAGAATTAACATTTTCATTAGTACAGTTTCTGGTAGACTAAAATAAACTTCCCTTCATGCTTGCCAAAAGAAGTGTTCCAGTTTGACAAATATTCATCAACCCTTCTTGCGAATATTTGCTATTTGTAGTGAATACTCTGTAATTATTTGAAAAATATTAATCGCTATACAAATTCTGTAAAAGATTGTTAAATTAGTGCCATTTTTAAGTTTCCTTGTGGAAACGTGACTGAGTAAACATTTTAAGCTGCACTGTGTTCTACTCATTTGTAACAACACAGTTCCCTGATTTTAAAGAGGACAGGAAATTATTTCTAATTGGTAGCTGTTTATAATGTTCCAGTTTACATAAATGATAGCCATATGCTTACATGATCCATATGTAACTGTACCTGAATAAAAAGTGATGTGAAAAACTGCATTTTGCATAGCTTTGTTTGTTATGAGCAGCATTCTGTTACAGTTCTTTCCATGAAACCAGTGATCTGGGGCCCGATATTTGAAATAGCGCAAAGCAGAGCACAAAACTCCGCGCTGCACCTTGTGATTGCCTGGGAGTCCATGGATTATATATTCAGTTCAATAGCGCACCAAACACTCATCCCCCAGTCTCCTTTCCAGGGTGACGTGCACTGTCCTATAAATAAGGGCATGGTCCCTGCCTGGACATATGGCAGCCAGCCAAGGAGGTGTGAGCAGGGTTGTGTTAGTCACTGTATGCACCCACAGCACCAAGGGCACTGATAAGGTGACTGGGAGGGTGAGTGTTTGGTGCCATAGTAGGGGGGCTGCTAGACACCATGGATTATGGCATTATGAGCAGTGATACCATGAATCAGTGCCCAGGGCGGACCACTGGATGCCAGGGATAATTTCTATTACAGTACAGGCTGTTGATTGGAAGGAGGGGGGACCGGTAGCACCAGCAAAATGGTCTATTACAGTATGGGCTGACAATTGGGGAAGGGAGGACCACTACCACCTTGAATATTTTCTATTACAGTACGGTTCACACAAGTAGACAGGTCTTTTTTTGTCCAAAATCTTGTTCTTTTATTATATTTTCAGGTCCATATCCTCTACGTTTCACCAACAAATATTGGCTTCCTCAAGAGGTGCCTTTACAAAACGTAATAATTAATACTCCAGATAGTTATTTCCTTCATTTGGATTATCTGTTTCCATGATACATCCTGCTCAGTCCTTATTTCCAATGATTATTTGTTTTCATTGCATTTGCAAGCCCCACTTATTGGTTGTTTTCCTTCATTCTTAATAAAAGAACAAGATTTTGGACAAGAAAAGACATGTCTACTTGTGTGAACAGTTTTTGTGCCCCCCCCCCCTTCTTTGGAAAGAAAGAAAGAGTCTGTTTTATTGAACACATCGGGAGAGGCAGCACAATGAAGGACTGAACCTAAAATAACCCATTACCCGTGGATCATCAGGACTAGTCCTAGAACATTTTTGTATTACAGTATGGGCCAGCAATCAGAGCGATGGGGAAGGGGAGACCACTAACATCAGGGATATGTTTTATTATAGTACAAGTTGGTGATCAGAGGGGAGACCACTAGCACCGGGGAGTTTGCTTTGTACAATACAGGCTGGTGATCAGTGAGGGAGGTGGCAGGGACCACAGATAGTGGGTGTGCTCCCCAGCAGCCAACTGGCTAGGTGGCTGCTTTATCTCTGGCAGCCTCTAGGGTTGCCTGGATTAAGTCTGGATTTTGTTCAGCTGTATTTGCACTGTGCAAAAGGACCATGCCAAACCTTTTGGTGCAGTGCAAAGCCACTTAATATGGGGTTGCATGGTTATTCATAGCCACGTCCCTCCCCTCCCCTTGCCCACCTGCATATATTATGTTTTGCAACCGTGCTAACCTTCTTTGCCTGTGCAACAACCCCTTCTGAATATGGGGATCCAGTGCAAATCCCGGTTTGCATGGGCACTGACTCCTTATCACCCATGCAAACATTTGAATATCAGGCCCCTGGAGTTTTAACTACATCACAGTTATTGCACAGAATTCTAAGCATTGTTCTGATAGGTCAACAGCTCATGTGTAGCTTTCTGTACATAAACCATGACATAGTAAAAACACCAAATTACTGGTTCCATGAAGAGAAGAATACAGAATGCTATCTATAACATATAGAATCCCACATGGGTGGGAGTGTATAATGAGATTGAAATGCACACCTGAGGTGTGGGATGCTGCATAAACCCTGAATGCGAAGCCTGAGGGGTTTATCAAAGCATCCCATACTGAGGGTGTGCTTTAAATCTGAGTTGTGCACTGCTCCATGCATTGTTTTATATAATTGCTGGAGGAGCATTTTCTCACCCCATCATTTAAATTAATAAGAAAAAGGAAATGTGTGGCCAGTACATGGTGCTGCTGTTTATAGCAATAAAGTAGCACTGATTTAAAACTGATTTAAAATCCCTGATAGAAGTTTGTGATCACTATCACCTCCCCCCATTCTTTCTCAGTCCCTCACTGTGCTTCTAGCCCGGTGTGTTGTTAGGGGAGCTAATGTGGTAGTGGTAGTTCAGCCGCGGTTGGGCTAAACTGCCATTTTTGGGTTCACATTTTTTTTTGAGCTACAGGCTGTCTGTTTGAAGCAGGAGAACTAGAAAGTCCAGCAAGGAGGAAAACTGAACTGGGGGAGGTACAGTAAATTGAAGGTGTCTTCCAGATGGGTCTCTGTATGGTGGCATAGATGGTGATGAGTGAGTCTGTCCAGTGGGAGTTCATCCATGTGCAGAACAAGGGAAACCCAGAGCATTTTTGTCATTATAACCCACAGGTTATAAAGGCAAATTATAACCATGTCTCCCTATAGGAGAAAATGCTCCCCAGCAAGAAAACAATTGAAAACACAGTTTGTCACATCAGTGTTTATTCAGGTACAGTTAAATATGACTCATTTGAAGGCAAGTCTTTCATTTCTCTTACTTGGAACATTACCAACTGCTGCTAATTAGCACAGATTTCCTGCCCCCTTTAAAAAACTGCCCCTTTTACATATTAATCTGAAACCTTTATTGGCAAGACTTACTGTGCATGCTATGGCTAACCGTTTGACCAATTCTTTTTTATTCCATTTTAGATTGCCCCATATCTCTTGCCATGAATGATATTCTTCTTTCCTCATCTTGAACCTGCTTTAGTCCTTGTTTAACTTTTAAAATAATATAAGTGGGCACTTCTTCTTATCTGGTTCAGTCCAGGTTTTCATCACTATTCTCTGCTGTTTTTGAACGCCAGATTGTTCCATATGGTCAGGGTAAACACTGCCTGTTGAATGCTTATTCAGTTTAGTCATATGAAAAGGTGTATTGCTAGAACAAGATAGGGTTAGGGGGGAAGGAGCAGTGGAAAAGGCAGGAGCAGAGGGAAGTGCACAGGCAACAGTAGTAGAGGAGTTCAGAGACACAGTAATAGGAGAAAATGACCATCAAAGAGGAAACAGTAGGGATGGAAGGTGAAGTGTGCCAGTGCCAGGAGTCTGGAAAACAAGACCTGTGACCTCCATGAAATAATGGCAGAGGCACAACTGGACATGGTGGCAGTAACAAAAACATGGACAATGCAGCACCACAAGTGGGAGTCACAGATACCAGGGTAAAAAAGTTCAACAGGGATAGGGTATAAGAGAGATGGTGTGGGGTGAGACTATATTGTACATTAGAAATGGTATCTATATCTCAGATATGCAGGAAGTAGTGAGGGTACAGAAATGGAGGCAGTATGAGTCCAAGTAATTGTAGTGGGTGGAAGGGTGATCTCAGGGTAAGAATGTCATACAGACTCCTGACACAAAAAGAAGAAAGTGACAGAGAGATCAAGAGTGTAGCTGAACTGGGGGAAGTGCTGATATTGGGGTACTTTAACATGTCAGATGTGGACCAGAATATCCCAGTGAGCACAAGGAATCAGTTCCTGGTGGATGAGATGCAAGAGGCATTTCTAGTCCAGATGGTCATAGAATTCACTAGGGAATGGGTCATGCTGAATCTGGGCCTGACAAACATGGGGGAGGTCAAGGTAGGGGAACTACTGGAATTCAATGGTTACAGGACCATATGGATGAGATCAAGCTACAAGTAGATAGAGTGTAAACCAGGACTAAGGTCATAGACTTCAGGAGACCATATTTCAGAAGAGGGAGGGAATTGCTAGAGGAAACATTGTGGGATATGAAAGCAGCAGCAGGAGTGGTCAGCAACTAAGACTTGATTAAATAGGGGTTACAGGAGGCAAAACATCTCTGTAAAAGATGGTTTGGAAGTGCAAGTGGAGCAGGAAACCACTGTGGTTTACCAAGGGAGTGGCACAGCCTGTGAAGCCAAAAAGAATGGTGTTCATTAGGTACAAAGCAAGTCAGACAAAAATGAACATGGGGAATATCAGGAGAGGTTGCATGTGGCCAATAAAATAGTGAGGCAAGTGAAAGTTGATACACAGTTGATGGCAGTGGAGGAGATTAAAGAAGGTAAAAACCATTCTTGTAAGACATACTATATGAGAACAGCACAAAACCAGGAAAAGGGTGGCCAGGCTCAGGAAAAGAGAGAAGAAGGGAGGGTAGCAAGGGAAAGGGGGAGGGGACCTTACTGAACGAATACCTTTGTTCAGTGTTTTCTTTGTCAAGGAAGGGAAGGGAACCACTGCCTGAATGCAGCATTTAAACCAGTAAGGGGTCATTATAAGGTGTGAATATGGAGTCTGTCTTGGAAGAAAGGGTGTTAAGGATCTGATGCACCTGAGTGTGTTGTGCAAGATAGGGCAGTTCCTGGCAGGACTGCTTGCAGAGCTCAGCTGCTCATTGGAAACTTGGGAAGTGCCATGTGACTGGAGGACAGCAGATGTCATCCCTCTGCACAAAACATGGAGGCAATATAAGGTGGGCAACAACAGACCACTCAGTTTAATATCAATTATGGGGAAATATTGGAATCAATAAAGGAGAGGCTGGTGCAGTTTCTGGAGGAATATGACCTACAGGACACCAAACAGCTTGGGTTTATCAGTGTGAGGTCTTACCAAATGAACCTGATCAAATGATTTAATTAGGTGACAAGGGCTGTGGAAATGGGTGAGGCAGTGGATGCCCTGTATCTGGACCTCAGTAAGGCCTTTGCATCTGTCCCATATTTAGTGTTATTAAAAAAAAACTGCATTTCTTGGTAGAAAACAACAGCACTGGATGGGTGTGAAACTGGATGAGTGGGAGGACCCAAATGGTGGTCCTGAATGGGGAGCATTCAGAGGAGAAAAAGGTGATAAGTGGAGTGTCCCAATGGCTGTTTTTTGGGACCAGTCCTTTTCACATAACTATACATAACATAGTGGAGGATGCCCAGGAAAAGGTATGCCTCTTCACAGATGGTACTGAGATCTGTCTAAGTACAGACTGGTTGTTCACTCTGGATGTACTGTAGCTTTATTTTATAGATGCATATCCAATGACCGGTTTTGAGGACAGTAGGTGTCATGACCCACCAAATATGTTTTGGAATATAATCCATTCATGTTTGGGAATCATTTTTTCTACCAAAATAGGGTACTGTGATGGGGCCACTCTTTCACCCAACTATGACAACTTGAACATGGCTACATGAGAAAAAGAAGTAGTAGCAGATCCAGATAAAACCCCATACTATTCCAACTTGGCCCTTTGGCACCACTTTATAGATGATGTACTCATGGTGTGGTAGAGGAATCTAGAATAGCTTAAAGAATTTACAGAGTACTTGGAGAACAGCAATTTACAATTTTCATTTACAGTAAGAGCTCACAAAACAAAATTCAGTTTTTGGATATTGAAATACATAAAGATGGCATGAGAGTATTATTGCTGCTCTGTGATAGAGAGACACTGATGATAATACAATTTTACACTCTGATAGCTGTCACCCCTGCCACACCGTGAAGAACCTGCTGAATGGTCTATTGATACAGACATGCAGAATCTGTAGCTCATCTCAGATTATACAGTCAGGGCAACTGGACTGCAAGAAAGGTTTCTACAAAGTGGCTACAGTAAACATCTGCAATGAGATCTAGGACATATGTGGATAATGTGAGTTACCAAGAATTGTTATTACCCAAGGTTAAGGGACATAAAAGCAGGTATATAATTGTGTTGCTACATATAGTCCCAAGGCAAGGAATATGAAAACATAAACACTGTTGGGATATTTTGAAAACTGATTATAATCTGGTGCCCCTGACTACCAAGCTACCAAGAATAACCTTGAAACAACCTATAAAGGGATAACGTTGTTCAGAGTATGTTTGTAGGGGTAACACAGAGACCAAAGCAGAAATTAACTACCATCATTGCCTCATAGCTACAGAAACTGTGGTCTTTGCAAATATTGTAATTATGTCCAAAACACAGAATGGTTTCTGAAGCCCTGAACATGAAAGCACTGTGGTTCATTAAAGGGACACTGTCAATCCCCTTAGGCCTCAACATATCTCTAGTTAAAAAATGCATTTTATGATTGCACACATTCTGTAGGATTTGTTGATATTGCTGGAAGTTTTTTTTCCTTCTATAAGTGAAAACACGGTTGCCCACCATACTGGTGTTATCACACAAAGTCATGTTTGTTTACAGTCCTTCAGCAACTCCGACCACATTTTTTATGCACTTGTAAACTTCCAAAACACAGTCTGGACATTAAAGAGACAGTGGGATGAATGGAGACTATTGCATCTTGAGCTGCTGCCCTGTTTGAGTGTTCCTAATGCTCAGGAAGTATGCAATATGAATAGATCAAGGATTTTAAACTGGCAGGGCTGGGTATAATGACACCATTAGCAAGCATTTCAGTTTTGCAAAGAAAGGAAGCAGATAAAAAACACAGCCACATCAATGAATTTTAGAGCAGATAAGCAATTATAAAATATGGGTTTTAAACTAGAAAAAATATGATGCAAAAATGGGTGACAGTGTTTCTTTAACTTCACAACCTCAGGGATTGTGAGTATATTAGCACTTGCTTATGCAGAGCAGTTTATGTTGGCAAGACCTCATACAATTCATGATTAGGATCGGGCAGTCTCTTAGGAGAATTTGAGGAGATAAAAGATGACTTAATAAGGGCTAGCAGTGTGCACCAATTTGGGATTTTCCAAAAAGATTATGCAGTGCATTAGCAAACTGTAGACTTTAATTCTACAGGTAATTTGATGAGGACTGGAAGTGTAATTACCAATTTACAGGTGGTGGAACTTAATCCTGTGACCCAGCCTTTTTTCTTTCTTTTTACATTCCTAAATATTTGGATAACATTATAATATAGACACTGTTTTTTTATGATTCTGTTTTTATTGTTTCTTTCTTTGGAATCCTGTTAACAATATTTTATGTTTCTCTTTTGTATGTTTTGGTTCTGTACTAGTGGGCTGCTGGATGCCTAGGAGTGTACACTTAGGAGGGTTGACCCACCTTAGTTGTTGGAATAATTGGTGTTGCTGTTGTGGTATGATCATTTTGACTTTTCTGTTATATGGATCTCAAAAACATTTTGTGATTTTATGTTCAACATGAAGGTATCAATAATTACTGTCTGGCCAATATGTTTGCATTTAACCATGAATTAAGTTAACAGGTGACAATTTATAAATAATCAGCTAAACATGTGTGATGGTTGCTGAATTGATCTCGTCTATTAGACTAGTGTTTTTTGACAATTTGTAACCCTTTCCATGTATATTGTTTCACTCACTTGCACTGTTATATATTTTTGGTGTGTGTACATACACCTTTAAAAGAGGAACAGGGAATATATGCTTTTTGTCAGCAGCTTGCAATGTTCTTGTTTACAGATACAATATTCCTACCACCAAATGATCCATATTAAAGCAGCAGTGCAACAAAAATGGGTCAAAATTTGACCCCACCTTGTTTTCTTCTTAATCGATACCAGGTGTCTTCCAGTTTATTTTGGTGGTAACATTTTCAGTTTTCATCATCATTTAAGAATTGTATGAAAGTTCTAAAATAATTATTTATCAAGAAAAAAAGATGTCCACCTCATTTTTGTGTAGAATAATATATAATAATAATAATATTGAGGACCCGAGGAGGGTAAGAGTCCAGATAAAAATTCAGATGTACAGTACACAGCACAGGAAGCATCCAGAAAACCCAAATCAACAGTTCTGCTAATATTTTTCATAACCATAGCAGAAAATTAGCTTTTTGGAATAACTTTTTTTGTTGCACTGCTGCTTTAAACACTACCTGAATAACAGCTGTGTGAAAAGCTTTACAGGCTATTTATTTTCATGATCAAAACATTCTATAGAGTTTCCTCATGAACTAGTAATTTGGAGTGCTAACTACTGTATGTCACAATTTCTTTAAAGAATGTGAAACATGAGCTGTTGACCTATCAGAACAGTGCTCAGTGATCTGTATACAAATCACAACATAGTCAAAGCTCCAAATCACTGGTTCCAGAAACAAAATTGTAACTAATGCTGCCTATATAAAGTAAATACTGGAGGATACTGTTTTCAAATTAATTTATATTTATATATAGCAACATATAGATCATTTGGTGATATATGGATATATTTACTAAAATAAAACATTTCGTACAGCTGCAAATTAGAAATAATTTCCACTCTTTTTAAGGCAGGCTGGTGAATGTCTCAGCAACCCTTGACAAAGCACATACATGTTAAAAACACATGGAGGGGAGCCTGTCCTTCTATCTGGTTTGCATCTGCTTTGTAAGGCTGTACATTCTGTGCACAATATAAAGGAAGTCTGTTTCATACTTTCAGTGACTGAGACTCTGGGCTTAGTTTTCAAAGTGGGCTTAGGGCAATGCAAGGTGTGTCAAACAGGCATGTTGCATCAAATCCAGTTGTGGCAAACAGCATGTGTCTGATACAGGAAGATTTGTGAGTTGTATCGATCTTTCCAGCAATGACACAAGTCACATGGTACACCATACAAAGTGGCACACTTGGCGGGAATGAGGCAAGTTACGTCAGAAAAAATTTGGCGCAAGTGATGGTGGAGCAGAATGGGGAAAACATGCCGCAAGATAAGATTGGAAGACAGCAGAAGAAAAACTTTATAGTGGAGGAGACAGACATCATTATTGAAGAGGTGGACACCCAAGTGGACCTCTGGTGGGGATAAGAAGCTCAAGGACTGAAGAAAACAAACCTGGAATGAGGTAGCCACCAGGGTCAGTACAGTTGTCCCAGTGAAGTGCTCCATCAGAAAACTGCAGAAATGTTATCATGATATGAGGCAGAGGTCAAAACAAATGTTGGCAGATAACATGCAGTGTGCGATAGCAACTGGTGGTGGTCCAAGCCAGGAGAGTCCCCTGAGAAGCCAGGAAGAGTGTGTAGTGGCACACCTTAGTAGCCACATGATTGATGGTGACAGCAACCTTCATGTCTTCTGGCTACAGAAATCAACAGGTATATAAAAGGGCACAGCAGCTACAATTGGGGGGGGGGTTGCATTGCAAGCACAGAACACAGGCACATGCATATGTACAGTGGTGTAATTTATGTGTGTACAACACAGAATGACCAGGGAGGACTATTGTGTCTCCAGTGATGCGCACACCTTGTGGTAGCACCAATTGTGGCACATGTGGCAAGCACCATACACATGGGCCACAAATGTGCATGTGGAATAGGCATGAGCTTGTGTACCTGCAGCACACATGCAGACCTGAGCATATGCAGAAGGGGTAAATGTCTGACTCACACTTCCTGACAGTTGATATTGCACATGGCAAGGCTACCAGAGTGACGTGTGCTCTGTGGCTATGTGCTGTGGGGAAATGAGACAGGCCAAGACTGTATGCAAATGTGTATGCTGTTGTGGTGACAGTGGCCCATGGTTGTGCAGCATGATGTAGAGCACAGGCTGTCAGTGTGGACATGCCTGACAGGTGGAAGTGATGTCTAGGCATACATAGAAACATAGAAACTGACAGCAGATAAGGACCGCTAAGCCCATCCAGTCTGCCCATTTTTCCTGCCTACTGTAAAAGCCGCAGACCCTACTTGATCTCCAGCTTTACCTCCTTGTTCCTATTGCTAGGGTTCCCCTACGCCTGTCCCATGCATGTTTGAATTCTCCCACTGTGTTTGCCCCACCACCTCCGCTGGAAGTAAATTCCATGCATCTACCACCCTTTCTATGATGAAATATTTCCTCATGCTACCCCTTAGTCTACCCCTTCCAGCCTCATGTTATGCCCCCTCATTCTTGAACATCTCCTTTTCTGAAAGATGCTACCCTCTGGTAATCTATTTATGCCTTTTAGATATTTGTAGGTTTCTATCATATCTCCCTGTCTTTCCTCTTCTCTCCTCTCCTCTCCTCTCCTCTCCTCTCCTCTCCTCTCCTCTCATCGCCTCTCTTCTTCTCCTCTCCTCTCTCTCTCTCCTCTAGGGTATACATATATTGAGGTCTCCCAGTCTCTCTGCATATGACTTTTGGTGCAGGCCCTGCACCATCTGTGTTGCCCTTCTTTGAACTGTCATGCACGACAGGTGGAACAGGACACTTGCAAAGCTGGGAACAGTGGTGGCATGACCCCAGAGGTCACATTGTGCAGCAGCTATGAACAAGAGGATACAGGGGAGGCACCATTGATGTGTAATGCAGGCTGACAACAAAGGCCTGCAAGGGATGGTATGGTATAGTGGACGGTGTGTGTGTGAGATATGGACAACTGCCACAAGTAGGGCTGAACAAGGTAGGAGTAGAGGTGCAGTTGCAGGGTTACCATGTATGACAGAGGAAATGGTTTCAGGGGGTTGGGGTGCAGCACAGAGTACAGAAGGTGTGCTGAGCAGATTGGACGCTATGTGTGCCTTATGGATGTGGGTGTGGCACAGAGGCAGGGGCAGAACTGTGGTGGCACAGCAGCTGGCTTGCAAAGAGGACCATTGATTGTAGTGTGGACATGCACCACTGCAGTCATGTAACACAGTACAGCGGCAAGCCCAGAAGTCTGGCCAACATACATATGTAGCTGACAGGGCAGGTGCAGTGTGCTGGACATGCCCTGATGTGTGTGGCCATGTACTGTGTGGAATTCACTTGGTGGTGACAGCCAACCTGGGCCACTGTTTGGCAACATGTCCCCCAGTGGCAATGTACCGCCATGCTACAAGGTGCACACCATTCCACACTGTATGATAGTGATGCACCAGGAGTGCCAAGAAAGTATATGCAACATGTGTGGACAGGATGGCAGACCACATGCACCCAAAGAACAAAGCATCTGTAGACCATTGCTGCAGCAGCCTGCCTGTTGGTGCAGCATGCACAGGAGAATGGGGCATCCATAACACACTGAACAGGATACATATTGTGCCAGGAGACAGCTCGCACCTTGTACTCTGAGGCTAGGAGCCCAAAGTGTGGCATACGACCCATTGCACACACAAACAGTGCACACAATACAAAGGAATACAGTGACATGGATACATGACATGGCAAATTACAGAGGCTATGTTCTGTTCCCACAGAAACCACCAAGGAGCAGGCAGAAACACCTACGGCAGTCACAAGTGGCACCAGTGCACCACCAAAATGTTAAGATGAGGAGCGACCTAACACAGACTCACGGAGCACAGACAGCATAGGGTGCCTGCAGTTGGAGAATGTGCTCGGGTAGGACAGCAGTGGACACAGGGAAATGCAGGATGTGACACAGGCACACAGCCACGAGGAAATTGCCACATATGCTGATGGGGCTGACATTGAGGGTTCAGAGATGGTTCAGAGACAAACTTGGCAGAGAGCATCCTAGACAACATCAACCAGGAACTGAGCCCAATAACTGCAGAGAACTTGGAGGCCAAAACAGCAGGCTGCATAGGACCTCCCCCAGCAGACCATGCCAGGTGTGGAGCCGCACAGATACAGCCAGACCATGATGGACACAAATGCAGTATAGACACTTGAACTGACAGCACTATGGGTTGCCATGGATGCTCACCACAGCGACATGGTGGAGGTACTGGATGCCACACAGACTGTCCTAAGGCAGAATTCAGACTGGCATGTGGACATAGTGGGAGTACTGCATGGCCTCCAGCTGTGTACACAATACCACATGGATGCAGCAGAGCACCTCACAAGTGTGATGGAGAGGATAATTGCTATACAGCAGGAGCAAACAACTGCCATCACAGCTGTGATGCAAAAACATAGCAGTGGCATTATGGGACCGAGAACACAGCAACACTGTCTGGCCACACCACCATGGACACAATGCCCAGTAACTCCTGTTGTCCACAACACCAGCCAGCTGGTACCAAGCACACCACACCACCCAGCCAGAGTGTGGGAACATATGCCAGGCATCCAGTGACCCAGAGGACAATGCAGGCCACAGGACTATGTTCTGCATCCCCCATGTCATCTATCGAAACCGGCCCCAGTGGAGCACACAAGACCTTCCACAGCATGGCCACAGTCACTGTGACTAGTGGCCCCTGTTGCACATACACAGGGTGTTCCCAAGCACCATGGACAATGCAGCAGAGCACCATGTAACAGGAGGCATACAACAGCCAGGTACAGTGCAGCCAGGTTTGCAATGGAGCTGACCCCACAATCACCCAACATGTAGACCAGCAGTGTACGCCCAAAACCACTACCAGTAGGAAGACAGAGCACATTATTGGCCTCAGGAACCCAGTCCCCAAGATATCACAGGAATGATGACAAGGAAACAATAACAGGTGGTGGTACATGGGTCACCTGGCATGCAGACACTGCTACAATGCCTGCAGTAGATGCCACACACAGAATAAGTCATGCCTCCACCACAGAGCACACAACAGTGGCTGGACCAGCAACAACAGAGGCCAGCAGCAGTGCACTACAGCCAGACAATGACAGCTGGGGGAACCTGCAGCCTGCAAGGCACCTGCCGCAGAGGCCACCCCAGCCACACATGGTGACATATGGGCACAAGTGCCCCCCCCCACAGACGTGGTAGGAAAAGTAAACACTGTGCTTTGCTGGTGACAGTAGGTGATGCACCAACCACCGTCACATGGACTGCAACCAGTCAGTCACAGTATTACACAGGCCAACAGACACTGGATGCACTGGCGGGGCCAGCTCTGTAGAAGTCATCAGAGCAAAGCCACCACCAACAGACACAACACAGAAGGGCTCTAACAAAGATGGCACCATGAAGGTCATGCCTGGGGAGTAGTGGACCACATCTGGCATCACAGACAGGGCACCATGGCACTAATCCCATGGTGGTACAAGGGGACAGAAACAGTTGATATGCAGACCTTGTGAGGGTGGGACAGTAGGTGCAGATGCCACTGGAATGGCCACAGTGCATTGCATGTGTAGGGGTGGAAATACAGGGGAATGGGAGGGGTAAGGGGGGGAAGAGTGCATGCAGACATGTGTGTGCCAACTATAGGCTGTTCCTATCCACAGAGCACTTTAATAGTGATGAGTCCAATTGCACAATGAAAGTAGCATTCTGTGTACCAACAATGGCAGTGGAGTGTAAACATGTGTGTCAGTGCTACTCTGTCACACATGCCCATGGCCCACACACTCTCAGGCAGTGTGTGCTGTACACAGGGGACATCTTGCAAACATGTGTTTTTGTTTGGGGCCATGTAGCATGACCAGTATTGTGGGGTTCTCCCACCTGGTATCCAGCACCCAGGAAGAGTGCATAGCATGCTGACATCCCGAATCCCTGTACAGACAATACACACCTTGGCCCAGTCTGCCTAGGCCCATGGACACTGAAGACCATGTACATGTACATGACATGGCCCTGTAGAAAACCATGACATGCTATCATGGCTGACATAATGGCTTGATACAGCATACTGTGGCCCTTAAAGGACCATGCTGTTAATGGCATGGCATGGTGTGCTGGCACACAGTGATGACCACAGATAGTCAGAATCCCATTGGGGATGCATACTGCATGTGTGTGTGTGTGTGTGTGTGTCTCTCACAGCCACAGTGGCTCACTGCCAGGCACTACTCTGGTATGGGGCCATGGTGGGACACACAGCAATTATGGTGTCTGTGGCATGCAATGCTGGGTGTTCCCAAGCAGGGCTAACAGTATCTGCAGCAGCAAATGCCATGTGGTATGTGCATGCCCCAGCAAGCCTGGGTAGCATGTGGACACCCAGAGGCCACACAACAGTGTGACAGTAGACCACATGGTAGTCCCCACAAAGGCACCAGGGTGAAGCACCACTGGTATATGGCCAATGTGTGTCATTGTGCCAGAATGAGGCTGAGGGCAGTGCAGGTGGGCACACAGCACAGTAACCTCTATTATGAGAAGTAACACAGACAGTGGGGATGTTCTGAAAACTGCAAATACAGTATATTAATATTAACAGGAAACAATAACAGGGTCACATGCAACAAAGGAATAAGGAACACTACATATGGGCATAACAAGAAGCAATCAGAGGTTAGAATGGTGATAATGCAATATCCAGGCCAGTAGTCACCCATGCATTTCAAGCTATTGCCTGCAGCACCACCACCACACTGTGTTCAATAGGGCCTGTGAGGAGTTCTGCAGCCGGGCAAGGTATGTAATAGCCACAACCAGCTGCTTCTCCAGGGTGTCCAGGATTGGGTCAGAGGGTGCACCCCTTGGAGCTGCTTCAACCTCACCAGGTCCTTCCAGTGGTGTGTCCTCCTCCATAAGGTCAGCAGCATGTTCTAGAACATCATCCTCCCATGGCTGTGCCTTCTCATGTCCGTGCGTGGTGGCTAACGGGGTTGTAGCACCTGATGCCCTGGTGAATGTTGGTGGTCCTGGTGGTCAGCTTCCTCCACAACAATAGTGAGCACATCCTCAGGTGTCTCCTCCTGGTCAACAGCAATGAAATCAGACTCTTCTGAATGGGTGGTGGCTGCTGTTGGGGCTTCATTTGGCTCCCACTCCTCCTCCTCCTCCTCTGAGTCACTGTTGGTAATGTGCTGGGCTTCCTTCTGCTGCTGCCTTGTGCATTCCATGTAGGCCCACACATCAAGGCATGTCTTCCAATGCATTGCTTCTCCAGCACCATGAGCCATGTGTTCTGACTCCCACGGGTCCATGTGGCACACTGATGGACACCTGTAACAAGAAAGTGTGACAGGGACTACTGTGCTGTAGTGGAAACCCCCTTGGGAGGCTGCGTTATGTGACAAGTGACGGGGTGGTACCCCAGGTTGTGGTATTGCATGCAACCCATAATACATGACCAGTGGTCAATAGTGTAGCCACTCCGTGTGTAGAACAGCAAGCCATAAATCTCCAGGTGTTTCACAAGCTGATGACACATGAAGAAGATGATACATGACCGAGGACCTGGAGGACCATAGTGAGGGGGACAGGGTCCTCTGGGTACAGGGGTGATGGGCAGGCCCATGACACAGGATACATGCATGACCATATAGCCCCCACTGCATTTTTGGGATGTGGAAAGACATCATGAGGGGCCCCGTAATGGACCATTGAAGGGTGACAGTGTGTTATGTGGGGGTCCAATACAGAATCTCTATGTGTGGGATGGGCAGGTGGATGAACTGGGGGTCTACCACCACCAATCCACCAGCAGTCCAATGTTACCATCACAGAGGCCAATACCTGCACACGTGCATTGTGTATGGTAGCATATACCAACGCTGCCTTGAAACCCCAATGGTGAAGACCACCATAGTGACAGGATTCAGCCAAAATCTGCCTGTCACTGTGATGGTCTCCGCACAGCCAGGGGATTGCCTCGTATGGTGCTTCACCCCCCCACCCAGTTCAACTCCTACTCGGAAACAGGAGGCATGCCTGACACTGCATTGCTGACACCCGGCAATGCGGCTGTCGCTGTCTGGGATGTCTTCATAGCCACTGTCACTGTGGCATGGTAAAGCTATACAGTAGAGTTGGCAGGGGTCATGGGTTGAGAAAGTCTGCGTATGGCATGTAGTCAAGGGATTTTGGCAGCCTTGCCACGATGTTCATCATGTGGATGCACCCTGTGTGCTACCCATGACATGCAGAGAGTGTTACATGGTGGTCACTGTGTATGCCTGAATCAGTACCATGTACCCTAGGGACAGCCCACACATGCATTAGTGTCTGGGGACAATGGCATACACAGCTATAGAACCAAACAGAGTTTCGAGTACACACCAACCTCATAAAAGGGATGCCAACGACAATTACTGTTATCACATATTTTAATCACTGACAGAGCAGCCCGCCTCCCGTGTTTCAGACAAAGTGTCCTTTATCAAAGGCTAGGGACAGACAAACATCAGCATCCTTAAATATTTAAAAAACACCATGTGATGTGAGTGATGTTATTATAATACTAAAACCTTATTGGGTCCATATGATTTAAATACATTCATTGTAAATACATATTCTACTACAAAAGAATGTATATATAAAATACACCACCCTTCTATTAATAAAACCAACCTAAAGCTACAAAAAGCACCCTAAAAATCTGTGATGTGTCTGGTAAAATCCAGCATAACTGACATTTACAAATATATACACCAAAATGGCTCAAAATATGCAAGACAAACAAAGAGATGTGAGGGATGAGAAATAAAAATGAAAAAAAAACAAGAATAGGAGGGGAAAACTTTCTTGAAAATTTCACTATTGACCCCATCTTCCTGATTCCTCACAATGTTCAGATCCAAATAGTTAACTTTGTCATGACTGGCATGATATGTGAATTTTAAACTGGAGTTCAAAGTATGCTGATATGTCAGAAGCATCTCAAATCTTTCCATGCTGCCCTCCCAAATGATTAAAATGTCATTGATATATCACTTCCACATTTTCAAATTCATATAATACTCATTTGCACTGATGTCTCAAATAGTAGTCTCCTCCCACTTTCCCTTTTATGAGGTTGGTGTGTGCTCAAAACTCTGTTTTGTTCTACTCTTTGTTGTTTCATGAAGCACCACTCTTTCCCTGTGAGCACTCTTTTTGTGTGACTGTCTGCTGTTGAGTGTTACGCTCAGCTGTGAGAAGTCAGCAATTCTAAAAAATGCTATGTAAATGCAGTGCACAGGATAACATTAATAGTCATATTTAGAATTGAATGTCATTCTGCCAACCCATGTAAAACCTCAAGGGTATACTCCTATTTCTTTTTCACACGACAGAATTTGAAACAAGAACATTAAGGCTGTCACTAAAGAATACACATAATCTGTTTTTCTCTGAAAATACAAACCACCAGGTAAAGAATCCTTTGGATTATGTGGAACAATTATTGGTGCCAGATACTATAGTGAACCCGTTTCTTGCTGAAGATGGGACTACAGACATGAATTTACCAGAAGCCCAGTCTTCATTAGCAGCATTTTGGGGATTAGAGAAAATGACACACCAATTATGGCCTTATTTGTTGGAACTACATGAATCCTGATGCCTACATTCAAGTTAAATGGGTCCCAAGGGTCCCGAGACTCATTAAATGTCCAGCATGTGAGGTCATAAAATGAAGAGTTGATGCAAGAATGGGAGAAGATTCTACTAGAGGCAAGTACCAGATTACTACACCTCATTATTAAATTTAGCAAAGAAAAGAAGCCTAAATTAAGAGAGGATTTGAAAAAGCAAGAACAGGAGGTACTCAAATTCAAGGAACACTCTGACTTTGATAGACTTAACCAGAAATTGAAAAAATATATTATGAAACTTGGTAAAGAATTACAACAAGCAAAGCATACCAAATTTTACACGGGACTAAGGAAGTGCTGAATTTATTGCCTAACATTAATCTAGGATCTGAAACTTATCTGATCACATTGGCTATAGAAGCACTGTATACCAGCATCCCCCATGAGGAGGCATTGGATGCAGGGGCATATTATTTGAATAAGATAGAGAAACGAAATGGTCCGCCCACTGCAGTTATTTTGTAACTATTGAAATGTGAACTAAAAAATAATGTTTTTGTTTTTAATGGAGAAACATATTTACAGGTAAAGAGGACAGCGATGGGGGCAATGTGTGCCCCCTCCATCATGAAACTCTATGTGGGAAAGTGGGAGGAGACCATTATTTGGGACATCAGTGCAAATGAGTATTATATGAATTTGAAAATGTGAACGCGATATACCAGTGACATTTTAGTCATTTGGGAGGGCAGCATGGAAAGATTTGAGATGTTTGTGACATATCTGCATACTTTGAACCCCAATTTAAAATTCACAAATCATGCCAGTCATGACAAAGTTAACTATTTGGATCTGAGCATTGTGAGATAGTGGTGATTTTGAAAGGGGGTACAGTGTTTGACTGGAAAAGAACCATGCCAAGAGGCATTTCAAAAAGAAACCATAATGTGTCATTTGAATCTAGCAGGGACCAAAGTGGTTCAGAAACAGAAGATACCATGACCTTCTGGAGGAGGTTGTGGAGTCAAAAACAGTGGTTGAATTCAAGCATGCATGGGACAGTCATAAGGCAATTCCAGAGGGTGGGGATAGAAAGAAGTAGGCTGCTGGTTAACTAGGATCTGCAGCTTGTCCATTAAGTAGGGAAATGGGCAGACTGGGTGGGCCAAGCGGTCCTTATCTGCCATCAAATTCTATGTTTCTGTACCACAAATGGCCTTTTTTTCAGAGTGTACACATCTCCAACCCCCCTCCATTTGGATTGGTCAGAACAGCAAATGGGACATCACTCTATATAGCAACAACCCCCCCCCCCCGCTGATGTTGCCATGGAGAAGCCCAAGACTACAGGAATTTACATGGGATTATGAAAGAGAAGCAGGAAGAGGATGAGAAGAAACATATGGCAACGGAGAACAGTGTCCCTTCTATAACAATTGAGGGAGATTCCAGCAATGGAAGCTATACAGGGGGTGAGGACAGAGGAGGTAAATATTGCTGTACTTAAGATTATTAATTTATCTACACATGTGCTTAGTAAAGAGGAGAAGGACTTGTTAAATAAAGGACTGAGTTCTGCACCCACATGGAGCATTGATCTGGTGCAGATTGCAACAGACTTGAACCTAACTTGTAGAAAGTTAAATTTAAAGACATTTTTAATAAAAAAAAAACCTCTGAAAATCAAGATGCCTATACTCCGAGACAGTCGGAATTCAAGAACCCCTCCACTTTTTGTCAGCCATCCTGCACAGCAGTTACAGTATTTAAAGAACTGGTTGAGAGTTACCTAGAATTTTTACTTCATAATCCATTGAATAAGCACTTTAGCAACATAAGTAGGAAAGAGAGAGATGCTTTGAAAAGATTACAAGAAGATACTGACCTTGTTATAAAACAAGCAGATGGTGGGGGGGGGGGGTAGTTTTAAACAAGACACAGTATATTCAAAAATTTATGGGATAGTTGGAAAATTGAGATTTTTATGACAAATTGTCACAGAACTGACATGGTATTTTAAATATGGGATTGACTAATTGGTGGAAGAGGCCTTTAATAAAAACGAGATAGACAAGGACATAAGAGACTTTTTGATTATCAAAGAACTCATTAGAGCTATGTTCTATATCCTTCCTAAGGTTAATAAAACTCTCAATAATCTGCCAGGGAGGCTGACTGTGAGTGGCATAGGCTCATTGACTGAACATCTCTCACAATATTGTGACTCATTTCTGAAACCTGCGGTGATTATCCTTCCTTCTTTTTTACAGGGGACTAAGGAAGTGCTGAATTAATTGCCTAACACTAATCTAGGATCTGAAACTTATCTGATCACATTGGCTATAGAAACACTGTATACCAGCATCCCCCATGAGGGGGCATTGGATGCAGTGGCATATTATTTGAATAAGATAGAGAAACGAGATGGTCCATCCACTGCATTTATTTTGTAACTATTGAAATGTGAACTAAAAAATAATGTTTTTACTTTTAAAGGAGAAACATATTTACAGGTAAAGGGGATAGCGATGGGGGTGACATGCGCCCCCTCCATCACTAATCTCTATGTGGGAAAGTGGGAGGAGACTACTATTTGAGACATCAGTGCAAATGAGTATTACATGAATTTGAAAATGTGGAAGTGATATATTAATGACATTTTAGTCATTTGGGAGGGCAGCATGGAAAGAGTCGAGATGTTTGTGACATATCAGCATACTTCAAACTCCAGTTTAAAATTCACATATCATGCCAGTCATGACAAAGGTAACTATTTGGATCTGAGCATCATGAGGAATCAGAAAGATGGGGTCGATAGTGAAATTTTCAGGAAAGAAATAGATGGCAATACAATTTCTGAGATACCGTAAAACTGCTCAACAGAAGGGTATTTGACAAAGGGGTGAAGCATTTGGCAGATAGACTATTGGAGAAAGGCTATAATAGTACTCGAGTGGTTACAGCATGGGAAAAAGCTAAATATTCAGATAGAGACAGCCTCCTAAAGGAAAGAGAGGGAGTTACAGAACAAATCGAGAGGTTCAGTTTTGTCACTAACTTCTCAACACAGGCAGACCAGGTTGAAAAGATTATAGCTAAACATTGGCAGGTTTTGGCAGCTGATCTGGGTCTTAGAACTATTAGTCAGACCCCAACCAGGATGTGCTATAAGAGAGCCCCTGTTTTAAGAGAGATGCTTGTTCATAGTCACTATCTGGAAAAGAAACAAAATACTTGGTTACAGCAACCAAAAGGCTGCTTTAAATGCAAGAACTGCATATATTGTGAGAAGGTAATGCAAACAAAAGCATTCTCTAGTTGTAATGTACAGAAGCTTTTTCAAATAAGACAGTTCACCTGCCACACCACTGGAATAATATATCTAGCAACATGTAAATGTGAGGCTTTCTATTCTGGGAAAATTACAAGGACCTTCAAAGTGAGGGTAGGGGAATATGTCCAAGCCATGACAAGTAACGATCCCTTGTATGGCACAGCTGCTCACTTGATGCAGGCTACAGACTGAGAGGCATATGAATTTACTTTTATTGCTATAGACAAAGTGAGTAGAAACCTGCGAGGGGGGGATTTTGACCATTTAGTTCTATTAACAGAGAACTATTCAATCCTAACTCTGAAAGCTAATAAAAAACCTGTCCTGAACCTGCAATTTGATGTTCATCCCTAGCTGAAAAAGGAAAGATGAAGCTCTAGTCCCCTGATTGTTTTAAAATCTTGGGTATGCTTTGTTGTTGTGCTTTTAGTGAGAACTAAAAGAAATACAAGACTTCTTAATATTAACATAGTGCATTAAAGTTTTGTAAAGGTATAAACACATAGGAAATTACCCTTTGAAGAATGCAAGATTAGAAATCGTATAAATCTGTTAATGTACTATTTTTAAGATCTCAAAATAGTTGTTTTTGATATTTAAGTTTGGTATTGTCTTTTTTGTTTCTTTTTCCTTCCTCCCCTCCAAGTTTTAAGCTCCCCCTCCTATTCCTGTCTTTTTCATTTTTATTTCTTCCCCATCCCTTTGTTTGTCTTGCATATTTTGAGCCATTTTGGTGTATATATTTGTAAATTTAGATTATGCTGGATTTTACCAGACACTCCACAGATCTTTAGGGTGCCTTTTGTAGCATTAGGCTGGTTTTATTAATAGAAGGGTGGTGTATTTTGCATATACATTCTTTTGTAGTAGAACATGTATTTACAACGAATGTATTTAAAGGGTAAGGACCCAATAAGATTTTAGTATTATAATGGCATCACCCACATCACGTGGTGTTTTTTAAGTATTTAAGGATGCTGCCGTTTGTCTGTCCCTAGCCTTTGATAAAGGACACTTTGTCTGAAGCGTGTCTGGGGGACTGCTCTGTCAGTGATTAAAATATGTGATAACAGTAATTGTGGTTGCCGTCCATTTTATGAGGTTGGTATGTACTCAAAACTCTGTTTTGTTCTGCTCTTTGTTGTTTCTTGAAGCACCACTCTTTCCCTGTGAGCACTTTTTTTGCGAGACCATACACTGCTATGTAGCAGCTGTGTGGATATGGCCATGTGACCCACACCACTGGGGAGTGTCACATCTGCACAGCATTAGGAGGATTATTGGTACCCTGGGGCCTGGAGGCTAGGCAAGGGTGACTGTCCCCCTGGGTGACAGTGCCCCATGGATGTCCCAGGCCTGGGTCCACATATCCTGGCAGATGGCCCTGGCCCATGTTGGGTGAGGGGCTCCTGAGGTGACAGTGGTGGATGTGTCCTGTGGGGGCCATGCCCTGGTGAGATGCTGTACTGTAATGTGGTCCAGTCCATGTGGCATCTTGGTATATGTGTGGGGCACAGGGCATGCCTTTTCTGTCCTTGGGGGGGTGTTACACATGGCCAGCAAGGGTCTGCCACCCATGTGTGAGTGTTCACAGGTGGCTATGCCCATGTATAGCTGTCCACATCTAGCAGATGGTGTCACCTAAATGTGTGTCTCAGAGGTGACAGGCTCCCCCAAGGGGTGCAGCTATTGCAAGTGTGTGCCATGTGTCTGCACATTGGTATGATCCATGGTCATGGTCATGGGACCATGGCACAAAGACCAGTTGTGGTGGCACCTGGTCCCAGACTACATCAGGGTGATGCCTGGGGCCTCCCCATAGGGGGTCCATTGACTAACCAGACACAGCCAATGGGGCAGATGGTCCTCATGGGTATGGCCCTATCAATGCCTGCCGAGGGCCCCAGGTGTTAACAGTGCTAGGCTCCCTGACACACACTCAGTGGTACCTGTACATGGGGGTGCCATGGTTCCCAGTGTTTCACAGGAGGTTTCAACACGTCACCATACTGTGGGGTGCTTCTGGTGTTTGTGTGCCACAGGGTTGGTTGGGGGTCTGGTCCATGCAGTGAGGAACACCACCATGTTACCCCCCATGTGCTGTGAAGTGTGTCCCACCCTATGCCACACGCTGTATGTCACCACCAGGGTCCTAGATGGCACTAACATGGAATGGATGGCCATATCTACCCCACCATTTACAGTATATGTACCAGTGTCATGTAGCGCTTGGGTCACTGTGGCTCCCCACTGTGTGGCATAGGAGTGACTTTGAAACTCCCCTGGCACATAGTCTTCAGAATACCCTGGCAGGTAACAGCATTGTACAGAACCAGTAGTTACCCTCCACAGCTCCATCCCCAGACAAAACCCACATCCCATATGTCCAGCAGTGCTGGTACACCCACCACATTGAGGCAGCACAGTGCATGGGACCCTCCCTCCCTTTTGGACTCCCTCAGCCACATCTGCCCTGGGTGCACACTACAGCCTCTGATACTAATGTACAGGGTATTTCTGATTACCTCTTCCTGGGGTACACATAACTGTATTGTATGTCTACTGGGTCACAGCCCAAACCATACTGCCCATCAGTCTTTGTCCACGACAGGCTTATACCCCGCTGTCCTGCCTGCCTGTCTATATTTCACCAGGTGTCAGCATGTCCAGGCTCACACTTACATGTTATCGTGATGCACATAGCATACTGTTGGCCCCTCAAAGGCTGCCACACTGAGGGCCAAATCCCTGGTGCTTCTGTAGTGAATACACCACAATGTGCATCTTGACATGTCATACTCCATGGGTCTGCATCCACAGCTGTGCATACCCCATGCATGTTTTCTGTCCCCACCATGTGACATTATTTGCACCACACAGTGAACCAGACCCAACCAGCAGGTCCCCTGCCTACTGCAGGCAGATTGGCAGCCAATATTCCACACCTGCACATGTCACTGCTGGCAAGGCCAAGCCACTTACCTGTGTGCCACTGCCTATGTCCATGGGTTCCTCAGCCTACTGCAGCACTCTGTGCCTCTTTTGACAACAACCTGGGGGGAGGTGCTGGCCATGGTACTGTGTGCAATGGCTGCTGAGATGTCTTGGCATCCTGTCCCTGTGGACCTGGGCATGGTAATCTGTTAGATACTGTCAGCCTGTCCCCTCACCAGCGACACAGGTCCACACACCAAGAACCATGCACACTGGGGTTTTTGAGGCCCTCCTTCCTGCTCAGCCACCACTCCACTCAGGGTGTGACACCATCCACTGCTTGGTGTGTGCACACCCTCACCTGGCCTGTGCAGTTTGGCACAGGTACATGGCCCCGTGTGCCTTGTCTCTGCGGGCCATGCCTGGTGGTTGTCTCAGGTGTAGTGAGGTAGGGTGGTTGCACACCAGGGTTGGAGTTGTATGCCTTGGTGTGGTGTATGGTATGGCATGACTGTGGCCCACCTCTTCTGTACTCTAGCGGCTGAATCACATTTGGGCCATGGCCCATGCCAATGCCACTGTCTGATACCCAGGCCTGCACTGTACATGGCACTTACCTTCACCACGGGGTCCACTCAACTTATCCTTCTGGGCCCCTGCAGTGCCTACTGTCCCCTCTGTACCATCACCTTCAGTGGTTGCAATGTGCTGCACATCTGTGAAGACACAAATGGTGGGACAAGTGTTACTGTAGACCCCTACACAGCTGTGGCACTGGGTATTGTACTTATCAAGGAATATGTAGCTAGACACTTACCTGGATCAGGACATTGTCCCATCTGCATGGTGATATCCACTGTGCAGGCCATGTCATGCAACCATTGTAGGATGGCCAGGTCTTTTCGGGCCAGGTCCCACCATTGCCATCTATGTTTAAATTATCTAGGTGTGTGACGCAGACCTGACAGTTTGTGTAGGCAGCAACCAATTCTCCTCCACACCCTGTTCCTTTGGGTGGGAATGTGCCCCCTGCAACAGGGAGCAGCAGCCCCCAACATCATTGCTGTACAAGACTGACCAGCAGGGTTGTCTCCTCATGGGAGAAATTGGGGGCCCTTCTTCTGTTTTCTGACATTGTGTGAAATGTACCACAGTAGATGTGCCAGGGACATGTTCTGACAGTCCAGTCTGCCTTGCTGGTGTACTGCTGTCACATGCTGTCAAGCTTTGTGGTCTTCAGTTCAGTCAGAAACTGCTTCCACATTCTTACGCAGCTGATGTGAACTTGGATGTAACTGTGGCATGTTTTTGCAACCCATACATGATGCTGCATTTTTCAGCCTGAAAGTGGCACATTTTGCACTGAAATGGTCCTGTGTGACTTTTTAACTGCACTTGAGGCATTTTCAGCTGTGCAGGTGACATACATCAGAAACACACCTGTGTGTGATCCAGGCTGCTCTGCTGGCACAACAGCCATCCTGCTCCATCCTGCACCTGCTCCTTATGCCCATGTCACATTTGGGGCATGCAACACTGTAGTACTTGCCGCCATGCAGTGGTATATGGACCACCGGTGCGCCATTGCTCATGTCATCCTACCATGTCAGAGGCAACTCCCTTTTTGACTCTATCTCACTGACTCACTGCCACCCCATTTCACTACCTGGCAGTGCCCTGTGGCACTCTCCTACGAGAAGTGCCTGGGGCTGCTGCCCCGATCATCTACTGCAATACAGCCCACCACATGTGACCACCATGCCTATCAGGGCCCATAACAAACATCTGTGTGCATCATAGCACCACACCACCATTCTGCCATTACAATGATGTGCTGCCTACCCAGTCATTGAGGGGGCTGCACAGCCCCATCACACCCATGGTGTTCCCCCTGTACCATGAGCCACCCATCACTGTGACAGACAATGCATCTGGTGTGTGACACAGAAGGGAGTTGCCCTGTACAGGCTGGTTTACAATTGCCTCACTGGGTGGGACAGGCCACATTGCTAGGCTCTCCATATGGCTGGTGAGTGCACTACCTGCCACAGCTGTCTGTGGTGCATCAGCCAAGCTCTGTCGGGTACATGGGCAGACATGCCCCTGAACAGCATGACAGCCATGCCACCAATGCATCATATCCTGTTGTGCTGTGCCCTCTGGTATGCCGCACCCCCTCCCATTTCTTAAGGTCCCCCCAGCCTGCCGCCATGTAGCAGCTAGGGTGTCTACATGACACGTCATGTATACAACCTTGGGGTGTACCATTGTGGCTGTACTGTTCTTGGTCCACAGCCCACCAAATTCCATGCAGGACATGACCCCAGTCACCTCATGCCATCTGTCATACCCCACTGGGTATGGTGCCTGCAATGTTGCATTCCTAGGCCACCTGCTGCCACACACAGACAATGAGCATGACTCATACAATGGTGCCGCCATTGCCTGTGGGCTGCACCAAGCAGCCTGACATCTTCTGTAGCTTCCAAAGACAGCTGCACTCACAAGAAAAAATTATTCATCACAAAATGGGCTTAAAAAATTGTTTAATGCCTCTTAACACACACATGCCCATACAAAAGCCCATGATTGCGATAATACACCACCATGGAGGACACTACTCCAGCACTTCACTGGTATTTCTTGACATCCTTCATTGCATGACAAGTGGCCACCAAGTCACATCATCCTCCAGGGTCCAGTGTGTGCGTTGTGGCAGGAATGTCCTCCAGGACTATTGGTGCCACCCTTGTGATGTTTTTATTTATGACTTTGATAACCGGGTGAGTGCTCTGATCCCAGGGACCATTTTCAGGCATGACCCGAGCCATAACACATGCCGCAGGGTGACAGTGGAGTACAAGGTAACAGTAATACACATGAAACAGATTTGATGCAAGCAACAATAGTAAGCACAATATACAGGTTTGATGCATAGGTCCATTTGAGAACAGTGAATACAAGGTTTCAATATTGGACATGACGAGATTTGGTACAAAACAAAGAAATCATAGGCACAGTGTGCAATGTGTGACTGCATCATCCAGTGAGCAAGTAACACACAGAATACTCAGTAAAAAATATATATACAATATATACAGGCAAGGAAGTAAAATATTACTGTGAAAAATATGATATAACAGTTGTAGGCAGGGGAGTTGACTAGTGTGGGTAGGTGGGTAACCCCTGGGCTGGGGAGTTGACTAGTGTGGGTTGGTGTCAGACCCCAGGGAGCAGTGGCAGGATGAGTTTGCCAGGAACCAGACTTTAAGGCAGGACTTGAAACTGGAGTGTGTGTTAATGGAATGGAGTTCAGCCGGTACTTTGTTTCACTGCAAAGGGGCAGCTGCAGACCAAGCTCTGCTACCCATGTTGGTGGATACCCTAGGAACAGCTAGAGGGGGAGTACCATTAGAGTGGATGTTGCGGAGGAGCATTCTGATTTTCAGAAGGGCAGTTAGGGGGGATTCTGGAGCCGTGCAGATGACATTGTCTACTATTCAGCAGACGGCTAGGTCAAAGTGACCTTGTAGCGGTAGCCATCCAAGGGTATTATAAAAGGTACAGTGGTGGGTGGAGAACAGAGCCAATAAAGCAAAGTGACAGGTGCTGTTGTAGGCAGCAGAGAGTTTAGCCATGGCAGTAGCTGAGGTCCTGGCATAAACAGGGGAGCAGTAGTCAAGAATAGGGAGAAGATTACCCTGGACAATGCCTAGTCTGGCTTTAGGGGTAAGGTATTGCCTGAAGCTATAGATGGCACCTAACATTTGATGGAACCTTCTGACAAGGGAATTTGTCTGCTCAGTGAAGGTGAGGGAGGGATCAAGCAGTACTCCTAAGTATTTGTAGGTGATGACATCCTCCAGAGCTGGGCTGTCTGGGGTGAGAATGCGTAAGGGGGCATGGTTTTTAGTTTTGGCCAGAAAGGGCTTAGATCTGAACAGCATGGATTTAGTTTTTTTGGCATTTACTAAGAGGAAGTTTTTTGAGAACCAGTTGTGGCCGCAGCATAGTTGTGCGAGAGAACTGAGGAGATTGTAGTCGTGGATTTGTCATTGTGGAAGAGGTCAAGGTCATCGATATACAGGAGAGAGTGACAGTTGAGGCAGTTGAAGGGAAGTGCATTAACGAATAAGGAGAAAAGGAGGGGACCCAGGATTGAGCCTTGAGGGACCCCACACAGAGACAGACAGGGTGGGGAGCAGGTTTGACCAATACACACGAACTGTGAGTGATAGGTAAGGTAGTTAGTGAACCAGCCTGTAACTTTTCTGAGAACAACCAAGGAGGCTAAGCTTGGAGGTAAGGAAAGCATGGTTAACCATGTCAAAAGCCTTTGAGAGGTCAAGGAAAACAGCCCTGGTGGCTTTACCATTATCCATGTTAGAGAGGATGTGGTCGGTCAGAATGGTGAGGGCAGTGGCAGTGGAATGATTCCTGCGAAAGCCGTGCTGTTGGTTGTATAGGAAGGTGTATTTGCCTATGTACTCAGTGAGCTGATTGTGGACTGCCCTCTCGAGTAGTTTACTGAGATGAGGGAGGATGGATATCAGACGGAAATTGTCGGAGGATTTGGAGTCACCAGATTTAAGAATGGGGATAACCTTAGCTATCTTCCATGGGTCAGGCATGGAGGAGGTGGAAAGGGCAAGGTTAAAGATGAAGGTGAGTGGCCTGGCAATCGCTGGAGCGATCAGCTTAAGGAAGACTGGAGATAGCCCATCAGATCCCGAGAAGCCGTGGTTAGGTAGACTTTTGAGTAGCTTCACTGTGTCGTGTGTGGAGAGGGCTTTAAAATACAATGGGGGTATTTTCGGGTGAGTGGCAGAGCTGGAGGAGGATGGCAGTGTATCAGGTATTAAATCTGAGCTTTGAGGTTGGGTGGTTGGCAGCTTATTTAGGTACATGGATAAGTTGGTGAACTTACAGTTGAAGACACTGGCCACATCATGACGGGCAGTCAGCAGCCCATCCTGGGAGTTGAAATGTGGTGCAGTGTAGCTGGGGTGGGGGTTTAGGAGGGAACTGATTGAGTCCCAGAATTTTCTAGGGTCTTCAAGGCTGGCCTTTTGCAGATTGCGGAAGTGGGTCTGTTTCATAAATTTGGCCTGTTGTTTACATTTGTTTCTCATGCACCTGTAAGCATCCCAGAGGGCAGGAGAGGGGGTTGCTTTGAAAGTGGACCAGGCACAGTCTCTAGCCTTCATAAGGGTTAGGAGGTCTTTAGACACCCAGCGCGAGCACCCACCTTTGACCCATCTGGTGGTGACGGGAAAAAGCGGTCCTGGAGTGTTAGTAGAGTTCGGGTAAATGTGGAAACTGCCGTGGCTGCATTGGAAAGGGAAAAAAGCATGGACCAGTCCAAGGACTGGGCCTCCTTATGGAGATTTGTGGAGACTGGGCAGCTGAAATTTCTGAGAGATAAGTATTTGAGTGGGGGGCGCTTTAGTTTGGAAGACCAGAGGAGATAGGTCGGTGAGCGATCACTTATAGAGTGAGTCATGGTGCCAAGGTGTAATGCTCAGTCCTCCCTGTTTATGAGGATCCAGTCTAGTAGAGTCTGGTTGGTCGAGCGTGGATTAAGTCTGGTGGGGAGAGTGATCACCTGCACCAGGTTGTGCTGCTTTAACAGGGATACATAGGCTGGTGGCAGCTCAGCCAGTTTAGATTAAAGCCGCCAAGAAGGATAGATCCCCTATGGGGAGTTAGAGAGCTCAGGCCTTGGATGGTGAGTCCTATGGTTCCAGTCATGGGGGAGTTGTAGCAGCAGCCAATACAGAGTTTCTTGCAGGATCCCAGGGTCAATTTGGAGAGTAGCCATTCACTACGTGAGGAAGGGTCACAGTGTAGGACAATACTAGCTGAGAGGGGTTCCCTTAGGAGCAGGGCCACACCGCCACCTTTTTTCCTGCCTGGCCTGTCGAGGCGTAGGTAGGAGTAGCCAGGTATTTTGAAGGTGTTTTCGGTGTGGTGTGGCTTTAGCCATGTTTCAGTGAGTCCCAGAATATGGGGCTTGTGTAGCTCAATCCAAGCCTCAAGGTCAGTGAATTTAGATGGAAGGCTACAGTCATTGATATGTGCAATTTTAAGACCAGGGGTGTTTGTCCAGATGCTGGAGGAGGGGGTGATATAGGAGTTTGTTGGGCCAGAGTTGCACTCAATGTGCCCAGCAAGGGAGAGTAGTGATAGTAGGAGAATGTATGGGCAGGAGGGAATACTAGGAGAGGTTAGCCAGGTAGTGGCCAAGGAGGTAACATTCTTTAGTGAGTAGAATGAGAGAGGTGTACCCCAGGGTGGACTTATCCCTAGTAGTGAGTGAAGAGGGTTGAGACAGGGGAGGGGGGGAATGAGAGGACGGAGAGGCACTGTTGATCGCAGGCCAGTACTGTAACACAGAAGTTGGACAATACCAGTGCAGCAGTTAGAGAGATAGCCCATAATATAGGCAGTGCCAGCTTCATCTTTCCGAGGGAGAGTGGGGGACAAGGGGAAGTAGTAGGAGAGAATTAGCATGGTCAGTATTATAAAGGGAGAGAGGAGGGAGTGGTGAGAAAAGGGGCTGTTAGAAATGTAGTTCTTTGGGGCAGGACCACACTCTAGGAGGTGTTCTGCAGCTTTAAATTTGTGTAGGGCAAGATAGCCAATGGGAGGAGGTGCACAAAAGGGGGAGTGGTTTAGGTGTATTTAAGAAGTTGTGGAGGAGGAGGAGGTGGGAGGGTGAAAAAAATCACACAAAGAGGCACACAAAGGAGAGAATGGGAAGATTAAGGGGTCTGGCTAGGCTAAAACATGGAAACTAGCAAAGCAAACAAACAGTATTTTACTCTTTTTTTCCAGTGACAGTCCTTAAACAAACAAAAAAAATCAGCAGTAGGAATCCCGGTTTTCAGTTTAGCTGTAATTGGTATTATGTGCACACACTAGTAGTGAGGCTCAGGCAGCACAGACTACAAAATTTGTGCACGGGCATGCAATTAGGCAAGAACTGAGTGTCTCTGTACTGGAGCAAGGCAAAGTAATTTCAAACTTGGTGGCACAGTCCTGGGAAAGCAGCCACACTGGATTCCAGAGCTAGCCACTCAGAGAGTTCACCAAGATGGTGAGCAGCCATTGGGGGCACTGCAGTCAGATGGTGCCAGGAATTCGGAAAATAAAATCCATGATCTTCGCTGCAACAGCAGCTGAGGGCTGAAGATCTGGCTTCAGCAATTACTTGTGCTTGGAGAGTGGTGGGTGAGTGACAGTAGGCGGGCTCCCGGTCTCGCCACTGTAGTCGGCGGGCAGCTCAAGCTTAAAAGCAGCTGCAAGGATGAGATGCTTGGCCGAGTAGGCAGCAAGACTGTGCTTGGAGAGCGGTGGGCGGGTGGCAGCAGGTGGGCCCCCGGTCGCGACACTGTAGTCGGCAGGCAGCTCAAGCTTAAAAGCAGCTGCGAGGATGCTGCACTCTCATCAGCTGAAGTGGCAGTGGATCAGTTCTGCTCTGGCATGCTGTCCAGCTGCTGTGGTTCTTGCCCATGTGGTACCCTGGGCAGAAGTACATAGATACATAGACAGTGTCGGCAGATAAGGGCCTATGGCCCACCCAGTCTGCCCATTTAAGTTTGTAAGTTCAGTTTATGTTTTCCAGGAAGTCTGTTGCCCCTTACCCCTGACCTCCAGAATTCCTTTATGTCTATCCCATGCATTCTTAAATCCCATGATTGTTTCAGCTCCCACCACTTCCTCTCATCATACATTATGTTTGTCATACATTATGTCCTCTACTCCTTCATTGTCACCCTGCACAGCCTCCACCTCTGGCAGGGGAAGCCACTGAGCTACAGTGATGTTGTGTAATATACAGCATGCTGTGAAGATCTTGCAGGCTTTATTAGGGATGTATTGCAAGGCGCCCACCTCCGATTGGTCCAGACTTTGGAAGTGCATCTTCAGGAGGCCGGTGGTCCTCTCTATCACTGACCATGTGCAGGCGAGTGCCTTGTTGCACCATTTCTCTGCCTTGCTCTGTGGCTGCCAGAGGGAGGTTATGAGCCATGACAGCTGAGGATATCCACTTTCACCTGTGGGCATGGAACATGTAGGTTACTACTTGTTGCTTGTGTGTACTGTGGCATTCTTGCTGGCCTGTGCTGCTTCCAGGCCTCCAATCAACACCACCACCAGCCTACCAGTACTGCCTGTACTGCCACATCAACATCAGCCTCACCCCTGCCATGCTGTACATGCTTTATGGTACCCACCATCACAAGTGTTCCCCATGCCTGATGGCCACACATGTTGCCTATGGCCACATACTGTCACTGTTCCATGCACAACATGCCAGCACAAAAACTGCCCATGTGGGTCGCCTGCTGCTCACCTGTATAGCATCCCATCTGCACAGGCCATTATGTGCATCTGAGTCCATTATGTGCACCCCCGGTAACACAATATAATGGCATGTGGCAGATACACCTACCTATCAACCATCCTCTTGAAGATCTCTCTTCTCAAATGCTTCATAGAGGAAACTGTGGCAGAAGATGTAGGTATCATTGCAGGATCCAGGGTACTGGACAACCACATCCAAAATGCAACACTGACTGTCACAGGCCACCTGCATTTTCATGGAGTGGTTGCCCTTGCAGTTCACATATACCTCCTCCTCAGCTGCTGGTGCCTTGATGGTGAAGTGGGTGCTGTCAATGGCACCCAGCAGACATGGTAATCGTGACCTGAGTAGCAGGGCCTCCAGAAATTGCCTCAGGTACTTTGACAAAGCAGACTGTGAAATGCCCACTGTACACCCAGTGGAGATCTGAAAGTTCCCAGTCACCAGGAAGCAGAATGCAGCACTCATCTTGACATCCTCAGGTATTGGATGTCCTCTTTGTATTGCATTCTGCAGGTCCTGTTTCAGCTCCAGGCACAACTCCATGATAGCAGCTTTGTTGAGCTGGTAGCAGTCTATGCACTGCTCTTCAGTTAGGTCCCAGTATGATGCTCCCATCCAGTACACCGGTGCTGCATACTTCCTGGGAGGCTTGTGTTGTCTTTGTGGCATGCCATTACCCTGGGCCCTGCCAGCCTGTTGCCTGGCTTGTCTCTGCCACCGTTCTATGGGCAGCCTGATGCCCAGCAGGGTCAGTGGACCTGACATCTTTGCTGTCACTTCTAGGGTGCTTGTGCTGTAGCACTGCAACCTTCCCAGTGACTCTGATCTGCCTACCTGCTGAGGGTCTATTCATATGCTCTAGTGTCCGTTAGACCAGCTCTACCTTGGTCTAACAGGTGTATGCTATGATTGGCGCAGTGTGCAGATGTTGCACCTTGTAAAATAAAAAATTAAAAAAATGGGATGGTGAATCATTTTTTTGATGTGGGTCCTTTTGCAACATGGCACACCCATTTTTTTTAATGCAAGCCTAGTGCAAGGCACTTTGATGCAAGTAGCCCAGACATTGCCACAAGCTCCATTCTAAAATTGCAGTTGACACAATATTTGACATGAGTTGCAACTTGTGTCAAAAATGTTTGGTGCTAGTGACTTGCATCATTCTTGGCACTTTGAAAATTGAGCTTCTGTTTCTTTTGCCTTCTCTCTGAGAGGTGAGTGCAGTAGATGTGGTATTGGCATTCAGGAAGTATCTAGTAGCCATCTTAATTGTAATCCTGTAGTGAGCAATTTGTAGTCCTTGTAGTTTCTGTCATACTCAATCAAAAGCCTTATAACCTTTGGTCTGGGTGTACAGTGTCTTTGTTGTCAGTCTAACTAAAGATGTCAGTCAAGTTACAGCTCTCTCAGCCTTTGTCATTCTGTTCTTCATCTAAAGCATACTACAGCAGTGATAGGGTAAAAGAAAGAATCTACTGATGCCAACCAGCAAACCCTTTCCATTTTTTGATAAAGAACAAAGGTAGAAATAGTGCTGAGTTTGTTAGGTCTTCTGTGGATAGGGACACATCCAACCTGCCTGCATTGTGTACAGCTGACTGTCCTCCCTGTCGCATTCTGAAATGCTGGGTAAAGATGTCCACACCAAAAATGAAAAAGAAGGAAAGAAGGAAAGAAGGAAGAAAGAAAGAAAGAAAGAAAGAAAGAAAGAAAGAAAGAAAGAAAGAAAGAAAGAAAGAAAGAAAGAAAGAAAGAAAGGTAGGTACAAGTCAGCTTTTCTTACAGCACAAAACAGCTGAACTTTTCAGCACACAGCACCTGGCATTGGGAACAAAAGAGAGAGCTTACAAACTGCTATACATCCCCTACTGACCAAGGCAAACAACACTGCAAATGTTGCCCCAGGCCAGTATCCCTCCCTGGCTAAGGACCAATCAGCAGCAGGGCTGCTCAGTTACTATGGACTATAAACAGATATTATCATCTCTGAATGACGCTGAGAATAGCACAACTGTGAAAGTTAAAGCAAGACTGACCACTTACAACAACTGCAACGTACTACATCGCCTGGTAAAATGGCATTCCGAAAATAAGTACCAACATTTCTGTAGACCCATTAACACTTTGTACACTGAAAAGTTTACAGCTTTCAGAAAACAGAATTGTGGAGCAGGATAATGAATGATGATAACTCTTCCTGTTCTTCCTACCAGCCCCCATGTTTGCTTTGCTTAAGAGTCTAGTGGACCAGATCTGTTAAGTACATGCAACTATGACCAATTTAAAGGCACTGCATGCTATTGTAATAGTTGAGTGATAGTGATTCCACCACAAACTCCAAAGAGAGGGAGATTCAATTGTGGACTTCATCGTTGCCCTGAAAATTTTAGCAAACTCATGTAAATAAGAACAATTCCCTGATGACACCTTAATGAACCAGTTCATCTGTGGTCTTTGTGGGGACACAGTACAAGAACACAGCAGCACTCCAGGTTCAAATACTCACTTAGTTATAGACTGATGCCAAGTAAGCAGTTGTAACCAAAAAATTGAATTTTATTCACATCCAAACAGCACAGAAGATCTGTTTCTCAAAATGGCTGTGCATTTTTACAGACTGCAATTCCACCCGATGTGTAGGTGCCCCTCCCCTTCACTCAGATGGACCTTCATCAGGGAACACACTTCACAAAATGCTTTCTTGTAGAAGCAAACCGGATATTCAATTCTCCATGTGACATAAAAGTATCACTTGAACTTTCCCAGAAAGACACCAGGGAGTTTGAATGTCACACAGACCTACGCAGGGTGGCCATCCACACATCCCTGCCCATCCTCACTGGGTCAGCCTCAACCAAGAAGAGACCACACAACATCCACACCCTCCTCACCAAGCTTCTCAGAAACCACTAGCACAAGTTTTGTCTTAGCAACCTTACTACCAATGGACCACTAGCAAGAAACATATCAAGTCCACCAAAAAAACTTGCCAAAGCTACAGAAAAGTGGGGAATCTGTTGCAGGATCGTAGCAGTGCCCTCTATGCAGCACAGTCACTGTACGTAATGGATACTGTGTCAGAAACACCAAAGGAAGATGACTGTTGGACATCTTCACTATCTATACCATACAAGGCCATGGAGGCAGCATCTAACTGAGTCTGGGGTTAGTGAACAAGTCCATGAGAATGCAGTTTGACACCAAAGTATCAGTGTGACTGATACTTAAGAACATCTACACAACCTGTCTCAACCAATACACATTACTACCATCCCTCATCAGGCTATCATCCTAACAGGTAATTGTATTCCTGTGTTGGGGAGATACAAGTTCCAGTGACCCATGAGGGAGAAGAATTGACCAAGTCACTCATCTTAGTATAAGGGAATAAGCCTGCATTGCGCAGCAGGAACTGGCTGTAGAAAATAAAGCTCAACTGTGTCCACCTCTATGAGTGTGCAGTACATGACAGTATTGCTGAGCTCCGGGAGTTAAGGGGAGAAAAACAGGGACAAATACCCTGTCCGCTCACCACCATATGTGACAGTCCTCAGGAATCTCAGGTCCCACTCCATGCAGATCCCTGCTGGTCTGATGGCGGGGGAGTGGCAGATGGGACTGAGAGGCCAGGGCCCAAAGACATGAGTAGCTGGTGACAGATGGTCAAAAAGCTTAACAGAAAAAAAAAAAGAAAATAAAAAAGGTTGGTAGTCAACCATCTCCATAGTGGGTGGACTCTAGGGGAGGACCCGGAAAGAGAACTGCATCATGCAATGATCTGACCAACTTACTGGATCAATCCTAGGGTTATTAACCTTAACCCCCAGTGAGAACACTAAGTCCAAAGCATGACCATGTAGATGAGTCGCAGAGTAACCACCAGTGCAAGGCCTGGTGAATCCATTAACTGGAGTAAATCCTGACCAAATCGCGAGAGTTCACTATCAATCCAGGTGTTGAAGTTGCCCAGAATTAACCATCTGGCTGATTCTAACTCCATCTAGGTGATGAAGTTCATGATTTCCTAAAGAAAAACCTTGCATGGAAACAACTCTCATTGTGCCCTCATCAATTCTGGCAGTAGCTATTCCCAAAGTACATGATGCACCCACAGCTACTATCACAGACTTAAGATATCCAATGAGGCAATGCAAGGCATCAGAGTTTTGATTTGTAAATAAAATATTTGTGGTGCCGCTGAACTGTACTTTTGTTAGGTAGAGCAAGTTCTAACCAAAGGGCCAAAAAACTCCCGAGAATTTACCAGGGTCTGACTAGTCTACTTCGACCCTGAAGTCTGGTTATACTTGTTTGTAGAATAGTTTTATCTAAGGGGGAGTTATGTAGTAGATGTGGTTCTGACATTCAGGAAATACCAGGCAGCACTCTTACTTGTAGTCCTGTAGTGAGCACTCTGTAGTCCTTGTAGCATTCTGTTATTCTCAGTCCCAAGTCCTTTAACTTTTGGTCTCAATGCGTAGTGTTTTTGTCTTCAGTCTGAATAAAGATGGCAACCTAGTCACAGCACCCTGACTCTGAGTCAGTCTGTTCTTCCTCTCAAGAATACTATAGTGAGTACTGCTTCTCTTAATTGTTACTTGATCTGTGATAGGGTAGACAGCAAAGAAGGGCAACAAAAGAGTTTCTGGGAAGGCTGTAGAGGTAACAAATGATGTGGCAGCTGAGATTTGATGACAAAAAGGGCAAAGTAGTGCACATGGGGCCAGAAAACGGAGAATAGAATACAGAATGGGGGGATGGAGTGGAGAGAACAACAGAGGAAAGGGACATAGGATTGTTAATAGTGGACAACTTGAAAGCACCAGTACAGTATATGATGGCTATGGGGAGGGCAAATGGGATGGTGGACTGCATATGGTAGATACTCAGTAGTAGGGGAAGGAAGGTGATACTGCCCTTGTACAGATCTTTGTTTAGACCCCACCAGGAGTACTGTGTGCAATTTTGGAGACTACACTGCGTGCTAACACTGTATTTGCACCACTTTTGTCCTAGCGCTTGCACCGCCCCCCCAACTGAGGAATATTCAGCAGTACTAAGCTGGCACTATATCCCATGAGAATAGGGCTTACAATGCACCATGTAAATGACATGCCCTTGCATAGCACAATGGATGTGTGCAACACTGAATATAGCTCTAAATATAGCACCGAACAAAGAGGGCAGCAGTGGGTGTGAGTAGGCTACCAATGAAATACACACAACACAGCAGCATAGGTATGAAAAAGAAGCTTTATGATATCAAAAAGAACAACATGGGTAACAGATTGTACATGGAAAGAGGGTAAGAAAAGAAAGAAATCGGGTAGCTGGCAGTACAGGAATGGGAGAGAGAACAAAGGAAAAAAGGCACCTGCCTGTGAACAGTAAAGAAAACTCAGGGCACATGCCTGTCAAAGTTCATGCCTCCAGGGGCTGTAGCAGGTGGTGGTGGTGGTAGTAGTTGTTGCTGCTGCTGGACAGCTGTGGCCAGGTCCTCTATGGCATGGCTTGTGTCCTCCACCCACCAGATCAGGGCCTGCTGTAGACGGACCAGTCTACACTAAAGCTTGTTCTGTCCCTCCCATTGCATGGCATCCCTCCAACCACCAGCTGTCCACCAGACATCTATGGGTAGAAATAAACAGAACTCAACCAACTCCTCACACAGGAGAGAGATGTGCACAGCAAAAGTGCAACCAGCCGACACGTGGTCCACCATGCAATGCATGGGTGGAAGGAGTCAAACAGCCACAGTGGACTGTGCATGGCATACCAGAGACAGCATTATGGACCCATGCAGTAGAGGACTGCACACAGAATGGATGTGCCATGCTGCAGTGGAGCATGACCGAGCCATTGAATGGACACACGCCACTAGCAGACATGCCAGGTATGTTAACTCAACATATGCAACAGCAGTGCCAAACCAGAACCTGATAGGCAGTTTAATGGCCCAAGTGACTAGAAGTTGCACTCACATACTCCACACCCACTGAACAGGCATCCAGCACACAGGCCAACACTGGTGTGTAGGAAACAGACATTCATGAGCCACCCGGGGTGGCAGCAGGAGCGGGGCTTAAACACACACATGGTGAACACAGTACAGCTGTATATGGCTGGGACTATCATGCAGCACTGTATGCAGCAGGCATGATAACACTAGTGCAGCAGTGTTGCATGTGAGTGGGCACCTGACACACTGTTCCGCAGTCAGTACAACACTGGTGTAAGATGCAGATCTGCCTGGAGGCACCCTCTGTCCCAGCAGATTTGGTCTCACCCTAAGTAGAGGTTTTCCCCTAATAAAAAGCCTGTTCAGGTCACTAGCCCTGCAAAGACCAAGTTGTGTTGTAATGTACGTATTGCTCTGCCTGTATACCATGGAATGATCACAGTATGAACATTAATGTGTTGGTTGGACACTACTGACTATGCATCACAATATCGAACAAACATGGTAAGGTACTTTCAAGGTCCATCAATGTCTACCACTGCCTTGACCCTATGCCACATAAGGCCATATCTGGTGAGATGCAGTGGCATGACCCACGATGAATACAGCACTAAGGATAGCAACAATGTGGGAAGACTACCATGGGCACTGTATGCCACACACGGCACATCACAAGAGTGTGTCGATACAACAGTGGCCCATGCCTACCTCCGCTATACAGATATGCATACCTAGGCCTGACCATGTGGCACAACAGACCTGACTACATAACAGTTGTAGAACCTGGGCCTGTGAGCAGAACTGCCAATGCCCTGGTATACCAACCCTGTTGCACAGAGGATTTGCCACGACACTGAGTAATGCATGTCAAAGCACAATATACACACATACACAAGTCAACGTGCCTGTCACAATGATGAGCAAAGCAGTAGGTGGCATAGACCATGACACACCACAGTGTCAGTGGTGGGACAATGCACTAAGGACTGGGTGAGTATCACCAGCTACAGCTGCATAGGTTCCACCCCCACAGACATGCATGCAGCCTGCCAAGACACACGTAGACATCCCTGTCCCACATAGGAATCATACAGCATAGTGTAAACATGCAACCCAGAGGGTTAACAAACAATGGAGGGTACTTACATGGATGTGTGTCTATGGAATGTCCCTTTGCTGACTGCCCATTCTGGGCCCTGTCACAGTCTTGGGTCCGCTCTTCCTGCTGCTGTCTCTGGTGGGCACACTGTTGCTCTTTGGCCCTGGGCTAGCCCTGCTGGGACCCAGCATCTATGGAGGAGGACAGCGGGACTTGAACAATGGCATACAGCAGAACACATGGCATTATACCATAACCGCTACACATTACACATGCCTATATACTGGTACAATGCACCAACAGCCACATGTACTTGTTGTGGATAGGCCCATGCAGGGCCATGTCCTATCAATGTGCACAGCTGTGGCATCACACAGCCATGCTATGGCCCAGTCACGCTGAAAGATACACTCCACTGTCATTAGTATGACCCAGCACAGTGTACGCTGGCCTGTGTAGTGTCTGTATCCTATCATTCTCCTCACCCCAGTACAACATAATCAGACATGCCAGCTACAGGCCCTGTACACCTCATGGTATGAATGTGGATCCATGGAGCCCTGAGTCACATACACAGAGGCATAAGAGGCATACCAGTGAAACCATAGTGGGGGATTATGTAGGTATAGCCCATCAAAGCGGCCTGTATATGCCTGGCACACCCAGTGCAATATAATGCTACCCCATGCATTACCTGGCAGATGCATACCAGCAGCTGTGTGACATAACACAGGCAGTGCATATGATGCAGACAGTTGCCACATTCACATGCCATTGAGTAAATCTACCAGCACAGTTACATGCAGAACACAATTAACAGCCTCCCAGGTTATACCTGACAATAGGCATTAACATATCCTGTGTACTGTATGCAACCAAACTCTGAATATCAGTCAATTAAACTACATTTCATTGTCATACACCCTGACTCTGCAGCACAACTATACTGCTATGGCAGATGCATGCCTTAGAGATCTACAGCAGGTCCTGTAATGTACAGGGCAAGGGAGACACATTCATTGGCCCATTCACCTGCATTCATATGATCATGCCATACAATGGAGTGGATCCCATAGGACAAAATGGACACAACAGGGACACAAAGATACTGTGCACATTCCCTCAAGTACAGTACCCCAGAGGTATATTGTCATGACACAGTACTGCACACAGGACATTGCCCAAGCCATACACAGAGCCATCTGTACTCACCTGGCCTTGCCAAGGTGCCACTCTCCACCATCACCTGCTGTTGTTGCAGGCAGCATGCCTCCCTTCTCTGTACTTTGTTGTACAGGTGCCAAGATTGATCACTAGTACATGTTACCTTGGTGCGTCATGTGAGGTGCAGCCTCACAGATGCCCACACTTCACATCATGACCTGTCTGACCCCACCACCTCACCCAGTAGCCTGTCCTTTCTGGCCTCCACCAGGTCAACCAAATTGGCCAACTCTGGCAGACCATCTCTGGGCCTTTTGCAGCACAATCCTCCAGCTGCCTGCCAGGATGTACTGTACTCTAAGCCTAGTCCTCATACTATGCTATTGCCAGTTTCAGGGCTGTCTGGGTTTGTCCTATCCATTTGCACAACATGTGTCCATGGATGCACCATGCTAGCATTGCTTTGCTCAGTACAATGCATACTTCCAGGGGCGTTGAACCTTGCATGCATGCCAGACATGGGCTAGCACATGTGCAGGGCACACATATGCATTGTGCAAGTGTGTAGCCCTATAAAGGGCTGCACTCAGACATTACACCAGGGCATGGTGTGTAGGGCCGCACTGTGTGATGGCATCATATGTGGCACGTGACATTGTGTCTGTACCATGGACTGCAGTTGTGCAATTGCTGTTGCATGCAAGTACATGCTAGCAAAACAACATTAGCTCAGGTGCGTGGTTTGTAGGTGCACCAAGGACAATCTGCAGATGCCAAACAAAAAAGGAGCTCACCTTTCATACACAACAGCAAGATAAAGAGTTAGGCACTCCAGAGCACAAAATGTTGACAACTCCAGTGGGTAGATAATCAATGATTTATTCCATAAGCAGGCTCCATGTCAGTACACAGTAACATTCGGGTCCCAGTGCTTCGGCCCAACAATAGGGCCTTTGTCAGGGTGTGTGCCTTGATTGCTGCCATCACACATTTTAAAGTGGCAAATTAAAGTGATGCACCACATATTCTAAGATTATTATAATAAAAAAACACAAACAATTTCAAACATTCTTAGAAACTGTAATATCTTATACAGAGTCCATTAACTAATCTGTGCATTAGCTCATATTTAGAATTCTATTTTCCATTTTTATAATTTGATTTTGTTATTAGAGCCAACTGGACAGAAAATATTCAAAATAAAAGTAATTATACGCAAAAAGGAAGAAAAAGTGCGGTGGGGGTGTTGTGGGGGGGAGAACAGGGGAAGGGAGAAATTAATAGGGTGGGATAAGATTAGGTAGATGGTGAACCATTTAATGGCAGAGTTGTCAAGACCTATGTTACTTAATGCATCAAGCATAATGTTATGATCCACAGTGTAGAATGCCTTACTAAGGTCAAGGAATAGTGCAAACACGTGCTTCTTAGCATCCAGAGCAATTTACTTTCCTGTTGTAAGTTGTGGAGAAGGTAATTGTATTTCTGTCTTCCGTGTACTTTGATTTTGAGCATTAATAGAATCTCCCTTTCCACCCCTTGGTTTGTCTAGGGTTTTAGAAAGTGTTGTTATTTTATACCCAGTTTCCAGAAATCTGTTAGACATTTCTGAGGCCTGTTTCTGAAGATCCTTATCCCTAGAGCAGTTTCTTCTTCTTCCCATATATTGACTAGTAGGTATCGAGTCTGTAAGTTTTTTGGGGTTTGTGCTGCTAGCATGTAAGATGCTGCTAGCCATTGAGGGTTTTTCTATAATCCAAACTTTGTACAATCTGACCTTCTTCTGATCTTAGTTCAATGTCAAAGAATCTGACAGCGTTCTAAGTTCATGTGTAAATGTTAGGCTATCACTGCTCTTATTGATGTACCCAATGAAGGAGCCATATATTCTCTATATCACCCTCTCAAATGCACAGTATACCATCAATAAATCAATGTCAGTGAATAATATTTTGGAAAACATGGGTTTTGTGATGGATTTAAGATGTACTTCTCCTCCCACATCTCCGTGAACAAGTTTGTATATGAGGGTGCCATCAAGGCCCCCATTGCTGTGCCATTTTTTGTTTGTACAATACATTGTTAAAAACAAAGTAGTTATGCTCAAGCACAAATTTCAACAATTCTAACAAGAAGGTTTTTGTTATTTCCCCTTCAAATGATTTTTTTTTTCAAGTAGTGTTCCACTGCTTCAAGCCCTTCATGGTGTTTTACTGATGTGTACAGGCTGACTGCATCAATTGTGATCCAGGTATAGTTCTTTTTCCATTTAAGGTTTTTTAGTTTTTGCAATACATGCATGGTATCACAATAAAAATGATGGCAGCCTAGTCACAAATTGTTTCAGGAAAAAATCCAAAAACATATCCATGTTGTGTGTCAGTGAATTTATCCCAGAAAGAATGGGCTATGGGGGGGGGGGGGATTTATTAGGTCCTTATGGACTTTAGGAAGTCTGTAAAATGTAGAGATCACTGGATGATCAGGTTTCAAACAGGCAGCTTCATTGCTTGTAATTAGACCTGTTGTGCACACCTCATCAAATAACTTAAACAGCTTTAATGAGTATTCTGATTTAGGAATGTATTAACTCCTTATCACTGTAACACCATGCTTCTCCTGACCCCTCCTTATTTATTTTTTCACCCTTATCCCACCCTATTAATTTCTCCCTTCTCCTGTTCTCCCCCACACAACACCCCCACCGCACTCTTTCTTCCTTTTTGCCTAGTATTATTTTTATTTTGAATATTTTCTGTCCAGTTGGCTCTAATAAGTAAATGAAATCATAAAAATAGAAGATAGAATTCTAAATATGAGCTAATACATTGGTTAGTTAATGGACTCTGTATAAAATAGTATAGTTTCTAAGAATGTTTTATATTTTGTATTTTTTTAATAATAATCTTAGAATATGTGGGGTTCTACTTTAAATTGTCACTTTAAAATGGTTGATAGTAGAAATCAAGACACACCACCTGATGAAGGTGCTATTGTTGGGTCGAAGTGCTGGGACCTTTATGTAACCGTGTATAGAGATGTTACAAAATTATATTTTGCCTGTGAAATTCTGGCAATTTTGCTGCAAGAAATATTTCATGTAATTTGCCTAGTACATGAAATATTTCACCCGGTTCAAAATTCAGAATTTTGCCAGTGTAATGCGAAATTTCTCCTGTGGAAGGTGACATTTTGCCTTCCACAGGCAAAAGTTTGCCTTCTGCAGGCAAAATGTCACATTATACAGGCTAAATTCTGAATTTCTCTTCTGCAAAAAATTTTGGTAAATGGGTGAATTGTGCAAAATATTTCACAGACCACAGTTTTCCAATTTAAAACATTTCTAACCATGTATTCATACAGAGCCTGCTTATGGAATAAATCACTGATTACCCACTGGAGTTGTTGAAATGTTGTGCTCTGAAGTGCCTAACTCTTTATCTTGCCACAACCACAGTTGCACAGGGGGAAAACCTGCAATAGTTCAACCAATGTATGCAAATAATCCAGTTTCACAGTTTAAGGGCAAACACCTACATTTACATGTCATTGCTGGAAGGTACACATACATTAGAGTAACTAATTGTGCCTGGAGCATATAAATGTGCAAAGTGCACCACCTAGATTCCACTGCTGAACTGCAGGTGGCTAGAGGTGGGTGTCTTGTGGAAGGTGTCTAGCAACCACAGTCACTGTGTTGCCAGCATAGAAACACAGAAACATAGAATTTGATGGCAGATAAGGACCACTTGGCTCATCCAGTCTGCCCATTTCTCCCTATCTACACTATTACTGCAGACCGTGCCCAATTTGCTGAAAAAATAATTTACATCTGGATTGCTATATAGAACTTGATACAGCCAAACATCAAGTTCAGAGTATTGTCATTAATATTAGATTGTAAGTCAGTATGTCCCACTACAATATTTTCCTAAGTTACTGTTTTCTATCTCAGATCATTCCATTCATTAGCTAATTATTCCCCCCAAAAATTCAACAAATGGGCACTCCACAAATAGATGTTCCATTATTTCCAAATAGGGTTCATATCCCTCTCTAGGACAGTTTCTATTTGCTACCTTCTTATGTTTTGCATTTTTAATCCCTAATTTCTCATGGCAGCTCAGCCAGACAGTATCCCTTATACAAGAAGGAATTATTTTATCCATACGTAAGTGCTGTGCCTTTCCATATTCTTACATACTTACTCCTTTATATATTGCTTCCATTTGGTAACCTTGTTCCTGTATTAAACAATATATCTTATGTCTAGATGCAACAATTAGTAGCATGCATTCTAATTTCCAAGTTCTAATCTTCTCCAGTACAATATATATCTATATCTATATGTATATATAGATATATATTTTCATTGTAAAACACTTTGTTAATGCATCAGTTAGGGTTGAAGTGACAAACATTGGGAAATGAGGTGTTAGGGTTGACACCCCAACTCCCCCCACACCCTACCACCCCACCCCACCCACACAGACCAACAGGTGACGGGGTGTACCTTGGGGTCATCGGCCCTAACTCTCACCCAATTCCATGTGTAACAAACCTCACATGATATAGTATAGGAGAATGGGGTAAGAGTTAGGCCCAATGACCCCAAGGCACACCCTGTCACCTGTTGGTCTGTGGTGGGTGGCAGTGGGGTGGGTTGGGGTGGTAGGGTGTAGGTGGGGTGTTATGGTGTCATTCCTAATATCTCATTTGCCTACTTTTGTCACTTCAACCCTAAATGATGCATTAGCAAAGTTTTTTTGCAATGAATTTCCTTACTTTTTGTGAAAGTGTAATGCAGCTGGTCACTGGCAAGTATTGGTGGGAGAGCGGGCTCTCCAGGCCTGTGCTCCCTTCAAGCTGCCTGTTTTTCCATAATGATATGCATATGTGGGAGCGTGGGTCCTCAAACATAACTATGAAGCTATATAGCAGCCCTATAGGGCTGAAAAGAAATCCTTGTAAATTTGCCAATATCTCAGTAACTGTAACAGCTATGAAAAATATTCCACAGCAGTTGTAATCATGACTTCAAACCTCCATGTGTGCTTAGCTGCCTGGAGTGAAAAATCCATATTTCAAATTGTTTCCGAGATACGGGCACTGAAAGGCACTGCAGGCACCACAATTTTATCCTACGGGAAATATCTCAACTTTGTACTGGCATAGCTTTGGAACTGATGAAATGTTTGCTCCTAAACAGCATAATTCACATCTGAGGGACACCCCCTTTCTACCCTGCAAATTTCAAGCCAAAAGACCAAATCGTTTATTAGCAGTACACTAGGAAAGTTTTTTTCCTTGTTAGTGAGGTGTCAAAATCCCTGTTCATGAGAATTCCTTGTTCATCATATTTTGGCCACCTGGTCCTGATGTCATGAACAAGGATTTGTCAGCTCGAGAAAGGGGATCAGCTCACGAAAGAGGATTTTGATAGCTCACGAAAGGGGCTTTTGACAGCTCATGAAAGGGGATTTAAAAAACAATCCCCTTTTGTGAGCTGACAAATTCCCCTTTTGCAAGCCAATCCCCTTTTGCAAGGTGACAACATCCCTGTCCATGAGCCAATCCTTGTTCACAAGATAGGGTCATCTGGTCCGGAAACCACAATCAAGGAATTTGACCACTCGCGAACAAGGATCGGCTCGCTAACAAGGATTTTGTCTCCTCTCGAACAAGGATCAGCGGTGAGTGACAAACAAGGATTTTTTAAATTAAAAATGGCCTTTTTTTCACAACAACGAAGTAAACAAAAGCCATGGGTTAGTAGACGGCATCAACCTGAATGAAACCCATGCTTCAATTACCAGACAACACATTCGTGGGGCAAGTTACAATATTTTGTTTCTCTGAAAAAAATGAAACAAGATGGCTGATGGCAAAACAGGAATTTTTCCTCATGGATGGGGATTTTATAAATCCCCATTTGCAAGGTGACAAAATCCTTGATCATGAGGCAAATCCTCTTTCACAAAACATACATATATTCCAAAGACTGAACTAAATATGCTCTGAACCTGAAAATTCAAAATGTAATAACTTTGGAACTGATTAATATATTTTCATCAAACCAATGATGGATTGTTCTTTTTGGAAACCTCTTTCTATCCTGAAAGATTCAGACCAAAATTCTAAATGGTGTGGCCACAGTGCGATGGGCAAAAATCAACAAAAATGACAAAAAAGAAAGTGAAAAATGCATTTTTTGGCACTTCCCTGTGCAAAGACCACAAATCCGATCAAAACACAACTTAGCAAATCTAGAGATCTACCATCCAAGATCGTGCATTCCAAATTTATGCAAAACCGTTGAATGGTTGCAAAGTTATTAATGTGCACAATTTGGAGTTTAACATTAAACTTCTTACTAAACCTTAACTATAGGGGTGTGACCTCGCATATATATATATATTCAGTGCAAACAACTTTGTTAATGCATCAGTCAGTTGAAATTACAAAAGTAGGGAAATGAGGCATTAAGGTTTCACACCCTATCACCCCCTTACACCAACTACCCCACCTCAACCCTCCACATGCCAACATGCATCAGGGTGTGCCTTGTGGTCATTGGGCCTAACTCTCACCCCACTGTCCTGTACTGTACCATCCCAGCTTCCTTACACATTGAATGGGGTGAGAGTTAAGGCAGATGACTAAGCACACCTCTACTCCTGATGGTGTGTGGAGAATCAGTGAGACAGAAATGATGGTGTTAGGGTTCTAAACCCTACTAACTCATTTCCCTACTTTGTTGCTCAACTCTAACTGATGCATTAATGAAGTTGTTTGAAATGAATATATACTGTCTCTCTCTCTCTATATATATATATATACATATAGACACTCACACACACATATAGATATATCTATATACACACACATATATATATATTCTTTGCAAAAAAAACTTCATTAATGCATCAGTTAGGGTTGTTTCCACAGTGACAAAAGTGTGGAAATTCAACGTTAGGTTTACCATCCCACCACCCCACCCCCCATGCCCTGATCCTCTACACACCAACAGATGTCGAGGTGTGCCACGGAGTCACCAGGCCCAACTCTCCTGTATGCCCACCCTGTTCATCTGTGTGTAGTCCAGGCTATCGCTTGTAAGAATGAAACTCTCCTTGTCTGCTGAACCCCCTGGAAATAACAAAAAACACAGGATTCTGTGGCTAGAAAGCTTTATACCTCTGCCTCCTTGCACATTAAGCATGTGGCTTACTCTGCACAAATGGAACAGTACTAGAAAACACTGTGGGGTTAATACCATTCTGGCACTTACTGATAAAGCAGATGGCAAGCTAGCACAGGATTTAATTGCCACAGCAAGATCAGCCCTAGATGGCCACTAAGTACTATTTTCTTACTGCTGTGGACACTAGTGACACTGCAGTTCATTATAGCTCATGCAGTGCCCTTTAAGATTTTCCTGGTTTACTTCCGCCCTTTCCCAGGATACTCGCACCAATGCCATGGATCCCTCCTTTGAGGGAAATTCACTTGGTGACGAGGTATATGTAAAAAGTGGATGAATACAAAACCACTTGCAAGATTAATGGTGAGAAGGAAAAGGCCTCCATTGAAGGGGAGGCGGGGGATACTTCCTGAGAACCTATACCCCCTTCGCCGCTTATGAGTGTCAGACTGCAGAATTGGCACTCAAGCCCCAGCCAAAGCTAAATACCTGACAGTTTTATCCCGATCATCCAGCCACTGCGATGGGGAAGGGGGGTTGGCTCACTACTCAAGGAATGGGTAAACATTACTACAGGTAAGTGGGTTCTGGAGGTGGTGGGTCAGTGATTGTCCCTGCAGCTCAAAAAATTTACAGAACTGCAGAAACGAGCTTTCCAGACCACTCTCCTAGAATACTGCTGGAACTGGAATGGAAAAAAAATGCCACCAAAATCTGTAGAAAAGTTCTGGATCTAGATTCAGTCTCACAGTGCAACGCGAATGTTTGTTGTGCTTTGTGTTTGCCCAGGTGTCCAAAGTTGCTATTCAATCGTATAACACACTGGGCTGACTGTGAATAGGGCTAGTTCGAGGCCGCAGTAATCCCAGTACGCTAGCGCTACCCCAGTAAAACCACGCTGACATGCAACCAGAAGTATGGCCCCGCAGTCCATAGGGCAGGTGCACTATTCCCGATTCACAAAAGCAGCTGTGTAAATGAGCCTATTGGGCATGCCCAAGCACATTTACATATGTTGCGCCCCAAGGGGAGGCAGTTGCTGGCCCAATAGTAAAAGTGTAGTAGTTTCCTGGTACTAGTTTCTCTCCCCAACCCCCTGATTGCTGACCTGATAAAAATGTGATTCACTGATGCTAGTGTTCCCCCCGACATGTAATAGAAGTGGTCCCTGGTGTCCGTTGGTCCCTTTCTCGTCTGTTGTACCAATAAATTTTCCCTGGCGTCCAGTGGTACCTGTCTTTGGTGTGGCAAGCCAGCCCTCCCTAATGGTGGTCGCTGGACTGCCATTGAGTCTTGTACTTTGTTCTGCATACTGCTTATTGATAGGTCAGTTGGCGGCTGTGGTGGAGAGCACCCGCGATCTGACACTGGGGAGGGTGAAAGGTGTTGAGGCACTACCTATTGGGATTGGGGGCTCCACTGGATGCCAGGGATGTTGGTTTGTGTACAGTATCGGGGAAGGAGGCCACCAACAAGGGGCAGCGGGTAGGGGGGCTGAACATCAGAAGTATGGGGCCGGGGCTGTTTTGTTGGGGGTGCCTTGTATGACAGCTCTGCACCACTAACTGCAAAGGCTATGAGGGGGACATCCCAGATGGCAGTGGCGGGCCAGCGATTGCCGTGGGGGTGGCTTGTCACACCAGGGATGGGGATCAGATGGGGGAGGGACTACTGGACACCAGGGACTATTTCTGTTGCATATCAGGCCAGCGATTGTGTGGTGGGGGGAAAGAACCATTAGCACCAGAGAATTATTTTTAACTATTGGGCTGGTGGGACGGCCCGGTGGCACAGATGGTTGAGGTGCTGGACGCCACATCTCACGCCACGCTGGGGACCCATGGTTGGGAACGAGCATGGATCAGAATGGTTGGGAAGGATTGTTTGGAGGACTGCTCTCCTTCCCCAGGGAGGGGACATCAGTTGGTGTCTGTTCCTTGATGGAAGCTGGGGGCTGCTCCACTGAAGCTGCACTTGCAGGGGCAGGAGGACACGTACAGCAGCATGAGCGCTCCATCCCTTGGCGTTGTTGCCGTCTCCTCCAGCAGGGGAACTACAACAGAGAAAAATCCCCACTGGCAGCATGATGACTGCTCCGGCAGCACAACACAGTCCGCTCCCTCCCGTGTGCAAACGGGAGGTTGGAGCTCTGTCCGGGACTGAGCGCTTGCCGCCCAGCTGGCTAGATGGTGGGGGAGCCAAAGGCACAACCTCCCTCTGTTGTGGTGAATTAAGAAATCTAAAAAAACTTACCGGGCTGGTGATTTGGGGTACTAGCACCAGGGAAATATTTTTGAATGGGCCTGCAATGAGGGTGGGCGCATAAAGGAAGATCTTGGTCAGCTGTATTTGCTCGGCACAAGGGGACCACTCGAGGCCCTTGCGTGGAGCAAATGGTTTGGAAATCTTGCAGTGTTGATATTTGTCCCTTCCCCCTCATTTGTATTGCAGCCTCCTCTGCACTCTGCCCTGGTGCAAAACCTGGTTTGCGCTGGTGCAGTTTTGAGTCCTGACCCTGGACTCTCAGTGGGGCAAGGGACTTCTCGAGGTACTTCCTGGCCCACAAGTAAAATGAGTAGCGGTGACCCAGATTAGATCTCTGGTATCTGAATGAGCAAATAAGGAGAAATTCAGGATGGTCACACTGAGAACAGTGAATACCATCTTTGCAGTCAGGTCGTTGGCTGAGATCACTGGATAGGAAAGACTATTTTCATATCCCAGTTGGGCCATCACACAGGAAATATCTCTGGTTCATGCTAGGGAACAATCAATATTGGTCAACAGCTCTTCCTTTTGGTCTCCCCTCTACATCAGAGGTATTCACAAAGTGCTTGTCTGTGGTGGCAGGACACCTGAGAAGGCAAGATGTAGTTTTCCCCTCTGTGGACAACTGGCTAGTCTCGGAGACAAGGCACAAGGTGTTCATTTCAGACTGTAAAAGGCACCTTGGAGAAACTGGGATTTTTGGTAATTCTGCGGAAGTTCAAGTACTAGACTTGACGGGAGCAGAGCTAAACACCCTACAGGGGAAAGCCTTCCTCCCGCAGGCTAGAGTTGCAGCATAGATAGCTACAGTATTTTACAGTAGGCCACTTGAGACCTGCAGGGGTCTTGCAATTACTGGGACACATGGCTGTATCCACAGGTTGTGTTTCTGTGGTCTAGGTTCCAAATGAGACATCCAGTACTGCTTGACCCCTTAAGTGCTCCTAGACATGCACTGTTTAACATCCTGAACTTTATTGTGATGCATCTGACTAATTTTGGCACGGTTTACTGTATTCAGTTACTGCGCAGCCATAGATAGGACACCATACAGCATGCATATAACAAATCAGAAAGTCAAAAGAAAATTAGTCTTTTAAAGAGCACCTTCGTGTTTAGAGGGTTAAGCGGGAGCTCCCATACCTGAATGGGAGCTCTTGAAGCGAGCTAAATCTCTTAAGTCTCCCCCTGACAGATGGGAGGCGAGCGCGGTTTGCCCTCAGGGGGCTCGCAACACTGTCCCTTTCTACTTGCAGATGAGTCTCCGTCCCCACGCTCCAACATTTTGTGATTATATAGGGAGGGTTCAAGGGTCCAGATTTTAAATGGAGTTTTGGCTCAGATTTATGCCAGAATTCGGCTGAAAGCCATGTTAGCCAAACAGTGGTTCAGTGTGTGCCAAAACTCAATTTGAAATTGGCAAATTAGCTTGTAAAAAGATTCTCCATTCAAGTGAAAATGGAGCCTCACAGTGTTGGAGTGCGGGGACGGAGCCAAATATGAGGAGGTGGAGGGGGATTGTGTTGCGAACCCCTGGGGGGAATTGCGATCCCTTCCCATCCTTTGGGGGTAAATTACAAAATTTGGCTGGCCATAGGTGTTCCCATTCAGGTAGGTGAGCTCCCTGCTTCGCTGTCTGACCGTAAAAATACCAAGATTGGTTCTGTTTAAATGGGAGGGACATACTGGCTACAAGATGGCACTGCAGGATAAGGAATGAAACTGGTCCCTTCTACACTGTATAGGATGAAAGTGAGAATTGTTAAAACCTTATTCACCTGTGTTTAAAGAAATATTTCTAGCACCATTCTCCTTCGCAGCAAAGGGGTTGATCGTTCTCAAAGATGGAACCCGCTCTCAAAACTAGTGCCAGTGACAAAAGTATTGGTAAACTGGCAACCTCTGAGAAGGTATTCCTAGCAGTCACCAATAAGTATTTATACTACAGATGCTTCACTTCTAGGGTGGGTTGCCCACCTACGGGACCTTACAGTATGTGGCACATGGAGCCCACAGGAGTCACTTGAACTCTGGGCAGTGCTGCTAGAAATGGTCCTTCTCGTAGATGCAAGGTTGGCCTGTCCAAATCGGAATAGGCAACACCACAATAATACAAACAAGGAGGGACAAGATTCTCAAAACTGTACAAAAGTAATGAGGATCTGGGACCTAGCAGACTGCTTAGAAGCGCACATTTCTATGGTGCCCTGCCAGGCAGTGGCAATGCATCCCAGCAGAATCTGCTAGGGAAATCACGAATGGGCCATGAACCAACAAGTTCTGCTCAGAAGGTGGGCCACCCCCAAAATATATTTGTTCACCTCTTTTTGGGGGGGGGGGGTCTGCTCCCACAGTTCAGTCACAGACCACCAGGCAGAGGATGCTGTGGTCTTGAATTGGACATGGAGGTCCTGTTTACCTTCGCGTCATTCTCCTTTATATCGTACAGAAAGTTCTGAAGCTCAGGAGGGAACTTGCAACAGTGATCCTAATAGCCCCAGGCTGAGCCATCCAGATCTGATACTCTGTGCTTCTGGCCCTTTTCATCAAGAGCCCAATCAGCCTGCAGCTAAGTCACAGTCTGCTGACTCTGTCCCAGGCAGAATAACAGTACTAAACCCTTGGACACTATGCCTGACAGCATGGTTCTTGAAGAGTTTAAAATCTGGATTGAAAATCTCTGAGGAAGTCCTAAAGGTACTTAGGGTTTCAAGGAACCTAGCAACCAGGAAAGCATATTCCTCTAAATAGAAAAGATTTTCATACTGATGTACTCAAGGTAGGGTTGCCTATAATCGTGGAGTACCTGGTACACCTCCGGTCTCTAGGCCTTAACACTAAAGGGGTACTTGGTATGTCAGCCTACATATCAGCTGGCAAGGGAAAGCAACTTTTTTTTTTTTTTTTTTTTTTAAGACCATAGCCTTGTGCACTCTATGGCAAGGGATCAGGTCCTACCATGGGATCTGTGTCGGCTTTGCTTGACTTAGTCTCTTCCAGCTCATGGACACTGCTACCTTGAAGTATGTCACATGGAAAACCATATTCCTGTGACTTTTGCCAGGAGGGTAAGTGAACTGCAAGCCATTTGCACAGTCAAATTACTTAAATCTTCTGTGGGGTTAGGGTGAGTCCTCAGAACCACCAGGAAATTTCCTACATATGGTGCTGTCTGAATTCCACCTGAACCAGTTGGTAGCACTTTCTGTGCTCTATCCAGAACATTTCAATCTGGCAAGCAAATATTGTGCAGCCTTTACCTGAAACGTGTTCTGGGCATCCACATAGACTGGTCTAAAGATCCCACCGGGTGTGGGTTTAAGATAACAGTTTAAGGCAGCCCACAAGTCAGTTGCATAAAAAAAACAAGTGCATTTGTCATTTTATCAAGTAAAATATACAGAAAGCAAAATGGTAAGTCAGACAACTGCTTAGCTTCAACTTTCTCTTCTCAGGAATACAAACGGTGTGAATGCTGCACACAACTGAGGCCTTCCACCATCAACAGCCAGTATACAGCTAACCTCCCTATCTATCCTATCTCAGCACTGTGGGGCTTTTTATAAGCTCTCTAGTAGTCAGAAAATTTTCCACTGCCTTTTCATTGACGGCAGACAACATAAAACTAGCCTCTAGGGGGCCATTGTTGCCCCACAGAGAACAGTTCACTTGGCACCTGGAGCACAGAACATGCAGTGTTTGTTTACAGCATTGGAAAAGGTAAGAGCCGATGTCGGAACATTCTGTGCTTTCCTAAAGTTAGGGTCCTATTACCTCATACTGTCTGCTAAAATGTCTTAGAAGGGGTGCTGCTAACATCTAGAAAAGGCAGACAGTTTTGTTCTTGTATTAAAACTGTACTCTTAGACTTACTTCGAGAGGTTCTTGCGGTGAGTGATTAGATTGTGGGACTGGCTTGACGTGGCCAGGACCTGTGGAGAAATTTCTGCTCTAGCGGTCCCAGACGCCGCCTTCCAGTTCTTTCCGCCATCAGCTCTTGCAGCGCCTCGCGTTTAAGTTCTTATCGCTCAGTCCTGTAACCCGTCGTTTTCCGATTAGTTTCAGAATTTTACTCTTTCGTCAGGTGAGCGTCGGTATATATCGTCCCTTCAAAGAATAAGTGACCAAATGCGGCCCAGCTGCCTCAGATGGTCACTCCGTTTGCCTCTTCTGCCTAGGCCCCAACCATGCAGTCGATAAGTGTCCGCACTGCCTCTGGTTCAAAGCGGCCACCGGCAGACACCAGCAGTCCCTCGAAGCCCATCTCCTCAAAAAGATGTCTGCGATGGAGAAAGAGCTGAGAAAACATCGGCAGGCGTCTACCTCCCCTGAAGGACACACAAAGCGGGATAAGGAAAGGCACTGGAAGAAGGCCTCCTCTTCCGCGACTCTGGCCGGAGTCGCGGGCAAGGTAACATCCCCTCTGGGGGATTGCCCGACGGCAGCCTCCAAGGCTTTGGAGGAGGTGTCGGCCCACCCGACGGGTTCGAGTTCGAGCCCGCCGGGCGTCTCCGGATGAAAGGAGACTCCTGCCCCCAGTACTTCCACAGGCCTGCGGCCTACTGATGCGGGCACCTCCCTTAAGCCGGACGTTGGCTCCTCCGACGTACGCCGGGAGAGAGCCTCTAAGACGCTTGACCCTTCGGGGCGGCGCTCTGCAGCGTCTCCCTCGGACCAGGCCTCCTCTCATTCTCAGCCCGCCTCCGATGAGGGACCCCCAAAGCGGGCCGCCGGCTCCCCTGTCATGTGCCGGGCCTCTGAGCCAACGGTGAAACTTGCTACTTCTGTCGTTCCAGGCCTGACCCCGGGGATTTTACACCCACCCCCTCCCCAGACAAGACTCAGGACCATGGGCTACCGTCCGATCCTCTTCCTGAAGAGCTGGATCTGGCCCCGGCCCCGCCGACGACTGTTCCGACACCGGCAGGAGATTTTCCTCTTCCTTCGGGCCCTCCACCCCATGGGCCGTCTGCTCCGGCAGCTCCTCCAGCACCTGGGTATCCGATGCCAGTTTTCCCAGGTCCGCAGTATCCTGCGCCGCCATACCAGTGCCGACTCCTTCGCCGCGGTACCCGGCGCCACAGTACCAGACTCTGGGATACCCACAGCCGGGTTCGGATACTCCCCCACGGTTTCCTCCATACAACTATTCCCTCCTCCACACGCCCCTAGGCGCCGGTGGATCTACAGGAGACTCTTGCTTCTTGGTGAGCTGGGCCAAGGCTCAGCTCACCAAGAAACTCGAAAGCCGTCTTACGGCGGCGTTGCCACCCTGGCTGCCCGTCGCCCAGGACGGCACTCCCTCTCCACCTCCGGTTCACGGGCTTTGACCTCGGGATCCAGAGGGCAGGACACGCATTCTGGGATCCCTCCCAAGGAACCCGTTCCTCCCCTAGGCGAGTTAGGAGTCTTACTCTGCTTCAGACTCTTCCTCCCTTCTCTCTCCGGACTCCTCAGAGCCTCCGATGGAGAGTTCCGAGAAAGACGAGCTTCGCTGTCTGTCCAAACCCGGCCGAGGACTCCTCCGGAGGATCCTTCCTTCACGGAGTTGCTCAGAAAGATCCAGGAGGTTCATCAGTGGCATTCCTTAGAACCAGATCCTCAATGGGTAAAACTCGCCGAGCATCTGGACTTGCCCCTTACGGCTCCTACCTTAGTGCCACCCTGGATTGAGCCTCACGCCCACCTTGTTTCCACTATTTGGAAACAACCGTTGGCTTTAGCCCCACTTCCCAGGAAGTCGAACAGGCTATACCAAGCTCCGGAGGGTGTAGACTTTTTAGACTCTCACCCCCGCGCAGACTCTGTTGTGATTAGCCCCGCTCACGGCCGGTCAGCACATCTGAAGCGCTTGAGCTCGTCTCCCCCGGATAAGGAATCTCGCCTTCTGAATCAGTATGGAAGGAAGATCTACGCTTCTTCCACACTGGGGATTAGGGCCCTGAACTATGTTGCACATATGGGGGATTACCAGAAGGCCGTCCTTACCCAGGCGGAATCCAAGATCGACTCTCTGCCTGACTCTCAACTCAAGCAGGGGTTGGCCTGCCTAGTCCGTTGGCCAGTCGTCCCATTCAGGGACGACCTCGGCCTTGATGGACACCGCGGGACAGAGCTCTGCATTCGCCATAAGTCTTGGCGTCACGCATGGCTCCGTGTGTCAGGTTTGGTCCCGGAGGTGCAGTCAGCCATCCAAGCACCTTTCAGAGGTTCTGTGCTTTTCGGTGGTGATGTCAAGGGCGTCACTGATTTGTAGGAGATAGGGGCCGGCCCTTAAATCCGTTGATTCAATGTACCGTCCCCATCCCCCACAGTGCTGTCCCTTTCGCAGACGCAGGCGGCCTCAAGCGAAACCTCGGAAGGCGGGCCACTAAACGTCTGGCCCCCACAGCTGCGGCGCTGCCTCACACCACCTGACTCCTTCCCTCTCCCACCGCTTCTGGACGCCCCAGAGGAACCGGTAGGAGGGAGGTTCTCTCTCTACCTTCCGGGTTGGGAGAGGATAACTTTGGATTCATGGGTGCTTCAGATCATAGCAGAGGGGCACTCCATAGAGTTTCTACAGAAACCTCAACGTCACCCCCCTCTGAACTCCGCTTACTCAAGGGACCATCTTCCTTTGGTCAGGGAAGAAATCTCAGCGCTTCTTCTTGAAACAGGCTATAGAACCCGTCCCTCCTCACCCCACGGGACGGGGTACTATTCCACTTTCCTTGTACCAAAGAGCTGGAGATCTCAGACCTATTTCGATCTCGGCTCCCTGAACCTGTATGTGGGTACAAGAGGTTCAGGATGCTCTCCTTCAATCCCTTTTGCCCCTGCTTGGCCGGGCAATGGCTTTGTGCACTAGATATGCAGGATCGTACCTGCACATTCCATTAAGCCCTTACGCACGAAAGTACCTCAGGTTTGCGTTCCAGGGGTCCACCTACCAATTCAGGCTCCCATTTCGTCTTTCCTCAGCTCGTCCCCCCGAGTCTTTACCAAATGCCTGGCGGTGGTAGCGGCCCACCTGCGTTCTCTGGGAGCTCAGGTTTTCCCCTACCTGGACGACTGGCTCTTGACGGACCCGTCCAGGGAGGAACTCCTGCATTTCCTCTCCCTCACCCGGCAGGTTATCACTGGCCTGGGCATTACCATCAACCATTCCAAGTCTCGCCTGGATCCTTCACAGAGGCTCCAATTCATCGGGGCAATTCTCGACACAACTTTGTGCAAAGCCTTTCTGCCTCCGGACAGGGGGGGGCCTCCCTCCAGTCACAGATTTCCCTCCTGTCAGAACACAGGAGGGTCCCAGCGAGGTCAGTGCTCCGTCTACTGGGGCTTATGGCGGCAGCCATCCCGACGGTTCCGCGCGCTCGCCTCCACATGAGAATCTCTCAGTGGACTCTTCGATTTCAGTGGGATCAACGAGTAGACGACCTAGATCATCCGGTTCTGATCTCCTCGCCGATGGTAAGAGACTTGCAGTGGTGGATGGTTCGAAAGAACCTCTTCCGGGGGTCCCTTTTCATCCTCCCCCCGATCAGACTCTGACCACGGATGCTTCAGGCGAAGGTTGGGGAGCCCATCTGGGTCCTCACTGAACCCAAGGCCTTTGGTCAAAGCTGGAGATAGTTCTCCACATCAGTGTGCTCGAGCTTCGAGCAGTGCTTTATGCGCTCCAGACCCTTCACCAATACATCCTTTCCGGTCACCTAGCTGTCCAAACGGACAACATATGCGTGGTGTGGCACATCAACAAGCAGGGAGGAACTCTGTCCTACCCACTGTGCAGGGAAGCAATGAGGGTCTGGGATTGGGCAATTCTCCACAACCTTCACCTCACGGCGATCCATGTTCCGGGAGTCGACAGTGTCCTGGCAGTCGCTCGTCTGCTCTTCCACACGAGTGGCAATTGAACGAAAAAGTCTTAAAAAGCATCTTCCAGGTTTGGGGGACTCCTCAGATAGACCTGTTCGCTTCCTCCCAAAACGCAAAGCTTCCAATCTTTTGCTCGCTCGCTCCAGAAGCGGCGCTTTCTGGAGGCGGCTGCTGTCTCTGAGCTGGAAGGACAGATTCGTCTATGCTTTTCCCCAATTCCTCTGGTCCCTCGTGTGTTACAGAAGCGTGCTCTAGAAGGAGCGAGAATGATTCTGATCGCTCCTTTCTGGCCCAGGCAAATCTGGTTCTCTCTTCTACAACAATACTCAGAGGTTCCTCCTCTTCCTTTATCTCCAGGATTGCTGACCCAGGATCAGGGCACCCTGGTCCATCGGGACTAAGTCCCTTCAACTTCATGCATGGCTCCTACAGACCTATCCCAATCTCGTTTTGGCGTTTCTTCTAAGGTGGAAGAGATTCTGGTGGAGCTAGAAAACCCTCCACTAGATCCACCTACTCCATGAAATGGTGTCTTTTCTGCTTGAGTACATGCGTCATCTTTTCAACCTGGGCCTCAGTCACTCCTCTTTGAGGTCCATATGGCGGCTATTTCAGCCTACCACGTCCCTTTCGCTGATGAGGCATTTGCTCAGCTGGAGGTATTCAAAACTTTCCTCAGAGGGGCCCTTCATCTTAGGCCCCCTATCCGGACTCCAACTCCGCCTTGGGACTTGAACTTTGTCCTCGAGAAACTTGCTCTTAGACCCTCCCGGGTCAAGTCAGAGGTCACTCCACTTGTGGAGTTGCCGCCTCCGCGGCTTGTTTCAAGAACGTGTCTGCGGCAGACATCTGTGCTGCTGCCACCTGGACTTCAGTCCATACCTTTACTAAACATTACAGTTTGGACATTACCTCTTGCCGTAGAGCAGGCTTAGGGTTAGCTGTCTTGCAAGGCCTCCTTTCTTGAGTCCTGCCAGATTATTTTCTACTTTTTGGAGTAGTTCCTCCTCCCGGTGCCTTTCGTTTGTTCCAGACTGCTTGGGATTCTGTCCTAATATGTAATTAACTGTTGCAAGAGCCCTCTTGAAGTAAGATAGTACAGTTACGTAAGAACTTACTGTAACAGTAGATCTTGAGAGAGGCTCTTGCAGTAGGTAATATCTTCCCGCCCTCCATCCCCCTAGGCTTTTTCAGCTCCTTTTGCATTTAGGGAAATATCTGCTTCTCTCTCGTCCGGGTCTTCTCAGCCTGTGGCGGGGGGGAACTGGAAGGCGGGCGTCTGGGACCACCCCTTTATACCGACATCGTTTGACGCCAGTCACCACAGCGTGGGGGCGGTCCCGACCAGGGACTGCTGGCTGCGGGTTTTTCCGTGGGGTCCTGCCGCTGGCCGGCGTCGGTCCTGTATGTAGTTGCCTACTGCAAGAGCCTTTCTCGAAGATCTACTGTTACGGTAAGTTCTTACGTAACTGTACTTTTTGTTTTAGGCTAATATGCATGGAAAGCTTTAAGCACTTCAGCACTTAATTTATAACCAGTTAACCCGCATGTTGGACATTATACAAAACATATAAACTTCTTGGGGAAGGGGTTTCAGTTTATCTCGGGGGTGTCCACTTTGACAGGAATCACCCAAGGGGTCACCCTGTTACAGATGTGTGGTCCCAGAACACTGCTTTTTTTGTTACCTGTGATGAGGCTGGCAAAGGTAAAACAGCCAAGAGGTCAGTCTCTTGCTGGATGGCCTCTTGCCTTCAGTTGATATGAAAAGGCGCCACCCACAGGCTTAAGGGCACGCTCCATAAGAATACCTCTGCGGCATCCACAAAGGGTATCCTCTTGTTAGACATTTGCAAAGCAGCTACGTTGAAAACTGCACACTTGACAAAGCTCTATTGCCTAGACATACAGTCCAGTAGGAATGCCAGCTATGGAATTGCTGCTGTCTCATAGAACCTTTTTCCTAAGTAGGTTCTGCTCCTAGCCTCCCAAGGTACAGTTGTCTGCAAAGAGTGTAAACATTCAGCGAGGGATTCCGGAGGTTAGAAGAAAAAAATACTGCAGTAGTAGTATTTCTTCTTCTCTGGGATCCCTCACTGTTTACACTCCCCATCTAGAACTTATAAATAGGTTCTCACAAGAATCCATTAAGGATGCTTGAGAGTTCGAAAAGTTTGTTTTCTTGAGCATTTCTTTGTTTGTTACATTTGTATATCTGCTTCAGTTTATGTTCAAAATTTACCAGTCACTGCCCCACTCTGGCTAAAGAAATTTAGCCAGAGTGGCCATGTCTTGCAGAGTTTAAACCAGTATTCTAAAACCCGTAATTAGATCAGATTTAGTTTTCGGGCCATTTGTCACCATGGAGACAGATGCAGTGTAAACATTCAGTGAGGGATTTCTAAGAAACATAACTACCCGGGGTTTTAACCCTTGCAGGGCCGCGAACTGATATATCAGTCCATAATTCCCATACGTTCTAATTTTATTGGCAGTCTAAGGGTAAATGGCCAGTATAGCATAAAGTGCTACGCAAAACCATAGTGCTAACCATTTCTAGAAATTAGTAGATTGCTAACCATTTTTTCTGAGTCTGTAGCACAGTAGACGTTAGTAAAATTATATATTACATTTGCTAACCCTTCTGTTCCAAGTGCCATGCATTTTATAGTTGAAAGAACTAAGGGCAGAACTAGTAACACCACTGACAACTCTCTTTAACAAATCGTAGGAGGATGGCATGCTACCGAGGAGACTGGAGGAGGGCAAATGTGATTCCACTTCACAAAAGTGGGAGCAGGGCAGAGGCAGGAAACTACAGACCAGTTAGTTTGACTTCAGTGGTAGGAAAATGATGGAATCACTTCTGAAGGAAAGAACTGTTGAGTACCTAGAGGCCAGTGGGGCACAGGACCCAAGGCAGCATGGTTTCATAGCAGGAAGGTCATGTCAGATGAACCAAATAGATTTCTTTGACTGGTTGACCAAAGTAGTAGACCAGGGAGGGCTGTGGATATGGCCTACCTAGATTTTAGCAAGGCATTTGACAGTCTCACAAAAGATTAATATACAAGTTAGCCAGCCTTGGAGTGGGTCCCAAGGTGGTAGCCTGGATAAAAACTGGCTGGACAACATTACATAAGGATAATAGTAAACTGAGTTCACAGTGAAGAAAGGAGGGTAACTAGTGGTTTACCACAGGATTTGTACTGGGACCGATCCTCTCTGTCTTTAGTGACATTGGAGAGCAACGGAAGGAAAGGCATGTCTCTTTGCAGATGACACAAAGATCTGCAACAGGGTTGATGCACAAGGTGGGATGGAAAGAGCGAAATGGGACTTGCCAAGGTTGAAGGAATGGTCAGCTATGTGGCAGCTCAGATTCAGTGCAAAGAAGTGCAAGGTAATGCATCTGGGAAACAAAACCCAGGGAAAAGTACGCAGTGAGGGTGAGTTCATAAATCAAGAGACCTAGGAGTAATTATATCAGATGACCTAAAGGTGGGCAAGCGGTGTGAGAAGGCAGTAAGGAGGGCTGGGGATACTGGGATGCATGGGAGAGGCATCAACAGTGAAAACAGGAAGTTGTTATCCCTCTGTACAGACAGTGAGACCCCATCTGGAGTACTGTGCAATTCTGGAGACCCCGTCTCTGCAAAGACATAGACTGAGTGGAGGCTGTTCAGAGGAGGACAACCAAAATGGTGCGGGGTCTGCACCGGAAGCCATACAAGGAGAGACTAAAGCAGCGCTGTATACCCTTGAGGAAAGTAGGGAGAGGGGGTACATGATGAGAACTTTCAAGCATCTCAAGGGAATTCAAGTGCAAGAGGCTAGTATCTTTCAGGGGAAATGTGCAGGAGCAGAGGCACAATTTGAGATGAGAGGGGCAGCTCGGAAGTAATGTTGGAAGGTGTTTTTTCACGGAGAGGGTTGTGGATGCATGGAACAGCCTTCCTGAGGAGGTTGCGGAGGCGGGAACAGTGGGAGAATTCAGGAATGCATGGGACAGGTGTAAGGCGGTTCTGGTGGGGGGGGTAGGAGGAAGTAGGCTGTTTGACTAGAATCTGCAGCTTATTAATCAGGTAGGGAAATGGGCAGACTAGGTGGGCCAGGCGGTCCTTCTCCGCCGTCAAATTCTATGTTTGTGTTTCTATTAGTACTTTCACATTTAAAACTAATAAATGTTTTGGTTTAATGTCCTGCTACTGTGAGTAATGCCCCGAGCAAGGGCAGACTGCCACAAACTCTCAAGTCCCCTCAGTCTGCCTCTTAAAAGATCTGAGGGAGTTCCAAATGATGGTGGAAAGCATGCATCAAAGGGTGTCCTCTCCTCATGTCAGCAGTCCCTGTAAAAGGGGACAGAAGAAAAAGATAAAGCTACTCTGTCGTCTGGCAGTTCATAGTGAAGATGGATCCGATACCAGGCTGTCCGAAAGGGTGAACCTGAATCCTGTGATGGCAAAAATAGTCTCGAGCAGACACTGGAAGCGGTACCTGCAAAAAGAAATTGAAATATGTCACACTCGCTCACCTGAAGGACCAATAAAATGCCCTCATCTGATCAGAAATGTAGCATTTTTTCCAGGCCATGGGTAACTTTAATGTGACTGCTACATATCCTCACGCCCACCCACTAACTTTAGCGCCACCCTATCTGCCTGTGGAGCAGGAGGAAGAAATGTACTATGTACAAGAGGAAGGTGGCCCCATGGAATCAGTAGGGGCAAATTGAGCAAGAGTTTGGCTCTCGCAAGACCTAATGATGGCTGTATTTTCCTCATTTGTCAGACAAATGGTAGATACCCTTCCCATCTCGCTTTACAAACTGACGATGCTGAATTTATGAATATAATGGATAGCACTTAAGAGGATGCTGGTTTCCAGAAGGCTATTTAAAAATCATGTCTTTGCCTATTTCAGTTGCAGTCATAGACACATTGAAAGTATCAGATTGGGGGTGGAATTACCTGTATGCCCACCCAGATCATCAAGGGTAGTCCAGGCTGCTGCCAGCAGAGCAAAAGCCTCATCTGCACAGCACCACTCTTCCCACCAAAACAGATTGCAAAAACTGGATGCTATAGCCAGAGGTTTACACATCAGTATTACTGCTTGTCAGGCAGGCAGCTTATCCAGCACATACAGGAGACCCGTATGGGAGGCTGTTGAGCATAGTGGTTAAGGGCACTGAGCCGGAGACTTGGGTTTGAATACCAACAGCCCCCACTTAAATACTGTGACCCTGAGCAAGTCACTTAACTTCCTTGTGCTCCCAGGTCGCACCTGGAAACAATCTCTGGCTTAGGGTGCCTTTCCTGGTTAAACAGTTTCACCTTTCCATTCATATACAGCTCAGTACTAGAAAGTAATGTCGAGTACAGTTCTGGCACTAGGTGATAAAACATGGTGAGCTTGCACAGGACTTAATTGCCACGCAAGAACATCTCTGGATGTCACTTCTTTGGACACTAACGACACTGCATCTAGAGTTTTAAAGGGGAACTCTCATCTACCCCACAGTAATACTGTGGGACGTAAAGTTCCCAATTAAGCAAAACTGCCCCATGCACGATTTTTCACTTAACCTTTTTGTAGGTTTAGTTCGTATCTGGTTGTTCCTGCATCCCTGTCATACTTCATCGTCCCCCGCAGCCAGCCCTCTAACACGAATGATGGGCTAGAGCATTACAGTGAGTAAGAAAAGGCTTCGCCTCCTTACAGGCCTTATTGAAGGGAGGCAGGGGCTAGTTCCTCTGATCTGTGCTCTTTACGACAGAGGTAGGAGGGCTTCAAGCCTGCAGCTGTAACCCCAGACCCCAGGCCTTTGCCAAATCAAAACCCCGACAGTTCTTCCCAGGTTGCTCAGCCATGGGGCGGGGCGGACTAACTCTTACTTCAGAAATTGGAAAACATTACCACAAACAAGTGAGTTTAGGATGTGGTGGGCAAGGGTTGTCCATGAAGTTCAGGAGTCCCAAAACTGCAGAACATTTTCTAGAGGCTTCTGCTGGAACTGGAAGTAAACGGGCAAAAAGCTATAGAGAAGGTCCTCTGGGGCAAGGGTCTCTTCTGATGCACAAGAAAATGGAGTGGCAACCCATTTTAGATCTGATATCTTGAACAAAGCACAAGTGAAAAATTCGCACCATCCTTGTGGCACAGACCGGGACCACTGCACCTGAAAGATGACCTACTTCCATATTCCAGTCAGGCCTTCCCACAGAAAATGTCTCTGGTTCAGACTAGGGAACTGCCAGTACCACTTGCAGCCCTTTTCTTTGGCCTAACCACAGCACCAGGTATGCTCCTAAAGTGTCTTGGGTAGGGAACAGGACTGGCTGTTTTCTGGGTAAATGGAACGAGACAAAGTACTCTATTCAGACGGTGAAGAGCACCTTGGAGAATCTGGGATCCCTGATAAATCTGCAGACTTCCCAAGTAGAACTTGTTTAGGTGCTGGACTTCATAGGAGTAGAGAAGTAGCGGCTTTGATGGGCACAGCAGAATCCTTCACAGTAGGCCTGCCAGAACTTGCAAAGAATTTGTTGCAGCTGGGATGTGGTCATATCCACGGCTATGGCTGCATGTTCCAGATGAGATGTCCAGTACCACTTAAGACAGTTGGTGTCAAGGTGGGATCCACTCAATGCAAGTGTCTGCACTAGATTATGCGTATGGGGGCAACCTTGTGAAGGCCTTCTGTCCCTTCAGCGATCACCAACAAGTATCCTTGTAACAGATGCCTGGGGTTGGGTGCCCACCTAGAGGATCTTATAGTGACACCTGGAGCTCTGGGCAGTATTCCTAACAGTACTGTCCATTTCCACCTGTAAGATCAGTCTGTTCAAATCTGACAATACCACAGCATTGTAGAGGGGTACAGAAGCAGTGAGGATCTGGGACATTGCTTGCTCCTTAGAAACAAACATCTTTGGTGCTCCTGCAAATTCAGTGCCCTTGCAGACTCCTTAAGTAGAATCGACACAAGAAGTCACGAACACTACCAGGTTCTGGCTGCGGTTTTCAGAAGATTTGGGGGTTGTCTATTTGCTTCTTTGGAGAACAGTCTGCTTACGCGGTTTTGTTACAGGCCACCAGCCAGAAGGACAGTCCCAGAGGACGTACCGACATTGGACTGGAAAGGACTGTTCCTGCATGCCTTCTACTATTCCCACTTGTACAGAAAGTACTCCTGATGCTCGGGGGACAGAACGTACAACAATGATTGTGATAGCCTGGTACTTGGTGCTCCTGGCCCTGTCCAACAAGACTCCCATCAGCCTGCCTCTAAGTCACAATCTACTGATTCTGTCCCAGGGTAGGATAACATTGCAAACCCCAGAACTGTCGCCTGAGGGCATAGTTTTGAAGCGCTAGAACACTCTGGATTGAATCTCTATGAAGTCCCAAAGGTGCTTAAAGTTTCTGGGAAACCAGGAAAACATACTCCTGGAAGTGGAAGAGATGAAAATGTTATACTGATGCACCCTAGAAGAATAATCCCAATAGAGGCAGAGTTGTCTGTAGTCCTGGTACACCCACAGTCTCTAGGTCTAAGGCATTCAGTGCTCAGGTGCACTTAACCAGCAGTGTCCGCCCACTTATCGGCAGTTACGGGAGAGTCACTGGCCTCACAAGCCATCTTTGAAAGGCATCAGTCACTTGTACCCACCGGTAAGGGGTCCAGTCCAACCATGTGATCTGTCTTGACTAGGTTCTTGAGACTGTGTTCTATCCTGTGACACTGCTGACCTAAAGTTGTCACCTGGGGCATTAACTCTGGGAGGCTAAACATAGAAACACTTTGACGGCGGATAAGGACTGCTTGGCCCACCCAGTCTGCCCATTTCCCTACCTGTTGGATGAGCTGCAGATCCTGGTTAACCCAACAGCCTGCCTCGTGCTCCCCCCCACCGGTATTGCCTTATCTGTCCCATGCATTCTTGAGTTCCCTCACTGTTTTTGACCCTGCGACCTCCTCAGGAAGGCGCTCCATGCGTCGTCCACTCTCTCCGTGAAAGAATACTTCCTCGAGTTGCTCCTGAGCTGTCCCCCTCTGTCTTCGAATTGTGCCCCCTTGTTCTTGCACATCTTTTTCTGAAGGATGCTACCCTTTTGGACTTTGTTGATTCCCTTGGGGTACTTGAAAGTTTCTATCATGTCCCACCTTTTCCTCGGGGTATGCATATTTAAGATCCTTTAGTCTCTCTTCGTATGGCTTCTTGTGCAGACTCCGCACCATTTTAGTTGCCGCCCTCTGGACTGCCTTCATCCTATGTCCTTGCAGAGATGGGTCTCCAGAACTGCACACAGTAGTCTGCCAACTGTCTGTACCGGGATAGCTTCCTGTTTTCTACTGGTGATGTCTCTCCCTATACATCCCAGTATCCCATCTCTCCCCCAGTCGCCTTTACTGCATTCTCCCATTGTTGCTTACCATTAGGTCATCTGATATGACTACCTCTGGTCCTTTCCATTTTAGTCCTCCCCGGTGTACTCGTCCCTGGGTTTGTGTTTCCCAGGTGCATTACTTTGCATTGAATCTAAGCTGCCATACTTTTGACCAGTCCTCCAACCTTGCCAAGTCCTTCTCATCCTTTCCACAACACCCACCCCCGCCCATTAACCCTTTTGCAAATCTTCATGTCTGCAAAGAGGCATACTTTTCAATTCCTCCATAATGTCACTTATAAAGACATTAAAAGGACCGGTCTCAGTACTGAACCCTGTGGTACCCTGCTAGTAACCCCCTTTTCTTTGGAATGGACTTTGTTTACTATTACCCGTGTTCTGTTGTCCAGCCAATTTTTTTTTACCTGGCTACCACCCTGGGACCCACTTCCAGGCTGGCTAATTTGTTAATCTTTTGTGTGGGACTGTCAGATGCCTTGCTAAAGTCTAGGTAGGCCATGTCCACAGCCCCTCCCTGGTCTCTTGGTCACCCAGTCAAGAAATCTTAGAGTCGTCTGATATGACCTTCCCACTGTGAAGCCATGCTGCCTTGGGTCCTGTGCCCCTCTGGCCTCTAGGCACTTAACAGTTCTTTCTTTCGAAGTGATTCCATAATTTCCCTACCACTGAGGTCAACTTAACAGGTCTGTAGTTTCCTGCTTGGTTGTTCCCACTTTTGTGAAGGAGATCTCATCTGCCCTCTGCCAGTCTCGGGTACCCTCCATCCTCCATGATTTGTTAAAAGGTAGTCAGTGGCGTCACTAGTTTTCCCCTTAGTTCTTTTAGAATTCTGGGGTGAATCGTGTCTGGCCTGTTGCTTTGTCCATCTTCAGTTTTAGGAGCTGCAAGCCCTCTGCACAAAGGCGAATTACATAATCTTCCTAGGTATAAGGCAGTCCTTACAAACCTGGAAAGTCCATCTATATGGACTGGACAAAAGCTCTCAATTACAACCTCACGCCAAGATTAGCTTTTTGTACCTGCCAAGAGTGTTCAGTCTCCTCCATTGTGCGATTACCTGCATTTCTGTTTCCCTTTTCTTTATCCCCTTGTGGCTGGCCTTTCCCCAATTGTGCTAAATTCCCCAGCCCCATCAGCTGGCTTCTATTGGACTTGCCTTTGACTCTGGTTTCCTCCATTGCATGCCCCCAAAGCCCAAGAAATAGGATCCAGAACTGGAGGGCCAGTTCACCAGTCTGAGGCCTGGAAGACCGGAATGCTTGCACTGGATGGGGTTTGTCACTAGCCGATCCCTGCCCCAAAAAGAGCTCAGTTCTGCAACTCCCAGCCAGCTCCAACACCCAGGCCAGCGTTGCAAGCAGTAGCCCTGCGCTGCACTATCAGGTTGCCAGCTTCTCAAGGCAGCAGCCCAATCTGCCAGTGCAGAGTGTAGTTAACTGCCTAGTGTACTGCAGTTAAAATTTATCTTTCAAAGCCCTTCACACCCAAGAACCATGTTTACGGCTGTTTTGCACTGATTTCTATTTTTGTAAGAAGGGTTAAATGTGTGGGGGTGGAGCAGCGTTAGAGCTTCAGTCCTGTCTGTGCTAACATCAGTGTGAGTCTCAAAATCCTACATTAAGGTCAGGTGTGTCCCAAGGATATGCACCATAACCAACAGTATTGAGCAAAAGCAAGGGGGTGGTGGGTTATATTTGAAGAAAGGTGGGAAGTAAGCAGATGTTGCCACCTCTGTATACTCAAATGGATCCTTACTTAGTTCTGGTCACCATTCTCAAAGCAGCACAGGAAAAGATAGAGGAGAATGACACAGATAGTGAAGGGAATTGTAGGAGCTCTTATGAGGCTAGATTATAAAGACTCGGATTATAGTGTGGAGCAGAGAGGAACAAGGGTGACCTGATGATGCATGGCAGTATTGATGAGCAAGCAACAAAATTAAAGCGTTCACAGTTCAGAACAGATAGGCTGAGAACTAGGCACACACAGTGTAAGAGGATGCTTTTCTGTGTATGGAGTGCAGTGGGGATGGTCAACTTGCCAAGGAAGATTGTTGAGAAGCCATCAAAAGGGGCTTTCAAAAACTGCTGTGGATATCCATCTAGAAAGGGAGGGTATGATAAAATAACACCACTGAACGAAGTGTGAAAGTCATGAGGGATAGTTAGACTGCTACTGTCTAATACTTGGTCTAAACCTTAGGTCAGCCGCTTGAATCCCATAGGTGTGTGATCATTCAGTGTTGCATCTGCAAGCCAACCAGCCACAGACTAGCATTGGTATTGTCGGCGGTAAAGGTGGATGCTCTTCTACATTTGCAGACAGTGTGGTTTGCAACCTAAATTGAGGTGCAAGAAAGGTGAAAAGGAGTTTTAAAAAATGTTTGGGATATGTTTTAAGGTAGAGGTACCCGACAAGATTAGTTGTCAAAATGAGCAGGGGATGTCACTATATCAAATTTTGAATGCTGTGATATTTGTGTAAAATATAGGAATTTTGGTGGGAAAGGGTAAGAGCTGGGGGAAGGGAAGCTCAGTAGCAGAGATGAGAACAGAATGGTGCATCACGGTACATTCTGTGTAACTGCAATATGATAAACTGTTACTGGAAATCACAGTACAGCTTCACTTTGTGACGTCCGTAAATGGAGATAGTCTGGTGTCTAGGGGTCATGCTGTCGCAGACTTTTTGTACCCTGGTAGTTCACCAATGACGGACTTCTGGTCCCATCTTGCAACGTTTTGTCCACTAGACCTGCTTGTTCCTGGAAAGAAGGTTCTTCAGTACCTGACTGCTCAAATACATGTACAGTGCTGGATTCACTGATGGACTTTAAAAGCATCTTTCATGAACATGTATAAAATATAGACTGAATTAAAACCATTGTATATATTGTTGCATTTAATGAGATGTGGTAATAAAGTCGTCTTCCTTAGTAACTGGCACAATATTAAAAAAAAAAAATCAAGCTTGTGTTGTATTTTAAAAGGTATAGAAGGAACCTGCAGCAGCAATTGAGAGCATGATTAAAGGTTTAAAAACTAATAAAGTAGCTGAAAATAGTCATAAACCCTATCTGTATATCCCAGTTTTGTTACACTGTGTAATTTGGGTGGGGAGAGGGATATGGGCTTTGAAATTTGTAGCCACAGGTCATCTTTCCTCATTGTGAACACGCTTTTACAGCTGCTAGTGTGGCAGTTTCCTTAGATGCCCCTGTTAAAGGGTAACAGTTTTGGTGCTTTAAGCCCCAGCGTGCCGCCCCAAGCAGCAGGTTAGTCTGAAGCACCTGGTCCATATTGCAAGTTCTTTTTAAAGAGGAAGGTTCGTAATTCCTTCGAGGAGCAGTCTGCCCAGTCCCTTATGCTTCCTGGTCCTAATTCTAGTTAGGTGTCTTTGAAACAGGGGTCCATCCGGCCAGAACCACAGCTCAACTACCATGGGCCTTGTTCATTGAATTGTGGCAATGATTTGACTCATATGGCCATATAAAATAGAAACATTTCAAAACCGGACCTCATTGCTGCACCCCAACACTCCGGCCTAATATCACAAAATGTGAGAGCTGGGGGCAGCTGAGCCTGCTAGAATCGGCACTAGAAAGGGAAGTGATCGACATATGATTCCACTGAGGAATTATGATCCTGCCCCTTCAAAAGCTGTCAAGATTCTGCAAAATGGACTTCTGAAGTCCTGAAGAGGTAAGCTGGGTGGGGCTTAATTTATTTTTTTTTTAAATGAGCACAATTGGCCCTTTTTAAGGCAAGAGATGAGGCAGCGTCTACTGAATGTAAGTTTTTTTTTTTCCCCTTGCTGGCCGCTGTGGCAGCCAGACCCAGCTGAGGGGGGGGGCTGTCAGCACTTAGTGCTCATTATCCATGGGAGGGAAGACTACATTCTGCTGGCCAGTCTCCTAAACCAGGATGCTGTAGAGGTTGTGTGCTTGGGGGGGTGTGTCGCTAATGAGAATGCAGAGAGGAGATGAAACCCAGGCAGTGGCTTCAGCCAGAAGCAGAGGCATCCTAGATGCCATACAGGAGCAGGACTCTGGCAGCTTGTGTTTGATCCCACCAGGGACATGGCCATGATCTAGTGATCAACAGGGTTAGAATCAGAGATGTCCATGTAGAAGGGCAACTGGGATCCAGTGATGACTGCATAGTATGGTTCAGCATTGAGACAGGGACTCTTCTCATGTCATACTAGGTCAAAGGTTTTGGATTTCAAAAAGGCTTACTTCGCTGAAATGGGGAGAGCCATCAAAATAACCCTGGAAAAATGGAGGCTAGGCAGGGTGGGAAGAGCAGTGGGAGCACCTAAAAGGAGCCTTGGTGGAAGTGACAAACCAATGCATCAGATTGGTATTCAAAGGCAAGAGAAGGCCACTATGGTTCTCGAAAGAAGTGGCAGACAAAGCAAGAGCTAAAAAGGCAGCAAGGAGACCCAAAGAGGAAGATAGGGAAGTATACCTAGTGTCTGGGAAGTGGGAAGACCTGTAGGGAGAGCAAAGGCGGACTGAGGAAGGATTAGCGCAGACAGTAAAGAGGACAAGACATTCCACAGGTACATCAGTGAAAGATGGAAAACCAGGAAGAGGATTGTTTGGCTCAAAGGGCAGGAAGGAGGGAGACCTGGATGAGGCAGAAATACTTCTATTCAGTATTGACAGAAGAGGGGGAAGGACGGGAACCAAAGCCATGCAACAGGTGGACATCGGTCTATTCACAGGAGATTCTCCTGCAGGAGCTCACTAAATTGAAGGTGGACAAAGCAATGGGGCCAGACGGCACACACCCAAGAATATTAATGGAGCTGTGAAGACTAACAGAACCTCTAGCAGCCTTGTTAACAGTTGCTCGACGCAGGAGGGGTACCAGAGGATTGGAGGAGAGCACATGTGGTCTCTCTACACTAGTCTGGCCGTAGGGCGGTGGCAGGGAACTATAGGCCGGTCAGCCTCGCCTCAGTAGTGGGGAAGATCATGGAGGCACTGCTAAAGGAAAGTGGGATATCTAGAAGCTGTCGGTGCCCAGGACTCTAGGCAGCATGGTTTCACAGTGTGTAGGTTGTCACACTAATGAGATGTCTTTCGGAGACTAAGTAAATTGGGCGGGGGATGTTCCCTACCTTGACTTCAGCAAAGCCTTCGACACTGTCCCACATAAGAGGCTGGTTAACAAGGTGGGTAGTCTGGGCATGGGAGAAAAGGTGCTAAACTGTGTTAAGAACTGGCTAATGGATAGGAGGCAGAGGGTGGTGGTAAATGGGGTATAATCTGGGGAGAGGGGTTGACTAGTGGGGTATCTCGGGGATCAGTCCTTGGGCCCGTCCTGTTCAGTGTCCATCAGTGACATTAGAGACTGGAAGGAAAGGTCTTCCTGTTTGCACATAACACCAAGATCTGTAATGGGGTGGAGAAAATGAAGGACCTTCAGAAGCTTGAGAAATTATCTGAGTGGCAACTGAGGTTTAATTCAAAGTGCAAAATGATGCACCTGGGGCAGAAACCCTGGAAGAGCTACAGGATGGTGGGGGGTTGCTGACATTCACCAAGGAAAAGGGGACCTGGAGGTTATTTCAGATGACCTGAAATGTCAAAGCGGAGTACAAGGGCAGCAGGAAGGCCAGTTGGCATGCTGGGGTATCTATAGCAGAAGATGGGAGGTAGTGATGCCGTTCTATAAAACCCTGGTCAGGCGTCTCATGGAGTACTGTGTTCAGTTTAGAGGCTGCACCTTTGAAGGGACATTAACAGGCTGGAGGTCGAGAACAGCGACTAAGATGGTACAGGGCTTACACCACCAAATTTACAAGAGTTAAGGGACCTCAATATGAACTCACTGGAGAAGAGGAATATGATAGAAACATTCAAGTACTTCAAGGGCACAAACAAGGTGCAGGAGAGAGGTCTTCAATCAGGAGAAATACAAACGGGGGCATGACATAAAATTGGAAGGTGGCAGGTTAAGGGAATGTGGGAAGTTTTTCTTTACAAAGTGGAGGATGCATGGAATGGTCCGTCATAAGAGGCAGTGGGAGAAGGCACTGTGGTTGGATTTAAACAGGCATAGGGGAACCACACAGGTAAAGCAAGAGGGAGGGGGGTCAGAAGCCATAACCAAGTATAGGGCTTGCGTGCAGATTAGATTGGCCTAGCAGTCTTACCTGCCAACAATTTCTGTGCAACTGGTGTAGCAGTGCACAGGAATTCTGGGAGGCTGGGGCACAAGATCTGCAGCTACTGATGGCAGTGGCCCACTTAGACTTGGTGGCTGTGCTATAAACATGGGCTACACAGTATCATAATTTGGACATATCTGTGCCAGGATATAGTTAGCTGGAGGAATGGGAAAGGGAGTAAGTAGTAACCTTGTATGAGAAAAGAAGGGCATCGGTGCTACAGAGGACAAAGATATGGTATACCAGTATGGAAGCTTCCTCATGTAGTGGGGGAGAGGAAATTACCAGGTTTGGAGTGGCATATAGACAACCATCTCAAAAGGAAGAAGCAAGAGTTTGGAGAGGTGAGAGTGGTGAAACATGGTGATTAATGCTTCAAATCTTGCTACAGGTGGAATGCAGCGTCCCAGTAGCAGTGAGTGCCAGAAGCTGGAGGGGGCACATTCTGTATTTGGATAGCATAGGAGAGCTCACAGTTGTAGAGGTACTTTCTGGGAACCGGCGGTCAACCAATTCTGTGGTTCGATATAAAGCTACAGCCAGAAAGCAAGTATTGACTTGGAGAGGCAGATTTTAGTAGAATGAGGGAACTGGTTAGTGACTAATGGTGAGTTTTTTTTTTTTAGTTGGGGTGGGATTTGAAGCAGCAAGTGTATTGGGACAGTAGAAAGAAAGGTGACCAGTGTGGTACATGAAGGAGGAGGCGGCAGTGGTAAGTGCAAATCAAAGTGGTGTTTTTTTGGGGGTAATCAAAATCTCACTCTGCAACAACCACCAAATGATGTCATTGAGGAGATCTCAGGGTGTGAGTGTGAATCCGAATATATACGCAGCAGAAGTTGGGGGGGTAAAAATGATGGTATAAAAAGATGTCTTGGTGACATCAGTAACAGCAACATTTCAAAAAATAGTTTGTCACAATGGATATTCAACTTACTGTCTCGGTGGAATAATGAACCAGTCATACAGCAGCTTTCGCAATGCTGACGACATTGGTGTCCAGTGCAGCACTGAAGCAAGCTGTGTAAAGTAAACAAGGCAGCAAGTCTCCAAACTCAGAGTAGAGTTTTAACTTGTAAACAGCTGTTGTACATAGATTATACAATAGCCTGACTTAAAAAAGACTCGCTTGTGGGAGGGCAGAACTTAACTAAGTCATGGTTCTGCCAACTCATAAGATCTTACTTCGAGAGGGCTCTTGCAGTAGATATTCACATGTAGACTGACCGACCCACCAGGTATCAAGACCCCACGGAAAAATTTCTAGCTAGCAATCTCTGACGGGGGACCGCCCCGCATCAGGTGACTGGTATATGATGACGGTATAAAGGGACGGTCCCCCACGCCCGCCTTCCAGTTTCCCAGCCATTGGCTTGTGAAAGGTCTTCACGGTAGAACAGCGCTTGTTAGTCATTTGTCAGTTCCCAAGTTTTAGAACTTTTCGACCTATTTTCTCTTTCGATTTTCTCTCTCTCCCCCCCCTTCAGTGATTCGCTGTGTATGTTGTCCCAGACGCCCTCTGAATCTCATAAGAATAGGTGCGACTCGTGTGGTTCCCAACTTCCACACAAGGACGGCCACTCCTTGTGCCTCTTCTGTCTGGGCCCACCACCCGTGGAGAAGTGTCAGCATTGCCAGAAGTTCAACTCTGCTACCTGAAAGACGGCAGCAGTCCCTGGAAGCCAAAGAAAAATGGTCTCCATGGAAAAAGTGCTAAAGAAACTTGGGTAGACGTCCACTTCCACCAAAGGTCACAAAAAGCATGAGAAGCACAGAGTGGGAACTGGCTTCCAGAGCAGCCGCGAGACTCTGGAGTTGCGGCACTTAAGGTAACGTTCCCTCCGGGGGATCGTTCCACGACATGGCCGTCTTGGTGGTTACCAAGAAGGCGTCGCGCTTCTGTGAAGGCCACTAATTCCACGCGGCCTTCAAGTCTGAGCGGGTCCGGTAAGTCGAATATCTGTCCCACTGACGTCTGCCGGGACATGGCTGCTATGCCACTTACCCCTTCGGGGGAGCGCCCAGCCAAAACTCCTCCCGACAAGGCTGCATCTCCAGCGCGGCCTTCCTTGGGCAGGGAGTCTGATGCCGGCTCCGCCGACGCCCGCCTGTCCAGGAAGCCTGCACCGGACCCCATGGAACAGACAGACGCTCCAGGCTCTCCGCAATGTCTCACCACGTTGCCCTCTGAGGTCCCTGCATCTCCTCGACTTGCCTCTGGGGATTATAATCCTCCTTCCCCAGTTGTCAGAGGATACGGGGATGCTGCCGTCAGGAACTCCTTCTGGGCCAGACCCCCCACGCCAGTCCGGCCATCCGGCATCCCTTACCTGGCGATAGGCATATTCTTCTGTCAGGTTCTTGGACCTATCAAGGTATACCACGCTGGCCTGACTCCCTCGGGGTCAGTGTTACAATCGTCTGGCCCACCAGCATGGCCTCTTCCGGGTCCCTCTGCTCTGTCAGAGCTCCTGGCACCCAGGTACCAGACACTGCAATACCAGGTGCCATAATACCCTGCTTCTCAGTATCTGGCGCCACAGTACCCGGCACAGAGCTACCCGCCATCTGGTTACGGATATCCTCAATATCCGTATCCCCCTCCTCCACTGCCCACTCCCCAGCCACCGGTGGTTCTGAAGAAGACCTTGGCCTCCTGGTGGACTGAGGCCAAAGCTCCGCTCACTAGGGAGGTCGAGTCGTCTACAGATGCTGGACCCCATACAGGATCTCTACATCTGAGGCCTTAAGACTCCCGACACCAGAGAGCCCTCTGGTGCCCAGGAGGGAGGATACGCACCCACGGGAACTCCCCAGAGGGGCCATCCCTCCCCCTCACAGGGAGGAGTCTTTTTTTACCTCTATCAGATACCGAGTCCGGCCACTCTGACCCCAAAGACGAACCCCATACTCTGGAACGCTCTAGGCAGAGGACTCCTCCGAAGTCTCTTCCAGAGGACCCCTCCTTTCTGGAGTTATTGAGGAAAATCCAGGAGGTACATCAGTGGAGCCAGACCCACAGCGTAAAACTCGCTGCCTATCCATATCTGCCAGAGACTGCTCCTACGCTGATTCCACACTGGGTAGAGCCTCACGAGGATCTTGTTTCCACCATTTGGAAACAAGTCTATGATTAGCCCCTTTGAGGAGGCGGACAGGCTATATCAGGCTCCTGAGGTGTAGACATTCCAGCCTCCACCCTAGCTAATCCTGTCATCAGCGCCACTCACGGCTGCTCCGCCAACCCCAAACACCTCAGCTCATCTCCGCCTGATAAGGAATCCGGCTTGAACCAATACGAGAAGATCTATTCCTCTTCTATCCTTGGTATTAGGGCCTTTAACTATGTGGCACATAGAGTTTCCAGAAGACCATCTCTAGTCAGATGGAATCTAAATTAGACTCCTTCTTGAGTCAGACTAAGCAGGAAGTCATGGATCTTGTCTGTTCTGCCAGTCGACAATGCTTAGTGCCACTTACGATGCAGTGGACACAGCTGGAAGGAGCTTGTCCTTTGCTGTAGGCCTCTGGCGTCATGCCTGACTCTCCGACTGCCTCTGGAGGTTCCAGAATAGCAGCAGAAGACTCAGGAGAAAGGACTGCTGTGTGACTGAACTTCTCTGCTGGGACTAAAGTAGAAGAACTTTTGTATTTAGACCTTTAATTTAGGGTAAAAAAAACTAACATACAAAACAAAAAGTGTGTGTTTGGGTTAACTGAACTGAATGGGTAACTGAAAAGTCATCTAGGTGTAAATCTCAGGTGACTGAAAGGACTTAACTGTTGTGAGGTTTAAATTACTTGTGAAAGATCTGGTAAGTAGGGGTGAGCAGCTAGAAGGAAGCTACATTTAAAGACTGCCTTAGAAAGATTCTGCTAATAGCTTGGCAGAAGACTCCAGGAGAAAGGACTGCTGTGTGACTGAACTTCTCTGCTGGGACTATATTGCCCTCCTTCCCACCCAAAGTTAGTTCTATTTTTATAGGCACAGGATTTGACTGACAATAGGAACTTCCTGTTTAGGGGCAGGAAGTGAGTGATCACAGAACCACCAAGGACCCACCATCCTAGAAGGGCAAGAGTAGCTCTCCAGCCCCCTCTAGCTGCTGGAGGTCTGCCTCTGAACAAGTAAGTGGTCTACTGAGAAATATAGGATATTCTTGTCTCAGAACAGGACAATCAGGAGCTTAAAGGGCACACAGGCAGAAAGTAAGGAGAGAGAGAGAAAAAAAACAGGAAAGAGTAAGGATTGCAAACAGTTAAGGGGCCAGAAATAAGACATGATTGGAGTGGTGCAGTGGCTGTGGAGCAGCAGTCTTCCGGGAGACGTTCTGGAGGATGCGGTGTTGTCCCATCTGCAGGCACCTCTCTGGGCTGAGGAGGAGGTTGCTCATCTCCAGGCTGAGTTGGCCAGGATTTGTGGGACCTCCTCTTCCATCCAGGGACCACCAGTGCCACTGCCGTTGCCTCAGAGGTTGCCAAGAAAGAGGTGGTTGGACCACAGTGGGCTCAGGGAGGGTGAGGGTGGTGGAACAGAGGCACATCCTCCAGTTGTACCTCTCCACAATTCCTATGCCATTCTGGCAAAGTGTGGTTCCTCTATGGAGGCACCTACAGTGGAGACCAAGGAGGATGCTGGGAACCTCCACAAGGAGACCCACAGGAGGTGGCAGGAAGGAAACAACTGCTGGTGGGGACTCCATTGTTAGGAAGGTAGAACTGGGCAAGGAAGGGAGAGGAGGTAAGGTGCCTGCCTGGCGCCATGGCTTGGAGGGACAGGGAGCGAATCCTCGGTATTGCCGGAGCAGCTGCACAGGGAGGGAGCTGGATGTCATTGTCCACTTAGGGACAAATGACCTGGCTAGAAAGGGATTAGAGAAGTGCAAGTTAAGAGTTTGTGGAATTGGGAGGGCCTTAGTCAAGTAGCACACGGTAACCTTCTCGGAGGTGCTACCCATCTATTGCATAGGAGAGGCTAGGGTGTTCCGTACCATGGGATTCAATCAGTGGTTGAAAAACTGGCATGGAGCTCAGGGCTTTGGCTTCATTGGGGACTGGGGGTCCACCTGGAGTGATGCAAGCCTATACTGGCATGATGGGCTGCATCTGTCCGGGAGGGGAACCAGGATCCTAGGTGATGGGTTTAAATGCTTCATTGGCAAGCTTTAAACTAGCCAAAGGGAGGCACTGGAAAGGAGCAGGAAAATCCTAGCGCCTCCAAACAATCACGGTAGTAATGTGCAAACACCAACATGGAGGTGTCGAGGGAGAAGGGCAGGGTAAATGGAGAAAGTGACAAAGGCAAGAAGGACAGGGATGGGGCAAAAGGGGTAAGGCCATCAGGAAATGGAGGGTAATGAGTACCAATGCCCGTAGTCTGGGCAACAAGCTCCCTGAGCTGGTGGCCTTAATGGAAGAGGATGCCTGGATATCGTAGCAGTCACAGAAACATGGTACACAGAGAACCATGACTGGGATGTTGACATACCAGGGTACATAACCTACAGGAGAGACAGGCAGGGGAGAAGAGGGAGGAGTAGCTCTCTATGTAAAGGAAGGGATAAAAGCAACTGAACAAAGAGTAAGCAGGGGAGGAGAGGAGGCACTGTGGGTCACCTTGGAGACTGGAAGGGCACCACAATCCACTTTGGGGTTGTGTACAGACCCCCATGTCAGGGGAAGGAATGGACAAGGATATGATAGAAGGCATTCTTACAATGGCAGAGAAAGGGAGATACTGTTGATGGGAGACCTGAATATGCCAGATGTTAACTGGAGCACATTGCTGCAGCAACATCAAAAGAGAGCCATTCTTGATGCTGTACAGGTGGCAGGCATTAGACAGCTGGTTTGAACCCACTCGTGAGGAGCAATCTTAGACCTCGTACTCTCAAGCGGGCAGTGAGAGGATCTCGGCTCTAGAAGTGGGTTGCCATCTGGGGACAAGTGACCATCAAACAGTGTGGTTCACGTTAAACTCCGCTACAGAGTCGAGCCATACAAAAGTGAGGGTACTGGACTTTAGGAGGGCTGACTTTGGCAAGATGGGAGAGTGCCTCAGAAAAGCACTAGCAAACAGGCTAGAAGGAGGTGTGGAGCAACAATGGGAAATTATCAGAACTGCCATCACAGAGGCAACAAGCCTTTGTGTGAAGCAAATAAATCAAAAAGAAAAAGCCACTATGGTTCGAGAGGTGGCTGTGAAGTCAGGAAGAAAAGATAGCATTCCAGAAGTATAAGGAAACACAGAAGGAGCAGGACAGAGAGCTGTACCAGTTAAGGCAGAAAGAAGCAGGAAGGGAAGTCAGAATAGCAAAGGCCCAAACTTAGGAAAAGATAGCTAACTCAGTTAAGGGGGATAAAACCTTTTATAGGTACATCAGCGAGCGTAGAAAGACAAAGGGAGGGATAGTGAGGCTGAATAGAATAAATGGTGGGTGGGCAGAGGGACAGTGAAAAAGCAGGAATACTGAGCGAATATTTCTGCTCAGTATTCACAAAGGGGAGTGCCTAATCCAATTAACAGAAGCACTCTTGATAGGAGGTCGATCCCAGTCCTTTCACAGAAGAAAGGTTCTGCAAGAACTCCTAAAACTGAAGGTGGACAAAGCAATGGGTCCTGATGGAATTCACCCCAGAATTCTAAAAGAATTAAGGAAGGAACTAGTGAAACCACTGGCTACTCTTTTAATAAATCATGGGAGGATGGTGTGGTACCGAGGACTGGAGGAAGCGGATGTGATTCCCTTCACAAGTGGGACCAAGACAGAGGCAGGAAACTACATATCTGTCAGTCTGACCTCTGTGGTAGGGAAAGTGATGGAGTCACTTCTGAAGGAAAGAATAGTTGAGTACCTAGAGGCCAGTGGAGCACAGGATCCAAGGCAGCATGGGTTCACAGCGGGAAGGTCATGTCAGACGAATCTAATAGATTTCTTTGACTGGGTGACCAAAGTAGTAGACCAGGGAGGGGCTGTGGACATGGCCTACCTAGACTTTAGCAAGGCATTTGACACAGTCCCACACAAAAGATTATTAGTCAAATTAACCAGCCTGGGAAAAACATTGGCTGGACAACAGGACACAGAAGGTAATTGTAAATGGAGTCCACTCTGAAGAAAGGGCGGTTACTAGCGGGGTACCGCAGGGTTCAGTATTGGGTCCAGTCCTTTTTAATGTCTTCATCAGTGGCATTGCAGAGGGACTGGAAGGAAAAGTATGCCTTTTTGCAGATGACACAAAGATCTGCAACAGGGTTGATACACAAGGAGGCGTGGAAAGGATAAAAAGGAACTTGACAAGGTTGGAGGAATGGTCTGACGTATGGCAGCTAGGATTCAATGCAAAAAAGTACAAAATAATGCACCTGGGAAACAACCCAGGGGAAGAATACACAATGGGTGGGGAGGTAGTAACAACAACAAAACAGGAAAGGGACCTGGGGGTAATCATATCAGATGACCTTAAGGTTAGCAAGCAATGTGAGAAGGCGGCAGGGAGGGCCGGGGTATACTGGGATGTATAGGGAGGCATGGCGGCAGCAAACAGGAAGTTGTTATCCCTCTGTACAGACAGTTGGTGAGACCCCATCTGGAATACTGTGTCAGTTCTGGAGACCCCATCTCCATAAGAACATAGACAGGATAGAGGCAGTCAGAGGAGGGCAACTAAAATGGTGCAGGGTCTGCAAGAGAAGCCTGTATGAGGAGAGACTAAAGGAGCTTAATATGTATACCCTTGAGGAAAGAAGGGAGAGGGGGGGACATGATGGAAACTTTCAAGTACCTCAAGGGAATCAACAAAGTCCAAGAGGGTAGCATCTTTCAGAAAGAGAGACTTGCAAGAACAAGGGGTCACAATTTAAAGATAGGAGGGCGGTTCAGGGGCAATGTGAGGAAGTATTATTTCACAGAGAGGGTAGTGGATGCATGGAACAGCCTTCCTGAGGAAGTTGTGGAGTCTAAAACTGGGGGAGAATTCAAGAATGCATGGGACAGACATAAGGCAATTCTTGTGGGGGGCAGGAAGATATAGGCTGTTGGTTAAATAGGATCTGCGGCCTATCCTGTAGGTAGGGAAATGGGCAGACTAGATGGGCCTAGCGGTCCTTATCTGCCGTCAAAGTCTATGTTTCTATGTTGTAGGAGCGTGGGCCCTCCAGGCCCTGCACTCCCACTTTCACATTGCTACAGAGCCATACAACAGCCCCATAGGGCAAAGAACAATTGTAATACAAATTTGCCAATATCTCGGGAACCGTAACAGGTAGGAAAAAAATTCATGTGTCATTGTAATCATGACAGTGAAACATCCACAGGACATAAATCAAGCAAATCTGTATCTCGCATCATTTACGAGATATGGGCACTGAAAAGCGCTGTGAATGCTAACTCTGTGGGCATAATAGTGGCCCACAGACATGAAAATGAGCAACTGGAATACTAATTCTCAAATATTTCAGTAACCATACAAGATAGACAAAAAAATTCAAATTTCATGGTATTCATGGCTTTCCAACCTACTTCTGTACATATTTTCCCTGTAAGGGGACTAAGAATTTTTGTGAAGAAAAATCCGTATCTCAAACTGTTTTCGAGATATGGGCACGGAAAGGCATCACAGGTGCCGCAATGTTATCCTATGGGAAAATTTCTGAACTTCGGAATGCTGTAACTATGGGCCTGTTCAATGTTTTCGTACCAAACCACCAAAAGGCACAGTTTTTGTACTGGGGCTTGCCACCCTGAAAATTTCAGGCCCATAGCACAATCCACCTTGCCATAATGAAGTAACAAAGAAAACAACACATGACAAAATGTGTTCGTGCAGTGTTACTGTGATTACTTTAATGTTATTGTGACAATCCTATAACAGGAATGTTATCGCACATGCAAAAATTTTTCTGCGGTTACTTTTTTCTCTGAATGCGATCAAAAAATGGCAAAAGTTTTAAAAACATATTTAGAATCACCTAGTAAAAACTAATGCCAGAGGCATGTTACTCAGGGCCCGAATAGGTAAACACAACTGCTGGTGTTTACCAAAGGGCATTATTTTTTGAGTTACAATGTTTTTTCTCTGTCACTAACTGAAAAACAAGATGGCAGCAGCACGAAAACAATTTTGGGGAGCTCGACAACAAAAATGTGATCTCGAAAGTTTTCGCAATGGGGAGTCCCGTGATGGCAGCTTAAGTCGAAGCAGCAGATCCTCGGAGCTCCGACTATCGTTTTGCAATTTTCACCAAAAATAGCTTCCTAAGATAAAACTAATCCCCCTAAAGAACTTTAACTGCAGCACAATGGTGACTGGCAGTGAGGGATTGAGTTTAAATGGAGGCGTATGCCAAGAAAATGTTACCGGGACGCTCACCGCCATCTATGCCTGAGAAAGAAAAGGCCGCAAAACGGCCCAGGCAGCAGGCACAGGCACAACCGAAAACAAGCACCGTAACTACTGCGCTTTCCGAAGAGAGATTCTTGGAGATAATGCAGCCCCTGCAATCAGCAATATCCATTATATCGGACGACCTCCAAACAATTAAGAACTCTGTGGATTCATTATCGAGAAGAATGGGAGATTCTGAAGTCAGAATTGTGGCGGTTGAAAAAAAAACAAGACAAGGCTGAATTAGATCTTGTTAATGTGAAACGCAGGCTTAAAAAATTAGAGGAGAAAACTGAAGATTTGGAAGGACGTAGTAGACGGAATAATCTTGTGGTAATTGGTATTCTGGAGAGAGAGGAAGGGAGTGCGATGGTTCCATTTATGCAACGATTTTGCCTGAAAATAGCTGGGCCTTCACCAAACAGAGGGGATTACCTGATTGAGAGGGCTCATCGAGCTTTGCGCCCCCCACCTACTGCTGGTCAGCCCCCGAGACCGTTGATTTTCAAGCGGCTTAATTACACTGACAAGCAGCATGTACTCAACAAAGTGAAAGAGCTCCGGGAAGCGACCTGGGAGGGGAAGAAAATAAGAATTGTACAGGATTTGCCTTACTCGGTGAGACTACGAAGACAAGAGCTTCACCCCATAGTGTCAAAGTTGATTGCGGCCACGAAGCAGTTCAGGGTCAAATACCTGGCTATATTGATGGTCAGAAATGAAGACAAGTGGATTTCATATGATTCTCCTGCACAAGCCCTGAGTAGCCTGAAGGAGCTTTTTCCGGAGCTGTTTAAATAAAGGTGCTGTTGAGGTTAACCGTTGTACTGTCTGGTTCAATGTATATCTTAAGGATCTGCAATTTGGGAAGGATAATGATTATTGGCATAAAAGACTCGGCAAGGTCGCAAGGGAAGGGCGTGCTATCGGCAAATCTAGGCGTGATCTGATGGTTTGCTCTTAAATTTTCCACTGTATCGCGAGAAAAGAGATAGAAGGATTTGGATCGCGGCGGAACTTGCCGGAATAGTTTGACATTGGCAGATTATCCTCGCACGGAATAAGTATACCCGAACTGCCTCAAGTGCTGAACAAAGGCGGTGTTATGAATGTTGTGGAGTTCTGCATGTAACGTGGAGAGATGGAAACTGGTGTCACTAATAACGCGGACTACCTGACAGTTGATTGCCTCATTGTGAATGTTGCTCTAATGTGTGTTTTATAATGATTAAAGAGTGTGAATAACGAGGGGGTTGACACAAATGGTTCACAGGGCTATAGAATGCCATAATATGCATATTCTGTTTAGAAACCGAGTTTTTAGTGGGTAGTAACATAAGGTATGACATTTTATTTTCAGATCTTGGTTGTAATGATAAGGATAAATAAGTAATAGAATGTATAGATTTGATGCTGCATCTGCATATAAGGTTAACGGGATTTTTCTTCTTTTCTTGGAATAGCTGTTAACAAGTGAGACAATTGGGAGGGAGGGGCTACGGTGATGAATGTTAGTAGGTTTAGGCTTGCCTATTGGTAGAAATCACATGGCATAGTAGTTGGGGTATACAGTGATTAAGCACTGGGGGTGTTAGTTTAAAGTTGATGTTAAGTAATTTGGGAGGAATGGAAAGTGAAATAATGGGGAAGGGGGGAAAGAACTGCATACTGTCTAGATTTAAATGACAAAATTTCATTAAGGTACGTTTTATTTTTTCAATTGTCCTATTGTGACATTGCTGATAATAAGGTGTTGAGACACATCAGGATACCCTTACTAAGAATACTGTTAACTATGCTATGGATAGACTATTATCACAGATGTCGAGCAATAATTTTTGTTTAGTGAGTTGGAATGTTAAAGGGGCCAGGGATAGGGTTAAAAGACAGAGTATTCTAAAACATTTACAACAACTACGAGCACAAATTGTTTGTTTGCAAGAAACACATTTGAAGCGGGAAGACATTCTCCTATTTTGGAGGTTACGGGTTGGTCAGGTATATGGTGCGGGAACATCCACTAGTAAAGGAGGGGTAGTGATTCTCCTGGCCAAGAGTGTTCCATTCAAATTAGTTCAGGAAATATGGGACCCAGAGGGTAGATTTATACTGTTACATGGAACCCTGGAGACTCGACCGATCCTCCTGGGCTCCATATACGGTCCAAACAGTGATTCCCCCTCTTTTTTTGTGCACTTGTTAAACAAAATAGTGATGAATCCTCCCAAACTCACTATATTAGGTGGAGATTGGAATTTGGTATTGCAGACAGACTTAGATAGATCTGATAGGGTACGGAGAGGTTTATCCCCAGCGCAAAGAGCAATGAAGGAATTAATGTGCAGTGATGCCCTAGTAGATGTATGGAGGGTATTTAACCCCTCAGAAAGGCAGTATACTTTTCTTTCGGCTGCTCATAAAATGCACTCACGGATTGATTACTTACTCGTAAGTGTTTCAGCAATTTCTGAAGTTGTAAAAGTTGGAATTTTAGCCAGAGTATTATCTGATCATGCTCCGGTTGATATGGAGTTTTGGTTGGGTTTGGGAGGTAAGCGTTCCCCGCTGTGGCGTCTTAATAATCAGTTACTGAAAGACCCAGTCTCTTTAAATTACACTAGGGAACACATCTCCTTTTTCCTCAATTATAACCTGGGCTCGGTCGATAAGTATGACTTAATATGGGCAGCTATAAAATGTTCGTTGTGAGGTGAGTTGATTAAAATGGCCTCCAAAAGAGTTAAAAGTCAGAGGACTCAGGCTGACACCCTTTTAACATCAATCAGAAACCAAGAATTTAATTTAACTCGTACGTCCCCAGCAGAGAGTTGGACCAGATTATACCAGGTACAGGCCCAGTATGCTGAGCTGATATCTCGGAAAGCTGAGCTATCTTTGCATAGAACCGAACTGAAATATTTAGACACGGGAGAAAAGGCAAGCAAATTGTTAGCGATGCGGATTCGTCAAATAGATTCCTCGCACTATATTGCAGGAATCCTCTCTGCAGAGGTTGGCCAAATCTGCACAGACCCCCACAAGATTGCCAAAATGTTCGGACTATACTATCAAAAACTATATGTAGTTGATCCATCTTCACGGCCTGACATAGCGGACATAAATTCTTATCTTAGTTCAGTGACTTTGCCTAAGGTTACTAGTATAGAGGCAATCTTTTTAAGCGCCCCGGTCACAATAGAAGAGATCCAAGAGGCTATTCAGCAATTACCTCTCGATAAATCGCCTGGACCGGATGGCTTGTCAAATAATTTTTATAAAGCTTGCCAGTCCGCTATTTCACCTGTGCTTGTGGATCTTTTTTCTTACTGGTTTGATAATGGTTTATCAGATACTACATTTCAGGTGGCCATGATATCTTTAATTCTAAAACCCGGGAAGGATCGGCAGAAACTCGGTAGTTACCGTCCCATATCGTTGCTAAACACAGATATCAAAATACTGGCAAAAGTTTTAGCAAATAGACTTGCAAAAATTATAGGGAACTTGATAGGATGTGAGCAAGTCAGATTTATGACTGGCAGGTCATCTCAAGATCATGTGAGAAAGTTGTTACACATAATGGCAGCTCCTAGAGACTCAAAGGTACCCATGACACTTGTCTCATTGGACGCTGAAAAGGTGTTCGATAGAGTCTCGTGGGAATTTTTATTTGCTACTCTAGTTGCTTTTGGTTTTCCAAAAGAATTCATAAAATGGGTAGAAATTCTATATTCATGTCCCTCTGCCAGAGTTAAATGTAATGGCTTATTATCGTTCCCTTTTAAATTAGCTTGGGGTACTAGGCAGGGATGTCCCCTTTTGCCACTGTTGTTTAATTTATATCTAGAGCCTCTGCTTTTAAGAATGGCAGGTAATGAAAGTATTACTGGCATTCAAATAGGTGCAACAAGGTATGCCTATTCAGTATATGCTGATGATACTTTACTACATTTGGAGAGCCCTGGCTCTTCAATTCCAGCTGTTTTAGAAGAGATCGAGGAATATTCCAAACTGTCCTATTATAGATTGAATCAAACAAAAACGAAGATAATGCCCTTGAATCATAAAGTAAATAAGGCAGAGTTGTCCTCCCTAGGTTTAGCTTGGGAAACAAAGTCTTTAGATTATTTAGGTATTAAGGTTTTAAGGGAATTTGGGGCCATAAGGCATAATAATATTGACAATCTAATTTCAACAGTATCAAGGGATTTGGAGAGATGGCGATTATTACCTCTATCTCTCTGGAGTAGATTAAATGTTATCAAAATGAATCTTTTACCAAGGATATTATACCCTTTAGGGATGTTAGGGATGTATCTGCCAAAAATGTGGTTTACTAGGTTACAGGGTAAGCTTAACTCCTTTTTGTGGAACAAAAAATGCATTCGTAGGTCTTACTTAAAGTTAACAGCTCCGAAGCTGAAAGGAGGCCTTGCGGCCCCCTCTTCCTTCTTATATTATATAGCCCAACATATGAATAAGTTAGCCTTTTGGCATAATGATATTGGGAATAATGCGTATTCCCCTCTGTGGTTATCCATTGAAAGATATCTAGTGGCACAGGTCAAGTGCTCATTGTGTGCCCTTCTATATATTTCCCCAGCGCATATCCCCAAGCCCCTCAGGACTAACCCCGTGGGATGGTCAATGAAAGTTTCTCACCAAGTCCAACGGTATCTCGGAATAAAGTGGTATCAATCCTCTGACCAGTCAGTTATCAGTAATCCGCACTTCAAGATTGATGGGTCACCAATATCTCCGTCCTTGTGGCCCCGACTGAACCAGTGTAAGGTCTCGGAAGTGTGGAAGAATGGGAAATTGGCCTCCTTTGCTCAATTACAACGGTCGATTGGTGTATTAAACACTAATACTTTCAAGTATATCCAAGTCGGTAAGGCCATTACATCATTCACCTTACGGTTCCCTAAAAGATCCAGGTGAGAGAGATCTGCACTTGTGCAGATAGCTTCCAATCACATGCTGTCTCTAAATTGTATAAAATATTGCAGGAATGGGATCACAGATCACCATCTGGCTCATGTTCCTATTGGATAAGAGAGTTAGATATCCAGAGGATGACACTTTATGGAAGACACTGTGGACGTCAATATATAAATTGGTCAAGCAAGATAGGCTAAGGTTAGTTTGTTATAATATCATGCATGATTTATATCTGACACGGTTAAACTCTTTAAATATGGAACGATCGCTACATCATTGTGTAATAGATGTAAGAGGAATCGAGCTCTTTATATCACATGATGTGGATGTGTCCGATATTAAGACATTCTGGCTTTGATTAATAGTACCCTGGACCCTATTCTTGGCCTGAATAAGCTTTTCACCCCTGAAATTTGCATGACTCACTACTTTCCAACTGGTACCCCCAAGTGTAGAAGAGCACACATGGCACTTGTGTCTGCATCTGCTAAAATAGTAATAGCGAGACATTGGGTTGATGAGAAAGTGCTGTCAGTGTTGGAATGGTATAGGGAGATTATGTTGGCATTACAACTAGAAAGGCATATTGCAACAATGCAAGATAGAGTTAAAGCCATTACCTTATTGTGGGGCAGTTTGGAGGCTATTTTGGCAGCTTGGAAGTATAAGTGATATGAATTTCCTCCATCACTGCAGTTATGTGGTTAATTATGGTATGCAGTTCTGGGGGTGGGGGTGGAGGAAGGGAGGGATTATACTGTTTTCTAGTAATTGCACCTAATGTTTATGATGGTGTGTTATACTGTGTATTTATACGGTGCTGGAAAATAATAAAGCTTGGTTAATAAAAAAAAAAGTTTTCGCAATGCACGTATAAATTTTTACATAGGCTATAATGGGACATGAAAAAATGGCATAACTTTTGAATGAAACAATATTTTTTCACCAAATGTTCATAAGGAACCAGTTCAACCCAGGACACATGTAGACTTACACATTTGAAGCCAGTGAAATGCATGCTTCAGTCCAATTCTGCTTAGCGAAAAATGCACTGAAAGTGTGATTTTTCACTTTTTTTTTTGAATATTCTATTTATTAACAGTTTTCTGAGACAAAAAAACAAACAACTTATATTTACTACAAACAACAAAAAACAAATACAGTTACAAACACACAAACATCCTGGTTATTAGCTTAGTACATCATATAACTTCCATTTATTAATTCCATTTATTAATTTATTAATTTATTAATTAAGGTGCAGTCGAATGTGCAGCAATACCCCTGCATCTTTTATGTATTCAAGACTCCCTGGGCAACTACCCATTATTATATGCAGTGCATAAGACAGACTCCCGTCCCTCTACTATTTATATTGTACTGGGATGTTAGAACCACAGCAAAAGGCAACTTACTGAACCAGCATTCAACTGCTGACCCTTCCCTTTAGCCATGCCCCCAACTGGGGGTACCTCTATACCTATCTTATGCCCTGAGACTTAAATGTTCAACCCTGAGCAGAGCATTACATTTTCAGACAGACTCAACATCGCCATAAAAGGGGCCCAGTCCCTTAAAAACACCTCCTCCCTATCTCTGCCTATCCATGTGAGACTCTCTAAAGCCAATGTACGTATAACAAATTTTCGCCAGTCACTTAGTGTGGGCCCATTCCCAGTAACCCAGGTATTCTGAATGCAATGTCTAGCTAGCACAAGTGAAACCCTTACCCATCTGGGCAATATTTGCCACTCTTCTTCCCCTTCTATTCTTTCCACCCCAAATAGGCAGACTAAGGGGTCATGGGTCAATTGCCTCCCCATACCCCTATTTTTCTCTTGTATCACCCCCCCAATATCTTATCAGGACCGGACATGTCCAAAAGCAATGGAAGAAGGTGCCCAATCCCTTACTGCACCTTCTACAGTTTGGTGAAACAGCAGGATGTGCCCGATGCACTGCCACTGGGGGCCAATAAATTCTGTGCAAAAACTTATAGAAGGCCTCCTTAAATTTATTACATATCATAATTCCCTCTGACATATCCAGCACTAAATCCCAGTTTCTATACGATATCTGCAACCCTAGATCCTTTTCCCAGAGGGTCTTCATTGGGCCCATCAGGTCCGGTAGGCTCTGCTTATCCTGTTTGACTATTTTCCCAACAAACCCTTTTATATCTTTCCTGGCCTGACATACCATCTGCTGTATTCTATTTAACTGCAGCCCCCCTTTCCCCCTATGCCCAGTCACCCTATATATGTTTTCAGCTGTAGATTCTGAAACATATGAGAGGCTCCAACCCCAATCTCTCTCCTGACCTTGTTAAACTCACTCAACTCCCCCTTCTCCAGCAGCATCCCCATACATACCGCTCCGCCTTTCTCCCATTCCAGGAACCCTCTATCCTCCATCCCAGGGATGAAGAAGGGGTTCCTCACAAATTGGAAGCAAGACAGTCTCCCTTTAGACCCCCCTTCCGTCGCCATAAGTGGTACCATGCCTCCAGCATCTCCCTAACTAATGGGTTACCACTGCCCGAGTCCCTATATGCTCGCAGCCCTCTACTATGTAGGTCAGCTGTGAGTCTCCCAGGAGTCCCCTCCTGTTCCAGGCCTATCCAGCTAGCCACCTCAGGTTTGTGGACCCAATCCGCTACCCCCCGGAGTTGCACTGCCTTGTAATATGCCCCCAGGTCTGGGAAGCTAAGCCAACCCCTATTTCTATCCACCTTGAGCCTTACCAAACTTATTCTGGGCTTTTTCCCCTACCAAATAAAGTCCGTGAACCCTCTCTCTAACTGTTTCACATCCCTCTGCGTAAGCCTCAACTGCAACATTTGCATAGGGTATAGGATACATGGGATAATATTCATTTTTATGAGATTTATTCTCCCAATCCAAGATACTGGTAGTTGCATCCATCTCTTCAAGTCTGCCAATATCAGATTTATCAAGGAGTGATAATTCAACTTATATAGCTCGTCCCACCTCCGCCCGATATGCACCCAAAGATATTTAAAATCCGACCTGATGACCCTAAATCCCCTCTGCCGTACCTCTGGTCCTACTTCTGGGAACCACATAGCTTCAGATTTCTTCACATTAATCTTATACCCAGATAGTCCTGCAAACTTTTCAATAATATCCATAAGACATCCCATAGAGCCATTTATATCCCCTAGGAATAGTAGCATATCGTCAGCATAGAGCGCCACCTTATGCACTCCTCCCTCCCCATCCCTCACTCCCACCATGCACTCATGCTGGCGTATCGCAGATGCCAGTGGTTTGATCACCAAGGCAAATAGCAGGGGGGACAGAGGACATCCCTGCCTTGTCTCCCTACCCAGTCTGAACTTCGCAGACAGACACCCATTCACTATCACCTGTGCACTCGGCTTTTGGTACATGGCCCTGACCCACCCTAGGAAAGGGGCCCCCAGACCAAACCGGGTCATCACCTCAAATAAAAAGTCCAATTCCACCCTGTCAAATGCTTTTTCAGCATCCAATGAGATCACCCTCATCTTGGTGTCAGCCTTTTCAGCCCGCCATACAGTGTTTAACAACCTCCGAACATTGTGGTAGGACTACCACCCCTTGATGAACCCTGTCTGGTCTGGGTGAACCACTTCCGGTAGGATATTCTCTAACTGAGTAGCAAGGACTTTAGCTAGAATTTTCATATCCACATTGAGAAGGGAAATTGGTCGATAGGAGGAACATTCAAGCTCATCCTGACCTCCTTTCTGTATTAAGCAGATATTAGCCTCATAACATGAGTAAGGCAATAGCGGGACCTGGTCCTCCTCCCCTCTTTCAAACACCCTCCTCAATAAATCCGCCAATTGCCCCCCCAAAATCCTGTAGTATTCGACAGGAAAGCCATCAGGCCCACTGGCCTTTCCCTCCTCTAACTTCTGTATGGCACTCAGGATTTCCTGCCTTGAAATGGGCTGACTCAGCATCTCCCTCTGCTCATCTGTAATCCTTTGCAAAGATGACCCTCTCAAGAACTCTCAGATACGCTCTTCCTGCCCTATATGCTCCGCCCTATACAACTTTTCATAAAAACTCCCAAAACGCTCTGCTATAGCCTTTGAACTTGTGATGATTTGTCCCCCCCTTCCTTAATCTGCAGGATCCTGGTTGGACATCTGCCCCCCTTCATCAGCCTCACCAACATGGGCCCAGGCTTATTCCCCCACTTGAAAACCCTCCTCTGACAGAAGAACCATACCCTCCCTGCTTCTTCCCTTAAGAGAGAATTAAGGGCCTCCCTTGCCACTGCCAACAACTTAGGGGCTTCTCCCTTTTCCCCTCCCCCTACTCGCTTCTCCAGCTCTTTCTAATTCTTCCCTCTTCTCCCTTTTCTGTTTTTTGATCTAGTCCTCATAGGCTATTATCGCCCCCCTCATATAGGCCTCACCTGCCTCCCATAAAATGGCGCTGGACACCTCACCTGTATCATTCGCCTCTTCATAGAGCTTCCATTGCTCTGCCAAGTATTCCTTGAACGCTTGGTCCTTAGCTAAGTATGTAGGAAATCTCCATGTTGATGATCTACTCTCAGTCCCCCCCCACAATACTCACTACAACCATAGCATGGTCCGAGAGGAAAATGGGGCTGTGACTTATCTCTTTTATTCGTCCCACCCAACTTCTAGGTAAAAAAAAGTAATCTAATCGGGACCAAGTCCTATGGGGGTTACAGTAGAATGTATACTCCTGCCCCGTGGGGCTGACCACCCTCCACCCGTCCACTAAGTCCAGATCTGCGATTCCAATTTTCCACTGCCCCATGGCCTCTGTCGCCCGCCCCTTACCCTCAGAATGATCCATCTTCGCAACCATTGTCCAATTTAAATCCCCTCCCATAATGAGCCCTGGAAATTGCTCCCTAATAAGCAGGCCCAGCAAAGAGGAATAAAAAAACAGGTCATATACTGCTGGTGCGTAGACACAACCTAAAGTAAGTGTCTCCCCTCGCCATATTCCAGTGACAAAAATGTATCTGCCCTCCTTAGGGTCTCGCACTACTCTTTTCACCTCAAAGAGCAGATTCTTATGTAAGAGTATTGCTACCCCCCTTTTATGCAAGGAATAAGAGGCTGCTAAACATTTCCCAACCCAATTCCATACCAATTTGGCATGCTCCACATCTATCAGGTGCGTCTCTTGCAGCACTGCCACCTGCGCCCCCTTACTTCTAAGTGCAGTTAAAAGCACGGTCCTCTTCACCGGGCTCGCTATACCTTTAACATTCCAAGATATCACATTTAAATTGACTAAGTCACCCATCTCACTCTGTGAGGCTTTTAATTTTTTAAGGTTATTGACATTTGGTATTGCATTACATATATCCGCACATTCATATAACTCACCGGTACCTTCATATACTTTTTTTTTTATGTCTACAGTCTCAACTACCACAATTGAAATACCACCGGATAATTACCCTACTAACATAAAAACTAAGTTAACTATCTATTCTAACATTTATAACTAATCCCCCCCCAAATCCCCCTTCTGAACTTGCCCCTCCCCTCCCTTCACCCTTCCCTTGTAACCTCTCTCTTCCACCTTCCCCTACAACACTAATTGTTAATATAGCAAAAGTGTAAATTTAAAGACAATGAAGAACAAACACTCAACACCATCCACCATAACCAAGATGCGCGTCCCACCACCCCCCCACTAGCCAAATTTCCACTTCCGGAGTTATCCCACTCCCGGGGTCCCCATTAACCTCCATCCCAAGCTCGATCAGTATCCCACCTTCTTTTCTCCTATCTCAGACATTCCCCCCGCACCCCCACCCCAGATCCACCTCCACGTCTCATCTAATTGCTTCACCCTTTATCTCCTCTTTACCCAAACCCTTATCCCATCCCCATCCCAACTTTTCTTTATTATCATAACCCCCACCCCAAGAGCCCCCTGTGCAGGCTCAACTCCTCCTCAATTCTACCTTTATCTCCGTCTCGACACCAATCCAGTCTCCCCCTGCTCCCCCTTCCCCTACTACCACTAACCTTCTCATCCAATTTATTCCCGGACACCCTTCCCCCACCTCCTCCCCCCAGGCCAGCATATTGTGACCTGAGGAGGGAGGGGGGCCATCCCCGGCCCTACTCTGGTAGGAAGACCTATAACTCAATCTTCGGTCTCTATACCACAGCCTTTTCTACCAATCACTTGAATACTCCCAACTAGACGACTTGTAGAGGGCTCTTATCCAAATCCTAAACCCCAAACTTTTAAACCTCCCCTCCAAAAACAAAAACTTCCCTACTCTAGGTTGTCATAACTTCATCCTTCCACTAACTAGCCCCCCAACCCTCCCCCTCAGACTACTCTTCATCCCTTCCAGATAGAAACTGAATCCATTTCTCCTTAATCAACCCCCCATAACCCCCCCACCTAATTAATAGCATCAGATGGACACATCATGGATCCGACTGTATCCAGAGAGGGCTAGAGAGCTACGCCATCAAAAAACATGTGCTAGGCCCTCCCCACTCCTACTTCGCCTGTGTCGGGGACTCTCCTCATATCCATGGCCCTCTGGTTTCCAGCTGAGCTCTCATGCAGCACCAGTCAATAAGAGAGAGCCCTCCCCAAAAGCAGAAGGGAGCGCACATCATGTCCCAACCTTCCAACTTCTTAGGCCCTTCTAGCCCACAGTTCTTCCACCATGCCTGAACCAACAACTGTCTCATCCAGGATCTGTCCTCCTCGAGTAAAAGTGGCACAATGGCACCAACCAGGAACAAGGAACACTCTCAACATAATTCAGTCCCAGCACTGTAGCCAGGAAAACAATCCTCCATCAGAACAATTAAATCAAAACCTCTTAAAGCCATCCTTCCAGTTCTTTGCATCTCCCACAACCGCTCAGCTCACTCTTCTCTTCAAGCCCTTTACAAACTCTTCTGCTTTCTTGAGCTCCCAAAAGGAGTAGGTCACTCCCTCATGTTTTATTCTGAGTGTGGCGGGTAACCAAAAAGTTTTAAGGCTCCTCAGCTGTGCCATCAGCCCATTGAAGGCCTTCCTTTTTTCAACAAGCGAGCTGAGAAGTCCTGCAAGAGGAATAATCTGTGGCCCTCATAGCACAGGGTATCCTGGGATCTGTAGGCTTTCAATAGCGCTTCTCAGTCCTGAAAATTATGGAAGCGTATAATTATCTGACGTCGGGGCTGATCTACAGCAGGCCGTGGCATTACAGCCAGATGTGCATGCTCTAATTTAATCTTACCATTTTTCATTTTCAGCCCCAGCAATTCAGGCAAAACTCTGCTGCAAAAATCAAGTGCATCCTTTCCCTCCAGTCTCTCAGGGAGCCCTCTAAGTCATAAATTTAACTGCCGATGATAGTTCTCCTGCTAATCAGAAGCCTCCTTAAACTCCTCCAACTCCCCTCTGCAAAGCACGAACTTGTCCTGGGACTGTCAACACTTTGTCCTCCAGTCTGGAAATTCTTTCTTCGGCCTCAGTCAGCTGAGTGCTCTGTTGCGCCTGCTGCTCTAGGACCTCCTGCAATTTCCCATCCAACTTGTCCTCTAGCTTTATCAGGCGTGACTCCAGGGCTGCAATTACATGCCCTGTGAGCTCCTTCCCCAGAGCCGCTACCTCCGCCGCTGAAAGCGAAACCAGGCCAGCGTTTTCTCCTCCTGGGCCCGCCATCCCCTTTTTTCCAGTTTTCCCAGTCGCCCGCTGATTTTTCGAAGGCATCGAGGTCAGATACTCGTCCATTGCTCCCTCCACCACTCGAGACCACCATTTTATTCACCCTGAGGTGAAAAAACTCCATTTATTAATCTATATTAATTGGCTATTTCGTCGGAGCTAGTGGGAAACACGACTTCTCAGTTAGCTGCTCATTAGTGCCCCCCTTTTTCACTTATTGAGTGCCTCATGGCTCCTCAACTGTACATCTGACTGGAACATAAATTTCCACATCCAGAGATCTTTGGTAGGAGGTTTCGCATTCCAAATTTCAGGCAAATTGGTTGAACAGTTCCAAAGTTATTAAAGTGCAAACTCTGAGGTTTAACATAGAAGTGGCCATGCAAACCTAACAATAGTGGCACTGCCTTGCCACTATAATATTCTCGAAATGAGCTCATTTTTTTTTTTCATTTCTGTTTTTACATCAAAATTCCATTTAGTTATCAAGGGACCCATCCATTCTTTAGCCCATGGGTACCATGGGTGAAAAGGTGGTTGAGTGGATACCTCCAGTAGTAGTTACCGGTGCTGAATGATAGAGATGTGGCAGCCTCGCATATGTATTTAGGAGGTGGTGGCCCAGAGTTCCTTTGGGACCCTGCCCATGTTAAACTCTGTCTTGGAACTTGACTATGACTGTGTCTGCACATGGACAGGCATGTGTCAGGCAGGTTGCCAGTTGTGGTGGGACATGCATTGCCAGGACACCTACATGTGCTTTTTTTTTTCAATTCTTTTTCCCTCTGGTCATGGTTCCAGGGGCCTCCCTAAGGCATCCAATCTTGTCCTGTCCTACCTGAAGTCCCCCCGACTTAGCTTCTCTCCTTCACCATCCTGCCTCACTACTGGCACCCCCAGCTTAACCCCTCCGGGGTGGGGCCACCCCTCCTACCTTGGGTGCTCTTAACTTTGAGAGTCCAGCTTCGAGGCATTGGCCCATGGACAGAGGAGATATGGAGGCTGGCCGAATCGGACCCAGTAGTGGGCATGGAGAGTGGTGCCGTCGCCTACCCCTGGAACTGGGCTTTTCCTCTGTTCTGTTGTGCCCACCCCCTCCCCGGCATGTGCACATCCTGACGCAGTGGCACATGGCTACCCTGCCAACACCAAGCATGCTGGATACGTGAAGCTTGGTGCAACTAGAGTGCTCCAGTCTCCACCAGGGTTCGTTGGAGCACCAAGCTCCCCAGCTCCCACCCCCTGAGACAGGAGAGCAGCCCAGTGGGCGCTCAATCCTGTCCCGCCCATGCCAACCCCCGGCTCCCCCAGCTTGCTTCTGAACCCGGGTCACTGGAGTGGTGTGAGGTGTGGCATCCAGCACCTCAACCTTCAGCACCACTGGGCCAGCCACCTACGTGTCCTTGATAGGGGAGGTGAGGGCCTCACCCTAATGTACCTTTCATCTGTGTTCCACTGTGTGTATTCCCAAGTCACTTCTATTCCAGTCCCCTGACCAGCATGTACCATGGAGGACAAGGACAGGCTATAGGCCCACCGTTTCTCTGAAGAGGAGTTGAAGGCACTGGCCCAGCCGTATGAGGTCACAGAGGAGGTTTTGTCCCAGAGGCAGGCCACAAATGCCCAGGTATGGCAGGCCTGGGTAGAGATCACTGATGTGGTCAATTAACAACTGGGGCCACCACTGTGCCTCCCCATGATCCATCCTCAAGCACGGCCATAGCTCTACTGGCCAAGGCCCATTTCACCATGCCAATCACAGCTGGCCTGCAACATCCACAACTAACTTCAGCACCAACTAGGTGCACCCCCGCATCACAATATGGCGCCCAGACACTAACAGTCAAACTCAATCTGGGCTATACATCATTGCTGCCTACATCCCCCCGAGAAACCAAAAACTAGCTTTTGATTCTATCCTCCACACTATCTCCAATCTACCCAATACTAGTGAACTCATCTTAATGGGAGACTTCAACGTCAACTGGCTATCCCCTGCCTCGGCCAGCTTTAAAGACGCTGCTCTGACATATGACCTAACCCAAATTGTCACCTCTCCTACCTGAAAGGACTATAGAACCGGGGCCTCCACCCTTATAGACCTTATCTTCACAAATAGGCCACAGAACCTCTCCCAAGCCTTGGTGCTTCCAGATTCAATTTGTGACCACTCCCCAGTGACCAGCTGGTGGTCAGGCAAACTGACCCCTGCCCCTCCCAATAATCTCCATGCAGAGACGGCTAAAAAGAGGAGGCCTACGTAAACTCATAGCCCATCTAGCTACTAGCGATTGGCTCCCCATTTACACCACGCAGTCTGTAGACCTAGCTCTCACTCACTTTATAACCACCTTTAACAAGGCCTGCAACATTTTTGCCTCCCTCACCAAACAAGTACTGAAAACCAGAACCACCCCTTGGTTCACACCCTCACTACTTAACCTGCTCCAATTGAGGGACAACCTTTGGCATAAGGCCCTTGAATCTCAAAGCACACATGATAGACAGCTATACCGAGCAATATATGTACATGGGCCATACGTGAGGCTAAGGCCTCTTACTACCATCAAACTCTTACCTCCTCTTGGGGAGATGGTAAAAAGTTCTGGTGCAACATAAAACAACTAAATGGGAAATCTCGCTCCCCCACCCCCTCCCAACTCTCTATAAATGGAGAAGTCACACATGACCCCTCCTCTATAGCAGAAGCCCTCAACACCAGCTTCTCGGACCTCTCCCATATCCTCCCTCCTAAATTCTTCCACCCTGTCCCTCCCCACCCTCCCCCTACACTCCTTCTAACTCAGATTCACTACCTTTCAGGCTGAGAGTCATCTCCAGCCGGGAGGCAAAACATTACATTTCCAATGCAATTGCCAATTCCGGTACAGCAATGATTCACTAGATCTTAAACTCATTCGGCTGACACTGGATGTCATACTACCCCACCTTACTAAAATTCTCAGTCTCTCTCTCTGCCTTGGTCAGTTCCCCTCAACTTGGAAGAGTGCTTTAATCACTCCCATTCTGAAGAGTGGAGACCCCACTTTCTCAAGCAACTATAGACCAATCTCTATACTTCCTCCTCTCTCTAAAGCACTGGAAAAAATAGTCTCTGACCAGTTAACAGAACACCTAACTAAATACAAGCTACTAAGCCATGCTCAGCACGGCTTCCAGACAGGCCATAGCACTGTCACCGCACTTTCTGAGCTCACCTTGTTCATCCATGAGGCCCTAGACCAAGGATCTATTGCGGGTGCAATCTTTGTGGATCTTATCAAAGCATTTGACACGGTCAGTCATGAGCTTATGCTTCATGTCATTCCAGAGCTAAATGTGGTCCCCGAGACAACTGCCTGGTTCAAGGACTACCTCTCAGGCCGGTCTCAGCAAGTCAGGTTAAATACCACCATCTCCTCTCACAAAGCAGTGTGCTCTGGGGTCCCACATGGGGTCTATCCTCGGCCCTCTTCTCTTTTCCCTCTTTTTAAACTCACTTCCCAAGGCATGCAGTGGTCATATGCTTCTCTATGCGGATGATGCGGTACTATTTTGGAAACACCCTCAACCTAGCGCCCTACAGCAAGCCCTACAGGGTTTCTTTGGGGAGCTGGAATCATGGTTCGATGAGCACCACCTGATCATCAACTATAAAAAAATTAAATCCATGATCTTTGTGCACCGTCAAAGCCCACACAACCAATCGGCACTCCTAATTAAAAACACACAAGGTACCCCCCTTGAACATGTTACTAACTTCAAATACCTGGGTATCATGTTAGATACCTCCCTCTCCTACCATAGACACATTCAACTTCTTTCCAACGCTGTTAACACTAGAGTGGGAATCCTCTATAGAGTTAAACACTGTTTACCCTCACAGGCCTTGCATCTGGCAGTCTCTGCCTCAATTCTCTCCCTAATTGATTACAGGATAGCAATATATGGATCAGCAGAACCCACCGCACTACACAGTATTAACACTGCCCTGAATAAAGCCTGCCGACTAGTCACCAGCAGCGACCGTCTAACTGATACCTCTGACCTTTACGCCCTGACTGGTTGGCTAAACTTCCAACAAAGACTTCAGTACCACACCTGCATCCTGGCAAAAAAATACAACTTCAGATAGCCCCCCTTGGCCTTCTTCCCATAATCAGCCCAGCCCCCCTCAGGCGCAATACTCGACTTGCTGCAAATTTCTCATTCCAGGTCCCCCACTGTAGGACATCACTGGGTCAAAGATAGCTTCGGTACCATGCTCCTCTTTGGCTCAATGCTGTACCTCCTCGGCTCACTCAGACACTCAGCATTTCTCTATTCAAAGCAGGCCTCAAAGCCCACCTAATTGAGTCTGCAACCTGTGACTGTGGCTAGCACTGCCCACCTAAGTATGCTCCCTAACCCCATTATAACTGACACAGGGTGTCTATAGACCCCATGAATACGCTTCCCCCCATCTCTAACAAATGATACCCTGAAAGCTGCCTACTACTGTCTCTGGTGAACTAAGATAAAGCCTGGACTGCACTGTCAGTACTGTTTGTGTGTAATACTTGAGTGTGTATGTTTTCTTGTATACTGCTTTACTACATATGTATCCTTGTATTTTGTTCCCCCTCCACCCTCTGTAACCGATGTGGAGCCTTTGCAAATGAGTTTGTAACTCAAAGGATTGTAATTCTGATTATATGCAATAAATAAATAAAAATAAATACAATGGCTGAGGGTGCAGTCTAACCATATCCCAATGGACAGACCCCTACAACAACGGGATGTGGCCCTACCCATTGTCCTTCCAGGCAACTTCTTCTGAAAGCTAGCAGCCAAGATATGTACCTTCATATGGGATGGAAAACACCCTGAAATGAAACTTAGGACCTTGCAAAGACCCTGGAAGGAGGGAGGTTTTGGGCTATTGGACATGAAATTATACCATGACTTTACCATCGTATGTCAGGTGGTGATCAGCTGTGTGCCCCATCTAACCTCACCCATACTGGGGAGGATACCTCTGGAAGTAGCCCATGGTTGGCTACCAGCAGCACTGGCTTTAATCTTCCCAGACTGGTCTCTTTGTACCAAAATCTTCCCAACCCACGCTACACCAAGCATATCTGGGACAAGTATACCAGACAGCTGGATTGGAATCCTCACACGTCACCAACTAGACCCCTCTGGCATAACCCAAGCCTGCTTATTGATAGCAAACCTGTCTATTGGAAGGAGTGGGAGGATAGAAGCATCACTGTCATCAATTAATCAATCAATCAATCAAATTTGTATTCATTTAGCTCAATACATAAATGTCAAAATGATGTACAGTCCAGGACCTCTTTCATCCAGTGACAGGCTGCTTCTATTCCTTTGATAACCTTCAAATGAAATATTGCTTATCTCAGTCCCATTTCTGGAAATACTTGCAAATATGAAACCGCATAAAACAAAACATCTCTCAGGATCTCATCCTCTCCCAGCCGCAGTAACTTGGCAAATGGGTTGCTACCCTGGGTTGTTCACAATGCCTGACAGACAAACTTAAGGCCTTCTGGGCACATGCCTACTCCCCCTCAACCTGTAGACCAGAGAGATAACTGGGAACTGGAGCTGGGCATAACAATTCCCCTATAGGAGTGGGCCCAAGTGTGGATCAATGCGTACCAGCCCTCCAGGGAACTACAAGCCAAATCCCTCCAACTTAATGTCCTGCATAGGGCCTACAGAACTCCTCAATGGCTCTATAGAATAGGCTTACTTGATAATAGTGACTGCTGGAGGTGCTCCTCCCCCTCAGGCAACACTAAAGCACATCCTCTGGTCTTGCCAACCATAGACCCCTTCTGGAGTAAGTCATGGGCTACTTTCTCTTTAGTACTTCGTAACCTAGGAATACAAGACCCTCAGTTAGCACTTCTCAACCTACCCCAAGCAAACTCCAACCTGACAAGGCCCCAACTTCTTTGGATAACTGGTGCAATGATGGCTGGCAAAAGATTGCTACTTAGACACTGGAGGGACGCTGAACCCTCATCACATGAGGAATGGATCAAACTCTTGTCCCTCACTGCTCATTATGAAAGAACTTCCCACCAGATAGTGTTCAAGCTACTAGTTTACCTGAGTATCTGGAACCCCTTCCTAGACAAATTCCATCTGACAACCCTTCAGAACAAACCCAATGGTTGAAGCAACCTCTTACTAATCTTTTGGCCATAACCTCCTATTGAGTGACTGGTCTATCTGCCAAGTGACATGCTCCCTATGTAGCTCCCTGACTGCTTCCCATATGATGACTCAGCGATCCTTCCCCCCCAGATTATAATCCCTACAGATGAGCACAAAGTAAGCAATGAGCAAACAAATGGAAGACTTTATCCCCCTTTGAAGGCTTCCAACTGTAACACCCCCTGAAGCACCTTGATGGGCAAGGAAGTGATCACCTGTCCTTCTGGCCCTCTTTCTTCCCCCACCTAGTTCTTTAGATCAGCACATTCCCCTCTTTATCCAGGGGTATGAGCACATAGGTTGACATGCTTTGACATCGTTACTTCTACAGACGAGTGTACAAAGCGGTAGTCAGAGGAGATCCTTGATCCAGCTGACTATTAATTTTCTATTCCCCCCTTCCCCAGGGATCAGCCCAACTGAGTAGAGTAACTTTTCAGCCCAATAATTTTACCACTACCCCACTGACCTTTCTTCAGTTCCATCTTATGCTACCAAACAAGGAGATCGAATATTCATAATATACTAGGTCTCCAGGAAAGAAATAATCTGAATGTATACAGGGTCTACCTACAATAGGCTGGAATGGGAAACTAGGGTGGCCTGTACTGTGTTTACATGCTTGATTGTTCTTTGTTTTATTAATTGTTTTTTATTCTACCAGATCTGTTCCTGGAATATTGTGTAACTGGCATTGAAAACCTTGCACATTGATTGTTGTTCATGTTATATGGAAAATATCAATGAAAACTTTCATGGAAAAAAAAAACGGGATGTGGCTGCCAACTGGTAGCTGCTGTAGTCAGCCATGGAGGCACGGAGTGTCACACAGCAGGAATGGATATGCATCTGCCTTATGCTGCACAATGACATGCAGGGTGCTGAGGAGTGGGCAGAGACACATCATGTGGAGCACATGATGGCCATCCATGACCTGTGCCAGGATACTGACACCAGCATGAATCACCTTTGTGCCACTGTGCTGGAGGCTGCAGCTATGGTGGCAGGCACCACTGGGGCTGATCATATCACCAGCCTGTCCACTGGGAGTAATGTCACCCCATAGCAGACAACACAGCATTTTGCCACATCATGCAGTGCTGGTATGAGAACAGGAAGCACACTCGGGACTCCCAGGACAACTATGACCCCATGAACACATGGCATGACCTGCTCCTTGACTGAGTTAGTGCTTCATGGGGTCATGACTGGGAATGGCTAACAACATCCGCATGTTCATCCCCCTTATCATGAGTGATGACTCCCCCAGTCATGCCGAGTACAGCGCACACATACTGTATGTACCAAGGGAGGTAGTAGGGGACACACTTAGGGTGCAAATCACCAACCCTTGCCAAAATGTGTCCCCTCAGTACCCCACCTCACATTACACTGGTGTCACTACCCCTGCCCCTGTGGCTTATCCAATTCATGTCCTGGACAACATAAAGAGCTTTGTGCATGCGCGTGCAGGAACTTGGTGCAGGGCTGAGCTGTTGCTAGACCCTGAGACTTATTGTAAACACACAGGATAGCCCACAATTGGGTTGTATAGAATTGCAGTTGAAAAAATATTGGCATAGTGCATCACATATGCTTGAAGGTGTTTATTACACCAATTGGTGGTAGTGCAATTCCAAAATTACAGCAACAACTGAAAAAAAAAGAGACTGGTTAGGACACTACAGCAGGTGCTCCAGCGCTTTGATCAGGTGGATCTTCATCAGGGGCCCCATAACTTCAAACACCCCTTCTGGACTAACCTACCTGGCTGGCATGTCTTTGCAGTATATTTCCAACCCTTTGGAAATCCTCTGCCAGACTGGGCTATATATGTGTGTGTGCATACTATTTGCTACCCCCACCTTGTTATAATCCCCCCTTGATACCCCCTGCCTGGATTGCCTCTCTGTATGTATTGATATTGTTATGTGATAATAAATTGACTAAACACATTACAGTCTCCTGAGCAGTCTGCACTCACCCCACACTGTGTCTGAACATATCTGTTATGAGGCAGGTTTTGTACTCCTTTGCCCACATGGCCTTCCTGGAGTAACAACTGTTAAATTGCTCCTGTATTCCCTGGTCCTCTGGCTTGGAACCCACTGCAGGTTGTTCCTCTGGAACTGTGATGCATAGCCCACAGTTGAGTGCCATGTCATGTAGCATACAACAGGCAATGAATATGGCACATGCTTTCTAAGAGGTGTACTGTAGGGTACCACCAGAACAATCAAGGCACCAAAACCACGTCTTGAGCATTTCAAAGGCAAGCATGATGATGTTGTGCATAGTGCTGTGTGCCTCATTGTACCTGTCATCTCCAATGGATGCATGCTGTAGGACAGGTGTGAGGAGCTAGGGATGCAGGGGACATGCACTGTCCCCTGTGTAGGTAATGGCATGGGTTAATGTCATCATCTGTAACATGGGGATGAGGGAGTGAGGACTTTGGAGTATACACACTGACAAGATGGCCACTAAGGTTGTCCCCACATTCAAACCTCTGGCACAGAATGGAGTTTTGCCAGATGTAGGTGTCATGGGCTCTGCTGAGGTACCATGCTCGGATATTGAGGATGCGCCCTGTTGCATCACACACACCACCTAGCAATTGATGGAGTAGTAACCTTTTCTATTCAAATAGGCCTCCACTTCATCACTGGTGGTTGCCTGGATGGCAACATGGGTGCAGGCAATAGCACCAAGTACAGCTGGGAGGTGCACAACTTGATAGAACTGCAAGGCATCTAGGAACTGGTCCAACAGCCATGAGGTGGCTGACTGTGAGATACTGGTAGTATCTCCAACCGGCATCTGGAATGTTCCAGAGACCAGGAAGCATAGTGTAGCCATCACCTTGAGCTCTACAGACATTGCACGGCTGTGCTGGGTGTCTGACCAGAGCTGGTCATGCAGCAGCTCACACGTTGCCTTAGCATGGGCCTGTTGAGCCTGTAGCGATGCATGATCTGGTCATCACCGAGGACGTTGAATGTGACTTGAGGATAGTACTGTTTGCCGCATATTGCCTCCATGGCATATGCCTGGGCATAAGGTAGATATTGGCCCTCTCCTCATCTTACATGACCTGCTTCATCAGGTACACAATCTGTGCTGTCATGTTTGTCATCTTGGTGTGTGGCCTGCAGCGTCTTCCTTTGCTTCTTGAGTTTGCCCCAGCTTAAGATGGTCTTTTCATAGGTGATATTTGCACAGCAGTATGTGACCTCTTCACTCCCATTTGCACAGTGATATCATGCAGGATACCACTCTGCACATGTTATGCAAGGTATTGCCCCCAGTTTGGGCCCTGCATACATTATCTCTGTGCTTGTGGGCTGGCACTAATAGAGCATGCATTGATACTCTCTGAATATGTGCAGCATGGATGCCAACCCTGCGCTAAACTCAGAGCTTTGAATATCTGTGCCCTGGTGTTAAAAAGTAACAGAGAATACTGATGTAAACCTGAACTGAGACGTATTAAAGCGAGAGTACTTTGTTATTATTTAAAATGTAAAAATGTGCTAAAGCAGACTCAAAACGGGGAAAAGTGGGATTATACAAGACAGCAGATAATTGGCCGTCTAAAATAGAATAAAAAATAATTGGTCCAAATTTTTACCACTAACATGCATTGCTTCTTTGCATTCTTATTCAGAGTATAAAATTCCTGAAAGAAAGAAGAGTCTACTTTGCAGATGGCATTGCTGTTTAAGAGTAAGAGTAGTGCTATCGCTATCACAGGAAATACTTAAGTTGAAGTGGGAAATAAAGTTGAGTGACATGTACACATCTGTAGCTTTTTTGGGGGTGGGGTCCATATATTTGAATTCATGAAGGAGAAAACTAAAGCAAGCTTTTTAGAAAGTGTTTGCATTGTAGTAGGATTATTAGTAAACCTGTTATAATGGGCAGAGCTGTCAAGGGAATTTAATCTAGAGTATAGGGATCAAATGCAGGGGGTCACAAAGGAAGGGCAGGAAAGCTTGGCAGCATCCAGAAAAGAAGGCCCTCAGAGGCAGCATGAAAGCATAGAGTGGCAACAATTCTAATGTTAATGCTGGTCAGATTGAGAATCACACCATCCAGAATTGGTGAGCTTGGGAACCTGCTGCAGTTCGATGGTCAGGAATTATTGGCACTCATTAAGTGGGACACCAACAAGGAGGGTTTCAGTCTATTCCAAAATTTTAGGTTGAATAGGAAAGGGAGGTCATACTAAGGCTCATACTAAGGCAGGGAAGGAGCCAAGAAGCTTGCACCCATAGTGCTTCATATTAATTATAATAATTACTGTAATTGTACCACCACTTATCAAGTGATGATCCAATTTATTTTAAAACATAGCTTTTGTACTACTAATGACTATATCCAAGGGTAGGGAATTTCAAGAGTTTATAATGCATTGTGCAAAGAAAAATGTTCTCTTTATTGTTTTCAAATGTTATACTGATAGTTGTAATGGATGTCCTCATGTATTTTGATTTATTTGTTTGAATTCTAAATTTAGTTTTGAAATTAAGTAAGGATCCTGTAAAATCAGATATATTGTGATTAGGTCCCCCCTCAACCTTCTTTGTTTCAATGTCATAAGGTTTGAAATACACTAACATATCTTTGTATGAACAATCTTCAATGGAGTTTAATGTTTTAGTTGCCCTACAGTGAATTTTCTCCAGATTTAGAATATCCCTTCTCCTATAGGGGGTGCCATACAGTAATAGCATAATCTAGATGTGGGTGGATATATGTTCTGTAAAATGGAAACATTGCATCTTTTTCTCTTGACTTTATGTTACTTTTAATTTTATTTATATATTTATTTATTTATTTAGCTTTTGTTGCCCACAGTACCCTATTTGCATGTTCAATAGCTTCCGAGGTCTGACTAGCTTGATCTAATTCATCTGCAATGATGATTCCTTGGTCCTTCTCACTGGTAGTTTTCATTACCATTGTTCCACATAAAGCATAGTAATACATTTTATTCCTGTTCCCTAGGTGCATGACCTTACTCTTGTCGGTATTAAAATGCATCTCCCATTTAGTAGCCCACCTCGATATTTTATCCAAATCACTCTGTATTGTGGTCAGTAATAGAGCTGCATACACAGCCCAACTTACTGTCATTAGCACATTTAGTAGACTATGGTGTTAGGTCCTTGGTTAAATCAGAAGTAAATATACTAAAAAGCAAAAGCCCCAGCAATGATCCCTGTGGCACTCCACTGTGCACACTAACTTTATCTGATCTGTGGCCTTTAAATAATACACACTACACCTTATTTTTCAACCAGTTTGAAGTCCAATTTACCAGCCTGTTATTTATACCCACGTTCTGCATTTTATGAATCCTTGCCACTGTGATACAAGATTGAAGGCTTTGGAGAAATCCAGAAAGATGATGTCGCACAGTAATCCCTTATCCAGGGTGCCACTTATGTTTTTCATAAAAACACAACAAGTTAGTCACACAGGATTTGCCTGGTGTAAAACCATGCCCGATCTAAATCCTCACTAATGTTATTACTAATTATGTTCTTGATAATACTTTCAAGGATTTTGCCTGAAATTGAGATTAAACTAATAGGTCTATAATTATTTGGGTCTTCTTTATTTCCATTCTTGAAAATTGAAGTAACATTATCTCACCTCCAGGCATCTGGGATATGACCTGTGTTGATAGATGCCTCATAAATTAATTTAAATGGAGTAATTACAACAGTTGACTAATAATGGTAATTATACCAGTGGGTGACTCTCGTTTAAGGGAGGGTATTACTAAGGAGTACAAGAAAGAGTTTGTGTGTGTGTGTGGGGGGGGGCAAACAGTGCTACAGCATCATCACCCAGGAGTATGCTATGGATTTCAAACAGCTTAGCAGAATTTGATGCCCAGCTGGTTAAGGAATTATGAGAGTATCCAAATCAGAGTTAGCTATGATTAATGCTTGTGCTACCACAATTCTGTGGAATTGTGGTAGCATTACCTATGCCATTTACATGAATTTTCAAGAAAATTACAAAAATGTCATTGACATTTTGTCAATATGCAATCTGCAGTATTCCCCATGTAATTTTACAACTACGGTACCCAACTGAATTTCTCTCACCTTCAAATGTTTCAGGATCCACTCACACAAGGTATGCATGTCAAATGACAGGTCTACACATTTAAGTGCTGTAGTATTACAAAACTCCAAATGTTTGAGCATTTGTTTTTAGAAAATTTCACAAATAAAGAAATTGTGAAATTATGAGCTCTTGTAACTGAAACATGACTTAATCAAATATCATCACATTTAGCTGTGTTTTCGTTCCCAAGAAGATATGTATGCCTATTTTAGGTATCAAGATGCAAAGGTGGCCTGGTAATAAGCAACAAAATATTAAACATCTTTTCACTAAATTTCACAAAGAAATAATCTGTCAGATTTTGGGTCACTGAATGTTCCAAACTACCCATCAAAATGTCCAAAAAATGAGTCAGGTTCTTGGAACCATTAGGAATGGGAATGGGAATATGTGTGCGCCATTTGTTAAGTCTGTAACATACTGTAAAAGATGGCTGAAATAGAAAGACCTGAAAATATTGGCGACATTCTACAGAACTGCTCAGATGTTAGATAGATAGATAGATAGATAGATAGATAGATAGATAGAGATAGATAGACAGAGAGATTTTTTTATCTTCTACAGCACCCTTTCAAAATGCTTAGCATGCATCATAGTACAATATATAAATGCACACTAAAACACAAACAAATAATACAGATACAATATAAATGCATTCACTTCTCAGATTGGCTAATCAGTCTCCTATTATGAGTCAACGAACCATTGAAATAATCTATTTAACACTGTTAATAAAGGTACTAGATAAAAACATAGAAACATAGACGTTGATGGCAGATAAGGACAGCAAGGCCCATCCAGTCTACCCATTTTTTCTGCTTTATGAATGTGCTATAGGCCTGTACTCTGTCAATGGCCTATCTATTCTTACTCATCTTTATTGCTCCTTTATGCCTATCCCATGCCTGTTTGAAGTCCTGCACTGTATTCATATCCAACACTTCCTGAGGCAGGCCATTCCATGCATCCATCACCCTTTCTGTGTAAAAGAACTTCCTCACATTACCCCTTAAGCGGCCTTCCTCTAGTCTCATGCTGTGTCCTCTTGTCCTGCTGTTTTTCTTATATTAAAACATGTTAGACTCATTCACCTTGTTAATGCCCTTAAGATATTTGAATGTTTTGATCATATCACCTCTCTCCCTCCTTTGCTCTAGGGTATACATATTGAGATCTGTTAATCTGTCCTCATATATTTTCTGATGCAGTCCCTGCACCATTTTGGTTGCCCTTCCCTGGACTGCCTCTGTTTTGTTAATGTTCTTGTGCAGGTGCAGCCTCCAGTACTGCACACAGTACTCAGGATGGGGCCTAACCAATGTCTTATAAAGAGGGATTATTACCTCCCTCTTATGACCTGTGATACCCCTTCTAATGCACCGCAACATCCGCCTAGCCTTACCTACTGCTTTAGTGGTCTGATTGGATGGTTTCAGGTCATCTGTGGTGATGATGCCCAAATCTTTTTCTTCCCTTGTGATTACCAGCAACTCCCCTCCCAACCTATAGGTGGCTTCAGGTTTCTCTTCCCTATGTGCATGATCTTGCATTTCCTTGCATTAAACCCCAGTTGCCACTCTTCTGATCATTTCACCAGTTTATCCAGATCTCTTCTCATTCTACCCACCCCATCTGGATCATCTGCTCTGTTGCAGATCTTGGTGTCATCTGCAAATAGACAAACCTTACCCTCCAGTCCATCTGCAATGTCACTGATGAAGACATTGAAGAGGACTGGCCCCAGGACTGATCCCTGAGGTACCCCACTTGTAACTTGCATCTCTTCCGACTGTATACCATTTACCGCCACTCTCTGTGTTCTGCCCTCCAACCAGTTTGGCACCCAGTTGACCAGCTTCTGACCACCCTGAGCCTACCCAGCTTATTAATTAATCTTCTATGTGGAACAGTATCAAAAGTTTTGCTGAAGTCAAGGTAGGCAACATCAGCTGCTCCCCCTTGGTCCATCACTCTGGTTACCCAGTCAAAGAAATCTATGAGATTAGTTTGACAGGACCTTCCTGTTGTAAACCCATGCTGTCTTGGATCCTGTGTTCCTATGGATTCCTGCGGTTGCACTATCCTTTCCTTAAGGAATGCCTCCATAATCTTGCCCACTACTGAGGTAAGACTGACTGGTCTGTAGTTCTCTGCCTCTTCCCTGCTCTTCTGGGACCTCTCCTGTGCTCAGAGACTCACTAAACAGTTCTGATAAGATGACTCTTATCAAGTAAAGAGTAATTAAACAAGGGTGACCAACACAAATGAGTAGTCGGGTCACATATCAAAATGTGACAAAGAGCACACTACAACATGTATACTGTGAAACAGGAGTACCATGGTGTCTCCTAAATTGACAGAAAATAGGAATAGGGTAGTCATGAAACCTAAGAACTCCTCATCATATCTCATCATACCTAATCCAAGAGACAAGCACAGGGAAAGAAAACCTAGATGACTCACTTATGGCTCTTTTTCAAGGCTTTCCACAAGCCACTATTCAATGTGTTCCAGTTCACTGCAGTCAGATATTCTATTGCCATAGAGAAGTCATACACAGTACACTGAAACACCACTCTAAATCTGACTGACTAGTTCAGTGATGATCTGAACATGTGTGGCTGGAGTGTAAATTCTGGATAAAGTGGAAGCATACACTTTAATCCAGTTTGATTTCCAAAGATGCATTTGTGACAGGTTGTGGCTTTGTTTCAGTGAGTCAAGCAGAAGAAACAATCAGTTAACCATTAGTCTACTTTTCTTCTCTGACCTGATGGGTTACAGAATCTAGATAAGACTTTTACCTCACATTAACATCATCCTCTTCACGGAGAACAAAACTGGGTGCATACTGTACATCAACAGAAAAGGAGACTCACAACCTCAGCAGCCAGCTCACATTGCATTCCAGATTAGAAATAGTGCACATGTGAATAAAGTGTTTTTAACAACATACATTCTTAGATCAGAGACTAGTTGTGGATGTTCTCGATGGACATTGATGTCTAGGAGAAAGAAGAGTGCAATACGGGCATGTGGATGAGATCAGCAACAGTAGCAATAAAATAAAGGTTTTATTCAGGAAAAGACCATTGGGAAAAAGCTCATTTTCAATGGTATCCTGTACATTGTAATTTGTGGGAGTCTGCTGGAAATTAAGTGACACAATGGTGTGGATCTGGTAGAAAGAGCCATTAAATAAGAATGAGGAGGGAAAGCTGATAGTCTTGTCCTTTAAAGAGTATCAGATTTCATTTGATCTCATAAACTATGCATGGTCAGGCCAAGCTAATACTTTATTGGGAGAAAAAGTAGATACTGTAAGTCATAAAATATGGCATAATGATTAGGTGAAATGAAAAGACTGAAAGTGACAAGTTTTGGAGGAGGAGTCAGTGGAAAAATGTGAACCAAAATATGAATATATGCAAATGGTCCAAATGCTCATTTCAAAATGCCAACACATACCCTGTATGGATATACTGTATATGTACAAATGTACCCACAAATACACATACAGTATAACATGCATGTACACAAATTGATTGGTGAAGAAAATAAATTAGTATAGAGGTGAAACATGAGGGATCTGAAAGACTAGTTATTAAAGTATAAGTTTGTACTTTAATCCAGAGAGCTGCCAGGGACCTAAATGGATGTTAACATTGGTTTCTCTCCTCTGACGCGCATCCCAGACATGCTTATGAAGGACACAAACACAAACATCATTAGCATAATGGTTGTTAGAGTTAAAATGGGACACAAAGTGTTTATAGTGTCTCTCTTTCTGAGTACTCTGTAGTGTTCTCTAAACTGACAAGTCAGGTTAGATGTGCAGCAAAAGTTTTAATTCACTGGAAAAGTTTTCATGAATTTATAGAAATTCACACTTTATGAATTTCAGACATTTTTGGGTGGTTTCACTAACTTCACTGCGTACATTTCTTTAAAAAAAGCCCTATAACTGTAATACCTGCTGTGCTGTAATGCCACCCCTTCATACCTCCCAAACACGTCCCAGCCATAGAACCCTCTCCCATCCCCCACTGGCATCCTCCACCCTTAATCCCCCATCCTAGTGAATTTCAAAGTTGTCTTCTCTTCTAATGACATTTATGTTCAGTATACCCTTCCCCCACCCACATGCCAAACATACTCCTCTTCTTCCCCAACCCAAGTCCCACACCCATCTGAAGTCAAAATACTATAGCCCCAGATCAAGTCATAAGTCCCACCCCACCCAACCCCTCCTGGCCCCACCACCTCCCTCCCACCAGAATCCAGAAAAAATGTGACCTGTAATAAAGAAAATGGCCTCCCAGTGCAGCAGGTCTGCTCTGTTCAGCATACATCTTCATAATGGCGCTGGCATACTAATGAAAGGTGACATCTTTTCTCCTAGAAAAACCTGACTGGCTGAAAATTCAGAATGGTTTCTACTGCTCGCCAATATTAAATCTGGGTTGACTGTTATACAGGGAGACCAAAGAAGCTGTTCAAGGTCATACAGAGCACAAGTACAGTGGTACTCAGTGAAAAGGTATGTCATGTTGCGAGTGACATGTCAATCAATAACTCTCAGTAACTACAGTTAACCACAGTTACTCCTGTCAGGTTGACTCCTTTTTAACACAAAGGGATTTCTGGTGATATAACTACAGTTGTTAGGATGAAAGATAACAGCATCAGGATATTTTCAGTTATTACAGAACCTACCCTGAACACCCCTAGCTATATTGTGATTAGTCCCAGTGCTCTCAGTTGCCACAGTTCTCAGCCAATAACACTACCTTCCTTTTAAGGACATGTTTAATATGTTCAAGCTGGAAACTGCTTTACCATGTATTGTAGAGCATTGTTCTGTATTGAATTACATCCCTTTCAAAATGCTGTTGTACCACAGTTCGAAGGTCATACGAACATATGAAGAAGCCAGCAGAAGAAGGTCATTTGATCTTAGTCTGCTCATATTGCAGGGTCCACCCCTTGAGCTACTGTCCCTTCCCCACCACGCTCCCATGCTCCCTGCACATGATCCTTACTTTCCCCTATGCCTATCCTAGCCTCTCTTGAAGCTGCCTACTGTCTTCAACAAGACCACCTCTTCTGGAAGCTCATTCCAAGTGTCCACCACCCTCTCTGTGAAGAAGTGCTTCCTGACCTTCCTCCTAAACCTCCCCCCTCCAGCTTAAGACTGTGACCCCTCATGTTATGGTTGCCACTCAGCTTAATGGGAAACTCCATATCCATATTATTTAACCCTTTCAAGTACATGAAGGTCCAAATCATGCCCTCCCTTTCTTCCAGGGAGTACATGTTCAGTGCCCTCAACCTCTCCTCGTATGCCTTACCCTGCTGCCCTGCTGCCATCTTTGTAGCCCTCATCTGGATCTTTTCCAGGAGGTTAATGTTCTTTTTGGGGTGGGGGCACCAGTACTGAACTCCATACTCTAGATGTGACCTTACCAGTGACCTGTACAAGGGTAGTATAACCTCCTGTCTCCTACAACTGATCCCCCTAGTTATGTATCCTAGCACCTTGCTTGCCCTTGCTGCTGCTTTCTTGCACTGTGTGGAGTGCTTCAAATCACTAGTGATCATCACTCCCAGGTCCTTCTCCTTCGCTGATGCAGAAACTTGGACTCCACCCAGGTAGTACTCTGTCCTGGGATTCTTGACTCCAATGTGCATAACTTTGCATTTCATGGCATTGAAGCCAATCTAACAGATCCTTGACCACCATCCCAGCTTTTCCCAGGTCATCCTGTAGGTCTTGTATCCCTTTAGCTGTGTCCACTCTCCCACAGATCTTTGTGTCATCTGTGAATAGGCACATTTTGCCCTTAATGCCATCCCCAATATCATTGAAGAAGACATTGAACAACACCGACCCCGGAACTGAGCCCTGCAGGATCCCACTGGTGACCTCTCTGGTGCCAGATAACTCTCCCCCCACAACCACCTTCAGGGTTCTGGCCCTCAGCATGTTTTCCACCCATCTGGTCATCTTATCCCCAACCCCAAGATCTGCCAACTTCCTGATCAACCTTTTGTGGGGCACAGAGTCAAAGGCCTTGCTGAAATCCAGATAAAGGATGTCTACCACTTGGCCCCTGTCTACTGACTTAGTGACCCAGTCAAAGAAGTCAATCAGGTTCGTTTATCATGATCTTCCCCCATGATCCATTGCTTCCTCACATCCTGGAGACCATGCTCCTCTAGATATTCCATCAACCTTTCCTGAGATATGATCTCAATAAGCTTGCACACAATTGAGGTCAGACTGACGGGTGGTCTGTAATTCCCTGAGTAACAGGGAGCCCTGTTATGCAGAATAAAAGCTTTAAAAGTTGCACCCCCCGTTTTCTAATTTCACTCTATCCTGTCTTCTTGCTATTTTTTCATCTACACTGTTTTCTTGTCAGGGTGGCCAACCTGGCAATCTTAAATCTTTTCTCTACTGTCCCCTTTATGCCCCTTATTATTCTGTTACATCTGAAAAGCCTTATAATTGGCGTGCAATTATGGCCCAGGGCTATAATAAATTGCCCTTATTAAAGTAAACTTCAACCAGTACAGGATTGTCCCTTTCTAAGGCATATTTGGTATGCTTGTATGTGGTAAAAGAAAAATAGAAAGAATCATGTTTATTTAAAAGAAAAGTGCTTAGAGGTACTCCAGAGTGCTATAGTAATGGAGCAGTAGCGAAGTGTGAGCAAATTTTTGTTGCCAGGTGTGCACACACTCGCAGAGGGTTCTGCACACATTTGCACAGAAAAGGATCCCAGAAAAAGAGTTGCTGAGCTGCAAAAATGCAACCGCTTGTTGTGCTTTAATTTCAGAAAACAGCTGAGTTGTGCTGTGGAATCTCAACTGCTTGTTGTGATTCCCTAGAGAAACAGAGTGTCTTCTCATCTGCAGAGGAGGAGGCAACTATTTACTGTTTCCAAGGAATCATTCCTAAGCTCTGAAGTGCTGAAATTGTATCCGCTCCATGGATACAATAAAAAAAAGCTGATTTCATTTAAAGCAGATGTAGGACACTACAGGCAGGCGGTGTAAAGCCCTGTAGTGTCCAAACTATTCCATGAAGGAGCTGTAATTACTAAAATAAAAGCCCTCTGCAAACTTGAAGGCTTGGTGTCAAAGAAAGCCATCGGCTGCAATTTCAGCCATCAGGTAAATGAACTAAGACTGTAATCTGGTCAAACAGTAGAAAAAAGGCATTGTGCAGCCTAAAAGTAAAAGAAAAAATGCAGAATTTTACTTTATTTAGTTGCTAGTGATATTTTGATAAAGTAAACTTCCATTATTATTGCTTATGGATTCTGAGTAAATAAAATTCTGGAACCTTGCTAGGAAGACAGATAGGAAGTGCGCCACTCATCTGTTTCTCCTTGACAAGGTTGTAGATTTTATTTTGATCATTATCAAGTGTTTCTTTTCTTTCTGTATTTAAATATTCATGTTTACTTGAATGTCTTTATTTTCCTGGAGAGTCCTACTATAGGGTGGCAGCCCATGAAATGGCTGTCTTTTTACTAGCTAGAGAAAGTGATGTCACTGTAAGGGGAAGGGGCAAGGTTCCAAGTCACGCCCCATCCTAAGGTGTAAAATTGTTTTATAATACCTTTAAAGTTATATAAGTAGAATGATATAATGCACTCTATTAGAAAGTGAAAACTTTTCTAAAATTATAGCCAGTGTGAAAATTAGTAACTATAGAACTAGCCACCAGTCTACTAATTGATTAGTCACATGACTCTGAGGTCACAGAAACATTACTATAAGAACTCTCAAGCAGGGGGTAGCAATAGAGGGGTGGGTCAGCATTCGACTGACCACAGTGCAAGGAGGTTGTGTGGAGGCTTTCACACAAGTGCTATTTATCCAAAAGAAAGAAAAATACATTTTCAGGAGTCAATGAAAGAAGTATTTCCTGCTTATTCTTGGGTGTGGAGTTAACACCATTTTTTTCCTTTCTGTGAACTTTAATTTGGTTTGTTTTAATTTTTTTGAAATAAATTGACAAACGCATTTACTTACGTTTTTTATGCATCTTAACCAACTGTCTGGACATCTGTTATTTCCCACACTTCTACACCCTGGCTCAGCCTTGGGACTGCTTTTGTGGAGGGGCACCACATGTGCTGTCCTCCAGTCCTGCGGTACCACACCTGACTCTAGTGATTGTACCCTTCTGTGGTACAATAGCATTCTGGAACCTACAGAGACTGCACAAGTCAGTTTCATTCTGAAAGCCAAAGAACTGCTGTGTATACATTTCACATAGCACCACACTATAAAAAATTACAGGATCAACAAATGTAGGCCCAGCAGTGAGTTCTGCCACCTCAGGGCTCTGATTCCCATGGACCTCTTGAGTTTTGCTCTCAAGGTCAGAGGGAATCAAAACCCCCTCTGTGGCAGAACACACTGGTTGTGCATGGTTGCCCATCCAGTATCTCTATATCTTGATTCTTTGTTACTAATAAAACTTCATAAAGCATTTATCACCACTTTATTTGGCTGCTATATTAATTTCCCTAGCAAAGCTGTCCTCAGTCCTGTGGTACACCCATCTGTGAATATTTTGCCTCCCCACTCTTTTCTTTAAGCTTGACCAGACAGGTGTACTGGAACTGTTTGTCCCCCTGATGTAGTCCTCATTCTTCAGAGTGAAACCCTCCATTAAACTGAGAGCCACCTCCTCCTATTTATGTCTATCCTTTTTCTACACAATAGCCAGAATTCCTCCTTTTAGGTGCCACAGTCATTTTCATCCCCCACCAAGTTTTTGTTAATGTCACTATGTCCTGGCATTCTAAGTGCATACAACTCTCAGGTTAGTTAATTTTACTTGGTAGGATTCTCATATGTCCTGCAAACATGTGACAATTATTGCACCTCTGTGCTTCCTTGCTCCAATTGGTGTTGTGATACTCTTGTGTTATCCAGCTCTGCTGTTTTTACCTTGGGAAACCCATGCATCTAAATCCTGCCACTGCTGATCCCATGTACTAGCTACCTCCTCTATCCTTTTGTTTAAATCCTTTTTGACTGCCCTGTCCATTTCCTGATCAGTATCCCCTTGCCCCAGAATGCCATCTACAGAACCTTAGTGTGAAACCTATGAACTGCGTAGTAACCTATGTCAACTAAGTAGGAGAACTTTGTTTTATCGATCACATAACTCCTCCTTCCACCTGAACAGACTGTGCCAAACAACATGCTTTGGAAAAATGGCCATAGCAATGTGTTTATTAAACAATTGTAATGCCAGTTACAGTTTACCCAGTGTGACGTGTGCAGCAAGGTAGTCATAGCCAGTCAATCTTCAAATCAAGTTATCATAATAATGTCCATCTTCTTACCCCCAGGGAAGCCAACAGAATGAATATAAACCTTATGAGGTACTCCAGCATCTGAGGCATGAGGGATGGCTCTTCACCAGGTGCCGATATGTCCTTCCCTGTTAGAGGGTGCTACAAAAAATACAGACAATGCCCATAGAGGTTATCCCTCCAACTGCCCCCTGAAGGGGGAACTTCAGTCATCTGGGCCCCTCACCTCTTGGAAGCTTCATGGCAATCCACCTGCAAAGATACATAATTCCTTATTTCCCTCCTCTGTACAGACCTTGCTCAGGACAGCCCCCCCCCCAATAAAGTACATAAAAAAAGCATAGTCATGTTGGTCAATCTTTGGGATTTTTCGAATTCTCTGTGGTCCCAGGCATGCTGCCACTGCCTCCTTTCGATGATGTGAGCACATATAATGCACACTTGAGGCCATGATTCTCAAAATGTAATCAAGTTGTCCTTCATTTTGTGCAACATTTGAAGTGACTTCACCACCTCCAAATCATTGCATTCTAAGTGCGCCAATAGAATGATGGGTGGACTCCACCATCAAGCTTCAGCCATGATCCACAGAAGCAGATCACCCCATCTCCTCCCCCGACATATCATCCAGTGCACCTGTGCTTGCCAGGGGTCCAGAAACAAGTTCCACCCTCTCTGGAAGTGCCTCCCTCTGATGGCTTCTCAATGGATAAATGGATGCCCTCATATCTACACTTGTTTGCCTTGGGAACCACCACATGCCAAGAAACAAAACCAAAGTTTCAAGCAAATGAGGTCTTACATCTTTAAAAAGCCTGCAGCCTCCAGCAACCAAGGGTCTGAATGTGGCTGTCTATAAAACCTTCTGCCCTTGCATATAAGGAAGCACCAATACAGAAGGAATGGGTATTGCCCCTTCATGGCCTTCTCCAAAACACGATGAAATTTGAACACTATCAGGTAGAACCCATCTTTATGTCAAGAAAAGAGACCCCTGGTCATCTGGCATGCCCAGATGTCCCTTTGCATCCCAATGGGCAATTTCAGGCTGTACTAGTACCCTCAGGCCATCCTGTTCATCTTGTTTCATTTAAACTGGACAAACAACCCCCTAGGGTCACTGCTGTGTCATCATTCCCCAAAGCCACTGGCAAACTGAGCACATTGCTTGGCTATACCAGTTCAGATACTCTAAAGGCCCCATAAAATGCTACCAAGAATTCTGTTTGTAGCAAACTTGCTTCTGGTGATGACGAGCATGCCCTTGGCAGCTCATCCCAAACTTGTGCCAGCAATGTCAAGCTTATTGGCTGTTAAATATTTGACTGCTTAGGGTCCCCATGGACTGACCTTTCTAACATTTTGTGGAGGCAAAATGCCTCCATGGTATTCTCCTAGCCTGTATCCCTGGAAAACAATGAAATGCCCATTAAGTGCTGCCCACTGCACTTGGAGTAGACTCTTCTTGTTTCATGTGGAGGAACATATAGGAACACAGGAAAATATGAGCCTAATAGCCTTAGGCCTTAATGACTTGACCTAAGTCACCTTAAGTCAGCATCCTTTTATCCCCCATATATCTGTCTAGGACTATCTTAAAGGAGTTCAAGAACTTACTTTCCACTACTTCAGCTGGAGTGTATTCCACATACGGACCACTCTTTGATTAAACCACTTGCCACATCTGTTCGACCTATAAAGTTCCCCTTTTAATTGGTAGTTATGAAATCTATTTGGTCTTTCAGCAGCTTTGTGTTCCAATCCCACACATTCACAGATATCACTATTTTGCATGGCTTTATACACAAGGCATGAATCACCATGCAGCCTTCTGTACTCCAATGAGTAGATATCCAGTTCTCTCATTCTAGTGTCATATGATTTTGAAGACATGCCCTTTATATATCTTGTTGCCTTCCTTTGGACATTTTCAAGAATTGCTCTACTGCCCTTTGTATTGGGAGACCAAAACTGTACACAATACTCCAGACTTGGTCTAACCAGTGCCCTATACAATGGAAGAATCACCTGCCTTTCCATACTCCTGATATGTCTATACATACATCCCAACATTCTTGTGCCATTTTATGTTGCCTCTCTGCACTGATCTTCAGGTGTTAATTTGTTTTTTATTATCACTCCCAGATCTTTTTTCGGAGTATGTTTCCAGTACTATCTTGCCCTCCAATAGGCATTTGGCCTTCATATTATTCTTTCCCATGTGCAGCACCTTACACTTAGCCAAACTGAACAGTTTTCCATTATCCCTTGCTTATTTTTCCAAATTCCATATCTTTTCCTGAAATTTGGTGACCACTATTATGTTATTTACAACCGCTCCCAATTAGACGTCATCTGCGAACTTACTAATCCATACACTATGTTTGGGTTGCATTGTACTTATATAAATTTTAAATATATGAGCAAAGCTGATCCACTGGGATAAACCACTCATTGCCCTTCCCCTTATGCTGATGTATGCTCAGAAATTAGTTACTACCTTGTGGTGCACCGCCCAAGCGCTGTATTCTAAAGAATGCCTCCCACATGCTGGGCACTAAAAAACATCTGAGAAACACCACAGTCTCTGGTCCTGTTTGTCTGGTCACACTGAGGGTCCTGTTAGACCAGGGCCGTATGGGTTCTGAAACAGGCTATACCACCATGCCTTTCCCTTTGTCTGTTTGAAGGCTGCCAACTGCTGCTCTAAGTCTGCACAAGCCCTTTCCTTTGCTTGGTACTGTGCCCACCAAAAGCTGTGAAAACACAAGTACAAAAATACAGAACATGAAAACCCAGTCTGCAGTATTAGTTTTCACCATTGCTGCGTGATGCATAATGTGAAAACATTCTTGTTAGACAAGTTGTCTTCTGTGTCCGTTCGCACTACTTTTGATTCATATTCTTAGCTTTTTATTTTGTATTATTATTTTTTTATATCTATGTTGGCACCTTACATGAGATTCCTTTTTGTTTCTGTGTCATAACAAAGGCAAACAGCAATAGTGCAACAAAGCAAGAAAACAGTCACACTCCACTGTCAGTAAAGCATTCTCACCAGTTGAAGAATACAACACACAGTTCATGTCTGTAGAAAATTTCTTTAAAGAATAACACACTTTGGTGAGAATACGAGGGTGTGCAAATCCAACGGCCACAATGCAGGTGCCCCAACACTTCAGTCAGATGGAGCTTCACCAGGGGGTGCTACCTGCTGTAACACAACCTCTTAAACACCTGGGGCCCAATATTCAAAACTTAGCCCCAGGGCAAAATTAGCACTACCCAGTGTACAAAAATAGCCTGAAACCATTTGTATGCTATATTCAAAGGAATAGCCCAGGGGCTAAATCAATTGAATAAAGCATGCAAACAGGGCTGAGAGTGCAGTGCAAAAATAGGAATACATGAAAATCGGGACATTGGGGGTATGGTGAGGGGGGATAACTGAAGCACCACTGAAAGGGGAGTGTTTAAATTACATGTAAACGGGGACATTGGGTTTGGGGAGGGGGAACACTGAAGCACCGATGATTGGGGGTTTTAAATACATGAAAATGGGGACATCGGGGTATGGGGAAGGGTGCACTGATGCACCACTGAAAGGGAAGTGTTTTAATTACATGAAAATGGGGACATCAGGGTATGGGGGGGATCACTGAAGCACCAATGATTGGGGGTTGATTTTATTGATATATTGTGGGGGAATCATGGATCAGGGTGGGAGGGCCACTAGACCACCAGGTTGTCATGCATCAGGCACACCTTGCAGCATGTGTCGCTGCTGTGTCCATGCCCCCCCCCATCCTTAGTTTGTCTGGAGTTAAGACATCCTTTTCATCGGCTGTAATTCACACCTTGCTATATGTCACATGAACATCCATTGCATGGCGCTATAGTTTTGACTATCCCAGAGCACCTGTATGCATGTCCCCGCCCCCCCCACTACATCTTGTGCATACATTATGTTTTAGCACAGCACCGGCGCTTACACATTGTGCCGGTGTTATTTCATCTTTTGAATATCTGGCCTGTGATGTGATAGATTGCTACCAATCAGAACAGAGTTCAAAGTTCAGTAGTGATGGCTAATACAGTAGGTGGGAGTCTATGGCTAGTACTCAAGGGGTGATACAAAACCAAAAGTGAAAACAGTGTCACATATGTGCAATACATTTTCACAGTGATTAACTTCAAATGGCATATCAAAAAGTGTAAAAGGCTGTACACAAAAACAGAAGGGTTTGATGTTTGACAGCAAAAAAGTGTCATAATGTAATAAATTAGAAAATGGTATAAATATACAAATTATTTTATATTATTTTTTAAGGCTGCTTTCAAGAATCACAAACCAAACTATAAAGCTCTACCAGGATGATGATTATTGGTTCACCCATGTCAGTGCAACAGTCATTTTGTCAATACCAATATGGTTACAGGCAATATGCCACGCAGCATTTCTGCACTAGGCATTGCTGCTCCCAGGATGGAGAGCAGCAAAACCCTGTCCCTGGAAATAGTCAGATTTTGTGGGGGGTATGCCTCAGAGGATGTAGAAATTGTTTGGGTGCAAAGAGCGGCATGACTGAGGAGTGGTCTAAAATCAAGACCACCCCTGTCTTCGTCACCCTTATTGCAGCATCCTAATTGTGGCGACAACATTTAATCACTGTTCTAATGGTATACCCTGATTATTATGGGCTGTATGTTACAGATATATGGAGCTCTACACAACAGTGAAAAGACAGAAGGCAGATGAGGTGTCGATTGCGGGGAGCTGATATAGCAGTGCAGGAATCAGCTCAGTTACTAGAAAAAAGGATCACCTCTTGGTAGAGAAAAAGAGTGAGAGAGAGACAGAGACAGAGACAGAGAGAAAGAAAGAGAGAGAGAGAGAGATGCATGAGAGTGCTCAAAGAAAGCAGACAAAAAGAGGTTTAGTTCAGACTGAGAAAATATAATTCAGAAAAGGTTATAAACAATTACTCATAGCTTAGAAATTATAAGATCGCAATGGCCTCATAATGTATTGTTATTAGGGTATTAGTATTAAACAAAACAGTAAACTCTTGTCTGTGTATGGGGAGGAGAGGTTGAGGCTAATTATGGCCATGAAAAATTCTTGAGAAGTGAAATTACACATGAAATAAATCAAGAAAATATGACTGAAAGCCCAGTTGTAGAATTCCACCTCAAATATGAAGTTAATTAAAACTCAATTTTTGGGTAGTGTGGGGTGTACCCAAGACAAGGTAGTCTCTGGGGAATATCATGGCACTATAAAAAGGTTCTAAATAAGCTGTGTTTAGTCCCTTGGGTTTCAGATTTCCGAGTGTAAAATTCCCCAAACTCTCCCTTTGGAGAAGTTTTTGCAATCAGTTGCCCTTCTTTTTGTGCAACCCCTGGGTTCCCCTGCATTACTATGACCCTGTTAGTGCAGATTAGATTAGGTTGCTAGACAGGTTTCACTGGACATCCAGGTCCACAGACCTGCTTTGTGTCTCCATGGCAACTTCTGTCAGTCAGCCTAGCAGAGGTTCCATTGGAGACAGAACTTTCGCAGCAGCATGGGCCACCGTAGAATGTTGGCATGGAATGTAGCTGTGGAGAGTTTTCTGCCATGGGCAGAGCTTTTATGGAGTTGTCTTCTGACTGCTGTTAGAGAAGGAGAGTGGAGGTGGCTGGGGGAAAATTGCCCATACCCCCTGGTCTTGCCAGCCCCGAATGCTGGCTAGTGTGAGTGGTGTTGAGTGGTGGCAGTGGCTGGTTACCGCCCATGCCTTCCTGGAGGGTGAAGAATGTCAGCAGCCTTGAATTCTTCAAACCATAAGTAAATGGGGATGTGTTCCCCCACCTTTGATAAAGGATGTGAAATGCTGCCCAGTGGGGGAAAAGTGTAATTGCCCTCTACACTCATGGAATTCCTTAGGACTTTTTTCAGACACTGAGGAAGGACTGTCTCAGACATAGGCAGTGCCTCCTCAGTATGGCTTTGGAATTTGGAAAGGAGATGCCCCCTTTGGCCAGAGACAAACACCAAGCACCCTATCTGTCATAGGAGGTGCAGGTCTCTGTGTAATTTTGGATAAACTCTCCTGTACCTGCTCCCCTGCAGTTTTAAAGACAAGGTCCAAGTGGGAGTGAGGTCTGTGCAGTTCGGACAGTGGCAATAGGGGAAGTTGGGACATTGTCCGACCCTGGAAAAAGGCCAGTCAGCTCCGTGTTGTATCCATAGCCCAGAAGAGAGATTGACAGAAAAGTACTGTAGTTTGTGCCAGTAGTAGAAAAGGGTTAGGTTTCATACCTGTAACATGCAAGTAAGTACTGTGGAAAAATAAGAACTAATGTATGTACCTGTTGTCACTGCACCTGCAGCCCCAGAAGTCAAACCGTTTCTGTCGGATGCTTTTTTTTTTTTTAATTATTTTTTATTTCTCATTGTTAAACAATGCATCAGACATTACATTTGGTCATTACAGGCCCCTTAACAGGTAAGAAGTACACCGTTACATTGATTACTTTAGAGATGTAAGTCCAACATTTAATAATGTCCTTGTCCTTGTTCTCCCAGGTATGGTGAACCTTTCCAGCGATTTGACCCACTTCAGAGACATCAGAGGATGGCACAGCATTGTCCCCTGAAAAGTCTCAGATAAACCTGAGCCCACAACTGGACTCCATCTTTTCTTTCCTGGGGATTGTGTCACAGCAGCATCTATTGTACTTCCAGCCACATTGGAACTCTAATAAAAGAAACTATGTTGTAAACATGAGTTAAATAAAAGTGTACCTTATATAAAACAAATCTGTACAATGCATGGTCCTTATTATCTAATCTGTGGATTAAAAGGGAATCAAGCTCAATGTGTAAATTAAAAGGGAATCAAGCTCAGCATGTGAAGCCATCCAGGCCCCTTTCTCATAGGCTCATCCTAGGCCCTATCTTTGGAGAACTTTAAGGGTCACCTCCATCTAAGGGGAGGAGAGCCCTTGTGAGCTATGGAGCACATTCCACAAGAAACCTCTATAAACAAAGATGGATTGAAGCTGTCAGTCTCTCCATCTCCTCCACCTTCTTAATCCAAAGGGAAAGTGTCAGTGGGTCAGGGGAGAGTCATTTAATAATAATGCACTTCAGTGCTGCCACTCTGAAAATGTGGAAAAGTTTATGCTTTCCCCTAGCCCCCGACGCCGCCCCACCTATGCCCAAACCAAGGCCTCAAAGGAACAAGGTTATGGGGATCCCAAAATTACCTTAATCTGGGTATGTACTTGTTGCCAGAATGGCTTCAACACCATAAATCCCCCAAAATATGTGGCAATATGTACCTTTTTATTCACATTGTCTCCAACAACTATCAGAGCTGGAGGAGCCAAAATGTTTTGTACGGAAGGGGGTCAGGAAAAATCTTGTGATAACTTTCCAGTTAAATTCCCTATATGAGGGAGATGTGGTAACTGCCCAGCCCTTCTCCAAACTCTGTGACCAGCTAGGCAGAGGGATTGACCCCTGTGACTCGGATTCCCATCTCAAGTGTAGCTGGTCACTTTGTGTTGTGGGGCTCTTCAAAAAGAGATTGTAAATTTGGGAAATTGGTTTCATCTTCACTGACAGGCGAATCCACCAGTAAAACAGATCCTCCAGGTCTGACTGATGCCTCAGAACTTTTCTTTTGTTATTATCTCTCCAGACAAAGTTCCTCACTTGTAAAAATCTAAATAGGTCTTCATTGTGTAGCTTATATTTCTGTTTAAGTTGAGCAAAACTCATGCACTCCCTGTGTAAGAAAAATTGTGAAAAACAAACCAGCCCGTGACTTTCCCAGAATACATATGCACTATCAAGTGTAGGCAGCACGAAATCAGTGTGGTGTCTGATCAATAAGAGTGGACCCAGGTCATTAGGGGAGCATAGTATTTGCCTTAATTTAAGAAGATACCTGATGGTATGCTATGTCCAGGGATTTTTGGCTTTAGACCAAATAGTAGAGGGAATTTTCTCCGTGGCCAATGTTCACAAAGGCTGGCCCTGGAATTGATCCCCCTCCATCTTATACCATCCCGACTCCTCTCGCTGCTTAAGCCAGGTCAGGAGCCAAGGCCCCTCTGCAGCTAGATAATATTTCTCCATGTCTGGGAGCCCCAACCCCCTCCCGGAGGCTGTCAAAGAGAATAAGAAAGTTTCAGGTGTCCCTGCCACAAACAAATCTCCTAAGAGCTGTATTTAGCTCCTACCAGAAACTGTCCAAGACAGGTATCGGAAGTGATTGAAAGAAAAACAGGAACAGAGGTAGCACATTCATTTTAATAATTTGTGATCTGCCATAAAGTGAATGGGGTAGGATTTTCCACCTAGCAAGGTCCTTTTTCACCTCATGTAAGAGCTTCATATAATTATTTGAGAATAACTTTGAGGTGTCTACAGAGAACTGTACTCCTAAATACCTGAGATTGTTATTGTGTGCCCAAGAGAAAGGAAATTGTGAATTAAAGCCTGGGGGGGGAGAATGAGCTGCTCAATACGAGGGCCTCCAATTTGTTCTGGTTAATTTTCTAGCCTGCTAGCTGTTGGAACTGGCTCAGAAGCTGCAGCAGGGGAGGGAGAGAGGCAGGGGGGTCCGACATGAAAAGTAGGGCAACATCCACATTTAGAGCAATCTTATGCTCTATCCCACCTATCTTAATGCCCTTAATCCTTTGGTCATCTTGGATCCTAGCTGCCAAGGGCTCCAATGATAGATCAAAAAGTAAAGATGACAGGGGACATCCCTGTCTGGTTCCCCAGCACAATTTAAATCTCTTGGATATACATCCATTAACCCTTAGTAAAGCCTCTGACACCTCATACAAGCTTTGAACTGCCCCAATAAACTTCTGTCCTAGGTCAAATTTTTTTAGGAATTTCTTGAGAAAAAGCCAATTGACTCTGTTGAAGGCCTTCTCGGCATCTACCCCCACTGCAATTTGAAATTGTTGTTTGCCTTTTTGGGATGAGATAATATTTAAAAATCTCCTAATGTTATCCTGAAGGAGTCTAATTTTAATAAATCCCGTTTGATTGTGGTGAACCAGGAAGCCTATAACATTTTGTAGTCTATTGGCCAGGACACCGGAAAAAATCTTGAGGTCATTGTTTAACAGAGAAATAGGCCTATATGAGCCACGATCTTAGGGATCTTTCCCTGGCTTTGGAGTACTGTTATTTGGGAATACTTCCATGATGGTGGGGTTGGATTCCAAAAGTATTGCATTTATTGTTTTCTGTAGAATGGGAAGGAGCTCTGGGAGGAAAGTTTTATAAAATTTGATGGGGAAACCATCCAATCCTGGGGCTTTATGTTTTTTCTGATTCATAATATGTTGTTTAAGTTCTTTTCAGGCAATAAATGTTCCCAAGACCTCTTTATCTGAGTTCTGGAGGGGGGTAATTTTATAGATCCTAGCTATTCCTTTATTTTTTGTAGATGATCAGGACTTCTCTCCTGGCCATACAAGGCTTCATAATATGTTGCAAACCCTCATGCGATCTCCTTTGGTTTAGTTGACGGGGGACCCTGAGGGTTCACCCGCAGTTTTAAGAGGGTCCGATTGACTGCCTCCTTCCTGAGTTGGGCTGCCCTATTACCCTGTTCATAGTACAACTGTTTTGCATATCTAAGCTTTCCTTCTATTTTATGATCTAGCAATTTCCCCAGCTCCCTTCTGGCCACCTGGAATTTAACCTCAATTCCAGGATCCCTACTCTGTTTATGAAGAGGTTCTAATGAAGCTATCTCCTTCTCTAACTGCATTTATTGTTTTAGACTTTTTTTTAAGCTGGGAGGAGAATAAAATTATTTTCTCTCAAGTAAGCTTTCAAAGCATCCCATAACATGGGCGTGGATGTCTCCTCCTGTGTATTGAGTTCCATGAAAGTTTTGATCTCCTTTGAGACCGTTTCCTTGAAGTCCTCCCTATTTAGGAGGATTGTATTTAATCGCCAGGTTGAATCCCTCATCTCTGAGTCAAAATGTAGGGTCACGCCAATGGGAGCATGATCCAAAATTGTAGAGATACCAATTTTGGAAGATTCCGCTAAATGGGCCAATTCCGTTGAGACGAGAAAAAAGTCTAACCTGGAGTAGGTACAATGTCTGGGGGAGTAGCAGCTATAATCTTTGAACTAGGATTTAAATACCTCCATATATCGATTAGACCAAATTCCATCATGATCTTTTGTAATGTGGAGGTTGAATTGGATCTTGGTCCCAGATTTCTTGGTCCCAAAAGGTCAAATGGGGGATAGGATTGTATTAACATCTCTCCCTATGATATTAACACTGTTAGGGTCAATATTTCCTTTGATTAAGGTATCTAGGAAGAAATCATGATGCAGATGCACCTCGTTGGGGGCATATACATTTAGTAAATTGACTCTATGGTCTCCAAATTCTCCAGTGACCCAAACTAACCAACCTTCAGGGTCTGAGAAAGCATTGGTCACTTTAAAGGGGCTATTGTTACATAGCAATATAGCCACTCCTCTCTTTCTTGTGTGTCCAGCAAAGTGTGATGCGTGGACCTCCCCTACCCATGACCGCCTCAGTTTTTTATGGTTTTCTGGACCTAAATGTGTTTCCTGGAGGAAAACAATCTCTGCTTCATGTTTATTAATCTCCTGTAGAAGTCTTGAGCATTTAATGGGACTATGCAGTCCCCTTACATTATATGTAACCAACCTAAGTGACCCCATCATACAAGTCCTTATCGGGGAGGTCCATACATTCCCTATATATCAGACCACGCATTTTAAAGCGCACAGCAACTTTCAATAAAACAACCCTTAACAAGTCTATATAACTCTGTAATTTGAACATCTCAAACAACAACATGAAAGACCCTTTGCATGAGAGTCCTTTTTTCCCCTTAAATAGAAAACCTGTCATTTTTCTAGTGATATTTTTGATTCAAGGGGGATATAACCTTATCTCTATGTGAATGACTTCAAGGTATCTTCTCCCTTGTCCCTCTTCTATCTTCTATCTGCCTCCCTTAATAAGGGGAAAACCAGCAGTGAGGGGGAGGGTAGACGTACAAAGAGCTTTGTTCTCCCCTCCTCAAGATAGAGAGTACCTCTGGAGGGGGGAGTGTCACCCATAGGCCTCGCTGAGGCTTAGAATGATTGTACCTTTGATGACTGTTGTTGCCTCCGGCCCACCAGTTTACTATAAACATTTAGAACATGTCCTGCTCAAAGCATCAGATTCTTTATATTGAGAAAGGGGGGGAGGGGAAAGGGGGAAGCAGGGGAAGGGGAGGAAGAGGGAGGAAACTGAGAAGGGATGGAACAGGAGAAAGAAAAAAAAGGGGAAGTTATTTATTCCATATTCTTCTTTGACATTTAGCCAGTTTACTCTAAGCTGAGCATTGTGGTATGTAACTCCAAGTCCCAAGGCCCTTCTAGATTATCAGGAAGCCCTTCCCTTCCCCACAAAAGGGGGAGGGGGACCTGACGCAAAGGAAGTTTCCAAGGCTCAGCATCTAATCTGAAGTCAAGACTTGAGCCTAGTATCAGCTAATCTTCAGCACAGGCCTGAGGTTTCAGTCTGTTTTGTAGGCTATAGATCCCTCTTGGATGACACCAAACTCTTCAAGGAGCTGTCCTGTAATTTATTCCAAAGCTCTCTGGCTCTTCTTTTGTTTGAATGTGGACCGGAGGTTTGTTGCTAGTCAGCCTGCTGGAGCTCTTTTTCTGGAAATTCTGATATGGTTTCATCAATGGAAATACCTAGAGACATCGGGAAATTCCTAGCATCAGTTAGCTCTGCAAATCTTTTCGTTCCCTCTTGAGTGTGCACTCGTAGGTGTGCAGAGTATTCTAGGTAAGCCTTCAAGCCTTCCTCTTTTAGTTGCTTTTGAACAAATAGTACCGTTCACCTTTTCATCACTGTAACTGGGGTATAATCATGTTCCAGGAATAAAAGTTTGTCTCAAAAAAATACCTCCTTTTATCCCCACACAGCTTTTAGAACTTGTTCTTTCACCCGAAAATCTAAGAACGCCATTATAATAGAGTGCGGCCTAGAGTTGTTATCTTTACAGGGAGCCACAAGAGACATGTGTGCCCTGATCAAGTTCAGCTGCATATCCGAGGTTAGGGGAAGGATTTCTTTCAACAGACCCTCCACAAAGGTGATCATGTACCCTGTTTCAGCTTTCTCTGGCAGTCCATGTAACCACACGTTATTTCGGCGGTTACAGTTCTCTACTTCTTCCATTTCTCAAAGAGTTCACCTTTGCTGCAGTGTAGATCCAGGAGTACTGTATTGTGCAACCTGACTGTGTGAGACAGGGCCTTAGTCGCTTCCTCTAGTGCCGCAGTTCGAGTTTCGACCGCCTGGATTTCCCTTTTATTTTCGGCTACCAGGGATTCTAATTTAGAGAGCGTGTACTCTAGTTTTTGCAACTGCCCAATCAGCTGTTTAGATGTGATGGTTAATTCTGGTTCTCTTTCTTCTTCAGCATCTGGGCCTTCCGTGTGGTTGTCTATCGGAGCTGTCGTGGGTCCTGTCAAGGAGGATGAGGAGGCCTGCCAGCTCAGTGTTGATTGTTTCCCTGCTTTCAGCGTGACCCCTGCAGCAGCTTCTTTATTCTTGTGCCTCTCCACTCCTTCAGGGTGAGTTTAGTAGCAATTTTAATTATTTGTGAGCCTTGTCTGGAGTTTTTGTTGCGGTGGGAAAGCGGAGCTCCAAAACTACCCAGCCATCAGTTGGGTGATGTCACCAGAAGTCCTCTGTCAGATGCTTTGTGTCAGAATAAAAGCTACTGCTTGACTCTATTGTCCAGGTGGATAGCTTGTGTGTGTGTGAACTGTCTGTTTCTGGTGCCCCCAGTGCCATGGCCCACCCTGGAACCAATTCAAATATAAATGTTGCTTGGTTGCCCCCCTCCCTTCCTCCTAAAGACTCAGGGAAATAATTGTCAGAGGAGTAAATGGGCTTTTGCTACAAAAGCCATCTGTGGTGCCAGTTACCAACTATGTGTTTCCCTGGGTGGGGGTTACACTTGGATTATGTACCATTTCAATGGCCATAAATGTCATAGTTTTATGGTTGCAATTGTGGAAGTCAGAAAAATGGTCCACAACCAGGGAATCCCCGTTGCCATTTTTATTATCTCCGTTATGTTCTTGTAATCTCTAAGTGGGTGTATAGTCCAACCAATGTACAACTTTGGACAGTCACACCACAGACAACAAAACCAGTGCCACACAAGATAAATTCTCTAATTTGAGCCCTGTGGTTCAGCGTTGGCACATATTACAGTGGCAGCATTTGCACATTCCTCAAGGTTTAAATGACAGCCAAGTGTTTGGGAATTCTGAGTATTACATCTTTTTAATTGACTGTATACTAGTTGTCACCTAAATTAGGTGCTCTGCCGAATGTTATGCATGGTGCTTCACCAAATTCAGATTCAAGCAAAGGGCCATTATCAGGATTGGCCCAAACTACCTGACAATGCTGCCATTCTTTCCTGCTGTAACATTGTACAGTGTCAGAAAAGTGGCTGGGCCAGTTTGTTGTGTTTGCCTGTGTTTGGGCTTCAGTAGTTGCCACCTTTTAGTTTTGTTTGCCTTTTGTAAGACTGCCTCCACAGTTGTTGAGGAGTAACCCTTTTCCAAAAAACTTGTTTTCAGTACTTTAGCCTCAGTTTTGAAATCTTAATTTTTCAAGTGGTTACACCTAATACATATCAATATGTATGCAAGGCACATCACCCATGCCCTATAAATAAGCCTCTCTCCCTGCCACTAATAGACTCTGGGCAGCCGAGGTGGTGTGTGGTGGGATGTGCCGCTAGCCATCATTTAACCACAGCACCAATGGACATGTAGGGGGACCGGGGGGTGGGTGTCAGTGCTGCAGGTGGGAGGGGGACAGCTATCCTTCAATCACGTATGGGCTAGAGGGGCTGCTGCTAACAGTTCAGCATGGGGCTTTGTTGTGGATGGGCTGCATGTCTTTGCTTATGGCATTCCAAGAGCAGTGATGGCCCAGCTGTGATGGGGGTGGCCACTGACAAACTGGGGGGGGGCTTTCCTGGTACAGGGTCAGGGATTGGGAAGGGGAGTGACCACTGGACACTAGGGAACTACATTAATATTATTAGAATGGGGATCAGGTGTGGGGACATATCACTGGACATCAGGGTAATATATTAATATTACCAGAAAGGGGATCAGGTGGTGGGGACAGATCACTGCACACCATGGTAATATACTAATATTACCAAAGCAGGGATCAATTGAGGGGATAGACCACTGGACATGGGGGAACTATATTAAATGTTATCAGAACAGGGATTGGGTGTGTGGAGGGACAGCTGAACACCAGGGAATATTGTTATTGCTACCAGGAGTTAATTTAGAGGGAGGAGGCACCACTTGACACCAGGGCCTACTATGCTGTGGGGTGCTGGCTCACTTCCTATGGCAGCTGCTAGGATTGCTTCAGTTTAAGACGAGGGTTAGGTTGGCATTATTTGCTCTGCACAAGGGGACCATACAAAGTGCCCCTGCATGGAGCAAATAGTCTGAATATTGAACTGTGCCAATAGTCATGTCCCCACCTCTAAATCTGCATCATTTTGCCTTGCACACCCTTCACAGTTTGCCCGGGTGCAAACCCCGTTTGCCCACACTAACCTGGCTTTTGAACATGGAACTTCCATGCAAAACCCGGTTTGCATGCACAAACCGGGATTTACACTTGAGAAAACTTTTGAATATAAGGCCCTTTGTGTTTCTTTGCTGACCATGAAAATTCCCCCTTGTATTCTCTCCTGCTTACCAGGGAAATTGCTGCTGTTTAACCTCCTACAGATAAAACAGAAACACAGGTTCCATCTGTGGCTTTCTGTTGTGTGAGTGTGGGGGTGAACATTCTCCAAGAAGAAAAGAGCAGAGAGTTGAATTCTTGTATTCCATCCATATTAAACATTCCATCTATTGAATGTACGAAATATATATAAACCAAAAAAAAGTGTATGCTGGCCTGGAGGTGTGGAGGGTAAGGTGCTAAGCATTTTACCTCCTGCCATGGTCAGCAACCTATGTTTGGGAATGAGCATGTGTTGCCAGGGGTAGGCTGGTGGGGGAAGGGCTGGGAGAGGACAGAGCAGCCATCTGTCAGCTTGCCTTTCATGGAGTGGTGTGGTTGGCTATCTTGGATCTTGGTTGCCACCAAGTGGGAGCCTTAGGGTAGCCCATGGGAGCTCAGGAGGCAGACATAAGTCAGATGTGGGGGGAGGGAGCTGCAGTCCTGGGACACCTGCACTCCTCCATCTGTATGAATTTGCTTGAGTATACAGCAGTTGAAGGAGGGAATGGGGAGAAAATCAAAGTGCATAAAATGGTGATTGATGATGCCTGCACTCTGTGCCTCTTCCCATCCAATCAAGAGGAATCCTGTCAGCAGAACTGGATTTGAGCATTGGGGGGGAGGACAGTCATCCCCCTCCTTGACCCACCTTGGGGGGAAATCTGTGGGTGTGCTGGCCTAGTAGGTAGGCCCGGGGGGATGATGGATGGTGGGGGTGGGAGGTGCATGAGCAGATGAGGAGCCAAGCCTGCTGTGACCAGATTATATAAAAACAGATTATAGAAAAATAAAAAGGTATGACAAAGGGAGGAAATAATAAAAAAAAGAAGGTGAAGAAGTAGGGGGTGAAGATACAAATAAAAGGGAAAAGGTTGGGGAAAATAGAGGGTTTAAGAGCTAATTTAAAAAAAATGTATGTTGTTGTGCATTGTGTGAAACTGAGATAGTATGTCAATGCTGGGATGTGCTGGGATTATTTCCCCAGTATCCTTGCCAAATTCCCCCATTCACTAGAAAAACTAACAGCTTGATCTGATTCAGTTTCAGTTGTTTTGTGGTAGGATAAGAACACTTCTCAGGTGGTTGAAGGCACTCAGTGATGCTTCGTGTCTCACAACACTCCCAAGGTGTGTCATTATCCCACCACAAACATACACCCCGTCATAACATATTGCTTAAATATGCAGCTGTACTTTTGATTCCGGACCTGACTATCAACACAAAAATTGAAACTCACAGTCACTATGTCCAGTACGATTATCATACAGTCATACTGTTATATGCTTCCCCCTCAATAAATGTATAAAAGTATTTTTAGCCCTTTTGACTCAAATTCCCATTGAAAAAAACAGATGCCCCTTAGGAAAAGAGACTGTATAACAGATTTGCTAATTCAGAGTTCTGCTCAATCCATGGGTTCTTTAACAGTGATTCTACAATTATGTAGGTGTGCATGAAAGAAGCAGCTGTAAATTGAATCAAGCTTAAATCTACACAGTTAAAAGCTTTTTGAAGTGTGAGTCTTAGGTCCTAGAGGAACAGAATTCTCATATTGCTAAACAGTACAAATCCAAGCCCAGAGTTAGGTGATTAATCAGGTAGGGCTAGTCTTCCGAGGTTGCTTATCAATTATAACCATAAATGTGGCAGTGGGATTGGGAAAAGGCTGTAAGGAGTTTTGTTTTGGCTCTGGTTTATGTTTCTTTTCTTTGGAAGTTATTTTAAATGTCTCTTTGTTTTGAGTAGCTCTGTGGAGTTTACTTACTAAACTCACAGAAATAAAATATATCAGCCTGAAGAAGTTATCACACAGAATGGATTCTATTTGCTCTGCTCCCATTTCTAATTAGGATATTTTGTAATGTAAATCCAGAACCTGTACTCATTAACAAAAAAAAAAAACAAGTACTGTATCCGGATGCTCTTAAAGTGCTTAATCGAGTATCTTATCTTTACCACAAATTTTTGATTACTTTTAGTGTGGCATTTGAGTTGTGTTTTTAGTTATGCTGTAAATCCTTTCTTGCAATTGCTCCATCATATACTGCACATATAAGAGCAAAATATGGGTAATACATTACCAAACAAATTAAAAGTTCACATGCATGTTATATACTGCATATTGTTCATGTATTGTCCATATATATAAAATTCTTTGCAAAAAAACCATTGTTAATGCACTAGTTAGGGTTAAAGTGATAAAAGTAGGGAAATGTGGCATTAGAGTTTCCAATCCTAACAGTCCATTCTCACCCTATAGGCAGCATCAGGCATAGGGTGTGTCTTGCCATTGTCAGCCCTACCGCTCACCCCATTCCATGAGTAAATAAGCTGAGATGGGTACAGTATGTGAAAATGTGGTAAGCATTAGGGCTGACAATGGCAAGCCACATCCCACACCTGCTTCTACCTGCAGGGTGCGGGTGGGGTGTTAGGGTTGGAAACACTAATGCCACATTTCCCTATTTTTGTCACTTTAACACTAACTAGTGCATTAATGAAGTTTTTTTTTTGCAAAGAATTTCCTTACTTTTTGAGATAGCATAATGGTATTTTTGTTTGCCTGTGGGATCACAGGGACCTCTGAGCCCTGCGCTCCCATCCATAATTTTTGATATAGTGTAATCCTATCCTTATTTCCCTGTGGGGTGCAGGACCCAAGCCCTGCACTCCCATCACTCCATAATCCTATCCGTATTTGCATGTGGGAGCACAGGGCCCAGTCCATAATGGTATCCTCCATGCCCATACATGCATCATTTTTCAAATACAGTAGTAGTAGTAATATCCTTATTTGTGTGTGGGAGAGCAGGGCCCTCTGGACCCTGTGCTCCCATCCCATAGTGTACAGTGTCAAAAAACACCTCATATTGCAATCTTATCCTATAAAAAAACACAGACAAATTTGAAAGCTGTGTAACTTGACACAACATTACTATATTTTGTTGAATCTACCAAAAGGCACATCAATAGCACAAGCCCCTTCCACCCTGAAAATCTCAGAGCAAAATTGCAAACCATTTAACACCATAGTGACAAAACTCGGCTCCGTAAACCTCCCAGTACAATGTTATCCTACGGAAAATCAACCAAAATTAAAATCTGCTAAACTCCATGCCAAAGTAATATATTTTCACCAAACCAGAAAAAGGCACATCTGTGGAGCAAGCCCTTTCAACCCTGAAAATGTCAGTCCAAAATTCCAAACAGTTTCTTTGCTATGAAGTGACAAAGAAACAGCTATATAAAATTTGTTTTTTGCAAACTGAGAGACAGAATCCTGTTTCGCAAATTCTTTTTTTGCAATTTGCTGTAAAAGACAATCCTTTCTAGCAAATTGCTAAAAAAGATCCTGTTTCTTGGTAAAAGTTTTCCAAGATTTGTGAAACAGGATTTCTGTGGCTAAAAAAATGCATTTCTCACAAAGTAATCAAAAAACTACATTGATTGCTTATGTAGTGCCTAATTTCAAAGTTTTGTAATCAACAAACTAAGCTCAGAATATGATTATATTGGCCCCAATTAGGTAAACACAACTGTGGGTGTTTATCAAAGCCCTGTATTAGTTTTGACATTTAAGTTTGTTTCCCTTGCTAACAGAAAACAAGATGGTGGCAGCTTGAACTAGAATTCTGCATTTGTGATCAAGAATCCTGTTTCGCAATCAAGAATAATGTTTCGAGCCTCACATCTAACTTTCCCATAGGAAATAATGGGAAACTTTAAAATTTAAATAAGTTTGGAATGGATTAATATGTTATCACCAAACCTTCAAAAGGCACCACTATGACCAAAGACCTATACACCCTAGACATTTTAGACCAAAATTCCACACTGGTTTTGTGCAACACTGTGACAAAGAATTTGACAAAAAATGGCAATTTACAGATTCTTTGAGACCCCATATCTCCACACCTGTACATCCAACCTGAATGAAAATTGTCACATCATGAGATTCTTGGTCCCTGATGGTGAATGCCACATTTCTTGCAAATCACTTGAATGGTTCTGAAGTTATTAAAGTGCCATTTGCAATCAAGAATCCTGTTTCATGATCAAGAATCCTGTTTCAAACCTCACATCTAACTTTTCCCATAAGAAATATTGGGAAACTTTATAATGGGAAGCTTTAAAATTTAATAACTTTGAAATGGACTAATATTTTTTTATCAAACCTTTAAAAGGCACCACTGTGACCCAAGACCTATATACCCTTTAAGAACAAATGCACATATTTAAGAAAAGTTTGAATTCACTTGCATTCAAGTCCCTGTGTCACAGTTAGTGTTTCTTGAAAATATCATGCTGTTTGGTTTTGTGATTTTCTCTAAATCAGCATCTGTTAATGTGTTCTGCAGTAACTGAAAACAGTGAAGATTTTTTTGTCCCTATTAGTGAGCAATGACTTCATTCTTGTCTAGCCTGCTGCACAGCAATTAAGTCACTGATTGACTGAAGAAGCTGTTTGAGTTCCCAGTCAAAGCAATCTTTAGAGTTAATTGGTGTCACTCAAAGTTTGTTACTAACCCATCTGGTTTGTGTTTAGATAGATTAGCTTAAAATCTATCATTCTGTTCTCATGAAATGTTGATCATTTCAGTTTCAGTGCTGAACTCTAGTGGTATGAATGAATGTCTATGATAAATTACCTTGTCTGTATTACAGCTGTCAGTTGTTTTTCGTCAAAACTCTGCATTGTTTTCTGGCTATATAACACAGGGTTGTGTAAGGGACATAAAATAAATCTACAGTTTGTTAATTCATAGAAGCAGTGTGTCTTTGATGTAGCCTCCAAAAATAGGTTAATCTGAGAACAATGGTGTTGTTATGTAGATTAACAACCAGATATCTGCCACACTCAGCTATTTCAGGAACATGTACCATATGAACTCACAAAATTTAGTTCTTTGAAGGTTTCTGTGTGAAAATGAGTCATGTATGTGTGTAACTAGAAATACTACATGGCATTATGATGCCCTGTCTCCTACCTGATAGTTGAGGCAGCAGCACTCTGCTGCCCCTTTCCCCTGCCCCACAAGTCCCCTGTCACCTGCCCCCATTTGAGGCTGCTGCACCCCACTGCCCACTGTCTTCTCCACACAGTCAGGGAAGCTGCACCTTGCTGCCCCCTGCACAAACAGTTGGGTCTGCTGCACCCTGCTTCCCTCTGTCCACCACCCCCACAGTCAGGGCCAATGCATCCTGTTGCATCCTGTTCCTGTCTCCACAGTCGGGACTGTTGTTCTCTGCTAAGCCCTAGAGTCCCAGGTTTCCTGCCTTCACAGTTGGGGCTGTTGCACATTACAGCCCCAGGCCACCAGAGGTGGGGTGTTTGCTGTACCTGCTACCCACTTATATTGCCCTGACTGGGCAAGGCTGCTGCACTACAAGCACCCTGTTCCAGAGTCAGGGTTGCCATATCCTGATGCCCCCATTGTGTCCTGCCACATGGTCAAGGCATCTGCACCATGCTTTCCTCTGTCTCTGCCACCATATCCAAGGCTACTGCACCTTGCACCTTTCTACACAGTCAAGGCTGCTGTGGTCTGCTGTGCTCTAGAGCCTCATACCACCACAGTTAGGGCTGCTGCTCCATGATGCCACTTGCCATAAGACAAGGCAGGGCATGTGCTGTGCCCTGTCCCCTACCACCACAGCTGAGGTAATTTCTCCCTGTTGTCCCCTGCCACCAGAGTCATATCCTTTGCTACACCCTGCTGCATGTGCCCCTTGTCCCAAGCAGGTGTATCTGTGGCACCCTGTCTCACAGTTTGAGCTGCTACACCCTGATGCTTCTCCTGTCTCCTTCCCAAACAGTCAGGGCTGCTGCACCCTGCTACCCTCTGTCCCCCACCCTATAACACAAGATTAAAGTATTTTTAGTTTTTTCATTTGAGCAGTTTAGGCAGTGTACCAAAGGATTCAACTCTGACAGCAGGGAGCAGCATGGTGCAACAACTCTAACTGTGGAGGCAAGAGGCTCTACAGTGCAGCAGAGCACAGTGGTGGCAGGGGACAGAGGAAAGTATGGGGCAGAAGCCTTGACTGTGGTGTAGGACACAGTGTGGCATCAGGGCATAGCAGCCCTGACTGTGAGATGGGGTGCATGTAGTACAGCAGCCCTGCCCATTTGGGGCAATTGAAGTGGGTAGCAGGGTGCAGCAAAAGCCCCACATTTGGTGGCCTGGGGAAGCATTGTGCAGCAGCCCCAACTATGGAGGCAGATGCCCTGGGACTCTAGGGCTTAGCAGAGCATAGGAGCTCTGTCTGTGGAGACAGGAACAGGGGGCAACAGGGTACATTGGCCCTGACTGTGGGGGTGAAGGACAGAGAGAAGCAGGGTGCAGCAGCCACAACTGTCAGGCAGGAGACAGGGGCATCAGGATGCCATATAGTATTTCTAGTTATACACATACATGATGTATTTTCACACAGAAACCCTCAAAGAACTGAATTTTATGAGTTCATACAGTACACACCCCTGAAATAGTAGAGTGAGGCAGACACCTGTTTGTCAGTCTGACATAAAAACAAAATTGTTCTCACATGAACCTTTTTATGAAGGCTACATCAAAGATACACTGCTTCTATGAATTTACAAACTTTAGATGTATTTTATATCCATTAAACAACCCTATGTTATATGGCCAGAAAGCAATGCAGAGTTTTGATGAGAAAGAACCCATAACAGTGATACAGACAAGGTAATTTCTCACAGACATTCATTCATACCACTTCAGTTCAGCACTGAAGCTCAAATAATCAACTATTTATGAGAAAAGAATAATAAATTTTAAGCTAATCTATTTAAACACAAACCAGATGGGTTAGCAACAAACTAAGTGAAAACAATTAGCTCTACAGACTGCACTGACTGGGAACAACAACAGCTTCTTCATACAATCAGGGTATTAATTGCTGAAGCAGCAGGTTAGACAAAAATTATGTCATCTCTCACTGATAGGGACAGAAAACTCTTCACTGTTTCCAGTTACTGCAGAGCACATTAACATAATTAACAAATGCTGATTTAAAGAAAACCACAAAACCAAACAGTATGATATTTTGAGGAAACAATATTCATGACACATGAACTTGAATGCAAGCTTTTATTAAAAATATGGAAAAAACAGTGCATTTGATCTTTAAAATGTCAGACAAAATTCCACACCCTTTTTGTGCAATACAGTGACAAAGAATTTGACAAAAAAACAGTAATTTACACATTTTGAGACTCAATATCTCCATACATGAAAATCCAATTGACATGAAACGTGCCACTTCAAGAGATAACTGTTCCCTGATGGCACTTACCAAATGTCATGCAAATTGCTTATACGGTTGCAAAGTTATTAAAGTGCAACGTTTTCAGTTTATCATAGAAGTGAAGAAAGAATTTTACAAAATATTGTGATTTACTATTTTTTAAGACTCCATATCTCCACATCCGCACATCTGACTGGAACAAAACTTGCCACAACAAGAGATCTTTAATAACTGATGGTGCATGCAAAATGTTCTGTAAATTGCAAAAATGACTGTGAAGTTATTAAAATGCAAATTGTGATCAAGATTCCCATTTCGAGTCTCACATCTAAATTTTCCCATAGGGAATAATGGGAAACTTTGAAATGTAATAAGTTTTGAACAGATACATATTTTTTCACCAAACTTTCAAAAGGTACATCTGTGACCCAAGACCTATGGTATATACTCTAAAAATTTCAGACCAAATGTCCAAGCCATTCCTGAGAAACGTGGTGACAGAATTTGACAAAAAGTGGCAATTTTTACATCTTTGACACTCAGGATCTCCAAACTCATGCAACTGACCAGAATGAAACTTGTCACATCCTGAGATCTTTGGTCCATGATGGTGCATGCAAAATTCCATGTGAATCAGTAGAATGGCTGCAAAGTCATTAAAAGTGCAAAATATTGAGTTTAACATACAAGTGACCTTTGAACCCTAACTGCAAAGTTGCAGCCGCACCTCTGTACTATATATCAGCTATTTCCCTACTATGTATTTCATATATCTGAAATATTCCTATAACCAAATAATTGTAGGATATATTAAATACATTTAAATACAGTTTGCCCTATATGGAAAATAAATGGCTGTTCATTATGGGATTAAGGCTGACTACTGCTTTCCTATTGCTCCTTTTTAATAATTCACCACTGATCCATAAAATGTGATCCCCCAATCACCACAACTAGTGCACTCAATGTGTGCTTCCCTCTTTCTAAACAGCTAGAGATTTCTCTGTATCCGAGTGAAAATAAGGAAATTACCATGTTTACAATTTAAAAGTGATAGTATTACCACTTCAATTAATCTTGTTGAAAATGTATGTTAGAATATGCCTGAGAAAAGTGACAGTATTACCAGTTTAATTAATCACACTGGAAATGTATGCTGCAATATGCATGAGAGGATGCTAAACTAGACAAGAAGGCTACATCTACAGTACAGTTAGTCTCTGCTACTCCTCTGTCCTCTGAAGCATGTTTAGCCAGGACTTTTCAGCACTAGTAAGAGTTTCATAGTATTGTAATAAAAATAGCTCTATAGTAGGTTATTCAGGTTGCAACCCCCGCCAACCCACCACCACCAAAAATGCACACACTGCACAAGCAGGGATTCAAACATTTACTGAGTATGTACTAATTTATATGGACATCACACCCACTATAGTTTACTGTTTACCAGTGCATGTGCAATGAAGTAGTAGTGTGATGGTGCATATGATGTTATGTGCCTGCCAACATCATCCTTTGCCCCACAGGCAAATCCTTCAAAAACACAACTCCAACAACTAATTATTGCACATTGCCAAAACCTCTCTTCTGATTTGTGAAGGTTCTAAATATAGCAGCTGTAACATCGTTCAGTTTTATGAGCCTAGAAAGATACAGTAGGAATGTTTTCATAAATAGCAATACTAATAACATTAAAATAAGTACACTGAAAGCCTGCAAACTCAAAATGTTACATATGAACATACGAAATGCCAGCAGAAACAGGCCTCATGGTCTGTTGAGTGCTTGATTGTGCAGCTAGCACCTCAACTTGCAGCTGCCCCATCCTCTTCTCCCCTCCTCATAAAAACTTCCCCTCACTCTGTCCCACCCACTCTTAAATCCTCCCACCGTTCTACATGATACCACTTCCTCAGGCAGAGTATTCCACTTGTTTAGCACCCTTTCCATGAGAAAGTGTCTCCTGATTTCCCTCCTGAATCACCCCCTCCTACCTCAGCTGGTGCCCTCTTGTGTCCCTCCCCCATCTGATCTGAAGAATCCCTTCTGTATTAGTCCTGTTTATTCCCTTCAAGTACTTAAAGGTTTTGATCATAGCCCCCATATCCTTCCTCTCTTCCAGGGAATACATGTGCAGCTCTCCCAGCCTCTCTTCATAGGATTTTCCTTCCAGTCCCCGGATCATCTTTGTTGCCCTATGCTGCACCCTCTCCAGCAATCTGATGTCCTTCTTCAGGAATGGATGCCAGTACTGCATGCAGTATTCCAGGTGTGGCCTGACCAGTGATCTGTACAGGAGAAGGATCACTTCCTTGTGCCTGGAAGAGATTCCCCTCACTATGCACCCCAGCATCTTGTTTGCCTTTGCAGCTGCCTTCCTGTACTGAGCTGAGTGGTTCATACTCCCCGTCATTAGTACCCCTAGATCCTTTTCCTCCATGGTGCTTTCCAACTGTACCCCTTCCAACTGATACTTTCTCTCCTGGTTCCTCTCTCCGAAGTGTAATACCTTGCACTTCTTTGTGTTGAACCCCAACTGCCATGTCTCTGACCACTCCTGTAGTTTGCTCAGGTCTTCCTGCAGCCCCCTCCTCCCTTCTGTGTCATCTACCACAGCTCCAATCATAGTATCATCTGTGAACAGACTGACCCTACTCCAGAGCCATTTGACATATTGGTTATGAATATCCCAAACAGCACCAGGCCCAGTACCGATCCCTGGGACACCCGGCTAATAATGTCCCTTGGTGATGAGAGTTCCCCCCCACTACCCTTTGCTGCCTACCCCTCAGCCAGTTGGTGATCTAATTGACCATTTTTGTTCCCACTCCAATGTATTCCAGTTCCCCCCAACCTCCCATGTGGCACTAAGTCAAAGGCCTTGCTGAAGTCCAAATACAGGATGTCCACTGCATGGCCTCTGTACAGTTCCCTGGTAACCTAGTCATAGTACCTGACAAGATTTGTCTGGCAGGACCTACCTGAGACAAAACCATGTTGATGATCATCTTGGAGACCATTGTCTTCCAAAAGGTCACCAGCCTTTCCTTTAGGATTGACTCCATGAGCTTCCCCATGATTGAAGTGAGTCTCACCAGTCTGTAATTGCCTGAATCATCCTTCGGTCCACTTTTATGAATGGGCACCACATGGGCCATCCTCCAGTCCTGTGGCATGCATCCTGTGTCCAGTGATGTACTGAACAAGTCTGTCAGTGGTCCTGCCAGTACCTCCACTAGTTCCCTAAGTACCCTAGGGTGAATGCCATCAGGACCCAGTGCCTTTGTTCACCTTCAGTGCCCTTAGTCCCACCAGCACTCTGTCCTCTGTAATCCCTTATATCAGTCATCCCCACCCCCCTCTGCCCACTCCACCCTTCCCCTGGGGTATCCAACCCCCTTTTTCCTTCATGAACACAGAGCAGAAGTACTCATTCAGTGCCTCTGCCTGTTTCTCCCCTTTCTCCACCCACCTTCCCCATCCATCTTAATCCTCACAATCTGGTCTTTGTTTCTTCTTCGCTCACCATGTTAATCATTCTTAGACAGGTCAGTTTGGATTTGCGGTGCAGAAAATATTAACATGTTATAATTAAAAGGCAATGGCCCTGGTCTGGTGGGAAAACAGGTCATCAGATGTACTCCTAGTTAAGTTCCTTTTAAATTCACCTTCCTGCTGAATTCAGCAGTAAATTTTCTAATCCATGCATCTTGCCATGCTCTTCCTTACAGAAATAATTATATGAAGTGTTTTCATGCTGCACATATAAAACTACCCATGTTGTATGCATGCTGCAAGCATGATTTAAATGTTAAGTTGGAGCCAATTGCATGCACGTGGCATGCGTGCAACAAGCAAGTGTGGAAAGCATGTTTTTTATGTAAAATTGGAACAGACTGCATGTATGTGGCATGCATGCAAAAGCAAGTGGTCACTGATAACTGCACACATTAAAGTTAAATGACTTGCTCAGGATCACGCTATATATACTGTAAAAGTAGGGCTGATGAGATTCAAACCCAGGTCTCCAGGTCATCAAGTCTGCAGTTCAGTGCCTTAAACCACTAAGTCATACTGCCTGCACATAAATGACTTGCTTGTACTTCAGTGCAAATCTGAATTCATCTGCACACATGTGACATACTTATAGCCACTGTTATATTTTTTAGTTTTCTTGTCTCCCCTAATCTCAGCTGCACAGCTGAACTATAGCACACATACCAATGGAAACACATGTGGTTCTTCCCATCCCCAATACACACACTTACCCACAAAACTACTTAATTGTTTCTGTCTGGTCTGTACTCATATTATTTTCTCTCCATAGTTTTGAATGCTTCCAAGAAAACAGGCTTTATGGGGCAAACAAAAGTAGCAATAACTTGACAACCCCCACATGTCCAGTCCCCCCCATGCACACACACACTGTAGCAGGTGCAGCCATGCTGCTACAGGCAACCCACCAAGTATCAATACAAGTCAAGAGTCTCTTACTTGAGTACTAGGGAGCCAGAGGCAGGAGTCTTTAAGAGATGATGTCCATGGGTCAGAGTGCTATGGTGTACCCCATTGAAATGACTGGAGTTATTTGTTATTACTATTTTATACATTATGATGGTGAGTTGAAGAGTAATGAAGGCCACTGTTCTACCAACAAGGCCCTTGCTGTTAGTTGAGCGGTGGCCTTCCTTAATCTCCAAATCTCCATCAATAATGTATAAAATTGTAATACAAAATACCCCCATTCATTTCAGTGGTGCACACCCCTGCAGTCTCCCTTGCCCTATGTCATAATGTGCCTGAATGTAGGGATGTGGAGGTCAGCTTCACTGGGGGAGCATTAGCCTTACTATAGTGAGGCTCCAATAGTCTGTGCATACCATACTGCTCAACGGTCCCTGAATGCAAGGGACAGCCCTCATTTTACTCCTGAGAACTGCTCTGCTTTTCATCCATCCCTGATGGAAAACTTGCTGCTCACATAGAGGATGTCCTGTAATTTTAGACTTTCTGGCACAGGTACCATTTCAGATTTCAGCAGGGGAAAGCCAATAACCAATGGATACCAGGTACTAGTTAGCCCCTAGCTGGCAAGCTCTAGAATGTCTGGAACATCTCTAACAGGTAAAACGTACTTGTTGTGACTGAAAAATGATATGCAAATCAGGAAAAATTCAAATGTATAAGATTCATCTGTCTATATAGTACTCTGGAGCAGTGCATTAGATTTGGGCTTAAACCCACCCAGGTACTAATCAATTTTTTTCCTGGCTGATGTTCTGACCCCGTCAAAGCAAAATGACCCTATTTCTCTCCCCATTTCCATTCCATTCAATATCCATCCCATATGGGTCATGAAGCCACCCAAAGGAACAGAAATGTGAAAAACACATCGATATTTCAGTCCTTCCTCCTTCTCCAATCCCCCTGTAAAAAAAATTATTTACTTTTACTTACCCGACCATCTGTCTGGAATCTGCAGCCAGGCCCAGTGTGCCACCTGGCCAGTTTTCAGTCCTCTTTTCCTCCTCCTCCTCCTCCTCCTCCTCCTTCATTCTGCCAGAAGCTGGATGCTAGAACCAACCATCCCAAGTCTCCAGTGTAGTCTGTGACCAAGTCATTTCACCAACCAAACCCACCCATCTTGTGTTGCTTGCTTCTTGCTTGGCTGCTGCCATGACTGCTACCCTACTGCACTGATCAAGGGCTATGAAGGCCACCCATACCACTGTCACCACTGCTGCTAGGCCTAGCTTGCTACTGTGGGGGTCTGTACTGATTTTTTGTGAAGTGATCCTAGTAGAGTAATTAGGTAGCCTAGTCTCAAGTTAACTTCTAGGTCACCCTCTGCCCCTTCAGCCATCAGGGAAGATGGAGACTCACTAAAAGTAGACCAACAAATATATGCCACCACAACACTGCTATTGAGAGTTCAGTGCTCACTGACTCCTCCAAGCTGTAGTGTGCAGCCTGTCTACTCTGTGGTGGGAAAGACAGTGTCCCACTCATGTGACTCATGTGCTCTTGCTTGGCTGGAGCTCCTCCATATCATGTGTGATGGTGCCACCCATGAATAGGTGGAGAGAATAGACAACAAAATACAGATACAGTCAAGTCAGATGTGCAGCTGCAGCATAAGCACACACAGGCCGGGGGGGCACTTATTGTGCAAAAGATTAAATCCAAATCTGCCATTAACATCTATGTATCAAATGTAATGCCATTATTGCCAAACCATAAGAACAACCTAGGCATAAATGTGTGTGTGGTGGGGCAACTGCCCCCCTCTGTCCTACCAAAATGGCACCCCTGCTTTATGGTAGAAATTCATTCTCAGGTGTTAATATCAGTAAAAGTAAATACAATGGTTTCCACTGTGTTCTGAGGTACTGTATCTCCATGTTTCATAATATGTCCTGATCATCATGAGGATACATGTCCCTCATTATCCCTCATTTTGAGAGTCCATGTCCCTCATTTCCATGGCAAAATGTGAGGTATGGTGCATGCTTCCAAGACCCTACTCAGCACAAAGTGTGCTTGACCATAGTGTATTTGCTCAATACGGAATGACAAAGGGAAAGTAAGTGAGCTGAAACAGTCATGGAGAAACACATTTGTAGAACTAAATATGCATAAGGGGATTTGCATGGCCCAAAACAAAAAGGTCAGGCTTCACAACACAAAGGCCCCCTCTTTGTACATCTGGAATGGGAGATGTTGACTTAGTATATCCTAGGCATTTAATGCAGTAAGCAAACAATACTTTACAAATTAATGGCAATTTAATGACAAAAATCAAAAACCCTTAAACAACTTGCAAAAGGATCAGAATTAATGAGTTTACCTCATTTTAATTGGGAACTCAAAGAAAATTAATGTTTTTTTATTTAATATACTTTATTGAATATTTTCACACCAGAAAAAGTGCATACAATCAACAGCTCCCCCCATCACCAAGTGAAGACAATAAATCAAATACAAGAGCTATATTTAACATTGGTATGGCCAAGCTGAGTGAGACTAATTATATTCTACCTAACCCCCCATTCTCCCTTCCTCGAACTCCTCTGAACACCTATAGTATTACATATGGGTCAAACGCTCATCCAGATGAAATCCTCTGAATGCAAGGCAGACAGATGAAAGTTAGCACCACAGTTCTGCTTGTGTACCACCCAGAAAAAGATCAAAGTGAATAACCTTGTCCCCCCATAACTAAGGGTTCACTTATGTATAGCCTGTAAGAGGTAAAAGGGCCACAAGTGGGGCCCACTTCCTATTAAATGCCTCCTGTCAGTTCATCTGATTAGTAATATGCCACGCCATTTCAAGGACTTGAAGAGCTTCAGAATACCATTCTTTAAGAGAGGGGCTAGTTTGATCCAACCAATGTCTTGTAATAACAAATTTAGCAACTACTGAAATTAGAGACATATAGACTTTGCAGCAGTCTAGCATATCCCTAGGAAAGTGGCCCACCAAACAGATCTGCTGGGTAAAATAAGAGTCCAAGCCCAAAATTAGGTCCAAGACATGCCCAATTGCTTGCCAAAAAGGGGTTACTGGGTCACTGTCCCAAAAGATGTGTTTTAAGGAACCATCTAACATCCCACTTCTGATACAGGTCAGAGACACTGTTCTGCCCATCTTATGTAATCTTACAGGGGAGAAATAGAGACTGTGTAAAATGCAGAATGGCAAAAAGTGGAGATGGTCCTGCTTTATGTATTTATATAGATGCTGCTAAACTTGTTGCCACTCCCTCTCGCTTAAATCTAAGATCTATTTCATGCTTCCAAAAGAAGCATGTCCCATGGGGTCTGGTAGGGTCATGCAGTTGTAAAAGATAATAGAATCTGGATATCGAGTAAGGTAAAATGGCCATGTCAATGAGTAAATTCAACAAGTGGTTGGGCATGTCCGGCCATGTGGGCGGACCCAGAAACGAAGAGATTGCTTTGTTCAGTTGTATATACTTAAAAGGATGGTAAATGGGGATAGAGAACATCTCCTGAATTACATTTGTTGATCTGAACCTTACATGAGAGCCCAAAGATGAAACTGAAGCCCTACCAAGAGCTGGGCAAAATCCTGGAGGAATAGTGCAGTTTGCTGTCCAGTAATGTTTATTTCCAAATAGGGGTTGGGACAGATCCTTATGTAGTGCTAGTGCCAGGTGGGAACAAATCTGGTGAAGAGCATTGAGAGACTACCATATCAGGGAATCACAAAGAGAGTTGGGAAAATCTTAAGGTCTTACATGTATCTGACTACCTATGTCAATATGCTGAGAATGACAGAGGTGCTGCTCCAATGAAAGTCAGCACATGGTTTCCACCTGAATATTTTTACAGCAATGAATAGCACAATAGTAGAGGAAAAACTTAGGTAGTCTTAGGCTACCCAGCTCTTTTGATGGGTCAGCTTGGAGTACGCCCTCTGACTGCCTTACCAAGCCAGAAAAAGTCTGAAAAAGAGGATTGGAGATGAACAAACCAGCATTTAGGAAGATACGGGCTCACCATGCTCAATGGGTAAAGTACCATAGGTAAAATGTTCATCTTGATCACATTTACTCACTCCCACAGTGAGAGCGGAATAAAACTTCATCTCTGCAGAGCCGCCTGTATGGCTTGACAGATAGGGGAGAGGTTGAGTTTGACCAGAGCAAAGATACAGCATGAAGCTATGATCCCTAGATATGTGAGTGCTTTAGGCTCCCAGGCAAGACCCAAATCCTCAATTCAATGTCTCTAAACATGCACATTTAGTGGCATAACCGTGGACTTTTCCAGGTTTAGTTTATATCCTGCCACTCAAGAGAATTTGTTTATAATGTCTACTGCTGTTGGTACAGAAGTTTGAGGATTCTCTAGATGTAGTAATAAGTCATCCACATAGGCAGACACTGTATATCTGACGTTACCCACCTAAACTCCTGAAATATCTGGGCTATTCTGGAGGGAGTGAATGAGGGGTTCCAGATAAAGATTAAAGAGGAAAGGAGAAAGAGGACAGCCTTGCATGGTACCTCATCACAAAGGGAAAGAAGTGGAAAACACACCGCTGCAATGTATCCTTGCCATGGGCTGGTGGTAGATAACCTTAAGCCAGTCGCAGAATTGGGACAGAAACCCAAATTCCCTTAACGGGGTAAAAGGAAATGACCATAAGACCCAGTCAAAGGCCTTTTCAGTGTCTAATGAAGCTGAGACTGCTGGAATTTGCCTCTCCCCTACTACTGAGATGAGGTGAAGAACCTAACACAAGTGGTCAGTAGATAACCGTTTCACCACAAATCCGACCTGGGTCAGGCTGATGAGGCCCTGCCATGTCTTTAAGAGGTGGTTAGCCAAGACCTTGGCTATGATTTTTAGATCACAATTCAAAAGGATGATAGGGCAATAATTTCCTGGTAATTGGTGCAATTTACCAGGCTTGGGGATAACAGTAATCCATGCTTGGGTGAATGAATAGTCCGAGAGACCAGACAAGAGAAAATAATTGAATAATCTGGTAAGGAATGGAGCAAAGATTTCTATAAATGTGGCATAAAAGTTGTTGAACCCATCTGGGCCAGGGCCTTTTCCTTGGGGAGTTGCAATACAAATTGCCACCCATTTTCCAGGGAAACAGGGGCTTGCAAAATCTCTTGTTGAGTCTCTGAGAGGATGGACAGTGGGATAGAGTCTATATAACTTTCTATAAGTGTTAAGTCAGAGATTTGATCCTTTTCTGGATAGTAGAGGATCTTGTAAAACTGTTGGAATGCGTTAGCTATGTCATGGGAGCGAGTAAGGATTTCCCCTCCTGGGGTGGGCTGAAGGCTCTGAATCATTTGTTAGGTTTCCAACTGTTTGAGTTTAGGGTCAGTAGCCTGCCCGCTCTCTCACCTGACTCCAGATAGTGGAATTTAACTCTCTAGAGAGCAAGATCGGTCTGCTCTGCTAGTAACCCAAAATATTGTGCCCTAAGGGGAATGTAGTCGGGTGCACTTATCCTGGTCATCCACAGTGGAGAGACTGTGTTGAAGCTCTCGAATCTGGGCCAGCAATTGTCTCATCTTTTCTGCCCACTGTTTTTTAGCCTTCAATGCCAGTCAAATACATTCCTCTCTAACTGTACATTTTGCTACCCCCCATAACATGTACAAACATGAAACAGTCCCCTCATTTTCCCTGAAGAAAGTTGGTATAGACTCCTTAAGAGTCACAACAAAGTGTGTATCTTTCAGAAGGGTAGAGTTCAGATGCCAAGTCCTGTCCTTTTCCTCCAACCCCTTTAAAGAGTGCTCCATGTAAATCAGAGAGTAATCGGAAATCACAGTGGGATAAATATCACAGGCAGGAAGACCCGAGAGATTAGAGAGAGTAATCAAAAAGTAATCAATTCAGGAATACGTCCTGTGTGGAGGTGAGAAAAAGGTATATTGTTTGTCACTAGGGTGTAGAATATGCCATGGGTCCCCCAATCCTACTGTGTCTGTATGATCTTTCAATTTCTGTTGAGCAGGAGAAAGTCCTTTATGGTGCAATCCTGATCTGTCAAGGTCTGAATGAATAACAAGATTCCAGTTTCCACCGAGGATAACTGGGAGATGTGAGAAGGGTATTAAGTGCATCAAAAGGTTAGAGAAAAACACATTGGAATCTATATTAGGTCCATAAATCCCTCCTAAAAGTAACTCAGTTAAACCCAAACAGCCCTGGAGTAATAAGAAGCATCCTTCAGGGTCACTGCCTTTTTTAATCAGTTAGAAAGGGGCCCTTTATTGTATAAGGATTCCGACGACACCCCTCTTACTTCTTATTCCTGCCCCATAAACTTGTCCTCCCCACTCCCTATGAAAATGCTGTATAACCCCCTGCTTAAGGTGAATTTCTTGTAAGAAAACCATGTCTGGTTGGTATAGTTTGTGGTGGTGCAGGATCATGTATCTTTTACGTTTATCATTCACCCCCTTCACATTCCAAGAAATAAATTTATATGTGGTACCCACAATTAACAGTTGCAGTATCTGTTATTGGAACCATCATCTGCCTGCTTTCAGATAAGTAAGGTGCCCCTATCCCTTCCCAACCCCCCTTCCCCATAACCCTCCCATCCATGCTCCCCTACCCCTCTCCCACCTCTCCAGTTATCTGGGGCTGAAGGGTCAGCAGGAGACAATTCAAGTGACCATGGTTCTCCCCAGCCCAACCTCCCCCCTCCTTCTCCCACCCCTATAGTCAAAACAATCTAATAAAAAAACTATTAACACTACCCCCTTAACACACACACAGTCTGCCCCCGGCTCTAGTGACCGACACTCCAGTAAACCACTGCCCGTGATGAGATAACACATCTACTGCAGGCCCCCCACCTCCCTCCCCAGCTCGATCCTTTCAATAATAAATTTCAAAACTACTAACAGGTTTTCAAAAACTTGTAAAAAGTAAATGAATACCCCTCCCCCACCATACACAGCCCAGATTATGAAACCAGAAAGGTAAAGAGCATTTTATAACTCCCAGCATATGATAATAACCCAGGATCTATGTGTTTAGCACCGCATAACCAGCAAGGAGTAGAACACTGCATAACTGCCATTGTGTGATGTTTGCTCGATGTACGAGAACTAGGACAGTGGTTGGAGAGCCAGAAGAGGTAACTAAATCCTATTAAAGCCAAACCTGCAGTTCTTCATCTCATCAACTGGGTCCCTCTGATATAGGCGAGATCTGCAGCTCACATCTCAGTGTTGCTAGAGCGAACCAACAGGTACAGTATTGCCCTCCACCCTCCTTACCTTAGGGACTCAAAAGGGTAGTCTCTTTCTTAGTGTTGGCCATTATCAACCTGTCAGTAAGAAGACTCCAGCTCAGTAGGTGGTTACTGAGGGGACTCTCTGCCAGCCCCCATCCCAAGAGAAGGATATTATAAGGCTTGGGGCTGCCACCGAAAAGAAGGTTCATATACCTATGCCCATGTCAGCAAACTAACTCCTAGCCCAATCTCCATTCACTGATTAGGCTTATCAGCGTGCCCATTACTCCAGTGGGGGGGTCAGGGAGACCCAACCTCCCACTCCTCCACTCCCTGCACATACAAGCCACAATTAAAGCAACTCCACCAGAAGGGGCACAGCAGAGGACCCCACTATCAGATGCCCATCTTTTAGTGGACCACTTCCTAATACCAAACTCAAAAAGGCCCATATGGCATCTGCCCCTGAAGAGGGCATAATATGGAGGCACTGGGTAAATGGTGGTCCTCCTATTTACTTTACCATGTGAGATGCCCCAAGTCCTGCCATGGAGTAAAAGGAGGAGCACCCCACTGCTTGCCCTTGTGTCCACCCCAACCCCAACAATACACAAGGCCACAGACCTACCTTCAGCTCTCCAGCGATGAGGTAATGAACCACAGGGGAAATTAATCTTCCAGTGTCCCCATAACTTTCAACTTTCCACCCGCTGCACTCCGTCCCAGCATGCATGCTCAGCAACACCTCTTTTCGATCCAGGGGGAATGATCTCCTTCAGTTATGCTAGATCCATCCAATTGTAGCTTTTAATATAAATAGACCCCTCCTTGACAATGACATCCATCAGCTCAGTGCTCCTGAAAGTCTCAGATTAGGATGTCACGTAGTGCCATCTAAGTTCAAACTCCACAGGGTTGTAAAAGCAGTATTCCCTCTCTGCCAATGGAGCAAAAAACAAAAAAGATCACAATATGCTGTTAACACAGTTGCTTTCACATCATCACATTTACTAAAACTGTAGACCATCTCAAGGATGAAAAAAGACTCTCAAACTAGTCCTTAAACAGTTCACTTGGGTGCTTGAAAGAGGTCCAGGAATAGGTAGGGGAGCTCTTATTTAACCTGACTCTCTGTTTCAAAAGTCTTTATTGAATCCTGGCAGTTCACCTGCAGCCTAGCTGGGTACAGCATCTTAAAGCGAATCCCCGCAGCCGACAATTTGGAGACAAATGGGCTGAATTTTGCCCTCTTAAGCAGCATGGAGTGGGGGGATCTTGTGTCAATCTCAGTTTATTGCCCTCCGAAAGGAGTTCTTTGGTATCTCTCATCTTAGCCAGGATATGGACTTTGTTCTGGAAATTTAAGAATTTAAATATCAGGGGGCGAGGTGGAGAGTTTGGCAGGGGAGTAGGCCTCAATGCCCTGTGAGCCCTCACGATGATGTAACCAGGGCCATTAGGGGATGGGTCAGCCACTTTCTTGCTAAATTTTTGTAGAACCAAGATGGGGTTCTAACCTTCTGATCCTTCTGGGACCCTGATCAGTAGGAGGTTATTACATCTACTACTTCCCTCCAAGTCTTCAATTTTGTCTTCTAGTTTAGACACTCTACTGCAAAAAACCACAGAATATGAATCCTGGTTTGTTTTCCAATCTCCCAGGGAGCTCGTTCTGACCTCCTCATCACTTACCCTGCGAGAGAGTTGTTAGTTGGCCGGTTATGCTAAGCAGAGCTTCTTTAATAGGGGAGAGTTCTTGCAGGAATTTCTTCTCTGTTAGTGGAGTCAGTATTGGGCTGGTTTTAGTTGTTGCCGCCACCTGTGTTTTAGTTTTCTTAGCAGCCTTTGCTTTCTCAGGCATGGGTGGTGGGGTGTGTGTTGGACCCACAGACTGTGTCTTGGCCTCCATCAAAAGTATGCTGTCCCAATAAAACTGGAGACTGGAGTGCCAAATATGTGCAGCGGAACACTTAAGCCAAAGATTAGGCACCAAAAACGCCAGTAAATTTAGCCAAAAATAAAGGTTTTTTTTGCTTTAGGGTCGAGTGGCAGAACAGAGCCGAGACATCTCACCTGCTCAGATGCATCATGTGACTCATGAAAATGTATTTTATTTTCTCTAATTGCTAGCAGTAGTATAAGAAATAGAAACTGATGTGATTTTTAAATGATGTTCACACCAGCTTAACTGCTGCACTCATGTCAAGCATGCGACACATGAACCTGATGAAATTTTTAGATGTTTGCACCAGCTTACCTGCTGCACACATGTCAAGCTTGCAGCATGCAAACCTGATTTACTTTTCAGACCTAGTTCAGTTTGGTTCACTTTGTGCATGCAGACCGCATGCAAACATTGCACAATTAAGCATGTGGCATGCATTCTGCATGTACACAGCACACACATTTCTGTAAGGGCTGGGACCAATAATCAGATTTTTGGGGTTTTACTCTGCAGTTGCTTTTTTGCTCTCTATTCTGTTTATTGTCTTTTAACTTCTGTCAGAGCACTGCGGCTGTTACTTGCTTTTGAACCTGTGGGTTTCAGATTACATTTTCCCTTGTTGAACACAATTCCAACATTTCACCCATCATAACATCAATCCTGGACCTCCAGTTCCTGCAGTTTAAAAACCTAGCCACAGATCAAACATCTGAATTCCATATTTACATGTTACAGGTAGTGCTGTGTGGAATTTTCAAATTCGGGCAGAACGTAATTCTGCAGAGTTTTCAAAATTCCACCAAAATTCTGCCAAATTTCACTAGAAATGGAATTGTGGAATTCCGCAGCAGAAAATCATTGCAAAATGATTTTCTGTGGAAAAAATGCTGTTCTGCGGATCTCAATAATTTTCCACAGAAATTGTTTCCGAATAATTTTCCAAGAAAGAATGCTGTTCCATGGAATATTATTCTGCAGATCATAATTGGTGGAATTCCGCAGAAGAACCAGTGAAATTCTGGCAGAAATTCCACCACTGTAATGGTCGCTCCGCATTAATTCTGCTGGCAGAATTCTGTATTCTGTAAAGCACTAATTACAGGATTGCCCTTGCTTGTTAATCTTTTTTATCTGACAAATTCAATAGCTGTAGCACTTGCTGCTAGGCTTTAACCAACCTCACCACCTGGTATGTTTATTGGCTGCCAAAACTTTGAACAAACTCCTGTAACATTTTCCATGTCTCGAGACCTAGGCTCCTCACTCTTAAACAGTACATTTAAGTTTATTACCATAGGTGAGCTCTATTTGAGCATATTGCTTGCATTGTTAACAAAGTCAAATACTGACCAAATGCTTGAGGCATTTTCCATCTGACATTAGTCACAGGCTTGTTGTCCACATAGCCAGCTCACTTCAGTGGAGTCTTGCCTTGTGATCTTGTTCTCTTGCATTCGCAAGTGGATATTCCTACCTGCTGCACCTCACTTGTATTCCTATTAGAGCATTGTGAACATTCCAAAATTTCAAACATGTAAACTTTTATTTTATTTATTTAAATTGTGTTGACCGGATGGACCCACTGAGACTAAGAAGTCCCTTTTTCAGGGGTGACCCGGGGTTAATTACATACAGATGAATACAGCATACATAGGTATTACATGGATAGATATACTGGTTTGCATGTTATGTAAAGGGACAGTGCAATATATCACATACAAAAGGCAAAGTTATGAGTTACATACTGTACATTTTAAATCACATGTTAAGTAGCATGTTCAGCAAATAAGTGCCAGTAAGGTTCATAAAGAAAGTTCAGGAGGAAAGAGCAGCTGATTCAGTGGTTACAGTTCCAGATACTTACATAGAAACATAGAAACATAGACTTTGACAGCAGATAAGGACCGTTTGGCCCATCTAGTTTGCCCATTTCCCTACCTACAGGATAGTCCACAGATCCTGGTTAACCAACAGTCTATTTCTTCCTACCCCCCACAAGAATTGCCTTATGTCTGTCCCATGCATTCTTGAATTCTCCCACAGTTTTAGACCCCACAACCTCCTCAGGAAGGCTGTTCCATGCATCCACTACCCTCTCTGTGAAATAATACTTCCTCACATTGCCCCTGAACGGCCCCCCCATCTTTAAATTGTGTCCCCTTGTTCTTGCACGTCTCTTTTCCTGAAAGATGCTACCCTCTTGGACTTTGTTGATTCCACTGAGGTACTTAAAAGTTTTTATCATGCCCCCCTCTCCCTTCTTTCCTCAAGGGTATACATATTAAGCTCCTTTAGTCTCTCCTCATACAGCTTCTCTTGCAGACCCTGCACCATTTTAGTTGCCCTCTTCTAGACTGCCTCTATCCTGTCTATGTCCTTGCAGAGATGGGCTCTCCAGAACTGGACGCAGTACTCCAGATGAGGTCTCACCAACTGTCTGTACAGAGGGATAACAACTTCCTGTTTTCTGCTGCTGATGCCTCTCCCTATGCATCCCAGTATACCCCCAGCCCTCCCTACTGCCTTCTCACATTGCTTGCTAACCTTAAGGTCATCTGATATGATTACCCCCAGGTCCCTTTCCTTTTTTTTGTTGTTACTACCTCACCCCCATTGTGTATTCTTCTCCTGGATTCTTGTTTCCCAGGTGCATTATTTTGCACTTCTTTGCATTGAATCCTAGCTGCCATACTTCTGACCATTCCTCCAACCTTACCAAGTCCCTTCTCATCCTTTCCACACCTCCTTGTGTATCAACCCTGTTGCAGATCTTTGTGTCATCTGCAAAGAGGCATACTTTTCCTTCCAGTCCCTCTGCAATGTCACTTATGAAGACATTAAAAGGACAGGACCCAATGCTGAACCTCAAGTGGTACTCTACTAGTAACCCCTCTTCTTCAGAGTGGACTCCATTTACAATTACCTTCTGTGTCCTGTTGTCCAGCCAATGTTTTACCCAGGCTACCACCCTGGGACCCACTCCCAGACTGGTTAATTTGACTATTAATCTTTTGTGTGAGACTGTGTCAAATGCCTTGCTAAAGTCTAGGCAGGCCATGTCCACAGCCCCTCCTTGGTCTACTACTTTGGTCACCCAGTCAAAGAAATCTATTAGATTCGTCTGACATGACCTTCCCGCTGTGAACCCATACTGCCTTGGGTCCTGTGCCCCACTGGCCTCTAGGTACTCAACTATTCTTTCCTTCAGAAGTGACACCATCACTTTCCCTACCACAGAGGATAAACTGACAGGTCTGTAGTTTCCTGCCTCTGTCTTGCTCCCACTTTTGTGAAGGGGAATCGCATCCGCCTTCCTCCAGTCCTCGGGTACCACACCATCCTCCCATGATTTGTTAAAAAGAGTAGCCAGTGGTTTCACTAGTTCCTCCTTAATTCTTTTAGAATTCTGGGGTGAATTCCATCAGGCTCCATTGCTTTGTCCACCTTCAGTTTTAGGAGTTCTTGCAGAACCCTTTCTTCTGTGAAAGGACTAGGATCGACCCCCCTATCAAGAGTGCTTCTGTTAATTGGATTAGGCACTTCCCCCTCCTCTTTTGTGAATACTGAGCAGAAATATTCGTTCAGTATCCCTGCTTTTTCACTGTCCCCCTCTGCCCACCCACCGTTCATTCTATTCAGCCTCACTATCCCTCCCTTTGTCTTTCTCTCGCTGATGTACCTATAAAGGTTTATCCCCTTCTTAACCGAGTTGGCTATCTTTTCTTCAGTTTGGGCCTTTCCTATTCAGCCTCCCTCCCTGCTTCCTTCTGCCTTAACTGGTACAGCTCTCTGTCCTGCTCCTTCTGTGTTTCCTTATATTTCTGGAATGCTATCTTTTTCTTCCTGATTTTCACAGCTACCTCTTTTGAGAACCATAGTGGCTTTTTCTTTCATTTTGATTTGTTTATTTGCTTCACACAAAGGCTTGTTGCCTCTGTGATGGCAGTTTTGATTATTCCCCATTGTTGCTCCACACCTCCTTTTAGCCTGTTTGCTAGTGCTTTTCTGAGGCACTCTCTCATCTTGCCAAAGTCAGCCTCCTGAAGTCCAGTACCCTCACTTTTGTATGGCTTGACTCTGTAGCTGAGTTTAACATGAACCACACTGTTTGATGGTCACTTGTTCCCAGATGGCAACCCATTTCTAGATCTGAGATCCTCTCACTGCCCCCATTTGAGAGTACGAGGTCTAAGATTGCTCCCTCATGAATGGGTTCTGAAACTAGCTGTCTGAGGCCTGCCACCTGTAGGGCATCAAGAATGGCTCTGCTGTTGGATGTGGCTACAGCAAATGTGCTCCAGTTAACATCTGGCACATTCAGGTCTCCCATCAACAGTATCTCCCCTTTCTCTGCCATTCTAAGAATGTCTTCTATCATATCCTTGTCCATTCCTTCCCCCTGACATGGGGATCTGTACACAACCCTGTGTGGATTGTGGTCCCTTTCAGTCTCCAAGGTGACCCACAGTGCCTCCTCTCCTCCCTGTTTACTCTTTTGTTCAGTTGCTTTTATCCCTTCCTTTACATGAGAGCTACTCCTCCTCCTCTTCTCCCTGCCTGTCTCTCCTGTGGTTATGTACCCTGTATGTTAACATCCCAGTCATGGTACTCTGTGTCCATGTTTCTGTGACTGCTACGATATCCAGGCATCCCTCTTCCATCAAGGCCACCAGCTCAGGGAGCTTTTTGCGCAGACTACGGGCATTGGTACTCATTACCCTCCATTTCCTGATGGCCTTACACCTTTTTGCCCCATCCCTGTCTTTCTTGCCTTTGTCACTTTCTCCATTTACCCCTGCCCTTCTCCCTATCGACACCCCTATATTGGTGTTTACCACACTTACTACCATGATTTTTTGAGGGGGCTAGGATTCCCCTGCTCCTTTCCAGTGCCTCCCCCCTTGGCTAGTTTAAATGCTTGCCAATGAAGCATTTAAACTTATTACCTAGGATCCTGGTTCCCCTCCTGGACAGATGCAGCCCATCATGCCAGTATAGGCTTGCATCACTCCAGGTGGAGCCCCAGTCCCCAATGAAGCCAAATCCCTGAGGCTCCACACTAGTTTTCAACCACTGATTGAATCGCTGGTGCAGGAACACCCCCTAGCCTCTCTACGCCATAGATGGGCAGCACCTCCGAGAAGGTTATCATGCGTGCTACTTGTCTATGGCCCCTCCCCAATTCCACAAACTCTTCCTGCACTTCTCTAATCCCTTTCTTAGCCAGGTCATTTGTCCCTAGGTGGACAATGATATCCAGCTCCCTCCCCTGTGTAGCTGCTCTGGCAATCCTGAGGATTCGCTCCCTGTCCCTCCAAGCCATGGCGCCAGGCAGGCACCTTTCCTCCCTCTCCCCTTCCTCCCCCAGTTCTACCTTTCTAATAATGGAGTCCCCCACCAGGAGTTGTTTCCTTCCTCTGAGAGGTCCCCTGCCACCCTCCTGTAGGTCTCCTTTGTGGAGGTTCCCAGCATCCTCCTTGATCTCCACTACGGGTGCCTCCATAGAGGAACCACACTTTGCCAGAATGGCATAGGAATTGTGGAGAGGTACAACTGGAGGGATGCACCTCTGTTCTACCACCCTCACCCTCCCTGAGCCCACTGTGGTCCAACTGCTCCTTTTTCTTGGCAACCTGTGAGGCAGTGGCAGTGGCACTGGTGGTCCCTGGATGGAAGAGGAGGTCCCACAAATCCTGGCCATCTCAGCCTGGAGATGAGCAACCTCCTCCCTCAGACCAGAGAGGTGCCTGCAAATGGGACAACACCGCATCCTCCAGAATGTCTCCCAGAAGACTGCTGCTCCACAGCCACTGCACTGCACCACTCCCATCATGTCTTATTTCTGGCCCCTTAACTGTTTGCAATCCTTACTCTTTCCTCTGTTGCTTTTTTTTTTCTTTTTCTCTCTTTCCTTACTTTCTGACTGTGTGCCCTTTAAGCTCCTGATTGTCCTATTCTGAGACAAGAATATCCTATATTTCTCAATAGACCCCTTACTTGCTCAGAGGCAGACCTCCAGCAGCTAGAGGGTGCCGGAGAGCTACTCTTGCCCTTCTAGGATGGTGGTTCTTTTGTGGCTCTGTGATCACTCACTTCCTGCTCCCAAATAGGAAGTTCCTGTTGTCAGTCAAATGCTGTGCCTATAAAAGTAGAACTAGCTTTGGGTGGGAAGCAGGGCAATATAGTCCCAGTAGAGAAGTCCAGTCACACAGCAGTCCTTTCTCCTGGTGTCTTCTGCCAAGCTATAACAGAATCTTTCTAATGTAGTCTTTAAATGTAGCTTCCTTCTAGCTAAGCCACTCCCCCTACTTACTAGATCTTTCTACAAGTAATTTAAACCTCACAGCTATCAAGTCCTTTCAATCACCTGAGATTTACACCTAGATAACTGTTCAGATAACCATTCAGTTCAGTTAACTCAGACAAACACACACTTTTTTTGTTTTGTTTGTTAGTTTTTTTACCCTAAATTGAAGGTCCAAGTACAAGAGTTCTACTTCTTTAGTCCTTAATTCAAGTAGGTGGGCTTTTAGACCTTTTTTGAAACTGCCAAGGGATGGGATCTCCTTTAGGCTGTTTGGGAGGGCATTCAATAGGGTAGGGATAGCAATGGTAAAATACCTGTCTCCAGCAGTGGTCCTTGTGTGGAACTAATAGTTGATAGGAGGATCAAAGTGGTCATCTGTTAGGTTTTTGTGGTAATAGGTCTTTAAGGCTAGGGGGAGCTTTACAGGTCTGAAGCTTGTAGGCTAGGCAGAGGGGTTGGAAGGCTAATTTACTTTCCAGTGCAGGACACTGAAGTGAGTTCAGGACCATAGGGTGGATACAGCAAATTGACCAATTCTATGATACAGCGATTTAACTTTGGACTTTGAACTAGGCAAAGTCTGTCACACACAAGTCCAAACCTTTTGTATTTCACAACCCCAACATGTAAATAAAAAAATAAAAACCTCCTACTGTAGATCTCCCCAGATACCAGGCTAATCACTTTGTCACCTGCTCCCTAGGCAAGTCTCCCCCTCCCCACCTCCCAGACTCATACGCAGATAAGAAATTTATCAGCTGCTGGCACTATACTAGGGGCAGACAAATCACACTCCGTAGCCTACTCACCAAAATGCCCCAAACTGAATAACTGTTGCACCCTAACCACAGCAAAATTTTGTGAAGTCATGCAAAATTACAGTGGATGCAGAATTTCACCATCATGCTCAGCACTAGACATTGGTCATCATCATGTTTTGAAATTTACAATTAAATCCAATGCCAGAATTCCAACAGAAGCACAGATTGTTTATTGCTTTCTTCTTAAACTCAGCCTGTAGGGAAAGTGACAAAGGGCCTTTAATTACTAGAGATTAGATACTGCTGGTGGCTCGGGGTGGTCCTCTCCTCCAGTCCAGTGGTCTTAAACAGTTTCTATACACAGGAGTAGGTGAAGCTCAGCCATTACTTCTCTCAATTTCTTCATGGGGGAGGGTGCTGTTCCTTACATCCCTCAGATTCCATTAGCTGGAAGAGAGTTTACCTCTGGTATCTCACATAAAGGTAGAAAGCCTCTACCTTCAGACCAGTGAGTCATGGTTAAAGTTGCTATGTAAGCACAACCATAGTCCCAGACCCAGTGATCAAATAACAGGAAACAGATTGGGAAGTGTTTGATTGTTTGAACAAGAGAAGGAACATTACCAAGAGTTAATTTTTCTGAATCTAATCAAATAAAAAAATGGAGTACCAAAAGGATTTACATAGAAACACAGAAGTTGATAGGAGGAGACCCTTAGGTCTATCTAATCTGCCCGTTTGTTTTAGACCTATTTTGATACTCTAGTTGCCTTTTGTAGTCAGGGCTCCCTTGTGTCTATCCCATGCATTCTTGAATAGAGATGTTGCAAAATTTTATTTTGTGAAATTGCAGTGAAATTGCAAAATTTCACCTGCAATTTTGTCTGCCTATGCCCCATCACTTATATTTTATTTTTCCCCCTCCCAGGGGTCTAGTGGTACCCCTGGATGATCACCAGTGGAATTGAAGTAAAGAACACTCCCCCCAGTCAACCCCAGTTATTTTCCCCTCCCCTCAGCCATGACCCAGCCCCAATCATCAAAATAAAAAAAAAATTCCCTCCCCTGTCCCTGGTGTCTAGTGGACCACCCACCCCCGAACCTAAGTCAGAGCCAACCCCGCTCCCCCCACAGTACCCTGATCGGGTCACCAGTACAGCCCTCCACTCACCTCTATATGTATTTATTCACTTAACACTAAGGCTGCTGGCCATATAGGTAAGTGGAGGGCTGTGCCGGTGGCCTGATCAGGGTACTGGGTGGGGAGAGGGGTGGGCTCTGACTTAAGACAGGGTGAGGAGTGGGGGTCTACTAGACACCAGGGACAGGGAAGGGGACTGTTTCTTTTTTTATTTTGAGGATTGGGGGTTGGGGTCATGACTGGGGAAGGGGAAAATAACTAAGGTTGACTGGGGGGTTCTTTACTTCAATTTGGCTGGTGATAGGCTGGGGGGGCCACTAGACACCAGGGACAGGGAAGGGGATTTTTTTTTAAAGATTGGGGTCCGGGAGTCCGGGGATAACTTGGGATGACTGGGGAGGAGGGTTCTTGAATTCAACCTGTGATCAGCCTGGGGGGGACCACTAGACACCAGGGACAGGGAGGTGATGGGATAGTTTTTTTTAAAAGATTGGGGGCCGGTGGCAAAGTTAAGAAATTTCATCAGTGGGTGGTGAAATTTCACACATGAGAGGCAAATTTTGCAGGTTCGAGGGTGAAATTTCTCTGGCACCCCGCCAGGCAAAATTTCATATTTCGTCTTGTAAAATATTTCATGAAATGTGCAAATTACACTAAATATTTCACCGGGTGAAATTTTCCAATTTCACACAACACTATTATTGAATCCCCCCACAGTGTTGACCCCCACAACCTCTTTTGGCAGGCTGTTCCAGGCATCCACCACTCTTTCTGTGAAGAAAACTTTCTGGATGTTGGTAGAGAACCTTCCTCCTTGCTGCCTGAGGTCATGACCCCTGGTCCTGGAGCCCTTCCTGAAGTGAAAAAGTTCCTGTGCCTGTACTTTGTTAATGCCTTTTATGTACTTGAATGTTTTAATCATGTCCCCCCCCTCTCTCTTCTGTGCTCCAGGGAGTATATATTCAGTTCCCTAACTCTTTCCTTGTAAAGCATGTACTGCAGACCCTGAATCATTTTTGTTGTCTTTCTCTGTGCAGTTTCCACCCAGTCAATGTCCTTCCAGAAGGAAGGCCTCCATAACTGGACTCCACATTCCAGATGAGGCCTGACCAGCGATCTATGCAGTGGTAGTACCACTTCCCTCCTCCTGCTTATGAGTCCCCTCCCAATGCAGGCCAGCATTCTGTTGGCTTTCAATGTTGCCTTCTCACACTGCTTACTAACCTTCAAGTCATCTGAGATTATGATTCCCAGATCTTATTCCTGGTTTGAGGCTGCCAGTCTTTTGCCTCCTAGGTAATACTCCTTTCTTGGATTTTTCTTTCCTATGTACATGACCTTTCACTTTTTGGCATTAAATCTCAGCTACCAGACTCATGACCATTCTTCTAGTTTCTTGAGGTCAGCTTCTGTCTTGCTCACTCCTTCTGAGGTGTCCACCCTGTTACATATCTTGGTGTCATCTGCGAACAGACACACTGTCCCTTCCAGTTCATCAGCGATGTCTGCTATAAAAACATTGAAGAGCAGAGGCCCCAGCACTGAGCCCTGGGGCACACTGCTGGTCACCCTGCCTTCCACTGATTGCATTCCATTTACCTGTACCCACTGTGTTCTGCCTTGTAACTAGAGATGCAGTGAATTTAAATTCCGCTGGCGAAGTGCCCGCGAAGTGAGCACTTTGCACTGCCATTCCACTACGTGGAGTGGTCAACATGAAAGGTTCACTTCTCCTTGTAATTATCACTTCATCTTGATGTTCTGTCTTAACACAAATTATGGCAGAGTGACAACAATATTGGCAGCCCCCACACATCATGGCTTACAGTACTGTAAGTCACATGCTTTATGGGAACGTGAATGCCTATGGCTGTACTTCCCCAATGACCTGTATCACACAAAACTCCCCGATTTAAAAACTTGTATCATTGACTACGGTCAGTGGTGAAGCCTCAAGAGATACTACAAAACAGGTTTACATGCAACTAACTAGTAAAAAAAAATAATTTTGTGATTTGTGACATGAATGATCATGAATCTTGACTGCATTCATGACCGTGATGATGATGAAGAATGTGAATTTATTTTTCTAGGAGTTGGAGTTGTGATGAGTGTCTGGTGTGAGATAACCAATTATATTAAATTGTATGGGAACGCAAATGCCTACAGCTGTACTTCCCTGATGACCTGTAACACACAAAACTCCCCAATTTAAAAACTCATATCAATGACTACATTCAGTGATAAAGCCTCGAGAGACACTACAAAACAGGCTTACATGCAACTAAATAGAAAAAAAACTTAGTTTTGTGATTGATGACATGCTATATGTGAATCCTGATTTGTGATGTGACTGGGGGGCAGTGCACTGCAGTGGCAGTCCAGTCCACTACCAGTAAAGATACCACAACAAAGCAATAGAAACAAATCACGCAGGTGCAGTGGATATAGCAGGTTCACACTGCTGCAATTACTGTGTGGCACAATAAAATGTGTCTGATTTGATGGCACACATCACACACACACTCACACGCACACACACACACACACACTACAAGTAACACGCACACAGCAAATTGAAAACTTTCTTAATATAACCAAATATTTTAAACACACTGAAAATATGCACTGCTGCACCACAACAATCAGCAAAAAAATGAAAAAAAATTAAAATATTACTGTGTGCACATTAACAGTTTAACACAGTTATACAAGAAAAATATAACTAAAACAGAAAGACTGCCTTTTTCTCTGAGTCCCAGTTAATCTAACTACACCACAGATACTCCCCTCCTCCAAAGCACACTCCAGTACACAGACTGAATGTTCTAAATTAACATTCAAAATCCACACACAAACAATAAACACTCAATGATATGAGCACAGGAGGGTTTCCTCCAATCGATGCACTAAATTTTGAGCCAAAAAAAAGATTCAAAAAGGCTTTATTAACAGCTTTTAGAGGGTCTGGATTGTAGAGAGCTCTGACAGCAAACTGTCTCCTACAGCTACCTACACACTGCCCCCAGGCCAGAACTAAGGCCGTGCAGAACAATTTAGAGCCCATGTGACCTGCAATCCCATGAACCACTGCAATAATTGTCTTGGAGCTCAATAACAAGGTGAAATGATGCAAAGTACATTGATCTCAATGCACTTCGCCTTGAGAGGCAACTTGAAGTAATGCAAAGTCATTGTTTTCAATAGACTTCACGTTCCTCATTATGATAAGAAGTGGTCTACTTCGCGTTCTGGATTTGGCAGCCGCCCTACACATCACATGGCTTACAGTACTCTAAGTCACATGCTTTAGCCATGCAGAAAGGAAGTGCCTTATGCAAGGAGATAGTTTCACTTTTTCCTGTGCAGAGGGAGAGAGAGGGGGCAGTGAGAGTGTGTGAGACTAGAGCAGTTAGGAGGAGATCTAGAGACTGAGACCAAACAGCTTTTTTAAAAGATATATTTTTTTGTGTTTTGTGTAGATGCTTTTTGTACTTAATTTGTTCTTGCTGCGAATTTCCTTTTTTCTTACTTTTATAAGTTGTTATTTGTCTGTGTCTGACTGGGTGTGTGCTTGTGTTGTGTGTTGTGTGTGTGTGTTGTGTGTGAGTGTTTTGAGTTATTGCTCAGATGGAGGGAGGGCACTTAACTGAGTCAAGTGGGTGGAGCAGAGATGAACCAGGGTCAGGGAATGTCTTGGGTGGGAGCATTTCTGGGATTGCATCATAGGCATGGCAAGGGAGGAGTGCACATACTTGAGGGATGTGGCCAGTTCATGTTGAACTGTACAAAAATCTTGAGTCCCCCCCCCCCGGAAGCAGGACCACCACCTCCTCAGGCAGTTGTACCACCACCTCCACCACCTCCAGCAACAGCTGCAGCTCATCCGGAGCAGGATGTGCCTGTGCCCCTGGCCCAAGTGTGGAGCCTGAGCACCATGACCAGGCTGCCAGTGCATCTGGCTCCCCCCTCTCCTCTGCCTAGTTCTCCCCGCACCTCCACAGTTTGGGAGTTTTTGATTGTGTTGGGGGGGACAGCAGCCTGGTCAGGTGCCAGATTCGTAGGGTGGAGCTGTGCCATGGCTCCCGAGGGATTCACCTGGGGACTGGGGGCCAGTGCACCCACATGATAAACCACCACCAGGTGGAATGGCAAGCTGCCACAGAACAGGCCAGGCCTGCACCTGCTGGCCTTTCTGTGGCAGAGGGTGTGGCTGTGCATGGCCCTATGAGGAGGTGGTCCACAGCATCACCTGCTGCTCCTCCAGCACCACCCCCATGACCAACAGCTGTAGCACCTGTGGACCCCAGAGAACTGCCTGTAAGTCAGGCAGACATCGCAGAACTGTGTAGTGCTGTTGATGAGACAAATGAGAGGGTGAGTCCTGTCCAACAGCAGTTGGACCAGATACAGGGACATCAATTGGAGATTGTGTTCATGCTCCAACTGCTGCTGCTGGACCACCAGGGGATCCCACACTAGTTTTTTTTCCTCCTACCATGTGCCCCCCCACCCTCTCTGCTGTCTTATAAAATGTATTCCCCCACCACCCCTGTATGTAATTATGCTCTTTTGTGTTGTCTTCTGTATGCGTGACACTTTGTATCCTGCCCTCCTTCCTTCTGTTAAGTGTGTGTGCGCTGTTTTGGTTTTCCTTGTTTTAAGTTAAAATGGTTTTTCCCTGCCATCATTATTTCAACTTAAAGGAGTAGTCCAACCCAAATTTGAAACAGCATATGTTATGTAGAGCACTTTGATGTGCATGTAAAGTCCTTCCACTAGTGTGCCCTTCCCTCTGTCTGATATTAGGAGATTTAACTAAATTAGTAAATTGTGTCATCATGTTAAATCGTTTTATTGCCTTTATTGCTCTGACAGTGCACCCTGTGTCATGTGACAGACAGTGATGTAGCATAGTCCATTGACTTACCAAATGCACAGTTCACAATCACAGCAGTAGAGCTGTGTAACTGACTAGCAGTTTTTGTACAGAAACACCATTCACCTAGATCTGAGCTCTGAGGTGCATGATAAACTGTAACAGTTGCCACTTGGTGTCAGTGTATAAGAACAGTTACACAGCCCTGCTGTTGTGCATATGGTAAATCTATGGGCTATGCTACATCACCATCACATGATACAGGGTGCAATGTCAGAGCGATGAAGGCAATAAACCAATTTTACATGAAGAAGATCCACAGGGATCATAAAACTAAAAGTAGTAGGCTAATTTAGTAAAAATTCCTAATAGCAGACAGAGAGAAGGATACAGTAGGACTTTACATACAAATCAGAAGTGCGCTGCATAACATATATATATTTTTCAAATTCTGTGTTGACTACTCCTTTAACAAAACCAGAAAACCATAACTCCACATGAATAGATGCCACTAAAAAAGTTTCACTGCTACTGCAACTGTATTTATGATAAAACAAGGCACACAGTAATGAGCCTTGTGTTTTGCCATTTAGGCCTTCACTAGTGTGCCTAATGAAGGTTTAAGGGCAAAGCACAGTGATCATGTGTGTGTGCCTTGTGTTGCCATCAATAAAGTTGCAGTATCATTGAATGGTATTTAGTGGCATGTATTCATATGGACTGGTGGGTTTGTGTGTTTGCCTTGTACTTTAGGAGCCAGGTATTGTGCATCAGCAGCCGTCCACATAGTTCAGTGTGCTCCTTGCTGCCCTGTTATAATCCAAGTTAAGAATGTTTACCCTGATATATTTTTGGTGTTTTAGTAATGTTTGCTGTCTGTCATGGTGTGTTTGTGGAAAAGCAGGACTGATCAGTGTAAGTATACTGTGCTAAATTACATGTGTGCAGTAAGTGTTCTTTCCTGTGTGTGGACTGCAGACACTGTCCAGCTTCTTGCAAACATATATATGCTGACTTGTTGCAGTGTTTATGGTATAAAGAATAAAGATAACGTATATTTTATTTGTACCAGCAGCAGCAGCGGACTAAGTGATATGATATTTTTTCAGAGGTCTCGGGCCAGAGTGCACCTCAGTCACACAGTGCACACATGACTTTTAGGAGATCATAGCACCAAAAAATCCTGCTTTTCAACAAATTGCACCCAACAGACATGAAATATTGCTGAGGCACCCAAAATATTTCATGGTATACAGACACTATAAAGTCAGAAAATATATAAAGTCCATTTCACTGCCACCACACTGTGGTACCACATTTCTTCTTTTCATTTTTTGTTCTGGAATAAGTGATGTCTTTCTAGTTTAGACTGGCAGTGTCAGTTTTGCAGCAAGTTGATGTACACCATAACATGACATGGTGCCAGTGGTAGCACAGTGTTGTGGCAGTGGACTGCAGGACCTGTTATATATTATAACTTTAAAATGTCTGTACACCATAAAATATTTTGCATGCCTCAGCAATATTTTATGTCTGTTGGGTATGGTTTGTTGAAAAGCATGAGTTTTTTTGTGCTGTTATCTCTGTAAAGTCATGTGTGCACTATGAGTGACTGAGGTGCACACTGGCCTGAGACCTCTGAAAACATATCATATCACTTTGTCCGCTGCTGCTGATGGTACAAATAAAATATACGTTATATATTTTTATCTTTATTCTTTATACCATAACTACTGCAACAAGTCAGCATATATATGTTTACAAGAATCTGGACAGTGTCGGCACACACAGGAAAGAACACTGACTGCACACATGCAATTTAGCACAGTATAACTGCACTGCTCAGTCCTCTTTTTTGACAAACACCTCACGATAACATGACAGAAAGTAAACATTACTGAGGCTCCAAAAATATTTATTTTTGGAAATAGACATTATGTCATTATGTGCTCACAACACACAGTCACCAGAATTAATGTGGATCCCCAAAATGTAACTGCCTTGTATCCAGAAAATTCCCCAGTGCGGACAAAGTGAAATGCAAGTGTAACAAGAAATGCAAAATCTCCCAGAATTAATGGCACACTCAGTCATTCGCGCAGTGCTCACACACAGTCACCAGAATGAATGTGCATCCCCAAAATGCAACTGTCTTGTGTCTAGAAAATTCCCCAGTGCTGATGAATTGAAATGGGAGCGTAACAAGAAATGCTGCTGCTGTTGCAATTATATGTAATGCTGCTGTTGATTGACCTTACTGTGATGATGCATGGTGTCTTGCCAAACTGCATGAAGGAGGGATAACATGACCATTGAGTTTACTGTCCCAAATGATGACACTGAGAACTGTTGGTTGTCCAAAGTGTGCTGCAGTCACTGTAACAGGAAGGATGTCCTTTGTGTGTACACTAATAGTACCCTTGGTGAGTTGATATATATATATATGTATTTTTTGGGGGGGTCGACATATATATACATGTACTCATTGTATTGTTTTGTGTCACAGGTCATATACTGTTGGTGTGCGCATTCCTGTGCTTGATAAGAAATTGTGCCATTGGAATTGGAATACTCTCAAGCCAATGAAGGTAAGTACTTTTTTTTTGGGGGGGGGATTATCATTTGCAAGTAGGTCTCATTAATGGTTTATTGTTTGGTTAATTCTTCACAGATTTTATCTGCATCCTTCTCCAGTCCATTAATGATGGTCATGGTCATCATAGATTCATACTACTTGTTGCATGTCTGCCGGCCTGGGTGGGGGGTATGATGTTTTACAAGTTATTTGGATAAGGCAACTATGACACCACAAAGCATCACAAAGTTTCCTACAAAAAGAAATGAAGGACTCATTACAACTTGATTACATCATTAATACATTATGTTTAAGCCATGGCTGTTCCACCCCGTCATATATGCTGATTAACAGGTAGCAAGCTGTCTCACTGAAGTCATAGGAAGACCAAATCATCACATCACAATTACATTTAGTACCAGGCTGTAACCCATACACTGTGTCAGTGTTCCTGTGTCTTAACTCATTATATCTGATGCTGCCATTTTGGGTCAGGTTCATAAATGGACTGTTCTGACGCCATATGGCACTAATGGGTACAATGGGTTAACTCAAGTTACATTTTAAAACTACATCTTGTCAAGTCATGACCTGGGTCAAACTTTTTTCAACACTGGCATGGCTGCAGCTGCAAATTGCAATACAGTGTGTGATGTGTTGGACAAATATTATGTGACATACATGTCACCTACTTTACAGGAATCATCAGTTGGATTTGCACTCTTATGAAGAAATGAACAACAAAAAAGGAACAGATGAAATAAATTGATATACTTACCCATATGGAAATGGATATCCCATAGCTTGCTGTAGACAGCAATACTGTACCAATACTATACCTTCGGTGAAGGGAGAGTTGTTTGTTAACCTGTAAAAAAACTAAATAAATTGACCATATGTGTTTGACCACTGCAGCTCAGAAAAGCAACAGGAAACAAAACACAGCTAAAGGAAGTGTAATAGCATGAAAAACATTAGCACACATACTTAGTTTAAAGTATTGATAGTAAGAAGCCTTGTACCTGTGGCTGATGGATGTGGTCTCCTGTTCGACTCCCTCTGCCTTGGCATGGGCAGGACATGTAATGGAAAACATTGTCAGAATGGTGGTGGTGGGTGGTGTCATAGGCACATGATGACATTCCCTCTCACATTTTCCTGCATCTGGTGCCAGTGGCTAACAATGGTTTTATGGTGGTGGTCCGGGGGGCAAACAATGACATTCCCTTTCACATCTTCCTGCATCTGGTGGCAGTGGCTAACAGTGGTTTTATGGTGGTGGTCCGGGGGGCACATAAAAACAATCCCTCTCACATCTTCCTGCATCTAGTGGCAGTGGCTAACAGCGGTTTTTTGGTGGAGGTCCAGGGGGGCACATGATGACATTCCCTCTCACATCTTTCTGCATCTGCTGGCAGTGGGGATTGGCAACAGCTGCAGCATGCTGCAAGTTAACACATTCACTGTCAACGTCAGATGCAAACAGGTGGGTGGCAGGCAGGATATATTGTGCACTGTGTTACAAATGTGATGTAACATTTGGAATTTGAGTCACTCTGAGTGGACACTGATTTAACATCATGAAAAACAAAACATGTACCTTACAAAAAATGTGACAGCCTTTTAACCACTTAACTTAAAACCTACCAACATTAACCTCATCATCACCGTCATACAGAAAGCTGCCCTCGCAGTCATCTATGTCTGAATTCTGCCCACTGGGAAATTCTTTCTCCATTGTATCATCATCTACCTCAGTGGTAGGCTGTTTAATGCTGCCAGTGCCACCAGGATTGTCTATTTCTACAACATCAGCAAAACCATGACTATGCCAGGGTACGAATACTGAGGTTGCAGTCTGAGCTGGTATGTGCCCCTCATTCATTTTTATGAATGTCAGCAAACTGACATTTGCAGGAGAGAGGTCTGTACTATGATCCCAAATTATTGCACCTGCTGAGCTGAATACCCTCTCGACACTTATACTGGAAGGTGGGCATGTCAGGTACTTCAGTGCCACTGCGGTCAGCTCTGGCCATTCACTGACCTTGCTACTCCAGTATAAAAGAGGATCATCAATTATTGACAGATGCCTGTTTTCAGCCCAAAATGAGTCAACCATTTGCTGTGCTGCACTAAGCCCAGTGGCTGATGCATCATCCTGTTCTCCGAAATCATTTATGTCACAAATCCCCACTTGGGACAAAGCACCCCAAAGTGGGTTAATGCCAGCTGGTTTGGATGACAGACCACCTGGAACTGCAGTCCCCTTCCCCTTACAGGATATGCTTGATACTACTCCAGACTGACCTTCAGCCTGATTATGCTGCTGAGGTTTGCTGACCTTGGCATATGACTTCTTTACCCCATGAACCAAGTGCACCAGTTGCCGAGTGACATTTTTACCTGTTCAGGCCCGCCCTCCAAAAGTGAGCCAATTCCATGTTTGTATCTTGGGTCCAGCACTGTTGCTATTGCAAAGCTGTCACTATGCTGAATGCTCAAGAGGTACTGATTCTGGCTAAATACTGTCAGCATATGTTTCAGCAACACACTGCTAGCACAGTCTCCGGCAACATCAAGGCTATGCCGTAGATTCACCAATGTTTGCCTCAGCACCACAGCAGTGATATTGATTGGCTAATGGAGGCAGACTCACTACTCACTGCCTGTGTTGTGTGTTCAAAAGACCTCAAAATTGTTATTACAGAGTCCATGAGGGGCCACTGTTCAGTCATCATAGACATGGAAGCCCCGGAAGTGCCACGGTTAGCGTGCATGACAAGATATTCTAAGATGGCTTTGTATTATTAATAAAATCTCTCTGCCATGTATAAAGTGGAGTTCCACTGGGTGACAACTTCCAGCTTCAGACAGTGCTGTGGGAGGCTGTTTTGGATCTGCAACTGCCGAAGCTGGTCACAGGCATTTGCAGAGTGTGAAAAGTGAGAACAGATACGGCGTGCAACTGTCATCATTTCCCTTATATCAGGGTGCTGCAGAAACTCCTGCACCACAAGCTTTAAACAGTGGGCCATGCATGGAACCTGAACAAAGACACAATTCATAATGCATTTAACCACATTTGACTCATTGTCACTTGCTATGAACCCAGCTCTCAGGGACAGGGGGTTCAGCCACATGTCAATTTCATTCAGTACCAAGTCCAGCATGTTTTCATCAGTGTGTGAACAGGTCACATTGTGCATAGCAATTGTTGCATGCTGTCGAAGTCTAGGAAGATTTCTACCATGATACTTCACCTAACTACACTGATTATTCAGACTACCAACAGCAGAAACAACATCCAGCACCTGAGCTCAATGTGCAGTTATACACAAATATGAATCCCTGCTGTTTTGCCACTTGTCTACATATCCATACTTAAATGGATGAATGGAGAGGAGGAATGTTGAAGGGCATGTCTTACAGAGTCGGACACAGTACGGTACAACTCGGGGACAGCACAGGTGGAAAAGTATGTCCTGGATGGGACTTTCCACTTTGGACAGGAACGTGCCACAAACCATCAGAACCTGGAATTCTCCACAAAGGAGAAGGGCAACAGATCAATTGCCAGTATTTCAGCTACAGCAGCATTAAGTTCTTGTGACACTGTATGATTGGGTGGGTACTTCAGCTTATGGGCAAAAACACTCTGCATTGTGGGCTGACTTAAACATTTTGCACAGGGTGTGATGACAAACGGTTCTGCTCTGCGAATGGCTGGGGGTGGAGTGTGGATGTGTGATGAAGACGGTTGCACAGATGATGAACAATCCACAAATGAAGTTATTTTCCCAGATTTACGAACAGGGGTTGATGTACCACTTGCGCTAGATGTACTGCATTGACCACCACTATCACCAAAACTGCTGTTCTCACCACCACTGGACAAGATTTCAAAATTATTATGCTACTCCACCTCATCATGCCTGTAGTAATCATCTGCTGTTATTTCAACTGCAAACAGTCCTACTTGATCTTACAGTCATGGAAGGAGATAACATGTTCATTACAGCTGATGACAAGGGTGAATGCCCCACTTTGGTATTAGCTGCAATCTTGTGCTGAGTCCAGAGTGCCATGTGCCTGTTCTTAAGATGTGTATGCTGTCCTCCTGTGACCAGATGGCACCCTTTTTTACCTCGACCTACATGCTGGTGGCAAAGCTGGCAGATTGCAACTGACTCATCAGTTGCATCTTGCAGAAAAAAATACCAAACAAGGGATTATGATCCCTTACTTTTAACATGTCCCTGATGCTGTGTACTGGACTTCATTTTTTTAAGCTCTGAAGTGGGGGTGTGCTACATGATTTTTCAGGCAGGACACACTTGGACTGCAACTGACCACCGTGGCTACCTATCATTATTACTGGGTCATTATCATCATCATCAATGGAAACTGCTAAATCACAACTTTTTATAGAAGTGGGAGGGGGGTTAATGCAAACAGACCCAGACACAACCACTTTGACTTTCTTTTTCTCCAGTTCCCAACAGGTGCCACTGACATCAACATCAGATTCATCAACATCATCCACATCTTCTGCTTGGATGCTGGCATGTGGACTGCATGTTGCAAGCACAGTAACATCATCATCATCCCCATCACCCAATATTTTTGCACCACACTGTGAATCATTGCATGGCAAATGCATGACCTGAACAACGGTGGACGAAATGTGATATTGTGTGTTATCATTGCCATAATGATCAGAATCATGTTCAGTTACCATGGGGATGTTACTGGAAAGTATGACATCATCTGCACTGTCACTCATTGCTTTAGACTTAACTATATTTTTGGACATGGTCAACTGGTCAAAAGTGGAACTTTAAGCAGCAATACTGATACCACCAGCAACTGTACTAACACCACCAGCTGGGACAACATCATCTCCTCCAACTATGAGTGAAGCTACCGAATGCACTGTAAAAAACATTGAAGGAGAAATCCCTTTCCTCACATCAGCAATGCACTTCTGCATACTACCACACCCACAGCAATCTTACCACAGGCAGCAGTGCCATGGCCAGAAACAGCTTTGCTTGCACATCTCTTTGCAGGCATTTTGGGGGATCACCAAGAAAATTCTAAACAAATTTCGATTTTGGAACTTTCAGTCTGGGCCGCTGGATGTGAAGCCCAAAAAACAACAACTGTGGCTCCAAGCAGAGATGCAGAAGCAAAGTCTCAACAGCACCATAACTAACTAGTGCTCACAAGTCACAATCCAATCTGGAAAAGAATACCTTTTGCCGGTTGTGGTGGGGGGAGCACTGCAGTAACAGTGCAAAACCAAGATACCACAAAACAGTACAAAATCACACAGGTGCAGTGGATAGCAGATTCACACTCTGCAATTACTCTGTGGCACAATAAAAGGTGTCTGATTTGATGGCACATGTCACACACACATGCTCACACACACACTACAGTAATGCATAGCAAATTGAAAACTTCAGTAATATAATCACATATTTTACACAAACTGAAATTATGCACTGCTGCACCACAATAATCAGCAAAACAATTTCAAGAATTACAGAAAGTATTACAGTGTGTACATTAACACAGTTATACAAGAAAAATGTAACCAAAAGAGAAAAAACTGCCTTTTTCTCCAAGTTTATCTACCTACACTACAGATACGCCCCTCCTGCAAAGCACACATCCAGTGTCTGTCAGTACACAGAGTAAATGTTCTAAATTAACATTCAAAATCTACACACAAACAATAAACACTCGATGATATGAGCACAGGAGGGTTTCCTACAATCGATGCACTAAATGTTGAGCATAAAAAATTACTCAAAAAAGCTGTTTTAACAGCTTTTAGAGGGTTTGAATTGCAGAAAGCTCTGATAGCAAACTGTCTCCTACACCTACCTACACACACTACCCATAACTGAGGCTGTGCAGAACAATCTAGAGCCCATGTGACCTGCAATCCCATGAACCACTGCAAAATTCACCTTGGAGCTAAATAACAAGGCGAAGTGATGCAAAGTACATTGATCTCAATGTACTTCGCATTAAAATTGGTGGAGAAGTGGTTGGGGAAAGGCAGAGTAATGCAAAGTCATGGTTTTCAATGGACTTTATGTTCCTCATTATGATGCAAAATACTCCGCTTCACGTTGTGGATTACTCTGCGGATTCCATATTACTCCATGAATCACTTCATGAAGCAAATTATGGCCACTTCACCCACCACTACTTGTAACCAGTTTTGTACCCATCTGACAATTTCTGGACCAACTCCAGTTGAAGGTCTTACTAAAGTCTAGGTAGACCACATCTACTGCCCCACCGTTGTCCACTATTTTTGTAGCGTAGTCAAAAAACTAGGGCAGATTTGTCTGGCATGACCTACCTGTTGTGAAACCGTGCTGTTTAGGGTCTTGTTGGCTGCTAGTTTTGAGGAATGCTATGATCCTCTGTTTGAGTACTGTCTCCATTAGTTTCCCTACTACCGATGTGAGGGTCACTGGTCTGTAATTAGTAGCCTATTTGCAACTGTCTGATTTGTGCAGTGGAACCACTATTGCCTTTTTCCAGTCTTCAGGTACCACTCTGCTCTTCAAGGATTTCATGAATAGAAGTGCCAAAGGGGCTGCTATTTCTGCCCCCAGTTCCTTAAGGATCCTGGGATGCATTTTGTCTGGTCCCATGGCTTTGTCTGCTCTTAGTTTATTTAGCACCTCCCGTACTTCAGCTTCTGTAAAGGGACTAGTGTATACCCCTGGTCCAGGGGTGTTCTGTTTTTTCAGGGTTGGGTCATCCCCTGAGTCCTCTTTGGTAAACACTGAGCAAAAGTATTTGTTGAGGATTTCAGCTTTCTCTGGGTCATGTTTGGTGTTGTACACCTTCTTTTTTCCTTTGACTGTGGTAGCCACTTCCTTGGAAAGCCATTGAGGATTTATTTTTCTTTTTGATTTCATGAAATTGTATTCAGTTCTTCAATGTACTTCTACTACATAAAAAAAAGCAACAAACCAAGTACCTTTAAAGAGCCTAGAAAAAGTAAAATGTAATAAAACACACAGAGAATGGTGTAAATGTATTTTATTTGCAGCTCATAGTGAGACTGAGTATACTTTCAGTCGATAACAGTGCACTTGAACCTCTCCCTGTAAAAGAGAAACATTTTTTTGTGCATGTTTATATTATACATTTCATTTCTTTATATACTTTTTTGGCCTCGTTTATCCTCCATCTTTGCCCACTGGCACCCCACTCTTTCGGACCTCTAAACGCCACCTCCACCATTCATCAGACTCACCCTTTACTGCCTGGAAGAGAAACCAATCTAGACTTTGAGATACACGTTCTGGGCTGGGGCTACTTCCAGTTATATTGGATAAATGTTTCCTGAACACCACTTTTTGTTCCCTTGGCTGACTTGTCCTTGCTAAGCAGCTGTTTTTTCATTACACATGCTCACAGACAGCTCATACAGCATCTGGCCACAGAGGTGAGAGGACGGCTGTGCTTGTTGCCATATGTAGCGGTGAGGAGCTCAAGACAACTGGGTAAGGAGGTGGTGGGGGAGGTGGTATGGGTGTGGGGTGCTGGGGGAACATTGGACCACCAGGGAGTGCTGTACTAATTTTTACTGGGGGATTAGGGGGTGGAGGGAACTACTGGACCACCAAAGAATATTTAAAATGTAGAAAATAGGCAATGAAGGGTGGGGACCAATGGACCACCAGGGTGTTTTACCATTAATGGGAATGGGCAATCCAGGGGTGAGAGTCACCACCGGATGATCAGGGAATACTGTACTACATCATACTGGGTGATGGGGGGGCAGCTCGGCACAGAAGTGGGTGGCTGCAGTAGAATCACCCTACCTTCGTGGAGTTGAGAGTGTGGGCTTAGTGCCCAGATAAGAAGAATTTTTGGCATTGATAAACAATGCTGCTCAGGAGGCTGTTTACCACAGCAAACCTTTGAATATGTTGCAGTACCTGTATGCTTGTGGGGACCCCTTCAGTTGCACCAGCACATGGTATTTTAATACCTTGATGATGCCAAGTTTAGGGAGCACTGCCAGGATCTCTGAATGTGGCCCTGCCTGGAGTGCTCACACAAATGCTAACCTAGTGGGTGCTAATCTTTTAATAATGGGTCATCAGGACTTCTCTTTGTTTTTGGCTTGTGCAGTAAAAAAGAATATTATTGCTTTGCTGAGAGAACAGGTCTCTTCTTAGTTGTTATTTCTCCTCCAAGTAACTCTGTCATTCCTTGACAGTCCTGTATGCAAATAAGTTTGAGTTCTAAGTAAACAATAAGATCTGACAGGGTGTGTGGTATTGGTAGACACTCAGGAGCATGAGGAGGCATGATGCCACAGGCAGAGGGTCTTACAGCCCCTGGAAGTGTGGGTATCCATCTATACCCCCACACCCTGAAGGGTCTTATTACCCTTAGAAAGTGGGTTGAGCAAATTAAAAAATAATCTCTAAAACATAAAAAAGCAAAATACAATAAAATATTGACTAGTACATGCCAAACAGTCCCTCAACAGATTTTTTTGTGTTATTATTTTTTTTATCTCCTGTTGCTGCAGCCCTACCTCTGGAGGAAGCCCCCAACCCCATCCCCTGGCATCCACCAGCCAGCACTGACCCTTACCCCCCGGGCTTACCCCCCAGATGGGGCTGAAGGGGTTCCCCAACCCCCATCAGAGACTGGATCCAGTGTGGCCAGCGCCATGGCTAGCTGGGAGCAGGAACTGTGAGGCACCCTCCATCATGTGCAGCAGCAACCAATTTTTCTCCTCCAATTATTTCTCCCTACGGAGATGAGGAGTGCAGTGATGCCGGCGGAGGGAGTATGCACCCGCATGCGCTCCTCCAGGCATCTGTACCATCTCCACCCACATCTACAGCATCGGTGTCCTGCCCCCCAGCCTCCTCTAGGGGCCAGTCATATGTCAACCACTGGTACCCCCCAAGAGATGAAGAGCAGTCTCTTGGATGCTTGATCCTTCTTCTCCCCTGCTGACCCCCAGCAGAGTGTGCTCATTCCTGAACATGGGTCACTTGTGTAGCGCGAGGTAAGGTGTCCATCATCTCAGCCCTCATGCCACCAGGACAGCTCTCAACAGATGGTGTTGACCCATCAGTCAGTTGTCTTTCTACACATGCAGTAGAACATTTACCATGGAACATAAAAATGCAATATTCTGCAGTATTCCTCTAATAGAATGCCCCCAACCCCCGAATCATGGAATATAAACATGAAATGCATGAATTCAAAATTCTGCAATATTTGACTGCCATGCACTCAAACAGACACTCAGGCCTCATATGAAACCACAAGCTCAATTTTTTCTGGTGCAGGATTAGCAGTAGAGATTGTTCTGTCAAGCTGGTAAGGCTATGGGGGGTAGTTTTCATGGTCATCAAAAAAAGTCCAGAAATAAAAAACTCTGAATAGTGCTTTATTTTATTTTTTTAATTTGTTTTTGTGTAAAAGAAAGGGATCATGAGTAGAAAGAACTTTCAATTATTTATCTATTTTTAATTTAAGGGAGTTGTATTTGTTGGGCCTAGTTGAAAGTTTTTATGTAAGCATAAAGGTGGCATTCATGTTTTTGCTCAAGAAGAAGTGAAGTAACTTATGAATTCTGTAGGTGATGTGTCCAAATTCCCAGTTACATGTTGGACCTTTATCTTTACAAGAGGGGGTATTGGCACATAAATATATGCTAATGAAATGGTAACAGCAAATCAGAATACAGCATTTGACTTGAGAATTTGCTAAAAAAGATTAGAACCCTAGAACTATTTGAAAAGTTCTAGACAAGAACCAGAACCAACAACATCAGTGGGTTCTGACAAACCTAGTAATAATTACAGTAGTTAAAAACAGAGACAAAAATCCATACAAAAAGTACAACACAGAAACACAGTTAAAAGATTCTTGATGAAATTTGCGCAAATAGCTAAAACAAATATTGCAGAGAGCAATAAAACGTGAGAAAGAATCCTAACCTGAGGAGGTGGGGTGTCAGAGTCAAACAGAGGCAGGTTAATGGCAGGAAAAGACATGTGTTATATGTTCACAGAAGGGAAGTTTCTGAGAGGCAGAGGACGAGGTAAAGCAGGGGATTAGAGAAAGGAGATCTGACTAGGGTAACAACCCCCTCATTCCAGCAGGGGAAGGGAGTTGATTACTAGAATGCTAGGCTATGGAACATATAGATTGGTAGAACCCCAAACAGGAGTCCGGTTGGTGAAGCTTAGAATGCATGTTGTGGAAGTTGTTGTGTGGAAGGTTGCAGAGTAAGTGGAGGGTGCCAGGCATGCCTTTGGAACACCCTTGCCTCAGACTGCTTGCCAGACCATCTGAAAAGACAAGGCCCACCCCCAGCAGCAGTTATTTTTGGGTCAAGTAAAAAAATCAACAGATCCTGTTGTCCAGTCACCTGCTAGCCTCCTGAGATGGGCACCATGACAGTAGTGGGACTCCAGAGGTTTTGGAGTCTGAAGGCATTTAGCGTAGATAACCATTAATTCTGTTGAGAAAATAAGGGAGACACTGGCATGGCATGGGAATCTTAAGGGACTCCTCCTCAAAAGAAGTTCATTGTGACTTTGAGGTACACAGAGGGTCCCACTGAATATGGAGTTTTCCTCTTTTTGGGGCCATCACGGTCCTGTGCCCAAGAGATGCCACCAGCCAAACTGATGATGGCGAGAGACCCAGGGAGAGACTGAGCTGTGGTTAAGGTAGGAGATAAGCCTTTTGTATATAAACCTTTTGTATTTAAAGAAGATCACAAACTGGAATGGGCATTGGAGACACTGCCTCAGGTAGAGAGGTTGAGACAACTGCCAGCCTCTGTCAGATAGCACAGATGGCAGGCTGGAGTATGCACTGCTACATTATGCCCTGCACACCATCTGGAAAGATGTGTAAGGCTGAAGCAAAGTCTAAAGTGCAGTGCTAACCTTCAGCCTCATAGGAGAGACTGAACTGAGCAGAGTTACAGCCTATTGCTGTAGGGCCCATAGAAGCCATCAAGCAAAGATGTCTGAGAAAAGGTTCCTACAGTGGTACTGTCTCCTGCACACCAGCTGGCATTGATTTGTTCAACACTGTTCCATACTGGAGAGTAGTAAGCAAGCTGGGTAGCTTAGGAGTGGGTTCAAAGGTGGCAAACTGGGCAAGAATTTGGTTAAGGGACAAGTGGCAGATGGGGGTGGTAAACGGAGTTCACACAGAGGAAGAGAGGGTGATCAGTACAGTGCCTCAGGGATCAGAGCTGGGATCAGTCCTCTTTAATGTCTTTAGAAATGACATTGCAGAAGAGCTGGAAGGGAACATCTGCCTCTTTGTGGATGACACCAAACTTTGCAATAGGGTGGACACTCTGAGGTGTGTGAAAAGAATAAGCAGTGACCTTAGAAAACTCGAAGAGTGATCAAGGGTATGGCAGCTGTTTCTCAGTGTGAACAAGTGCAAAATGATGCACTTGGGGTACAGAAACCTAGGTGCAGAGTTAAAAATGAGAGGGTGTTACTGATGACCACCAAGCATAAAAGCAACCTGGGAGTGATCATATCAGATGAGATGGCCAGGCAGTGCAACAAGGCAGTTGAGAGGGCAAGTGGAAAGCTGGGGTGCATAGAGAGGGATATCACCACCAGAAAGTGGGAGGTGGTGATGCCTCTGTAGAGACTGCTGGTAAGACCCCACTTAAAGTATTGTGTCCAGTTCTGGAGACCACATCTCAGAAAGGACCTAGACAGAGTGGAGGCAGATCAAAGTTGGGCAACTAATATGGTGCAGGATCTGCACCAGAAGCCCTATAAGGAGAGATTAAAGAACCTAAATATGTACACCCTGGAAGGGGGGATATGATAGAGACCTTTAAATACCTCTCAGGGTAAACAAGATACAAGAGGCAAGTATTTTTCAGAAAAAAAGGTGCTCAAGAACAAGGGGACTTACTAACAAGCTGGAGGGGGGTAGATTCATAAAAGGTACAAGGCATAGCCTCTGTAGGCTTCACCCTGCCCTCTTTCCATACCATTGATGGGACAATCCTTGAGGACATCTCCTCTTTCAAATACCTTGGGGTCTGGCTGGACCAACACCTCAGCTTCTCTGGACATATCAACTCCTTTCTGAAAAAACTGCAACCAGGTTTGGTGCCCTATTTAGAAACCATAGTTGTATCCTTCCTACGGCACAGCACAAACTAGTCCAGAAGATGATCCTCCCAATTTTTGACTATTGCGATGTAGTTTATGGTGCCACTCCCAAATCCTCCCTGACCAGACTGAATTCTCTCTTTAACTCCTTCTGTCACTTTTCCCTTGATGCTCCACCACATATTCATGATTGCAATCTAAACCATGCCTTGTCCTGTCCCCCTCTGGCTAACAGACGCCTTGCTCACTGTGCCAAACTCACATCTAAATTCTGGCTAGGGGAACTTCCCCCTACCTCTCATGCTTCCTCTCCTCTCCCCCTCCTCCTCCCTCCCACTCCCTCAGATCTGCCGACACTCATACTCTGCTGAGCCCCTGTCATACCATCCTTATCAGTCAATCAGGCTTTTCACATCGCTTCCCTAAAATCTGGAACTCCCCCCGATACGACATTCCTCCTCCCCCCATTCCCTAGCCTCTGCCATACATAACTTTCTTTCTGTCAACTGCTCCTGCTTTAACCCTCCCTAATTAAGTTCCCCTAACTAAATACCCCTTCTTGCCTGCTCTGATATTCACTCAACTTTTTCTCCCCCTTTCTTTCTACTGCTACCCTCCCTTCCCCCTACATCTTTTTACCTCTAAGCCTACCGTGCTTCAGTCCCTGGCAGGGTTCCCTACATCCTGGAAGGGTTATCCCTAGGCCTTTTCCTCCCACTTCCCTACTCCCTCTCTGATCCCTTAATTCCCAGCACTTAATAGGTATCAGTCTACCTATTTTTTTTCATTAAAGTTTATTGATTTTCTTAACACATAACATATTACAATTGTTGTACTTTGACAGGATACATAAGTAGATATCCTTCCTGTCCCCCATCCCATTCCTCCCTCCCAATCCCATCCCCCCTCCTCCAAGTAGCCGTTAATATTAATAGAAAGGTACATTGTAAGGACATATTAGATCTAGCTGGTTATGAGTGTATCACATACATTATAAGGTGTACAGGACATGCAAACTTTCCCATCTCTTTCTACAGGATCCCATATGGTTTGAGAGTCTAGCCATCATTTTTTCAACCCTTAAATTATGAAGGAGCTCTTGTAGCCATTCCACATATGAGGGCTGCACAGAGTCCTTCTAGTGCCTCAGTACAACCTTCTTGACCAACAATGCAATCTTCATAATGTGGTAGTGTCTAATCATTAATGGGAAGCCTGTAAAATCCCCTAACAGGCATACCTCTGGAGTGAAATAGTCTTGTAAACTGAGTAAGGGGTATACTTTGGCTTTGATGAGGTCCCACAATGGAGAGATCTTGGTACATTCCCAGAACAAATGGAACAAAGTACCCATGCCATTATTGCATCTGTTACATATTAGGGTCTCTGCTCTTTCCATTTTATGCATTTTATAGGGAGTCATATACATATCATTAAGAAATTGTAATTGCATTAATCATAGTCTGTCCTGTGTAATGCATTTATGGCAGGTTTCCCAGATTTTAGGCCATCTGGAGGAGGAGTTAGGGTACAAGCTGATCCAGTAATTGGAAATACCATCTACTTTTGGAATGACTAAGGGGTATAGAATGGCATATAATGAGGAGACAGCATGTGGAGCTAAAGCGAGAATTCTGCAGGCAGGAACCCATTCACCCAAGTTGTCAGGAGAAACTTTCTTCCTGAAGTAGGATATTAGCATATGATGAATCTGGTAAATTTTAAAGGACCATTTTTGTGCCGAGCCAAATTTAGCTAGTAGCTCAAATGTAGTCAGCCACTCATTACTCTGGTTGCAGAAATCCTTTGTAGTACAGTGCTGCAATTGTGGGACCCAATTAAATGGAATTGTTTTCCCTCCCAGAAGAAAGTTAGGATTATGAAAGATGGGTTGTGCTAAATCGTATATGTTCTCATACTTCATAGTAGCACATAGCTGTGAATGTGTGCGGATCGAACATACTATTGTGTTATGATGTAGGTCAGAGGGTAGTTTCCTAACTTTCAGGAAAAGCAGGGCTGCTGGATTTATCCCAGCTGAAGTTATCAGTTCCTTTTCCACCCTGATCCATGTTGGAACATAGTCTGCCGGCTCCAGAGGGTCAGTCGGCTCTGACTACTAAAGGTATTTACTAAGGTGAGTGGCCCAGTGGTATAAGCCAAAATGTGGCAGTTTTAATCCTCCAAGGTTTTTTGGAGCAGCCAATTTGTGCAAAGCTTTTCTCAGTGCTTCTCTTTCCAGAGAAAATCAGAAAGATATGAATGAACTGATTTAAACCAAGTTTTAGGGAGCCACAGGTCTAAGAGATTTTGGGGGTAGAAGAGGCATGGGAGAATGTTCATTTTAATGATATTCACTCGCCCCCCCCATAAGGTTAAGGGGAGATCTTGCCAGCGTTTTAAATCCTGTTGTATTATTTTGAGTAGTGCTTCTAAATTCAATTTGCGCAAGTGGGTATCACTAGTTGAAAGGTGTAGGCCTAGATATTTGAGGGATTTAGGAGCCCAAGTGAGGCCCAGTTCTAAGACTTCCTGTTTGAAGACTTTAATGTTAAGTGGAAAAATTGAGGTTTTCTCTGTGTTGAGCTTGTAATTTGAAAGCGAACCATATTCTTGTATTAAGTGTAAGAGACTTTGCATGGAGGGTTTGATATGAGTAATATGCAACAGGATGTTGTCTGCATATACTGCAATTTTTTCCTCTCTAGAACCTAATTTAATTCCTTTTATCCCTGGGGACTTCTGGATGGAAACTATGAGGGGCTCTAAGTATAGACTGAACAGCAAGGGAGATAGAGGGCATCCTTGTCTGGTTTCTGCCACTAAGGGGAAGTTGGAAGAGAGAACTCCATTGCAGAAAATGTGAGCAGCGGGAGTGGAATAAAGCACTCGCAGCCATGAAATGAACCTGGAAGGAAAGCCATATCTATGGAGGGTCCTGAACAAAAACTGCCAATCAACTCTATCAAATGCCTTTTCTGAGTCCAGGGAGACCAAAGCCATTGCTTGACGGGCATCCCGGGACATGGAGAAGACATGAGACAAATGGCATAGGTGGTCTACTGAGGACCTACCTTTCATGAAACCAAATTGATCGGAACTTATAAGTGAAGGGGGTACTTGTTACAACCTTTCAGCCAGTAGTTTGGCGAGAATGTTCAGGTTGCAACTGAGAAGAGATACAGGTCGATAGTTTGAAACTTGTGTTGGATCCCTTTCAGGTTTAGGAAGGACTACAATGATTGTCTCCAACATTCTGGAATCAAAGTCATCAGCTTTTAACATGCTTTGGAAGACTGCTAGGAGCCATGGAGCTAGTTGGGTAGCAAATTTCTTGTAGAAGTTAGATGAGTATCCATTGGGCACTGGAGCTTTATCTGAGGGTAGATCCTTAATAACTCAAATAATATCCTCTTCAGTTAAAGGTGTAGTTAGCCCTTCAGCTTGTGTTGTGGGAAGTGTGGGAAGGGGAAGACTATCTAAATATTGGTCCACTATGGCCTGGGGTGGACGGTTAGACATTTAGGCATACAAGTTCTTATAATATTGTTTGAATTCATTAGAGATGTCTTTGGCTTGAATTAAGAGGAGTCCTTGGGGTTCACTCTGTATCACCGCAATACATTTCGATGATTCCAGTCTTTTAAGTCTAAGGGCCAAAAACCAACCAGCTTTCTCACCCTCCTCAGTATATATGGCCTGTGTTTTTAAAATTGCCCATTCTGCTTTTTCTCTTAATAGCTCAGGGTATCTATCCTGTAATTTTAATAGTGCTTCTTTTTCTGTCCCTGGATTGAGTGGATAAGTATTTCTCCTTTTCTCTAATTTGATCTAGAAGTGACTTAGTCTCCTGTGCTTCCCTCTGTTTTTTAGTTGCATACATTTTAAAGAGTTCTCCCCAAAGTAAGCATTTTAGTGCTCCCCATTACATAGATGGGGAGTGTGTTGTACCCCAGTTGTTTATTTTAAATTGGTCCAAAGATGCTATTATGTTGTCAATTATCTTTTTGTGTTTTCAAAGTTGGTTGTTTAATCTCCATTGTTTATTTGATCCCCAAATAAGAGAGAAGAAGAGACAGCAGGTGATTATGGAGTGATCAGTGCCTACACCAGGTTCCATTCTGCTGTCCATCAGCCCATGCAAGAGTGATTTGCTCAACCAAAAATAATCAATTCTGGATGCTGAGCCATGAACAGCTGAATGGGACGTATACTCTTTATCTGTAGGGTGTAATACCCTCCATGGGTCACAAAATCCCATATGGTCAACTAGATCTCTGACTGCTCTTTGGGCAGGGGAGAGACCCCCAGTTTTTGGTCCCGTGGACTTGACCAAGAGAGGGTCAAAAGGAATATTCCAATCTCCCCCTAGAAGAATTGGGGTGTCCAGGAAGGGTGTCAATACAGGTAGGAGCTCCATAAAGAAAGAGGGAGAGTCAGAATTAGGACCGTAGACACTACTGAAAAGTATGTCAAATTACTGGATTTTGCCTTTAACTAGTACATATCTGCCATTTTTGTCTCTTATGTACTGATCACAAGTGAAGGGAAAAGCTGTTGTGAGCAGAATAGCCATCCATCTACTGTTTCGGTTATCACCTGCAGTGAAAACCTGTCCTACCTGCTGTCTCCTCAACAGGGTATCTTCAATTTCTAGAAAGTGGGTTTCTTGTAACAAATTCACATCACATTGCAAGTTCCCTAAGTGTTTAAGCACTTTCATACATTTGAGATGATGTCTAGCCCCCTTTATATTCCACGAACAAAATTGAAAAAAATTGCACCATCAGCACATTTTACAGTTGTTAATGCAATCACCTGTATCCCAATGATAAACAACCAGCTTGTGAATCAAGTTTGATTTTTCAGTTGGCACCACTCTACCCTCCCACTCAAAAGTAAACATAATGCCCCCCACCCACTCCACCCCCATTGTTCCCAAAGTTTCCCCCAAATTCCTACCCGCCATAATAAACACTGTGGTCAGGAAAAAATTAGAATTAGAATTATACCTCTTGTTAAACCACCTGACATGAAACCTGAAGCATAGGAAGCAGTAATAAGAACACTTCTTCCCCCACGTGCGCTGGCCTGTGGCGATCAGCATACCCATGGCCCTCCCTCCCCCCACTCAGCCAACTGCAAAAAATCATTCTGTTAGACATTGAGACTTTTATAATATATGGAAAATCCACTCTTGGGGGGTGTATTAACCCTCTGTACCTGGTTGAGAATGTCCCAATAGGCCATGATAAGTTTAAAAATAAAAATCTTAGAATCCTATGCATAAACGAAAAAAGGAAAAGAAAAAGAAGAGTGAAAACTCAGAGTACCTAGAGACTCTGTAACAAAATAGGTCTCCATTGGCATAATGCAACTGTTTTACCATGTTGGTACAAATCACACTATTCAAGACAGCGGTTACCCCCCCAAATATTAAGAAACGATACCAGGCAGAAGCCCTAGCTATCAAAATGTACAGTTATATCTACTGTATAATCCCCTCATGGGGAATAATAATGACCCTTTATATCTGATTGAGGGAAACCCCCCCAAGTTTAAGTAGGCAAGTGAAACGAGACTCCCTACAAATAAATTAAGCCAATATAATACCTTGAAACCCTTAACACAGAAAATCGCATTAGGCCTAATGTAATCCCTTAGGCACTGTAATTATAGCCTAAAATGGAAAAGAAAACTCTGCAATTCTGTTACAGTCTTAGCTATCTGAAGCAGCGGTTATATCCACTACTAACTGAAGTAGCTATGTCAGACAGAGGCTAAAATTGCATCGGGAAAACAAGCTATAAAATTATGTCAATAGTAGAACTCCCATGGTCTACCAAGTAACAAAGCAAGACTCTCACGTGCCAAAAATACTCATGTTTAAGCAGGGAACTTACTGAATTTATAGGGATGAAATCCCCCTCAGAACAAAGTTCCCCATATCAGCTTCATTTGAATATAGAGTAGGTGCCTGCAAGCCTGGGGCCTTGTAGCTTGATAAACATCTTGGGCAGTTATGTAAAGTCAAACAGTACAATAAAGCATTACCACATTTGCAATGTTCCTGCTATACTTCACCAAAAGATAATGCCTACAGTCTTCCAGGCTCTCTCAGCAATCAGTAAATAAAGCAGGACATTTCTGTTTAAAGAATTCCTTTTTTTGATATTTAAATGCTTTATTTATTTTCTTGTTACAGATTCACAAAAAGACTGAGTATAGTATTACTTAACAATACAATACACTACACATACACTCACCTCCCCATCCCTCCACCCCTCACCATGACATATGCTTGGTTTGGTTCTGAAACTGCCAGTCCTATCCATCTTCCTGGACATTCATAAGGCACACAAAGTCTGTAATTTACTCCACCTTCTATCAAATCTAGGCATATAGTTATTTACACTAGTTATAATTTTCTCTACTGATAAGTTAAACAGTAGTTCTTGTAACCATTCGTTATAAGATATTACTTCATTATCCAGCCAGTGTCTGAGGACTAATTCCTTGGCTGACATCGCAATTAGGTTTATGTGGAACCTTCTTTCTGTAACAGCTATGGAAGAGTAATCTCCCACCTGGCAGGTTAAAGGTTCTATGTATTCCATTATACCTAGTAAAGGATCGGCCCTTTGTTTTATTAGGGACCACAGGGGGGCTATTTTTGCACAGTCCCAAAAGACATGAAATAATGAACCCACCCCTATCCAGCATCAATTGCATATTGCATTAGGCTCTTTGCCCATTTTAGCCAATCTTTTCAGTGTATAAAACATATTATTAAGCCTGTCTTGAGATGTGTACCTGTGCATATCTTGCCAAATGTTTGGTGTTTAAAGAATTCCAATGCAGGATCCACTTCTTTAAATGATGATCAAGATCCATCTAGGAGAATTTGCAACTTTGCAGGATAGACCATTCGAAATTTTATTCCAGAAGCGATGCATTTAGAGACTATTGGATGGAATGATGTCCTATGCTGACGAACAGTTGCTGGCAAGTCCTGCATAATTCATATTTTCTGTCCTTCCCACAGAACATCTTGAATTTCTCTCAGTTTCATCAGCACATGCTGTTTTTCCCTGGAATTTAGAAATCGGAAAATCAGGTGTCTGGGTTGAGCATTTAGTGAAGGCATGGGTCTAGGTTCCCAGTGTGCCCTTTCAATGATGTAAGCAGACCCAAAAGGAGAGGACCCTGCCAGTTTAGTCAGAAGTTTTTGCACCAATAGAATAGTACCTGAACCGTCTTTTTTCTCTGGTAGCCCAATCACAACTACATTATTACGCCGGCTTCTGTCATCTAAATCCTCGATTTTGGTTTCTAGTTTCTTGATGGCTTGATGGTTATTGGTGATGAGAGAATTAGTTTTGTCTGCCTGCTTCTCCACTGAGACAATGTGGGCCTTGTTGTCTGAAGTATGCCTAGTAACCTCTTCTAATGTATCTGCGATTGCCTTTACCTCGGATACTAGAGAACGGACCTCCTCCTTGAAAGGCTGAAACTCGAGGAGGAATCACTCCAAAGTTAGTGGAATTGAATCTGTGGCCATAGGGTTAGAAGCTGTTGCTGTATGTGTGCGGCCTGTAGTAGGAGGCTGTGCTATGTTTTCTTTGGAGTGACAGGCAGTGTGTGTCGAGGTGCTGCCTGTTGCATCTCCACCTCCATTTCAGGCAAAGATCTGCTTCTAGTAATCAGGGGAGACTCCTCTAGTCATTGGGCGAGCAATCCCCACACAATTTGAGATGAAAATATGAAAAAAAGAACTGAAGTGCTAGTTGGGTGAGCAGAGCACAGATGGAGCACATCTTGCTCCGTTAGCTGCATCACATGACCCCTCAGGTATCAGTCTACTTATACCTGAACAACTTGCACTTCCAGTCCTGTCTGAGCAGTGCATTGTAGTGTATGCATAAATTCTCAGTCATGTTAAAAATGTTAATTCTGTAATCCAGTCTTCAAATGTATAAAATATGTACCATTTTCACTGCTAATGTTTGTACTTTTACACATTGCTGTCAAATGCTATTGCATGTCGAAATTTTCATATCCTATTGTACCCCCCTCCGGTCACACTGGGAGAAAAGCAACTTGTTGTTCAGTGCGCCTTCCTGGTGAAACATTTCAATAACTAAATAAAGATGTAAGGCAGTACTTCTTCTTTGAATGAGTGGTGGATTTCTGGAACAGTCTTTCAGCAGAGGGGGTTAGAGCAAAGACAGTGGTGGGATTCAAGAATGCGTGGGACAGGCATAAAGGAATCTGAGGTGAAAGGAAGGGGGAGGGAGAATGGGCCACAAATCAAGCAGGATCTGTAGTGATACTGTAGGTAGGGAAAATGGACAGAATAGGTGGGCCAAGCAGTCCTAGTCTGCTGGCAGATTTTGTTTATATGTTTCTAAAGTGTCACTCTAGGGGTATGTGTAAATGAATGCCTTATGAAGCAAATATCTAGCAGCAAGGTGGGAGATTCTGGTAAATTCGGTACAGAGTAGGATAGGCTCTGACCCAAAGTATATATACACCCACTGTTGTTATGAGAAATAAGAGGGGTTGTGTGTCCCAGCACTGATGAAAGAAGGGTACAAACCCATACAAGAGGATCCTATAGGTTTTGACTCCAGTCTTCCCCCTATTACCTTCTCCACTCCATACTCCTAGCCACCTACCCCTCTCCTTTCACCCTGACAAAGCCTACCCAGGCTGCTACCAATCCAGAGACCGATACTTTAGTAACCTAAGTGTTCTCTTTGTTCATGACCACTGTGTATTTTTACATGTTGATGCTATTGTTAAAGCACTGTACTTCTGCAACTACCAATATTATGTATACCTGCATACCTTGCTGCTCTGTTCTTGTATATCATGCTTGTACCACTTGTCTTGTATTACGTGCTTAATTGACTTGGAACCTTTGTGAAAGAGCCCCCTTGCTCAAAGGTATTATTCTGAATCTGAAATAAATAAATAAATGTGCTCAGCCTAGAAAATAGATATTTCCTTTGTTTCAGTCATTTTCCTGCTATTGAATATAGTTCAAATATTCCCCAAATCAGCCAATTTTAGAATATTTAAAATACGTGCTTGCCTTTTATGGAAACTATATAGTTGTTCAATGTGTCTGTTCGCAGATGACACCAAGCTCTGTGGGAGAGTGGACACAGTTGAAGGGATACAGGACGTACAGGAAGATCTGGTAAAGCTAGGGAGGTGGTCCAGGATTTGGCAGTTTGGCTTCAATGCCAAGAAATGAAAAGTTATGCATATTGGAGCCAAGAATCCTAGGACAGAGTACTACCTAGGTGGAGTCCGAGTATCTCCATCAGAGGAGGAGAAGGAACTGGGAGTGATGATCACTAGTAACCTGAAGCACTCCATGCAGTGCAAGAAAGCAGCAGCAATGGCAAACAAGATGCTGGGATGCATATCTAGGGGGATCAGTAGTAGGAGAGAAGAGGTTATACTGCCCTTGTACAGGTCACTGGTAAGGCCTCATCTAGAGTATGGAGATCAGTACTGGTCCCCACACCTCGAAAAGGACATTTACTTGCTAAGAAGGTCCAGAGGAGGGCTACAAAGATGATATCTGGTCAGTAGGGTAAGGCATACGAGTAGAGGTCGAGGGCACTGAACATGTACAAAAAGATATTGCTTCTTTTACTATTATGCTCAGGCAACGTAGAGCTCAATCCTGGGCCTCCAAATGCTATCACATCACCTGCTGACCTAGCCAACCTCAAAAGCTTGAACTTTCTTCATGTTAATGTATGCAACCTATTAAAAAAGATATCCATGATCCAGGCATGGGTATATCACACCACACCAGATTTTCTAGTGATCTCTGAAACCTGACTTAGACCCACTATCCCTGATAGAGAGATTACTATCCCAAATTATCTACTATTTAGAACAGACAGGCATTCTAGAGGAGGAGGCATAGCCATTTACATCAAGGATAAATTCACAGCATCTTATCTTGCTCAACAACAGTCGTGAATGAATTTGAATGCCTATCACTTAAGGTTGCAATCTCACCCATTATGTCTCTGCAACTAATAGGGTGCTACAGACCCCTGTCTGCTGGTCTACAGCAATTTTTTTCACTTAAACACCTTACTTTAGCAAGAGTCACTAGAAACAATTATTCTTGGAGACCTCATTCTAGACTGGCTATCCAATGCCTCAACACCTCTCTCATCCTTTTGTGATACGCATGGATTAATGCAACTCATCAATGAACCAACGCATATTAATAAAAAGAATCCTGACAATAGCTCATTGCTGGATGTTATCTTAATGAGAAAACCGCATCTCTTCTCCCACGCTGGTACTTTTTTCAGTGACATAAGTGATCACTGCTTTATAGCTGGTGTAAGATCAATCAATAAACCATCACCCCCACCAAAGTTCTCAGCTAAGAGACCTAGATGCAATTTTGACTTATCTGCTTACATCTATGAACTAAAATACTCCCTGCACTGACAAAATTTCTACCTGGCAAAAACTGTACAATTGGCTTATGATATATTCAATGAAATACTCTTAGGGGCCTTAAACAAATATGCCCCCATTGTTAAAGTCAGTATTATGAAAAGAACGTGTCGATGGTTCACGTTGGAACTTTAATCTGCATTGTTAGAGAGGGACAAGTTATGGAAAAAAGAATGCAAAACTCAGACCCCTTCGGACTGGAGCCAGTTTAAAAGGGAAGGAACTTATGCACAAAAATGGTCAGAGATGCAAAAGCAGCCTATTACCACTCTAAATTTGATGCTGCCTCCAAGAATCCATTGAAATTCTGGGAAACATTCAAAGATCTGTCCGGAGACATGCCTGGCAACTCTCTGCCAGACAAGATCATCTCTGGCACTTATATTATTAGTGATAGTCTGGATGTATTGGATTCCTTCAACAATCACTTTGCGATGGCAGGCCTGGCATTTGACAACTCTCGTGAAAACTTGCTACGCCAACATCTTAGTGCCTAAGATATGGAACCGCGTGCTGTTGATTCAAGATTCTCCCTGCATCCTACCTTCCTCAAAGAGGTTGAAGACTTGTTGCTGAAGTTGGATACAAAGAAAAGTGCTGGTGCTGACTCTCTTGACCCTTATTTTCTAAAAGTGGCACAGCACGTGTTAGCTGTGCCTGTAACTCACCTATTTAACTTATCCCTGTCCCAAGGGATTATCCTGTCCACTTTGAAGTCGATACACTTCATTCCACTGTTTAAGTCAGGGGACCCCGGTGATCTTAACAACTGCAGACCAATTTCAATTATCCCAGTCCTGTCAAAACTTCTGGAAAAAATTGTAAGCAATCAGCTGAGAGTATACTTAGAATCTACGGATCTCTTAAATCCTGTCCAATCAGGCTTCATTGCAAAACATAGTACTATTACAGCTCTTGCAAAGGTGACTAACGATTAACAAAGAGATCTGGACAACAGAAACTACATTTGTGCTGTCTTTTTTCAATTTAAGTAAGGCTTTCAGCACTGTCAGCCATAGTCTGCTACTCTCTTCCCTTTAAGCAATAGGGTTGGATTCACTGTCCTTGTGGTGGTTTAATAACTACCTCTCTGTCTGCCCCCAGCAAGTCAAGGCTGAAGGTGAATTCTCAACCCTCAAACCACTAGTGAGAGGTGTCCCTCAGGGATCTCTGTTAGGTCCTATATTGTTTGCCATCTACATCAACAGCATTGATGACTGCATAACGAGGGCCGGCATTCATCTGTTCGCAGATGATGATACAGTACTTTACTTACGCTGCCCAACCCCAGAAGCCACATGTAGCGACCTGCAAGCTGAATTCATCTTGTTACAAAACCAGCTCCTAAACAAAAAACTTCTACTCAATGCTAAGAAAACCAAAGCAAAGCATTTCTCTCCTTTGGTACATACAGCAAATCTGGCGTATGCAGGTTTAGTACCACAAATTTCTACAATTCTCAGAGAAAAATTGGAATTCATTCCAAAATTTCAATACCTGGGAGTGTGGCTGGATCATAGGCTGTCCTTTACAGATCATATAGAGGATCTTCTAAAAAACTATGACAAAGATTGGGCCTCTTCTTTAGGATCAGCCACTTTCTAACAAGAGGTGCTAAACTATGTCTGGTCCAAACAACGTTCCGCTCTCTGATAGACTACACAGATTTCCTGTACAGTCACTGTGCTGCCTCCTACTTTGCAAAATTGGACACGCTTTACCACAGAGCTCTGAGATTCATCACAGGACTCCCCTTTACTACACACCACTGCTCACTATATGCAATCATGGGCTGGACTTCCCTCCAGTATAGGCAGAATAGAAATGGTATTATATGGACCCTCAGAGCAATTTCAAATAAACTTCCACAATATATTGCTGACTGCCTCCTTTTAAACCAGATAGGCAAGTATGCCCTGAGAAGCCTCACATCCATCCGTTGATAGTACCCAAAGTCAAATCTCACTTTGGTAGAGCTGCAATAAGCATTGTGCTGCCCTCCCTATGGAACAGACTTCAGAAAACACTGAAGCTGAGCATTCCCGTCAGTATCACCACCATCAAGACCCTTTACTATCATCTCATTAAGAAGCACTGCAACTGTTTTCCATTATCCCAACCTTGTATTTGCCTGCTACATCTTCTTTTGCCTTCCCCACAATGCTAGGTTCCTTTAATCCTATTCTTTTCTAGCCCACACTCTTCAGTAAACTCATTCATCGTGTGAATTTCATTCCTGTCTTCTGCCTTCATTCCTGTCTTCGTGGTTTCTTGCCATCCTCCTGTCCTTACTCCTATTCTCAAAGTCCCTTAGTATCCCTTTAGTTTCCCCTCTCTGTAGTCCTTTTTCTGCACTTCTGTCTTCATCCCAGCACCTCTACCACCCTTTACTACCTTACCATGATCCCCAGAAAAAGACATGCCCGGGACTCTAACACTATACACTTAATCTGGGTTCCTACCCTCCCTTCCCCTCTGGTTCTTCCCTTCCCTGCCCTCTGATGTACTTGTTTTTTGGCAGTATTTAGAAAATGATTCCTCCAGGTTAAGCTTCAGTGCTATAAGTACACATGGGGACTACAACTTGTATATGGTTCTCCTGTAATATTTTCTCTAATGTATGGCTTATCACCTATCGTATTGCAACTTGTATATGGTTCTCCTGTAACATGTTCTCCTGTGTACAGTACAAGTCATATTAAACTGTTCCTCCAATGAGCTGATGCAGCATTTCTGACTGAGTTGCATAAGTGTTGCTGGATCCAGTTTAGTGCTGTGTACAAACTGTTTCTTAAGAGTTAAAACCCAGTTTTGGATTGCATTATGACAGGATTGTAGATGTATACCGAGGTTCAAAAACATGTTATAAACATTGTGCTTGAGCTGGTTAAGTATTGAAAAATAAAGCATTATGAGTTACTGGTGCAATGCTGACTGCAAAAAAAACAATGCTAAACCAACTTATTGGTGGAACAGTTTAATTTGACTTGTACTGTATGACCTTCATGTATTGCACCATATTCCTTATGTCTTATTATTGCTTGTGTGTGTATGTGTGCGTGTGTGTGTGTGTGTGTATATATATATATATATATATATATATATATATATATATGATGTTTCCCTTGCTGTACCTGACCTTGTTATACCCAGGTTCATCTTGCAAATGAGGCTTGCTCAATGATGTCTGCCTGGATAAAAAAATATTTTGATTGATTGATTGATGTACTCCCTGGAAGACATAAGAGAGAGAGATAGATAGAGAGAGAGAGGAGGCATGATTGGGACCATCAAGTACTTGAAAGGGATAAATAAGGTTGATAAGGAGAGTCTCTTTAAGCTGAGTGGCAACCATAACATGAGAGGGCACAGTCTTAAACTGGAGGGTGGGAGGTTTAGGAGGGAGGTCAGGAAGCACTTCCTCTCAGAGAGGTGGTGAACAGTTGGAATGTGCTGCCAGAAGAAGTAATCTCATTGAAGAGAGTGGGCAGCTTTAAGAGAGGCTGGGACAGGTATAGGGGAGGATAAGGGTCATGGGTAGAGAAGATGGGAGGAGTGGGGAGAGGGGACAGGGACAGTAGCTCAAGCTGTGGTCCCTGCAACATGAGCAGACTTGATAGACCAAATGGCCTTCTTCTGCTGGTTTCTTCGTATGTTCAGTATCAGACTGAAGCTGAATATAGTTTTTCACCATTGTCCCTTTTTTATAATTTACCATTGATTCATAAACTATAACCCCAGCACCCTTCGCACCACTACCACCATAACTAGTGAACTCCTTGTATGCTTTCCATTCTTTAAACAGTCAGGGGTTCTCTGTATCTAAATGAAACTAAGAAAATGTCCAGTTTTTAACTCAGTTATAAAAGTGATAGTATTACAAATTTAAACTCATTGGAAACATACCATATGTCATAATTGAAATTGTCCTATGCAACATAGTGTAGCGTTATGCTTGTGCAACTTGTTGATAAACCTTTGTGACAATTCGACTATTCCATGGGGAATACCACCGTGTAGGGGTATGAAGGCAAGGAACCCTTGAGGAGGGTTCCACCCCTAGAGGTGCTGTGGGAAGAATTATTTTAGGCTAAAGGTACCCCAGGAAGGAGCACTGAGGAGAGAAGTGAGCCTCTGGAGGAAGAGGAGGGGAAGATGATGGGGCAAAGAGAAAATGCTTCCTAGTGAAGCTGGAAGGATTACCTTATAAAACTCAGGCAGGGAGTATGGCTGGTTGCTCTAGCACTTTAAACCACAGGCGAAGTTTTTCAATTCAATGGTCTTACAAAACTTAGTGTAGTGTTATGTTTGTGCAACTTGTTGATAAACCATTATGGCTGTTAGCTTCTCTATTCCACAAGGAATACTATCCTGGAGGGGTACAAAGGCAAGGAGCCCACAAGGAAGGTTCCATCCCTAGAGGTGCTGTGGGAAGGATTCCTTTAGGCTAAAGGTACCATAAGTAGGACCCCTAAAAATAGTCTTGAGCAGCATGCATTGCTTAGGAATGCTGAGGAGCATGATTGGCAGCAAACTGTGGGCTAACAGCCATGGGGATGATCAGTATAGTGTTACAGGAGTGATGACTTTTGGCCACTGGTATTTGAGCACTGAAATTAGAGCACCTGTAATGTGTGTTACTGGGATAGAGGAGTACTGTATAGTATGACGATGTGTGGTACTACAGTGTGTTTATTCAACAGGTGGAGGCAGTTGTATGGAGGCAAGTGAGACTATTGTATTACAGTGGGTAGGTGGTGTGAATTTGCAGTTAGGGTGTGTGGTTACAAAGTCTCTGGATGTGTACTGGGGGGTACTGTGCAACCTTTGGTGAACTGTTCTCTGGGTCTCTCTGTTGGTGTGTCGGTGAAGTACGTGGCGAGTGCCAGACCAATATGAGGTCAGAGCACTCAAGAACTACCTGCTGGGCATCGCAACGAGCTGTCAGCTGCAGGTGTAATACTGTCAGCTCCACTTTTCTAGCTTGGAGACAGATCAGGACATTCTACATTATACAGCTGAGACAGTGCCTAGGATGTGAACTACAATAATGTCTATCACAGTAGCACATGTAGTGTGGTTTACTTGTAGAGTAGCGGGTCCATACAATAAACTCACAGCATATAAAATCTATGCCTCATGTCCATTTCTTGCACTGATGTCCACTGTACTTGCGCCTCGGAGTTAGTTATAATTATAGCCAGGTGGTACAGGGGGGAAGCCCCCCACAAAGCATGTAGATAGTCTAAATTAGTATTCTCATACTGCATGTTTGCACTAGTAGGTATAGTTTGCTGTGTGTTGGGGAATCCTCGCTCATTGTCACACCACAACGTTTTGTTACCATTACTGTTTATCTGTTTGTGTAGTGCTCTGTATACCTGCAATATTTTTGTGGCACTCTAAGTGCAATCAGTGCAATTTACAGCATGATGCAGTAGGTGAACTGGGATGAGCAGAAACGGTCATGGATTGAGAGCTGATAGGTATGGAAACTAAGCTAAAGGGCATAGATGGGGATCGAAAACTGATCATAAGGACATGACTTCTTAAAGAGATAGGGAAAAGCAAGGGAGAGCCACCATCCAACTTCATTCAACAGTGGAAACCTACCTAAGTAACCTCAGGAATTTACTAAGATATGAACTAACTAGCTATTGTGACCTTCGGCACAGAAGAGAGGAAAAACTCCTTATGATGAGGAAACCGCTGGGGATCCAAGGCCTAGGTTGAGTTGCCTGTAGGCTTGGGATTCATTTAGGATGCTGCGAGATAAGTGAGCATCAGATCCCAGTGCTAGTATGTGCATATGCATCATATCCCAGAGTTGCTGCACATGCTCACGGTATCCCAGTAAGGGAAACACGCACATACACACACACACACACACACACACACACACACACACACACACACACACACACACACCATAGCTCGGTATTGCTGTTCATACATGCAGACACTGTATCGTGGTACAGTTACAGACACACACACACACACACACACACACACACACAAACACGTGCTGTATCCAAGTATGGCTATTTTAAACTTTTCGTACCTACGGCAACAGCCTACCATTTCGGCAGGGCACTCACACTTCTGCCTATATTTCAGCTGTGCCACATAGCCAACTTATGGTATCCACCTAACCACTTCAGCGTGACTATGCCTATATTTCAGTGGAGCTGAGATCGATACTGATGGTATGCAACTTACTGATCGGTAGAACCGCTGCCTAGCAACACCCAAGATCCTTACCTACAGCATCTGCCTACCAATTCAGCAGGGCACTCACACTTCTGCCTATGTTTTAGTGGTGTAGCATAGCCTGCCTATGGCATCTGCTTAACCATTTCAGTGTGACTGTGCCTACATTTCAGTGGAGCCTAGATCAATACCAATTTTATGCAACTTATCAATTCATAGAACTCCGGCCTAGCAGTGCCCAAGATGCCTACATATTGCATCCGCCTACCATTTCAGCAGGGCACTTGCACTTCTGCCTATGTTTCAGCAGTGCCACATAGCCTACCTATGGCATCCACCTAACCGTTTTAGCAAGACTGAGCCTACATTTAAGCAGAGCCAAGATTGATACAGATAATATGCAACTTACTGATCAGCAGAACCACTGCCTAGCAGTGCCCAAGATCCTTCCCTATGGCAACTACCTACCATTTCAGCAGGGCACCCATACTTCTGCCTATGTTTCAGCAGCACCACAAAGTTTTCCTACAACATCCCTGTAACAGCCAAAATTATTGTGAAATAAAGATTTCCCAGTATTATTATGAAATAATAATTTCTTGTTTACCAATCAAATTCATACATTTGTACACATAGACACTTAAAATGCGATACGTTGCAGTACAGGTAGCTGAGGCAGCATAAACAATTTAAACTGCTAAGAAAGTAGGAGCAAATAGCAGAGAGTAACAAAGAAACGGCTACAAAAGAAGCACACTGGAATTCAAAGCTCAGAGTTGTAGCTGCTGAGTGGAGTCAGGCACTGAGTGAAGCCAGTTGTAAATAATTAAGGGTGGATGTGTAAAGGGAGACTGCTTCAGGCAGGGAAAACAGCAAGTGGAACTGAAAAGCACTTAGATAACTGCAGTTAAACTGAGGGATTGCTGAAAGTATGATAAAACTAAATGGGAGCCTGAATAGCACAATGTGCCTGAATAGCAAAACTCAAGCAAAAGGGAGCAGAAGTATGCTAGGAAAATGAAAAAGCACCCAAAAAAAGTAACACTAAAGAAATGCAAGCACAAGAGAACAGGAAACAGACACAGAGGATAGAGAGAAGCACAAGCAGCAGCCAGAGGCCAAGCAAAATACTGACCCAGACAAACAGGAGAAACACAAACTAGCAGAAAGTCCAGCACAAACCAAGCAAAAATCCAAAAGCATGAGAGAAAGGAGACAAATAAGCTGAAAAAGGGGGGTGGGGCAGAGCCTGGCAGAGGCCCGGCAGAACCTCCAGCCTCAAAGAAAACAAACATTTGTCAATGCCGAATGTTGATTGCGTTGATCTGCTGAGCTCGCTCAGTGGACCTCTGTCACTGGCTCAGTCTGTTTGTCTCAGTGCTACAGGCTGCTCTTTTGTACAGGGTTGCTGCCTGTGTTCGCACCTTGTTATGCCAAGGAAGAAATCTGCAGCTGTCCCGACAGAGCTCCATTGAGGTGGCTCACTCCCACTCTCTCAGTCGCTCATTCTGTTTCTCCTGGCGCTGCAGGCTGCCCTTTTGTACTGGGCTCCTGCCTGTGTTGGTGGCTTTTTCTGCCCACAAATAAATCCACAGCTGTCCCGACACAGCTCCATCAAGGTCGCTTACTCTCCCTGTCTCACTCACTCCTTCTTGTTCTCCCAGCACTGCAGGCTGCCCTTTTGTACTAGGCTGCTGCCTCTGTTGGTGCCTTTTTCTGCCCACAAAGAAATCTGCAGCAGCCCTGTCAAAGCTCCATTGAGCTCACTCACTCCCCTTCTCTCACTCACTCATTCTGTTTCTGCCAGCGCTGCAGGCTGCCCTTGTCTACTGGGCTCCTGCCTGCGTTGCTGCCTTCTTATGCCCACAAAGAAACTTGTAGCAGTTACAATACAGCTCCACTGAGCTCGCTCACTCATTCATTCTAATTTTTCTGCCACTGCAGGGTGCCCTTTTGTACTGTGCCTCTGCATGCATTACTGCCTTTTTCTGCCGACAAACAAATTTGCAGCAGTCCCAACAGAGCTCCGTTGAGTTCACTGACTCCCCCTCCCTCAGTCATTTATTCTGTGTCTCCTGGCGCTGCAGGCTGCCCTTTTGTACTGGGCTCCTGCCTGCATTGGCGGCTTTTTCTAGCCAGAAAGAAATCTGAAGGAGTCCCGACACAGCTCCATTGAGCTCGCTCACTCCCCTTCTGTCACCCACGCATTCCATTTCTGCCAGCGCTGCAAGCTGGACTTTTGTACTGGGCTCCTGCTTGCATTGCCGCATTTTCTGCCCACAAAGAAATCCACAGCAGTCACAACAGAGCTCCATTGAGCTCGCTCACTACCGCTCTGTCACCCGCTCGTTCTGTTTCTCTTGGCGCTGCAGACTGCGGTTTTGTATGGGGTTCCTGGCTGCATTGGCACCTTTGTCTGTCCACAAAGAAATCCACAGCTATCCTGACAGAGCTCCATTGAGGTTGCTCAGTCTCCCTCTTTCTCATGCTCTCATTCTGTTTGTCCTGGCACTGCAAGCTGCCCTTTTGTACGGTGCTCCTGCCTGCATTGGCGCCTTTTTCTTCCCACAAAGAAATCCGCAGCAGTCCTGATAGAGCTCTGTTGAGCTCACTAAGTCCCCCTGTCTCACTCGCTCATACCGTTTCTCCCACCGCTGCAGGCTGGCCTTTTGTACTGGGCCCCTGCCTGCATTGATGCCTTTTTCTGCCCACAAAGAAATCCGCAACAGTCCTGACAGCACTTCGATGAGTTTGCTCACTCCCCCTCCCTCAGTCGCTCTCTCGTTGTGTTTCTCCCTGTGCTGCAGGCTGCCCTTTTGTACTGGGCTCTTGTGTTTGGGCCTTTGTCTGCCCACAAACAAATCTGCAGCAGTTCCAACAGAGCTCAGTTGAGCTCAATCACTCGCCCCTCTCACTCATCGATCTTAATCTGTCCCAAACACTGATTTCCCAGTGACCGTGCTATTCTCCGGCAGGAGTGCAAAATCATATTTTAGCCAGGATGTGAAAAATGACAGCTGTAGTGTTCATAAGGAGGTGTGAAAAAATGCCACTGTTGAAAATGTGGCGTGACAATATTACAAATTTGCGAACTTACAAGGGTGCGTGGAAACAGTTCAACACACGCTTGTAACACAGTCATGTTATGGAGTTTCGTCACTAAATTTTCAACATAGGGATTTTAAGACCTCTGCTCATGAACAGTGTCACTGTCATTTTCTTAATCTGTCCCGAACACTGGTTTCCCACAGTGACCACGTTATTCGGCACCGGAACTGTGAAAACACATTTCGGTCAGGATGTGAAAAATGACAGCTGTACTGCTTATGAGGAGGTGTGACAAAATGCCACTGTTGAAAATCTGGTGTGACAATTTTACAAATCTGCGAAGTTACAAGGGTGCATGGAAAGTGCTCAACGCACACTTGTAACACTGTCAATTGATGGGCTATCATCATCAAATTTTCAACATAGGCATTTTAGGACCTCTGCTCATGAACAGTATCATTGTCATTTTCTTAATCTGTCCAGAACAGTGATTTCCCACAGCGACCGCTCTATTCTGTACCGGAAGTGCGAAAATGCATTTTGGCCAGGATGGGAAAAATGACAGCTGTACTGTTCATAAGTAGATCTGGGAAAATGGCAATGTTGAAAATCTGGAGTGAAAATATTATAAATTCGCGAAGTTATGAGCGTGTGTGCCAACTGTGCAATGCACGCTCATAACACAGTCATTCTATAGAATATTGGTACCACATTTTCAACATAGGCATTTTAGGACCTCTGCTCATGAAGAGTATCATTGTCATTTTCTTAATCCGTCTTGAACACTGATTTCCCACAGCAACCGCGCTATTCTGCGCCAGACGTGTGAAAACACATTTCGGCTAGGATGTGAACAATGACAGCTGTTCAGCTCACAAGGAGGTGTGACAAAATGCCAGTGCTGAAAATCTGGCATGACAATATTGCAAATTCACGAAGTTACGAGCGTGGGTAGCAACTGCGCAATACATGCTCATAAAACAGTCGGTTTTTGGATTTTTCCCCACCAAATTTGCAACACAGGCTTTTTGAGATCCCACCTCATGAACACTGGCACTGTCATTTCATTAATCGGCCCCAAAGGGTGATTCCGCACAGTGACAGTGAAACCACCTTTCAGGGCTGATTAACACCATGACAGTTCAAGAATTCATGAGGAGGGGTCTCAAAAACCCCATGCTGAAAATTTGGTGAAACAATTCCCAAAAATGCCCAAGATATGCACTAAAGTTGAAAAAACCCTATTCATTACATTATACAGCTTACCGTCATTTCCTCAGTTTGCGGTTGGCTTTGAAGAGTGCAGACGTGTTCCTGGTCTGGCGAAGATCGTCGCACCGAGCTCTGGAGGTAAGTATGGGGTGAGGGGGTGTGTGGGGAGGCTGGGTGTTCAGTGGGTGGGTGCAGGTTGTAGGAGGGGGGCGGGAAGACTATGAGGGACCGTTTCCTTTCTTTCAGGTAGAACAAAAAAGCAAGAAAACGTCACGGGACATTTTCAACATTACAGGGGCATGTGGTACGCTGGGGTGGGCTCCCAGCATGCCACCAGAGTCTGGAGGGACAGCTGTAGCTTACTGGGGATTGGGTACCCCCATCGGCAAACAACAAAAGGGGGGGGGATTTATTTCTGCCGATGGGGATTGGGCACCCATTGGCAAACAACAAAGGAGGGAGGATTTCCTTTCTGCCAACAGGGACTGGGCACCCGTCCGACAAACAACAAAAGGAGGAAATTCCTTTTCTGCCCTACGAGATTGAAACCCTGTTGGCACAATTAAATGAAGGTGCTCCCTGTCTTCAAATAAACATGGGGGGGGTTAGATATTGCTTATGAATATGGTGGCAAGCCACCACCATGTTCACAAACAATATCAGAGATCCTACATCCCGCCCTGCAATGACGGGTCACTCCCTCATTGCAACAGATGGCTGACGCTGCAATGACGAAGCGGCCCCCTGATTGCAGCAGCTGATTTTTTAGAAAGGTGTGGCACGCTGGCTGAACTAGTGTCAGCAGCAGCATGCCACGGCATTGGGGGAAGTGGGACAAGCCTTTGCAGGCTGTGGGGGCATTTGGCACAACAGTGCCACGACTTCACAACCTGCTTCTGGAGAAAGCTGACGCAACATGTTTCTTGTGCATGCGCGCAATCAACATAAAAATGCTTCTGAGTGAAGTTGGAAGAATTGTCTTATAAAGCTCAGGCAAGGGTGTGGCTTGTTGCTCCAACCCACTAAACCGCAGGTGAAGGTTTTCAAATGACTGAGGGGTGACCAAACTAGATTACAGGTGGACTACATGTACTGTACATTATTTATTTAATTATTTATAGTTTTTGTTGGCTAGAAAAGGAAGGCTAGATAATATTGCCTATTTTCCAAATCAGCCCCACGAGGTGGGGGGAGGGCAACTGAAACTGAACCAATTTAAGCTGTTGGTGGTAATTTTGTGAAGGGGGAAAATTTGGATAGGCTACAAGAGAAATTCAGAAAGTGCCATGGGATCTTTAACATCCATCTGAACAACCACAAGCAAAGGCAGAAAGGACCTTGATTTAAAATGTAATCTGTACCACTGCTAAGTTCTTTAGTCTGAGTAGATTCTTTGTAGCATCTTTAAAGTGGGCACTTCAGCACTGGTATAAGCTTTATAGTAACAGAGTAATTTAAGGTCAGAAAGAAGTTTAGGTTGTTGAACTCACATACACACACACACACACACACACAAACACAAAATTCATAAGCAGAAATTCATAAGTATGCTGTGTTAGTAAGTACTAATTTATAGGGATACCACACCCATTCTACTTTACTATGGTTAGCAGTGCTGGCACGATGAGGTAGGAGTGCAATTGGGCATGCTGTAATTACATCATCATCCACCGGTGATATCACACACCTCCCAATATTGCCCTTTCTCCCCTAGGCAAATCTTCAAAAACACAACACCAACAAGCAGGTGTTGCACATTGCCAAAACCACTCTATATTAACAAACAGGACAAAGATTTTTCACAGTTGAATAATATCATGTTTTAATAAATGTTTAAGAATTTTAGACATTAAGACACAAATTATAAAACTGATAATGAATAAAATCATTTAAATGTTGGATTTTTCCAGGCTATGAATACATGTAGCAGCTGTAACTTCCCTTTATTTTACGAATCTAAGAAAATATACTGTAGCATGTATGTTTTGATGCATTACAATACTAAAAACATTAAAACACATACATAACCAGCTACTACAAAACTTGAAATATTCTTAGGTCATTTTGGTTTACACTGCAGAAAAATATTTGTATGTCATAATTAAAAGGCTAGGTCTCTGGTGTGGCAGGGAATCAGGTCATCAGATCCTCACCTGGTTAAGCCCCTTTCAAATTCACCTCCTTGCTTGTGTTCTGTAGCAAATACTGCCATTTGAACATCTTGCCATACTGTGGGACCAATTATCTGCCTTTTGGAGTTTTAATCTGCACTTGTTTGTTGCTCCGTACTCTCCATTTATTCTCGGTTAACTCATTTCAGGACAGAGTGGATGCTACCTGCTTTTGACCAGCTTGTGGATATCAGCCCACAATTATGGACTGAATTCCAATATTCCACCCATCCCACCTCCAATCCTACTACTCCTGCTGTTGGAAATCCTATCCACTGAGCAAACTCTCACACATTTCCTATTTACTGTTTACATGAATGTCACTGCTTGTTCAACTGTTTTTTTTATGTGACAAATTCTCCAGTTGTAACATTTACTACTAGGCTCTTACCAGGCACATGACCTACTAACTTTCCTGGCTGCCAAAACCTTGATCAACTTCTATAGCATTTTTTACATGGCTTAATGCCTAGGCACATCACTCATATGCATTTAAATTTATTGCAAAAGGCACTAGCTCTACTTTGGCATATTGCTTGCATTGTTAACAAACAGACAAACACTGGACAAATGCTTGTGGCATTTTCCATCTGCTACTAATCTTAGGTTTACTGCTGCATAATTAACTCACTTCCACAGGTGGACCCTTACCTTCAGCAAATGCAAAGTTGCACAGCACTCACCACAAAATGATGGAATCACAAATCCAAAGCAATAAAGTGCATCAGCTTTTATTTTCCTCTAAGTCACACAATGATGTGTGCAAAATGCAGAAAGATGGGCAGTGCAAAATGTCTCTATGCTTGAGGGATAGTGCAGGTACAGAAAGCAATTAAGAATAAAGAAAGTCACAAATTGCTGGCCTAATTGTGCAGTGGTAGTGCTATCACTTGCTACACTCGTGACCCAAGTTTGGGAGAAGATTTGGATCACTCAGTGGTTGGCCAGGGGGAGAAGGTTGAGCAGCCTAAGGACTGCTCTCCTCTTTAAGGAGGGGGGGTTCCACTGTTAGCCTGTGACCTGATGGAGGCCAGGTGGTATAATAGTAGAAATTGCAAGGAGAGGGCAGCCCTCAGATGCTGATTGCATATGTGCATGTGGAGCCATGCACCTGTTGTGCATCACTGCATGCTGGGCTGTCCTGGGGAGAAAAACCAGAGGAAAAACCTAAACCAGTCATGATGACTCCCCAACCCACTGCAGGCTTGACACCATTAACAAAGAAGGGCTGGAGCATTTGCCCAGAGACAAAAAGTCCTTGGTAGGTGATGGGGCTTGAAGTGCTGGGGATGAGGGACCATCTGGCAGTCAGGGGGAGAAATAATTGATCAATAAATGAAGAAAAGAAATGGGGGATGACATAACAGCAGCAGAGAGGTTTAGAAGTTTGTTTATGGTACAGTATCAGTGTTAGTGGCTCAGCAGGTTGTACAATTGCCACTGAGGCTGGGAGATAAGAAGGTTGTGGGTTCTAGCTCCACAACAGCAACTTGGGTAAAATCCCAATACTGACCCTGTAGTGCTGCATCAGGGGGCTGTTGCACTTCTGATGAGCTATCATTCAGATGAGATGTTAAACTCAGCTCCCATTGGCCTATTCTGGTGGTTGTTCAGGTGGACATTGAAGCTGCCATCGCTCTTCATGAAAAGAGTAAGAGAATTTCCCCAGTGTTCAGGTTGAACTCTCTCATTTACTAGAAATACCACCAGCAGCTTGATCTGGTTCATTTTCCAGTTGTTTTCCATCTGTATCCCCCTCCCACGGATGAGGCTGAAAATTGGAAGAATTGTCTAGTCTTTCTTTCCTGGTCAACAAAAAATAAATAAAATAAAATATTATCCTGGCTGTTACCCTTACCCAGTTAAGGGCTAGCAGCACCAAGAGTATATCAACTGAAGAGACAGGGGTGACAGAGAAATATGAGGCAGAAGAGGTTAAAAGGTGGGAAGGAGAGATGGAGCGGAGGAAAGGGAATGAGGGAAGAGAGGAAGCAGAGTGAGAGGAGAAGATTTGAGGAGTTAATGCCTCTGGGCCCTTCTGTAAAGGAGTTCTCCCTGAACACATGCTGACAATCATTTCAAAGATTTTAAATAAATGAAGTTATCTGGTAAGTGAACAGTTCATTACCCCCAGGTGTTTGTGTAATAGCCTAAGTTGCCACACAAAAAAAACTGCTCATTTCATGATTTACTTTCTTCCTTGCGGAAAAATTGAGTATTCCCCAATCTGATTACTAAAATACCTGGTTGGAATTTTGTGACACATGTCAGTCTCACATAAACTCTTAGCATAGCATTGTGCAGCATATTACAGTGTCAACTACATGAAAACTCCCTTAAAATAAAACTGAATGCTAAACAGAAACCTACTCACATACTGTAGTAATTTAAGGTCAGAAGGGAATCTAGGTCTGTTAGGTCCACCACCCCCTTTATAAACAGGAATGAATAAGTATGCTGTTCAAACAATACTCTATAGAGCTAAGCAACCCATTCTACTGCCCAGTGCATGTTATTTTAACTGTAAACCAATATCTTAAATGCAATTTTTATGTTAACACTGGTGCTGTAGCAATAACTGTAGCGCTGCTTCATAATAGCAAATTGATGCTGTAGTGTGCCAGTAGCTAGTAGGAGTGTAAGCTGTATCTAATGAGCTTGTGTAGGCGTTCATAAAATATGAGTCTTGGGAGGTATCAAGGGAGGACCTCATCAGTCTAAATACTTGAGTTTATCATTTTTTTGACTTAATGAGTGCAGCTGGCAAGCAACAGAGACACAAATAGAAGAAAACAAGGCAAGGTGAGAGTGTGAGAGAGAGAGACTGAGAGAAAGAAAAAGAGAAAGAGAAAGAGAAAGAGGGGGGAATACTTGAAGGAAATGAGCACTACTACAGTAAATAGATCAACTGTTGTTTTCACATTTATAGTTCAGTGTGTGTGTATGCAACTCAATGATGAGTATATACTTGTGCAACTTCATTGATAGACTGATAGTATTTGAATGCTTATGTTGTTGACTGTGATAAATAGATACTTTGGCCTTTTGCACTCTCTGTTCCATGAGATACTACCACCCTGTCAGGGTACTATGAAGGCAAAGTAACCCTCTTGAGGAGTGGCCCACCCCTAGAGGTGCCAGGGGAAGATAATTCCTTTAAGTAAAAGGTACCTTAGGAAGAAGCCCCCAAAAAGGTAGAACGGCAACTAGTGAACACAGAAATTGGATGAACATGGATTAACAGAGTAGTGATAACATGTAACAGACATGGGAGGATTGTGCAATGACTGATGATTTTGGTATTGACGGCAGAAGGGACATGACTTCCATAAGGACAGAGGGAATGGCAAAGTAGAAAGAAGGTCATCATCCAACCCCAACACAACAGCGGAAACCTACCTGGGTCAAAAGGTACTACTATAGATCTACTACTTGAGGGATTACCTACCCTTTATGACATTTGGCATGGAGGAGAGGAAAACCCCCTTATGAGGGGAAACCTTGGGGGATCCAAGGCTTTGGTCGCCTTCTCTCCAAGCTTGGGATGAATTAATGATGTCTCACTACTGCAAATTAGAGACCCAATTCAGTGGAGATTTTTAAAGGATGGGCTTTCACTCTATCCCTCTAATGGGAAAGCCATGGGGGTGCTGTGAGTAGAGGCTTCTGTAGCTAAAGGGGAACCCTGCTGGGGCCCAGCTCCCCCTGGGGTGAGAAGGAGAGCAATGGCCACTGAAAGGCATTCACCTGCCTTCCAAGTGAAGCCTAGGGGGAGAAGCCAAACCCAGAAGAGGTAAGGCTGAGCCCTAAATAGATGAGAATAGGACTGAACAGTCTTCACCCTTGAGGGGCAGGAAGGATGGGGGGGTATAGAATGGAGACCAGGTGAATCGTAGGTAACTGTATAGAGAATAGCTTTTGAAGGTGCTGCTAACACTATCAGCAGCTGATGGAGCCCCCTAGGACTTGGAGGCCCAGTCCTCCGGCAGCTGAAATCTTAAATGCTACATCAGGAAGTGGCACTGATGATGTCTCTATGGCCAATGACTTTTCCCAGAGCAGAGGACCTTCTCACCCTAGTGGTAGAAGAGAAGGACCCCACCCCCAGAGAGGAACCCATCCACAAGATGTGGACTTTAAGGGGGCAGAGCTGTGCTAGGTAGAGAGAGGCAGGTATGTGACTGAGAGTACAGGACTGGTAGTGCAATTGGTAGAACTGAGAACAGCAGTAAGCAGCATGAGTGGGCATGAAACTGTCAGTACTAAGTATATGAGACTGCATGAAGTGAAGTGCATCTGGTAGCATTGAGGACATGGAGACAGCATGAATACATCAAGACAGCATGATATGAAATGCAACTGCAATTGGTAGGATTGGGTAGGGCAAGGTGGTATGCTGGAGCAATGGAAAACAACAATTAGTACTGGTAGGAAATGCAGTATCATGGGGAATCAAACTAGAAAGTAGAGTAGTGCTGGAGTAAATAATGAAACCACTAAATCCAAAGGGAGTGGTTGCTAGGCTACTACCTAGGTGTAAGTGGTTAAGGAGTTGAGATGAGCAAGAGACTAAATGGTACAGACTAAAGTGCAGGTAACCAGGGAGACTGCATTTGGTAAAAAAAGACAGAAAACACAAGAGCTTGGAGGAGCACAAGACAAATTAAATGAACAAAGGGAAGGTACTAGGAAGACTAGGAGCACTCAAAAAGAAATAACAGAGACAAAAAGATGGAGCCAGAAAACAGGAGGACAGCACAAAACAGCAGACAGAGAAGTATAAACTGCAGCCAGGAGGCAGGAGCAAAATACTAGCCTAGGAAGGCTGAGGCACAAAGCAAGCAATAATCCCAACAGCAAAAAATAAAGCAGGAGACAAACACTGGGAGGGCTCCAGCAGAGCCTCTGACTGCAAAGAAAGAATGCATCAGAATGTGACTGCAGGAAGCTGACTTAAATAGCTCAGGTAGGGGGTGTGGCTAGTTGCTTCCACCCACTGAACTGCAGACATAGCATTTTATTTACAGCGTTAAAATGAAAAGAAGTGAAAGCTCTGCCTTGGATAAGAGTGAGGCAGCAAATAAAGGAGAAGAGGGTGTTGGGTCTCACAAGAAAAAAGGGCGGTTAAGGACCAAGGCAGGAAAAGGAGGAGTAACCTGAATGGCAGATAAAAGGAGAAAGAAGGAAGGAAGGAAGTATTATAACCAGGTGAAATGTGAGATAGAGACTGAGACAGAAGTAGAAGGCAAATCCCTGCAAAGAAATTGCCTGAAGCAGAGTGGGAGTCATTAAAGCTCTCTTAGAGCATTTGCAGTTTATGCTGCAGGTGTCATGGCAGACACGAAATAGTATGGCCAAGTGCCATAACTATCTATCCATGGCAAACCTTTACCAGCATAAGTCAGACTTTTTTTTTGCTGGGGGCTGCACTCCCCCATAAATAAATATAATCGACTCTGAGGTCACACCAAATGGAAGAAAAAAACATTTTTTTAGTCTGCATTTGATTTCTAGGTGTGACTTCAGGGTTTTGCTTGCTGAACTACCGACACTAGAAGGCAAACCCTGTCCCTATTGCACTCCTAGCCCTGCCTGCCTATCACATTACACTACCCTAACCACTATGCTAAACAAAGTCAGCTGCTGGACCATGTTCGGCCTGTGAGCCTTACAGTTTCAAACAGTACATGGTGTTCTGAGCAGCACACAAGTAGTCCCAAGTAGTAGTCTCAAGTAGCACAAGATTCTCATCCACCGTAGCGCTTCCACTGCAAGATGTCTGCCATGACACCTGCAACAGGAAGTGTAAGTGAGCCACTCTCTCTGTATTTGGTCCCTATTCCTAGAAGAATTTTGCCATGGGCACAGAACAGGAGAAATCCTTTTGAGAATACAACAGCACCCAACCATGACAGCAAATTAATTTGTACCACGTGTATCAGACTCTCCTTTCTGCCTAATCATCTAGTGTTGGTACTAGTGCTGTGTAAAATTAAAATTCTTCCAGTGGAAATTCTGACAAAATTATGGATTCCACTTCTATAGAAAGTTGTAAAAAGGTACAACATAATCTCAAAATTTCGCCAACTAATAATCTGCAGAATTTGGGCTCTAACCTTAAAACTACTAGGATTAATTTTTCTTAATGTGCAATTTAATTTAGTATGCATGACAATTTTCAGCTGTCTAGTTAACGGATGAGTTATAAGCAGGAAAATATTTCACAAATTTCCAAAACCAATTCACAGATACAGTAGGAAAACTACAAGACTTTGGGCCTCTGTGTCTTGAAAACTACTTTCCTAAACACCAAATATGGGTAGGCTAATACTACTACTGCTACTGTTAACAATAATCTTTATATAGTACTTTACAAAATGTCAAAGCACTTTCTAGAAAACACAAAGAACAGTATAGGTCAGGACGCATGATAAACTAAACAGCACAAAACATTTTAAACTTGCTTTTAACATGTTAATATTTGTGCAGGAACACAGTTTGCAAGGTAATTGGTTCCTCAGCTGGGGAGCATATGCTCAAGGTGTTTGTTATTAAGCAGTGTATAAGAAGCAACTGTCAGCAGTTGTGAATTGAGGACATGTAGACTGTGACTGAGGCCACAGTTATGGAGCAAAAAGTAGATATATGCTTATTCCAACCCATTTCAGCATTTAAACACCATTAAAAAGCTTTAAAGTTGATGGCAGTGCAAGGCAGCCAAGTGTAGGGTAATGTGCTTTGATTTCTTATACTATCAGTAGTCAAGAAGAAGCATTTTGAATTAATTGCAAGCATAGAATTTTGTAGGAGGGCAGGCCAGCTAGAAATGAGTTACAACAGTCTATTCAGGATAGAAAAATATATGAATAATGATGGCATCAGTTCCTTGACTCAAGGAGGAACAACTATGAACCCTGACTCTAAGAAAGCATGCCAATTTTCAAATTCCTAACTTTATGGATATCCAAGTTAAAAACAACCAGTAATTTCAGAATTTGTATTATTTATTTATTATTTATTAATTGTCTTGTATAACAACCTCTGGGCTTGGAGCTCTTTTACAAAAGTTCCACATCAGTAACAAAGAAACATACAACAAGGTAAAAGATAAAAAAAAACAAGTGCTATGTTACATAAGAAAATTAAAAAATTGAATAATACTGTAACTTAGATACATGATTATAACAGCGTATTTAAATGAAGTAAATAAAAAACACTCCAGAATATACTGTACAGTATGGAGAAGGATGGGTGGGAAGTAAGGGTAGAGGGGAAGGGTGGTAAGCAGCCAGGATATGGCTTTGTTAAGGGGAAGTTGTGTGGAGCAGAGAGGCAGTGGGGTAGGGGTAGTAGGAAAGCAGTGTGGGGAATGGATAAATGCAGCCAAGATTTGTCTTCATTAGAAGAAGTTGGTAAGGGGCAGAGAAGTTAAGGAGGTGGGGAACTTGGAGATGGGGGGGGAGAGGAGAGAGAGAAATAGTTTTTTACATGGATGTAAGACATATAAAGAGTGGGGAGAGAAATGAGAGAGGATTTGGCTTTGTCAGAATGCAATATTGCATGGGTAGAGGGATAGTGAGGAGGTAGGACAGAGTGGGGGGAAGAGATGGAAGAGGGGGAAAAGTAGAGTAGTAGAGGGTATTATTCAAGTAGGACGGTGGAAGTGGGGGAAGTAGATGTAAGGGGTAGTATGAAATGGGTAGCTAAAGGAGAGGAGGGTAAGTGGATTTTTACTTGGAAGAGGAGGTAAGGTAGTTAGGCAAAAGGGGGATAGTACATGAAGCAGAGGTGATACACTGAGGGACAGGAGCAGTAGGAAAGGTATGTATGGGAGGGGAGAGTTGGTGGGTTATTAGTTAGGAAAGGATGGTGAGGATGTTAGGCAGTGGGGGGGGCAGAGGGAGGTCATGAAGCAGAAGTGATGAGCTGAAGGACAGGAGAAGGGGAAGAGAGGTGTGACGGTTGAGAGAGGGATATGACCAAGCAGTCACACCTACCTAGAGTAGAAAGGTGTTGTTTGAGATCTATTTTAAATGGCACAAACTTTGGGTTGTTGGTTATGCTTATTTGGAGCTCATTGAGCCAAAGCCGATCCCTATCAGAGAATGATCTCTGGGCAAGGGCTGTGTGGTGAAAAGGGATGTGCAGGGCATTTTTCATCTTTCCTCTGGTCAGATATGTGTTTAGAGCTGGATAAATAAGTCTCTGGATGGATTTCAGGGTGAGACCTAGGTGTTTTTTTTTTACCCAGGAGACAAGTTTGACACTTGATTCTCCCCTGTAGGTTAAGCCACTTTGCATACAGTATAGGTCACAGGTATGTGTGAGGATACCCGCACATAGCACAAGCCTGCAGGCCTTATTTAGAGCTATTCTAACTCTTTTTCTGGGCAGTATTAGTAGTTGTGCTGTACAGAACAAAGCCATAGTCAATGATGGAGAGTACTGAGCTATTGACTGCAAGTGGGAGGGCTTCCGCTGTCATATTGGAATGGTGTTTGTAAAGTAAACCGAACCTTGTGTTCACCATTTTTACAACACTTTGCCAATAAGTAAACTGAAGGATACTGACATCCCCCTGAAACTTTGTTTATGTTTTTACCACAGTTTAACTACATCAACAAGTTCCTAGATCTTGTTACATACGGTTTTCATGTCAGTTTGAGGCATCTTGCTCAAAAGAGAGCTAAGTTATAAGAAGACAAAAATCTAAGCAGAAAAAAAATAATTATTTTACTGTAGTGTCTAAGACGGAATGTATCAAACTATTGCAAACATTTTGGAAATTCATGAAACATTTTATGAATGTAGCATCAAAAAAACTGCAGCGTCTTAGTTGGTACCATAGTCACAGAAGGACATTTTGGAAGGACCCATTCCCATTTTCTAGTATTTGATTTTCATTCATGAATTGAATAAATTAGTATAGATGAAAGAAACCATATTTAATATAATGTTTGATAGAGTGGGATATATTTTGACACATTTCACATACCTTTTGCTCCTTCTTATGTTTGCATGCGCACGCAGCACACAAGAAACATACTGAGATAGTAGAGCATTGCAGAGGTGAGGCAGTGTTGTGACCAATGACGGGGACACTTTAATGGGCATGTCCCTCAGCCACCAATCAACAGGGAAGCTGCCAATGAAGGCAATTTCAGAGCGAGTGCCGCACTTGAAAGAAATCTGCCACTGCACTCAGGGACAGTTTTGTTATTGCAGCAGCACGTCTCTTCCCCTCCTTCCCAACAATCAGGCACATTCCAGCCATGTGCATTACAGTGCACAAGAATGCACATGGCTGGAGTTATGAGCAACTTTTTTGCTCACTGTGCCTTTTCCAGTGAAACATATTAATAAATAAATAAATTAATAAATAAATGAGCCACAGCATGGCTTTGCATAATTGGTGGCTGCTGATGCCCACCACACACTTCCCCCCAAAGCTGACATCAGGGTGCCAAATCCCCATGTTGGCATGTATCCCCCATCCCCCCATTAATGTGGTACACTGGGAGCACATCCCAGTGTGCCAAACAAATTATATTTCTGATACAGGGATGCCCACTCCAGGTGTTGGATGACCCCCCCAAGCCAGAACATATCTTTTGTTGACAACGTAGAGCCCAATCCCAATGTCGGCATGCCTCTCCCACACCCCCACTAATGTGGCACACTGGGAGCCCACTACAGTGTGCCAAAGTAATTTTTTATCTTTTTCTGACATTGGGATGCCCACTGTCGGTGCTGGATGTGCCCACCACACACCCTTTTTTCAGTTGATCTCGGGGTGCCCAATCCCTGGGTTGGCATTGATCCCCCCCCTCCACTAGTCTGGCACACCAGGAGCCCACCCCAGTGTGCTGAAATGTATCTTTCATACTATTTCACCTGCAAAAAAGAAAATCGTTCCCAAGGTCTTTTTTTTCTTAAAACCTAAAGAAAAAGAAAACAGTCCCTCGTCATCCTCGCCACCCATCCCATCCCAACCCTCCCTCTGCACACCCACCTCATTGCATTACCCTCTTACCCCATACTTACCTTCGGAGGTCTGGCACTGCAATTTTTTGTGGACCGGAAAAACGTCTGAACTCTTCAAAAGCTGACCGCAAACTGAAGAAAATCACGTTAAGCCCTATAATGGCAGTCAATGGGGGTTTCAACTTAGGTTGATATCTCAGCCATTTGGGAATTTTTGGTCACAAAGTTTCAACATGGGGTTCTTAGGACCCCACCTCATGAACACTGTCACTGTCATTTTGTTTCACAGTCCCAAAGCGTGATTTTGCAGTTGCTGTGTGGAATCACCTTTCTGGACTGATTAACGAAACAACAGTGCCACTGTTCATGAGGTGGGGTCCCAAAAAGCCCATGTTGCAAGTTTGGTGAAAAAACTCCAAAAAAATGACTGCATTATGAAAGAGTGTTGCTCAGATCATACGCACACTCGTAACTTCCCCAGTTGTTAATATTTTCACTCCAAATTTACAACAATTCCATTTTTTCACACCTCCTTATGAACAGTACAGCTGTCATTTTTTGCATCCTGCCCGAAACATGTTTTTGCACCTGCAGGGCAGACTGGCGCAGTCACTGTGCAAAGTCAACTTTTGGGACAGATTAATGAAATCACAGTGCCACTGTTCATGAGGGGAGGTCCCAAAAAGGCCATGTTGAAAATCTGGTGAAAAAATGCCAGAAAATGACTGCATTATGAGAGTGCATTACGCAATTTCTATGCATGCTCGTAACTTCACCAATTTTTCATATTTTCTCTCCAGATTTTTGACATTGTCATTTTTTCACACCTGCTCATGAACAGTATAGATGTCATTTTTCACATTCTTCCTAAAATGTCTTTTTGCACCTGTTGCACTGAATGGTGCATTCACTGTACAAAATCACCTTTCGGGATTGAGTAACAAAATGATAGTGGCACTGTTCATGAGGTGGGGTCCCAAAAAGCCCATTTTGAAAATTTTCAGTGCAAATACCAACAAATGCCCAGGGTGTTAGGGTTTCCAACTGTAACGCCCCACCCTGTACAGACTGACAGGTGTTGGGGGTGTGGCTTGGGGTCGTCGGCTGTAATGCTCATGCCATTCCATTCCACCTCCACCCTGCATCCACTGACTGTCACTGAGGTGTGCCTTGGGGTCTTCAGCCCTAACGTTCACCCCATTCTCAAATGCTGCACCCATCTCAGCTTATTTCCTTATGGAATTGTAAGAGCTTAAGGGCTGAAGACCCCAAGGCACACTCTGACACCTGTCAATGTCTGCAGGGTGGGGTGAGGTGGAATGGCATGAGCATTATGGCCACTGACCCAAAGGCACACCCTAATGCCTGTCAGTGGTGGGGATGGGGGTTGGCATTAGAGCAATACTTCACTTCCATTCCTATTATGCATCTCTCTACCTCCTGCAGTACCAAGGCCAATACCAGCAAGCAAACATACAGCAGTGACAAATGCTTGTTAAAGGGGGTGTTAATTTAACTTGATATGCTAAATTTCTTCTGTTTTACTTTTTAAATTGAGTACAAAACATGGTACTGTACATTCTTTTATGATCTGCTCTGTATCATTTCACTTATCTGAAGATTAGCAGGCACACATTGGTGACTAGGTTAGTATAGAGAAACATAGAAACATAGACCTTGACAGCAGATAAGGACTGCTTGGCCCACCCAGTCTGCCCATTTCCCTACCTATTGTATAAGCTGCAGATCCTAGTTAACCAACAGCCAACTTCCTCCTACCACCACTAGAATTGCCTTATGTCTGTCCCATGCATTCTTGAATTCCCTCACTGTTTTTGACCCCACAACCTCCTCAGGAAGGCCGTTCCATGCATCCACCAACCTCTCCATGAAAAAATACTTCCTCACGTTGCCCCAGAGCCGCCCCCCATCTTCAAATTGTGCCACCTTGTTCTTGCACGTCTCTTTTTCTGAAAGATGCTACCCTCTTGGACTTTGTTGATTCCCTTGAGGTATTTGAAAGTTTCTATCATGCCCCCTCCTCCTATCCTCAAGGGTATACATATTAAGCTCCTTTAGTCTCTCTTTGTATGGCTTCTGGTGCAGACCCTGTACCATTTTAGTTGCCCTCCTCTGGACTGCCTCTATGCTGTCCATGTCCTTGTGGAGATGGGGTCTCTCGAACTGCACACAGTACTCCAGATGGGGTCTCACTATCTGTCTGTACAGAGGTATAACAACTTCATGTTTTCAACTGGTGATGCCTCTCCCTATGCATCCCAATATTCCCCCAGCCCTCCTTACTGCCTTCTCACAGTACTTTCCTACCTTTAGGCCATCTGATGAGACTACTCCCATGTCCCTTTCCATTTTTGTTGTTGTTAGTACCTTCCCCACCATTATGTACTCTTTCCCTGGGTTTTTGTTTCCCAGATGCATTACTTTGCACTTCTTTGCATTGCACTGAATGTAAGCCACCATACTTTTGTCCATTCCACCAACCTTGCCAAGTCCTTTCTCATCCTTACCACTCTCCTTGTGTATCAGCTCTGTTGTAGATCTTTGTGTTATCTCATAGAGGCATAATTTTCTTTCCAGTCCCTCTGCAATGTCACCTATAAAGACATTAAAGATGACCGGTCCCAGTACTGAACCCTGTGGTGCCCCACTAGTAACCCCCTTCTTCAAAGTGGACTCCGTTTACCATTACCCTCTGCATCTGGTTGTCCAGCCATTTTTTTTACCCAGGCTATCACCCTGGGACCCACTTCCAGGTTGGCTAACTTATTTATTAATCTTTTGTGTGGGACTGTGTCAAATGCCTTGCTAAAGTCTAGGTAGGCCATGTCCACAGCCCCTCCCTGGTCCACTACTTTGGTCACCCAGTCAAAGAAATGTATTAGATGCATTTACCATGACCTTCCCGCTGTGAATCCATGCTGCCTTAGGTCCTGTGCCCTGTTGGCCTCTTGGTACTCAACAATTCTTTCTTTCATAAGTGATTCCATCATTTTCTCTACCACTGAGGCCAAACTAACAGGACTGTAGTTTCCTTCCTCTGCCTTGCTCCCACTTTTGTGAAGTGGAATCACATCCACCCTCATCCAGTCCTCAGGTACCACACCATTCTCACATGATTTATTAAAATGGGTAGTCAGTAGTGTCACTAGTTCTCCCTTTAGTCCTTTTAGAATTCTGGGGTGAATCCCATCAGGCCCCATTGCTTTGTACACCTTAAGTTTTACGAGTTCTTTCAGGACCCTTTCTTCTGTGAATGGACTGGTATCGATACCCCTATCCAGAGTGCTTCTATTGTTTGGTTTAGGTACCTCCCCTTCCTCTTCTTTTGTGAATACTGAGCAGACGCATTTGTTCAGTTTCCCTGTTTTTTCACTGTCACCCTCTGCCCACCCCCTCCCTTTTATCAAGCCTCACTATCCCTCCCTTGATCTTTCTTTACTCCCTAATGTACCTATAACAGGTTTTATCCCCCTTTTTAGCTGAGTTGGCAATCCTTGGTTTGGGTCTTTGCTAGTCTGACTGTCTTCCCTGCTTCCTTCTGCTTTAACTGGTACAGTTCTCTGTCCTGCTCCTTCTGTGTTTCCTTATACTTCCTAAATGCTATATTTTTCTCCCTAACCTTTCCTGTCACCTCTTTTGAGAACCATAGTGTTTTTTCCCTTCATTTTGTTTTGTTTATTTGCTTCACACAAAGGATTGTTGCCTCTGTGATGACAGATTTGATTTTTCCCAATTGTTCTTCCACCATTCCTTCTTGCCCATTTGCTAGTGCTTTTCTGAGGCACTGTCCCATTTTGCCAAAGTCAGCCCTCTTAAAGTCCAGTACCCTCACTTTTGTATGGCTTGACTCTACAGCTATGTTTATCATGAACCACACTATTTGGTGTTCGCTTGTTCCCAGATGGTTGACTACTTTTAAATCTGAGATCCTCTCTTTGTCCACATTTGAGAGTACCAGATCTAAGATCGCTCCCTCCTGAGTGGGTTCCAACACTATTTGTCTAATACATTCCCCCTGTAGGGCATCTAGAATGACCCTGCCCTTGGATGTGGCTGCAGCAAAGATGCTCAAATTAACATCTGCCATATTCAGGTCCCCCATCAGCAATATCTCCATTTTTTCTGCCATTCTAAGGATACCTTCTATCATTTCCTTGTCCATTGCCTCCCCCTGAGACATGGGTTTGTATACAACCCCTTGTGCAGATTGTGGTGCCATTTCCTGTCTCCAGGATGACCCACAGTGCCTTCTCTCCTCCCTGTTTACTCTTTAGTTCCATTGCTTTGATCCCTTCCCTTATGTACAGAGCTCCTCCTCCTCCTCCTCTTTAACCCTCCATGTCCTTCCTGTAGATTGTGTACCCTGGTATGTTGACATCGCAGTCATGGTTCTCTGTGTACCATGTTTCTGTGACTCTACAATATCCAGGCATCCCTCTTCCATCAAGGCCACTAGTTCAGAGAGCTTGTTACCCAGAATATGGACACTGGTACTCATCGTCCTCCTTTTTTTGATGGCCTTACCCCTTTTAGCCCCATCCCTATCCTTACTGTCTTTGCCTTTATCTCCATTTACCCCAGTCCTGCTTCCTATTGACTTCTCTACCTTAGTGTTTACCTTGCTAACTGCCCTGTTTTGTGGTAGGGGGCTGGGATTTCCCTGCTGCTTTTCAGTGCCTCACCTCTTTGCTAGTTTAAATGCTTGCCAATGAAGCATGTAAATCTATTACCTAGGATCCTGGTTCCCCTCCCAAATAGATGCAGACCATCATCTGTTTGAGTTTCTTTTACCATTGGGCATTAATGTTTTGGCAGTAAAAGGAACATTTGTTTTTAATTTGTAAAGTCATGCTGCCACAGACATTTATTAAACATCCCCATATCTTTGTTTTTTCAATTGTTTTGATTCGTTTTCTCTGTTTCCTTTTCTTGGATTCCTCTCACTCCATTAGATTTTTCTTTGTTTTGAAATAGCCATCAAAGCATGGAGTCTGAGAGAAACCAAGATTCAGAAATGGAAAAGGCATTATTAGGACCAGCTGTATGTCTTTAAGGACTGAAGTTTACAAAAGTTTCAAAGTTTCATGTATGTTAGATTCACATGGGGATCATTGTACAAATTAGGGATAAAACACAGCAGGATAAGTGACCATACCAAACTGTAGTCACATTAGATATATGTGGAATGCAGAATTCCACCAGTGGAATTCTTGATTAATTGGCAATTCCACTTTCAAAATTCTTTTTTTTTTTTGCAATTTACTTTTTAATTCTGTGGCATTCTGAAAACACTTCTAAGTAAGCCACAGAATAATACTATATTCTGTGGATTATTTAACACATTTGTGGAAAATAATCCATGGTTCATATAAGCTGCAGAGATCTAATCCACAGTTAAAAAAGAAAATCCACATAACAGAATATAAGAATTCCACTTCCAACTAAATTCTCTAGAATTAGGCAAAACTTCTGAAATTCTGCAAAATTCAGGTGGCAGCAGAATTTAAAAATTCCACACAGCTCTTACTCATACCTTGAGTGCACTGGCATGAGGCCAAATGTCATGTATATCAGCACTGTTGAAGTACGTATATATCAATGACTATACATGCTGGAGTGTCAACCTTAAAATATGAATATGTTTAGTAGTTACGTAATTTAATCAGAAAAAGAAGTACTTTCATAACGGTTTAAATGGAGTTTGTGCTATTTGTTTAACTAGTTTTGTTTGTGTTTCTTTTATCATTTTAAGAACTGCTGAGCTGGATTCTGATGTCTTTAAACATTGTCAAAACTACCTAGTCATTGGATAGTGAAAACATATATATAAAAATGAGTTGAGTATATGGTCAGAAGAGATTATAATACATCTTCTCGATTCTCATTAGCCAATTGCATCATTCAAATCATGGGACATTCTATGGCCCATTTTATAATATCTGACCCACTCAACATTTCCATATTGTCATGCACTGCTGGCAAGAGGAACTAAAGGCAGAACTGTTCAGACAATCTGTTTCATACACCTGAAAACACTCCATATAATGGACAATTAGGTCAAATTGCCTGGATTATCAGGATTATCCACTTAAATAATATATAATGTATGGGTAGCCCTTATTAACTATCATAATCAGCAGTAGCAAATCCTTGTTATGCCACTGTTCAGAATGTCAGAAGTTGTTAACCATACTTCGGAATGTCCAAGCAGTGGCATAACAAGAACAAATCATGACTGGCGCAATATTCTAGCCCTACAGATTACGAGCACCATTTTCGGTTAAAAAATTCAAAAAAAAATTCCCATTACCGGCAGTTCACTGAGAGATTCAATTGAAATGGCGGAATTACACAAAAAAACGAGTGACTTTTCTGAGCGCAGGCACTTCATAGATGAGCAAGAAAACAAACATACAATTAAAAAACAGAATCCGACATAAAGTTGTTAAAATCGTACCTCGCAGATGTGGAGGAGCAGCGCTGCATCACTGAAATCCCTGTAGGTGATTTTGACACACACATAGCAGAATTCATCTATAAGATAAAACGGAATGATGGTTCGAACCAAGCACACAAAGGGGCATCCTGGGAAGCATAGATAGACATTTAATCAAAAACAGATATGGACATTCAATTGTCCATGGCAACACCTCTGATTTTAAAGAAACACTTGCAACATTAACTGCCAAGCAGAAATTCTTAAAGAAACAAGGAAAAGGCAGCAAGCCTAACAGGGCTGATGCTCTAACACCCACCGACATAGATAAACTCTACCAGACTCGGACCCTTGGCCTCCACAGTCCAACTGCGCTAATGAATATGATTTTATTTAATAATGGGTTATATTTTGCACTTAGAACGGCAGAGCATTATAGCCTCAGATGGTCTGATTTGACCCTGCTTAAAGACACAGATAACCAGGAGTACATAGAGTATTCTGAGAGGCAGACAAAAACACGTACAGGAGAAAACCCAAGGGATACATGCACAGTCAAACCAAGAATGTATCAAAACTCAGCTTTCCCAGAGAGAGACCCAATCTCCACTTACAAACTATACAGGCTGCAGAGACCACCATCCATGTTAAGCCCAGATGCCCCATTCTACTTAACCCCAAACATAAACTTTAATCCAAACACCTCCCTTTGGTTCAGAAGCATGACACTCGGTGAGAACAAAATGCGCTCAATAATGAACTCAATAAAAAACTCAGCAGGCCTCCCCACAGAAAAGTGCATAACCAACCATTCAACCCACAAGACTACAACTCAGTGCCTTGTCGACAGTGACATACCCCCAACAGAAGTTCAGCAAGTCTCTGGTCACAAGTTGCTCCAGTCAATAAATAATTACAGCTTTCTTAGTGCTGAAAAACAAAAAAAGATCTCAACCATTCTCGGTGCTCAAAGCCACTCTGACAACACTCACCCCACTGCCAGTAGCTCTGCAGCTGCAATCTCAGTCACCCAAACTGAGCATTCAACATTTGCAATTGTAAGACCCCCTCTCAGTAATCTTGGAATTGACTTCAACCTTTTTGGATCAGGAATAACAATCAACGTGCACAATCATTATGGTCCACAAAAGAGACGTAGACTGGCAATAATCCGCATTCCTCATCAGAAGAACATTAGTAAGTGAAATACAGTGTAATGAGATTGTAAAAAAATCATAACCTACTCTTAGCTGATGGCGCATATTCCTAATATTTTCTGTTCCCCTTGTAGATATTCTGTCTTGGATCATGACCTGCATGCATGTGGAAATCATTGCGTATGTTTGTTTGTTTGGGCCTCAGAACAAGACGCTAAGTTGCATTGCGTACACCAGGTGACCATCAGCAACCAACCGGATTTGTTTCATAGTTTTGTAACCCCCAGACCCCTGCCTTTTTGCAAATGACAGGTGGCATGCTGTTGAAGCTGACAGCAATACCTGGTGGGGACTGGGTTCGGGGAGGATTAGGTTACTCGGCACAGGGGGCCTAGGTTTGGCTACTCTGCACAGGGGCACTCAAGTAAATCCGAAGACAGGAAACAATAAATGTAATGTCCAGAACCAGGAATAGGATTCTATGGTGTGGCTTTTATTCACATCCAAACTGAACAAACAAAGCATAGACGGACTCCCACGGGGCTACATTCCTGGTAATGCAGATTAGAGATAACAGAACACGTCTTCACTATTTCAAGCCCTCAGGCTCTAAACCCACCAGACACACAGCCCGGACTTGCACACAGCTTTGGGTACACAGCCTGACTTGTACACTACTTGGGTTTTCCCCCACTGGCCCAGCTCCCCCACTGGCCACTCGATCCACGGTCCATTATGAGAAAGAACCAGTTTTCCAATTGGTGGCTCCCCAAACCACCTTAGAACCTTTGACTCCTAGAGGGAATTTTCCTTCCACTCCCAAATCTGGGTACTTCCCTCATCACTGGCCAAGTGCATGAGGCAAAGTAGAAATCCACAGAGCAAATCTGTCGAGGTGGACCGGGTCACTAAAGATGGGGGGTCTGCCACCTCCAGCTCCCACAATCAATACCCGGCCATTTTTCTGGAAACTAAACAACTCTTTTCTGAAAGCTTGGCAATGTAGATTCCTGGGTAGATGTATGTCACATCTCCTCTACATGTCTTGACTTCCCCTATGTGCTGGACTTGAACATACTTTTACTTTTGGCTAAGCCTATTACTCTAGGCCTCCCACTACTTCAGTAGTCCAATCCCCACTTTTACATAAGTCCCAGGGTGAAAACATGGGTCCTTTAGAAAGAGCAGAAACTCACCCTCCGGTTGCAGGTGCCCCACAGGCAAATCATGAAATCTTCTTGTTTCCCATACTCTTGGACAAAATAAGGCAGCTTCTCCACTAGCAGTAGCCAGGGGGTTGCCCCTGAAATATGCAGGTTAAACTTTCCTGCCCCATCCCCTCAGGGATGGGGCACTGAGACCAAATTCAGTGGTCTCCACCACTTTAAAACTAGCTCACTGTGTCTCTCTTTAGGTGGACACACACACACATTTTCCCTGAATGTAGCCCTATGTCAGGGCAGAGGCTCCAAGAGCCTAACACAGAGCTGCTGTGCTACTCTCACAACAAGCTCCAAACTCCAACTGACCACAGACTACTGTTCAAACCTCCCAGCATTCTACTCCAACTCCCCTGCTGCAGATTCCATTGTGGCTCAAGCAGCTGCGATAGTTCTATGGTGATGTCTTCCCTCAGTTTCAGATGAGACTGAGAACAGAGTGAGACAGTGTGAAATCCATTTAACTGGAGGTTTCCTGGCTGTCTTCCTGCCTACTACTAGGTCTTACTGGGATTCTAGTAACCCAGGTAACAAGGGGTTACACTCACCCTTGACCAGGAAAATGACTGTCCGCAGTCATTGTTGACCCAGCTTTAGGCCATCCCACCCTATGTGCTACCTGCGGAGGGGGGTGATCAGGCCCCCTTCTACCATGTATGAGCACAGGCAGGCAACACTAAGGGCCTAGAGGCCTTTAGCTGACATATCAGCCTCTACGCTACCCACTTACTATGGATGCCTAGTGGCTCTGGTAGAACTGTCCAGAGCATAGCTCTAATAGATCAGCACTGCAGTCCCTAGGGCCCTTCAGGATGACAGCCTGTCTATCCCCTCTAGCCCTCTAGGGAAAATCTGTCTGCCTCTAACTTAACACCCAAAAACAAAAACAACCCGGGGACCTCCCCGACCTTGGACAACCTGCAACCACACACCAAGAAACTAATACCACATTATTACATCATTTTACTGCCTCCTCCCTATCCCCACAACCACACCTGTGGAAGGAAAGGGTTAATATAGTAACAACAACAATAACAACACCACAGTACTTTAAATCACTACACACTAAAGTACTAATGAGGAACTCCGATGAGCCCCTCCTCCTGTTCTTGTCTTCTCTTCTATATTCTCCAGGAACACCTGCAAGAAAAAGAAAGACAACACACACTCCTAATCTGCATGCACAGTCTAGCTAAACCCCTACCATCAAAACACTGGAGAATCCCAAAAATATATATTTTTTTAGAAAAAGGTAGAAAAACAGTATATATACTAGAAAGCAGTTGAAAACAACAACATTATTTACAATACACATTTGGGGGGGATGGAGTGCCCTAAAAGTCCCAACTAGTGACCACAGTGCCCGAAGGCTAGTCCATTAAAGAGTCTCTCCTGGACCAGAGCCCAGTGAAGCACAGTTCTAGCAGGCCAAAGCCCCGAAGGGGAGAGTCTTTGAGGACAGTTCACACATTCTGGAGTCTGCTAGTGTAGGGTGTGTACTGCAATGTCATAAAGATAGAAAAGTTTGGACTTACCAGCCCCTTGTAGAATGAAAAATCTGAACCGACCTGCACCTCAGACGAAGACTCTCCCTGGCAGCATTTTTTCTGATACAGCTGGGAGGACATCTTCCAGGAACTACAGAAGGGCACATCTGGGAACTGCTGGGTTGATGTCATCTCTGGAGATGGAACCTTAGAACAGGAACAAAAAAAGAAAACAGCTGGTCTGACGTCATCCGATTACCAGGCGATGAAGCAGGATACAGGTGGGCTGGTGTCCTCTCTGGATCCAAAGTCATCTGGTGGGCCAGTCGATGGATTCTGGAAAGGTCAGTACACTGTAGAACTGATGAATGTGGGGCACCTGAGTCCTGGATGTCCATATTGGAGGATCAATAAAGGCACTTCACAAGCTGGTGTGGCAGTATTGACTACCACGGCTCAGTTTTCCATTTAGCAGGCACAGGCACATTTTCTGGGAGGTCCTTGCATTGAGGCCAATAGTACCGGGGGTCAGGAGCTTGAATTATTGCCCCATCTGGGTGCACATAATTCACACAGTGGGAGATTTCACATCCCTCTCCGTCCACTATTCGTACTCTGTCCATAAACAGTGTCCTGCCTCTCTTCCACTGGGTATATTTCTCATGAAACAGTCTGTCCTTTACATGCTTGTTTGCCCCAGGATGCACACCTTTCATTGCTTCAGCCAGGATTTCCTGCTGTTCTCAATCTCCTCCCAGACTTTCCGAGGAAAGGTCATCCCATAGATCTCATTCGCCTTCTTATGAACCAGTCTCTCCTCTTTAGTAGCTTTGGTCAACCTGAGACCGCTGGCCTGGCTTGGGGGTGGCCAGTCCTGGTTCTGCCAGCTACGCATCCTTAACAAGATTAAAAATGGATCCCTGACTGCTTCTTCTTGCATAGCCAGGGCAGTGGCATCACCACTCTCTTCCATGCATTCCTCCGAGGCAAGATCTTGAGGCTGTGTACCCATTCCTTTTTCACAAGGCCACATAGGTTCCCCCTCATCTTCTTCCTCACTAAAGATCTGAGCCCAGGAGTGAGCAGTCGTCCTCACTCCTGAGACTATCCACTCATCACTAGGCGCGGAGTTAGACACCTCCCATTCAAAGGCCTCCCACATCTAATCTTCTCCTACGAGACTTGGGCTAGGCCCCCCCTCCGGGGGTCTACTGATGCTTTATTCAAACTTTCCTTCTGGGATCCAGCATCCGAAACTTCAACTTCTAGTTCTGTCTCTAACTCTGCACCCTCTAGCTTTGTGCCACACTCCCCTGAGGGGCCTTCTTCCACAGGCTCTGCCTGGTGCTGTGTGCTGCCAACTGCAGATTCCTGAACCTTGTTCCATGTGGGAGCCAAACGAATCTGGAGCACTTTATACAAGCCATATTTCTCTAGGCACCCAGCACAGTGAGGTATCATGAAAACGTCCGGTCCAGCGTTTAAGCATATTTGACACACATGCACTGGATAACCAGGAATCGCCACATGAGGAGGCAGTTGTCCTCCATAGCACCACTTTTCAATGTCCCTCAGTCTATTTACTGCTGCTGTTACTGCAACCCGGGCATGATCCGGGTAGCGAGCTCGTCCTGAGGCCATAACTGCAGAAAAACAAACAAAAGCTCACTGTAACTGAAAGTCCCACTTTATTGAACACCTTCTTTACTTTTAAAATGGCTCCACTGCTGCTGTGTTTACTTTACTACCCCACCCTGTAATGGCAGCGGCAGCACTCCTGTGCATCCACATTCAGAAATTGGGTCAAGCCACTGGGCATCCGATTTACACACACTACTGATAACTTTTGCTCAAACTGCACAAACTTGCACTGTTCTTTTTCTAACAAATTTACATGATTTTCCACTGACTTTTCACTTGCTGGAAACATTTCTTTAACTCACAGTCCTTTAAAGCTTCAGGTTTTTAAGCACAAGATTGCCTGTAAACTAGTGCTGCACATTTGGCTACAACTCACAGTCTCTCTCTGGCTTTAAACTTTAAACTGATGCTGAACTCATAACTACACACAGTCAATGGCTTAGCAGAGTTGCACTTGCTGGTAGAACTTGACACAGTCATTACTTGCAAAGCGACTACACTGCTGCACACACATTTGACTGGCTTTTGGCAGAAAATCACTGTTTGAGCAACTTCACTCTTGGTACTTACTGTTATCAGTAGCTGTTAGCTGTGATGGAAAAACAGCCTGCAGCCAGTCTTGGAGGCCTCAGAAGGAAAACGGGTGGGCAGTCCTGCTGATCGTCTCCTTGACCACCACACTTGCAATTTAGATGATCGAATTGTGGGTTGAGCCCATTTTAAACAAAACAGTCTATTTTTGAAGGTTTACAGTGCTTTTTAATCTCCGCGACGCTCCTCCACGAGCCAATACATGCACTCCACTCACACTCCCTCTTGAATGCTGGGGCAGTCACTGTAGAGCTGGCTGAGGGGTGGGACTGATTGCAGCCTCACCAATCACACGACGCCATGCAAATGAGCCTCTTCTTCCTCACGAGTGCTCTTCTCCACATGGTGATTGTCGAGCAGGCAAATTTAAACTGCAGAATGCAATTTTTTTTTCTCAACTGACTCCATGGCGGGAGCCCATTTCAGCCATTTAACATAGCCATTCACACTGCAAGTCTCTCAGTTCATTCAAAAAGCATTTCCAACTTCAAGGGCACAATTTTCCTGTTGCTACCCCTAGTCTTCCACACTTTGCTTTATCACAGTTATTTTTTAAAAGCATTTACAATGTCCAGGGCACAATTTTCCTGTTGCTACCCCTAGTCTTCCATACTTTTCTTTACCACAGTTCTTTTTTTAAAAACATTTCCAACATCCAGGGCACAATTTTCCTGTTGCTACCCCTAGTCTTCCACACTTTTCTTTACCACAGTTCTTTTTTTAAAAGCAGGCAATACGCTGTAAACAATTGATGCAGGACAAGAGCACACTCTTTTAGCTTTACTGCTCCTTGGTAAACAGTTGGCATTTTAACAGCAGCATAAGATCCACAGCACACAGCGACACACTAGTTAACTTGCTTCAGCTTTTTTGGGCTACCCACTGCCAGACAGCTGAAATGCTAGCCCCTTGCCCAAGCACCTTCCTTCCCAGAATTAAATCCAAAGCGGTGCCTCCATTTTTATAACCCCCGGACCCCTGCCTTTTTGCAAATGACAGGTGGCATGCTGTTGAAGCTGACAGCAGTACCTGGTGGGGACTGGGTTCGGGGAGGATTAGGTTTCTCTGCACAGGGGGCCTAGGTTTGGCTATTCTGCACAGGGGCACCCAAGTAAATCCGAAGACAGGAAGCAATAACTGTAGTGTCCAGAACCAGGAATGGGATTTTACAGTGTGGCTTTTATTCACATCCAAACTGAACAAACAAAGAATAGATGGACCCCCACATGGCTACATTCCTGGTAATGCAGATTAGAGATAACAGAACACTTCTTCACTATTTCCAACCCTCAGGCTCTAAACCCACCAGGCACACAGCCCGGACTTGCATGCAGCTTTGGGTACACAGCCCAACTTGTACACTACTTGTGTTTCCCCACTGGCCCAGCTCCCCCGCTGGCCACTTGATCCACGGTCCATTATGAGATTGAACCAGTTTTCCAGTTGGTGGCTACCCAAACCAACTTAGGGCCTTCAACTTCTAAAGGGAATTTTCCTTCCAATCCCACATCTGGGTACTTCCCTCATCACTGGCCAAGTGCATGAGGCAAAGTAAAAATCCACAGAGCAAATCTGTAGAGGTGGACCTGGTCACTAAAGATGGAGGGTCTCCCACCTCCAGCTTCCACAGTCCATACCCGGCCATTTCTCTGGAAACTAAACAAGTCATTTCTGAAAGCTTGGCAATGTAGATTACTGGGTAGACATATGTCACGTCTCCTCCACATGTCTTGACTTCCCCTATGTGCTGGACTTGAACATACTTTTACTTTTGGCTAAGCCTATTACTCTAGGCCTCCCACTACTTCAGTAGTCCAATCCCCACTTTTACACAGGTCTCAGGGTGAAAATATGGGCCCTTTAGAAAGAGCAGAAACTCACCCTCTGGTTGCAGGTGCCCCACAGGCAAATCACAAAATCTTCTTGTTTCCCATACTCTTGGACAAAATAAGGCAGCTTCTCCACTAGCAGTAGCCAGGGGGTTGCCCCTGGAATATGCATGCTAAACTTTCCTGCCCCATCCCCTCAGGGATGGGGCACTGAGCTCATTCAGTGGTCTCCACCACTTTAAAACTAGCTCACTGTGTCTCTCTTTAGGTGGAAACACACCTTTTCCCTGAATGTAGCCTATGTCAGGGCTGAGGCTCCAAGAGCCTAACACAGAGCTGCTGTGCTACTTTCACAACAAGCTCCAAACTCCAACTGACCACAGACTACTGTTCAAACCTCCCAACATTCTACTCCAACTCCCTGCTGCAGATTCCATTGTGGCTCATGCAGCTGCAATAGTTCTATGGTGATGTCATCCCTCAGTCTCAGCTGAGACTGAGAACAGAGTGAGACAGTGTGAAATCCATTTAACTGGAGTTTCACAAGCTGCCTTCCCTGCCTACCACTAGGTCTTACTGGGATTCTAGTAACCCCAGGTAACAAGGGGGTTACAGTTTAAAAAAATGTAACCTTTGAACCTCGCATAGAAATTGACTGTCTCCATTTTTAAAATGCCCATGCCGATAATATATTTCAATTGTATTTCTCTACTAGCAGTAATAAGTATATGTAAACAAAATAAATCTTGCCATGGCAAAACATCTCAAAGGCTCCAATCGCTGATGTATGGTAAGAGCAAAGCATTTCCTATTGTGTTTTTCAAAGGTTTTTACCCATATATATATAAAATATGGCTGGGAATCAGGTGTGCTCACACAAATCACCTCTTGTGTTTGCTGGAGACACAGTAAACCTCTCGAGCTGTGATCTCGAGGTTTACAAAGCTGCCCTTAGCAACCACTCGAGGTGATTACAACGTGGTTAACACCTGATCCCCAGCCATTATCCTCTATTTTATCTTGATTTGGTATATACACTCAGATAGAGATTCTGAAGTTAACCACAGACTGTGATCCAGAGATGTTCTATAGAACAATTGTTTCAGACAGATTTTCTTACTTGTATTGTGATCTGCCTCAATGAAAAAGTAAATAATACACCAGGAAGGTATCAAGTGAAACCTGGATCACTTGATAACAGCTTTTTGCTCTAACTACTTGATTAGTCTCATACACAGCAAAAAAAAAAACGTAGCAACATCGGAATACATTTTAATATAATTAAAAAATTGTGGTTCTAAAAAATTATCAAATAATTTAGCTTTTCCAAGTTTAGTTAGAAAAGTTACACATCTGGACTTCTGTTTCATAGTGCCATTTTGAACATTGTCATACAGACATATCAGTCTCAATGATTACTATTATTTTTATGTCAGCATTGCACCCAAGGGGACATAGTCCTCTAGGACTTTGACATTTGTGGAAACTGAAATATCCCTTCCCCTTATTGAATGATGCCAAGATTCTAAAAAATAAACTGTTGATTTGTTTTGATAACTCTCTGAATGGAAGAATGGACATGTATCTTTTCCTAAAGGGGAAAAAAGTAACCATACAGGAAACATTCCATGTGCTTTACTGTCTAGCTATATTTGAAAAACATAGCTTCTGTAGTAACAATGGAATCTACAGTATTTATAGAAACACCACCTGTCAAATATATTATTGCCAAAAATATTTTTTGTGTATGTACAGTCAAACTCTTTAATTTTACTTGTTTAAGCAGTCTAGCTTTCTCAATTTTGGAACATCCTGTTCGATGAGCTCCCTCCTGCTGACATCCCAGACTGAACACACTGTGAGAATCGTCGTTCAGTTAACTGTCACTGAGCTATAGTACAAGGGGCAAAATATACATCTTTCATTTTATTAGAATTTAAGTCTTATTTATTTAGTTTTTGTTAAGATATGATGTGCACTATATGTTGTTTTGCATGACGCAGACAATTCACATCACAGTTTAATAATAATCAGTAATAGTATAATACAATCATTGAGATGTACAAAGTTGGGAAACTTCATTTAGTGAAATAATTTGCAACATCCTGCTATTGTGCAATATGCCACTTCCCAAAGTCCATGAAGCTGAAACTTTGCTCATGACATTTACACTCAAGTGTCCTTCCCCCACCCATGTACCACTTATTACCACCCTGCTGCCTCCCTCATGAGACCCAAACAATACAAAACTGTATCATTCCTTTCCCCCAGTCCATTAAGCACTAATGGCGCCATCCTCCCTGCAGTCATGACCCACATAGCCAGGTAAAGCGAGAAAAACACCCCTTCTATCAGCTCACTCAGCACCCATCCCACTCTCCTCCCACAGTCACCCAAACAGCTCAGTAAGGTGAAAAACAAAATAACACTACCTTCCACCCAGCTCACTCAGCACCCATCCTATTCTCCTCTTTCAGTCACCCTCACATAACAATTAATTGAACCCCCTTCCCCAACTCACCCAGCAGCAACATCCCACCTCAGTCATCCAGGGAGCCACAGAGTATCTAAAAAAATGAATCACACCTCCTTGGTTGGCCATGTTCTTAATGCACACAAGTTTTATTTTATATAGGGAAAGGGGAAATTGTTTAACCGGGAAAGGCATACTAAGCCAGAACTTGTTTCCAGATGTGACCTGGGAGCACAAGGAAATTAAGTGACTTGCTCAGGGTCACACAGTAGGCAAATAGGGGCTAATGGGCTTCAAACCCAGGTCTCCATGTTTGTAGCTGAGTGCCCTTAACCACTATGCTATACTGTCTTAGAATGGCTATACCAGAGGAATGTACTGTATGGCCCAGATATTCAAACTGCACCAGGTAGTGGTGCAAGCCTGCGTGCAGTGCAACTGTGATGCACCGGGGCCAGGACCAGGTGATATTCAACGGGGATGTGCCATGGCACAGCACCATTGAATATGGCATGGTCAGCACACATACTGTGCATGGCACAGTGGTACTGTGCCAGCACAAGCCACAGATAGGGAGCAGGGGATGCGCCAGCACAAGTGCAGTTGTGCTAGGTGCATCATCCGTGATATTCAGCAGGGGGCTTGCAAATGAGGCCATAATATACAGGTGCAAAGGGCCATTTTCATATTATGCCCCATTGCTTGCCTTTTCAGGGAAGCCCAGTGACTTGAGCCTGGTGTCCTGCACAGCATGACGTGCAGTGGGGATCCCGGGGCATCTCCCCTCCGTAGCTGCGATTGGATAAATGTAGAACAAACAATCCCTGATAGTTTAGTGGCCCCCCATCCCTGAATCCCCAAGGAATGTAATAACAGACCATCCCAGGTGGTCTAGTGGTTCCCCTTCCCACCTGATGTTCTGAGATGTGTATAACAGACTGTCCCTGGTGGTCTAGTGGGGCCCCCCCTTCATCACCACGATTGCGGTATATGTACAACAGAATATCCCTAGTAGTTTAGTGGTTGCCCCCTCCCTCTCAATCCCTGATTCCCTGATACATGTATATAGAGACCATCACAGTGGTCTGTCGTCTCCCCTTCGTCTCAATGTGAGTACATTGCCATCAGAAATATCCCTGGTGATCCAGTGGCACCCCCCATGGCTCTCACCCCCACAGAACCTCGTGCCTACCTCAATCCACCTCATCGTCGGTGGGTGGCAGCAACCCACCCACATTCTGCCCGGCTGCCTGCCGAATGACAGGTACAGTATGGGCTCTAAGCCCATTGATCCCCAGTGTGGACCAATGGGCTTGCAGGGCATACTGTACAGACAGTCTCAAATATGTGAATGAAGTCATTCATATATTTGGGACTGTCTAGTACAGTATGCCTTGCAGGCCCATTGGTCCACACTAGGGGACCAATGGGCTTACAGCCCATACTGTACCTGTCATTCGGCAGGCAGCTGGACAGTATGCGGGTGGGATGCTGCCACCTGCCGATGATGGGGGGGAATGGGGTGGGTAAGGGGTTCTGTGTGGTTGGAATGGGTGGAGTTGCCACTGGATCACAAGGGATATTTCTGATGGCAATGTACCGCGATCACAGCAACGGGTGGGGAGGACCATTAGACCACCAGGAACGGTCTTTGTATACATATATCGGGGAATCGGGTGTCGGGAAGGAGGGGGGATCACTTGGCCACCAGGGATGGATGTCTTTTACATTTATTGGGCGATTGGGGAATCAGGAGGGAGGGGGCTACCACTAGACTACCAGGGTGATGTGTGTGTTTGAGGATGGTGTTCTGGGTGGGCGGGTGGCCACCCACGGCTGGTGGCTGCTGTGTTGCACCCTGTAACACAGCGGCCCACCTGTGGGTGGCTGGGATTTGTTCCCACTCCTCACGGCTCAACTTTGAGCCCTCCTATGTGGTGCACTGCAGGGTTGCACCAGCATATGTGCCGCACATCCCGGGCTGAATATCAGGATGTGCCGCATATGCATGGGCATGCCCCCTGCATCTGCACTGCATTCAATTACATTGCACCCCAGTGCATCGGGATTTGCACTGTGCCTGGCAGCCCTTTCAATATCCCACCAGGGTGCAATGCGGGTTGCGCTAGCACAACTCTGTTGCACCAGGCGCAACCCCTTTGAATATCCAGGCTTATATCAATATAGTTCTTGAATGATAACAGTTAGGACTGAACACAGTTTATCTTCTCCAAGTGGAATTCTGGCAAACTTTATGATTTCACTTGCACAAAAGTTTGCAAAATTTCCACAAACATTTTGTGAACTTTCCCAAAATTGTGGTTCCAGTTATTTCCATCTAATTTAGAAAAGTGCTTGCCCACAATGTACCAAATGTGGTATGACAACTTTTCCAAGGGCCATATCGAAGTGTGCCAAGTTTTGGAACTCTGTCTTTAAAGGTGACTGAGTTATAAACCTCCAAACATTTGGAAAATCTTTAATTACATTTTGAAATTAAGTAATCTGCAAAATGTTAAGCCCCTATAACTTTAAAACAAGAGAACAGAATATCAACAGTTTTTGTTAGGTCATTGATCCTAAGTATCAGGCATTGAGGCCATCCTTATGGTCCAGCAGCAGAGCGTTTGCCCCCCCTAATCATTATTGCCCTGGTGCCAGTTCCTTGCATCTTTATTATCCCTGTACTGGTCTCTTTACCTGCCCTCCCCATACAAGGAATTTGTGTTTATATGGTCTTAAATTCTATATAGTATCTCAAACCATTTTACACCCCTAAGGTAACATAAGAACATGGAAACATAGACTGTGTTGACAGAAAATAACCCAGAGGTCCATATTGCCTAAACTTTACCATTGCTTAACTCCATGCTTGGCCACATGCCAGGCTGAATTTAGAGATATGATATCCCTAGTGACTGATCGCCATACCCTTCCCCAGGTATCAGTTTCCCTCCTCTGCCTGTGGGTCCCACTATGCCCTTATATACAGTGGAACCAGACAGGATACAACACAGTTCCTTGCAGTAGTACTGAAAAATGTTGCAATATGCTGTAGGAAACAATGTAAATCAATGTCAGATAAGTACTTTTGTCATGCAGTCTCCTTGAAAAAGTTATAGTGTACAGCAAAAATGTTGGGAAGTCTGCCAGTGCTGACTGGGAGCTACTACTGATGTCTCTCAGGTATAATAAATATCATCAAGTAATGCCAAATCCAGTTGTTTTGGTCATTTGGTTATCATGAATGCCCAAATACATCTCTGCTGCTTAGTATTTTGTGACATGTCATTTACTGCAAGGTATTGCATTGCATCATGATTGGCTCCACTATATGTCCCACCCAACTTTAAATATCATCACAGTCTTGGCTTCAACCCCCCTTCTTTGAGCAGTCTATTCCATTTGTCTACCACTTACTCCAGGAATAAGGACTTCTTCACCAAAATGTATGCCTCTAGTATTGTACAGAATTTTCAAATTCTGACAATGGATTTCTGCAGGGGTGGTGCAGTATGAGTGAGGACCCCAGAGTGGCAAGGTAATTTACAAGGTGGACCTATGTAACACAAGGTCAAGAATAACACTTTACGTACAGATAATAAATAGACATAATTATACAGAAATAGAAAAAAAAATGCACAGGACAATAACAAGTATTTCAGGTATAGGGTTAACAAGGTTAGGGAGAATGGTATGAGAAGGGGAATTAAAACATTCTGAAACAGCCAGCAAATTAAGACATTTTCAAACAGCAATCCACTGAGTTCCATCAGTGGCAGAATTCCATAATTTCGAAAGCAAAAGGTTTTTCATGGAGTACACATACCACAGATTTCCTTTTCGAAATCTATGGACAATTATTCTGTGGTTTACGTAATCAATGAAAAGTTATTCCAATGTTCACAAAGAAATACTTTCCAGAATTCCACACAATTCAAAATGAAATTCCAAAAAGCATTTTGGAAGTGGGATTGACATTCCATATGAATTCTGCTGGTAAAATTCTGCATTCCAAACACCTCTATATACCTCAAATCTCTCCCAAATGCCTTTGTGCTTTTTCTATTAGGATAAAGACCATCTGATTTATACAGGTCTTTATACCACCAAAAAGCACACCATACACTAAGAAGCAAAACCCTCCTTTGCACACACCTCTTTCAAGCAACCGTTAATGTGAAGATTTTCAGCATCTCTCCCCCCCCCCGGCTTTTGCACAGTAAGAACATCTCAAAAGGTCAAGCTACTAACCAACACCTCTAGCCTAGAACCCAGCTTCCTGAAGCTTGCCTTCACCATTCCCAATGACCTTCCTGCTAAATCATTCATCCCAAGATAGACAATAATGTCTGGTCTCCTACTTACTTTCCTAACCGACTCATCTACCCTGGGAAGTATGTTAACTGCTGTCACCCCTGGGAGACAATGCACCACCGCTCTGGTCTGAAGTATAGACCAGTCTCAATATCCCTAACTATGCAATCTCCACTGTAGGTACCCTCTTTCTAACTATTCCCTTCCTGACTGATGTGTCCAACAGTAGGCACAAGTACTGCTGGGGCAATAGTTGCAACAGAGTACTCTTGTCTAGAATGGGAGTACAATGAACTGCTCAAACAGTGGGGCTGTTTTTGCAACTCCAGGGTCCCACACACCCCCAGCCCACTGCCTTCCAACCCCCCACTTCCAGCCCTGGAGGTCACTGAGGAAGAGGAGTAACAATTGGCACCCACAGCCCCCACTCCAACCTGATTTGCAGTTGGCAAATCATGGCCCATAGAACAGCCAGTTCAGATAAGAGTATTGCCAACCGCACCTCCACAGTGGAGAGATGGGAGAAAGTGTTATTGATTTTTTTTTGTGTACTGGAGATTCAAAGTAGCTCAGAGACAGATTATAGAGAGATTACTGAGTGGGTAAGCATAAAGAAGTTAAATGCCATGTTTAAGATCACACAGTGAGTCACTGGTGTGCGTCTGGATGTAGGATTCCAACATTGGTCTACATGTTCACATAGCACTACCTCTGATCAGCAGGACACATTCCATTGGTTTTAGTTAAAACAAAACATTTTTTCTAATCTTTGGGGTGCCCACCAATGTGACTGCCTCCTTTTGACATCTGACCAGAGCCTCAATGCCCCCATTCACAACCAATCCACTAGCCCCAACTGATTGTTGATAATTCACTGTTCTTACTTGTTGGAAACTAATGAGTTCTGTCCCTAACCCCAGCTGGAAGAGAGGTGAAACATGGATAGAAGAGCAGTGTGGAGTCAAATTTGAGATACAAGGAGGAAGAGGTAGAATAGTCAAGTGGTCTCATGCAAACAAGACGCAGAGGCAAAAAAGTGAAGTGTAGACACTGTGATTTATCTAATGGTGTCCTTTTTGATTGGATGCACTTTGATAATTCCCACCCAAAGTTCTGACAACAATCTAGTGACTACCACATCATAGCGTGATATTGCTCAATTGGCCAGATTCCTTCCTGTTTCTTAGACTTCTTGGTGTCCATGCTGGTCTGCTGTCACATTTTCCACCTCTTCCTCCTCCTCCTAGTCAGCTCCGTATTCGGACAAAGTTAGTGATATGGGATAAGAAGGAGGCAGTAATGATCGGTTGATGTCCAACTGTATGTCCCAGAAGAGTAAGAGAATTTATTTTCTCCAAAGCAGATGTTTGGGGGTGGGGACAAAACCCAACTTCAGTTTGCCAGGAGGAGGCTCAGCCCCACTGCTGTATGAAATTCTGGTACAATTGCACTTACGCTTCTGAAAAGCTGTATAGAATTTTGTGATTGATTCTGGAGAATTATGTCAGATGAACTGCAATTTCTTTTTAAATAGTGGATCTTTAATGTGATCCATGTTTTTGTTTGTTAAATTGTGGAAATCATTACTTGGAATTTTTAAACTGCTTATAAAGTTGAAATTTTACATTTACAGAATACAAACTGTGCCAGCTGCCACCACTCTGTCTCACTGCTAAAGGCAGCTCTGGAGCAGCACTCTGTACCACGACTCTACTGTTGTCACTACTGCTGGATGAGGAGGGGGCCACCAGACAATCACTTTCAGAGGAGAGGCACACAGCTGGAGCTGACAGGAGTGCTTCAACTTAAAAGTGTTTTCTCTGGTCCCCATCAGTCCTTGAATTCTTCTCCCTCACTGGTTAAGAACTGAGCTTCCCAACAACTGCTCAAAGACTTCTCTGGAGTCCTGGATCTGGGCTTGAATGCTCAGGCCACTGTAAGTCATTAATGACTCTGTTTTCAAACTTCCCTTATGCTAGAGAAGAAAGGTCTGAAGTGGATGTAATGGAGGCTCCTCATGCTGCCTGGCTTGGGGTGGGGGTCTGAAAAGAGCAGGTAGAAGAAGAAGCAGCAAAATATATAAACAAAGTAACCATGGGCTGGTGCTGGGGCTGCTCTTTAGGCCTTGATTGCCACTCTGAGGTCCTCACTCACACTGCACCACCCTTGGGTCCCCACAGGTATCTGGGTTTTCTGCTTTGTATCCAGGAAACCCAGTTTTTAATTCTGAAGTGCCTTAACTTTGCTGCATCACATTCTTATAAAGCTACTCATGCTATTCCCTAGTACTGTATTTACAGTCATACAGACCTTTGCACATTGCTTTGTATTTCTTTAATCCATTGTTAGCATTTACAGTTCTTTCTCATACTCCATTTCTTCCAGTGTCTGATTTCCTAATTTTTAATGTCTTTTGTTATTGTTTTAACCAAAGTGCATAATCTTACATTTAATAACACTGAATCCCATCTGCAACTTACCTGCCCACAGATGCAGTTTGTTCATATTCTCCTAAATTTAATTCCTTCCACCTCTGCTTTAACCATATTCCCTATTTTTGTATCATTGACAATCTTTGATAACAATCTTCCTAATGCTTTGTCTACATCACCAGTATACAAATTGAATAAGATTGACCTTAATACTGCTCCTTGCATCACCCAGCATTTCTCCTATTCCAAATGTTTCTCCATCCACACACACCCTCTTCTCCTTTTCTGCCAAACACTCTTCCACTCATTCCCTCACGTCACAACTATATTTACTAATTGTTCTGTCAGCTTTGTGTGCTTTACACAATTAAAAGTGCTGCTGAAATCCAAATACTCTACATTCACTGACTTTTCATTGTACATTTCTCTCTGCACCTTCTCAGAAAAGGACAGCAGTTTAGTGTGACAGGACCTACAATAACTTCATTGTTCCTTTAAATTAAACCTAACTGCACATTTTAAAAATAATATCAATTGATATAACCATTGAGAAATGTTAAGCAAATCAAATCAATGGGTCTATGTGATAACGACGAATGCCTAAAGGTGATCACCGTTATCGCACTGTCAAAGTGCTGACAACCCTGGTGCACAGGACAGCGGGTGCCAGAAAATTTTTTTAATGCTTTCTGTGGGGGGCCTGTGCATCCCCACACCCCCCTCATGGGGGGGTCTTCACCCCAGCACCCTCTACTTAAGGATTCTCAACTCCAGGGGGCTGCATGTTGGGGGGGTGAAAGCAGGTTCAGGGCTGGGCGCAATAAAATTGTGCCAGCACCAGGACCTGAACCCGGTACTTCACCCACCCCAGCTACTAGCTAACCCCTGATGCCATGATGCAGCTCGGCCATCCACCGCAGTGCCACCCCTACAGCACCTCTGCCCCATCCCAGCCCACACTCGCCATGCTCACTCCGTTCCCGCTCATCCATACACATAGTGACATCCTGTCACCCAGTTCACCCGACCCCTCATCTGGTCACCCTACCCTCCCATTGCCATGAGGGATTGCACCAGGAAGGTGTCTCCATTACAGACGGTGCCCTTTCTCATGCACCCACCTCATGGGTTATCCAAATTCAATGGGTTGCAAGCCTACTGCTGCTCATATCTTCCTAGTAATCCTATGAATCCTTTGCTGGCTGTCCTCTTTTTTTCCCCATTCTCCCAAGAAATGGTATGCAATTTGTCTCTTATTATCTTTTTTACAATAGAAACTTACGCATAGAAACACTGAATTTGTCAGCAGAAAAGGACCAGTAGGCCCATTCAGTCTGCTATTCTTCCCTGCCAGTTACAACAACCCGGACCCTATTTGGGCAAAAGTTACCCTTTCACCTCTTTTCCACTATGTATTATGCCCATGTGTCTATCCCACACTTGATTTAATCTCCCCACTGTCTTCAATTCCACCACCTCTTCTGGCAGACTGTTCCAGGTGTCCCCCACCCTTTCTGTGAAGAAGTATTTCCTCACATCCCTCTTAAATACCCCCCAAGCTTCTAACATGCCCCCAAGTTCTGGTGCTCCTCTTCCTCTGAAAAAGGATACTATTTTTATTTACCCCCATGAGGTACTTATAGATCTCAATCATGTCACCTCTATCTCATCTCTCCTCCAGAGAGTACATGTTGAGTTCCTGCAGACTCTCCTCATATGGTTTCTTGTGCAACCCCTACACTATTTCCGTAGCCCTCCTCTGGACATCTTTGACCCTGTCAATGACTTTGTGGAGGTGCAGCTGCCAGAACTGGACACAGTACGTCAGATGGGGGTCTCACCACGGAGCAAAACAATGGCAATACCATCTCTCTTCTTCTGCTAAAAATCCCCCTCACTGTGTACTCCAGCAGCTAGCTAGCCTTGCCTACTGCCTTGTCACACTGCCCTGCCACCTTGAGATCATCAGCAATGATTACCTCAAGGCCCCGCTCTTGTTGGTGACTGTAAGTACCACCCCCATCTTATACACAGCCCTTTGGGTTCCTGCCCAGGTGCATAACTTTGCAATTTTTGGCATTGAAACCCAGTTGCCACATCCTAGACCACTCGTCTAGTTCCCCCAGATCTCTCTGCATTCTTTCCTTCACCTCCTCTGTGTTCACCCTGTTGCAGGTTTTTGTGTCCTTTGCAAAGAGATACACCTTTCCCTTTGGTTCCTCAGCTTTATCACTTAGGAAGACATTGAAGAGGGCAGGACAGAGTACCGATCCATGCTGTACTCCAGTGGTCGTGCTCCCATCCCCTGAGTGACTGCCATTTACCAACACCCTTTGCTGCTTATCCTTCAACCAGTGAGATACTTGACACACATCACTGATGTTAGTCTCACATGCCTGTAGTTCCCTGGTTCATTGCTCTTGCCAGTGTTGTGGATCAGGACCACATTATGACATGAAAAGGAGGAGTCTGTCCAAAATTAGCAAACTGGAATAATTGTTAGTGTAAAATAATTTTTTCAACTGAATATTTATTTCTAATGAAATCTATGTTTTTGGAAGTTTATCTGTATTTGTTAGGACTACTAATTTTCTAATTTATGGGGGGGGGGTTATTTTTATTAAAAATCTCTTTTACTCATCAGCGTTTATGCAGTGATACAAACATAATGAAAATGAATGGTGAAGTACCTGACCAGCAATAACTTGCTGGATGCGAGACAACATGGCTTCACAGGTGGGAGATCATGCCAAATGAACCTGATCAAGTTCTTTGATTGGGTGAAGCGAGTCTTGGACGAGGGGGGAACAGTGGATATGGCCTACTTGGATTTCAGGAAGGCTTTTGACACAGTCCCACACAGGAGGTCAATGAACAAGTTGACCAGTCTAGGGGTGGGGACAAAAATGGTTAAATGGGTGCAAAACTGGGTTAGCAACAGGAATCAGCGTGTAGTAGTAAATGGGGTGAGATCAGAGGAGGGAGAGGTGATGAGTGGGGTACCACAGGGGTCAGTCCTGTAGCCATTGCTGTTCAATGTCTTTATCAGAGACATTGCAGATGAGCTAGAAGGTAAAGTATGCCTATTCACAGATGACACAAAGATCTGCAATAGGGTTGATAACCAGGAGGGAGTGGATAAAATGAGGGGAGACTTAAAAAATCTTGAGGAATGGACAAGGGACTGGCAATTGGGTTTTAATGCCAAAAAGTGTAAAGTCATGCATGCGGGATGGAAGAACCCAAGGGTGACATATCAACTAGGAGGTGAGATGGTGGCAACAACTCAGCAGGAAAGGGACCTAGGAGTCATCATAACATATGATCTCAAGGTGGGAAGTCAGTGTGGGAAGGCAGTGGGCAAGGCAAGCAGGATGCTGAGCTGTATTGGGAGGGGAATAACAAGTAGGAAGTAGGAGGTAATCTTACCCCTCTATAGATCACTGATGAGGCCCTACCTCGAGTACTGTGTCCAGTTCTGGAGGCCCCAGCTAAGAAAGGACACAGACCAAGCAGAGGTAGTGCAAAGCAGGGCTATCAAATGGTCCAGGGCATGCATCAGAAAAACTATGAGGATAGGCTCAGGGATCTAAACATGTGCTCACTGGAGGTAAGAAGGAAGAGGGGGGATATGATAGAGACATTCAAATATGCCAAAAGGATCAATAATGGAGGGAAGAGCAGCTTTCTGCGGAAAAAAAGAGCACTAGGACGAGGGGTCATGCAATGAGGCTAGAAGGGGAAGGCTTAGAGGTAACCTAAGGAAGTACTTCTTTACAGAAAGAGTAGTTGAACCATGCAACAGGCTACCAGAAGCAGTGGTAGGGGCAGACACTATGAATGTATTCAAACATGCATGGGATAAGCACAGAAGTTTAGTGACACTAGAACTGAGGGGAACTACAGACATAGGTCTCACAGGACCTAAACTAAGGAAGTAGGAGCAAATCAAAACAGGGTAGACTAGATGGACCAGGTGGTCTTTTTCTGCCGACAACTACTGTGTAACTGTATAACTATGTAGCTCACAAACAGTTAACTAAATATTTTGTTCCATAAGTCCTCCTGTCTGCAATATCAACAGGAGTGAAGTGCACAGAGCAGACTATTCTAAACTAACAAGACAGAGAGAGAGAGCTAAGAAAATAGTAACAAAACAGAGCAAAAAAATAGACATTTGCACAGGGAAAGGCTATTTTTGCACAGCTGGCATAAAAATATGATAGAACTGAAAGGAGACAGGTTAGTTCCTACTGTTACCACTTCAATACATTTATTTATTTATTGAATTATTTCACCAGGAAAGGCACATGCGAAAAGATGTTAGTCTCCCGGTGTGACCTGGGAGGGAGGGAGGGTTACAGTGGGAGGATAACACGCAGGTTATCAAGCAACAACATAGAACAGGTATGCAGTGGAATGAGGTATATTTGACTACACATTGGTTAACAGTCAAACACAGAGGCTACATTCATAGATTACAGCTAGCTGAAGCAACATTAATACGTAACAACAGATACTGGACAGGATAGAGGAGACAAGACTTGTCAAGTAAGTGCTGAGGTTGTTAAATAGTAATATAAGCCAGCTTCCAAGCATAGGATGGTGATGCTGGTCAGGCAAGTGAATTTGGATGGGGTAGACTCGGAGCTCAAGTGCAGGAACAGTTTACCATGAGGTAATTTGCCAGAGCTGTTGATAGAAAGTGGGTGGTGGAGGAGGAGTGAATTTGAGGGGGGAGATCATGCCAGAGTTTCAGGAAGTGGTGCAAGAAGGCTGCTTGGCCAGCAGAGGTCTTTTGCCTAGGGATATGTAGATTCTGAGTGTCGAGGGATCTTAGGGTGTGTGTGGGGGGTGGGGGCCTGCTAAAGTATGCAGAAGAGGTAAAAAGGAGGCAGCAAGCCAGAATTTTTGAAAAAAATTTAGGAGCAGTGTAATGAGTAATGATTTTTAGGGGTGGAAAGGCGAGGGAGTGGTAGAGGTCACAGTGTTGGGTGCGGGGGGCCATCCAGAGCAAAACAACAGAAGGCAACGGCATTAAAAACGGGTTCCAGTTTAGATAAGGTTGATTTACGGAAGGACCATCTTCTGTACTATTTTCTATCTAACAGTAAAAGGAAGGCCACAGCGATTCCTATACAGAGCACTGAGCTTGGGGCACAGTTTTTTTTTTTTTATGATTGCGTCAATGTGGTCGGTGAAAGTGAGATGTTGTTCAAGCCATACCCCTAGATAACAGAAGGAAGTGACATCCTCCAGAGTTGTCCCATCCTGGGTATAGAAGGAGGGGAGGGAGGGGAGTCTGGATAGCCGTTGTCTAGTGCCAAAGTTTATGGTGATGGTTTTTTGCGTTGAGAGAGCTGGTGCGAACTGAACCATCGTTGGACTTTATTGAAGTCGGTCTGGAGGTTGGATGCAACTTCTTGTGGGGAAGAGCCAGAGGTGAATAGGACAGTGTCATCTACATACATTTGGATAGAAGCAGCAAAGCAGATTAGTGGCAGGTTGTTAAGAAATATGGAGAACAGAATGGGGCTGAGTACTGATCCTGGGGGGGACACCAGTAGTCATGTGGAGGGGGGAGGATGTGGCATCTGCAATTCTTACAGATTGTGTTCTACTTGTAAGGGACGGTGCTGATCCAGTTGGTGGCTGAGTCAGTGAGGTCTGTTTCCGAGAGACTTGTTAACAGCACGGGGTGGGAGACAGTGTCGAATGCTTTAGCAAGGTGAACAAATATTGCCAAGGTGATCTGCCCTTTATCCATACCAGAGATGAGGTGTCAGTGAGTCTTAACAGGGGAGTATGCAGTGGAGTGACCCTTCCTGAAGCCAGACTGGAATGGTGTGAAGAAGTTGGAGCCAGAGAGAAAGGAGGTGAACTGGGCAAGCACCTGGTGTTCCTGTAGTTTAGCAAAGACTGGGAGGAGAGAGCTAGGATGATAATTTGATATGGAAGTTGGGGCACCTCCTTCAGGAAGGGGGATGACAACGGCATGTTTCCAGGCCAGGGGGACTGTGGTAGTGCCAAGGAGAGATTTAGGAGTTTGGCAAGGGGGGTTGCTATGGCTATGGCAGAGAGGTGGAGGGGTTTATCGTTAAGCCCGTCAGGAGATTTGCCATTCAATCAGTTTAGAGCCAGTAGGGCCTCGAAGGCTTCAGTTGGCAAGATATCTTGGAAGAAGAAGGTGCAATACCCAGGTGATTTCATTGCACTTGTGGTATGGTCAGGTGGAGAAGTGGTGGGCAGTGAGGAGAGGAGAGTTGAGGCACATGAGGAGAAATATGAGTTGAACTCGGCAGCAATTGCACGTGGATCCGAGAGGAGTGTGTTGTTTATTTTTAGGAGTGGGGTGGGGTTTGCAGCTGGGGGAGAGAAGAGGGAGTGAATGCCCTTCCAGAATTTGGAGGGGCTATTTGAGTTTGACTGGAGGGAGGAGCTGAAATATTCCGCTTTAGTGAGATGAGTTGCTCTGGTGCATTTGTTTCACAACATACGGTATGTGGCAAAGTCTTGAGTGAGGCGAGAAGATTTGTGCATTCTCCATGCTTTGTCATGGCCATTTTGGCACTCTATAAGTTCTTGGGTGATCCAAGGCAAGTGATTTCCGCATACCCGTGAGTAAAGCAGTGGGGCATGCATGTTCCAGACATTGAGGAACGTGGTTTGGAAGTGTAGGAGGGCATCGTCTATGGTGCAGTGAGTGGAGGGTAGGGTCCAGTTTGCAAGGGCTAGGTCTTCAAGCACAGGGGTGATATTAAGAGATTTGTAAAAGCGTTGGACTGGAAACTTTGGGGTGGCTTTAGGGCAGTGGATTTTCCATACCAGATATATAATATGGTGGCCACTCAGGGAGTCAGGAAGTAGTCCAGCATAGATGACACAGTGGGGGTGGGTGGTGAGTGCCCAGTCTAATAGTGAGTGGTTGCCAGTTTTGGGATTTAAGTGGGTGGGCTCAGAGATGGTTTGTGTCAGGTTCAGTGCCGATTTAGCAGTAGGGGCTTTGATGAGGGATTTAGCTAACCAGTTGTGGTTTAAATCTCCCATAATATACAATTCTCCAGTCGAAGTTAAGGAGGAGATTTGTGTAAGGAGGTCGGTGACAGATGATGCTGGAGTGCCCGGCCAGCAGTATACACCTGTGCTGTAGATTGGGAGTGAGAAGGGTAGATGCAGTTGAACCAGTAGTAGTCCATGGGCTTTAGGTTCAGCCTGGGCTAGGACTACGGAGAAGTGTAAGTCAGTGTTTACATGGATGGCCACACCACCGCCTCTGGATGCCCTGTCCTGGCAGGCCATAGCATAACCTGCGATTGTGACTGAGGGGTCAGTGATATTTTTGTTTTACATAGAAGCACAGAAACATAGACTTTAACGGCAGATAAGGACCACTTGGCCCACCCAGTCTTCCCATTTCCCTACCTACTGGATAAGCTGCAGATTCTAGTTAACCAACAGCCTACTTCCTGCCACCCCCCACTACAATTGCCTTATGTCTGTCCCATGCATGTTTGAATTTCCCCACTGTTTTAGACCAAACAACCTCCCCAGGAAGGCGGTTCCATGCATCCACCACTCTCTCCGTGAAAAAAAATGTCCTCACATTACCCCTGAGCCGTCCCCCCTCTATCTTTAGATTGTGCCCCCTTGTTCTTACACATCTCTTTTTCTGAAAGATGCCACCCTCCTGGACTTTGTTGATTCCCTTCAGGTACTTGAACGTTTCTATCATGTCCCTCCCCGTCCCTCCTTTCATCAAGGGTATACATATTAAGCTCTCTCAGTCTCTCTTCATATGGTTTCTGATGTACACCCTGCACCATTTTAGTTGCCCTCCTCTGGACTGCTTCCATCCTGTCTATGTCCTTGTGTAGATGAGGTCTCCAAAACTGCACACAGCACTCCAGATGGGGTCTCACCAACTGTCTGTACAGGGGGTTAACCACTTACCTTTTTCTACTTGTGATGCCCCTTCCTATGCATCCCAGTATCCCTCTGGCTCCCCTTACTGACTTCTCACATTGCTTACCAACCTTTAGCTCATCTGATATCACTACCCCCAGGTCCCTTTCCATTTTTGTTGTTGTTAGTACCTCCCCTGCTATTGTGTACTCTTCTCCTGGGTTTTTGTTTCCCAGGTGCATTACTTTGCACCTCTTTGCATTGAATCTAAGTTGCCATATGTCTGACCATTTCTCCAACCTTGCCAAGTCCCTTCTCATCCTTTCTACCCCCCCTTCTGTATCAACTCTGTTACAGATCTTTGTGTCATCTGCAAAGAGGCATACCTTTCCCTCCAGACCCTCTGCAATGTCACCTATAAAGATGTTAAAGAGGACTGGACCCAGTACTGAGCCCTGAGGTACTCCACTAGTGACCCCCCTTTCTTTGGATTGTGTTCCATTCGCTATTACCTTCTGTGTCCTGTTTTGCAGCTAGTTTGCTACCCAGGCTACCACCCTGGGACCCACTTCCAGGCTGGCTAACTTGATTATTAATCTTTTGTGCGGGACTGTGTCAAATGCCTTGCTAAAGTCTAGGTAGGCCATATCCACAGCCCCTCCCTGGTCTATTACTTTGGTCACCCAGTCAAAGAAATCTATTAGATTCGTCTGACATGACCTTCCTGCTGTAAATCCGTGCTGCTTTGGGTCCTGTGCCCCGTTGGCCTCTAGGTACTCAACAGTTCTTTCTTTCAGAAGTGATTCCATCATTTTCCCTACCACTGAGGTCAAACTTACAGGTCTGTAGTTTCCTGCTTCTGCCTTCTTGTTTAGCCATGTTTCAGAAAGGATGATGACATCTGGGGCATAGTGGGCCTCAAATACTTGGAGGGTTTGAGGGCTAGACTTCTTATATTTAATTGCAGGAGATGCAGGCCATGTGGGAGGGGGGCTCCCATGGGGTTTGTGGCAGTGGTTGAATTAGGGGATGAAGCCACTGAGTTTAGCAGGGTAGGGGTGTGGTGGGGACCTGGGTTCGGGTGTATGTCCCCTGCTGCAAGGAGCAGGAGAGCAATTGTAAGGTAGTGACCTAATAATTGTAGATACCAAGAAGTGAATGAGCACCGCCTTGTTAGTGGGTGTGGGCAGCGATATGTGGTTGGATAGAAGGTAAGCAGTTGTAGAATTATCCAAGATTGTGAGGGGACAAAAAGGAAAGGGCAGAGCCGTGAGTTAGAGTGGGTCCAGTTTTGGCTGAGCGTGGGGGCGGTCACCAAGTTTGGTGGGTAGTGGGGCCTTACAAGGATGGGCAGATTAGAGTGTATAAGTTTAGGGGATGTTAGTGGTATGTTGGAGAGGAGCCGTGGGAGGCAGATAAATAGGGTAGCAAGGAAGGTCAGATATCTTGGTAGTTGAGACATGGCAATTGGGCTCATGGAGTGGCTGATAGCTAAAGGATAGCCAGCCCGCAATATGATTGGTTACTGGTAGTGTTTGAGTTTCCAGTGGGAGTTAGGGCCTACGGTAGCCATTGGGGAGTGGGCTGGGTTTTGGGGTGGGAAGATAGTGTATTTAAAGAGTGGAGGGGATGGGTGTGGGGGGGGGAGTGCCGAAAACTCAGGTTCGAGAGAACTGCTGTTGTTAGTTTAGCATAAAAAAGTCTTTATCTGAGTGTTTTAAGCAGGAGCCAATGAGGAGGATTGAGGAGTGGGCATCAACCAATAGGAGGCTGCAGTTAGTTCAAGCACTCCAGTCGGATCCAGAAGCGGCTCCCAGGCTGAGTTTGGTAGCTCACCTGGGACAGAAGGCTTGGGGCTGGGCAGGAGCTCCTAGGGTGGTCGGCGGCTTAATTGAGGTAGTAGTCAGGGTGAGGTATGCCCAAGGGGGCTGCCTGCATGAGGGAATGTCTTTATAATGCCATTTAAATCTGGCATGAAACCAGGGCTTCTGCTACTCTGTTGACAGGGACCAACTGCAGTGCTTGAAGTTTTTCTTAAAGAAAGAAAGCTGCATCTCATCTCTAAATACTGCATTTGCAGACATGGGTCGATGGGGAATTTGTTACTGTACTCTTATTGTATCCTTTATGGTAGATTTTAAGAGAAACTGAATGAAACTGTTGTTTAAATAGTACTTCTTTAGAACTCTTTGAACACCATGATGGGATATTCAGATTGCGCCAGGCAGGCGCGCAAGCCTGGGCACAGCACAACTGGGCTGAGCCAGGGCATGGACTACGTGATATTTAATGGTGCTGTGCCATGGCTCAGCACCATTGAATATGGCACTGAGGGCACATGCACTGCACATGGCGCAGTGGTACTGCACCAGTGCAAGTGGCAGAAGGGGAGTAGGGGGCTGCACCAGCGCAAGTGAGGTTTCACAAGGTGCAGCAACTGCGATATTCAGCTGTGGGCATGCAAATGAGGCCATTATGCATGCAAGGTGCAAATGGGGCCATTTGCATGTCATTATGGCCCCATTTGCATGCGGTGCACTGATCCCTAGCGACTTGCACCTGGAGCCCTGCCAGGCTGCAGCCATCGGGGACTGATGCCCTGCTGTCCCTCTGTGGGCTCCGCTCCCATTCACCCGATCATGGGCATATGTTAAATTAATCCCTGGTGGTCCAGTGGACTGACCCCACCACCCAGTCACTGGCATATGTTAAAGTAATCCCTGGTGGTCCAGTGGAACCCCCCCCAGTGCCCGATCGCAGGCATTCACGTAGTGTAACCCTGGTGGTCCAGTGATACCCCCTCCCCACATGCCCACTGAGGCCCCCACCACCCAGCACCCCCCCAGTCAGCGGTGGGTGACAGCACCGTGCAGCGTGTTGCCCAGCCGCCCACCGACCGAAGCGTACTACAGGCCTTGGTGTGAATGACGTTCATTCATGCAGGCCTGTGTGGTAATGCTCGTCTACATGCCCATTGGCCCACGCAGTGCAATAGGTGTACAGACCTTACTGTACATTATCAGTCAGCGGGTGGCTGGGTGGCATGTGGGCGGTGCTGCCACCCACCGCTGACCGGGGTGATTGGGTTGCAGGGCCTCAGTGGGTGGGTGGGGAGGGTTACCACTGGACTTCCAGGGTTACACTATGTGAATTCCCATGTTCTGGCACCAGGGGGGGGTCCACTGGACCACCAGGGATTACTTTAACATATGCCTGCAATCGAGCAGTGGGGATCAGTCTACTGGACCACCAGGGATTAATATAACATATTCCCATGATCAAGCGATGGGGAAGCAGTCCACTGGAATACCAGGGGGTTAGAGCACATATGCCCGCAATTGGGCGTGGGGGGACACAATGCTCCCTGGACAGGGGGCATGTGGACTGTGTTCTCGGTAGGTGGGTGGCCACCCACAGTAGGCAGCTGCCATGCTGTGCTCACCTATAGGTGGCCAAGACTTGTTCCTGGTCATACTAGGCATAACTTTGCACCCCCCTGAGTGGCACAAGGCAGGGTTGTGCCAGCATCTGTGCTGCACATCCCGGGCTGAATATCGGGATGTGCCGCATATGCATGGGCACAGACCCCCGCACTTGCACTGCATACATTACTGATGTGCCCCAGTGCATCGGGGATTGTGCAGCGCAACATGCCCCTTTGAATATCGCGCCGGGGCAAATTGGTGGGTTGCCCATGGCGTAACCCTGTTGCGCCATGCACAACCAGTTTGAATAGCCCACCCCATGTGTCTAGTGTTTAAAGGAGAGACAAACAGTTTCCAGTTATTTAAAGTAGCCAATACGTGATTGCCACAACTCGTCCAAGAAGCCCTGAGTGGTGTGATAGGGCACTGGCTCATTTACTCTAGCACACTGCAAGTAAACTGTTTTCAGCTCTTAGTCTTGAGGCTGCTCATTTTGTTTTTGTTTTGTTTATTTAAAATCTGGTAAGTGCTTGAGCCAATGGCCTGTTTTCAAGGTTGACCAGTCACAGTCATTCATAAATAAATACATCATAACATACATAGAGTTGTTACAGTCAATACACAGACTAGTTAGAACATGTACATTGCATCTTGAAGCAAAATACCACTTCAAAGTAAAACTGAATTGATGAATGGACACATTAATACAATCAAGAACTTTTAACAGGGAATTAAAAAAGACTGGAAGACTACAAAACAGAGTTCTTTGCCCCATAGCTGATTTCATTCTAGGTATGCTGAAACTTTGTCACTCTGAAAAACGTCCCAGATTTACCCTTATAACCTTTGAAAATAGAATAAAAAGATTCTGGTACCATTTTGCAATTACTTTTTTTGTCATAATCCCCATTTGATACTGAAATCTTAAATCATGGGAAAACCAACATAACTTATTTAAAAAGGACACAATGGTGTGTCCTATAGGGCATCTGTGTGGCAAAGTGGGCAATTTGATTCAACAATGTTTTTACCTGACTTAGTAAAGCTACAATAGCAGAATAATAAAATAGTATCCCATCATCTATAACTGAAATTAGAAAACTCTGGGCAAGAAGCAATCTAGTATCTGGCAGCAAAAATGAATTTATCCTAAAGAGGGCTCCCAACCTCTGGTGAATCACCTTTGTCATCTGTGTAATATGAGTTTTATAAGACATGCAATCATCTACAACTAATCCCAAGTATTTAAAAGTATCTACTTGCTCAATTACCCCACCACTAGTCGTATGAATCGTCAAATCAGGACCACCCCCAATTTTTTTTTATGACTGCTAAAAAGCATACATTTTGTTTTTTTCTCAGTCAAAACTAGTTTATTTTTAATAAACCAGTGCTGAATTAATTCAAAATCAGTGGCCAGGTTACACTGGCCAGTGTTGTGAGGATGACCACATTATCTGCATAAATAACTTTTGTGAAGAAGAACAACTACAAGGTAAGGAATTAAAAAAAAAAGACTAAATATTAAAGGACCCAGAATTGACCCCCTGAGGAACACCTAGTGATACAGAAGATGGAGAGGAGCAAATGCCATTTATTCTTATGACTTGTGTAAGCTGGTCCAAATAATTCTAGCACCAGCCAACTACCCCTTCTGACATATCTAATTTTGAAAGAGAAGACAAAAGTAAACTATGATCAGCCAGACTGAATGCCTTGATGAGGTCCATGAACACTGCAGCCGTATAGCGGCCCTTATCCAAGGCCATATGGGCCTCAATCGTGAACCCCCACCAAGGCAGTCGTGGTGCTGTGTCCCAGTTTAAACCCATTTTGAACAGTTGTCAATACATTGTAGTTTTGCAGGTATTCAGACATTTGATCAAAAACCACTCACTCCAGGACTTTAATATAGGTGCCAATAAGGAAATGGGACAGTAGTTTCTCACATCTGCCAAATCCCCCGCTTTGAAGACTGGGACAACTATGGCCCCCTTCCAAATAGCCAGAAAAAAGGAATTACAGAGTGATAAATTAAAGATAGTAGTTAAAGGAAAACACAGAATATCTGCGGTGATCCTCACGAGCTGATAGTCAACACTGTCCACATCCACCACTGGTTTGGGATCCAGCCCTTGGAGTTTTGAGTGCCACAACAGGCTCCTGCTCATACAGAACACAAACAGGTTCTTGCTTGCACAGTACAAGACCTGTTTTATATAGAAACACCCTTGGGTAACCTCAGTTCCTCTCTGTATCAGATAGAGGTTTCACATTTTAAGATTGGTAGTGTTCTCTCCAGAAGTGGATCATGGAATTGCCCAATAAAAATGGATTACCCATGCTTATTTAAACTCAACAGTCACAGATTTATAATACATATAAAATATTTAATATTTACACTAAATGAATATGATATAAAGGAAAGTAAAAGAAATGCAACAGAATTAGGAAATTTAAAATATAAACAAGTTGGTCCCACATTTTCAAAGGAAATGTGTGGCCCAAAATTGGGATGCGTGGCACATATCAGAAACTGCACAGAAACGTGATATTCGAAAGGGAGAGATGCATTACGCAGTTCCAAATGTGCCATCGCACAGAAGTAAAGTATGCAGCACAAATAAGGGGGCAGTTCCATGAATATGCAGTGCAGTGCTATATTCAGCCAAAATGTGTGGCGCATCTGCCACACATCTCAGAAATAAGCCACCCAAAGTTAGGCAAACAAACAGATGGCCTAAATTGGCCCTCCACCTACAGGCAGGTCACAGAACTGCAGGCAGGCCATCCAGAGACAGCCCTCAGAGGTGCCCCAGAATATACTCCAGGCACTCACACACAGCAGTCATACCAGGATGGACGCACCCAGAACCACAGGTGCCATGTGCCCACAGCAGGCACTTGGGGTAAATCTCAATACTGACACTGTAGTGCAGCATGAGGGGGGTGCTGCACTCCTGAGGTGCTGTCTTTCAGATGAAATATTAAACCGAGGTCCCATCTGCCTGTTCTGGTGGTAGTTCAGGTGGATGTTAAAGATCCCATGGCATTTCTCGTAAAGAGTAGGGGAATTTTTGTTCATAACTTGAAAAAACACATCAATAAATCAGTACTACGTCATACAAATCATGAAAGGGAGAAAACATAGTCACAAAAGTATTACTGCATACTTTAAATCCCAAAAATAAATGAAATCCTGCATACATACACCTTCCCCCCTCTACTAAAAGAGTAGGGGAATTTCCCCATTGCCCTGGCCAAATTTCCCCCTATTCACTAAAAATACCACCAACAGTTTAATCTGGTTCAAAGTCAGTTGGTATTCATCTGTATCCTTCTCCCCCGGGTCATGCCTGAAAATAGGCAGAATTTGTCTTGTGCACTTACCCGATCAACAAAAATTAAATAAATAAAAAAAATTAATAAAAGAAAAATGTCACCACTAGCACCATCCAGACGGCAACCCCCCACACCACACCCTGGACATAGACACCCAGCAGCCACATGCCAGTGCTGTCGGGTGCCCCCTGGGCACACCAGCGGAGCAGACAGCCACACTGCAGTACATGTACCAGGGGCCATGGCCTGCATCCATGCAGCCTGCAGGGTGCCACCTCATGGTGGCATGCCCCCAGGGTGATATCTGTGGCAATGGTGCCCAGGTAGCCTGGGGGTACTAGTGGCTGCGTGGTATGGGCCAAGGACTGACCTATGGCACACACCCATGATGGTACACAATAGGTGCACACAGGTGGGACCCACCCACCCAGGTACCTGGTCACCTTCTGCACACTGCCATCCCTTGCAGTTCTCACCATGTTCCTCTCATATGGGGGTATGTCATTGTAGGTGACTGTACACAGCATATGGGGCTGGTGTATTACATGCAGGTGGTATATCAATTAGACTGTGTCACCCTGTGCCCTCCCCTGTTGCTTGTCCTGGTGGGCCCCTGTGGCCACTGTACAGGTGGGCCCCCTGTACCACAGTCTGACACTGTACATGGCTATGGGTAATAATACTGTACCCAGGCCAGTGCAGTCCACCCACCCACATGCAAACATTCCATCACACCTGCCTGCTAGGCTGCAGTACCTCCTGTTCACCTTTGTGATAGATAGATAGATAGATAGATAGATAGATAGATAGATAGATAGATAGATAGATAAAATACATTTATTGTTGACATAATTTACCATTCGATATAGACAGAACAACAAGAATAACTTACAAAATAATGTTAAAATACAATAATGATAAACATTAAAAAGATACCCATTGCACATTTCGTAATTGGATCAATGCGGATTGCTTAAAACATAGGTACATAGGCATAGATTTCAGGTCCAATTAACTACTAGAGCCAAAAACATGACCTGCCACTGATGACAGTGGTCAAGTTACCAATTTTTCTGAACCCATATAGGAGTCCAGCAACTACTAGAGCCAAAAACAGGACCTGCCACTGATGACAGTGGTCAAGTTACCCATTTTTCTGAACCCATATGGGAGTCCAGCAGTTTTGTGAAACAGACCATGCTGTCAGCACTAACCACTTCCCATGGAAGTGCATTGCAAACACTTACAACACGCTGACTAAACCACCTGGCTCGCCTTGTGGTATAATACCTCTCACCACATAATTGCCGTGGGTGTGATCTAGTAGCAACTGAAGTTGTTACTTTCCTACAAAGAGCTGTTATTTCCCAGATTACCTCATCTTTATATGGCTTGTAGATGTAACATAGGTCCCCTCTTAACCTATGGTAGGCCATTGAATATAGATTTAAAGTTTTCAGTCTATCTTGGTAACACAGATCCTGCACCCTTTTCACTTTTTAGTGAACCTCCTCTGTACCTGCTCTACTCTTTTAGATATTACAACTGTTTGTGATGTAGTAAGAGGGGCCCCATATTCAAGTACTGGTCTCACCAAAGCCTTGTACAGTGGCATCAGTACCTCATCCCTTCGACTTCTAATGTTCCATAGTATATTTCCCATAATTTTATTACAATTCTTGACTGACTTTAGGTTATGACTGTCAAAACTAAAGGTGTTGGATATGAGTACCCCAAGATCTATTTCTTTTTTTGTTTCTAGAACAGGTTTATCGTTTAGTCTGTATTGGTGCAGTATATTATTCACTCCAAAATGCTTTGCTCTGCATTTTTGTTCATTAAACTTCAATTTGTATGTCCTAGCCCAATTTTCCAAAGTCAGCAGTTGGTTTTGCAGGGCTTTAGCAGACTTATCATCATTAACTGTCACCCCTATTTTTGTGTCGTCCGCATATTTACATATCCAAGCACCATCAAACACCTGCATTGAGGAGACCAGTATATTGAATAGCAAGGGCCCCAGGACTGACCCCTGGGGCACCCCACTTGTCATCTTTCCCCAATCATATAGGAATCCCATTATCTGAACCTTCTACCTTCTAGCAACCAACCATGATGTTATCCAGTTACTTAATTCTGATTAATTCCATATTTGTGTAAGACATACAGTAGGATCCCATGAGAGACAGAATCAAAGGCCTTGGAATAGTTGAACTATATAACATCTACAGGGAGACCCTGATCCAGGGCCTTACTCACAGGTTCAAAGAAATGCATCAGATTACTGATACATGACCTCCCTGTGGCAAAACCATGTTGTGGTATGTTTATCAGTCCCAATTGCCTTATATTGTCCTCCAAATACTTCTTAATATAGCCTTCCAAATCTTACTAATAATAGAAGTAATACTGATTGGTCTATAGTTTTTCACAAGTGTTTTATCCCCTTTTTTGTGTATGGGCTACTTTCCACTCCTCAAGGACCACACCGTCCTTCAGGGACTTATTAAACAAGATTGCCAGTGGCTCTGCCAGTTCCTCTGCTGTTTTAATCAGAAATAGTGGATTGATACCATCAGGTTCACCAGACTTGTATCCATTCAACTTCTTCAAGTTGGTGTACTACGGGAAACTACAGACCAGTGAGCCTCACATCCATCGTGGGTAAGCTAATGGAGACTATCCTGAAGGAGAGGCTGGTGGCCCTCTTAGAGGCCAAAGGACTACAGGACAGCAGACAGCATGGCTTCATACGTGGCCGATCCTGCCAAACCAACCTGGTCGGGTTCTATGACTGGGTAACTAGGCAACTGGATGGGGGACATGCAGTGGATGTCCTGTATCTGGACTTCAGTAAGGCATTTGACTCAGTGCCACATGGAAGGCTGGGAAGGAAGTTAGTAGGCACAGGAGCAGGTGCAATGCTGGTGAGATGGGTAGGAAACTGGTTGCAGGGAAGGCAACAGAGGGTGGTGGTGGGTGGGGAGCTCTCACACCCAAGGGCAGTGACGAGTGGTGTCCCACAGGGCTCGGTGTTGGGACCAGTGTTGTTTGGGATATTCATTGCAGACATATCATGGGACATCAAGAGCAAGATCAGTCTGTTTGCTGATGATACCAAGGTTGGTGCGGTGGTGGATGACCTAGGGGGATGGCAGGGTTGCAGGATGATCTGGCAAGCTTGAAACCTGGTCAGACACCTGGCAACTGGGCTTTAATGCCAAAAGTGCAAGGTGATGCATTTTGGGATGAAGAAACCAAGGAGGACTTACCAGCTAGGGGGTGCAGCTAGCCCAGACAGAGGAGGAGAAGGATCTGGGTGTGCTCATCACAGGGTCAATGAACAACTCGCACAGTGTAGGAAGGCAGCTGCAAGGCCAACAAAATGCTGGGTTGTATTGCAAGGGTATATCCTCAAGGAGGGAGGAGGTGATTCTGCCACTGTATAGGTCATTAGTTAGACCACACCTGGAGTACTGCGTGCAGTTCTGGCGTCCGTATCTGAAGAGGGACATTAAGTTACTGGAGGGAGTGCAGCGCAGGGCGACAAAGATGATCAAGGGTCTGGGGGACTTATCATATGAGAGGAGGTTGAAGGAGTTGAACATGTACTCACTGGAGGAGAGGAGAGACAGGGGGGACATGATTGAAACCTTTAAATACATGAAAGGAATAAACAAGACAGGTACAGAGGGGCTGTTCAAAGTAAGGGAGGGAAGGGCCACCAGGGGCCATGATATGAGACTGGAGCGAGGAAGGTTCAGGAGGGAGATGAGGAGACACTTTTTTACAGAGAGGGTGGTGGCTGGGTGGAATGCGTTACCTGCAGAAGTGGTATGCAGTAGAACAGTGGACTGCTTCAAACGAGGATGGGACAGGACAAGGGGGAGGGTTAATGAAGGGGAAGGGTGGAAGGGAGGGGCAGCTGCAGAATAAGGGGTGCTAGCTGCACATTCGAGCAGACTTGATAGACCTCTAGGCCTTTATCTGCTGGCAAATTTCGTATGTTCGTATGTTCGTATGTACACCTGATCAATGGTTATAATGGGTAGTTCAGAGGAGACAGTCCTCATTTTACCATTTTGTAAGTTAGCCATATCATGTGCTTGATAGACACCAGTAAAATACATATTGAAGTAGTTTGCTATCTGAACTTCACCAGCAACAACTTCATCACCAACCATCAAATTTGTTATCAAGCTGTTTGACTTTCTTAAGCTACCTACATAGCTGTAAAACTGCTTACAGTTTGTAGTTTTATCAGTTGCTAACTGAAGTTCTGCCATGGCTTTAGCTTTCCTTATAGCAGTTTTGCACACTTTGGATGCTCTCCTATATTTGATGATCCTCTCCTGAGTATGATTTCTTTTAAATTTCTGATATGCCTTATTTTTCTTTTTAACTAATGCCCTAATATTCCAGTTAAATCATTTAGGTATCGTGCCTCTATTGTTGTACTTAATTCTTTCTGGCACATACTTTATAATACAATATTGTATGATGTTGTCCAAGCTTCCTGTATGGTCAAATCATTCATCTCTTACTTCCAATCTATGGTGACCAAGACTTGCTTTATATTCACATACTCAGCCTTATTATAGAGTTTTATTTTAGTATTTCCTTTACAAGTTGTTTTAATTCCAGTGATGGTACATTTAACCATATTATGGTCACTTGTTCCTAAGGGCTGAATGACTTGAACATTGTTTACTGAATCATCCATGTTTGTTAGTACCAAGTCTTAAATACGCTCACCCCTGCTGCCCTTACTTATTAATTGTACAACCTCATTATTCATGCAAGTTTCCAGAAACATATTTTCCAAGTGTTTTTTTCCTGTAAAATTTTCCCAGCAGATTGTAGGGAAGTTAAAATCCCCAATCATTACAGTATTCGCTTGCAAAATCATACATTCCAGTGCGTTCAAGAATTTTATATTCTCATTTTCAGTAAGGCTAGGAGATCTGTAGCAAACACCTATCTTAAATGGTTTATTAAGAGTATTTATTTTGATCCACAGTTATTCTATTTCCTCAAGACCCAAGCCTTTTGGCACTATAACACCCTACTTATTGAATCAATTCTCATTCGAGACACAGGCGGCAAACATTTTCTTCCTACGCTGTATTGCTTTTAATAAATACACGGACAGTTTCTCTATGATGTGCACATCTTCTGAATTGAATAGTAAGTCCAAAATACAGTGAGTGGGCATTACTAAAGAACCAATGATTTCTCCAAGAAATCTTTCTCTTATATCTGTATGCTAAGAGCATTTAAAAATTACGTGATGTAAAATGTTCTTATTCTTTTACATTACACTGACAGTTAACCATAATTAAGGGATCACCAGAAAATCTGGCCATCAAGATATTACTTGGTAAAGTTTAAAATCTAAATTGTGTAATGATCTTTTTATATTCTGAATTATGAAGATGAATTAGAACTTTAAACTGTGTTCCTGAGTGTTATTAACAAGCCATGTTGAAACCTTTAGATTCCTGATTAACTGCAAATCAGTCTCCTTAACTTTATTGATACTGTAACTGTATACTTTATAATTTTAAGATAAGATGAATTAATAGTGATGCCCATTTTTACCTATGTATTTAAGTAAGTTAAATTGCAATATTCCAGCAAATCTTCTATTTGAGTCAACCAATTTTATTTTTTGCCCAACTATTTTTTTCTGTTAATGCATTAGTTAAAAGTAACTGTCCAGAGGACCAGTGTAGTTTTAACCAAAATGTTATCAGACATATAAGAATCAATTATTTCAGTGGAACTTGACCCACCTGTGTTCAGACTAAAGTATTTGGGGTTCCAAACAGGAGACCCATTACCTGTTTGTACGTTATATTGACAATTGTGTCTAATCTTTTTATGTCAGCAGTCCACATGTTTCAGCAGCATTAAGTCCTTGGGGGATCAATTTAGTGTTTATGGCTTTAATCATTGGGGAGATGGTATACCCACCATATCTAGCATTAAATCATTTCAAACCTGAAACTGTTTTATAAATTTTTTCTGCAGTCAATTTAATGTGTTTATTCCACAGCAAATTTCACATACTAAAATGCCAGCAGATTAGGCCCAATGGTCTGTCAAGTCTGTTCATGGATCAGTGCCCACTCAGGGCACTGTTATAGCCCCCCTCCCCACAAGGTCCCTCCCCAACCCCCGATGAGGCTCTGGGCTGCACCCTCCCCCTGTACATATCCCAGCCTCTTTTGAACCCCTCCACAGTTGCAGCAGCTACCAGTTCTGCAGGCAGTGTATTCCAGGGCTCCACAACCCTCTCTGTGAAGTAATTCCTCCTTGTCTTCCCCTTAGTCTCCCACCGACCAGCATCATTGAGTGCCCCATGGTAGCCCCTACCTCCCTCATCTGCAGCACCCACTCAAGGTTGACCCTATTTATTCCTTTGAGGTACCTGAAGACCTCTATCACATACCCTCTCTTCCTCCTCTCCTCCAGCGAGTACAGGTTGAGCTCCTCTAGCCACTCCTCATAGGGCTTTTCCCCAGACCCTGTATCATCCTAGTTGTCCTCCTCTGGACCCTCTCCAGAAGAGAAATATCCCCTTTTAAGTAAGGACACCAAAACTGCATGCAATATTCAAGGTGTGGCCTAACCAGGCAATTATACAGTGGAAGGAGCACCTCTCAGCTCCTTGAAGTTATCCCCCTGGCAGTGCACCCCAGCATTTTATTTGCTTGGGCCGCAGCCCTTCTATGCTGCTCTGAGTTGTTCATTTTTGCATCCACTACCACCCTGAGGTCCTTTTCCTCTCTGGAAACTTGTACTGTCCCCCCCAGGTGTACACATGAGCTGTTTTTTGTGCCCCCAGGTGCAGCACCCTACATTTTCCAGTGTTAAACTTTAGTTTCCAGGCACATGACCACCTCCATAGGGTCTCCAGGTCATCCTGGAGAGCCAACTTCCATTTCTCCTCATCCACCACTGACCACAGTTTCGAGTCATTTGCAAAGAGGCTCATCCCACTCCTGATACCTCTTCTGATGTCTGAGATATAGGCATTAAACAGGAGTGGGCCCAGCACTGAGCCCTGTAGGACCCTGCTAATGACTGTCCTGGGAGATGAGACCTCCTCCCACCATCACCTTTTGTACCCGCCCTGCTAGCCAGTTTCCTATCAACCTGACCTACTACCCCTCCATCCCCATATCCCCCAGCTTCCCCAGCAACCTGGGATGTGACACTGAGTCAAACACCCTGCTGAATTCTAGAAAGAGGACAACCACTGGCCTGCCCTGATCCAGCTCTCTCTTCACCCCCTTGTAGAACTCCACCAGGTTGGTCTGACACAATCTGCCCCTAACAAAGTCATGCTGTGATCATCTAGGTGGCCCTGTGCCTTCAGAAACCCCTCCAGCCTCTCTTTCAAGATGACCTCCATCACTTAGCCCACTACCAATGTCAGGCTTATTGGTCTGTAAATTACCCAGCTCCTCTCGCTAACCTCCCTTGTGTATAGGTATTATATGGGCCATCCTCCAGTCTTGAGGCACCCTCCCAGTCTGAATTTGAATTTAAATTTGAAGAGAATGTTACCCTGAAATAGGTAAAATCTTTAACAAAGTCAAGAAAAGATTCATCAAGAGACAGCCTTTTATAGTTTTTCCGTGATCCAAATATGATTACCTTAGTTTTTTGTGAATTAGGAGTAAGGTTTAGTTGTTTACATACAGAATTTAGTTTAGTTAACCTTCTCTATAGGCCTAACCTTGACAGTGGAATGATAGCTAAATCATCAGCATAAGCTAGTAATGGTATTGTTTGCTAACCAAGTACGGAAGAGTGAAAATCTGTGCTAGCTAGGTTAACAATTAATTCATTTATGTAAATGTTAAATAAAGTAGGCACCAGTACACATCCCTGATGAACACCAACTGTGGTTGGAATTTCATTTGTTAGAAGGCCAGTATTTGACTATTCAATCCTAGTTCATGTGTTAGTATAAAGGCGTTTAATCAGAACGATTAAATTTGGATCAATACCCAGACTAAGCATCTGCTTCCATAAATGTTCCCTGTCTATAGCATCAAAGGCAGAAGGAAATTTGACAAAAGCAACAAAAAGTTTTTATTTCTTAATAAAGAAGTATTTTTCCAAAAAAATGACTAAGGAGAAATATTTAAGTTGTGGTACCACATCGTTTTGTGAAGCCAGCCTGTAAGATGGATAAGCTTGCTTGTTTCAAGATACATTCCAATAACCTGTTAAGTAATATTTTTGTGTACACTTTAGCTAATGTGTTGAGTAAACTAATTGCACAATAGTTTTCTGGAAGAGATACATCACCTTTTTTGAAAATTGGCAAAATATGACTTCCTGTCCAAGATAGTGGTGTATATGCATCCATTATAGATTTATTAAAGAAATTAGTAAGTAAGTCCTACCACCATTTTATATTTTCTAAGTAGAAGTCCAAAACTATATTACCAGGGCCTGGAGCTTTTTTCTTTTAAAGCTACTGAGTGCACAGGAGACCTCGTGAAGTAATCCATTAAAATTTGTCATCTATTTCTGATGATACTGAGTTTATACAACAACAATTATTTACTATACCATTATCTGGAGTCTTTTTATTAAAAATATCATAATAATACTTCACTTGTTCACCTTTGTGGGTGGAGGGGCAGCCTTTTCAAAACTGAAACTGCTGAGCATGCCTGGGGTATGCAAATGGCCTGAATACATTACAGTAATGAGCTGCGCATGTGGGGAATGGGCTTGGAATGTGCAATAAGGTTATTTGCATATTCTGACTGAATATTGTAATTTTGCACACTGCACAAGTGGCTTCGCATCACTCATTTCCCTATGCTCTGCATATGGTTCACTTCACCCGCTATGCATCTCCTACTGCACGATCGTGCATGTTCGTGATATTGGAGGAGTTTTATGATTGATTCTTCAGAATTACGTCAAATGAACTGCAATTTTTTTTAAGTAAACAGAAGATCTTTAACGTGAACCATGTTTTTGTTTCTTAAATTGTGGAAATCATTATTTGGCCTTTTTAAACTGCTTATAAAGTTGAAATTTTACATTTACAGAATACAAACCATGTCAACTGCCACCACTCTGTCTCACTGCTACAGACAGCTTTGGAGCAGCACCCTGCACCACCACTCTACTTTTGCCACTACTGCTGGATAAGAAGGGGGCCACCAGACAATCACTTTCAGAGGAGAGGCACACAGCTGGAGCTGACAGGAGTGCTTCAACTTAAAGGTGTTTTATGTGGTCCCCAACAGTCCTTGAATTCTTCTCCCTCACTGGTCAAGAACTAAGCTCCCCAACAGCTGCTCAAAGACTTCTCTGGAGTTGTGGATTGGGGCTTGAATGCTCAGGCCACTGTAAGTCACTAATGGCTCTGTTTTCAAACTCCCCACGTGCTAGAGAAGAAAGGTCTGAAGTGGATGTGGTGGAGGCTCCTCATACTGCATGGTTTGGGAGGGGGCTCTGAAAGGAGCAGGTAGAAGGAGAAACAAAATATACAAATAAACTAACCATGGGCTGGGGCTGCTCCTTGACCCTTGATTGCCACACTGGGTTCCTCACTCATACTGCATCATCCTTAGGTATACACACATATCTGGGTCTTCTGCTTTGTATCCAGGGGACCCAATTTTTAATTCTGGACTACGCTAACTTTGTGGCATCACATACTTACAAAGCTACCCATGATATTCCCTAGTACTGTATTTGTGGTCATACAGACCTTTGCACATTGCTTCGTATTTCTTAAATCCCTTGTTAACATTCACAGTTTCTTCTCATACTCCATTTCTTCCAGTGTCTGATTTCCCAGTTTTAATGTCTTTTGTTATTGTTTTAACCAAAGGGCATAATCTTATGTTTACTAACACTGAATCCCATCTGCAACTTACCTGCCCACAGATGCAGTTTGTTCATATCCTCCTAAGTTTAATTCCTTCCACCTCTGTTTTAACCATATTCCCTATTTTCATATAATCAACAAACTTTGATAACAAGTTCCCTAATGCTTTGTCTTCATCACCAGTATACCAACTGAATAAGATTGAGCTTAATACTGACCCTTGCAGCACCCAATGTTTCTCTTATTCCAGATGTTTCTCCATCTACACACACCCTCTGCTCCTTTTCTGCCACTCTGCCACTCATTCCCTCATATCACAATTATATTTACTAATTGTTCTATCAGCTTGGTGTGCTTTACACAAGTTAAAGTACTGCTGAAATCTAAATACTCCACATTCACTGACTTTTCATTGTCCAGTTCTCTCTGCACCTTCTCAAAAAAAGACAACATGTGCATCATCTCTTCCCTTTGGAGAGCTATTAAATCCTCACTTGACCCCCTCCTGGGGCTTGATGATCTATTCTCTCCAGAGTTTTGCTTAGCTTAATTATATCCCCAAGCACTCCCAAGTGTACACAAAGTCCACATGGCATCGATATCTTTAATAAATAAGTTAATAATATTATGACACTGGAATGACACTTCCATACCATCATACAGGGAATGGCACCAAGAAATTCTTTCAGCTTTAATGGTGGAAAAACATACAGCCTCCCTACAAGAGTGTTCCAGCCAGTTCCGGAATAGATGGAAGTCCCTATATACATTGTTGTCATTTTCCTCCACATGATAGCTTATGGCATTGTACCATTTATGTCCTGTAAATTTTGAAGAACGCATCTGTTCTCTGTTAGTCCTTATTGTCTACATTTTCCTGTCCTACCACCCCTATTATACTGTAGCTTTCTTTTTTCCTTTTTTCTGCTCTTATTTTTTTAATATCAACCTGCTGAGCTCCGGGGGTGGGGGGAGTGAGGGAGGGTTTTTGTAAGTCTTTTATATGGTTGTCGATATGACTGCTGTATTACCATGTAATTTATGAGCCCTTGTTTGTACATGTATTTTTAGTTGTTTCTGATTTTGTTGGTTGTAAGAGAATAAATAATGCTTTTTGAATAATAAAAAAGGACAACAGTTTAGTATGACAGGACCTACAGTAATTTCATTGTTCCTTTAAATCAAACCTGATGGTGCATTTTAATAATCATAACATCACTGGATACAATCATTGAGAAATGTTGAGCAAATCAAATCAATGGGTTGCAAGCCTACTATTGCTCATATCTTCCTAGTAATCCTATGAATCCTTTGCTGTCTGTCCTCTTTTTTCCCATTCTCCCAAGAAAAGGTATGCCATTTTTCTCTTATTATCTTTTCTACAATAGGAATTCACACAAAGAAATTTAGAATTCATCAGCAGAAAAGAACCATTAGGCCCATCCTATCTTCCCTATTTCCCTGCCAGTTACTAAACCCCAGACCCTATTTGATCACAAGTATTCATTCCACCTCCTTTCCTCTTTGTAGTATGCCCATATATTTATCCTACACTTGCTTTAAGCTCCCAACTGTCTTCAACCCCACCACCTCTCCTGGCAGACTGTTCAAGGTGTCTTCCACCCTTTCTGTGAAGAAGTATTTCCTCGCATCCCTCTTAAACTGCCCCCACACAAAGCCTCATAACAAGCACCCATGCTTGGGTTCTCCCTTCCTCTGAAATAGGATCCTATTTTTATTTACCCCAATGAGGTACTTATAGGTCTCAGTCATGTCACCTCTCTCTGGTCTCTCCTCTGGAGTGTACATGTTAAGATCTTGCAGCCTCTCCTCATATGGTTTCTTGTGCAACCCCTGCACTATTTTGATAGCCCTCCTCTGGACATCCTTCACCCTGTCAATGTCTTTGAGGAGGTGCAGCTGCCAGAACTGGACACAATACTTCAGGTGGGGTTCTCATGGAGCAATACAGTGGCAACACCACCTCCCTTCTTCTGCTAAAAATCCTGCTCTCTGTGCACCCCTGCATCCAGCTAGCCTTGCCTACTGCCTTGTCACACTGCCCTGCCACCTTTAGATCATCAGCAATAATTACCTCAAGGTTCCGCTCTTGTTGGTGACTGTAAGGACCTACATAGATACATAGACAGTGTCGGCAGATAAGGGCCTATGGTCCACCTAGTCTGCCCATTTGAGATTGTAAGTTCAGTTTGTTTTCCTAGAAGTCTGTTTCCCCTTACCCCTGCCCTCTAGAATTCCTTTATGTCTATCCCATGCATTCTTAAATCCCGTGATTGTTTCAGCCCCCACCACTTCCTCTGGCAGGGTGTTCCATTTGTCCACCACCCGTTCTGTGAAGAAATTCTTTCTGATGTTTCCTCTGAATCGTCCTCCCTCCAACTTCATCCCATGCCCTCTAGTTCTGAAACATCTTTATCGCTTAAAAATAGTGTTTTCCTGCACCCTGTTCCTCCCTGTAAGATACTTGTATGTCTCTATCATATCCCCCTCTCCCTCCTCTCCTCCAGGGAGTACATGTTCAGTTCCTTCAACCTGTCTTCATAGGACTTGTGATGCAACCCTGCACCATCTTTGTTGCCCTCCTCGAACCTTCTCTACCCTGTCTATGTCCTTACGTAGGTATGGTCTCCAGAACTGTACACTGTACTCAGGTGGGGCCTCACTAGTGTCTTGTATAGCTGGGTATTATGACCTCCCTTTCCTGCTGGTGATGCCCCTGCCTATACATCCCAGCATCCTATTTGCTTTACCTGATGCCTTGTCACACTGTTTCCCTACCTTGAGGTCATCAGAGATGACACCCCAAGATCCTTTCCTGCTTGGTGCATGCTATATCCTCACCCCCAACTGATATATTGTGCCAGGGTTTTGTGCCCCATATGCATTATCTTGCACTTCTTTGCATTGAATTTCAACTTCCAAACCCTTGACCATTCTTCAAGTTTCTGCAGGTCCCTTCTCATTCTGTCTACACCCTCTGGTGTGTCTACTCTGTTACAGAGCTTTGTGTCAACAGCGAACAGTGAAATTCTGCCTTCTAGATCTGTGCAATGTCACTGATGAAGATGTTGAATAGGACCGGTCCCAGCACTGATCCCTGTGGTACCCCACTGGTTACTCTTCCCTCTGTGGAGTGACAGCCATTTACCACCACCCTCTGTGTCCTGCCACCCAGCCAGTTACCTACCCACCACACTACTGTCTTGCCCACACCCATATTCCCCAGTTTGTGTAATAGTCTTCTATGTGGCACAGTGTCAAAGGCCTTGCTGAAGTCCAGATAGGCCATGTCCACTGCCCTCCCCTGATCCACCTCCCTAGTCACCCAGTCAAAAAATTCAATGAGGTTGGTCTGACATGACCTCCCCCTGGTGAAACCATGCTGCCTTGGGTCCTGTAGTCCATTGACAACCAGATGTTCCACCAATCTCTCCTTCAGTAGTGCTTCCATGATCTTTCCCACTACCGAGGTGAGGCTGACTGGTCTGTAGTTCCCTAGCTTCCTCTTTGTTCCCACTTTTGTATAAGGGGACTACATCTGCTGTCCTCCAGTCTTTGGGTACCTCCCTGTTTCCAGTGATTGGCTGAACAGGATAGCCAGAGGTTCAGCCACCACCTCTCTTAGTTCTTTAAGGACCCTGGGGTGCACCCCATCTGGCCCCATTGCTTTACCAGCTCTTATTACTTCCAGTTCCTTCAGGACCCTTTCTCGTGTAAAGGGACTTGTGTCCATTTCTGCACCATTCTCACCACTTGTACTCCCTTCAGACCCATTACCCCCCTCTTCCTTAGTAAAGACTGAGCAGAAATACCTGTTCAATATATCAGCTTTATTGTTGTCATCCTCCACGTGGCTCCCATCCTCCCCCTTCAGTCTCACTATCCCTCCCTTTGTCTTTCTTTTTTCACTTATGTACCTGTAAAAGGTTTTGTCCCCTTTACCCACTGATTTTGCAATGTGTTCTTCTGTCTGAGCTTTGGCTTCCTTACTGACTTCCCTGCCTCCCTTTGTTTCTCCTGGTACTTCTCCCTATCCCCTTCTGCCTGTGTCTTTTGTAGTGCCTGAATGCAATCTTTTTGGCTTTCACTTTCTTTGCTACCTCTTTGGAAAACCATAATGGTCTCCTCTTCCTTTCCTCTTGCTAACCTGCTTAATGCATAATTCTGTTGTTCTTATAATCCCATTTTAAATACTGCCCATTGTTCCTCAACCCCTGATTCCTGTCCCATTCCTTAATGCCTCTTTCAAGTATCTCCCATTTTCCCAAAGTCTACCCCCCTAAAATCCAGGATACGTGTTTTTGTGTGGTTTGGTTCTGCTCTTTCTGTGATTTCAAACCACAATGACTGGTGGTCACTGTTACCCAGGTGCTCCCCCACTGTTACCCCCATATCACTGTCCCTGTTTGTGAGCACAAGGTCCAGTATTGCCTTCTGCCGAGTTGGTTCCATGACCAGTTGCTTGAGGAAGGCACCCTGAAGGGAGTCCAGGATAAATCTGCTCCTAGTTGATGCTGCTGCTGGGATGCTCTATTCCACGTCTGGTATATTAAAGTCTCAACCAGTACTACCTCACCCTTGTCTGCCATCCTTTGGATGGCTAGCATCAACTCCTATCTGTTTCTTCCTCCTGGGCTGGTGGTCTATAGACCACACTTGTGGATGGCTGGCCCCATTTTCCTTTCCAGCTTAACCCACAGTATCTCTCCCCATTTTGTTCCTCCTGGATCTGTGTGGCCCTTATGTCATTTTTCACATACAGTGCCACTCCTCCTCCCTTCCTGCCTGCTCTGTCTCTTCTGAATATGTTGTAGCCAGGTATGGCCATCTCCCAGTCATGGTTATCATTACACTAGGTTTCAGTGATGGCCACAATGTCCAGGTCTGACTGTACCATGACAGCCTCCAGATCTTCCATCTTGTTGCTAAGGCTCCTGGCATTTGCACACATGGCTTTCCATGATTTGACCTCCCTAGACTGCTTCACTGTTCTACTCCAGCCCCTTCCTTGGTTGTCATTTATCCTGGTTCTCCTTGCTGTTTGCCCTTCTGCTGAATTTTGCCCCTTTTCTGCTTATCCACCTTTTGGACACTAATCTCCATCTTTTGCACACTGCTTTGCAGAGATAGCCACTCCTCTGGTTCACTGGTTCCACTACTAGCTGTGGGGGTGAGCAAGTAGGTACAAATCCTTGCTGGCCTGCCACCCCCTTTTCTAGTTTAAATGCTTGTCAATGTAGCATTTAAACTTATCATTGAGTGCCGATTCCCTCCAGGATGGATACAGGCCGTCAGGCTTGAACAAACCTCTCATCCTCCAGGTGGATCCCCAGTCACCAATGAATCCAAGCCCTTCCTCACAGCACCAGTTCTTCAACCATGAGTTAAAGTTCCTGGTGCATGCACTCCTATGCTCTCCCTTGCCTCTCGCAGGTAGTACTTCTGAGAAAGTGACAGAAGTAGCTACTTGCTTGAGACCCCTCCCAGTTTCCTAAACTCTTCCTGAACTTCCTTGGCTCCCCATTTGCCAAGTCATTAGTACCTAGGTGGATAATGACATCCAGCTCACCCTCCCGTCTTGCCTTCCCAGTGATCCCCAGTATCTTCCTTCCATTCCTCCATGCCGTGGCACCTGGTAGGCACCTCACCTCCCTGTTCTCCCCCTCCTGTGTTCCTAGCTGGATCCCTCTTACGATGGAGTCCCCCACCAGGATTCGCTTCCTCCTCCTCTGGGGTCCACTGCACTACCTTCTCCCATCCTATACACAGCCCTTGGGATTCCCGCCCCAGGTGCATAGCAGTGCAGGTTTTGGCACTGAAATCCAATTGCCACATCCTAGGCCACTCCTCTAGTTTCCCAAGATCCCTTTGCATTCTTTCCTCCACCTCCTCTGTGCCCACTCTGTGGTAGATTTTTGTGTCATCCACAAAGAGACACACCTTTCCCTCCAGTTTCTCAGCAGTGTCACTTAGGAAGGCATCGAAGAGGACAGGACAGACTACTGTTCCATGTTGTACTCCAGTGGTCATTCTCATATCCCCTGAGTCACTACCATTTACCACCACCCTCTGCCGCCTATCCTTCAACCAGAAAGATACCTGACACACATCACTGATGTTAGTCTCACATGCCTGTAGTTCCCTGGTTCATCTCTCTTGCCAGTTTTGTGGCTCAGGACCACATTATGACATGACATGACATTGGGGAGTTTGTCCACAGTTAGCAAATTGGGAGAATTGTCAGTGTAAAATAATTTTTTCAACTGAATATTTATTTCTAATGAAAGCTATGCTTTTGGAAGTTTATATGTATTTGTTTGGAATCATTTTCTAAAAATTGGGGGTGGGGTGATTTTTGTTTAAAATCTCTTACTCATTAGTATTCATGCAATGATACAAATGTAATGAAAATGGTCTTGTAGCTCACAAACAGTTAACTAAATATTTTGTTCCATAAATCCTCCTGTCTTCAGTATCATTAGGGCTGAAGTGCACAGAGCAGACTATTTTAAATTAACAAGACAGAGAGATAAGAAACTAGGAACAAAACAAATCAAAAAAATAAAGAAATATGCACAGGGAAAGGTTATTTTTGCACATCCGGTATAAAATATGATAGAATTGAAAGAAGACAGGTTAGTTCCTACTGTTACCACTTTAATAAATCAGTGTCTTTATAATGCCATTTAAATCTGGCATGAAACCTGGGCTTCTGCTATTCTGTTGACAGGGACCAACTGCAGTGCTTGAAGTTTTTCTTAAAGAAAGCAAGCTGTATCCCATCTCTAAATACTGCTTTTGCAGACATGGGTCGATGGGGATGTTGTTATTATACTCTTATTGTATCCATTATGGTAGATTTTAAGAGAAACTGAATGAAACTGCTGTTTTAATAGTACTTCCTTAGTCCTCTTTGAACACCATCTGAAACAGGTGATTGCCACTACTCATCCAAGAAGCCTTGAGTGGTGCGATAGGGCACTGTCTTGTTTACTCTAGTACACTGTCAGCAAACTCATTACAACTCTTGGTATTGAGGCTGCTCATTTTGAGTCCTACAACAGGCTCCTGCTCATAAATAACACAAAGAGGTTCTTGCTTGCACAGTACAAGACCTGTTTTATATAGAAACACCCTTAGGTAACCTCAGTCCCTCTCTGTATCAGATATAGGTTTTACATTTTAAGATTGATAGTGTTCTCTCCAGAGGTGGATCATGGAATTGCCCAATAGCAAATGGATTACCCATGCTTTTTTAACACAGCAGTCACAGATTTATAATGCATATGAAATATTTAATATTTACACTAGATTAATATGATATAAACACAAGTAAAAGAATTGCAACAACATTAGGAAATTTAAAATATAAGCAATTTGATGCAGGAAAAATTACAAATAGAAAACATCACTAACACTCCTTCATGTCTGGATTCTTACCCAGTGGGTCTTTTTAGACAATAACAGACTTTTGACCACCCAGGCCTAAGAGTTGAAAGAACAGTAACTACACTTTTGGCTTGGTGGGCACCTGGTATTATGTCTGGCTCCAAAACTGCCTGCTAAAGCTAAGATTCACATGGATATACCCATCAGGACTAATCCATCTAGCCACATGTCACACAAAAAGGTCAGGTTATAGGAACAAATGTATCTCTTATCCAACTTTATTATAGTGTCATTATATATTTATTGAGCCACACAGAAAATTATAAGGGCCCCCACACAACCAATGGATTTAGATCCCTTTCTCAGAGTGGACTGAGTTACTTAGGCAATTAAAAAGTCATTTCCTTATTTATAAGTTTGCTCTTTATCCCTATAAATTACAGCTTATATACACATTTGGACATGTCAATATCCCTTGAGATATTTAATTTATCAGCAACTTCACAGAATATCTGGTGTTTTACACTGTGTTACTCATTTGTGAACATACATGTAATACAGTACCTGTTTTAGGAGAAATCATGATATACTTTTCGACAGCTTACTGATCACTACTTATATAAGTTCTGTTTTCCATTTTGTAGAACCATTTTATATACATAAACATCCTTTGCACATACTCAGTCACTCATTTGGTTTGTTTGCACTCTGGCTATAAAGAAAACATGTAAACATATATTCTTATGATACAGTATTAAGGCCATAATGTACTACTGCTCTACCTCATTGTACACCTTTCTGTGCATTTGCTATCCTTACCAGGCTGTTTGCATTTCTTTCCTTGCTCCTTTCTTTCTCTTCAAGAAGAAGCAACTAGCACAACCACCCTAGGAGTTTATATTCCCACCAGGAGTCTTTGCCAAGTCTCATGAATCATCACACTTGATGTTAACATGCTGTAGCATCTGACATCATCACATTATTCATTGTGCTTTTTAAATAAGGAAAAATGTTTTAAACATTTCAAAGCATATTAAAAGGTGTTTCCTTTGAATTTAACAGCTGTTATATAGCTACTGTCTCTTATGTGAATTGAGAAATACTGGAATAGTGTCTATGACAGTCACAATATGTTGGGGCTAAAAACGTGCTAATGATCATTGTTGTCTAACCAGACTTTCCCTTTCTCATTTTCTCTTAGTAACAATCCAATCAGAGCGATAGCCTCGCTTTTCTGATTGTGTATATACTGTGATTCTCTAGGGATCACAAACTGAATTGGCATCCTATCAGTTCTGTAATAAAAATACATAGCCTGAAATGGTTTTTCAAACTTTTTTACCCTGTCTTCTACCCCAATTGGATTGTTACCAAAAGAAAACAAGAAAAGGAATCTTTCATTGGTAAGACAACAATTACCATTAACATATTCTTAGACTGAACATATCACGACCATTATAGCCACTATTCCAGTGTTTCTCAATTCCCATAAGGGACTGTAGCTGTATGATAGCAGTTACATTCAAAGGAATATCTTGTAATATGCTTAGAAGGGTTTAAAATATTTCTAATTTAAAAAAAAAATGACAATGAATAATGTAATTATTTTTTCTTTTGTTTGCCCAAGGTAACCTGGTCCACCCTGAAGAACGGTTCCCAACCCTCAAAATGTTGGTGGTGTGGTGGTGATGGGGGATTATAATTTTCTCTGTGGCTTAAAAATATATAGTGATACTAAAATAAAGCTGGGTGAGTGATCCATCTGCTCCTATAACCCGAAATTTAGTGATCCTGATAGGAACAGATTGCTCCCTGAATTTTTATCTTTCATTTCAGTATGCCGCCGCTATGGCAACAATTTTACTGTGACCGACACTATAGTGACAACAGTGCCAGGTCACTGTAGTGTTGGCGCGGGACCCCAGCACTGTTTTCTGGGGGTATTGCACCCCCTTCCTGAAGCAACTCCGACTCGGAGTTGATTAATTTACTAGTGGGGGTGCAGGGTCCAAAGCCTCCCACATGAGGGGTGTGGGGGCCAAAGCCCACTGAAGAAAACACCCTCACTTACTTAATTGTATTGATTGAAGGCAGTATAGTGCAGTGCTTTAAGGCTCTGAGCTGCAAACCTGGAGACCTGGGTTTGAATCCCACAGCCCCTACTTGCATACTGTGTGACTATGAGCAAGTCATTTAACTTTCATGTGTTCCCAGGTCACACCTGTAAACAAGCTTTCAGCTTAGTGTGTCTCTCCTGGTAAAAAAAAAACAACACAGTCTGAAGTGACTTCCTTTATGTCGACCACAAATGTGGTCGACATAAAGGAGTTGCTGTAACATTGGTCGACAACAAAATTGTCAACTGACTGTCATAGATCCTTTAAGTTCACAGTACCATGGGAGGTTCCAGATTCCTAATGGAATACTCAAAGAATTCTGTCTACTTTCTTCTAGAAACTTCTTCACAGAAGCACATATTCGATTTGCGAGATTCTGACTGGTTTGAGCCATGTTAATTAGGAGCCTTCCTCCTAATGAACAAACCATCTAGTACCTTAACAGCCTGTTAGTGTTAGGGCAAGATACAGTCACAGTGGGGTGGGGTAGGGGGTCCATTGCAAACTGGCTTTCATGCAGATGGACAGGCTCCATGCCATTCACATTTGAATGTTAGAGTCAATAACAAGTACTATATAATGGGTAGGTAAAAGCAACAAAAATGTGGAAACTTCTTTGGTCAAAATGCATCACTTGACCAGTAATTAATTCAACACCACTGCACACAACCTTGCAGAACTATAGCCTTTAAAAATGTCTTTGTGCTTACAACAGATCAATACACCCCGTTCAAAATGGAAACAATAAACAGTCAATGTCTGTAACAACTTCAAAAAAGCACAGCAGAAACTGTTTCAGCAAACCATCAGAATTATTCATGCACCAAAACCCAGTTTTTAAATGTTTGGAAATCTCACAGTATGTGACTGGTTGATTACTATTTTGATAACTGCACTGACAGTATGGGGGGGGGGACAAAAAGAAAACAAAACCTAAAGGATCTAGAAACTGATAAAGCACATCAAAAGGAATGTAAAAAGCTGCAGTTTATTATTTAAAGCAACAGAAATGTGAAGTATTACTTGTATCATGCATTAATTCATACCCCAGGTGACTGTACAGACACTTTTCTTTTGGTCTTAGGCTTCACAGCCACCCAGGGTGTGCATTAATGCCTGATATACCCATTCCCTATTGTGGGTTAAAGCAGACCTGAACAATGCCTATTTTACACACATACCCACACATACACACAGAAGGTTACTTGCCCCAAGCGACTTTCAAACAAAGCACATATAGGAGACACACAGAGAAAAAAATAATATAAAAAAAAGAAAAAAAAAAACTTTCTTGCACAGCCCATGGAATAACATTACATATTGTATATTTGCTACAGTGAACACTTAACATTCATGGATGTCCTTGCGGGACCCATATTGGCGTTGGACTTCTCTACCACATTCAACACTAATATTATGAAGGACGACATTTATCTGAAACTGTGTTTTGCTCAATAAACAGCACTTTGTAAACATGAAAAAACAAATTACCACAGTGTTCAGAGTGTCTCTGGATGTGTCTCACATTTTTCACTATTTATTATATTTGGAGAGAGTGTGCCCCACATTTAGGGGATAAAAGGTTCAGAGACATACCCTCATCTGAACTGAAATGATAACTATGGAAAAATCATCCCACTGAATAATCAGGCCATTATTGCCTGCCAAGATCAAGGTCTGCACATTTTGGGCCAGTTCTTTTCTGACTGCAGGCAGTGATATGTGGTTTTATCTTAGAGTAAAGTAGCATATGTAATATAATTACAGAAAACAAATGAATGCAAAAATTGCTAGTAGCCAGAGCCATTTAGTACCAGAATATGCTATTACTGTATCCTATATGAATAAATACACTTTAAGTTGCTGACTAAATGAAGGGTTTGTATAATTTGGTGTTTTGTGAGTGGCATTGGTATTTCAAAACTTAGGATGGCTCATTCTTATTACCACTCCTGTTCACAACTGCAAATTTGTTTCAGTTTTGGAAGTGTTTATCATGAGAGTGCAGCACAACATTTCCATGAGGATCATATGGGACAGCACAAACACACTTGCTAAAACATTCATACTCAACAGGGTAGCAACCAGAGATACAAAATAAAATTCAGAACCAAATAAATATAGAATATTGATAACTGATTTTAGCAGGTCAGTCACAAAGACAGAGAGAGTGAGCTTTCAGGTGATCGAGCATCATCATTCTTTAAAAAGCTCCATGCTGATACATACTGTACAAATGTTCATGGATTGTTAGTGTTAAAAGGGAATTACTGAGCACTTGACTTAATTAACCGATGCAGAATATCCACCAGGGAATCTCTAATTTTAAACAGCGCTCTATTTAAATGTTCTTTAATAGTACTTATTCTGTTGAGTTATGTTTCTGTATGAATGTGAACAGATGTGCAACTGTATATTAATGCCTTCTTGGCTATAAAGAGAACAAAAGGTTATAACAGTTAAAACTACAGGAACTGACTTGGTGCACAATGTCTCTTTCTGTCCTAACAAATGTGTCATGTATTCAGAACCATCTGTCATATTAACAGGGCCAGTAGACATTGGAATGAAGATATACTGTATGCTCAAACTGTGTACCCTCATATGTTAATAAAGTTTTATTAAAAATAACATATTTTTGGAGGATGGGTTTTGGTACACAGTCATATAAAATGCAATTCACATTATTTTCACAATTAAGGTTTAGTTGCCATAAAACCATCTGTATTTTCAAAAATATATTGATGCAGACTTCTGTATTGCATTTTTATGACTGTGGGCGGAGCCTACAGGAGTATTGCATGTACAAAAGGAGTGATGTCATGTTTTCTGTCCGTGGAACTGACTGAAGGTGTAAATAGTCTCCTCCGCCTTACCCTCCTCCAAGCAATGTTTTCTGCCCTCAAATAAATATGCTTTCATGTTAGTACATGGTTGCAGGGTACTATTTTCTTTCTTAAATGGGTGGTACAAGAACTGGAACCTGAGTAGTAGGAGGCAGCATTAGTTTTTTTTTTTAGAGTAAGATCCACCTCCTCTTCCACCCCAAACTTTTTTCTGATTCATGTGGGAGGGGCATGAGATAGCTCTAGCATGCTGTAACAAGATACATTAGTTTGGGACACAGACATGCCTTGTGCAGTGGAGAACAGTACAGAACAGAACAGAAAATATTTAATGCCTTCAAACTGACCTAAAAATCCTTTGGAACAAATGATTATCAGAGCCACCTGGGGCCTCAGATGGAGACCTAGACACATATTCTAATTTACAGTAAGAGCCACATGTTTTCCTAAACATCTAGCAAGAGATATAGGTTTTTAGTTTTAGTTTTCATTACTGTTACAAGAGAATTTATTTACTTGAATAAAGGTCAAGGTTAACAAATAAATTCTACCTTTAGTCCGATTTGGTCTAATTCAATCAAATGTGATTTTAAAAGCTATTCTGATCAGAGCAGACATAAAAAAAATCTTAAATATTTTTTCTTTTCTCATGGACACTAGAAATAGGATGTCAGCTTTCACTCCATTAAACCTATTTTTCCTTTTTTTATAGCATCTTGCTAAGGCAATCTTCCCAGAATGCAATCTGTCATGGAGGGCTGAAATTGTTTTAATCATGAAGCATTGATGTTAGCAATGCATTTAGAAATACAATTTTTAATTGCCTTTACAGTTAAACATGCGGGCACATTTTTTTTGGGGGGTCAAATTATTTTAAACATGGGCATGGTACTTGGTAAATACATGCTTTGATGATAAAGTGTATTTTTTCTTTCAAGTTTGAAAAGTATGTATTATATTGAAGTGTAACCGTGTTGTAAATGGTTAAATATCTTCTATTCTGTTCTGTACTGTTCTCCAGTGCACAGGCATGTCTGTGAGCTAGCTAACTGGGGTTTCTGTAAGACAACAGCTACTAAATAGCCATGTTGTAAATGGTTAAGTGGTTTAAGGCTCTGAGCTACAAGGTTTTAGTGTTCAGTACTGTTACAAGAGAATTTATTTACTTGAATAAAGGTCAAGATTAACAAATAAATTCTACCTTTAGTTAGATTTGGTCTAATTCAATCAAATGTGATTTTAAAAGCTATTCTGATCAGAGCTGACATAAAAAAAATCTTAAATATGTTTTCTTTTCTCATGGACACTAGAAATAGGATGTCAACTTTCACTCCATTAAACCTGTTGTTCTGGATTTTTATAGCATCTTGCTAAGGCAATTTTCCCAGAATGCAATCTGTCATGGGGGGCTGAAATTGCTTTAATCATGAAGCATTGGTGTTAGCAATGCATTTAGAAATACATTTTATAATTGTCTTTACAGTTAAACATGCAGTTTCATGTCAGGGCACATTTTTTGGGGGGGTTCAAATTATTTTAAACATGGGCACAGTACTTGGTAAATACATACTTTGATGATAAAGTGTATTTTTTCTTTCAAGTTTGAGAAGTATGTATTATATATAAGTGTAACCATGTTGTAAATGGTTAAATATCTTCTGTTCTGTTCTGTACTGTTCTTCACTGCACAGGCATGTCTGTGAGCTAGCTACATGAGGTTTCTGTAAGACAACAGCTACTAAATAGCTGTGTTGTAAATGGTTAAGTAGGTAGTGGCTTAAGGCTCTGAGCTACAAACCTGGAGACCTGGGTTTGACTCCCACAGCCCCTACTTGCATACTGTGTGACCCTGCACAAATCACTTAACTTCCTTGTGCTCCCAGGTCACACCTGTAAACAAGATTTCAGCTTAGTGTGTCTCTCCTGGTAAAAAAAAAAACAAGCATTTGTCAATGCCGAATGTTTGCTTGCTGGCATTGGCATTGGCATTGGTGGGGTGTGCCTTTACATTGTCAGGCATAATGACAATGCCATTTCAGCACACCCTACCCTGCAGACACCGAACAAGTGTTACGGTGTGCCTTGGGGTCTTTGGCCCTTATGCTCACCCCATTCCGTCAGGAAATATGGTGAGATGGTTGCAGTGTAAGAGAATGGGGTGAACTTTGGGGCCAAAGAGTTCAAGGCACACCTCACTGCCTCTCACTGGCTGCAGGGTGGGGGTGGAATGGTATGAGCATTACAGCTGACAGCCCAAAGTCACACCCATGATGCCTGTTAGTCTGTACAAGGTGGGCGTTATGGTCAGAAACCCTAACACCTCAGGCGTTCATTGGTATTTCACTCCAAATTTTCAACATGGTTTTTTTGTGACCCCCACCTTATGAACAGTGGTAATATCAGTTTGTTAGCTGAAAGCTGATTTTACACAGTGACTATGGCATTTGGCACCACAGGTGCGAAAACACATTTCGAACAGGATATGAAAAATGACAGCTGTACTGTTTATGGGGAGGTGTAAAAAATGGCAATGTTGAAAATCTGCAATGAAAATAGTAAAAAAACTGGTGAAGTCACGAGTGTGCGTAGAAACTACACAACGCACACCCTTAATATAATTACTTTGGGGATTTTTTACAGCAGATTGTCAACACAGGCATTTTGGGACCTCCCTTCATGAACAGTGTCACTGTCATTTTCTTAATCTGTTCTGAACACTGATTTCCTACAGCGACCACGCATTTCTGCACAGAAAATGTAAAAACACATTTTGACCAGTTTGTGAAAAATTACAGCTGTACTGTTCATAAGAAAATGTGGAAAAATGCCAGTGGTGAAAATCTGGACTGAATATATTACAAATTCATGAACTTATGAGGGTGCGTGCAAACAGCGCAATGGTCGCTCGTAACACAGACTTTTGCCACCAAATTTTCAACATAGCCATTTTAAGACCTCTGCTCATGAACAGTGTCACTGTGATTTTCTTAATCTGTCCCATACATTAATTTCACACACCGACTGCGCCATTGCACACTACATGTGCGGAAACACATTTTCGGGGAGATGTGAAAAATGACAGCTGTACTGCTCATAAGGAGGTGTGGTAAAATGGCAATGTTGAAAATCTGGAGTGCAAATCTTAAAAATTGGCAGACTTATGAGCGTGCATAGGAACTGCGCAACTCACACTCGTAAAACAGTCATTTTTGGGAATTTTTTAGCCAAATTTTCAACATAGCCATTTTAAGACCTCTGCTCATGAACAGTGTCACTGTGATTTTCTTAATCAGTCCCAAACATTGAGTTCACACACCAACTACGCCATTGTGCGCTACCTACTCGGAAACACATTTTGGGCGAGATGTGAAAAATGACAGCTATTCTGCTCATAAGGAGGTGTGGTAAAATTGCAAAACTGAAAATCTGGAGTGCAAATATTAAAAATTCATTAACTTATGAGCATGCATAGGAACTACTCAACGCACGCTCATAAAACAGTAATTTTGGGGAATTTTCCCCCAAATTTTCAACATAGGGTTTTTGGGGGAGTACATTAGGAACTGTGACACTGTCATTTCATACATCAGTCCTGAAAGGTGATTTTGTGCAGTGACCATAAAATCACCTTTCGGGACCAAATAACAAAATGACAGTGCAAGAATTCATGAGGTGGGGTCCCAAAAACCCCATGTTAAAAATCTGGTTAAAAAATTCCCCAAAATGCCCGAGATATGCATCAAAGTTGAAAAAACCCCATTTAACCAATTATACAGCTTACCAGCATTTCCTCAGTTCGCAGTCGACTTTGAAGAGTGCAGATGAGTTCCCAGTCCACCGAAGATTATCGCACCAGACCCCGGAGGTAAGTATGGGGTGAGGGGGTGTGGGGAGGCAGGGTACACACAGGTGGGGGTCAGACTCAAGACAATCAGGGAAGGACCTTTTTGTCTTTCTAGGTCTTTTCCTTTTAGGAAAGTGATGCGGGATGTTTGCCATGCTGGGGTGGGCTCCTGGCATGGCTACTGGAAGGGTTTTTTTTTGGGAGGGCCAGCTGAGCCGATGGGGGATTGGGCACCCATGTTGGCCATAGAGATTTTTACTATGCTGGGGTGGGCTCCCAGCGTGGCACCTGGAAGTGTGTTGGGGGCAGCAGATGGACATTTGCCATGCTAGGGTGGGCTCCCAGTGTGGCACTTTGAAGGCTGTTTGGGGGGGTCAGTGGAGCTGATGGGGGATTGGGCATGGGCACCCCATCAGCCTTACAGATTGTTGCCATGCAGCGGTGGGCTCCCAGCATGGCACCTAAAACACTGTTGGGGGGAGCACAGCCGATGGGGGATTGGGCACCGCCATTGCACATACTGTGGGGGGGGAGTGCGTGAGCACACTGGTGTGGGTTCCTAGTGTGTTACTTGTTTGTGGGGGAGAGGAGCTGTCTATGACAGCTCTTGCACTACAATGCTGATGTGTAGGCACTTTGCATACTGCCGACGTCAGTATGCAAATTGCCTACATGCAGCAGTGCCTTTCTTTCAACTGTATGCTGCTGCACTTGCAAACGCTATCCTAGATAGCTCTTGCATTCATTGGCATGGTGGGGCCACACCTGCAAAAGGCAGCAGGGAACTGGAAGTAGGGAGGCACACCTACGAATTCTCGTATGGTGGCACTTTGTTTCTTGCACATGCATGCAAGCAAACATAAAAAGTGCCTAGAATTATTTTTTTAATAAAGTTGAGTTTATATGTGGTAAGTAGGTAGGGTATGATGTTTTGAATGTGGCAGTAGGATTTAGCATGTGCACTTCTTTAAAATCATTTCACAATATTTTATACTTTCTTAAAAAGATACTCCACATTTCTGTGGGGGCTGTGGGATTCAAACCAAAATCTCCAGATTTGCAGAGAAGAGCCTTAAACCACTGTGCTATACTGCCTCCCTAGTTATGGCAGTCATCTGTTTTATGGCTCATGGTGTTGGTGTAGTAAGCATACTAACATACAAAAATGCCAGCAGAATAGGCCTAGTGGGTTTTCGTGTCTGCTTCTTTGGTCAATCCCCACCCTGGGAGCTGACCTTTCTGCCCCCACTCTCTCAGGCTTCTCCTTTCCCAGTCCAGGGTAGAGCTAGCTAACTGGGGTTTCTGTAAGACAACAGCTACAAAATAGCTGTGGTGTAAATGGTTAAGTAGGCAGTGGTTTAAGGCTCTGAGTTACAAACCGGGAGACCTGGGTTTGACTCCCACAGACACCACTTGCATACTGTGTGACCCTGGCAAATCACTTAACTTCCTTGTGCTCCCAGGTCACACCTGTAAACAAGCTTTCAGCTTACTGTGTCTGTCCTGGTTAAAAAAGTGCCTAGAATTATTTTTTTTAATATAGTTGAGTTTATATGTGGTAAGTAGGTTGGGTATGATGTACATAAAATCTGAAATATTCATAACATGCTGTATTGTGATTCAATGAACTGATAAATGGGGTTTTTGGTTTCTTTTATAAATTCATTCTTCCTGACCATGGATATACTAAAGCAAAATTATCTCAACAAAATGTTTTTAAATAAAGAGTTTAACTCACAGCAGCAGAAGAAGCATGTTGGCATTAAAAGCTTAGTGGCATGGATGTAGAGGCACCAGTATTTAAGCATGACTTTGGTACGGGATTAATGGTGACTGGGGGCTGAGGGAGGGAGTGAGTCTTGATATCTGTAGCATAATGGTTTTCTGAAACTTCAACCTTCAAGGGGTTAGACTCTGCAGCAATCTGTACAGTATATCACTAAGCCATATGCAGTGTGGTATGGGTAAAACCCAGATCACCAGACCACAACCAGTGCTGTAAAATCTGCACTGGGCACAGCTAGTGCAAATATTGCTGATCAGTGGATCAAATAAATTAGTGCAAATAAACAAATAAATAAATAAATACTCGGCTTCGCCTCGTGCTTCAACCCACCCCAGGAGTGATGTTATTACATGATAACACACACCCTGTCATGCCTTATTGCTTTAATATGCCCTTTCTCAATGTACTATACTTTGATTCAATTAGTGTATGCAACAGCCTTCATGTGAACACTCTGGGCTTCTCTTTGACTGCTGATGTATATTTGCTTTAGCTATTGTGTATTGTTTGAACTGCGTTGGTCTTCTTAATGTGGTACCTGTGTGCCTAAACTATGTAATCTGTTTATCTACTGCTACCCATGTATCTCCAGTGAATGACTATTATAACTGTCTGCTCTCCGAGCCATTGTTTTTGGACTTGTTAACTGTACTGTCTTTGTATTAGTTTTGATGAGGTGCCTTTGTAAATGAGTCTTTGACTCAAAGGTTTGTAAATCTGATATTTCTTTAAATAAATAAATGTTTATGTTTTAGTCCATGAAACACCCTTATCTAGTTAATGCATTCACAGTCATAGTGGCTCTGCCAGAACTTGTTATCACTGCTGCCTCTCTCATGTGCACAAAGTCACAACATTCTGTGGGAAAGAGCATGATGCCATTTCAGTCACCATACTGTTTCATTCTGCTAACAGCAGTTACACTGAACTCTGTATAAACAATTAATTTTATCAGAATAAGTTTATATCATACTACTTTTTTAAAAACAATTTGTTTTTATAAAGTGTTGGAGCCTGATTTTCAAAGGGCTGCTAGACTGGTGCAAGTTACACCAAACCACCACCTGCAGCAAACTCCTGGTGTGGCTAGGACCCTGCACTGGATTTTAATACAACAGGGTTCCTGCACCAAACTCTCCAGATTTGTCACAGGTGGAGTGTTGCACCAAACAGGTGCCACACAGGAGGGGTTTGACAGAGGGTGCCGCCATCTCCCCCACCCAGCTCATAACCAGCATCTGCATGACAGTGACGGTGGGGGAGGAACCCTTCAACCTGCCTTAAACAGTTCCATGGGTCCAGTGGGAGTGCCCTAGTAGATGCTGTGTGGCACAGCATGCAGTGGAAGGGAGTATGATGGCAGCAGGCAGATGAGCCTGCAACAGTCCCACAGACCTGTAGGCAGGATACTTCATCGCATGCAGGTACTGACCCTGTCCCAGCCCCCCCAGTGCTATCAGCTCTGCCATTTGTTCCATAGCCATCAAAGTCCCTGACAAATGGGGATTGTCCCAGACTGCTTACTATGCCATGCAGCTTTGTGACAGACATGGACCCATGGGCACCTCAGCATGTCCCTGCTGCACAGCCCACCATGTGCAGGTGAACTGCATGTACAGGTGCCATATTAGCACCGACAGGTTGGTGGGCACCTCTATAGGCAGATGCCATACATGAATGTGAGTGACAGAAAGACAACAAAATTGCAGCCATGGCTACAGGAGTAGGGAAGCACCCTCCCTGTCACCATGCCCTGCAATGTTGGAACAGTCAGTGACATGTCAGGTGGGTGAGTTCATACAGTACAATGTCCATGTATCTAACAGTCACTGATAGTTAGATATGTGGTTGTTGTACAGTATGCACTCATGTCATTAACATTGGTCCAACACATCAGGGCATGGTGGCATGGACAGTGCTTCCCCACTCCTATAGCTATGGTTGCAGTTCCTTTGTCATTCTGTCACCCTCACTCATGTATGGCACCTGCTTATAGGGTGCTCACCAACCTACCGATGCTACAATGGTAGGCTGTGCAACAGGGGCATGTTGAAGTGCCTGTGGGTCCATGTCTGCACAAAGCTACACCATGTACTATGCAGCCCAGGACACTTCTCAGGACCCTTTGCACTGTCCAAAGCAGGTTGCAGGGTTCCTTTCCTCCACCACCTGGCACAGTCCCAACATTAGATGCAAGGGCTATTAGACCAGCTGATGACTGCGAGAACAGACAGAACACCAGGAGGAAGGAGCTACTGGTATAACTAAAACTTCTCTACTGGGACTAAGAAGTAGAAATCTTGTACTGGGACCTTCAATTTAGGGTAAAAAAAAGAGTTAGTGTGTTTGTCAGAGGTAGTTGAAGTAAATTGTCATCTGTTATCTGTGTTATCTGTGTACTTATCTAGGTGCTTGTCACAGGAGTCAGAAGGGAATTATCTGTGAAATTAACTAAGTGTAGAAAGATTTGCAAAGTAGGTGGAGTGGCTTAGCTAGAAGGAACCAAGTTAAAATGAGATTTAAGCACTGCCCTAGATAGCTTCTGCCAGAGAACAGACAGAACACCAGGAGGAAGGAGCTACTGGTATAACTAAAACTTCTCTACTGGGACTATATTGCCCTCCTTCCCTCCCCTCCACCCCCACCCTAAACCAGTTCTACTTTTATAGGCACAGGATTTAACTGAGAACAGGAACTTCCTGTTTGGGAGCAGGAAGTGAGTGATCACAGAGCCACCAAAGACTCACCATCCTAGAAGGGCAAGAGTAGCTCTCCACCCCCCACCCCAGCTGCTGGAGGTCTGACTCTGAGCAAGTAAGGAGACTAGTGAGAAATATAGGAACTTCTTGTCTTAGAACAGGAAGATCAGGATCTAAAATGTCACAGAGGCAATAAGTAAGTAGGGGAAGAAAAAAAAGAAAATAAACAAACAGAGGAAAGAGTAAGTATTCCAAACAACAGTTAGGGGGCCAGAAAAAAGACATGATGGGAGTGGTGCAGTGTAGTGGCTGTGGAGCAGCAGTCTTCTGGAAGATGTTCTGGAGGATGCAGTGTTGTCCCATCTGCAGGCACCTCTCTGGGCTGAGGGAGGAGGTTGCTCAGCTCCAGACTGAGTTGGCCAGGATTTGTGGGACCTCCTCTCCCACCCAGGGACCACCAGAGTCACTGCTGTTGCCTCAGAGGTTGCAAAGAAAGAGGAGCAGTTGGACCACAGTGGGCTCAGGGAGGGTGAGGGTGGTGGAACAGAGGCACATCCCTCCAGTTGTACCTCTCCATAATTTCTATGCCATTCTGGAAAAGTGTGGTTCTTCTAAGGAGGCACCCACAGTGGAGACCAAGGAGGATGCTGGGAACCTCCGCAAAGGAGACCCACAGGAGGGTGGCATTGGAACCCCACAGGGGAAGGAAACAACTCCTGATGGGGGACTCCATTGTTAGTAAGATAGAACTGGGGGAGGAAGGGGAGAAGGAGGTAAGGTGCCTGCCTGGCACCATGGCTTGGAGGTACAGGGAGCGAATCCTCAGGATAACAGGAGCAGCTGCACAGGTGAGGGAGCTGGATGTCATTGTCCACCTAGGGACAAATGACCTGGCTAAGAAAGGGATCAGAGCAGTGTAAGAAGCATTTGTGGAGATGGGGAGGGGCCTTAGACAAACAGTACACACGGTGACCTTCTCAGAGGTGCTGCCTGTCTATGGCATGGATGAGGCTAGGGTGCTCCACACCATGGGATTCAATCAGTGGTTGAAAAACTGGTACAGAGCTCAGGGATTTGGCTTCACTGGGGACTGGGGATCCACCTGGATGGATGCAGGCCTATACTGGCATGATGGTCTGCATCTATCCAGGAGGGTAACCAGGATCCTAGGTGATAGGTTTAAATACTTCATTGGCAAGCATTTAAAATAGCCAAGGGAGGAGGTACTGGAAAGGAGCAGGGTAATCCTAGCCCCCCCCAAAAAAAAATCAGGGTACTAAGTGAGGTAGACACCAACTTAGAGATGTCAATAGGGAGAAGCACAGGGGTAAATGGAGAAAGTGACAAACACAATAAGGACAGGGATGGGGCAAAAAGGGGTAACACTATCAAGAAATGGAGGGTAATGAGTACCAACGCCTGTAGTCTGGGCAACAAGCTCCCTGAACTGGTGACCTTGATGGAAGAGGGATGCCTGGATATCGTAGCAGTCACAGAAACATGGTACACAGAGAACCATGACTGGGATGTTAACATACTAGTTTACACAACCTAGAGGAGATACAGGGAGGGCAGAAGTGGGGGAGTAGCTCTCTATGTAAGGGAAGGGATAAAAGCAACTGAACAAAAGAGTACACATGGAGGAGAGGAGGCACTGTGGGTCACCTTAGAGACTGGAAATGGCACCACAATCCGCACAGGGATTGTATACAGACCCCCTTGTCAGGGGGAGGGAATGGACAAGGATATGATAGAAGGCATACTTAGGATGGTAGAGAAAGGGGAGATACTGCTGATGGGGGACCTTAAAATGCCAGATGTTAACTGGAGCACCTTTGCTGCAGCCACATCCAAAAGCAGGGCCATTCTTGATGCCCTTCAGGTGGCACGCCTCAGACAGCTAGTTTTGAAACCTACTCATGAGGGAGCAATCTTAGACCTCATACTCTCAAACGGGGACAGTGAGAGGATCTCAGATCTAGAAGTGGGTAGCCATTTGGGAACAAGTGACCACCAAACAGTGTGGTTCATGATAAACTCAGCTACAGAGTCAAGCCATACAAAATTAAGGGTTCTGGACTTCAGGAGGGCTGACATTGGCAAGATGGGAGAGTGCCTTAGAAAAGCACTAGCAAACAGACTAGAAGGAGGGGTGGAGCAACAATGGGGAAATATCAAAACTGCCATCACAGAAGCAACGAGCCTTTGTGTAAGCAAATAAACAAATCAAAATGAAAGAGAAAGCCACTATGGTTCTCAAAAGAAATGGTGGTGAAGGTTAGGGAGAAAAAGATAGCATTTAGGAAGTATAAGGAAACACAGAAGGAGCAGGACAGAGAACTGTACCAGTTAAGGCAGAAGGAAGGAGGGAAGGTAGTCAGAATAGCAAAGGCACAAACTGAGGAAAAGATAGCCAACTCAGTTAAGAAGGGGGATAAAACCTTTTATAGGTGCATCAGCGAGCGTAGAAAGACAAAGGGAGGGATAGTGAGGCTGAATAGAATGGATGGTGGGTGGGCAGAGAGTGCCAGAGAAAAAGCAGGGATACTGAATGAATACCTCTGTTCAGTGTTCACAAAAGAGGAAGTGGGGAAGGTGCCTAATCCAATTAACAGAAGCACTCTGGCAAGGGGGTCAATCCCAGTCCTTTCACAGAAGAAAGGGTTCTGAAAGAACTCCTAAAACTGAAGGTGGACAAAGCAATGGGGCCAGATGGAATTCACCCCAGAATTCTAAAAGAATTAAGCAGAGAACTAGTGACACCACTCACTACCCTTTATAACAAATCATGGGAGGATGGTGTGGTACCTGAGGACTGGAAGAAGGCTGATATGATTCCCCTTCACAAAAGTGGGACCAAGACAGAGGCAGGAAACTACAGATCTGTCAGTGTGACCTCTGTGGTAGGGAAAGTGATGGAATCACTTCTGAAGGAAAGAATTGTTGAGTACCTAGAGGCCAGTGGGGCACAGGACCCAAGGCAGCATGGGTTCACAGCGAAAAGGTCATGTCAGATGAATTTAATTGATTTCTTTGACTGGGTGACCAAAGTAGTAGACCAGGGAGAGGCTGTGGATATGGTCTACCTATACTTTAGCAAGGCATTTGACACAGTCCCACACAAAAGATTAGTAGTCAAATTAACCAGCCTTGGATTGGGTCCCAGGGTGGTAGCCTGGGTAAAACATTGGCTGAACAACAGGACACAGAAGGTAATTGTAAATGGAGTCCACTCTGAAGAAAGAGGGGTTACTAGTGGGATACCGCAGGGTTCAGTACTGGGTCCAGTCCTTTTTAATGTCTTTATAAGTGACATTGCAGAGGGACTGGAAGGAAAAGTATGCCTCTTTGCAGATGACACAAAGATCTGCAACAGGGTTGATACACAAGGAGGTGTGGAAAGGATGAGAAGGGACTTGGCAAGATTGAAGGAATGGTCAGAAGTATGGCAGCTTGGATTCAATGCAAAGAAGTGCAAAGTAATGCACCTGGGAAACAAAAACCCAGGGGAAGATTACATAATGGAGGTAGTAATAACAAGAACAAAAATGGAAAGGGACCTGGGGGTAATCATATCAGATGACCTTAAGGTTGGCAAGCAATGTGAGAAGGCAGTAGGGAGGGCTGAGGGGGTACTGGGATGTATAGGGAGAGGCATTACCAGCAGAAAACCGGAAGTTGTTATCCCCCTGTACAGACAGTTGGTGAGACCCCAACTGGAGTACTGCGTCCAGTTCTGGAGACCCCATCTCTGCAAGGACATAGACAGGATGGAGGCAGTTCAGAGGAGGGCAACTAAAATGGTGCAGGGTCTGCAAGAGAAGCCATACGAGGAGAAGCTAAAAGAGCTTAATATGTATACCCTTGAGGAAAGGAGGGAGAGGGCGGACATGACAGAAACATTTAAGTACCTCAGAGGAATCAACAAAGTCCAAGAGGGTAGCATCTTTCAGAAAAAGAGATGTGTAAGAACAAGGGGACACAATTTGAAGATAGAGGGGGGATGGCTCAGGGGCAATGTGAGGAAGTATTTTTTCACAGAGAGGGTGGTGGATGCATGGAGCAGCCTTCCTGAGGAAGTTGTAGGGTCTAAAACTGTGGGAGATCTCAAGAATGCATGGGACAGACATAAGGCAATGTTTGTGGGGGGTAGGAAGAAATAGGCTGTTGGTTAAATAGGATCTGCAGCTTATCCTCTAAGTAGGGAAATGGGCAGACTAGGTGGGCCAAGCGGTCCTTATCTGCTGTCAAAGTCTATGTTTCTATGTTTCTAACCACAGCTGCACCTTGCAGTCATGGTGGGGCTTTCAAAATCCCATATTAGGGATGCTGCAGCACCGCCATGGTACAAGCCGCTTTCTGCCTTGACGCACTGGTGCTGCCATCGCAAGGATTGCACAGGCCTGGTTGGCACATGCAGTTGCCCCAGTGGTGCAGAGTGTCTTTCAAAATTGGGACTGGTGCAACATGTAGTGCAAGGAGCCCGCTGAAACATTTCTCTTTGATACAAGCCCCTTGTGCCAGTCCCAATCTTTTGAAAATCAGGCCCCTGGATTTAAAAACAATTAGAGATTGATGCTGTAGATGACTTAGTCAGAATGCAGTGGTACCGGAAATCAGGAACAAGATAAAGAGGGCGGTGGCACAATAGTATGCATCAAAACATCATTTTCAACATATGAGGTACTAATTGTACATGTCAATAGTATAAATAAAACAGCAAATATTTTAAATTTCCAATAATCATTAAAGCAGCTGTGCATGTTCTAGAGAATAACTGTATAACTGTACCCCTTTATTCAATTTTAACATTGCCCCATCCTCCTGTTTTTTAAGACAGCTCCCCACTGCTTAAAGTCTGCTCCAACATGTTCTCTCTTGGATTTGAAATAATTAAATGGTAACATTAGTTCTGCAGCATGGGTTTAGTCCTGATTTCCCCAGTGCCCCATTAGGTCACATATTCCTTGATGGCTGGTTCCCCTATGAAGACCTGGGGGTAGCCAAATATGAAGGAGCACTATTTAAATAATTTAAAACTTTAAATTTATGCTTATGCTGACTCAACATAGAGAAAAAACAGCATCTTATAAGGCTGAAGAAAGAGGCAATCTAAAATACAATAACATGGTAAAGGTACAAAAGTTTCACTGTAACATGCAGTGCTGCTTTCAGATGGGTTTGCCCATAATAAAATACAGTATATAAAGTGAACTGTTTACATGGACTGCATCAACATATCCCATTCAGTCAACTTCCTTAACTTATTTAATCCTTCCTTTACTAAACCAATTTTTTATTTGCCATGCATGTTTTCTTCCATCCTGGATCCTAATTTCAGCAGGCAATGTATTCCACAGACAAGGACCTTTATAAAAGAAATGAGCTCTTCCGAATTCAGTATTGTACCAAGGTAAAATATAGTCTATCCCTCTAGCAGATCTTGAACCTGGTTTAGTTACTCTCACTTGTAAGCAATCCAAAATATATTCAGGAACTTTGTTACCAAAACACTTCCCCATATACAGGAGCGCATGCAAAGATCTCATATCACTTAGTGTGTACCATCCTAGAGTTTGATCCAACATGTGGCCAGGATGCAAAGGGCGGTGGTGATGAGGAATTTCTCCTCCTCCCCAAAACCCCTGCCCTGTGGAGTGCCTATGGGCTCAATCTTGTTGCCAATGTTATTCATGGTGTATATGCTACCCATGGGTGAGCTTATTAGGCATTACAGTTTAGGTTTTCACTGCTACAGAGATGATACCCAACTGTATATATCCTTTCTCCTGGAACATGTGACACCGTGGATGTGCTTAACAACTACCTGTCAGAGATCAATGACTGGATCTCCTCCAACTGGTTGCAACTGAACATAATAAGACAGAGGTACTAGTAATTGAGCTGGGTTGCAGGTATGATGGGAGTTCCTCCAGAGTGGCCTTGGGATTGGTCCTAGGGACCACTTCATTGATGGCTTCCCTTAGAGTGAGAAATCTTGGCATCATCCTGGATGACAAATTGACTCTTGATGCCCAGGTGTCATCTGTCATCCAAAGTGGTTTTTACCACTTAAGAAATGTTGCCAGGATTAAACCCTTAGTTCCACCCAAGGATCTGCCATCACTGGTTCATGCCTTTGTTATGTCTAGGCTTGATTACTGTAATGCTCTGTATTTTGAGGTCAGTGGAGTGGCCCTCTGCTGACTGCAGCTGGTGTAGAAGGCAGAGGCCAGGTTACTGTCAGACCTGCCAAGGTCTAGTCATGTGACCCTCATCCTGCAAGCTCTGCACTGGCTGCCTGTCAGATAGAGGATTACCTTCATAGTGGACTTCCTCACTTATAAGGCACTATATGGACTGTGCCCTGGCCACCTGGCTGACCTTCTGACATCTGCCTCCTCAGTCCACTCCCTCTGCTCCTCCACTTGGGGCCTACTGGCAGTTCTGAGGGTCAGGTTAAAAACCTCTGGCGACTGAGCCTACGAAGTCACTGGTCTAGCCCTCTGAAACATGTTTTCCATCTCAGTCTGTGAGGCCACAATGGTGGAGAATTTTTTTTTTTTTTTAATTAAGTATACTTTATTAAAATTTAAGCCATACATCAGAGGATATACAGACAGGATCATTGAACAGGGTTGAAATTTAACAACCACATACAACACACAAAAAAAAAATTAAATTATAAATAAATCCCCCCCCCCCACTCCCAATCTGCACTTATCAAGTAGGTGACTTACTGATATGGAATAAACTACCAACATGATAAAGCTGATAAGAGCAGCCATGCTCAGCCAGACCTGTATATAAATTTAAAATCTCACTAACATTAACATGGACAAGAGTGGCTCCCAAACCTTTGTGAATCTGTGGTGTAAGTGTTGCAGATTCGATATGTGCCTCTCCACTTGAATTGCCAGTAAAATTTCTCGGTACCATTCAATAATGACAGGAAGGGATCTCTCCTTCCAATGTCTTAGTATGACCAGTTTTGCTGTTGCTGAGATCAGTGATATATGTGCTTTGCGTGTCTGGGGAGTCCCCAGGGGAAAAATTGCCAGCACGCAACTCTTTGGAGTAAACAAGGTGTCTAATCCCAAAATTGGATCTAAGGCCCACCGTATAGCCTTCCAAAATTTCTGTATATATGGACATTGCCATAACATATGGTGTAACGACCCTGAGGCCTAGCAGCCTCGAGGACATAAGGGGAAGGATGCCAGGCCCACCCTAAACAGCCTTTCAGGAGTGTAGTAGATATTATGTAAAATATTAAACTGGATCAATATAAGCTTGTCCTGTTTAATGTTTTTATAAATCCCCTTCCATATTTTCTCCCAATAGTCGGGGTCTTCAGGCAGGGACAGCTCATACACCCAGTAATAACATACTCCCCTAGGGAGGGATGTATCTAGATCCTGGAGGTGCTTATAAATCTTAGAGACTGAGTGGGGTTGCCCCGCTTCTTGAAGAGCCTTTAGGAGGCCATCGGACAATTGTGGTGCCCATTCTTGCTTTCCTATAAATGCCCGTATTGCTGTTTTAATTTGCAAATATTTAAAAAAGTCCTGAGATCTTAGCTGAAAACTACACTGTAGTTCTTTAAATGGAGCCAGATCCGTACCCTGGAGAAGATCCTCCAATTTACAATATCTAAATTGCGGGAGAAAGGAGGGCAAGCTAGGCCTATGACCAACTTGCATGTGCCAATTATTAACAAGTGGTTGGGCCCTAGATGCGTGCCATTTTTCTGAAAACTGTATTTGCATTTGCTGGAAAGCTTTAAGAGACCAGGCCATAGGAAATGCTTTGAATTGGCTGGGGAGGCAAGAGGGTTTCATGAATGCCAAAGCATAGAGAGTGCTTGCCGCACTCCGGACTAAGCTACGCTCAATATCAAGCCATATTGGTGTATAGAACAGTTCTGCCCGTGGGATTTCGTTCATCCAGTAAGCAATCCTATTTAGGTGTTGGGCACCGTAATACAGAAACAGGGATGAGAGTGCGAGGCCTCCTTTAAATCTTGGTGCCATTAATTTAAGATAGGCCCTTCTTACTGCCTTGCCCCGCCATAAAAATCTATTACATATTCTTTGAATGTGCAGGAACCAGGACTTAGGGAGGACAACACCCAAAATACCCAAAGGGTATAATAATCTTGGTAAGATGTTCATTTTCAGGATATTGACTCTGCCCCAGAGTGATAATGGAAAGGCATTCCATCTCTCCAAATCAGACTGCACTACTCGTGTAAGATTTGTAAGGTTAAGATTGACCATTAAAGGAACACTCCTAGAGATTTTAATCCCAAGGTAAGATAGCACCTTAGGCTCCCATGATAGGCCCACAGTGGAACATATATTTTTATCACAGAGATGGTTTAGCGGAAAAACTTTTGTTTTAGCAAGGTTCAGTTTGTACTCTGATACCACGGAAAATCGATTTAATTCCTCCAGTAATGCTGGGATCAAGTCCTCAGGATTCTCAATGTGTAATAGGAGATCATCAGCATATGCTGAGACCAGATACCTCTCTCCTGGAATCTGGACGCCTCTCAACAATGGGGACGAAACTAGTCTTCATATTAAAGGCTCTAGATAACAGTTAAAAAGAAGTGGGGAGAGCGGGCAACCCTGACGGGTGCCTCTCTCCAGAGTGAATGGATCTGAGAGATATCCATTACACAGCACTCTAGCTCTAGGAGAGGAGTAGAGTATTCTAACCCATTGTATAAAACTGTCCGGTACTCCAAATTCTCGGAGGGATGTAAACAAGAAACACCAGGATACCCGATCAAAAGCTTTCTCTGTGTCAAGGGATACCAAGGCCGCCGGGGCTTTAGCACCCCTCGACACAGCTATTAAGTACATTATCTTTCTCATATGATCCACCGAGGAGCGCCCTTGCATAAAACCCACTTGTTCCCATCCAATAATCCCTCCAAGTACTGGAGCTAAGCGATTCGCCAAGATTTTGGCCAGAATCTTAACATCCGAATTAATCAGTGATATCGGTCGGTAACTTCCGGGACATAATAAATCCCTATCCGGCTTTGGAATCAAGGTAATCCATGTCATTAAGAAGCATGGATCTTCTATTCCTTCTTGAAACCAAAAATTAAAAACATCCTTTAGGAGGAAGGCGAGCTGAGGAAGGCAACTCTTATAAAAGTTATTGGGCAGCCCATCTGGCCCCGGAGCTTTATCCAAGGGTATCTGGCTAATAGCCTGCTCTACCTCAGTTAAAGTGACAGGTGCCCCTAGAGTCTCTGCCTCTTGGGGAGAGAGTCTAGGAAGATCGGAAATGGCCAAATAGTCTGTGATTTCTTGCTTTGTCGCTACCCTTGAGTCCGCTACGGAATAAAGGGACTCATAGTACCTACCAAGAACACCAACAATATCTTTAGAGTGAGAAACCAGATCTCCATTTATAGGTGATCTCAACGCGGGAATAAATTTAGACATTTTGGCCTGTCTCAATCTTAATGTGAGGAGCTTCACTCCTTTCTCCCCTGCCTCTAGATATTTTAACTTAGTGCGATGAATGGCCAGTTCAGCCTTTTGTGCCATTAAATCGTAGTAATTAGACCGCAATTGTTGAAGCTTTGCCCATTCCTGCAGTGAGGAAGTATGATTTAATTGGCCCTCTAATTGCTGAATCTCTTTTATTAATGAATCTAGGGCAAGTCTGTCCGTTCGAGCCCTTTGTGGCCGAAATGCGTATAAACTCTCCCCGTACCACACACTTCAGAGCGGCCCACACTGTATCTATTCTTTCAACTGTCCCCAAATTCCATTTAATGAAATTAGCTATAAAATCTTGAATATGTTTCAATGTCTTAGAACATTTGATTAATCGGGTATTGAGGCACCACCTATTTCCCTCTCTATCTTTTGGGTGTAACATATATGTTACCTTCACGGGGGAGTGGTCAGAAAGTACTCTCGGAAGGATAGATGCATCCATCACTCCCGGGAGTGCAAATGAGCTCACTAGCCAAAAATCAATCCGGGAGGAGGTGGCATGCGGTGGGGAGTAATAGGTGTATTGCCTCTCTGATGGATTAAGAATCCTCCATATATCAACCACCCCAACCCCGGAAACAAGATCGCCAAGAGCTCTCTGCGCCGGCGATAACCCCAGTCTCTTACTGTCCATACAATCTATCACTGAGTTAGGGACTAAATTCCAGTTCCCGCCAATGAACGTTGGGGGGTGGGGTTCGAGACTAGTAGCGGTAGTAACCTAATGAAAAATGAAGTAGAATCCATATTAGGACCATATATTGAAGCCAGCATTATTGGAGAGGACCCCAAGCTACCCTGTACTATAATATATCGCCCCTCCGGGTCCCACGATTCCCTGCACATAACAAAGGGCACGGTTTTAGCTATTAATATAATGGTACCGTTGCGCTTAGTGGAGTTGCCAGCTCCAAAAACTTGACCCACCCAACTTTTTTTGAATAGTGAAATATTATCTCTCAAAAGGTGTGTTTCCTGTAAGCAAGCAATTCCCCCATGGAGCAGGGATAGGTGCTTTAGAATCATAATCCGCTTGTTTTTACTTTGAGCCCCCTTAATATTCCAGCTAATAAAGATATAGGAGCCTCTCATTCCTTAACAGAGATACCAATCACACTGTGAGATGAGAAGAAACCACTGGAACCACTGCTCCTCTTTTTGTACTGCTCTCTACTGTACATGATCAACAGGAACTTCCACAAAGAGCGCAGATTTTCCCCAACCCCCAAACCCATCCACAGAACCGAATTCAAATTGAGACCATGTAATAGAACCCCTTCAAAGAAAATCCCACTTCTCCAATAATTCCCCCTTCCCCTAATCCTGCCCCAAAACAAACGATTAATCATTTTAAACTACAATTCGACTATTTACAAATCTTGTCTAACCCGGTTCTAATAACCAACCTCCCACACCTCTTTCTAACTGCCGTATGGAGGCCACCCTCCCCCTCCCCGACAAAGGAAGAACTATACTTACTCTTAATTTAAGCCATATTACAATCAATCAGTAGTGGCTATTAGGAAATCTGATACTGGTTTCTTTGCAAGAAAGAAAAGGGAATTGGCCAGTCCCTAGAGTAGTGCAAGGGAGATATAGTTAAATAAAGTATAAGATATTGCCCCCTTGTGGCTGCCATTATAAGTGACATTCTCACGGAATCATAATTAGAACACATAATTATTTTTCAAGAGAGTGCTCATTTAATCCCCGCATGTATTTGAAACCCCAGCGAGACTAAGCTATAGAAAATAAAAATATTCCCCTTCTCCCTCAGACATCTGCTTCTTATTCGACAGGCTAGTTGAGAGGGAAACAGAGTTCACAGTAAAACGCTGTCTGTGTGCCTTTTCCAGTGTTCTATAGTTCAAATTCTTAAGTGTAAGAGCCAAACTTGCTGTTTCCCAATAGGAGGATGAACTGTGCATGTGCCAGGCCACAAATGTCTCTCAAAATATTAGCCGGAAGACTCCCTTAGTTTCTAAATGAACATATTCAGAAAATAAAGTCCCGTTTTGTTCCGGAATATAGGTTGACACTAGCACTCTGGAAATTATGCTGCACAGTCACAATGTGGTAAGCAGGTGTTTCACTTACATCCGCAACTGAACACTACCTCATTTAAAGAGATCAGTGAAGAGATTACTCAGTTCCTCTGAGGCTTTAGCTGGGGTTTCAAAACTGACCCATTTTTCATTATGCCTCACATATAAGGTTGTGGGGTAGCGCATTTGGAATGCTTTGCCAGCTGCGACAAGTTTAGACACCACCGGATGAAATTTTTGCCTTTTCAGATGAACAGACTGGGGTAGGTCCTGTGATATTCTTAATTTGCAGCCCTCCCATTGTATTGTCTCAACTTCCTTGACCTTAGTCAAGATATGCTGCTTATCCAGATAATTAAGGAGTTTGAAAACCAGAGGACGAGGAGGGGCGCCTGGCTGGGGGGGGGGGCACAAAGACTGATGCGATCTTTCCACTACATAGCTAGTGCCATTGGGGGAGGGACCGGCTACTCACTCACAAAGTTTTTGTACAAAAGCAATAGGGTTACTGCCTTCTTCCCTGTCAGGTAACCCAAATACTATTAAATTGTTGCGCCGGCTGCGCCCCTCTAGATCTTCAAGTTTATCCTCCATCTTCCGAATCTTTTGCCACAGTGTTGCATTCTCCAAATTAACTTTGTCCCTCCATTTGTCCAGAGATGTGACTCGGGTTTCAACATCACCCATCTGCAAATTAAGTGCATCTAGATTGCTTTTGATAGATTGAACATCCTCTGAGATCGTCGCAATAGCATTTTGTAGGGTTGCATCACTTCCAGAAAGCGCTCCTCTGTGAGCCCTACCACAAGTACAGGAGAGCTACTCAATGCCGCGGTTTGCGATTTGGGCCTCTTGGGGGCCTTCTCCTTCTCTGGAGTTAGAATTGGTGTGTGGCACGGTGGTGCTTTCCTCATTTCTGCCTCCATTTGCCTTCTCAATTTCATTGTTCGGGCACTCTAATAATGGTGAAGACAGGAGCCTGCTCTTGCAATCGCTGGGAAAAGTCGCTATCAATTGAAAGTAATTAGTTTTGCCAGGGAGCGAGGGCAGGCAGAAGCTTTCACTCAGGCAACCATCACGTGACCATGGTGGAGAATTTTAAAAGGGATCTAAAGACTCACCTCTTTCACTCCAGATTAATCAGAGCCATTACACTAAATTATGTTTAAGACTATGCTTACTGATTTTAACATGAGTTTGATATACTGTAAACATTGTATGTGTTTTTATCCTACTTGCATTTTCCTCCCTGTTTGCTTTTATGTAAGGCACCCAGAGCCTCCGGGACTGGGTGCCATAGAAATAAATATGCTTTGCCTTACCTTGATATTGTTAAATACTTCAAAACCTGTCTAAGGGTGCAGCATATAAAAACTAAACAAATTTCCTGAAATTTGTAGTTAAAGATGATATTACAGACACACCTTTATGATCATCTATTTTGTGCAATGCTTTCTGAAATACTTTTTTTAATGACTGTAAATTATTTTTGTACTGTAAATGTCTCTTTTTAAATATTCATAACAATTGTAATTACTTTTTATAGTCAAACAATAACAAGTATTATAACTATGACTATAATGTGCTCTCTTCTACCTACAGAGTTCCCATCACTCTGAACTTCTCTGTTATCACTTTATTGTTTGATTTAAGCCTTAAAGGACAACTCTCTATTATAATGAAAATGCTTAAAACACTAGATTTACACCAGTAATGCTTTACTTTACTGTTTTCTAGTTCTTTGTTATTTTTTTTTACTTTCCCTTGCTATTGGTCTAATAAATATTGTAGGTTAGGAGTGTCACCAGAGTTCTAGACTGTGTGTGTGTGTGTGGGGGGGGGACTAATGGCCCTAGCTAAAATCTTAACAAAGCTAGGAGGGTCTGTAAGCATGCTCCCCTGGCAAAGTTTGAAATATTTACCTTTAAATGGTGGCTTTCCCTGCATTTTAATGGTGAAAGAAGTGTTTGAAAAGTCTGGTTATCACTTGTATTTCTTACACATGCAGAAATATTTGGTTACAGGACCCCACCTCAAAAGACAAACACACACACACACACGCACTGCTCAAAGGCATATATTTTGTTCAGGTTCAGGAAATTTCAGTTTAAGTTCAGTGAACTCAGCCCTCACAACCTGCTTGCCTACCCTAATTCACCTGTATAAAATAAAAGAGAAAACAAGGATTACAGCTTGGGCAGTAGTATCACAGGCTGCCTCAGCAGGCTTGCCACAAACCTATATCTCAGAGCCTGGGTAATCCACTTTGAAAGTGCTGGTAATAATATTTCTTTGAGCTCCCTCTCACTCTTAGCTCTAACTGTTTCTGTGGAGCCCTGTGATTTTAGTGAAGTAAACAAAGTTACGTCTATTACTGTATTACATGCTACTGTGCCAGCTCTCTAGCAGTTAGAGCCGTGTGATTTTAGGGAAGTAACAAACTTAAGTCTTAGTCTACTACTATATTAAGTGCTACTCTACAGTGTAGTAATAGTATTTTATTGAGTTCCCTCTCACTCACAGCTCTAGCTGTTTCTGTAGCCATCTACATATATATATATATATATATATATATATATATGTATATACATACACATATACAGACATATATATATATATATATATACATACACATATACACACATATATATATATATATATATATATATATTTATTTATTTTTGTGTGTATAAGTCACATACTTCCATTGGTTGAAATTTAGAAGTCATTTCAATTTTGCTGGAGTCAAAATACTTCCAGCTGTCAATTTTTGGAAGTCAAAATATTTCCAGTCCACAAATTTTGAAAGTCAAAATACTCCAAGTCCTATAGTTTTTGAAGTCATAGACCTTCTAAATACCTCAGTTTAACCCCATCCATGGCACATCAACAGAAATACATTTCTGAATGAATCTAGGAATGGGAAAATGTACACAGAAAATCAGTTGCTTACAGTATGTGTTTATTTCATCAATAGGGAGCCTCTTAGTTTTTATCCCGGAACTCAGACATTAATACAATTCATCTCTGCAAGTCCACCCACCGAAGCAAAAAACCTCCTTTACCACTGGCCCAAACAAACAGACCCTTTGGAAACAGTACAGTCCCACCATCACACCCAAGGAAACCCAGCTAACTACCAGACCCCCCCCCCAGTCATCTCTCCCTGCCACATGCCCTGCTCCGGATCCAAGGAAAGACATGGACAGGCTAGCTTCAGTGCAGCAAAGGGTTAAAAGGATAATCTAGGGCCAGCAAGGCAGATCCTATGATGAGGGTTGGTTGAAAGCCCTAAATGTGCTAGAGTCTAGCTGGGAGTGGCTAGGACAGGGTAGGACACACATGATTGAAACCTAGGGGTTATAAACAGGGCCATTGGAAAATTGCGCCCGCAATTTTTTTGCGGAGTCCGCAATTGTCACCATTCTCTGCAAAAACTGACATGTTCCACAATTTCATGTAATTTTTGAGTTTTTATATTGAACTGTGTAAAGATTATTAACATTTTTAATAAAATACTCTCAAATATACTGACAATTTTGCATGCAGACGTGGGTTTGGCCAAAACAATGCAGTGCAAGGTAGGGCAAGGGTTTTATGCAACACTGATTTCTTTTGAATCCTTGTCTTGTTTGGTTTCATAATCCACTGGTCAAGCATAAATAAACTTAAACACTTAACATTTGTTTTGTGTTGAAGTAGTCTATCAGAAAACTTTTTGTTGCCACACAGACTGAAACAGAAGATAGGAGAAAAGGTGCAAATTATCCCATTCATTTAAATGGGGTGCTAACTATGAAGCCTTTTTGTAAGTGGCAAGGCAAGTTTTTCCTTGTGAGCATACTTTCATTCAGACTAGTTTTGATTCAAACAGCTGAGGATTTTTGGATGGCCCTGACGATTTTAAACTTGAATAAGCGAGTTGCTAACAGTGATCTCACTCATAGCAACTATCCCCTAGATGTTCACATGCAAAGACTACAATAAAAACCTGACTAAAGTCTAAAAACAAGCTTATAAAACACAAAATGTATCTGAACATTTATCTTTAACTAAACAAAATAATTTCAGCCAGAGTAAAACAAAGGCAAATTACAGGGTACCCTGACTACTGTATGATGCAGTAAAAATATATTGGTATTTTTTTACATTTTTTGGTAACTGCATAAGACCCACTAGGCACAAGTGCCTGTTTTCAGGTACAACCTAGGAGCCCTGAGGGGGTTAAGTGACTTGCTTAGAATCACACAGTATGCAAGTGGAGGTTGTGGGAATCAAACCCAGGTTTGCCAGATGTCGCCAGCTCATTCACAGTTTGTTACTCTAACCTCTAGATTATACTGTCAGCCCCAATAACCCCCAGATTTAATGTTTAAATATGTGATTTAAAAAATAGTGTACAGTACCTACCGTACAAATTATGACCATTAAACACTTTAACAACATTTTACTAAAACTCAATTACTCACCACTCTATCTGCTTATTTTTTCTTGTACCAAAGTGGGTAAATATCTGGCAGAGCACTGTAAACAGCTGTTGATTAGGCTTCAATATTCTACAGCCAGAAACAAAAAAAAATATTTCTTCTGGTTTTATTTAATATTGATTTGTTGTGTCTCACTTTATAGAATATATTTAGCACTGTATGAGGCAGATGCTTTTAAATTTCGTAAGATAGGAAACGCTTGTGGTAGCTTATCAGTTTAGTATTCTTTTTAGGAACATAAACTTTTCTTTATGTTTTAAACATATTCAGGTGTCAGTGTTTTCATTTAGCAATTTATTCTGACTACTATATGCTGCAGAAAACATTAAAAGATTTATTGTAAAGCACTGGGGGTCTATAGTAGAACCCCCACAATTTCCCACAATTTTTGCAAAATGCTCTGCAATTTTGGGTAACCTTTTCCGCAATTTTCCAGTGGCCTTGGTTATAAACAAGGTGAGAAGTGAGAACCTGTTTTAAGCAATATGGATGCAGTTACCAGAGGGCATGACTTTTCACCCCTAGTTTAAGACATCAGCAGGGACAGCTTCCAGTGCACGTGTTTGGTCCCCCCAAACATATACAGTACAGACAGAATGAGCACATATTTCTCATTTTCAAAGTGAAGTAAGTAAATCCACATCTGGATGAGTATAAATGATGAAATCTTTAGAGTAAACAAGTGATTTTTTGTTGAAGTATTTGTAGTAATTAAATAAAAACACAAAAAGTATCTCATTTGCCTCTGTCTTATACACACACACACATATACATGCACAACACATACTTGTCCTGTAAACTAATAAAAGAATTTTAAGATTAAAGTGGACTGCTTTCTTGTGTTCCAAGTCAACTCTCACACAGTTTCCCCCATGCAACACAAACAGACTATCCTTGCACAAACATTGCCAGCCTCTACCCTACCCAAGTAAACTTACTCAACCCTGGCTGGAATCCATACTGCCAGCCAACCCAAATGAAGACAAATGACTCTTCCACCATGCCAACATAACCAGTCCCTCCCAACTATCCCACTAGCATGCATGACTACCCACACCCAAAAACACAGCTAGCTCCCCCCAGACACCAACACAGCTATTCAACCCACCAAACCCAAGCAAACATAACCAGCTACTCCACCACTTGCACCAACAGAGCCTGCCCCTTCACTAGCAAGGACAGTCCCCCATTATGCCCACTGGAACACAGACAGCTCTCCTAGCCTTTGCAAAACAAAGCTATTTCACTGTCAGTCCCCTAAATGCACAAAAATTGACAGCCCTACACCATGACCCCAAATAACCAGTCAGCTCTACCACCTCATCAACATGGCCAGCACCACACTAATATGGCCCCCCAATTAACACTGTTTGCTGTCTTATTCCTTGTAGCCAACTCACCTTAACAGTCAGGTCCCACTCACCAAACACACATGCACATACACACACACACACACACACACACACACATCCCAACATGCCCTGTGCAATACAACACAGAATAAGGAACTGCCTAAGATCACAAGAGCCCCCCTGGACACACAGCCATCTTGTAGCCTTTCAACCTGTTGCCACCCCCCACACTCACACATATATATACTGTAACCATATTTTCCAAAGTGCAGCCAAGTATGGCATGCTTTGATAAGATTTTGTAAGCCAAAAATAACCTTCCACCACCAGTTTAAGACACCAGCATGGCCAGGTCCCCATGTCTGGCACCCTCACCCCCAAAAGCCATGGTCAGCTCCTGTGACATGCCTGCCCTCACCAACACAGTCAGCTTCCCAAACATATGCCCTGTCCCTTCCACTGCCAACATGGCCAGTTCCCCACACATACACCCGAATTACCCTACAATGGCTAGCATCCCTCACCAAGATGCACACAGCCTGCTCCTCAAACCCACACACCGTCCGCTTAACCCTACCCATATAAATACACACACACACACACACACACTCCCTCTCTGAAAGAATATGGCTGCTTCCCCATTCCCCAGTGAGTCCCCCTCCATCCAAGCATCACGCTTCCTGAAATGACCACAACCAGCCCCCTTAGACACTGCAGCAACATAAACAGCCCCTGAACCACAACATGTCCAGTTTCTCCCCCACCCCAGCTGTCCTCCACCCAAGTAAACATGGCCTTGGTACCAACACTGTCAACCCCACCCCACCTAAGTAAACACAGACAACCCTGGAACCAACACTACCAGCACCTCCATCACATCCAAGCAAACACTAATTGACCCAGCACTTACATGGCCAATCATCCCACCCAACCCCATCCAACCCAAGCAAATAGCCCACCTGGTACCAACACTGCCTGCCACCTTGCACTACCCAAGTGAACACTGATGCCCTTGGCACCAGCTCAGCCAGTGCCTGCACCCATACAAACACAAACAGACTCAACACCAACACTGCAAGCTCCTGCCCCACACAAGTAAACCCAGTCAGCTCCCCAACCAACAGCTCCAGCAGAGATAGCCCCTGCAGAAACACTGCCTGTATCAAGGGAAAACAGTTGTCAGAACATTATTAATACTGAAACGTAGGCACATGAGTACTGTATCCCAAAATAATTTAACCTAAGTAAAACAGATAGCATTTGAACGGAGTATAAACTACATTTCAATCATTAACATAAATAAAAAAAGTAAATATACAGTAGATATTAGTCAACTATTAAATAAAAAGACACCAATACTTCCTTTTATACGGTTAAAAACATCCTGGCTATTCTGCTTCTCAGACACATTACTGACCTCTCCAAGTCACTGAAACACATATTGGAAGGGAGCAAGTAAGTTTTTTTATGATAATTATTATTTGGTAACCAGGTAAGGCCTGCTAAGCACAAGTGCCTGCTTTCAGGAGTGACCTGGGAGCACTAGGGAGATTATATGACTTGCTCAGAGGCACACAGTATGCATGTGGAGGTTGTGGGAATCAAACCCAGGTCTGCTGGATGTACCAAGCTCATTCACAGCTTGTTACTCTAACCTCCAGGCTATATTGCCAGTGCCGGCCCAACTATACATCTGCTACCTTCCCCCTCATCCATGCCACACATAGGCAGCTCTTGTCTTTCCTGGCTCTCTAATAATTAAAAAAAAACTGTTGTTCTCTCCAGCCAGTGAGGAGTAAGTCTAGTAATGGAGACTAGCCAGGAGAATGCAGCATGGGCAGTAAGGAAGCTTGACGATGACTCGAGAGTGTGGACCAGAGGCTGAATGGTGCTGAACTTGTCAGCAGCAGGACAAGGGACACACACAAAACAGTATGCCAAGGCTTCTCATCTCTGTAGAAGTAAACTGATACACACTGGTCCAGCAGCACTCATCTACAGAGTCATCTCAAGGTTGGCTGTAAATCTTTCACTCTTTGAGTTGGAGATTAGCTCAGACTGTCACAGAACATAAAACAGATACTCCTCCTTGCTAAAGCTGATTACAGCAGGATTGCAAATTTAGTTCAGTTTAACCCCTTCACACCTGAATTAAATAGATGCACAGTGAGCTTCAAGAGTGTCTCTTTGATAGGTGTGAGGAGTTAAATTAAAAAAAAAAACTATGTCCACAGCACAAAAAAAACAGATGTAAGCCCTTAACATTGTTGTTACAGTAGGATGTAAATTACTCCAAAGAGTCTATTTTTGGACATTTTACTCACATTTCTTTATGTAAAATATGTCCAAAATATAGTTATCTGAAGCTCTGTCTGTAGCCTTGTGATTTTAGTGAAGTTAGTAAACAAAGATAAGTGTACTAAAACATAGCAGCACTTAAATTAAGTGCTACTGTAGTGGTGATACTATTTATTTTGAGCTGCCTCTCTACTTTGTTTCTGTAGAGCCCTGTGATTTAGTGAAGTAATAAATTAAGCATCATGGGCTGCATATGCAAATCACCACAGAATATTATGCTGGTTCAACTTTAAGCAGAAATGCATGCTGCCAAAAGGTTTCTCACATAGTTTGCAAAGAGTTTTCTGTTGGCACCCTTTGCAAACTGTGTGAGAGGCCTTTTGGCACCATGCCTTTCTGCTTAAAGTTGAACCAGCATAATATTCTGTGGTGATTTGCATATGCTGCCCATGATGTAATACATTGTGGGGGCATGTGTTATTTTGTAGTTCTTTGAAACTTGGCTTCCTAGCCAAATGCCCTTTGGGGCAACCATTGCCTCAGTGCTTGTGCACAGAGGTTCTTTGTCTAATAAGTTAAGCCTACTGCTCTAATTGGAAAATGCAGAGCAGAAGAAGAACAAGACAAATGCAAGATGCAAGCACAGACCATCCTACTCTCTTGGAGTCACCAAACAATTGTGTCAGAGATTGTGTTGCTGCACAGTCTTTTGGACTGTGCACCATGTGTGTGTCTGAAGAATACACCACATGTATGTACACTGATTTGCTGTGCAAGGAATGATGACTGTTGGCACAGAAACTAAAAGGCAGTTGGTAATCTGAACCCCCTGATGTCAATCACTCTCCCAGTCCATCCCTGTTCCAGTGTCCCCTCCAACAAGGCAAGGCATGCCCAACACCCTCATGCTGCTAAACTGAGTGGACTGTCAGAGGTGGACCACATTTGTAACCTGCCCTCCGGTGCTCACTGTCAAACTGATCAAGCAAGACAATCAGACCATCCAGATTCCAGAACTAAACTGGAAATTACACTTCCAAAGACAAATAAATCCCTGGCATGCCCCAAGCTCTGAGCTCTACTCTCCCACGGTGCCCAAACTACCGATTTCCTCTTCATCATCTCAGACTGCACAGCAGTCAGCCACCCACGTGCTCATGAGACTTACTTTCATTTTTCTCACTTGGAGTTTGGGAGCACTGGACAAGCATCCACAAAGTCCAGTGGAGAAAAATGAAAGTGCACTCCATACAGCTCTGTGAAGCATCGAGTCTTTAAGGAAAATCGTGGCTTCTTTTTTTCTCAGCAAAGAAGCCATGATTCTTAAAATTTTGAAGGGAAAAATGATTGGGGGGCTTTAGCTTACACTAAGGGGGCTGTAGCCTCCCAAAAACAGCATGCTGATTCCACTGTTGTAGACAATGCAGCAGTTACTTCACTGAGTCTTGCAAAATGTATCTGATTCTCCCCTGCGAACCACAAAATTGTTGTTTGTGACATAACAGTCTGTTGTCATGGTGAACACTATGATGTCATAAACAAAGGTACTGCAAGGTTAACAGGGGAGAGGCAAATCTCTTCAAAAGTTGTCTATGCAAACCTTTTAGATGGATGACCAAGATGTGCTGTAAATTATGAAAAGGAACATTGAAAATGAAAAAATGCATTATGTAGTAAACTGTCACAGCTGAAATATCTTATTTGTGAAAGCACATGCTGAAGTGCAGAGGTGTGTTAAAAAACTGATGATATCAGACATTTTTCAAGGTCTTTTGCTTTGCCTGCTAGTCTTGGGGGAGAGCTATTGAAAGTTTAAGCACTTTTAAAAATAAATTAAAGAGCTACTGACCCCTAAAAGAAAACTTTAAAAAACATAAAACGTAAGTTTAATTCAGCTTGCATTCCATATATATTCTATATATTTATCTAACCCATTATTTGTTACAGAGTAAATTTACATGATTACATGCTCTTTATCCCTTAGAGTTCATCTGCCATTATAGCTTACTCTCAATTTCAAGTCATAATCCTCTGCTGTGACATCTAGATGTGTTGCCATGAGAATAACTGTGATGTCACAAGCAGTGCATTATGACCTTAGGTAGAGGGAAAGCAACAGAAATAGATGAACTTTTTGATAACAAAGATTTTGTTTTAATGCTGTTGACATCAGTAATAAATAATGGGGAGGAGGAATACAGAACTAACCTGAAATACAGGCTGAACTGTGTCTAAATATTATGGTTTGTTAAAGTTGTCCTGAAGGTGTCCACTGCTTTTTAAAGCCTACATTTTGCTCCCAAGTCTATTTCTAAATGTAATAACATTTTTTTTATTTTTAAGTATGCATGCCAGATAGTCATACAATAAAGTACTATATAAATCTCATTTTTGTAAACATAGCTGTTATTGAACAAGTGCCAACATCTGCAAGTTCCAGGACTGTGCATAACAAAGAGCATTAGACAATGGGTCTTGAAAGTTCTGTGGCCTCCTTGGTCAAAACATGTCACACGATGTGTGTAAATCCTGCAACAGACAACTGGAAAGATTCCTTTGATTAGATGTTTACTTTTTTGAACCTAACTCATTTTTATATTTGCATGCACACATGCGCAAGAAACATTATGTGGCAGCTTAGTAGAGAAGCGGGTTGTGGAGGTGCGGCACTTTGGCAGCCAATGTGGGCATTGCATTTGGGGGCTTGGAACTGGTGGACCAATGCAGGCCAAGTGTCTTGGTGACACTGGTTCTGCAGAAGTGCCACCAAGTTAAAACATTTTCATCACTTCAATCAGGGACTGCCTCATCATTTCAGCGTCATTAATTTCGCTGCAGTGAGGGAGCGACCTGCCATTGAAGGGCAGTACCTTGCCATCCGTATATCACCACTGAACCAGTACATTTACTCCCTGTCAGCACACTGTAGTCCTCCTCCCCCATTCGTTGTGTGCCCCTCAGCAGCATGTGCCCCCCCAACAGTCTTTCTTTGCTGATGGGAGACCCAATCCCCATTGGCTTCAGTCCCCCCAAATCAATTTGCTGACGGGGAAGCCCACTCCCCGTCGACAAAATGCCCCCCCATTTGCTGTGTGCCAAGGGGGGTGCCCATCCTCCTCAGCCCCCCACTGGTATGTACTGACAGGTGCCTAATCCCCATCAGTTACAGCCCCCAAACAGTCAGGTGGCACACTGGGAGCCCACCCCAGCATGCCAAAGCCCTGAAAAAAAAAAAACGGGTCAGCAATTTTTTTTTCTTGAACACCTGTAAAACAGAAAACAGTCCCTCATAGAATTCGGTGGCCCCTCCCCCAACCTGCACCCACCGTCTGTGCATTCTGCCTCCCCACACCCCACCCTCACCCCATACTTACCTCTGGAGCCCAGCGTGATGATCTTCAATGGACTGGGAACATGTCTGCACTCTTCAAAGCTGATCGTGAACTGAAGAAATGCCGGTAAGCTGTATAATGGCATAATTAGGTTTTTTTTCAACTTTGGTGCATATCTCGGGCCTTTTGAGGAATTTTGACACCACATTTTCAACATGGGTTCTTGGGACCCCTCCACGTGAATTCAGTCACTGTCATTGCGTTATTCAGTCCCAAAAGGTGATTTCCTAGCCACTGTGCGGAATCACCTTTCAGGACCAAATAACAAAATAACAGTGCCACTGTTCATGAGGTGGGCTCTCAAAAGGCCTATGTTGCAAATTTGGTGAAATAAATCCAGAAAAATGACTGTTTTACAAGGGTGTGTTGCGTAGTTTCCACGCACACTCATAACTTCATGAAATTGTAATATTTTCAGTCCAGATTTTCAACATTGGCATTTTTCCACACCTCCTTATGAACAGAACAGCTGTCATTTTACACATCCTGGCCAAAATGTGTTACCGCACTTCTGGCACAGAATAGCGCGGTCACTGTGGGAAATCAGTTTTTGAGATAGATTGAGAAAATAACAGTGACATTGTTCATGAGCAGAGGTCCTAAAATGCCTATATTGAAAATTTGGTGATGAAAGTCCATAAAATGACTGTGTTACAAGTGTGCATTGCACAGTTTCCATGCACCCTTTGTAACTTCATGAATTTGTAATATTTTCATGCCAGATTTTTAACACTGGCATTTTTTCACACCTCCTTATGAACAGTACAGCTGCCATTTTTCACATCCTAGCTGAAATGTGTTTTCGCACTTCCGGTGCTGAATAGCGTGGTTGCTGTGGGAAATCAGTGTTTGGGACAGATAAAGAAAATGACAGTGACACTGTTCATGAGCAGAGGTCCTAAAATGCCTATGTTGGAAATTTGGTGATGAAAGTCCATAAAATGACTGTGTTACAAGTGGGCATTGCACTATTTCCACGCACCCTTGTAATTTCACAATTTTGTAATATTTTCATGCTGGATTTTCAACACTGGCATTTTTCACACCTCCTCATGAACAGTACAGCTGTCATTTTTCACATCCTGGCCAAAATGTGTTTTTGCACTTCTGGCACAGAATAGCGCGGTCACTGTGGGAAATCAGCGTTTGGGACAGATTAAGATTCAGCGAGTGAGAGAGGGGGAGTGAACGAGCTCAACTGAGCTCTGTCAGGACTGCTGTGGGTTTCTTTGTGAGCAGAAAAAGGCATCAATGCAGGCAGGGGCCCAGTACAAAAGGGCAGTCTGCAGTGCCGGGAGAAACAGAATGAGCGAGTGAGGGAGGGGGAGTGAGCAAAAGCTCTGTTGGGACTGCTGCAGATTTCTTTGTGGGCAGAAAGAGGTGCCAACGCAGGCAGGAGCCCAGTACAAAAAGGCAGCCTGCAGCACCAGGAGAAACAGAAAAAGCGGGTGAGATAGGGGGAGTGAACGAGCTCAATGGAGCTCTGTCAGGACTGCTCTGATTTTTGTGGGCAGAAAAGACACCACGAGGCAGGAGCCCAGTACAAAAGGGCAGCCTGCAGTGCTGGGAGAAATAGAAGGAGTGAGAGAGAGAGAGAGAGAGAGAGGGAGGAGCAAGCTCAATGGAGCTCTGTAGGACAACTGTGAACTTTTTGACAGAAAATGTGCCAACACAGGCAGGAGCCCAGTACAAAACAGCAGCCTGCAGCGCCGGGAGAAACAGAATGAGCGAGTGAGAGAGGGGGAGTAAGCGAGCTCAACGGAGCTCTGTTGGGACTGCTGCAGATTTCTTTCTGGGCAGAAAAAGGCACCAATGCAGGCAGGAGCCCAGAACAAATGGGCAGCCTTCAGCGCTGGGAGAAACAGAACAAGTGAGTGAGAGATGGGGAAGTGAGCGAGTTCAGCGGTGCTCTGCCAGGACTTTAGAGTTGCCCACCCTCCCGCCCAGTGTCCTCTGTGGTCTTGTATTACAACAGGGTCTCTGGGTTGGAGACAAAGCAATGATTGGATACTTTGAGGAGTGCTGTAATGATGCAGATTTAGTTGTTCTTTTTATTTCTCTAACTGAGCTAAGTACTGAGCTATACTGTTATGATTGCTGTAACAATACATATTTATTTGTTCGGTTTATTTCTCTGAGTTGAGTAATACTTGGAGTGCAATAGGATTTCTAACTGGGCTAAGTGAAACTTTATGAGCATTGAGAACAAAAAGTAAATAGGGGCCTAACAGTTGTAGTAAGGTACAGAACCTGAGAGTAATCACCCATAACATAAGATGGGGGCCAAAATGGGGCAGGTGCCACATGTCAATAGGGTGGGCATCTTTGGAAGGGTGATGGGATGTACAAGGTGTGAGTCCGGTATGATTCTGGACTGGGCTTGGAGGATGGGGGGTGTATGGTCTGTAGATGAGTGGCTAGTTTGAGGGAGGAACTGTGGAGGTTAGGGAGGAGTCTAAGTGGCAGGGCAGATGAGTATGGTAGGCATCCTGACTTGGGGGGGGAATAGGGATCGCAAGGGGGATGGAGGAAGAACAACTAGGGACTGAAACTGACCTCAGTATCAGAGGTACCAGCAGAAAAGAGAGGACAAGGAGGAGGTGCCTGAGGCAAATGGGGGGCCTCCTGTTGGGGGAGGAAGAGACCACGAGGAGTACTGGGGGGGAGAGCAGATGGCTGCTGGTTGGGAGGAAGCAGGGGTGGGACCAGGGGTGGCATGGAGGGGAACAAGTAGGAGGGGGAACCGATAGGGGGAAGAGATGTAGGAAGGGTATCGACTAGGAATAGATTCAAGCCTCTACTGTGGGAGAGAGAGGGGGAGCAGGAACATACTGAAGGGGTAGGACAAGTGGGGCATGAGAGGGATGGCAACAGCTAGGGGAAGAGATAGCGAGGACGAAAGGGTAGAAGGGGGGCCTCCTGTTCAGAAGGAAGAGATCATGAGGAATACCAGGGGAGAGAGCAGATGACTGCAGGTAGGGAGCGACCAGGGGTGGGACCAGGGGTGGCATGGAGGGGAACAAGTAGGAGGGGGAACCAATAGGGGTAAGAGATGTAGGAAGGGTATTGACTAAGAATAGATTTGAGATTCTGCTATGGGAGAGAGAGAGAGGGGGAGCAGGAAAATACTGAGTGGGAGGACAAGCTGGGTATGAGAGGGATGGCAACAGCTATGGGAAGAGATAGTGAGGACGAAAGGGTAGAAGGCTGGCTAGTAAGGAAGGAGGGGGTGGTGACTGGAGGAGAGAAGGCTACAGGAAGAGGAAGGATGGGAGGGGCAACACGATCAGGGTAGAAGAGAATAGGGGCTCTAAATCGACAATAGCAGAGATAGGAGAGGGATTGAAAATCAGCAGGGGAGGAGGGGAAGTCAACATGGGAAGCCTTGTAGGAAGTATTCAGGCTGGGAAGGGGTTCAAGAGGGATGGGAGGAATAAGGCAGAGAAAAGGGTGAAGCGGAAGTAGGGATTACAGATACAGAAGTCACAGAGGGAGCAGCTGTCAGGGGTAAGGGGCAGGGAAGATTGAATACTGGTGTGGTGGAAGGGGCATTAGAAGGGAAAGAGGCTAAGGGATGGAGGGGTACTCATCCTAGGGGATTGTATACTGAAAGGGGTGAGATGGGGTGGAAGGGGGGACGGCACAGCTGTATTTGGGTTGAAGCTATCCCCAGGTTGACTGCAGGAGGAGAGGGCAGGCACTCTCAAGTGTGCAGTGAGGGGGAGGAAGAAACTTCACTTACTGTTGCAGACTGTAAGTAGTGAGAGGGAGGCCTGCTAGTTGGGCAAAGCAGTGCAGAGGTGTGGGAGTCGGGTGGCATTCTTGGAGTTACTTCTTGTACCATTTGCGAGCATGGGGAGGAAGGGTAGGATGCAGGAGTTCAACAAGGGGCAGAGGGATTGGTGCCACACCAGACATTATGGGTTAGTGACTAAATGGTGTAGGATCTGGGGAAATAGTGCCTTGTATGTGGGGGACAGGGTACACATGAACAGGGAGGGAAGTATTAAAAGCAGGATTAGAGGGGTATATCTCTACTATGGTGGATTTAAACTGGTGAGGGGATGGCCAAAAATCTGAGGTAAGTAGAAAGGTCCGGACAGGGGAGCATAATGAACTCACCCCCTCTAGATATAGGTAAAGGCAGAGGCATAGTAACCCTGGGAGGGGGCGGGCAGAGTGGTCTGAGTGTAATACAGAAGGCACCACCACCCAGTAAGAATAAGGAGGAGAACGGGTACGGACCACCAGATGGAGGGACACAGGCCAAGGAGGAGAAGAGTGAGGAGAAGGACCAGTACAGGTGGAATGTGGTCTCTCTCAATGCAAGAAGCCTGGGGAACAAAACTGCAGAGCTTCAGGCACTCCTTTCAGAGGGGAAGGTGGACATTGCTGCAGTGACAGAGACTTGGGCCAAAGATTACCATGACTGGGGCTTGGCAATTCTGGAAAACAGGATATACAGGAGGGACCGGGGTTGGAAGAGGGGGGCGGGTTGCACTCTGTGTGAGAGAAGGGATTAAATGCACAAGGAATGAGGGAGAAGAGGAAAGGACAGAGGTGCTTTGGGTGCAGCTCCTGGACTCCAGGGGCAGAAAGCTGAGGCTGGGAGTGGTGTACAGACCACCAGCCCAATCTGGGGAACTGGATGGGGAGTTCACAGAGCAGATAAGGAGGGTGTGTAGAAGGGGGAGTGTGGTGATAGTGGGGGATTTTAACCTACCAAGGGTTGACTGGAGCACCCTGTCACTAGCAGTACCAGGGAGCAGGTGCTCCTTGATGCATTCCAGGATGGCCTTCTCACGCAATTGGTAATTTGGCCTACAAGGTTTGGTAGCACTATGGACCTAGTACTGGCAAATGGGGAGGTAGTGAGGGAGGTAAGGGTGGAGGACCCACTAGCAGGTAGCGACCACCAAACAGTGTGGCATGTTGTTGCGCTGGGCAGGGATACAGGAGGCATGGGCACTAAGGTGGTGGACTTCATTAGGCTGGCCTTTCAGGGGATGGGAGCAATACTGCAAGGAAGACTCCAGGATATCAGGCCAGGGATGGATGCAGAATAAAAGCGGGGAGTCATAAAGACTGGGATAACAGAGGCCACAGTAGCCTGCACCAGGGCCAGGAGTAAGAACAGCAGAGGCAAGAAACCATGTGGGCTGAACAAGGAAGTGCTGCAAGGGGTGAGGGCAAAGATGACTGCATACTGGAAGTATAGGAGAACAGGGAAGGCAGAGGATAAGGAGGCTTTTGGGAGTTGGTCAGGGGAGGTTGCCAGGAGGGTGAAAAAAGTTAAGGCCTCCAGGCAATTATGTTCCGCACAGGGCATAAAAGGAGGGGAAAAGGACTTTTTTAGGTATGTCAGGGAAAAGAGGAAGTACAAGGAACATATTGTGAGAATAAAGAGGGGAGGGGATTAGCTGGAAAAGAGGAAGGAGTAAGTGGAAATTCTAAATGAGTAGTTCTACTCCATTTTCACTAAGGAGAGGGACGGCCCACTACCAGAATGGGCTGGGGCAGTGGGGAAAGGGGGGAGGAGGTGACAGACAAAGTGATTTATAGGAAGTAGGGTGCTAGAGGGGCTGAGGGCAGTAAGGGTGGACAAGGCACCAAGTCCCAATGCCATGCACCCCAGGGTGCTGAGGGAGATGGCGGAGTTGTTGGCTGAGCTGCTAGCAGATCTGTTCAACACCTCCCTGGAAACGGGGTGTGTGCCCCAGGACTGGAGGGTGGCCCATGTGGTGTCAATACACAAGAGTGAGCCTAGGGAGGAGCCATGAAATTATCATCCGGTAAGTCTCATGTCCATAGTGGGTAAGCTTATGGAGCTGATACTGAAGGAGAGGCTGGTGGCATTCCTAGGCAGTAATGGCCTCCAAGATGGGCGGCAACATGAGTTCGTCTCAGGGAGGTCTTGTCAAACCAACCTAACAGAGTTTTGTGACTGGGTGACAAGGGAGTTGGACAGGGACCATGCGGTACATGTCCTGTACTTGGACTTCAGTAAGGCCTTTGATATAGTGCCTCATGGGAGACTAGGGGGAAGGTGACAGCAATGGGGGTGGAGAAAAAGCTGAGTAAATGGATAGAGAACTGGTTACAGGGGAGAGTGCAGAGGGTGGTGGTGGGGGGGAGGGAGATTTCAGCACCCAGAGTAGTGACAAGGGGATGCGGCAGAGGTCAGTGCTGGGCCCGGTGCTATTTGGGCCTTTGTCTCTGATATAGCACATGGAGTCGGGAGCAGGGTTAGTCTGTTCGCACATTATACCAACTTGGAGGCGGTGGTGGACGAAGAGGACGGATGGGGAAATCTGCAGGGGTACTCTAACCAAACTAGAGACATGGTTGGTGGAGTGGCAGCTAGGATTCAATGCAAAGAAGTGTAAGGTGATGCACTTCAGGGCTAAGAACCAGAAGAGAGAGACTATTAGTTGGGGATCAGAGAGGAGGAGAAGGACCTAGGGGTCTTGGTAACTGGGAGAATGAACAACTCAGCCCACTGCACGAGAGCAGCAGTGAAGGCAAACAGGATGCTGGGGTGCATTGCAAGGGGGTTCTCATCCAGACACAGGGATGTGATCCTACCTCTTTCTACAGATCATTGGTCAGACCACACCTAGAGTACTATGTGCAATACTGGAAGCCATACCTGAGAAGAGTTATAAAGTTACTGGAGGGGGTGCAAAGGAGGACAACAAAAATGTTAAAGGGGATGGAAGGAAAGAAATATGAAGTTAGGCTGAAGGACCTGAACATGTACACACTGGAGGAGAGGAGGGATGAGGGGATATGATTGAAGCATTTAAATATCTGAGAGGGTAACTAAACCTAGCACTGAGGGGGTGTTGAAACGGAGGAGTGGAAGAGAGACAAGCAGGCATGGACTAAGGTTGAAAGGGGATGTTTCAAGAGAGAAATGAGGAGGCACTACTTCTCTGAGAGGGTGGTGTCTAGTTGGACTGCACTGCTAGAGGGTGTGGTAACATGTAGGACAGTCAATAGCTTTAAGGAGGAGTGGGATAAAGCAAGATGAAGAGTCAGAGGGCAGGGGCTGGGACAAGCGGGGGAGGAACTGAGGGGGAGGAGCCTGGGGCAGCTGCACTCTAGGGTGCTAGCTGCACACTCAGGCAGACTTACATAGACCAATTGGTGTGTTCTGCTGACAGATTCGTATGTTCATATGTAAAATAATAGTGACTTTGTTCAAGAGCAGAGGTCCTAAAATGCCTATGTTGAAAATTTGGTGACAAATGTCCATACAACAACTGTGTTATAAGTGTGGATGATGCAGTTTCCACGCACCCTCATAACTTCAGAAATGTGTAGTATTTTCACTCCAGATATTCAACATTGCCATTTTTTTAAGACTTCCTTAGGAACAATACAGCTGTCATTTTTCACATCCTGCCCGAAATATGCGTTTATACATCTGGTGCAGAATACCGTGGTTGCTGTCAGAAATCAACGTTCAGGACAGATTAAGAAAATCATAGTGACAGTGTTCATGAACAGAGGTCACAAAATGCCTATGTTGAAAATTTGGTGAACTAATTCTACTAAATGGCTGTGTTACTTGCATGCATTGCGCAGTTTCCACGTACGCTCAGAAGTTTGAGCATTTTTAATACTTTCACTACAGATTTTCAACATTGCCATCTCTTTACACCTCCCTATTAATGGAACAGCTGTCATTCTTTACATCCTGCCTGATCTGTGTTTTCGTACATCTGGTGCACAATGGCACGGTCAGTGTGGAAGCTCAAATTCTGGGATGCATTGACAAAATCAGAGTGCCGCTGTTCATGAGAAGAGGTCCCAAAGGCTTTCATGTGGTGGGGGTCACAAAATGCCCATCCTGAAAATTTGTACTGCAAATACCAACACATGCCTGTGGCATTACGGTTTCTAACCATAACGTCCCACCCTGTACAGACTGACAGGCATCAGGGATGTGCCTTTGGATTGCTGGCTGTAATGCTCATGCCATTCCAACCCCACCCCCTACCCCCTACCCTGCAGCCACTGACAGGCAGTGAGCTATGTCTTGGACCCTTTGGCCCCACAGTTCACCCCATTCAACACTGCACCCATTTCAGCATATATCCTTATGGAGTGGGGTGACTGTAAAGCCAAACACCCCAAGGCACACCTCAACACTTGTCAGTGTCTGCAGGATAGAGTGAGGTGAGATGGCATGAACGTTATGGGTGACAACCCAAATGCATGCCCCATTTCCTGTCTGTCTCTGCATCTGTCTAACTCCTGCATTTCCAATGCTAATACCAGCAAGCAAACGTTCAGCATTGACAACTGCTTGTTTTATTTTAATAACAGATTCATTTTATAATTACAAAAATGCACTTCAGGGCATGTATAGTAATGGGATTTACACACTTTCTATGTGGTTAAAAGTCACTCGGCTGTGCCTCATAGCACACCACACAAGGTTTGTGTAAATCCTACGATAACACACACCCTGCCATGCATTATTGCTTAAGTTTTAAATATATTAGGCATGTTCCTGAATCATTATTACAAAAAATACATTTCAGGTGAGGGTGAGGACATAGTGGTGATGATCCCTCCAACCCCTAAGGTACAGTGTGGGAAGGATGGTCAGAGGCACTTGGAAAAATTCAGTTCCTTCCTCAGCCATAACTGGTGTGTTGCATACAGATTAGCTATTAGACTCATAGTAGAGGTGGAGGGAGGACCAGTGAGGAGTGAAGTTCCTGCACCCCCCAATGGGAGGACATAAGTGCAAGAAATGGACCACCACCCCTAGGGTAGTCTGTAAGGGATCTGGGGTGTTCTAGCTTGAGGCTAAGTTTTGGGCCTGTGTTTATGGCACAGGGTCATAATGTTGCAGGACATTATGCCACAGCAATATACCGTGTTGACAGTACAGCACAATATATTGCCTGCGGCATAAGTCTTTGTTTTGTGGGGGACTGTGTCCCCTGAACCCCCCAACTAATATAACTAACTCTGGGGTGGGGGTTAACAGTTAATATCACACAAAGTGAGAAAAAGAAAAAAATTCCATGCATCTGGGACCAGGAATCGAAACCCAGTCCCAAACGCACTGCCTGCCTCCCTTGCTGTCAGTGGCTCACCCCATTGAGCCATGGCAGCTGCTCGTTGGACCCCTATCCCAGTAGGATTCTTATCCTGCACTGAGAAGAGTGAGAGGGTGCACTACTACACAGGCATCCTTTCATGGTTTTGCACCCTCTCGCTCTTCTCTACTGCACTGTTACTACTGTGCGGTCATGTCTTGTGCTGTAGAGCGTATGGTATATTGACCCAGTAGATCTGTTTATGGGTGGGGGTAGTGAGCATAATTTAGTGTCAGGTCTCTATGGGACAAACTCATTGTTTTTGCCCATCATGTGCAGTAGCCACTCATTCCAGTGAGAGGAGCAGAGCTCAACTTTATTATTTAGGAAGTGCATACTTTTCTCCATTCTATAGATTGACTATGCAGTGCCAAGCAGAGAGTTTAGGGGCTTGAGGAGTTAACCAGGCCGTTGTAATGTTATTTTTGACTGTCATAACCAGAATGCCCATCATCAGGTACCAAATGTTGGGGTCTCAGAAGCCTTGTGGGAGCTGGAGTAGGAGGAACCTTTCAAGAGTCAGAGGTGAGGTCCTTTTTGACAATTCCTCCAGTTCGTCTTGTATTGACTGGAAAAAAATCTGCAGGGTTGGGCAAGATCACATAATGTGTGTGGCGAGCCTGTGCTTTCTGCATAGTCTCCAGCAGGAAGCATCCTTATGGCTAGATACTGTACTGTGCAGTGATAACTGGCATGCGGAACATTTGTTGTCTCCAGTGATGCTTTCTCCACTGATGGGAGCCATAACCCTGGAAGTGGTTTGACAGAACCCATGTCATTTTCTGTGGAAATTGTGGTTCCCAGTTCTTCCTGCAAGCACTGGAGGACATCCTATGTGGAGTCTCCTCTTGAGTCAGTCAGGACCTTGTACAGAAGGAAATCATCTGCTCTCAGAAAGGAAATCAGAGAGGATCATTGCTGGGTGGGCCTCAGGGTTGCAAGCACCCAGCAGAAGGGAGGTATAGTAGTGTCTGAGACGTAGAAACCTGTAGAAATCTACCAGTCTGAGGCCAAATTCAGTTTGGGCTTCTGCGAAGGACTTTAGTGAGGCTCTGGACAGAGTGGTGTTCCCAGGTTCTGAAGGCTAGGTCTTTGCATGCTGGGTGAAATTGTTGCAATAGCATAATTGGACATAATAGAGACAGAAAGTGGATCAGATGTAGTGCTCTGTGGCTCAATATCCAGGCAGATACCTGGTATCTGAACCATGGATTAGTAGAAGTTATCCCTCCAGGGTTTGTACTGGTGTGATATTACTCTGATAAATTCAGGATTAGGGAAAATTGTGGCTTCTAGCTTTTGTCACTGAGCCCGTAGGGCACCGATGTGCCATAGGACTATATGGTGGAGCTGCACTGCCCAGAAGTAGAGCCTCAGGTTTGGGAAAGAGAAGTCTTCTTTTACTTTGGAAAGGCACAAAGTCTTCAGCTTGATCTGAGGTTGATTGTCAGTGCAGATGAATTGATAGATTTCTTTATTTCATTGTCAAAAAGTGATTTATGGTATAGGGATTGGGATATTCTGTAACAGACTTAGTTCCCTAGGGAGGGTGACTATTTGAATCACCTCCACTCTCCTAGACAGACTCAGGGGCAAGATGTTCCAGTACATAAGGTCCTGCACTAGCTATGCTGAGAAGTGGGTGTTATTATTGTGGAAGGCTGTGGCTGGTGTTCTAGAGAGGATTATTTCTAAATATTTATATTTTTTCCATGCCCCAGCAGAAAGGAAACTGCTGCCTTATCTCCTGAGACAGATGATAGTGGAAGGTTAAGGATTCGGTTTTAGTTGTGTTGAGTATATACCCAGATACTGTGCCATATGTGTTTAAGATGTGAAATACTGCTGGGAGGGACTTTTCTGTGTCCTCCAAACATAATATATCATCATCAGCATGTAGTGCAACCCAATGTTTCTCTCTCCTAGCAGGACGCCCATGATGCTTGAAAACTCCTGATTGGCTTGTGTCAAAGGCTTAATATAAAACAGCAAACAGTAAGGGGGCGAAGGAGTAACCCTATTTGGTTTCCCAAAAGAGAGTAAAGAATTCAGAGTGTTTTCTGTATACCTTCACAGAAGCTTGAGGGACCTCACATGTTCTGAAGCAGTTGGATTTGAGGGACCATGAATCTTGCCCAGAACCGAGTAAAGGAAAGGCAAGGACACCTGCTCAGATGCCTTCTTGCATCTGGGCTTAGGAGGATGTAGGGTGCTCTGCCATTGCATTTCACAGAGAAGGTGTAGTGTCTCCTACAGTTGTCAGCTGTTGTCCTAGAATGGACAAACCCGGTCTGATCGAGTCCCATCTGGATGGGGAGGCCTTGTCTAGCCTTGGGGCCATAATGACCCATAAAGTACTATAGCTGGCACTGAGGACTAATATTGTCTGTAGGAGCCACACAGTATGGGGTTTTTGTCTGGCTTTAGGATCACTGAAATTGCCACACATGCCCAGCTGGGTTGAAGAGGACCACCTTCTAGAATTTCATTGACTGCCGTGGAGGAACGGTGGCAGAATTTGCCCTTGGCAGCCTTTAGAATTATTTTCCATATCCATCTGGCCCTGGGGCCTGCACTGTCTTGGAGTGCCTGATGGCTGTGTCCACCTCGCCTGTGGAGATTGATCCATAAGGTGAAACCTCTGGTCTTTAGGTGAGCATGGGCAGGGTAAAATGTCCAAGTCTACAGACTCTTGGGTCACAGTCTGTTCTGGGTGTACAGCATCTAGTAATAAGAACAAAACATGCAGGTGATGCCATACAGTTTTGTTAGCTGTGCTCCAGTTGATGGATTGCTGAAGGCAGTTATTGTCACTGTGCAACACTGTTTGTGGATTTGGTACACCAATAAGTGTGAGGGTCTGGCTCCTAACTCATAATGGCAGTGGTGCAGAAATGTGAGGACTATTTTGCTCTGAAGCAAACAAAGGTCAGCCAGATCTGCTTGACTTGTTGGAGTTGAGGTGCTTCCAAAGTGTCCCCTTGTTGGTGAGTCAACTACTGAACATGCAGTGTGTCCTCCAGCTGTTGTTGCCTTTCTTGTCTCAGTCTGGTCTGGGGATATTGTATAATGTGGCCACACAGAAGAGCTTTAAAGGAGAAGTAAACATTGCAGGAGTCACTCAAATTGTGAAAACTCATAAAAAGATCTCAAGTGAGGTATTGGGAGCAGCAGGTGTCAGAGTCCTGAGAAATAAATATCAAGATGTTCTGACAAATCAAAACAAGGAAGCAGCCATTTCATTGAATCATGAGACCAATAGTGATGTCACTGAGGGTAGTTGTGACTAACAACATACAGCTTGCCTCAGTGACATCACTTCCTGTTTTAAAATGGTGCTGCCTTGTTTTGATTTACAGATTAATTAGATAGTCATATCTCAGGACTCCTGACACCTACAAAGAAGTCCAGTGCCTCATTTGAAATATCTTTCATGGGCTTCCACAATCTGAGTGACCCCTGCAATGTTTACTTCCCTTTTAAGAGTGTTCCAGTTGATGGAGTGTGAGATATCTGTGGAAGGATTGTCCAGAAGGATTGCTTCAATTTTGTTTTAGAGATAATCCTTAAAGTCTGGGCTTGTCAGTTATTAAGGGTTTAGGCGCCAGCATGTATTGCACTGTTCTAGCCCAAGATCCCTTCTGCTAATCACTGGGGCATGGTCTAAATGAGCAATATCACCCAATATACAGTGTACTAGGTTGCAGAAGTTTTCCATCTGCATGCAGCAGTGGTCGATTCTGGAGTATGTGCCATGCACTGCACAGAAGTGGGTGTAGTTTCTTGTATGTAGGTGTAGGAATTGCCAGGTGTCTGATCATTCCACCTCCAGTGTGAAATGCTAGAAAAATTTATGGGCCACTGGCTGCCTGAGGAAGTGGGGCTGCAAGAGTTCAAGCTTGGGGTCAGAGCAATGTTGAAGTATCCTGCAAGCAAGAAGAGTGCTTTGTCATTGTCAGGATTCTGTCTAGTAGTTTTTTAAAGGTGGGAGTGTTAGTCCCAGGAGGAAAGTAAAGGCTATGAGGGTAACTGCCACGTTATTGAGGATGACCTGCATGATAATCTAGCACCTCCTGGTCCTACCAGGTTTGTGTGGGCTGGAATGGGGTGTGATGAGAAGTATGGACTTCCATACCCATCTTTCTGCTGCCTCTGAATGAGAAGGAGAACACTGATGCAAAGCCAAACCTGTCAAGTTTCTTGTGCTCTGAGCTGGACAGGTGTGTGTTCTGCACATATAAGAGGGTCAACTTCATTTTTTTGAGATACAACATTATTCTTGACCTTTTGATAGGGTTAGAAAGCTTGTTCACATATAACAAGAATAACTGTATACTTGGGCTAGTCACAAAGGTTTCTAACATGGAGGTGTAGTCCACCCATTCCCACAGTGTGGCCTCCCACCTCATCACACACAATCCTGTTAACAAGTACAAGCAGACATCTTTTAACTGAAGCAGAAGAAAGGTAAACTTTGCAGGAGAATGATTGAGACTGGTCTTAAAACTAGTCTAGTGAAAGGGGGAAGAGTGAAATTCCACTTTTATAGGCTTTCAGGGGTGATTGACAGCAGATAGATACATCCTGTGTAGGCAGGAAGGAAGGGTTCACTGGAATACATAGAAACAGCTACAGGGCACAAAGGCAAATAAGCAAGAGTGTTTCTCTACTGAAGGAAAACAGAGAAGGGAGGAGGGAAAGAGGAAGAGCAAGAGAGAAAAAAAATACCCCAAAGCAGGAAGGACACTTATAGACATGATGGGAGTGGTGCAGTGCAGTGGCTGTGGGCTAGCCATCTACAGGGAGACTTTCTGGAGTCTGTGGTGCTGTCCCATCTGCAGGCACCTGTCTGGGCTGAGGGCAGAGGTTGCTCGTCTCCAGGCCAAGTTGGCTGGGATTCAGGGGATCTCCTTCCCATGCCCAGGGAAAACTAAGTCCACCCCTGCTGCCTCAATGGTTGCCAAGGAAAAGGAGTGACTGGACAATGGTGGGATCATGAAGGGTGAGGGTGGTGGGGAAGAGACACATCCCTCCAATGGTTCAACTCCATATCTCCAATGCTGCTCTGGTAGGGCAAGACTGTCCCAGAGAAGCATGCACAGTGGTAACTAAGGTGGATGTGGGGGTCCTCCATGGCAGACACTCTGGGAGGAGGCATAGGACTCTGGAGGAAGAGAAAACAACTCCTGGTGGGGGACCTCTATCATCGGGGGTAGACTGGGCCAGGAGGGAGGGAGGGAGGAGGGAGGAGTGAGGGAGGTCAAGTGCCTACCGGGTGTCATGGATTGGCAGGATGGAGGCATCCTAAGGATCATTTGGCAAGCAGGATGGGAGGGTTAGCTAGATGTCATTGTCCACATAAGGATGGATGACCTGGTAAGTGACTAGGGTAGTGCAACAGCAGTTCAGGGAGTTGGGGAGGGGTCTTAGACAGGTGGCATCCTCTGTAACCTTTTTAGAGATGTTACCCATCCAGTACAAGGGGGGAGAACAGGGTACTCCACACCACGAGAATCAACACATGACTGAAGGACTGGTGCAGAGCGGAGGGATTTGACTGCATTAAGGACTGGGGTTCTTCCTGGAGGGATGCAGACCTGTATGGGGGTGATGGTCTGCATCTATGCATGGGGGTAACCAGGATCCTCAGTGAGAGGTTTAAATGTTTCATCAGCAAGCATTTATACTAGCCAAGGAGGTTGTGGAAATAAGCTAGGTGATGCAAACAGCCCCCTCCCAAAAAAAAAATGATACAGATGGCAGAGAGTACCATAAAGTTGAGAAACTGCCAAAGATAACTAAAACCAAAATGGTAAAAATGCAGAGGAAAGGCAGAATGGGAGTAAGGACAAGTTCAAGTTAGTTCAAGTTTATTTCACCAGGAAAGCTCCATTGATCAAGCTAATTTACTAGGAGGTTCTGCCTCAGTCAAAACAATACAGTGGATACATAATACACAATAATATTCAAGTAGGTATACAGTACAGAATCAAAATGTGAAAAAATAACAAATAGCTTGATAATGACATACACGTGCTACATATGATATAGAACAATCATTCACAACTAGCAGAACAGGGAGTAAAAGTAGTATGTGCGCAGTGATGACAAGGCAAATGAGTAGAATAGTCCCATAAATAATAGATTTAGCGCTTAGTACTTAGTAGGGGTAATGTACATAACCTAGTGGCTATGCTAACTTGTAAGGCAGAGGCAGTCCTCCTCGAAGGAACTGCTTATTAGGGATTTAGCAACATTAAGAGAGACATAATCGTAGAGCCTAAGGGTGGTTTGGAGTTTATTCCAGACAGATGTTATAGCATAGCTGATAGCAGCTTTTCCAAAGTGGGTGTGGAACTTGGGTGTGAGTAATAAAATAATGTAATTTTTCCTGAGCTAATAGTAACTATGGAAGTGGGTAAATAGGGATGAAATATACAGGGGGAGTTTGTTCAGCATAGCTTTACAACAGTGTATCATCCTTCTGGTAGCAAGGGATGTCTAGCCTACTGCAAAGTGAACAGTGATGGGTCCTGGAAGGAACATCTAAAATAAAGCGAATGGCTTGGTGAAAGAGGAAGCACCAAGTTAGGTTGACAGTAAAAATGCAGACCTCCATCACAGCGACGGCACAATATCGACGCAAGTATTGTGCCACCCAATCCCTCAGTGTTTTCTGTGGTGGGCTGTGCTCCCTGCACTTCTGGACTTTAGGATTATCAACCCAGGTCAGAGTTGGTCCGGGAGGGGCAGAACACTGGGGGAAAGTGAAGCACGGAAACAGACCACTACAGCGACTGTCGCTGAAGTGGTCTTTTTCCATGTTTTGCCATAGAGGTGTTGAGCAAAAGGGGGCCACCCGTGAAAGAGAACATCCAGTTTGTGAAGGTAGGAGGCCAAGCAGTTGATATATAAAATGCCTGCATAATCCAGGAGAGGGAGGAAAGTGCCTTGGACTAACCTTTTTCTGATGTCAACAGGGAATAAGGATTTATTTCTGTAAAAGAAACCAAGTACGGCTTTTAGTTTTTTTGTAAGTGTTTCAATATGGGCAGTAAAGGAAAGGTGGTTGTCTAGCCAGAGGTCTAGATACTTAAATTTGTCTACAACTTCAAGTGAATCCCCTAGCAAAGTTGAGATGGATACCAGAGTGTCCTGCTTAGGTAGTAAGGACACCACAACCACGTGATTAAAAAATTAAGTAATTATCTGTGCAGCACCAGGTTGTGTATCAGAGAAAGAGTAATGTGAGTTCCGGGACAACCCAGGTTCCAGTTGCTTTGGTGGTGCAGCTGGTTCGTGCAACCAGAACGGTATTCCTGGTGGTCTGGGTTCAAGTCCCAGCTGAGGCACTTATTTGTTTTATTTGCATTTAACAGAGGTTTTGAACTTAAAAGGTTAAGTTGCAACTGGTTGAAATCAGATAGAAGTTCAAAGCCAACATCTTCTAGGGAGGGTTTCAATGTGTAAAGGATGGTGGCATCTGTGAAAAATGTAATTTTGCTGCGTGGATATTGTCACTGAAGGAGCTAACATAGATTGTGAAGAGAAGTGGGCCTAATATAGATCCCTGTGGCACACCTCTCAGGAGTGGTAAAGGAGAGGATAGTAGAGCATCTGCTTTAATGCATTGGACTCTACCTGAAAGACAGCTAGCAAACCAGCTTACAGAGGACTTGTTTAGACCATGTGCCTTGAGTTTCAATAATAGTAGATTAGGGCTGGGTGGACTGTTTCACGGGAGAGCCAGACCCCTGGATCGAACCCACAATCCACGGACCTGGATAAATATACAGACTTCACTGTAGACGTCTGGTTTCAGGTCCGTGGAGATGCCATTTTTACAATTTTCTTGTCTGTTACCATGGGGATGCCGTCAGCATGTATAGGCAGTCAGCAGCATCCAATCAGGCAACAGAAGGTTACGTGACACACTCACAGTATATTACCATGCTCAGTGCATCATGCAGCCAAGAAGAGTGAGGAGGACCGGAGAAAAGCAGGAACAGAGCTGCACTCAGCAGCAGAGAGAATAAAAGCACCAAAAACCAAAAGAAAAGTTTAAAACCACCACCACCAGAAAGAAAAGAAATCAATTGAGATGGGGAGGGAACAACAACAGACAGGAAGGGGGAGAAAACAATCGTTGGGGGTGAATGAAGGTGGGTCGGGGACTCGGGAGTTGGGACTAAGGAGGAAGTGGTGGCGGGGGGGGTGCAAAGTATACTGTACTGTGTGATTGACTGTGTATGAGAGCAGGCTGGCAAAATCTTTGATTTGTACCACATTCCATCCAGATCTAGAGGATAGAGGGAGAGACTGTTGGGGGCCCAAGAGAGATTACAGTTATAGAAAATCCCAAATGGAAGCTTTTTTTTTCCTTTTCTTTGCATCAGACAGTATAGCTGTGTGTACAAAAAGGGCAGGCTGGTAAAATCTTTGACTTGTGCCATTCCAGATCCAGAAGAGAGAGGGAGAGACTACTGGGGGCCCAAGAGAGATTACAGTTACAGAAAATCCCTAATGAAAGTTTTTTTCTTTTCTTGGCCTCACTGTGTAGCTGTGTGTACTGAGAAAGGGTAGGTTGGCAAAATATTTGACTTGTGCCATTCCTAATCCAGAGGAGAGAGGGAGAGGGAGAGGGAGAGGGAAAAACTACTGTGGGTCCCAGAGAAATTTTACAGTTCCATAAAATCCCCAGTTTTTTTCCTGGCTTCAGTGTGGCTGTGAGTACAGGGCAAGGGCAGCAGGGTGGCAAAATAAGTCTTTGACTGTGAAGTTCGAGGAGGGAGGGAGGGAGGGAGAGAGAGAGAGAGAAACTGCAGGGTGGCCCACAATAAATGTAACAGTCCCAGAAATCCCAAATATTTATTTTTCCTGGCTTCAGTGAGGCTGTGTGTACAGGGCAAGGGTGGCAAAATAAATCTTTGACTGTGATGTCCAGAGAGGAGAGTGAGAGACTGCAAGGTGGCCCACAATAAATGTAACAGTCCCAGAAATCCCAAATAAAATTGTTTTCCAGGCTTCAGTGTGGCTGTACAGGGCAAGGGGAGCAGGGTGGCAAAATAAATCTTTGACTTTTGCCATCTAATCACAAATCACAATCACTTGCGTTCATTCAGGATTTCATGTATTGGGCCAGCCCTGTGGCTCTGAGGGTTGAGGCACTGGATGCCACACCTCGCACCACACTGGCAACCTGGGTTCAGAGACAGACTTGGGCTGTTGGATGTTGGGGGTTGACAGGGAAGAGATGGAGCATCCAGAGGACTGCTCTCTCTTCCTGGGGACGGTTTCGGGGATGCACCTCTCAAAGGCAGCATCCGGTGGCAGTCAGGGGTGTGCCAAACATAGCGGTGCTCCAGTGAGGGTGGAGCTGCAGTGGGTGTCTGCACGCAGTGTCTGGATTTCATTGCATGGCCGAGCTCTGAGGGGCAGAAAAAACAAAGTGGAAAACCCTGGCTGCTTGGGAGGCGAAGGCAGGGCAAGTAGACTGAGCCCACATGCCCAATGCTGACTAGGACCCTGGCTTGACTCTCTGTGGTCCTGCCTCCCTATTTGGGGTCACGGGGGAGGTGGACCCAGCACCCGATTCCTTGGCAGGGTGATGAGCATGGTGGGTGATAGAGGCAATATGCTTGAGTACCCTAGCTGAAGAGATGCCCAAGTGACCGGTGACCAGAGCAAAAAAGAGTTAAAAAAAGGATTTCATGTACTGTATTTAAAGAAATACTGTTCAGACAAATAACATGTAAGTTAATGTGCCTGCCCTGTGCTGCTGACTGTGGGTTACCCAGGGGATAATCTGACTTCGTGACTTGTAGCAGGCTGTTTACAGTACAACATAAGTAAGTACAAGTGCTACACCCAAGTGTCACCAACATCATCACTCATTCCCCATTATTCCTTATTATTATTAGTTTTATAGTATATTGCATTACATTAAGTATAAGCATTAATAAACCCCCAATGTGGGACTGTGCAGCGTACTGCTAATGCACCAGACATGTCTGCATCTCCAATTCAAATTCTGAGGCACACTTAACAGTTGCTAACTTTGGTCACTTAACAGTAACTATATTGTAGGAGCCAGTCTTGAAAGGAAGTGGTGGTGGACTGCTGTGCTGTTGGTGCACTGTGTACTGTACACTGTACAGTCACGAGTCACGACAGTAAATTTGCCCCTGACCTGTGGGTGAGAGTCATCAGAAGGACATCATGTTAGAGGGATCTTTCATTATAAAATGGATCAAAGTGTTGACGAGGCATATTCTATTTCTCAGGTAGGCAGTGGCACTGCAAAAGACAGCAATCAGCCTGTAAAGGAAAAACAAAGTAAAACCCCAAAAAGTGATTTTTTCATGTCTAAGGTTTCTTCTACCAAGTGAATGCTTGAATCCTAAAAAGGTGAAAGTTTCGGTAGCAAATAATAGGTTTGCAGTGTTGGCATCAGAGGTGGTAGTGGAGCTGTCAGAGATCATGGGGGAGGGGGAGGAGAAGGATAGTGAAGGCCAAGGAGTCAGAAGTCAGGTTGGGAGAGGAAGAAGTGGGGCGTGGAAGAGCAGGGTAGAGGCAGAGGGAGAAATAAAAACAGGGAGGGAAGATGTAGAAGTCACAATTGGTGCGGATAGAGGCAATACGGATCAGGGCAGTGTGGACTCTGGAAATGTGGACAGTGAAAACAGGAGGAGGGGTGTATGGGCTATGCCCAGCTCACAGCCCCCATCCTTCACATCTTCAACCTCTCTATTACCACAGTCACTGTTCCATCCTGCTGGAAATCTGCCCATGTTCTGCCTCTCTTCAAATCAGGAGATCCTTGTGACTTAAACAACTACCATCCTATCTCTATCTTGCCCATTCTCTCCAAAGTGCTGGAGAAACTTATATACATGTACAACCAACTAAAAAATCACCTTGAAGTGCACTCACTCCTAAACCCAGTGCAATCTGGCTTCAGGTAGAAGCACAGTACCATCTCAGCCTTGGCTAAAGTCTCTAATGACTGGATCCATGCTATGGACACCAAGAAGATTACTGGTGCAGTCTTTCTAGACCTCAGTAAGGCCTTCAACACTGTAGACCATCACCTCCTAATCACCTGTCTTGCCTACATAGGTGCCACTCCACTTACCTTACAGTGGTTTAACAGTTATCTCACGGGAAGGATACAGAAAGTCAAAGCTGATGGCCTACTATCTGCCCCCCTTCCAACTGCCAGAGGAGTCCTCAAGGCTCCATCCTAGACAAATCTTTTTTCCCTGTACATCAACAACCTTGACTCCCACATAAAGAACTCTGGCATACATTTATTTGCGGACGATATGGTTTTGTACACATCAGGCTCATCCTTAACTGAAGTCAGGGAAGCACTCCAAGCTGACTTTATCCGGTTAGAGAGCAACCTTATCAATGCCAAGCTTCTCTTACATGCCAAAAAAAAACAAGACAATGATTTTCTCGAGACTTGCCTTATCTGGTGCCCTACCTACTCCACCTAAAAACTTCATAGTTACCTCCCTAGGTGAACCCTTGGAAGTCGTACCTAAATTTAAATATCTAGGCATGTGGATAGACAACAAGCTTTCCTTCAATGACCACATCGAGGATCTATCAAACAGGCTTAAAGCACGCTTGGGTTTCTTCTTTAGAAATAGGACCCTCTTTTCTCTCACGACCCGCAAAAGACTTGTCCAAGCAACATTCCTTCCCTTGCTTGACTATGGAGACATTAACTTTATCTCCTCCCCAACCTTGAGCCTATCTAAACTGGACATACTCTATCACCGTGCTCTTCGCTTCATTACTAACTCTGCATACAGGACCCACCACTGTGATCTTCATGCATGCTGGCAATAGGACCTTCAAATTACTACTCAACAAACTGCCTGTCTATTTATCGTCTCTCATACACATCTCGCACAGCACCTACTCCCTAAGGAAATCCGACCTTATCCTAATAGATGTTCCCAGAACATGTACCACAGCTGGCCAAAGAGCTGTCTCATACGCCCTCCCAAACATTTGCAACCAACTACAAGCCATGCTGAAGCTAACCAGCATCGTATCAATTAACTCCTTCAAAACACTAGCTATCTCTAAATTAAAAGACATATGTAGGTGCTACTAGGCCCCCAACGCCAAGTCAACTTCCTAGGTACCAACTGGCCCTCTACTTATTAAGCTGAAATGTGTTGCAAAATTTAGGGCAAGGTTAAAGCTGGAATGTACTGCATATATAGCATAAGGACTTCTATTGTGTATACCTCTTGTATTATATATTTTTCTTTGTTGTTTTACATTTTATATTTCCTGTCTATGTAATTGTGAATTGTATGTGCATTTGCCTCAGGACCTCCTTGTGAATGAGCTTGCTCAACGGAGTCTTTCCTGCAATAAACTTGAACTTGAAGATGGGGGGAGTACTAGTGCTGGGGGATTCTATACTGAAAGGGGTCAGATGGGGCGGAAGGGGAGAAAGGCACTGTCATATCTGATTCGAGGCTATTCCAGGGTTGACCGTGGGTAGGGCAGGCACTTCTCAAGTGTGCACGGAGGAGGAGGAGGGAGAAACCTCACATAGTGATGCACATGGGTACAAATGACTTGGCGGGGGAGATTGTAGAGGTGGTAAAGGGGAGGTTCGAGGAGTTAGGTAGGCAGTGTGAGGAGGTGGGGGGGTGTCAGTGGCGTTCTCTGAGGTAATCCCAGTGTCATGTGCGAGTACAGTGAGGAAAAAAATGATAGAGGAGTTCAATGAGTGGCTGAGGGATTGGTGCCATACCAGGGAGTATGGATTAGTGTCAGACTGGGGCAAAGTCTGTGGCAATAATGACCTACACACAGGGGACAGGTTACATTTGAACAGGGAGGGGAAGGGAGTACTAAAACTGGCAACAGAGGGGTATATATCAACAAAGGTGGATTTAAACTGGTGATGGCGAGGGGACTGCTGATAGGAAAAGGGTCCAGAAAGGGGAGTCTAGTGAGCTCACCTCCCTAGTTATGGGTAAAGGCAGTGGGGAAGTGGGACAGGGAGGGATAAAGGGGGAAGAATAGGGGTAGGGAAGGGGAGGGGAGGATATGAGCTGGAGGGTGGTCTCACTGAATGCAAGAAGCCTAAGGAATAGAATAGCGGAGTTACAGGCTCTCTTGGCAGAGGAAGGGGTGGACATTGTGGTCATCACAGAAACATGGGCCACCCAGTACCAGAACTGAGATGTGATGATCCTGGGTTCAGGTTATTCAGAAAAGATAAGGCTAAGGGGAATGGGGGGGAGTGGCAATCTATGTAAGGTAAGGGATAAAGTGCATAAGGGAGGAAGGGGAGGACAGAAACACTATGGATGCAGTTCCAAAATGCAAAGAATAGGACACTGAGGATGAATGTGGTGTACAGGCCACTGGGATTCAGGAGATTGACCTGGACAGGGAAATAGCTGAGCAAATTAGGAGGGTCTGCAGGAAGGGGAGCACAGTAGTGGTGGGGGACTTCAACCTACCGGGGGTGGAATGGGGCACCCCATCCACCACAAGTGCAAGGGAGTGGGTCCTGCTAGAAGTATTTCAAGACAGCTTTCTGACATAGCTGGTCAAGGGGCTGACTCGGTTAGATAGGACTCTGGACCTTGTATTGGATAACAGGGAAGCTGTAAGGAACCTGGAAGTTGAGGAAAAACTGGCTGGGAGTGATCACTATTTGGTGTGGTTCTGGCTTAACATGGGGAGGGAAACAGGGGGGCACGATTACAAGGGTGATTGAGTTTAGGGGGGCAGACTTTAAGAAGATGGGGGAAATTTTCGGCAGGCACCTGGCAGAATGCAACCACACATGGATGCAGACCAGAAATGGGACATCATGAAGGAAGGGCTGACGGAGGCATCAGAGTCTTACTCTAGGAAGAAAAGCAAGAAGGGAAGGGCAAAGAAACCCAGTTGCTGACACAGGAGGTTATGGAAGGGGTGAGGGCCAAGAGGGCAGTGTTTTGAAAGCACAGGAAATCAGGGAGGGGTGAAGATAAGGATACGTACATGGGGAAGTCCAGGGAGGTTACCAGACTGGTCAGGGCAGCCAAGGCATCCAGGGAGCTGAGACTGGTGCAGGGAATCAAAAGTGGAGAAAAAGACTTCTTCCGCTATATCAGAGAGAGAAGAAATAGCAAGGATCAGCTGGTGAGGATTAAGAAGGACGGGGTTGGGTGGAGAAAGGGGTGGAGCAGGCAGAGGCACTGAATGAATACTTCTGCTCTGCATTCACATAGGAGAAGTGGGTAGATACCCCAGGTGAGGGTGAGTGAGTAGGGGGGGGTGACAGATGTAGGGATTACAAAGAGTAGGGTACTAGATGGGTTGAGGGCATTAAGGGTGGACAAAACACCTGGACCTGATGGCATTCACCCTAGGGTACTAAGGGTTTCCCTGGTTTTGGCAAAACAATAATAGTGGCTTCTAACAAGGTTGAGTCAACAATACCATAGGTACAAATGTGGTGATATAGTTCTTGGAGGATAGGAACTAGCTCCTTTTCAAAAGTTCGATAAAAATTTGATGGAAACCCATCTGGTCCTGGAGCTTTGTTGAGAGCAAGGGATTGGATGGCTACTGATATTTCCATCTCCGAGATGGGTGAGATGAGATGTGCCTTCTGAATTTGAGTAAGAGCAGGAAGAGAAAGTCTAGAAAGATACTGTTGTATCTCAGACTCCGTGGGACTATTAGGTGGATAACTACAAAGGTTCCTATAGAACCTGTCAAACTCACTTACTATAGCTTTAGGAGTTGTCAATATGTTTCCACTTTCCTCTGTAGTTATACTAGCTATTAGCCTCGATTCTTCCTGCTGTCTTAATTTAAGAGCTAAGAGATGCCCAGCCTTGTCTCCTTGATCTAGATATCTAATGTGAGTTTTAAACAGAGCGTATTCAACCTATTCCTGTAAAACATTCGCATATTGATCTCTAAGGACCTCTAGCCGTGTTAAGTTTACCTTTGTGGGGTGAACACTAATCTCCCTCTCCATTTTTTGGATGGAATCTAGCAGGGATTTTGCTGCTGTTTCTCGCTTCTTTTTCCGGTTCACAGCTAACCTGATAAACACCCCCCTTAAAAGACGTTTCAGAGAGCACCAAAATTGGTCATATGCCTTAACAGACCCCTTATTGTGTTCTATGTATTGTTTAATGGAGTCCTGTATCTTAGTCACAATATCTTCTTGTGATAACATTTGGGCATTAAGCTTCCATTGGGTAACTTTGGGGATTGAATGAGGTATCTTACCCTCCAACCAAATCATCGAGTGGTCTGATAACACTCTAGGGAGAATTCCACAGTCTAATGGACATAACATCATATCTCTGTTCACTAGGAAAAAATCTATCCGTGAGTAGGATTTGTGATACGGTGAATAAAAGGTAAATGCCTTTTCTTTGGGGTGTAGAAGACGCCAAGGATCTACAAGCCCCAGCCCTTCCATCATTTCCTGCAGGGATTTTTGTGCAAGGGATAAGGTTGTCTTAGTCTGTGTAGACCTGTCTAGTTTACTTCCACACGTTATATTCCAGTCTCCTGCTAGTATCATTGGCATCTGCTTAAATGGGGTCAACTTGAGAGCCAACTGGGAAAAAAATTCAGGGGAAGAATGATTAGGCCCATATATAGTGCCAATGACCACTTCCTTATGATCAATCCACCCCCTCACAAATAAAAATCTCCCCTGTGGGTCTCCGATTTCTTGTAATAGCTGAAATTGCAACCCTTTAGCTATTAGGATAGCAACACCTCTCTAAAGTGGAATTTCCAGCAGTATATACCAAGCTAATATAGTCTCTCCTAAACAAATTACCTTCGTCCCCTTTCAGGTGTGTTTCCTGTAGAAATGTGATATCCGACCTCACCAATGCTAAGTGCTTAAGTATTTGGTGGCATTTCACTCTAGCTCTTGCCCCTTTAATATTCCACGAGGTGATTCTCATTCTTTTCCCTATGTTTAATGTGTCTTTGCTTATGTAAGAGTTTAGTTCTCAACTTTATATAGATTTCTCCTCCCTTAAGACATCTCTTCCAACACTGGCTTTCCCCCAGCCCCCCCTACTCCCTCCAATATGCTAGGTAGAACACTGACAACAATCTTATAACCCCCATCCCCACCCAAACCCTTCCCGGGCATAATTGTATATTCGTAAGTTATGCCTCTACAGAGTAATGTAACAGACACTACCCCCAGTCCCTGAGACTGAACTCCTAACTGATCGCTCGGCACAATGTTAATCTTGCTGCCTCCGATTGCCCCTCTGCTCCCCCCATACCCCTCTATCCTTTTTGTCTCCTGCTGCATTAAGTCTGACCAAGCTCTCCATGCTATTTAACAACTTAACACTAAATATCTCCTATCCTACTCTAGAACTATGAAACTACCCCCTCTTAACCTATAACTTTCACAGCCTAATTATGTTTCTTCCAATCCTACCCCAAACCATTTATTTCAGCCCCATAGACCACTGTACTCAATTCTATAATATCTGTACAATATTTGGTACGCATGCATAATACTGCTTAACAGTGCTAAATACACCAGATCCCTTACTAGGAGTGTAAAAAAAAAAAACCCAAACCAGAGACATAGGTATACCTTTCCAAAAAGATCATTAGAAAGAGCCAGCTGTATCCCCTTTAAGAGTAAATCGAACACCAAGTGTAAAAATCCGCCTTTGGTCTTTATAACCTCTCTGCAACCCTGTAATTATTCCAGTACTGTTTAACATCCCCAGGCCTGTTGTAAGGAAGAAAAGGCAGCCATGAAGTATACTCTTTTCCCCCCAACAATAGTCTTCCCCATAATTATTTAGAAAACTTTTACCCCTGAAATAACAGTTTCCACTGACCAAAACAATTGTGCAAAGCACCCTATTCATAAGTATACAAAATTTGTACTACTAAATGTCCACTAGATGGCAGCATTCACCGCGATGTAACTGGATCATAGGCTCATTTAATTAAGTCTGGATACCACTTTCTACAGCTTTCCATGGCCAAATCCAGGGTCTCAAATGAGTGCCAGTAACCCACCTTGTTGATTTGTAATATAGCAGGGTAGTGCACTCTAAAACGAATCCCAGCAGAGATTAGCTTAGATACTAGTGGATGCAAGGCTTCTCTCTTCTGACGAACTGCATAAGGCAAATCTTGAACTACACGTACTTTCTTCCCTTCCCATTGGACATTCTCTATTTCTTTAAGCTGCAAAACATGCTGCTTATCTAAAAAAATTAACATTTTAAAAATAAATCGGTGAGGAGACGATCCTGTTGGAGGCATAGGGCGCAGCGATCTGTGGGCTCTTTCTATAATATAGGAGGGCCCATTTGGAGAAGGAGCAGCTAACTTCTCACACAATTTTTGCACAAACATGACTGCATGCCGCCCTTCTTCACCTTCTGGCAAGCCAAGAACAACAAGGTTATTTCTTCTTGAGCAACCTTCAAGGTCTTCTAGTCGATCTTCTGCCTTTTTAGTCTCTGTCTCACATTCACAACATCTGGATCCAATTTCACTCTCCAATCCTCCATCGAGGAGATTCAGGCTTCATTATCACTAGTGCGAGTATGTAAACTTTCCATAGAAACTTTTAGCCCTTTAACATCAGTGGCTAGTGTTAAGAGTGCTTCTTTTAATGTTTTTTTGTTCTCTTTTAGATATTTCCTGAAGAAGACCTAAGGTCGAAACGTAGATTTTTAACTCTATTTTCTATTTTCAGCGTGCATTTAATATAACCATTTTGTTTTGCTTTTAGACCACATGCTGACGCAGCACCTTGTTTTGGTTTTTTTACAATTTGTATGCTACATTTGCTGCGACCCACTAGGCCTAATCTGAAATCCCTTCTGAATTCTCTACGATGCTCCTTCATTTCTTCTATGTCTGCATTCCCTTCTCATATTTCTAAGCCTTCTCTTGAATTATTTTCTGCCATTTGCCCTAAGACTAAACTCTGCAGTCACTTACAGTTTCTTTCCAAATGCCGCCACCTGGGTATTATTCCTAAAGGTTTCTGTTTGAAATTTCATCCTTGTTCATTTGGATCTGAGACACATGTTTCCTCTACTAACAAGCTTTTGAAAACTTTCTCTAGGAAACTTATCATGCACACCATTCTCTCCATCAAAACACAGCTGATCTCTGTGGACAAAACCATTCAAAGGCAATAGGATTTCCTGCAGCGAACGGCTCCACATAACCTTCCTTTTATTAAGCACTGCATCCAAAACCTTAACTCCACTCTCTTTCATTTTCTCAAGGATACCAAATCTGCAAAACTCCAGTCTCTCACCCAGCAGATCAACAACCAACATGAGCCCTTGAGTCAGACACAACCTAACAATTTGGTATTTTGTATTCCTCCAGACCTTCCCCTGCCACAAGATGAGCAATCACTCCTTAGCAAAGGTCTCTCTTTTGTGCCCACACCCAGATATCTTGATGCACCCCAGGTTCAAGTTGATCTGCAGTGCTTCTATCGTAGAGAATGCCTTGCAGCTTATTTTTCTAATATGACTCCTCTTCCCACAGATGATGACAGTATCACCAGAACTATCAATGACATCAATCCCCAGCGAAGTGCATGGACATCCCCTCCAGGACGTTTTGCTGCTGTTGATTATTTTGCTAACCATGCATGGAAAACACTAACTTTAATCTTCATTGCAGGCACAACCATTCCAACCTGACACCTGTTGAGCTTGCAGCCCTCAGATCTCTACAATGTAGGAATGACATTGTTATTAAACCAGCTGATAAGGGAGGTGCTGTTGTGGTCTGGCGAAAGGAGCTATACATCACAGAAGCTACACAGCAACTCTCCGACACCAGGTTTATTCTTCTCTTCCACAGGACCCCACTGCTGACTATCAGACGGAGGTCACCACCACCATCACCTCTGCTATTGAAAACAATGAGCTCCTGCTTCTGCTAAGAGACTCATAGTTCAGCATCCCCAGACATCCAGGTTTTATCTCTTCCCAAAATCCACAAAACAGGTAACCGGGTCGTCCCATAGTATCTGCCTGCTCCTGCTCCACATCCCACATCTCCGCATTTTTGATGGCCTCATGAGACCCCCTTGTTGAGTCCCTGCCCTCCTATGTTAAAGACACTAACCATGCTCTCAGTTATTTGACAGGTTCCATTCAGTGACTCTCATCAGCTCATCTTCACCATGGACATCAAATCTCTTTACACAGTGATCCCCATGATGATGGTCTGACAGCTTTGCAGCATTTCTTGAACAAGCGGGAAGTCCAGCAGCCACCCACACACACACTAACTCATCTGGCAGAACTGATTCTTACACTCAATGCTTTTTCTTTTAATAACAGTTTTTTTCAGCAGGTCAGTGGAGTTGCCATGGGTACCAAGATGTGTCCCAGTTTTGCTAATCTGTTTGTGGGTTGGGTGGAGGAACGTTTTTTTCTCTCATTCACAGGGACTGTGCTTGAACTCTACAAATGCTACATTGATGACTGTGTGGGGCCACCTCCTACTCCAGGGAGACCCTCCAAGTCTTCCTTGACAAGTTCACCATGGCCCATCCTTCCCTTCAGTACACTGTTGAAGTATCCTCCTCTACACTGCCTTTTTTGGATATCCAGCTCTCAGTCCAGAACACTGGTCTGAAGACATCAGTCTATTATAAACCCACTGATTCTCACAGTTTCCTCCTCCATAGCTCCTTCCATCCTAAACATGTCAAGAATGGCCTGCCTTATTCACAGTTTCTTAGACTTCGCAGGTTATGCAGTGAAGAGGATGATTTTGCTGAGCAGACCCAAATAATGCATAGTTTTTTTATCAACAGGGGATACCCTAAAAGCACAGTGGACAGAGCACTCTCTCGGGTCAGAAACATGCCCCGTAACCTTGACCCCTGCAGGAGGGATACTGTCACACAAGAACAACGACGAATTCCACTAGTTCTTCCTTTCCATCAGAGCACACCTTCTCTTCACAGGATCATCACTAGTAACTTTCCCATTTTGCAAACTGACCCTAACATTGGTGCTTCCTTTACAGAACCACCTATTGCCTCCTACCGCCGGCCACCTAACCTGTGGAATCTCCTGGTTAAAAGCAGCCTACCACTCCTAACAGTTCCTCCCCAGGTACCAAACCTTGCAACAGGGCTCCTGCTACACCTGCAAATTTATTTCCAGTGTGACTGAGATCAGGGGCCTACAGGTGTTTTGCACATCACCAAGGAGTTCTTATGCACTCCACTAATGTGTGTATTGTATTCTTTGCAGGAAGTGTTCAGCTATTTACATTGGAGAAACTGGTAGGCATCTTGCTGACCGTTTCAGGGAACATTACAGAGCAGTCAGGAATGGTGAAATTGCTAAACCCATTGTATCCCACTTTATCTCCAGGGACCACAATGTCAATGACCTTTCTGTTTGTGTCCTTCAGCAGGGCTTCCGGGATCCTGACCATAGAAAAAATATTGGAAGCCAAGCTGATCATCCACCTTGGCTCCCAGCAGCCCTCTGGTTTAAATGATAGACTTATTTTCCACTAACATCTTTCAGCCATCCTTTTTTTTCCCTAAAGTCAATTTGTTTTTGTAATCATTTATTTTTCATTTTCACCATATGTCTCCATTTCTGTCTCCTTCCCACACATTTGTCACCTTTCAGCCTTCTTACAAGGCCCTGTTAATTAGTCTCCACCTGGGAACTTCCCCAGCTCATTCTCTCCCATTATGCTTTATCTTTCCCATCATCACCTTTTTGTTTCACAGATTCTCTCTTGATCTTACCATTTATTACTTCTTCTCCGTTAGCCTCCCCCTTCTTCTTTCTCCACATATATATCTCTCTCATTTTACCTCTCCTCTACACTAACTTGTTTTTTTTCTCTTTTAGATATGTCCTGAAGAAGACCTAAGGTCGAAACGTAGATTTTTAACTCTATTTTCTATTTTCAGCTTGCATTTAATATAACCATTTTGTTTTGCTTTTAGACCACATGCTGACGCAGCGCCTTGTTTTTGTTTTCTTTTAATGGTGCCATTTCTTCTAGGAATCGTTCTTCAGAAAGAGCAACTTGCTGCTTTGTCGAGGTGGAGCTTTCTGGACCACCTGCTTTAGGCCTTTTTGGGTGCTTCTCTTTCCCTGGCGTCGGCGGTGGAGTGTGCCAGAGAGCCGGTGTTTTCATTTCTGTATCCATCCCAAAGTCTATCATTAATTAAATGATTAGGATCTTTTGGTGTTCTTCTCAATTCCAGGTAAGTTTAGCTCTATTTCTGGGGCCCTTAGACTTGAAGGAGAGAAAATATATAGGGGAAGGCAGGGGAGCTGCTAGTAAGAGCGTCTCACCGGGCAGCCATCACACCGGAAGTTCCATTAACTTTTTCAAAAATTAAGATGCGTCTTGTGCAGTACTGTTGGGAGGGTAGTGCATCTCACAACAGAAATCTGGATAAGCTATCAGTCTCAACCCTTCATGTCTGCAATGGTACATTGAGCATGTTTCAATAATTCAAGTAAGACTGGGGACAGTGAAGCATCGCAGTTTGCTGTTCTAAGAATGTTTTATGAGCTCCAAAAAACCAATACAGCAATGGCTCACTTCACAGGGACTGTCAGTTGGCTTTATAGTTGCAGATAATGGGTCCAACATATGGAAGGCCTTGGAAGAATGGGGGCTTTCTTCACATCCACTGTTTTGCGCATTGCTTAAATTTAATAGTTTACAGTTTTCTTGATGACGACAGGGAGATTAAGGCTCTCATTAGCACTGCTAAAAAGAATTATGCACTCATTTCAGTCACTCAAACAAAGCCCGTCACTTGTTTGAAAAAATACAGCAGGAGCACAGTTTGCCTTTCAACTGACTGATCCAAGACATTTCTACTCAATGGAATTTGACCATCTATATGCTCCAAAGGCTGCTGGAACAAAAGAAAGCTATCAGGCAGTACACCTTAGAAAATAAAATTGGTGATGCAGACATCTATATTACTCCACCACAGTGGGCCATGCTGGAGTTTCTAATTTTATTGCTCCAGCCATTTGAGGAAATCACCATGGAGGTTAGTGCAGAAACAGCGACTCTCAGCCAGGTGATACCCTAATAAAAATTTTTAAATTCAGATTGAATCTGATTAGGGAAAAGTTAGAGAAGCAAGACAGTTACATGATCACACAGACTGCCAGTGATGCTGCTGACACATGCAGGTTGCCCTCCAGAATACAACAAGATCTAAAGAGACATATGATCAAAAAAGTTGAAGATGACAAACTATGTAAAATGCTTCATTCTGAGTACTATATTAATGCAACTATCTTGGACCCATGATACAAATCGAAGCAACTATTGAGTGACGATGATGACACTTGTTTCAAGATAAACAAACAAGAAAAAATTGATGAGGTGCGTGCTGTCATGGAACGAGTACAACAGCAACACCACATTGAGAATCTTCTTCACAACACAGCACAGCATCAGGTGGCCCCATCCTCTACTGTTGTGGCTTTTTCCCTCTTCCTCCTCAGTCACTACAGCCAAATCTTCTTCTTCACCACCAGTCAACCATAGCACTGCCCCACAGTCACTTAGTTCAGCTACATGTCTCTGGAGTCACTTAGAAGATGTAATTGTGACATCTTCTTCATCTGCCTCTTGTAACACAGCCTCAGCACACACATTGTTGAAATGTACCTGGCAGAGCCCAATATCAGCAGGAATCCAGATGCTTTGAAGTACTGGAAATCCAAACAAAATATGTGGCCTGCTTTAGTAAACATTGCAATGAAGTACATGAATTGCCCTCTGACAAGCGTTGGTTCAGAACGGTTGTTTAGTTTAGCTAGTAATGTCACTACTGACACATGATCCTGTTTGATACCAGAAAATGCTGAGCGCCTCACATTTCTCAAAGTCAGCATTCCTCAATTTAATTTCAAATAAGATACCTGAATAAAACATACACTGACTGCTCTGAGCAAGCCCTATCCACAAAACATTTTCAAGTGTAACCCCTAGATGGCGCTATCCCAAAGGCTATTACCCCTGTCTGTATGGCTAGTGACAGGTTTAAGGGCCTAGGTCCAGTAACAGGTGCCTCCACCCAGAGGTCAGGGTTGGTAGTGGCTAAACTAGCTTGGGCACAGCCCTCTGGGATACTGTGACCCCCCTTTGTTCCCACTAGTAGCCCACACAGTACACGGGAGTTACCATCCCAATACCCCACATATGCACACTTTTTGCACATACAGTACCACTTACCCACAGAATTGATTCTGCAGCACGTCCCTGAGGACCCCCCTGTAAAACAAGGTTAGGTAATACACACAATCACAATGCAATGCTGGCACTATATGTATAGACACCACAGACAGATTATAATTCAACAACAACAAATCTGATTTATTTAGGGGGCAGTAACAAGGAAGGGGGCAAATCAGGTTGATTGGCAGTAAACACATGAATCACAGTAATGTGCATGCACTTTAGGGTCCAAAAGTCACACTCTCCCAGTACCCAGGATGAGGGGGGCTAGCCAGGTCCATTGCCTGGGGCTGGCCAGCTGGTGCAGATGGATGGAGCCCTGCAAGGAGAAAATACACGCACAGCACACAATTGTAATCTGGAGCCAGATGGCTCAGTCCACAGAAAGAAAACACAAAGCAATCAGTTGACACAAGGTACAGAGAGTTACCCTGATTTGTACTCACAATACCCAGAGCTGAGAACAGGATGGAGAAGGTTAGTTCTGGATTGCCCGACAAGCAGGGTATGGAGATAAGACCCTCGTGACAGGGCCCAACTGCATTTGAAACAGGTGGATTCAGTCCGAATCAAGCTGGGTTCTGCTTCCAGCTTCAGCTCACAATTCACACTACAGGGGAAATAAGATCGTGATTCCCTACAAGCACCATGCACATTCATATGTAAAGGAAATTTCTATACCAGGCCAGCTGTTCCTCGAACCCCGATTGCAAAACATTGCAAAACCTGGGACCACTCACAGCAGCTTCAGTTCTTGACAGGCCGATCGCACTTCAGCAAATCTTCGGTCTTCTACAGGGCAAGCCTGATTCTGCACTTCTTCTTCTTCTTCCACTTGCACAGCTTGGGTTCAGCCCGATGCACACTCTCTAACAGCTGCAGGCCACCTTTAGGGCCTCTCACGAGCTTCACGCGTGAACTACACGCCGCAACAGCACAGAGCTTTTCTTCTCTCACAGTCACCTCGCATCTGGCTTTCCTACAACAGTTCAGGGCATTTCCTTTGGATTCATATAAGTTTGATTGCCTGGTTCAGTTGTCAATCACAGCAAGTCTTCCTTTGCTGGAGCAAAAAGATGCCAAGGTCCAAACTACAATTCCCAGAGGCACCTGCCATACAGCCCCTTTACAGCCAGCTCCAGATGAGAGTCCAAGTTCTGATTCGCCCAAAGCAGGCTCCATTTTAAAGATCTCCCAACCCAATTGGTCCAATTCAGCAGTCCAAGACCAAAATGGAAGGGCTAAACAAACAGAGTTTGAGCTGCAAGAAAGGCTGGTTAGACAAATTGCATTTTTACTACTACTCTAAATGTTTTCTGGCAAACAGTTACATCTTTCAATTAGGCTCCCTCTGCGCTCTTAGCGACTGCAGAAATGGAGCAATTAGACAGCAGCTTGAGTGGGACTTGAGCAGGGAAACACACAGTTCCCCCCATACAAATTAATTATGTCTGCAAGCAGACAGCTCTTAAAGAGACAATATGCAGAGGCTCTAAAAGCACTCACTACAGTGCCATTCAAACGGCTTAAACGCCAAACACCATCCATACTTGGAGCATTTAGCAAGCTCCTGGAAGACTTTTGGGAACCCCCATTTGCAGGGGGGTTACACCCTTCCTGGCCTAAAAAAACTTGGCATCAGTGTCAAGTAGGTACCTTTATAACACTTTAAAGCAGATTATCACATAAATTTATATCACCAACAGTTTAGACTTGCATCCTTTTAAACAAGTCAACTTATTAAACCTTTGTTATATACACTTATACTGTATTACACAGCTTACTACTGGTACACAACATTATACATACAAAGCATTTTTAAATTAGGTCATTACTTCCTGCACATGAAACCTGAAGAGAGGGGGCCCTTCCCTATTAGCTACCTTGGGGCTAGATGGGGCAGGGACACTAAACCTGGAGGGCAACACAAGTAACCTGGAGTTAGCACTTATGCTCAGTTTGGGCAATGAGCTTGGGGACACATATACTCCTTTGTGGACCATGTTGAGAGGTAAATCTACAGGCCTCCCAGGGAAATAATAGCTTAAGTGCACTACAGGCTTTACAGCTCGACCAGTCTTTCTAGGGGGTCCTGTTACAATCTCTGCACTTTTATCCTTACTTTCAGCATGGTCTTTACTTGCCTGGGGAGTTTCTTTCAGGGTAGCATGGCTAGAACTTGGGACACTTTCAGCTCCAGAATTTGCAATTTCTGAAGTCACATCATTTAGCTTACAGGGAGAGTGTTCTGACACTGGCAGTGAACCATCAGGGCACTCAAAATACTCTTCTTGCTCTGGTATACAGGTATCACCAGTCTGTCCCAGTTCATCCTTCTCCTCCTCTGAAAGCTCATACAGTTCCACCATGCACAGTGACTCTATGTCACTTCACTTTCTTGGAGCATTGGCTCCAAGGACAAAGCTGGGGCTTAGGCAGTCCAGAAGGCCCAGCTTCATTTCCATAATTGACTAGGAGGTTACCTTGAAACAACTGACTTAGTTCGTAAGAAGGGTGGTATCCAAAGTTGCACTGACTTTCCTCTGAAGTAGACTGACAGTCATTTTCTATTGGGGTTTGCTATGGAAGAAACCTTAACTCAGCAACTGTAGGTGCAGACTTTCTCTGCTTTTGCTTAGCAGCAGATCTGGTCACCGGTCCAGGGGGAGTATTTTCTGGGGCTCAGACTCGATCAATATTTGGCCAAAGGGCAGCAAATGATTTCGATGCATTGTCTTAACATCTTTTGAATTATTTTCAGGTCTTACTTTGTACACAGGCAGATCATCCAGTTTGCCCACTACAATGTGAAGGAGATGATGCCACCTGTCAGCAATCTTGTGTTTGCCATGCTGTCCCAGATTTCTTAGCAATACACAATCTCCTTCCTGGAGTTCCTGTGCCTTAACCTTTTTATCATACCTTTCTTTGTTGGCCAGATTTCTTTTGACAGCCATAGTTTGAGCCAGTTGGTATGCATAATTCAGCTGGGCCTTTAACTTTTGCACATACTGTAAATAATTATCAGCTCGAATCCCATCAGGAGAAACTCCGAAACAAACATTTACCGGTAGTCGTGCCTCTCTTCCAAACATAAGGCGGTAGGGGGAGAACCCAGTGGCATCACTTTTGGTGTAGTTGTAGGCATGTACTAAGATGCTAATTTGTTGGCTCCATCTGAGCTTGTCTTTTGGGTGAAGAGTGCCCAGCATGTCCAGCAGAGTGAGGTTAAAATGTTCAGGCTGTGGGTCCCGCTGGGGGTGGTAAGGGGTGGTCCTGGACTTTCGCACTCCCCACAGAGAAAGCATATATTTGATTAAATGACTCTCAAAGTCTCTCCCTTGATCAGAATGGATTCCTTGCGGAACCTCATAGTGAAGAAAAATGTTTTTCACTAGTTCTTTTGCCATGGTGGAGGCCTTCTGGTCCCAGGTGGGGAAAGCTTGGGCATATCTCGTAAAATGGTCAGTGACCACCAGCACATTGCTAATATTTGTTTGATCCAGCTCCAAACTCAGAAAGTCAATACAAACCAGCTCCATGGGGGTGCTGGTAGTGATGTTAACAAGGGGGGCAGCCCTCTGGGGCAAAGTTTTCCTCTGTTAGCAGTAACTACAAGTTTGAATGTGTTGCTCAACATCAGCCCCCATTTTAGGCCAATAGAATCTGGATCTCACCAAATCAAGTGTTCTGTCTATACAAAGGTGCTCCATATGGTTGTGTAAAGACCTCAGTACTAAGTCTCTGAAAGTGGTGGGCAGGACTAACTGTTGATTGTCTATTTGCCCCAACCCCCGGTCTACTGTTTCTCTGTATAGCAGTCGATTAATCAGTTTCAGCTTAGGACCTTCTTTATATAACAATGCAGTTCTCAAATTAGTGGAGCACAACTTGAACACATCTTTCCCTGTGTAGAGGGCTTCTAAAACTGATTTGATCAAAGGATCTCAGGAATGAGCCCGCTGAAGACTGTCATTGTCGAGCTGAGGCAGTGCACCAATATCTAATGCAGTGAAGTGGCAATAAGCAGCAGGTATGCAATTCTCAGAGGGCCCCAGACAATCCACCAGACAGTCCACTGCGTCTGTGGACATTTGTTCCTCCCTGTCAAACTTCTGGCAGAGTGCTCGAATATCAGGTTCTGACAGTCTGACCCAGTCATTCTGGGAAACAGGCCTCCACGAGAGAGCATCAGCATCTATGTGATTCAGGCCTGCTCTGTATTCAACAGTGTAGACATATGTAGATAATGCAGAAAGCCACATTTGGTCAGTAGCATCCAATTTGGCTGAAGTCTGCACGTATGTCAGAGGAGTATTATCAGTTTTTACCAGTATCTTAGCCCCATACAAGTACTCATGGAATTGGTCAGCAATGGCCCACTTTAAAGATAGGAACTTTAACTTATGTACAGGATAGTTCTTTTCAGATGGGGTCAGACTTCTGCTGGCAAAGGCCACTGATCTCAGACCATTCTCATGCTCTTGGTACAACACAGTCCCCAAACCTTGCAGGCTAACATCAGTGTGTAGGACATAAGGTTTTGCTGGATCTGCATATGCAAGGACAGGAGTGTGGGTAAGTTGATATATAATCTCATGAAAAGCAGCTTTACAATCAGGTGTCCATTGTGCCCCAAAAACTTCATTGGGACAGAAATACACTCTCTCAGCCTCAGGGGAAGCTGACCTCTTGTATTTTTTGTTGGTAGGAGGGTAACCTTAAGTAAGATTAAGTAGAGGACAAATCACTATCGAATAGTCCTTGACGAACCGGCTATAGTAGCCACAGAATCCCAGGAATCTTTGCAGTTTTTTGGATTGGGGGGCTGTTGTCAGGTGGTCAAGGCCTCAACTTTACTCGGGTCTGTTTCTATTCCCTCGGCAGACACTATGTGTCCCACATACTTTACAGAGGTTTGGAAGAATTTACATTTATCGATGAATAGTTTAAGGCCAAAATCTTCCAGTCGGTCCAACACCTTGAACAATCTGCTCTCATGTTCCTCCAGTGAGCTGCCAAACACAATAACATCCATCCAAGTATACCATGCACTCTAATAGGCTCATATCCCCCACGGCACGCTTCATCAGTCATTGAAAAGTGGTTGGGGCACCTGAGATCCCTTGAAGCATCCTCATGAACTCATAGAAACCAAGTGGACAGATAAAGGCTGTCTTCTCACGGTCTTCTGGGGCCATCAGGATCTGGTAGTACCCACTGTGAAGATCCAGCACTGAGAACCACTTGCTACCGTTCAGGCAGTCTAAAGCATCCTGAATGCGGGGCATTGTATACTGATCAGGGATAGTCTGCCGGTTCAAGGTGCGATAATCCATGCACATTCTTACTGTCCCATTCTTTTTTCTTACTACCACAATAGGTGAAGCATATGGGCTTCTGGATTCTTGTATCACACCAGCAGTAAGCATCTCTTGCAGATGCCGTATTACATCATCTATGTCAGCAGGTGCCAGGCATCAAGATCTCTCACGAAATGGCCTTTCATCATGCAGCCTGATATGGTGCTCAGCTACGTGTACTGATCCCACGTCCCATTCCTTTAAGGAAAATACTTGGTCTCTCTGGGCAAGCTTCTCACTGATCCGTACTTTCCATTCAACTGGCAAAGAGGAGTCACCGAAATCGAACAAGTCGGGAGTCAGTCTGTCATCCTTCCCCGAACTCTTGTTACTGAGTAGCACTGCAGTATCCGCACAATGTACATTAGCCAGGGTGCAACCTCTATTTACTCAAATCCCTCTATCAGACACATTATGAATTTGGACCATTACTTATCTGGCATAAGCATGGGCTCTGGCAGGCAAAATACTAGGCTTGACCAGCAGTCCTTCTGGCAATTTCCCATCGCCTGGGGCATCAAGCATGAGCATTTTATTCTTGACATCCTTTCTGATTCGGACCTCCCCCTGTAATGTACACAGAGCATTTGGCACCAGGATCAGGAATTCAGGATCCTTCTTCCAGACAGTTCCAACTGGTTCCTCTGGATCCACTCCTTCAGCTTCTCTCTGTGCCTCATAGGCCTTCTTGATCAAGGCCAGAATTCTCAAAGCTGTATCAGTCCTTGATCCCTGTTTCTTATAACACAACTGCGCCAACCATCCAAACATATACGCATTCATCCCAATTAGTAGAGGAACCCCATCATACAGTTCAGTAGGGGGACACACTAATGCCAGGGTCTCTACTTGTTCTGCCACTCCAGCCATGGAGGTGGGGAAAGACAACCAAATTCAGATATAGCCAGAGTAGGGGTAGGCCTTCTCACTTAACCCCCAGACATGCAGTTCTTCCAATGGTTGTAAGGGTACATCAGACAAATGCTTTTGATACCAATCCTGGAACATAAATTCTCACTTGGGAGCCACTGTCTAATGCAGCTTTTGTAGACACTCCATTCACCTTTACAGTGGTCTCCATGGATGGACCCACCACTTCAGACCATTCCGGTGGCACTGACCTGGGTGTCGATCGGGCATTGGCCCTGGTAGCATAACTTTTCCGAGGAGCCCCCCCTGGTGGCCGGGTGTTTGACCTACAATGCAAGGCCACCAACCTGTTGGTAACCTTCCTCAAGTTCTCTGGCAAGCGACAAGCTGACTGAAAATGCCCATCCTCCCAACAATGGTAGCAAAACTTAATGTCTCTAGGGCTTTTGAAGGATGGGGAGTCTGTTCTCTGTTGGGGCACCTCTGGGGCCCTGTGGGGCTCTTCTTGGACTGGGGGCCTACGTTCTTGAGCTTCTGAATCTCCACCAAGGTTGCGGTGAGGGCAGCCCTTTGCGGCTCCCCCACTATCGCTCTCAATTCTTATATCTCTGCTAGCAGGTTACCCTCTATCTGGGTCTCAGAGGAAATAACATGCACTCCCACTCCAATTTTGGGCTTGGGGGAGCCTGATACAGATGTGGTTCTCTGGCTACCTCAGTCAGTTCTTTCATTAATTCTCTCAACTGCTGGGCCTCATCTAAATCACTCCTCTCGGAGGTCTGGCAAGTGTTCACTGCCCCAGCACAGGGCTTCCAGCCCTCTTCATCAGTTCAATCTCATGAATTTCTTTCATCAAATGACAGTACTCTGGAGGGCTTGTCCTCCGGTCTTGCAACTTGATCTTCAATATCATTACACTTGAAAATCTAGCTGACATCAGGATGTGGTCTAATCTGACCTGGCTCAGTTCTTTGGAAGGCACTCCCCCCTTTTCTGTGGGCCCTCTGCAATGCCCTCTCTATCCTAGTGACAAAGGTAGACAACTTCTAATTTTTCCACTGTTTAGCCAACCTGAATTTCCACAATAAATCATCACTAATTCTGTGCTGCCAAACACCCCCTCCAGAGCAGAAAGGTGTTCTACTGCAGTAGCCTCCGGACTAGTAGTACGTAGAAAATGGATGGTTTCCAGGGCAGGGCCTCTCAAACTCTCCATCAAGCGCTTCCTCTTTCCCCCTCTGAACATTGCCATTCCTGCACTAAAGGGGTAGCATAGTCCATCCAGGTCTCTAAATCAGCCTCCCCCGAAGGCACTGGGACAGTACCAGAGAAAAGTCTGAACCTTCTATAGAGTCCAGCTGTATCAGGGGAATTATGATAGGGGAGACAGCTACTGGGGAGCTCTTGGGGGACACAGGGGATGTGGGTGGGGAATGCAAGGGCATGTGGTCCTCTGACAGGTCTAACACCTTTACCAGCTCTTGAGCAGTTCTCCCTTCAGATGTTAGCAGCTTGAGCAGCTTTTCCTTAAACCCGTCTATACTAGGAGACCCACCTGGGGTGCCAGGACCACTATGTAAATGGATTACCCTCCATCCCTTCTGATCACCTTCAGGTATAATCATAGGGGGTACCTTCTCAGGGTCCATTGGGGAACTACATGAGAGCAGTACCATCATAGTCTGTTCAAATATGTCTGCATCTTGTCCCCTTACCTCTACCTGGCCCACACCCTTAATCTGCCCTGCAGTGGTTACAATGTCAGCATTACTTGTCCCTAAGGGGATATCCAATAACAAAATAGCCCTCTGGGGGTCTATCCCCTTGGCTTCACTCTACCCCATCATTCAGTGCACCAGTAGCTTATGGGGAACAATTTTTAGCTAAGGCGTAGTGAGTCCCTCCATTTTCTCTCCTAAACTGCACATAATGGGGTAATTCTCTCACGTGGCCACCAGAGGGAACTAATCCCAGCAGTGTCTCCAAGATGTAACCCCTAGGTGGCACTATCCCAAGGGCTACTACCCCTGCCTGTATGGCTAGTGACAGGTTAAGGGGCCTAGGTCCAGTGACGTGTGCCTCCATCCAGAGGTCAGGTTTGGTAGTGGCTAAACTAGCTTGGGCACAGCCCTCTGGGATACTGTGACCCCCTTTGTTCCCACTAGTGGCCCACACAGTATATGGGAGTTACCTTCCCAATACCCCACATATGCACACTTTTTACACACACAGTTCCACTTACCCTCAGGACTGATTCTGCAGCATATCTCTGAGGACCCCCCCTGTAAAACAAGGTTAGATAATACACACAACCACAATGCAATGCTGGCACTATATGTATTGACACCACAGACAGATTATAATTCAATAACAACAAATCTGATTTATTTAGGGGGCAGTAACAAGGAAGGTGGCAAATCAGGTTGATTGGCAGTAAACACACGAATCGCAGTGATGTGCATGCACTTTAGGATCCAAAAGTCACACTCTCTGGGTACCCAGGATGTGGGGGGGGGGCTAGCCAGGTCCGTTGCCTGGGGTCGGCTGGCTGGTGCAGATGGATGGGGCCCTGCAAGGAGAAAATACATGCACAGGACACAATTGTAATCCAGAGCCAGATGGCTCAGTCCACAGAAGGAAAACACAAAGCAATCAGTTGACACACTTTGATTAAATGAAAGGTACAGGGAGCTACCCTGATTTGTACTCATGATACCCAGAGCTGAGAACAGGATGGAGAAGGTTTGTTCTGGATTGCCTCACAAGCAGGGTATGGAGATAAGGCCCTTGTGACCAACTGCATTTGAAACAGGCGAATTCAGTCCGAATCAAGCTGGGTTCTGCTTCCATCTTCAGCACACAATTCACATTACAGGGGAAATAAGATTGCGATTCTCCACAAGCACCAAGCACATTCATATGTAAAGGAAATTACTATACCAGGCCAGCTGCTCCTCGAACCCCAATCGCAAAACACTGCAAAACCCGGGAGGACTCATAGCAGCTTCAGTTCCTGACAGGCCAATCGCACTTCAGCAAATCTTTGGTCTTCTACAGGGCAAGCCTGATTCTGCACTTCTTCTTCCTCTTCCACAGCTCGGGTTCAGCCCAATGCACACTCTCTAACAGCTGCAGGCCGACTTTATGGCCTCCCATGCGCTTCCCACACAAACTACATGCCTCAACAGCACAGATCTCCTTCTCCTCTCACAGTCACCTCGCATCTGGCTTTCCTGCAACAGTTCAGGGCATTTCCTTTGGATTCATACAAGTTCGATTGGTTGGTTCAGTTGTCAATCACAGCAGGGCTCCCTCTGTTGGTGCAAAAAGGTGCCAAGGTCCAAACTACAATTCCCAGAGGCACCTGCCATACAGCTCCGTTACAGCCAACTCCAGATGAGAGTCCAAGTTCTGATTCTCCCAAAGCAGGCTCAATTTTAAAGGTCTTCCGACCCAATTGGTCCAATTCAGCAGTCCAGGACCAAAATGGAAGGGCTAAACAAACAGAGTTTGAGCTGCAAGAAAGGCAGGTTAGACAAACTACATTTTTACTACTACTATGATTGTTTTCTGGCAAACAGTTACATCTTTCAATTAGGCTCCCTCTGCACTCTTAGCAACTGCAGAAATGGAGCGATTAGACAGCAGCTTGAGCGGGACTCGAGCAGGGAAACACACAGTCCCCCCCCATATAAACTAATTATATCTGCAAGCAGACAGCTCTTAAAGAGACAGTATGCAGAGGCTCTAAAAGTACTCACTACAGTGCCATTCAAACGGCTTAAACGCTGAACACCATCCAGACTTGGAGCATTTTGCAAGCTCCTGGAAGACTTTTGTGAACCCCCATTTGCAGGGGGGTTACACAAGAATTTGTGCCTGTGGTGGAAATCTTTTGGGAACAGGGTCTACTAGGTAGCAATTAATTATAACAAGTCAGGTCAGGATGGACTAGGCCAGGCCACTATTACTTGAATGATCACATAAGCAACACAGAATATAAAAAAAATAACATCAGTGGGTTCAGACTCCAAAACAAATACAGAAAGCAACTGCATTTCATATCTCAAACTTACTTGGTGGTACCTGGTACCACTATCTGATCTGGAAGGTAGTCTCCTGTTGTCTACTGCTACTACTACTACTACCAGTTTTTGTCCTCATGAGTGATCATGACTACTACTTATGACTGTTTGTCCTTACTACCACTACTTGTCACTTTTTTTGCCCTTAGCAACTGATCCGGACTGTACTGTTTTAATTTCTGCACAGTGCATGGCTTAGCAGATGCCTGAAACACAGAAACTGAATACTCTTTGTATATTTCTCACATCCCCCATATTTGGCTGTGAATACTTCACAGAAAACTATCCTACTAAATTGAAAATTAATTTAATTTCCTTATTGTTTGTGTGAGCATGATATGCTAGCCTGGTTACATTTCACTTACAGTAACTGGGCTGAGATTATTATTGTATATTACTATATTTTATTTATGACACTTAAATTACTTGGCAGTGGCTGGCAGCAATTGTGTAACTAGGAAGGATGTATTGTGTTATGTGTCATCAGGTCTTCAGGTGGCAGTGGCAAACTTTTTTATAACTGCACTGCACTTGACCAATACAATGTGTGACTGGCTGCTTGCCTGGGCAGTGATCACTATGTCTTTCATTTTTCTTCTTGAAGGATTCAGAATGTTGATCAGCTTCAGTAGAAGTAGTCGTAGTACTAGAAAACATTACCATCTTTTGGACCAGTAGGGTACCATATACCACAGTACACAGGGGTATACAAAGCAGTTGCATCACATGGGCAGAGTGGGTGGGCTCTCTTAGTGCTGCTCATTTGATCATTCATATCCATTTCTTTGGCCTGTTTGACTCTGACTGGAACATCCATCAAAATAATACCCACACAGCACCATTAAAAAAAATCTTAGCTGCCTGGCATTCTCTGCAGTGCTTGGTGGTGCTATAATATAGGTATTTGCATCTGCCTGTCTCTCTTTCTCCATCTCTCCCAGCACACTCATGTCACAGGCCCAAGCAGAATATGCCACCATTATAGGCCAACCATGAAAGGGATAGTGATTGATTGCTTTTTAATTTAGCAGTTTTACTTTAATTTTTATACAAATAATCCATTAAATTATTTCCTTTGGGCCTCTGTGTCAAACGTGAGCGATTTTAGCCACTTTTATGCATGTTTTTCATGTTTTTTCAAATATTGGTCAATAAATCAGAACTAATCAGAATAAATCAGAACTTCACCATGTTCCAGTTCTTATTTAATAAGGGTCAGAGCTTCACCGAGTTCTCCCAGCCCTATAATAGATAATGATCTACCATGTCAAAAGCTTTGCTTAGGTCCAAGAAAACAGCTCCAGTGAAGTGTTTGCAGTCTAGGGCAGTGAACCAATCATCAGTCAGTTTAGCCAGGGCTGACACTGTACTGTGATTTTGCCTGAAGCCCAAATTTAATGGGTTAAATAACTTCATATTTTCTATGTAGTCCCTTAGTTGCATGAAGATTATTTCTCCAGGAGTTTGGATAATATAGGTAATGCCTGTATAGAGAAAGGCCTGTAATTGTTTAGGTCACAGGGTCACCTGATTTAAACAAGGGAAATAGATAGGCTGTTTTCCATAGGGTGGGGACAGTGCCAATAGTAATTGACATGTTAAAGAGGTAGGTTATAGGGGCAGTTAGGAGGTGAAAGCCAACATGCAAGAAGAAAGGGTCTAGCCCAATGGCACCGGCACTCTTTTTAGTGTCCAACTTTGCCAGCAAATCCTCTACCTTTTTAAAAGATATCAGAAAGAAACAAAAAGGAGCCTGGGTTTGTGGGCAGTCATGAATGTCCTCCAAGACAAGAGGGGTACTGAGGAAAGACATGGGGATAAGAGGGGAGTTATTAGGAGAGGAAGCAGTACAAATTGGAAGGCCATGTGCACAAATGCCCACAGTCTGGGAAACAAAATCCTAGACCTAGTGGCCTAATGGCTTAGATGGATCTTGACATTGTCGCTGTTACCGAGACATGTTTCATGGGGAACCATGATTGGGATATGGAAATACTGTACCAGGTTACACTCTATTCAGGGGGGACAGGATGGGTAAAAAGGGAGGAGGCATGGCAATCTACATCAGGGATGGAATTAAGGCAGTTGAGGTACATGGAATGCACAGAGAGGCGGAAGCACTGTGGATTACCCTGGAGATGGGAAATGGCACTGCCATTCGCACTAGTGTGATCTACAGACCTCCTGCACAAAAAAAGGAAGAGCTGAACAGGGTACTTGTAGAAGTCATCCACAGAATGACAGCTAAATGCTGGTAGGAGACTTCAATCTGCCTGATGTGGATTGGAGCAACCAGACTGCAGCCTCAGCCAGGAACAGAGACATTCTGGAAGCCCTGCAGAGGGCATGCCTAAGACAGCCAGTGATGGAGCCCACCTGAGAGGGAGTGACTTTGAACCTGGTACTCACCAACAGTGGCAGAATTACAGATGTAAAACTGGGGAGCCATCAGGGATCAAGCAATCACAATACGGTGTGGTTCAATGTGAGAACAGCAGAAGAGTCAAACCACAAGAAAGTTAGGGTCCTGGATTTCAGGCGGGAACATTTTGCAAAGATGGGGAATGTTTTAGGAAATCACTGGCAGGGAAGGAGAAAAGAGGGGGGATGGAGGAACAATGGGAGAATCTTAAGGGAGCCATAGAGGAGGCAACAAGCTATTGTATTAGGCAAGTAAGCAAAATGAAGACAATGAAAAAATCACTATGGTTCTCAAAGAAAGTGGCCAAGAAGGTAAGGACAAAAAGGGTAGCATTCAGGAGATACCAGGAAACACAGAGGGAAGAAGACAGGGAACTGTATCTGGAAAAGCAGAGGAGGTGGGGAAAGCAGTCAGGAGCGCAAAGGGGCAAACAGAAGAAAAATTAGCCCAGGCAATGACAAAAGGGGACAAGAACTTCTTCAGGTACATTAGTGAAAGAAAAAAAAAAGACTAAGGATGGGATTGTGAAGCTAAAAAGGGAAGGAAGGAAGTGTGCAGAGGGGGATCAAGAAAAACCAGAAATCCTGAACAGGTATTTTTGTTCAGTATTCACAGAAGAAGGGGAAGAGAAAGGACCAAAGTTAGGTGACGGAAGCACCACTGGGAGGGAGGTGGACACCAGTCCATTTAAGGAGGAAAGAGTCTCAAAGGAACTCGCTAATCTGAAAGTGGACAAGGCAATGGGACTGGATGGGATACATCCCAGAGTATTAGGAAGAGTCAGGGAGGTGCTGGTAGCACCACTGACAGCCCTGTTCAGCAGTTCGATCGAAACAGGTGTGGTACCAAAGGATTAGTGCAAGGCGAATGTAGATCCTCTCCACAAAAGTGGGAGCAGGGAGGAGGCTGGCAATTACAGACCAGTCAGCCTGACCTCGGTGGTGGAGAAACTAATGGAATCACTACTAAAAGAAAGGTTTGTGATATATCTCAAATCCAATGGAGCACAAGCTCCGAGGCAGCAGGGATTTACAGTGAGAAGATCTTGTCAAATAAATCTGATAGATTTCTTTGACTGGGTGACTGGGGAGATGGATCGGGGGGTGGATGTGGCCTGCCTGGATTTCAGCAAGGTCTTTGACACTGACCCACATAGGAGGCTAGTAAACAAGCTGGGCAGCCTGGGAGTTGGTCCCAGGGTGGTAAACTAGGTCAAAAAATTGAATGAGCAATAGGACACTGAGGGTGGTGGTGAACAGAGTCCCATCCAAAAAGAGGGGGTGACTAATGGGGTCCTGCAGGGATCAGTGCTTGGCCAGGCCTCTTTTATCTCTTCATAAGTGATATTGCAGAGGGACTGGAATGGAAGGTGTCTCTTTGCAGATGACATGAAGATCTGAAACAGGATTGACACTCCAGGAGGGGGTAGAGAAAATGAGAATGGACCTAATCAAGCTTTAGGAGTGGTCAGGAGTATGGCAGCTAAGATTCAATGCAAAGAAGTGCAAGACCATGCACTTGGGGCAAATAAATATGGGGGAGGAGTACATTATGGGGGGTACTGATGGCCATCAAACAGGAAAGGGACCTGGGAGTAATGATATCTGATGATCTAAAGGTTACAAAATAATGTGAGAAGGCTGTGAGGAGAGCCAGTGAAATGCTGGGGTGCATAGGGAGAGGTATCTCCAGCAGAAGGAAGGAAGGAGGTGGTGATGCTACTGCATAGAACATTGTTGAAACTTGATCTAAACTACTGTGTCCAGTTCTGGAGGCCACATCTCCGGAATCACATAGACAGAGTAGAAGTGGTTCAGAGAAGGGCTACAAAAATTATGCAGGGGCTGCACCAAAAGTCATATGAGGGGAGACTGGAAGATCTCAATATGTATTCCCTGGATGAGAGGAGAGAGAGAGGGGGGATATGATAGAGACTTTGAAATATCTCAAGGGTGTAAATAAGGTATAAGTGGGTAGCATCTTTAAAAAAAAAAGATGTTTAAGAACAAGTGGCCATTATATGAAAATAGAGGGGGTAGACTTAGGGCTCACATGAGAAAGTATTTTTTCATGGAAAGGGTGGTGGATCCATGGAACGGCCTCCTGGCAGTAGTTGTAAAGGCAAAAAAGGCAAGGGAATTCAAAACACATGGGACAGACATTTATTTATTTATTTATATATGTTTTTAGAAATTACAACCCTTTGAGTCAGGGACTCATTTGCAAAGGCTCTGCGTCATACATTGAAATGAGGACAATACAGAGTTATAAGGTACAGAGATTAAAAAACAGAGGCAAAATAAGATAATACATAAGGAGAAAAACTACACCACAGGTGCATACATTATAAGTCATACAATAAGAATCAATGGTAAACAATTTCAATGGAATACTTAGCACAAGAAGGGGACTTTATATGCAATCACAGTTGCAGTTTGATATAACATGGGTACGCAGCACAGGTTTAAAAGGCCCCAACCTAGGAATGGAGAGGACAGTGTCAGGGAAGGGAGTTCATCCATAGTGGCACCCTGTAGCGAAAGGACTTTTGGCAGGTGGTGAACCTGGCAAACTGGAGGCGAAAGGTACTGAAATTAGAATGTCTTGTGGCCCACATCAGCAAGCACATTTGTAGGAGCGAGAGATAGACTGGAGGGGCTAATCTTAGTTGGATTTTTTTGGACAATAAGCAAGTCTGATAATGTAGGCGCCCCTGAAAATTTAGCCATGATGACCGTTTGTAGAGTTTGCAGATATGTGTGAGGCGATCACAACCAGTGGCAAGCTGGTATGCTTTGTTAAGGGAGCACTTTATGCTGGAAAAGGCACTGTCGGAGGCAGCACCATATCTGACTATGCCATAGTCTACCAGAGAAAGCATGGAGCTAGAGATGGCTAAACGGAGGGTGTCAGGAGGGAGATAGGGCCTATATTTATACAGGAGTTCAATTCTAATGTTTATAGCAGATTAAGTCGATGCTATATGCTTCCGGAACATTAGGGCCGAGTCCAGGGTGACCCCCAGTTATTTAAAACTGGTAACTACTTCTAGCATGGCATCCTGGGAATTTAGTATAGATAGTTTGGTTGTGTCGTGCTTGTGTTGAGGGTGGATGAATAGCATGACCTTTGTCTTTTTGCAGTTAAGGACAAGTTTATGGGAGGTGAACCATGATTCTAGTTCAGTGAAAACATAAAGGAACTCTAGTGATAGGACGGAGAGGGTCAGCTGCAGATCATTTAGTATCTGTGGTATATAATGCAGGTAGGTAAAATGGGCAGACTAGGTGAGCCAAGCTGTGCTTATCTGCCATCAAATTCTAATGTTTCCATGTTTCTAAATTAGGGTCATAACCCAAAAACTGATCTAGAAAGTGCCATCTGTGCACAATCAGGACAACTGTGGTAACTACAGGCTTCATTTTGCTTGGGTCTATATATTGGCCTCAGATGGAAGGGGTGCTAGCCTTGCCTGGAGGATAAGCCTCTTGTGTGGGGCCTCCAAATGTGTCAACATCTAGGCAAGAGGCTACGGGGAGGATGTCAAGGCACCGCTCAGGCCCCGAGTTAGTGGGTAGTGGTGTCCTGTAAAGTAGGAGGAGTGCAGTAAGGAGTCAAATAGGAACTGATACCCTTGAGTGCATAACTCGGTGGGATGCAACTCACTGGCAAATATGCTGGGGGCTGCACACTCAGCTGTTTCATTCCCAGTCTTATGGGAGTAGAATGGGGTGGGGGCCAACTGTCCTTGCATCCAAGGTGAGGCTAAGATTAACAGAGTAGAAGAGAGATTAGCGGGGGGGGACCTAGCCCTGTGAATAGTAAGGAGGTGCAGTAATGGGGTTAGAAGGGAGGTAATGGAGGGGGGACCCTGTTGCTTTTCCCCAACACATGGGCAAGAGTCCAGGATAAGCTGAATGACCCATGAGGCTGTGTGGGGGTGGGCAATGTTGCCCACTAACATGTGACAGACTACCAGCAATGTCCCAGCTCCACATTACAAGAAGGGTTGGCAGGTTCGGTTACTAATTAGATTCAGGATAGGGTTCCCATCCAATATACTGTATTCAGGGCAGCAGCTGGGTGGGCACTGAGGTACTGGTGAAGTGCCATGGGCAAAAAGTCAGCCCAGTCAGTGCTGTGCACATCCTTAGTAGATATGCAGTTTAGTGTACTTACATCAGTCCCAGCCCCCAACCCCACCCCTACTACCTCCATTGGGTCACAAAGCAGTATGGGCATTCATATTACATTCAGGTACATATCAAGTCCCACCCTGGGTCATAGTCTGCTATGGGAGAGGTCAGGTTGCTCATCGGTGACCATAAGGCAATTCTGGAAATAGTCAAAGGCTAGTCAGCATTCAGGAGCAGCCATAATTGCCTGGGATTATGGTTCACCCCCACCCACCCCCCACATAATGAGTAGTACTGTACAGGTTGGGTGTAGGCCTCTTGAGCAAGATACATGGTAGGAGAAGTAAAGGAGTAGATTGCTGTCCCCTGGCATCCCTATCCCATTGGTTGTCTTCTCTTGGCATGTGGGTCATTAAGTGATACCATGTCAATGTCAGAGTGGGCCCAGTGCAGTAGAGATCAAAGATGTATTCTAGGGATCAGGGCTGGGTTGCAACTCTGTGTTGCAGTAAGGAGGCACATGGAAAAGAGCTGATGAAGTGTTTGAGATTCATGGAGGAACAACTTTGTTCTCTTGTTGGGGAGGAGGGAGAGAAAGGCTTCCTGCTCGGAATCAAGAGCATGTTTTATAAAGCCTCCCTCCTCCACTCTGTCCATGTTCATTAGTCTCTATGGTGCCTGACCTTAGGTTAAAGTCTCCAGTTCCTGTGTCTCAGTGGAGAGTCAAAGAGTGAGGACAAACATGCCCTGATTTGATCTTCCACTGATGGCAACCCAATTCCTTCACTCCCAGTACAACCCATTAGCCCCATACTCCCCAAGCCTGACTAGCAGCTAGAGGAGAATTACACTTTGTCAATGGCACCTTCTAAATAGAAGTGATCCTGCCTATCCACCCAGAGAAATCTCAGGAGTAGCTGTGCAGACGGGGGCATTGTTCTTATTGTGAGACCTGCAGCATTTACTGTGGAGTTCTCATCCTGTACTAACATGTAGCACTTGGATCTCTGTATAGAAAGGCACTCAGTGGTATGGGCATGTGCAACTCCTGCATACATGTGGATACTGCTCACATGGCAGCGCCATGTTTATTTATTGAAATGTTTCACCAGGGGGATCACGTGATGCAGAGCACGAGTTACCTGCTTCTTCCTGGAGCTCCGTCCACCCGACCCACATTTACCTTTTATAAAATAGTTTTCCGCAATTTTTGACATCTCTATTACTTTACTTGCGTTTTGGGAGAAGACTCCTCCCGGCTGGTCGCATCTGATGGAAGCTGAAATGAGAAAAGCCTTACCAAGGCACATGCCACCGGTTACTCCGGAGAAGGCCCAGAAAAAATCTAGGGCCTCGGCCTCGCAGCAAGCCCAAGCTCCGACCACGGATACCTGCGATTCAGAATCGCTCACCTAAGCCAGTTTTCTCAAGGAATTTCAACCTTTCAAGGTTGAAATGAAAGAGCTTGTGGGAGAAGTCAAATGTATAACACGCACCCTGGAGGAGTTAACGCTACGGACCTCAGACAATGAAGCTCGTATACGTCCGGTGGAGCGAAAGAACGAAAAATTGGATCCAGAATTAGCTATCATGAGACAACGCATCTCCAAGCTGGAAGGCAAGGTCGAAGACCTGGAAGGTCGTAACCGACACAACAACGTTGTTATCATTGGCCTCCCGGAGAAAGAAGAAGGGGGTGATCCCATCAAGTTTGCGCAGAGATTAGTAGAAAAGATTGCCGGTCCCTCACCCTTTGGGCATGCCTATACAATAGAAAGAGCCCACCAAGCCTTAAGAGCTTCACCTCCAGCTGGAGCCCCTCCGCGCACCTTTATCCTCCGCTTTCTAAATTACCTGGAACGCCAGCAATTTCTAATCAAAATAAAAGATTTAAAGGAATTGCGTTGAGAGGGTGCCACACTGAGAGTGGTGCAGGATTTGCCACTGTCGATTCGGCAGAAAAGAGCGACCTATCACCCGATTATTACTAAACTAATTGCAGCAGATATTAAGTTCAGGATGGGGTATCCCGCTCGTTTTCAGGTGCTGGTAGCTGGATCTTGGCGCAGCTATGAGAGCTGTGAATCCGCGTCAGAAGCCCTTAAACATGCTTTCCCTAATCTGTTTAAAGTGCCCCGAAATATGCTGAAGCCAATGACCCTCAGTATACCATTGCAATGACACAATGAGTATGTCCGTGAAAGTTGTTTCAGAGGAGCATCATGCTTCATTACATAATAAGTCTGATGCTGGTTCAGTTTCCCATGTAATCAGCTCTTATCTGGACCTCTACCCATGCTTGACTCATATTTTTCTTTTCTTTTTATCCGCATGGGGGAAACTAGGTTGTTCTGGTCAAGTTGGCTCTCCTCCTTCCTTGCCAGTGGACAGTTTCCTTGATTCAAGGTTTTCCCTTTTTCTTTTCGCCTCTCCTTTTTTGACAAGGCGCTCTGTATTTCAATGAAAAGGACGTCTGAATTTCTAAGTTGATGCGGGCTGTTGTGTGGAGAAGCGATGCAACTTTTTTCCACTAGGTGGAGCCAGAGACCGTTAGATCGCCTTGAACACTCCTACAGATATGGATCTGGCTCTGTTATTATAACTTGAGTACAATTATGATGAAAGCCCATGTTTTATAGCCCATTTCCCCTGCAAGATGCTAAAGCCTTTTGTTTAAGTGATACGGCTATTTGGGGGTGTCTGTTCTAAGTCTAGAAATATTGGGAAATGTTTTCTTAGCAAACAGTAGAAAAACTGTTCTGTTGATGCTTGAGCCGAATTTTAAAAAGTTCAGCAGCAGTGTTTAGGTTGTTAAAGTATTCTTTTGGGTCTGGTATATGCTGATGTACGAGGGCTAAATCAGTGGAAATCTCCCTTTCCCCCCTTCTTCACTGAGTGTCATTCTAACGGGAACGTTTTCTCAATAAGGGGTTTAATGAGCAGTATTTCCCATGACTCTGTATAATATGGGGTTGGGCATTGCTGATTTGGGGAGGTTGGGTGGAGGGGTTGGAAGTGGTAAACTTTGGTGAACTGCAAACATGATCATTGGTAGTTCGGGAGGGATGAGGGTGGAAGGGAAAAGGGGTTTAGGGGTTAGTTATTGTTGTGTGTGGAATTTTGGTTCTGGGAAGTTGGAAATAAGGGGGGGATTGCATAGCATACGTAACAGTAATGGTAATTATAGATAGGGCTGGTTATAAAGACATTAGTTATTTTAAAGTCACTAAGTTTATAAAAAATGGCTAGGAATATTAACTTTGTGAGTTGGAATGTTAATGGTCTTCGCCATAAATCGAAGCAATACAGGACCTTAAAACACCTAGAGTATGTGAAAGCTGATGTTATGTTCCTGCAAGAGACCCACCTACTTAATAGTGAGAGTAACCAGTTACGGAGGCTCCAAATAAGTCAGGTATTTGCCTCGGAAGGAAATACCCAAAGCAGAGGGGTGATGGTCATGATTCGTAGGTCAGTTCCTTTCAAACCAATTCAAATACTCCACGATAATCTAGGGAGATACATTTTATTAGGGCACATTGCACACTTTGGAGATTGTCCTGGGATCATTCTATGGCCCCAGTGTTGATACCCCAGGATTTTTTGTTCGGATTATGGAAGTACTCTCGCCTTGTCTTAATCTACCTATTGTAATAGGAGGGGATTTAAATCTGGTAATGGATCCGGCTACTGATAGATCTGGTTTTGTCAGGAAGGGACTATCTCCTGCCCAAAGAGCGGTTAGAGAAATGATGGACCAAATGGGCCTCTGCGATGTGTGGAGGATTCTCCACCCGAATGTCCGTGAATTTACTTTTACCTCCCAGGTGCATACTACCATGTCCAGAATTGATTATGTCTTAATTTCAAACGCTCTCTTACCGGGCATTTTGAATGCGGATATATCCCCTGGGCCACCGTCGGACTACTCTATAGTAACATGCTTAATTGCTTTCCCATCTTTGCCTAAATCAGGGGGTAGATGGAAAATTAATAATCAGCTATTAAAGGACCCCAAAATGGTTAAGTTTATCTCCTCTCAGATAACAGAATTCACCTCTTTTAACCAAAACTCCACCAGTCGGTCAGATATGGAGTGGGGGGCACTCAAGGCCTTCTTATGTGGGATCCTGATAGGGCTTTCCTCCCGGAGAAAGAAGGAGAAGCTGAAATGTATCTCGGAGTTACTCATCCAGATTCAAGAAAAAGAGTCCAGGCTCTCTGCCTCCTCGTCAGATGACTATAGGCAGGAGCTAACTGTTACGTGATTCATATCTCAGGATCCTAGGTGAGCAGGCCGAGTGGGCAATCATCAAAACAGGGGCAGTATATACGGATCAAGGGGAAAAAGCTGGACGACTATTAGCTAGGCGGATAAAACAATTAGACTCTACCAGATTAGTGTCGGCCATCCACACCTTGGAAGATGGCTCAATTAAAACTACTCCTAAGGATATCTTGGGGGAATTCAGAAGGTATTTTGAGGAGATATATGGAGCCATGAGCGACCCACCGTCTGAAGGGAGGATAAGATCCTTTTTAAGTGGGCTGAACCTACCTTCCTTGAACGAGCTTAATCAGGCCCAGCTTATGGTACCTATCACAGAGAGTGAAATAGACCGGGTTATTAAGTCTCTCCCCTCTGATAAAACACCAGGTCCCGATGGTTTCTCCGCCAATTTTTATAAAACCTTCTCTAAAGAGCAAATCCCCTCATTGTTGAGACTGTTTCAATGTGTTTTAAGCGGAACCGCTACTGATGTTTCCCTATTTGAGGCCCTAATTGTACTCCTGCCCAAGCCAGATAAACCTCGGGATTCGGTGTCTAGTTACAGACCCATCTCACTTCTTAACCAGGATATTAAAATCCTCACCAAATTACTAGCAGATCAGATTAATGGGGTTCTTCCCGGACTAATAGGGGCTGAACAGGTTGGATTTATGAAGGGAAGATCCTCAACTGATCATTTGAGGGTTTTGGCACACATCTTCTCAGCCTCCAGGGAAACGGATCATCCGATGGTATTGGTTTCATTGGGCGCTGAGAAGGCCTTCGACAGGGTTTATTGGAAATACCTATCTATGGTTATGAACACTTTCGGCTTTCCCCAACAGTTTTGTTTCTGGGTCAATTCCATTTATAATTTCCCAACCGCAAGAATTGCTTGTAATGGGGTAATTTCGGACCCCTTCAAACTTTTTGTTGGCACCAGACAAGGCTGCCCACTATCCCCGCTCCTTTTTAATTTATACATTGAACCCCTTATCAGGCAGATTATACAACAACAAAAGATACAGGATATCCAGGTCTGGGGGCATACTTTGAAAGTACTTGCGTACACAGATGACCTACTGTTACAGATTTCCCATCCGTCCTCCTCTATTCCTGCTCTACTTGAAACTATCCAGAATTTTAGTGTTGTTGCTAATTATAAGCTCAATACTGGAAAAACAGTGGTTTTGCCCCTAAATTATAAAACGTACGCACATGATATTACCTCTTTTGGGCTTGTCTGGAATGCTGATGCAATTAAATATTTAGGCCTTACTTTAACAAGATCCCCTACCCGCTTGGTTCAGTTAAACCTAGATTCAGTATTGCATGGTATTGAGGTTGATCTTAAAAGATGGGCGCTGCTTCCATTGTCAATTTGGGGAAAAGATAATTTAGTAAAAATGAATGTTTTCCCCCTTCTGTTTTATCCCATGTTAAATATTTGGCTCCCACTAAAGTGGTTTAAAAAAGTCCACGGCATAATTACCGGTTTTATTTGGAGCTACAAGAAACCCAGACTGGCTTACCATAAATTGGTCGCTCCCAAATTAACTGGAGGCCTGAGACTTCCTCATGTTGGTCTGTATTACTGGGCCAGACATGTTAATAAATATCTTAGGTGGTTAACATTGATCGATTGTCATGAAACTAGCAATTATGTTCCCTTATGGTTAACATTGGAGATATCCCATATAGTTGATTCAGGGCTCACACCCAGGGCCTTGTTGTATTGCATGCCTAACTCTCTACCCACATCTCTTCGTAACTCTCCTATAGAGATATCCATCAAAGTCCATGCGCAATTATGTACCTTTTTAAAATATTGTCATAATAAAGATCCATCTCAACCATTAATAGGCAACCCCAACTTCCTAATAGATGGTAAACCCATCAGGGGCAACTGGCTACCACTATTATGGGGGATTTTGATCAAAGACTTATTATCGGCAGAGGGAAAATGGTTAACCTCAACTGATATTTTGAACAAATTTCAAATCCCACAGGTTAATGTATTTAAGGTCTTTCAATTTCGACACTTGGTTAATAAACTGGGCATGATCCCCCTTACCGGTGTAGCCCCTGATTTCTGTGGCACACTGGAGCCACTGTTTGGGAAAGCTCACACAGTTTCTGCCATCTATAGTATTCTACTTAATTGGATACACCCCCTAAATCTTGCTCCGAAGCAGTATTGGTCTCAGCTCCTTCCAGAGCACAGTTTCGATTGGGCATGCATCTGGAAATCGTGCCATAAATTTCTGTTGCAAGACAGACTTAGACTAATGCAATTTAAATTATTGCATAACATTTATTACTCCCCTTTAAAATTAACTAGACTAGGTATTGTGTCCTCTTCTACCTGTTACAGATGCCAACAGGATACTGGGGACCTACTTCATATTTTCTGGTATTGCCCCAAAATAGTTTCACTTTGGGACAGAATTAAGCAGAAACTGGATCCTCTTTTGGGGCTGGACAACCTATTTATGGCGGAGATATGTGTCTTAGGGGACATTGCCGCTATTGGTGTCCGAAATAGGAGGTATCATATTTGTCTGATATCCGCTTCTGTTAAAAAAGTGGTTTTAAGGCACTGGAAGGACACTTCAGATATCACATATGGCAAATGGTTACAAGAACTCCTGGCCAACCTTAGAACGGAAAGGACTATCGCTAGTCTTCAGAACAATCTGCTCAAGTTTAACCGGATCTGGGGTCCACTATATTCACTTTATTCTTTACCAGACCAAGTAGGACAACAGTAATAATATATCAAAAGATGTGTAATATGTGTGCTGTGCTGGGGGAAGGGGGGTTTGTGGGAGGGTGAATTGGGGAGTGGTGGGGGGGTGTGGTGGGTGGAATTAATCCGGAACGAGTTATATTTCATGTCTGTTGTCATTTTTTCTCCATTTACGGTGCTGATGGATGTATTCCTGTATCCCAAATTTTTCAATAAAGTTTGAATGGCAAAAATGAAATGTTTCACCAGGAAGGCACACTGAGTGACAAGTCGCCCATCTCCCGATGTGACCTGAGAGGAAGGGGTACAATAGAAATGAGACAATAAACATTCAAGTTACAAGATCAACATTAACATACAGTTGTAAGGCAGGTGTTACAAACAGTGTTACAACAGTGTTGCACATAATATGTAGAAAGAGTGAACAATAAGTGTTGAGTTAATAAGTAAACAAGTGCTTATGTGAAAGAAAAGGGGGAAGGATAGAGAAGGGTGAGGTGGCAGGAGGGGGGAAGAGTCGTGTCCCTGGAGACTCCTTCAGGATGCAAGGGGACTGAGGAGATCAGAAAGAAGGGGATAAGGCACTGTCCCAGACAAACCCCTTCAGGATGTGGGGAACCCTGCAAGGGGACTGTGGGGCTAGATAGAAAGAGGGATAAGGTTGTAGGGATTTAAAGAGGGAGGAGAGAGAAGGAGGAGATGTGACTTAATGCTAGGAGGGGGAATAGGACCTAACCCAAGAGAGGACCCTTCAGGTTGTAGGGTACACTGCAAGGGGGTTGGGGAAGGTCAGTAGATAGGGATTAAGGGAGTGATAGGAGAGGGAGGGAGGGAGTGAGAATTGAACTCTTGAGGGGAAGAGTATTTGCACCTTTGGAGGGGATGGTGACTAATCAATAGTCCATCGGGATGCATTGGACCCTGCTAGTAGTCATGGAAAGCCAAGATAGTGGCTAGATAGAATAAAGGAGATATGCTTGGGCTCAGTTGGATCCCTTCAGGATGCTGAGAATCCTGCAAAGGGACTGTGATGGCCAGGGAGAAAAGTAGATGGGGAAGGGGAAGGACAGGAGACAAGCCTAGGCCCAGTAGGACCCCTTCAGGATGCTGAGAACCCTGCAAGGGGACTGCAAAGGCTAGGGAGAAAAGGTAGAATGGGGAGGGAATGGATAGCAGACATGTCTAGGTACAGTACGGCCCCTGCAGGATGCTGAGAACCCTGTAAAGGGAATGCAAAGGCTAGGGGGACAGGTAGATGGGGGAGAGGGAAGTAGAGGAGACATGCCTAGATGCAGTAGGACCCCTTCAAGATGCTAAGAACCCTGCAAGAGGACTGCAAGTCTAGGGAGATAGGAGGGATGGTGGGGTAAGGGAGTTGATGAGAGATACAAGCCCCATGGGTGGGTAGGAGAGGGACAACACGGCGAGCTTTCGAGGTCCCCTACATTCTGCTCGAGATCAAGGGAGGCCAGTAAGGAGGAGCAATTTGGGGGAAGGGGAGGAGAGCTAGAAATTTGGGGGTTGGGGGTGCAAAGGGTAAAATGTAGGTGACAGTAGATGGGTAGGATTTGTCCAGGGCTTAGAGGAGGGAATTAGGGAGGGACATGGCAGGAGCAGCTAGGTGTAAGATAATTATTGAGGGCAGAACTGATGGAGTAGGCAGAGGATGAGTGCTGGATTTGAGCAGGGAGGGCATTCCAAATTTTTAGGAGGTGGTGAGAGTAACTGGATTGGCCAATTTGGGTGGATCTGCGGAGGACTACCAGGGTGCGGGAGTCAGTTGATCTAAGGGAATAGGAGAATGGGGGGGGTGTTATAAAAGAGGAGGTGAGGTAAGAAGGGAGCTCACCCAACCAGTGCATGGAGGTAAATTTAACACAATGAGAGAGTTGCCTATTTGTAAGAGAGGGGAAGGACAGGGCATGATAAAGATAGCAGTGGAGAGTGTGCGTGTGTGTGGGGGGGGAGCATCCTGGGCAAAGCTGCAGAAGGAATTGAAGAGAGTGTCCAGTCTGGAAAGGGAGGACTTAGGGGCAGCACCATAGAATACGTCACAGTAGTCAAAAATGGGCAGTATCATCTTCTGAACAAGTTGACGCCTAGCCGTAGGAGGGATGTAACTATAGTTCCTGAACAGGGCACCAAGCTTGGGACACAGTTTTTTTCTGGATGGTGTCACTATGTCCTGAGAAGTTTAGGTGTTGGTCCAACCAAACACCTAAATACCTGAAGGAGGATGTGTCCTCAAGTAAAGTCCCATCAAGGGTGTGGAAAGTGGGTAGGGTGGGAAGCCTAGAGAGTCTCTGCCTTGTGCCAAAGGTAATGGAGACAGTGTTCTTAGCATTGAGGAAAAGTTGATGGTTAGCAAACCAGAGCTGAACCTTGTTGAAGTCTTGCTGTTGCCTTGTGCAGGCCAGGTGGTAGGGGCCTCAACCCCAAAGGGACTGTGTTACTGTGCACCTGATGGGGAAGCAGTGTGAGCAGTGCTAACTCCTCTAGTGGAATCTTACACTACCTGGGCTTCCAATCTGTCAACACCATCACACAACTTGTGTACAGGAAGACCTCTAAAACTATGACTTGCCACTTCCAGGTGGCTAGAAAAGGTCCAGTATCTAACTAGTAGGGGACAAATGGAACTGCCAACAGTACAAGCAAATTTGGGCAGGTTAATGGAATTCTGGCTGCCAATGGGGAAATGGGGAAAGGAAAAAGAAGAGTGACCATTCTGAGCAGGTGCAGCTGGAGAGGGCACTGGTAAGGAGAGACCTGGGCCCACTACGTCACCTCATAACTGACCTAGTGCTCAAGAAAGTCTGGTGTCAGCTGAGAATGTCATGGACTGGGAGGATGCAAGAGGGATGTGGCATTGTTGCAGCTCAGCCACAATTTGTCTGAGAGCTGCTACATCATGTAGTCTTCTCTGCTCTTCCTGTCCTGCCTGACTCCAAAGGTGGTGAGAAAGTTTTGCAGCAAGGGTCTGAACTGGTGCCAGGTGCTGTGGAAACAGGACCTCAGTTTTCCACCAACGCAGCTTGACCACAGCATTAGCAGCAGTATCAAAAGATTGGGTCCCATCCTGAAAGTAGATGGCAGTTTTTGAGGGGTAGGGGCTGCAGAATTTTATTTGTCTTTCTTTTTACCAGAATGCACACATTGTACCATGCTGTGAGAGCAGGGGATAGTCATTTTCTATGTACAGGCGAGAGTCATTATAATGTACATTCTTTTCTTTCCACACTGTATGTAGGATGGTCTTTCTTTCTTGGAGTCATATAAGTTTCAGCAGCAGTGCCCACATCTAAACCCCAGCTGCAGGTTTGGGGCCCAGCAGATGGTGCGCTCACTCCATCTCAAGTGTTAGGGAGCATGGGAGGTTCAGCACTGTATGGAGCATTTGTTGCAGGAAAGGGACCATATCTGTCCCCTCTATGCTCTCCAGTAGTTCTGAGATTTGTAAGTTGTTCTGGCAGTTCTTGCTCTCCACTTCCTCTGCTACATCCTGGAGACAAGGCAAAAGATTCAAGCACCATCCACCATCAAAACATAACATGGGCACAAAGACTGCAAGAAAAAAATCACATTTCATTCATAAAGTGTGTAAGACCTTTCAACATGGATAGAGATGTACGAAGTGGGGAAAATTCACTCTGCAAGATATTTTGTGGATCTTCCCCACTTTGTGGAGTACATCGTTGTGCAAAGCCCAGCTTTGCTCTCCCCAAATAAACTCTGCAAAATGCGGATTTGGCAACTCTGCCGGCAGAGTTCAAACTTCGCATTTTGTGGAGTAGTAGTGTTTGTTGTTAAATAATCCCTTCTAGTGGAAATACCTGATGTCTAGTGGACCCCCAACCCCACCAATCACTGGCTCCAATCAAAAAATAAATAATCCTAAATCCCTGGTGGTGGCTAGTGGACCCCCACCCCACTGATAGCTGGCCCCATTAAAAAAAAATAATCTTAAATCCCTAGTGTCTAGTGGACCCACACCCCATCAGGTAGTGCCTCACACCCCGCTGCCCCCACCCCAACCCCAAACAGGCCACCTGCACAGCCCTCCACTCACCTCCATGGCCAGCAGCCTGGTTGACCTCTCAATGAATGATCATGTGATTGTACAACCACATGCTCATTAATTGTCAGCCAGCTCATCATTGTAGGGGGGGACATTTTCAGGGGGCTAGAGAAGGGAGCAGAGGCTGCCTAGTCACCGGCGGGGGGGCAGGATTGGTTCCCTATCCTGCCCCCCACACTGAGGACTGGAGCAGCCCACCTCCCTTCTCTATCACCCAGAAAATGTCCCCTACAATGATGATGAGCTGGCTGACTATCAATGAATGAGTGCGTGCTTGTACAAGCATGCGCTCATTCACTGAGAGGTCAGTCAGGCTGCCAGCCACAGAGGTGAGTGTACAGCTATGCTGATGGCCCCGCTCAGGGTTAGTGTGGGGTGGGGAGCAAGATGGGGAGCACTACCTGATGGGGTGGGGTCCACTAGACACCAGGGATTTAAGATTATTTTTTTAAGATAATTTTTATTTACTAATGGAGCAGGCGATCAGCGGGATGGGGGGGTCCACTAGACACCAGTGATTTAAAATCAGTGCGGGGAGGCACATTCACAGTTTGTAACTTCTCTTTGCTTTTGGCTTCTTTTTAAGTGCAATTTGTGCTTTAAAAACTCCCAAGGCAAGGCGAAGTTACAAATGGTGAATTTTCAGATTACAGCCGCAACTTCGTGAATTGATCCACGGAGGCGAATTTGGTGACTTCACTGAAAATTCACAAACAGAGTAAAACTTTGCTGCATCTCTAACCATGGGCCCTCAATTGCACTTTCACATACAAACAGATTCTAATTTTGATACTGACAGTATTAGTATTACTAATTTGGGAGCACTCTAGCCTCTGGGTCTTAAGGTTTTAAGTTCTAGTCTCCCACCATGTACATGGACATGTTATCAAAACTAACACTGCAGTTTAGTACTAGAGAGTTCTTGCTGTCCTGTCAGAGGTGCCATCTTTTAGATGAGCTGTTAACCTAAGACTCCTTTGATGATCTTGACAGGGATTCAAGATGGCCGACGGTAGGTCGTGAGGTGAAGCTGAGACACTGGAGAGGGTCATCCATTTTTTTTTAAAACCACATCAAGTCAGCACTCGACTTTTTTCCACTGATTTGATTAAATGTAGTTTTCTGTTTTGGGCAAACATCTTTGATTTTTCCCTGCGGGGTTACCACTTGGAAATGGAGGACCATTATGTCAGTTTTTAAACTGCTTACAAGATTGAACTGGTACTGCATCTTCTGCTAAGGTACATGAGAAGACTATTCTTGATTAATTGAACTTTTGAGTTGAATCAATAGAAATGGACTAACTTTTCAAGAAGGGCTACTCTGATATATACTTTTTTTTCTGTTTATCACGGAACCCAGAAGCAAATAAGACATTCATGCTTTTTCATATGCTATTTTCTCATGTATTATAAGATCAGTACTGCTCACCTTCTATTTAAAAAAATAAATAAAAGTCTAAGTCGGGAATGCAGTGGGCAAAAAATACTTATGAGTTTTTAAATATGGAACACCACCAAAAAAGGGAGCTTCGTGCAGCACAATCTGCATTGGAAACATAAGTACATAAGAATGTGCCAGCAGAAGGGGACCATCTAGTTTGTCCATGTGGCCCCTCCCCCCCAGTCTTTATTACTTCCTGAGTTTCTGCAGTGCCTATCCCATGCTACCTTGAACTATCTCACTATCTTTGCTGCCACGACTTCTGGGGGCAGACTGTTCTAAGGCTCCACCACCATTTTGGTGAAGAAAAACTTCCTGATGTTGGTTTTGAATCTACCTCCCTGTAGGCACATGCTGTGCCCACTTTTTCGTGTAGACGAGCTTTCTCTGAAAAGGTCCTGAGCTTGTACTGAGTTAATTCCTTTGCGGTATTAGAATGTCTCAATCATATCCCCCTGTCCTGCCTCCTTTCCAGTGAGTACAGTACATATTGAGAAAGTTGAGACTTGACTCATAGGGTTCTTGATGAAGTCCATGAATCAACTTCATAGCTCTCCTCTGAACGATCTCCAGATGATCTCTGTCTTTCTTGAGGTGTGGTCTCTAGAACTGGATGCAATACTCTAGTTGCGACCTCACCAAGGACCTGTACAGATTGATTATTACCTCACTTTTTCTACTCATGATACCCCTACCTATGCATCCAAAAATGCTGTTAGCTTTCTGTGCTACCTTTTCACATTGCCTTGTTGATTTTAAATCATCAGATATGAATACTCCTAGATCCGTCTCAGCCTTAATTTCTGTCAGTTGTTCCCCTCCTAGGGTATATTTCCTGCCCAGGTTCTTTCTTCCCAGTTGCATAACTTTACACTTCTTGCCACTGAATTTCAACTGCCATTATTTTGACCATTCTTCCAGCTTGTTTAGATCAGAGTCCATTCCTGTGGCCCCCTCTTGTGTGTCTACTCTCTTGCAGAGCTTGCTGTCATCTGAGAACAGGCAGACCTTTCCCTCCAATCCATCAGTGATGTCGCTGATGAATATGTTAAATAGAATTGGCCCCTCTACTGATCCCTGGGGGATTCCGCTTGTTACCCCACCTTGCTCTGACAGAGTGCTGTTTATCATGACCCTCTGAGTTCTACCCTGGAGCCAGTTCCTAACCCAGCTAACTATGTTATGCCCCACTCTAGTGTGTTCCAACTCGTTTATTAGTCTCCAAGTGGAATGGAGTTGAATGCCTTACCAAAGTCCAGATACACTATGTCTACTGCTCCACCCTAGTCCACAATTCTGGTCACCCAATCAAAGAAATCGGTCATGTTTGTCTGGCATGACCTCACTGCTGAGAAGCCATGCTGCTTTGGGTCTAGTTTTCCATTTGCTTCCATATATTGCATTATTCTTTTCTTCAGTAATGTTTCCATGATTTTCCCCACCACTGAGGTAAGGCTAACAGGATGGTAATTACTAGCGTCTTCCCTGCTCCCACTTTTGTGCAGGGGTACCACTGTGGCTTGTTTCTAGTCATCTGGCACTCTGCTGCTCTCCAGGGACTTATTGAAGAGGACTGCTAATGGGGAGGCAAGTTCCTTTGTGAGTTCCTTTAGCATTCTTGGCTGGATACTGTCAGGTCCCATTGCTTTGTTGGTTTTTAATTTTTTCAGTTCTTTTAGGAAACTTTCTTTTGTGAAGGGATTTATCACAGCTTCACTGGTGTGGTGTCCTTCATTTCCTAGTACTGGCCCACTACCCTGATCCTCTTATATGAAGACTGAGCAGAAGTATTAGTTCAGAACCTCTGTCTTTTCTTTGTCAGTCTCTATGTTCTGCCGCTCTCTGGTTCTTAACCGAACAATGTGCCCTGTGCTTTTTCCTTTCTCCCGTATATATCTGTAAAAGGTCTTGTCCCCCTTTTAACCCCTTCAGCAATTCTTTCTTCTGTTCATGCTTTAGCTAGCCTAATCACATTCCCTGCTTTCTTGAGCCTTGTCTTGTATTCTTCCATGTTGCTGTCCCTCTTTTTCTGTTTGTACTTGTTGAAAGCTTTTTTTCTCCTTTATACTGAAAGCAACCTCCTTAGAAAACCAAAGAGGGGTTCTCCTCTCCTTAATTTTCCTGATCTGTTTGGTGCATTCTGCTGTGGCCACAGTTATTATGCCCTTTATGGCCTTCCAGTTTCCCTCCTTATCACCCCCTGCAACATCTTTGAGATGGTTTTTAATGCACATTTTCATTTTGACATAGTCAGCCTTCCTGAAGTCAAGGATCTTCATTTTTGTGTGACTTGTGTCCTCTGCCCTTCTGACTGTGAGTCAGACTGACCTATGGTCACTTGACCCCAGATTGATTCCTACCATAATGTCTGTGATCCTGGTACTGTTTTATAGTACAAGGTCCAGGATTACATTTTCTCTGTTGGGGGACTCCACCAACCGTTTTACTTCTGCCCCTTTTAGAGCTATGAGGAATTCTCTGCTCCTGTCCGATGAAGCCGTGTAGGAGGACCAATTTATATCAAGCAGATCGAAGTCTCTGACAAGGGACAAGCCACCTTTATTGGCCATCATTAGGATGGTTTCTAGTATCTCTTCATCTCTATCTGTTGAGACGGGGGTCTGTAGATCACACCCACTCAGATGGACTTTTCCCCAGCTCCAAGGGTGATCCATAGGGCTTCAGTCTCAGTGTTTGCCACCTGTAGATCTGTGGCCTTGATTCCTTCGCTTATGTAGATAGCCAACCCCCATCCTTTCCTTCTTTTGTGGTCTCTCCTGTACAGAGTGTACCCTGGGATAGAAACTCACAGTTCAGATGCTGGTATCCAAGCAACTGTAAGTGATGTAACAGATGTATCAGCTACGGTAAGTTCAGCCACTACTGCACTTTATAATCATCTAATGGAAACTTAATCACAGTCACTCCACAGAAGCTACTCTGATTCAGCCTAGAGACATTGCTGAAGCCCAGGAAAGCAATAAAATAAAGACAGATTTGTTTGCAGCTGATGCAAATACGGACTCATTTAATACCGAAGCCCTAGTGAACTCTGATAAGGAAAATATATGAATGGATCAGATATCATATGCACAGTCCACAGCCAAAAATACTGCTGATCAATCCCTTTTAGAGACCCAACAGCAGATTGAAATATCTGACATGAATACAGTAGGTAAGCCCTTACACCTATCCAGACATAAAGTTTCTATGAAATTCATAGAACAGATTAGCATGGGGGAGTAAAGCTCCTCATGCTGCAGCTGCATGGACAACAGAGGACACAGGGAAAAGCATGGCATTGAAGGGGCCTGAGAACATGGGAACTCTGTCACCAGAACCTATAATTACAAATGGAGACACATAACTTGTTGCTGGACAAGCTTCCATGAGAAAACTAATTTTGGGTGCATTAGATAATGAGCTAGAAGGTCTTTTTTACCCAATTTCACCATTACCACAGACCCCTCAGAACCATATTAGTAGTACCAGCTAGTCCTCCAAGAAAATAACACTAATCATCTCTTCAAAAGTACCAGCTGACAACTCTAAATCGATGAATGCTAATATCGCTAAACGTATGCATATTAATAAGCAATCTAATAATGATGCCTCAGAATGGATTTTAGATCTAGGAAAAGATTTACATTCAATGAGAAACACAATATGCAGGAACTTTTCGAAGATTTATAATACCATGTCAGATCTGGCCCTTTCAGTGGCAAACATAAATTCTAAAATGGAAGCTCTTACTCTGTGTATTAACCAAATCAAGAAAATAATTACTACGATAGAGATGTCAGTAAAGCCCTTGGTGGACACCATATCTAAACATGAAACTCACATTATGTTCTTAATGAAAACATTTCAAGACCTGGAGGATAGGTCTAGGATGGGTAATCTTAGATTATTTAAAGACCCAGAAGGTATAGAAGGAACAGGAGATTCTGTGAAATTCTTTGAAAAAATGATTACTATTTCCATGGGTCATAAATATCCAGAAGAGACAATCATGACAGAGCACACCTGGGGGTCCTTAATAAACCTTAATAGGAGGCAGTATGGTGCAGTGGTTTAAGGCTCTGAGCTGAAAATCTGGAGACCTGGGTTTGAATCCCACAGCCCCCACATGCATACTGTGTGACCCTGAACAAGTCAATTAACTTCCTCGTGCTCCCAGGTTGCACCTGCAAACAAACTTTCAGCTTAGTGTGTTTCAACTGGTAAAATAATTTGTAAAAAAAAAAAAAACTTCCATAACAATTGTCTATCAAAGCCTACCCTCGGGCTAGTCTCATCAAGCCTCATAAGTTTCAAGATGTAGAAATTCAGCGCAAGGCAAGAACAGATGGTGGTCTGTCATTTGAAAACTTCAAATTACAAGTCTATCCTGACTTTAGCCAAATTATTCAACAACAATGGAAGTCTTTTGATCATGTTAAGGCAGCACTGAGATCTGAAGACATCAAATATGCATTGCTCCGAGCAGCCAAATTAAAATGTTACCTGAATGGCCAAATTAGGTATTTCACTAATCCCATGCCTGCTGCTCAAGCTTTGAAAGCATCATATATTTCTCCAGTACAGGCCAATGCCACTAGATAACAGGATGCTTTGAAAAAATAATCAATTATCTCTTAGTATCAGATTTGATCTAATCCATAAGACCCAAGTTCAAGACCAGGCAGAACCAAGGCATGGAGTGCTAAGCAGTCCTGATGGAGCAAACATTAATTATTCTACAAACTAATTATAAGGGACTTAGTCTTTTAAGAGAAAAAATTGGATTAATACAAATTGTTGGAAGAGTATTTGATTATGGAATATTTGCGTCAAGATGGTAACACATACTGCACCCCTATAATTAGGGTTGAATAGCCTGTTTAATGTTAAACCTCAAATTTTGCTCATTAATATCTTTGGCTCTCTTTGATGAAATGAGATCAAATTGTACATGTGTTGTGTAGGAGGCAAGGTCTTGATGTGTGCAAATTTTTGTGACGGCAGCTGATGTGGTTTCTGCATGTGTCATTTTTTGCAAAAACTAAAATTAATCCTTTACTTAACATTGTTTTTGGTTTTTTTTGCTCTTGCCTACAGCCTACATGGAAAGACATTTTTGCCCCAAACTTATAGGGGACATGTATCATGTCCCAAGGTAGTCCCTTTGACAAGTCTGGTGAAAAAATATAAAAGGGTTCCCTAGCTATAAGTGTTTAAATTCTAGTGTTTTCTGACCTGCACATGAACAGTAGGGTGTTTCAGATAACATCCTGTGGTGAAAGTTAAAATGTAATGCTGCAAATGCCATTTTTTGCTTTTGCACCACTGAACTGGCAGGACACCAAACATTTTTTGTGCCATGCCAACCACCATCTTGTTGATGATTTCCATGAAACAACAAATATGGAAAATACATAAAAATGCCAGGATTTAAAAAAAATAACATGAGAACCTACCTAAACGGGATCTGTTTAGCTACATTCTGATTTTTTTTGTGTGTGCTACAAAAAAATACCTTTTCTGGGCACCCAATATCCTGGGTACCCAGCTTAGTAAAAGGAGCACTTCCCTGGAATTCTCTGTATGAAAACACAGCTGAAGTCATGCTGCTGGCTGAAGTGTTAGCTGTGAGCCGCCCTTTCCCCTGGTGTCTAGTGGTACCACCTACCCACCGATCGCTGTCTCTGGTGTCTAGTGGCACTCCCTATTCTCTGATCACATCCCCTAATTTGTATATTAGTCCCCCCCAACCCATTGTTTTATTTAATGTGTTGACATTAGGGGAGCACAATCCCCATGTCAGCATTACAAGCCCCCTTTCCCCCAGCAGTGTGGGACACTGGGGAGCCCACCCCAATGTCAAAAATATTTATTTACCTTTACCTGTAAAAGGAAAACAGTCCCCTGATAAGTTTTTTTAACCTGAAAAAAAGAAAAAGAAAATGGTCCCTCGTTGTCCCTGTCACCCCTTCCCCCATCCTGATCCTCTCACTGAGCACTCACCACCCTACACCCCCTTACCCTATACTTACATCCAAAGGGCATATGTTGTCATCTTCTATGGACCAAGACATGTCTGCACTATAGCTGTAGAGTTTGGGGGGACTTCCAGGCTTGAGCCTCCTGGGAAAGCTGAGCCCCCCCCAGATAGGGCTGTCTAAAATTAAGTTCACTGTATAGGCCAATAGTTTTGAGCATGAGACACCCCCCCTTCAGGAAAACCTAATCTCTACACCTACTCTGCACACTTCGAAGCCAAACCGTGAACTGAGGAATCAAGGTACATTAAGTGCCATATAATGTATTTCAATGGCGTTTTGGACTTACATGTATCTTCATAACGTTACCATTTTTAGGAATTTTTTCACCAAATTTTCAACATGGCCTTTTGGGACTCCACCTCATGAACTCTGGTACTGTTGTTTCATTAATCAGGCCCAGAAGGTGATTTTGTGATCACTGTGTGAAATCACCTTTTGGGATCGAATAATGAAATTTCACCATCAGTGTTCATGAGGTGGGATCCCAAAAAGGCAATGTTGACAATTTGGAGAAATAATTCCTAAAAATGGCTGAGTTATGAGAGTTCATTGAAATGTTTCTATGCACCCGCATAACTTTGGTAATGTTCAGTATTTGGACTCCAAATTTTCAACAGCCATTTTTCACACCACCTCATGAACAGTACAGCTGTCATTTTTCACATCCTGTCCAAAACGTGTTCTTGCACCTGTGGTGCAGAATGGCATTTTGACAGAGATTTGAAACTTTTCACCTATGAAAACTATATTGAACATTTGGGGTCAAAATATGAAAAAATGTCAAAGTTGTTGCAATTCCTCTACGCATGCTCATAACTTTGAAATTTTTAATATTTTCACCCCAGATTTTTGACATAGCCTTCTTATTACCCCAATTCATGTATGTCACAGCTGTCATTTTTCAAATCCTGCCCAAAATGTGTTTTTCGCATAACATTGCAGTTGCACAGAGTTACGTTTTGGTGGGGATTCAAACATTTTGCATTCTGGGTACATGAGGTGGAATAAGATGATGGATATGCTGACAATTTAGTCACTGTTGTCCTATAAATGGAAGCATAGGGCCCAGAGGGCCCTGCACTTCCATAGATGCTGTGCATACATATATGCATCTAATTAGGGATGGGAGCACAGGGCCGGGCCATGTGCTCCCATGGGCAAATAAGGATGCAATTATACTATCTCAAAAAGTAAGGAAATAAATTGCAAAAAAAAACTGCATTAATGCTCTAGTTAGGGTTACAGCCACAAAAGTAGGGAAATGTGGCAATATACTTTCCAAACCTAACACCCTACCGCCATGCTCCATACACCAACTGGCATCAGGGGAGTGCCTTGGGGTTGTCAGCCCTAAAGCTCACCACATTCACCTATACTGTACCACGCTCATCTTATTTAATTATGGAATGAGGAAAGTGTTAAGAATGACAACCACAAGACACATCCCCCAATGCCTGTTGGTGTGCGCAGCATGGAGTTGGGGTGTTAGGTTTGGAAACCCTAATGCCACATTTCCCTACTTTTGTGGCTGTAACCCTAACAAGAGCATTAACACAGTTTTTTGCAATATATATGAAGGATGGCTACACTACCAGGCCATTTAGCTTTTTAATAGTGTCTTTTTTTGGTGGGGGGGCTATGTGTCTAAGTATCTAATTTGGGGGGCTTATAGTATATAGTTCTAAAAGGATATAGATGTTTTGCCATTTCAGTTGCATGGTAATTATATGCACTTATGGTTTTCTGCTTTATATTTTTTCTAGCCTCTGTAAACATTTTATCTCACTTGGCAGGCTTTTCACCTCACTTTTTCTACTATATTGTCACAATTAGTGTATGTAGATCCTCACCACCACCTCAGAACCCTTTTCACCTTGGTTTGTAAGTGTGTATCTTATCAGTCATCTTTGTTAATAAGCATGAAGGGGTGGACAGGATGATGTGTGGTTCAAGGGGAAGGGAATTGGTTCTAGAAAGGCAGGGAGAGATGGGTGAAGCTGTTGAGGGTAGGGGAAAGGGTAGCATGAAGGGTGTCCATGGGTTTATGTTTATGGAGAGGGGGAAAAAAAGGAAAAATACAAGGAATCAAATATAATTTTGTGAATATAAATGGGCATGGAGAAACACTGGAAGGTGAGGGTGCAATTAGACAACAGGGAAATGTAGGGGCTGGGGTATTAGAGGATGGGAGCCACTAGACACCAGGGAAAAGAAGTCAAATGCCACCCACTAATGTCTCTTTTTCTGTGCAGGATGGGGGGTTGCATGTTAGGGTTAGGGTTGGAAACCCTAATGCCACATTTCCCTACTTTTGTCACTTTAACCCTAACTGATGCCACAAAGAAGTTTTTTTTGCAATTTATTTCCTTACTTTTTGAAATAGAATAATCATATCCTAATTTGCTTGTGGGAGCGCAGGTCCCTCTGGGCCCTGTACTTCCATTTATAGGACAAGAGTGATGAAATTGTCAGCATTGCCATGCTATTACCCCACCTGATATACCTAGTACAGAAAGTATTCAAATTCCCACCGAAACATAATTCTGTACAACTGCAACGACATTCTGCACCACGGGTGTAAAAACACATTTTGGCCCGGATTTGAAAAATGACAGCTGTGAAATACATTTGGTCAGGTAATAACAAGTCTGTGTTGAAAATTTGGTGTCAAAATATTTTAAATTTACATAGTTATGAGCGTGCATAGTGAAATTGCAACAAATGGCCATAACACAGCCATTTTTTGACATTTTGACCCCAAAATTGGCCTTTTGAAGACCCCACCGCATGAATAGTGTGACAGTCATTATGCAAATCCTGCCTCAAAGGTACATTCACCAAGTGACCGCAAAATCACCTTTCAGGCAGGAGTTACGACATGACAGTCATATTGTTCATAATTGTTCCAAAGGCCATATTGAAAATTTGGGGTCAACATCTCCAAAAATGTCTGCATTATATATAAAAGTTGAAATACATTGAACCACATTTACCTTAGTTTCTCATACTGCAGCTGCCGGTTCCAGCAGCAAGACATGTCTTTGATAGGCATAGTGGATCTCAAACCTGGACCTCTTCAGGTGAGTGAGGGTCTGTGGGGGTGTTAAGGGGATGTGGGTGCACAGTGAGAGGTTGAGTGGGGGATGTGGGTATCATTGGCAATGGACAGGTTTTTTTAAAGGTTAAAGGAAAAAAACATTGAGGGGTGGTTTTCTTTGTTTCAGGACATTTAAAATATACAAGGGGCAGCCACTAACCACCAACAAAAAAAAAATATATGAGGATTGGAGGGTGGGAGGTGCCACTAGACACCAGGGAAAGATACAGGTGGTGGGGTTACCACTAACACAGAGTAATGAAAACAGAAATATATAGGGACTGGAGTGTGGGGGGTTCCACTAGTCACCAGGGAAATAAATGGGAGGGTAGGGATATTACTTACACCAACAAAATAAAAAAAAGGAAATTATGTGGATCGGAGGGTGGGGGTGCCACTAGACACCAGGGGAATGTGGGGGCAGAGGTATCGGAGGGTGGGGGAGCACTAGACACCAGGAGAAAAAATTAGAATACTGGAGAGGGCAATGGAAGGGACAAGCAAGGATTCTGAGTGATGAAAATGGATCCTTTTCCGTAACTCATGATGTGAAAAAGAGTCTTTTTTTGTATCACACGGTTGCAAAAAAGGATTCAGTATGTTTAAAAAAAAAAACATTTCAGGGGCATATTTGTAACTTTGAAGTACAGATTGCACCTAACGGTCCTGATTATCCAGCTAGATGTGGTGTTATCACTTCAGGATGTCATTTTTGTGTCTTTTGAAAAAATATTTAAGAAAAAACAGAAAACAAGATGGTGGCTTGTGAAAAATGATTTTATTCTCATGAAAAAGGAACGGGTCTCATGAGATAGAATCCTTTTTCATGAGATCAAATCCTTTGTCGAACTTTCTCCCTCTATCCTAAAAAGTGATCTTCCCATGAAAATAATGGGAAATGAAAAATTAAATAACTATGCAACAGATTAATATTTTTTTAATAAAACAAATGTGCACCTGTACTGTTACCCAAGTTCTTTCTACCATAGCAAAATCACACCAAAATTCCACAGCATCTAGGTGCAAGGCAGTGAGGAAAAAAACTGTAAAAAGTAGTGACTTTATGACTTTTTGCACAGTCCAGATCTCAGAACCCTCACATCCAACTGGAACAGAACTTGCCACGTCAAGAGATCTGCCACATGGGACAGTGCATGCCAAATTTTGTGCAAATGTACTGATCAGTTGAAAAGTTATTAAAGGAATGTTGTGATCTGAACACCTAGTTTGAAGTGTTCGATGTATCCTGTTTAGTAATCCAAATGTGTCTACCTTTTTCTGCTTCCCTTTGCTCATTTTTAAAAAAACATAGTGATTTTTAAATCACAATCCTGGAAGCTGCTTTATCCCCATTGTTATTCTCGCAGATGCCTGTTTCTCTCAAGCGATCGGATGTGTGATGTAGTACCAGGGACATCCTCTAACAACATGGCTACTGATAGATCTGTAAGTGGCTCAAGTGGAGAGGAATTCAGGTATAATTCCAATTACTCAGATAGTGGTAGTGATTTGGGAGATGCTGGCAGTGGGTTAGCTGGCCTGGATCTGTATCGTGATGACCCTTATGCCTCTGACTCATCTGGCAGTAGTCGGGCACATGGGAGCAATACTGGCAGTGAAGAAGCTGATGACTCTCAAGCATTTGGGGGCGAGGGACATCTTGGCCACAGACAATAGTATGTAAATTGATTTGCTTTGTATGTGCAGAGCTGTTTATTACTTATAAGTGATGCCCAAAACAGATGTTTCTCTCCTTGCTTTGAGAAATCACACTACTGTGTGTCACAGTACTCTTGATTCTCAATTACTGAAATGTGTCTCATGTTATCTTCCTAGTAGTGACTCTGGTGTGCCAGCATGTTTGATTTCGTTGTGATGTTGTAACTTCACCATCAGTCACCCTATGCTACTGCTCATCATCTTGGTTAGCATAGTTTTATTTGCCAGGATAACAGCATAGACTTGCTTTTGTATCTCTGTGTGAGAAGTGATTTTTATGTAGGCTGGCATAATCATATTGTCAGTGCATGTTACAAATGCTTCCATCCCCAAACAGTAATAAACATTATTTTGCAGTACCATTCAGTAAGAAACTTTATTACAGGCACATGGCACAGTATTGCACTCCACTGCACAATCTATAGGCAGGAATGTTGGGTGAATTATAGCTGTCTGTATGCCAAGCAGTGAGCATTACACTAAGTACTATGCCAGCATGATATAGTCATTACATAACCATCCTGCATCTGTCTGTTGTGTTGGTGTTGGTTGTGGGGTTCGTAGTTTGGCATCTAACTGTCTGGCTGTCCTTAGACATGTACTGGTCCTCCTCATTGATATTACTAGTTTATTCTGTGCATTTATGATATTCCACACTGTAACCCACATGTGTTTTTGCAACCTGTAAAGATTTTTGTGTTGTGCCTGTAATTGTAGCCCTAACCAGTGGAAACACAAAGCTACAACACAGTGTCACCATATGTTATTTATGGCTAATGATTACAGATTATGTGCTGAAATGCATACTGTTCATGTATCCTTACTGTTGACCTGTACAAGGGCAGTATAAGATCCTCTATCCTTCTACTGATATCCTACATCTGTATGCCAGCATCTGTTTTGCCTTTGCTGATGCTGTTTCAAACTGTGTTTATTGCCTCCGGTCAGTAGTAATCATTACTCCACAGTCCTTCTCCTTCGATGCAGATACTGGTACTCCACCCCAGTAGTTCTCTTTCCTGCTATGCTTGGTTCCAATATGCAGAACCTTTCATTCCTGTGCATTGAAGCCAACATGCTGTATCCATCACCACTTCCCCAGCTTTTCCATATCTTACTGTAGGTCCTGTATCACATGGTGACAGATTAGTGGTGGTAAACTTCTACCAGCTAGAGGATAGGGAACAGCTGGGATATAGTAACATGCTAACATACTAAAATGCCATCACAGTAGCCTGAATGGTCTTTCATGTCTGCTCATTTGGTGGTCCCCTAACCTGGGAGTTGAAGTTTCTGCCCCCCACTCCCCGGATTCTCCATTCACAGTCAAACATATTCCCCTTGTATACCTGCCCAACCCCACTTGAACCCCTCCACAGACTCTGCCTCCACTAGTCCCATGGCCAGTGCATTCCATGGTTCCACCACCCTCTCAGTGAATTTGCACCTCCTCCATTCCACCCTACGTCTCCCCCACTTTAGCTTCCACCCATTCTCTGTAGTTGCCCCCACACACCTTCCTTTGTAGCGCCCCAGCTGAGCCTCCCCTATTTATCCCTTTTGTATCTGAAGACCTCTATCATGTCCCCCCCATCCCTCCTCTCCTCTCCTCCAATGTGTACATGGTGAGCTCCTTGAGCATCCCACATAGGTCCTTTACCCCAAGCCCAGATCATTTTTGTTTCCCTCCTATGGACCCTTTCCAGGAGTGCAATGTCCCTTTTTATACATGGTCTCCAAAACTGCACACAGTAGTCAAGGTGCAACCTAATCAAGCAGTTATCTATAGTGAGTATGGCTTCCCTCCTTCTGGAAGTGATCTCCCTAGTGATGCATCCCAGCATCCTATTGGCTTTGGCCACTGCCCTACAACAGGTCTCAGACTTGATCCTTTTGAAATCTACCACCACCCCAGGTTCCTCTCAGCCATCAAGACTTTTAACATTTCACCCCCCCCCCCAGGGTATACACTTGGCCCTTGTTTCTGGCACCCAGGTGCATAACCCTTCATTTCCCTGCATTGAACCTCATACTTCACTTCCTTGACCATCTCTTCAGAGCATTTAGGTCCCCCTGCAGGGCCACCCTTCCCTCCTCCCCTCCTCCCCATCTACCACCTCTCCCAGCCTTTAGTCATAGGTTTCATAGGTTTTTTTAAGCTAGAGAACAATAGTCCATAATGCTTGCCTATTATTTTAATGTTATTACATATATTTATTTTTATCTGCCAACACCAGATCCAAATTTTTTTTGAATGTATCCATATTTGAACTTTCTACTACAATAGTAGGAAGATTATTCCATACTGGGATTGATCTTATACTGAACCAGTTTTTCCTCCTTAATGAATTCCATTTTCCAGTCAGGTAACTGTTTGTTATGTCTGAGACTACTAAATCTGAATCTGGATTTGAATAAACCTATTCCCTTCATAAGTGTAGGATTTTGTAGTAGGCTGTAAATGAGGCATAGATCTCCCCTAAGCCTTCTGTATTTTAAAGTATTCAATTTCAAATCCTTCAGCCTGTTTTCATAGTTGTTCCCTTTCATTCCTGTTAATACCCTACTAAATCGTCCCTGCACTCTTTCGATTTTGTTAATGGCATCCTTTATGTGTGGAGACCACACTTGCACACAATACTCAAGATGGGGTCTCACCAGAGCATTATACAATGGCAACATAACTTCATCAGTCCTGCTTGCCACATGTCTAAATATACAATTTAGATTCTGATTTGCCTTTTTAACTTGTTTGGAACAATGCAATTTAAATTTCAAGTCAGGGGTAATGATAAGCCCAAGATCCCTTTCTTCCATAGTCTGGTGCAGTGTTTGATTCACCAATTTGTATGTAAACTGTGGCTTATGTTTACCCAAGTGCATCACCTTACATTTATCACTATTTAATATTAGTTTCTTCTCATGGGCCCAGTTGGTAACTTTATCAAGGAAGTTGTGCAGGATAATGTTTTCTTTACTGTTGTTGATAATAGAACCTATGCGGCAGTCATCCGCAAACTTAATCAGCCAGATGTCATTTTTATTTGATTCTAAGGAAGAAATATAGATATTAAATAGACAAGGTCCCAGCACTGATCCCTGGGGAATGCCACTAGTTACATTAGCCCATTCTGATAATTCTCCATTTATGGTTACTCTCTGTTTTCTATTCCTAAGCCACTTTATTATCCAGTTTACAATGTTTGGATTCAATTTAGCTTCTCTTAGAGCATGTATGAATTCAAAATGTGAGATTTTGTCAAATGCTTTAGCAAAATCTATAAACACTAGATCAACCGAGTTGCCTTCATCAATTTCTTCAATAACTTTGTTATAAAAGGTCAATAGGTTAGTTAAACATGATCTTGATTTGGTAAATCCATGTTGGTATTTATTAGTAAGTTTACTATGGTTTAAATGTTCCAAAATAATTTCCTTAACAAACTGTTCAAGTATTTTCCCAATTAGTGATGTAAGACTTATGGGTCTAAAATTTTCTGGCTTGTTGGTAGGTCCTTTTTTATCTATAGGTACAACTGTTACTACTCTCCAATCATTGGGACTTCCTCACTGTCTAATGAATGTTGGAATATATTAGTCAGGGGTAAATAGATTTCATTAGCATGTTCTCTTAATACCCTTGGATGAATATCATCTGGACCCGGGGATTTGTTAATATTTATTTTATTAAGTTCATCTAAAACATCTCTAGGTTGAATTACAAATCTGCCAGGTATGGAGCCCTCCAGTTCAATTATTTCACCATGGGAAGTAATATTAAAAAAAGAAGAAAAATATTGAATCTGAATATTTGCTGTTTCATGTTTATCTGCTACACAACCAGATTGCATGGCAAATGGGCCTATAGTCTTAGAATTACCTTTGGTTTTATTTATATAAGAAAAAAATGATTTCTTATTGTCCCTCACCCTTGATGCTAATTTTAGTTCAAATTGGGGGTTTTCTAGTCTTATTTTTGTTTTTATTGTTTTTAATAAATCCCTATATTTCGAATTAAGATGTGTGAAACCTTTTTGTATTTGTTTATAAAGTTTATTTTTTTTATTAATTAAGGATTTTATTTTAGAAGACATCCATCCAGGTGTAGGTTTGTGCTTAGATTCATATTTGCTTTTAATAGGAATGTTAGTTTTAATAAGGTCCTTCAATTTGTTAACCATTAACTGCCATTTGGCCTTGACTGATAACTTTGTAAATGATACTTGCCAATCCCAGCATCTTATGATATTTTTCATATTTTCAAAGTTAGCTTTGGTGAAATTTTAGATTTTAGTTGTACCAGTAGCTGGCATGGATTTACTATTTGTAATTTGAAATTGAACAGTATTATGGTCGCTGTTACCTAAGGGTGCCTTAACATCAATTTGGGTTACACAATGGGAAATGTTAGTTAGTATAAGTTCCAATATTCTATTGCCCCTAGTATTATTTTGGACCAGTTGTTCCAAACCTATTTCATTAAATAACTCTACATAACATCTATCAACTTTGTCTATTGTGGATACATGTTCCCAGTTTACACTGTTTAAGTTGAAATCTCCCATAATTACATAGTTTTTTGATGGGTCAAGGTTTTTAAGAAAATGCAATAATTTTTCATCATTATCAGCATTCATGGAAGGAGGTCTGTTTACTAGGGCCAAAATAAATGATGGGCCCATCTGGTGTTTTAGTCTCATCCATAGAGTTTCGAGATCAGTACCATCTATGATTTCTTCACTGTCAATTGATTGATGGATATATATAGCTACCCCTCCCCCTTTTCTATACTTCCTATTTTTTAAATATAAATTATATCCCTGGATACTTTTATGCCAAGAATCGTTATCATCCCACCAAGTCTCAGTGATAAGGGCAATAAGTATGTCATTCATCCCAAGGTACAATTTGAACTCATCAAATTTGTTAGTTAGACTACGTGCATTTAAGAGCACCCCATTCCAACCACAGCCTTTTGTTTTGTTGCAGTTTGGCAGATAATTTCCTATTTCAGGGGTAAAGTGTTGAGCTTCACCTCCTTCACCCAGTTTAAATGAAATGCTATTACCCTGTTAATTTTGTTAGCCAGTATCCTAGTACCAATCTGGCTTAAGTGAAGACCATCATTTTTATAACATTTTGTATTTTTAAAAGTCTGAGTATTGTCCATAAATACTATGTTCTCCATCATACAAAAGTGTCTTAGCCAAGAATTTAATTGTTTAGCTTGTTCATTTTTGTAGGTTTGATTTCCTAATAGTGGTAGTATGCCAGACAATATGATGTCTCCCCCTCTTTCTTTAATCCTTAAAACAATTTTTTGTAGTTTTCCTGAATATCTATCAGGGCCCATTTAGATAAATCATGTACTCCCACATGTAGGATAACTAATGGGTTATGTTTATTTTCAAGTAGGCCATCTAGTAGTCTAACTATATCATGAGTTTTTACCCCTGATAATGCATTTACAGTTGTGTTTGCCTTTCTCCCTTCACATACAATAGTATCAGTTCATTTCAGTATTGAATCTCCTATTACTACAACATCTCTTTCTGTAGTTGTTTTTTCACCTGTTTCATTTGGAATTGATACACTGTTGGCTGTAGCACAGTCCCTAGATGTCTGATTTATTTAAGGTTCAATGTATTCGTCTGCCAATCCTTCAAATTTATTATATAAACTAATAGGTTGTATAAAAGTTTTAAACACTTCACGTGGTGTGGATGTATTAGTTGTTTGAATTTTATGGCATGGGGTAGATTTTTATTTATGGATTTCTCATAGGTATCATTTCCTTTTAAATTTGTATCATTCCCTTTGATAGTTAACTGATGAGATGTTTGGGCTTTTGGGATGTGTTTCTGGGGGTTTCTTTATTATGTATTTCAAAGTGCTTAATACTTGCTTCTTTAACTGCATCATCAATTAATTGTTCCAGGAGCGTTATTTCTTTCTGTGTTTCCAACTTTTCTTTTAGATTACAAATTTCTTCTTGTAGTGTTGTGATCGTTTTACATTTTTCACAGATAAATTCAAGATCCGGAGTGTCCTCCACATACATTAGACATTGTACACACACCCTTTTTTTATACTTCTGCCTTGTTTTGATTTCACCTGTGCCATGTTTATATTAAGTTTTTTTATTACTCAATATTCAACAAAAGTTTAGGTTTTAAGCTACCCAGCAAACTTACCCCATCAAGGTCACAGCGTCTCAGCAGACACAGCAGACACGCGCAGATGTGCATGTCTCTGCTTGCGTCTCCGCGCGCTGAGACGCGTACCCCACTCTGCTCACCCCACTCGCAGCAGGGTTCTCTTATAGAGTACAAACTGCCCCAGAAGTGAATGAGAGGGTTCACAGTTGTATTTGTAGCATATCCCAAAAAATAAATGCAAATGCAGTTGGGCAATGCACTGAATAATGTGCCTGTAGCTAAGAGAGCCATAGGAGAGTCAGGAGCAATCGTTTACTGAAACGAGATCATTTGAATCACACAGACCTATTAAGGGTCTCTCCACCTGGATACCTCGAGGGTAGCAACCAGGACTGCAAGAGTAAACACTTCAGTTATTTAAAATAACAATAGTTTAATTCATACAAAACCACAGAATCACTTAAAAGTATATATCCCCTGTTATATGTTTCATATGGCAGCTCCCACAGCCATTTTGAATGCACAGCTGTTTTGCTAGTTTGGCCAGTCACCCCACTCACATACTGTATATAAAGTTGAAGTTTTTAAATAACATGAATTTACTTTTGAAGAATAATAGAAATAATAGAAACAATTATAAATTAATTTCATAAAAGAAATACAGTTTGAGATTTTATCTCTGTGGTGGGGGGAGAACCCCCTGGCCCCAGGGTGCAGAAGTAGTAGTAGGTTTCCAGGCTACACCATTTCCCCGCTACTCTAAGTAGCTCCACCTATTAATTAGCATTCTTTTGTCCAGAGACTACTCGACGGTCTGGATCCAGCTAGCTTACATCATTCTTGACGTGTGTTTCTCCCCCCACCAGCTGTGAGATTTAAACACAGAAACCAGAGACAATTACTCATATGAAAGGTTGAGTGAGGCAGACATAGCACGCTAGAGAAAGTTTCAAAGTAAGTGTTCCTTAAACTCTGATTTAAACAGTAAGTGTATACATTTCTAGAAGAAGCATAACATGTGAATATATTTTTTATTGCAGAGCGTTGAGAGACAAGGGTGGCACAGAGAATCTCAGCCCATAATGGGAGAGTAAAAACAAAACCCATTTAAAATGCATCAGTGATAACAATAAGCTTTCAAAGCTAATTTTCTTTCTTTTTGTAGCTTATAGCTTGTTATCCTAGAGTGCTGAGATGCAAAATCTGCACTGTGAATTTCAGTTAGAAGTTGAAGAGTAAAAATATTAAGCTGTTTACCTCATTACAGTTAAAGCAGTCAACATTTAAAAACTTTTACCAATTGGTTCATTTCAGGGTGCAGAGATGCAAGAGTTTTGCAACCAGAATTGGGAGAGTAGAAACATTTTACATTTCTTCAGTTATAGCAGTAAGCATGTAAAGCTAATACCTTTTGAATTATTGGTAGTTCTTCTTTTAAATGTAAAACAAGATACAATGTCTCTTTCATAATGACACGTTTGATCAACAAAGTGAATATTTTGGAGATATTGAGTTAAACCTATGTACAGGTACGTGACATTATGGTGTCATTGTGGCTAGGACTCTGGGCTCATATTGTAGTGGATATTTACTTCCTTCTGCTAGTTCTGTAGTTTGAGTTTATAATGTTATGTTTTTACATTATATACTTATTAGGAAGCATTGTTTCATTTACTTGGGGGTTCATGACAAGTGTAATTCCTTTTTGGGAAACTATTGTAGTGATTGGTGTAATTGATGGTGTATTAGTATTCATGCACATATATTTCATTTTAAGTAGTTACATTCCCCGGGGGGAGTAATTAATTCCTAGGAATTTTTGTTTAGATTCCTTGGACTGTTTTTATATTTGTATTATTTCATATATACACTGACAGTTTATTGAAATCTGTACATATTAGACTGCATAGTCTCAATTTCTTGGGGATCCTTGACTAGTACTTCTTTATATCTGTCACTTACACTGACAATTAATATTATCATGTATAAAATATTTTTACAACACTGAAGGCCTTAAGGTTTCTAACCATAATAGCTGGTTGAGAGTATGTTGGGACTGTATATCCAGCCAGTTGTACTTTCATCAGTGTGACACACTTACTCACTTTGGGTAAACATCATTTTCATCCTTCTATATGCCATGTAAATAAAATTCATGTTCTTGTCATTTTTTGGGGCTTATTTTTTACTTGCTAATATGTTACATTTTGGCATGCAATTGTTTTCTCCAGGGTCATTTTATAGTCATAGGGTGTATTCACAAGCTTAAAGAGTTCTGAGCAGAGTTGAAGCTGGCTTCTACTGGGGTACTCTTACCTTATTCTTGAAGTATGTGTCTTTGGGAGGTTTTTTTCACTTAAAAAATAATTTTGTGAGTAGAGAATCTTAGTGTGTTGTTATTCATTAGACTGATACATGTTATAATATATGTGGGTTGAACTCTACCTTTGACCTTTAAGTTTGGTTCAGCTGAAAGCACACTTAAGATATTCAAGCTATCTGATGTCACTTTAATTATGTACTGAAGGCCTGTTTTAAACCAGTTATAAATATTTCTGTTTCTTTCTGCATGTTCTAGTGTTAATAATATGAGATTTTCTAAATAACTGTCATTAAGCTTTCAAAGAAAGACTTGTTGGTCTGAAAGCTAAAGTTATTTGTTCTTTTCGTAACATCCTTGTTGGTCCAATAAAATGTATCAAACCACTTATTCTGGATTTGTTCTTACTAGGACCAATACAGCATTAAACAGTTTGTTTGTCAAAATGGAAGCTACCAGAATTCACTGGAAAATATGGCAGTTGCACAACATTAAGAAGAAACTAGCACAGCTAGACAGTGACATCTATTTTTTAGCACAGTGCAAAAGGAATAACATCATCCCTAAAGGTCTAACTATTTGGAATCCATTGAGAAACGTGGATAATTCTGCATATGCTGAACAACTCTGTCGTAGGACCTGTGAGAAATTGAAAAATCACAGGATCCATAGCTCATATGCAAAGAAAGCATTTTTGAAGAAACAGTTTGATGGAATTGTTACCAGACTGGACATGATGTTTGGTGGGCTGATTCCAGACATCCTGCATGAGATACATATCAACTACCAAAGAACCTTAAGAAAAAACATGCTTATTAAAAACAGTAAGTTAAATACCCTTCAACCTGCCATACTTCCTAACAACCATGAAGAGCAGAACAGAATGATTGAACAACTAAGCCACACAGATGGACACCTTTCAGTTGTTAATTTGTCAAACTGCACATTGACTACTGGGGAATTAAGTGTACTTTCCAAAGGTCTCACTTTCTTCCCAACAAAACCACAAGATAGAATACAGTTTTGTGGTGAAATGGAGGAATACTTCCACAGATTGCTACTTAAAGAATATTTTTATGGAAGAGAAGAAATCATAGGTAGTGAAGTTCTAAGCAGTAACAATTTGATAGATAAGAAAAAGAAACAATCTGATTTTACCAACCCCTAGTGGCCATAATAAGAACCTGGACAGTTATATCCATTGTTTTCACCAGAGAGTGACAGGTGAAATTCTTAAAAGACAGAAACAAGCCCGCTGCAACCTCTCTCCATTGGAACACAGGGCTATATAAACACCAAAATCAAATCACAATATTGTCATTAGAAAGCTGACAAAAGTTCTGCAGTGGTGATGCTGAACTGATAAGATTACATTAAGGAAGCCAACAGACAGCTAAGTGACCATACCTACTATAGAGATCTGGAAAGTGATTCCACAACTGACTATAAAAGAGAACTACAGGGGTTGGCTAAACCATTTACAGACCATGTCCAAAACAGAATAACTGCTCTCATCTCTGATGAACCTAAGCCTGGGACATTCTACATGCTACCTAAATACATAAACCTGGGAACCAAGGAAGACCCATAGTCTTTGATAATGGAACCCTGACAGAGGGGATCTCAGGTTTTGTCCAAGCTATTTTAAAACCACTGGTTAAACAAAGGGACAGTTACATTCAGGACATTACTCACTTCCTGCATAAAATGTCTGGTTTTAAGGACTTACCAACTGATACCCTTTTAGTCACAATGGATGTCACATCCCTTTACACTAATTTACCCCATACAGATGGCATTTCAGCCTGCCTTTAGTGCATGTATGAGAAAGGATTGGACCACAAAATTGATCCTGGCATAATGGGGGAACTTACTAAATTAATTCTGACACATAACAACTTCAGCTTTAATGGGAAACATAATGTTCACACTACAGGAACAGCAATGGGCACCAGGATGGCTCCATAGTATATTAATCTCTTTATGGTCAATTTGGAGGAGGACTTTGTAAGGCAATGCACACACAAACCACTCGCTTACTTGCATTACATTGATGATAGATTTATTTATAATTTGGACAGAAGGCACTGACGCACTTAAAGGTTTCATCAGGAATGTAATGATCTCCATCCAACCATTAAGCTTTGCCTGGAATATTCTGTCACCAGTGTTAATTTTCTGGATACCACTGTCACTATCAAGGATGGAACCCTACATATATGTATCTGCAGGAAACCAACAGTCAAACAAAGTTACTTACACAGGAAAAGTAATCACCTGAGTCATGCAAAAAAATCTGTCATCTATAATCAAGCACTTCAGTACCACCATCTCTGTTCAAATGAGGATGACAGAGATAGACATTTAGATATGTTGAAAAACACCTTTATTGAGCAGGGACAGTTCCAGAAAAATTGACAGAGCAGTTCAACGTGCTACACAAGTACCAAGAGAACACCTACTGCAATATAATGAAAGGACCACTACTAACAGAGTACGCTTAGTAGTCATGTATCATTCTGACCATGACCTTCTACATAAGATAGTTAAGGACCTACACCCAATAATAAGTGTGGATGAAACCCTTAGTTGTATTTTGTGGGAACTGCCACTACTATCTTTTAAACAACCACCCAATTTAGCCAACCAGATTATTAAGAGTAAACTTGAACCTGAACAGAGTGCCATGACATCATATGCAAGCAAGCAAATCTTTATTTATATAGTGCCTTTCAAAATCAAGGTGCTGTACAAAAGTATAAACCACAGATATTACAAGCAATATAAGTTATTTAAAAACAGTCTGGGAAAGTCAATGAAAATAAATACATTTTTAACATAGATTTAAAACTGCTGACTGTCATGGCACACAACCCTGTAATAAACACAGATGTAAACCGTGTGAGCACATTTCCACTTCTGACTGTGTGGTTACCTCACAAAACATACAATTCAGGATATTAGGTAATTGTGCATGTACATCAAGCAATTTTGTTTATCTTATAGAAAGCTGGAAATGTTCTCGCACTGTGTATGTGGGGGAGATGAAACAACAATTCTGCACTAGAATGAATTCACACAGGTATGATATTAATAGGAAGATGACTGACAAACAAGTGGCACAACACTTCTCTCAGGATGACCACTCAACATCAGATATGTATGTGATGGTCTTGAAAGCCATTTCAACAGTACACAACAGAGACAAGCTTGTGAGATCAGATTTATGTTACTTCTTATTATGGTGGAAGATAGCTTGAACATTTATGTTGGATATATCTAATACATTATATGTAAACTTACATGGACCTTTATTTCAAAGGATGGACATACATATTTTAGGTTTTCAGTGAGCCTTGGACTTTGACTCTTATACAGTCCCTCTTACCTGGTTATCTACAGATTGGCCTCTCACTTTAGTATTGTGTGAATGTATGCATGGATGTGTATGTGTGTGGGTTTATGTATATGTTTACGTGTGTGTTTCGGGGGAAGAAGAATTGTGGCACATTGAATTTTTAATATGGGTATTTTAGGTGGGTGGCTATGTGGGTACAGTGGATGTGAATATTGTGGTGATATTGAGATAAACTTATGTTCAGGTATATGACATTAAGGTGTTATAGTGGCTAGGACTCTGTGCTCATATTATAGTGGATATTTACTTCCTTCTGCTAGTTCTGTAGTTTGAGTATATACTGTTATGTTTTTACATTCTGTACTTATTAGAACACATTGTCTCATTTACTTCGGGATTCTCAACAGGTATAATTCCTTTTTGGGTAACTATTGTAGCAATTGGTGAAACTGATGGCATATTAGGATTCATCTACATATATTTCATTTTAAGTAGTTACTTTCCTCGAGGTGGGATTTATTTCCTAGAAATTTTTGTTTATATTCCTTGTACTGTTTCTGTATATGTATTATTTAGATTATACACTGATAATTTATTGAAATATGTACATACCCCACTGCATAGTCTCAATTTCTTGGTGGTCCTTCACTAGTACTTCTTTGTATCTGGCACTTACACTGACAATTGATATTATCATGTACAAAATCCTTTTACAACACTGAGGGCCTTAAGGTTTTTGAAACATAACAACTGGTTGAGAGTATGTTGGGACTATATCTCCAGCCAGTTGTACTTTCATCAGTGTGTTACACTTACTCACTTTGGGTAAACATCACTTTCATCCTTCAATATGCCATGTAAAGATACTTTCTGTTGTAATTTTTGGGGTTTATTTTTTATTTTTCTACTTGCTAATATGTTACATTTTGGCATGCAGTTGTTTTCTCTAGGGTCATTTTATTGTCATAGGCCGTATTCACAGACAAACAGAGTTCTGAGCAGAGTTGAAGCTGGCTTCTACTGGGGTACTCTTACCTGACTCTTGAAGTATGTGTCTTTGGGAGGTTTCTTCACTTGACGTATAATTTAGTGAGTAGAGAATCTTAGTGTTTTGTTATTCATTAGACTGATACATGGTATAATATATGTGGGTTGAACTCTTTGCCTGCTGTTGTCTCTGGACAACTTTTGACCTTACAGTTTGTTTCATCTGAAAGTACACTTAAGATATTCAAGCTTTCTGACATCACTTTAATTATGTTCTGAAGGCCTGTTTTAAACCAATCTGAATTATTTCTGTTTTTTTTCTGCATGTTCTAGTGTTAATAATATGGGATTTTCTAAATAACTGTCATTAAGCTTCTAAAGAAGGACTTGGCCTGAAAGCTAAAGCTATTTGTTTTTTTTGTAACACCCTTGTTGGTCCAATAAAAGGTATCAAACCACTTGTTCTGGATTTGTTCTTACTAGGACCAATACAGCATTAAACAGTTTGTTTATCAAAATACTTTTCAGGATTTCTTTTTAAATTCTGCAGAATTCTGTAAAGCATTTCTGCATAAACTGCTGAATAATTTTCTGTAGATTGCAAGAAAAGAATCTGCAGGTCATGTAAACTATAGATTATTAATCCATGAAAACCATTTTGCTTGTGAAATGTTGGAATTCCTCTGCTGACTGAATTACATGGAATTTTCTGAAATTGCAGAATTCTGTTTCATCAGAATTTGAACATTTCACACAGTAGTAATTAACAACCTATTGTTTTTACACTACTAATATCTAATACTTTGCTTTGAAAAGTACTATGAGATACATTGTGTATGATAGGCACTATATAATAACAAATTCTGTATTGCATTGCTTTGTTCAGTTCTATCCTGTACATTAATATCATGGTGCAACATAAAACCTTTTAAGAAACACAAGTTTCCAGCTAAAGCCTGTTACAAAACAACAATAATAGGTCCTGGCCATGGCATGACAGGACATGCAGACCACAGGTAGTGGGCCCCAGGCAGCAACTGCATGTCTAGCTCCAGCAGAGGAAACAACAGTCTTAACCCTCCAGGCTCTGGAGGTAATGGGTGTGCCAGGAGGTGGCTATGAGAACTAAGTGGAAACCAATACAGCCATGTTCTGTGTGCAGTATAGTCATATATATGTGCATATGTGTGTGTGTGTGGGGGTGTATGTGGTGTGTGTGTGCTTGTGTGCATGTCTGTGTGTGTGTGTGTGTGTGTGTGTATATGTGTGTGTTTACATAAACCATAGATGGTGCTGTGTGCAAGGTGGGGGGGGGGTTGTTTGCCCTGGACTGACAGGCACAGGGTGGAGGCACAGAATGTAATGTACAGATCTGTGATATGTGTACCAATCCATCTGTAGGCATAGTCTTGCATCCTGCATGGTCCCCAGGACATAACACATGTGGGTCACTACTGCTGCATAACCTGTCTGTCATGGTGTACCTGTTTGCAAGGCTAAACGGCCCACAAGAAGCCCTGATCATTCCATGTTATAGTTATGAGGAACACACAGACTACTGTATCATAGTTACATGTAATATTCAAAGTGGTGTGTCTCCCTGGTCTACCCTACTGATATACCATTGTACAAAGTATCAGTTTGTCTGCCCAGGCCACCTGTACCCTTAAAAGTCCCTAACTGTTGGATGTGTGACACATTGGAACTAGTGTCCATGTGTATTGGTGTATTGGCCATTTGTGGGGTAACCCCTACAGTGTCACATGTGTCATCTCTTGTGTGATCACTGATGATGGGGTGTAGGGCATGTATGGTCACAGGGGTGTATAGGCACTGCACTGCAAAGGCAGCATGTGTGTCAAGACACAATACACTAGTCATGCATGCTGCCTGCCATAGTCACCACACAGGTATGTACATTACATTGCTATGTATCTCTTTTCTCCTCTGTCAGCAGCTCATTCCATCATAGTGGACACCATCTTAGATGTCCCATGTCACTCATTGTGGTGTCTTCTCCTGATGGCCACCCATGCTGTGGAGGACAGTGACTCCAGTGAGGAGGGAGCAGAGGATGATGATAATGAGGAAGACAAGACTTTTTTGGAGGAATGAGGAAGAGAGGGATCCAGCCTGGATAAAGAGAGGTTGCCTGCCATTGCTGCCATCTGTACCAATGAAGCCCAGCCACCACCCCTTCCTGGGGCTGCTACCACAGTGGGGCACCTGTCTACTGCCCTTGGCACAGCTACTACTGTGCCACTCTATGACCCCACCATCTGCAAGGCCACCACCCTGCCCCCTCCAGGTCAATCTCACTGGAACTGTCACTGCTGTGCTGTCCCGGCAGCAACAAAACACAGCACTGACCCCACTGGAAACCCAAGGCACACACTGGCCAAGGGTGCAGCCTGACCTCGTCCCAATGGACAATCCACGGCAACAGCCAAAGGCAGTAACCAACCAGCAGCCACTGCAGTTAGCCGAGGGGGCACAGGAGAGTGTTCAGGAGGAACTGACATGCATGACAACTTGCAGCATGTTGAGCAGCATGCAGAGGTATGCCATGCAGTGCACATGGTGGCCATTTGTGAACTGCAGCAGAACATGCCTGCCAGCATGGAGTGTCTGTGTTCCACAGTGCAGGAGGCTGTAGCTATAATGGCATGCACTGAAGGGGATGGCCAGACCCCTTGATAGTCCAGTGGGAGGAGAGTCACCCCATAGCTGACCCCTCAACATACCAGCACACCATGCAGTTCTGGCACCTGGACATTCAAGATGCCCAGCATACCCAGGAAACCATGTCACCACACATACTTGGCCATGGCTTGCTCACTGTTGGGTCAGTACTCCAGGAGGCTGTGGCCATGGGTGGTTCACACCATCCCCCCACTTATCCCCCATTCCATGGATGAGGATCCCCCTACCCTCCTGGGTATAGTGCATGCATACCATCTGTGCCCAGAGAGTTGGTAGGGGATGTACCTAGGGTTCATATTGCCCCCTACCCTATCCCATATATGCCATCACAGGCCTCCCTCCCTCACATTACCCATGATTCACCAACTGCTGCCTGACTGGCCTAAAGTTTCCATTCTCCTCCCTCCTTATCGGGAAGGTAACAGATTTCTTTTCATCCCTCATTGGCAGGATGGCAACTCATTTCATTTTATCCCCCTTTGAACCCCTCTGCCATGATGGCAATTCATTTCCTTTCATCCCCCTTTGAACCCCCCCTCCCCGTCTGGATGGCATGTTATTTCTTTTCAACCCCTTCGCACCCCTCTGCCTGTAAGGTCTTATATTTCTGTTTCATGCATATTATTTACAGAATACATTTTCAAATATAATTGCAGTCTCCTGTGTGATCTGTATTTACCTTCTGGGTCCAAAGAGGTCTGTGATAAGGCAGCCTCTGCACTCCTGTGACCTCCAGGCCATTCTGCGGTCACACCTGTCAAGCTGTTCCTGCATCCCTTGGTCCTTTAGCTGGACATCTGCTGCAGGGTATTCCTCTGGGGCTAGCAGGCCTATTCCACAGTTAAGTGCCATGTTGTGTAGTATACAACAGGTAAGGCATATGCCACTGGCATTATGAGGAGTGCATTGTAGGGCACCACTGGAATGATCAAGGCACCTGAACCACATCTTGAGTATTCCAAAGACCCACTTGGATTATATTTCACATAACGATGTAGGCCGCATTGTACCTGTCCTCTACAATGGGTGCTGGTTGTAGGACATGTGTGAGGACCCAGGGATACAAGGGATATGTACTGTCCCCTGTGTAGGTAATGGTCATAGGTTACTGTCATCATGGGCAACATGGGGAAGGGGAGAGGTCTTTGGGGTTTACTCACCAATGAGATGCCCACTAGTGATATAGCCACCTTTGAAACTCTGGCACAGGATGGACTTGTGCCAACTGAAGGTGTTGTGGGCATTGCTGGTGAACCATGTCAGGGTACTGATGATGCTCCCATTGCATCACATACAACCTGACAGTTGATGGAGTGCTAACCCTTCCTATTCACATAGAAACATAGAAACATAGAAGTTGTCAGCAGATAAGGGCCTTCAGCCCACTGAATCTGCTCTATGATCCCTAAGAAATATGCTTTTTTAAAATTCTGTTGGTAACAGGTTATCCCCTTCCTCCACCTACCAGTAGCCTGCTATGCCGCATATCCCAAGCTTTTTTAAAACCTTTAATTGTTTCTGCCTCCACAACCTCTGCTGGTAAGCTGTTCCATTTGTCCACCACACTCTCTGTGAAGAAATACTTCCTCACATTCCCCCTGAACCTCTCTCCTTCCAGTTTCATCTTGTGCACCCTTGTCCTTGAGCATCTTTTTCTTTGAAAAATTATTTTCTGCTGCACTTTATTTATCCCTGTGAGGTATTTAAAGTGATTTAGTCACATTCTGCAAATGCTTGTTTCACATCGTATGCCATTGCCAACCATGCTTCAGATGCTGAAGCTGCAATTTGTTTTATAAAAAAATCTGTTATAGTAATTTTTTTGTATGTTTTTGTTTCTGCCCACCCTCTATTTTTCTGTGTGTGGCCACACCCCCAGAAGGATGTCGTGCAAGGGAACTGTCAACATTTTACATACAGCAACAAGGAATTCTGGATAAATTGTAAAGCTGATTTAAATGTTCATTACTCAGAGGTGCAGTCCCTTATTTTGGTAGTGGGGACTACAGAATAGCACCTAATGTGTAGACATATAACCTAGTTCAAGAGAAGCTTGAAGAAGCTGTGTATGTGTGCACACGTGCAGACTAGGTGGGCCGTAGGCCCTTATCTGCTGTCAACATCTACGTATCTATGTATAACTATGTAGCAAGGCATTGTGGGTACAGCACATAGCTGATTTTTCTGTATCCCTTATCAAAGAGCAATCTCCTATGTCCATAGTGTTTACAGTAGTACTGTCAATCAATCAATCAATGAATCAATCAATTAAAATCTTTATTTATCCAGGCGGGCACCATTGAGCAGGGCTCATTTGCAAGATGGACCTGGTCATACAAAAAATCATAGTACAGTAACACGGTAAAACATAATGCAATATTATACAAAGAAGAAAAATATACATATGTACATCAACATTTGAGTGAGAGGGCCTTTACAACAGATAGGCTCATAAATGGGTACAGCCGGAATGTTCTCTTAAAAGGAGAGAGAAATGCAAGATGAGGGATACCAGCTTAGTAAGAAATGATGGGATTGGAATAGTTAACTGGCATATTTCAGGGAAGGGGTGGAACTTGGCCATGGCTAAAGAGAGGCAGAGAAGCTGGTATTTTGGTAGGGAGAAAGAGGCAAGGGCAGAGGCAGGGCTGGAGGCAGGAGGGAAACTGGAAAATAGGTAAGCTAGCGATGTGGGAAACATTTACAGGATTCCTTCATGGAGCGGTCATAGAGAGACTTGAAAATATTCAGTCTAACAGGACAGCTCAGCTTCAAGTTTTTTTGCATATTGTTCCACAAGGAAGGCAACGAGAAACTTATGGCAGCTCTGCCGAAAGGAGATTTGACCTTAGGTAATTACAATGCAATTAGGGAATAGTTTCTTAGAGCATAGGCACCTATCACACTCAGGGGAATACAGTCAGAGAAGTATTTATTTATTTTTTATTGATTTGTGTCTAGGATTACAAAGTACCTTTGAGCCAAGGCTCTTTTACAAAGGTTCCACATCATGCTGGTTACAGGGTAACAGACACTAAAACATAAAACAGTTACATGTACATGGTTTTAGACAGTAACTTTGCTTGGCAAAATCAGACTGAGCGATGAGTAACTCAAGAAACAATAGGAGGAAGAGGGCAAGAAGGGGAGAGGGCTGAGGGTAGGAGAAGGCATAGGTGTAGAGGGTCAGGGTGAGGCAGCCGAGGGGTCTTGTCAGGACAGACACAGGGCAAGTGCATTAGAAGTTGCATTGGACAGGTAAGTACAAGAAGAGAGGGCAGAAACTGACACCTATAAGGTCAGAAGCAGCATAGGGAATGAAGATGTTATGGGGTGTAAGCACAGGTGGAGGTGCCAGTTATGGAGTGGCAGAGCTTTTTTTTGAATGCTCCAAGTGTTGCTGTGGATGAGGTGTCAGTAGAGAGCTCATTCAGCCAACATGGAGCCCTGTATGCAAATGACCTTTAGCCTTGGGATGAGCGGCAGTGGGGGATTTGAAGTATTTGGGGCTTAGAGCTCCTGGTGTTGCGGTTGGTGATTTTGGGTTTGAGGAGGATGCTGACTCCTGGTGGTGCCTTTCCCATCATGATTTTCTTAGCAGTGATGCAGGTTTGGTATTTGATTCAGTTGCTCAGTTGCAGCCAGCCTGTGTCAGAGTAGAGGTCACAGGTGTGGGTGAGACGGTGGGAACCAGTAACAAATTGGCAGGCTTGATTGAGGGAAGCAAAAACATGCCTGAGAGATGAGGTTGTGGCAGATCCATAGATAATGAGACCATAGTCAATGATGCTGATGATGGAGCTTTGGACAGCTATGGACAGAGCTTCTGGGGTTAGATGTTTCCTATGTCGAAATAGTAGGCCCATCCTGGTGTTGGCTACTTTTGCCATGTTATTGATGTGTGGGACATAGGAGAGATTATAGCTGAGGGTGAGGCCGAGGTATTTGAAGGTATGAACTTGTTTGAGGGTGATTCCTTGCTTGGTTTTAATGGAGAGCTGATATTGTTTGTGTTTGTTTTGGGAGCTGCAGAAGATCATGGTCTTTGTTTTGTTCTGATTAAGTATAAGTCTGTGTTTTGTGAACCAGTTTTCAACTGCAGAGAAGGCCTGTTGGAGGTTACCTTGTAGATGGACTGGATCCTGGTGGGATGCCAGGATGACAGCATCATCTGCGTAGAGTAGGATCTGTTCAGGGCAGGATTCTGGCAGTGAGTTCAGAAAAAGGCTGAAAAGGAGGGGGACAAAGATTGAGCCCTGTGGGACACTGGACTGGACTGGTCTTAGGTCTGAGAATGTGCCAGCAATTCTCACTCTTTGGCAGTGGTTGTCTAAGTAGCTTTTGAACCAGTTCACCGAGTTAGGCGAGAGCCCTGCTAGTTGAAGCTGAGCAAGTAGGAGATTGTGGTTGACGGTATCAAAGGCTTTAGTCAAGTCGCTGAAGGTGGATCCAGTAAGATGACTGTTATCGAGTGAGTGATGGATTGCACCAGTGAATTCAAGTAGTGCCATGGAGATGCTATGACCTTTTCTAAAGCCATGTTGCTCCTTGCACAGGATGTTGTGATTGTTTAGGAAGTCGGTGAGCTGGTCTGACGCAATCCGTTCTAGGGCCTTGGAGAGTGGAGGTAGGATGGAAATTGGATGATAATTCCCAGTAGCTGTTTTGTCACCACTTTTATGAATTGGAGTTACCGTGGCAGATTTCCATAAGTCAGGGAACTGGCTGAGGCTGAGGGAGAGGCTGAAAATCCTGGTCAGTGGTCGGAGTACTTCTTCAAGTGTGAGTGATAGCAGTTTGAGGTCGAGGGAGTCACTGCTGGCTCTGGAGTTGCAAATGGCTTTGGTAATGTAGCTGCAGACTTGATGCATTTTTACTGCTTTAAAGTAGAAGGGAGTGTGGCTGGAGGTGACTGGGGGGGGCAAGGGGACCCACCTCATCAAAAAAACCCTGTGGGAGTACTGCACTGAGGTCCGTGAAGGTGTCATTGAATGTATCAGCAATGAGTTTCTGGTTAAGTGTAGTTTCACCATTTAGTATAGTATAGTACAGCATAGGGGGAGCTTGTTGGTAACCACTCTGAAAGCCCATAGAGTGGCATTTCTATTTCTCCTGTAATGAAGGGAAGTCCAGTACACTGCAGTGCACAAGGAGCAATGGTGTGTGGAAAGTGGAAGGCCCATTATGAAACTGATTGCTCTGTGGTATAGGGTGTCCAACTTAGCCAGGGCAGAGGCAGTACAATGGCTATAGAGAAGGTCCATGTAATTTATTAATGAAAGGAACGTGGCTTGAACCAACCACTGCTTGGCATCCCTAGTAAGGAAGTGGTTAATTCTGTAGAATAGTCTTAGTCTTTGTCTTAGTTTCTTCTGTAGTCCTTTGAGATGTTCAGAGAAGGAGAGTTTGTGATCGAGCCATACCCCCAGATATTTGAATTTTGGCACATACTCTAGATTTTCTCCAAGTACTGTGGTAATATGAGGGATAGCCCCAACACAAGCGGGATTCGCGGCATAGGAGGAAGGGGAAAAGAGCATCACTTTTGTGTTTTTCGCATTAAGCAGAAGCTTTTTGCTTATGATCTGGTATTGCAATAGTTTAAATTCAGCATGGAGGTCTTCACAGGCTTCTTCCCGCATAGGACGACTCAAATAAAGTACTGTGTCATCAGCAAACAAGTGGATATTGGCTTTATTGATGTTGTCATCAATGTTGTTAATGTAAACAGCAAACAACAAGGGACCAAGGATAGACCCCGTAGGCACACCTCTCTGTAGGGGTTTAAGTGGCGAAAGATCTCCTTCAGCCTTAACCAGCTGTTTCTGCTCTGCAAGCTAGTCGGCAATCCAGCACATAGAGTTAGGGTCCAGACCTAGGTTACATAGGGAGGAATGAAGCAGGCTATGGTCGACTGTGTCGAAGGCCTTACATAGATAAAAAAATAGCACAGACAAAATTCCTATTGTCAAGTCAAGGAGCCAATCATTAGTCACTTTTGCTAGGGCAGTTATGGTGCTGTGCTTTGCTTTGAATCCAGACTGCACTGGGTTTAACAGACTCCTGGATTCAAGGTACACCCTTAGCTGACCACTCACTATCTTTTCCAATAATTAGACAGAATGGGGAGGAGGGAGATTGGTCTATAATTATTAAGGTTGCAAGGGTCACCTGATTTGAGCAGAAGGATGACATGGGCTACTTTCCATTGCAAGGGGAGACTCCCTTGGGATAGCGACAAGTTGATGAGGTGCATGATTGGAACTGCCAACACATGGTATGCACATTTCAGAAAGTAAGGTTCTGTAGAATCCGAACCTGCACCCTTCTTGATATCCAACTGCAGCAATAGATCTTCAACCTTTTTTAGAGAAGCAGGCAGGAAGAAGAAGGCCTCTTTGGTAGCAGGAGACTTGTGAAACAATAATCCCTGCTGAGTGTGGATGGCATTAGCAGGGGATGTGTCAAATGATAGCCCAGCAGTTGCAAAATGATTATTGAGGGCTTCCAGTATCTCCTATCGGTCTGAAATGGTGTTACTACATGATATAATTTTTGATGGGAGAGAATTTCCAGGTGAATGACCAGACATGCCTTTTATTATTTTCCAAAATTTTGAAGGATTCCTTGAGGCAGAGTTTAGCTCAGTGCGATAGAAAGCGGCCTTGGCTGCTCTAACCAACTTGGTGCACTTATTGCATGCCCTCCTAAACTGACATCAATCCAAGTCATTCTTGCTTCTACGTGCTTTTTTCCAAAGCGTATACCTATCTAGCATGGAAGCTTTGAGTTCCAGTGAAAATCAGCGGCAAGTGTTGCTCCTTACATGTACCTTTACCATGGGGGCATGCCTGTTTAAGGCCACAGTTAGTATTTCGTGAAAGATAGTATATGCCTCATTAACCATTTGGCTAAGTAGAAATCCTGCCATCGCAGGGAATGTTTCAATTCGTCGAGGTAGGCAAACAAGTCGGAGTTGCGTTTACACCTGTTGAGTGAGAACTTTGCTACAAACTGGATTATGCACAGATCTGATGCTGGCAATGAAACAGTGATTACTAATGTCAGAGAAAAATGTTCTGACATCGGAGAACAGGTGTGGTTTGTTAACCAAAATTACATCTAAAAGGGTGCTGTTACTAGGGTTTTTTTTATTTGGGTGAGTGGATTCACCAATGAGTTGCACCAGCCACAAGGTGTCACAAAAGAATTTCAAGGGAGCCGAGGCTTTTGATAACCAGTCGTAGTTCAGATCGCCAAGAGGAACAATAGTTTCCAGTGTACTAAACCCCAGGGCAGAGCATAGATGTGACAAGAGATGTGACCCTGCAGACGGGGGCAAGTAACAGCCAAAGTGTGCAAGAAGGTTATAGTTCAACCTTTAGGGACAAGCATTCAAATTCATTAGGGGAGGAGGATGATTCTAGACATGATACAGAGAATTTGTCCCTGACATAAATCACCACCCCTCCACCTCTCTATTGCCTATCAGCTTGGAAGAGCAAATAACCTGGGATGTTGATTTCCCTGTCAGGAGTGGCTAGTCTAAGCCAAGTCTCAGTGATCACCAGAACATCAGGTAGGGTGTGGCTAACCCGAGCCTGGATCATGGTGAGCTTTCTCAAAAGGCTGCAGACATTGACATGCAAGAATGACATTCCTTTAATTCTAGCAAGGTCAGAGGGAGAAGCAAGGATATCTAGAGGCCCTGGGTTGAGCTCAACATTGCCTGGGCACAATAGCAATAGCAGCAAAAATCATTTTTAAGGCGGCAAAAGTTAATTTGTAGTCTTTGTTCTTTGAGCATCTGGGAGGGCGGTGAAGTTGAACATGGTTATCTCCACTCCTGGTGCTATATTGACCTAGGGTTGCAGCCACTAGAATCCTGACAGAAACATGCCAGGAGAAGAAAGTATCGAGATGGGAGGGAGGAGTACCTTGCAATGGCAATTCAGGAGAAGTCCTACTTCCAGGCAAATACAGCTGTATGATCCAGTAATCACGTAGAAATTCATGAGATGAGTTGTTGAGCACATAGCAGGGAGAGACGCAAACTTCATACCCACTCTGGGAGGAATGTGAGGTCTTACAGAGAGAGCAGGGTGCTAGCAAGACAAAGGACATACAGAGGAGCCAGCTGTTCCCTCCCGTGGTAAGGTCTTCCTATATTCCACAGAATAGGGCGATGAATGTCCCAGACCTAGTAACAGATACTACAACCTGTGGTTGTGCTGAAATGTACGAATGCCAGGATAGACTAAAAAGATAGGTGATGGACCTCTGCAGGGAGATTAATGTGTTAAAGGCAGCAGATAGTTAAAATTAAAGTGGGAGGGGCACCAGAGGGCACAGAAGATGAGAAGACGTGGGATGAAGCGTATTTAATAAATGGAGGAGGTGGGGGATGGGTGGGTGGCTGTAAAATTGCAGCTTTTGCCATATCTTGTGAGGGAGTGAGTCCAGGCAGGAAGTCTCTGGCGGCGGCTAGACCAGCATCGACCACCCGGTGTCTGAGGATGCCTCAGCTGGTGAGCTGGGGAGCCCTAGGTGGCTTCTCACTGTCTGTAGAAAAGTTTCTGGAAAACTGTTTTTGTGATGCAGATAGGCCACAAAGATAATTTGCCAGTCTATGTAAATGTTGTTTGACTTTTGCTGCCTGCTGGCGAAGTGACAGATCTGAAGTGGCAGCTCCTGTCAGAATGTGGGAGTGTAATGATAGTTTTCTATGTTTATGTTATAGGGCCTGAATGACTATAAGTAGTTCAGGAGTGTAATCATAGGTCAGACTATTTTTCTTTTTCTTTGGTGTCCGGCTTCTGCTATGAGTCCAAAATTGTGAAAGAAAAAGAATGTCTGCAATACCAAGACTGACCAACAGAGGTCTCTGTTTCAACACAGTGCTTAGAAACTTTGTTTCCCTTGCATGATGTCACGGTTGGGGCTTGCAGCACAGAGGGAAAAAAAGGGGCAGATGCAAATGAGGCAGAGCACAGAAATAAAAGCATTTTTTCATGTAAAACAGCACTTTTTGGCAGTTTGAATGGTAGGAGATTGATTCACAACTTCTACAGGTTACTACTCTCATTTGCTATGGCAAACATGACAAAATTACTTTAAATGTCTCAATCATATCCCTCTTCTCCCTCCTTTCCTCCAGAGAATACATATTTAATTCCCTCAGCCTATCCATGTAAGGTGTGTGATACAGTCCCTGCACCATTTTGGTTGCCCTCCTGTGATCCGATTCTAGCCTATCAATAGCCTTTCGTAGATGAGGCCTCCAGAACTGGACATGGTTCTTGAGGTGTGGCCTCACCAATGATCTGTATAGAGTAATTATCACCTCCCTTTTTCTGCTGGTGATACCTCTGCTTATGCATTCCAGCATCCTGCTAGCCTTGATTGCTGGCTTATCGCATTGCCTACCGACCTTGAGGTTATCAGAGATGATCATCCCTAGGTCTCTTTCTTGTTTGGAGCATTGAATTTCCTCCCCCCAGATGATATATCACTCCTGGGTTTTTGTGCCTCATGTGCATTACCTTGCAATTTTTTGCATTTAACCCCAGTTGCTAATCCCTTGACCAATCCTCCAGCTTCTTTAGCTCTCTGCTCATTCTGTCCACTCCCCCTGGCACGTCCTGTTGCAGAGCTTGGTGTCTTCAAAGAACAGACATATTTTCCTACTAGACCCCCTGCAATGTCACTGATGGAGACACTGAAGAGGACCGGACCCAAAACGGAACCCTGTGGCACCCCACTGGTCACTTTACCGTCTGCAGAGTGGATGCCATTTACCACCACCCTCTGCGTCCTATTACCCAGCCAATTTTCCACCCACTTCACTACCCTGATTCCCACCCCATGTTGTCCAGCTTGAGAAACAGTCTTCTATGCGGCATGGTGTCAAAGGCCTTGCTGAAATCCAGTTATGGCACATCCACTGCCCCCCCATCAACCTCCTTGATTACCCAGTTGAAGAACTCAATGAGGTTCATCTGGCATGACCTTCCTCCTGTAAAACCACATTGACTTGGATCCTGTAGTCTGTTGACAACCAGGTGTTCCACTATTCTTTCCTTTAGCAGTGTTTCCATAACCGTACCTACTACTGAAGTCAGGCTGACTGGTGTATAGGTTCCTACTTTTCTTTGTTCCCGCTTTTGTATTGCAGGACTGCATCAGCCCTCCTCCAGTCCCTGGCAACCTGCCCTGTTTCCAATGACCAGTTAAACAGAGTAGCCAGAGGTTCTGCCATCATATCTCTTAGCTCCTTCATTATCCTAAGGTGTACTCCATCTGGTCCCATTGCCTTACTGACTCTTATTGCCGCTAGTTCCCTGAGCACCCTTTTTCCCTTAAAAAAGGGACCTGTGTCCATCTCTGTGCCCTTCAAGCATTTACCTCTAACTGCTAGCCAATTTCCTGCCCCCTCTTCCGTAAAAACTGAACAGAAGTACTTGTTCAGTATATCTGCTTTCTGTTGGTCAACCTCTGTACTGCCCCATCCTTCCCTTTCAGCTGCACAATCCCTCCCCTTGCCTTCCTTTTCTCACTGATGTACCTGTAAAATGTTTTCTCCCTTTACCACTGAGTTTGCTATGCATTCTTCTTTTGAACTTTGGCTACCCTAACTGACTTCCCTGCCTCCCTTTGTTTTTCCTGATATGACTCCCTATCCCCTTCATCCTGTCTTCCTTCGTAATGCCGAAATGGCACTTTTTTTGCTTTAACCTTTTCTGCTACCTCTCTAGAAAACCATAATGGTCTCTTCTTTCTCTTCTCCTTGCTTGCCCATATAACACAGAGTTGAGTCACCATTGCAATCCCTGATGTGATTACCTCTAACTGTTCCTTTACATATTTTTCCACTACTCCAACCAGTGCTTCTTCTGGGCATTTTCCCATGTCTCTGAAATTCACCCTCCTAAAGTTGAGGATTCTTGTCTTTATGTGGCTTAGGTCCTGCTCCACCACTTATTTCAAACCACACAATTTGGTGATCACTGTTCCCCATGTGCTCCCCCAATATAACCCCCATTACGCTGTCACCATTTGTAAGCACCAGGTCCAGTAGTGCCCTTTCCCATGTGAGTTCCACAACCAGCTGTTTAAGGAATGCCACTTGCAGTGAGTCTAAGACAGAAACATAGAATTTGCCAGCAGATAAAGACTGCTAGGCCCATCCAGTCTGCACATTTTCCCTACCTGTATCAGCGGCAACTAACCCTAATTTGTCAATGACTTTAGCCTCTCTTACCCACCACTAGGGTTCCCTTGTGCCTATTCCATGCATTTTTGAATCTCCCCCACTGTGTTTGCTCTCATCACTTCTTGGGGTAGGCTATTCCATGCATCCACCACCCTTTCTGTGAAGAAAATCATTCTCACATTTCCCTTTATCCTGCCCCCTCCAGCCTCATATCATGCCCCCTCATTCTTGTACATCTGTTATATTGAAAGATGTTTCCCACTTGCACCTTGTTTATGCCCTAAAGATACTTGCAGGTTTCTATCATATCTTCCCTTTCTCTCCTCTCCTCTCTTCCAGAGTATACATATTGAGGTCCTTTAATTTCTCCTCATATGTCTTCTGGTGCAAGCCCTGCACTATTTTAGTTGCCCTTCTCTAAACTGCCTTCACCCTGTCAATATTTTTACGAAGATGCATCCTCCAGAACTGTACACAGCACTCCAGATGAAGCCTTACCAGTGTTGTGTACAATGGCATCACCACCTCCCTTCTTCTGCTAGTAATACCCCTTTCTATACACCCCAGCATACCACTGGCCATCCCAACAGGCCTGGCCACCTTTAGGTTGCCTGAGATGATTATTCCCAAACCCCTTTCTACCTTGATGACCGTTAGTACCTCCCCCATCCTGTAGCTTTCACCAGGGTTTCTGCCCCCCAGGTGCATGACTTTGCACTTCTTCGAGTTGAATCTTAGTTGCCATACTTTGGACCATTTTTCCAACTTTCCTAGGTCCCTCCTCATTAGAGATGTGCTGAAGTTTAATTTCACCAGTGAAGTTCTGGCAAAGTTGGTAAATTCACCACGTGAAATATTTTGTGAATTCGAGCTTTCTACAAAATATTCTGCAGGTACAAATTTGCAAAATTCTGCCTGCAAAATGTGGAATTTCATCCATGAAGTGCAGAGTTTCTCCTGTGAGTGGCGAAATTCGCTGTCTGTGGGTGAAATTCTGCCATTCGCAGATGAAATTCTGCACTTTGGGGGCGAAATTCAGCATTTCACGGTCGGAGTTTCAAACTTGACAACTGCAAAATATTTTGTGAAATGCACAAAATTCACAAAATATTTCTCAGAGCAGAGTTTGATGACTTCACCCATCTCTACTCTTCATTTTGTCTACCCCAACTGGGGTTTTTACCCTGTTGCAAATCTTGGTGTCATCTGCAAATAGACAAACCTTTCATTCCAGCCCTTCTGTAATGTCACTGATGAAGACATAAAAAAGGACTGGGCCCAGGGCTGATCCTTGTGGTACCCCACTGGTCACCTCCCTTTCCTTGGATTGGACCCCATTTAACACTACCTTCTGCATTCCGTCCACCAACCAATTTCTAACCCAGTTCATACCTTGTTACCCACTCCCTGGCTACCCAGCTTGTTTACCAATTTTTTATGTGCAATAGTGTTGAAGGCCTTGCTGAAATCAAGGTAGACAATATCACTGCTCCCCCCAATCCACCCTCCCTTGTCACCCAGTCAAAGAAATCTATCAGATTTGTTTGACATGACCTTCCTGTTGTGAATCCATGCTGCTTTGGGTCCTGTTCTCTGCTAGATTCCAAGTATTCCACAATCCTTTCTTTAAGCAGTGCTTCCATAATCTTCCCCACTACCAAGGTGTGGCTGACTGGTCTACAGTTAGCAGCCTCCTCCCTGCTTCCACTTTTTGTGAAGAAGGACTACATGTGCCCTCATCCAGTCCTCTGGAAACACTCCTGTATAGAGCGACTCACTATACAGGGCTGCCAGCACCACTTGTAGTTCCTTTAATATCCTAGGATGTATGCCATCTGCCCCCATTGCTTTGTCCACCTTCAATTTTGTGAGTTCCTCTAGGACTCTGTCTTCTGGAAATAGACTGGTGTTCACCTAATTTCCCCCTTTGTTTCTGATGCCTAGTTGTGGTCTCTTTTCCTTCCCTTCTTCTGTGAATACTGAACAGAAGTATTTGTTCAAAACTGCTGCTTTTTCTAGGTTTCCCTCTGCACACACCCCCCCCCACTCTGAACATTACGATACTGTCCCCAGTCTTTCTTCTTTCACTAATGAACCAATAGAATGTCTTGACCCCTTTCTTTACCATCTGTGCTATTCTTTCTTCTGTTTGTGCCTTTGTGCTCCTAGCTGCTTTGCCTGATCCATCTGACTATTTAGATACATCCCCTGTCTTCTTCCCTCTGTGTGCCCATTGTATTTTCTGAAAGACAGCTTTTTGGCCCTTACTTTTTCGGTCACATCCTATGAGAACCATAGTTTTTTTTTCCTTGTCTTGCTCTTATTTCTTTGCCTAATGCACTGGTCTCTCACCTCCTCTATGGCTCCTTTAAGGTATGCCCACTGTTCTTCTACCCCACCGACTTACTTCCTCACCAAAGTTTCTTTGATACATATCCCCATTCTAGCAAAGTCCACCTTCCTGAAATCAAAGACCCTTGCCATTGTATGGCTTGACTGTGACACTGTACTCATATTGAACAAGGCTATGTGGTGGTCTTTGGACCCTAGGTGTCCATCCTCCTGGACTTCCATGATTCTGTCCCTGTTGGTCAGTACTGTACAAGATCTAGAATCGCACTGTCCAGGTGGGTTCTAACACTCACTGCCTGAGGCCTGCCCCTGGAGGATTTCAGGACATCTTGGCCCCAGAATGAGGCAGCCACCGGGATGGTCCAATTTATATCCGGTATATTAAAATCACCCAGCAGCAGTACCTCCCCTTTTGCTGCCTAACCAGGGATTTCTTCCACCAGCGCCCTATCCACCTCCTCTCCCATCTACCTCCTCCCCCTGTGCTGGGGGCCTGTAGATCACACCCGTGTAAATTGCTGTGCCGTAGTGAGACTCAAGGATGACCCACAGTGCCTCAGCCTCACCCTGCCTACCCTGTACTGCATTTGATTTTATATATTCCCTGACATAGAGAGCCACTCCACCCCCCTTTTTACCTGCTCTATCCCTCCTGAATAGAGTACAACCTGGTACAGCTACCTCCCAGTCATGGCTTCCAGCGAACCACATCTCAGTTATTGCTACTATGTCCAGGTCAGCCTCTGCCATCAAGGCCACCAGGTCTGGGATTTTATTTCCCAGACTGTATCCATTTGCATACATGGCCTTTCATGTATCACTGCCTGCCCACCTGTTCTTCCCACTTTTGCCCTCTTGTGTCCTCTTCATAACCCTATTTACTTCCTTTTGCTGTCCTCCTTCCTCTGCCATACCTCTTTTAATTTGTTCAGGTACTCCTGGCAATAACCTAGCCTCCTGATCTTCCCTGTTGGCTGTTCTTTTTTTTATCATTTAAGATTTTATTAAAGTTTTTCAGGTACCTTAAGCCGTGAAAACGGCCCTTATACACCAAGCCTACAATACAGCCAAGTTAGCTAATACATATGTAATTGTTCTCAAAATACAATGTGTTACCTAGAGACTGTATACTAAACAAGTATAACCTAATGCAGGTGATAATGTGTGCACACTCTAAACTACAAAATACAAATCTTATACAAAAGGAAGATTAACTATCATAGTCTTTTTACATTAACTGGAGGTTACCAAGATCTGATCCAGAAGACCACATCAGAACATCCCACTATCAGCTAATTCAGATGTATGTGAAATGGCAACTAACTGACAGAGATTTGTGTAAACCAAGGGAATTCTAGCATTCAAAACTACAGGCAGTAAAGAGAAACCAAGAAGATCAAGAAAAAGAGAACAGTATGAGCAGAGAGGGTGATAGACCAGACAGCAGCAGGCAGCTATTGTACTGTTATCAAACTATGTTGCAAATCGAGGTAAAGGGGTGTTTTGTGGTGGCGGGGGTGCAACCGAGCAGATATGGGAATGCAAATAAGCCCCCCATTTCTTGTGGTATCTGTCAAGCCTTCCCTTGGCCACTGCCAAGAGCCTCTCAAAAGTAGCCATCCTAGTCATAGCAGAACGCCATTGCAAAACCACTGGGGGCACAGATTGTCTCCAGCGTATCAAAATGGCCCTCTTTGCCTCCATGATAGCCACTAGGACCCAAGCTGCACTGGGAGGAGGGAGTGGATTTAATGCTGAGTTATCCCCCAGTAAGAGGGAATGATGTTGCAGCAGGATTGGTTTACCTATTATCCTGGAGCAGTCCCCTAGGACTTGCATCCAGAAATCTTGTAGGGATGGGCAGGTCCAGATAATGTGAAGTAGGTGAGCAGGGGAAGAGTAGCATCTCCAACATTGATCCTGTGGTATAATCTTAAGGCTGTGTAGAACCGCAAGGGTTCTATACCACCTTAGGAGAATTTTTGGTTGTATTAATTGGCTCTTGGATAGGATCTTCATAGGATGTGTGAGCCATTCTGATGCACATTGACCATTGCTGCTGGGATAAGGGGTGAAGCAGATCCCTTTCCTAGGTGGCTCTACTAGTAAGAGTAGCATCTGGCTGCGCATCTCTAAGGATTTTGTAGAAAACGCCCACCAGTCCTTGGCCCTTTCTGGGTAGGTGGAGGACGCTCAAGCAGTCCAGGTATTTTGTGATTACGGGGCTTTAAGAAGGGAGAAGAGAGCACTTCTCAGCTGCAGAAATTTCCAGAAGTCTGAGGATCCCAACCTATATCTATCCTGGATCTGTTCAAAGGACATTAGTGTGTGATAATTCGGAAGTATGAGATCCCCTATAACTCAAATGCCCTTGGAGGCCCAAAGGGTCCACGTGAGCGGTTTATAATCAACCGTGATAAGATAGTTGTTCCATATTGGGGCATATCTGAGCAGGGGAAGGTATTCTGATTTCAGAACCCCAGCAATTGCCATCACTCTACATGATCGCCACGATCTACGTGTTTCTAACATAATGGGGGTGAGACAATTTGCTGCCGGTTTTGTACTAGAGAGCAGAAAAAAGAGGGGAGTGTCCATTGACAAAGTGGCCTCTAAAGATACCCATTGAGTGGGAGGGGGTGAGGCAGGGGATGAATGAGGCTGTGGCCTGGGCCATTCTGTAAGCTAGGTGATAACCCTCAAACCAGGGGAGCCCCAATCCACCTCTGGTCCAATGTGCATGCAATTTCTTGCGCCCCCATCTTGGGACTCTACCCTCCCACAGGAAGGAAGAAATTAGATTATCTAAGGCCTTGAAAGGTTTTTGAAAGAGTGGGATGGAAAGATTATTTAGTAGGTACGAAACTCTGGAGAACAAAAACATTCTAATGGCTTCTACCTTGCCTTTTAAGGTGAGGTGGAGCCATTTCCATCGCTGGACTTCAGCCATTAAAAAGGCCAGTAGAGGAGAGAAATTAGTGGATTCTAGATCCTTTCAAGATGTGGTAATAGTTACGCCTAGGTATGGGAAGCCTTTCGGGGCCCAGGTAATGTCGGTACTGACAAGACAATACCTACTTCATGCCCCATTCAGGGGGGACAGGATGGTTTTCTTTTAATTCACTGTTAGCCCCGAGAGACAGGCAAATTCCTGTAGGATTCTTAGAAGTGGAGTAATGGAGGACTGGGGGATTTGATAGTGTAAGGAGCATATCGTCCGCATACGCGTTAACCAGATAAGTCATCCCTTTTACAGGAATGCCTGTGATGTTAGGGGAATTTATAAGTTTCCTAATCAAAGGGTCTAAGGCAATAAGAAAAAGAAGAGGAGAAAGGGGGCAACCCTGTCTGGTGCCTCTTTGCAACGAAAAGGGGAGGGAAGTATCTCTGTTAGTGACAACTCTAGCTGTAGGGGAGTGGTATAGGGTGGAGACCCATGAGCAAAAGTCTGGCCCAAATCCATGTAGCATAAGGACTTTGTGGAGGAACACCCATTCTAGGGAGTCAAATGCCTTGGCAAAATCTATTGCCAAGGCAGCCATTGGGGTTTTGGATTGTAAAACCAACCACTTAAGGTTCAGAATTAAGCGCAGATTATCTGCACTCGATTTCCCCTTTAGGAAGCCGTATTGTGATGGGTGAATCAGGGTGGGCATCATCAAGGATAATCTATTCACTAGGATTTTAGCCAGCAGCTTGATATCCACAGGGAGGAGCGAGATGGGACAGAAGTTCGCACAAAGGAGAACATTGGATGATTTTTTGGGGATAAGGGTTATTAGTGCCTCACACATAGTCAGAGGGAGCATGGTATCTTTTTGGGCTTCTTGTAGTGCTTGTAGAAGTGGGTCAGTGATGTCGTCTTGGAGTAGTTGGTCGAGTTTCACCGATATCCCATCCGGCCCAGGCGCTTTTCCCATCGCCATCTGGGATAAAGCATTACTGAGCTCCTTGGAAGTAATCTGGGCATCCAACTCATGTTGTTGTGTCTCAGAAATTCGAGGAAGAGGGGTCCCCTGGCACAGAGTGCTCATCCAGTGGGAGAGCTCATCATCTGAAAGGGTGCTCTGAGATTGGTTGAGCTCTTGGTAGAAGCTTTGCATCTCCGCATTAATGGCCTTGGGTGCCGTAATGAGTTCTCCTTTTTATTCTTGAGGGCCAAGATTCTAGAGGAAGTCTGTTGCTTCCACAGATGGTAGGCAAGCAGCTTCCCTCCCTTGTCCCCTCCTACCCATAACCTATGTTTTGCCTGGGTCAACTGCCATTCAGCCTTTCTATTTAATAGAATGTTAATCTGGTATTTTAAACCTGTGATGGGGGCCAGAAGTGGGGAGTTGAGTGGGTTCTGGGGAGAGACTTTAAACTGCTTCTCCAGTTTTGCTAATTCATCCTGTAGTTCCCAGAGAGGTTTCACTCGCTCCTTATTTTTGGTGGCTGCAAAGGAAATGATTCTCCCCTTTATAGAAGCCTTAAAGGCTTCCCATACAGTGGTCACTTTCATCTTTCCAGGGGTGTTAAGAGAAAAGTACTGGCGCGTTTCCTCCCCTAGGTACTCCTGGAAGGCCGCATCCTGTAGTAGTAGGGGATTACATCTCCATCTTGTAGAAGGAGGGCTTTGGCCTGGTGGGGAGAACGTGATTATAACATGGGCATGGTCAGATATCAAGATATTACCTATGGTTGCATCACTCACACTTGGCATTGCTGCAAGATTAACCAAACAAAAATCAAGTCTACTATGGGTGCCATGCACATTGGAATAAAAGGTGTAATCACACCCTTGGGGGTGGCTATTTCTCCATGGATCCCCTAGAGCCCATTCTGACATCAGAGTATTCAAAGTAGCTAGAACTTTGGGGTGAGACTGTGGTATAGGGAGGGACTTATCCATGAAAACATCTTAGACCAAATTATGGTCTCCACCCAGTAGTATAGGGATCTCAGTCTTGCCTTCCATAAGTTCTGCGAAGACTTGATTCTATTCAGAGTAGAGTTCCCTGGAATCTGTATTGGGGCCATACACATTGGCCACTATAACTTTGCCACCTGGGTAAGACAGTCTAGCTGCTAACCACCTCCCCTGGGAGTCCAGATGCTGGGTTTCAACTGACCATGGTCCCGACCTCTGAAGGAGGATGGCAACCCCTGTAGACTTTGTAGGCACACAACTAGCCAGTACTGCTCCCACCCATAATTTCTTCAACCACTGCACCATACTGCTGGTGAGGTGCGTCTCCTGGAGCAGGGCCACATCAGCCCCCATGGAGTTCAAGAATTGCAAGACCTTAGTGCGTTTCTCTGGGTGATTAAGTCCCCTGACATTCCAGGAGACGCACCTCCACCCTCGTGGTCCTGCGTTCGCCGCTGCCATGGTGGTTCACCCTCAGGTATTTATAGATATGTAGAGTACTCACCCTGTAGGTAGGAATAGGGAGACACAGTATAGCAGAGAGAAGGTAACCTGTTACCATGAAGTGTGAAGGCAAACCTTAGGAAAAAAGTGGTGAGAGAGAGAGAGTAGACAGCAACAGATGTTCTGGTCTATGCTGGTCAAACACCTAAGCAAAATGAGAACAGAGATAAGGAAGGTTAACTATCTTAGCAATTATTAAAATGTAGTAAAAGATTAACAAGCAAAAAGCTATAACAGTATTAATCACCTTAACTGCTAACACTAGCTCAGTTGGTGGTGTCGAGGTATACGTGTGAATAGAGGTAAAAGTCCCCTATAAGCCACACTGCTTCAGGCACCACAGAGAGCAATGGGAGAGGTCACACCTAGTAGAAATGACCTGACCCAGCCTGACTCCATACATCCAGTCATAATGCCAGATCTGGAAAGTCTAGGCATATCTGGCGATCGTAAGTCACCTGGATGGGGGATGGGGGGTGCCTCTGCCAATCACACACCAGGGGTTAGTCATTTTGGCAAGTGGCAGTACCATCTGTTCTTGGAGTTGGTGGGCTTTCAATTGTAGCTGTTCTGCCGCAGTGTTAATGTGGCATAAGGGTCATCCCCAGTAGACCACCCTGATTGCTAGGGTTAATCTAAGGAGTAGATTCATACCTTCCCCCTTCTACAAATGTAAAATCAAAGAAAGGGGGGGTCAATCAAGGTTGCTGCACACTATCTATCAGGGGAGGTGAAAAACCTGCATCCCAAAAGAGAAAGGCGAGTAGCCGATATGGCAGGGCTTGCCCAGGCAGGAGTCTACCCGTAGCACAGCAATGCCAGTGTTTCATATTCTAGTGGGCACAAGAGCTTTCACCCAACCAAGAAAGAACAAAAAGAAAGCTAGTATGCACTAAGTGCCAGAGTGCGTCGTGGCATCCCCCAAGTTACATGTTAGTCCAGAGTCAGCAGAGCTAGAATTCGAGGCGAGTGCTTCTGTGAATGTCTTAAGGCCTGGTTTCAGCAAACCATCAGCAGCTGCAGCTTCTCCTTCATATACATCCATTTCGGTCACCCAGTCCAGCAGAGTCACATCCTCCATGAGTATAGCGGCCTCTTCTTCCGATTGGTCTTTCTGATCGAGTTTGTTCCATGCTGAGGCATTGACCCTAGGATGCTTGGCAGGATGTCAAGGAGCGAGGACTTCTGGAGCATTGCCTTTGTCTAGCAGGCAGTGGGGTAATAGCATCACCCTGGTTCTTATTTTGTGAATTATTGCTAGGCTTCTCCTGGTCGTTGGGGATAACAGCCACAGTTTTACTCAGATTATCCCCCAGAGGTTGCGGGGCCCATAGCTGTCTGCTGATGGGGGAATCTTCATTTGGTGGGCCATTCCGATAGGATTTACTGTCCCCTGGTATAGCACTTCCTTTTTTATTAATTCCCTGGACCATTTGGTTCCTAGACTTCCAGTAGCGTCTGGGGGATGTACTTTGTGGTAGCATACCCGGCCAATGACTCTGGATCCAGGCCTTTGAATCTCCTGGGGATTCAGCAAGGAAATATCGTCCATTTCTATTCAGGTACAGAGCAGTGAGGCCCCTGAAGTGACACTGAACTGAGTTGGCTGCAAGGATTTTTCTTAAAGGGTTGAATGCTCTGCATTTAGCCACCACCTCTTGAGTAAAATCTCTATAAAACGAGATGGTGTTGCCTCTCCACACAATCTCCCCGAAGTCTCTTGTTGCCCGGAGTAAGCGTTCCTTGACCAAAAAGTGCAGCAAATAGGCAATGATGGTACGTGGGCCTTTAGTGTTGTTGGGGTTGCCAAAGACATGGTGGGCCCTCTTCACCCCAACTGGTTCCTTCCATCGGTCACCAAGGAGTTGCAGTATCCAGTCGTTCAAAAACCTTTCCATTTTAGGCCCCTTGGTTCCCTCAGGCACACCTAGAATCTGGATATTGTTTCTCCTACTTCAGTTATCCTGGTCTTCTGCTCTATACCATAGGTGAGATAGCTTGGCCTCATGATCCCAGAGCTTTCATAAAATGTGGAGATGCTGTCTCTCTAATTCTTCTGTCCGTTGTTCCAGGATGTTATGCTGGTCCTCTAAGCAGCGTACATCAGCCACATTAGTCATTAGAGAGGCACCGATTGTATCCACTCTGCTCAATAATGCATCCAGCATTTTTGTGATATTGGCCAGGGCTTCTCCAACTTGGGCCTGATCAGGGGAGGCCAGGGCGGCCTGATGAGATGAACCAGCAACACTGCGGATCAATGAATCCATCTTGACAATAGTTCCTGCAGCCAGTGAACAAATAATGCAATGTTTATCCCTCGGGAGAACAGCAGAAATCCCCACTGCATCCTAGAAATCCGTCAAACTCGACCCGAATCTTGATTGGGGGAAGGGAGGGAGAAACGCTGCAGCTCCAGTCGAGATAGATGGGGGGGAGGATACAGCAGCACTTGTATACTGCACTCTGGCCTGTGCGGCCTACTGATACACATCAGCTTCAAATAGGCGCGGCATGTCAGATACGAAGGAAAGAGCATGGCACCCCAAATTACATCTCAGCAGTGGTGGCAGAGGCAAGAAAAGGTATGTGAAAGTGCAGAATTAACTGTTAGTCCAGCATCTTGGTAGTTTATGTTTGCTTTTCCTGTCAGGCTGGGGCACAGAAAAAGATTTAGGCTGCCATCTCCTTCGGGTCCAAGCCACGCCCCCCTGTTGGCTGTTCTAACCTGCGGTGGTGGGCAGGTTGATTCTTCCTGCTCCCATCTGCTAACCCCCTTGGCTAGTTTAAATGCTTGCCAACGAAGCATCCAAACTGTTCATTGAGGACCACTGTCCCCTCCCTGGATGGGTGTGGTCTGTCATGCTTGTACAGGCCTACATCACTTCAGGTAGTTCCCCAGTCTCCAATGAAGCTGAAACCCTTCTCACTGCTCCAGCCCTTCAACCAAGTGTTGAAATTTCTGGTGCAGAGATTCTGAGCCTCCCCCCGACGTGGATCTGCAGCACCTCCAAGCCTGTCACAGAGCTTGCTACCTCTCCAATGTGCCTTCCTAATTCCCTGAAGTCCTCCTGCATCTGCTCTATTCCTGCCTTGTCCCTAGCTAGGTCATTTGTCCCCAGATGGACAGTGACCTCCACCCCCTCCTTGCAACTGTTCTAATGATCCTCTGGATCTGCTTCCCATCCCTCCGATCTGTGCCTCCTGGAAGACACTTTACCTCCCTCTCCACCTTGCTACCTGTACCCAAATCCACCCCCTGGACTATGGATTTCCCACCAGGAGTAGCTTCCTCTTCATTTGGGGTCCTCTACCCCCCCACCTCTGGGTCTCCTTCTAGGAGGACCTACTCATCCTCCCTGGTCACAACCTTAGGTGTCCTTGTGGGACTCTTCAACTCCTCCAGGACAGTATAGGAGTTTCTAAGTTGTACCAGATGTGGGATGTGTCTCTTCCCCACCTCCCTCACCCACCCTGAGCCCACAGTGGTCCATCCACTCCTCTACCAGGGCAATCATTGAGGTAGTGGCTGCTGACACAGTGGCCTCTGGGTGGGGGTGAAGGTCTGCAGCATGCTAGCCAACTCAGCCCAGTGACTGGCAACTTCCGCCCTCAACCCAGAGAGGTGCCTGCAGATGGGGCAGCAATGCAGTATCCAGAATGTTCTCCTGAAGACTGCCACCCCACAGCTACTCACTGCACCACTCCCTGTATGTTCCCCTACTGTACTGCTTGACCCTCTTTTGTTTTCCTTATGGTAGTTTACTTATTGTACTACAGTGTCTCCCTGGTACTAGTGCCTGTCACAAGAACCCCATTTGTATTATTTACCTCCTAACCTTGTGAGCTGATTTTTTTGCTTCCTCTGATGAACTACCCTAATGCAAAGATCCCAGTTTCAAAGTGCCTACCCAATGAAGTCCTAAGCAGTTGTTACTGTCCCTATTTGCTTCTAACCAGGAAGTTTCAATCTGCTCAGTGGTTCTGAGTCTATAAAGGGAAATGGGCATGGGGTGGTGGGATGGGGAGGGTGGGTTTTTGGTGTTCCTTGTGGTCAAGAAACAATCAGCTGAGCTGTTTTCCTAGCACACACCTCTCCCTTTGGATCCTGGTCTCTGATACCAAAATACTCTTGATCTTTATGCAGTCTACAATTTAGCTGTGCAGCCCCCTGTCCTTCTTGCTACAGCAACATCTGCTACAGTAGGTTAGCTGGCACCTTTCTTTCAACCCTCTCCCTGACTTTCAAAATCCGGGGCCCTTTGTTATATCCCTCTCTGATTAGGTGTGATGCTGTCCGCATCACAGAGAGAGATTCCCCTATTGGCATCTATGGTAGCTTTGAGGTCCACTCCAATGGACAGTAGCAATCTAAAAATAGCACAGAAAAGAGAGTATTTAAATGATGGATTCGAAATCTGAATGAGTTTTTCCCCCTGTACTAATTATGGATGAAAACACCCCCAAAACTGTACAGATAGGTAGTAAAGAAGTCTAATCAAATGTGTTCTCTGTACTAATTACTGGCAAAAATAATCCCAAAACAGAACACAAAGATATTATAGAAATCTGAATTAATTTGCCTCCCTGTATTAATGTCACACAATCCTGTTACCACAAGCACCAAAAACAGTATGCAAGCCAGTAGAAAAGTATAGAAAAAAATAGCTGGATTTGTCACCCCTTCCCTCATCCCTTTTATCGATGATGAGATCACACAGTTAGCCTGCATCCTGCAGAACCAGTAGTGGCAGCTCATTGTTCAACCATCTGATGTTTCAGTGACTGCAGCTGTCTATTATTTTGGTGCTCCCCTCAGTCGTGTGGTGAATCCGGTGTTCCTTGTGATCGAGAAACAATCAGCTGAGCCAGTTTCCCAGCACACACCTCTCCCTTTTGCTCCCAGTCTCCAATACCTAAAGACACTTGACCTTTATACAGCCTACAATTTAGCCATGCAGCACTCTGGCACTCCCTCTACAATGGCATCTGCTGCAGTATATTAACTGTCTCCTTTCTTTAAATCCTCTCTCTGACTTTCAAAATCCAGTGCCCTTTATTATATCACTCTACTACTGGCCTATAGCGAGAGAGAAGTAGTTATTTGGGTCTCCAAAAAAGACTGCATAGTTGCTCATTATGCAACACCCTTGAAAGGAATGTGTGTGATCCATTGGGAAAATTCAGGAGGCTTACTTGTCTGAGACTCTCATAGCTCAGATGGTAACAGCTAAGGCATGGATTGCTGAGGTCCTGGGTTCAAGTCCCAGTGAGAGTCACACTTTTCCTTTCATTTCCACAATTGGATTTCTAAATAATGCCTTGCAGTGGCTTACTGCATTGAGAGAGAAATAGAGAGAGTGAGTGAGTGAGAGAGAGAGAGAGAAGTAGTTATTTGTGTTTTTTAAAAAAGACTACATAGTTGCTCATTATGCAACACCCTTGAAAGGAATGTGTGTGATCCATTGGGAAAATTCAGGAGGCTTACTTGTCTGAGACTCTCATAGCTGAGATGGTAAGAGCTAAGGTAAGGATTGCTGAGGTCCTGGATTCAAGTCCCAGTGAGAGTCACACTTTTCCTTTCATTTCCACAACTGGATTTTTACTATTGGCTGTGATGCTGCCTGAGTCACAGAGAGAGATTTCCCTATTGGCCTTAACAGCAGCTTTGAGGTCCAGCCCAACGGGCAGTAGCAATGTAAAAAAGCACAGAAAAGACAGTATTTAAATGATGGATTCAAAGCCTGAATGAGTTTTTACCTCTGTACTAATTAGAGATGCAATCAACCTAAAAAACGCACAGATAGATAGTAAAGAAGTCTGATTGAATTTGTCCTCCTGTACTAATTACTGGCAAACACAACCCAAATACAGCACAGAAAGATAGCATTGAAGTCTGAATTAATTTGCCTCCCTGTATTAATGTCACACAATCTTGTTACCACAAGCACCAAAAACAGTAAGCAAACCAGTAGAAAAGTATATAAAAAATAGCTGGATTTGTTACTCCTTCTCTCATCCCTTTTATTGGTGATGAGATGACACAGTCAGCCTACATCCTGCAGAACCAGCAGTGGCATCTCCCAGTTCATCCATCTGATATTTCAGTGACTGCAGCTGTCTGTTATTTCTGTGCTCCCCCTCAGTCCTGTGGTGAATCCAGTGCTTCTTGTGGTCAAGAAACAATCAGCTGAGTCAGTTCCCTGGCACTTACTTCTTCCTTTGGCTCCCAGTGTCTGATACCCAAAGATGCTCGACCTTCATGCAGCCTACAATTTAGGCTTGCAACCCTCTGGCTATCCTGCCACAAATGGTGTCTGCACCAGTACATTATCTGGCTCCTTTCTTTAAACCCTCTCCCCAACTTTCAAAATCTGGCACCCTTTGTTATATCCCTCTCCAATTGACAGTGATGCTTCCTGTGTCACAGATAGAGATTCCCCCTATTGGCCTCAACAGTAACTTTGAGGTCTGCTCCAACGGACAGCAGCAATCTAAAAACAGCACAAAAAAGAGAGTATTTAAATGATTGATTTGAAGTCTGAATGGATTTTTCCCCTGTACTAATTATGGATGAAAACAACTCAAATAACGCACAGATAGATAGTAAAGAAGTCTGATCGAATTTGTACTCATGTACTAATTACTGTCAAAAACAACCCAAAAACAGCACAGAAAGATAAAAGATAGTACTGAAGTCTGAATTAATTTGCCTCCCTGTATAAATGTCACATAATTCTGTTACTACAAATACCAAAAACAGTATGGAAGTCAGTAGAAAAGTACAGAAAAAATTGTGGATTTGTAACCCCTTTCCCTTGTCCCTTTTAATAGTGATGAGATCACACAGTCAGACTGTGTCCTGCAGAAACAGCGGTGGCAGCTCCCAGTTCACCCATGCGATGTTTCGGTGACTGCAGCCATCTGTTATTTCAGTGATCCCCTCAGTTATGTGGTGAATCCAGTGCTCCTTGTAGTCAAGAAACAATCAGCTGAGCCAGTTCCCCAGCACACACCTCTCCCTTTGGGTCCCAGTATCCGATACCCAAAGACGCTCGACCTTTATGCACTCTACAGTTTAGCCATGCTGCCCTTTGGCCTTCCCACTACAACAGCATCTGCCATTGTAGCTGTTGCTTCTAGCTGTAGCTGCTGCGGGGAGGCTCCAATCTTTATCTGGTAGGTTGACGTCCCTGACCAATAACAACCTCTCCCTTGTGTGCCATTCCCTCTATTGCTAGTAACATCTCCTTATCTACCTCCTCCCCCTGAACTGGTGGTCTGTATATTACTCCTGGATGAATGGATGTCCCCTTTCTCCTTTATAGTGTAACCCACAGTATCTCCCCTCCTCCCTGTTCCCCTAGATTTTCTGTGTCCTTTATGCTTTCTTTCATATAAAGAGCCACTCCTCCCCTCTTCCTGCCTACTAGGTCTCTCCTGACTAGCTTGTAACTTGGCATGGCCATTTCCCAGCTCTGGGTTTCATTATACCAGGTTTCTGTGATGGCCACAATGTCCAGGTCAGATTCCACCATGGTACCCTCGAGGTCCCCTATCTTGTTACACTGTCTTTGGGCATTTATGCACATGGCTTTCCAGGTTGTGGTGTCCCTCCCCTGCTTTGTTCCTTTATGCAACTTCTTTTTCTGATCACCCTCCTTGTCATTATGAATGGAAGACACTCCCACCCTCTATCTTTGTGTTGACATGCACACACTGATGGTTTACAGACCACTTGAGTTCCCCTGTCATTCCTGTGTTCTTGGGGGGGCTTATTTTGCTTCCTATCATCTCTCCACCCTACCCCCCATCAGCTAGTTTAAATGCTTGCCAATGAAGCATCTAAACTTTTCACTCAGGACCTTGGTCCCCTTCCTGGATGGATGTAGTCCATGACCCTTTTATAGGCCCACAGCCTTCCCGGTTGGGCCCCAGCCCCCCATGAAGCCAAACCCCTCATCTCTGCAGCATTCCTTCAACTATGTGTCCTAGCTTCTGCTTTGCTGTGGACAGGCAATATCTTCGAGAAGGATACGGAGCATCTTTGAGAAGGATACAGAGCTTGCTACCCACTTGAGGCCCCACCCCAACTCCTTGAACTCTTTCTGTATCTTCTCTAGGCCTCCATTCCATCACCAGTGGCTGCATGGGTGGCAACATAGTTGCAGTGAGTGGCACTAAGGACAGATGGTAGGTATGCAACTCAAGCTGCATGGCTGCTGTTTGCTCTGCTGGTGTGGTGGAAAGTATGATGAACTCCCCAGAGTTGGCCAGCAGGGCATCTAGGAACTTGCCCAACAGCCGCTAGGTTGCACACTGGGAGATACCAATGGTGTTCCCCACTGGTGTCTGAAAGGTTCTGGTGGTTAGGAAACATAGTGTAGTTGTCACCTTGAGATCTATGGACATCACATGGCTGTGCTGGGTGTCTGCCTGAAGCTGGTCAAGCAGCAGCTCACACAACTGCATGATCATGGCCCAGTTGAGCCTGTACCAGCCCATGGTGTGTTTGTCACTGAGGACTTTGAATGTTACTCATGGATGGTATTGTCTGTTTGCAGCATAGTGCTACCAGGCCTGCGTGTGAGCTGTGTGGGGAGGGGGGGCATTGGCCTTCTCAACACCCTGCATGATCAACTGCAAGAAGTACACAATGTGAGTCATTTTGTTTTCTGATGGAAGTGTGGTTGTGTTCTGCAATGCTTTTCCCCACCTCTGGGGTTTGCTCCAGGTTAAGACCTCCTTTTTATAGGCAATATTTGCATAGTGTTGTTGTACAGCACTATTCCATTAGCACAGTTCTATATCTGTGAATATCGTGCTGCTACACAATATGCAGGTTACTGCCCCTCAGTTTTGATGCTGCATATATTAACTTTGTGCTAGAGCGCTAGCACAGATAACACATAGAAACATAGAATTTGACGGCAGATAAGGACGGCTTGGCACACCTAGTCTGACGATTTTTCCTACCTACTGTAACACTGCATACCCTACCTGATTTCCAGCTTTATCCCCCGATTCCTTCCCACTAGGGTTCCCTTATCCTACCCCAAGCATTCTTGAATCCAATTACAGTTTTGCCTCTACCATCTCCACTGGGACGCTGTTCCAGGCATCCACCAACCATTCTGTGAAGAAGTACTTCCTCACATTTCCCCTGAGTCTACCCCCTTCCAGCTTCATAGCATGACCCCTAGTTCTTGAGCGTCTTTTTTCTGAAAAATGCTTCCCTCTTGAACCTTATTTATACCTATGAGGAACTTGGAGGTCTCTATCATATCCCACTGTCCCTCCTTTCCTTCAGAACATACATATTGAGATCGTTTAGTTTCTCTTCATAGGGCTTATGATGCAGACCCTGCACCCTTTTAGTTGCCTTCATCTGGACAGCTTCTACTCTGTCTATGTCCTTCTGGAGGTGTGGTCTCCAGAACTGGACACAGTACTCTAGGTGAGGTCTCAACAGTGATTTATAAAGTGATATCACCACCATCCTCTTTCTAATGGTGCTTACCCTCCCTATGCACCCTAGCATCCCACTGGCTCTCCCTGCTGCCTTGTCACACTGTTTGACCACCTTTAGGTCATTAGATACAATTATCCCCAGGTCTTTTCCCTGTTTGTTGGACTTCAGTAACATTCCTCTCATTTTATACTCCGTTCCTGGGTTTCTGTGCCCCAGGTGCACTATTTTGCACTTTTTGCATTGAAACTTAGTTGACACACTCTTGACAACTCCTCAAGCTTTCTTAAATCCTCTATTCAATTTTTCTACACCTCCTGGAGTGTCTACCCTATTGCAGATCATAGTATCATCTGCAAAAAGGCATACCTTCCCTTCCCTTCTAGCTCTTTTGCAATGTCACTAATAAAGATATTGAAGAGGGCTGGTCCCAGTACTGATCCTTGTTGCACCCCACTGGTCACTCTCTTCCTTGGACTTAACTCTGTTTGCCATCACCCTCTGTTGCCTATCCCTTAAGCAATTTCTTACCCAGTTTACCACCTTTGGACCCACTCCTAGGCTGCCTAGCTTGTTTACGAGTCTCCTATGTGGAACAGTGTCGAAGGCCTTACTGAAATCAAGGTAGCCCATATCCACTGTTCCATCCTGATCTAATTCCCTGATCACCCAGCCAAAGAAATCTATCAGATTTGTTTGACATGATTCCCTCCCGAGAATCTATGCTGCCTTGGATCTTACCAGCCACTGGATACAAGATATTCCACAATCCTTTCATTCAGTGATGCCATTAATTTTCCCACAAGTGAAGTCAGGTTGACTGGCCTGTAATTGCCAGCCTCCTCCCTGCCACCACTTTTGTGAAGTGGGACTATATCTGCTCTGTTCTAGTCCTCCGTGATCATTCCCGTCTCCAGTGAGTGTTTGAAACGGACTGTCAGAGGTGCAGCTAGCACCTCTCTGGGCTCACTCAATATACTTGGATGTATTCTCTCCAGCCCCATTGCCTTGTCCACTTTCAGATTTCTGAGTTCCTTTGGGTCTCTCTCCTCTGTAAATGGACTAGCGTCCACCTCCCACCCTTCTTTCAATGCCCCTGCATATATTTATACCTATGAGGAACTTGGATGTCTCTATCATATCACCCTGTCCCTCCTTTACTTCAGGACATACATATTGAGATCCTTTAGTTTCTCTTCATAGGGCTTATGATGCAGACCCTGCACCCTTTTAGTTGCCTTCCTCTGGACAGCCTCTACTCTTTCTATGTCCTTCTGGAGGTGCGGTCTCCAGAACTGGACACAGTACTCTAAGTGAGGTGGACAAGGCAATGATATCTGTGGTCCCTTGCCTTCCCCTTTCTCTGTGAACACTGAACAAAAGTATTTGTTCAGGATGTCTACTTTTTCCTCATCCCCTCCACACACTCCCCTCTTCCCTCCTAAGTCTTACAACCCTCCTCTGGTCTTTATTCTTTCATTACATACCTGAAAAATGTCTTGTCCCCTTTCCTTGCTGCCTGGGCTGTTTTGTCCTCCATTTGCTCTTTTGTACTCCTGACTGCTTTCCCTGCCTCCCTCTGCTTCTCCTGATACACCTTTCTAGCCTCCTCCCTGTGTGTCTCCTTATATCTCTTGAATGCTAACATTTTTGCCTTTACCTTCCCAGCCTCCTCTTTTGAAAAACACAGTGGTCTCTTTTTCCTCTTGCTTTTGCTTTCTTGCCTGACATAGAGGTTTGTTGCCTTCACAATATCTTCTTTTAGTTTCACCCACTGTTCCTCCACTCCACCCAAGTCCTCCCCCCACCATGGCCTCCATGAGGCATTCCCGTATCTTTGAAAAATCGGCCCTCCTGCAGTCCAAGACCCTTGCCTTTGTGTGGTTTATTTCTGTCACTTTTCTTATATTGAAGCACACCATATGGTGATCACTGGTCCCCAGGTGGTCACCCACAGTGACATCTGCAACACCAGCCCCACTTGTGAGTACAAGGTCTAATATTGCTTCCTCACAAGTGAGCTGTTTAAACAGCTTCCTGAGGAATGCTCCCTGTAGGGAGTCCAGGATGTCCCTGCTCCTAGATGAAGCTGCAACTGGGATGATCCAATCCACAGCTGGCAGACTGAAGTTCCCCAGCAGCAGCACCTCCTATTTGCCATCTTTTGGATGGCTTCTACCAGAATGTTATCCATCTCCACCCCCCCCATGCTACAGGTCTGTAGATTATGCCACTGCAACTAGCAGTTCCATTCCCCATGTCTAAGGTGACCCACAGTACCTCCACCCCTCTCTGTGTTCCCTGTAACTCTGTTGCTTTAATGCTATCCATCACATAAAGAACCACTCCTTCCCCTTTCTTACCCATCCTGTCCTTCCTGAACAGAGTATAGTCTGGTATGGCTACATCCCAGTCATGGTTCTCATTGCACCACGACTTGGTAATGGCAACAATGTCAGGTCACCCTCTGCCATAATCGCCGCTAGGTCCAGGATTTTATTTCCTAGACTTCGCATACTTGAACACATAGCCTTCCCCATTCTGCTACCACTCTGCTTGTCAACCCCCCTTTTCCCTTTTGAGTTCTCTCCTTACCCTCTCTGCCCTCATCCCCATCCCTCTTCCTTTCTTCTATTTTATTTTTGCTGTTGTTAGGTACCCTTGGGGATTTCCCTCCCTTAGGTTTCTCCCCACTGGCTTCTTCAGCTTGCTGGGGGGAACAGTTTATGTCTCCCTGCTTCCTTCCACCACCACCCTTGGCCAGTTTAAATGCTCACCAATGTAACATTTAAACTGCTCACCGAGGACTGTATTTCCCCTCCCGGATGGATGCAGGCCATCTCCCCAGTATAGCCCTTTATCCCTCCAGGTGGGACTCCAGTCCACAGTGTAGCTGAATCCCTGATCTCTGCATCACTGTTTCAACTATGAGTTGAAGCTGCTGGTATGGAGTATCTATCCTCCTCTGATCATAGACAGGCAGCACCTCAGAGAAGGCCACTGAGTGTGCTACCTGCCTAAGACCTCCCCAACTCCATGAACTCCTCCTGCACTGTCCTAAACTCATTCCTAGCCAAGTCATTAGTCCCCAGGTGGACAATGACATCTAGTTCTCCCTCCCATCCTGCTGTTCTAGCAATCCTCAGGAACCACTTCCCATCCCTCTGAGCCATGTTACCAGGTAGGCACCTAACATCCCTCTCTCCTTCCCTTCCTGTCCCCAGATCTAAACACCTCACAATGGAGTCCCCCACTAGGAGTTGCTTCCTTCTCCTCTGGGGTCCTCTTCCTCCCTCCCTCCTGGGGACTCCACTATGGATGACCTCTAAATCCTCCCTGCCCACTGGTATTTCCATGGGACAGTCCCACTCCACCAGAGTGGCATAGGAATTGTGTAGTGGTACTGTATGAGGGGTGTGCTTCTGACCCACCAATTTCACCCTTCCCGGGCCCACCATAGTCCAGCTACTCCTCCTCCTTTGCAACCTCTGTGGCAGTGATGGTGAACTTGGTTGTCCCTAGGTGGGGGAGGAGATCCCCTGATCCTAGCTAGCTTGGACCGGAGTCTAGCAACCTCATCTCTCAGCCCAGAGTGCTACATGCAGATGGGACAGCAATGCAGTCTCCAAGAATGTTTCCCTGAAAACTGTCACCTCACAGCCACTGCACTGCACTGCACCATGCTCAGCATATCTATTTACTACCCTGCATGTTTTTGATTTGCTTACTATAAACCCTTTTTTACCCCTACCCTAGATAGGGTGTGTCTCCCATTCCAAATTTTTTATATAGCCCTAACTTTCCCTATTGCCTTACAGTGTGAACTACAACAATAGTGTAACAGGACTCCTACCACAGTTGTCAGGCTGTGCTTCCTGGTTCCCTCCATCTTCCTGCATTTTCCTGCTTCTTCGTGCTGAATCCAGATGCCTGTTTTACTCCTCCACTGCTCCCCTGTTGCCCAGCTGCAGTGCAGAGTGTCTGACTGCCTTGTTGGGCAGACTCTGACATCCTTTGCACGGAGGGGCTGCAGCGCTGGGGGGGGGGATTCGTCAACCTGCCCTTAAGTAAGTCCCTACCTGCTTCCTGGTTGCCCACAATTGGTCAGAGTGCCCTAAGGGGGTGTGGCTTCTTTCCAGCTTGCTTACTGATTGGCTTCTCTTCTGAAGCCTATACAGAGCTACTAGCTCTGCTGTACAGAGTTCCCCATGTGTCTTCAGGATGCCGCTGTTCCTACTGGAGCGGGCAGAGGGCATAGTCCTTTCCATATGGGGATCAGGTGCAAATACATGCACAGTGCAAGTACAAACACCTTCTGTCCAGTGCAAAGCTTTGAATAGCTGGGCCTCCTTGTTTTGTCCAGTTTCTTAACTTGATATTCTGTATCATTTTTACAATGCTGTAATGACATTTTGTATATGTCAAACAATACATTTTAAATCGTTCAGTTTCAATGACTGAGAAAGATCAATTAAGCAATAAGGAACCATATCTGTTTCTTGAGAAAAAAACTGTTATAAATGTAATGCAATATTTAGTTATAGTTATGATTGGAAGATGATGTTAATAAATGAAATCAGAAAATGGTAAAAATTCTTTACAATGAAAAGTATAGAGCTAAATATTTACCACAGCAAATTTGAAACTGGAGTTGTTTTGGAGGGCCAGAAAAGCCAATACTAAAAATCAAGTACTTCTGCCTCTATTGCACTTAGGGGATGTTAAATGCATAGAAAATGGATGCATCAAGCTAGGCAAAATGACGGGCACATTGCATTTCCTACACTCATTTTAGATTGAGGCATAAATGTGCACCACTGTATTGTGTTGTGTAGGTAACTCAATAGGGCTGATTATACTGTACAAAGGCTTATCTGCAGATGAGAGCCGCACTGTCCACCTAAAAGCTATAAATATAATCTGGAAACATTTCCAGTATGTCCATATCTTGTGTTGATGTCAATTCTACAAGCTTATGGGTTGAATCAACTGCAGTAATATAACACTCTATACATTTCAATAATAAAAAAAGAGAACAGAGGAGAAGTGTTTTTGTCTTTCACTTCCTAGCTTTTGCAGTAATGCAGGGAACACTAGCAGTGGCTCAAAATGTCAAGGTTGGATTATATCATGCAAATAGCCAGGCAGATGTTTTTTTTTAAATTAAATGCATACAGTCATGCTGTTTTTATTGTAATGAATGATTGGGTTTAAGCTGCTCTGTTAAGTGTTCTATTGTTTTTGGAATAATCTTCCTTATTTGAATGGGATTTGTTCCTGGTGAAGTACTGCATTTTCAAGCAACTCGGTTAAACTGAGGAAATTCAAGAGACCATGTAGAATGATATACCCTTAGGGCAATATGCACTACTGTAAATGGCCTCATACATGCCAGAAAAGGCATGTGCCTAGTGATGTACCTATGTTAGAAATACCACTTTCTCTCAGTGCAGTTTAACCCCTGCAAGGTATACATATTTTTAAATCAAGGATGGAAATGAGAAAGGAAAAGTGTGGCCTACTGGAATTCGAACCTCAGATCTCTGGTATGCCGTTCCAGCGCTCTAACCATTAAGCTACAGGCTCACTGGTCAAAGCATCTGAGGAATTTCCTTACAGCCACACACACATTCCTTTCTCTAGTGTTGCGCAATTATGCAACTAGGAACCAATGTTAGAAATACCACTTTCTCTCAGTGCAGTTTAACCCCTGCAAGGTATACATATTTTTAAATCAAGGATGGAAATGAGAAAGGAAAAGTGTGGCCTACTGGGATTCGAACCTCAGATCTCTGGTATGCCGTTCCAGCACTCTAACCATTAAGCTACAGACTCACTGGTCAAAGCGTCTGAGGAATTTCCTTACAGCCACACACACATTCCTTTCTCTAGTGTTGCTCAATTATGCAACTAGGAACCAATGTTAGAAATACCACTTTCTCTCAGTGCAGTTTAACCCCTGCAAGGTATACATATTTTTAAATCAAGGATGGAAATGAGAAAGGAAAAGTGTGGCCTACTGGGATTCGAACCTCAGATCTCTGATATGCCATTCCAGCGCTCTAACCATTAAGCTACAGGCTCACTGGTCAAAGCGTCTGTATCAGTTAAAGCAAAAGGAGGCTGGGAAGGCAGTCAGAACAGCAAAGGCCCAAACTGAGGAAAAGATAGCCAACTCAGTTAAGAAGGGAATAAAACCTTTTATAGGTACATCAGGGAGCAAAGGAAACCAAGGGAGGATAGTGAGGCTTAATAAAGGGAGGGAGGGTGGGCAGAGGAGAATGAAAAGGCAGAGATACTAAACAAATATTTTGCTCAGTATTTACAAAGGAAGAGGGGAGGTACATAAAACAAACAGTAGTAACACTCTGGATACAGAAGTTGATACCAGCCCATTTACAGAAGAAAGGTTCTGAAAGAACTCTTAAACTGAAGGTGGACAAAGCAATGGGGCCTGATGGGATTCATCCCAGAATTCTAAAAGAACTAAGGGTAGAACTAGTGACACCACTGACTACCTTCTTTAACAAATCATGGAGGATGGGGTGGTACCTGAGGACTGGAGGAGGGCAGATGTGATTCCCCTTCACAAAAGTGGAGCAAGGCAGAAGCAGGAAACTATAGACCTGTTAGTTTAACCTCAGTGATAGGGAAAATGATGGAATCACTTCTAAAGGAAAGAATTGTCGAGTATCTAGAGGCCAGAGTGGCACAAGACCTAGGCAGCATGGATTCACAGCGGGAAGGTCATGCCAAATGAATCTGATAGATTTCTTTGACTGGGTGACCAAAGTAGTAGATCAGGGAGGGGCTGTGGACATGGCCTACCTAGACTTTAGCAAGGCATTTGACACAGTCCCACACAAAAGATTAATATATAAGTTAGCCAGCCTGGGAGTGGGTCCCAAGATGACAGCCTGGGTAAAGAATTGGCTGGAGAATAGGACACAGAGAGTAATAGTAAATGGAGTCCACCCAGAAGAAAGGAGGGTTACTAGCGGGTACCGCAGGGTTCAGATAGGGATTGAACCCTCAATGTCTTTTATAAGCGATACATTGCAGAAGGACTGAAGGAAAAGTATGTCTCTTTGCAGATGACACTAAGATCTGCAACAGAGTTGATGCACAGGGTGGGGTGGAAAGGATGAGAAGGGACTTGGCAAGGTTAGAGGAATGGTCAAATGTATGGCAGCTTAGATTCAATGCTAAGAAGTGCAAGGTAATGCACCTGGGAAACAAAACCCAGGGAAGAGTACACAATGGGGGTGAGATACTAACAACAACAAAATGGAAAGGGACCTGGGGGTAGTCATATCAGATGACCTAAAGGTGGGCAAGCAATGTGAGAAGGCAGCAAGGAGGGCTGGGGGGATACTGGAAGCATAGGGAGAGGCATCACCAGTAGAAAACAGGAAGTTATTATCCCTCTGTACAGACAGCTGGTGAGACCCCATCTGGAGTACTGTGTGCAGTTCTGGAGACCCAATCTCCACAAAGACATAGACAGGATGGAAGCTGTCCAGAGGAGGGCAACTAAAATGGTGCAGGGTCTGCACCGGAGGACATATGAAGAGAGACTTAAGGAGCTTAATATGTATAGCCTCGAGGAAAGGAGGAGAGAGGGGGACATGATAGAAACTTTCAAGTACCTCAAGGGAATCAACAAAGTCCAAGAGGGTAGCATCTTTCAAAAAAAGAGGTGTGCAAGAACAAGAGGGCACAATTTGAAGATAGAGGGGGGGCTCAGAGGTAATTTAAGGAAGTATTTTTTCACAGAGAGGGTTGTGGATGCATGGAATGGCCTTCCAGAGGAGGTTGTGGAGTCAAAATCAGTGGTGGAATTCAAGCATGCATGGGATAGTCATAAGGCAATTCTGGGGGTTGGGGGTAGAAAGAAGTAGGCTGCTGGTTAACTAGGATCTGCAGCTTATCCAGTAAGTAGGGAAATGGGCAGACTGGGTGGGCCAAGCGGTCCTTATCTGCCGTCAAATTCTATGTTTCTATGTTTCTATGTCTGAGGAATTTCCTTACAGCCACACACACATTCCTTTCTCTAGTGTAGCGCAATTATGCAACTAGTGATGTACCTGTACTCTGCACACCAGGCCCTAGAAGGACATATGCAACTGGGATCCACTATCTGCAGATGCCTCTATGGGCAGATGTGTAGCTCCATTCAAGGGAAGAGCCTGCAAGGGGGATGGACAATGGTCAGATTGTTGGATTTCTATCATATGTACAATGACCTGCAGTCATCCTCTTCACCACAGCCCTCTGTGGAAAGGAGGACTGGAGTCTATAGCTGCAGGGAAAGAGTCTTCCTGTCATCTGCCAGTGGGAGTGCACCTGTTATGGCAACCTTCTGGCTGGCATAACAAACTCCCACTGAAACTGGATTAGCATAGCACAAACAGCGTCATGCATGCTGCACTTTGATAGCCCATTGCTGGCACACCTACTCCCCATCACCTGCTCTGACTGTCCAGGCGGCTGGTTGGAGTCATGCTTGAGGGTGCATTGGTGGGCAACACAGCAAGGATGGGGAGTAATTACATCCCAGTATGTACATAATTGAACTCTATAGGACATGTCACCAATCATGATGTGAAGGGTCAGAACTGATATTGCACAGTGCCCATAATTTGAAAATGTTTGGAAATGCAGAAACTCAGTTCTGACAGTGCAATTAAAGGTCACACACAGCTCCAGCACAAAAAATGGAAATAGTTTGCTACAATGTATAGCATTCATCCAGAATACAGACTTGCTCCAAATTTAACTTACAGTATATAACTATTGTTTGAGACATATCTCATATTTTATGTTGAATTATTTTGCTAGCAGGTACAGTATTTAATTTAATTTATTCTTACTGGTGTAGTTTAAATGTATTATATATAATGTATATTTACTCTCTGTGAGTGTGTGTGTGTGTGTGTGTGTGTGTGTGTGTGTTGTGCGTGCGTGCATATATATGTGTGTGTGTGTGTGTGTGTGTGTGCATTCTTTTGCAAACATCTTTGTGAATGCACCAGTTAGGCCAACTTAACACCACAGAAGTAGGGAAATAACTCACCACCACCCCCCAAGCAGCAAAAGGAAAAAGAAACATTAGGGTCTGGGTCTCCAGAGTCTTGGCAAATCAGTGGCAGGGTCTTCCATTGTGATTGTCATCCTAATGCTCACCCCTCCCACCAGCCCATAGCCTCCAGTCCAAAACACAAGGTACATCTCCAAACCAAAGCTTCATAGTGATACACTTTTCAAAGGTAAAAAAGCATGTCTCACCACATGTTGCCAACACAGTTCATTGTAACTTTCTTCAGGCATGGTCCAAAGGGCTCTGATTGAAAAAATGAGATGACGTGTGCTGGTGTTTGCTCATGGAATGGGGTGGGTATTAGGGCTGACAACCCCAGGGGAAAAAAAGTCCACTTATTTGCCAAGACTCCGGAGACCCAAAACCCTAATGTTTTTCCATTTACTGTTTGTGGGTTGGGGTAGGGAATTTGGGTCAGAAACTCAAATGCCACATTTTCCTACTTTTACGCCATTAAGTTACCCTAGCTGGTGCACTGACAAAGCTTTTTGCAAAGAATTCCCTTTCTTTTTGAGATAGCGGAATTCTATCCTCATTCACACAGGTCTCTTCGGATCCTGCATGAACAGATGTAGATGCTCTGCACCAAAAAAAGACTTTGTCTGCCAACAGAAGTGCAACAACAAATGTAAAGAATTCATGGAGCTGTCTGGTGGGCTGCAGAAGCACTGGGCCCTGTGGTCCCTGTGCATCCATGTGGACAGAGATACAGATGCAAAGGGAAAAGAGTGCATCTGTCAGTCAGTGCACAGGGCTCTCTGCCACCCACAGGTAGAGGGGTGCAGGGCCCTATGCCGAGAGGACAGTTGTCTTCTCCATATGGTACCCAAGCCCGTGCAGACAACCCTGCAACTTTCATTCCCCAGTTGCAGGGGTGTTGCTCAAGAGACCCATCCTCCCATCCAGCTGGGTCACTGAGCTCACCCACAAAACCAGCTTAGTGGCACAGGATCACCAAGTATACCCATTCGGGCCAACACTACCACTACATACAAAGTTTAACAATTATATATTTTTTTTTAATTTTGACCCCATATTTTCAAGATACTCATTTTATGATTCGTCTTATAAACGTGACGTGTCATTTATAGTATATTGACTGAAATGTCATTTTGCACCAGAAGTGCAAAAACTCATCCCATACAGGATTATAAAAATGACACGTTACATTTACAGTATAAGGTGTGTGGAAAAAACTGCTATGTTGAAAGTCTGAAGTCAAAATATTGAAAATTAGCAAAGTTATGAGTAAATCTTGAAATACTACAACATTCACTCATAACCTGGACATTTTACCATATCTGTACACCAAATTTTCAACATAGCCTTCTTACTACCTCCACCTCATGAGCCCAGTAGATGAAAATGTTCAAATCCTTGCCAAAACTCATTTACACACCACCAAAACATCATTCCATGCCACAGGAGTGAAAAAACATTTTGGTCAGGTTCTGAAAAATGACTGTTGCTAGTCCGTCGGTGCAGCGGTTGGATTTCCACTTGCGATGCCAGCAATCCGGGTCCGGGAACGGACCTGGGTTGTCGGATGACCGCCGGGCGAAGCGATTGAGCATCCCTTGACAGATCTCCTTCCCTGGGGGGAGGGTAGGGCAGCATTCGGCGCTGGAGCGGCACCTAGCGGAGGCTGGGTGGTCGCACCACGTCGGCACTCAACAGAACTTCAGCATGGGGTGGACGAGGTCGTCATTGCACGCCCCATCCTGCTTAAAGGGACAGGGGATAAAATCCTGTGCCTTGCCATCTCAATGGTCAGCTTCTCTGGTAGCCCTGATCAGCCTCCAGTTTATCCCTCAACTAGTCAAAGTCCCGCGTCCGACATCGGGGTCAGAGCCACGGCCCCACTCTCTGGGGGGTAAGCCAGGGATGACCGGGGGATATGGCTATATATCCGGAGGTGGGGGCATCAGGGGTCCATTACCAGAGCTGATAGCCGACGGGGGCAGTAGGGGCAAAAACAGAAAATAGAAAAAAAAAAAAAAAAGACTGCTGTCACATTCATGAGGTGGTTTGAGAAAATGGCTAAGTTGAAAATTTGGGGTCAACATATTTACAATTACCAAAGCTGCAAGGGAGTATAGAAAAATTTCAATGTACAATCATAGTTTTGCCAGTTTTATATATTTTGACCCCATATTTTCAGCATAGCATTCTTATGACCTCACCTCATGAACAAGGGTAGAAACAATTTTTTAATCCTGTCCAAAAGGTGATTTTTGCCAAGCAACCACAAAATCACCTTTCAGGCCTGATTTGCATAAGTCCTCTGGCACTGATCATGAGGTGGGCTCTCAAAAAGGCCATGATGGAAATTTGGGTCAAAGTATACAAAAATGGCAAAGTTATGCATCAAAGATAAAAATCCCATTGAAATACATTAAACCATGCTTACCTTAATTTATCATATAGCAGTTGTTGGTTCCAGCAGCAAAACATGTCTTTGACTGGAGAGTGGATCTGTACCATGGGGCATGTTCGGGTGACTGAGGGTATATAGGGGGTGTGGAGTGGTGGGTGCTGGGTGAAAGGTCACGGTGGGGGGCAGATCGGTGAGGGATTGTGTTCTTTTTTGCAGGGCAAAAAAAAACATGAGGGATTTTTTTTTCTTTACAGGGGACATGACATGGACATTCTGACTCTGGGAAATGAGCACCCCAGTGTTGGGCTACTTTTGGTGGCACCGGGGGTGGGTACCCCGAGCCACCACCAACAATATGGGAATGGGGTAGGCATCATGGAGAGTAGGAGGGAGAAAGAAGCAGTACCAAGGGTGGGCAGCCTGGTCCACATAACAGATATTATAAATAGTTAACTACATTAGATAGATAGATAAGTAGGTAGACAGACAGATAGATAGACAGACAGAAAGACAAAGAGAGAGACAGGGAGAACAGTAGATGGGTGGCTCAGTGCTGTGACTGCAGCATGCAGCAAAACTTCCAGCCTCAGCTGCACAGGTCAAGGAAATCCTGCTGTTCTCATACAGAGAATGGGAATGAATGACTTCTTTCACTAAGCTGGGTACCCTGGATTTTGGGGTCCCCAGAAAAGGCATTTCTGGCATTTCTTTTAAACAAACAGCAGAATCTAGCTAAACAGGTCCCTTTTAGCTATGTTCAGGTGTTTTTTTGGGAGGGCTGAAGCCTGAGGTTCAATGTGGGAAAACAGCTCCTCCCACATCCTGAATAAAGGCCAGCCTCCCACGACAGTTCCCCACTTAGCGTATTGAGAAACCCACCCCTTCACAAGCACTGGGCTCCTGCGTGGCTTGTGGGCTGTGCCTCCTTCCCCTTCTGCCTGCCTCCTGTACTGCCTTTCTGTACCCCTGTGCCCATCATGTCTTCTTTCCATTGGTTTTCTCCTGTCTGTTTCATTTCCCCCAACCCCCCCACCATGCTTGGTTCCTGTATTTATTTGCTTCCCCCTTCCCTTTTCCTGCCATGCTTTCCCTTGCCCTCCAACCCCGTTCACCCCTCCCAACTCCCCACTGTCCCCAATGCTCCTGTTCTTTCCTCCTTACCCTGCTCTTCTGATTCCATGCCCCCTTCCCCACCTGTGCAATCTGGTGTTTGGAACTCCCACTAGTGCACTTTTCTGGCTAGTTGTACTGGTGCCCTGGTTCCTGCTGTGTGTCCCTTCGGGCATGCTCATTCCTTGGTGTCCCCCGGCTGTTGTTGTAACTCCCTGGACATGCTCTGGTGCAGCTTCACTTCTGGCTCTCTCCCTGGCTTCGGGCTGCTTGGGGCATGCAGCCATTCGTGGACTCCTCCTGTTTGGGATGTGACTTCCTACTGCATCTGTACTAACTCTGGCGGTGTTCCTGGTCAGACCCATTTCGGCACTCTTTTCCATGGATCTTGCAGTTCGCCCGGTCCTGTTTCTCCTCTGCTCTGCTGTTGCATGGCGCTCTGTATTTCTCCTCATAGATCCCCATCATCTCAACCTTTCAGCATTCCCACCCGTAGCAACAGTCTTCCAACTTCTTGGCATATAGCCTGATTGTGGATTGCTTTCTTATTTTCCCCAATTATACGTCAACGAATGGTGGGAAACTCTTGCTACAAAGTCAGACAACTTGTCTGCAAGCTGCAATAGTGTCTCCCTGTTCATTCATGTTGACACATATTTTTTTTACTCCTACTTATTCTGCTTCTGCCCCAGTGTGCTTGCATAGGGTCACTCTAGCAAGCCCCAAGTTGAATCCTGGCCTATGACATTCACTGCAGTTGAGAGGTATGTTTCTTCCTTGCTCTATCCCAGATTCCTGCTGTTCTTCCTCACTTTCTATCCCAACCATATCTCACAGTAAACAAAAAAACCTTTTCTGGTCCCCCCTTCCCGTTTCTTTGGCCCCCTCCACCCCCTCTCTCCTAGTATCTACCCCCCCTTTTTACCCTAGTTCCTTGCTCTTCTGTGTTTTTCTTTTGGGCTTTGTTGCTGCCCCAGAGGCTGCACCAGCCCTCCATCTCCATCCCCATGCCCCTTCTATCAGTCCTGCCTACTTCTAACCATATCCTGGAGGCTGCCATTCCTCAGTATTTAACCCAGTCTGCCACCATTGCATCAACCTTCCCTAATGGTTTACATATTGGGAATATGGGTGTGGGCAGGACAGTAGTGTGGTGGGTAGGTAACTGGCTGGGCGGCAGGACACAGAGGGTGGTGGTAAATGGCTGTCACTCCACAGAGGGAAGGGTGACCAGTGGGGTACCACAGGGATCAGTGCTGGGACCGGTCCTATTCAATATCTTCATCAGTGACATTGCACAGGACCTAGAAGGCAACATTTCACTGTTCGCTGATGACACAAAGCTCTGTAACAGAGTAGACACACCAGAGGGTGTAGACAGAATGAGAAGGGACCTGCAGAAACTTGAAGAATGGTCAGGGGTTTGGCAGTTGAAATTCAATGCAAGGAAGTGCAAGATAATGCATATGGGGCACAAAAACCCTGGCACAATATATCAGTTGGGGGGTCAGGATATAGCATGCACCAAGCAGGAAAGGGATCTTGGGGTTATCATCTCTGATTACCTCAAGGTAGGGAAACAGTGTGACAAGGCAGCAGGTAAAGCAAATAGGATGCTGGGATGCATAGGCAGGAGCATCACCAGCTGGAAAAGGGAGGTCATAATTCCACTATACAAGACACTAGTGAGGCCCCACCTGGAGTACACTGTACAGTTCTGGAGACCTTACCTACGTAAGGACATAGACAGGGTAGAGAAGGTTCAGAGGAGGGCAACAAAGATGGTGCATGGATTGCATCACACAAGTCCTATGAGGACAGGTTGAAGGAACTGAACATGTACTCCCTGGAGGAGAGGAGGGAGAGAGGGGATATGATAGAGACATACAAGTATCTTTCAGGGAGGAACAGGGTGCAGAATTACATTATTTTTAAGCGAAAAAGATGTTCCAGGACTAGAGGGCATGGGATGAAGTTGGAGGGAGGAGGATGATTCAGAGGAAACGTGAGGAAGAATTTCTTCAGAGAACGGGTGGTGGACAAGTGGAACACCCTGCCAGAGGAAGTGGTGGGGGCTGAAACAATCACAGGATTTAAGAATGCATGGGATAGACATAAAGGAATTCTGGAGGTCAGGGGTAAGGGACAACAGACTTCTTGGAAAACATAAACTGAACTTACAAGCTCAAATGGGCAGACTGGGTGGGCCATAGGCCCTTATCTGCCGACACTGTCTATGTATCTATGTATGTATCTGTTTCCAGTGCTACTAATGCCTTACCATTTATTTGACCCAGCATTCCTATACCCTGCCTTGTCTGTCATTTTCCTTTCTTGCCTTGTTATACCCCTAGTCCTTGACCTCTTCCAATATGGCCCATCACCTGCAATGTTTCTGTACCCCCCCTTCCAGGTCACTTGTAGTGGTTCACCCAGTCCTGCTACACTTTGTTGCCCCTTCTGTATTTTTGTTTATTTGGCATTGTCCCTTACATGTCACTATCTGTTTTGTCCACTTCAGTTCCCCAATGTACACTTATGGCTGTCCTTTAATGAGACCTTGCCAGTAAAGGAGCTTCTTTTTGGGGTCCCTACCATTCTACCCTTACAGTTGCCATTTGGTCCCATGATGCTCAGCTAGTGGCTTCCCTGTTTTTCCAAGGCGGGGGACTGCGGTGTCTCGGTGGGGCAGCATGGTTCCGATTGGCAGGGACATCCTCCATGTCAGCTACATGGTTTTGTCCTGCTTTCTTCCTACATGGCTTCAGTCATCCATACATAACTCACTACCCTCGCAGCCTACATGGCATTCACATGTTCACTGCATTCCCTTACTGCACTGCATGCATCTCACTGTATTCTCATATCTCTGCCTTAATGGCATTTCCAGTAATCATACTTCACCCATCCTCTACCTTTCCACTTGCTACCATCCCACTTCATCCTTCTCTGTTTTGCCTACTTCACACTCCTCAGCTGTCAGCTCCCTTTCCTCGCTCAGCCCATACCAGCAGTCCAATGGCCTCTTCCCTTACTCTGCCTTCTGAGGCATAACAGTGCAGGTAGGCTTCCCCTGTTTACAGGGGAGGAAAGCCTGTTTCATCTACCTTCGGTCTCAGCCAGTTATACTCCCAGTTAACTTTCTATGGTCTCTGTCTCTAAACTCTGCCTGACATGGCATCGATTGAAGGTTAGCTAGGCCTGACTACCAGAGATGGGAGCCAGTGTCTTCAATCTACTGTTCAACTAACTGCATTCCACACCCGATACCCAGTTGCCACAGTCCCTTTGGGAACAGGACCACCATACCCCATTTGCCTTCAATCTGCTGTTTTGATCACCTGCATTCTATACCTGGTACCTGGTTGCCACATTCCCTTCAGGAACGGGACCACTATACCCCATTTACCTTCAATATCCTACCTCACCTGACTACATCCTGCACTTACATGGACTCAGTGTACTTGCCCATGCCTTGGCCTCCTCACATTCTGGATTTGGACCCCGCCAGCTTGTTCAGACTCCACCTCTACTCAGTACAACAGACTCCTGGATTTCCTTGCTGCTTGTCTTCCACCTCTTCCCATGCTCATGGGCATCATTGCCGTGGCTTGCCTTCTGGATCAACTTCATCCAGTCTTCAGTCCTTCAGCTCTCTGCTGCCATCTCCTTTCTTGTTTCTATGCTGGATGTCTGTTTTCCTAATTGCCTTCCTCTTGGTCATGTCTGACCGCATTCCCCTTGCTTCATGCTGGATCGTGCCATTTCTCCTCTTCATGGATATGTACCTAATGCCTTCTAAAAGTTCTCCCCTGTTGTCCATTATCTGATTCCACCTGTTCCAGTTCACCATCTCCTTCGGTGTTGGGACCCTTGCACCTCAACTTCACAGCAGCTTGTACCTGGATTCACTTCTTGGTTTGACATGGATCTCCCACTGAGGCCTGATTCAGCTTTTCTGCATTCTATTCTCTATGCTGTAGTGCTTGCCCCAGTACCGTACCTTCCCTGCACCTGCTGATGTCTATACTGCTTGGCCTTAGCCGTCTTCTTCTCCAGCTCCATCATTCAGTCGATGGGCATCTGCTTGGCCTTTTCCATCCCAAGACTGCTACTTTCTTCCTTGCTGCCCTGGTGGCTTGGTGCTCCTGCTTGTTTGCCTTGTCTCTTTTTTTTGGCATTTTTACAACTATCGATGTCCAGCATCCCTGCCTGATCAACTACTCCTACCCATTATTCCATCTCATACTCCTACCTCGGCCATCATAACAGCTCCCTTTCAAACCTCTATGGAGTATCTGCTCTTCTCACCTGAGGAAACCTTCTTCCAGCAACATCCCTAGAACAACATGCCCTATGGACTCTTACATCACCACAGAATCATCACTACTTCCCAATAACCTCCCAGGACCCATTTCTGGAATCCCATTCGACTGGACTATTGAAGATCTCATCTCTAGACCAACTCTACAGGATGCTCCCATATATCTTCCATTAATTCAAGCAGTATGGGCATCCCTACCTCCCATGTCTTTATAGGATTCAGGATTTAGTGGATCCTTCTTCACTCCTATCTTATTACCTAAAAACGTGACTAATTCCCTCTGAGACGTATCAGCTCAATAATAACCATCACTGTTAAGGATAACAGGAACCGCAGGTCACCTTATAGCAGTACTGGCAACATCCATTATACCTTCTCCTCATATACTTCTCCTAAAAGTGCTGACTCAGTTTAATCATGTTATTCAACTTGTACTCCCTTAATAGACATTGGCTGTTCCTAAGACCTTCTCCAGGAACTATTCCAGAACATGTATCATTGAATATCTGGTGCCTAGCTGCCTTGCTAAAGTTACTCTATCTGAGTCACTGTTCCCTAGCTCCTGGATGTCACCATAACTCATAAAGTTGTCTATATCTCTTCATCATATCACCCTAAATCATGCCAGTTGTCCTTCAACTTATCCACTGGGATTTACCTCCCATACTCCCTCCAGTGAATACCATCACCGAGAGCAAGCCTCCATTGATTCCTCAATCTGCACATCCACAACTGACCTGGCTGCCTCACTATCCCAGTCATGCCTCACAACAGTCCTATATGTGACTAAGAATGCTAGGCACTCATGGCATTCTATGCTGTTCTCAACTTCTCTTTGCCACATCAGGCTATAGACTTTTCTGGGCCTCCCCTCAGCATTCTGACATTGGATACTCCAGCACTGCAAAGCCACCACAGCCACTTAAGCTCCTGCCATGGGCAATTAAGCCACAACAATACTGATATTGACCATTTCCACTAGCAGTCCCCCCTGAATATGAGCCTGTGCTAATCTCATCATAGCAACAATAACTCTAGTCAACCCTTGACTTCACTGTACTGAACTTTCTAATTATTCCCATTTATATCCATTTACCATCTCTACAGCACAGATCACCCTTTCTTCATTGGTCTAAAATCTTCCACATTATCTCCTCCTACCAGGTACCTAAAGCTTCTGTCTGAATCCTTGATCATCTCCATAGATGCCTACATAGTGACATATCGCACATTGCTCAATTCCAAGCCTTGAGACCCTAATCCAAATGTCAAACCCTCTTCAAAATCTGAAAGATTACTTTAAAAATGTCATAACCCATCATATTTTCCACAGTTCAGAGTCTGGTACCTCATTAATCAACTCATGCATCTCATGCTCGCATTGACTCTGTAACCCCATTGAATATCAACCAATATGACATTGGAATCCTGGACCACGTTCACCCCTTTTCAGCTGGACTTAATTATTATTCGGGATCCGGACACTACTTCAGAATGAACCTGCCTCTTCAGCCTCAGAATCAACCTTCCAGAATGCATCATCCAACAAACACCAAAGATGGAATGTCATCTCTGCAACAGTTCACCTTGCTTAGGAATTAGAACATAGTTGTAAGAACCTAGGATCATCTCCTCTTAGTTTGCCCTGAGAATGGGTGGGTCAGTAGCCATGGGTTCTCAGAGGTTCCCCCACCTGGGGGGTTTCCTCTCTTGTGTGCTAGTGATCATACTCTCCATGAGTTGGAGGAAATAATATTTTTGGACTTTCTATTCCCTACTCACCACCCAGCTTTTCCACCAAGGGGAGAACAGAGAAAAGCCAAAAAGTTAACTTCAATTGCATAAGCACTACTAACCCCCTGCTCTGTTCATCAAAATACTGAATGTGAGGGCTAAAGCCCCAGGTTCAATGTGGGGGAATAGCTCCTCCCACATCCCCAATAAAGACTAACCTTCCACGGCAGTTTCCTGCTTAGCACATTGCGTAACACCTTCCATCAACCCCTGCCTCCTCCTTCTCTGGCACTCTACTCACCCTTGGTGCCGGGCTTTCTATTCCCTACTCACTACCCAGCTTTTCTACCAAGGGTGGGGATAGAGAAAAGCAAAAAATTAAACTACAGTTACTTAAGCACTATTGACCCCATACTCTATTCACTAAAACACTGAATTTTTTTTACAAACCAATAATAGTTTATGCATTTTCAATGTTTATGAATTTAAAAAGAGAAAGAATATAGTGGCCAATAGGATAGGTATTTTTTTTTTCAGCTCGAGGGGTAAATCATGAAAATAAGCACTTGCGATTTTTTTTCTTTTACCAGTTGAACTTGACAGTTAACTCAAAAATTGCCCTAACTCTAAAATGGTACAGTATTTTATCACCAAACCATTGAAAGGCACACCCTTGGCACAGGCCCTTTCAAACCTGAAAATTTCATGAAAAAACATTCCACGCCGTCTAGGCTGAACGTGAAAGCAAAACATTTGCAATGTTACATATAGAGTTTTTTTGCTTATTGTCACTCCTTATCTTAATAACTATACAAGATGCCATCACAAAACTTCTGTCTTGAGACCCTGACAGCCTGACTGCACATGCCAAATTTTGTGCTATTTCATCAAAATATGCCAAAGTTGATATGGTGCAAACATTGAGGTTTAACATTGAACAGCCTACTCAACACTAACAATAGGGGTGCTGCCATGCCCCTATAATATTCATTGCAAAAAAAACAGTGTTAATACACCAGTTAGAGGTCAGATTAAAGTGACAAAAGTAGGGAAATTTGATGTTGGGGTTTCCAACCTTAACTTCCCACCCCCACTCCCCCAAGCAGCAAAGGAGAGAAAGAGGGTACAGTTTTGGCTGTCCTGAATCTTGGCAAATTAATGGTGGGGACTTTCTTGGGGTTCTCAACTGTAATGCTCACATGAGCCCCAAGCCCACAGACTCCTGTCTGAAGCACAATGTACACCGCCAACACAGTGCTTTATACTGATATAATCTTCAAACATACAGAACTATGTCTCCCCACATGTTGCCAAGAACCTGTGGGCCCTCCCTGAAGAAAACAAATCACATCTGACTTAGTTCACTCTGGGAATGGGGTGATCATTAGTGTTAAGTACCCCAAGGAAGACCCAACCACTGATTCGCTGAGACTCAATATAGCCAAAACAGTAATGTTTTTTACCTTTTGCTGCCTGGAGGGTTGGGGGAGTTAGGGCTGGAAACTCTAACACCACATTTCCCTACTTTTGCTGCTTTAACCTGAACCATAACTAGAGCATTAATGCATTTTTTTGCAATGTGTTTCCTTTCTCTTTGAGGTAGAATTGTATCCTCATTCACACAGGTCCCTTTGGGACCAGTGTGAACACATCCATGTGGCTGCAGAAGCACAGGGCTCGGTGCCTTCATAGATGCAGACATCCATTGTCTGTCAGTCTTGTAGTATTCATTGAGACCTTTTTTCTCATATATAGGTTGTCCCTTAACTCCAAAGACTAACAGATTTATGGCTTGTTAAAATCACAATGTTGTCCTGTGAACCCCGCCTAGGAATAAAGGACGCTACTCTTATTTCTTTTGGTTGCTCATTGGCAATATTTATTTGGCACAAAGAGTATTTACATTCATAATGTTATCACTTCAAATTCCACCTAATAGTTCATATTTAAATTTTTTTGGTTCCGTCCTTTTCCTTCTTCTGTTTCCTCCATCTTGCATTTTCAGGCACGGACACTGTGAATCTGGCCCCCTTCCTCCTGACTAGAACCAGGCTGGTTCCACCTACTTGGGCTTTTGCCCTCCAGGCCTGGACACTTCTGAATCCGGTGCCTGGACCTATCCCCCTCCCCGCTTTAACCACATCTGGGTTCCTTGCCCCAGCCCATGTACCCTACCCCCTTCCCCCTTTCCTTCCCCCACTCCCCCTTTTCCTTTCTTCCCCTTCTTAGTCACTTTTCTTGGGCAATGTTGCCCCTTCCCAGGGGATATGGCCCAGTCCCATGGGCCTGCAGCTGCCACCCACAGCTGACCATTTTGCCAGGCCCCTACCCAGGGGCTCCTAGGGCACTCACTTTGCCCTCCTCTATCCTTGTGCCAACCATGCCTTCTCCTGCACCTTCCTTAAAGGGTGGGTGGGTGGGTGGGAAAATCTCAGTAAAAGAGGCCGTGCTGCCTGTGTTCTGACCTGGTATTCCTCTGTAGACTCCCCTGCTCAGGCCCCTTGTGGCTGTGCCCCCAGCCAATCCCTGGAGCTCTGGCATAATCTGTCATATTACATCTTCCCTGTTTAGATGATGTCACTAGCTCCATGCCCTTTTTCCTGATCCTTTTCTCCCCCCTCCCCCTTCTTGTTCATTCCTGGTAGGGGTCACCAGACAGCCTGGCCTGTCTTTTAGTGGCAAGACCCATTGTCCCATGAACCCTGCCCAAGAATAAAGGACACTACACTTATTTCTTCTGGTTGCTCATTGGCAATATTTATTTGGCACAAAGAGTATTTACATTCATAAAGTCATCACTTCAAATTACACATAATAGTTCATATTTAAATTTTCTTGGTTCCGGCCTCTTCCTTCTTCTGATTCCTCCATCTTTTATTTTCGGGCCTGGACACTGTGAATCTGGTCCCCTTCCTCCAGACCAGAACCAGGCTTGTTCCACCTACCTGGGCTTTTGCCCTTTTGGCCCAGACACTTCTGAATCTGATGCCAGGACCTATCCTCCTCCCCGCTTTAACCATGTCTGGGTTCCTTGCCCCAGCTCATGTCCTACCCTCCCCTTTCCTTCCCCTCTCCCCCTTTTCTTTCTTCACTGCCCCTCCTCCAGCTTGCGATGGATGGAGGGGCTCCCCCCCTTGCGGTCTAGTATCTTAACCCTTGTTAGCTATCTGGTCCACTAGCTCACCTATTGGCCTCAGGAATAGGCACATGCCAAACTCTAACAAGTGTACCCCATCCGACCTGTACACCGCAGCCTGATCAAAGGAAATGTCCTTGTGCTGCAGGTGTACTCCTTCCATTTTGATTACTGCCCTAGCTATCCTCCTGTTCAGATGCTTCCTGACCTTAGCTACCCTCCTGTTCAGTTGCTTCCTGACCTTCTCAATCAGCCTTACATCCCTGACACCCCTCCAAACCCATCGAGAGGTAATGTTGGACCGGCCGATTGTCACCCTCAGCCACGACCCCTTAATAATCTCCAGATCCCCCAGTATGTTCTGCCCCAACTCACCCCATGGCAGGCTCCCCGAATCATTGCCCCCCCGGTGTATGACAATGCAGTCCGGCATGCCTCATTGCACCCTTAATTCATCTACTAATGGCAAGAGTTGAGCCCATCTCATACCCCTCATAACCCTCCACAGCACCCTGGTATGCTCTGTATTGAAGCATAGTTCTGCTTCTCTAGAAGTGGTGACCGCAAACCTTTCTGCCCAATAGATGAAAGAATGCCCCACTATCCAGATTCTCCTTTTGGAACCTGCCATAGAAAACAAGATAAACAGTGTGGGACTTGTTATATACACCTGACATATCTTTTGCAGCAACTGGACTTCCAGTGCCCAACTTTCTTCATCTCCTCCACTGCAGCCCCTTTTTCTGCTGCCTCTGTGGCGGCCCCAATTCAAAAGGAATACGGGGAGAATTCAGCTGGATCCTCCTCCAGAAAAGCCAGGGTCCTCTTGAGCACCACTCCCACCTGGAACCTGGTGACCAGGGAGCTGTCCCCATGATGGAAAAAGGCCCCCCATCCCTCCCCCATTTGCTCACGTATGTTTCCAGTGCCCCCACTGCACAACTGGTGGCCTGCAGTTGTCTGACTAATGTCACCTTGACCCCCTTTCCCTTTTTTTTGTATATTCTTTTTTCACCCTCCTCATGCTCTCAGGCCCCCACTCCTTCAGGCTCTGCACATCTCTCGATAGCCCCTCCTGTTCTAATCCAACCCTCCTCTTACTCCTCGTATCACAGCCAATTCCCGGGATATCCCAGCGTATTTCTTCACCAGGTGGGCCCTCCTCCTCCAAAGGGGAAGGAACCAGGAGGAGAGGGATGACCCCAGCACACTCTTCTTAGGGCCCGGGGATGCTGCCATGGAGAAGGAGGCACTGGAAGCAACCGGGGACAAAGAGCCATCATCCAGCGCCCAGCAAGCGGTATTTCCATTTTCTGGTATTCCCCTTCGTGTGATCCCTCTGTTGTGTCCCTGGTCTCCACCAGGGGCTGCTGCAGAGTGATCATGCATCCCTAACCCTCTCCAGAGGAGGAGAGCAGTCCTATGGATACTCAATCCTACCTCTTCCCTGCTGACCCCCGGCACCCGAGTTCGTTCCCGAACCCGGGTCACTGGCATGGTTTGAGGTGTGGCGTCCAGTGCCTCAGCCTTCTGCACCATCTCCCCTTTCCCTTTTGATCAGTTTTGGACCTAGTCAGATTGATAACAACCTTGTCCTGCCCCCACCCTACATCCCTGTGCTGCAATGCCTGTGCAGCAGCCGTTTTTCTTAGGGCCACCACTTCCCCGACTCGGAAAGCCCCCACTGCTATAACTGCAAAAATGGCCCGGAACAGGGCCACTTCCTGAGCTGAGGTATACACCTGTTGCATTGCCCCAGCACCCTTTCCAGTAGCTGCCCTCTTATGGGTCACCTGCTATCCCTCCTGGAAACCTGCCCCTCTGCCACCCTACCACCATCCTTCTGACTGCCCTGCTAGCCACTATGTCTGGCCAACCCTTGTCCTGGCACAACCAACTGATGCCTACCAGCTGTACCACCACTGTGGCATGGGCCAGCCCTTCCTCCCACTTCTCCATGATAAACCTCCTTACCTGCTCTTCCCGGGCCAGTTCGTCCCTTCCCCAACTATGCCTCCTTCTGAATGCTTGAAATCTCTCCCACACTGCCTCGTAGACCCTCAGCATGTTAACTGACCAGGAGCCCCAGTACAATGCCCTGGCTGTGTCCTGCCATCCTCCCACAACTGGTCCAGGATTCTGGTCCTGTGCTCTGCTGCCTGTGGCTTCAGATCCCAAACCCTTCCAAGCTGGAAACAGGAGAGACTGTCAGCCACCTTATTCTTCAGCCCCTTGATATGCTGTGTTTTAAAAGACAAATTCAGTTGCAACCCCAATAACACCATGCATCTGAGTAGCCTGCCCACCGTCTCTGTACACCCCCTTGCCTATTAATAACTTTCACCACCCCTTTGTTGTCACACCAAAAAAGGATACGCTTTTCCCTCATACAAGTGCCCCACACCTCCATGGCTACCCATATTGGAAATATTTCCAAAAAAGTGATGTCCTTCAACAGCCCCCATTCCCTCCACTGTACTGGCCATGCTTCCAACATCCATTCTCCCTGAAAGTATGCCCCCATTCCCAGGGCACCCAAGGCGTCTGTGAACAATTCCAAGTTCATATTCCTCTCCCACTCATCCTGCCAGAACGTCACCCCATTATATGTATCAAGGAACTCTTCCCAGACCTGGAAGTTCTCCTGCACCCCTTTTGACATGTCTACCCAGTGGTGCAGTAATTTTGCCTTCCCCATGGCCTTACCCAGCCACCTCGTGAATGCCCTCCCTGGGCTAATTGCCTTGAAGGTGAAATTGAGGTACACCAGCAGTTGCTGCATTTGTACCAGCAGCACCACCCTCCTCCTCCTCCCCATCACCTGGGCCAGCAACCCCTTAAGGTGTGCCACTTTTTCCCCATGCAGCCTGAAACACCCCCCTTCTGTGTCCACCTCTGTGCCCAGGAATTCTAACTTTCGGGCAGGGCCCTCCATTTTTCCCAGTGCCAGCGGTATTCTGATCTGCTGGCTCATCTTCTTAAAATCCCGTAACATTCTCCGTGCCTTCTCCCTCGACTGTTCTATGAGGAAGAAATCATCCAGGTAATGCACTATGATCTGGTTCCTGTACCTGACCCTGAACATCCACTGCACCCAAGTGCTGAAGGCTTCGAAGGTGGAACAAGCCACCCAACAGCCCATTGTCATGGCCTTGTCAAAATAAATGCTCCCCTGAAATTGGAATCCTAACAGGTCCCAATCTTCAGGCCTGACAGGAAGGAGGCAAAATGCCAATTCAATATCCGTCTTCACTAGCCACGCCCCCTCGATTGCCCAGATGAACGCTATGGCCTGCAACAATGAGGCATACAACACCGCCCTGAGGTGGTCCGACATGCCCTCATTCATTGACAGACCCTCTGGGTAGGATAAGTGGTGTATCAGGTGAAATTCCCCCTCAGCCTTCTTGGGCACTATGCCCAAAGGGGACACCCAAAACTGAACGCATAGGGAGGCACCAAGTAGTCCTTTTACCCACCCTTCCCTGATACCCTTGTCAATTTTAGCCCCTACTATCCTCCTTCCCCCTTACAGACCCCAAATTCTTTGCCTACATCTTTTTCCGGTGTCCCTGGAAACCCAGTGGGAAAACTGCCCAGAAGCCTTCCCTGAGCAGCTCCATGGCTTCCCCTTTCAAGTAGTCCATGGTCCACTCCTCTACCACCAAGAGGGAAATGGGCATACGTGCCAGCAATTACCCCCATCACCCTCCGCTTGGCACTTCACTATCGCCAGCCGCTGGGGGGGGCATACTGCTGGCCCCTGTGGCTGCCCCCTCGCTCCCTGCCTTGTCCCCCCCAAGCACCCCAAAAGGACTGCTCGTAAGATTGCCTGCCATTTAAACCCCCTCTTTCCCCCACATGTCGACAGTTGGAGGCCAGGTGAGACCCCCCACATTTTGTGCAGGCATGCCAGAACTGACATCCAATCCAAGTGTATTTTGTCCTGTTGAAACCCAAGCAGGTCTTGGCCCCTGGAGCCACAGGGTTTTTTCTGGTGTGGTCCCCCCACTCCCACTCCCCTCCCCAAAAGGGTCCTCACCCATAACTCCGAGTGGGTACAATCCCACCTAAGATCGCCTTTTGCTGCCATTTGCTTCCTGAAGACCTCATCATATTTGAGCCACCTGTATCCCTCCTTTGCCTTATACGCATCTCTTATGATGGACATGTACATCAGTAAGGGGATGGCCAGTTCTGGTTGCTTCTGCAGGACCAAGATGCTGTAGATGATGAAGCCCCCTTGCCAATTCTCAATGGTCTTCCCCTTGTACTTTGCCTCCTTGGCTTTGTTCCCTACTACCGCTAGCGCCACTACCATCTCTGACTTCTGCACTGACTCCTTCTGCTCATACTTCTTGGCCCCATCCTCGTCCACGAGTCTGAAGATGTTGACATACTCCCCATTCCAAATTTTTTCTTTGATTGAGGCTGGGACGTGGTCCCCCACTGAGCAGCCTAGGGGCCTTCGTATAGTTTCTTGCCCATCAGCTTAGCCCCCCCGTTCCTGCCCTGTCCCCTTTACCTTTTAAGGCCTGCATGGCCTTCTGCATCCTTTCCATCTCTGCATCCCCCATGCCACTCAGCAGCCTCTCCAAATACTCCCACAAACTGTTCTCATCAGTGTGATCCACATCATCCATACCACCATCCAGGTTCTCCTCATCCAGCACTGGTACGGGCATCACAGGGATGGGTGTGGCATACGGCACCTCCTGTCTGGGTCTCTTGCCCCCTCATCCTCTTCCCAGCTGGTCCTCCCTCTCCTTACACTTTTTCTGCACCTCCTCCTCCTCCTTTCTTTGTTTCACTGCTACCACCAGCTCCATCAGCTGCCCCATCAACTTGGCCGCCTCCTGCATCAACCTTTCACTGGACATTGGGGTTCACTTCAGTGCCATTTCCTATCTGTCACTGCATTATATGGGCATGAAATCAGCATTCAAATGTTGTGTCCACCTAGTCCCCCCCATCCCCGAGGTGGCCGGGACCTCCTTACTCCCTGTCCTGACTGATGAACTTGCCCAGTTTTATGGGGGGCCCCTTGCCCCTCCACCACCCTGTCCCCCCCATTGCAGCTCCGGCACAATGTTCCTTTGTTGTCTCCCACCGGGGAAAAAGGTGCCCCCAGTTCTTCCCCTGTCCCCCACCAGTATCTGCTCCTACTCGAACCATTCGGTACAGGTCCTTGTCTACCTCCTATCCTGTTGTCCTCTGGCCTGTTTTATGTGGTCTTGCCTTGATCACCTCAGCCCCTCTCTCCCAGGAGGTCCCTGACCCTCTTCTTGCCCTTGATCACCTCAGCCCATATCTCCCCGGCGGTTCCGCAACCTGCCTCCTCCAGTTGGGTACTCTGGCCCCATGCCCAGGCCATCGACAATCTGGGTCCGCAGTTTGCTGCCTTGTGCCCCCCCACCAGGTCTTCAACCTCACACACCTTCCCAGAATACAAGCCACACCCCCAGTACCTCCCGTGGTAGCTGGAGGGGCCCAAACCACTGTGCCCAAAGCCTGGGTTATCCCACCAGCTCCTTCTGTGGTAAAACACACCAATATAGCCATATGCTGCTGTGATCGCCTTGCCCTTTCTCTGTGGGTCCCCATTTTTTTTTTGTCTTTTTAAATGCCAGTGCCCAAACAGAATTGATGTCCACTCCATGTTTGTTAGTGCCCACTTCTGACTTTCTCCGGTGGCGGCCCAGCCCTGGATCAGGAGCATCATCCCTTCAGCAAAAGGCTCCCCTTATGGCCGTCTGTTTCTCTTTTTTATTTTATTTTTTTCTTGCTTTTTCCTTTTTTGTGCTCCAATGACCACTGTTTGCTTCAAAATACACCCTCCTGTGTCCCCTATCACACCTGCACCATGCAGCAGCAGCAACCCTCACCCATCTGGACCACACCACCCATGTGGCAGTAAGCGCCAGGTACTCACCATGCAGGTCTCTGCCTGCATCTGAATTCACTGCAAGAACCCACCCCCTGGCTATAGCAACTGGTGACAATTGCTTGCTCCAGGCCCAGACGTGCCCGTAGAGATGGATCCCAGAGCAGCCTTCACATCTAGCCCCTTGCTTACTGGGAACCAGCATGCCGTCCTGTTGCCCCACACCATGTGACCTGTAGGCCCACCTGTTCCACTCATACCACTCTGACCCTGCCTCACGACCGACATCCATTTTCATCTTCCCCTTGCACCAGACTCCTTGCATGTACATATATATATTTTTTTGAATGAGAAACCAACCCCAAGCGCCACCAATGCGTACACCAAACCCACTCACTGATGTTACTCCTGCGACCAACAGCCCCCCACGGCTCTCTGAATATACCCACAGACCCTGTGGCTCTCCACCAGCCTTCGGACACCCACACCGATGCCAGCAGCTTGCATGCTGCCCAGCTCCTCTGTCCCACAGCCCTAATGAATCCTGTTCTTCTCCTTTCTCCTCCACCTTTTTCTTTTTTTTGTTTGACAGAAAATGAACGCCAATTCTGATTCAGCCAGAAAACAGGCACAAACTACCTTTTAAGCATGGCCTGCTTATTCACCATGCACAGCAATGAGGAACCAGCTCCTGCCCAATCTCTTGCCTCACTAAAACTAGAAAATATAAACCCAAAAGGCAGAAAACCTCCACCGAGAGCTGCATTTCCAGCTACAATTCTATGTTTCATTGCTTATTAACAGTGCATAGCATTGAAGAAACACCTCCTTTAAAAATAACACCATGATATAAGCTAAACAAACAAAATTTTACTAGGCCCAGTGACCACATGGCCTACTAGGCCTAGAAGCCTCATGTGCCTTACCTGCTGCTTGCCAAAGATGTGCTGAGTTGTCAGTCTGTAAAATCCCAGCAAAAGAGGTCGTGCTGCCTGTGTCCTGGCCTGATATACCCCTGTAGCCCTCCCCCACTCAGGCTCCTTGTGGCTCCTCCCACAACCAATCCCTGGGGATCTGGCATCACCTGTTATATTACACCTTCCCTGTTTGGATTATGTCACTAGCTCCAACCCCCCCTTCCTGATCCTATTATTATTATTAGTCTTGCAGTACTTATTAAGACCTTTCTTTTAATACATAGTTTGCTCCTTAACTCCAAAGATTGATGGAGTTATGACTTGATAAAGTTGCAGTGTTATCCTATGGGGAATTGGAAGGTCATTTTGGAGTGCTGTACATATTCCATGAATTTGTGAGGGGTATTATGTGTTAGTCTCGTAGTACTCATTGAGACCTTTTTTTTTTCATATCTACATTGTTCCTCAACTCCAAAGACTGACACAGTTACTCTATGGCTTGTTAATGTTGTAATGTTATCCTATGAATATTTTCATTTTTGAATTTTTATGTTTTTTGTAAGGGAATTTGGGCAATCTGGAAAGTGATTTCTCTGCTTCATCATAATTTTATTTTGTCAGGCTCACTTCAAAGAAAAAATATATTATGTGTTCCTCTTAACTCTTAGTGTTTGCTTGTGTATGGGCAAAATGTGTTTTGAGTTGTTTTTGGCATAACTTGGACAATTTTTGTCAGTTTGGGTTGTCACTTCATATGCTTATAGTTCAAGTGGAGATAAATATCTGATGCATTTTTGATGATTATCAGTCTTTAGTTGTGGATTGCACATCATGGTGAAGTTGAGAGGTAATTTCAGGGTGCTGTTCATACCCCATGAATTCGTGGGGGGTATTATGTTACTCTTATAATACTGACTGAGACCTTTCTTTAGACATATGGATTGTTCCATAACTCGATATATCAAAGGAGGTAGGGCTTTTTAAAGTTCCAATGTCGAAAAAAAAACCTACATCCAAATTTTCTTTAATGAGAAATCATCTCTTTGTGAAATTTTTTTGAGCTCACAAAACAGAATTGGTTCTCATAAAGGAAGAATGTGGAAAAAAAACTAAATCCAAATTCTTTTTCCTAACAATGGATATTCTTTCATTAGGTTTTCATGAGCTCATGAAAGAAGACTGGCTCTCACAAAAGAAGACTGTGAAACAAAATATAAGTTCAAATTTTTCTTTTGTGAGATTGAATTTTCTTTTGTTGGATTTTTGTGAACTCATGAAAGAAGTTTCATGGGGAAAAAAGTCTTTTGTATGGTCCTATTCTTCTTTTGTGTGGCTCTATTCCTCTTTTGTGAGCCACACAAAAGAAGAAAATAATCTCATGAAAGAGGATTTTAAAGGAAATAGGAAAAAAACACCTTAAATGTGTTCAGATGTAATGACTTTAGGTCATTGGACATAGTAGTGCTGATTAGTAAAGATTTTTACTTAAAAAAACCTTGTTTGACTAAATTTTTTTTTGTTTCTATCTCAGTCACCAATGATCGGTTGATGTTTAGTTTTAGCTGCTGTTACCACGTGCATACTAAGAATCACTGACGTGTGTTACTCCAATTCCTGTTAATGAACGTCCACCTGACACAGAAATGGCTGAAGCTTACCCTGATGACCAGCTTTCCCAAGATGTGACCTTCAGTGAACTGGAGTCTGAAACAGAGGAGAGCAGGGAGCTTTATGTGTTTCAAGGTGCGAGTTGTGTTGTTCAGCCCTATATGTATGAGCCGTTAGCAGTCTGGAGAGTAACTCCTGCTGTTTTCGTTGAAAATTCAGATGATTCATCATCCGATAACAATTCAGAAGTGGAACAACTGTCAGCTCAATTGAATACAAGTTTTGACCTGTCATGGTAAAGCACAACTACCATTCAATCAGTTATGTGTTGGCTTCTTTTTTTTGCTCTCTAAATCACTGAATGTTCGATGTTTTCACACATAAGCTGTCAGCCTCACTGAGTAACAAATATATTTATGTAGGTTCATATTTATTGAATAAGTATAGGCGGACTGTGTGGGTGGTATTTCTTTACTTTTCATTTGCTAACCAGTTTAAAAAAAATTGTCATGTCTGTTATGTTTCAGGTCCTCTGTTTCTTATACAAGCTGCTCCTCATGTTGTTCACTCTTTCTGTTGTGGGATCTGATCCACATTTACTCAGTACTGTGCAATATTCATGATCCCTTCATTTGGTGAATGTTTTAATCTCACCGGTCCCACTACCCATCATGTGGAGGAATTAAATACTCTGTATTGTCCTGCTGTCTTACGTTGTGCAAAATTACTACCTATACAATTATTTTGTTTATGCAGCCAGTGAGTGCCTCGTTCAGCCTTGACAATCCTTTACATTGTATTAGTTTAATGTGACTAAATCATTTGTTATGACATGAAATTTCAGCATTTGCAAACTTAGTTTTCATTTATTTTTGCATATCCATTCAGCTGTTCTCCCTTCCCCGTTGTCTCATCTTATTGTGATGCTGGTGCTTATATATCAAGTCGAACTGAAATTAATACCAGTACCCTCCAGGTTTCATTGAAGTGATGTGGTTATGGTGGTGGTGAATTAGGTAGTGTGTGTGTGTGTGTGTGTGTGTGTGTGTGTGTGTGTGTGAGACAGGGGGTGTAGTTTATAGACATAGCAATTCAGCTCTTATACAGAACAGGCATCCATTCCTTGACTCCCCTACCCTTTCCACATAGTTGGTGGTGAATTATGGTGTGCTCGGCCTAGTCAAGGCATTTGTGGGGCATGGGTTGGGGGGGTGAAATGTTGTGGTTGTCATAATCTGTAGTGTAATGTTTATAGACTGCCTGTTTAAGCTGCATATTGTGGTACTTGATCTGTCTACTGTATATTATAAGATCAGGCACAAGTGATGTCATTATCCTTTTTGTTATGACCTATTGGGTAATTTCAATAGTACACAATTACTTCTAAATTCACTCCATCAGATCTCTTGTCCAAAAATTATGTTCCAACATTATAATCTTCCAATTAATATGCAAGTGTTTGTCTACTTCTCTCTATCTGTTTCTATTATTCCTTTCTCTGTTTCTGTCTCTGTCTCTAACTTTATGCCTCTTTCACGCAATTGTAATCCATCTCTCATTTTTTTGTAAGTTTTAATGTGGCAGGTAGTGATTTTGATGTATTATTGTGGACCATGCTCATTTGTAGGTAGTGTGGTGGTTTTGTTTGGGGGGTGTCATGCTCAAGTTAACAGTTATGCTGCTGCTCGCCTGAGGAGACTTTTTTCAGATGATGTGTTAAACCAAGGTCCCGTCTTGCTGTTGTGGTGGTTGTTCAGGTGGACATTAAAGATTCCATGACACCTCTTGAAGAGAGTTGGGGAATCTCCCTAGTGACCTGGTCACATTGCAGTACACCTACGCGCATAAAAAAAAGTGTCTCTAACAGCCTAATTTTGATTGAATTCAGTTTTTAACCATTAACATGATACATGATACTAACACTAGGTTATAACTGAAAAAGGGACTTCTTTTCATAGAGTTGCTACTCTCTATTCAAAATAAAATAAATCAATGAATACATGAATAAATTACCACAAGGAACCCTTCTTCCTTTTGTAATAGTCAGATTCTTCCACTTCTCACATCATCTAGCTCTCCTCATGTTTCCCTTGATTTTTATGTCATGATATTCATGCTCTGAATTTCAGCTCCCATGAAAATGTTGCACTGGCAGATTCCAGTTGTAACACTATTCTTCCTTTCAGTAGTGCCTCCACTATATTACACTCCACAGGGTTGATGTTTAATGGCTTCTAGTTTTCCACCTCCTCTGTAATACTGTTTTTTTGTTTTTGTTGTTGTTGTTTTATTTTTTTAGTAGCAGGCCTATATGTACCAGCCTCAAATCCTCTGGAACTACTTCAACTTTATTCAGTTTTTTTTCTGCATTGTATATTTCTCCCTTTTTACAATCTATTTCATCATCTCTTAACATTAATCCCCCTCATACCTATCTAATGGTTATTCTTCCTTTGTTGATTTAATTATAGATTGACATGACCCCTTTGTTTTGTCCCTGTCTGAGCTAAGCCATTCTTAGATCATGCCACTGCGATCTTAACAGTCTTCTCTGTTTCAATTACACCCTCCCTGTCATCCTCCCTTTGTGTCTTTTTATAATTCCTGAATTACCCCTATTAACTTTTTCTTTATGTACCACTCCTTTCTAGATGCTTCCTCTTTTACTCCCATTTGGACATCAATCTGTTGCATGTAAAAATACAGAAAGACTGGGCATGGGTTGTGTTATTTTCACTGTGTTGCATGATGTGTAGCCGAGTGATCTGCACCACACAATAAGTGTGTAAATCCCACCACTGGATATGACATGAATTGCACCATTGTGATTATACAAATAGGGCCCGATATTCAGAGATGCTCCCGGCAATGGCGCATGTGGTGGTGCAACATAACAGTGTTGCGCTGGCATAGCACAGTGATGTATTCAAAGGAAATGAGCAATGGTGCATCTCCTCCGAATAAATCAAGTAATGGGCTCTGTGCAAATACAATGCGCTGGCGCATCCACCCTGACAGGGTTGAATACACGGAATGGGAACTGCGCCAGTGCAACAGTGTGCAAGTTCCTGATATTCAGCCGGCAGTATGCAACTGGGGGACATAATGTATGCAAGGTGGAAATGGGGACATTTGCATGTCATTATGGGCCCATTTGCATGAGATGTGCAGGGCAGGCCAGGGAAATGTGCATGGTGCCCTGCACGGTATGTTGTGCTGCCAGAGGAGCATAGGCGAACCTCCTCCCTGTAGCCCCAAGTGCCATATATTTCCATGTCCAATCATCCTTGGTAGCCTAATGGTACCCCCCTCCATCACCTGATCTCCATACATGAAAGTTTAAATTAATCCCTGGTAGTTTAGTGGTATCCCCCTCCCTCCCTGTAGCCCAATCTCTGTAAGTGAAATTTTAAATGAATCCCTGGTAGACTATTGGTATCCCCCACCCTGCCCATAACCCTGATCACCGGTGACCCATATGGATTTAATTCTGGTGGTCCAGTGGCAACCCCACCCTCACATGACCCCTGCCCACCCAGCCCCCATCATTAGCAGGCAGCTGCAACCCACCTGCATACTGCTCCACTGCCCACTGAATGACAGCTTACAGTATCAGCCATAAGCCTATTTATCCCCACTATGGACCAATGAGCTTGCATTGCACACTTCACATGTCATTCACTGGTGATGGGTTTACAGGTGGAGCGGGTGTACCACTAGTTTACCAGGGATTAATTTGAACCTTCATTTATGGAGATTGGGTGACAGGGAGGGAGGGGCTACCACTAGACTACCAGGGATTCATTTAAACTTTTATATATGGAGATCGTGGCTACAGGGTGGGGTGCCAGTGGACCACCAGGGAGATGTGTGGGTGCTTGTGGATGGTGTCTTGGGGGTGGGAGTCACCCATGGTTGGCGTCCACCTGCTGCAGCCCACCTGTGGGTGGCTTACATTTGAGCCTTTTTTAATTGGGGCTCAACTTTGTGCCCCAGTGTGCAGCGCATCCCAGGGTTGTGCCAGAATATGCACTGCACTTCCTGGGCTGAATATCGAATTGCCCCATATGCATGGGCATGCCCCTGGAGATGCACCATGCATTATCTTTGCACTCTGAGCATCGGGACTTCGCTGTGCAAGTCCCTCCTTTGAATATTTCCCCGGTCTCTATCGAGTTTGCGCTGAAAGTAACTCGGTTAAGCAGCGCAACCACTTTTGAATATCTTGGCCACTACATTTATTAAAAAAATTAGAGTATTAAATGTGGTTACTGGGTTTTCGATACCCATTATATGATTGTTTGTCATTTTCACTATTGATTGGTGGGGGGCGCTGTGGAGCCCGAGCTAGTAGCAGCTAGATTTCTTAGCTCCATGGAGATTTCAATATAAAACTTAAAATTTGCCTATTTGGAACACCTAATAGTCAAAAAGACTCTCACTACTAGAATTGGGAAACCTGGAAATATAAAAATGGGCAATCCCCGTAAAGATCATACCGGTACTTTGGGAGGAAAACCTTCAAGTTCTGCACAACATGTGCGTGCTGGCACTGACAACCAGGCCTCCTATCAGCCTTCGCCTGAATCTGAAGAAACGATGGCATCAATCAGGCTAAAGCTACAAAGAATAATTTCCTCTGTCTCTGATCTGAGTGCCAAGATAAACACTTTCAATGCTAGAATTAACGTTGTGGAAAAAACGGTTCAGACTATTCAGACGGAGATGGTTGAAGTGAAACGGAGTAGTGAATCAATATCTGCAGCTACTAGTCTCCTTGTAAAGGAGAATTCTCACCTAAGAGCTAGATTGGAGACAATTGAGAATCAAAACCGCTCGTCTCATCTCCGGATCCTCGGATTGCCTGAAGGGATCGAGGGAGATCACCCTCTTATGTTCCTGCAAGACTGGTTCAGTGAAAAGTTAATACTGGAGAATCAGACAATTAGCTTTAACCTACAAAAGGCCTATCGAATTACCCCCCGGGGATACTGAGAGGACTCTGAAACCCCACACACCTTGCTTGTAATAACGGACGGAATTGGAACCAGAGACAATATTCTATGGCTGGCAAGACAAGCTAGCCCGATTATGCAAGACGATTGTGCAGTTTATATTTTTCCAGATATAAGTTTTGCTACTCGGGAGAGGTATAAGCGCTTTGAAGGGGTGCGCAAGAAACTCAGGGAGGCCTCAATTACCCACTCAATGGTTTTTCCAGTGCACCTTAGAGTGGTCTTCGAGGGCAAAGTGTGGATGTTTTCAGACTCTGGAGAAGCAGGCAAGTGGGCTTCTTGGTTTGTAGAAAAGCGGAGGAAGCATTTAAGAAGTAATGGCACAGAAGACAGTGATATGGAGGAGGCTGATGGAGATTGACTCTGATAAAACATTTGTTTTTCTTCTTCTTTTCTCTTCCCTATGTGACTGATCTACTAAATAACTGGTGCATGGCTGGATTACTAATTGTGGATTCTAATGTAACCTGATTTGGGATACTGTGTTTTAAGTTCAATTAAGTAATAGTTTGTAAAAACATATCATAGGTTACTAGTTTCATTAAGTTTACAGCAATATTCCAAGATTGTTCATGCGTGTTGCCACCAGCAGATTAACATGTTTGAAGTTAAAACTCATGTTAAAGTTATTTTGAGGATAACTCAGCCTTGCTTTATTGTTAATGTTTGGGCTTAATACTGCTATCTTATGCCTTACTAATACTGTTATATCCGCCAATAATTGATTTAAGGGTATGTATTAAAATTAAAGGGATATAGAGCGACGCCACAACTCCCAAGGGGGAGGTGAAATACTGGACTTTAAACATTGACTTTAGTATACGAAATAGTCGCTCTGCTCATGGGCTTCTTCAACAGCCTTAGTTCTTGATAGTTATAACAGTAATAATGTAAATTTAGGTAACCCCTCACATGAGGTATGAAAATATTCAGGATGCACATATCCTTGTATTAAGGAGTTGTTAAACTCTCTCTGGACTAAAATGATGTACGAGGTTTGTCTTGAATATGGACTGAACATATGATGTAAATCACATGAAACTAAAAAATAAAGCATTTTCACTATTGATCATTTTATTTATGATTGCTGATATTCACACATGCACACACACACACCCCCGTCGGCCCCACCCCACTCATCTACCCTTTATATATGGCTACCATTAGACACTCATCATTCTCTAAATCATATATATCACTTTGATAGTGACATTTCTTTGACCATATAAATTTATATTTATGATACACATGTGTGTTTTTTGAGGGTAAGGAATATGTTGTGTTTAGTTTTTGTTTCCAGGTAAGTGTAATAGACAAATTCTGTCTATTTTCAGGCATGACCACGGGGAGTGGGATAAAGATGAATGGCAACTGATTTTGAACCAGATCAAGCTGTTGGTTGTATTTTTTTTTTTTAGTGAGTTGGTGAAATTTGGCTAGAACACAGAGAAGTTTCCCATACTCTGTTCGAGTAGTGCCATAGGACCTTTAACATCAACCTGAACTACTACCAGAACAGGCCGATGGGACATTAGTTTGACTTTTCATCCGAAAGACGGCACATCAGGAGTACAGCACCCCCCTCATGATGCACTACAGTGTCAGTATTGGGATTTAACCCAAGTGCTAGGTGTGGGGAATAGGTCTAAATAAAGTATTTTAGTAATATCATTCTTTTTTTCTTACTGTAGGTGTACATGCAGTAAGTGTGTCTTGATGCCGACAGCATTGGAAACAAATGCTGTCGAGCTTTTATGGTGGCATGATTGAGATCTGATGCTCACAATCTGTCATGTATAACTCAACATCCTGGATTTGAAGTAACTTGTCTAAACACACTGGAATGTGCTTATTATGAATTTATAGCAGATGAAGATTCAAGAGGAAAGTAGGAGCTTATCCATGAGTATGTAGCATCTAGCAACAATAACACTTTCATACCACATTTACTGTGTGAATTGATGAAAACATGTAACTGTTTTTATACCTTGATTAAGCAGCAAGGCACAACAGGGTGTGGGTTATTAGGGATTTACCCATGCCTTGTGCGTTGTGTCATGAGGCACAGCCGAGTGACTTCACCACACAAGAAGTGGGTAAATCACCCAATAACTCACACCCTGGAGTGCCTTATTGTGATTATACAATGGACCCATGTGTAAAATAAATTTAAAATGTGTTTAATTATGTTTTTTTTATAAATGCCATTTCTCAGCCATGGGTTATGCAGGATTTACCCACGGTTATGTGACATGTTTTGACCAATGAGGTTACAGGATTTTCACACACTATTGTATAATATTCGTTTTACATGTTATATGTTGATGGAGCGATCATGACCAGTTCATTGGTCCAGTTCATCAGATCCCTAAGTTTGACAAAATGTGCTTGTGTCAAACAATATGATGCAACTGGCACCTTGCACCACAAACTACCATCTAAGCTATTCACAAAGGCTGCCTGTGTGAACTGCAATACACCTGTCCCAAACAGATCTCACGCCAAACCTGCACCAAAGCTGGACTGCGACTTGTTGCAATGTGGCGAGTGGCAGACACAAGTTGCCACATCCTTAACTCTGGTATTCATGGAAAATCACTATGGGGCTAATTTCTGAGTACCCTTAGACCATCCTTGACTGATCTAAGTGAACTTTGTTTTTGCTCCCCTTGGAGAGTAGCCTGTTTGCGGTAATGTTCCATGGGGACTGACCCCCAATCACTGCCCAGTAAATACATCCCATCCCCATTGTATAGTTACCACACCTGAATCCCAGTGCTGTCAGATTCATTAATTAATAGACTGTTCCATCTCCCATATCACCACTGCCACTGTATGATATATTTAATACAGTGCTCCTCTCCTGAACTCCAATGCAGCCGTTTTACTTGAGTCCTCACTGAATCTTGTTTGACAACGCTTAGATAGACTACTTGGTAGCATTAATATCATTTACTATGTTCACTGAGGTCTGACTTCTTCTATCGGAATGGATGCATTGTCAACAATGGTGTACTGGTCAGCACCTGGCCTCATACTCCTCTTTTTTTTTTTATCTCTAATGATCAGCGCATCCACCCTGATACAATTTGTTTGTTCACTGGTGGTGACAATGATAAAAAGAAAAGTAACATTATTAGTATATTTTTTTCCGTATACAGGACATACCGGTATCTTACATATAGAACATTTGTACATGGGATTTTAAGCGATTAAGGAGGAAAATCAGAAGAGTTATCCCAGCCTGTGTTGTAACAGCCATACATTCAACTTTCCCATTGGAGGAGTATTGTGGTTTTAAATACCCTGAGTGGGATATTGTGAGAAACATCTGACTGTACAGTATCAAAGATATATATTACATCATCTCCCAATTTCTATGTTTATTTCTAATTGAAAAAATGATAAAAGAATTTCTTATTTGAAACTTTCACAATTCTGACATGTGATGTCACGCTTATACTGCTCAGCTGTGATTAAACCATATTTTATTATTATGTTAAAAAAAGTAGATACCAACATCCAAAATATATTTTAAGCATTTATTACATGTATATTCAATTGATTATGCACAGATGATTAAAATAATCAAATGAATATATATTGCATATAATAAAATCTTTATATGACACTGTAATCCTTTAATTCTTAATTAGGCTGTTAAATATTTTGTTATATATTATTTATTCATTCTTTCCATTGTATATTCTGCTCAAATCAAGTGCTGTTAAACTTCTGATTTATGGATCTTAGTTTAGATGTTAGATAGGGGTTGTGGCTAAGACTGGGGGAATGAACTCTGTAGGTGGGACTGCAAACCTTGATACAGTCTAAAGGTAGGTGTTACTTAATTGTGGGCCTGTATCTGTGCTTAGCTTATGCATGGTTAGTTCTCTAAAAATGTTCTGTAAGAGCAGTCTGTTTATGATAGCTGGCCCAATGGCAATGGTGGTAGTGGGGTAGCTGACAAAATCTGGCTCATCTAGTACAAATGGGGATTAGGCGGCTAGCATGGAGGGAAATGTGGCGGAGGCAACAGACCACAATGGGCTGGTATTTTTGGAAGGGTAGTTGGGTGTGTATGGTGTGGGTTGGCCATTCAGCTAGCCCAAGCCAGGATGATGGGGTTTGTATGGTGTGCCAATGGTTGGTAAAACTTATGAAGGAGGGCAACTTGCTAAGATGGATGTTTGGTATGGAGTAACCTAGTAAGGGATGTGGTTATGATATGAGGGGAGTGGTTATGCAGTGAGTGACAGAGAGAAAGATGGTGGAAGGGGTCTGGGCCATGTGTTCCCTGGTAGGGAAGATTGGGTCCCGTGCCCCTGGGAGGAATACAGAGAAGGAGCTGGGTGCAGTAGATGGAAGGGGAGGGTTTTTGCAGGACATGTCTGTGGGGAGAAAGAACCAGGGACAGGGGGAGCCCTTGTTCATTTGGGGCTGACACGGTGATGGACCCAGTAGCAGTAGGGTGAAGAAAATGGGTTGAGGTTGATGGGTCGATGAGGAGAAAGTCCTGTGGGAATGGGTGGGGGGCTTTGTTCCAGGGGGAAATACAGGGATGTACCAGCATTCAATAGCAGGGAGTGATGGGATTATGGAGGTCAAGTCAGTGAGGAACAAGAGCTGTAGTGGAGGGGATAGGATGGGAACTGGCATGAGTGGGAGGGTAGCGGACATACAAGGTAATACTGGAGGATGGAGAAGGGGGGAACTGGTATAGCAAGTAGGCCTAGGAAGAAGGTGGCATTGAGAGTTCTTCTCTTGGGTGACTCAATTATTCAACAGATCAGGTGGGGGTGGCAGGGAGGGGTGAGTGGGATACTTCCTGTGTTGTTAAGACCAGGAGTACTTCTTGATTGGTGCAGGAGATTAGAAGGGGATGAACTGATCTTCAGGCATATCAGAAAAAATAAGAAAAGGGAAGGGGACAATTAGTAGTATGAGGACAGTGAGTGGGTAGGTGGAGTAGGCATGTGGAACAGGTGGCTTTTAACTTTGGTACTAATAACTCTAGATGTGTCACAGTCAGCAAAAAATTAGATTATGTCTCAGTATGCAGTGGGCCATTCTAAATGTGAATCAACCATAAGCAGTATGTTGTAATAATAGACACAATTAAAGAAAAAGAATAACCAACTTCAAAACTTTTTGTTGAGAAATTAATATGTAGTAACTTTATAAACACATTCTTCAAACACCAATTGATCTTCATAGCCTTTCTATGAGCACATGACTAAACATGAATAAGTATACTCTTAGTGGTGGACTATATTGTCCATGGGTTGGGTGGGGTAGGACAAGGCAGACATAGCAAAGTTATATATAAGGGACTGCAGTGGGACAAAGATAGGGAGGCATACCAAACTTCTCTAAGTGAAGCAGGGAAGACAGTTTGGCAGCCACGGGCAAAGGCACAACCTGAGAAAACACTAGTATGAACATTAAAAGAAGGGGATAAGACTTTCTATAGATACATTAGTTTAAGGAGAAAGTCCAGAATGGGCATTGCTATGATCAAAGGGGATCAGAGTGAGATTGTGGAGGAGGACCAAGGAAATGCATTTATTCTAAATAGATACTTCTGCTCAGTATTTACTGAGGAGAAGGTAGGGCAGGGACCATAGTTCAGCACCATGGACACAGGGGAGAGAGGTGTGCACAAGTTCCTTCACAAAAGAAAAAGTCAAATAAGAGCTCGATAAGTTCTGGGTGGACAAGGCAGTTTGACCTAATGGCATACATCATAGGGTACTAAAGAAGCTAAGGGTAGAACTAGCAGAGCCATTAGCAGAACTGTTTTGTGAACCGCTGAGCACTGGAGAGGCCACAACAAATTTGAGGCAATGGTTCTATGCACATATTCCTTAAACGCATAAGTGGTGATCTGGTGCATAGATGTTTGGGTTGGCTTTGTTTCGGAATGGGGACCCAATTTTGGGGTCTGCAAATATGCATGGCAGAGATGGCCTGTATCTTTCTAGTACAAACAATATGATAAACATCATACATTAATTTCAGTTTGTCTTGTTAACAATACCAAACCATCTGTTATACATTCTTATGAGACTGGTCATGATACAGATTTTAGGCTCAGGATGAATAGTGCAATAATACAATCTGCGTATTTATTGAATCTGCTATTGAATTTTTCTAATAATTCCTGTTTCTAAGTTCTATCTAACTTTGATGTTAAGCTCAGAGGTTGGTGTTCCTGTGTTTCTTCTAGATACTTTTTCACTTCCTTATAGGTAGGATATGTCTATCGATGTTGATATATCTCATTCATCAGTTCTTCAACATACCCTAAGTGGGAATGAAAATGACAAAGGGTACTTGCAAATCTAATGTGACTGCAACTGATTATATAGGTCTCACTGAAAAGAAAATCACAAAATATGTTATCTGAAATGATACATTAGAAAAGTGAAAGTTGATTTGCTTATACAGTATATATTGAAAAACATTCTTAGTTCTGCTAGGTGGGCGTTGAGTGGGATAACTCAGGGAGAAAATAGGGCTGTGTAGCAGTAGCGATAAGCACGAAGGTGCTGGCGCTAGTGATGTTAAATGATAGCGAGTCTTTTTTTGTTTTTTGTGGGGTATTTCTCAAATGTGGCACTAAAGATGAAATAACAGTTGAGCATGATGAGAGGCAAGCACGGCTAAGCAAGGTTGCAAAAGATACACAATGGTAGTACTGTGACACACTATCACATCAAAAATGCACTGCTGTTTCAATTCATTTTTTTTCAACCACTCGATAAAATCTATTATAATGTATGGGAAGCCCTTATTATTAACTGAAAGCAAGCAGATTACAACCTTGTTATGCCACTGTTATGACATCACTCTACTGTTCTTGAGTATGTCATATCAATGGTATAACAAAATGGAATGCTCACAACAATCAATGCTCTGTAAAATAATTCAATCCACAATTACACAATCTTGGTAGCCCATACACTATAAAATATAATGTATGGTCTTTGGCTAACAACTGCTCTGAAAACACTTCTCAAGGTTGCCATGATATCTGAAAACCTCTCAAGCTGCACTTTCAAGGTTTACAGTGATGTCATGGCAACCTCTCGAAGTGTTTACAGTGTGGCTATTAACCAAAGACCATACATTATCCTATGCATTTATTAAGCAAATACAAAACTATACCTGTTTTCTAAGTGCAATAATACCCTCCAGAGTGAAAGGTATGGGAAATACTAAAACTTCCAGGGGTCTATAAGCCTGTGGCATTGGGCCTCATTATGTCCCTGGAGGGTGTTATTGCTTTCTTAAATGAAATCAGAAAAAAACAATTGTGAATTTGTATCTTTATTTCTTTGATGGCTCCTTCACCACGTTTCTATTTTGGGTAAGAAACTCTCCATTGTGAGGTACCATCTTTAGTCTTTGCTTGAGACTGTACAGAGTTCTCATTGAAATGGATAGCTGTCAACAGTAGCCTATAAATTGTAAGTGACAAATTCTAACATTAAGTACATATAAGTTTTAGATGGAAACAGGTATAAATTGCAATATTTTATTTTAATAAAATATGCTAAGGTACAGTACACTATTACATGTGAATAGTTCACCATCCAATTTACTTGCAATATATGGAAATGTAGTAAAATAAAAAGTACATTGTCAGCCAGACAATCCACCAGATACAATTTGTAAGTTGTTAAGTGTTATACATTGCTGTCAAGTCATCTATGGTCTGCATTTGGTATCAAAGGCATGGCTGACTAATTAAAACATGTACTGCCATTGCTATTAGATTAATATCATTCTCTAAACAAATGCAATTATTGGATGGAAAGGGTCCAGATAGGATCAAGCAGGATGATGAGGTGTCTGCAGGAGAAGTCACATGAGTAGAGACTATAATATCTGGGCCTGTACACGCTGGAGTAGAGGAGGGAGAGGGGGATATGGTGGAGACATTCAAGTATGTGAAGGGCATAAACAGTGACTTCAGAATGAGTAAGATCAATTGCACTTGAGAGCAAACCTACAAAACAGAAGTGGTGTGATTCATATGGGGCATCAGGGTGAGGTTCTTTACCAAGATGGTGGTGTGGCCATGTGACAATCTGTCAGAATTGGTGGTGGGTGTGGATACAGTAGACAACTACAAAAGAAAATAGGATACGTACATGGGGCCAATAGTCAAGGGGAAGGCTGGAAATGGGGGAAGGGGGTCTTCATAGAGGAGTGTGGGATTCGGTCAGCATGAATGGTCAATGGGGTTCTTTTTCACTGGCAAATTTCTATGGTTATATGAAATCATGATAATCAGAGTATATACATGTGGCACAACATTGGCTAAATACAGTTTCCTTGCAATTGTCTCTGTCACAGCAGGTAGTAAAACTTTTTGAAATATGACAACTACGTTACCGTACCTTGCCTTCACTTAAGGGTAGAAGAAATGCAGTGATTTGGGGGCAAAGTGTATAATAACCTTGTGGAATGCCTCCACACATGAAGTTTGGTTAGAGGGAGACAACTGACCAATATCTGTCATCGACTGTCTGCTGTACAAAATCATCTTCAGTTCTTTATGTGCCTTTGAATCTAGACAGAACACATGAAACTCGGGTGGTAACTAATACAATAACATTCTGCTACATACATGGTTGTAAGCATAAAGGTACTATTTTTCTTTTTTAGTTAATCCTTTTTCTTCTTTGGCTCCCAGTCTGCTTATCTGTGTCCTGGCATCTGAATTCCTCCAGCTGCCATCCTGGATCCAGTAACATGCCTCAATGCCCTCAGTGCAGGGGTGTTCCCCATGGAAACAGCCATCAAGCTAGGGGCCACCAGAGCATCGGCAGCTTCACACACCTCACCCTGGAGATGGAAAACAGTTCATTGGATGCTCAATCCCTCTCCTCCCCGTTGGCCCCGGATGACCCAGGCTCATTCCTGAACCCGGGTCGCCAGTGTGGCATGAGGTGTGGCATCCTGCTCCCTCAACCTTCAGTGCCACTGGGTCATAAAGCATAAAGGTATTATAAGTGGTACAATATGGTCTGCAGAGTCAGGATAATATTTGTTACACTGTCAGTTACAGCATGATCACCATGGCACATTGATTCTTCATGATGGCAGTCTAATCTCTATCATTGCTGAATGACTGGAATGTTGCATTCGGACTTTGAACCAGGGTGATTAACATTCTGTAAATCTAACCCATTTTCCGTTATTATTGCTTAATTATCTGCATTTCCAATATAGTTTATATGGCACACCATAACTCTAATATATGCAGTACCCTGAACTATGATATTTGAGCTGGACGGAAACCTGAGATGTGCTGAGTACTCTTTGTCCCACAATGCATTTAGGACCAATATAGTTTGTACACACACAGGCATTCTTAATATTTGTAACTACCTTATCACCCTCTGTATTGTTGGAATCTGTATCAAGTGCATCTCATTATGAACGTGCAATCCTATTAATTTTTTTTTCAACTGGATATTATATTTTTTTTGATCAATTAATTCATTTAAAACATACCCTTTATAATCCAGTTTCTTTCATCTAATTGTCCATGTAGACATTTAGGGAATAGCTGACAATGGCCTTCATGTTTGTCAATTACGTGGTTACTGACACTGATCCACTTTTCTCTAACAACTTCTGCATTTCCATTACTAGATGCTGCACACTAGTACAAGTGATTAGAGATAGAGCATGCCAACGATCCAAGGTCAAGATATGATGTCAGTCATGATTTGTTTTCAATTTATTTCTTAATTCCTATACACAATAGAAAAGACATTTGGATAAATTGAGTTCTATTAATTCTTTTTTTTTTTTGTGCCGGCTCCTCTCCTCAGAGCTCATCTGCCAGCTGCCCCATGACCAGGCTTTCCCCCCAGGCAGGGCAGCTGAGGGTGCTTCCTCCTCCAGAAGGACATAGTGGACAATTCCCAGATTACCCCAGGGTCAGTGGCATGAGAATGGGATGTTCCCCTCAGCAGGCATCAGTGGCAGCAGACGGCAGAGCTAGATGAGCCATCATGCCGTAGCTGGCATTTTTGTGATTTTTTTTTCTTGGGGACAGAGGCATGCAATGATGTCCACCATCCACCCCCCCCGAATGTTCAGGTGCTGGTCACTGCAGGACCCATGGCCTTCTCCAGGGGTTCGTCAAATGCCGGACACACTCCCTTCACTCCACCCCAGAGAAGGAGAGCAGTCCTCTGGATATTCCATCCTTCTCCCCCCACCGGCCAGCCCTCCAATGATCCTGGGCCATTCCTGAATCTGGTTCACAAGCGTAGTAAATGGAAATCCAACTGCAGCACCAATGGGCCAGCTCGAGTTCTGTAAATTCTTATGTATCATGCATGCTCCTTTCAGTTACCTGATTGATGGATATCAAATCAAAATTGACAGTGTAAAATATTTCCAAGTCTCTAAAAAACTAAATGGACAACTTTATTTTGAAAATATATTTACTATCCATCTCATATGTCTTCTTTGCTATTTACCTTTTGCCACATGCCATACATCATACCAATGTTTTAGTCCAGGACAATGTTCTCATATGAATTTCCTTACTTGAGGGTGTCTGTCAGTTGTGATGCTTTACAACTGTAACCCATGACATCATAAGTATTCAAGTCTGCGTTACAAGCCTTCTAATTCCATGGCATTGGAATACAAACTTCATTGCTCTGTAATAATTGGGAATTATATAGGATGCTAAACTCCACACATTCTTTTTTTTTTAATTCAGAATAAAACATATCATTGTAATGCATTCCTTGATTACATGCACCAGCTCTACATGAATAACCTTGTTAATGCTGGATTCCATGAATGTGTAGCTTCCATATTTTGCTGAATGCCGTGGTGAGCAGCACCTATCATCACCTCCAATGTCAATCCGTTGTAGGTGTAAGATGTTGAAAAGATCAGCTTGGCTCCTCTGCCAGTAAGTGCTAATGCTTGGAGCAATGTTCAGTCATTGTAATGATGTGTATGTCCTGTAGGAGAACACAGGCGTCTTTAGCATGTTGAACAAATTTAAGACTTTCTGTGCTTCATAACCTGATAAAAAGATTGCTGACACTAAATCAAGGTTTCCAGCTGGCATCATACCATGTTTCAGTTGGTCTGACCATAATACACGGTGCCCAATAGTGCATATCCTCTCTATTGTAATGAAGGTCTCAGCAATAAATTTAATAAAAAGTCTACATAAGGTGAAACACTGTGGGCAGGATGCCAAAAAAGCAGCCAAGCAAGTTTCATACTGTATACCATAAATTTCCTCTCTTCTTGTAATGCAGTAGTTGTTCAAATCTCATCAGCTTCATTCATATCAGAATCACAATTATGCATATCTACATCCAAATCTGATTCATTTGTCACCCAGTCTGGATCATTCTGTTCATAGTCATCTTCCATGTCTGATTCTGAAAATATAGACTCTGATGAACTAGAGATAGCATAGCAATCACACAAGTTACACTGAGTCCCTTGGTCAATGAAAGTTTTTCCTGTTCTATCATCTTGAACTGTTTTGGGTTCTATCTGAGTTGAGCATGATATTATCCAAGTCAAAGAATTAATCTGGGTGCTCTTAGTTCTTGTTGACAATTTCTTTCTTATCTTCTTATTTGCAACCTATGTAGCATTGAATGATATTGAATCTTTCATGTATGTATGTGGCAGTATTTACAATATAATATGCTGTGTACCACATATACATTTATGCATGTGTCATACCTGCGAGTTGTATGGTTGATCTAAATTTATGCGATTTTATGCTAATGGTCATTTTTTCATCAGAAGGCGGATGCAGAGATCTTCATTTTCAATCATTTGCAAGAACTTTGTGACTGAACATTCCTATGATCACACAACATGTGAATAAGAGATTACAACCATTGAATAATAACACAACACAGTCAGCCAATGTAACTCCCATTACTAATAAGTGTTATACAATGGGGATACAATAATTGTTCTATCTGATTGGTTGACATGCACCTTTTACACATGGCAAATCCAGCAATACACCAAAGTGGAAAGGTGCAAAAGGCCCGCATCTGACAGAAAAAAAAAAATGTCTCATGCAACTATGAAAGCCTGCAAGCCACCTTCTTCTACTCTCCCACAAAACCATCGCCAATCCCGGTGTCTCGCTCTGCTAAAAACATCATCGCATTTAAACTCAACAGCTTAAACTGCCGCTATATATGGAAAATGACCATTACTTTTACAAGTGATGAATAAACATCATAGCAAACCAGCACTGTGTTATGTGGCACAGTAACAACAGTGCACTTAAAATACATTTAAATACTCCCATATCCAGCTATTTAATTGCAAAAAAAAAAAAAAAAATTATACAGGATGAGGGATATGCTGTGATTGACCACACCTGCATGGTTAGGCCACTCAGCTTGCTGCCTCATGAAAAAAACAATGTCATGCGATGGTAAATACAAGCATAACCAACAACATTTCTTGGTTTATTTAAGCAATGAGGTACTCCAGGGTGTGCGTCAACCCTGAATAACATCACACCCATGGTGTGATGAAGCACGAGGCCAGAGGCCGAGTGCTTCCACCACCCTAGGTGTGATGTTACTCAGGGACAACACACCCCCTGAAGTGCCTTATTACGATTATAATATAGCTACAAAAAAAGAAAGGTGAGGGAATGGGTAAAAGGGGTGGGTTGGGGTTAATGGAAGGTTTTTGTTTTATCTGTAACAGCTTAAACAACACAGATTTCCCTAGTTAGCAGGTGAGGATAGGAGAGGGAGTTTTCATGGGTTCTGAGCTCCTCAACCAATCAGATTACTGGATTTTTTTATATCCATATTATAATGCTTAACAATAATTTTCCTAACCTGATTTACTATTACATAAATGTGCAGGAATTTAGCTTATGGATATATGCTAAATAAAATTGCAGTTACTCACTGTTATAGAATTATCTATAGTATAAGTAGAGTATGTGTGAGACTCGATGTCGCTCAATGAAACAACTGTTATAGTTTCTGATTGTGATGTACTACTACCAACAGCTTTTGATGGTGTAGACGTTACTAATGGTATGTCATCTAAACATAACTGAACATTGTAAAAAGGAGTAAAACATTGTACTTAAATTATTGTGACTTATTACTAATTTACTTACGTCACAATGTAGATTCTTTTACAATGGAGAATAGAATCTACATGTTCTTATTTGTTGGTATGTTGTGTTGTCCACAGTATTAAGAGGGTTCAGCAAATTGCTAGAGCAAGTAAATGCTAATCATGGAAACTCACAGAATTCAAAACCAACTAGACTACTAATTATGTTTATTGTGGGCTAGGTGAAACATTGTACAACATCATTCTGGAACCTCTAGATATTGCACAATTGCCATGTGCACATTTCACTTAATATCACACATTATAAAAAATAAAAAAAATGTAATGATGGATTTCTATATAGAAAATTGCTGTACTATACACTATAAAGTTAGTACTTAGTTACCTTCACACACAAAGAATACTGTAAATCAATTGAGACAAAGAAAAATATTAATACAGTAGACATGTTTATAGATGATACTCACCGAGTCATGCAACTTGACATGTTGGTTGACCTCATAAAATGAATTATAATCACTTAGTGTCATATTGACTGTTGGTGTTGGACCTCCCTTTATTTGACTCATGTCTATCAAAGCCTGAGCCGCAAGTTGCATGTCATGATCTATATCTTGTGCTGTCACATCCAAGACCTGTTTGTATTCATAATATAACACAAAATTGTTTGTATATCATACTATTCTAATACATATATATGACATTCATCTAAATAATGATATCATGCCTACATAAATGTTTAAACATAAATCAAAGTCATGTGATTGATTCTTTATGTTAAGAAACAATATGCACCACATAATCATATGCCATATCATTATTGTGCGTAATACAAGTCATTTAGTATACTATGGAGTAAATGGAAAGTGCCAAATCCTGCATTCTCATTGGCTGACTGGCACCTTTTCAGCATTGTTAATCCTCCAGTGTACCTACTGGAAAAGGTGCCAGTCAGCCGTATCTCAAAAACTACAATACAAAAAAAGAAAATCAGCCCAAGCTGTCATGTTGTTTTCCTGCTAAACCAGGACTGAGAACCACAAAAAAAAAAATCATCCATAGAGCCAACTACACAGTCCTCCAAAACATCAAGAAAAAGTGTCAAAATGAAATATAAATAACTCACTCATGTCCTTTAAAATCTAAGCTTCATCCCCCATACAAACATAAAACTGCAGCTGATATACGATGGGTCCTCCAAAACTGTTCATTACTTCTAGATCCCGCTATGCCTCACGCTTTGCTCAATGGTGTCACTTCTACTGAAGTACCTCACACCATAAACACACAATGCAAACCTAAATGAAGCACACACTGTTTCCTTGTAACCAGTTCCACATGCTCACCTTGTAACCTTTTTTTCATCTCCACTCAACTTTAAGTCAAAATTATACAACGGCAACCCATGACGGCTTACAGCATACCTCACAATGACAGTTCCATGACAGTGCCACTGTGGCTCAGTAAGAAACCACAAATATTTTCTCCTGCATGAATCAAGTCCTTTTCTTTAAATTAAAAACAAAAACACATTAAATTGAAAAAAAAATGAACAGCATTACAACTCTTGAAAGCCATGGCAACAGCCCGAGCAACCTAACACAACCCTAGCAATAAAGGACTATTTTTATCCAGTGCAGTAAAATACAACAAAAACATGAAAATACCAAAAAAGTCTGTTTTATTTTATATCTGAAAAAAATTACCATAGTATAATAGCAATATACCCCTCCAGGAAGTGGGTATACTGGTGCATTTACCACTTCCGGTGTGGTTGTGTCACTCAGCTGTGCCTCATTACCAAACCACACCAGCAGTGGTAAATCCACCAGTATACCCACTCCCTGGAGGGGTATATTGCTTAATTATACAATGGGCACTCAAACACAATGCAAACTCTCCATCCTGATTTGTTCACTGGCACCCCTCTCCCATTGTAAATCCTAGTATCACCCCACAGGAAGAGGTACCAGACAAGCATCAAACAAGATGCCAGTCAAGTGCCGCCACCCCAATTAAAGCAACTGCTCCATGACTATTGAACCAAGCCACAGGAAACAACTCAAGCCATGTGAGTAACACAAAAAAAATGCAAGTGTACTTCCAACAAACCATGCTGGCACCAGAAAACTGAGCCATTAAACACACAGTACAGCTGTACTCCTTCAAAACATTCACTGCTTAAAATTAAACTTCTTTTTTCTTTACCGATGCCATTCAAATACTTAGACATTCAAACTTCCCTTTCTGGTCATGAACTCTGTTTAAAGCAATTCAGCTCACAAAACACAATTATACAGCTTTATCTATTGAATTTACAAAATTACAGTTTACTTTTCTTATCATTTATGCCAAGTTTAATTGTAACTGTTTTTTCCCTAGACTTTCACTGTTTACAAGGGACTATTTTATATAGCATAGTAATAAATTTCACTTTTTTTTGATATTTTGAATAACAAAATGCATTTAATATTATGGTTTAACTGTATTTGTTTACTCATTACACATTGTATAATCACAATATGCCACTTGAGAGTGTTGGTGATGTCAGGATTTACCCACGCCTGGTATTTTTTGCTCAGTCGGCTGTGCCTCATGACCAAACAACACTCGAGGCATTGGTAAATCCTGACAACACCAGCACCCTCTCATGGTATATTGTTTTACTATTTCATCTAATTTAAAAAATTATACACAGAATGCTTCATGAATAATGATTCACATATGTTTATACATACCATAGAATCTTCTAAAATAAGTGGTATATTAGCAGCCTGAGTATTCATCAGATCTGTACTCTGTCTTGGTGGGCATGCATCCATCTTTAAGTATAGTCTCTTATAACCACATAAACAGGCAACAGAAGGATTTACAGTAAAGTCACTGTCATTAAAGTGATCTTCACATATCACTGTTCTCTTACATGGTTTCCATTCTCTATCCCTATCACAGAACAACTTTCACTTTTGTTTTACTTTTTCCTTCTTTGGAAATCTTTAGAAAGCCTTCCCACAATCCTCAGTATTACGGCAACATGGCGCAATGCACTTCACCATTTTTATTGTTTAAAAATCGATTGTATAGATAGACAAATAGCTACTTTTAGGTAAATATACATCAAACTAGTTGATAAATATGAAGTAGGATTTGGTACATGATGTTAACAACCAATGGACTTGTATTTAAAAAGGCAGATTTATAGGATTAATTGAGTTACATGATTCCACAACACACAATAGCAAATGGTAATTAGTTTGCTAAATAGTAACACTTCACACTGTCATGTAGTTTAACTTGTCTTTTATTTAAAACTAAGGGTGAAAGGAGAAAGGGGAAAAGTCAGTATGTAAAAGGATGTGGTTAAAAGGGGTAAGATCATTACAATAATTGCACAAAAAAACCCCCAAAAAAACAGTACAAATACACATAGACTGTTTAACAAGTTTCATTGGCAAGTGGTCTTGACAAAAGAGGGATGCCTAGAGTTCTTGACATTCAGAGAAACATGGTACAAAGAGAACCATGCCTGGGATGTAAACATACAAGGATAAACAAAATATAACATGGACAGTGAGAGTTAAAAGATTAGAATTAGTAGCTCTCGCCGAAGTGAATGGATGAAACCTACGGAACTAAAGGAGGAGAGGAGGCAATGTGGGTCATATTTATGTCATAATATGGAACCACAACATCATCTGAATGGAACTTATAAAATATATCGCGATACCACCGGTGATGTGGGTGCAGATGTATTCTTGGTATGTTATGTTCTGTGTTTTCACACATGGCACCAAGAACAGAGGGACAAAAAATGTTTTAATTAATAGCTAGTCCAATCATGACACAAACCTAGCAGACATGTAACCTCCATCCAAAAACAAATTTTATTCATATATCCATATACATGTGATGGGAAAAAAGTAACCTTCCTGGCCCATCAGGTCTGACCATCAACCCCCTCTACTTGTCATTCACCCCCCAAAAAATCTAAGATTCCCCCAAACTCACACTGAAAACCCCCTTGTGTTTGTCACAGGCCTTCTAGAAATCCTCCGCTCTAATGGCCCTCACTACCTACTCTGGCAGACCAGTCTAGGGCCCAAACTACTCTCTTCTTGAAGCAATACTTCCAAATGTTTCCCCAAAACATTCCCCCAATCCATTTTCAATGTATGCCCCCTAGTTCTTGTATCTACATTCTTGAAATATGAAGTCTCCCACTTTATTGATAACATTAACACATTTGAATGTTTAGATTATGACCCCTATCTCCATTCTTGACTAAAGATGAAAAATAAGGTTAGGGTCTGTGCAAGTTGCATGATGCAAAATAGTATGTAAGAAGACATGGTGCCAGTGATGATATTCATTGGGTTCATACTGATGTCCGATATAGGAGTTCAGTCAAGGTGATTAGATCAGTTCAACATGACAGCAGTAGAAAATATAGGGTACTTTTATTTTTAGGTAGTGATGATGTCACATGTATCTATCAAAATGTATCACATCATAATACAGAAGGTTATTATTACATACATTTGCATTAGTGTTTCCACATCAAAATTGGAAATATAAAATTAGGAGAAACCTTCTGGAACATGAACAGGCAAAATAGGACATAAGCTGTATTTCATTACAGGAAATGTAAGCTAATACCAGCAAGCAATAATACCCAATAGGGTGGCAGTATTGGGCAATACCGGACCGCCCAGGAGTGTAATGAGGCCCGGCACTGCAGGCAGAGGGCCTTATAGCCCCTAGAAGGTCCGGTATTGCTCATAACACCCACCCTGGAGGATATTATTGGCTTAGAAAATGGGCACTGTAGAAGAAGAAAAGTTTTTTTTTTTTTATCACAGCTGCCACTTTATTTCCCCTGCTGCAGTGTGAACCAGCTTGGGGCATACAGCCACTGGCCCTGCCACCCAGAGAGCTGGTGGCTCACACCATACCCAGGAGGATCCAGAATGGCCATCATGCCATCCTGATGGTGGGCCACTGTGCCTCTTCCAGCCAGGACAGCCCAGGACCCTCCCTGACAGGACTCCTTGCAGTCCTCCAGGTAGTGCAGGGTGTGGCCATCTAGCTGCGTTAGTCACACCCAGCCCTTTTTCCTCCTATTTTATGCTCCCACAGGAGTGTGGACATGCAATGACGTCAGGCACAGTGTGCTGACATCTGCCATGCCCCTCCCCCGATTTTCACCATGCAGGTAGTACCCCCGGGCATCCCCAGAGGTCGCTACTGTGCGATGAGGTTCTCCAGCCCACCTCAGGACTAGGGGAGCAGTCAGTGGATGCTCAGTCCTAGTCCTCCCCTGCCAACCCCCGATGACCTGGGCTCATTCCCATACCCGGGTCGCTGGTGTGGCGTGAAGTGTGGCATCCAGCACCTCAACCATCACTGCCACCTGGCCGACTAAAGAAAAAAAGTTTAATAAAATAATGTACATAGTTTTTTTTTTAAATACATTTTTGTAACCAAATAGTTCCTCCACCTGCATCAGAATCTTTTTTTTTTTTGAGTAGGGACTTTCGTTCTACTGGTGCCTCTGTATTTCTGACTTTTGATCTGGGTGTCATGGCCTCCCCCCCCCCACACACACACACACACACATGCACAGTTGAAAAGGGCTTCTAGTTTGTTCATATGAAGTAAAACTGGGATAATTGAAATAGCTTGCACTATCCGCATCATGCAAGTGCATCTCAATCCATTATTTATACTTGGACTTATGCTGTGGAGTCGAAACATTTAAAAAATCATATGTGGATTATTTATTCATACACTAAACATATCTGAATGAATGAGGTGAGATAAAGAGGCTTCCTGTGGCCAATTATGTCAGAGCAGGGTTAATCAAACACTCCTTTTGGCACATTGCTCATTAACAAATGATTGCAAGTGAGACTGGCTGGCTGACAACATCGGGACTTGCTATAAAGAAATGGAACAACAAAAAAAATCAAATGCAACGTGAACACACCTGATTTTGCTGCTTTATCGGTCGAGGCAAAAGGACGACTGATTAATTTCAGCATACTGCAAAGTAGTGATTAAATCCTTTACAGGCAGGGCGAGTTTATGATGCAGGTAGAGTATGAGTGTGTGTTCATGTGACGTGGGGGGGGGAGATGACTGAATATCAATATTAAGTGTATGAGTGGCCACTCGAGTTATGGCTGGGAAAAGTAAAGAGAACAAAGGTTTTAAACTGTAGATAAGCAATCTTCACAAGAAGAGTTGAGTTTCGGCTGGAGGCGGTGTGTGTGTGTATGATGTGGGAGGCTTTGGAGATGGCTAAATTGTGAACATACTGTATATGGCAGGATGAGGCAACTGGCAACAGGGTTGATGATAGGCACACCAAATTGGTCACTATAAATCAAAATAACTTTGTTGGTGAGTTTCAGGATATTTTGTGCTGATGAATTCTTTAGTTGATATGATTTTTTATCCAGACTGTGAACAAGACCACTGCTATGACAGGTGTCATTTACCTTATTTACATCACCATTTGTGATAACTAATTCATTGTATCTATCTTTTTACTACTGAACTAGCTTGAATGGCATGTCAGGGATGCTCATTTTGCCCATCAACACAGTGAGAGCATTCACTCATTCACAATATCTCATTTAATTAAAACTGTCACTGAATACAGCACAGCGTTTGACAAATCAATCATTACACGCTAAGAAAAAAAGTACAAATTTAACTGCCTTTTACATGTACCGAACTCACAATACTCTATAAATGAAACTTACTTGCAGGCAAATCAAAATGTCAAACAACAAAACTTACAGAAACAAATCTAACGTCTTTAACTTTGAAACCAGTAGTATGGCATAGATGCAGCATGCGTCGAGAGTCTGTTTCGTCAATTCAGAACTGACAGCAAGCAAGGATTCAAGCAACAAATGAGAAGAAAAGTCAAAGCTCTTAGACAACATTGAATTAAATACAGACAATTCTAACAAGTGACAACGTGGAAATAAACCAAAAACAGACTAAAAATACCCCAACAGGACCATGAACGTCTACAACCATTATCATGGATTAAACTAGAGAGAGGAATCTGTTTCCTATCGCCATTAACATGTTTCAAAAACACATTTAGAATTTGTTTTTGGAAAAATGAAGTTCAGAATCCAGCTAAAAGGGTCCTGCGTAGCTAAGTTCATGTGTTGGTATCTCTACAGGTTTTGAAACTTTTATTTGAAAAAAAAAATGGAAACCAGATGGCCACCATACAAATGAAGAATGTTTTCTCACAAAAGAGGATTACCCCTCATCCCCACCCCCACTAAAGAGAAAGCCTCTTTTCTATGACTGAATTCTTTTTTGCATCAAACATCTATCGAAAAGACCATATTGAGCATGCTCAGAACTGGAATTTCAAATCCTTATAACTTGGGAACAGATTAATATTTTTTTCACCCAACCAATAAAAGGCACCATTGTGCGGCAAACCTTTTCTACCCTGCAAATGTCAGAACAAAATTCCAAACTATCTTAACTGCTTACAATGACAAAAAAAATAAAAAGTAAAAACCTCAACTTTTCCTAAAAACGAGCTATCCAGATCACAGAATCTGCACATCCAACCGGAACGAAACGTGACAAATCAAGAGACTTTGCCCCCAGACCTCACATGCAAAATTTCATATAAATCCTGTTGAACTGGAGCAAAACTATTTAGGTGCAAATTTATACACCTCTTTTAAATATATATATATATATATATAATATATAGATATATATATATATATATATAATATACTGATTATATATATATATATTATGGTAGCATGGTAGTGCTACCATAGTTAGGGTTGAGGAGCCATTTCTATGTTAAACACCAAAACTTTGCACCTTAATAACGTTGCAACTGTAAGACAGATTTGGCTGAAATTTGGCATATATGATCAAGAACCATAGGCCTTGGGATCTGCCAAGATTTGTAGTGGTCGGATATACGGCTGCGGAGTTATTAAACATGATCCGTGCACACGTTTACGCTTTTTCTGGAATTATACGGTCGCGCCTACAGGTCGTACGGTTTGCGCGACCGGTCCGAAATCTTCAGGGAACGTGTGGCCGGGTTCCCCGATGTGCCTTTCAAAGATTTTGTGAGAAAATATTAAATGGTTCAAAAGTTATTCAAAAAACAGTTTCCCATTATTAGTCAATGGGAAAAGTTAACAAAAAGTTCAACACTTTCGCAAATGCATTTTTACTTTCGCAAATGGGCCTGTTACTTTCGCAAATCGGCCATTTTGTTTTCAGTTGGTGATCAGAAAAATGGTTGGCATTTAAATTTGGGACCCTCTAGCAACCTAATTCTTTTTGTATTCACCTAGTCGGACCCTGAGGATGCTTGCCATGTCTTTATTTTGTGGTACAACACCCCAGAAATATGTTTTAAAATTTCTGGAAAAAGTACTTTCACAAATTACTTTCGTGCTCATGAAAGTGTCGAACTTTTTCGCGAAAGCTTTCGCAAATTGCGACAGTAATTTTCCATCTGCGGGACAGTGACAGCGATTCTTTGGCACTGCGCTGCAAAAGAACCGTTGGGAGTTTTGGGCTGAAATTTGGAGGGAATGGAGCCGACATCTCACAGATGTGCCTTTCAGTGTGTGTGGTGCTGGGAGGGGTGAATTCGGAGTTAGGGTTTTCAACCCTAACAGCGAATTTCCTCACTTTTGTCGCTGTGGAACAACCCTAACTAATGCATTAAATGGAGTTTTTCCTCTAATATATATATATATATATATACATATATATATATATATATATATATATATATATATATATATATATATATTAGGGTTGAGAGCCATTTCTATGTTAAACCCCAAAACTTTGCACCTTAATAACTTTGCAACCGCTGCAAAAGAACCGTTGGGTGTTTTGAGCTGAAATTTGGAGGGAACAGAGCCGGCATCTCACAGATGTGCCTTTCAGTGTTGTATTGAAAAAATATCACACGGCGGCAAAGTTACGGCACTCCAAAGTTGACATTTTTTCCCATAGGATAACATTATGGCGCCCAACGCATAACAGAAATCCTTTGGATCCCTGCTGCAAAATAACGGTTTGGTCTTTTTTCCTGAAATTTGGAGGGAAGACAGCCAACAACCCACAGATGTGCCTTTCAGTGGTTTGGTGAAAAAACATTACAGGGAGGCAAAGTTATGGCACTCTTAACTTTCCTTTTTTTCCCATAGGATAACATTATGGCGTTTGCCGCGCCTTTCAGGGCCCGTATCTCGGAAACGGTGCGAGATACGGATTTTTCATCGGAAAATTTATTAGCCCCATAATGGGGAGGGAAGACAGCCAACAACCCTCAGATGTGCCCCATAATGGGGCTAAGATACAAATTAGCCAGGACAGTTGTAAATAATATGACTTTTAAATTTTTTTTCTACGTCGTACGGTTCCTGAGATATAATGTATTTAGTATTCCAAGATCTCATTTTCTAACGCCGATACTCATTATTTTGCATACATTATTTGTACTCACTGTCTTTCTCAATGCAGGTTTTGGGGAAAACCAGCCTGTGCGCTTACATTACTGTTACTGTTGCCCTTTCCGCTTGTGGTTCCGTACCCGTTTCACTTACCGTTGACGTCTGCGCCACCATGTGTGTTATCCTTTGCGTTTTCATTTGCGCTTTGCTTTCTGTTATTTTTTGCCATTTTCTGTCTACAGTACTGTTTATCTTTCTGTTTCACTTTACATCACCATGCCCATTGACATTTCTGTTTGCAGGCACCATGTTACTATGTGACAGCACATCACGTGGCAGACCATTCCCGTCTCGCCACCATGTGCGTTACCCTTTCTGTTCTCATTCGTGCTTGTGTTACCATGTGCGCCACTGTTAGCATTTCTGTTTGCGTTGCTGTCCCTGTTAGTATGCCACAAGACATCATGTGGCGGGGAGCACGGGCCCAAAGGCTCAGCTTCCCGCCACCGCATTATAGTGGTGGGAGCGCGGGCCAGAGGGCATCACGCTCCCGCTGCTGCATTACATTCACTATTTCTTGTTATCATTCTCAAAAAGAAGGGAAATTAGAGGCAAAAAACTCAGTTTAATGCATTAGTTAGAGTTGTTCCACAGCGACAAAAGTGAGAAAATTCGCTGTTAGGGTTGAAAATGACCCTTGCACCCCCACCCACCCCCCAACCGGCATTGAGGTGTGCATTGGGATCATGAGTCCTAACTCTCACCCCATTCTCCTATACTTCTGCTGCTTTATACAGGTCATGGGTGAGAGTTAGGGCTGAATCCCAATGCACACCTTCTCACTGCTCCACGCGTCATCCTTTGCGCTTTCATTTGCGCTATGCGTTTCTGTTACTTTTTTGCCATTTGTGTGTACCGCACTGTTTCTCTTTCTATTTCACTTTGTGTCACCATGCCCATTGACATTTCCATTTACAGGCACCATGTTACTATGTGACCAGACATCACGTGGCACACCGTTCCCGTCTACGCCACCGTGTGCGTTACCCTTTCTGTTATCATTCGCGCTTGTGTTACCATGTGTGCCACTGTTAGCATTTCTGTTTGCATTGCTGCTCCTGTTACTATGCCACAAGACATCATGTGGCAGGCGCGTGGGGCCCTTACATTCACTATTTCTCAATATCATTCTCAAAAGAAAGGGAAATTAGAGGCAAAAAACTTCGTTTAATGCATTAGTTAGGGTTGTTCCACATCGACAAAAGTGAGGAAATTCGCTGTTAGGGTTGAAAACCCTAACTCCGAATTCACCCCCCCCAGCACCACACACACACAGACACACACACACATTCAAGTATGGGGGAGGACCAAGTCAACACAACCAATGACAGACATCCAGCAGCAGGTGACAGAAATAACAAACAATTGTCTAAATGTACCACGAGACATCCCCACCCACCTGACCAGGTACTGCATGCTCAGTGGAGATCAACAGCAAAACTGAGGCCATGTACACCAAACGTTACACATCCCTGATTGCAGCTGCACACAACGTACCACACTTAGTAGTTGCATGGCCTTACCTACCGATGCCCCCACACCACACCACAACTGGTACTGTGCCGTTATTCAATATAAATGCTGTAGGTGCATGATGACAGTTGTAGAAAGGTTTTAACACTACTGAGTATACATTAATTAAGAGAAACACATAAATTAACTACAAGACACTAGCATGCTCAAGATAAAAGTAGTGATACATTTAGTAGGTGATTTACATAGTAGTACATTTACTGCAATGGTTTACTCAACATAGAGAGGCTGATGTAAATGTATGGAAAAGCATTGCCTGTTCAACGCTGTGAAATTGGTACTGCCAGTATCACATGCATTCTTACTGATGAAGGTGTACTGCTGATGTACATACATAGACCTTCAGTGTGTTTCAATATTAAAGATGCAGTAAGTATTCTTTGTAAGAAAGATTGTAATTGCATGGATCAGGCCAAGCAACTTCTAAATATCATAGCACTACTGAGCCAACAATGATGTACCTGTATCGGACATGTATATAGGATAGATTTTCCTGTAGGCACTTACTGAGTATGTTGTACCTGATAAAGACAATCTCATTGCATCTGTGATGACTAACTTATTCAAATAGTAATACATTTGCTATTGTTGCAATGAGTGATCTATGCCACTTATGGACACAGTGTGATTTTTAACAGTTGTTTCATACTCAGGCTGTATGCCTACTGTTTGGGTTTGCCACACTTCTGTCACTGATGCTATCAAAGTGATAACTATGTTAATTCTGCTACAACAGGAATCAAGTAGGTAGGTGTAGATATAAACAGAATGTCTTTTAGTATTGATTTAACTCATAATGGGGTAAATGTACTAGGACAGCAGGGGTTATCCTCTATCACTGAGTCTGTCAGTTATAATCACATTAGGGTTTCGATGACTGTAATGATCAAGTTACACTGTTCATCTTCATGAGTTCATATTCACAGCCATTCTCCAGCAACTAGACAGTGTATGGTGTAACTGGGTGGGACACTGTGTTGCAAAGCTGCTGCAGTGCCTAGCAGAGGAGAGTATCTACTCATAAAGACAATTAAGCAATAAGGCATGACCAACAGTTATGTTAAATGGTCTGTTGATCACCCTGTAGGGTTTAATGTTGAATGAGGCATATCCAAGTGCCACATGTCGCTAGACAGTGATAAACTGACCATTAACATAATACCTGGGAGTGGCTTATTGCTATCATAATAAAACTGTTTTTAAACAACATTAAACCATGTTCATCATATGGTTAGGCTCTACATGTATGTTAATAAAAACTAAACATAAGGCTGTTACAATGTTTACAGTCAATTAGAAAGATGCATTTCTCAAACCCTTGTTATAATCAGAGATATTATACCTGTACAACTCCTTGGTTTTGCTTAACTCTATTGCTCAGGTGGCCCACCACAAGTGGTGTGGTGTGGTGTGGGGCATCGGTAGGTAAGGCCATGCAACTACTAAGTGTGGTACGTTGTGTGCAGCTGCAATCAGGGATGTGTACGCTTGGTGTACATGGCCTCAGTTTTGCTGTTGATCTCCACTGAGCATGCAGTACCTGGTCAGGTGGGTGGGGATGTCTCGTAGTACATTTAGACAATTGTTTGTTATTTCTGTCACCTGCTGCTGGATGTCTGTCATTGGTTGTGTTGACTTGGTCCTCCCCCATACTTGAATGTGTGTGTGTCTGTGTGTGTGTGGTGCTGGGGGGGGTGAATTCGGAGTTAGGGTTTTCAATCCTAACAGCGAATTTCCTCACCTTTGTCGCTGTGGAACAACCCTAACTAATGCATTAAACGGAGTTTTTTGCCTCTAATATACATATATATATCAGATATATAGATATATTCATTGCTGCACTAGTTAGGGTTAAAGTGACAAAAGTATGGAAATGTGGTGTTAGGGTTTCCAACCCTAACACCCCTCCCCCACCCTGCCAGCAGCAACAGGCATGGGGTGTGTTGTGCCTTGGGGTTCTCAACAATAATGCTCACCCAATTCTCATATATTATACCAATCTCAGCTTATTTATTCATGAAATGGGGTGAGCATTAGTGCTGCACTTTCAGAAATATAACTGTGCTATATACATGCAGAATGCATGCCACATGCTTAATTGTGCAATGTTTGCATGCGGTTTGCATATACAAAGTAAACATACTGCATGCGAACCAGGTCTAAAAAGTTCATCAGGTTTGCATGCTGCAATCTTGACTGTCTAACTACAGGCCCATCTCCATTCCCCCATCTGCTGAAATACAGCCTTCTCTGTGTCCGGCAACATGGGTTCCGTAATGACCATTCCACGATCACTTCCCTAGTTGACTATACTACTGAGTTATACAATGCCATTGATAATGGCCTGGCAGTGGGGTCAATTTTTATTGACCTCACAAAAGCTTTTGATACTGTCAACCATCAGCTTCTCCTGCAGAACTTACTTTCAATAGGCCTGTCCATAGATACAGTTACATGGTTCAAGAGCTATCTCTCGGGCAGGACCCAATGTGTCAAAGTCAAAGGCACTCTCTCCGAGCCAAGACAGGTGAATTTTGGAGTCCCACAAGGCTCTGTATTGGGGCCACTCCTCTTCAGCCTCTTTATAAACTCCCTGCCCTCAGCATGCCCAGTGCACATGGTGCTGTATGCAGATCATGCGGTTGTCTCTGTAAGTTTCAATAACCAACCCTCTATCATACGCAAACTTGAGGCTAACTTTCACAGACTTGAGGAATGTTTCGATAAAAACAAACTACTACTAAACTATAAAAAAAAACAAGAATATGGTTTTCACTGTTCCTCAGAACCGAAATAAATTTGGATTACTCGTGGTATGGAATAGTAAGGGGGTCACACTGGAACAGGCTGATAACTTTAAATATCTTGGCATTCACTTGTACACTGCCCTCTTGTTCTTGACACATATTGACCATGTTGTCAGAACAGCCAATGCTAAACTAGGTGTCCTTTATCGGCACCGTCCCTACATGCCTGCTGAGACCCTAAAGATGGTCACAAGCTGCACAGTCCTTTCTACCGTTGACTACAGTTTCACGATCGACAGCACTGGATCTGACACAGCCCTCAAAGGGTAAAACCCCTGATCAACAAAGTGTGCAGGCTTGTCCTGGGAGCAGACCACCGGGCTCATATCTGTGATCTCTATACAGCAACTGGATGGCTACCCCTTCATCTCCGAATTCAATACCAGGCCTGCATCCTGGCAAAGAAAGCCATGTTCAGGCAGGCACCTGAATCCACATCTCACCTTTTCGGAATTAACAAGCCAGCTGTCAGTGTTCAGCGAGCATCTAAGGGAGGGATGGTGGTTCCATTTAAGCATACCTCAATTGCCCAGAGATTGCTCTCCTTTAGAGGGCCAAAGTGGATGAACCATCATCCTTCTGACTTAATTGAATGTAGCAAGCTCAGCAATTTCAAAGCTGGTCTCAAAGCACTTCTAGATCTTGCCTGTGGATGTGAGTGCCCTCTCATGAACTAACCCCTTCTCCATAATTATAAGAGTATCGTGATCACCCTAATTCAAGCACAGGGCTGACCAATACCCCTCCTCCTTTTCCACATAAACAGCTACTTTCTACATTTCTTCCCATTCTTGCCTACCCCCTCTGGCCTATCCTCCTCTCTCCTCTCCTCCCTCCACCCACCACCTCCTCTTCGCACGTTCCCTACCTGCCCCCAATTCTGCATCTCCTCCCCCTCACTGCCCACCTACCGCTGTTTTCCCCCACCACTATCCATTACCTCTTACCTGCCACTCCCAATGATAAAGCCTCTCTCAGGCTGCCACTCAGTCTCTCTCAGCTTCAACCATACCTCTTATCTGGTTATCTGCCTCAACTAAGTACAGTACTTGCTGACAGAATGCATTCCCTCCGACAGGGCTGACCCCACTCAGCTGCCATTATAAGTATGAAAGACCGCCTATTTTTCTTTTTATAATTTGTAAACAATTTGTAATTTTAATGTAATTTGTATGCCTTGCACAACCTTTCTTATTTATTATTGCCTACCATGTACCCTTGTTTTTCATGTTATCTTTGCTTCCCTAATGTATCTCGATGGATATCTACTGTTGATGTCTCATCTACTATTGATGTTTCTTTTTCTTTTATGTTTTATGTTTTATTTTTGACTGGCTTGTAGCCTTTGTAAATGAGCCCATGGTTCAAAGGTATTAATCCCAAACTGAAATAAATAAATAAAAAAATATGTGCAGCAGGTAATCTGGTGTAAATATTATTTAAAAATCACATCAGGTTAACATGTTGCACGCTTGCCATGTGTGCAGCAAACTAAGCTGGTGCAAATCTCATCTAAAAAACACATCAGTTTCTATTTCTCATACTACTGCTAGCAATTAGAACCATTAAAATACCTTTTTAATTGATTTCCCATTAAAATTTGGTAAACTCATTAATTCTAATCCTTTGAAAGTTGTTTCATGGGTTTTGATTTTTGTCATTAAATTGCCATTAATTTGTAAAGTATTGTTTGCTTACTGCATTAAACGCCTGGGATATAGCCAGTCAACATCCCCCCATTCCAGATGTGAAAAAAGGGGCCTATGTGTTGTGAAGCCTGACCTTTTTGTTTTGGGCCATGCAAATCCCCTTATGCATATTTAGTGCTACAATTGTGTTTCTCCATTACCGTTATGGCTCACTTACATTCCCTTTGTCATTCTGTATGGAGCATATACACTATGGCCATGCTCAGCACTCTTTGTGCTGAGTAGGGTCTTGGAAGCATGCACCATAGCTCACATTTTGTCACTGAAATGAGGGACATGGGCACTCAAAATGAGGGACAATGAGGGACACTAACCCTCATGATGATCAGGCACATCCTAAAATATGGAGATACAGTACCTAAGAACATAGTGGAAACCATTGTATTTAATTGTACTGATGTTAGCCACTGAGAATAAATTTCCTCCATAAAGCAGGGGTGCCATTTAGGTAGGGCAGCAGTTGCCCCCCCCCCACATTTGTGACTAGGTCGTTCTTACGGTGTGGCAATAATGGCATTACATTTGGATTTAATCTTTTGCACAATAACTGCCCCCCCGGCCTATGTTGCACTCACACTGCAGGTGCACTCCTGACTTCACTGTGTCTGTATGGTGTTGTCCTTTTGACACTTATTAGTGATGGCAGCATCACATGTGATGTGGAGGAGCTCCATCCAAGCAAGAGCACATGAGTCACAAGAGTGGGACACTGTCTTTCCCATCACAGAGTAGACAGGCTGCACACTACAGTTTGGAGGAGTCGGTGAGCACTGAACTGTCAATAGCAGTGTTATGGCAGCATATTTTTGTTGGTCTACTCTTAATGAGTCTCCATCTCCCTAGGTGGCTGAAGGGGCAGAGGGTGAGCTAGAAGCTAACTCGAGACTAGGCTACCTACTTACTCTACTATGCTCCCCCTCACAAAAAAACAGCACACCCCTGCAGCAGCAAGCTAGGCCTCAAAGCAGCAGTGACAGCAGTGTGGGTGGTCATTATAGGCCTTAATCAATGCAGTGCAGCAGCAGCCACAGCAGCAGCCAAGCAAAATGCAAACAACACAGGTTGGGTGGGTTTGGTTGGTGAAATGACTTGGTCACAGATCACACTGGGGATCTGGGATGGTCAGTTCTAGCATCCAGCTTATAGCAGAAGGATGGAGGAAGAGCGGACTGAAAACTGGGCTGGTGGCACATTGGGCTAGGTTGCAGATGCTGGTCAGATGGCTGGTTAAGTAAAAGTAAACAATTTTCTTTACACGGGGATTGGGGAAGGAGGAAAGACTGAAATATTGATGTGTTTTTCATGTTTCTGTGCCTTTGGGTGGCTTCATGACCCACATGGGATGGTTACTGAATGGAATGGAGTTGGGAAGAGAAATTGGGACAAAGTTTTATTTTTGGGGGAAGGGGTCAGAAATTCAGCCAAGTAAAAATAAGTTAGTAACTGGGTGGGTTGAAGCCCAAATTGGATGCACTGCTCCAGGGTACAGTATAGACAGATGAATCTTATACATTTGAATGTTTCCTGATTTGCATATCACTTTTCAGTCACAAGTAAGTTTTACCTTTTAGAGGCATTCCAGACATTCCAGAGCTTGCTGCCTAGGGGCTAACTAGCACCTGGCCTCCACTGGTTGTTGGCTCCCCCCTGCTGAAAACTGAAATAGCTCCCTTGCCATAAAGTATAAATTTACAGGACATCCTCTGTGAGAGCAGCATGTTTTCCATGAGGGATGGATGAGGGGCAGAGCAGGTTTCAGGAGTAAAAGAAGGGTGGTCCCTTGCAATCTGGGACAGTTGAGCAATATGGTATGCACAGACTATTGAGCCCCACTATAGTAAGACTTATGCCCCTTCCCCTAGTGAAGCTGACCTCCACATCCCCATGCTCAGGCACTTTATGACATAGGGCAAGGGAGAGTGCAGGGGTGTTCCCCATTGAAATGAATGAGGGTATTTTTTTATTACTATTTTATACAATATTGCTGTAGAGTTGGAGATTAATGAAGGTCACCACTCAACTAACAAAGGCCTTGTTTGTAGAAAAGTGACCTTTATTGTTCTTCAACTTGCCATCATAATGCATACAATTGTAATAAAAAATAACTCCATTCATTTCAAGGGGGTATGCCCCAGCACTCTGACCCATGGACATCATCTCTTAAAGACTCCTATCTCTGGCTCCCTAGAACTCAGGTAAGAGACTCTTGACTTATATCTATACTTAGTGGGTTGTCTGTAGCAGTGTGACTGCACCCACTACAGTGTATGTGCATGGGGGGGATAGGCCATGTTGGTGGGTGTCGAGATCTTGCTACTTTTTGTGCTTGACCCATAAAGTCTGTTTGCATGGAAGCATTCAAAGCTATTGAGAGAAAATAGCAGGAGTACAGGCCAGACAAAAGTAATTAAGTAGTTTTTTGGGTTAAGTGTGTATATTAGGGGTGGGAAGAACCACATGTGTTTCAATTGGTATATGTGCTACAGTTTAGCTGTGTAGCTGAGATGAGGAGGGACAAGAAAACTAAAAAGTGCATCAGTGGCTATAAGCATGCTGCATGCATGCAGATGTATTCAGATTTGTATTGAAGTACAAACAAATAAAAAACAAGCAAACCATATGTATGCAGGCCGTATAGTTTATTGGTTAAAAGCACTGAACTGCAAACCAGGAGACCTGAAGACCTGAGTTTGAATCTCATCAACCCCCCACTTGTATACTGCATGATACTGAACAAGTCACTTAACTTTTAAGTGTGCAGTTGTCAGTGACTACTTGCTTTTCGCACGCATGCCACATGTATGCAGTCTGTTCCAATTTAACATAAAAAGCATGCTTTCCAGACTTGCTTGCTGCATGCATGCCACATTCATGCAGTCGGTTCCAATTTAACATTTAAATCATGCTTGCAGCATGCATATCACATGGGTTGTTTTATGTGTGCAGTATGAAAACATTTCATATAATTATTTCTGTAAGAGTGACAACCCCAAGGCACACCCCACACCTGTTTTTGCATGCAGGTGAGGGCTGGGTGTTAGGTTTGGAAACCCTAACACCACATTTCCCTATTTTTGTCATTTTAACCCTAACTAGTGCATTAACACATTTTTTTGCAATCAATTTCCTTTCTTTTTGTGATGCTATAATTGTATCCTTATTTGGCAGTCCCTACATAATTATATCCGTATTTACATGTGGGAGCACACGCTCCCATCCATCCATAATTTTTGAGATAGTAGAATCATATCCTTATTGGGCATTACTGCACTCCCATCCCTCCATAGATATGTACATGTATGTTACTGTGGAAGTGCAGGGTTCTCTGGGACTGATTGTCAATCTGAGATGAACAAATCTGAGATCATTAACAAAGAAGTAAAAGTCAGAAAGAAGATTCTTGAGTTCAAGGAAAGAGCAGAGCACAATGAGTCTGACACAGCTCTGTGGAAAAAAAACTATTAAAATATGAAAAGGAAATCATCTTGAGGAAGCAACACAAATTAGCAAGGGATGCTGAAGACTACAGCAAAGGGGATATATTGAAATGGAGAAATGTCAATCATGATCTAAAAGTCACAACAGGGGCAGGTCCAAAGTATGCTTCCAGCATAGATCAGAAAAAGGGAAATCAGCAAGTCTTGATTAGTGACAGAGCACAGACCAGAATATGCATGGTATTGCTACTGAAATTGCTGAGAGTGGAGCTACGGGGGAAACAAGAGAGTTTTTTTTAGACAAGAACAAAAAAGTGAAAAAGAAAAAGGAATACTAGGAAACGCAAGAGAGGAGGAAGCAATAAACATAGAAAGACAACAGAGAACTGCAATAAAGGAAGTTCACAGTTACAAGCAATCAATATATCTTCCACTGAACTCAGTTTTGCACAGAATTTGGTGCTTAGAATGGGTTTGTTCTTTATCCCCACCCCCAAAATCAGTGAATTTAATGTTATTTTGGACTTGAAGAATTTTATTTAAAAATTACGACTTAATTGTTCTTGCTGAAGAAGAAGCAGTCAGCTTCTGGAGGTGACAGGACCATGGGTTTTTCTGAAGAAAATATACCAGACAGAGGAGAAGACCTGGATCTTATTTTGAAAGAAATTACAGAAATAGGCTTGATTGGATCCACTCAGTCTGAGGCAGAGTGTGACTTAGATTTCATGGATGAGGAAAAACTAACATGTCTGCTGGCAAGAGATGAGGAAGACATGGGTACAGATGGGGCCAACAAGAGGATAGAAATGGAGGAATTAAATACTGGCACAGTTCCCACTGAAGATGTTTTGGAACTGAGGGACATCTACTTTAAAGGCAAGTCAGTCTTTTGTCCTGCTACCACTAATGCCATATTACTGACATATGAAAGGACTATTCTGCATCAGGCACAGGAGCAATTAACCAACACATCACCCCAAAAAACTTTAATCTTAATTTTGATGAAAGGTCAGCACTTAAAGAACTTGTTGAGAATAAAGTATCATCATAAAAGCTGCTGACAAGGGGGGTAATGTGGTGGTGCTGGATAAAGAATATTATATTAGGATTGTGACGGGGTTGCTTGGAAGGGAATTTAATTATGAAAAACATAGCTTTAACCCTGTCAATGACTATAAGAAATTGTTATACAGTATGCTATCTGATCCAGTTCTGAGAGGGGGCATCAGTGAAAATGAGTTGAAGTATCTTTGGTGTGAGTATCCTGTGACCCCTGGATTCTACATCTTGCCCAGGGTCCATAAGAACACTATTGAATCCCTTGGGAGGCCAATAGTTTTGGGCAATGGGGCACTCACAGAGAATCTTGGGCACTCTGTAAATTTTTTTCTACAGATCTGTGTGATGTAATTACCATCATAGTTAAAAGACACTACAGATACCCTTAAAGTGTTTGATCATGTTGTGTGGGAGAAAAATCTAGTATGGTTAGAGATAGATATAGAGTCCCTCTATACTTCCATTTAGCACGAACATGACATATGTGCCTGAAAATACTTTCTTGAAAATCACAGCAGAACTGGTGACATGCCAATAGATTTCATACTGCAGGGTCTTGAATTCATATTAAAGGGAAACTTCCATGTCCCGTTGGGCCCCACCTCTGTGAGAAGCGGGGCCCGATTAGCAAATGAATAAATATTAGTAAATGTGCCACTTACTGTTTAGTATTTTATTTAAATTCATATCTGGTTGATCCTGCACCCTCTCTGCTGGCATTTTAAGTTCAAACGCCCTCCTCATCATGCCCACAAGCACTTGCGGCTGTTCCCATGGTAATGTGGTAGGCAGGAGCAGGGTGTCTCCATGGAAGCACTGTAGTCCTGGGTGCTAAACAGCTCCAGTTTTGGAACCTGTGTGCTGCCGTGATATTCAGGACCAGGTACAGACAGTTAGTGTGCCTGTTAGTTTGTACCTGGTCTCGGTATTGCAAGGACACCAATAGACTCCAAACTGAAGCTATTCGATGCTACCACAATACAAATTATATTTACTGTGGTGGCTTCAAATAGCTCTAGTTTGGAGCCTATCAGTGTCCTTGCAATACTGAGACCAGGTACAGACTAACAGGCACACTAGCTGTCTGTACCTGGTCTCCAAATGTCACGGCGGTACACAGGCTCCAAACCAGAGCTGTTTAGCAAACTGGGACTACAACAAGCCTATGGAGACACTTCGGCTGCTCCCCACCTGCCACATCATCATGGGGACAGCCACGGGTGCTTGTGGGCATGACAGGGAGGGTGTTTGAACTTAAAATGCCGGTGGGGAGGGCGCAGGATAGTACAGTTGCATGAGAACTTACTGTAACAGTAGATCTTCAAGAGCCTCTTGCAGAAGGTCACAATCAGTGGGATTCAGCCGTAGGTGCCCTCATCTTCGGACGATTTCACAGCAGTTGACCCTGGGACTTCTCCCCCAGTACCACCATGTGTCATACACCTGGCAGGTATAAAAGGGGGAGGTCCAAGATATTCCTCAGTTCTTTTCCCGTCCTGCCGCCCGTATGTGTAACCATATTTGAGGGTCTCTGAGGGGAACTGAGGAGGAAAAAGGTAAAAGCAGCAGCTCATGGAGTATTAGAGACATGAGCAACTAACTCTTGTGAAGCAACAACAAGGAGAAAGGAGGGTGGGGCTGTATGACCTGATGCAAGAGACTCTCAAAGATCTACTGTTACAGTAAGTTCTTATGCAACTGTACTATTTTCTGTGAGGCAATGTCTTGCAGCAGGACATAACCAGTGGGAAGAATCCCAAGCAGTTGTAAAATCCAGTGGGAGGATGCCAGTGTATCAGGAGTGATTAGGACAGGAGGCCCTGTAGGATGGCCCATCCAAAAGCAGCACGCCTCTTAGAAGTGATGTCCAGACTGTAATGCCTAGTGAAGGTATGTACAGTGGACCACATGGTGGCTTCTCAGATATCCAAGGCCAAAACGCCTTGGAAACAGGCTGTTGAGGTGGCCATGCCTCTAGTAGACTGTGGCTTGACAACACCTGTGAGTGGGGTGTCATATTTTGGCATAAATAAATGTAATGCAGTTGGCCAACCATGTGGACAAGCACTGCTTGGAGACACCAACACCCTGGTGACCAGGGCCAAAAGAAACAAAAAGTTGCTGTGATTGATGCAACTGTGAAGTGCGGAGAAGCTAAATACCCAATATTCTATGCATATCGAGAGTATGAAGTAAGGCTTCCCACAGATTCTGAGGGTCCACAAAGTAAGCTGGCAGTTGGATGATCTGATTTACAGTAAACGCAGAAATAACCTTTGGCAAAAATGCCAGGCTAGTGCGTAAAGACACCCAGTTGTTATGAAACTGAATATACAGGGGTTTGCAAATCAGGGCGTGCACCTCTGAGACCCATCTGTCAGACATAATGGCTATTAAAAAGATAGTCTTCCAAGAGAGATATCTTGAGGTCACTGGTTTCAGCCAGCTCAAAAGGACTTTCAAGCACAAAATTCAAATCCCAGACAGGGACTGGATCCCTAATAGGGGGATGCAGGTGTAGAACATTTTTTAAAAAGGTGCGACTCAATGGCAGCTGGGACAAAGGAATGTTGCCCATAGGCAAATGAAATGTGGCAATAGCCAAAAGGTAGTCTTTCACAGAGGAATATTGTACTCCATCGGACAAGTAGAGTAAATAATCTAGGATGTGCTGAGGGAGACACTCATAAGGATTCAAGGCTTGAGACAATGCCCAAGTAGAGAAGTGTTTCCACTTCAAAGAATAGGAAGATCAAGTAGATGGTTTCCTAGCAGCCCGGAGAACTTCTGCTACCTGTGGGGATGCCTGAAAGCATGAGAGGACTATGTCCTCAGGAGCCAGGCATGCAGGTGGAGGGAGCAAAGGCCTGGGTGTAACAGGGAACCTTGTGCCTAGGACAGCAAGGCTCAGCAAATAGGCAGAGGAATTTGTTCTGCATCTGAGAGCTGTAGAAGCAGAGGGAATCAAATCTGTCTCGGCCTGAACGGCGCTATGAGAATCAAAGACGACCTTTCATGGACCAGTTTGAGTAGTACTCTTTGGATGAGTGGAAAGGATGGGAAGGTGTATAGAATCTTCCTGTCCTGGAAAGAGATAATGCATCCCGCCACACAGTTCCAGCACCTTGCATGAGAGAGCAGTAAAGCATCAGTTTTGCATTTTGAGGAGAGGCGAACAGGTCCAACTCTGGTCAGGCCCAGATGTGGAAGATGTCATTGAGAACAACTGGTAAGATTTCACATTCATGGGCCAGGGTGGAGGATCTACTCAGGACATTTTCCAGTGTGTTGGGCACCCCAGGGATGTGTACCGTCAGAAGATGTATACATCTCTGGATAGCTCAATACCACACCCTCATGGATTCTCTGCAGAGAGGGTAGGAATGGGTGCCACATTGTTTGTTTAGGTAGTGAACTACCATAGAATTTCTGATCACACAGGTAGACAACCAGAAAAAGGTGTGCCTCAAATACCTGCAATGCATAGAGGACCACCCACAGTTCCAAGACACTGATGTGGAGGCAGGCCTTCACCAACATCCAAGATTCTTGTGATCGGACGTGCAGGAGGTGAGCACCCCACCCAGTCAAGGAGGCGTCCATTGTCAGAATGAGACTTGGGATGGGTGAATGAAAGGCATTCCCCGGAGGAGACTGTTCTTTGACTTCCACCACTGCAGGGCTCAAAGAGCCGGGGAAGACAGCGGGACCAGGGCATCAAAATCATCCAGATATTGGTCCCATTGGACTCTGAGGGACCACTGAAGGACTCTCATATGCAACCTGGCATTGGGGACCATCAGAATTGTGGCCGCCAAATGTCCCAGAAGACAGAGATAGTCTCTTGCAGAGATCCAATTGCAGGATTCCAAACTGCGCGCTAAAGCGATCAGGGCATCTGCCTGAGTAAGGGGCAGACATGCCCAAACCACAGAGGAATCCAGCATGGCTCCTATGTACTGGAGGCTTTGAGTATGGTCCAATTTGAACTTCGAATATTTTACAGCAACCTCTACTTGGGTAAACAACTGCAGTGTGCGAGAAAGTGTGTGAGACAACGGGTGCCTGGAGGATGCTTTCAGGGGCCAGTCGTCCAGGTAGGTGAAGACATAGAGACCTTCCTGTCTGAGGGCCACCGTGACCACTGCAAGGCATTTTGTAAAGATCCTTGGGGCCAAGGAAAGACCAAAAGGGAGGGCTCTGAACTGGTAATGACACCCTTGGAACAAGAAATGGAGAAACCGTCGGTGAGCCAGGTGCATCATGATATGAAGGTATGCATACTTCATATGCAGAGAGCAGAGCCAGTTGCCTCTGTTCAGCAAAGGAAGCAGTGGCAGAAGGGACACCATGTAGAACTTTTGGCAAACGATGTAGAGGTTGAGACCCCTAAAATCTAAAATGGGGCATAAATTTCCCATCCATTTGGGGACCAGAAAGAAGTGGGAGTAAAATCTCGTCCCCTTCTGAGGAAGGGGAGCAGGTTTGATAGCCCTTTTTGATAATAAGGCATTGTTCTCAGCCCTTAGGACCAGCACCTGGTCTGGGGGGTAGTGAGAGACCCGGGGTGATGATGGAAGAGGCATCTCCTTGAACTCTAGTGCGTATCCTGTATCAGTCCATTGCAGTAGCCACTGGTCAGAGGAGAGGCCTTGCCACCCTTGCAGGTGCAGGGAAAACCTGCCCCCAATGGCCGTGGGTAGGGCCTCCATACCCATGACCAGAGGAAGACCCTCAGGCGAGAGGCAGGCCTTGCTGAGTGGCAGCAGGGATGTACCAGGGCCTAGGGGTATTTCTCAGGCCAGGCAATTTTAACTGAGGTTTCCTTTTACTTACAGGCTGACAATTGAACAGGGGATGACCTCTGAAGGGGTGGACCCTGGAGGAACACCTGAAGGGTTGTTTGGCCTTAGGGTGGTAAAGGGTCCATACCAACTGTAGGGTACGACCGGAGTCCTGCAGGTCTTTTAAGATGTCCTGCATCTGTGAACTGAACAGCTGCACACCTTTAAAGGCAGGATTCAAAATGGATTGCTGGACATCCTGGGAGAAAAACAGATACTCTAAGCCAGGCGTGACGCCTGAGAAATATACCAGCAGAGGATGTAGGAGCCATGGTATCCATGGCATCATAAGCAGCCCTGAGCAGGTGGTGGTCCACTGCCACCACCGTGGAAAGTTTCACCATTAGGTCGTTTTGGACAGCACCTGCTGGAAGGGAATGGACCATGACCTGGGAGGCTTTAAGAATTTCCTCCTGCTGGCCCGCCAGTGCAGCAGTAGGGCTACACTTGCAGCACCAGTGATCCAGGTTCAGAAACGGTCATGGGTGGCTGGAGGGTTGGCCTGGGGGGAGAAGGACTGAGCACACATAGTCCGCTCTCTTTCTCCAGGGGAGGGTGGGTTGCCTGCTCCACTGCTATACTGCCACATGGGTGACCATGGGTTGTGGTGCAGTGAAACAGTCTGCAAGGGAGGGTGGACATCGGCTGGGAGTCAGAGCATTAGTGCTTCACTACATGCTCCACCCGTAGACTCCCCCTGTGTGCTGACATCCATAGGGATGGCACTAGAAACAAGGAAAATGGACCATTGGATGCCAGCATAGATGGGAGGATCTAGCTCCCAGACTCCACAACCCAGCTCTCGGTGATGTATGACCAAATCGCCCGACACACACTCTGATGGACTGGAGGGGGAAGTACCGGGGGCCTCCTCCTCCCCTCCCAGGGGTGCAGGCTGAGGCAGTATGCGGGTGGATCAGGTGGCTCACTGAGAGGCGGGGCAGAGTGAGCATAAGACCCCTGAAGAGAGAGGCATCGAAAGTGAGAAGGGGGCAAAAAAAAAAATGATTTCCTCCTGATATTTAAGAAGGTGTCCCATGTAATTAAGTACCCAGAGGGACAAGGAGGCCGAGGAAAAAAACATTTTCCCGTAATGTCCAACTTCTTAGACTCCACATCTGGGGGCTGCACACTCATGTGCTGAGGCCTGGAGGACCGATCATGTGTGGCATTAATCACCACAGAGTCTACCTGAGGCAGAGATGTGAAATGGGGTGAGCCACTGGAGCCTGATAAAGCCTGTCTACCTGCCTCAGATTGGAGGGAATCCTGAATGGTTGCTTCCAGGCAGCCATAATAGCCTCTTCACAGGCATTCACCAATGGGGGGATAACCAGAGTAGGACATTCAGGTATATCCAGATACTGAGCCAATATCTAGTAAGAAGACTCTTGTACTGAGTTCTAGAACCCAAAGGTTCTCTGGAGCTGCAGCATGATGTCTGCAAATGATGGGTCATCTGGCAGGGAACAAAGGAGGCCAGGGGTAATGTCCACCTGAACAGAGGAGGCGGCAGAGAAGGACTGAGGGGATGCCTCTTGGTACATGCCATCTTCCTCCTCCCTGCTTTCCATACTCCAGTCTCACAGGAAAGGGTCCTCCATGTCCCCTTCTTGGCAATACAGACCTGGGGAGATAGGGGAAGAGATGGCCGTACATTGCAAAGGGGGGCTGAGATGGAGCAGAGAGGAGTGGTGACCACTCCTTAGGGGGGCAGTGGGGTTGAGTGAGGTCTAGGTTGGAGGTAACCAGAGCCTGGATGTCAATCATGGCCATCTGTCCAGAGGTGGTAGACCTAGTGGAGAAAACAGGCACCACAGATGGAACAGCAGCTGGCAGAGGGACCAAATGAGCAGCCTTTAATGAGGGGGCATATAGAACCCCAAAGATATTGATGCTAGGCTGACAGTTGACACCATTGCCACATTCCCAGTCCCAATCATCAACAAGAACAATGTCAACAGAGGAGGCAGTGATGAAACACTGGGTAACTTCAATCTGCTGTGGTACATGGCCATCGATGGGTCAAGGCATTGAGCAGTCGATGAGAGAGTCATCAACGGGCCATGTTACAGGGCTGTTGATGAGAGGGTTGTCGACGAGCCAGAGGCTGTCATCAATGGATGAAGGCCATGCAGCAGTGATAGCAGGGGCTGCATTGGCAGCTGCAAAACAACCCCAGAGGTGCTTATTGATGGAGGAGCCATCAACGAGCCCAGAAATAAGCCCACAATTGTCGACAGTAGAGAAGATGATAGAAGAGGGGCAACCTGCTCCATACTCACAATTTGTGTAAAAGATAACACAGGGTGGAAGAGATATGCTTGGTTTTAGAAGCATGCTTCCTACCCTGACCCTGTGCCAAGCTGGAGGGGCCTCCCATGGAGTGGTGAGACCCTGAAGAGGACACCCAGAAATCCTTCGCAGAGGAGTGTTTATGCTATTGTTGCTCCAAGAGGGCTGCCTGTTGCTCCATTAGGTACTCACGGAGCTGTTGCAATCATTGGCACTGTATGGCTTTGTAAAACTTCTGACTGAAGACATACCACACAATGCTGTGCTCAGGACCCAGGCAGCTAACACAGACTGTGTGGTGGTCTTCCCATGTAATACTGTGGCCACAAGCACAACTTCAGAACCAAGGATCCGAAGACAGAAGTTTGATAGTAAAACAAAAACACACAAAAAAACCAAGTAACGTCAATTGCTTTTTTCTTTGAACTATTTATAAGATGACTGTGAAGCAGGAACTCCAAAGGAGGACTTGTTGCATGCAGGTTGTGGTTGAAAAGAACTGAGGAATGCATGGGATCTCCCTCTTTTATACCTGCCAGGTGTATGACACATGGTGGTGCTTGGGAAGGTCCCAAGGTTGACTGCTGTGAAATCATCTGAAGATGAGGGCGCCTGCGGCCAAATCCCACTGGTTATGACCTGCTGCAAGAGATTGCCTCAAAGAAGATCAACCAGATATGAATTTAAATAAAATACTAAGTAGTAAGTGGCACATTTAGTAATATTTATTCATTTGCTAATCGGGCCCCACTTCACATGGTGGTAGGACCCAATGGGATATGGACGTTTCCCTTTAACGCATAATGTTTTTGACTTTCAAGGTGATATTTTTCTGCAGTGCTGTGGTACAGCCATGGGAATAATATGGCCCCCAGCTATGCAAATTTCATTTTGGGGTGTTCTAAGTTACTATGGTTACAGAATCACATGGTCAATCCATTCCACAAACATATTAAAAGGTGGAATAGATACATTGATGGTTGTGTATGTATCTGGGAAAGTGACATAGGGTCCATTCCACAATTCATCGAGTGGATGAACACAAATTATTTAAACTTAAGATTTACTTTTACTTCTGATAAAATGCATTTACAGTTCCTGGATCTGGAGCTTTGTGATGTACAAGGGAAGAAAATCAGAACCAGTTGCTTCAGGAAAGCAACAGCCACAAATTCTTTCTTAAGAGCAGAAAGTGCCAACCCAGGGAGTCACCTGATGCCGGCGTTGGGTTAACAGCTAGGTCTATGAGCTCTGCTTGAATCAGTGATTTAATCTAACAATACACCAACTTATTTCTTTTAAAAGCTGCTGATTTTCCATCAGAAGTCCACCGGAGATCTTGGGGACTGTCATAGACGCAAGTAAAATGGAACCAGGTGCCCCAGAAGAGCAAAACCTGGTGGACCTATCGGAGGAGGATGCAGAGCGACCTCTTACCCCGAGGCCAAGTGTCCATGCCGGAGTGCTTCCCGGACTATACCTGTGCAATCAGTTCCCAAAGGACAGTCTCCTGCTCAAATTTATTCTGACCTATCTGTGATCAAAAACGCTGTATTCTTCTTAGTGGCAGAGATGAAGGCGATCAAACCAGCACCAACTGAACTTATCAGACATGTATCGGATGCTGAAGTCTATATTTTGTCATTAGAAGATCACCGTAGTAGAACCAACCCATAGGGTTACCACCTTTTAAGAAGCCCAAAGTGGGATATTTCTTACTGAAACATGATTTTTCTAAGGACAGTATGTAACCTTGGCCGATAGAACAGACTTGTTTTCTCTATATAATCAGAATTAAGGCTAAGTATTGTAGTTTCCTAGTTGCTTATATTGTCTCTTATCATTTTAATGTATTTTAGTTAAGGTATTATAGTTTTCTGCAACATTTAGTGGAAAGTTAGAAAATATTTTTTCTACTATAAACTCAGGACATGCAGTATTTTTCATGTTTTTTTGCAGGACACAGCTGCCCAAATCAGGACTGTCCTGTGAAAATCAGAACAGGTGGTAACTCTACCGACCCAGAATTAATGCACATGAAGTGCTCCCTTTCTAATCTAGAAAACAAGCCTAACGATTTGGATGGCAGAAATAGGCACCCTAATGTAGTGCTCCTGGGTCTACCAGAGGGTGAAGAGGGACCTAATGTCATAGACTTTATACAAAAATTCTACCAGAAGGTGGTGGGCCCTTCACCTAACGGCCCCAGTTACATAATCGAGAGCCCATCGGGGCCTTAGGACAAAATCGCTTCCAGACGATCCTCCTCTGCCCCTTATTTTTAAGTTATTACATTTCTTGGACTGAGACCACAGTTTGAAAACATCCAGGAAACTTGAAGCAATTCAGTGGTCCGGTAGAAAACTTCAAATTGTACCAGATCTGACCCTTAAAGTCAGGCAGGCTAGAGCTGCTTATCGGACAATGTTAAACAAACTATGTGTGGCTCACATTAAACATTAGTTTTTCTATCCTGCCCCCCTGGAAGTGTTAACATACTCCAGTCATCGCCATTGTGATTCGGTGGAGCAGGCCGGTAAAGACATCCCAAGCTCTTCCTGGATCTCTTCAAAACCAATACAGGCTGAGCTGTTCCCAGTTTGTGTGTAAGTGCTATTGAGAGATTTAAATGGACTACTGTACTGTTTTGGTCATGAAGATGTTGCTTTGTGTGACGACTCTACACCATAAAACATTCAAACTGTGCTGGGGTTAACTTGGATTTTTTTTTCCCCATTGCGATACTTCCAAGTGTTTTTTCTCTTTGTTACCAGACTTTTGTGATAAACTTTAGGAACCTGCTTATAAAAGTTATTGGCATGTTTTGGAGCTCAGATTTATATGGGAACCTCATCCCTGCTATCATCAGACCTTATATGACCTACTTTGGGAGCCATATATCTATGAGTAGCGTGGAACTTTCTAGAACTGGGGAGGAAGCCTAAGGGCCTTAGTTGTCCATTTTGGTGGTTAGCTCCTCCTAATGACCTTTCCTAGAGTATTTAACAATGGTTTTAGTATGTGTCTGCATTGGTGCACACCAAAGGAAATATTTGGGACTGCTCATACTTTCAGTCATTTGATTTTAAAATACGGATATCCCTAGCTAGCTCCACTTGGACTTTATTGTCGGCACTTTGGTTAAACTGCAAGAGCCCACTTTAATTTTTTCAGCTTCAACTTATTTGATGAGCAGTGGTATTTCTAGGTCAGGTCAACCAACAGACTACTCGGCAACTACATGCTAATAATTAATTTGGGGTAACACAGCCTTGGAAGAAGAAAATTACCATATGATTTCCCTTTTTTTCCTTTGTTTTTTTTATTAACAAAAGTACTCAGATGTTTAGAACACACACTACAGAATGTGAACTTACTGCAGTCAAGACTAATGTGTTGCTACACATTATATTACCTTATTGGATCAGTTGTTAGAGAGATTTACTTGCATTTCAATTGTTTGTAGCTGCAGTTGTCACTGCACTATTTAACTAGACTGAAAGCCAATAATTCTTTAAGGTTTCTTCTTATTTTATTATTTGTTTACTAGCCAGTCATTCTGTATTTACATCATATTAATGCATACTTAAGTAACTAAATTTAGTTTAGTTCAGCCTGACCCAAATAGAATTGTATTTTCTAATGGCATTCCTATGTGTTGATTTCTTAAAAAAATTACCTAATTAAGGAGGAAGGGGTTGAAACGATGAGGGGGTTAGTTTGTATTTAAGATAGGAAATCGACCTGGGTAGGGGCTCACTCAATTCTTCACATGAACCTCAAGGTTTAGAAGTGGGCTATAGGCCTGGTCTTTTTTCTTAACTGGATTGCGTAAATAATTGTTGTTGAGATAGTATCCATAGTTTACATATCTGAACATTCCTGGCTTATTCCTTATATTCTCTTTTGGGGTGGGAGGGGGAGTGAATGGGGAAGGGGAAGTTTGTGCATCCCGTCTGGACTCTGTTTGTTTTATTTGTCATTCTTTCTACTAACTTATAATGCCCAATTCCCCTGAACTTTATTACATGGAATATAAAGGGAGGTAGGGACAACAGGAAAAAATATTTCATCTTATGTCACTTGTACAAATTCCATCCACATGTTGCATTTGTCCAGGAAACACATTTTCAGAACTGTCAGGTAGGTCATCTCCAAAAATCCTGGGTCAGTCAAGCTTATGGATCAGGCTCTAGTTCTCGTCAGAGAGGTGTTGCAATTTTGTTCTCTAAAACAACCCTTTTACCTTACTGGAAAAAATTAAAGAGCCCCTTAGGTCTCAAAGTGTCCCTAGTTTGATAAACACATTTTATGATTGCCAACATTCTGCAACGATTGCTGATGTTGCTGGTTGTTTGATTTCAACTCTTTTTTTCTTTAAAAAAGTGAAAAACAGACTGCCTACCATACTGGAACTACCACACCAAAACAGGTTTGTTTACATTCCTTGATCAGCTCCAACTGCATCTTTCCTGGACTTGGGAATACCACCAACACAGTCTAGCCCCTCATGATGCAGTGGGAGTTTAGGATGCTACTGCCTCATAAGAGACTGCACTATTTGGGGGTGCATCTAATGCTTAGGAAGTATGCAATAAGAACAGAATCATGACTGTAAACAAAACAAGATTGTTTATAAATATACATTAGCATGCATTTCAGTTCTACTAAACAAAGAGACAGACAAAACAAACAGCAACATCAATGAGTTTTTGAGAAGGTAAGCAATCATAAAATGTAGATTTTTATCTAGAAATAATATGATGAAAAACAGGTTGACAGTGTTCCTTTAAGGATGCTTTGTATTGGCTCATGGCACATTAGGGAGTTTTGAGATGATATACTGTATATTATGATATTAGGGTCAGTTTATGGCCCAATCATGATACACCAGCTTTCTTTCCCTCTCTAGCTAATGCCCCAGCACCTTTCTGTCATCTGTAAATATTATTTGGAGGGGGGGCACAGGAATTTAGTCCAGGCTAACAAAATAGAGTGGATATACTGGACAAAGATGGGCCTGTCCCCAGCCCAGAGCGCTCTTAAAGAATTTTTTGACTAATTAGATCTTACAGATCTATGGAGAACTCGCCACCCCACAGCTTGTGACTTTATTTTTTATTCTGTACCCCATAAAGTTCTGTCCAGGATCAACTTCTTCTTTTTTTTATTTTTGCTACATCTTTATTTCCCTCCTCTTGGCATACCTGGTCTGCTTCCCCTATTCTCTGGCAGCCTACTCGGGGATTCCAGCCACCGTCCATTGTTGCACTCTGATCAGGGTCACGCCTGCATTCCCCTGCAGTTTACCCCCCGCAGTGGGGCAGCAGGGAGCCCCCAACTCCCATAGAAACATAGAAACATAGAATGTGATGGCAGATAAGGACCGCTTGGCCCACCTAGTCTGCCCATTTTGCTACCTAACAGATAAGCTGCAGATCCTAGTTAACCAACAGCTTACTTCCTCCTACCCCCCCCCACTAGGACTGCCTTATGTCTGTCCCATGCATTCTTGACGTCCCCCACTGTTCTTGACTCCATGACCTCCTCAGGGAGGCTGTTCCATGCATCCACAACCCTCTCTGTGAAAAAATACTTCCTCACATTACCTCTGAGCCATCCCCCGTCTGTCTTCAAATTGTGCCCCCTTGTTCTTGTACATCTCTTTTTCTGAAAGATGCTACCCTCTTGGACTTTGTTGATTCCCTTGAGGTACTTGAAAGTTTCTATCATGTCCCCCCTCTCCCGTCTTTTCTCAAAGGTGTACATATTAAGCTCCTTTAGTCTTTCTTTCGTATGTCTTCTGGTGCAGACCCTGCACCATTTTGGTTGCCCTCCTCTGGACAGCCTCCACTCTGTCTATGTCTTTGCAGAGATGGGGTCTTCAGAACTGCACACAGTACTCCAGATGGGGTCTCACCAACTGTCTGTACAGAAGGATAGCAACTTCCTGTTTTCTACTATTGATGCCTCTCCCCTATGTATCCCAGTATCCCCCCAGCCTTCCTTACTGCCTTCTCACATTGTTTGTCCACCTTTAGGTAATCTGACATAATTACCCTCAGGTCCCTTTCCATTTTTACTGTTGTCAGTATCTCACCCCCCCCCCATTGTGTACTCTTCCCCTGGGTTTTTTGTTTCTCAGGTGCATTACCTTGCACTTCTTTGCATTGAATCTGAGCTGCCATACATCTGACCATTCCTCCAACCTTGCCAAGTCCCTTCTCATCCTTTCCACTCCATCTTGTGTATCAATCCTGTTGCAGATCTTTGTGTCGTCTGCAAAGAGACATACTTTTCCTTCCAGTTCCTCTGCAATGTCATTTATAAAGACATTAAAAAGGACCGGTCCTAGTACTGAACCCTGCGGTACCACACTAGTAACCCTCCTTTCTTCACTGTGGACTCCATTTACTACAACCCTTTACATCTTGTTGTCTAGCCATTTTTTTATCCAGGCTACCACCTTGGGACCCACTCCAAGGCTGGCTAACTTGTGTATTAATCTTTTGTGTGGGACTGTATCAAATGCCTTGCTAAAATCTAGGTAGGCCATGTCCACAGCCCCTCCCTGGTCTACTACTTTGGTCACCCAGTCAGAGAAATCTATTAGATTTGTCTGGCACGACCTTCCCATCTTGAATCCATGCTGCCTTGGGTCCTGTGCCCCACTGGCCTCTAGGTACTCAACAATTCTTTCCTTCAGAAGTGATTCCATCATTTTCCCTACCACTGAGGTCAAACTAACAGGTCTGTAGTTTCCTGCCTCTGTCCTGTTCCCACTTTTGTGAAGAGGAATCACATCCACCCTCATCCAGTCCTCAGGTACCACCCCATCCTTCCATGATTTGTTAAAGAGATTAGTCAGCGGTTTCACTAGTTCTACCCTTAGTTCCTTTAGAATTCTTGGGTGAATTCCATCAGGCTCCATTGCTTTGTCCACCTTCAATTTTATTAGTTCTTTCAGAACCCTTTCTTCTGTAAATGGACTAGTATAGACCTCCATCTTCAGAGTGTTTCTCTTGTTTGGTTTAGGTACCTCCCCCTCCTCTTCCTTTGTGAATACTGAGCAGAAATATTCCTTCAGTATCCCTGCTTTTTCACTGTCACCCTCTACCCACATTCTCTCCCCTTTATTAAGCCTCAGTATCCCTCCTTTAGTCTTTCTTCACTCCCTAATGTACCTATGAAAGGTCTTATCCCCCTTCTTAACAGATTTAGCTATCCTTTCCTTGGTTTGGGCCTTTGCTATTCTGACTGCCTTCCCAGCCTCTTTCTGCTTTAACTGATAAAGTTCTCTGTCCTGCTCCTTCTGTGTTTCCTTATATTTCCTGAATACTATCCTTTTCTCCTTAACCTTCCCTGCCACCTCTTTTGAGAACCATAGCTTTTTTTTCTTTCATTGTCTTTTGTTGATTTGCTTTACACAAAGACTTGTTGCCTCTGTGATGGCTGTTTTGATTACTCCCCATTGTTCCCCCACCCCTCTTTCTTGCCTGTTTGCTAGTGCTTTTCTGAGGAACTCTCTCATTTTCCCAAAGTTAGCCCTCCTAAAGTCCAATACTCTTGCTTTTGTATGGCTTGATTGTATGGCTGTGTTTATTGTGAACCACACTGTTTGGTGGTCGCTTGTTCCCAGATGGCTACCTACTTCTAAATCTGAGATTCTTTCTCCATCCCCATTTGAGAGTACCAGATCTAAGATTGCTCCCTCCCGAGTGGGTTCCAATACTAGCTGTCTGAGGCATGCCCCCTGTAGGGCATCAAGAATGACTATGCTCTTGGATGTGCCTGCAGCAAAGGTGCTCCAGTTAACATCTGGCATATTCAGGTCCCCCATCAACAATATCTCCACTTTTTCTGCCATTCTAAGGAAGCCTTCTATAATTTCCTTGTCCATTCCCTCCCCTGAGATGGGGGTCTGTATACAACCCCCATGCAGATTGTGGTGCAATTTCCTGTCTCCAGGGTGACCCAGAGTGCCTCATCTGCTCCCTATTTACTCTTTAGTTCTGTTGCTTTGATCCCTTCCTTTACATAGAGAGCTACTACTCCTTCTCCTCTTTTACCCTCCCTGTCCCTCCTGTAGATAGTGTATCCTGGTATGTTGACATCCCAGTCATGGTTCTCTGTGTACCATGTTTCTGTGACTGCCACAAAATCCAGGCAACCCTCTTCCATCAAGACCACTAGTTCAGGGAGCTTGTTACACAGACTATGGGCATTGGTACTAATCACCCTTCACTTTTTGATGGCCTTACCCCTTTTAGCCTCATTCCTGTCCTTACTGCCTTTGCCTTTTTTTACATTTACCTCTCTCCTGCTCCCTAATGACTTCTCTACCTTGGTGTTTACCTCACTAATTACTGTGTTTTGTTGGGGGAGGCTGGGATTTCCCTGCTCCTTTTCAGTGCCTCCCCCCTTGGTTAGTTAAATGCTTGCCAATGAAGCATTTAAATCTCTCACCTAGGATCCTGGTTCCCTCCCCGGACAGATGCAGACCATCGCACCAGTATAGGTCTGCATCCCTCCAGGTGGCTCCCCAGTCCCCAATTAAGCTAAAACCCTGAGCTCCACACCAGTTTTTCTACCATTTATTGAATTCCCTGGTGAGGAGTACCCTAGCATCACCCTTGCCATAGACAGACAGCACCTCCGAGAAGGTTACTGTATGTGCTACTTGTCTAAGGCCCCTGCCCAACTCTACAAACTGGTCTTGCACTGCTTTGATCCCATTCCTAGCCAGGTCATTTGTCCCTAGGTGGACAATGACATCCAGCTCCCTCCCTCCCTCGTACAGCTGCTCCCACGATCCTGAGGATTCGCTTCCTGTCCCTCCAAGCCGTGGCACCAGGCAGGCACCTTACCTCCATCTCCCCTTCCTCCCCCATTTCCACCCCTAATGATTGAGTCCCCCACCAGGAGTTGTTTCCTTCCCCTGTGAGGTCCCATGCCACCCTCCTGTGGGTCTCCTTTGTGAAGATTCTCAGCATCCTCCTTGGTCTCCACTGCAGGTGCCTCCATAGAGGAGCCACTATCCACCAGAAGAGTGAATGAATTGTGGAGCAGTACCACTGGAGGGATGTAACTCTGTTCCACCACCCTCTCCCTCCCTGAGCCCACCCTGGTCCAACCTCTCCTCTTTCTTGGCAACCTCTGAGGTAGTGGCATTGGCCCTGGTGGTCCCAGGGTGGGGTAGGAGGTTTCACGAATCCTAGCCAGGTCAGCCTGGAGACAGACAACCTCCTCCCTCAGACTAGAGAGTTGCCTACAAATAGGGCAGCATCGCAGCCTCCAGAATGTCTCCTGGAACACTGCTGCCCCACAGCCATTGCACTGCACCACTCCTATCATGTCTTATTTTGTGTCCCCTCTCCAATTTCTCGGTATGCTTACTCTCTCCTCTCCTTACAACTCTCACCCTTCCTGTTCTGGGACAGCAACTTCATATATTCTTCAGTAGCCTCCTTCTTTTTTGTTCAGTGTCAGACCACCACCAGCTGGAGGGGGAGAATGAGCTACTTTTTTCCTTTAGGGTTGACAAAACCAATGTTTCTCTATGATCCTTCCCATCCTACTGCCAAACAGGAAGTTCCTGTTGACATTCAAATCCAATGGATATAAAAGTAGAACTGGCTTAGGGTGGGTGGGTGGAGGGGTGGGATGGAGGGCAATTGGTAAGAAAAAAGGCTAGCAACAGGAAGTTGTAATTTGAGTCACCTGCTTTTATAGTGTCTAAGCCACACCCCCAATTAAGCTCTCTCTCCTCCTACTGGTTTAGCAAAGTAAGTTGAAACAGTACCCTTCACAGCACAGAACACACACACTGACTTTCTTTCTTTTCTTTCTTTCTTTAACCCCAAATAAGACCCCTTCTACTTCTAATAAAGTATCTGTCTTGCTTAATCTCAACAGACACTGACTCCTGCTGAGATATAGGGTAAGTGTTAAATTAATAAAAAATGTAGCTTCTTTTAGTTAGCTGCTTTCTGCTCTACAAGCAAGGCTAGCAACAGGACATTGTAATTTGAGTCACCTGCTTTTATAGTGTCTAAGTCACACCCCCAATTAAGCTCTCTCTCCTCCTACTGCTTTAGCAAAGTAAGTTGATACAGTACCCTTCACAGCACAGAACACACACTGACTTCCTTTTTTCTTTCTTTTTTTAACCCTAAATAAGACCCCTTCTACTTCCAATAAAGTATCTGTCTTGCTTAATCTCAACAGACACTGACTCCTGCTGAGATATAAGTCTTAAATTAATTAGACAATGTAGCTTCTTTTAGTTAGCTGCTTTCTGCTCTACAAGCAAGGCTAGCAACAGGAAGTTGTAATTTGAGTCACCTGCTTTTATAGTGTCTAAGCCACACCCCCAATTAGGCTCTCTCTCCTCCTACTGGTTTAGTAAAGTAAGTTGATACAGTACCCTTCACAGCACAGAACACACACTGACTTTCTTTCTTTTTTTAACCCTAAATAAGACCCCTTCTGCTTCCAATAAAGTATCTGTCTTGCTTAATCTCAACAGACACTGACTCCTGCTGAGATATAAGTGTTAAATTAATTAGACAATTTAGCTTCTTTTAGTTAGCTGCGTTCTGCTGTACAAGCAAGGCTAGCAACAGGAAGTTGTAATTTGAGTCACCTACTTTTATAGTGTATAAGCCACACCCTCAATTAAGCTCTCTCTCCTCCTACTGGTTTAGCAAAGTAAGTTGATACAGTACCCTTCACAGCACAGAACACACACTGACTTTCTTTCTTTTCTTTCTTTTTTTAACCCTAAATAAGACCCCTTCTACTTCCAATAAAGTATCTGTCTTGCTTAATCTCAACAGACACTGACTCCTGCTGAGATATAGGGTAAGTGTTAAATTAATAAAAAATGTAGCTTCTTTTAGTTAGCTGCTTTCTGCTCTACAAGCAAGGCTAGCAACAGGACATTGTAATTTGAGTCATCTGCTTTTATAGTGTCTAAGTCACACCCCCAATTAAGCTCTCTCTCCTCCTACTGGTTTAGCAAAGTAAGTTGATACAGAACCCTTCACAGCACAGAACACACGCTGACTTTCTTTCTTTTCTTTCTTGTTGTAACCCTAAGACCCCTTCTACTTCTTATAAAGTATCTGTCTTGCTTAATCTCAACAGACACTGACTCCTGCTGAGATATAAGTGTTCAATTAATAAGAAAATATAGCTTATTTTAGTTAGCTGCTTTCTGCTCTACAAGAAAGGCTAGCAACATGAAGTTGTAATTTGAATCACCTGCTTTAATGGTGTCTAAGCCACACCCCAATTAAGCTCTCTGTCCTCCTACTGATTTAGCAAAGTAAGTTGATACAGTCCCCTTCACAGCACAGAACACACACTCACTTTCTTTCTTTTCTTTTTTAACCCTAAATAAGACCGCTTCTACTTCCAATAAAGTATCTGTCTTGCTTAATCTCAACAGACACTGACTCCTGCTGAGATATAAGTGTTAAATTAATTAGACAATTTAGCTTCTTTTAGTTAGCTGCGTTCTGCTGTACAAGCAAGGCTAGCAACAGGAAGTTGTAATTTGAGTCACCTACTTTTATAGTGTATAAGCCACACCCTCAATTAAGCTCTCTCTCCTCCTACTGGTTTAGCAAAGTAAGTTGATACAGTACCCTTCACAGCACAGAACACACACTGACTTTCTTTCTTTTCTTTCTTTTTTTAACCCTAAATAAGACCCCTTCTACTTCCAATAAAGTATCTGTCTTGCTTAATCTCAACAGACACTGACTCCTGCTGAGATATAAGTGTTAAATTAATAAGAAAATGTAGCTTCTACTTCCCCACCTTGAATCGGATCCAGACTCAGGCACCCCCCCCCGAAGCCAACATCATTGGACGGCCATCAAGCCAATCGACCCAGGATGCCTCTCCCATTTTTCTTGTTTTTCTCCGCTTGAGCTGTGGGCATGCAATAACACCAGGTGGAGGGGAGCTCGCATGCATCTGCATGTGCTCCCTCCAGGCATCAGCCCCAGCTCCTCCCCATACTGAGAGCAATGCCTTGTCCCCTGGCCTCCGCCAGGGGGTGAACAAGCACCGGCTCTTTAGGAACCCCCTCCCTGGAGAAGGAGAGCTGTCCATCAGACGCTCAATCCTTCTCCTCCCCTGCTGACTCCTGACAACCCATACTCATTCCCGAACATGGGTCACTGGCATGAGGTAAGGTGTCCAGTGCCTCAGCCCTCACTGCCACCAGGCCAGCTGATTGACTTCTTTATGATCAGCAAGCAATTATTACCTCTGCTGCTGCAAAGTCAAATCTTGACACTGATCATATCTGACCACTCACCCATGATGTTAACCCTGTAGGTCCCACACTTTTCCTTTCATTCCCATACCTGATCTTTGAATAATCATTATTGAGAGACTCAGATATAGCTCAGCATTTTAAGGAATACATGATTTATACTATCCAGTATAATAATGGGTCCACTTCACACTTTGATTTCATTTGGGGTGGCCTTAAAGCTACTTGGAGAGGTGAACTAATTCAATTAGCAGCTAATACAAAGAAAAAGCTGCAGACCCAAGTAAATGATTGACTTTCGTGAATCCGCTTTTTGAAGAAAAATCTCTCTGCATCTTCCACAGAGGCTATTCATGTGGAACTGGTGCAGCTGAGATCCCAGTATTCGGCTCACTTACTAAGTAAAGTTGATAAAATTTTCTCACAAATAAAAGCCACATGCATAGGGCAAGGGAACAAGGCAAGGGAACTTTTGGTGCTTCGTATGAAACAGCTACAAGGTGGATACCTGCCTTAGTAGATCCCAAGACAGGATTGCCAACTACCGATCCCTGTAATATGGCTTCAATTTTTCTAGGTTTTTAGCATTCCCTCTATATTGCACCACAATCTGACCCTTTAGTATCAAAAAATGGGGATATATTGCACCACAATCTGACCTTTTGGTATCGAACATCCAGGAAGAATTTATGGCTACCTTGAATCTCCCCCAGGTCACCAATGAGCAAATATATCTTCTTTTGGGACCTATAACTGAAACAGAGGTGGCAGCAGCTATAACCTTGCTGCCCTTAGATAAAGCTGCTGTACCCAATGTTTTTCTTCTTTGTTTTATAGGACTTATAGAGAGATATTAATCCCTTTACACACCTCACTTTTTAACTCTTGGAGCACCCACTCATCCAAAGATAAAACACTCTTTGAAGCTTGTGTAGTTCTTTTGCCCAAACCAGGAAAGGACCCATCTAAGCCTGAGAATTACCACCCCAATTCTTTGATCAATTATGACATCAAATTGTATGCCAAAATACTGGCCTCTCGCTTATCATCTGTGTGGGAATCCCTTTTGGGTCCATAGCAGGCAGGTTTTGTTGCTAGCAGGAACTCTGGTGAGCACTTTGAGAAGATTCTCCATTTCTTCTCTGCAGGGAGTCAACCAACATTCAGTGCTGGTTTCCTTGGATGCAGAGAAGGCCTTTGACCGTGTAGTCTGGTCCTTTCTTTTTAAGGCCTTAGAGGCTTGTGTGCTACAGGCAGAATTTATAAGTAGAATTAAGGTCCTTTATTATTTTCCCTTGGTGCGTGACCTCTGCAACAACGAGCTGTCAGACATTTTTTGGTTGTCCAGGGGAACATGCCAGGGATGCCTGTTATCCACGTACCTCTTTAACTTATATATAGAACCCCTTACTTGGATGATTAACTTAACTGACTCAATTAAGGGTATCACTGTGGGTAAACAGGCCTATAAATTATCATCCTTTGCAGATGATATTTTGTTCCACCTCTCTGATTGGATGAGATCCCTGTCTGAGATCCTTATCATTATATCCAAATTTAGCCAATGTTCAGGCTAGAAGTTAAATGCCCATAAAACTACTGTATATCCTTTATCCCCATTTTGTTCAATGTCTATCTGTCAGAATCTAAGATTTCATCAGGAAAAGTCAGCATCAACATACTTAGATGTCAAACTTACTAAAGACTATAGAAAATTAAAAACCTCTAATCTTGACCCTGTGTTAAAGCAAATTGAGGGGGAGTTGGTTAGATGGTGCCATCTCCCACTGTCACTGTGGGGAAGAGCCAATCTCATAAAAATGGTTGTCTTACTGAAACTGCTCTAACCCCTTGGTATGCTTAACTTTTTTCTTCCTAAACAGTGATTTGTTAAACTGTACTGTCTATGTTCAGTATTTTGTGACTAGACAGACCTCCTCATAGAGCATATGGGAAGATTTGTAGGTCCTATAAGTTAGGTGGCCTTCAACTTCAATATTTTTTCAGCTACTACCAGGATCTTCATGGAGCTAAATATTTTTAGTGGGGAACTGTAACTTCAATAAATGCCTCTACTGCATGTTGGTTATCTATAGAGCAATCCGTTATCATGCTCCCCTCTGGCTTAACAACCTACTATCCTCCATCTCGTAGGCCCCAAGTCTTGGCCAATTCAAAACTAGTATCAAGAGACTTCTTCTTGACTCGGAGGCCTGTAGCTGTTCCAACAGTCCTCCCTAGGCTCAATAAAAGAGCTGTTCAGCAAGGCCTACAACCCTGTGGTATTCTTACCTCAATGTAGGGCTTGGCTAAGTCCCTCTAAATTAGAAACCCTGTCCCACCACACCTCATTGGGTGTCAGCGTGGCTCAGTTGGTAGCACATCTGCCTCTGGACCAGAAGGTCATGGGTTCTCGTCCCACACCAGGATTGGACTTACACCTAAAAATCGCTGGCATCTGAGTGCAGTATTGGGGGGTGCTGTACTGCTGGGGTGTGCCGTCCTTCAGATGAGATGTTAAACCGAGGTCCCTTCTGCCCATCCTGGTGGGTGTCCAGGTGGAAGTAAAAGAACCCAGGGCTCTCTTCGCAAAGAGTAGGGAACATTCCCGGTGTCCTGGCCAACATTCCCCTTCCCATAAACCAGTTCATGCAATTACCCAGGCTGTGTGTGGGTGATGATGTGCGATATGGCCGCCTCCACACATTCAGTCACTTCACTACCAGTCTAGCATTGCTTGTAAAGCACTTGGGATGTATGAAAAAGCACTATATAAATGCTGATTCTTCTTCTTCTTCTTCTTTTTGACCCAGGGTCCTCTAACAACCCTTGAGATGGTAACCAATCAATGTAAATACCATGTACAGTGATCTTTTATGTACAATTTGTCGAAATGTAATGTTCTGTTTTGAGAACTATGTACAACATGTCTTGATGCAATGTTCTGTTTTTGTGCTGATGTGGAGCCTTTGCAAAGGAGTCTTTGACTCCAAAGATTGTAATTTCAAAATTTCAATAAATAGTAAATAAAAAAAATAAAAATGTATAATTTCTCACTGGCCCCTTTATTGTATCTGCTTTTCTCTGCTTTGCCCAAAGATTTGCGCAGTACACCAATAGAGTGTCAGAGCTCATTCCCAGCTTTGTAGATTGTTAAATATTTCTCACCATTATTTAATAACCTAAATCTGTCTATAGCAGGGAAACCAATTCCATATGTATATTGGCCTGAGTTGTCAAAGTCCATCTTAACTGATTTCACCACTGCTGATAAATGTCTTCCATTTTTGGCCAATAAGGATAAGTTTTCAGCATCCCCTTTGGCATTTTTTAAATACGGTTTATGTTAGATCAGCCATTGTATTAAAAATTGTATAGGCCCTCCCCCTTGGCATAACTCAATAAGTCCCCTTTTTCTTTGTTCTTTATACTTTTTACCTGCCATGGACCAGGTTGGCACTCCTCCTCCTCCTTCTCCTGTCTCAGGCCACTGTCCACCCCCACTGACCTCCTCACAGCTACCACCTTATGCTCACCCATGTCTTACCCCCATGCCGGGGAGGTGAGGGATCCCCTAATTCCCCATCTAGCATGGATGCAGACCAGGTGTTGCCCGAGGAGACAGCACGCACCGGCAGATGGCCATTAAGCTGCACGACCAGGAGCCACTGTTTCCACTTTTCTCCCCTTGTGGGAGCATGGTGTGCAATGAAGCCTGCGACGGGGTTCATGCATGCTCCCGTGCACATCCCTGTCAAGTGTCTGCCACATCCCTGCCCCACATTGTGCGGCTCTGTTTCATTGGGCCCCAGCCTCTATCAGGGGTCAAGCATGCACTGGCCACTGGAATCCCCCCCGTCTCAGTGATGGAGAGCAGTCTGTCAGATGCTTCATCCATCTCCTCCCTGCTGACCCATGGTGACCCATGCTTATTCCCAAACACAGGTAGCTGAGGTGTGGCGTCCAGTGTCTCAACCTTCAGTGCCACCGGGCCAGCTCATAAGTCCCGTTTTTCAGAATTTAATTACTTGTGCTTCAAAAAGGAGAGCCATTTCTGGAATATATAAGGAACTGATACAACAAGCCTGTACCCTAGCTACATCGATAGCCTACTATTGGCAGAGTACTTTATGCAAAAACTGGTCCAATACATACTGGCATTTCATATGGAATAATATTTATAAATTCCTTAATCAAGATTATTTAAGGCTGTTGCAATGGTATCCAGTTGTAGTAGCAACTGAAAATGAGCAACTACAAAAATAGCAACTAATTTTCAGCACTATCATTCTGGGCTACCCTGCAAATTAGCAACTGTATGGGAAAGCGGCCATGTGGAAAGGTGACTAGAAGGGGTGAATAGTGAGGGGAAGGGGAGGGACAGGGAAGGGGTTTTAGGGGACTGGTGTTCTGATGTCAATAAGCTAACCATGTGGCATGGTGGTGTGAGTGGCTAGTTCTGGCACAGCAGGTACTGGGTTCAGGGCTGGGACTGGGAGCAAGTACATTTTGCCACTGCCTGTGGCTGTGGGACTTAATGTTTTGAAAATCTGGATTTTGCCATCCTCCCAGACATACACCCCCCCGGAGTTGAGAATCTTAATTCAGGGGGGTGCAGTGGGAAGGCAGAGGCCCCCCCACAAAAACATTATTTTAATATTCCGGATGTTGGGTCCCCTTGAAGTGTATATCACCGATTTGTTTTTTGGTGATATACACTCACCATAATAGCAACCACTGTTTTGCAATCACTATTATGACATAGAAACATTGCAATATAACATATTACACAACCTTTAGTACACCCCATACACATTATTCCAAATGAAGAAGTTATCAACCCCAGAATGCAACTGCTGGGTACTCTATTCCATAAGTTGTTTACATGTCAGTCATCTAAAAATCTATGGGCTTTAGTACAGAAATAAGTCTCCCCATTGTTTGAACATGCTGACTACTTCATGCCAGAGATCTGCCAACTGGGAGATTACTCTGCAGTTACTAAAACTAAGCATACATTTTATATAGCTTTAATCACATCAATAACTAAACTTCTTATTGTCTGACACTGGATGGGGGATTGGACACCTGCTTTTCAGAATGGTTGCAAGAATGTTTAAATGCCCTGAATGCTGAAAAGGCTATAGCAGTCTATAGTGTATGGTGGAATGTTGGTACGGATGAATACGGATAGCCCCTGCTACAGGCCACCTGATTCAAAACATGATATGTTAAATTAAATTATTTCAGAAACAGAAACAGCTGCTGATTTAGGAAATATCCTAATTATAGGCGATTTAAATTTAGGTGACATGGACTGGGTAAACACCACTGCCAGGACTAGAATGGCAAAACACTTCTTGAACATGTGTGAGGAACTGAATTTAACTCAACATGTAATGTTTCCAACCAGAGGCTCTAATATTTTTGACATTGTGTTAGGTAGTGAATCTGTTAACATCAAATAATGTTGTGCTTTGGCTCCACTGGGCAATAGTGACCACTGTATTGTCAGTTTCAAACTTTACAATACATTTTTAAAATCAGAAAATGTTACAAAAATATTTGCCTTTCATAAAACAGATTTGGAAGTGCTTAATAATTGTTTGGCAGATATTGACTGGCCTATCCATTTGAACCATGACAATATAGATGAATCTCAAGGCCACTGTTTTTCAGTTTTAACCGGAAAACCTGGTAAAATTCCGGAATTAGGGCTGCCTGAAAACTGGTAAAAACAAAGATTTCATGGAATCTGGCATTTTATATCAGATCAGTAAATCTACAAAACTTGTATTTTTCTTATAATTCCTTCCTGTACTAGTTTCAGTTTGCTTTATTTAAGGCTCTGTATATTAAGCTTTCTTTAATTCTGATTGTTTATGCACATACTAAAAGAATGATAGCAGAATCCCGGTAAAATCCAGAAATTAAGAGTAACAATCACCGGTGCAATTCCGGAATCTGAAGTCTTGAAAATGGAATTTCATTGTTTTATTCACCGTAAATCAGTGGCCTTGTAGATGATACATGGAATGCCTTTACTTCTATTATTATAGGCACTGCTAACAAACTTATACCTAGAACACATAAAAGAAAAACACATTCTTATCCAAAATGGCTTAATACTAGTTTACAGAAATGGATTAAAAAGAAAAACAAACTTTATAAGAAGTACTGTGCAAATAAATGTGTTAGAACATTAACGGCATTTAAAAGGATTCAAAGAATCTGTAAAAGAGAAATTAGAAAAGCAAAAGTAAACATGGAAAGATTGTTTGCATTTCAAGCACAAGAAGAAAATTGTAAAATGCTGTTTAGTTACATCAACTCTCTAAAAAAGCAGGAATGTAGGGTAGGCCCAATTATTAACGCTGATTCTGTTTTTCAGCACCCAAAAGAAATGGCTGAATTTTTTTAATTCCAATTTCTGCAAAGCATTTACTGCTGACATTAATGCTGTCAATTATACAGTCCAAGATAGTCAATCATCCCACAATGTGGACATTTCTTTAGATACTATTAAAACTAAATTAAAAGAGATAAAAAAAAGACTCCTCAGCTGGCCCTGATGGCATTTCTGGGAACCTAATATGGGTAATGAAGGATCATCTTTGTGTACCTCTTAAAATACCATTTGAAAAAAGTTTAAATACAGATGCTGTGCCTTTTAGATGGAAACAAGTGAATGTTATCCCATTATTTAAAAAGGGGATTTAAGAGTTCACCGGATAATTATTGACCTATTAGTTTAACCCCTATATTTTGTAAAATGTTGGAACGTATAATCAAAGATGAACTGTCCTTAGAATGATGGGTCTAGATCAATCCCAGCATGGGTTTATAAAAGGGCAATCATTCACTATGAATCTGGTGATCTTTTATAATTTCGTAAGTGAAAATTTAGACAAAGGCAAATCTTGTGATGTCATTCCTCTAGATTTTAAAACAAGCCTTTGATTCTGCTCCTCACTGGGCTTTAATTTAGAAGCCACAGTTGTATAACATTAAGAACATATATATTCAATGGATCTCAAACTGGCTATCTGACAGGAGGCAAAGAGTGATTATTGATGGTCATACATCTAACTGGAAAAAGGTGGAGAGTGGGGTCCCACAGTGCTCCGTTCTGGCACCATTAATTTTCCAGATATTTGTATCAGATTTATATAATAATATTTAAAGCAACATAGTCAAATACCAGATGATTGTAAAATCACCAATATATGTATGACCTCAGAAGACCAGATGATTATTCAGGAGGATCTGGGTAAACTGGAGGACTGGTCTATAAAATGGAATTTAATCTTTAATCCATCCAAATGCAGTGCTCTGCATTTTGGAAAGAAAAATAATAAAAAACAATATTATCTTTATGATAAAATATTAATTAGCAAAGAAAGTGAAAGAGATTTGGGGATTATTGTTGATTCATCTTTAAATTTCGATATTCATATTACTAAAACTATTAGTAAGGCAAATAAGATATAATGGGTCATACGTCATAACATTACATAGAAAAACCCTGCTATTTTGTTACCCCTGTACAGAGCTTATGTAATACCCCACTTTGATTTTGCTTCACAACTATGGCGTCCTTTTAAATGAAAGGGCATAGTTAGAATTGAATAGGTACAGAGAAGAGTTAACAAATCTGTTGTTTCTAACAAGGCCCTTTCATATGTGGATAGACTACTTAAATTTAACTTGATGTCACTGGAGGATCGGAGAATCAGAGGTGATCTATTCACATGGGACATTATTTAAGATCCTTATTTGTCAGCAGAGTGTGGCCTAGATTTCAAGCAAGTTCAGATTAACACTAGAGGTCATCCATTACAGCTTGCTAGAAATAAATGTAATACTAAGAAAAGGGCCTACTATTTCTCTCAGAAAGTGGTCAGGCCATGGGATGTGTTGCCCCTAAATATTATTAATAGTAAAAATAAGAGCATCTTTAAAAATAGACTAGACAGTTATATGAGATCAGGATTGATCCTTAATTACTGTATGTAAGGTATGAAGCTCCATGGGCCTTGTAGCCTTTTGCTTCTTTCCATTCTTAGTATGGTTCTTAGTATGGAAATCCATCCATTCAAAAATGTTGTTACATTGCACTACCTATGTAATGCAGCATGACAACTTAGAATGCAGTCATGCATGCTTATTCTGGTGACCTGCGATCCTTGTTCAATGGCCGCAGTACTGAGAGGTCCTTGGAGGCACTAAAAGAAAAAAGTCAGGACACCAGCTGAATGTATGAGTGACCATTGTAACAGGGAGATCCTGCCACTCTTGAGGACCGTCCTTTTCTTAAATCTGTTGCACCAGTTCTTCTATTTCTTAGCCTAATTTATCCTTTACAATTTCTAGTCCATAAGGTTGGCCACCCCCTCCGCTTTCTTGACTATGCTGTAGTGTCCACTTTAATTTTTCTTTTCCCTCTCTGCTCCTCAAACAGGGAGGTCATTGTGGTGACCTCAAAGCTTATGTAAAACAACTAGCTGTGTTCCTCATTATTGGATTTAGTATGCAATAGCACTGTGTCATAAAATACCTTAATATAAATGCCTTATGTGTATGAAACCTGTAAATGCTGAAAATACCACTGCACTAGATGTTTTTAATAAAAGTAAAAAGTTACTAGGAGACTGTATTATAACAATTAAGTTACTGGGCTACAGATATCAGAAACCCCCCATTGTGTTGTTTAAAATTCATGTATATTACAGATTGTTTGAGAGGCCCTTTGGCACCATGCATTCCTGCTTTAAGCTGAACCAGTCTAAAATGTCTTGGTGATTTGCATATACATCCCATTATGCTTTGCATTATGGGGGTATGTGTGATGTTGTGTTTTTTTGAAACTTGTCTTTATTGCCAATGTCCTTTGGGGTAACCCTTGCTTCAGTGCTTCTGCACTGAGGTTCTCTGTCTTTGGCTTGTTTCAGGGTTTTTCTTTTTTGAGCTTCACATCACCCAAACTCACAAGACCAACAAAGGGAATTACATAATTTTCACTAAAGAGATAGATCAGAGTAGATCAGTGGGTCAGTAGGTGCTAGGTGCAGAGGAAGGACATACATAGTCTGTTGCTGCAAACTGATGTATTGAAGTAGGGATATGCCATTGCTTAAGGTTATCCCCTATGTTTTAAATAAACATTACACTGAGATTGTTTGTTGAATTTGAAGTTCTGTGTCTGGTCCATCTGTTATCCCACAACCCCTCTGCAACCATATACGCTATAAAAGATTGTGTGTGATCACTCATACACTCCAAGGATATTTTTTTAACTCTCACGGTTTCCATGGTAATGGACCTCTTGAGCTGCACTCTCAAGGTCTCTGGTTACCATGCACCTGAAAAAAGATCTATGTTAGGCAGACTGTGAAGCCACTCAAACAAAGAATACAGGAACATGTGAGGTCCATTACCAGTAATGGACAGTATACCCAAGTGGGCATCCATTTTTTAGAGTTTCATAAATCTGATGCTGATGAGATTTGATTTATGGGCATTCAGCATGTTAAGATTACAAAGATGGCGGGCAATGGAAAAATGATTTGCTTAAAAAAGGAAGCTTTTGGATTTACACATTTAGAAATATGAAACCATTAGGACTGAATCACTTTTGGGATCTAAAGCCCTGTTCGACTGATTGATACTTTGTAGCCATGTTTTTTTTTTAAATATATACTGTGACAGTTTCCCTTTTTTCAGTAGTAGATTAACATATTTTGTCAGTGATCTCTTGGATTTGTTCATATGAGCTGTTTATGTTACAACCCCCTGGATAAAAGGAATGCCCCTTGATGGTTTTCTGGATTTTCAAACAAACATGTTACTTTTAATGTGTGATGCTTCTTTCTTTGTACTTTTTAACAGTGTGTTCTCTTTCTTCTTATAGGACATACCTCTACCTGTCTCTATCCCTCAGAGGTCTGGGCTGATCGCAATGGATGGCAGATCGCTATTGTCTCCAGCTCTTTTTTTTTAAAACTCAGCTTTATTAGTAGGCCATAGCACTAGAGATCTCACATTACTTACAGTCACATGTGTGGAAAATCATGTCAAGTAAGGCATACAAGTGATTTACATCATACGTAACCAAGACATTATTGCTACTTATGCACTCCCCGCATACTTTGAGCATCTCAATTGTTCATTAGCAGTTCTATAGATGATGTGACACTATTGCTCCATGAAAGCAAATTAGGGGCATCTTGACTTAAAGCTCTATGCTGTTCCCCTACCATATAACATGAAGGTATATGTTCCTTCATACCTGAAGCTGTGTAAGGGTAAAAAGTAATAAACTCTTAGGACTATCAGGCTTTCTACAAAGAATGAGGGAGAAGAGACCTCCAAGGCACCAATGGGCACCTTCACATTACTATTAGTGACTCAGCAGGAGTCTAACTTCTTCAAATCGAGGCAACAATGTTATTTTCATGTGTTGCAAACCCTTTTGTTTAGTTATGGGGGTGAGGGGGGAGTTGGTGAGGGGGGAGGAAGGGGAAGATGGGGAGAAATCCACCACACCTTGCCCCTTGATTTAAGGTCTGTCCTGGTCCACCATGCTGGTCTATGTCCCCAGGGATTCCCAGTATCTCCCCTGATTTATGTGTTTATCCAGAAAGAGCCTCAGTTTAGCAGTAAGCTCCTCCATTCTCTTAATTCTGTCAGAACAGTGTTTCCAGGATTCCAAGGATGGAGGGGAGGCCTTCAAGCAATTTGCTGTTATCTCTTTATGGGCCTCCAGACACAGCATTCTGAAGAGGTTCTATTGCTTGGCATTGCCTACTGTGGTATCTCTGATATCCACTACCATCAGTTGGATGTTCAGGGTGATCTGTGTGCCCCACATACTCTGCATGACTTTTTGGACCCCCTTCCAGAAATCCACTACCCCTGGGCAAGCCCAGAATATATGAAAGTGGGTACTCACCTGCCCGCACCACCTCCAACACTGGTCCAAGTTGCCCCCTGAAAAATGCTTCATTATTGAGGGGGTGTGGAAGAAGCAGGAGAGGTATTTTATCTCCAACTCTAACTCTTCTACAGTGATTTAGTCATTGCATCTGGGTGTATGAACTAGTTTAATTAACTGTTATACTTTTGATTTATTTTTTTTTCTATAATAGTTATCTATTCACTGTTTGACTTATGAAATGCTTTTTTGTTAAATTTTGTTTTATTTGTACTTTCATTTTCATTATATTACTTAATATTCATTAGTTCTAATGTTTATTCATGACTTGTTGGTATTTAAGGTGATGTGTTCTCCCATCAACCATGCCCCCTGTTGAAGGGTTATGACTCAAAGCACCGGGGCATGAGTGGTGTGCAGTGAGTGTCTGAACTAGAGATGGGTGAAGTCCACAAACTTCACTCCATTAAATATTTTGCAAATTTCATGCAATTGGTAAAATATTCAGCAGGTGCAAAGTGCAAAATTTTGTCCACAAAATGCATAATTTCACCTGTGAAGTGCAGAATTTCACCAGTGAACAGTGGAATTTCACCAGCAAAAGTGGAATTTTGCCACTCGCAGGTGAAATTCTGCCATTTGCAGGTGAAATTTCGCCGTTCTGTAGACAAAACCCATGAAGACACATAGGTGAAGTCTCAATCTATGAGAAAAACTTTGTGGAATATTCTGCGGGGTGAAATTTCTGACTTCGCCAGCAAAATTAAACTCTGCTGCATCTGTAGTCTAAGCACACTATCTAATTTGGCAATAAAGCCTATATTTTTGAATTCGACTGTGCGTGTCTTTCCTACTTTGAGTGTGGCAACCTTTGGCTTGTTTCCTCTGGGACTTGCGCTTCCATTGTAGGACAACAGCATCCAAATTGTCAACAGAGCCTTCTTATTACCATACCTCATGTACGTGGTACTGAAACTTTCCAAATCCCCAGCAAAACGTGATGATGCGCTACCGCAACATCATTGCATGCCACAGGTACAAAAAGACAGTTCTGGCAGGATTTGAAAAAGGAGAGCAGTCACGTTCATGAGGTGATGTAAAAAAATGACTATGTTGAAAATTTGTGGTCATAATATTTAAAATTACCGAAGTTATGAGTGAATGTAGCAACATTTGAATGGATGCGTATAACTTTGCCATTAGATATTCTGACCCCAAATTTTCAACATACCCTTCTTATGACCCCACCTCAAGAACAAGGGTGATGACATTTTTAAAATACCACCAGAAAGGTGATTTCACCAACTGACCATGAAATCATCTTGTGGGCCAGCTTTGCATAATTCCACAGACATTGTTCATAATGTGGGGTCTCAAAAAGGCCACATTGAAAATGTGGTGTTAAGATATACAAAAATGGCAAAGTTATGCATCAGAGTTGAAACCCCTATTGAAATACATTGAAGCTCACTTACCTTAACTGGTCATATAGCAGTCGACAGTTCCAGTAGCAAGACTTGTCATTGATCAGAGAGTGGATCTTCAACCTAGGACCAGTTCAGGTAAGTGAAGATGTGTGGCAGATGTTGGATAGTGGTTAATCAGTGGGAGGTTGGGGTGAGGAAGATCGGACTGGTAAGGGAACGTTTTCGTTTTTACAGGTTTAATAAAAAAGACAATGAGGGACGGTTTTCTTTATTACAGACAGGATGGAGATCAGAGGGCATCACATAGCATAAATCTAAACATTTGAAAAACCATCAAAATGGGAACCTCTTACAAATGAGGATCAGACTTAGAGCACATTTTTATGATGAAGTCTGTCTTACTGAGCAATGCAAAACTCCCCTTACTACAAGTGCACGTAGTAAACTAACCTTTTATTTTCACATTTATTCCCATAGGGATTAACTGAAATGCAGATTGAGTGGGGTGGAAATATTTATGCCTAATGCTATACCTCAAGGGGAAAATCTATACTGCACTTAATGCAATTAAAAACACCTGTGCAAAACCAGCCCGGTGGTGCTGAGGGTTGAGGTGCTGGATGCCACACCTCATGTCATGCTGGCGACCCAGGTTCAAGAACCAGCACAGACCGTCAGGGGTCAGCAGGAGAGGGAAAGGATTGAACATCCAGAGGACAGCTGTCCTCTCCTGGGAGGGGAAGGGTTGTGCTCCTGCTGAATGACTGCCCCCAGGTGGAGGCCTGGTGGAAGTGCAGGTTTATAGGGTGCAAAGAAGGGGAGGATGCTGTGCGACTTCTGAGGATGTGTGCTCACCTCCATGCACACACGTCTGGTATGTGCACCCCAGCAATGGGGATCTTGGAGAAAAATGGTGGAAAAATTGATCCTCTGGCCACAGGATGAAGTCTGACCCTCCGCAGGCTCCACTTCCAGGCCAGGCAGGAATGGTAAGCCCCAGAAATTAAGGAATGTCGGGGCTGGGGAGGTCAGTCTGAAGTGGGCACCGGAGGACAGGAGCATAAATACAATATGGAAAAAAAAAACACCTCTGCAAAGTATTATAGCAAACATATAAATAAAAACCTATAGGAAGGTGTCAAAAATGGGACCCTCCTGTAAATGAGGTAAGGAGTTAAAATGCATGTTTTATAAAAAATAAAGTCTGTATCACTGAACAATTTGTAGATTCCACACCTGCAGGCTTGTCCACTGCAATCCCTTTAACTTTTAAAAAAAGTTAATGGGGATAACCTGAGATGCTGCCAATGTGGGAAGTATTCATGCATTGTTGTTATACCTCATGGGGATACCTCATTAAAGCAACATCTACAATACAATCAACCTGAAGGAAGCTGTCAAAAATGGGAACCCCTTGACAATGAGAAATAGACTAATGGAGCATTCTTAATATAGAAACATAGAATTTGACGGCAGATAAGGACCGCTAGGCCCATCTAGTCTTCCCATTTTCCTACCTGATGGATTAGCTGTTAACCAACAGCCTACTTCATCCTACCCCCCACTAGAACTGCCTTATGTCTGTCCCATGCATTCTTGAATTCCCCCACTTTTCTTGACTCCATGACCTCCTCAGGAAGGCTGTTCCATGCATCCACAACCCTCTCCATGAAAAAATACATCCTCACATTACCTCAAAGCCATCCCACTTCTATCTTCAAATTGTGCCCCCTTGTTCTTGCACATCTCTTTTTCTGAAAGATACTACCCTCTTGGACTTTGTTGATTCCCTTGAGGTACTTGAAAGTTTCTATCATTTCCCCCCTCTCCCTTCTTTCCTCAAGGGTATACATATTAAGCTCCTTTAGTCTCTCTTCATATGTCTTCTGGTGCAGACCCTGCACCATTTTGGTTGCCCTCCTCTGGACAGCCTCCACTCTGTCTATGTCTTTGCAGAGATGGGTTCTCCAGAACTTCTCACAGTACTCCAGATGGTGTCTCACCAACTGTCTGCACAAAGGGATAACAACTTCCTGTTTTCTACTGTTGATGCCTCTTTCTATGCATCACAGTATCCCCCAGCCCTCCTTACTGCCTTCTCACATTGCTTGCCCAACTTTGGGTCATCTACTTTAATTACCTCCAGGTCCCTTTCCATTTTTGTTGTTGTCAGTATCTCACCACCCATTGTGTACTCTTCCCTTAGGTTTTTGTTTCCCAGGTGCATTACCTTGCACTTCTTTGCATTGAATCTAAGCTGCCGTACATTTGACCATTCCTCCAACCTTGCCAAGTCCCTTCTCATCCTTTCCACTCTATCTTGTGTATTAACCCTGTTGCAGATCTTTGTGACATCTGCAAAGAGACATACTTTTCCTTCCAGTTCCTCTGCAATGTCACTTATAATGACATAGAAAAGGACTGGTCCCGGTACTGAACCCTGCGGTACCCCGCTAGTAACCCTCCTTTCTTCACTGTAGACTCCGTTTACTATTACCCTTTGCGTCCTGTTGTTCAGCCAATGTTTTATCCGGGCTACCACCTTGGGATCCACTCCAAGGCTGGCTATCTTGTGTATTAATCTTTTGTGTGAGACTGTATCAAATGCCTTGCTACAATCTAGGTAGGCCATGTCCACAGCCCCTCCCTGGTCTACTACTTTGGTCACCCAGTCAAAGAAATCTATTAGATTTGTCTAACATGACCTTCCCACTGTGAATCCATGCTGCCTTGGGTCCAGTGCTCCACTGACCTCTAGGTACTCAACAATTCTTTCTTTCAGAAGTGATTCCATCATTTTCCCTACCACTGAGGTCAAACTAACTGGTCTCTAGTTCCCTGCCTCTGCCCTGCTCCCACTTTTGTGAAGAAGAATCACATCTGCCCTTCTCCAGTCCTCAGGTACCACCCCATACTCTCATGATTTGTTAAAGAGAGTAGTCAGTTGTGTCACTAGTTCTACCCTTAGTTCTCTTAAAATTCTTGGGTGAATCCCATCAAGCCCCATTGCTTTGTCCACCTTCAGTTTTACTAGTTCTTTCAGAACCCTTTCTTCTTTGAATGGACTGGTATTGACCCCCCTATCCAGAGTGTTTCTCTTGTTTGGGTTTTGGTACCTCCCCCTCCTCTTCCTTTGTGAATACTGAACAGAAGTATTCATTCAGTATTCCTGCTTTTTCACTGTCACCCTCTGCCCACATTCCCTCCCCTTTATTAAGCCTCAGTATCCCTCCCTTGGTTTTTCTTCACTCCCTAATGTACCTATAAAAGGTCTTATCCCCCTTCTTAACAGAGTTGGCTATCCTTTCCTCGGTTTGGAACTTTGCTATTCTGACTGCCCTCCCTGCCTCTTTCTGCTTTAACTCATAAAGTTCTCTATCCTGCTCCTTCTGTGTTTCCTTATATTTCCTGAATGCTCTTCTTTTCTCCTTAACCTTCACTGACACCTCTTTTGAGAACCATAGCATTTTTTTCCTTCATTGTGTTTTGTTGATTTGCTTCACACAAAGGCGTGTTGCCTCTTTGATGGCTGTTTTGATTACTTCCCATTGTTTCTCCTCCCCTCCTTCTTGCCTGTTTGCTAGTGCTTTTCTAAGGCACTCTCTCATTTTCCCAGAGTAAGCCCTCCTAAAGTCCAATACTCTAGCTTTTGTATAGCTTGACTCTATGGCTGTGCTTATCGTCAACCACACTGTTTGGTGGTTGCTTGCTCTCAGATGGCTACCTACTTCTAAATCCGAGATTCTTTCTCCTTCCCCATTTGAGAGTATCAGGTCTAAGATTGCTCCCTCCTGAGTGGGTTCCTATACTAGCTATCTGAGGCATGCCCCTTTTTAGGGCATCAAGAATGACCCTGGTTTTGGATGTGCCTGCTGCAAAGGTGCTCCAGTTAACATCTGGCATATTCAGGTCCCCCATCAACAATATCTCCCCTTTTTCTGCCATTCAAAGGATGCCTTCTATCATTTCCTTGTCCATTCCTTCCCCCTGATATGGGGGTCTGTATACAACCCCCATGCAGATTGTGGTGCCATTTCCTGTCTCCAGGGTGACCCAGAGTGCCTCATCTGCTCCCTGTTTACTCTTTAGTTCTGCTGCTTTGATCCCTTCTCTTACATAGACAGCTACTCCTCCTCCTCCTCCTCTTTTACCCTCCCTGTCCCTCCTATAAATTGTGTATCCTGGTATGTTGGCATCCCAGTCATGGTTCTCTGTGTACCATGTTATTGAGACTGCCACAATATCCAGGCATCCATCTTCCATCAAGACCACTAGTTCGGGGAGCTTGTTACACAGACTACATGCATTGGTACTCATCACCCTCCATTTTTTGATGGTCTTACCCCTTTTAGCCCCATCTCTGTCCTTACTGCCTTTGTCGTGTTTTTCATTTACCTCTGTCCTGCTCCCTAATGACTTCTCTACCTTGGTGTTTACCTCGCTAATTACTGTGTTTTGTAGGGGGAAGCTGGGATTTCCCTGCTCCTTTTCAGTGCCTCCCCCCTTGACTAGTTTAAATGCTTGCCAATGAAGCATTTAAACCTATCACCTAGGATCCTGGTCCCCCCCCGGACAGATGCAGACCATCACACCAGTATAGGCCTGCATCCCTCCAGGTGGCTCCCCAGTCCCCAATGAAGCCAAAACCCTGAGGTCCACACCAGTTTTTCAACCATTCTTTGAATTCCACGGTGTGGAGTACCCTAGCATCACCCTTGCCATAGACAGGCAGCAACTCCAAGAAGGTTACCATATGCACTACTTGTCTAAGGCACCTCCCCAACTCTACAAACTCCTCTTGCACTGCTCTTATCCCATTCACAGCCAGGTAATTTGTCCCTAGGTGGACAATGACATCCAGTTTCCTCCCTCATGCAGCTGCTCCCATGATCCTGAGGATTCTCTTCCTGTCCTTCCAAGCCGTGGCACCAGGTGGGCACCTTACCTCCCTCTCCACTTTCTCTCCCACTTCTACCCCCCAATGATTGAGTCCCCCACCAGGAGTTGTTTCCTTCCCCTGTGGGGTCCCATGCCACCCTCTTGTGGGTCTCCTTTGTGGAGGTTTCCAGCATGCTCCTTGGTCTCCACTGCAGGTGCCTCCATAGAGGAACCACTATCTTCCAGAACAGCATATGAATTGTGGAGAGGTACAGCTGGAGGGATGCACCTCTGTTCCACCACCCTCTCCCTCCCTGAGCCCACCTTGGTCCAGCTGCATCTCTTTCTTGGCAACCTCTGAGGTAGCAGTGATGGCCCTGGTGGTCCCTGGGTGGGGGAGAAGGTTTCATGAATCCTAACCAGGTCAATCTTGAGACAGGCAACCTCCTCCCTCAGACCGGAGAAGTATCTGCAAATGGGGCAGCATCGCAGCCTCCAGCATGTCTCCTGGAACACTGCTGTCCCACAGCCATTGCACTGCACCATTCCCACCATGTCTTATTTTGTGTCCCCTCTCCTGTTGCTCTGTATGCTTACTCTCTCCTCTCCTTACAACTCTCACCCTTCCTTTTCTGGGACAGCAACTTCCTGTATTCTTCAGTAGTCTCCTTCTCCCTTGCTCAGAGTCAGACCTCCAGCAGCTAGAGTGGGAATAAGAGCTACTTTTTTACTTCAGGGTTGACAAAACTAATGTTTCTCGATGATCCTTTCCTTCCTACTGCCAGACAGGTAGTTCCTGTTGTCAGTCAAATCCAGTGGCTATAAAAGTAGAACTGGCTTCGGGTGGGAGGGTGGAAGAGTGGGATGGAGAGCAATTAGTAAGAAAAACTGTAGCTTCTTTAGTCAGCTGCTTTCTGCTCTAAAAGCAAGACTTCTGTCTTCCAAAAGCTAGTAGCAGGAAGTTGTAATTGGAGTCACCTGATTTTCTACTGCCTAAGCCACACCCCCAATTAACTTCTCTCCCCTCCTACTGATTTAGCAAACTAAGTTGATACAGTACCCTTCCCCAACACAGAAACACACAATGATTTTCTTTTTTTAACCCTAAATGAGACCCCCTACTTCTAATAAAATATCTGTTTGCTTAATCCCAACAGGCACTGACTCCTGCTGAGATAGAAGTGTTAAATTAGTAAGAAAATTTGTAGCTTTTTTTAGTCAGCTGCTTTCTGCTCTAAAAGCAAGATTTCTGTCTTCCAAAAGCTAGCAGCCTTTTCTTTTCCTAAAGTGTTCATGCTGTAGTCATATCTCAGGGGAAACCACATATAGTCAAAACCTACATTATGTAATAGTTGCCTAATAAGAATGTGCCAAAGGTTGAGATCTCATTTGCAAGGAGTTCATACTTTGACAGTTTTCTGTTTTACTGCATTGTGTTGCACATGTTTCTTCTTACGTTAAATGCACTGTAGATTTTGTCTATATGTGATTTCCCCTGAACTATAACTACAAGCACAATCACTTGCTCCCCACTTTGGTAGTGTTTCAGTTAATCTCTGTGGAATTACCTGTTAATCTAAAAGGGATTGTACTGGATGCGCCTGTGGGTGTGGGGTCTATACACTGCTCATTAATACAGACATTTTTAGAAAAGAATGCCACGTTAGTCCATACCTCATTTTCAAGGGGTTCCCATTTCTGACAGCTTCCTAAAGGTTGATTGTATTGTAGATTTACTTTAATGAGTTATCCCCTGAGGCAAACAATGCATGAATACTTCCTTCCAACTTTGCCAGCATCTCAAGTTATCCATATAAAATGTCTTGAAATGTTAAAGGGATTGTACTGGACGAGCCTGTAGGTGCAGAATCTACACACTGTTCAGTGATTTGGACTTTGTTTTTATAAAAAATTAGTTTAAACTCCTTTCCTCATTTACATGGGGTTCTCATTTTTAACACCTTCCTTTCAGCTTTTATTTATACGTTTACTGTAATATTTTGCATAGGTGTTTTTAATTGCATTAATTGCACTATAAACGTTTCCCCTTGAGGTATAGCATTAAGCATAAATATTTCTACCTCAATCAAACTGTATCTCTGTTAATATCAGTGGGAATAATGTGAAAATAAAATATTTTGTTTACTAGATCCACTTGTAGGAGGGGAATTTTTACATTGCTTAGTAAGATGGATTTTATCATAAAAATGAGTTCCAAGTTTGGTCCTTATTTGTAAGGTGTTTCCACTTTGATCTGCTCACTCCATACTTGACCTCTCTTGATTCCTTTCATGGCCTCCAACTTCACTACAACCTACTCAAGTCTGATTTTTGGAAATACTGTATCCACAACTATGCAGTTCCCTTGCACCCACTCTTGCAAAGCTCTAAACCTTCCCTATCCCATACTGTGCCCACCCAATTTCTAACTGACTACTAAAACAGGGAAAGCTGGATATATATATACAGTGTATATATATATATATATATATATATATATATTCCAAAATCAGGGACCATCTTCCTGATCAAAGCATCCCTGCCAGATCTTATTTGGCTACTCTTTTCGGGTTCAATATCATTGAAGCAGACTGGCTAAATTGTTGGAAAGTTGCTTGTAATCCTATCAAAGACTCCAAAAGCAGACTAATTCAAAGCAAAATTCTCCATTGCTGGTATCGTACCCTGCAGTCCAATACACTATACATCTTCTCCCTTCCAGTCATTGTTGGAGATGCCACCACACCAATAGGGATCTCTTCCACATTTTGTGGAGCTGCACAGACCTTGCTAACTTCTGGTCCTCCATCCAAGAAACTGTTACCCAGATACTTTATGCTCCCTTCCCCCCTTTCACCTGACCTTTTTGTTCTTGGACTTATGAATGCTGACAACCACCTCAGTAAAGCACAAAGAGATTTTGTAAATAACTCCAGTGTGGTGGCTAAAGGCATTCTGCTGTGCAGGTGGCACTCTACTAATGTGCCTATCACCTCTGAATTTATAGCTGAACTCTTTCAGTTCACTACCTATGACTGACTGTCGCACATTGCCAGTCAAACCCTACAATGGTACACTGTCATATAGGTGCCACTGTATGCTTACTTGCACTCCTAACCCAGAACTGCCTCTGGAGACCATCCTCCAACAGGTTCTGTCAAGACAGGGCATTGAATGAGTTATACCTGCTTGAGCAACCGGACTTACTGTCGCTGCATCTAGAATCCTTCTCCATTGTACTACTCTGTACTCCCTATTTGCTCTGTCATGCTACTGTATTACAGTATTTTAATTACATTGTATAGCGCTCTAGTTATTTGTAGATAGTCTTTAGCATTGTGTTGATATATACCTACTGTATTGGCCCTTTCATATAGTGTTTATTGTAGGTGCACTAAACTATAACCACTGTGTGAGGTTATGTTATATTTCTAATTTTAAAATTGATTCATATTAATCATTATGCAGTTTGTGCCTGTACTCTGATGCTTTGTTACCGTCTTTAAATGGCTAAGATGTTATTAAGATGAGCATACCATTATATGATATACCTGTATGTAGCTACCAGCCTGTACACATATCTGCATTATGATTGTATGTGTTGTAGTAATGTAAAAAAAATAATAATAGAATCTTTAAGTATAAAAAGAAAAAAGAGACAGTTCTGCTGAAATATTATCTGCAGTTCACCACATTATTCAACAATATGTGCCCAAATTCTGCACTTTAAGGTGAAATTTCACACTTTCTTCCATTTTTTGCAATATTTCATGGAAGTGAATTCTGCACTTTGAGAGAATTTCACCAACAGAATTTAAAGTTTGCCCAGCCCTAGCAGTGAGGCACGAGGTGTTTGACCAGAATACCTTCAGCACCTGGGTAGAGCATTTATCAGACAGTAACCCACACCCCTGGAGTGTCTTATTGCACTAATAAAATGGGGTGTTGAAGAAATAATTTCACAAATTTAACAAACACTAATGGGTTACACAAGTAGAGGGTGCTTGGAAGTATTAGCCCCTCCCCCCCGCTATTAGGTCTGTTGTTTGTGGTTATATGTTGTATTACTTTCCTTTATTTTGTGTCCCCGTCCCACAAATTGAAATCATTTAGAGCAGAAAACTAGTAGGAGTATGACTCTGTTTGAACTATTGAAGCCGTCAATGTCAGTGTGCCATTTGGAGGCAAAAGCAGGTGGTGCTACAAGTCTATTTGAATTAGTGAAGCCCACAGCACCAGCATATGGTACTGAAGCTCAAGACAGGATTTTTTGTTATTTCAAGCATAAAGGGATAGGGTCGATGTTGGCACTAAGTGCAGCACTTGTGTGACTTGGGGGGGTAGCATACAGAAAGCAGCAGGTAGGACAGATGACAAGGGGTGCAGTGTGGAGAGGAGTGAAGCTGCAGACATGATCAATCTGATCAAATCTAGCACTGTGGATTACATTAACAACAAATAAGAAAGAAAGGAAAACAAAAGATAGATGACTGAGTCACATCTTCTTTACATGTACAGTATTTATTGTTTTTAGGTGTGGTGTGGTGTGGTGAGTTACTGAAAATGTAAAAATAGTATTCAATATATAAGGGCAAGTAATGGGTGTTAACTTTATTAACATTTCTGCCAGAATTTTTTAAAGGTCCTGGTAGGCATGGATATGTGGGATGTGCTGTGTCCTGTTTCCAAGAAAAGTACCAGCTGTAGGTTTGTTGCTCTGTAAAAGTATGGTTAGGGATGGCTTTTGACCAGTCAGACTGCAGTGATTTCCATACCCACGTAATAGGTCTTTTTATTAAATGGATTGATTGAGACCACAATCAGATGGGATGATCTCTTAGGGCATAATCTCAGTCAAAAAGTAAATCTTGCCATAAATCAACAAAATCAAAATGGACCAATTTCATGATCTCAGCATGCACTCCAAGGTATGTGATATCATGGGATTTCAACCCATCCCAGCTGGTTTAAGACACTCAACCTATGGTCTTATGCTTCACAATGTACTAGATGTTGGGTGATATCCCATGATATTGCACACCTTGTTGTGTATTATTGCCCAATTAACACACACTCTCACTTCCATAACTGGTTGTCCTAGCTTTCATCCACAGCCTCAAATGATTATAATCTCATTCCCAGAAACCCACACTCATACAGAATATAATCTTATGATTCTCAAACAAAGCATTTTGAGCTTGCTAGTAATGCAAAATATGTGATGTTCTAGTCACATAACAACTGCTTGTGGTAAAATGTTTCTGAAAAGTCGTTCAGGTGGTAGATGGAAAAATACAAAAAAACTGGCTCTGAATGTGCCCCTATCATTATGAAGTCCAAATCTAGATATAATACATTGTATACCTGCATGATTCCCACCTCCCTCCAGGTATGCCTTATGTCAGAAATTGGTCTCTGAAAGTCAAGTCCCTAGTCTTATAATTACAAGATAATACAGCCGGTTTGTCTTTATTTCTTTACATGTCTGGCAAAAAAGACTCAGAAAGAACACTTTTCTGTAATAGCTTTGTTAAAATAAAATAATAGATGAGACCAAGAGATGACTAGTATTCATAAATCATATTTGTAACAGATTTTCTGAAGAATTTATTTCTGAGGAATAATGGGCTACACAATGACTCCCTTCTGTGCTAACCGTATTAGGTTTTGTGCTTATAAATATGCAAATTATGTTTTGAATGAAGCATCTGTTTGTTAGTTGTAAATAGTTCTTGTGCACTACACTACAATCTATTTTATGATTAATAGCCTTCTGATAATTAAGCTACACAGAAAGCTTCCAGTGACTGCTTGTATTCCAGATTTAGCTCACCAATCTAAGCAATGAATTTACTGGTTGGGATGGTATTTTAATGGAACTAAGTAGCATCACTGCATATGTCTGAAATACTGTATTGCAGTGTCTAACTGAACAGTGATCCAAATGTTACTTAGAGTGCCAATGTGTTACTTGTCAGACACAGCTTTTAGGAGCACAGAAAGGTAGCTCAGTGAATGATGTATTACTTAACACAGAAGTCATTGGTTCAAATCTCAACTCAAATCACAGGCAGATTTTCTGAGAGGAAAAGGTCATCAAGGCATAAACTGCTAAAAAATGTGCTGCAGTTCTGTTTTTATGGATGTTTTAGGGCTACATAATGTTATAGCATGCTATGTATTGCCTAGCACTCAGTACAATGCTAAGTGTTGTAATTAGCACTGGGCAAAATGTGCGCATTGTGTTTTGTGCGGATTTGGGGAAATGCACATATATTTAGTGAACTTCTCATATTTTGCAGAGCCTTTTTTTATACTTTGTGAAATGCATACATTTAATATAGTAACATGGTAACAGCAAGTTGAGAATGGGAGGGACTCAAGGGCCTTCGGGTCCACTCTCTCCCACTTATCAGTTGGCAGTATAGCCTATAAGATAAAGCAATGACAAGAGTTGATTAGAACTTTGTTTTTCTCGTCCAGTGCATAATGCCAATTGACCAGGACTAGTGAAGCTGTCCCTCTATGGTCCCACATTAGATTACATTATTACATTCAAAACAAGGACCAAACAATCAAGACAAATTCCAAAGGAAATGTTTGTCAAACGGTCAATAAACATACATGATATTGAAACTCATTCAAATGAAACAAGCATTTGTCAATGCTGCACATTTGCTTGCTTGTATGTGCTGTGCAGGTGTTTGGTACTGATAGCGCATGGATGCTGATGTTTCTTATCAAGGGAATACTCCATCCAAGGGCCCTGCACTTCAGTGCAGTGATAGATGTGAAGAATTCATGGGGCTGTCTGGTGGGCTGCAGAAGCACAGGGCCCTGTTGTCCCTGCACTTCCATGTGGCCACAGATATAGATGCACAGTGCAAAGCATGCATCCGTCAGACAATGCACAAGGCACTCTGCCACCCAGAGGTGTAGAGGTGCAGGGCCATTTGCCAAGAGAAAGGTTGCCTTCATTATTTGGTACCCAGGCCCCTGCGGTCAACCCTGAACCTTTTTACTCCCTGGCTGGGAAGGTATCGCATAACAGCACCATCCCCCACTCTACCCACATCCAGCTGGGTCACTTAGTTCACCCCCAAACTCAGTTCACAGGAACAGGATCACAAAGCATAGCCACTGGGGTGAAGACTGGCACTACACACAAAGGTTGTTAAACAATTAAAATTTTTTTTAATTTTGACCCCAACTTTTTAAGATATTTGTTTTATGATTTGCCTTATAAACATGACATATATTGCCTATAGCGTAGTGGCTGAAATGTCATTTTGCACCAGATGTGCGAAAACACGTCCCATTCAGGATTAAAAAAGTCTCATGTCATATTTTGAGATGGTTCAGAAAATTGGCTATGCTGAAAGCTTGAAGTCAAAATACTGAAAATTAGTGAAGTTGTGAGTGAATGTTGAAATAGTGTAACATTCAGTCATAACATGCACATGTTACCATATTTGTACACCAGATTTTCAGCATAGCCTTCTTATTACCCCACCTCATGGACCCAGTTGGTGAAAATGTTCAAATCCCCATCCTAAACATAATACCATGCCACCAAAACATCATTCCTTGCCACAAGTACAAAAAAAACCCATTTTGACTGGGATTTAATAAATGGCATCTGTGACGTTCATGAGGTTGTTGTTGTTGTCATTTGTTGTTTAAAATTTTATTAAAATTTCATGAATTTAAATAGTTGTTAAGTACTCCATTGAGTAAAGCTCATTTAAAAGGAGGTCCGTTTTTCAAAAAAGGAGAAAGAAAAAGCATAAACTATTACACATACAACATTATGTAAAAAAAATTAAATACATTATGCAAAATCATTATTACACATACAATATTATTAAAAATTAAACACAGTATACAAATACAGTCACTAAACAATATGTGACAAGGTCCCTGTTAGGTAAGTATACTTATGCAACAAGTTAATGTTGCATCTGACTTGGTTTTATACCACTGTTTTATACTACCCAAATTAATTACCTGGTTGTTTTGACATAAAGAAATGGGTAAAAAATTCTGTACTACAGGCCCCTTAATCCAAATAGCAGATTTGCCCATGTTAGAATTACATCTAGAAACATCAAATTCTAGGCCAGAGGCAGACCTCAGTTTGAGTTTGGTTTCCCTGATAGAAAATAAATCTAATAGATACTGTGGTAAGTTAGGTTTATATATCTTATACATAAATATAAAAAGGTGCCAATCTCTATCTTTTAATCTTAGCCACTGTAAAGATCTATATAGATTGCAGTGGTGAGTCTCTATAGGTACCTCAAGTATAAAACGAGCCATCCTGTTGTATAGGATGTCTAATCCAGCAAGTACTCCCCCTGCTGCCCCTACATAAAAGAAATATCTCCATAATCTAAAACAGCGAGTAACATACTATTTATCACCCTTAATCTAATATCTGGAGACGGATACTGCATTATTATGTATAGTGCTCCCAGTTTATTGCCTAAATTCTTCTTCAGGATTTCAATTTGTGGTTTCCAAGTCAGCTTAGAATCCAGAGTCAGTCCTAAATATTTATAGTTATCTGCCCGCTGAATAGTAATACCATCCATGGATTTAATTTCAAGATTGTTTGAATCAGCAAGCCTAGAAAATAGAATCCATTTTTTTTTTTTTTTTACATTTAGACACAGACAGTGCTCCTGAAAAAAAAACTGCAGATTGTCAAAAGCTATTTTTAATTTTGTTTGAATACTTTTAAGATCCTTTCCTTCAATATATACAATTGTATCATCTGCATATATGTGGTAGTGTGTTTCTTGATCACTAAACTCTAGATTGTTAATATAAATATTGAAAAGTAGTGGACCTAATATTGACCCTTGTGGGACTCCCTTTTTAATTTTAATTTGTTCTGACTTAAAGGAACCTATTTCAACCAGCTGTTTCCCATTCAACAAGTAGAAAGGAAACCAGGTCAACTCTTTCCCTTGTACCCCAATATCATGCAGTCTGGACAGGAGAATGCCGTGGTGCAGGGTGTCAAATGCTTTAGATAAATCTACAGATAATACACCCATGGACGTTCTCTTGTCCAGACTATTCTGCAAGTCACCCACCACCTTTGCCAGGGCTGGTTGTGTACTATGAAAGGATTTAAATCCTGACTGATATGGATTCATTAATCCATTACCTTCCAAAAAACATGTTAATTGAGTAGCCACTAGGCTTTCAAACAATTTAGAGACAATAGGCAATAGAGAAATGGGGCGATAATTGTTAATCTCATGCCGGGGTCCATCCTTGTAAATGGGTGATATTTTTGCAATCTTCCAGTTTTTGGGGAATTCTCCTGTAGTTAATGAAAAATTAAATAAATAAGTCAAACAATATACAATAAAGGGAGCAGCATACTTCAAAAGTCTAGTGTCTAAATTATCCAAACCTATGGCCTTTTTAGTATCCAATTTTAAAAGCATGTTCATTGTTTCATATTCTTCAATATGTCTAAATTTAAAAAGTTTCCCCATTTTCTTGTTTGAGTATTTTAACTGGACAATTCCTAAGTCACTATCTACTAAATTATCACCTAAAATCTTTGAACCAACTTCAGAAAATAATTTGTTAAATTTGTTTACCATTAAGTTACCCAGTAGAACCAAATCACCCTTTATGTTTATTTTACCAATTGTTCCCTTATCTGTTTTACCTATTAGGTAGTGTGAAAAAAATGGCTATATTGAAAATTTGGGGTCAAAATAATTAAAATTACCAAAGTTGTGAGCGAACATAGAAACATTTTAATGTATGTGCATAACATTGTCATTTTTTCATATTTTTACCCCAAATTTTCAACATAGCCTTTTATGACCCCACCTCATGAACAAGGACAGTGAAAATATTCAGATCCTTCCCAAAACATGATTTTGCAGTGCAACCATGAAATCACCTTTTAGGCTTAACCTGCATAATTCCACCACCACCATTGGTCATGAGGTCAGGACCCAAAAAGGCCATGTTGAAAATTTGGGGCCAAAATATGCAAAAATGGCAAAGCTATGCATCAAAGTTCAAAACCCCATTAAAATACATTGAACTGCACTTACCTTAGTTTCTCATATTGCACTCAGCAGTTCCAGCAGCAAGACGTGTCTTTGATCAGAGAGTGGATTTTCTCCCTTGGAGATTTTCAGGTGAGTGAGGGTGTGTGGGGTGGTGACTGCTGAGTGGGAGGTCCTGGTGGTGTGGGTGGGGTGTGTGTGTGTGTGTGTGTGTGTGTGGAGGGGGGGACAGATCAGTGAGGGATGGTTTTCTGTTTTACAGGGAAAAAAAAACACTGAGGGATGGTTTTCTTTATTTTATGGATATATTCCAACACTGGGATTGGACACATCAGTGTCAGATTCATTGTGAACAGGGGCGGGCAATCTAGAGAGAGGTCAATAGAAGTGATACCTGGGGTGGGCTCCCCGAACCACTTATATTTTTAAAAGATTTACAAAGATTGGGAAAGGTGGGCAGGTGAGCAGCTTGGAGGGGATGGGGAGAAAGAAGTAGTAGCAGGGGTGGGCATCCTGCTCTGCTTACATTGGGAAGAGGGATAGGTGACATGGAGAGGAGGGGCAATCAAGAGAAGCTGTACTGGGTTGGGCTCCTCTGTCTGCTTACATATTTTAAAATTTCTACAAAGATTGGGAAGGGAGGGTGGGTGGGTGAGCAGCTTGGAGGGATGGGAGCAATAGGTGGTAGTTGGGTGGGCACCCACTCCTCTTAATAGAGATAGATAGATAGATAGATAGATAGATAGATAGATAGATAGATAGATAGATAGATAGATAGATAGATGGATGGATGGTGTGATTACTCAGGCTCCTGATGCTGAAAGCTGATCAGCTACTTGCTGACCGGCTTCATGCAAATGAAAGGACCAAAGACCCCTCTGACTGGACTGACTTCAGTCCTTTTAATTACATTAAGTTTCCACCCAGTAAGCAGAGAGTGGTATCAGGACCACAGTACATGGTCATTTGTCTGAACTGTTGAGCCCCTTCCAATCTGAGCTGCAATGGGCTTGTCAGAGACACACCTCTCAAATGCCGTTAAGTAGAACACATTTCTTGTGCATATGCAAGCAAATGTAAAAAGGACATGTTTAAGGCAGCATGCTGCATACAGTGACAGTAGGTATAAAAGCAAAGTGACAGAGCTAGCTCACTGACTGGTGCATCTGCACTGAGCTGCTAACACAGCACTCAGGGTTCTTTTGAACTGGTCAATTCTGGGGAGGTTCAGCAGGGATCCAGGCAGTTCATTTAACCAACCCACAGCCCTAATAGCAAAGGAACATTTACCAAGCTGTGTTTTGTGGAGAGGTACTTCAGTGGCATTCCTGGCATACTTCTTGTGTTGTATTGATTTACAACAGGGCTGAAACATTTTTTCAGCAGGGTGGGTTAGACCAAGCACTGCTTTCTTTGCTAGTATACATGTTTATAACTTAGGTCTACTTGCTAAAGGTAGTCAATTAATTTATGCATCTAGAGTACAGTTATGGGTGCTCTTGTCTGTCACTAACACAAAGTGACAGGTTTTATTGTGGGCCACCTTAACCCTACTTAGTACTGAGTCACAGGCTGCTGCATATATGGGTAGGTCATAGTTAACTAGGTACAGAAAGGAGCTGGAAACTACCAATCGCCTGGTGTCAGTCGTAAGGTTGCTTCAGTTTCTGAAAAGGGCACCCATCCTTCTGTTTACAGATGACACCAGGTTATCATCATGGGAGGCAAAGAATAAAGTGTCATCCTGCACCGCTCTGAGATATTTAAACATTTCCACTTGTTCTAGCTTCTGACCTTTATTGTTGAGGATGTGAACATATGAACATACAACATTTTCCAGCAGATAAAGACCTAGTGGTCTAGCAAGTCTGCTCAAATGTGTAGCTAGCACCCCTTATTCTGCAGCTCCCCTTCTCTCTCACCCTTCCCTTCCCTTGACCCTCCCCCTCCCCCTTGCCCTGTCCCTGCCACTTTTGAAGCAGTCCACTGTTCTATTGGATACCACTTCTGCCAGTAATGCATTCCACCAGCTACCACCCTCTCATAAAAAAGTGTCTCCTCATCTCCCTCCTGAGCCTTCCTCCCTCCAGTCTCATATTATGGCCCCAGGTGTCCTTCCCCTCCCTTACTTTGAACAGTGACTCCAGGCCTGTCTTGTTTATTCTTTGAGCTCCCTTAGCCTCCTCTCGTATGGTAAGTGCCCCAGCCCCTTGATCATCTTTGTTGCCCTGCACTGCACAGTCTCCAGTAAGTTAATGTCCCTCTTCAGATACAGGTGCTAGTACTGCATGCAGTATTCCATGTATGGTTTAACTAGTGATCTATACAGTGGCAGAATCACTGCCCCCCCTCCTCGAGGATATACTCCTTGCAATGCAACCCAGTATTTTGATGGCTTTGCAGCTGCCTTCCTACATTGTGCTGAGTTGTTTATTGACCCCGTAATGATCACCCCCAGATCCTTCTCCTCCTCCTCTGTCTCAGCTAGCTGCACTCCCCCCAGCTGGTAACTCCTCCTTGGGTTTTTCACCACAAAATGCAGCACCTTGCACTTTTTGGCATTGAACCCCAGTTACCAGGTGTCTGACCAGGTTTCCAGCTTTGCCAGATCATCCTGCAGCCCCTACCATCCCCATAGGTCATCCACCACCGCTTCCATCTTGGTGTCATCAGCAAACAGACTGATCCTGCTCTTTACGCCCAATGATATGTCTGCAATGAATATCTCAAACAACACAGGTCCCAACACCAAGCCCTGCAGAACACCGCTCATCACTACCCTTGGGGATGAGAGCATCCTACCCACCACCACCCACTGTTGCCTTCCCTGAAGCCAGTTCCCTACCCATCTCACCAGCTTTGTACCAGCCCCAGTGCCTTCAAACTTACTTCCCGGCCTCCCATGTGGCACTGAGTTGAATGCCTTACTGAAGTCCAGATACAGGACATCCACTGCATGCCCCCATCCAGTTGCCTAGTTACCCATTCATAGAACTCCACCAGGTAGGTTTGGCAAGATCTGCCGCTTGTGAAGCCATTCTGTCTGCTGTCCTGTAGTCCTTTGTCCTCCAGGAGGGCCAACAGCCTCTCCTTCAGGATAGTCTCCATCAGCATACCCAATATGGATGTGAGGCTCACTGGTCTGTAGTTCCATGGGTCATCCTTGTGGCCGCTCTTGTAGAGGGGCACCACATGAGTCATCCTCCAATCCTGAGGTACACACCCTGAGTGTAGTGAAGCATTAAATAGGTCTGCCAAAAGTCCAGCCAGGACCTCTGCCAGCCTCTTCAGTACACTGGGACCTTGTCTACCCTCAGTGCCCTCAAACCATCCAGAACCCTGCCCTCCATGATTTCTCCATCTGTCACCCCCTCCTCTTCTGTTTCTGCCTCTTCATCCGTGGGCTAGTGAAAAGTATTTTTTTTTTGTTTGTAGTTGAGGACAAGTTTATCATTAGAGAACCAGTTTTTTAAGGCCTCAAAGTCACCTTGTAGGCTAGAGGTAGGTTATCAAGGTAGCTGCTTTTAATGTAGATGACAGCATCATCTGCATATAGAACACAGGCTGACCTGCAGGCACCAAGTAATTGGTTAATGAAGAGACTGAAGAGGAGAGGACACATAATGGAGCCATGTGGCACAACTATGGTTACATTCTGGGTGTCAGACAAGGAGCCACCAATTTTTGCATGCTGTGTGCATTCAGACAGATAGCTTTGGAACCAGGCTACAGAGTTCTGGGACAGGTCAGGACCACAGAGCTTACCAAGCAGGAGATTGTGATTGACCAGGTCAAAGGCCTTTGTTAGATCAATGTAGATCAATATGTATAGCTCCAACCATACTTCCATTATCAAGAGCCTCGTGCAAGTCATTTGTGTATTCTATCAGTGCTGTATTAGTTCTGTGGAATTTCCTAAAGCCATCCTGCTGGACACATTGTAATTTGTACTGTTCAAGATAAATGGCCAGCTGATCTGACACAATTCTGTCAGGGCCTTAGACAATGGGGAGAGAATTGAGTTAGGTCAGTAGTTGGCAAAGATGGAGCAGTCACCACTTTTAAAGACTACTGTTACCAGTGCTGATTTCCATTTCTCAGGGAATGGGGAGTACTGTAGAGAGAAATAAAAAAAAAATTGGAGCTGGGGTAGGAGAGTTCCTCCAGAGTCATTGCTAGTAGCTGTATGACAAGACATCCCCCACCCTGGTTTTACCAAGGACTTTCATGATACATTAGAGGGTGTCTTTGACTGTGACAGATTTGAAGAAGAATGTAGAGTGCCTTAGGTCAGGGTCCTCCAAGGGGCTAGCTTCATAATCCGTGTCATCACTGGCAAGGTTGTCTGGTATATTTGGAATGACAGTACTGACTTCAGTGAAAGCTTTACTGAATCTTGTGGCTATCTTGTAGGGTTTAGTGACTTCTTTCCAATCAACCATGAACATTCTCAGGGGCACTTTTCCCCTTTGCCAAGGACCTCTGAAGCATTCTTCTGAAATTGTTTCCCATTTCTCCAATTAAGGGTTTGTTTGGCCTTGCAGCACTCAGATTTGGTGAGTCTAATCCATTTTATGCATTTGTTTCACGTTTCTTTATTGTTTTGGAGGTGTGCCAAGGACCCAGTCTCCCTAGCTACAGACCAGAGCCTGTCCCTCTCTTTCATGAGAGCAAGAAGCTCGGGGTGATCCAGGCAGATGGTGTACCTGTGACCTTTCATTTTTTGAGGGGTGCATATCTGTCACAGATTTTGGTGAATTCTATAATAAAGAATTCAAGGGCTGAGTCACTGTCAGGTATGGAACTGAGGAAACACCAATCAATCAGGGACACTCAGAACTTGAAATCAGGCAGCTTACTCTTGTTAATAGGGTTGCCACCTGCCAGGTTTTTTATCTGGTAATCCAGTTTTCAGGGTCTCTATCCAGTAATCTGGTTTGGCTCGGTGCTGGTCAGGTTTCGGAGCCATTCTGGGTGCTCACATACTTTTGAAACAGATTTTGTCACATCATTCATTGTTTAGCTGCATGTCCAGGTTACAAACAAGTTCTGTTGTCAGTATAGCCCTTTGCTTGTAAAACCAGTCAATGTGGGAGGTGTAAAGTATGGCAGTTAAGACTGTCAGCAGTTACTTAACCTAATATTTTCCACTCTGCATTTTAAAGTGACATAGCAGTAAAGCTGGGCAAAAAGCCTGACCCCTCCTTTTGTAGTAGTAAAGGCTCCAGTTGTCTTCCACTTTTATTTCCTGCTAAACTGTTTAATCTCTAACATAATTTAGGCATTTTGAAATGTTTTGAATTAGTTTTTCCCCAAAAAGAAAACCACGGTCACATCTTTTGCTTTTAAATACAATTGTGGAAATGAAAAGGAAATGGAGCCAGAAAAAGATATAAAGTGCATATAATAGGAAACAACTTCATATTAAATCATTATATACCATGTATATGATTGTATGCTATTTACAGCATTTCCCTTGTCTCCCCCAGATCATATCTGTAAATGAGATTTCTTTTATCTCTGTATGTTAATCTGGTAAACCAGTGTCCATAAGTAAATAAATAACTTGGAGGAAGGGTCATAGTTTGGGGAGGACTCTATTCTTAAGTGGGTGAAATAAGGAGTCAAGAGTACTAGAAAGGTCTGCATATGGGTGGAGTGCTTGCCAGGCATGACAGCAGGAAAGGTAAAACAGTGTCTTCTAAAGTGTGTTGGGAAGGAAAGGGAGAAACCACACATAGTGGTGCACCTGGGTACAAATGATCTGGCAGGGGGCGCAGTTGAGGAGATGCAAGGGAGGTTCAGAGAGATGGGAAAACTATCCGAAGAGCTAGGGAAATCTGTTGCTTTCTCAGAAGTTCTCCTGGTACCCAGGGCCAGCACAGCCAGGAAGCAGCAGATTGAGGAGTTCAACACATGGTTGGGGGCATGGTGTCAGCCCAGGGGGTACAAGTTGGTGAGTGACAGGGGCACTGCATGGGAGAACAGGAACATATACTGTATGTTCTTAACAGGCTACACTTGAGTAAAGAAGGCTCAGGGACCCCAAAGTGGAAGCTGGGGAAGTATATAGCTACAAAGGTTCTGTTAAACTATGGGGTGGGGGCAGAAGGTTGGATGACATAGTAAATCTTCAAATCCCCAAATCAGCAGAATAGGGAAAAGGGGGACCTCAAACTCAAGAAGGGGGGGCAGTAAGAGTGGGCTAGAGAGTGGAAGGAAGGGGAACTAATTGAAGGGTGGTCTCCTTGAATGCAAGGGGCCTGGGAAACAAAGTTGCAGAGTTACAAGCAGTGTTGACTGAAGGAGATGTGGACATAGTTGCCATAACTGAAACATGGGCCACTCAGTACCATGACTCAGACCTAGTGATCCCAGGGCACAGATTTTACTATAAGGATAGGGGTGGGAAAAGGTGGGGGGTGGCAGTGTATGTGAAGGGAGCAATAATGTGTAGCAAGGAGGAGGGCAGAACAGAGTCCTGATGGGTACAGATACAGGACCCAAAAGGAAGGAGTGTGAGTGAGGCTTGGGGTGGTGTACAGGCCACCCGTCCAAAGTGAAGAAATTGATAGAGAACTGGGGGAGCAGATAAGGAGGGTCTGTACGAAGGGTCACACCATGATAATGGGGGACTGTAATCTGCTGGGGGTAGAGTGGATTACTTTTTCTACCTCGAACAACAGGGAGCAGGTCCTCCTGGAAGCTTTCCAGGACAGCTTCTCGGAACAGTTGATATATAGAAACATAGCAGTTGACGACAGATAAGGACCACAAGGTCCATCCAGTCTCCTCAAGGTTGGCAGGGGAACCAACCAGGGAAGGAAACATACTGGACATTGTGCTGACGAATGAGTAGAATATGCAGGGGTTAGAAGTGTGGGATTCTTTGGCAGAAATGACCACAATACAGTGTGGTTCTCACTTGGGATGGTTAAGGAGACAGCAAGTACAATGACTAAGGTGATAGATTTCAGGAGGGCAGACTGTGAAAGAATGGGGGGCACACTGGAGGGGCACATTGCCAGAATTCAACCACACATGGATGGCAATCAGAAATGGGGGATCATCAAAGCTGTGTTAGCCGAAGCAACAAACTCATGTTCAAAGCTCCAAAGCAAGAAGGCCAGGACAAGAAAGCCAAGCTGGTTAAGCAGAGAGGTGTTAGGAAAAGTTAAGAAAAAAGGGCTACCTTCAGGAAATGCATGAAATCCAAAAGGGAGGAGGATAGGGAGGAGTACGTAAAGAAATCAAGGGAGGTGAGCAGATTGGTAAGGGCAGCCAAGGTGGCAAGATAGCTTAGGCTTGCACAAGAGATAGATGAGGTAGAGAAGGATTTCTTCAGGTGCGTAAGAGAGAAAAGAACCTGTAAGGATCAAATTATTAGGATCAAGGTGGATGAAGGGTGGGTGGAGAATGGGGTGGAACAGGCAGAAGTGCTTTCTGACTACTTCTGTTCTGTATTGACCAGGGAGAAGCAGGGGCCATTGCCATGAGGTGGCAGTGGGAACCGGGGAGGGCTGAACTTACAGAGAAGGATATCCCAGAGACCATAGTTCTAGAAGGTCTTAGAGCCCTGAGGGTGGACAAGGCACCAGAACCAGATGGCATCCACCCCAGGGTGCTAATGGAGATAGCATAAATCCCGGCAGGACCACTGACAGACTTGTTTAACACCTCCCTGATGACTGGTTGCATGCCTCAGAACTAGAGGATGGTGCATGTGGTGCCCATCCATAAAAGTGGGCCCAAGGATGAGCCAGGAACTATAGGCCAGTCAGCCTCTCCTCCATCGTGGGGAAGCTGATGTAGAGTATCCTCAAGTATAGGCCAATAGTCTTTCTGGAGGAGAATGGACTTCAGAACAGCAGGCAATATGGGTTTGTCTCAGGCGGATCCTGCCAGACAAACATGGTTGACTTCTATGACTGGGCAACAAGGGCAATTGACAGGTGCCAGGTGGTGGATGTCCAGTACTTAGATTTCAGCAAGGCCTTCAATTCAGTGCTACATGGGAGGCTGGTTAGCAAACTGGGTCACCTGGGGGTAGAAGGGAGGATGGTAGAGTGGATCAGAAACTGGCTGCGAGATGGGCAGCAGAAGGTGTTGGTAAGAGCGGAACTCCCATCTCCAAAAACTGTAACAAGTGGAGATCCACAGGGCTCAGTGCTGGGTCCAGTGTTGTTTGGCATCTTTATTGCTGACATTGCAGATGGGGTCAGCAATAAGATAAGTCTATTTGCAGGTGACACAAAGATTGGTGTGGTGGTGGACAGCACAGAGGGATAGCTAGGGCTCCAGGAGGACCTGGATAAGCTCAAGCACTGGTCAGACACTCGGCAGCTGGGTTTCAACATGAAGAAGTGCAAGGTTATGCACATGGGAGATAGAAACCAACAGTTCAGCTACACTCTGGGGGTACAGTTATCAACTATGGAATAGGGGAAAGATCGTGGGGTGATGATCACAGGCCAAATGAACCATTCGGCTCAGCACAGGAGAGCAGCAGCTAAGGCTAACAAGATGTTGGGGTGTATTGCCAGGAGAATCACCTCATGGAGGAGGGAGATCATCCTACCTGTGGCCAGCTCCCCCCCTGGGGTGTTTTATGGGGATGTCGAGTTACTGGTCTCTGAACAGGTGCGAGATCTGGGGGTGATCTTAGATGTTGGGCTGACTTTAAGATCTCAAGTGTCAGCAGTGGTAAAATCTTCATTTTATCATCTGAGAAAGATCGCCAGCATCAAGCACCTCGTTTCGTCTGGCGATCTGCCAACTTTAATCCATGCCTTCTTGACCTCACGCCTGGACTATTGTAACTCGCTTTACCTTGGGCTTCCAGGGGTTGATATCTGCCGCCTTTAGCTGATGCAGAATTCCGCAGCTCAAGTACTTACAGGTACTCCTAGAACATCTCATATTACTCCGGTGCAGCGAGATCTGCACTGGCTACCAGTTCAGTGGCGGATCACCTTCAAAGTTGGATTACTGACTTTTAAAGCCCTATATGATCTGGGCCCTGACTACCTGAAAGATCTCCTGACTCCTTACCTCCCTGTGAGGTCACTCCACTCAGCTGACGAGGGGTTGCTAGAGATTCCTAGGGTCACGCTGAAATCAGCTGGTGCCCGGGCTTTTATGTTTGTGGCACCAACACTTTGGAATTCTCTACCACGTCGGATAAGGGAGTGTTCGACCGTGGGGAGCTTTAAACTGGCTCTTAAATCCTTTTTATGGAATTAGGCATATGGGCTTGATTAATGCTTTGTATTTGTTTTTAACAGTTTTTATATTACTGTTTGTTTGTTTTGTTTGTGTTTAATCTTTTTGGAATGCGCCTTGGTTTTTGAAAGGCGCAATATAACTAAAGTTTATTATTATTATTATTACTACCTCTGTACAGGTCACTGGTCAGATCAAACCTGGAGTACTGTGTGCAGTTCTGGTGGCCCTACCTAAAGAGGGATGTAAAGTTACTGAAGGGGGGCCAACACAGAGCCACCAGCATGATCAAAGGAATGGAGGACAGACCCTATGAGGACTGACTGAGGGAGTTCAACATGTACTTCCTGGAGGATAGGACGGTTAAAGGGGATATGATCAAAACATTCAGATATATGAGGGGCATAAACAGGGTTAATACAGAGGGGGGTTTTAGATTGAAGGGTGGGAGAAACATGAGAGGGCACAGTCAGAGATTGGAGAGGGGAGATTCAAGAGGAAGATGAGGAGGCACTACTGCACACAAAGGGTGGGGGAAGGGTGCAATGCACTACCAGGGGAGATGGTAATGTAAAAAATGGTAGACTGTTTTAAGAAGGGATGGGACAGGGTCAGGGAAGGTCACTACTGCATTGGGGGGGCAGCTGCACAGTAGAACACTGATAGCTACACAATTGAGCAAACTCGATAGACCCTAGGGCTTGTATCTGCTTGCTATTTTCGTATGTTCATAAGAACCTAGAAAAGTAACTTTAACAGGTATAGTATGTTAACATTTTTGTTGAACTGCTGCTTTAAGTGTTGCCTTTTACTAACACAACAAATGGCTTTCGAGGAAGAGCAATGAATGATCAGTCATGAAAAGGGGTGGGGCTAGGGGCAGAGTTTAGGATCTGTTTTTTGCCCCATCTCAATGTGGCAAGTTAACCCTACTTGTTAAGGACCCAACTAGTTATGAGTCAGGGAGGGGGCTTATGCTGTTAAACTGTCCACACACTTAGCACTGGTAAATGGTCACTAATTGTGTCTAGCAGCAACATACTTAGGCATGCTTTAGTCTTCATGCTAATCTCCCTCCGTGTTCTACATGGTCTGGAATGAGTAACAGCTCTTTAAGGGCTACAGTTATCTGGCAGTGCAAGATAGGGATCCCACAAAAGACTCAGTGTGAGTCATTGTCACTTTATTGTGAGGATCTTCAGCTATTGTCCATACTGTGATCAGTGAGAGAGTGCTGCTAAGTAACTAGCTTTCAGTGTCCCGAGTCTATCCTTATGTGTCTAGTGATTTGTCTTACATTAAGACCAGTGCCTGCCATTTTCCTACATTCTGAGTGTCTCTAGCCAACATTTCAGTGACAAAATGTTAAGTGATGTAAAGGGTCTGTCATGCAGGTGGTGTGTTTTATCGCAGCCTACCCATAACTTCTCCAATCCTAATATCCCAACTCTGTACTTTATCCGGACACCACTGCAGACCAGAGCATGAAATGGACATCTACAGGCCTATAGCTGCAATCATTGGCAGGTGTAGGAGTCCCTACATCTTCTCAATGTGCCACACCAGTCAATACCATTCATGTACTTCCACCCTTATCCCACCCAGTGTGTCCTTTCATCCTAAAAGCAATGCTTTGGCGCATGGATTGCACACAAATAAACCTTAATAAAATGTGCAGTTTGAAAGGTTAAAACAGGCATTCCTGGAGTGAATAGATCTTCCTAAATAGAAATAGTAGTGTCAGACCATGCCTGGGTACTGTTTCCCCTGGACTGATGAAAGGGCAATGTTTGAAAAAAATGTTGTCATTGTTGGGACAGAGAATTATTTTAAAATCAATACTTTATTGCCTGGTATATACATATATAATAATGTCACAATATTTTCTATTCCCCAGCCCCCCAAGGTTTGTTTTGCCCTACCTGCAACAACATTCTGTGTCTGCCCCGGCTCACTTGATTTTGCTCAAACACTTCTGAAAGTGCAGATCTCTGGTTGGAAAAAAGGTGGTGATTGAGTGTGTCTTCCTGTGCCAGAATCAGTTAATTGTCCTGTGGATGGGGGTGAGTGAGTGGTGAGGTACATAAAGATGTTGGCAATTGTGTGTGCAGGGTTAGGGCTGCTTGACTGCATATCCACAGCTGAGGAATCATCTGATTCTGGGGTGGGTGCCTAAAGAGGAAAAGAGGGGACCATTGCACAAAATAATGAGGGGGTGCAGACTGTATGTGATTTCATGGCATAACTTTTTTACTGGGGGGGCATGAAGCAATTCCAGAGCAGGATAAATGTTCAGTAATTGGAATATTTCTTGGATTTTGTATTTTCCTGTATGAGTGTGCAAAATTCCATTATAATTATGAACTAGTACAACCATCCGTGGGTTAGTGTAATTCAGAATTAACTTGTCCTGCTGGTTAGTGCAAATAAAAGGTTAAGATTGACCCTTGATGAACTGTGAACAAGCTTGGTACATCCAGTAGACATAGAAACATAGAATTTGATGGTAGATAAGGACCACTTGGCCTATGCAGTCTGACCATTTTTCCCTGCTTATACTGTCACTGCAGACCCTACTTGATCTCTGACTACCTCCCCCTCCGTTACTTGCCAACTAAGATTACCTTGTGCCTATCCCATGCATACTTAAAGCCCACCACTGTTTTTCTCCCACCACCTCTTCTGGAAGATTATTCCATGCATCCACCACTCTTTCAGTTAAAAAGTACTTCTACACATCTCTCCTAAATTCACCCCCTTCCAGCTTCATTGCATAGCTATGTGTTCTTGTGTATCTTTTCCTCTGAAAAATACTCCCATCCTGTACCTTATTCATCTCATGAGGTATTTATAGGTCTCTAACATATCCCTCCTCTCTTCCAGGGTGTACATACTGAGGTCCTTCAGCCTCTTCTCATAGGGCTTCTGATGAAGACACTGTACCACTTTAATTGCCATCCCCTGGACAGCATGCACCCTATGTCCTTCCTGAGATGTGGCCTCCAGAACTGGCCACAGTGCTCCAGGTCAATTCAAAAATGTACTATTCAATTCATATGCTTCAATATATGTAACTAATTCCAGGTCACCCCTGAAAAAGGGACCTTCGGGTCTCAGTGGGCCTACTCAGTTAATAAAATGTAATAAATAAATAAGGTGAGGTCTCACCATTGATCATCTTAGCCTCGGCTACAGGAGGGCACCCCTTGCCCTGGAGCTCCCTGACCAGAAAACACAGGCTCCCATCATTAAGCCTCAGCTACAGGATGGCACACCTTGCTCTGGAGCTCCCTGACCGATGAACACAGGCTCCCATCATTATGGTAATTTTCACCAGTCCTTGCAGCGCCTCCTAGCTTGGCCTTCCTTTGTCTGAGTATTCAAATTTTGGTGCCTTTTCGACTGGGCTTCTGCCCGGTTTCAATCTACTGAAACAAGTGCCTATATGTGTGGGACTCACACCAGCTGTATATATTTCAATGCTTATTTCTAAGTTGTACTACTAGGATATGACCTTGAATTTTTGATTTACTTACCTCAGCTACCGGCCATGCATGAGAAAGTTGCACCAAAACTTTGCTTGGAATTCCTTCCATGACTAATGATACAGTACACACCGGTAAACCAAAACTGCCTCAGCATTTAAATCTTAAGAAGTAACTCTAACTGCTGACTAGTGGTATAGACCCAGGTAGTTTTCCAACTGCTTCTGTCTGTAAATTGTATAGACACCTCGGTCCCGATTTGAACCCCTAATGTGCTTTCAGCTACTAAATTTTTGGTAAAGTGTAACAGAAATCAGCCAAACTAAGCGCAAGAGCTGCTTAAACACATAATTACATAGCCTGCAGCTTTTGGAGAGCCGACCAGCAGCTCCTTGCATACTGGGCACGTTTTAGTTTGATTTTGTTCAATCAAACAAAATTATTGCTCTCCGCTTTAAGCGCATCGTCAGCAGCCAAGGAGGGGGTGTGAAATTAATTGTAAAACTGCTAGCAGGAGGAAGACCAAAACTTGACTGCAGAACTGCTCCTAGCTTGTCGGGTGCTGCTACCCCGCGGTCGCTCACGCGACTGCTCCCCTCCGCCCCCACCACTGCCACCCTTAGCCGGCACCAGTTATATAGGGTGAGGAAATAGACGACGCCCAAATGAAAATTAACTATCTCCTCACTTTTCCATTAGCAGCCTATACTTCTTGACTGCTAGAGGGTGCCTGGTCATAGTTCTATCTTCTGGCTCCCAAATTATAACCTTGCAAGCAAAATTTTCTGGTACGTACACATACTACTTTCAAATGACCCTGTCAATAAAATCTAATATGGCCATAAATCCTTGTGCCATATTCATAATAGTCTCTATATCTTTTACCATCACATGGCTCCCAATATTACACTACCTAACATCCAATAACTATCACTACACCTACCCTGACAACTCTAGGCTCTCTTTTATGCATATACCATCACACCTGCCACTTGCTACCTCCCCTCTTCTCATCCATTATAAGTTCACCTACCATTTAGCCTACACTCTGTATAAATCCCCGTTACTCAACTTCACCCTGTCCACCCCTTTCATCCACCATAAGCTATAGTACCTGTTACTTTTAGCCTTAATATTAGCTGGGGATATTGAGCTAAACCCAGGGCCTGTAAGTAATCTATCACACAAGGATACAATCTGGTATGACACCAAGGGCCTCCGTATTGCCCACCTGAATATCAGGAGCCTGCTTCATAACAAGGTGGAACTCGAGGCTTGGGCTGTACAATACAACCCTGATATCCTTTGCCTATCTGAAACTTGGCTAAAACTCTCCAGCCCTGATCCCCTCTGCTCTCTACCTAATTACAAGCTAATCTGACAAGATAGGCTCTCATCAAAGCATGGAGGTGGTGTCGCCATCTTCTACAAACCTCATTTGTTAATATCCACAATGCCCTGACTACCCTATCTCACTGTGAAGTGATCCATGCAACCTTACAGATTGGCTCAAAGAAACTTCAACTGGTTTACACCTATAACCCTCTGGCTGGTGGTATAACAGGTCTTGAAGAACTCCTCTCCCCAAGTGGAAAATACCATTGGCCAAAATGAAGTCCTCATACTGGGGAACCTGAACCTAAACTGGACTAGTAAATCTAATCAGTCCTCTCACACCATGGTACAAGGCAGAAACCTTCACCAATTAATCACAGACCCAACCAGGGTCATGTCCCCCCATGGGCTAGTACTCTTATCGACTGGATCCTCACAAACTGCCCTGACAGCATAGTATGTGCAGGTATTCTTGCTGACTCAATAAGTGATCACTCCCATATCTACTGCATCTGGCACTCTACCAGTAAACCATCTCCACCTCCAAAACCCATCACTTTCTGAAATCTGGCTAACTTTAACCCAAACAAAATTTATACAAGATCTCTCATTGATTGACTGGTCACCCATCTACACCTCAGCTAATGCCTAGTTGGCTTTAGACCACTTCCTGGCCTGGTTTCACGTGCTCCAAGACACCCATGCTCCCTGTGTCACTTGTCGGATTCGTGGAACTCAGACTAAGTGGCTTACCAAAGATCTACTCATCCAGACTAGGGCCAGGGACAGAATGTGGTGACGTTTCAAAACCACTGGGCTCCAGACCGATTATAATAACTACCGATCCCTGAGAAACACATGCAAAAGACAAATTCGTTTAGCCAAAAGCTCTTTCTGTAAAGATCTGCTAACAAAAGCCGTGGGTGACTCTAAGAAATTCTGGTCAACAATAAAAACCCTTCTTAGAGAAAATCAAATGGCCCATACAAGTGACATGCTGATAAATGGCATACATTGCAATAATCCTGTGACTATAGCAAACTCATTTAACCACCATTTTTCTGACCTAACCAGCTACCAGGCCTTCTTCCCTTGTGCACACCCTGCCTCCCTCCACGGTGATGAAAAACCTCTACTCACACACCCTCCCTTTAGGTTCCAGAGTATTACAAGAACAGAAGTGTTAAAACTGCTCCTCTCCGTTCCTGACAGTACCAGCTCGGGGTCCAACAGTCTGGAACCCAAGCTCTTAAAAATCACTGCCCCGCTCATAGCTGCTCCCTAATCAAAATCTTCAACCTATCTCTATGTTGTGGTACAGTCCCCAATATATGGAAAATAGCTAAGGTCACACCCATTCCTAAAAAGGGTGATCCCAAAGAAATCATGAATTACCGTCCTATAGCAATCCTCTCTCTGCTTAGCAAGATCCTGAAAAAAATATTGGCCACCCAATTCATAGCATATCTTCAGAAGTATAACCTTCTCTCTTGCTCCCAGCATGGTTTCCTCAAGGGCCACAGCACTTCCACTGCCCTCCTCAAACTCACAAACAACATCTTTGCTTCTATGGACTCGGGCCTCCTGATAGGTGTGATTTTCATTGACTTAACAAAGGCATTTGACCTGGTTAACCATACCCTTCTTCTTGCTAAACTATGCTCCCTTGGCTTCCCTACCGATGTAGTGGCCTGGTTTAAAAGCTATCTGTCCAAAAAAAAACAGGCAGTAGTTTTCCAACTCAGCCATATCTGACCTTTCATCTATATATGTTGGAGTGCCCCAGGGCTCCATACCTGGCCCTTTACTTTTCTCAATCTTCATTAACGACATCCCGTTGCTTGCTCCTATCTGTTCATCTTTGCTTTATGCAGATGACTTAGTCATTTACCATAGCGCAAGAAATATCACAGACCTAAACCAACCTCTTGCCTCAGACTTCTCAAGTATTCAGTCTTGGCTAACAGAGAACAAACTCGTTCTCAATATTAGTAAGACACACTCTATGCTCTTTGGGTCACCTGCCAGACTTAATGCAAACCAAAATACCCTCAAAATCTCTTGTGCAGATGGCTCCCTACTGGTTAGCACCAGATCCTTTAAATATCTGGGCATTACTCTTGATGAATCCCTAGATTTTGACCTACACATGACTGCCACCTGTAAATCTGTCAACGCTAAGTTAGGAGGTGCCTACCGCACTAGCTATGCCCTTACCCCATCGGCTAGACTAGCTGTGGCGCAAGGTTTTGTGCTCCTAGCCTTGGCATATGGCTCAGTCATGTACCTATCTGCCTCAAAATCCTCCCTCCACAAATGGGACACCACCTATAACAACATCTGCCGTTACGCCTCTGCATCCCCACGTTACAAACACCATTGCCAACTCTATACTGACTTAAATTGGCCTAGCCCCTCCGCCCATCAACTCCAGTCCTTTGGCTCAGTGATTTACTGCATTTCCAGATCCGGCCTCCCACTATCCTTTCCCTGTCTGCTTCACTCACAACCTCTCTCCTATGGGCTCCAATCTGCTGACCTAGCCCCTTTTCACATCCCCAGACATAAAACTAATATGGATGCCCGCACTTTTGCATACATGACTCCAAAGTACTGGAACTCTATACCTCAAACTGTTCATGGAACACCCTCCCATGCTAGTTTTAAGAAACTCCACCATGACCATCTGCATACAACTAGCCCCTGCTCTTGTTTCATCCGCCTTAGACCATTTTCTCCCTGCCATCTGTCTTTCCCTAGGTAATCTACCTCTTGACTCCACTTCTTCACCTCTCTAAATCACCTCCTCACATGTCTTCTTCTCCTCTCATCCTTTACCCATTTTCCTGCCTCCTTCCACTCTCCCTTCTTCTCCCCTGTTTCATTAACCACAGATTTTTTGGCACTTATTGTATTTGCTCTGTATACCTTTCTCTAGAAATGCCTGTTTTTACATTGTTTTGACTCTTGTTGTTACTTGACCTAAATGTATTTTGTCTGCTTCATACTGAATAACTGTCTCTACAGCCCGAGTATGATTGTTTATTGAATCAATGTTTTCTTTACACCTTAAATTTGATTGTATGTTGATTTCCCTCCCAACTGTGTTACATATCTCATGTGATGCATCACATGTATGCTCAATTTGTATTTCACTCTGTCTTTCTCCTGGGCTGTGCCTGAAAATAGGCATTCTTATGCCTAGTGCACCCACCCTTTTATCTAAAGCAAATAAATAAATAAATCTGTATAGTGGCAGTACCACCCTTCTCCTTCTGCTGACTTGGGTTTCATTCCCATAACTTCCACTTGCATATTGTGTGACCCACAAGTCACTTAACCTCCCTATGCTCCCAGGATGCACCTGGAAACAAGTTTTAGCTCAATGTGTCTTTCCTGATCTAACATTGCAAAATAAATGAATATAAAAATAAATAAAAAAAACTTAATAAGCAAGGATAAATACATATGCTCTGCAAAATGCAGTATTGCAGATTAAAATTGCACAATTTCACACGTGCTTTTTTGTAAATATGGTTTGCCAAAAATGCACACTTTCCTATAGCTATTGCATTAAGTGATTACAATTCATGCACTTACAAGCATGGATAACAGACATGGGCATGGGGTCATTATGTAGCAGATGAAACCACGCAAAATAACAATGCTGCACTCAAAATGGCATGCGGCAAAATAAGGTCAGGAGACAATGCTGACTGCACCACAACAATGCAATTCATTGGAAAGAGTAACAAAATCTTTGTTCATGTGGGGGGATTTGCTCCCACACCCCCTAAACTAAAATAACAAACTCTGAGGGGGCTGTGGGCTGAGGGGAAAAGGAATACCCGGGAGCGAGGAACTTAGTTTTTTTTAAAAAACAAAACCAAAAAATCTCTGGAGACTGGGAATCAAACCCCAATCCCTGGGTCTCCACTGTGCCAGGTGCTTATGCCTTAGCCACCGCACCACAGGAGTGACTTGACTAGGTACAGCACCTGTGGCCTTTGGAGTCCTTCCTTCAGATCCTAGTGAATAACAGGGGTACTACCGCTATTATACCCCTGTTGCTGTAATTCATTCCACACTTTAGATCATGCAGTTCTTCATGCGCTGTTCCATCCATGACATATTGACCTAGTACCATAGACATGATACTTATAAAAAAAATTTGCATTTATTGAATATCATAAGCAGAATTAAAAAAGCATAACACAGTTGCAGCTGCTAGTTATGTCAATGTCATGAGCTACCCTGGTATGTGTAGACCACATTTCATCTTATCGGAACTGTTTTTAGAGTCTGGCTGTATCTGCAACATTTCAAGCTGCTTTATGGCATTTTACATCCATTTATGGTTGAAAAGGCTATACTGTGTGTGTGTGTGTATATATATATATATATATATATATATATATATATATATATATATATATATATATATATAATCACACATGCCCCACAATGCAAAGCATCATGGGCTGCATATGCAAATCACCACAGAATGTTATGCTGGTCCAATTTTAAGCAGAATTGCATGGTGCGAAAGGCCTCTCACACAGTTTGCAAAGGGTGCTAACAGAATATATATATATATATATATATATGTGTGTGTATGTATATATATATATATATATATATTTCTATTATATATGTATATTTTCCTCTTTATTTTTACCAAGAGGTGGTCTGGGCACAGCCCTTTGTCAGCCATACCAGACATGAAACATTACAATACTTTCACAATTACAATACATAACGTTCAACATTTAGCATCACCTTTACAAACATTGACACTTACAGAACTAAGAGATTTAAGTAACAAGCACTTAAAATCAGTTACATTATTTGCTTCAATAACCAAACCTGCAAAGTAAAACATTGTTGCTGCACCATTAGGGTTCCAGTGACAAAAGTTGGGAAATGTGGTATTAGGGTTTCCAACCCTAAGACTAGAGGTGGGTGAAGTGCTCCCACATCGCTAAGCAGAGCACTTCGCATATTGTTCCTCAATCCACGTAGTGCTACGCAACGCGAAGTGAATTACTCTGCCTCATAATTAGGAATGCAAAGTTCATTGGTTCAGTGGACTTCACACTACTTCACATTGGCTTACTGCCTTCCCCTTAACTTTAATGCAAAGTGCCATTGATTTGAATGAACTTCGCTTTGCTCCACTTGTCTATTGCTATGTGAGGTGAATTTTGCATGGATTCATAGGGTGACAGGGCACATGGGCTCTATATTGTCTTGCACAGCCTCAGTTCCGCATAGTATTTGTAGTGGAAAGCTGGAGACAGTTTGTTCTCAGAGCTCTGAGAATCAAACTATCGAAAAAGCTTTACAAAATCTTTTTTGATCCAATTGTTTTAGTCCAAATTTAGTACATTGACTGTAGGAAACCCTCCTGTGCTTAGATCATTGAGTGTTGATTGTTCTTGTGTGCAGTTTGAATGTTAATTTAGAATATTCAGGCTGTGTACTGACAGACACTGTCGAAGTGTACTTTGGGGGAGGGGCGTATCTGTGGTGGTGTGAGAGTCACATGGGAAAACCAGTCTTTCTGTTTCATACTAGGGTGTGTCAGTACTTGTGTGTTTATGTACACACAGTAATACTTGAAGTAGTTTTTGATAATTATTTTCTGTTTGTTGTGGTGCAGTGCATATGTTCATTCTGTTTAAAAGATTTGGTTATATAGAGTACTGCACTGTTAAATTTCTTGTGCATTACCTGTAGTGTGTGATTGTGTGTGCATGTCATCAAGTCAGACATATTTTATTGTGCCACACAATAATCGCCACACTCAAAATCGGTTATCAGTCTGAGGTATTTTTTACTGCTTCCTTCTGTCTAGATAGTGAACTGCTACTGCAGCCCCACCCCTTCAACCACCAAAAGGTATAATTTATTTTTCCAGTTTTTGATTTGTGTGAACACTGATTAAGGTGTTTTTGTGCCTGTGAGACTGCATATCTTTATAGTGTGCAATCTGTGTCTATGTGTTTGCATCTGTTTAGTGCCCAGTCAGCATCTGTAAGCTACAGTTGTTATTTTTTGGCTTCCCATCCACCCCAAATTTCAGAAATCTCAATTTGTTGTGCATTTTCTATGTACTCCCAAAAAAATGCCTGCACAGAGATGTGCATGCAAAGATGCTTCTGGCCATGGCACTGCTGTCAGTCTCAAGAGTGGCCATCGGCATGGTAGTAGTATGCAGTAGAAGTAAATAGTTGATGCCAGTAAAAGGATTTCTCTGACTATGTTTTTCACAGTGCAATCAGTAGTTTCAATCATAGTTGGAGATGCTGTTGTCCCCGCTGGTGGTACTGAAATTGCTGCTGACATGAGTAATGCCCTAAGTTCAACCCCTGACAACAAGTTAACCAGTTTCCCAAATATTGTGGAGTCTAAAGCCTTGACCATAAGTCAGAGTGTAGTACATGTCGTACTCCCCAATGTCCACATCCCTGTCCCCACATTGGTTGAACATGATTCTGATGCTAATGAAGAGTCATCGCAATATCATGTTTGCAGTGCTGTCGATGAGGTCATGCCTGTGCCATCCAATCCTTCAAATGTTGTAGAAAAAATATTGTATGATCATAATGATGCTGCGGTTGGTACTTGTTCTCCACAGGACAGCATCCAAGCTGACATTGTGGATCTGGATTAGGAATATAATAGTGATTTTAGTGACCCCAGTTGGGAACCAGAGAAAAAGAAATTAAAGGTGGCTGTATGTAAACAGTCTCAGTCTGTCAGTGTTAAATCACCCCCTCTTCAAAGCTGTCATGTGGCAGTTTCTGTTGATGATGATGACCCAGTAGTAGTCATCATAGATAGTGATAGGCCAGTAGAGCCCAAGTGTGGCCAGCAACACAAATCATTTAGTAGTACACCCCTTGTGTCATTATCTAAAAAACTGGTGTCCAATCTGCAGCATCAGAGACCTGTGAAAACTGAAAGTAGGGGATCAAAATCCCTCATTTGGGATTTTTTTGTACAAGATCCAAGTGATGAAGCACTGCAATCTGCCAGCTTTGCCAAGCGCATGACAGATGTGGTAAAAAGGGTAGTCATCTGGGCACTGGGGGCCAGCATACACATCTGAAGAACCAGCACATGGCACTGTGGACTCGGCACCAGAGGGGAGCTAATGCCATAGTGGGACATTCACCCTCATCCACCTTATTAAGCATGTTATCCCCTTCCATGACTATAAGTAGCTCAACTAGTAGCCATGTCTGTATTAGTGGTGAAATAACAGCTGAGGATTACTACAGGCATGAGGAGGAGGATGATTTTGAAATGTTGTCAAGTGGTGGTCAGAGTAGCTGCAGTTGTGGTGGTCTATGCAGCAGTATTTCTAGTCCAGCTTCAACTCCTGTGCTTAAAATGAGTAAAATAATATTGTTTGTTGACTTTCAGTGTCACCTGTGCACCCCTCTTCATCACATGGCAAAAGCACCCCACCCATGGCTGTTCACAGAGCAGAGCCATTTGGCACACCACGTGCAAAATGGGAACAACTCAGCCCATGTTGCAGAGCCTTTTTGCCCTCAACATGAAATACCCACCCAATCATGCGGTATCATGTGAACTGAATGCTGCTGTAGTGGAAATGCTGTCAATTGACCTGTTGCCCTTCTCCTTTCCAGCATTTTATGGCATACGCCTATCCCAAATGGAAAGCCCGTACAGGACATACTTTTCCACCCATGCTGTAACAGAGTCTGTAAGACATGCCCTTCAAAATTCCTCCTCACCATTTATCCACTTAAGTATGGATTTGTGGACAAGTGGCAAAATGGCAGGCAGTTCATATTTGTGTATCACTGCACATTGGGTGCAGGTACTGGGGGTTGTCTGTGCTGGCAATATTGGAAATCAATATAGTAAGGCAGACTGTCATAGTAGCAACCTTCTGGAATTTAATACCATACAACACTTGCAATGTGCAGTGTGGCGGGTTACCACACTGATAAACACATGCTTGACTTGCTACTTACCGAAACTGATGATGGCTGAACCCCCTGTCCCTGAAAGCTGGCTTTATAGCCAATGTCAATGGCTCAAACATGGTGAAATGTATCATCGATGGTGGCTTTGTTCGGGTTTCATGCATGGCCCACTGTTTAAATCTCATGGTCCAGGAGTTTCTGCAGCATCCTAACATCAAGGAAATGTTAACAGTTGCATGCTGCATCTGTGCACACTTTTCATGCTCTGGAAAGGCCTGCGACCAACTTTGGCAGCTGCAGATTCAAAACAGCCTCCCTCAGCACCACCTCAAGCTGAACATTTTCACGCACTGGAATGCAACTCTTTACATGGTAGAAGGTTGTATGAACAGTATAAAGCCATCTCGGAATACCTAGTCATGCACACTAGTTGTGACACTTCTGGGGCCTCAATGTTTATGACAACAGAACAGTGGCACCTCATGGACTCTATGATATCAATTTTGAGTCCCTTTGAACATGCCACTTAGGCAGTGAGTGGTGACACTGCCTCCATAAGCCAAGCCATTCCTCTGCTGCAGGTGCTGAGGCAGACTTTTTTGAATCTGCAGCATAACCTTGATGTGTCCGGAAATTGTTCAAGCAGTGCATTACTTAAACACATGCTGACTGTATTGGACCACAATTGCCACATCGCAAGTATTCTGCAAAGTGCCAAATTCAGAATAACAACAATGCTGGACCCACGTTACAAACCTGGAATTGCATCCTTACTGGAGGAAGGGCCTGAACAGGTTAAAAATCTCAGTTGACAATTGGTGCGATTGGTTCATGGGGCACAGATGTCTCATGCCAAGTTCAGCAAACCACAGCATAACAAGGCTGAAGGTAACTGTGGACTACTAGGCACATCCAGTAAGGCGGCTGCAGGTCTATGTGGGATGTCAGCAAAACTGGTTGCCATTAACCCACTTTGGGGTGCCTTGTCCTAAGTGGGAATCTGTGATATCGATGATTCTGGTGAACAGGAGGATGTGTCAGCAACAGGACTGCGTGCAGAACAGAGAATGGTTGACTCATATTTGGCTGAAAAAAGGCATCTGTCAGTAACTGATGATCCACTGCTGTACTGGATTGGAAAAGTGAGTGAATGGCCAGAGCTAACTTCAGTGGCACTGAAGTACATGACCAGCCCACCCTCCAGTATAGTGTGGAGAGGGTATTCAGTTCTGCAGGGACAATAGTTCATGACCATCGTACCAACCTCTCACCAACAAATGTCAGCATGCTGACATTCATAAAAATGAATGAAGGTCACATACCACCTCGAACTATCACATCTGTGTTCGTACCCCACCACGAGGATGGTTGTGCTGATGATGTGGGAGAAGCAGACCATCCTGGTGGCAGCATCACACAAGCAGTCATTGAGGTTGATGATGCAATCATGGACAAATAATTTCCTTATGGGAACAATTCTAACCTCAATGACTGTGAGGGCAGCTTCCTGTTTGCTGAGGATGAGGTTTATGTTGCTGGTATTTAAGTTAATGGTTTGAAAGGCTGTCACATTTTATTAATTGCACATTTTTTTGGTTTTCATAAAATAAAACCAGTGTTCTTGACTCAGTCTCATTCCATAATTCAGATTTGCACAAATAATGCCCCATCACAATCACTCCATTTTACATTGCCCATGGTATATCTTCTGAGTCCCTGTAAAGAGCAGGTACCCACTGTCAGGTTCCCAGCCCCCCTCACACATATATAATAGCTGACCTGCTCCACTATTGAGCGGTATTAAAAATTCCATTCACTTCCGTCCACCTACAAAGTTATAGCACCCCAATAAAAACAGAGCCGTGCCTGACATGAACCCAGGGATGTACCCCCAGAACCCTTTTGTGATGTCAGAAAATGAAGGCTGTATGTGCTTCACAGACCTGTATTGGCACCATGTTTTCAACAACTTTTAGTGCTATTTAGAGTTGCCACTTGGAAAAATGAAAACGACCACTCCAGTAAACAGTGACTGTTACTATAGCGGCTGCTTTTATTTTTATACATGTCATCTCTAAATAGTACTAAAAGCCACAGAAACATACAGGTTAATGGAATGTACACTCAGTATTTATTTTCTGACATCACAAAAGGGGGCTGGGGGTACATCCTTGGGGGCATGTCAAGCACGGATCTGTTTTTGTGGGGGTGCACATTTGGGGTGCTATAACTTTGTAGGTGGAGGGAAGAGCATGGAATTTTTAATACCCCTCAATAGTGGATCAGGTCAGCTACTATACATGTGTGAGAGGGGCTGGGTACCTCACAGTGGGTACCTGCTTTTTAATAGAATGTGTGCTGTTATTAGCAAACACAGTCAGCCTCTTAAACACAACTGTCCATTTGTAGTAGGCAGTAGCCACTTAAATCCTCCCACTTAAAGATATCTTGCTCCTGAGTGACACTGAAAGACTGTAACACACCATATTGAGCCACCCGGCCATCTGTCTGACAGTGAGTGAGAATGTGTCCCTGTGTCCATGACCAGAGGTACTCCGTAGCCAGCCAAAGCCACCAATCTGTCTAATAGGGAGGGAGAGAGAATGTGTTCCTCTACCCATGACCAGAAGTAACCACCAGCCTGCCAAAGCCACCAGTCACTATGACAGTGAGAAGGAATGTGTTCCTGAGACCAGGACCTGCCCGAAGGAGCCCGCATCCAGCCACAGCCACCACACTTCTTGTTATCAGTAGTTTACAGTGAGTATGTACTAATTTGTCAGACTATGGAATTTCCTTGAGCTGTGTGAATGCTTCCTTTAACATTTTAGAGATGCACTTGAGAAACATACAGTATACAGTTAACTTTTTGGTTTTTTTTACAGGTTTCCAGTTTCAAACAGTGTAATGGACCGGAGGACAGGATGACTGCAGTACTGTCTACAACCACTTATAGGATATCAGTTTCAGGTAAGTATATCAATCTTATTTCATCACTTCTTTTAGGTATTTCATTTTTTCAAGCCAGTGTAAATCAACAAAGTATGTGACATGTACAGCAGATAATATTTTTTCCATGCACATCTGTCACTGGCTTACTTCAGCATGCCATGGGGTTGAACAAAGTTTTATCTGGGTCATGACAAGAGGTCTTTGAATGTAATTTAAGACACTGGGCCAGTGCTTGTCACATGCACTAAACATGTTATTGGTCTTGGTATGGCTTACTAATAGCTTGGCATCTGTTAAGCCAGACGCAACAGACAATAACTGCCACAGTTAGAACAGAATGTGTTAGTGCAATGAGTTAATAATTATTTCTTCTTTGTTTGCAGGTAACATTTCGGTGCTGTGTGCTGCCATCGGTGCTTTCTTCAATTTCAAATAAGAACACATGCAACTGGTATGAATCCAGTGGATACACCGAAAACCTGTAAAGAAGTCAAAACAAAACCACTCATGAAACTTGCTTCCAAATGATACCCCCTCCCCCCAAAAAATACTTACCTTTCCTGGCTTGACAGTTTTCCTACATAAAATTACTCAGCAAGCCAAAAAATGTGCAATCAAAGTACGACAGGGTGACTTGTGAGATTACGTGTGTGTGTGTGTGTGTGTGTGTGTGTGTGTGTGTATAGATATATATAATATATCTATATACATATATATATAGATATATTGATATATAGATATATTATACTGGTGCTGTAGCACCAGTATAGTTAGGTTTGAGTAAGCACTTTAATGTTAAACCTCAAATTTTGTACCTTAATAACTCTGCCACTGTAGGACAGATTTGCCTGAAAGTGTGCATGCGCAGTCTGGTACCATAGATCTCTGGATCTGGCAAGTTGTTTTACAGTTGGAGCTACAGTTGTAGAGTTACAGAACACCCAAAAACACAAAAAAACAGACTTTTTGTGCGTTTCTTTGCTCGCAGCCACAGCCTGCATGATTTGTCCATTCAGTCTGAAACCTTCAGAGAAGATGCAGTCTGGGTCATTGATGTGCCTTTCAAAGATTTGGTGTAAAAATATTAAACCGTTCAAAAGTTATTCAAAAAACACATTTCCCATTGTAGTCAATGGGGAAAAATAAGTGTCTCACAAAAGTTTCACAAATAGCGCTTTTACTTTTGTGCTGCTGCCATCTTGTTTTCAGTTAATGAGAGAGAAAAATTCCTTTTGTTTAAATTTGGGACCCTCTAGTAAACCCTGACTGTTTGGTTTACCTAGTCGGGTCCTGAGGATGCCAGTCCTGTCTTTATGTTGGGGTAAAAAAACCCAGAAATGCCATTTTAAACATCAGGGAAAAATACTTTCGCAAATCGTGAAAGAAACTGTCTCAATTCTTTTGCAAATGCAAAAGTTTCATACTACTTTTTGTGGAACATTCGTGATTTGTGAAAGTATTTAAAAAAAACAGCAAATCTTTGTTATCACCCTGCACCTGAACGGTTGGGTGTTTTGGGCTGAAATTTGCAGGGTGGCAAGCCCTGGAGCCAAAGATATGCCTTTTGGTGGTTTGGTGCCAAAACATTCAAGGGGCCCAAAGTTACAGCATTCCACAGTTGAGAAATTTCCCATAGGATAACATTGCAGTGCCCATTATGCCTTTTGGTGCCCGTACCTCGAAAATGAAGAGAGACAAAGATTTTTTGGTACCCCAGTTTAGTTCACCTTTAGCTGAACTAAGCTGCAGAAACAATCTTGGGAAACCTTAGATTTCACCAGAAGTGGATTTTTTTTCCTACCTGCTATGGTTATGGAGATATTGGGAGAAATATGTTCCAAGGCTTCAATGGGTGCCTTTGTAGCGCATTTCAATGACTGTATCTCGTAAACGATGTGAGATATGGATATGGTTGATGTATACTACATGGAGTACTTATTGCCATGATTACAACAACAGTTGAACTTTTTTTTTAAGCCAGTACGGTTGGTGACATATTGGCATATTACTGTTGCAAGGTGTCCTTGCCCTATAGGGTGCAGCATGGCTCTATGCTTATGTGTCAGTGGAAGTGCAGGGCCTGGAGTGCCCGTGCTCCCACATATGCATACCATAACACAACAAAAAATATACAAAGTGAAGGGAGTGCAGGGTGCAGAGGGCCCGTGCTCCCACTAACACAGACCAGATACCTGTTACATTTCACTTTTGGAAAAAAAAGGGGCATTCATGGCTAGAAAAACTCTGTTAATGTATCAGTTGGGATTCATAACAATGTGCCAAAAGCATGGTAATATGGTGTTAGGGTTAATACTTCTACCACCTCATCATCCCCCATACATTCCACACACCAACAGGCATTGTGGTGTGAGTTGGGGTTGCCATGTGTAACTCTTATCACATTCTACTATACTGTACCATCTCGTGTTTACAAATATTGTGTTTGGTAATATGCCCCCCCAACCACACTTACAAACAGCATCTTCTACAGACTTCTCCATTCACCATATTGATAGATGACATACCATCTTCTTAGTGTAGTTGTATACATACCTCTTCAGCGTGTACTGCTACAATCATATGGGTTTCATTGGTGAACAGGCTAGTTTAAACACCATTGTCTGTAGTTGCACACATACATATTCAGCGTGCAGTTAATTTGGTTCCTTACCTGAATAGGATAATACCCAGTAGTGAGCTATATAGCACCATGCTTGTGCACAGATCTTGCATGTGAAACTATAGCCCCCCCCACACACACACACACCCTCTGCAGAGTATGGTTTTGCTATGTTTTTATGTGACATAACATCTTTTCACTCCTAGAACACCGCATAACCTAAACCCTTGTACAATCACGAGATACTACATGAACAGGATCATAACCAGTACTGAACTACATAGTGCCATGACTGTCAGAGATGTTGGCTGTTATACTTTGGCCCCCTCCCGGCCACACACACACCACCTTCTGCAGGCTGTGCAACACCATGCTTGTAACACAGCTTGTCTGTGACGCCATGGCCCCCTACCCCTCCACACACACAACACCTACTGTTGAGTACCCCTTTGCCATATTGACAAAAGACTTCCCATCTTTTTCATGTAGTTGTGCACGTTTCTTTAGTGTGCACTGCAACAATCATATGGGTTTCAGTGGTGAACAGGCTACTGTAAACACCTTTGTCTGTAGCTGCACACATACATATTCAGTATGCTGTTACCTGAATAGCATAATATCCGGTACTGAGCTAAGCTGCACCATGCTTGTACATACATCTTGCATGCTTGACTATGGTACCCCACCCACACACACACCACCCTCTGCAGAGTATCCTTTTGCTATGTTTTTTATGTAATATAACATCTTTTCACTCCTAGAAAACTGTGTAGCCTAAACTCTTGTGTGTTATGGGGCAACTGCATAGAAGGACTTGGTGAAGTACTATCATAAGAGAGTACATGAAGAGGATCATAACTAGTAGTGAACTACACTGTGTCATGATTGTCAGAAATGTCTGTTATTCTATGGCCCCCCACACACACACACACACACACACACACACACACACACACACACACATACACACCACCTTCTGCAGGCTGTGCAACACCATGCTTGTAACAGAGCTTGTCTGTGAGGCCATGGCCCCCTACCCCCCACCACACACATACAGCACCTTCTGCAGAGTACCCCTTTGCCATATTGACATAAGACATACCAACTTTTGAACTAATAGGACATAGTATAACTTAACCACTTGTGTGTCGTGGGATCATCATATTAAAGGCTTTGCTGAAATATAGGTATGATACAGTACTGAACATCATAATGCCAAGTTCTGAGCTATGCAGTACCATGCTTGTAACAGTCATCGTGTATGGTTCTATACTCCACCCCCATCAAACAGATACACACACTATGAACTGATCAGTACCCCTTTGGCACAGTGACATATGACATACTATCTTTTTAAGTAACATGACAATGTAATGCTTAACCCCTTGTGTGCCATATGTCAGTTAATTGAAGGCCTTACTAAAATGCAAGTATGGTATAGCCATATCTGTATCTGTCACAAACCTTATAGGTATTTCTGATGCCAATAAGATTGTGCTATAGTGTATAGTGTACTGTTGTTCTGCATAGAATTACATCCCTTTCAAAATGCAGTTCTACCACAGTTTCAAGCTCATGGAATGTCATTCTACCGTACTGTGGTAGGATAGCATTCTATAGCTTGTAGAGACTCATGAGTCAGCTGTATTTTGAAAGAAAAAAGATGTCACAAAATACATATTTTACACAATACTACATACTATTGAAACACAGAATGAGCTACTCTGTGCACAACCAGTGTGTTTTGCCACCTTGATGTTCTGATTAACATGGATCTCTTCAGCAATGTTTCTGAGATCAGAGGGCATCAGAACCCCTCTGTTACAGAAAACACTGGTTCTGCATACTTGCCTAATCGGTATATGTTCATAATTTACAATTGTCCTACTTTCAGCATTCTGTGAAGCACAATGTGTTCACACACATAATTAGAATATTTAAATAGGAGCAATGACTACAAGAATGTTGAATATAAAAATATAATAGTTTTATTTTACATCCCAAAGTAGAAAAATAATTATAAAAATGTTTTTTCTTCACAGTATTAATAAAAGAACACAACAATATTTACAAAGATCTTGTTTCATTTGAGTAAATAAAAAAATATAACTTTTATAAAAGATAAAAAAAAAGAAAATGAGGTGTGTCTACATGGCCGAGGTGGTGCAGAAGGGTCTTGTTGGAGCAGACCTGGAAGGCAGCCCATAAATAGAAGCTGCTGAGGCAACTAGCCCTGAGATGCCAGTTGCAATGGAGGGGTGGGATCTTCATACATCCTCAGGGAGACTGGCTGATGGCTGTGGTGAAGCAGTGTCAGTGCTTTGGGTGACATCTGCAGTCATGTCAACAGGCTGAAGCAGAAGATTAACTTGCCTTGTTGCCCATGCAGCAGGGCCAGCATTTCCTGCTGATCCTGCAGCAGCTGGTCAATCTTCTGCAGCAGCATGTCGACACAGCTGCAGTGTCCACGGCACTTCTGGCTGGGGTCTGATGTTGTAGCGGTAGCTGTAAAGAGAAAACATGTCAATCAATACAGAGAGTTACTTTTGTAGTATTTATACAGTTTGAGAATTATCATTTATGGAACATATTAATTATTTGTCTGCAAAAATGTATGCAACAGCTTTGTCATATCTGTCATTACATCAGTCTGTTGCTTGTTACTACAACACAATTACATTCATACCTCTCAAGTGTCCCTGATTTTCAGGGACGTCCCTGATTTTGCCTCAAAATTTTACTCTGTCCCTCCTAAAATTTGTGTTTTTGTGGCTAACAGTGGAGACTTTAAGCACAAAACAATGTCAAGCATTAAAGTTACAGACTTGTTCTTCTTTAGAAAATGCATTCTGCACTAAGCCCCATATTCTACCAGCTTTCTACGTGGATATGTCTAATTTGGAAGATGTGTCCCTGATTTTGGTCCTTTGCCCCTGATTTTTTTAAGCCCTGTCCCTGATTTACGATGCAGGAGGTTGAGAGGTATGATTACATTGGTACACTGAATGCTGAATTATGATTGAATAAAAGCTACTTTGGGTCTACATTTAGCTTAGTAGACTGGGCAGTTGAAATTATAATGTTTACAAAATGACATAAATTTGTAAGAGAGAAAATTACCCATTGTATTATTACAATAAGACACTTCAGAGTTTGTATTATAGTGGGATGAAGACCATTCTTGGGTACTTTAAGCTTTCAGGTATGAATCTTGATTTTATGCCCGTCAAGGGTGTCCCACCATAACACAGTTACTGTTGTACCTTGTTTCTTAATAATGTTATGGGTAGAAAAACAAAAAAGAACTGTGTTTTGCTGACAACTTGTTTCAGCTTGGCTGTTATCATAGCACAATGATAAAGCTGAGAGTGATGTACTTCCAAAAAAAATGTAACATTTACTAACACATGCATTGTGCCTCTAACCATGTGTGGCGTGTCATTATGACACCATTATGCTTCCCTGTTGCACATTATTGCTTGAGTGTTGCTACTGTGCTTAATGGTAACAACTATTCATGTTCTAAATATTTATGCATAGTCATGACAATCGATGTTCTGCTAATTAAGTTATACAGGTATTCTAATGACAGTTTACAACAGCTGTTTGGACATTAACACTATCATGTATCAGACTAAATGTTTTGTTCACAGTCAGTGGAAATATACTGTTGAGGTTTTATCTCTGGTTTTATAATTAACTCTTCACAGACTCTTTCAAAAAACACATTACAATCTGATTGGCTCTTAGGATTTCAACAGCTTTAGATTAAGCCATATTATAATGCCAATAAGCTAGCCACAGGAGTTAGAGTAACAGTCATCAGGCCGATATGACACTTACTTGTGCTTCATGATGCATTACAACATGGGGGGGGGTGATGTTAATCTATATCCTGCACATGCCTTATTACTTAATTTATTCAAATGTCTGTCCTACTTTTATGGCCAGGTAGTTGGATGTGCAGGTAAGACATACACAGTGCATCTGTTTGAGTCTTTTGAGCACACATTGATGTATATAGTGATAAAATGTAGACCAAAGCTGCCGCTACCACTAATGTCATGATACACAATGGCCCGTTAGATATTAAGTTGCATACAGCCACCATGCAGGGGGCTGCTACCAATGTCTATTGGGCACCTGTTGGCAAAAAGTTGTGTCACTGAGTGTACTGTAGAGAGTGTGACTATTGCATCATGTATTTAGACAATGTTGAGCAACACAACGTGTGTGGAGTGCTTACATGTTGACATTCTACATTGCTCCCCCTACCCACATGATAATATAGAGAATTGTGAAAGAGCATTCATACTCAACAAGGTTATTTTCTGATCGAGTGGTTTATGTGGTAACAAGACACCTTGAGAGAGAAGCTCGAGAGATCTCGTTACCATGGAAGCCACAAGATTACAAAATAACCTTGTCTGCATATGACTGCTCATACACAGTCTTTTATAATGTATGAGCACTCATTCCTGGCAAACAATGTCCCCCAAATGATTTTAAAATGCCTTACTTTGGCATGTTGGTCCAGCACCATTTACTTCCCCTTGTTCTCTCACTGCCGTGGCTCCTTTATCACGCATGTGCAAGTATGTTCAGTGTTGATATACTCAGTGCAGCATAACAACATCATGATGTAGTTAGGACAACACAACAGTGCTGTTCTGAACATGGATTTCCATGCTCAACAGTAACACAATATACTATGTGGATATTATGTGAACTGTGCAACAAGATGTCTTATGTAACATTCACTTGCAAATACATGTTTGGGAGGTGTGTTATCTGTTGCTGTATGATGAGTTCTTCTACCTGATTGCTGTTACAATGTGCTGTCTGTAAGTGTGTTTCAACTGATTCACCTGTGGCTTGTTTTCCATATTGCTTAATATTTACTCTTGTGCTTTTACTCCCCCCAAACCCACCAGTGCCATCAGAACAACACAACCAGAAGTGAATCACCATCTACTCTTGATGGGTAGATGACTGTACTTACTATTACCACTGTACCATGTATGATTACATAACAAATTTAGTATGTAAAAAAAATACATGAAGCTGTAAGGCCTAATGACAGAAAACACATACAGAATACTAACCTATTTCAGATAATATGATAACAGGAATATATCAACAGAACAGATGGGTTAAATGTGGGGTGAGCTGGGAGAAACAGGTAAGAATTATTTACTTACTGTTACATTTATGTTAATGCTGGGGAGGGTGTGGGGGGGCACACTGATCTGCACCGGGATACTGGTACAATGTATTGAGGATGATTCATATATTGTTGTGTCTCACCTCAGTGCAGACATCAAAGGTGAATGATGAGACAAGAAGTTTTATATTAAACATTACACTGACCTTCAGTGCCACTGTCTTGATCCTGCTTCACCACAGCTAGCAGGGCTTGAGCTCCAGTCTCCATTGGTGCTGTTGATTTAAAACAGGTAAAATATGTAAATTTACATCACATTCAATAACTTCTGGTATGCCTTGCTTTTCCCTGTACATGTATGTCTATATTTGATTGTGATGAGTTATCTATATAGGTAAATCTTTTGATATATGCCATTTGTTTTTTGATGTAAACAAAAGACAGTACCAACTTATATACATATTATTCATATATGCTGTTGTACGACTTGCATAACTTTGCTGTATTCTATATATTCTTGTAGCAGATGCACATTGCTTTCTTAGTTTTTTTCACATTGGAGGTAATGTTTAATGATTAGATTTGTACATTTCCCAACAACTATTGTTCTGTACCATTACTCACTGTCTTTTGCACTACATGTCCTACTAAGCCCAACTAGATACTCACACAATAAATGTCTTACACACTTTCTATAAATAATTTTTTGCTGTTTTATTTCAATAAAATTATATTATTTCTTGTGGATACTACAAACTCATTAATCTACAAACAATAAAACTTTAGTGCTACAACAGATGTATCAGGAATGTTATTACTAAGACATTTTTATGGAAAATATGACAGAAACATCTGCTATCTGACTAGCTGCTAGAATGAGAACACACTTACATTTAACTATGTCATACTGTTATATGCACCCTGGTCACGATGGTACATGGGTTTTACTGTCAAAATGTCATACTCTGCCACTGATTGATTTATGGTATAATCCATTCTGATTCTAACAGTCATCTCCTGGCTTATATTTATGTTTGCATCTATACTCATATTGCTTATTGTGAATACTTAAATGTTTATTATTTACTCAGCACTCTCATAGTACAGCGGCCTACTAGTTTTCCTGGGAAACATGACTGTGACCACATTGTTATTTAAAACTATATGATTTATTTTTATAATGTGATGTAATTACCAGATGACTCAACAGATATGACACTGTTGTAATCAGATCCCACCTCCCCCACTGCTGCGCCATGGGCTGGCACTACCTCAGCACAATGGGGACCTGATCTTAAAGGTTCTGAAACAAAGTATATAGAAAAAGAAACAGTATGAATGCATTTGTTGATGTTTATTTGTATACCTGGTTTGTAGTTGGTTAAAGTTATCAAATATATATTCTATATGTTATAGTGATCATTAGCTGTATACTGTGATATATTGCTGTTCAGTGTGATGTTGAGATACACAGTTTTAGAATATGGCAACAATTATGAAGTACACAACAATTACCATCCTTACCACCCCACCAGCACCCCCCCCACCATCCACACACCAACAGGCTCTGTGGTGTGCACTAGGGATCAAAGCTATAACTCTTACCACATTACATGTGTCAACAAGCTGAGGAGGTGTGGTATAGTAGAATGCAATGACAGTTAGGCATGATGCCCCCCAGTGCACACCCCGATTCCTGTTGTGGCAATGTGACTAATAAATATATATGTCTCTCTCTCTCTCTCTATATATATATATATCTATCTATATATATATTTATATAATATATATTACAGTGTGTTGTGCACTGTTGTTATAAATAGGATTCTATTCCTTAAAAAATGCTAATCTACCACATTTTCCAAGGTTACATAATGTTAGTCTACCCTACAATAACAGTCTATTATCTCTAGAGACTGCATGATTCAGTTTTCTTTTAAAAAGCAAAAGGAGGCTGAAAAGCACATATTTAGAGGCAGTATTGTATAGGCCACAAAGCACATATTGGAGGCAGTATAGTACAGTGGTTTAAGGCTCTGAGCTGAAAATCTGGAGACCTGGGTTTGAATCCCACAGCCCCCACTTGCATACTGTGTGATCCTGAGCAAGTCACTTCACTTCCCTGTGCTTCCAGGTTGGACCTGTAAACAAGCTTTCAGCTTAGTGTGTCTCACCTGGTTAAACAATTGGAAAAAAACACACAGCAGAGTACACTGTTAAAACACAGGATGAACAACTCTGTGCAGAACCAATGTGTTTTTACAAATTGGGGTACTGATTATCATGGACCTTGAGGTGAGGTGAAATCAGTACCTTACTGGGTTACTACACAATGGCTCTGCATAGTTGGACATCCACTATTTTCTGTCCTCACAATTTTGTAATTTTGCTGTATTGTGTACATACCACCCCCCCTTCACCAAGAACACTATAAACACAAATGTGTTTATGAAGATTCTGGTTACTCGATGGTCAAAAGACATCACATTAACGTTGCATGTTGTTCAATATTAAATTGTGCAAGCAAATCTCTGTGTATTCATTATCTAAGACTTGGTTCCAGAGATAGCAGTAACAGAGTGCCACCACTGGCTAAAACAAGTCCCTGTCAGCCAGGGCAACTTACATAGTCCATAAGCCACCTGTTTTCTAGTTCACATCAGAGACATGTCTGCAACATTTACAGATATACAGAAAAATATAGTACAGCAAGAAAATAAAAATGCATTAACTTTAGTTAAGTAAACTCATTATTTAATGTTATTTATACTCATGACCCCCTTACACACATACATAATTTTAAAAGAATTAAGTAGTATTTAGAGTTTTCATTGCTGTTATCAACAATAAGACATGGCTTGGTGTTGGTAGTAGTCAGCTACTCGCACACTCAGAGGCCAAAGGCACTCAACCTGTGGCCTCATGCTTAATGACATCTCTGGGTTTTCAGGTATCTCAATACTACCAATACCCAGCCATGTCTTACTGCTCACACAAAACACATGAAACACACACTAACTTTCTTGTAACTTACCACCAATGATGTGCTCACCAGCCTGAGGCTTCCCTGACTTCTCCCACATCTCATGGGTGAGATAGTACCAGCCCACATCTTTATCTGGTATCTCAGGGTGATCCAGTAGCACATAGAACCGCTGCCTCAGCAGCTTCCATTTACACTTGCACATACCTGGGGTCTTATTTTTTATTTTAAATTTTTTATTCAGGTATGCATTTACTGCCTTCCAGGTCCAATCCAGCTGCAAGTTAACACTTTGCATTAATATTTTTGGATCAACCTTCTTCTCCACCACCTCAGCCAGGAGACACACCTCATGCAAGGTCCAGAAGTGTATCATTTTGATTTCTGAAAAAGAAACACATTTACATAAGTAAATGAACACAGCACATATATTGTTTTTTGTTTACTCATGCAGTTTACCACACTGTCATGGCATGGTCTTTTAAGCCTTCTCGCAGATTACATCAGTGAGGTACTGCAGCCACATACATTCCTCTGATATTTCATAGTGAGCTACAAGTGGTGGGTACTCTGTGGGCGTAGCCTCAATGTACACTTTAACATGCACTGTAGTAGAAGTCAGGAAAGGCCACATCAAGAGACAAGCTAATTGCTTGCAGCTGAACAAAAACAATTCTGTACTGAATTATACCCCTTCTGTTGTTACACATTTACAGACTACACAGGTCAGTTCCATTGCTAAATGATGCTAAAGTATGCATTTCACATATTGCTGTCATTTACATGCCGTAATTAAACAAATGTATGTCCATTCATATGTATATGGAATCTGTGATCTTAGTGAAGTAAATGTTCTGCAACTGTTGTACTGCACAAATCGTGAAATGTCAACATATAAATAATTTTAGCTACTTCTACTATCTCACAAGGGCGTTGGTGCATGTGATGTGTGGTTTTATATCTATTTTTTGACCAAGGATGTTGGTTGGCTCTTAAAAAGAACCGTTTGGTTTTTTCAGGACACATTTGCACACTCTGACGATTAGAGTACTCTGAGAATGCCATCTTGGAGGTCTCCCAAAAACAGGCAATTGCCAGCATGTGAGAAGTGTACACCATCTTGTAAGTATAGCCAATCTTTATTATATCTGATTTGAGGGTGATGTGTGGTGTGCATCCCAAACATGCATAAATATCCAGAGATTGTATGTTAACCTTTCTTCTTGCCCTGTCAAGCAGGTACATGTGTTGTTCTGCTTGCCAAAACATCTGCTTTGCAATATCTGAAAACAGTATCTTACAGGCAGGCAACATATATATTAGTGAAGCCAGGTCCAATTTGGTTTCATCAACCAAATCTACCCATCTTTTAGTGTCTAAATCATTACTTCCAAGATAGATCAGCAGTATGTCTGGAGAAGGTAGGTTGTTCAATAGCCTGTGCATGGTTGGCATGAGGAACTCCCACCTCATGCCTCCCCTTCCAAATCACTTGACACAACAATTTGGCAACTGCAGGTCACTATCAAATTCACTTGTTCGAGCATATTCACTGCCTCTTCTAATTAAACTGCTTCCCACCATCCACGCAGTACATTTGCTATGTTCTTCCATTTTGAGCTAATCAAACTGAGAAGTTGACAGAGAGCTACTAAAAAAATCAGCATGTTTCCTGCAGTGTCCTTTTAGCACATTTACTATTGCTTTTATGGGTTGGATCCAAACTCATGAAAAAAACAAGCTCTTGGTATACATCTTTTTCTGCCTCAATTGAGCAACTATATCTAACATTATGCTAATGAATCCTTTACACTGATGGAATACTGCAATGTTGCAAAGTTACTGAGAGGGAAAATACATCCTCTTAATAGGTCAGTTTAAACAACGACAAATGAGTGCTGCTCATTTATTGGCTGCTAGTTCTTTTATAATGCATGTGCACACTGTGTGCTGCCTCCATTTTCAGCTGTCATTTGTTTATTGTTTGTTTATTGAAAATTTCAGAATTACAACCTTTGAGTCAAGGACTCCTTTGCAAAGGCTCCACGTCAATCATGCCAGAATATTAGGACAAGACTGTTTGTACAAAAGTTTTCAAGACAGAGACATTACATTTTGACACAAATGTTCAAGATCATAGCATAAGCAAGGCTACATGTCAGTTTCAATACAACATTACATAGAGCAAAACAGAGATATTACATTACGACAAAAAATTTAATATCATAGCATAAGTAAGGCTACACGTCAGTTGTACTAGGGAGTACACAGGGAAACCGGTTGTATTGAAGTTTCAAAACAGGACATTACAATGGTTCAAAGATTCACCGTAACAGGTTTTGCCTAGGCTCAGCAAATATCTGAGAATAGAGATGCTCCTAACGGCGAGGAGACCCCGGTGACCGACCACCTAAGGGAAGAGGAGAACAGGTACAGGTCTCAGAGTTAAGTAGAAACTTCTTGATCCCAGCTTTGAATAGACTTAGATTAGGGGCAAGTAAGACGGAGGAAGGTAGATTGTTAAGCCAGAGCGGCGCTCGATAGCGGAAGGATCTTTGCCCTAGAGATGTCCTACAATGGGGGACTGTATAGGAGGTACCAGCAAGTCATCTAGTGGTGCCCCTATGATGGGCTGGGTGGATGAGATGGTGGAGTCCAATTGGTGTTTGTTTCATAAGAATCTTTTTGGCTTGGAGGCAGGTTTGGTACTTAAGCCTCCCTTCTAGGGTTAGCCAGTCTGCACGATAGTAGAGCAAACAAGTGTGAGTTTGTCTATTGCTGTTAGTGACCATGCGGCAGGCTTTGTTGAGTGCTATATTGATGCTGCTTAGGACAGATTTGTCAGCAGCGCCGTAAATGGTTATTCCATAATCGACCAATGAGAGGACAGAGCTTGTAACGGCTAACCGAAGCGCCTGTGGGGTAAGGCAGTGTTTGTGCCTGTAAAGAATGCCAAGTCGGGTATTGACTGAGGAGGAGAGAAGTTTAATATGATGATGGTATGAAAGGGATGTGTCCAGAGTGATGCCTAGATATTTAAAATGAGTGACCTGTTCAATGAGGGTACCCTGTAAGTTTGAGATAGATAGTTGGGAGTTACTGAGGGGGGTTTTGGCGATGGGCAAACATCATGGATTTAGTTTTGTCATAGTTAAGTATTAGCCGATGGTCAGAGAACCAGTGTTCAAGTTCCCTAAAACAACCTTGAAGGGCGCTTTGGAGTTGGATGAGGTTGTTGTGCTTCCAAAATAACACTGCATCGTCAGCATATAGCAGTAGTTTTCCACTGCAGGCTTGGGGGAGTGAGTTCAGGAAGAGAGTGAACAATAGAGGGCCAAGTATAGACCCTTGAGGGACGCCAGAACGAACTGGTTGTTTGGACAAGAGTGTGTTACAAATTTTTACTTGTTGCATTCTGTCGGTCAGATAGTTTTTGAACTAGGAGATAGTTTCAGGAGCAACATGGCAGGACGCAAGGGCACGGGAGTAGAAGCTCATGATTGACAGTGTCAAATGCCTTGGTCAAATCAACATAGATTGCTCCAACTGCTGACCCTTGTTCAAGAGCTTCATGAATGTAAGATGTAAATTTTAGTAGTACCGTGGTAGTACTGTGCCCTTTTCTGAAACCATGTTGCTCATGGCAGAGAAGTCCATATTTGTCTAGGTATTCCGTAAGTTGGTCAGACACAATTCTTTCTAGTGCTTTTGAGAGGGGAGGAAGGATCATAATGGGCCTATAGTTGCCTGGGGAAGTTGGATCACCCTTTTTTAGGATGGGTGTGATAATACCTCTTTTCCATAGCGTAGGGACTTGGCCAGGCACAGCGAGTAGTTGAGGAGTTTGGTGAGATCGCAGAGTCTCATTAAGGGTAAGCCAAAGAATTTTAAGGTCAATGGAGTCACTGCTATAACTCGAGTTATGAAGGACTTTTAAGAGGTAGCGCTTTGCCTCATTGCAGGTGACAACGCACAGCCTGAAAGGGGGGTGTGTAGGGGGACAAGGTGTATCAGTGGGTGTGTGGGGAATGGGGTCAAAGAAGTCTGTAGGGAGGACATTACTAAGGTCAGAGAAAGTGGTGTTTAGGGTATTGGATATGGCGGTGGGGTCAAGAGAGAGGGTACCCTGAACTAAGAGCTGGGTAGGTTCTGTGTTAGTGGTTTTCCCACAGAGTTCCTTGATATTGTTCCAGAAAGATTTCCCAGAGCTCCAAGTAGCAGTAAAAGCTTGATGATAGTAAGTGGCCTTGGCTTGCCAGATAGCCCTCGTGCATTTATTTCTTGCCTCTCTGTAGAGTTGTCTATCATGTGGCAGCTGGGAAGATAGTGCCCTCTGCCAGAGATTGTCCCTATGATGCATAAGTTGTAAGAGGGACTGGGTAATCCAAGGTGTGTCCCAGGTTTTTATTACTTTTTTGCGATGGGGGCAAATATGTCACAGGCGGTGTTGAAAATAGTCATAAATGCAGTGAGCGCAGTGTCTAAAGATTGGGCAGTATGGACTGTATCCCAGTCACAGGTGGTGAGGTATACTCTGAGGCGAGAGAGGGCATCTTTTTTGAGGTGCCTTTGGAGGGAAGTTTTAGGTCTGTTAGGAGTATTTTTATTTGTATTTGTCCACCGGCATATGACAGGGGAGTGGTCGTTAAGTATATCAGGAAGCACACTGACATTGGAGAGGTGGTTTGGGAGGTTTGTAAAGACAAGGTCTAAAAGAGTGGAGGAGCCTGTCCAAGGATCCTGCCTAGTGGGTGTCAGTACTACTTGGGTAAGGTCATAGGTACAAGCTGCCTCTTTGTAGGAAGCAGACGTAGCCAGACTGCCAGTTCACATTAAAATCACCCATAATAACCAGTTCACTTTTTGGGGGAAGATATGTGATTGCAGATAGGATGGAATCAAATGCTAGCTTTTGGTTTGCTGGGGGGATGTAAACTGCCATAATACAGAGTGGTTTACCAGGAGTACCAAGAGCAACTTTGATGGTAATGGCCTGAGCTCCATGTTCAGGCTTTGGCAGTCGTACTAGGAGAGGCTGGAGGGATGTTTTAGCATAGATGGCACATCCCCCCACCCCTTCTGCCTATCCTATCAGCCCTGAATAAGGTAAAGTCCCTGAGGGAGACCGAGGCATCAGGGACATTTTTTGAGAGCCAGGTTTCTGATAAGGTAAGGATGTCTATGGGGGTGTTGAGCAAGCCAAGCCTGCAGCAGGGTAAATTTTTTTGGTAGGCTGCAGATATTGAGGGAGGCTAGGAAAAGGCCATTATGTGCACCCTTCTTACTGCAACTAGGCATGGGAGGACCTGGATTGGGATGGACATTTCCGGATATTAGGAGGAGGAGAAGGAGAGTATGCTGGAGAGCGAACATCCTAAGCAGCTTATTTGTATTGCAGCAAGTACCCGGATAGGTGGTCAGGTTTGGCAGGACTTGTAGGTATGGGAGGGTGGATAACAGGTGAGTTAAGAAAGATAGATGTATTGAGGGGTATGTGCTAGATGGTGGGGTCTGCAAGGGGAGGGTGTAGGGGCAAGCCAGGTGCCATTAATGGTGCCAGCTAAAACTAGGGGTACAGTTTTGGCTGTGAAAGGCTAATGAGCATGGTTGTAGGCAATTTGGTCCTGCTGTGTTACCAGAGAGATAGGTAGAGGGGCAAGCAATGGGGTCCCCAGTTGGTTTAGGCACCCAAAGAGTAAGCAGGGAGTGAGGAGAAAATATCAATATTAAAATAAAAAGTTGTAAGATAGAATAGAAGGTGTTCATATTGTCTTGATGTAGGTCTGAAATGAATGAAAAGAGAGGGAGACCTCTGGTGGTGCTGCAGTATAAGTTGCAAATGGCAAAGTGGTGGTTAGTTGACTGTACTGCTTGGACTTTAAATGTTGATAAAGTTTCCCCACAGTGTGACATGTCCTTAATGTTAATACTGCCTAGTACACTTCAAACAAAGTTTTATTTATTGCTATTTTTATACTAATATAATGTTTATCTATGTACTAAAAATATAGAAAAATGTTGCTGTACTTACATCTCTCTCTCAGTTTGCTCTGCAGTTTAAACTAAGATGGCTGGTGGGTGTTTCTTCCACGATTTTCTGTGTGTTTCATTGGTCGCTTCACATCACCTGTTTAATCTTCAGACACAAACAATTTGAATCAATAAATATTCATATACTGTGCCATGTAATTGGTTTAAGTGAGTGTCAATCAAGTGTTATGGACAATCTGATTGGTTAAGTTTGCTAGGTGGTTGTTTTCTCACAAGAAAAATGACCATTCTTAGTGGGTAAAGACTGTGAAATCATCAAATAATGACATTTAGCCTTAAAAGTAAGTTAATTTCAGGTTACATAACATATATATTGCTGTTACATGCCTTGTTGTGCTGTATTTAGCTATGTTTCCAGGTCACTGATGTTTTTCCCATGATTTCCAGCATTTCCTGGTTGTGCTTCATCATGGGAAACACTTGGTTCATAGGTCAATTGTATTTTTTTTGTAAAAGTTTTGCATTTGCAGGCCTATTTTGTGAAACTTTCATGATTTGTGAAAGTCATTTGTGAAACTTTCTCATTTGTGACATGATTTTATGAAAGTTTCACTAAATATGAAAGGATGCATTCGATGCTTTTGCAAACACAAAACTTTTCACAAAATAGGCCCACAAATGCAAAGGTTTCAGATATATAGTTTTGTAAATCAAGAAAGTTTCACAAAATCAGGTCACAAATGCGAAACTTTCATATTTTTTGCCGCAAAACACGAAAACACTAGGGTTGTACAGTTACAATCAGCGAACCTTCACAGATTAATTGTGATTTGATGATTTTTGCTAATTCAGTAAAATGCAATTTCTGCAAATCTTGTAATCACGTAAGTGTTGATTTTTTTAAATGCTACAATTTTTATAATATGTATTACTTTCACAATAAAGACATAGACTGTTGACAATTTACTGGAAATTATTAAGTTGCTTGTTGATACTAATTGTATGTTTTGTTTACTTCATCTGCATGTGTCTGATAGTCATCAACTATTTCAGAACATTGTTCACTGACAACACAGCAGAAATACCATCAAAGCAGAGGCAGAATGCTAAACAAAGATGTAACAGGTACCATAGTAGTGTAGTGTTGCTGAAGAGTTCGAACAACTGTCCATATACCACATCAAAGCGTGTGAAGACCACTTGGTCTGTACAGAGACCTAGATTGATGTTTACAGATTCCACAGGAATGCTACGTTTGCCCAACTGAAACACAAAAAACAGAAGTACTCACCAGTTTAAAAAAACATCTAAATGTAAGAAAACTGTTGGTCAGTTCTGTAAATGAATACGTAGTAAACAATAGCATACTGTCCCTGTTGTCACTAGCCATCTGGGTAAGCAGAAACATTTTTGATCATTAGCAACTAAAGCTAAGGTTGATAAACTTATTGCAGCTCTCATGAGATGGGAAGGAAGGAGGCTGAAGAGTCATCTGTCCTTAATGAAGCTGCATCTGAGAGTGCACACTTTTATCAACAAAGCATTAACTGTGCTTCAATGCTTGTGGTGTAAAATGACAGATGTACGTGAATGCTTCAGAAAAGTTGTGCATGCTGTTAAGATGAAGTTGCAACACTTTCCACAGCTGAACCAACACAACTTTTATGAAGTTTTCACAGACAGCTGGCTCCACACACAGCATTCAGAGGCATATTTCTGTGAGGAATCATATCACATACAAAAGAAGGACAGCAATTTCTGCATTGATGAGGATGGCAAAGTATGCAATGTTTTGACTGTATGTCATGACACAGCAACTGAGTCTGACAATGACAATGCCACAACAGTATGCCCTCATAGATGCAAAATGTCTAAAATGGACATGTGATGCTGCATACAATTGGAGGCATTCATCTTTCGATAAAGTGGAACAGTTTATTAATGTCTTTGTTGTCACTAATTATAAAGACAGATGTAAATTGTTCCAGACAATAGACCATTGTGAAATCCGTCCACATACTGGACTGCTGGGTCATTCATTGGCATGCTTAGACAGTGGTGTTTGTGACAGTGTCTTTCGCCATATGTGGATGTTAGCAGTGCATCAATCTGGCATGTGCACCTTTATGTGCAAGATATATGAAGTAAGGTGTTATTTCACAGTACACATGCCTTTCTGAGTTGTTGCAGTCTGGTCACAAGAATGGTGCAACTAAATTTATTGAAGAGGTGCAACAAAGCACTCATGCTACAGATACAATTCTTCAAGAAGCGTCAGCTGTTGGTTATAGTAGCGTGTCTCTCATGGAAACAGAGATTGTTAAAGTCTTTGGCAAATCCATTGCCAAATTTGAGTTGGCAAAGTCAGAGAAATTCGACTCTGTGTGTGTCTCATGTAATAGGCTCTGTTACCAGAAACAAACTATTACGGTTGATCTGGAAAAGATACAGTCTTTTAATGAGATGTGGGCCTGATTGATGGTGTTCTTACTATTAGTACATGACTTTGACCTACAGCCAATGGTTGTGATGTGCAAATAGTTTTTCTAAGGTGAAAAATGACACAATGCCACCAAGGTCAGTTTTAACAACATGGAGGCACATGTCACACCCAATGAGATTGCAATGTTGAATATGTTTGAATGGATTCTTATTCAAACTATGAAACCATTCCAGACTATTCTACATCTGACTACTAGGACATGGACCATATCCCAGAAAGAGCTCATCAAGTCTCTCCAGGGCTCTGTCATGTATCTGCCACTTCCTTTACAAGAAAATGTGGAGGCAATTTCAAATAAAAACAGTCTAGCTATTCTTGTTAATAGTGTGCCAACTAAGTCAGAGATTATCTGGCAGGATGTTGTCAATGTACAGAAGGTGAAAACAGCTAATTACTTGAATAGCAACACTCCCTTTTATGCAGACCTTGACCCTGAAAGGATGAGCAGCATATCTGCTCAGTATGGTTTGTTGGACATGAAGAAGCCAATGAACGAGAAGGTAAATGTAGAAACAATTGAAAGTGTATATGAACAGTGCACAACTCACCCTTTACAAGGCAGAGATCCAGTTGGGGACAATATTGACCTTTATCAGATTAAACAGGTGGAAGGCGCCCTGTTAGTATCTGGGAGGCCACATTGGAAGCATGTTGCTTTCCTGATTTGTTTCCACAAGAATCAGGTGGTAATTTGGATAACAGGGAAGTGCATGTACCAGATGTTGAATATCATTCGGCTAGAGTACTGAATAAGGATGGCAAATTCCACAGAAACATTCAATATCTTTTTCACCTGCTCTGAGAGAGTGAGCTTAGTATACTCTCCACATCCATTCCACATACTGTATGGCTCATGACTCCACTTGATGGAATCACTGTTGTACAGTTTCTTCAGAAATTGAAAAAAAAGGATGACACATTGCAGGTTAATTTGTCATCTGTACTTTCAAATGTACGTGGTACCAAGAAATACTGGAATCGTAGACACTCTGAGGTCATGACCATGTTGCAAGAGTATGGTGTAGCAATGTGATGTGTCACTTTCAGCTGTGCTGAATGCACCTGGGATGAGTTGATTGAACTCCTAAAGTGGGCTAATGCTGATGTTGTGGGCATTTCATCAATGACTCTTGGTGAGATGTGCTCACTTGACCCAGTGTCTGTGACCAGACATTTTCACCAACGATTTCATGACATTCTAAATTTCATTTTGTCAAAGGACAATCCACCTCTTGGTGTTGTGGAACACTAGTTTTGGAGGATGGAGTATCAGGCACATGGTTCACCTCATATTCATATGCTACTATAGATCAAGGATGCCCTGGACATTGGCAAACATGAAGCAGCAGAAGTGCTAAGCTTTATCAAGCATTACATAATTTGTCACATACCTGACAAGTATGACAGACCTACACTATGAAAGTTGGTGCAAAAGTTCCAGTGACATATGTGTGTCAAATACTGCCAACGTGTAGTTAAAAGTAGATCTAATTGATACACCAGATGTCGCTTTGGTTTTCCTAGACATGTCTGTCAGAACGGTCACATGAATGAATTGTTTTCATCAATGTGTCATCACTTGAAGGCAAAATCAACCAAGAGGGTATATGTATTACCCAGACAGGAGAAGGAGGTGTAGATCAATGATTACAACGTCAGTCTTCTACTCATGTGGCAAGCAAACATTGATGTTCAGTTTGTGGCTGACAGTTCATTGGCTCTTGTTCGGTATGTAACTTCTGACATTACCAAGCATGAGCAGATCAGCTTGCCAGAACTTTGGGAGGATATTGCCAGTTCAAGCAAGTCACTCACATCACAATTGTGGTCACTTGGCTTAAAGACACTGTCACACAGAGAGTGTGTTGCATATGAGGTTAGTGAACGTTTGATCAGTACACACTTGTGCAGCAAATCTGATGTTGTGTGATTTCTCAGTGTGAACTACAAAGAGAAATGCAAACATGTGCTAAAACCTCATGATGAGATTGAGGTACTGGCTCTCAACCAACATTCTTTTTTTTTTTTAATGTAAACTTTATTGATACATTTCCCTTTATAAAGGGCAGTTACAGCAGAACAAGATGTGACATACCACATATACAGAAAGAACTGCTCAGCCCACCCTCCCACCCATCCCCCTTACAGCAGCAACAAGACCATATAACCTCTAAGTGCAGTGATTATTCCTATTGGACATATGAGAAAGACTAAGGTGTGGCATAATCATAAGTGAGACAGTGAGAGTAAGGAGTGGAGGGGATCCCATATTTTGCTATGAGCTGCAAGTCTATTATGAAGGCTTGCAATTGCCTTTTCTGTTCGTAGATTAGCAATGATTTCATGCAACCACTCTTGGAAAGATGGGGTGGATTTGTCCTTCCAATGGCGTAAAATGAGTTTCTTAGCAGATAGAGCAATCATGGAAATATGAAATTACCTGATTCTGACCCTGACAGGGGACATGTCCCCTAGAGACATATCTCAGGAATAAAGTACTCCTGAAGGCCCAGAAGGGGATCCAGAGACATCTTGATTGAATTCCAAAGAGGGGAAATTTTGGGACAGGACCAAAACATATGAAGGAGCATTCCTTCTTCCTGCATGCACTTAATACATGTACTAGAATTCGATAAACCCCATTTGTTTAGTTTAACAGGGGTACAATACATATTATGTAATATATGGTACTGCATGAGATGCGGTCTGTCCTGGGAAACATATTTATGACAGGATCTCCATAGGGATTGCCAATCCAACTGGTATTGAGGAAGGAGTGCATTCCAGAATCTAGTAGGTCCAAAGGAGTCCCCATATTTTTTATGATACAACACTCTGTATAATTTAGATACTGCGCCTGAAGATCCAGACAGTAGGGAGATTTCAGGTATCAAGGCTGACACCTTCTGGGAAGGAGGAATATTCCCCAGGACTATTGTGAGTAGGAGTCTTAACTGCATAACCTTGAAGTGAGATGAAACCGGAATGAGAAATTTTTCAATAATTCCACCTGGGGACAACCAGTGTCCCTCCCCATCCACCAAGGAAGACAGTTTTCCATCACCTGGTTGGGGCAACCACTTACTGGGAATCTGCTTCCTGTTAATAGTAAAAGATGGGGAGTTCCAAATGGACTGAGCTAAGTCAGTCTGGGGAGAGTAATGAAGAAATAAACATAACTGTGTAAAAACTCTTAAAGAGATACCTACTGTAGGACAGTCAGCTGTCTTTACCTGAGACAATTTGAGGTAAAATAGGGTTAAGGGGTCCAGGCATTTAGCTTTAATTACATCGAATTCAATCTTAAGCCATACTGGTTGTTCCATTTCAAGACCTGTGGATATCCATCTCATGCATTTTACTAGGTGACTGGCCCAGTAGTATAATGCCATATGGGGAATCCAGAGCCCTCCCTTAAGTTTTGGGGTGGCTAGTTTATAATAAGCCAAACAGGGGTATTTATCAGCCCAAATAAATCTAGTAAATATACCATGCAATTTTTTAAACTAGCGAATAGGGATAAAAGAATTGAGAAGGAATAGGGGGTTAAAAAATTCTAGGAAAGACATTCATCTTAATTATGTTAATCCTGCCACATAATGATATCAGAAGTTTAGACCATCTGTCAAGGTCGTGAGTAATAACCTGTGAGAGAGAATCCAGGTTATCCTTAAACCATGTTGAGGGGTTACGGGATAACTTAATGCCCAAATACCTAAATGCTCTAGGAGTCCAGCATAAGCCTAGGGGACTAATATTGTTCTAGAATACCTTGTGGTTTAATGGAAAAAATAAGGATTTACTGGCGTTCAGCTTGTATTTAGATAGCTCGCTAAATCTGGCTATTTCATTCAGTAGGGGCAGTATTGATGATACCAGATGGGAGAGGTGTATCAACAAATCATCTGCATAAGTGGTGACTTTAATTTCATGGTGCCCAACCCAAATACCTTGTATAGAGATATTTTTGAGAATGCTTTGAATGAGGGGTTCCAAGAATAGATTAAATAACAGAGGTGATAGGGGCAGCCCTGCCTAGTCCCTGAATGGAGTGGGAAGGAGTTAGAGAAAGCCCCATTTGCTGAGATTCTTGCTGTAGGGGATTTATATAGTGCAGCAACCCAGGATATAAATGCCAGAGGAAATTTGAAAGCACTCAATACCTTGAACAAAAAATTCCAATTTACCTGATCGAACGCCTTCTCGGCATCCAGAGAGACCAGGCCTGCCAGGAACTTGGTGTCTCTGGTAGCCGAGAAGACATGAGATAACGTATGCAAGTGGTCCACTGATGAGTGTCCTTTCATAAATCCTACCTGATTCATGCCTATTAACTCAGGGAGTACCATGGATAGCCTATTAGCTAAAATCTTTGAGAGAATTTTAATGTCTTGATTTAGGAGAGATATAGGCCTAAAACTTTGGACCAGCTCCGAGTCTTTGTTTGGTTTGGGGAGAAGTACTATCAAGGTTTCAAAGAGGTGACAATCAACCTCCATCCTGGAAAGAATATGTTGAAATAATCTGTTAAGTATTGGTAGTAAGAGATCTCAAAATGTCTTGTAGAAAAGGGAAGAAAATCCATCAGGACCAGGAGCTTTATCTGAAGGTAAACCATTGATAACCTCAGCAATTTCTTCCTGTGATATAAAGGAAACTAGAGAGTCTTTGTGACGTGCTGGGAGGGAGGGCAGGTGGGAGTCTATCAGATACTTCTCCACGCTTAGAGGGCTGGGGGATGCTCCATGTCCCCGTACAGCATTTTATAGTATACTGCAAATTCTTGAACTATCTTGGTAGGAGATGTTTTCAGACACCCATCAGCTGACGCCCTGATAGAAGGGATGAATCTCACAGATTCTTGTTGCTTGATACGGAGTGCCAATAGGCGCCCCACCTTCTCTCCCTGATCAGTGTAACTAGCTCTACTACATATGATAGCTAACTCTGCCTTTTCCCAGAGTAACTCCAAATATCTATCTCTCAACAATAGGAGCTTCGTCCTATCTTCTTCTGGAGTATTGGCCGAAACATTAATTTCAAGTACCTGAATTTGGGATAATAATGATAGTAATTCCCTTTCCCTAGCTCTTTTCCTAGTCACCGCCATAATAATAAGAATGCCTCTCATGTAGGCCTTAAAAGCCCCCCATATAATATCCGGTTTTGCACTGTTTAAAGGGTTGGACAAAAAAAAGGCCTCAATATGTTCCCTTATGAGTTTACAATATTTAGAATCTTTAAGTAATTGATCATTAAGTTTCCATCTTGTTTCTCTCTTTGAAACATCCTGAAATGCCAGTTTACACAACACCAAGGAATGATCGGAGACAGGACCAGGTTGGATCGACGAGGTCCTGACCCGAGGCAAGAGATTCTGAGAAATGAAAATGTAATCAATGCGGGACTGCGAGCCGTGCGCCAATGACCTGTAGGTAAACTCCTTGGAATCTGGATATAGGACACGCCAGACATCACAGAGCCTGTATTGATCCAGTAGGTCTCTAAAAGCCCTCTGACCGGGAGAACCCCCCCCGATCCACCACCTGACCTGTCGAGGTTTGAGTCTACGACTTGATTAAAGTCACCCCCCAGAATAATCCTTATAGGAAGGAAAGGCAGGATTATATTTATAAGTCTCATGAAGTACCCAGAATTATCTGTATTAGGGCCGTATATACTGCCCAGTAACAATGGTACTGACCAGAGAGTACTTATAACTAAAACAAACCTACCCTCAGAATCCTTGATGACTTGTGTAGAAACAAAAGGAATGCCCCTGTTAATAATAAGCATGAACCCACAACTATTGGAGGAGCCTTAAGCCTCATACACCGTCCCCACCTGTTGTCTCCTCATTTGTGAGGCTTCTGTTTCTAATAATTGCGATTCCTGTAGGAAAGTTATTTGAGAGTGTAGTAGGCTTAAACGTTTAAGAACCTGATATTGCTTAGATTTTTTCCTGATCCCCTTAACATTCCATGTCGCAAAAGTCACCTCCTTGACCACCTGCTAAAGACTACTAGGTTTAATAGATTTGGCCCTGCGCTCAGGGTATATAGCATGTGTAATCTGACCCTACCCATTGCTGCTGTAAGGCCCTCCCACCACCCTAACCCCCCCCATCAAAAGCCCAACTTTAAGCCCCCAGTACCTCCACCCCCAACAAGAACCCGTAGCACCCACCCCTCCCAACCCCCAATCTGTCACAAGCAATGCTTAGCACAGCACTGGGTCATTTCCTCCCCCTCCCGCCCCCCGAGAATATCATCTGCTAGTGAACACCCACATATCTCTAGGTATAGAAGTAGTTTATGAATTACATTGACAAGCCCTTAATGCCTAAAGAGCGGCCTCAGGCTTCCAGTGCCTGTGGACATATGATAGTGAATCCAATAAAACTAGAAAAAAAAAAGGGAAACAAGCTATCAGAGACATGAATATGGCAGGTAACCACGTGACACCAAAATGAGAATTGAAAATTGCCTGTCCCCATAGAAAACTGCACCAAAAACCAGAGCCAGGGGAGAAGCTAGTATGAAAGGGTAGCCCCAATCTCGAACTGAGAACATGGAAAAATGAGAAACAAGATGACAGCCAAAACAAGATCCTGAAATGAGAAAACAACTAGGGGTTGCCAACCCCTTGTACCAAAATACCCCCTGCGAAAACCAGAATGGCAGAGACTGAAAGAGATCCCTGTCGACTCAAAATCACCCAGAGGTATGTTAATTGGGCAAACCGCGCCCTCTTGTGGTCATAACCCAGTCCAACCGGCCTGCCAAAAGCACAATGAAAGCCCGAAACCGCTCTGAAACCTGAAAAACTAACATATAAGATCTAATCAGGAAGCCATTTACCAAAAGCCTTCCCCCCGTATGCTACCCCCAGAAACTGAGCATATAGTATTCTCCAGAATGCAGTCCCAAATGAGCCATCATCAGAACCCCCAAAAGGATTCGCCCTGAAACAATATTAACACCAGAAGACCAGGGCATGGAAATGGTAACAGTCAGGCTGTATACTAGTAGCCCAGTTCCAACTGAGAAAATAAGCACAGCAGAACTCGGTCATTGGTAAAAGCTTTCTCCACGAAGGAAAAGGGGAAACAGTTCACTCAGCAGCTCTCAGTGAATCCCGATACTCCAGAGGCACTCTCAGGTCATCCGAAACAAATCTGGCAGCATTGATTTAAGGCTTAGTAGCGCAGCTTCAGGATCTTCAAAATTAAGCCAAGAGCCATTTACTGAGACTTGTAACTTAGCTGGGTACCCCATCCTGAATTTTAACCCAGCTGCTATAATCGTAGATACAATAGGGTGGAACGCTTTCTGCTTCAGACAAACCGAGCCAGGGATGTCTTGAGCAATTCTCAACTTCACCTTCTCCCATCTGGCTTCTTGTAAGGCCTTGACTTTCTGCAAGAAATGCTGCTTTTCCAGATAATTCGGAAAGCGGCAGATAATGGGATGGGGGGAGCATCAGGTGGGGGTTTTGGTCGCAGGGACCGATGAGCACGCTTTTTCGTGTACACACTGGGCCAAAGGGAGAGGGACCAGCAACCCGGTCTACCAGCTTCTGCAGAAAGACTACTGCATTCTGGCCCTCTTCCCCTTCTGGAAGCCTGAGTATTACAACATTATTTCTTCGGCTACGGCCTTCTAAATCTTCGAGTTTAGCTTCTAAGCGAGATAGTTTTTGTCTCGTTGATAGAAATTCAGGATCCAGGCTTTCCAGTTTTCTCTCGATTGAGACTATTCGGGCAGTGTTATCTGAGACCGTGATAGAGACTTCATCCAATTTTCTGGAGAGGGATTTCAAGTCAGTCGCCATGTCTTTCATCTCTTCTCAAAATGGCTTAAATTCTTCCAAGAACCTGTTAAGAGTTAAAGGCTCTTGATCCCCAGCTTGACACGAAGGATCAGGCTTGTCTGGGCCACTCGAGGCTCGGGATTTCTTTGAGGCCTTCTCAAGAGTGGCGGGGGGGTATGTTTCTGTGGGGCTTTCTTCATATAAGCCTCCATTTACTGCTCTGATATCCAAAACTGGAGCGCAGGATGTTTAAACACAAGAGGAAATCGCAAGCAGAGGAATTAGATAAGTTTTTACGACATAAAAGACGAATTTGTATTCAGGAGGCAGGAGCTTAGCGGAGGAGCTTCTACTCAGCACTCTGCATCACGTGATCCTCCGACTCTCAACCAACATTCTGCAAAGCATATCTTGAAGAACAACCTCATTGTCACGTACTATCCCAGCAGACACAGTGCCATGGACAGTATGTGTCTATTTCAGGTAGCAAAAGGTATGACTATAAAACGGAAGTTTCACTTGATACTACACATGACATTTACAAGGTCAGAGGAGTGGATGGCCATCTCATTAAGAGATGTAAGCCTTGGCTGATTGACCTTTGTAAGATAAGTCTGTCCACTTGTGAGAGCAAAGAGCATTATTATTTTGCTCTACTGTTCTTGTTCCAACCCTGGAGGGATGAGACCACCATTGAAAGGTGGTTGTGATACCTTTGAGGAACAATTCAACCACAGCAATAAGACATTTAAAATAGAGCACTCAGAGATATACACACACAGACTAGATCTCTAGAAAGAACAGCTTGACAGAGCCAAGAAATAACTTGAGGAGGATACTCCTGTTAGTTCACAAGACAACCTTGATCCAGAAGGACAGGGTACACTTGGAGTACTTCTTCATACGAATGACTCAGAAGTACTCATGGCAGAAGTAGAAAGTGCTATGCAGCACAGATCACACTGTGTGGTTGATCAGGGTCAACTGAAAAAAAAAGTTTTAATGAACAACAGCTCGTGGTTTATGCTGCTGTTACAGATGCAGTTAGACATGGTATACTGCATGAACAGAAACAATGCCAATATGATGAGAACAAGCAACTGCTAATGTTTGTTAATGGTTCTGCAGGTACAGGCAAGAGCTTTCTTATTGAGGCCATCACAACTGACATAAGGCAACACATATGGACAGCAATATCCGTTGCTGTTAGTGCTCCAACTGGACTGGTTGCATACAATATTGGTAGGTCACCCTGCACCGTTTGTTTATGTTACCAATAGAGCATGGAAAATCTGAACAGTATCAGAAACTGTAGATTGAGGTGGCATCTGTGCTTCTTTCTATGTTTATGAAAATGAAGCTACTGATCGCTGATGATATCAGCATGGTCTCTAATGTGATGGTTGTTTGCATAAACCTTCAGCTACTGGAGATTCTGGGCAGTGAGTGTGGTGATGCATTTGGTGGAAAAAGTATTGTTGCATTTGGGGACCTTTTACAACTTGCACCTGTCAATGGAGAACATGTCTTTACTGCTCTGACTGTCAAGCAGACTAAGAAGACACTAAGGTGTGTTGGAGATTTTAACCTATGGGAGTTATTCACCTATGTTGAGTTGTTTCAGAACATGCAACAGAGTGGTGATCTGGCTTACAAGGCATTGTTGGATCAAGCTTGTACTGGAAGTTTATCACTACCACATCTTTCGATGTTGAATACACATAGAATCACTGCTAATGGTGCATCAATACATGCTGCATGTGATGTGTTTAGTGAAGTGTACTCAAACAGTACACGTATTGTATGTCTTATGCCATGGCTTAAGCAATGTGCTGAATTCAACAGCATTATGTTACAGAGAGAGGGTCAGGAAATCATTACTCTGCATGCTGTTGACACAGTTGATGGTGTTTGCTTAAGTTGCAACCTAGTAGCTAAGCCGACTGAGTGACTGTCTGAACTTAAGTCAGATGTGTCACGTACAGCTGGACTAGAAACTGTTCTTACTGTTTGTAAGAATGCACGTATTATGCTTCATAGGAACCATGACGTTGAATTTGGCATGGTCAATGGTGCTATGGGTCACATTATTGACTTTCAGTACAGTGTTAAGAAAACATTCATAGAGGCACTTGTTGTTAAGTTTGACAACATTGAACAGTCTATGGAAACTGATCAAACTTCTGTCAAGTTCCAGATTTTGAAGGATATATATGTAACCAGGAAACAGTTTCCACTTTGTGTTGCATATGCTGTTTCCATAAACAAGTTACAGGACTTAAGTTTGGACTCAGCAATGGAGGATATAGGCACTGTCATTTTCAAAGATGGCATGAGCTATATTGAACTTTGGCGTGTTCGCAGTCTTGCTGGTTTGCACATAATCACTCTGACACCACAGAAGATCCACACTGACAAGCAATGTATTGTTGAGTACAATAGATTACATACTCTGTACCAGCCAGACATGCATCTAATACCACTACCCATGTATGTGGTATAGTCAAATGCTACAGTCACAGTTGCAGGTGCCAACAAGAGTAACTGAGCAACCACTCTTGATTTAACTTCTAATACTACTGAGAAGGTTACCATGAGTCACCTCCTCATAAGAAGTCACTTGGTATGGCTGTTGTCCCAATGTTTGATAACAGTACTGGAGTCAACTGATACGCAAACTCAGCAATGCAAGCATTTCTACACAAACCTCACTTTGCACATAGAATAACAGCTTTTCATGGCGCTCCCTTATCAAAGTCATTGAAGCAACTTATAAATGTGACTTCACAGCATTCTGACAATGTACAGTCACTCACACCTCTACAACATGTTTGGGTACCTACAATGAACACAGAACATTTGCAGATAACACGCAACAGGTTGTTACTGAGTTCATGATGGCCATAATAAACCGTTTGGATGATGAGCATATTCCAGTGCTACTGTACTTCAATGTCAACTATGTCCCCAAATATAAATGCCTGTCTTGTGGTCATTCAGAGCACAAAATTACAGAGAACATGCTTTGGATTTCTTTGTATGTACCTCAGTCTCTAACAGTTATGTTTCAAGAACTGATTAGGAATGCACAAAGTGGTCACTATTGTCTTAGGTGTCAAGGAGCATGTTCTCAGTCTATACAGATTAGAACTTCTTCTCAATACTTTATCCTTGTATTGCATAGATTTGACTCTCTTGGACTAAGAGTTGACACACCTATCACAGATTTCACAGCTGGTAGAGTGTCATTTGCTCAGACACTGTTTGATACTCATGCTGTGATCTACCACCATGGTCAATCTGTACATTCTGGACAATACATCACTTGGTTGAGGTACAGAACTGGTTGGGTTGAATGACTCAAAAAATACTTTTAAACAGAGCCTTCCTCTCAAGTTAAAAGATGCTTATTATTGATGTTGAAGAACTACAACAATCTTCATCTATCAGAAGAATAGTCACACAACATGTGACATACATTGCCATCCCATTGTGTTACACTTCAAGCAACAGCAAACTATGCCCATTGTTTGATTGATGTGTTTAGTTACTCTACTAAATTCACACTAGTTTATCTACAGTACATAGCTATGCTTTTATGAACCATGCAACTAAGATCAGTGTATGACTCAGTGATTCAGTAAACATGGTTGAAGCGGTCTTTAATTGGAGCCAACTGTGTTCATAATCACTTGAGAAAGCACTTATATACTTGTACAATACTTGTACAAACATATGCAGATATAGCTATGTGTTTGGAATGTGTGATATTCTCTTACGTTGTTAACAAGCTGCATTCTAGCAATGGACGTGTGACTTTACATACTTTCCAACATTATGACTTCTTTAGGTATTGCACTTGTACATGTACATGAAGCATCTGTGCATGATATATTGTTACATGTTTCAACATCCATTACACATTTTAAGGATCTTTAATGACTTAAAACAATCCTTTTTTAAGTTGATGTGAAATTTTACATGTTCAAACACCTCTGAACTATAGATTACAGCTTGTCATGGAAGTGTACTTGCCAGTATTACACTAACATAGAGCTGTAACTGCAGCTACAGCAAACAACAAACGTGTGACTCTATTGTTTCTTACATGTTACAGATTATCATCAAGCATACCTTCACAATAGCAACACTATACTACATGTTTACTGGTATGCAATAGTCTTATTGTATAAATGTATATACTGTATCATTGCATACTTTTTATGAAACATACCATAGTGTTCATTTTTTACAACACTGTTATATTGATGTGTTTGCCTTCAGGCATTAAGAAATATTACATGTAGATATTCATCATACAGTTCAATTAAGAACAGAGGGTTTAAGTTACTTGTTTTAACATTGGATTTTTACTGAATATTGAACTGGAGTTTAAAAAAATTGAATACAATTACCATAACAATAGGATGTATACAGACTTTAATTTTATACATCTTTAATTAGATTTATAATAACCACTGCCATACTTACAAATTTTGGATGTTGCATATACTGTTCACAGTACTGAATAATTTCTTAACAAATTATAAATTTGCATATTTTGCTATTATTGGCTAAATAGTGATATGCTTATTTAACTATTTCTTTTAATGTTATCTTGGAAGTTGCTCATTTATACATCTTTCCATTATAGTTCATAAAGATATAACAGATTGTTACATTGTTTGTTCTAACAAGTGATTTATGGTCTATTTACACATATGTATGTTAACTATTGTAAATCAGATGCTTGCACTAACAACTGATTTACATGTTCTGGATTATTTTTCTGGATTGCCTCAATTGAGGGGTCGAGTGGGAATTTTCCAAATGCTTCTGTGTATCTCTCTCTCAACATATATCTATGTGTATATATATTAATCTCTCTCTCTCTCTCTATATATATATATATATATATATATATATATATATATATATATATCAATATTTCATGTATGTTAACATTAATACTGTAGTTCTATTTTGGGTTGCTCTGATAATTAATACATTTAGTTATTGTGAAACACGTGGCATTTGGTTTCTCGTCCACTTCAGGAACATTGACACTGTCAGTGTTGCAGTGACAATAGTGATATAAAAGTGAAATATATACTACGGCCTGGATATTCAAAAGGGATGCGTCATGTGCAACAGGGATGCACCAGCGCAAGTACGAAAATGCACCATTGTGCCATATTCAGCGGGAGGCAGCTGCGCAGTGCAAGTTGCAATGCACAAGCGCTCAATAGTAATGAATGCATCCGCAACCGTAGGGGGCGGAACCATGAATAACATGCGCAGTGTGATATTCAACAGCATGCTCCATGCACAATAGGGGAGCTAGTGGAAGTTGTGCGACAGCAGAAATGATCCAAAATAAAAAGGATCACGAGAGGGGCACAAGAACGCTACAGGGAAGCCACAGGTGGGAGCGAGCTGACAGGCACAAGGCAGCGGGTAGCAGTGAGCAGGACTGGGCAGGAGCAGGACAGGGCACACCTGAAGTTATCCAGGAACAGGATAGGAGTGGGGAGCCTGTGCCACTGTGCAGGATCATAAGTGGAGTGCCACAGTGGACTGAGGGTAGTGGCAGTAGTCAGGACAGCCACAGCCAAAGGCTGGAGGTGTACCCAGTGCAGGGGAATCATCAGAAATGGACATCAGAGGGAATGGGATAACAGCCGCTGGGGGGGAACACCAGTCAGGGACATGGCCAGCGCCATCTTCCAGATGGAGGTGGTAATGAAGGGTGTGAGAAGGCAGGCAGCAGGGGGGTGCAGTCATGGAAGGGCCCATTGGCGTATGCTCAGAACAGGCAGTACTGAGCCCACACCACCTTCGAACACTACTCTGACACAGAGATTGTGGGCCGGTACTGCCTGAACCGGGCAACCATAAGGCAGCTCTGTGAGCTGTGCAGTGATGAGATGCAGGCACCCACATGACAGAGCCATGCTCTGTCAGTGGAGACAAAGGTGACAGCCGTCATGTGCCTGCTCACCACAGGCACCTTCCAGAGACCAACAGGGGACACAACAGGCATAACCCAGTCAGGTGCATCATGCCTACTCACACAATTCCTCAGTGCACTGCTGCCACATGCTGTGGAGTACATCCATTTCCCCAGCACACAGGCAGAGTGCACAGCACACATGCAAGAGTTCCATAGGGTAGCATGGTTGCCTGGCATGCTTGGGGCCATTGACTGCACCCATGTGGTCATCTGCACATCACCTGGCCCAGACGGTGTGTCCTACATCAACTGGAAAAGGTATGCCAGCATCAACTGCCAGGTGGTGTGCGATGTCAGGGGGCGCATAACCAATGTCTGTGCCATGCACCCTGGGGGAGCACACGGTGCCTTCATCTGGCACCAGTCCGCACTGTGCCACAGGTTTGAGAGTGGGGACATCCCCACTGGCCACCTAGTGGGTGAGTATGCATATCACGCAGGATGACATGAGTAGATGTGGGGGGATGCATAGTCAGAGGTGCCATGGGTACCAGCCTTGTCAGCCCATGGCAAAGCGATGCAGACCACCATACTAATGTCCACTCTCTACACACAGGTGACAGTAGCTACCCACTCCATCCCTGGCTGCTCACACCATACCGGAGCCCCACGACCCCATCACAGCTACGGTACAATGAGGCACACACCACAACACAGAATGTCATCGAGCGGGTGTTCGGGATGCTGAAGGCATGTTTCTGGTGCCTGGACATGTCTGGCGGTGCCCTACAGTACAGCCCCTCGAAGGCCTGTGGGCTATTCCTGGCCTGCTGCATCCCGCACAACATGGCCAATGACTGTGGGATAGCCATAGAGGTCAAAGAGGGGGACTGCGGTGGGGACAATGAGGACGCTGGTCCAGACGGTGATGGGCAGCTACTCCCTGGGTGAAGGGACCCCCGCTTGATCCAGATATCACAGCTGTATCAGGACACCATCACAGAGGAGCACTTTGGTCAACACAGGTAGGTCACGGGGCCATGTGCAACCACCAATGGCAAGGGCACAGCCTACAGACAGGCAGGGATGAACCCCAGGGGCGGATGGCAGTAAGGGAATGGTTCTGAATGTGGCACCACACACGGAGTCAGGGATGGGCAGGGCTGAACATGACATGTGCACACACACACACGCGCATGCACACACACACCCCTCAAGACATGCACGAGGGATAGACGGCATGCTAACCCCAAATGCCACCCATACCCCCACACAGGTCCACACATGATCACACCCAGTTGCTGTCACTGTGCATGCCTCAGACGCTGGGCACCATTGCACACTGGCAGACAGTGCAATGAAGGCATCATCATGCACACGCCACAGGGGCCAGCAGCCGGGATGGTGTGCACAGGAACCATGTGTGTGCAGGGCCAGGTACCCCACCTGTGCATCACACAATGCATACCACACTGCGCATGGGGCATTGGCAGACAGTGGCCATGGTGGGGGACAGGTCAGTCATGCGGCACAGTGCCATGGCCACCACAGATGCGTGGGTGGCCCCACCGAGACCTGCCAGCCATGCCAGGCTGACCATTGGCCTCATGGGGCTGGCACTGACGGTCCCCCAGGGGTGATGCTGCATGAATACGACCATGTTCATGTAGGGGTCTGCAGCTCACCGAACATGCCTGCACCAGGCGTGCTCGGTATGCCCACAGCCGAACCCAGTGTTGACATAGTAGGTGTCGCACAGCACCGGGAATGGGGATGGACATTACACTGTGCAGTGTCTGTGGTGCATGGGCACCGAACTGGGTGCCCAGTGTGGCCATGACAGCTATGAATGCATGTGTCTGCCTGTCAATGGCAGTGGTCACCTCCTCCCACTGCGGGGACATCTCTGCCAGGAGCAGACCGTGGTCTTTGCTGCACCGCTCCTCTGCCTGGTGCAGAACTGCACTGAGAGCATCCACTGCAGTCACAAGCTGCAACTGCTGATCCACTGAAGCCTGGAGTAGATGGCTGTGCTTGTCAAAGATGTCATCCACCAGTCTGGCATGCTGTCCCTCATGGTGTTCCTGGCCCTGCTAGGCAGCACCCCTTGACAATGGGTGCTGCACACCAGTGCCATGCTGGGGCACATCCACACGTGGTGCACTGCCACCACCCCCTGACATTGTCCCCCATCACCACTGGCTGACTGCTGGCACTGCCCCTCCAGCTGCCAATTTCCAGGGCTCACCGGCACTGCCACAGTGGCTGCAACAGCCCCACCAGCCTGGACACACTCCAGTGCTGCCCCACTGGGGCATACAGGCACAGGCTGGGACTGTGTTATCACACAAGCCTCCATGGCAGCACCACCCATGGCTACACCCTTGCTGTTTCCTGCTGTGGAATCATCCTGCATCCCACATGTATCACTCTCCGGGACATATGATCCATCATCCTCAGTGCTGGATCCATCATCAATCCATGTCCCAGCATGCTGGAGTCCATGGGCGCTGTCACGCTGGGACACAGGCAGGACCTCGTCAGCACCCGCACCACCATCTTCAGTCCAGACAGACAGGCAGGTATGCACTGTTCCGGTTCCTCGGACACTTGTGGAGGTGGATGGGTGTTCCTTCGTGTCCAGGGCATCACCCTCAGTGGACACACCCACCACCACTGACCAATGTAGATGCTCAGGAGCTGTAAGGGAGTAGCATTATTGTCTCCACCCTGCCCTGTGGCATTCCCCCCACCACCCCCACAGTGACAGCACAGGACCTACCATGCAGTGATGGGCTACCACCCATCTGGAAGCTACCACCAGGAACACTCTCTATGGCACAACACTGCATGCTACTGGCCACTCGCTCCTCCTGTGGCATCAGGTGTGGCACATCCGGCTGTCCACCAGCAGTGGCAGCACATGCTGCCCTGATGGCAGCTACCTTATCCTTTATCCTCCTCCTGTCTGTGCTGACCTTCTTTTTACACCCCTGCATGGACCGCTGGTGGCTGCCGTGCTGGTTCACAGCATGTGCGACCTCACCCCCACACCGCAGCATGGGCCTGTGGCATTCCCCACTGTCTGATGAGCAGCAGTTCCCTGTTGAGATATGCCTTGAACAGGGCATCTGATTCAGCCCGGGTGAAGTTGGGCCTCCTTCTTCTCCCCCATCACTGTTCTTCCTCATCCTCTCATTCGGTCATGATCGAGCCTGTGGGAATGACAGGTGTTACCTTTGAATGTGCAGTCCCATTCAGCCCTCACAAACCACAGTCCACACATCCCAACAGCATGCAACCCACCACAATAGACTGCAATACCAGACTATGTCCTTTGCATCCCCATGTCACATTTATAAAGCACAATGCATGCAAATGAGGCGAGACGCAACTTTAAGTGGATGCTAATGCAGTGGTTGTGCCATGGAATTGCTGATGAGCTGATTTGCATATGCTGGCTGAATATCACACTGTTGCACCTTGTGCAATGTTGTTGAGCATGCTCAGGCGCAGCTGTGTGACATGCACAGTAGGCAACGCAAGGCGCATGCCTTGGGTGCTGACGTTGATGCATGCCGCACTGATGACGTGCTGTGCATGGGAGGCAGTGCAGGGCACAGCCACCACTGTGCCAGTGGCGCTAGTGTGCTGTTTGCCCATGTGGCGCTCGTGCCCTGGTGCGCCATAGGCAATATGTAGCCACAGCGTGGTAGGCCACTGCAGGGCATCACACACAGGCACCCTACCGTGCTACATGCAGGGAGTCCCAATAGTGCTGTGGCACTCTGTGTGCAGACAGACCCTTGATCCTGCTGTCGACCTTTGCCCCTAGGTGCCATGTGTCTGCATGGGTGCACCCCTCCCATGCAGTTCGGTGACAGTGCAATGGGGAATGGCAGCGCTGTACCGTGCAGCCTCCGCACATGGGGAACGTGCACTACAGAGTGCCATTTTGTTATCGGTACTCACAGAAGGATATCACTCAGGTGAGCTCAGCAGTGGAGCGCAGTAGAGCTGGCAAACCTTGTGGTAATTGTTGAGCCCCATGCTGGGGCCCTGTTCGGCTAGGACCCACTGAACAGGCCACGCAGTGCCATGTGGGAGGAGGTTGCTGAGGGCATGAAGGAGGCCACTGGTATTGCCCAGTGCAGTGAGCAGTGTTGCCACCAGTATGGAGACCTCCAGCGGTGGGACCCGGACAGACTGGGGCATCTGCAGGCATGCGCCCAGTGAGGCGCCGTGCCACAGCCAGGTAGGTGCTCCATCCATACACTGGTAGCGTCCATCCATCTGGGTATCGTGGTGTGCATGTGTCCACCCCACAGGGAGGTGGGGGCCATCTAGTGGTGGTGGCGGTGGTGGTGGTGGGGTTGCAGCATGGCTGAGCTGCGCAAGAATGCACACACTGGAGGGGCTTTTCTACTGGTTTGTACTGATGTTCCCCTCTCTGTGTTTGCACCCTAGGTCTGGAGGAGTGCCATAGGGTGAAGCAAGCCTGAGCACAGCAGGACAGGGCTGGTGCACCGCAGCTTGGGTTGTGGAGGAGGGGCCATGGGCCAGCAGCGCCCAGCAGGCCTGGATGCAGGTGAGTGCCATTTTTCCCCTCACATCTGTGCATGCTGGGTTGCAGGGTTGGTGGTGGGGCATGGCCACCAGCACTTGGCCCCACCACCGTGCACACCACACGGTGCACTCAGCACTGTCCTGTGGCACTGCATGTGTGGGAGGGCATTGCTGGTGGTCAGTGCATGCATTGGGTACATGGCTGTACCACTGCCTTCACACCGCATAGCCATGTCACTGTACGGCCACGGTGGTGCTGTGCAGGACATGGGCAGTGGGTGTAGGCAGCAGTCTGCATGGCTGTGGGTGTCTGGGTAGGTTGGTCTTGTGGGCGTGGTCACTGTGGGTGGTCGCTTGCCATCACAGGGGCATGGCCCATGGCTGTATGCCATGCACAATGGGTGGGCTGCAGGGGTCTGGACAGTCACACGTATTGACTCTGCTCCCTTGTCCTAGGTGGACAACACTGGACGGCACTGGAGAGAGGGGTACAGGAGCTGCTGCAGCTCACCAGAACCACCCTAGAGATCCTGAAAAGGATGGAGCGGGATGGGGTATGGCACCATTGAGGAAGGCGAAGGCACAGAAGTGGGGAGAGGGGCAGGCGATAGGCCCTCTATGCCTCCTTATTGAATTCCCCCTGGACTCACCCTTACACCCCTTTTTACCTCTCCCATTTGTTCACCCCCTGCCCCATGCCCACCCCCACCTGGTTTGTGGCCCTCCCCCCTTGTATATAGTTGTGCATATGTTTTGTTGTTGAAATTCATTTAATATGTACATTTTGTTATGACAGCTGTGGTGATCTCTGATTTGCAGTGGGCTAATGGTGCTTGGCTGCAGTGGTGTGCATGGTATTGGGGTTGGTGCAGGCCTGGGCATGTGTGTGTGTCCAGCAGGGACCTGCCTATGGTTTGGGTGGGAAACTTGGTCACTGTCTGTGGTATGTGTGTTGTTCCCTGTGCACTGAATGCCTGTGTACAGTGGTCCCTGGTGCATGCACTTGTGTCCATGGTGCCCCTGTCAGTAGGTCCATGGCCTATGCAGCTGACACCCTTGCATGTCTGTGCTATGCACGGTCTGCTGGCATGTCAGTAGTGGCTGTCCATGATGGCCACCCCCTGGACCCAGCACAATGGCGGATTGCCTCCTGTCACCGGTATGGGGCACGTCTGCCTCGGGTGGCACTGTGGCCTCTGCTGTTGATGTCACCCCCCTCCATGCTGTCGCTGGTGTCTGTTGCAGGGTCTGTGCTCTGATGTCTGTCACTTGTGCTCTGGCCGCATGCTGGTGGCAGATAGATTCATGGTGCATGTGCAGGGTGGCTGGTACACCTGTGCCATGGTGGTGTGCTGGCCATGGGTACACAGCTGCTGTGGTCGCACGCCAGTGGGTTTGTTGCCCTGCTATTGTGTCCCTTTGTTGGGGTGCCCTTGGGTCTGGGTGGGTGTTTGTCCATGCCCTGTGTTGCATCCTATGTGGCACATACTTCCATGCACCACTGTGGGGATATGTGCTGGCTGTTGGGGCCAGTGCTGGGACAGGGTGTGTGCTTGGGTGGGTGTACAGGGTGCTGTCCTGCTGGTGGTGGGGTCCAGGGCAGACCCTGTCACATGCGGGGTACCTCGAGTGCCAATGCATGGTCGACCTCTTGGCTGTGCCTCAGGGGGGCCATGCAGGGCGGCACTGTGTCTGCAGTTGTTGAGTTGGTGGCTGCTGCCACCCACTGCGGGGTGCTCATGGTAGGGCTGGCATGCATGGCTCCATGGTGCACAGGGTTGCATTGTCACAGTGGGGGTGGTGGCATGCATATGGAGCCATGCACTGTTGGGCGCTGCTCCTGGGTAGGGTGTCTGGGGATAGCTGTGCAGGGTGTGCTCTGCATTGGTGGGATGGAGTAGCACAGGGTGGTCAGACCTCCTTGTGTTACGGTCACAGCTTGCCAGGGGGTGTGCTGGGTCACCATGCCCTGGCTGTGGATTTGGTGCTGGTGTTCATGGGCTGGTGGTTCATCCAGCTCACCTCAGGTTGTGTAGTTCATGGGTGTGGGGGGCACTATGTGGTCCGCTGGGTGCTTCTGTGCCCATGTCTTCCATGGGTGGTGCACCCCTGCACCCTTTCCCTGCGCATCCCTGGTTGTGCTACTGCACTGCTACCCTGCTCCATTGTGCATCCCTGGTTGTGCTACTGCACATCAGCCCTGCACCACTGCACATCTCTGGTTGCGCCATGGCGTGATTGGCACGATATTCATTTGTGTTGTGCAAGCGCATCTTGGCCTGTGCTGTGTTTGAATATCGCGTGTGTTGCACATGGGCACACTGCACTTGTGCCTTCTCCTGCTATTGCTCTTCTTTGTGATGCAGTTTGAATATCTGGGCCTAAGTGCACACACATGTCTTTGGTATGCAATGATTACGTGATGTTTACCATCATATGCAGAAATTAATGCTTTACAGATATGTGTAATACTATTCTAAGTATATGCTTCACTTTTACACATTTACTGTAACAATTTGTTTCAAATATTGCATTGTGAGACTGACTGTGTTTCTCAAATTGGCTTTCAATTTTGCCTTTTTAATCACCTAATAATGTGGAAATAAATATTTTTTTAAACCTTACCTACCTGTGTTGTGTTTTCACTTATCTATGACATAATAGTTTTGGCATATACAGTGGCATGAAAAAGTATTTGCCCCCTTCCTGATTTTCTCTATTATTGCATATTTGTCACACTGGATGTTTTCAGGTCTTTAGACAAAATATAATATTAGATAAAGGGAATCTGAGTGGACAAATAACACTTTTTTTTTTTTACTTATTTCATTTATTTAATGAAAAAAGTTAACCAACACCAACTGGCACTGTGTGAAAAAGTAATTGCCCCCTAGTTAAATCAACCCAATTAAAGGGATAATCAGAGTCAGCTGATTGAACACAGCCAGGCTTGATTACAGCCAGCCCTGCTCAATATAAACCTCACTTATTTTGGCCCTTACCATCAGAGTCACATTGCCAGCACAAAGATTCAACAAGCACATTATGCCATGATCAAAGGAAGTTCTTGAAAAGATCAGAAAACATTTTGTTGCCCTCTATCAGTCTGGAAAGGGTTACAGCTATTTCTAAGGCTCTGGGACTCCATCGAACCACAGTGAGAGCCATAATCTCCAAATGGAGAACACTTGGAACAGTAGTGAACCTTCCAGGAGTGGGCGTGCTCACAAAATTACTCCAAGGGCGCAGTGTAAAATCATCCAAGAAGTCTCAAAGGATCCTAAAACAACATCCAAAGAACTGCAGGCTTCTCTTGCCTCAGCTAAGGTCAGTGTTCATGACTCCACAATCAGAAAGAGACTGGGCAAAAATGGGCTTCATGTGAGAGTAGCAAGGCGGAAACCACTGTTAACCAAGAAGAACATAAATGCTCGCTCTCATTTGCCAAGAAGCACCTGGATGATCCACAAGCCTTTTGGGAAAATGTTCTATGGACAGATGAGTCCAAAGTGGAACTTTTGGACAACATGGATCCCATAATGTCTCGACAGAAGCAAACACAGCATTCCACAGTAAGAACACCATACCAACAGTCAAACATGGTGGTGGTAGTGTGATGGTGGGGATGCTTTGCTGCCCTAAGGACCTGGATGATTTGCCATAATTAAAGGAACCATGAATTCTGCTCTGTACCAGAAAATTCTTAAGGAGAATGTCCAGTCATCCTTCCGTCAGCTGAAGCTGAAGCGTAGTTGGGTCATGCAGCAAGACAATGATCCAAAACACAAAAGCAAGTCCACATCAGAATGGCGAAAAAGAAGTAAAATTAAAGTTTTGGAGTGGCCTAGTCAAAGTCCAGACTTAAACCCAATAGAGATGCTGTGGCAGGACTTGAAACAAGCAGTTCATGCTCAAAAACCTACCAAATGTTATTGAATTAAAGCAGTTCTGCGAGGAAGAGTGGGTTAAAATTCCTCCACAGCGATGTGAAAGACTGATATTGAATTATAGGAAGTGTTTGGTTGCAGTCATTGCAGCTAAATGTGGCGTAATCAGTTATTAAGTGTAAGGGGCCAATTACTTTTTCACACAGTGCCAATTGGTGTTGGTTAACTTTTTTCATTAAATAAGTGAAATAAAAAAAAAAACAAGTGTTATTTGTTCACTCAGGTTCCCTTTATCTAATATTACATTTTGTCTAAAGACCTGAAAACATCCAGTGTGACAAATATGCAATAATAGAGAAAATCAGGAAGGGGGCAAATACTTTTTCACACCACTGTATGTTCAGTTTTCAAAACTACAGTGTGCAACAGAAGTACAACAGGGTTCAATATGTTTATCTATTACACTTAACAAAAGCAGTGTGTTTATGGTCAAATGTTTTAGTGTTCTGTTTAAACTGCTACAGCAGTAAATCACTGCAAAAATAGATTACACTTTGTCAAAAAGAATGGAAATTCATTGCAAAAAAACTCTGTTAATGCATCACTTAGGGTTCCTACAACAGCGACAAAACCCCACTAGGGAGAACACTTTTTAGTGTTACGTTGCGCAATCACCGTAGGACTCACACTCCTAAAAACTCAGAAGTGTTACTTTACACTTTCTCAAAAAGAAGGGAAATTCATTGCAAAAAATGTGGTTAATGCATCAGTTAGGGTTCCTACTACAGCAACAAAAGTTTGGAAATGCGGTATAAGGGTTCCAAACCCTAAATCCGCATTCCCCGCCCCCCCCCACACACACATACATGCAAGTAGGGGAAGGCCCAAGGCAACAAAACCAATCAGAGACAGGCAGAATCAGGTAATAGAAATAACATACAGCTCCCTAAATGCACTACAAGACACATCCATCATCATGGTCCACCAACTGTATGAGTTCTGCTGCCATCCGAGTGCCTAGGGGGTACAAACGCATGCTGGGCAACCATGGGTGATGGACCACATGACTGACTGTATCATAGAACATGGCTAAATACGGTAAGACTGTACTATGTTATAACTTTTATGAAACTATACAATGTTCTTCAATGAAGCTATGACTTTTCTACTTACATGGATATCTTTTATAAAAACATTACTTACAATATTGCTGTATTGTAAGACACCTATTGTTATTATAATTTCATAGCAAACATTGACAGAACATAGTTAAGAATAAATATTGCTAATAGATAAATGCCAATATTTGAAACTGATAGAATCTTCATCCATCAATGTAAACAGCTTGTCATGTGTTGTGGTATGATACAACTAGGATTTGTCAACATTTACTACACCAATAATCAAATCCAAGTGTTACTGCTATTTATATAATAGCCAAAGTGTTTCAAGCTATCTGATTGGTTGTTAGCCATGCATTACAAGTCTCTAACACACAGAAAAAAATACAAAACACATTTAGAATATACACAGAACTATTTTATTAGTGCAATAATCCGCTCTGGGGATGTGCCTTACAAACTTGTTACACATGACTAGGGAACTGGATGTACTCGGCATATGGGGTTCTGCCATGCTATGCAGCCTACCTGTGCATTATAACTGTCTAACACACAACCCATCGTATCTCATTGCTGACATCATGACATGGTAAATGCACCACAATAATATGATAATAAACAGTATGACTTGCATACAAAAAACAACTACAGTATTTGTACTGTCATGGTACACAATATTAGTATTTAGTACAATTTCATAACTCTGTTATAACTTCATTTGAATATTGTAACACAGTATATTAGTAAGTCACATCTGTAAAAACAATAATTACAACACTGAACTAATTTCACATAATACTATGTTATTAAAAAACATATACAGTAGGACTGACTCTACACTGCCAGCACAGTATGATGACACATGATTGCTGTGATATTTTCTTAAACTTACTGTGTAAAAATTATCAAAATATTTATCTTGATGTGTCATTATTCAACAATTGCCTCCCTACAGGTATTGCTGCTAGCACATGAGTATATGGTAGCTGTAAAGACACAGCTGACACATACATAGTACCTTTCACATACTGCTCAGGTATGAGACTTGGACTTCACATGTTGTTACAGTTGTGTGTTACTTGGAAATATTAGCAACATGTAATGGTTAGCTTTAGATGTCACAACTGTTGCTTTAATATGTTATTTGTTAACTATTATACTAAACATTACTTTTATTATTATTGCCCTTTGTTATTAGGACTGACTAACTCTATCAGAACAAAATATGCAAACATCCAATGGCTGTTGGTAGGGTTATCAAAACTCTCATTTACAATAGCTATCTGTACATAACCTACTGTGTGACTCATCATTTGTTAACTATTTAAATGTAGGTATCTGTTTAGGTCTTATTATTAATGTTTATAACACAAAAAATATTACTGTGGGCCATCACCCATGGTTGCCCAGCATATGTGTGTACCCCCAAGGCACTTGAATGGCAGCAGAATACATACAGTTGGTGGACCATGATGATGGATATGTCTTGTAGTACGTTTAGAGAGTTGTATGTTATTTCTGTTACCTGATGCTGGTTGTCTCTGATTGGTTGTGTTGGCTTGGGCCTTCCCCTACTTGCATATGTGTGTGGGGTGGAGACTGTGGAGTTGGGGTTTTGAACCCTAACACCACATTTCCAAACTTTTGTCACTGTAGTAGGAACCCTAACTGATACATTAACAGAGTTTTTTGCAATGTATATATATATATATATATACATATTTATCATCTGGTTCTGTGTAAAAACATGAGCGTTCAAGATACAGTAACTTACTGACTGTAAATACTTATGGGGATGTAAATTGTATCCATATCCAGTTTGGGGATGTGGGCCAGGGTTCAACCCTGAGGTATGTGTGTAAAAGTATATTGGTGGAGCACATTGAAAACACAATAAAGAAGATTTAAAAAAAAAAATGAAAATTGCAAAAAAAAAAGGTACAGTAACTTACCAATGGTAGTATGGGTACACATACACACATATGGCATCATGTAACAGCCAGCTCAGCAGCCTTTCTTTTTTTTATTCAAATTTTATTCAATTTTATACCATTATAGAGAGAAGATCTAGTGATACATACAGATGAATAAGACAGAAAAACATATTAAGTGAATTAGATCAACTCTCCCCCCTCTCTACCCACCATATACCCCCCTTTCACACAGAGTACAGTTACACAATGTACCACAATCTATCAAGGGAAAAAGGGAAAAGTCTTTAGGGCTGCTGAAGAGAATATAGTGCAACAAGAGGGCCCCATATTCTCAGGAATTTCTGGGATTGGTTATGTAAGCTAGTAATCATCTTTTCCAGTCTAAGATTAAACAATAATTGTTGTAACCATTCACTATAAGAAATTTCAACTGTATCCGTCCAGTGTCTCAAGACCAGTTTTTTAACAGACATGGCAATGAGGGTTATGTGATACTTTCTATTGGTGACAACAGAGGAAAGATCTTCCAGTATGCATATCTCAGCTGTAAATAAGTCCAAAAGGCCCAACAAAGGGTCAGTCCTCCATTGGATCTCATCCCAAAGGGAAGCTATCTTGGGACACATCCATAAAATATGCAGTAAATTATCTTTACTCTGAAGACATCTAGAACTTATGGGTGAAGGAAGAAGTCCCAATTTCACCATCTTTTGAGGCGAGTAGTAGAGATTATGTAGGATTTTGAATTATGTTAACTGGAGTCTGTCTTGTGTAACAAACTTATGACAATTCTGCCATACAGACTGCCAAAGGATTTCTTGATTGGGGAAGAGGGAAACCCAGAAATGAGTTGGACTGAAGCTGTCTGGTCATTTCCAGTTGTGGATCACTCCATACATCTTGGAAACAGCATAGGGAAGGTTTGCAAGGGGTATCAATTCCAGAAAGCAGGAGGAATTAAGGCTTATGAGTAGAGCAGCTTCAAAGGGGTGTACTATTAGATGACGTAATTGAAATATTTTAAAGATAGCTGAGTTAGGGATATTGGCCTTATTTAAAAGTTCAGGTGAAGTCAAACACGAGCCATCCTCGTTCAAGAAAAAATTGAGAGGGTGGTCACCATATTGAGGGATCCATCTCAATTGAAGAGGTTTACCACTTATTGTGAGATTAGGATTCCCCCACCAAGGTTGAGATGGATCAACAGTATGCTTATATTTCAAGAAGGAACAGAGCTAAGAGTGAATTCTAATAGATAGTGCAATTGGGGTGCTCTTAAGTTCTGGGGGCAGATGCTTTAAGTTAACATGTAGCAGTGCACTATGGGATAAACCATGTGTTCGTATGAGATTACGTTCTATTTTAAGTCACGTGGGAAGGAACGAATGTGAATGCTGGGGAGGGTCAGGCATTAACTATCTCAGATATTTACTCACATGACTGGCCCAGTACTATAGACCAAAGTGAGGTAGCTGGAGTCCTCCTTTCAATTTCAGTGCAGAGAGCTTGTCATAGGCTATCCAGGGTCTCTTGTCATTCCAGATCAAATCTGAGAATAAATGGTGTAGTTTCTTAAATCATGTTAATGGCAACCAGACATTAGAGAGGTGTAGTGGATAAAATAATCTTGGGAATATATTCATTTTGATTACGTTAATTTTTCCCCAGTGAGAGAGAGAGGAAGTAATGTCCATCTTTTTAAGTCTTGTCTGACAGTTGAGATCAATGGGTCAAGATTCAACTTAACAGATTTATCCAGGTCTCTGGACAGGTTTATACCCAGGTATCTCAGGGAGGTAGGCTGCCAAGAGAAACCCGCCATAGAGGCAATTGACTGTACCATTTTGTAATTCAGAGGGAAGACCACCATTTTATCTCTATTTAATTTATAGTTGGATAGGGAACTATATTCGTCCGATATGGTGAGTAAAGCTGGTATAGAAGTATTGGGGTAAGATAATTGTAAGAGTAGGTAATCTGCACAGACAGAGACTTTTACCATGTGATGACAGATGTTAATACCCTTGACCTCAGGACACACAGTTATCCTTCAAATAAGGGGTTCCAACTAGAAATTAAACAACAAGGGGGATAAAGGACAACCTTGCCTTGTCCCAGCATGTAGAGTGAAGGAGTCGGACAGTAAGCCATCACAGCTAATGCGAGCTGTTGGGGATTCATACAAAGCCTGTATCCATTTTATGAACAAAGGGGGAAATCCAAATGCTGCCAGGGACTGAAACAAAAAGTTCCAGTCAACCCTATCGAAGGCCTTCTTGGCATCCAGGGAAACCAAAGCAGCGGGAAAATCAGCATCTCTGGAAGCTGAGAAGACATGTGAAAGGGATATAAGGTGGTCAACTGAAGATCTACCTTTCATGAACCCTACCTGTTCTGGCCCTATAATATCCGACATGATTGGACTCAACCGATCTGCTAAAAGCTTCATTAAAATTTGTAGGTCTTGATTGAGGAGGGAGACCGGCCTGTAATTTTGGACCCTGTCAGGAGGCTTACCATCCTTGGATATTACAGTGATCACAGCGTCAAACAAATTGTTGTCTGTACTTTGTCCGGAAAGGATATGAAGAAATAAGGAAAGAAGAGATGGCGCTAATTGATGAGCAAAACTTTTATAGAAATTGGAAGAGAGTCCGTCCGGTCCAGGGGTTCTGTCTGAGGGTAAGTCTGTAATCACTCTGACTATCTCTTCTAAGGTGATGGGAGCAACCAGAGAGGCTTTCTGTGAATTAGAAAGTGAAGGTAGAGAAGAGTGTTCTAGATAGGATTTTAATTGTGTAAAGGAAGGAGGGTCATTCATAAGGTTATACAAACTCACATAGTAACTCCTAAATTCTGAAACTATATCAATCAGCAACATTTTCAAGACTTCACCATCCTAAGAGTGGACCACCGCAATGAATCTATGTGATTCAAGTTGCTTAAATTTGAGGGCTAAAAGACGACCCGCCTTTTCACCTTGATCTAAATAGCTCTAGTTTTCAAGATTGTAAATTCAGCTTTTTCCCTTAATAAGTTTAAGTAAGAATCTTTCAGTTTCACTAAGTTTACTCTCATATGATCCGATGACTGGGGGGATAGAGCCTGCTCCAGGACTCAAATTTGGAATAGTAACCGTTCAAGCTGCTCTTCCTGGGCTTTTTTTTCTTTTGGCTGCTAATCCAATTAATAGACCTCTCAGATAGGCTTTCAGGGACCACCACTCAATGTCTGGTTTACCAGTAGAGTTCATATTGATGGTCGTGAATTCAACAATATGTTCAGCTATGTATTGCACAGTGTCAGGAACCATAAATAATTGGTTATTAACCTTCCATCTCCCTCCTCACTTGGGGAGAGATGTAAGGGAACTCAAACATGATATTGGGGAATGGTCGGAAGAGAGGCCTGAGAGTATTGAGGAGTCAAACACTCCAGAAATTAGGGTCTGAGAAATAAGTAGGTAGTCAATCTGGGAAGATGAATGGTGAACTGGGGAAGTAAAGGTATATTCTCTTTCAGAGGGGTGGAGGGTACACCAGATATCGGTTAGACCAGCTCAGTCCACTAGGTCTCTTAGCACCTGCTGTGTGGGAAAGAGGCCTTTATGTAGTCTTCCTGAATGGTCCATATACGGGTCAAAAGTAAGGTTAAGATCACCTCCTATAATAAACGGGATGTGCAACAATGGGGTTAGGACATTCAGAAGCTTCATAAAGAAACTGGGTGTGTACTTATTGGGGCCATATAGACTGCAGAAAATAATTTCTCTAGTGTGGAGCAGACCTCTCACTAAGATGTAACGTCCTTCCGGGTCTGCTATAATTTGGCTAAGGGCAAATGGTATAGTTCTTTTCAAGAGAATCATTACCCCTCAGCTTTGGGTATTGCCCTCTGCTTCGAAGTATTGACCCATTTGCTGCTTGCATAGTTGGGCAGCTTCAGAGTTAAGTAAATGGGATTCTTGTGTGAACACGACGTCCGCTGCCAAAAGATTTAAGTACTTAAGGATCTGATATTGTTTAATTCTGTGCCTAGTCCCCTATACATTCCAAGTAATTACTTTCAAGGCTCCAGCCATGGGAGCTTAAAAACTGGTCTCCTTACTGGATAATCCTCAATTATCATTCACTGGAAACTGTCTCTGTGTGACTTAAACCCTCCCCTTCCCCCTCCAACTCTTAAATAACCCCACAAATATACAATTATCCATGACTGCTTTGAGATCCCTATCCCAGCCCACCTTCCCACCCTGAATTCTTTGCTTTGCCATTTGCATCATGCCCCAACATATTCTCCTCTTCTCCAGCCACCCTAATAAAATCTAACATTATAACAATATTGAGATAAAGAAATACCTTATCTAATATTCGCTGACACGAAAGTCATTTAGTAGCATGACTTTGAGAAAATAAAATTGATCAGAACATGTAATAAGGTAAAAATCACTAGTCGGAAAATAACTCTCCGATCTTTTAAGATGGCACGTGCATCTGAATAATTGACCTATAGAAAAACTACTGGCCAACATTTTACAGTGGTGACCAATAAATTGTATATGCTCATGTAAAAGAGCAACATAAATTAACCTGAGAAGCAATAAACATCTCCTACTTTGAAGTTTATAGCAGAAGGTCATTGCAGTTTCGACAGGTAGTTCACAGGTCATGCCTAAGAAACATCTTATCTATCAATTTTCACGTAAGTCATTTTAACTGAGTAATATAAGGAGCAACCATATTCCCCAAATCTACAAATCCCTCATTTACAATGTGAGGTAATTAATGGGATAGTCACTGTGGTCCACCAGGGGTATATTAGGGGAAACACGGGTAATCCTTCGGCATAATAATAGGACATACTCATTGTCATGTCTCATGAACTGGTATGAACCAGGCGAGTAGGAGTGCACCCCACGAACTAATGCTATCAGAGACAACAAAACAGGATGGGTTGCTTTCATAAGAACAGGGCCCCCTCTAGTGGCCAAAATGGGAAAGCGTCATTGGGTGAGCCCAGCTACAAGAGATTCACCATATATTTAGTGCTGGTGACAGTATTGATGGAAAAGATAAACCAGGGTCTCTTCGAAATGTAAGGCTCCATTTTAGAAGCTCAGGAAAAGTGTCCCAGCCAGGCAGTGTTATTTCCATGGTACCCAATGATAGAAGGGGTATTCATAAATGTCAAAATCAGTCTGAGACAAACAACTATCCAGACGTAGATGTTTCTTTCATCCAACTTGTACAAATCTCCTTTGCCCAACAAGTTCTCTTGATGTCATAATCAGGGGTTTTTAAACAATTCAGGGAAGGCGGATTTCAGCTGAGTGGAGGCAGCTTCAGGGTCTTCAAAAGTGGTCCAGGTTCCTGCAATCAGAACATGCAATTTTGCCGGGTATGCCATCCTAAATTTAATACCAGCAGCAATTAACTTTGTCACTGTAGGGTGGAGGGCCATTTGCTTGAGCCGGACCGATGCAGGGAGGTCTTGGGCTATCCTCAATCATTTCCCTTCCCAACTAATTTGTTGAAGCTCTTTGATCTTTTGCAAGAAGTGCTGCTTTTCTAAAAAGTTGAGAAAGCGAAAGATTACAGTGCGTGGAGGGGTGCCCAGGGCTGGTTTTGGGCATAATGCCCTATGAGCTCTCTCAATAATATATTTGGCACCGAAGGGAGAGGGTCCCACCAATTTTTCCACAAGCTTTTGAATAAATAGGAGCATGTCTTTCCCCTCTTCCCCTTCAGGAAGTCTGATTATAACCATATTATTTCTCCTGCTATGACCTTCAAGGTCTTCTACTTTCAACTCCAATTTGGCCAAGCATTGACGGTAACTGATGAGTTCTGGATCAATTTTATCATGCCTTTTTTCTAGGGAATACAGCCTCGCTGAATTATCTGAAGCCCTTTGTGCTACTTCATCCAGCTTCAAAGTCAAGGAGCTAAAGTCAGTTGCTAGTGCATGTAGGTCCTCCCTGAACAGCTTGAATTCTTCCAAGAACTGCCGTAAGGTAAGAGGCTCATCGTCTGTAGAAGAGGAGCTGGCAGTGAGAGTAAAGCCAGAGCTGGAGGCCCGTGGCTTCTTCAGGGTCTTTTCAGGAGTAACGGGTGGCGTACGTTTAGGGAGGGGTTTTTTTTGTATCCACCTCCATGCTGAATTATAACAATGCCTTCTCAGTGTTCCAATAACATTCTGACACTGTTTAATGCCAGTTGCGATGCCTGATTAATGTCCTTTGCTATAAGAGAAGTAGATAAGTGGGAGTGGGCGGCTGGAGCTCTGTGGGAAAGCTGCTACTCGGCATGGCGCATCACCCAAAGTCCACGCAGCAGACTTTCTGACCACCATTGCATCATCTCATCATTGTTCACACAGTGGTCATCTGTGGCTATCATCATTTGGCAAGACACCTTGCATCAGCCCAGTCAGCGCAGGCAGCAGAAGCTAGAAATACAGGAGCAGCAGCAGGTGCCGTAGTTGTTATGGGTGTGGGTGCAGGCATAAAGCAGTGCATCTCAGGAAATAATTGAGAATTTTCTGAAAATTTTACCATGTTGTTTATCTTCATCTGGAGTCTGGCATTTTCGGGATACTGTGACAGCAGCCTTTCTGGGGCAGACTTATGCAGAGTGGGGTGTATGCATAAAGCAGTCTGTCTCAGGAAATAAATGAGAATTTTCTGAACATATTTTTCATGTTATTTATCTTCATCATGGAGTCTGGCATTTTTGTGACACTGGCGGCACACTTATGCAGAGTGGGTGCACGCATAAAGCAGTGCGTCTCAGGAAATAATTAAGAAATACACAAGATGGAGGTGGTCTAAAGGAGGGCAACTAAAATGGTGAAGGGGCTACACTGGAACCCATATGAAGAAGACAAACTAAAGGAGATTAATATGTATACCCTTAAGGAAAGGAGGGAGGGGGGCATGATAGAAACTTGAAAGTACATAAAGAGAATCAACAATGTCCAAGAGTGTAGCATCTTTCAAAAAAAAGAGATGTGCAAGAACAAGCGGCAAAATCTGAAGATAGAGGGAGGATGGATCAGGGGCAACATCAGGAGGTTTTCTGTCATGGAGAGAGTGGTGGATGCATGGACAATCAAAAACGAATGCTCCACGTTACAGTGTGAGAGCAGAGTTGGATTATGGCCATCATTTGGAGTTGGTTACCCTCAATGCGCTCCAACCACTGCTCAGTGTTTGACAACCTATTGCTCAGGTGGTCCACCTCACTCCACATCAGGCCAAAATCGGCCTGTGTGGGAGGCATTATTTCAGGATTGGAAGCATTCCCTGCAGTTGTTGGAGCAGCCACCAGCTCCCTGGCCCAATCATGCCTAACCCCACGTGCAGGTAGAGACCATGCTGCTACCTGTTGTCCAGCAGGAACAGCAGGCGCATTCCATCCCTGTTCGGCTACCTTGGCATCCCACTCTGCATGGTGGTGCTTTGCAAGGTGGGTGCACTGCCCACCTGACCCCAGATGACTCCCCTTGGGACTACGATGCAAAACCACACCATGGATATTACACTTCATGACACTTGGGTCATCAACACCAGGCACTGGACTGAAAAAAGCCAACACAACAGAGGTGTGGGAAGGACCAAGCATAGATGGGGGGCCCCCAGGTGTTATTTGCTGCTGGACAGTTGGGGGGGCATCCCTTTGCTGCTCATGAGACTGCTGTAGCTCCTCCATCACTGCCTGGTGCTGCTGAGCTACTAGCACAGGGGCCATGGCAGGTGGTGGTCATCGGGGGGCAATCATAGTAGGTGGTGCCACCAGTGGGGGTGCTTCCATGGCACCACTACCTCCTGCATCAGGAAGGGGACCATTTGCATGATATAATGTGCTCCTATTCAGATGTGGGGTCCCACCATGCATCCATAACCTCACACGCTCTCCTCTTCATCCACCAAAGACACCTCTCTCCATTTTACTCTCTCTCTCTCCCTCTCACACACACACACACACACACACACACACACACACACACACACACACACACACACACACACACACACACACACACACATAAAAAACAGGAACAATTAACTACTATATGGAAAAAAGGTGCACGACTCAACACAAGAGGCAATCAAAATACAAAAAACACAGCTAATTAACAAAAAAGTCAAATGGTTAGCAGATTCAAGCAATATATTTCTCTCTCCTCTGTCACAAAACTTCTTTCTCCCACACTAGGTAAGGAGAAAGTGAAAGTCTTTCACTCCCTTGCTTCATTACTTTCCTGCCTGAGCCACGTGACCTACAGACTGTAACACATGTGATCTGTGGGCTGTTTCAATTATGACTCACGTAGCATTACAGAGAAAATAATGCAGAGTGAATGCAAAGTGAGCATAGCATGAAGTCATTATGAGGCGAAGTCAGCATGAGGCAAAGTGTGTGTGTGTGTGTGTGTGTGTGTGTGTGATTCCACGGGGACTTCATTTAGCGTCTGACGACGTAGAGTGGGTGACTTTGCCCTAACTTCACTGGCATAATTAAACTTCACTGCATCTCTACCTAAGATCCCACCCCCACCCTCTGTTTCCAACCCTAATACCCCACCCCCACCCTGCATGCAGGAACAGGAGTGGGGGGGGGCTTGCAATTGTGTAAGCACCAGATCCAGAACTGCCCCATCATAAGTGGGCTCCTTTACTTATTGCCTGTGACATTCCCCTACAGGGAGTCTAAGGTATCACTGTTTCTAGCCGAGGCCATGGCTGTGAGGCTCCAATATGCATCCAGCAGATTGAAGTCCCCACCAGAAGCAGCTTCTCTTTTTCTGCCATTATGCTAATAGCTCTCCTCATTGCCTTATCCAGTTCTATCCCCTGTGCTGGAGGTCTGTATATCAACTCATTGCTAAAGGTGAGTCTGGTTTCTGTCTCCACGGTGACCCACATAACTTTCAGCTCTTCCCCTGCTCCCTTGTGTTTGTCATCTTGATACCCTCCCTTACATACAGCAGTCCTCTCTTCCTCACCTACCAATACTTCCTGAACTGAGTGTAGCCTGATATGGTCATACGAACATACAAAGAAGCCAGCAGAAGAAAGCTATTCAGTCTATCCAGTTTGTTCATATTTCAGGTCCTTAGCTTACGCTACTGATCTTGCCCCCCCAGTCCTCCCTTCCTCTCCACCTGCCCCCCAAGCCCCATTATTTCCCCATATGCCTATCCCAGCCTCTCTTGAAGCTGTTCACTGACTTCATCAAGACCACTGTCTCTGGCAGTACATTCCAACTGACCACCACCCTCTCTTTGAAGAAGTGCTTCCTAATCTCCCTCCTAACCCCTCCTTCCAGCTTTAGACTGTGTCCCCTCCTGGTGCAGTTGCCACTTAGCTTGAAGAGACTCTCCCTATCCACCCTATTTCTACCTTTCAAGTACTTGAAGGTCTCTATCATCTACCCTCCCTTCCTCCTCTCCTCCATCGAGTACAACCTCAGGGCCCTAATCTCTCTTCCTATCTCTTATTCTGCTGACCCACAATCATCTTAGCTGCCCTCCTCTGGACCATCTCCAGCAGGCTAAGGTGTGGACATCAGTATCTTACTCCATACTCTAGATGTGGTCTCACCAGCAACCTGTACAAGGGCAGTATAACCTCTTTCCGCATACTGCTGATTCCTTTGGCTATACACCCAAGCATCTTATTTGCCTTTGCTGCTGCTTTTTTTGCACTGTATTGAGTGCTTCAGGTTGCTAGTGATCATCATTCCCAGATCCTTCTCCTCCTCCTCCTCCTTTGCTGCTACCAAGACTCCTCCCAGGTAGTACTCGGTCCTTGGATTCTTGGCTCCAATGTGCAAAACTTTGCACTTCGTGGCATTGAAGCCAAAGCTGCCAAATCCATGATCACCTCTCAGGTTTTCTCCGGTATTTCCCCAGGTCTTGTATTCCTTCCATTGTGTCCATCCTCCCACAGAGTTTGGTGTCATTCACAAATAGGCACATTTTGCCCTTAATGCCTTCACCAGTGTCATTAATGAAAGCACTGAACAGTACTGGCCCCAGCACCGAGCCCTACAGGACCCCGCAGGTGACTTCCCTGGTCTGGATAACTCTCCCCCTACCACCACCCTCTGGGTCCTGTCCCTCAGCCACTTTTCTACCCATCTGGTACTTGTCTCCTAAACCCCGAGATCTGCCAGCTTCCTGATCAACCTCTTGTGGGACACAGAGTCAAAGGCCTTGCTGAAGTCCAGATAAAGGATGTCCACTGCCTTGCTCCTGTCCACTGCCTTAGTGACACAGTTAAAGAAGTCAATCAAGATCCATTTGGAACATTCTCCCACCTACAAACCCATGCTGCCTGTCATCCTGAAGACCATTCTCCTCTAGATACCCCACCAATCTTTTCTGAAGTATGGTCTCCATGAGCTTGCACACGATTGTGGTCAGACTGACCAGTCTATATTTCCCCGGTTCATGCCTGTGACCACTCTTATGGAGGGACACCACATGTGTCATTCTTCAATCCTGCAGTTTCACGCCTGACTCTGTCCACTACTGGCCCCTCAAGCTCCCCTGCTAGGTCCCTCAGCACCCTTGGGTGTATGTCTTCTGAGCCTGGTGATTAGTCCTACTTCAGTGCTATCAGCCTCTCCCTCACTTTATCCTCCTCTATCACTGCATCCATGCTCCCTTCCCCCCATGCCCCCCTTTCCCCTCATACTGTCCCTTCTTTTTCCCTGATAAGATAGAGCAGAAGTATTCATTGAGTACCTTAGCCTTTCCTCCTTTCTCCTCTACCCATTCATCCCTTTTCTTAAGCTTAACAATCCTATCCTTCTTGTCCATTTTCTCACTAATGTAATGAAAGAAGGTATTCTCACCATTTTTTATTACTTCAGCTATCTGGAGTTCTTTTTGTGCCTTAGCCTGCCACACTACCTTTCTTGCCACCTTGGCCAACCTTAGGTAGTTTTCTTATCCACCTCTTTCTCTCTCTCTCTGTCTTTCTGAATCTCTTTTAGGCTGACCTCTTGTCCCTCACTGCTTGGGTAACTTCAGACCTGAACTAGCTGGGTACTTTGGCCATGTCTCAGTCGTGACTATCTGTGTACCATTTATTTATTTATTTATTTATTTATTTACGAGTTTAACCAGGAAGGCATACTGAGCAGGGTTGCTCGATTCCAGATGCGACCTGGGGGACAAGCCCCAAGAAATAGTACATCACAGGGCACAGTAATTATACATCATGGCAAGGGGGCCACCTGCCATAACATACAATCGGCAGGTAGAAACAAAAGAAAACAGAGGAGGGGGAAATACAAATGAATAAAATTACACTGAATACCATCTGAGAACACAAATACATGCACATAGTGGGGACTAGCTAAAAGCATGTGCAGCTGGAGGAGAAGTGTGTGCTGAGTAGGAGATTGAGGTGGTCGGGGTTAGATGAGTGTCTAATATCGACTGGCAAGGCGTTCCAGAGCTGGGGGATACGGAATTTGAAAGCTGCTTGTCCTTTGGTTGTGCTCATGAAGGGGACGTGGAGAAGCCTGGGATCTGTATTTCTGAGGGAGTAAGCAGGGGGAGGTTGTGGGGAGAGGACAGAGGCCAGGTAGGGGGGAAGGGACTGGGACCAGAATTTGGCTGTGGACCTAACACAGTGGGTTAATCTGCAGTCTTGGAGGGATGGCATGGCTAGGGAGCTGTATAAGGCGCAGTGGTGGGTTGTTTGCGGGCAGTCAAGGATAAAGCCATAAAAGGAGTGAAAAAGTGTGTCAAGACTGGCTAAGGAGGAGGAGGGAGAAGTGCCATAGACTATGTCACCATAGTCTAGTATTGGGAGGATCATCTTTTGAACAATAGCTTTCCGGGCTGGAGAGGGGAGGCAGCCTTTGTGCCAATATAGGGCGCCGAGTTTAGGGACTAGTTTTTTATGGATGGAATCAATATCAGTGGAGAAATCTAGGTGCTAATCGAGCCAGACACTTAATTATCTGAAACTGGAGCATGCTTCCAGGAGGGTCCTATCCAGTGTTTGGAAGGGGGGGGGGGCAAGGGGCTTGGCGGGAGAGTCTTTGCTGTGAACTGAAGGTTAGTGACATAGTTTTCTTAGGGTTTAGGAATAGTCGGTTTGAGCAGAATCAGTGCTGGATGGCATTGAAATCCTGCTGTAGAAAATTAGCCACATCGCTAGTGGAAGGGACCATGGCATACAGCACTGTGTCATCCACATACGTATGGATGGATGAGTAATGACAGGCTGATGGGAAGTTGTTTAAAAATATGGAGAAGAGCAGTGGGCCCAAGACTGAGCTTTGGGGGATGCTGGTAGTAACTGGTAGAGGGCTAGAGATGTGGGAGGCGAGTTTTACAGACTGGTGCCTACCTACCAGGTAGTCGTGAAACCAGTTGGAAGCCAGCTCAGAGAGGCCGGTATCTTTTAGTTTAGAGAGGAGCAGAGCATAGGAGACAGTGTTGAAAGCCTTGGCCAAGTCTATAAAGATGGCAGAGGTGATGTGGCCATTGTCCATGCCGGTGAGCATGCCACCCGTGATTCTTGGTAGGGAAGTGATAGTTGAGTGTGAGTTTCAAAAACCGGATTGGTATGGGGTGAAGAAGGAGGATGCATCCAGACAGGGAGAGAGTTGGGCAAGGACAAGACGTTCCTGTAGTTTGGCCAGAATCGGGAGGAGGGAGATGGGGCGATAGTTACCCAGTGAGGAGGGGTCACCCCCTTTTGGGAGGGGTATGACAGCCTGTTTCCAATCGGTTGGTAATTTGCCAAGTGAGAAGGAGAGGTTGAAAAGATTGGTTAGTGGGGTGCCTATGGCTGGAGCAGACAAGTATAACATCTTGGTGTCCAGGGCTGTGGGGCAAGTACCTTTGTTAGGGTTCGGGGACCGTAGGGATTTGAGTACTTTGGCTGGGTTTACAGTGTGAAAGGAGAAGCTGAATGGTTGTTAGGAGTGCTTTTGGTGGGGGAGCACAGAACGGGTGGGTGCTGTAGGGACGATAGGCGCGAGTCTGCACAGCTGGAGAAGTAGGTGTTGAAAGCTGTAGCCACCTCACAGGGGTCAGTGATGGTAGTGCCCTGTAGTGATAGTGTCAGTGGTGGCGGCTGAGTTAGGGGGGAGAAAAGGGATTTGAACGATTTCCAAAAGTTTGTCGGGTGGTTAAGGTTTGCGCTGAAGGCTGATAGGAAGTAGTTCTTTTTAGCCTGGCGAATGAGTTTGGTGCAGGAGTTGCAGTGGGCTCTGTAGCATTGGAGAGATATTTGGGTACCCAGTTTCTTGTGGGCTTTCCATGCGTGGTCCCTGGAGTGGCATTGGCTGATGATATTAGCTGAGTAATGGTCAAAATATCCAGGTCTGCCTCCAACATGATTGCCTCTAGGTCTGAAATTTTATTTCCAAGTCTCCTTGCATTTGCCCACATGGCCCTCCACACACTGCTCCCCCTCTGCCTGATACCCCTTTCTTCCTCTTGTGCCCCGCCTCATTTACCTCTGTCTTTTTGCAACTGTTGTTCCTATCCCCCTTGTCCACTGCTTCTCTGCTGTTCCCATAAACCTGCTCCCTCGGGTAGTTTACTCTCTTCAGGTCCTCCCTTTCTACTGCTTCAGCCTATGGGGAGGGGGTTGTTTATGCCTCCTTTTGTCTTTCTGCCACCCCCCTCAAATAGATTAAATATTCATGAAAGTAACATTTAAACTGTCCACTGAGGTCTGTGGTTCCCCTTCCAGATGGATGCATGTCATCACCCCTGCATAGGCACTCATCCTTCCAGGTTGATACTCAGTCTCCAATGTAGTCACACCCCTCTTCAAACCATTCCTTCAAAAACAAGTTGAAGCTCCTGGTACAGAATATACCTATTCTTTCCTAGGCTACAGACAGGCATCAGCTCAGTGAAAGCCACCATGTATGCTTCTTGCCTTAGGCCCCTCAACAGTTCTCTGACCTCTTCCTACACAATGCCTGTGCCACCCCTTGCTAGTTCATTAGTCCCTAGGTGGACAGTGATGTACATCTTCCCCTTGCCTTGCCACCTTAACAATTCTTTGGATCTGCTGCCCATCCTTTTGAGCCATGGTGCCTGGTAGGCACCTTACATTCCTCTCACCATCCCTTCCTGTTCCTAAATCTAAACCCCTAACAATTGAGTTCCCCACCACAAACTGCCTCTTTCCCTGCCGTGGTCTTCTACCTCCCATCTTGGGGCCTCCCCTGTAGATGACCCTCACATTCCCCCTTGCGTCTACTTTGTGTGCCTCCTGCAGGTTGTCCTGTTAAGCCAGAGTGGGGAGGAAACTCTGTAGTAGCACAGGCTGAGGAATGTGCCCCTGACCTGCTACCCCTACTGTCCCAGAGCCCATCACAGTCCAGTCAGCCCTTCTTATCTGAGGCAGCCTCTGGGGAAATGGTGGCAGATTCATTTGCCCCAGGATTGGGGAAGAGATCCTCCAGACTGTAGCCAGCTCAGCCAGAGACCAGCGACCTCTTCCCTCAATCCAGAGAGGTGCGTGCAGATAGGGTAGTACCTCAGTCTCCAGAATGTCTCCCAGAAAACTACAGCTCTGTATCCACTGTACATCTCCACTCCCATAATTGACTTCATGTATTGCTATCTACTTCTAGCAACTGCACCTTGCCTCTATTGCCTCTTCCGGTTTTCTCACCAAAACCTTGTAATGGTATTTACTTCACCCTACCCTAGATAGGGTGTTTCTTGCTTGTGTTTCTTGCTTTCCTCTTTTGTCCTTGCTTTCTCCTGTACTTGCTTTGCTATATCACATCCTGTGCCCCTCTGCCTGTTTACTTCTTTCTTTTTTAATAATCCTCCCCTTTGTGCCCTTCTCAAGTGGTTTCTGCAGCCTACCCTAGATTGGATGTCTCTTCTATTCCCATTGGTAGTAGCTGCCTGCTTGTTACATTCTCTGCAGACACTTCCTGCCCCACAATCTGCAGTTCACTACACAGGTAATAGTATGCTGACAGGTACCCTATCTTACCTTGTCACTCATTGGAGCCGCCTGCTTACCTGCAGTCACCTGTGAATGCCTGAGAATGGCTAAAATGGCAGTAACCTGTCCCACTCATGTGTGTTCCTCTCTCATGCCAGGACATGGATGTCATGGGACACATTGGGCAAGGAAGTCTTTTACAGTCTTTTATAGAAGCTCTCAGCCCCAAGATTAATCTTCTGAGCTAGGTTCCCTATACTGCCTGTTACAATTTTAATGACAAGTTCCCCAAAAACACTATCCCAAAATCTTCCTTTTTCTACCCACTTCCACTGCTACTTTCAGTGTGGAGAGAAACTATTAAGTATATTTATGCAATAGATGTGGACCCAAACTCTACTACATAAAAACATGGGGCCAGATAGTTAGAAATGCACCAAAAGCCAGCGCAAGTCTGGCACAGTGCAAATCCAATGCGCTATGGTACAACGAGTGCCATATTCGGAGGCTGTGAATGCCGAAATGCGCCGGCACAACATGGCTGAATATGACACAGATGCGCCATGGTGCAACCAGACTTGTGCCATGGTGCAACCAGACCTGCACTAAGGCGCAACCAGACATGCACCATAGTGCAACCAGACATGTGCCATGGTGCACAAAGACAAGCCCCAGGCAATGGTGGGAACACAGCAGCAGAGTAACAGAGGTGGGCACGGCAGAGGAATAGACCTGGGTACAGTACCAGGGATGCACAGTGGCAGGCTACAGGTGGCCACCACCAACAGGGCACACACAGGCACCCAAACACCCCCACCTCAGAACACAAAAGTGGCACAGAAAGCAGGCAATAGGTGGCACCAATGGCCAACGGAGGGCCACCAATGGAGCCCCCAGCCACATGCTGTGCCCCACCCACCCAGACCCCAGCAAGCCACGTCCAGGTCCATGCTGCCAAGCACACACATGCCACACATCCTGGACAGCTGCCCCATGACCACCCCAAGGTACAGCCACCGACCAAGGAGTAGTACACCACCACTGTGGGACACACCACAGCACACAGCAGTGCACTGTAGATGCACGACCCGCACACTGACACATGCACACCACACAGACTCACACCACACCACTGCAGCATGGCTCCTCACGCCAGCTGCAAAGCAGACACCAACACAGGCAGGTAAGTCAAAATATTTGTAATGTAGAAAACTATATACAAGTGCAAGGGGTGGGAATGGGTAGGAAAGCGAGGGAAGGGGACAGAGAACAGGGATTGTACAGTGGGAAGGGGGATGGATGGGGAAGGAACAGCAGGAGAAGCAGGGAAAGGCTGGTGCTGGAACTAAGGCCGGCTATGCCTCACCACCGCCTGGTGCCTCTGTCGCTGCCGGTCTGCCAGGATAAACCGGCACACCTGCTCGACTGCCTCCATGGTGGTGGTAGTTATAAGTATGATCTGGCACAGCAACCTACAGCACAGGGGCAGCCTTGACCTCCATCAGATACCTATAACAAAGGACAGGACAGAACAGGTGATCAGTGCAAGGTCCCAAGGTACCATGCACACCCACTGTGCTCAATGGGCAGTGGGAACACACACCCCTGGAGTGGCACCCCGGCCACCCACAGGGGGGTGTACCAATGCCTGCCAGCAACCCAGCACACCATCACAGTGCACAGAGGTGGGCACCACTGCCAAATGGCCTCCTGACTGTGTAGTGACAGTCAGAAGGCACAAGGCACCAGCAGCACCACAGCAACACCAGTGGCAGCCAGACACACACCCAGCCCACCAACAGCTGGTACTTCTGTGCAATGGCCATCCAACAGTGGCATGCACCACGCACAGTGCACAACACACAGCTGCCATGGCACATGGCACAGGTGGCCATGGCCACACCACTCCCCCGCTGACCACCCTGCAATGTGCACAGGACTGAAACAGTGCCTACCTGCCCACTGCAGCCCTGCTGGTGCCTGTCCTGCTGCTGCACCACCACTGCTGGGTCCTGCTGCTGCCTGCTGGGCTGGCCCTGGTGCTCCTGCTGCCCTTGCCCTGAGGTGACCTTCAGATCTTGGGAATGGAACAAAGACAGGTACACATCAGAGAACACCCACAGTATGTGTCCACCACTCCCACCCCTGTGCACAGTGTGTGTGTTCCTGCCAAACATGTCCCACAAGGCTGTATCACAATGCAAGCTGCTGCTGCACTGCCACATCACAATATGCACAATGACAGTGTACTCCTCTGCAGGGCATGCCATCCAGCCAAGCCATCAACACAGTACAGCACTAGGGCACACATGCAGCGTGGGATGACTTACCTGGCTGTGGCACAGCCCCTTGGTGGACGCGTGCATGCAGCTGTCTCAGGCACTTGGGTCCTGCCACATGAGGTCTCCATACCAGTGGCAGCATTGCCCCCCAGCTCTGGCCATCCCAGTGTTCTGCACCAGGTTGGCAGCAATGCCCTGTCAGACTTCCATCTGTGGCTGTTGCAGGGGCACCTGTCCAAACAGCCCTGGTGCATGTGGCTGCACACAGACCACCAGATTTACCAGTTCAATGTCAGACCAGTTATGGGCCTGGTGAACTCTCCACTGTGCCATCCTACTGACAGCAAAATGTGGAGCCAAAATGGTGGTCAGAGGTGCAAGTGTGCACAATGTGCACAGGATGCTTGCCTCATGGAGGCATGCTCTGTGTCCACCAATCACGCAGTGCCAGAGGTGTATGACATGGGTGTGACCTGATAGGCACATGGTGGTGGTGTCCCAAGGGGTCAGGGGGTCACAGTAGGGGTCAGGGGTCACCCAGCACACTGTGCGCTGGTGCACAATAGCAGCCATGGTGTACACTGGGCCATGGCCCTATTGTGCAGTGGGTGCACAGTGTGCAATAGGCAATAGCACACCACCTGATGGATGTGCACTGTGGTCCTGCTCACTGTGCATGCCTGGACATTATGCCGTGACTTGATCCGGAGCAAGTATGCGATATTCAGCAGCCACATGCAAATGAGCTCATCAGCCAATGTGCAGCGCACTGGAGAAATTAGCATGTCATTACCACTGCGCCAATGCTCATTTGCATATGTTGCGCTGTAAAAGTGCCATGGACCAGCACAGGCCATGGACCGGTATTGCAACCATTTGAGGCAAGTTACGCATGCTGCTGAGCCCAGCCAGTACAGCAGGGTGGATGGGGTAGGCTGCAGCTGACACTGACACACATGTTTATGTCCACAGGTAGCACTATGTTGGAGCGTGTAGAGAGTGAGGAATGTGGGCCTGCTCGCAAACACAGGCCCAACTTTACTTAGGCAGAGGCAGATACCCTGTTTGAGGCTTACCTTGACAGGGAGCCATTGCTGAATGGTGTCACAGGCACACCACAGGCCAGGGCTGCGGCCTGGGAGCAGTAGGTAGCATGTGTCAACCAGCAGGTCAGCCACAAGCCATCTGTGCAGGAGTGCCGTAAGAAGGTGGGCACTGATAAATGCTGCATCGAGGAGAAGGTGGCAGCCATACATGCAGCCCAGACAGCCACTAGAGGGGGGCCTGCTGCTGTGCCACAGCTCACGGTGCAGGAGGTGTTGGTGGCAGCCACTGTGTGCCACAGCACTGTGGAGGGTGTGCTGGGTGGAGGTTTTCAGATGGGTGGAAGCCCATCATTGCATGGTACGTATGCCGGGCACACACAGCAAGCAGTGGCCGGGGGAGTTGGGGGGACGGGGGGCCTTGCATCACATCTGTTTTCTCTTTCAGCACCAGCACACTTGCATGCAGTGTATGGGGCACCATCAGCAGCTGTGGAGGCAGGCCCGGCCCCGGACGAACCCCTTCCTGTTCACATGCACCATACCCTCAGGGCCAGGTGGCATGCAGATGCTCACATGGGTGCAGCCAATGGCCCCAAGCATACCAGGAATGCATGCTACCCTGTGGAAGTCCTGCATGATTGATGTACGCTCTGCCTGTGTGCTGAGGAAATGTATGTAGTCCAAAGCATGTGGCAGCAGGGCGTTGAGGAACCGTGTGAGGAGGCGGGACGTGGCCAACTGGGTTATGCCTGTAGTGTGCCCTGTTGGTCTCTGGAAGGTGCCTGTGGTGAGCAGACACATGACAGCTGTCACCTTTTTCTCCACAGACATTGCATGACTCCATCTTGTGGGTGCCTGCATTAACTCACTGCACAGCTCACAGAGCTGCCTCAGAATGGCCCTGTTCAGGTGATACTGGCCCACAATCTCCGTATCGGTGTAATTCTTGAAGGTGGTGTGGGCACGGTACCATCTGTTCCGGGTGTACCGCATACAGGCACTTCCACAGCCACGTCTCTGTTCCTCCTGCCTCCTCACACCCCTCATTATGGCGTTCATTAGGAAGGGTGAACTGGTCATGGCCCCTGAAGTCCAGTCTCCCCCTGGGTGATAGGCTGCTGTGGGCTGTATGCTACCTGGTGCACTGCGTGGCACGTTACCTGCCTCTCCCTCTCACTCTGTCAGCCTCTGGCCCACTCTCCACTGCCACCTCTGTCCCACATCCCTATTGCTGCCTGTGCCAGTCACTGTCCCTCACAGGCTCTGTCTCCCTTGCTCTGTCTTTGTTTCTGTTCCTCCACCTTCTCTTGGCCATGCTGTCTCTCCTTCTCCCCTGGCGCAAGTGCTGTCGGTGTGCTTGTGTCCTGTATTTAGAGGCTCAAGTCTGCTCGGCGCATCCAGGATTTGCACTGGTCTCACTGCAGCACCTGAGCACTATTACTTCTCAAACCAGGTTGACTACTAAAATAAACGAAAGCATTTATTTAAACAGCTTCTTGAGTCCCTCTTCACAGATATCCTCTCCTCCCTGCTCACCCAGCCCAAACTGGAATGGACACTGCACCACACCATGAACTCTCGAACTCGGGGGGGGGGGGGAGTAAAAACAACAGCTCTAAATCACCAACCAGCCACCATCACCGACTCTTAAATTCAAACAGCATAACTTGACGCTCCACATTCCTCACTTCACCATTGCTAAGTGTTGCTGCCATCTTGGCAAGAAAAATGTCACTCTTTGCCTACATAAACCAATCAACTGTGATGGCATGACATCAACGCTGATGTCCTGACTAAGTGTCCATGATAACATTCATAGCACCAGCACAGAAATTAGATGGACAGATACTAATTCACATAAAAGTCCAATGCAAGTTATTTACCAGTATTTGAAAACAAAAAAACTAACAAAAGGAAAGTGTCTCACAAGGTAGTAACCTATTGTATAAATGAAATATGCAACAGGGACGTTGTTAAATAAATGATTTATTTTCACTAAAGCTGTTTGACATTGGGCACATCACTTGTGGTTTATGCCACTCGTGAGGTTACCCAAAGTCAAACAACTCTTGTAAAAATAAATAATTTATCCCACAGATCCTTGTTGCATATCCCTTATATATATGGTTACACTTTAAGTGTCTGTTTCAATGTATCTAATCATTAATTGCATGCAACATGGTAATTATAATGTAGTTACATGTTTGTTGCATTTTATATATATATATAATATATATATATATATATATATATATATACACACACACACATCTATCTATCTATCTATCTATCTATATATCTATCTATCTATCTATCTATCCACATGTACAGTACACATATATACACAACCACTTTTTTACTTTTCTTTGTTCCTGAAGTTTTCTCCTGAAGGAGAAATTATTACAAGGTGATAGCTATTGCTGTGTCCTTCAAGTTGCCATCTCAAGGAGCATTTGTGAAGCACATTAGCACATAAAGTTCTCAAGCACAGTATATACCTTTTTCAGTTCTTGCAGTTTTCTCACAAACAAGAACTTATTAAATGGTGGTAATGTACTACTGCTGCTAGTACTACAAAGTGCTGCACTGTGTGTCAGTTCCCTTCCCCCAACTTTCTTGTAATGTACTTTAGGATAAAGTGTGAGGAAATCACAATATACATAAATTCTGTGCTCACAGAATATTTGTCAATACCAGAAAAAATATGCCAATCTGCTACATGCTGTTATATGGTGCTGCACTGTGTGTTAGTCCCACAATCACAGTTCTTGTAATGCACTTTAGAGGAAATTATGCAAAAAGCATAATATACATAATTCTGTGCTCCTAGAATTGTTCTCAACTGCAAAAAAAAAAATGATGTCACACTGCTACATGGTGCTACACTGTGTGTCAGTCCCACCACCATAGTTCTTGTAATATACTTTAAAGAAAATAGTGTAAAAAGTGAAATATACATACAGTATATTCTGTGCTCCCAGAACTTTTCTCAGCTGTTCTACCACTGTACAATGACACCATCGATATTGATGGTGCTAACATCGATGGGAACAATGCCAACAGTTGGCATTGTACCTGACTGGCAAACATGTTTTTCTGCAGAGGGCTTTGCCCCCCGTACCCCCACCTTCTCCTTCTTTATATAATCAACTCTGAATCGGAGTTGGTTTGGAGTAGGGGCACAACACCAGGAGTTGCGGTGTCGGGTCACAGTGGACCACCACAGAGACATATCTGGACCCAGTAAGATTTGTCACTGTGGTGGTATTTCGCTGTTGTGGAGTTGTCCTGTTGCTGCGTGGTGCTACAAGGTGCTATGCTGTGTGTCACTCCCCCTGCCACATTTTCTGTAATGCACTTTTGGGGAAATTATGGGAAAAGTACAACATACATAAATTCTGTACTCCCATAATTTTTCTCCATAAGAATAAATATGTCAGGCCGATGCATGCTGCTACATGGTACCATGCTGTGTGTCAATCCTGCTGCCCATCCACACATGTATTGCAATGCTTTTTAGGAGAAATGATACAAAAAGCACAATATACAGAAAATATGTCCTCCAAGAATTTTTCTCGATGTCAAAAACAAACAAGCCAGGCTGCTGCATGTTTCTACATGGTGCCATGCTTTGTGTCAGTCACACTAACACAATTCTTGTAATGCACTTTAGGGGATAAACTTTAGTGCCCAGAAATACTCAGTCTAATAAATTCTCCTGTCTGGAATTTTTTTTTGCATGAAGAAATGAAATTAATATGCTGCATCTGTGCTATACAAATCTTCCACCACAGCACCTGTCCTGATGAACTGTAGTGACCAGAAATTCTGGATATTTTCTCATGAAATGATAATGCCTGTTTTGGGTGCAGATCTAGATAATGATCTTCAAGTATCACTGAGTTTTCTGCCAACAAAGGTAAGAATTTATTTTTTAAGTTGCAATTTTGGTTATGAGAAGGGGTGAATGGAAACAGTGTCTTCCTAACCTTTGTTCCTGTTTCTTCCTTTTGAAGTATTTATCACTAGGGTAATGAAATCCTCTTGCTGCAAAGGTTTATCCCAGGTCTAATTATTTAATTTTCTTCCCATCTGTTGTTTATCCACCTTGGACATCTGGGCAGCTGCTTCAGCCTCTGCCTCGCTTCTGTACCACTACATCCGTTTCCCCCTGGGACTTGCCTCGGCTCTGTCTGGATACATATCTAACATGTTGTGATAAAACTAGCCATGCCCTTTTCATTCTTAACCATAATATCATTGTCAGATCATATTGGTGATTTCTTACCATTTTATATCTGTAATTTAATGGCACTGATACTAATATCAAGGGAGTTTTGGCCATTATGCGTTATCAATTATGTTTTAGTCGGTGCTCTATGTTTTTTATAGCACAGAAGAGACAGCATACCTCTGCAGTTTGTTCTCAACATAAGAGTCTGCTAAATATATTGCTGAGCAACCAGTTAAAAAAGCTGTCTGGATTTATGGAAATATGTAAACAAACAACAACATATTAACCAATACACACTCATATTAACTACCTAAAGATTCCATACTAATATTTAATGCCCAAAGAGTCTTTACTGTTAAAGGACAGTTGACAAGTGGTACAGTACTTATGTGCTGCATAATGGAGCAAATATATTGACAGCTCTCCCCTATGAAAACATCAATGCGACTTCTAAGTGGGGGCAGCAACACTGCTACACTGTGAATGTTGGCAGGACAAATAATTTTAACGGTAAAAAAATACCTCAAACAAAAAAATTAACACATTTCTTTAAGTAACATTCAGTCTCCCGTTTCAAAAAGGGAGACTTGAAGAATCATGTCAGCAGCTCTTTAAACTTTCTTTTCAGCACAGTAGGTCAGGCCCCATCTTCTTTAGGTGAGTGGTTTCACACTAGTCAGCTACAGTAACACTTTTAAGTTTCATGGGCCAGACCTCAGTAAAACAAACAAAAGTTTCAGGAAGCAATAACATACCACACTGATTCTTTTTACCAACGTGCTTAATTAATATTGTAAAAAAAAAGCCTTTTTATCTGATGGTCTTCCTTTAAGTGCTTTGTGTGTTTGTTACCTGAGACCTACAGTATAGGTCCAACTTCCTCCTTTCGAGAGCTCATGTAGAAAATAGTGCAGTAGGAGAGGGAGGAGCTGCACTGTATTGAATGGAGAGGATGCAGTGAGATAGTATTTAATGCCAGTCCTTGGAATCAGACAGACTATGCTGCATTAGGAAACATGCCAGACACTAGACAGCCCCCTTTCTCTACTGTCATAATCACAATACATCCGCATAGCTCTGCTATGCAACTGTAATAAAAGAGAAATTATTTAGCCTGACTTGGCCACTATGTCAGTGTGTACCTGTGAAAGGAAAACTTAAAATGCAACATTAAAAAAAAGAAATAATCATGCAAAGATGCTTTCCATCAAATTAGTTAGGGCCATGCTGTGCCATGCACTGGCATGATGGTGTTACAGAGAGGCATAGAGGAGGAAGAGGTAACTTAAGTCTATGTCTTGTGTGCTGTCTCTCTCTGTGAATAGCTTGGCAGTCATACCTGTGAATTGTCAAACCTGCAGAGGAAAGAAAGAAAGAAAGAAAGAAAGAAAGAAAGAAAGAAAGAAAGAAAGAAAGAAAGAAAGAAAGAAAGAAAGAAAGAAAGAAAGAAGGAAATGTTAATGTCTTGCAACCAACGTGGAAGCCCCTCCCATGCGAGGACACACTCATCACCAACAGTAAGGATAATGAGTGTGAACAACAGTGAAAGTGACTTATCTTCACAGCAGACAAAGTTGGAACTTACTGGACCTCAGATTTTGCTGCTTTGTTGAGCTGGCTGGCTAGAGGCTTGGCTTAAGGTCTGTCTTGCTGCCTGACTTGAAGTCTGCCTGGCAACAGAATTTGTGCTGATTTAGGAGTCTGGGTTTCTGAGTCTGGATGCATGTGCTGGAGGAAGTGGTGACCCATATTGTTGGTGGATGTGGAGGAATTAAGCAGGCCAGAAGAGGAGATAACATTTTCTTTGCTGGAGGATGCACGGTCTGTAAGACTGGTGATAGCATTTTTACCATCTAAAGAGTTTGTTTCTTTAGTCTGGATGCATGCAAGGGTAATGGCACTGGTCAACTTCATTGTTGGCAAACTTGGCACTTGATGCAGTGTTCTCACATTTTCTAGTTTGTTTATAGACATCACATTGGAGAGGGGCAGAGGCAGGTAATCAGACGGATGTGTGGAACAGCAGCACAACTTAAGGAAAATATAATGACAGGGGAACACAACTGAATCATAAAGAAAATTATTCAACTAATGAGGAAAAAAGGATGGACAGAACACATTTCTATTTATGCTTCAATCATCCATCAAGAAAACAGCCCTCGCAGTCTTCCAGAATGAAAATGTCCCCACATGGGAATTCTTTCTTTATCCTTGCTTCATCTACCTCAGTAGAAGACAATTTACCAATTCTGATAACATCAAGCTCTTCAGGTTCATTTTCACCATCATCGCCACCTTCATGTGGCAACAACGCAGACACGGTTGTGTTGTGCGGAATGTACCCTGCAGTCATTTTAATAAATGTTAGCATACAAACATTTCTAGAGGATATATTTGTACTGTATGCATGCCTCCCACAATGGACCCTGCAAAATTAATACCCTCTCCACACTGACACTCAAGGTTGGACAGTTCAGGTTTTTGATTACTACTTGATGTCAGTGTTTGCCAATCAGTGACCTTGTTACTCCAGTGCAGTAAGGGCTCTTCCATGATGGTAAAGTGTCTTATGCTCACCAAATATTCATCCACCATGCATTGTGCTGCCCACAGTCTTAATGTATTGTCAACCTCTTCGTCTTCCTTTTTCTCCATGTCTTCAATTTCTACTTTGCACAAAACATCCCAAACTGGATTTGTGGTTATTTTTTTTTTGTTATCTTGCATGTTGTAGCAGCCTGTTTACCACATGAGATAGTAGCAACACCCAGTCTCTGTTCACTTTCATGTTGTACCCTACATAACTGTGACATCAACATCTTTGTCCCATGCACCTGTTTTATTAGAAGCTCTGTTAAATTTTGGACACAGTCATGCCCACCTTCACGTATTAATGACAGGCCCTGTTTATATGGTGGATGTGGAGGACACAAGCAGACCATAGGAGGAGATAACATCTTCTTTGCATTGGGAGTTTAGTGGTGGCTGCTGGGATTGGTAGTTACTATGTGTTGGGTCTATGGGCTTGTAAGATGCACATACTCAGCAGCCCAACTGCACAACCTCCTTCCCTTTGAGCTTCCCTCATTGCCTGCAGAAGGTTATGGTAGATGCAAGGCTTTGGGGATAGCTTGTGGGAGGGGGTCAAGGTGGGGGGGCTGTGTGAGTGGCTGCCGGGGAGTCATTGATTCGGGTGGTGAGGTTCAGGGGGTGCCCTGAGGTAAAATGGGAATTGGAGAGGGGCCTTCCCTGTCTGATTCCCATACCCAAGGGCTCCACTTTTGAGGGTGGGCAGGAGGCTGCTTCAGTAGTCTTCCCTCATTCTACTCAGGCTGTGTTATGCTATGCCGGGTCAATCAGGAACAAGACCACAGTAATAGTGGACTTGATTTCCTCAGTAGACCTGGCTTGTATCACAGAGACTTAGCTGGATGAAAATGCTGGGCCCTTTTTGGAGGCAGCAGTGCCAGCTGAGTACTATGTGATACACAGCCCAAGGAAGGAGCACAGAGGCATGGATGTGGCTATCTGTTTTACAGCCAGCCTGGGTCTCAGGGTGCTACCAGTGGGTTCTACCAGGTCATTTGAGTGTTCTGGTGTGTGGTGGGGGGGTGTCCTGATGTGGGTTACAGGGTTCTCCAGGTTTATCGCCCTTCCAGTGGGAGGGGGGAGGATTTCTGTGGGAGTTCAGTGAGCTTGTCACTGGCCAGGTGTTGGAATCTTCCAGATGGTTAATTCTGGGGGATTTCAATGCCTGGGTTGACAACTGGCTCTAACCATTTGGGTGCAGCCTCCTGCAGATTATGGTGGCCCTGGGCCTGTTGCAAATTGTCACCTCAGTGGCCCACTCATGTGGCCACACTCTGGACCTGATGTTCACTCTGGATCTTGGGATCGATTACCTCAGGATTGATCCAGTCATTTGGTTGAATCATAGCACCATGGGGTTCACGTTTGGGGCCCCTCTGAAGGTCCAGCCTCCGTGGAGATGGTCGGGTATCACCCTTTAAGGGGATTTACACCAATAAGACTACAGGCAATGCTGGACCTATTGAGCATAGAGACTGCATGTGTGATCGGGCCAGAGGAGGCAGTGGTGGCTAATAATGAGGCTGTCAGTGCAGCCTTTGACTCGGTTGCACCCATCCATGTCTGACCTTTTTCTACTTGCTGAATGCTCCCATGGTTTGATGAGGAGCTCAGGGAGTTAAAGATTAAGTGTTAGAGCTTAGAGCAGCACTGGAGGAGTTCTGGTCTGATGGAGGACAAATTGGCCCTGAGGACACATTTTGCTGTTTATCAGGGGGTAATCTCCCAAAAGAAGGCAGAGTTTTTGTCAAGAGAGATCAGAGTAGCAGGGAACAGACCAACTCAGCTTTTCTGCATGGTAGATAGGCTTTTACATCCGGCCTGTCTCCATGCAGGAGGAACAGCTTTTGAGTACAAGGTGCAATGAGTTTGCTCTGTTCTTTACCGACAAGGTGTCCTCTATCAGAGCCATGATCTCTTCCAGTTCCACTCAAAGGGATTGTGGGGATCATCCTTTGCCATGCCAGGGTAACCCTCTTGTCTGGGCTGAGTTTGATCTAGTTGGAGTGGAGGAGATGGCTGACATAGCCTTGATGCTGTGGCCAACATACTGTGATATTGATCCAGACCCAACCCGTCTTTTGTTTGGATGTGTGGGCCTGATAGGGCCTGTGGTTCCTGAGATTGTCTGAGTTCCCTTAAGAGTGAGGTCTTTCCCTGGACCTTGAAAAAGGCATTGGTGAGACTGGTACTGAAAAAACCCTTGATGAACCCAGAGTCTCTCAGTAACTACAGGCTAGTCTTGAACCTCCGGTTCTTAGGGAAGATTCTAGAGAAAGTGGTGGTTAATCAGCTCAAGATGTGTCTTACCTCCTCTGTCACTTATGAGTGTTTCCAGTCTGGGTTCAGGTCCAAGCATAGCACCGAAACTGCTCTGGTGAGGGTACCAAATGATCTTCTAATATCGTGGGGATAGGATCTTAGTCCTCCTCAATCTTTCAGTGGTGTTTGACACCATGGATCATGAGGTGCTGTTGGACTGCCTGCAGAACTGAGTTGGACTAACCAGAACAGTCATCAACTGGTTTAGGTCCTTCCTCATGAACAGAGTGAAAAGGGTGATGATGGGCTTAGCTTCATCTAGCCTGATGCCATTGTCCTGTGGTGTTCTTCAGGGGTCAGTCCTATCACCCCTTGTTGTTCACAGTGTACATGTTTCCATTGGAAGAAAGTATCAGGTGGTATGGGCTGGGTTTTCATTACTATGCTGATGATACCCGGCTATACCTGTCCTGTGCACCCTGAAACCATATGGCAGACTTAGTGATTATCTGCCTGGAGGAGATCCAGAATTGGATGATGCACAACTGGTTGCAACTCAACCCAGACAAGACAGAGGTTTTAGTGGTTGAGTCAGGTCATTGTTGTGATAGAAGAGGATATGGGGATCCCACAGGCTAGTCCTAGAGGGTGTTCTCCTGGTTACCTCCATTTGGGAGAAGGATCTGGGCATGGTCCTGGATGATGGCCTGACACTTGAGGCTCAGGTGTTGGCTGTCGTTAAGAGTGGTTTCTACCACTTGCGGAACATTGCCCTGATCTGAGCCCTGATTTCATCTGATGACCTGCCCACCCTGGTACATGCCTTTGTTACATCCAGGAAGGATTATTACAATGCCCTGTACCTGGGGCTATTTGGAGGCAACCTTTGCAGGCTGCTGCTAGTGCAGAATGCAGTGACAGTTTTTAACTGGTATCTCAAAATTTGACCATGACACACCGGTCCTCTGCAAACTGCACTGGCACCAGTAAGGTGGAGGAATGCCTTCAAGGTCAGGTTGCTGACCTATAAAACCCTGCACGGGGAGGAGGGAGGGACCAGCCTACCTGCAAGACCTGCTGATTCCTCACCACCAATATCGGGCTCACCGTTCCTCCAAGGTGTTGCCTCCTGGTGGTTCCCAGGGCTAGTCTGTGGCTATCCAGGGATCGGGCATTCTTGATTGCCACACCAACTCTGTGGAACTCATTGCCTCGACATCTGCGGGAGGCACCCTCAGCAGAAGTCCTTAAAAGAGGCCTAAAAATGCTGCTCTTTGAGCTGGCATTTAATCTGACTTGATAATAATTTACTGCCTGTTGATTTATTAATTTATTGAACTGCTGACTACTATTTTTGTATCTGGAATTATGGTTTATTATTTTACTAATTTTTGTTATTGAAATATTGTCTATTATTGAATGTTGAATAGATAGAATTGTATTCATCTCTGCCTCGTATGTTGTTGTGAATATGTATGTTTAATATTGTGAAGCACTCCGAGCCTCCAGGAAGGAGCGCTATATAAATAAAGTTCCTATCCTATTCTTTATATTGCGGGTCTAGCATCATGGCAAGCCCAAAATCTGCAAATTGCAGACTGCCAGAAATATAAGTATTGCAGTCCAAGACATGGTGCATATGTTCCAATAAGACACAGCTTTCCATATCACCACCTGCCTACAGCACTTGCTGTATATTTAAGAGCATCTGCCTCAGCACCCATAGAGGCTGGATGGCTTGACTGATACAGGGAGTGTTCCCACTCACTGCCAGTGTTGTATGTTTGAATGGCTGTAGAATCATGATCAGACCATCCATTAGTCACTACTGGTCTATTGTCAGAGACATGGATAGTCTGGCACTGTCACGGCTTGTATCTCTGCAACTGCAGATATTCAGAGTTGGCTTTATATTGCCTTTACAAGAGCTTGATTATGTAGAGTTCCATCTGGTGACAATTTCTAGCTTCATACAGTGCTGAGGCAGTTTGTTCTGGATCTGTAGGTGCTTGAGATGGTCATGGGCCTTCCAGAAACTGGTAAAATGGGAACAGACATGATGAGCCACAACCGACATGGACTTGATTTTAGGGTATGCTAGAAACTCCTGCACAGTGAGATTAAGGCAGTGTGCCAGGCATGGCACCTGGAGAAATCCCCCAACACTGATGCATTTCACTACATTCGAACCATTAACACTTGTAATGAAACCTGCCTTTAGTAAATGGGGGTGCAGCCACTCATCAGTCTCAGTAAGGAGCAATTCAAGCATTTTCTTACCCATATGTTATCCAGTTAGGCTCTTCATTGCCAGTGTGGAATACTGGCAAGTAAGGGAAAGGGGAAATTTTTTAAACAGGAAAGGCACATTAAGCCAGATCTTGTTTCCAGGTGTGACCTGGGAGCACAAGAAAGTTAAGTGACTTGCACAGGGTCACACTGTATGCAAGTGGGAGTTAATGGAATTTAAACCCAGGTCTCCAGGTTTGCAGCTCGTTGCCCTTAACTACTACACTATACTGCCTACTAGAGAACTTGGAGTGTTGCCACCACCACAGTTGGGCTTAGTAACATTTTTCTCCCAGACAGAGTCAAATACTACCACAGGAACCTGTGCCCAATGTGCTGTAATACACAGATAGGAGATACCAGATGTTTGACCACTGGTCTGCATATCCATACTGAGATGTATGTATGATGAAACAGAATGCAGCAGGACATGTATTACTGTGTGTAACACCATCTCATAAAGTTCAGAAATGGCATATGTAGAAAAGAAAGTTCTTGAGGGAGTCTGTCTTTTGGTACAGGCATGCACCACCAACCTTCTAAATTCTGGCTGGCCCATCAGAGCAGCAGTAGCACTACCACTTGCGGTGCTGGTGATTCACTTTCAGGAACAAGCTTAGGTCATTGAGGAACACACAGAGGGAGGAGGATTGAGAATCTCAGAAGACAGTCTCCTCCACCAGGAAGGGAGGGTAGCTAGCTTTGTAGCTATACTGCCACCTGGGTGACCACAGCTGGCAGTGCAATGGAGCAGCTATGGGGGAGGGAAGACACAGGCTGGCGCTGTGCTATGGACATTTGCATGCCTGTGCCTGTGCACCTAAGCTGCCTGCATCTTGAAGGAAGTAAATAACAGAAGAAGGGAAAAAATGTGCAACATGACAGCCTTGCCAGCTTGCAGGTCCTATACCCACCAGCCTGGGCAATGTCCCTGACGACTGGATATTGGCTTACAAAGGACATGGCTTGGCCTGAGGGCTCCACCATGTGAGATAAACTACAGGGGTGATGTGGGGAGAAGGCAAGACCCAGGAGAAGGTGGAGTGATGGGGCTGGGGTGCAGTGGGGCTTGAGAGGGGACCAAGGGCTGACAGGAGTCAGGATCATAAACAAAATAAAAGAAGGAACTTTTAAATCCCACATGCTCCATCAATAGAGAATGGCAGCAGATCAATTGCCAGCATTTCAGCTGTTGCTGCATTCAGTTCTCGTGCAATAATATGATTGCTTGGATATTTGTCATGATGCTCAAACATGCTATGCAGCATAGGCTGAACCTTTCTGGGTGCTAGGTTGCCAAATAGCTGGACTCAGTGTGACCACATAGCTGGTGGGGTAGTATTTGACTTGTGGGGATTCACATGTGCTGCTTGAATGAAAGCAGTGATTTGGGGTGTTTTCTGTACTGGGACTGTTGTGCTTTGATGACTCAGGGTTCTAGTACTCAACCCACTGCTGCAACAATTATCACTACTAGGCAGTCTCACAGACTCCTCCTCATCTCTGTAGCAGTCCTTCTCAGCTAACCCTCCCTCTACCAAGACTATTTCCCTGCCACTTCTAGATGCCTTGGTAAATGAAGATGATGAGGGAGAGGGACCCCTGCGCTGGCTTCCTTTGGTGCTCCAGTGTAGCAAGTATCTGGACTTTAGGCGCATGTGTGTTGGTCATAAGTACATAGGTGGCTGCCCTTTTTTCCCTGACTAACTCGCACTTGACACAGTTAACAGATAACAATTGTTTTGTCAGCTGGGTCTAACATATAAAAATCCCAAACTAGGGTTTTTGTACCCCTTAATTTTATACGGTGCTGGGACTGGGATGAGGAGCGTTGGAAATGGGTGTTTTTAGGTATGATTAATGCACTTCAACACTGGTTACTCAGGTGGTGTAGTGGACTGAACACTGGTAAGAGGAATAACTGTTGTGGTACTGGGGGAGTACTTCTATAGTTTAATAACATACTAGTGTGCAAAGTCTCACATGATCTGCAGCATTGCCCTTCCTTTTTTTCTTTTATTGTTTCCATAAGGGATCTAGATCATCATCTCCAATGCTGATATCATCCTTATCCTTAGCTCTGTCTTCCTCTTCAGATTCTTCAGGGTTTCTCTCCCATTTATCATCTTTAGTCACAGTCACAGTCACATTTTTCAATTTAATCTTTTCTGACTGCACAACAGTCTGATCTCCCTCCGCAGGCTTTGCCTCATAGTCAAGCTGTGCACTCTCATTTGGGAATGGGAAACTATCATCAAGCTCAGACTCAGTGCTACCACCAACAGAAGTCACGGGGACACCAAACAATCTCTTCCTTGACCACTGTGACTGAGCCAAACATTTTGCTACCTCTTGGACTACTCCTCTTATCGTCATCTACCTCAGTCTCCCCAAGCATGGATGCCACAAATGTGGCACATAAAAATTTGGCCACACTAATGCCACCACAACTGTGGCCAAATACTTCTTTACTACTTCTGCCAGCCCCAGAACCCCCAGATGGTACTGCTACAGACATACTGTGGCTCTTTAGCTGAAACATCCTTTGCTGCACAGAACTTACTTTCTTTGCCATCCCCCTGCACCTCTTCCTTTAGTTGAGCAACTCTTCCCACCCATTTTATATATTAAGATTTATAATACTGTGAGAAAAAAATTTTAAAGAAACCCTGCAGAACATCTCCCTGCAATATTAGCAGTGTGATCTGGTTCTGAAAACAACTGTTTACTGAGCTAATAGTACCTACAGTAAAACCGCAAAAAAAGTTGTTGTTTTTCATTGTTTTTTAACATGACAGTGATTAAAAAGACACACATTACAGCAGTAATTAATAAGTTAATGTAAGTAACACCATCACTTTAAGAATTAAACAAAATAACTACAATTAATATAGAAAGAGAATGACACAATACTTCACATAACCACACCAAACTGTAATACAGAAATAAAATGAGAAATCACAGACTTCAGATAAAAGTAATTAAGAAGAAAGACTGAGGAAAACAAATATGACATATGGTATTTCATGCTCATAGACTAGTGCTCACAGTAAAAAATACTCAAAGTCACTGATCTTTATGTTTTGCACAGCTGAGACACCTCCCCTATCTCACACCACAGTGCTTCACTATAAAAAAAACAAAACCACTGCTTTCAATTAATTAAATCAGCAAAACCAGAAACAAACAACAATAATCCAGTTGCACAATGCCCTCTAGATCTTTTTGTAAGCAATTTAGTTTCAAAAGACTCAGTTTTTGGATTGATTGTAAATGTTTTTTGCTCAGACAAGAAGGGACAGACTTCTCTCCAACTCTTTCTTCAGAAGCCTACACTCAACACAGCCTATGTATGGCATACAGTTCATTTCATTATCATTTGCCCTCTAGTCCCATAATGAACTTCATCTGTGGGCCCCACTTTGCTGGTGAATTAATCGCATTTGCAGTTTCCAAAGTTATTCCTATACAGCGAATTGGAACTTCACAAGGCAGATTCATTTTGTGAATTGAAAATTGATTTGAGAAGGAAATGTTTCCAAATTCGCACATTACTTCTTATATGATCTACTTTTTGGCATTCAAAAATAGCCTAGAAAACCTTGGATATGAAATCTGAGTCACTGGGGCTCGGGTTTGAATACCTACACCCACACAGTGACAGAACCACTGCAGTTAGCCAATGAAGCGTAATACACTTATTTGTAGCTGTGATACAGATATGGAACAATGCCTTTCCTCTATTATTTTCTAACACCTCAAGAATTTTGCACATAATCAAAGGAACTGCTTGCAGACTTTTAGCAGGAATATTGGTGGGATTCTCCTCACTTTTTGATCATATTCCAAAAATGCTGGACTTGAGGGCAGGTCTAAAATACATATTAATGAGTGACCACAACTTCACCAACATACATATGGGCACATTGAGTTACAGTATAATAGTGTTTATTCTAGGAAAATGGGAGTAGCAGGAAGCTAGCTTCTATAACAATTCCTTCCATTTGGTTGCAGCTCTGGTATGATGTGTATTGTCCCACAATCGTGTTGAGTTCTTTTCTGTGAAATGGATTTACAACTAATCATCTCACTTAAGCAAGGACAGGAGAGATGCTGATCATTTCCAAAGAATTAAAGATCAGTTGGGGGAATGGGTGGCCCAAGACACAGCTGAGGGACACCTCCCTCCAGCCAGTCATTAATCCAAGGAAATGACTAGCTTTGAAGTTGTTATAGCAATTATCAGTCTAATCACAATAACAACTTTCATTTTTGTAGAGTTGTTATTTACTTTTGCTGTTTTTAGAGGTATGGCAAGAACAGAGTGGTGCATGGCTGTGTTACATTTAAGAAGCAGATGAGTGTAGAGTGGATGCCTTTTTCTAAACCAGTATTTCCATTTTTATGTTGCTTGCACGCATGTGCAAGAAACATAGTGCCATCATCGGAGATTTCGGAGGTGTGTCACCTCCTCCTCCAATTCAGTCAGTGAGCTGGCAGGCGGGGCCCCTGTAAGCCAATGCATTTTGGAGCTGTCTTTGACACACTCCAAAATGCAGTGGCATACAGTTGAAAGGGGGAGCTACACTTCAGTGAGCAGAGATAAGAAGCCCACTGAAGCGTAGCTCCCCACCACAAGCAGGCGGCGCTACCAAGACCTACTGCGCGTAGCCGACGGGTGCCCAATCCCTGTCGGGCTGAGCTGCACTTCTCCCCTTCAGGCCTGAATACCACCATGACAGTGACATCATTCATGAGAGGGGTCCCAAAACCTCTTATTGAAAATTTGTGCAAAATTCCAAAATGACTGTTTTACGTAAGCTGTTAGGCAGTTCTACGCAGGCTCGTAAAGTTTGCGAATTTCAATATTTTCACTCCAGATTTTCAACATTGCCATTTTACCACACCTTCTTATGAGTAGTACAGCTGTCATTTTCACATCTCACCCAAAATGTTTCCGCCTCATGTAGCGCATAATGGCGCAGTCGGTGTGCAAACTCAATGTATGGGACACATTAACAAAATCACAGTGACACTGTTCATGAGCAGAGGTCTTAAAATGGCTATGTTGAAAATTTGGTGAAAAAATTCCTAAAAATGACTGTTTTTCGAACGTGCGTTGCGCAGTTCCTATGCACGCTCGTAAGTTCGCAAATTTTCAATATTTGCACTCCAATGACTTCCAAATACCTAAACAGCACATAGAAGCAAGCAACATTTGGCATTGACAAATGCTTGTCTTATTCAGAGCTGGTAATATAGACAATGTCAGTCAGTCAGGAAGCAAAGCATTTGAGCCAACCAGCCACACCTCTTTGTTTTCTAAAATTTGAAGTTTTAGTTTCTTTTTTTTATGAACACAACGATCCCCTGCTGTGCCCAACATTTTACCCACCTTGGGCTTCTTCAGGGGCAAGGGCCTATGTAAACACACAACAATAGTTTTCAGAATATATACTTGACATCAATTATTAATATTATTTAAATTTTTAGTGTGTATATAATGTTATGGTTTATGGGCCAGATATTTAAAACTTTGCCCCGGGACTAAATTAGCACTGTCCAGTGTGCTAAATTAGCCCAGAACCAATAGTCTACTATAGTCAAAAGGGATAGCCCCAGTGCTAAACCTGTTGAATATAGCATGCTAAGGAAGCCTGGCAAACTGGTTTGGGAGTGCAGTGCAGAAATAGCCCTGGAATAAGTCAGCTCTGAATATAGCAACCAGAAAGTGCAAACCACAACAGCATCCCAGTTCATAGCGATGTGAAGGAAGGTGGAGGTGAACTATGTGGCCAATGTGTGTGTGTGTGTGCTAGCAAAGGAGTGGGGTCAGTAAAGCTGCAAGCATCAGCGTATGTGAAATTACAGTCTGTAGAAATGTACAATGTTTCTGAAATGTTTGCATGGTGCAAACTCATTTGCGCAGGTTTAGCAGGGAGCTAAGCTGTTTGCCTGGTACTATCACATTTGCCCAGGGCAAAAATTTGCTATATTCAAAAGTGACATGCAAATGAGCCTACTTAGGTAGTCTGTGGGCAAACATCCAGATTAGCATCTCATTATGACCTGATTTGCATGCAGTTTATCCTGTGCTATTCCAGGGTCCCACAGCTCCACCTGTAGGTCAGTCTGGAAGTACAGGGGCTGGCTGGGTCTGCCCACAGCTCCACCTGTAGGTCAGTCTGGCAGTGCATGGTGGTAGCTGCAGGCTACATTTGTACAGTACATCGTAGAATATTGTGCCCCAGGGGACTACACAGCACAGGCACAGGTGGTGGTGCTGCATGCAATTGTCAAACTGTAGTTCCTGCTACAGTGCACAGCAGACTCTACAATAGCAAGAGGGTCAGTAGTGTGAGGGACAAAGCAATGCCTATGGTGTGTAGGACAGTGATGACCACTGCACTGTATACAGTGACAGGCCCAACTTGCAGGTGTTTAGTGACAGTGGACATTACTGCTATGCTGTTGTGTGACCCACAGACGCAGCACCACTGGCATGGGATACTCACAGTGACATATACACAGTTGGCTACGTGTGTTGTGGTGTCTGTACAGATGTGTGGTATGTGGCTGGGGGAGCACATACCCTCAGATAGGCACACTGGTGCTGGGGTTTTCCCAACACTGGCACATTTGCACTGCATGGCTTGTCCCAGCCTTGTGGCTGCACCCAGTCTGTGGTGCAGCTTGGCCACTTGTACACCTTCCCCTCAACACCCTCTATGCCCACAGTGCTGCATGTGTGTGCTGGCATCTGTTGATGTCCACCAAAGGGTAGTTCACAGGTGTGTGCTGTATGGAAGCACTGCCATGGTGTCCACTGTGAGTTGGGTCACCACTTACTGCCTGGGCATGGCTGGGACTAGTGGCAGATGATGGCATCATAGGGATGCTATCCAAGAGCAGCATGTTTCTTCTATGTCTGGCTTATTTCTATGTTTCATACTTACTAGTTAGGGTCGTACAAAGCCACGCAAAAGTTGCACAAAACCACACAAAGCCACAACGTAACTCAAAACTGGTTTGCCCAGAGTTAAGACTACCTTTTCTTGGGTGGTATTTTGCACCACACAAAGTGTTGCTCTAAGTCATGCAAAAACACTTTGCACTGTGCTATTTGCGAAATATAGCATTGCGCCTGTATTCATGTACAAGCCTGCCTCAGTTTTCCCCTTGCATACATTATAATTTTGCCTGGTGTTAGTGCAGTTTGCTGGCTCTATCTGACCTTTTGAATATAGCGGACCCACGCAAACACGGCGCTAATCCTGCACAAACGGTTTGTGCTCAGTGCAAAGTTTTGAACCTCTGGCACTTTATGTCTCTATTGCTATATTCATTGCGGAACCTCAGCCATACAGTTTATGCATTACAGAAACAATTATTAACTGTAAGAAAATGTTTACTTTTTTAACTGGATTTACAAAATGGCCACCAAATCGTGTATTTTACTTTTTACTTCAGAAACTGTCATTATTTAACTTCTATATAAACAGAAATTAATTTCTACAATAAACATTGCCTTTTACTAAAACAATTATTAACTGTAAGAACACATTTTTTTCCTTTTTTGACTGGATTCAGAAAATGGCCACCAAATTATATATTTACTCTTTACTTCAAAGACTATTACTATTCAATTTATTTATAAACTGAAATTAATTTCTACAATAAACATTGTCTTTGTGTCCAGTACTTCTATTTGTATCACATTCAAAAAAGTATCTATATTTGTCATGTTCTCATTCTGTTAATATAAACATTCACTAGATTATTAAAGTTGTTATATCATGTTCTAAATAAATGTTATGCTTCACATCTGATTTTATGGTATCTGCTTTATAATGTATTCTCTTACTCACTTGAACTTCTTATTGCTAGCAAGGTAACATATCTTAAAAACACGTACAAATGTAGTGCAATCCTCTAAAGATGTATGTGGAACCATAAGCTATATTGTCAGTGCACTGAATAACAAAATGTTGTTGTTAACAGCTCCAGTGTAAGAAATACCCTGTGAAAATGAAGAATGAAGGGATATTGCCTCAAGTAACAACTTGACCTTTATACCAAATATGACCTTTTAAATGTAGAAGAGAACTATGAACTCTTGAGGCAAGGTCCTACTAGTAGAATTACCATGATCATAAAAAAGACACTAAATGAAGCAGTGGAGATTAAACATATGGACAAATGGCAGAAAGATTTACTGATGGTACAATATCCTAAAATTCCAGTCTTCTATGCCATCCCTAATATGTATAAAGATGCAACAAATCCTCCAGGAAGACCCATAGTTTCAGGCAATGATTCTGTCCTGGAGCCACTATCTGGTTATGTCAATTATTTTGCCCAACCCCTAGTGACACAAATGCCTAGCTATACTAAAGACACAGGTGACATTTTAACCTTGTTAAATACAATAAATGAAACAGAAAATACTGATGAATGGATCCTTTGCACACTAGAAGACCTATATACCTCCATTCCCCATGAGGAAGGATCGGACAGTTTATGAACAGCATTAGAGAGAAATAACAATGATGTTATGCCATCTGTTAGTTTCCTAATTGAGTTGGCAAGCATGGTACTATATAAAAACTATTTCCGTTTCAAAGGGAAATATTATTGGCATAAGCAAGGGACAGCAATGGGGAGCATTTTTGCTCCCACCTTTGCCAATATGTATATGGATAATTTCGAATAACAATTCATTTTAAACCCTATGTGCAATCCGTTTTTTAACAAAATCTGACATTACAGATGCTTTATTGACAACATACTCTTCTTTTGGACTGCTGGGGAGGATGAACTGCATGACTTCTATGAACACATACATTCATTTAATGGCAACCTCAAGTTTACAGTAACATCTGGTGGTAAGAGACCTGGCATTTCTAGACTTAACAATTTATAAATAACTAGGTAAACTTTGCACAACAATCTATTGAAAGCCGACTAACAGGATTACTCTGCTGCATGCAGAAAATACTGATTTCTGAGCGCATCTATACAGTAATCACTCATGCGGAGCTCAGTCGGCGGATGGCTGTGGAGGTGAGAGGTGGGCTGTACCAGGCACCAGCTGGGGATGGGTGGGAGAGGACTGGCACTGCTGAGTGGGGCAGGTGGGGGCACTAGACTACCAGGGATCTCGGGGTTTTTAATTTTTAAACATTTGCAGCAAACAATCAGGTCAGGGAATGGATGGGGGGGCACAGCTGTCCTGTGTGGCTGCTAGTGGTGTGGGGTTTGGGGTCATGATGAGTGTGGGCTGCACTGCAGGGCATTTAGGGTGTAGGGGTTCTGGGGGCTGGGGGTGTGAGATGCCCAACTAGGCACCTCTGGTATGGGAGATCAGGTGCTGGGAGTTGTGGGTTGCCCTGTGGGGTGCTGACGGGGGTGTTCTCAGCATGGGGGCACATCCTGTAGTGGGTGCAGTGGGTCTATAGAACCCCCGGAGGATGCATGTACAGTTACACCAGCTAAATGCTGGTGTAACTTATGTTGACGGTTCTCCTCCTGGAGTACTTGTAGAATCCCGACATTGGGGACTTTGTTGCTGCTCTTCTAGAATAGGGCACAACTGCTGCCGTAACCCCCTAGCGCCATGTCGCAGGGGTTTATGGTGCAAGTGCTGGCGTAACTGCTCTTTGGCGCAAGTGGCCTGCGGCATGTCGCAAGCCACATTGTAGAATCCAGCATGTCACAACTACTGGCATAAGTTGCTACTTGCGCCATTCTTTTTGGCGCATGTCGCAAGTGCTGTTACACCAGGTGTATCTCTTTTAGAATCAGGCCCATAATGTCATATTTGGAGCTAGAAGAAGAGCTACACAAGGTACAGAAGCTACAGGGAAACAAGTCGAAGAAATGATAGCTACAAGAGATAGAATAGTACTATCTTTAGATTTTTCATACTTAACACAGCCAATAACTCCAATTGTAAATAAACATTGAGATACACTAATGCCCACAGCTATTCCTGAATTCAGGACTAGACGAATAGTTGCTTCAAAAAAAGTAAACACATTAAAGGACAGGTTGGTGAATTCAAAATTGAAACCATTAAACATAAGACCAGGGGAACAACTACTGTTAGGACCTCTAGAAAAAGGAATGACGCCATGTGGCAGATGCGCACATTGCAGCAATACCTCCAGAAAAATAGAAATATTACACCCCACTGGAAATTCAAAATATAAGATAAATTTGCATATTAACTGTGACTCCCATCATGTAGTCTATGTGCTTACATGTCCCTGCTTGAAATATTAAGTGGGATAAAGCACCCGTCCCCTTAAGAATAGGATCACAGAGCATAAAAGTAGAATCAAGACTAAATCAGAGTACCTTGGTTCATGGCATACTTATGGGCTTTCAGAGCAGTGCAAACTATTAAATGGTTTTCTAAACCTAACCATAATTCACCATTGTGGCTTGACATGGAAGCCTCCATGTCTAGAGGACGAATACCTAATAACTTCTTATATTCCTTAGCAAACTCTAGAACAGATAATCATCCCACAATTAAGTCGTCTATGTATTATTGGTTCAAATTACATAAATTGCTCAAAATGGACCCTACCTATAACCTTTACACCTCTATGGGGAAATTTGAAAAAATTACCTTAGAGAACAAACCTATATATTGTAATTCATGGAAACTAAAGAATATATTTTCCTGAAAGATATTCTGGATAATAAAAGTAAGACATTAGATACCTTTGGCAACCCATAACAAAGTGGCATATTTCCAGAAACGAATTCTAGAAATATTTGTAAATTGATCGGCTACACTTCATGTTATTCAACAAATCAAGGAACCACTTACAAACTCTTTATACATTAACTCATGGATTAATACTTCCTCTGGGTTGGTCAGTAAGATCTATAAATTAATTAGGGTATGTTACCAAATCAATCTCTTAAGGCCAAAACAGATGGAATACTGTTTTAAAAGATAATGTATCTAATTCCCAATGGGATGATTGCTGAAATCTGTCATTACACCTTTAGAGATGTTGCAGCATGCTGATACAGTACAAAATATTGCACTTATGGTACAGAACCCCTTTTCACCTGCATAAATTAGGCCTAATATCTAATAACAATTGCTGGAGATGTAATCTACCTAATGGAGACCTCCTACACATACTATGGTCATGTAAACCAATATATAAATTATGGCAGTCTGTTTTCAATCTGATACATAAAATTATTGGCTGCCACATCTCACTTGATCCCAAATTCTGTCTACTCGGCGTTATTGATAAATATACAAAACTAACAAAATACCAGCATAAATGGCTAAATATATTATTAATGCAGGTTAAAAGGTTGATATTAGTAAGATGGAAAACTCAGTTAATACCGTCTATGATAGATATTTTGGATAGCTTAACTTACTATGCCTCTTTGGAAAGGATATCATATTTGATACAAGTTCGACTCAATGAGTTTTATTCATGTTGGCAAGATTACATAAACTTTCTTCAGAAATAAAGTGTTTTTTTTTTTCTCTCTATTTATCCCTTCCTTATGATAATACTTACAATTATTGTATGATATATCTATCCTTCCATGTAGCTCCTTTAAATAGTTATACCAATATATGGTTAATTATATATGTATTTTAAATTAACCCAGTACATATTCTCTCTTTCTTCTATATAAACAGTACAAGTATTTTGTCCTATTAGTGTATTACTTTATACACATATGTATCTCTGCAACTTTCAGCTATTTAGCAATCGATACCAACTATTGTATAAAGTGCCAGTATACTCTTATGTGTATATAATTACAGTATGTCTTCATTGTACTGTAACTGATAAATGGGAAATAACTCAATAAATAAATTAACTGCAAAAAAAAAAAAAAGACTAAATCAGAGAATAGCCCGGTGGCTATTCATTGCACCAAAGAAAATCATACAGCAGCCTCTTTGAAATTTTGGGGCATTGAGCTTGTAACAAAACCAGAAAGAGGTGGAGAATGGAACAAATTCCTAGAAAGAAGGGAGATGTACAGGATCTTCACCTTAAATGCCACAGAAGACAAGCTGAGTACTAATGAGGATAAGAACTGGTCTGCATGTTGGTAGAGAATGGTATAGACTATATCCATACATTGTCCCTCTTGGAAAAAAGAGTTAACTAATAGAAATACCTATTAACGTTTGGTTGCTGTGATGGTCCCACTCAAGACATAATTACCCCTCACTTGCTGAAACCTGGTCCACTCGGCTTCCCCCTTCCCCCTTGATGACATATATAGGAAGTTAATGTCTAAGAATCTTTTTAAGTAAATAAATAACAAATGTAACAGTGGTATCTATACACCCTGTATAATTTCACCTCAAAATATCCTGGGGAAGTGAATGTCAGAAAATCATTTTAAGGAAACAAACAACAACTGAAAGACTGATATTTAAAGATCTTTTATTATTTCATCTTAAGATGTAATTATCTTGCCTGACACAAGCAGCATCAGTGAAGGAATCACTGCTAGTACATAGACCGCAGTTGGGAGCGCACAAGGAGGGGCATGTATGGGAGAACAACTGCCCTTGAACTCTCAGTAACACATGCAGCCTCCTTAAGTTGCTTCGCAACTCCCTGAGTGACTGACAAGAAGCAGTCTCTGGATAGCCAATACCACAGTGTGGCTGCTGGTGAAGTCATTTGCTCCAGGTGCTGCCCTTTCTGCTGGTCATATAAAATGAGGCATTATACCTGGGGCACAAGTTTATACACAAGTGCACCAGACACTAAGGAGCTTGCTAGCAAGGTAAAGTATCTTAAAAAAGTGTACGAATGTAGTGCAATCTTTAAAGATGTATGTGGAACCATAAGCTATATTGTCAGCACACTGAATAAAAAAATGTTGCTGTTAACAGCTCTGGTGTAAGAAATACCCTATGAAAAGTGAGAATGAAGGGCCACTGCCTCAAGTAACTACTTTAAGGCATGAATGGCCATCAGTCATGTTAACGTTATCTAAAACTATATACGTGAGATATTGAAATTACTAACATAATAGATGTAATGATATGCGACATTGATTTAAAAGTTATTGAGATAGATAATGAGTAAATGAGAACATAAACTGCCAAGAGAGCAGTAGGTATAGTTTAAAAGAATTGAAACAGACAATGCTAACCCAGAAAGTTAGAGCATTAGGGAGAAATGCATTTGTTTATCTTACCTAATGAAATACGTTGCTAGCATTAGAATGAGGTTGTATAAGATGAATGAACTGTTATTAAATTAACAAACAAGAAAGTGCAGGAAATGTAGTAAAATCTATGGTAAGTTAGCTTAAAAGAATAGAATGGTATTGAGCATGGAGCTTACCATTTTTAAAGTTAATGAGTAAAATAAGAAGTTCGAGTGAGTGAGAGAATACATTATAAAGTGGATACCATAACATAAGATGTGAAGCATAAAATTTATTTAGAACATGATGTAGCAACTTTAATAATCTAGAGAATGTTTATATTAACAGAATGAGAACATGAAAAATATAGATCATTTTTATGTTTGCTTGCACGCATGTGCAAGAAACATAGTGCCATCATACGAGTTTTCTAGAGGTGTGTCAGCCTCTTCCAATTCAGTCAGTGTGTTTGCAGATGCAGTCGCAATGCGCCAATCACTGCTGCAGCTGTCTATGACAGCAGGAAAATGCAGTGGCATACAGTTGAAAGGGAGAGCTCTGCTTGAGTGAGCAGAGCCCCCCCACACACATGCAAGCACGCATATTTCGTGCTGATGCGCTCCCTCCCCCCCACACACACTGTGTGGCCGACGGGGGTGCTCAATCCCCTGTCGGCTCCATGCCCCCCCCACAACAGCTGTCCAGGTACCATACTGGGAGCCCACCCCAGTGTGGCAAGAACTGTCATAGCCACAGGGGTGCCCAATCCCCATCGGCTCCCACGGCTACGCCCCCCCAATAAACTTTCCGCATGTGCCACACTGGGAGCCCACCCCAGCATGGCAAAGCATGTTATGGCCGATAGGGTGCCCAATCCCCATTGGCTCCAGCCCCCAAACAGCTTTCCAGCTGCCATGCTGGGATCCCATCCCAGCGGGCAAATGTCCCACGCCATCTAAAACCTATAAAGAAGAAAACCTTCCCCAGTCTCCCACCCCCCCACAACCCGCACCCACCCACCGCGCACCCTGCCACCCCACACCTCCCTCACCCCATACTTACCTCCAGAGCTCAGCGCGACGATCATCGGTGAACCAAGAACACATCTGCACTCTTCAAAGCCGACCGCGAACTGAGGAAATGCCGGTAAGCTGTATAATTGAATAAATAGGGTTTTTTCAACTTTGTTGCATATCTCAGGCATTTTTGGGAATTTTGGGCCCAAATTTTCAACATGGGTTTTTTGGGACCCCTCCTCATGAATTCTTGCACTGTCATGCTGTTAATCAGGGCCAAAGGGTGATTTCGCAACCACTGCATGAAATCACCTTTTGGGACCCATTAATGAAATGACACTGCCAGTGTTCATAAGGTGGGCTCTCAAAAAGCCTATGTTGAAAATTTGTAAAATACTAAAACTGACTGTTTTACGAGTGTGCGTTGCGCAGTTCCTATGCATGCTTCGTATGTTTGCGTAATTTTCAATATTTTCACTCCAGATTTTCAACATTGCCATTTTACCACACCTCATATGAGCAATACAGCTGTCATTTTTCATCTCACCGGCATGTTTCGCCCATATGGCACACAATGGCGCCCAGTTGATCTTGTGAAATCAATATACAGGACATTAAAAGAAAATCACAGTGACACTGGTCATGAGCAGAGGTGTTAAAATGGCTATGTTGAAAATTCGGTGAACAAATTCCCCAAAATGACCGTTTTAGGAGAGCACGTTACGCAGTTCCTACGCACGCTGGCAAGTTTGCGAATTTGTAATATTTGCACACCAGATTTTCAACAGTGCCATTTTACTGCACTTCCTTATGAGCAGTACAGCTACCATTTTTCACATCTCGCCCAAAATATGTTTCCACACATGTAGCGCACAATGGTACAGTCGGTGTGCGAAAACAATGTTTGGGACAGATTAAGAAAATCACAGTGACACTGGTCATGAGCAGAGGTCTTAAAATGGCTATGTTGAAAATCTGGTGACAAAACTCCATAAAATGACTGTGTTAAGAGTGAGCATTGTGTAGTTTCCACGCACCCTCGTAAGTTCATGTATTTGTAATATTTTCAGTCCAGATCTTCACCAGTGGCATTTTTCCACACCTCCTTATGAACAGTACAGCTGTCATTTTCCACAACATGGCCGAAATGTGTTTTCACACTTTCAGTGCAGAAATGCGTGGTCGCTGTGGGAAATCATTGTTCGGGACCGATAAAGAAAATCACACTGACACTGTTCATGATTGGAGGTCCCAAAATGCCTGTGTTAACAATCTGCTGTAAAAAAAATCCCCAAACTAGTTACATTACGGATGTGCATTGCACAGTTTCTACGCACGCTCGTGACTTCACCAATTTTTTTAAGATTTTCACAGCAGATTTTCAACATTGCCGTTTTTTACACCTCCCCATGAACAGTACCGCTGTCATTTTTCACATCCTGTTCGGAATGTGTTTTTGCACCTGTGGTGCCAAATGCCGTAGTCACTGTGCAAAAGCAGTTTTCAGCTAACAAACTGATATTACCACTGTTCATGAGGTGGGGGTCACAAAAAAAACATGTTGGAAAGGGTTTCCGACCATAATGCCCCACCCTGTAGAGAATGACAGGCATCAGGGGTGTGACTTGCGATTCTTGCCTGTAATGCTCATACCATTCCACCCCCACCCACACCCTGCAGCCAGTGAGAGGCATCAAGGTGTGCCTCGGACTCTTCGGGCCCAAACTTCACCCCATTCTCCTATACTGCACCTATCTCACCATATTTTCTGATGGAATGGGGTGCGCATAAGGGCCAAAGACCCTATGGAACAGTGACACTTGTCAGTGTCTGCAGGGTAGGGTGTGGTGAAATGGTGTGGTCGTTATGCCTGATGACCCAAAGGCACAGCCCAATGCCTGTCACTCTCTGCAGGGTGGTGGTGGGGTTGGCTTCAGTTCAATACTTCGCTGCCATTCCTATTATGCAGCTCTGTAACTTCTACACTACCAGTGCCAATGCCAGCAAGCAAACATTCGGCATTTACAAATGCTTGTTTTGAATGTGATACAAATAGAAGTACTGGACACAAGGTAAAAAACAATGTTTATTGTAGAAATGAATGTCAGTGTATAAGTAAGTTGAATAGTGATAGTCTTTTAAGTGAAAAGTAAATATATCATTTGGAGGCCATTTTCTGAATCCAGTCAAAAAAGAAAAAAACATGTTCTTACAGTTAATAATTGTTTTAGTAAAAGACAATGGGCTGGATATTCAGACTGTGCCAGGCAGTGGCACAAGCCTAGGTGAAGCATGGACCAGGCGATATTCAACGGTGCTGCACCATGGCTCAGCACCATTGAATATGGCACTGAGGGTGCATGCACTGCACCACTGCAAGTGGCAGAATGGGAGCAGGGGGATGCGGCAGTGCAAGTGCAGTTGTCCTAGGTGCATCAACCATGATATTCAGCCTGAGGCAAGCAAATGAAGCCGTAATGCATGCAAGGCACAAATGGGATCATTAGCATGCCTTTACCACCCCATTTGCATGCGTTGCACAGGGCAGCCTGGTGAAATGCACCTGGTGCTCTGCACAGACCACAGTGTGGACCAAGGGGATCCCAGGGCATCCCCTGCCCTGCAACCATGAGTGTGGCAAATCATATAAATCCCCTGCCCTGTTAGTCTAGTGGAACCCTCTCGCTCCCCATTAGTCCGAAGGTGGGCAAAGGTACCTGTACTATCCCTGGTGGGCTAGTAGGATCCTCCTCCCTGCCTATATCTCCAATAGACATACGGCCGTATGATTTAAACACCCTGGTGGTCCAGTGGTTCCCCCCCTCCCCGCCTGTAACCGTGATCACCAGTCAATGAACTGAATAAAGCCCTGGTGGGCTAGTGGCATCCCCTCCTTCCCATTCAGCCCGATCACAGGCACCCATCTGAAATGTAATCCCCAGTGTGCAGTGGAACCCCCTTCCCCTCCACCCACTGAGGCCCTTGCCACTCAGTCCTCCTTCCCATCATCGGCAGGTGGCTGCACTCTGCCTGCACACCACCCGGCTGCCCGCCAAATGACAGCATACAGTATGATCTGTAAGCTCCTAGGTCCACAGTGTGGAGGAATGGGCTTGCACAACATACTGTACTACACAGGCACAGAACTTTCACAGATCCGTGCCTGTGTAGTACAGTATGGTGTGCAAGCCCAATGGGGATATGGGCAGGAAGGGGGATACCACTAGCCCACCATGGATAGTACAGGTACCCCTTTGAATATACAGGCCAATGTTTATTGTAGAAATGAATTTCTGTTTGTATAGAATTGAATAATGACAGTTTCTGAAGTAAAAAATAAAATACATGATTTGGCGGCCATTTTGTAAATCCAGTCAAAAAAAGAAAAACATTTCTAACAGTGAATAATTGTTTCAGTAATGCATAAACTGTATGGCTGAGGTTCCACAATGAATATAGCAATAGAGACATAAAGTGTCAGAGTTGCTTGAGGCCAGATATGGGCCATAACATTATATAGACACTAAAAATGAAACTAATATTAATAACTGATGTCAAGTATATATTCTGAAAACTATTGTTGTATATTTACATAGATCCTTGCCCCTGAAGAAGCCCAAGGTGGGTGAAACATTGGGCACACTACGGGATCATTGTGTTAATTAAAAAAAGAAAATAAAACTTCAAATTTTAGAAAACAAAGAGGTGTGGCTGGTTGGTTCAAATACTTTGCTTCCTGATTGTCTTACATTTAAGACATTGCATGCTGCACAGCATCAGTTGGCAGCTGGATAAATCATTTGTAAGACATTAATGAGCAATCCAGTAACTGGTCAGGAGCCTTGCTAGGCTCATCGATATTTAATTAGACTTTTGATTTAGGATAATACATTGTGGTGGCAATACGTGTAGTTCTTGGAAGCACTAGTAAAGCTGTGAGATGTGTCTTTTTCTCAGTCCTGTAGTACAGTGGTCAAATTGTGATATACATCCTTTCTCATTCCTGTAGTAATACAGTGGTTTTTGAAATAATTGAATTGTGAACTGCAGTCTCTTATTAATTTTTTAGTGTTTTTTGTTGTTAGGAAGTGTTGTAGCTGGAGATAGCTGTAGATATGGTCTTTGTACAATTTGAATTCCTGATGCAAGTCATATTTATTTATACCCCCAGCATATATAGAACTTGCTCAAGCCTGCAGAGACTTGTCCTTTCCCATTTATGAAATCAAGGGTCTGTAAAAGCAGGTATAAAGTGTCTGCATAAATTAGTTTGAAGGTCCAATAGCCTTAGGGGGTCTAAGTTATCTTAAAGTGGTCAAACCCATTTCATGGTATAGTGTGTCTAGTGATTTCACCAACTTGTAAGAGTAAGGACACTATTTTCATAAGGGGCATCTAATTGTGCATCTGTGTAAACAAAGCAGTCTCCTCACTGTGCATCAGTATGTTAGGCAATGCCAACAATTGTTCTGCTAGGTAATACTTGCAGTAGTCTGATGCTCCAAGACCTCCCTGATGTTTGGCACTCATTAACATTTACCAATGAATAGAAACACTAGTCTAGACAATTTGTTTATTCTTGTTTCTCTTTTACCAAACAATGAGATGAGTCAAAGGCTCCATCTATTGAAGTCTGTTTTTATATCAGGTATGAGATTGCCATAGCTACACTAAAAGAATTGTATTATATGTATTCCCACTTTTACACCCAACCACCTAAATTCTGTCTTTACCCATTTAAACAGTATTGCTTCTCAGTTCTTTGGACTATTAACCATTTAAAACTAGAGTATCTACCTCATTTCCATTCATTTTAAAATCAGATCATTGACCAAATTCTTTTGACATTAAATTTAGTTTGGGAACTGAAGAAACTGGGTCATCCAAAAAATAGCTGGGTAAAACAATATTGTGTTCATAATTCCATTGCTTTATACTGTTTCTGTCTCATCATTGCTGTATCTCTTTTGCCAGGGGTTTCATGGGATACTGTATTAGTACTGCCACCAATTCATTATTAATAGCTGAAGGTAACGTCCTTTGGACCTCAAAAAGTCAATATCTTACAGACAGTTCCTCTTGATTAGGAGAATTGCTCTGACTTTGAAGATTCTGAGTCCCCGTCCTTGGAAATTAAAGATTTTCTACCAGAGGCTATCAATGGGAATTTTTAGTATTAATTTTATTATTGTGCTTGATTTTTACTGATGGAGTGGCTTGGGTATGTGTGATTTGGCTTAGGGTGTCAGTGTTGATTAGTTAAAAAAATTGTTTAACGCATACTGTTGGTATGTATGCTTATGGAAGAGTAAGTAATTTAGTGGTATAGAGTGAGTGGTGTACTTAAGGAGGTGAGAGGAACTGGGTTGTGGTGGTGGTTACTGTGGGATGGTTGTTGTGGGTGTGCATTGGGATTGAAGTCATTTATTGGGGATTGTAAGGTTTTTATCTGCAATTGGGATGTGTATGATGTACTGGCAAAGGCACCTAGCTTCACCTGAGCTCTTTTCTTCTAGGTTTTCTTGTAAGGACAGAGCAAGGAACAACATTATCAGAGCAAGGAAAAAGATTAAGGCTTCTTTTGGCTAGGCAGATTTACTGTGTGTTACTATTTTCTTTTGTGCTCACAGGTTTTGTTACCTTTTTTGCTTACATTTTACTGCTTTATTGTTCTCTGATTCAAATTGCTGTTGCAGGGTATACTTTCTGCTGCATTTGTTAAAGGGTGAGCCTACAGGTTTGTTACTGTTTTCTGCTTACAGATTACTGCTGCAATCTTCTTTGATTCAAATTGTTTTTTGCAAGATATATCTTCTGTTACTGCTTTATTTTTCTCTGTAGCAAAGTGTTTTTTGCAGGGTATATCTTCTGTGAAATTGTTACAGGTGGTACTTACAGGTTTTACAGTTTTAGCTATCATTAGGCTAAACTTTCAGGGCTACTGCATTTGCTGTTGGTTAATTGTTTCTGCTCTTACCTCCTTGTTTCTTTCATCTGTGGTTCTTCTTTTTTGGCAGGGAAAGGGCCCAACCACGCACCCTCATCCTAACCACCCCATGATACACTCCTTTTATAGATTGGCACAGTCATGACATTTCCTGTAGAGAACCAGGAAGGGGAGGAACAGAGGGGTATCCACACAGTGACCTCACTTACAGGGGCACAATTAATTTAACTTGTTATAACAAGTTATACAAAAACAAACAAACAAAAAAAAAAACTTTTACTTTCATTTTCCTTCCAATTACTCAGACCAAGTTATAACCTCAGCAGCTCAGCTGGAATGGATATATTATTAACTGCAGGAACTGTGGGACACTTTTCAAAAGGGCAGTTATACAGGATTTAGGATGCTGTCCTACATGCTGGACCATCGGAGATCTAAGGGCTCAGCTCCAGGCAGCATGGGCAGAGATTGTGCACCTCCAATTGCATATTCAGGAGGAAATATATTACAAGAACTGCCTGCCAGTTCCCCAACATCCAACTGAAGCACCTCAACTGCAGAGTGTAGTTGGTCCGGGAGGTTGGCAGGTGGTTAGGAGGGGCAAATAGGGTGCCCCATCACTCAATGCTTACCAATATATCAGCTCCACAAACCATATAAAAATTACAAACAGGTATCTGCCTCTATCTCCAAAATCAAAGGGGCAGAGGACACTGCAGAGCAGAACACTGCAGCATAGGAGCTAGCACTACAAAACTCGCCCAAAACAGGGACCAAAATAAAAAATGCCAAAAGGAAGTCCAAAACACTTCTGATCATAGGTGACTCCATGATTCAGGGAGTTGATACCTGCCTCTGGCTGGGGGTAATGGTCAGATGTCTCCCAGGTACATCAGCATGGAGAGACACCAACTGCATTGCTAAAATCTTGCAAGAAGCAGGAGAAAACATTGACATCCTGGTACACATAGGGTCTAGTGATCTCGCTAGCCGATCAGTTGTGGAAACCAAGGAACACCTTACCAAGCTGGGAGACAAACTGTCATCCATTTCATCCGGCATCTCCTTCTTTGAGATCCTGCCAGTCTGGGAGAGTGGGGCAGATGGACAGAAGGTCAGGGAAGGGGAGATAGGGGAGCTAAACATGTGGCTCCAGGGTTGGTGCCAGGAAAAGGGATACACATTTGCAGGTAAATGGCAACAGTTTTGGGAGCAAAAGTTCTTTAAATTCAATGGACTGCATCTGACTAAGGAGGAAGTCAGTGCATTAGAGCAAAAGTTTGATGTCTTTGCAAAATATTTAAACTAGCAAATGGGGAGAGCGGTGCAGCACCCAATACATTGAACAGGAAGAACACCCCTCAGCTAGTGATCAAGCAGGAGTTCAGCATGTTTGTAGTTCATTTGCATCACCAGGTACAACACGCAGGGGAAATGCCAGACCTCACCCAACAACTAATGCACTGAAATCTGGCCAATGAAATATCATGTACACAAATGCCCGCCGTCTGGGAAACAAGATCCCAGACCTGGAGGCAACAATGACAGAGGCTAAACTGGACATAGTAGCCATCAGTGAGACGTGGTTCACCAGTAACCACACTTGGGAGACTTCAGTATCTGGCTATGTACTATTCAGAAGAGACCAAGGTGCACAAAGGTGGGGGAGAGTGGCCCTTTATGTCAATGAAAATATCAAAGCTACCGAAATTCAAAATACACATAAAGAGCCAGAAGAACTGTGGATCAACCTGGAAACAGAAAATGGGACAGCCATATGAACTGGGGTTGTCTACAGGCCTCCAGACCAGGGGAGGACATAGACACATTACTGTTAGAAGATATACAAAACATGACAGCTAAAGGGGAGAGTCTGATAATGGGAAACTTCAACATGCCAAATAAAGATTGTTCAGTACCAGCAGGAACATGTGCCAGAACTAGACACATAGGGGATTCCCTGCAGGGGGAGTGCCTCAAACAACTAATACAACAACCCACAAGAGACAGGGCTATCCTGGATCTAGTAGTGACTAATGGGGAAAGGATCACAGATCTCCAGGAGAAGGTCACTTGGGGGCCAGTAACCATCACATGGTATGGTTAAATTTGGCCACTAGAACTAAATCATCCCATTAATAGGCAAAAATATGGGACTTCAGAGGAGCTGACTTTGATAAGCTGGCCAACAGAGTTAAGATAGCCCTGGCAAGAAGAAATACAGGTGAGGGGGTACAGGCAAAGTGGGCGAGCATTAAGGATGCAATACTAGAAGCAACATCCCAATGTGTTAGGGAGAAAAGCAAGGGCAAAAGAAGGTGGAAACAATTTTGGTTCTCAAAAACAGTAGCAGAAAAGGTCAGACCTGAAAGGTTGACCTTCAGAAAATATAAGAGAACGCAGCAGGATGAAGATAGGGAGGCATACCAAACTTCTCTAAGGGAAGCAGGGAAGCCAGTAAGGCAGGCAAAGGCCCAAACCGAGGAAACACTAGCACAAACAGTAAAAGAAGGGGACAAGACTTTCTATAGATACATTAGTAAAAGAAAAAAGTCCAGAGGGGGTATTGCTAAGATTAAAGGGGATAAGTGTGTGTGTGGGGAGGAGGACCAAGGAAAAGCATCTATCCTAAATAGATACTTCTGCTCAGTATTTACTGAGGAGAAGGTACAGCAAGACCTACAGCTCAGCACCATGGACACAGGAGGGAGGGAGGGAGGAGGTGTGCACAGGTCCCTTCACAAGGAAAGGGTCCTACAAGAGCTCACTAAGCTCAGGGTGGACAAGGCAATAGGACCTGATGGCATACATCCCAGGGTACTAAAGGAGCTAAGGGTGAAACTAGCAGAGCCATTATCAGAACTGTTTAGTGAGTATCTGAGCACAGGAGAGGTCTCAGAAGACTGGAGAAAGGTTCATGTGATCCTACTCTACAAGAGTGGCAGCAGGGAGGAGGAAGGGAGCTACAGACCAGTCAGTCTTACCTTAGTAGTGGGCACAATTATGGAGGCACTCCTCAAGGAAAGGATAGTGCAACACCTGGAATCCACAGGAGCACAGGATCCAAGACAATGTGGGTTTACAACAGGAAGATCCTGTCAAACTAATCTCATAGATTTCTTTGACTGGGTAACCAGAGTGGTGGACCAAGGGGGTGCAGTTGATATCGCCTATGTTAACTTCAGCAAAGCTTTCAATACTCTTCCACATAGAAGATTGATTAATAAGCTAAGTAGGCTCGGGGTGGGTCAGAGGTTGGTCAACTTGGTGGCAAACTGGTTGATGGGCAGAAAACAGAGAGTGGTGGTAATCAGTATACAGTCAGAAGAGATGCAAGTCACAAGTGGGGTACCTCAGGGATCAGTCCAGGGGCCCGTCCTCTTCAATATCTTCATCAGTGACATTGTAGATGGACTGGAGGGTAAGGTTTGTCTGTTTGCAGATGACACCAAGATCTGTAACAGAGTAGATGATCCAGATGGGGTGGGAAGAATAAGAAGAGATCTGGATAAACTGGCAAAATAGTCAGAAGAGAGGCAACTGGTGTTTAATGCAAAGAAGTGAAAGATCATTCACATAGGGAAGGGAAGAGAAACCCTGAAGCTAGCTATAGATTGGGAGAGAAGTTGCTGACAATCACAAGGGAAGAAAGGGACTTGAGCATCATCATCACAGATGACCTGAAATCATCCAAGCAGACCACTAAAGCAGTAGGTAAGTCTAGAGGGATGTTTGGGTGTATTAGTAGGGATATCACAAGTCGTAAGAGGGAGGTAATAATCCCTCCTTACAAGACACTGGTTAGGCCCCATCTGGAGTACTGCATGCAGTACTGGAGGCAACACCTGCACAAGGACATTAACAAAATGGAGGCAGTCCAGAGAAGGGCAACCAAAATGGTGCAGGGACTGCATCAGAAAACATATGAGGACAGATTAACGGAACTCAATATGTTTACCCTAGAGCAAAGGTGGGAGAGAAGTGATATGATCAAAACATTCAAACATCTTAATGGCATTAACAAGGTGAAAGAGTCTAATATGTTTCAATATAAGAAAAATAGCAGGACAAGAGGACACAGCATGAGATTAGAGGGAGGCTGATTAAGGGGAAATGTGAGGAAGTTCTATTTCACAGAAAGGGTGGTGGATGCATGGAACAGCCTACCTCAGGAAGTGGTGGATATGAATACAGTGCAGGGCTTCAAACAGGTATGGGATAGGCATAAGGGAGCAATACAGATGAATAAGAATAGATAGGCCATTGACAGAGTAAAGGCCTATGGCACATTCATAAGGTAGAAAAAATGAGCAGACTGGATGGGCCTTGCAGTCCTTAACTGTTGTCAACTTCTATGTTTCTATGTAGTGAACCCCAATGCACAGCTACTTCCCCCTCCCTTCTCCATGGTCTGCATGTCTTTCAAGACCTTCCAATGCTGGTTGCTACATATCAATGGTGCAGGGAGGTGAAGATCATGGGTAGGCATGGTAGTTGGATATGGAGTTTTGGGAAGCTGACAGGGAGAATTCTATTTAATGGGGTTATCCAGAAGATACAATGGGATACAAAGAGGCCAGACATGTTTAATCCCCACACCCAGGGCCCTGACCAGACCAAGTGAGCAGGTAGCCAAGAGGATTGCTCCCTCTACTCATCCTCTTTGGGTAGTTTTATGCAATGCCAGATAAATGAGGAATAGGACTGTTGTTATAGTGGATTTGATCTCTGATTCCTTAGTCAATTTGGCTTGTATCACAGAAACCTGACTAGTAGATGGTGCAGGCCCTGTGTTAGAGCAGCTATACTAGCTAGATTCTCTGTTGTTCACTGCCTGTGAAAGGATCACAGGACACAGGGGGTGGTCATTTGTTTTAGATCTGAGTTGAACTTAATGGTGCACCCAGTAGGAAATTCCTCATTGTTTGAATGTGTGGCCTTGCTTGTAAGTCCAGGTGCAGGTTGTAAGATCCTTCTGATATACCAACCTCCAGGGCACAAGATGAATTTCCTTTAGGAAATTACAGACTTCATCACCAACAGAGTGTTAGAACCACCTAGATGGCTGATTCTGGGTAATTTCAATATCTGGGTTGACAACAAACTCTTGAATTTTGGACAAGATTTCTTCCAGGAGATGGAGTCACTGGGCCTTGCACAGGTTGTTACTTTTGTGACTTACCAACATGGCCATGCCTTTGACTTGTTTTTTTTTCTCTGGAGCTTGAGATTGAGGGTCTCTATATTGATCCAGTCAGTTGGTTGGATCATTGCACTGTCACATTCTCCTTCAGCACTCCCCCATATAGTCCAACCCCAGTGGAGATGGTCTTGTACTGCTATTTGAGAGGGCTATTGCCTGAAGGACTTTTGGTGGTACTAGACATCACAGGTGTGATGGCAGCATATGGTACAGGACTGGAGGAGGCTGTGGTGGCTTACAATAGGACTATCATGGTGGATGTTTGATTATGTGTCACTGACTCGTGCACATTCCCTGGTCTCACACTGCAGATCACCATGATATGATGTTAAGCAAAGAGATTTGAAGGCCAGGGAGGTGGAGGTTGTAGCATTTTTTGAGACAATCAGGAAGACAGACTGGCTTTAAGTACAGTATTCATCATCTGGAGTTTGAACAGCTAGCCTATTTGGTGCTGTGGGGCCTGTGATAAGTCAAAAAATCATCAAGCTGGTCAGTGTTTTTCCTTCATTTATTTTTCCTTAATCCACCTGTTTGCAATGATGCACCACATGTGCATGCCTCCACACAAAATGTGTATCAGTATTGAGGGTGGCCTGACCTTGCTGAGGTGTCCCTGCTGCATGCACCTCTGGTCTCTACTAGGGAGGGACTGTCAAGGGGGATATTAGAACCCTTCCTTGAAGCAGAGAGCAGTCCCTCAGACACTTGATCCTCTCTCCCTGACTGACCCCAATATAATGAGTATGGCAAGTGGTAGTGCTACTGCTGTACTGCTTTGCTAGCCTTCATGCCAAATGCTAGTTGACATGAAGGTGCCTGATGCGGGGCACCACTGTACTTTTACTATCGAACCCCTTATGAATGCTACCTCATCACCACTCTATCCAGCCTTTTCCTTCCTCTATTGTAGCTCAAATGTATGGCTGGGCAAAATTTATGGTTTTGGCTTTCAACGAATGATCACAAGATTCCACAATTTAATAAAACTTTATGAAAGCCAGCTTTAATTATTGATGATATTTTTCAGTTTATGGCTCTTTGTCAGCTTTTAAGCAAAAAATTAGAGTTGACAGACAGCCTTATTTTTAGGGTCTATGCACCTACCAAAATTGGTAACATTGCATTTTCTAGTTTTAAAGTTATATGAGGCTTAAAAATGGCAAATTTACATATGTACTAATTTAATAAAAACATTTTTGTATGTTTGTCAACTTATATCTCAACCCCCTTTAAAGTTCAATATATGAATCTTGGATCAGGATATCAAGATCCTGACAAGGATATTGGCTAACAGAATTTTGAATATGGCCCCAACTTAAATTAGTCAAGAGCAGGTGGTATTTATGCCGGGCAGGGGGGCTCATGATGCACTAAGGAAACTATACCATATCCTTAACTATGAGGTGGATTCTCCGATATCTATGGCATTGATATCCTTAGACGTGGAGAAGACCTTCAACAGGGTCTCTCATTCCTTTCTTTTTGCCATCATGGAGAGAATGGGATTCCCTGAGGGCCTTCTCAGGGGAAGTAAAAATTTATATGCAACCCCCACAGCTAGGGTGTTATGTAACGGGAATCTGTCCCAGGAAATAAAATTAGAGAATGGGACCAGGCAGGGATGCCCCCTTTCTCCTATTTTGTTTAATATTTACTTAGAACCCCTATTAAGGGCACTAAACTTAGAGCCTAAAATCCAGGGAATTCAAATCTGGGGGGAGGAACTCAAACTGTCTGTGTTCATGGTAGACATACTTTTGCATTTGCAGGATCCAGCTGAGGGTTTTAAACAGGCATTGAAATTATACAAAGATACTCTGTGGTATGAACTATAAATGAATTTAAGCAGAGACACAAATATTATCCCTTCGCCTCATACTTTTTAGGATTTTGAACCCCTGCAGATACACTGGGCCCCTCAAGTAATCAAGTACCTGGGTATTTGGATTACTCCTAATGTTGAGGTGGGAGCAGAGATTAATATGGAAAAACTACTAACTACAATCTGGGGGGACATCCTCAGATGGAATAAACTTCCATTAAATTTTACAGCTAGATTAGGAATGGTCAAAATGAATCTGCTGCCTAGGCTGTTGTACCCAATTCACCTAGCTCCGTATCTCTTCCCTCAGTCTTGGTTCATAAAAATCAGAAAGTTGTTATCAGCCTTCCTATGGAGCTCAAAGCCCGCAAGAAAGAAACATATGGTTATGCGTCTGCCACAGAATGTGGAGGGCTTTAAGATGCCAGATCTTCAATTATATTATGTGGTGAGGCAGTTAGGAATAATGGGAAGGTGGAATGGACAGGAGGAGGGGGAGGTCTATGTACCAGTCTGGCTTCATATGGAGAGACGGATTTTAAGGGAAATAGGACTTCCCCAGATGCACTGCTTTTTTCCCATCCAGACAAGCTACCTACAAAAGCAAAGCTGACTCCAATAGCAAAAACAATTAATGCATGGTGATTTTTTTTAACGCCTGCACAAAGGAGGGGACAAGAGAAGGCAGGAGAACAACCGATAATGGGTAATCTGAATTTCCGGTTAGGGGGCCAAATTATTATAAAACAATGGGCTAGACAGTTAGAGGGAATTAAGTTGGTTGATTGTATAAAGGAGGACAAGGTAATTCTTCCACCTCTAAGTGAGGGACTGCCCTTTTTTAAGAAGATCAAGCTTATCAACTTGCTAAGCAGGGTGAAAAAGGGGATGGTGGAAATTCAAAAGAAAGAGTTTAATTGGGGAGAACTAACTGGGGTGAATTTTGTAAATAAGTCTGTTTCCCAAATTTACAGGGTGCTCTTAAATTTCCTAGACTCAAGCTCCCCAACCCACATCCCATATTGGGATAAAATTATGACTCCCCTAAGACCTAATTGGAAAGTTGTATGGAATAGTTGCAAATATATAACTATACCTAAACTGAAGAATATGCAGTTGTTCATTTCTTCTAATATGTACTATACTCCGGCAAAGCTATGTGCAAGGAACCTTATACAGACAGACCTGTGCTTCAGGTGTAATGAGAAACGGGGGGATATATTACATGTGATGTGGTATTGTGCCAAGATTTGGCCCCTTTGGCATAAAATTAAGCAGAATATGGACCCCATCTTAGACTATTCGAAGCTTATATTGCCCGAGGTTTGTGTACTTGGGGACCTGTCTCATGTTTCAGGGAATACGTCTAAGTACCACATCTCCTTACTTACAGCCCTGGTCAAATCTTTTGTTTTAAAGCATTGGAAAGACAGCCTTGTCTACACTTATGACCAGTTGGTAGGGGATCTTACGAGAACCCTGGGAAGGATACGAAAGCATATGTTGAACGAGGATAAAATGGGATTATATAAAATAAGGTGGCAGTCTTTGGAAGTTGTCTACTCTATACAGCTAATAGATGCTCAGAGCGGGGGTCTGTCTGTTGGGGTGAGAGTAGCGAATGAATAATAGTCCGAATGTTTGCATAATTGCTAAGTTCTTTCCTTTTCTTGCATATTTGCTCATTAATTGGGAAACAACTCTGGTGGGATACTATGTAGGAATATAAGGATCTGCGAAGTAGGTAGGGATGGGGGGACTCTCTCTCTTTTCTAGGGACGCAGCTATGGCTGTTAGTCTGACATGAGTACGAGGGGTTAATATAATCCCAGTGTACGGGCAGGTGGGCAAAGAGTTATCAGATTCTATATCTTTGAGTTAATCGACTGCCCACCCCACTGTGGAGGTTGGATATGGCTCAGCTGGCCTATTAGAGGCAATGTTACTTTTGGGTAGCTGTGTATGTATAAAGTATCCACAGCCAGTTTTGGGCTAGGGGACCAAGAGTAATTCTTGGTTTATCTGTGTGTATATCAATGTATGTCTTAAATGTCTAAAAGAAAAATCAATAAAGATGGTTTAAAAAAAAATATGAATCTTGATACATGTCTTCATGAGGTAGGCATAAAACATTCTAAAGTACATCCATAGTGTGCGTCCCACAAGCTGTAGTTTGGACCCTGCACCGACTTCCCTAATTTTGGGTTGTTCTGATATCATCGGTCCAGTCCTGGTGCAAATAGTCTGGTGCTCCTTGGAGTCAGGTGAGTTTCCTAGCTCCCTGAAAGAGGCGGTGGTGACACCTGTCTTGAAGAAAGCTACCTTGGTCCCAAACTGTTTCTCAAACTACTGACCTATCTCTAAACTTTCCTTTATTGGGAAGGTTATTGAAAAGGTAGTGGCAGCCCAATTGGAGTACCATTTAACCATCCATAATATCTACGAATCCTTCCAATCTGGTTTCCGTAAAAGACATAGCACCGAGACTGCGCTTGTTCGGGTGCTTAATGATCTTCTGAGGGTGAGAGATCAGAAGAGACATTCCATTCTGGTTCTCCTTGATCTTTTGTCGGCTTTTGACACTGTGGATCACCTAGTGTTGATAGCATGCCTGAGGCAAATTTGAGGAATATCGGGAACTGTTTTACAATGGTTCACCTCATTCCTCAATGGGAGATCACAAAGAGTTGTGTTGGGAATTTTTTCCTCCGGCCCAACCTCTTTGTTGTATGGAGTGCCTCAGGGTTCTGTGCTGTCACCCATGTTATTTGCAGTGTATATGCTGCCCCTCGGAGACATTATAAGATGGTATGGACTGAGGTTTCACTGCTATGCAGATGATACCCAGCTATACCTGTCTTTCGCACCCGACCAGAATGGAGCTCTCGTGGTGTTTAACAACTGTCTGGAAGAAATCCAAGGTTGGATGGATTCTAGTTGGTTAAAGTTGAACTCAGAGAAGACAGAGGTTTTGGTTGTGGACCAGAGTGGTCAGATAGAAAGGTCGCATGATGGCACGCCTTCTGGAATTTTTCTTGGCGGCGTGTCACTTCCGACCTCTGAATGGGTGAGTAGCCTTGGGTTTGTCCTAGACGACAGGCTGACTCTACAATCTCAAGTGTTGGCCTTTGTCAGAACTTCCTTTTACCTTCTTAGGTATATTGCCAGGGTTAGGCACCTTGTTCTGTCTGACTCTTTGCCAACGTTGGTCCACACCTTTGTGTCCTCGCGCTTGGACTACTGCAACACCCTTTACTTTGGGCTTTCTGGGGTTGAAATCCATCACCTTCAGCTGGTGCAGAATGCTGCAGCCTGGGTTTTGACTGGGACAAGTAGGTCCTGTCATATCACCCCAGTGCTGCGCGAACGGCACAGGCTCCCTATACGGTGGTGGATCACCTTTAAAGTCATTTTATTTACTTTCAAAGCCCTTCACGATCAGGGTCTGACCTATCTGAAAGAACTTCTGGTGCCTTACTGCCCTGGCAGATCCCTCTGCTCGGCTGACTAGGGGTTGTTAGAGATTCCAAGAGTGAGCTTAAAATCTTCAGGCAGCAGAGCATTTTCTTATGCTGCACCCACTCTCTGGAATTCTCTACCACGCCGGTTATGCGAGTGCACCTCCGTGGAGGTATTTAAGAAGGACCTGAAAACTGACTTATGGCAAATGGTCTTCCTGGATAATTAAGTTAATTTTATTGTGCTTGTATTTTATATTATAACTTATTATTTGATTTTAATAGCTGATGTTATTACTGCATGATCTTTTTTATATGTATTATAGATTTGTATTTTAAATTATGGTTTTGAAATGTTCAGCACCTTGATATATTGAAAGGCGCTTTATAAATAAAATTATTATTATTATTTATTATTAAAGCTGATGCTAACTTGACCAGCACTTTCAAAGTTTGACAGAAATAACTGACATTTAAATGTTGGCAACATTTGGGAACATTTAGTGAAATTTTGCTGAAAGTGGAATAGTAATTTTTCATGAATTTTATTAGCAGAAGTTAAATTTCATCTAGCTTTAAAACTGAGTCTCCTGAAGTTCTGCCAAAACATATAGCTCATCAAAAGCAGTTATGGCAGTTCTTTGAGACTGACAAAGCCAAAGATTGTCAATCAGTCTGCACCTGAGTGGGGATAAAATTAGCCATAGAGGAATCAGACAATTGGGAACTTTATTCATGCATAGCCACCTGACACAGACACCATCACAACTGGGAAGAATCAAGTGGGGAGTCACAACTGGGCTCAGATAGGTAGCAGATGGTGTCCTGAGGTGAGGAACAAGAGAGTGACGAAGTTGTGCTAGTTCTCTCTCACAGTAGTTTCAATGAAGTATTGCAGTTTCCTCACAATCACCATCCATGCGCAGTAAATACCAATGGTTTGATACCAGAACCATGAAACAGGAAGAGGTAAAATAACCCAACAATTGACTGCAGGAAACAATGCAGTGCACCAAATGTTTTTCTACTAATCATAGTAAAACCCAGGAAATCAATCATGCTATAGCAGGTTTTAAGGCTATTTTTTTTCTATTTGCTATTATCTCAACTGAAGGATCTTGTGACTTCAAGGCCACTCTGGAATCATGGTCGCAGTATTCTTCAGAGATTTGTTCATATATTGCTGATGCCAAGGTCATACTAGGAGGCTGGAACTATTTGTGTGTGAGTAGCTTTAAAACAGTAGTCCGTGTTTAAAAAACATGGCACTGATGGTTTGTTTGGATTCACTACAAAAGCATCAAGCTTCACATCATGACACATGCTGTGTCCGTGTTTTATTGTTTAGCACTTACTGTATATTAACACATAAAATAATTACTTTTGTGCCTAATAAAAAGAGTCAGGTACTTTTATGACTTACTCAATGAGGCATTACATAATACAATAAAACTCAAGTATGAAAAGCCATGGTTTATTGTGTTAATTTTAAATGTTTGGATGATAATCAAGCATTGGAAAAAGCAACTATGTGCATGCCATGAGGTTTACAAATGCCAGTGAACATTCTTAAACTTTCACTAGAGTTGCATAAGATGTTAGAGTGCACTAGAGATGTAGAATAGAAGTGAATGTCAATTTGATCATATTTTTTATTACGTTTCCCCTTTTCTCCTGTTTGTGCCCTGCTCCTTCCCCTCACATACTGTGGGTTATCACAGCTGCACCCTTCCATAATCCAAGATGGTGTTTGAGTGTCTGTCTTCACAGCTGACAGGAACGTCACTCCTTGATTGGCTGGCTGGAGGTGCACAAATGATTGTCAGTATCATTCCATGCCTTATCTTCCTTGTAGTCAAGAACCTCACCTCTGAGACACATTCAGCTTTCAGTGGGTCTCGGTGTGGAATTGTGGGGCTTTTATGTGAGCCTTGGTCTCCTGGGTAGTTGTGCCACTTGGCTAACCCAGCAAATTGTAGTACTTAAAATGATATCAGCCCACCACAGTTACGTTTTTACAGCGAACACCACCACAGCAACAAATCTCACCAGGTCAAGATTGGTCACTGTGGTGGTCCGTTGTCTGCTGATACAATGATTTCCAGTGTTGTGCGCCCCAACCCCAAACCAGCTCCAACTTGGAGCTGATTATTTAGATATGGGGTGCAGGGGACACAGCCTCCCACATGGGGGTGAAGCCCCCTGCAGAAAACACTTTCACTGTCAGGAACAATGCCAACTGCCGGCATTGTTCCCATCGCTGTCGGGGGTGTCGACATCGACACCATCAATGTATTGACATGGAATTCTTAAAAGCAGGGGTGTAGCCAGGAATTTTAAAATTGTACTTGTGAGTTGACAGAACTGTTGATACCCCTTCACAAACACAAACCCAAAGATGTGCTGCCCTACCACACAAACATTACCTCACCCCGATTTCAGTCAACAATATGTAGTAAGCCAGTGATCCTGATAGAGTCAGACTTTATTTTATGTAACACACACAACCCCAATCAGACAGAAGCTGGCTGGCTTTTACCTACAATGTGATAATCCTCTGTACCACATCAAGGTAGCCAGCTTTACAGAAGTCCATTTACAACAGCACTCACACGTACAGTACATCTTCAAATGGGTCACTAATACAATCATGGCCTCTAAGTTTAGCACCCCCACATCTTCCAAAGATCATTGATAAGCTCACAATAAAGCATCCAAGGAGGGGAAAACAGTTCTTTTTTTTTATTAATGCAAAGTATAAAAATTAACAAGCATACAACCAATTTATATGAATATGTACATGTCACTTCTTTCTTATTAAGTTAAGATATTTTTAAATTCCAGTAGTGGAAAAACAGTTCTTAATGTACATCAGACTCTGTTTGTGTTTGTTGCTCTGGCCTGAGGCTCATGTTGCCCCTGGATTTTCCAGATGTTGCTGTACTCAGCAAAGTACACTGAGTATGCTACTGACAACCGTGCAGAGAAGTATCTGTAAAACTGTTAATAATTTAAAAAAAAAGACACTAAATATTTGCAAATTTTCATTTTATAACCAAGGCACAACCTAGTGTTTGGATTTGTATTTTACAATCTGAAATATCTTTGGAACCTTGTTGGGAGCATTTTTTGAAAAGCTGAGTTCCAGAAATGCATAGCAGAAGTAATCTGTAATTCCATTGCTTCATGGATCCCAATTGCATTGCACATGTAGCCCTCATCAATCTGTACCAATAGAATAGATACTAGCAAAGGAAAATGGATTGGGGCAACATTTGCTGTCAGGCAATGTGTTAATGTTGCACCAAAATTAAAACTATAATACATGTCTCCATGCAAAATGTAGGTTTGATGCAGCCCATTAGCACAACATGTACAATAAAGATGAAAAATATTTAATCATGGTTGTGCATTTTCTCTCCTAGACGTGTTTCTCTTGACAGTAATGAACTGTAAGAATGGTGCAAGGATCAGACTAATGAGTTTGGTACTAATGCAAGGCAGTGCTAATAATATAGACATGCTGTACTGTACACTACTCTCCCCTAGTGACTGTCACATTTACTAAAGAAGAAGTGGCTGCCTCTAATAATAACCCCCCCCCTTCAGTGCTGTTGTTACTGTTTATATGTCGATTTGTAACATTTTAAACATTTTTACAGCATACTTACTTGGCTCTTTTATTTCAGTGTGACTAATTTGCATATATAGTGTATGAATCAAAACATTTCATGGCCTGAGTTTGACCTTTTAAATATCTGGCACTTTTGAAGACAGATTAATAATACATTATACTTAACTGATCAAGAAAAGCAATCGTAACATGGTTAATATTTATAAAAAAATGTTTTATGGATTTTGTGAATAAATTATACTGTATCTGTGACAGCAAAATTATACTGTATCTGTGACAGTAAAAGATTAGAGCATAATGATTGTTTGTGTGACAGTTACAACCAGATTGTGGCAAAGTAACTTACCTTTTGTTTGCATTCTACTATTTCAAATACTTATGGAGTACCCCTCAGGAGAGTCTAAACAGTTTTACTCTTGAAACATACCTGCCAGTAATCCACATGTTGGCAGAAAAGATACAATATTCTAACAAAAGGCTTGCATTATCCTGGTTTTCTTAATTTGACAATTTAGCTCTGGAGATGGAAATCAACTCGTAAGTGTTACAGGACCAGAACTAATGTCTTGTAGCCTTTTAGCTTTGAGCATTCCTGGTTGGGCTACAACCACCCACTTCCAGCAACTGTCCCCCCTTCCCACTGTTAGTATTTTACTTTAAACTGGAGATGCTGGCAAATGTGCTAAAATCAAGATCCCAGAACACAAAGCATTTGGTAATTCTGCTAAACTTGTGCCTTGTGTCTTAGACTCACCCAGTATCATTTGCAGTTTGTTATTCTCCCATTCCTTTAGTTAATCTTTACTTAATGTTCTCTCTGTAGTTGTTTTTTAATGAAGATGTACAGTACCCATACAAATAAAAGCTCTACAGATAATCATTTTTTTATTTGTCTCCCCTTTGAGTGCTATTTTCATCACTTTGTTTTGTCTGTTCCCCAGTATCTTATGTTACTGCTTTTCTTTATTTCTAAGCATCTACATTTGCACTGCAGAGACAAAAAAACATTAAACAACATTGCCTAAAGCAGCAATGATATTTTATTTCAGCTAGCTTCACTTGTCCATGGCAGAAGCAGCTGGGGGATATGGGGAAGGGGAGTCTGCGGCTACACTTTAATTTGTTGTTTAGAGCATTGAGCTAAAAGTAATTATCCCTGCTACAAGACCTCTGTGTTGGCATAGCATAGCAAGAGGTTAATGTTTATAATGAAAAAAGCCTTTCACACAGGAATGCCTTTTCTTGCCCGTACCACCATGTACTAAAATTATATGGGCTCAATAAACCACAATGATATTTTTTTCTCATCCCTGAATTTCCAGGCAATTGACTGTTGCAGTCTCTAGCTGTGTGCCATATACAACTGGGATGTATATCAGATAATTGTTATTATGGTCTGGGGCCTCCCTCCTTCCACCCCTTTCCTATGTCTCCTTCTTTCATGTCTACCTTGTTGCTACAGTATCAGCTCTTCCTTTCTTACATCCCTCTATGTGCACCAGCCCTGATGACCTTAACCCTAAATTCTTCCAGCTCTACCCTGACTACAGCTGGTCCAAATTCCTTTCTGCTACTCTCTCCTTCCATCTTGGGCAGGATATAGGAGCATAGAAGCAAGCAAAGTCCTTTCCTGTCACAAAGGGGTGACCCCTACTCATCTGGAAACTACCAAACAATTTTTCTCCTCCCTGCTCTTACAAAAGCGAAGGGAAAATGTGTCCTCTTCTGTCTCTTCTTCAGTCTTTACTAGCAATATTGCAAAGTTTTAATTCACTAGAGAAGTTTTGGCAAAATGGGAAAATTCAACTTGGTGAAGCAGATTTCAAAGTTTCCACTTTGCCCAAATGTCACACTTCTCCACTTCACTGTGAGTTTTTCTACTGAAGTTGCACTTTTTAAAGCAAAGGTACTGAGAAGTTACAACTTTGGTTGTGAATTTTCATGACTTCACTTGATAAAGTGACACTATCCGCTGAAAACTTTGCAAAGTCAGCCCTTTTCACTTCACAAAGTTAGTAAACTTTGCAAATTCATTTGCATAGTAAAGTTCACCCACTTCATGCATCACATTCCTCTGTCCCTTCCAGCTGAACTACCACAAATCCCAGGGCACTGTGTTATTTTTCCTACAGCTAGCTGACTCTACTGTGAATCAGATGGACCAGTGGTGGTTCATTGCTGCAATCTTTCTTAACATTGCAAAGACTTTCAGCATTGTTTCTCATCCTATTCCACTTGAGCAACGCACTTAGCTTGGTCTACCTGATCTGAAAGTTAGTTGTTTCCATTCCTATCTGTTAGATAGGCACCCATCCATCCTGGTATATAAGGCTATATCCCCTCTCCTCACCTTCCTATTATTTCAGGAGTCCCCCAAGGCTCAGCCATGGGTCTAATCCTGTTCCTTATATTCCTAAGTTATTTCCCATCAGTCTGCTACTCCTCACACTTTTGCTTTATGCGACTCTGTCTTCAAACTGAAAATGTTGGTGTAGCATGATTTTGACCAAATTCAACAGTGGTTCTGCTTGGACCAACTCTCCCTTAATACCAAGAGAACTATCTCCATTATCTTTGGCACTATGCTGAGACTCTCTAGGTTCTTCCAAACCCAAATCATCATGACCCTGAATGATTTCTCTGCTTTAAGAAGTTCCCCACTTCAAGTACCTTGGTGTGCAGCTGGACCAAAATCTTTATTTCTCCTCCCATATCAATACTATTAACAAAAGGCATTTTCCAAAACATTGCACTGCACTGCAATAAACCCTGCCTTACATCCAGTTCACTGAGAGATTGCCTTCAAGATTATCCTCCCTGTGTTTGACTGCATGGGTATGCTGTTCAGTGCTGCCACTTAATTTTGCACTTTCTGCTGCTTCACCCTCATTTGGCTTCCCTGCATGCCTCATTGGTCTCTGTACTGCAACTTCTCCCTCTTCTTCCATGAAAACCAGTGCCTTTGTCACTGTGCCTCCTTCCTGTCCAAATTCTGGTTCAGCACCTGGATTTGTTTTTACAATACAGTACACACATGCTTAGATGCTATCATTCAGATGGCAGTTGGCTGAGGTGCCAAGAGGAGGGTCTGAGCCAGTCTTTTAATGGGGTTTATTCTATTCAGTTACCAGGGATTTGCTATTTTTCTAACAGGACTCAGGGCAGATGGGGGTACCACTTCACTTCCTGGGACTTTTCTGTTAGGGAACAAGACTTGGGTGACTGAGGTGGTAAAGGCAAAGGCTGAGGCTCTGTACAATGCCTCCACCCAAATGTGTTTAAGCATTGTGCAAAGCCAGTTCAGTATGGATGCTGCAAAAGAACTGAGCCAATGAAGGTAGAAACTTCACTGTGAAAAAGAAGTTTTTTTTACCTTGATAAAGAAGGACACAAAATACAAAAAACAATAGAGAATATCCAATAGGGACAAGACCCAATTTTGAACACTGATTTGTAAGTCTATGACTCAAGTAACTTTCAGATCCTAGCCCCTGGGAAAGCCCCTAGAGGTGAAATATTGGGCATCATCTGGGGATCTGACTGAGAAAAACTTTCCTGAATATAGGAGAAGAGCTAGTTAAAGATATTTTGTTGCGTGACTGGTCCTTTCGAAACTGTTGGATTGTGCATACATCTGTAAACTATCCCCTTTATCATAAGTTGGACTTAAAACCTATTGAAGGGAACCCGCCTGCACTCCAAATTGTATATCAGTATATGCCATAGCTGAAGATCCTGCCAATGGTGTTGTTTGGGGAGGCACAAATCTTGCTGCAGTTGGACAAAGGACTTGAGCGTATTGAGGGATAAGTGTATGATGTCTGAAAGGTGGCGTATTCCTGTCTCACCCCACTCCTTCCCCCATGCAGGCTTGCCTCCAGTATGCTGTAACAGTGTCTTCCATGGGGGAAATGCTGCACCTTCTTTGCCTCCAATTTGCTGAGTTTTACATACCTTTTCCAGTTACACATGGTACTTGTGTGCTAGGGTGGGTTGTGAGAGTGGATTCCTTAATGGGGGGTCTGAACTGAATGACCTTGATTAGTAATCCTCCCACCATGGAGGCTTCTCAGTCTGCTCACCTAGGTCTATAACTTTATGCACCCCATGGAGTCATCTGCACAAGTTGCAGTATGGAATGGGCCATAGCTTGCATGTTAAAATCTGGCGTTTAAGCCCCCCTTTCTTTAACTCCCGCTATAACTTGGGCCAGCTTATTTTTCTGGGGACCTTTCCCCAGGAGAGTTTCTGCAGTTTGGAGTGTATTGGTTTAATAATTTTAGGGTCTATTAGGAGCAGGAGGTTATTTAGCACATATGGCATTTTTGGTGCTGTCATCATTTTGAAGGCATGTGCTCTCCCTCAGTGGGAAATGTGCATCAGTTCCCATCTTCTAAAGTCTTTATCTAATGCCTCAAGGAGTGGGTTAAAGCTGTAATTTCCCAGCTGTGGCAAGTTCCAGTGAAATTTCACTTCAAGATATTCAACATGGTAAGTGACATGGTGAAATCCCCAAGGGTATTATAGCAGGGTAAAAACCTGTGGGATCAAGGCCAGAAACAGTGACTTGGGGATATTAAATTTATCCTGACAATTTGCTATATTGGCTGATTAGGAATAGGAGGTCTGGCATTGATGTGCTAGGCTAAGTGAGGGAGTACCATATGCAAAATTTTGTAAGTAGTAAATAAAGATGGCAATGAATTTGAAAGCTACTATAGATGAAATGTGCTAATAAAAATAGTATAAAATCTTCTGTACAATAAGGCTATGTTATAAACATTTACTTTTTTTATACAATAAATCTTACAATACAATATAATATGTTTATTTAAAATCTTGAAATAAAACTTTATATCTTAAAATTAGACTTAATATTTTGAAAACAAAAAAAAGTTAAATATTTTTAAGCTTGCCATGATCTTGGAATATACTTACCCTAAGACTTATTGGCTTACTTTATATGATACTCAAATAGTGAAAACAAGAATTATTTTATCTTTAAAATTAAGATATTATCAAGATAATTATATTAGCCCACTGGCAGATAATTTGGTTTGTTTTAAAGATGAAATGCATGATTTTTAAATTGTTTTTCTCATTTTAAGAAGGTTGATTTTTATGACTGTGGGTGGAGTCTACAGGAGTATTGCATGTGCAAAAGGAGTGATGTCATTTTTTCTGTCTGTGGAACTGACTGAAGGTGTAAAGAGTCTCCTCCACTTTACCCTCCTCCAAGAAATGTTTTCCACTCTCAAAGAAATATGCTTTCATGTTAGTCAATGGTTGCAGGGTACTATTTTTTTCTTAAATGGGTGGTACAATAACTGGAACCTGAGTAGTGGGAGGCAGGATTGTTTTTTTTGGGGAAGTAAGATCCAACCCACTTCCACCCAAGAAGATCCTAAAGATCCAGCCCACCTTTTTTTTTATTTATTCATATGTGAGGGGCATGAGGTGCATGTATCATGTTGAAAAAAGACTTTGATCTGGACCTAGGAACAGAACACATCTGTGGAGTCCCTGCATTTTGTTAAGGACTAGGAGAAGCTTAAGGATTCAGCTTCCAAGGAAAATAGACATCTTTCAGGTATTTCTTAAACATTTATATACTAAAATGGGCACAGTACTTGGCAAACACAGTCTGTGATGAAGTGTATTTTTTTTTTAAGTTTGAGAAGTGGAGTTGATTGCACATGTTAAAAATACCAGCTGCAATTAGCAACTACTTGTAGAAACAAAATGCTGTTTTTATTTCTATTTACTTTTTTTCCTGGCTCAGTTTATATCAGTGAAAAGAAAGATTGGAACAACTATCAGAGCTGCCATCCATCTGGACAAGCTATTTATCACTCATTTTTCATTTAAAATACCACAAATGTAGGTTCACATTTTTACCATGAGGGAAGCAAAAAGATAAACCAGCATGGTTAACAAATACATTCATTGACACCTGTGAATGAATGGGGTAGTGTTTTGTAACATTCCTGGTGAGTTAATTACTCTTTGGAACCTGTTATTCCAGTTTTTACCACTGTGGTCCTGGAACTTTCTGCATAACAAGTTCCCTTAGGCACCTCACATCACCTCATTAAGCCATTTGACAACACCATATTTGCAGGACATTGCATAGAAAGAGACCCAGCCTTGGGCTATTGTTTATATTCTACTGAATCATCATAACTTGCAGTTTGTGACTATAGGTGTTTATAACTGGAATGATAATAACCACATTTGCTTCACTTGCTAATAGGCAGTCATTTGTGTGTTACACATAGAATCTGAAAAATTCATAACATGCTGTATTGTGATGTAATGAACTGATAAATGGGGATTTTCATTTCTTTTACAAATTCATTTTTCCTGACCATGGATATGCTAAAAGAAAAATTTCTCAACAAAACTTTTTAAATAAATTATCTGGTTAGGGGGGAGGGGGCTGCCACAAGCAGAATTGGACTTCACAGATGGGGGAACTCACAGCAGCAGAAAAAAGAAGCATATTGGCATTAAAAGCTTAGTGGTGTGGATGTAGAGGCACCAGTATTTAAGCATGACTTTGGTAGAGGATTAATTGTGACTGGCTAGGTAAGGGAGGGAGGGAGTGAGTCTTGATATTTTTAGCATAATGGTGAACTGATAAATGGGGATTTTGGTTTCTTTTACAAATTCATTTTTCCTGACCATGGATATACTAAAACAAAAATTTCTCAACAAAATGTTTTTAAATAAACTATCCGGTTTGGGAGGGGGCTACCATAAGCAAAATGGGACTTTACAGAAGGGAGAACTCACAGCAGCAGAAAAAAGAAGCAAGTTGGCATTAAAAGCTTAGTGGTATGGATGTAGAGGTACCAGTATTTAAGCATGACTTTGGTAGAGGATTAATTGTGACTGGGGGGGTGAGGGACGGAGTGAGTCTTGATATTTTTAGCATAACGGTTTTCTGAAACTTCAACCTTCAATGGGTTAGACTTTGTAGTCATCTCTACAGTATATCACTAAGCCACATGCAGTGGGGTATGGGTAAAACCCACATCACCAGACACAGGCCAGAGCTGTAAAATCTGGACTGGGCACAGCTTGTGCAAATATTGCTGATCCGGTGGAGCTGCAATAAAAGATAAACTATGCAATACCCTCAATAACACACCTACCCCAGTTTACATTTACCTGGTGCCCATTTTTAGGCCTTATATAGTAATATCTTCCTTCAAGAGAACAGCTTGTAATGAAATGTGTCAAATTTGCATTGGCATTTGGGCATATGCACTTTTATATTACATGAATTTTGTGTGTGAACTGTATATCAGTCTCTAAAAAAAACAATTAAACACATCAAATGTCTTCAAAACTTGTCTCAACATTGTGTTTATCTTCCATCTTGTCACAACCTACAGTTGTCTCAGCAGTGCTTTCAGTTAGGGTACAGTACCTTCATGTATATGATGACTTGGTTCTGTTGAGTTGATTGCTATAACAGTGCACAGAATAAAATGCAAAACATATAGGTAACAGTAATATAGATGGTGGCATTATTTTTAATTATACAATGGCAAGGAAAAATGTAAGAAAGCTGTTTGGCTGCTGACCCATTGAAACAGTGATGTTATTACACAATAACATCACCGTAGCTTTGGATTTGGATCATTCCTTGCATTTTCTCTTAAGAAATATTTTTCCACACTAACAAAACCATCCTTTAAAATGTATTTTTTTATTCTGCATATAACAACAAGCCATTGTATAATTGCAATAAGGCACATCAGGGTGTGTGTTATCTTGTAATAATGTCACTCCTGGGGTGCTGAAAGCACTCGGCTTCACCTCATGGTTCAACCCACCCCAGGAGTGACATTATTACATGATAACACACATCCTGGAGTGCCTCATTGCTTAAATATGACCTTTCTCAATGTACTGTACTTTGATTCAGTTAGTGCATGTGCAACAGCCTTCATGTAAACACTCTGGGCTTCTCTTTGACTCCTGATGTCTATTTGTGTTAGCTATTGTATATTGTTTGAAAAGTTGGCATTAAAAGCTTAGTGGTGTGGATGTAGAGGCACCAGTATTTAAGCATGACTTTGGTAGTGGATTAATTGTGACTGGAGGGTGAGGGAGGGAGTGAGTCTTGATATTGTTAGCATAATGGTGAACTGATAAATGGGGATTTTGGTTGCTTTTACAATTTCATTTTTTCCTGACTATGGATATACTAAAACGAACATTTCTCAACAAAATGTTTTTAAATAAATGATCTGGTTTGGGGGGGCTGTGAAAAGCAGAATGGGACTTCACAGATGGGGGAACTCACAGCAGCAGAAAAAAGAAGCAAGTTGGCATTAAAAGCTTAATGGTGTGGATGTAGAGGTACCAGTATTTAAGCATGACTTTGGTAGAGGATTAATTGTGACTGGGGGTGAGGGAGGGAGTGAGTCTTGATATTTTTAGCATAATGGTTTTCTGAAACTTCAGCCTTCAATGGGTTAGACTTTGTAGCCATCTGTACAGTATATCACTAAGCCACATGCAGTGGGGTATGGGTAAAACCCACATCACCAGACCCAGGCCAGAGCTGTAAAATCTGGACTGGGCACAGCTTGTGCAAATATTGCTGATCCAGTGGAGCTGCAATAAAAGATAAACTATGCAATACCCTCAATAACACACCTACCCCAGTTTACATTTACCCGCTGACCATTTTTAGGCCTTATATAGTAATATCTTCCTTCAAGAGAACAGCTTGTAATGAAATGTGTCAAATTTACATTGGCATTTGGGCATATGCACTTTTATAGTATATGAATGTTGTGTGTGAACTATATATCAGTCTCTAAAAAAAACAAATAAACACATCAAATGTCTTCAAAAACTTGTCTCAACATTGTGTTTATCTTCCACCTTGTCACAATCTACAGTTATCTCAGCAGTGTTTTCAGTTAGGGTACAGTACCTTCATGTATATGATGGCCTGCTTCTGTTGAGTTGATTGCTATAACAGTGCATAGAATAAAATGCAAAACATATAGGTCACTCAGTACTGATGGTGGCATTATTTTTAATTTTACAATGACAAGGAAAAATGTAAGAAGCTGATTGGCTGCTGACCCATTGAAACAGTGATGTTATTGCACAATAACATCACTGTAGCTTTGGATTTGGATCATTCCTTGCATTTTCTCTTAAGAAATATTTTTTCACACTAACAAAAACATCCTTTAAAATGTATTTTTTATTCTGTCTATAACAACAAGTTACTGTATAATTGCAATAAGGCACTCCAGGGTGTGTGTTATCTTGTAATAACGTCACTCCTGGGGTGGTGGAAGCACTCGGCTTCACCTCATGCTTCAACCCACCCCAGGAGTGACACTAATACATGATAACACACACCCTGGAGTGCCTTACTGCTTAAATATGCCCTTTCTCAATGTACTGTACTTTGATTCAGTTAGTGTATGTGAAACAGCCTTCATGTGAACACTTTGGGCTTCTCTTTGACTCCTGATGTCTATTTGCTTTAGCTATTGTATATTGTTTGAACTGTTTTGGTCTTCTTGATGTGGTGCCTGTGTGCCTAAACTATGTAATCTGTTTATCTACTGCTACCCATGTATCTCCAGTGAACGATTGTTATAACTGTCTGCTCTCTGAGCCATTGTTTTTTGACTTAACTGTGCTGTCTTTGTATTAGTTGCGACTAGGTTCCTTTGTAAATGAGTCTCTGACTTAAAGGTTTGTAAATCTGATATTTTTTAAATAAGTAAATAAATAAATGCTTATGTTTAAGCCCATGAAACACCCTTATCTAGTTAATGCATTCACAGTCGTAGTGGCTCTGCCAGAGCTTGTTGTAGTGTGCTATCACTCATCTCTTTTCTCCTCTTCCCTCTCCTCCTCTTACTCCTATAACTCATGCTCATTCTCTGTGCCTCTTTTTAAAGGCCCTGCTGGGCACTCTGCCTTCTTTTTCCATCTTCCCCTTCTTTGGAACAACCTTCTTGTTGCTCTCCGTACTGTATCTCCCCCTCATCCCTCACTTTTAGAACTCTTCTTTGTGGCTCCTAACACTTGCTCCTTAGAAACATAGAAACATAGAAACATAGACTTTGATGGCAGATAAGGACCGCTAGGCCCATCTAGTCTGCCCATTTCCCTACCTACAGGATAGGCCGCAGATTCTAGTTAACCAACAGCCTATATCTTCCTGCCCCTCACAAGAATTGCCTTATGTCTGTCCCATGCATTCTTGAATCCTCCCACAGTTTTAGACCCCACAACTTCCTCTGGAAGGCTGTTCCATGCATCCACTACCCTGTCTGTGAAATAATACTTCCTCACATTGCCCCTGAACCGTCCTCCTTCTATCTTTAAATTGTGTCCCCTTGTTCATGCTAGTCTCTTTTTCTGAAAGATGCTACCCTCTTGGACTTTGTTGATTCCCTTGAGGTACTTGAAAGTTTCTATCATGTCCCCCTCTCCTTCTTTCCTCAAGGGTATACATATTAAGCTTCTTTAGTCTCTCCTCATCGGCTTCTCTTGCAGACCCTGCACCATTTGGTTGCCCTCCTCTGGACTGCCTCTATCCTGTCACGTCCTTGCGGAGATGGGGTCTCCAGAACTGGACACAGTATTCCAGATGGGGTCTCACCAACTGTCTGTACAGAGGATAACAACTTCCTGTTTTCTGCTGTTGATGCCTCCTCCTATACATCCCAGCATACCCCAGCCCTCCTACTGCCTTCTCACATTGCTTGCTAACCTTAAGGTCATCTGATATGATTACCCCAGGTCCCTTTCCTGTTTTGTTGTTGTTACTACCTCCCCACCCATTGTGTATCTCCCGGGTTCTTGTTTCCCAGGTGCATTATTTTGCACTTTTTGAATTGAATCCTAGCTGCCATACGTCTGACCATTCCTCCAACCTTGCCAAGTCCATTTTCATCCTTTCCATGCCTCCTTGTGTATCAACCCTGCTGCAGATCTTTGTGTCATCTGCAAAAAGGCATACTTTTCCTTCCAGTCCCTCTGCAATGTCACTGATGAAGACATTAAAATGGACTGGACCCAATACTGAACCCTGCGGTACCCCACTAGTAATCACCCTTTCTTCAGAGTGGACTCCATTTACAATTACCTTCTGTGTCCTGTTGTCCAGCCAATGTTTTACCCAGGCTACCACCCTGGGACCCACTCCCAGGCTGGTTAATTTGACTAATAATCTTTTGTGTGGGACTGTGTCAAATGCCTTGCTAAAGTCTAAGTAGGCCATGTCCACAGCCCCTCCCTGGTCTACTACTTTGGTCACCCAGTTAAAGAAATCTATTAGATTAGTCTGACATGACCTTCCCGCTGTGAACCCATGCTGCCTTGGATCCTGTGCTCCACTGACCTCTAGGTACTCAACTACTCTTTCCTTCAGAAGTGACTCCATCACTTTCCCTATCACAGAGGTCAGACTGACAGGTCTATAGTTTCCTGCCTCTGTCTTGGTCCCACTTTTGTGAAGGGGAATCACATCCGCCTTCCTCCAGTCCTCGGGTACCACACCATCCTCCCATGATTTATTAAAAAGTGTAGCCAGTGGTTTCACTAGTTCCTTCCTCAATTCTTTTAGAATTCTGGGGTGAATTCCATCAGGACCCATTGCTTTGTCCACCTTCAGTTTTAGGAGTTCTTGCAGAACCCTTTCTTCTGTGAAAGGACTAGAATCGACCCCCCTATCAAGAGTGCTTCTGTTAATTGGATTAGGCGCTTCCCCCTCCTTTTTTGTGAATACTGAGCAGAAATATTTGTTCAGTATTCCTGCTTTTTCACTGTCCCCCTCTGCCCACCCACCATTCATTCTATTCAGCCTCACTATCCCTCCCTTTGTCTTTCTACGCTCGCTGATGTACCTATAAAAGGTTTTATCCCCCCTTTTTAACTGAGTTGGGTATCTTTTCCTCAGTTTGGGCCTTTGCTATTCTGACTTCCCTCCCTGCTTCTTTCTGCCTTAACTGGTACAGCTCTCTCTCCTGCTCCTTCTGTGTTTCCTTATACTTCCAGAATGCTATCTTTTTCTTCCTGACTATCACAGCCACCTCTCTTAAGAACCATAGTGGCTTTTTCTTTCATTTTGATTTGTTTATTTGCATCACACAAAGGCTTGTTGCCTCTGTGATGGCAGTTTTGATAATTCCCCATTGTTGGTCCACACCTCCTTCTAGCCTGTTTGCTAGTGCTTTTCTGAGGCACTCTCCCATCTTGCCAAAGTCAGCCCTCCTAAAGCCCAGTACCCTCACTTTTGTATGGCTTGACTCTTTAGCTGAGTTTAACATGAGCCACACTGTTTGATGGTCACTTGTCCCCAGATGGCAACCCACTTCTAGATCTGAGATCCTCTCACTGCCCCGTTTGAGAGTACGAGGTCTAAGATTGCTCCCTCAGGAGTGGGTTCCGAAACTAGCTGTCTAATGCCTGCCACCTGTAGGGCATCAAGAATGGCCCTGCTCTTGGATGTGGCTGCAGCAAATGTGCTCCAGTTAACATCTGGCATATTCAGGTCTCCCATCAACAGTATCTCCCCTTTCTCTGCCTTTCTAAGAATGCCTTCCATCATATCCTTGTCCATTCCTTCCCCCTGACATGGGGGTCTGTACACAACCCCTGTGTGGATTGTGGTGCCCTTTCCAGTCTCCAAGGTGACCCACAGTGCCTCTCTCCTCCCCTGTTTACTCTTTTGTTCAGTTGCTTTTATCCTTCCTTTACATAGAGCTACTCCTCCCCTCTTTTCCCCTGCCTGTTTCTCCTGTAGGTTCTGTACCCTGGTATGTTAACATCCCAGTCATGGTTCTCTGTGTACCATGTTTCTGTGACTGCTACGATATCCAGGCATCCCTCTTCCATTAAGGCCACCAACTCAGGGAGCTTGTTGCCCAGACTACGGGCATTGGTACTCATTACCCTCCATTTCCTGATGGCCTTACCCCCTTTTGCCCCATCCCTGTCCTTCTTGCCTTTGTCACGTTCTCCATTTACCCCTGCCCTTCTCCCTGTTGACACTTCCATGTTGGTGTTTGCCACACTTACTACTGTGATTGTTTTGGGGGGCTAGGATTTTCCTGCTCCTTTCCAGTGCCTCCCCCCTTGGCTAGTTTAAAAGCTTGCCAATGAAGCATTTAAACCTATCACCTAGGATTCTGGTTCCCCTCCCGGACAGATGCAGCCCATCATGCCAGTATAGGCTTACATCACTCAGGTGGACCCCCAGTCCCCAATGAAGCCATCCCTGAGCTCCACACCAGTTTTCAACCACTGATTAAATCCCTTAATGCGGAACACCCTAGCCTCTCCTATGCCATAGATGGGTAGCACCTCCGAGAAGGTTACTGTGCATGCTACTTGACTAAGGCCCCTCCCCAATTCCACAAACTCTTCCTGCACTTCTCTAATCCCTTTCTTTGCCAGGTCATTTGTCCCTAGGTGGACAATGACATCCAGCTCTCCTCTGTGCAGCTACTCTGGCAATCCTGGGGATTCTCTCCCTGTCCTCAAGCCATGGTGCCAGGCAGGCACCCTCCCCTCTCCCCTTCCTTGCCCAGTTCTACCTTCCTAACAATGGGTCCTCCACCAGGGGTTGTTTCCTTCCCCTGCAGGGTCCCCTGCCACCCTCCTGTGGGTCTCCTTTGTGGAGGTTCCCAGCATCCTCCTTGGTCTCCACTGTGGGTGCCTCCATAGAGGAACCACACTTTGCCAGAATGGCATAGGGATTGTGGAGAGGTACAACTGGAGGGATGCACCTCTGTTCCTCCACCCTCACCCTCCCTGAGCCCACTGTGGTCCAACTGCTCCTCTTTCTTGGCAACCTCTGAGGCAACGGCAGTGGCACTGGTGGTCCCTGGATGGAAGAGAGGTCCCACAAATCCTGGCCAACTCAGCCTGGAGATGAGCAACCTCCTCCCTCAGCCCAGAAGGTGCCTGCAGATGGGACAACACCGCATCCTCAGAACATCTCCCGGAGACTGCTGCTCCACAGCCACTGCACTGCACCACTCCAATCATGTCTTATTTCTGGCCCCTTAACTGTTTGCAATCCTTACTCTTTCCTCTGTTTTTTCTTTCTCTCCTTACTTTCTGCCTGTGTGCCCTTTAAGCTCCTGATTGTCCTGTTCTGAGACAAGAATATCCTATATTTCTCAGTAGACCACTTACTTGTTCAGAGGCAGACCTCCAGCAACTAGAGGGGGCCGGAGAGCTACTCTTGCCCTTCTAGGATGGTGGGTCCTTGGTGGTTCTGTGATCACTCACTTCCTGCCCCTAAACAGGAAGTTTCTGTTGTCAGTCAAATCCTGTGCCTATAAAAATAGAACTAGCTTTTGGTGGAGGGGAGGAAAGGAGGGCAATATAGTCCCAGCAGAGAAGTTCAGTCACACAGCAGTCCTTTCTCCTGATGTCTTCTGCCTTCAACTATACTCCCCTTCTGTCCCTCCATCTGTTTTCTTTTTGCCTTCCTGTTCTCCCCCTTTCATTCATTTCCATTCACTATCCTTCCCCTGCCAATGCCCAACTACTATTTTAGTGTGCTTCATCCCTCCTCACCCCTCCTCCCCACTGAACCTAGAAACAAATTCTGACTCAGTCTTCTCCTTCTCCAGGCAACAACTTGTAATAAAATAAATAGGACTGCTGGCTCTGGATGTGGCCTATTACTGTTTGCATTTAACAATGGGACCCTTTGCCGAGTGCTTGCATGGTGTCAACCAGGCAACGCAAGACTCCACAACCACATAGCTATCCACTTGCAGTAGTACTGGCTACTGCAACATCAACAACAGAAACGCCAACCCACCTAAGTATATGACATCCTAGTCTGTGTTTCATGCATGAATCAGTAGGAGTTTGACATGGGGCATATCAAGCAGAAATCTACCAGTACACATACACTTTGTGGATCTAGTGGGCATTACTCCACCACATAGGAGGTGCCTTGCTAGGAAGCCCTGATTCAGGCATTTTCACATCATTTTATAGAGTGCCTTTGCCTCCAATTCCTGGACAAAGTATTTTATAGGTACAGTATTTTTGTTATTTTTTACACTGGTATATATTTGTTTAAACAGCAATGATCTATATGACCCCTAATAAAGAAACACACTTACTGGACCATCAATATGCTAATTATTGGATTAAAAAAAACATGAATATTTGTAGTCTGCTGGTCAAAATAGCTAGCTTGAAGCCTGGGTGCACTAGTACAAGGGGGACATATTTGCATTAAGTGAGACCTAACTAAAACCCAAAATAGCTGATGATGAAAATAGCATACAGTGGTAGTCAGGGCCATCTGTAAAAATAACCAGCAATATCCAGCCACAGCCTTTACTCTCTGCAAATAAACTGATGACCCATATCTAGCCATGGCTCACTATAACTAATGATATCATTACTAATGTCAGTGGTTGCCACCATCTAAGGATATTTCACAATTAGAAGGGACCACCCATCAAGGAATAGGTCAGGGGTGTAATGCTGTACATAAAGAGAGGTCTGCTCTTCAGTTAATTACAGTAGTACCTGAATCCCAAATTTGTGAGAACACAAATATTAATTTTTAAAACTAAGACACTCAACATTTACTGTGCCTACAACCATTAATGGGATCAATGGGCTGAGGGATCTAGTTCAGGTTGTGAAAGAGCTGCTCTCCCTATGCACCTCAGTACCCCACAGGCTCTCCCCACAGCCTTGGAACATTGTTTGGCCACCTTTAGATCATCTAATATTATTGCCCACAGATCCCTCTCCTGTTTGGTGGCCATCAGTATTTCTATCCTGTCATATAAGCTTTCCCTGAGTAGAGATTGGCGACGTCTGCAAAATTTGCTCCACAATTTATATTGTGAATTTCACGGAATTTGCAAAGTGTAAATTCACAAAATTCCTTCAATTCGCGGATTGCGATGTGTGGAAATTCACCACGAAGTGTGGAATTTCACCCACAAACTCTGTGCTTTGTGGGCAAAATTCCACACTTCACAGCAAAAACTTTGCAATTCGGACGATGTTGAAGTTTCCCAGGTGTGGGAATGCTTCATAAAGCTCTGCAAAGTGCAAATTTTTGGCACTTTGCCCAAACTTTGTCAGAGAAGTTTTACTTCACCACATCTCTACCACTGAGTTGCTGTGCCCTAAATGCATGATTTTGCATTTTTTTGCATTGAACCTTAGCTGCTGCACTCTTGACCATTCCTCTAGTTTACCTAAGTTTAACCTCACTTTTTCCACCCCTCCTGGAGTGTCTACCCTATTTCAGATCTTAGTAACATCTGCAAAGAGGCATACCTTTCCTTCCAGACCCTCCGCAATGTTGCTTATGAAGACATTGACAAGAACTGACACCTGTGGCACCATGCTGGTTACTCTCCTTTCCTCGGAATGAGCTCCATTTACCATTATCCTCTGTATTCTATCCCTCAACCAGTTTCTAACCCAGTTTGTTACTTTTGGACCCATTTCCAGGCTGCCTAATTTGTTTGCAAGCCTATTATGTGGAACAGTGTCAAAGACCTTGCTGAAATCCAGGTAAACCACATCCACCGCTCCCCCCGATCCACTTCTATAGTCACCCAGTCAAAGAAATCTATCAGATTTGTTTGACACATCCTTCCCACTGTGAATCCATGCTGTTTCAGTTACTGTACTCTGCTGGATTCAAGATGTTTGCACAATCCTTTATTCCAGCAGTGATTCCATTATTTCCCCCACCACCGAGATCAGGCTGACTGGTCTATAGTTTTCAGCCTCTTCCCTGCTGCTACTTTTGTGTACAGGGGTTACATCTGTTCTGCACTGGTTCTCTGGAACCACTCCCATTTCTAGTGATTCATTGAACAGGGCTGCCAGTTATGCTGCCAGCACCTCCTTAAGCTCCTTTAATATTCTAGGGTGTATCCTGTCTGGTCCCGTTGCCTTGTCCATTTTCAGTTTTGCAGGTTCCTTTAGGATTCTCTCTTTTGTAAATGGACTGGTGTCCACCTCCCTGCCATTATTGCTCCTGTAACTTAATTGTGGTCCCTCACCTTCCCCCTCTTCTTCGAATACTGAACAAAAATATTTGTTCAGGATTGTTGCTTTTTCCAAGTCTCCTGCACACTCCCCGTCTTCCCCCTTAAGCCATTCAATCCCACCCCTTGTCTTTCTCCTTTCACTAAAGTACCTCTGAAATGTCTTGTCCACTTTCTTTACGATCTGGGCAATTTTTTCCTGTTTGTGCCTTTGGGCTCCTGACTGCCGTCCCTGCCTCCCTCTGCTTATCCAGATACACTACCCTGTCTTCCTCCTTCTGTGTTTCCTTGTACTTCCTGAAAGCCAACTTTTTTTGCTCTTACCTTCCCGGCCACTTCCTTTGAGAATCATAGTCATTTGCTTTTTCCTCTTGCCTTGGTTTATTTGCCTAACACAAAGGTTTGTTGCCTTCACTATGGTTTCTTTTAGATGGGCCCACTGTTCCTCAACTCCCCCCCATCCTCCCTCCCTGCTAGGGCTTTCCTGAGACATACCCCTGACCTTTCAAAGTCTGTCCTCCTGAAGTCAAGGACCCTCACTTTTGTGTGGCTCGACTCAGCCACTGTACTCATTTTGAACCACACTGTGTGATGATCACTGGACCCCAGGCAACCCCCCACCATGATCTGCAATTCTGCCCCCATTGGTGAGTACCAGGTCCCAAATTGCACGCCCATGGGTGGGCTCTAGCATTAACCGCCTGAGGTATGCCCATTGTAGGGCATCCAGTATGTCCTTGCTCCTGGCTGAGGCTGCGGCTGAAATGATCCAATCAATATCTGGCAGATTGAAGTCAGCAGCATTTCCCCTTTAGTCACCATCTAATGGATAGCTTCCACAGAAGCTTGTCCAACTGTTCCCCTTGTGCTGGAAGTCTGTAGATCATGCCCTCTCTAGGGTGACCCACAGGGCCTCCACAGCCCCCCTGCAATTCTTGTACCTTGGTTGCTTTTATACCCTCCCTAACATAAAGAGGTACCCTTCTCCCTACCTGTCTTTCCTGAATAGAGCATAACCTGGTATAGCTACATCCCAGTCATGGTTCCCATTATACTATATCTAGGTAATAGTGACAATATCCAGATCAGCCTCTGCCATCAAGGCCACCAGGTCTGGGATTTTATTTCCCAAGCTGTGAGCATTCACATACATGGCCTTCCATATGTTTTTGCTTCCCCTTATGTCATCTCCCCTTTTATCCTCGTGCCTTCCTTCATTACCCCCATGGCTTTAATTCCCTCTCCTCTTTTCTCTGCCATTCCATCTTTTCCTAGTTTAGTTACTCTTGGTGATTTCCCAGCCTGAGGGTTGTAGTCACTGCTGACTACATTAACCTATGGGAGTGGGCAATTTGATTCTCCCTGCTTCCTTCCACCACCCCCCTTGGCTAGTTCAAATGTTTGCCAATTAAACATTTAAACTGCTTACTAAGGACAATGGTCCCCCTCCTGGATAGATGCAGGCCATCACCCTCGTGCAGACCCACATCCCTCCAGGTTGGTCCCCACTCCCCAATGAAGCTGAAACCCTTCTCTCTGTATCAGTTCTTCAAGCATGTGTTGAAGTCCCTGGTGTGGTGATTCCTAGCCTCACCTTTGCCATGGAGAGGCAACAACTCTAAGAAGGTCATGGAGCTTGCTACCTGCCCAAAGTCCTTCCCCAACTCCCTGAACTACTCCTGCACTCTCCCTAGCCCTGATTCATCCCTAGCCAGGTCATTTGTCTTCAGATGGACAATGACATTCAGCTCCTCCCTCCTAGCTGCTGCCCTAGGGATCCTTTGAATCCACTGTCCATCCATCAGAGCTGTGCCTCCCAGCAGGCACTTCACCTCCCTGTCCACCCCACTAGCTGTCCCCAACTCCACTCCCTGGACTATAGAGTCCCCCACCAGGAGCTGCTTCCTCCTCCTCCTCCTCTGGGGTCCTTTGCTACTCCCGTTGAGGTGTCCACCCTGGAGGACCTCCACATCCAGCCCAGACACTACTTCAGGCACCTGTAAGGGACTGTCCCACCCTGATAGTGCAGCATAGGAGTTCTGTAGTGGTATGGGATTTGGAATGTGCCTATGCTCCACCACCCTGACCCTCCCCGAGCCCACCATTGTCCATCCTCTCCTCCTTATCAGCATCTTTTGAGGAAGTGGAGGTGGACTTAGTGGTCCCTGAGTTGGGGGAGGTGGTCTTCCTAACCCAAACCAAAGCGGCCTTCAGTTGAGCGCCTCCTCCCTCAGCTCAGAGAAGTGCCTGCAGATGTGGCAGCACTGCAGTCTCCAGAAGGTCTCCCTGAAGACTGCTGCCCCACAGCGACTGCACTGCACCACCCCTATCATCGCTACTCCTTTTTGTTAGACCTCACCCATTATCCTTAAATAAAAGAAAAACTTTTTTTTGGTATCTCCAAACACAAGGCTTAAAGCAGTCAGCTCAGTATGTCAAATCCTCCCTTTATGTGGCACGGTGGTCCCGCCCTTCCTGCTCCTTGACAGGAAGTTCTCTGTCTCTCCCCCAGTCAAATTTGATTGCCTATAAATTACAACAAGGGATGGGTGCGTGGGAGGGAACTACGTCTGTCATTCGTTTCTCCAGTTGCATCCCTGTAAGAGAGCAAGCAGTAAAGTACTGAGAGCAAAAGAAACAGTAGCCCTGTTAGGCAAGCAGAAAAAAAAGCCTCATCAGTATGCCTGCTCCATCTTCCCCGTTCACTTCCCCGGTCACGTCCTTGCAAGAGACCAGCAATTAAAGCAAACACAAAATGAAAAGAAGCAGTACAAAGCTCTAATAAATTCAGAAAGCCAAAGAACAATCAGCAGTGCCCTCTGACCCTTTCATTCACAAAAGCAGTCTGTGGGAATGCTGACTACGCTGTCTATTTTAAGAGTCCCAGCTGAGATTCAAATTCAACGCCCTTTTCCCCCTGTGTTCCGACTGGCTGAGCTCACTGTATCCCCACTCTGGTAATTGCCTTTGTACTACTGGACTACCAGTCTATCATTCATTTCCCTGGTCACATCCGTATAAGAGAGTAAAGTACTTGAGAGCAAAAGAAACAGTAACTCTGTTAGGCAAGCAGAAAAAAAAAGCATTGTCAGTCTCCCCTACTCCGTCTTCCCCATTCACATCCCTGCAAGAGAACAGCAATTAAAGCAAACATAAAATTCAAAGAAACAGTTTGAAGCTCAAATTAATTTAAAATTCCAAACAACAATCAGTGGTGCCCTCCACCCTCTCAGTCAGGGAGGTGATACCTATCACCTTTTGTACCACCTATGTTTCGGAACTATGATGCCAATTCCTCTGGGTGGACAGGTGAATCTATAAAAGACTGTACACATTTTCTACTAAATTTCAATATTTCCAGTTGTCTACAAATATTTACAAGTAGGTAAACATTGCCACTCTATAGGCAAAGAATTTCCCTTGACTTTGGTAGCACAACTGCAAACCTGTCAGACTCAAATGCTTAAGAAATGTTTCTTATTGTATGGATTCACACAATATGACCACCTCCTTTTCCCATGTGTGGCAATTTTTAACAGTGAACTGCCTTTCACAATTAAAGACTTCTCAGTAGTTTATTTACTTCCCTTTCCGTTATGTTTATTTACTCCCCTTTCCATTATGTGCCTGTCTAGGCCTGGTTTGAAGGCAGTAAGCTTCTTTGCTATGCCATTATTTCCAGCACACAATTGCACATGCCAATTTGTGTAAAGAAATGCTTCATCCTTTCTCCCCTAAATAGCTCCACTACAGTCTGGTTGCCATGGCTTCTAATTATTTTCCCCTTCCAGACTTACTCTAAGGTTCAGGCCTTTTTCCTCTTGTAAACCTGTATTAAGTCCCCTCAGATTATTTTTTGTTCCAGGATGAATATTCAAAGCCCTCCAGCCTTTCTTTATGTTTTTTTCCTTAAATGCCCTGTCTGGCAAGGCAAGTTTGTTTTTAGGCACCCTTTCCCCTAAGGCACAGGGCACCATACATAAAAAGTAAACACATAATACAGAAAATAAATAAAAACATGTTACTAAACATGTAAATATATAAAGTCACAGTAAGACAGATAGATATAGATACATCAGTCAATCAATCAATCGCTACAAGAAGTAAAACATCCCAACTAGCACACAATTCTGCAAAGTAATTAATAACTAAGTAACATTAGATCAGACAGTATGCTCATTCAAAAATTGAAGTTTAGGATACTTTTAATGGCCTCCATCTACATAGTACACAATTTAAGAAGATGTAGTTTATTCAGACATTGTATAAATAATATACCCTGTACTGTCAGTGCTTGCAATACATTTAATGGCTATAATATGCAGATCTGTCTATGGCCTGTTGTAAGTTTGTATGTAAAAAGAATCAATAAACAGGTTAACTACAAAATAAAGGCATCCAACATGCTGGCAGAGCAAATGTGGAGAGGGAAAGAATTTCACAACATGAGAGCAGCCACCATAAACTCTCTGTCCCTTGACAACTTCAGCCTCATCCAGGGCACAGTCAGTAAGCCAGCATTGGTACAGTGGAGAGGGTAGATAGAGGTGCATGTGTCAGGAGATCTTTCAGATAACCAGGCAGGGCCTTGTATGCCAACAAGCATATCTTGAAGTTGATGCACCACCAAATGGTCAAGCAGTGCAGTTCTCATACAACCAGTGGGGTATGATCTCTATGAGATGTCCCAGAGATAAAGATACCCTTATGTTCTGCCAGAACTCAATATCCCAACACTGACCTGCCCATGCAGTACTGCCTGACAGGTTCAGTATCCAGATAGTGGGAATCCTGTCAGTAGGAAACCTGATGGATGTTTTCATGGGTAAGGTAGCAGATGTGACAGCTTGCTACCTTACCCCTGTTGATGGGCTTCAAATCTTGGCTGGCTCTAGAGGCTAGCCAAGCTGCCTTGGTGGTGTTAAGGGCTAAACCACTGGCAGCTCAGCCAGTGTGCCCTGGGAAGCCTGGGTTCTGTTCCGCGCTGCGTCCATTTACTTTTAATATCCCCATAACTATTGTTTTTAACTCTGAAGCCTGCTCCCCTTTGGAGTTAGTTATTTTAGTTATGGGGGTGTGGGGTTTGGGGGACAAAGCCTCCCAAATTGTAGTTACCATTTTTCAATCAGATGCCCGACATTGTATTGTTGGACATCTGATTGATTTGGGAGAATGTTTTTCAGGCCAGTGCGGTTGGTATCCCGAGACTCAGGATATTGAGTTTAGGGATACCATAGTATATCCAAGATAAACAGGCTACTGCATTCTGCATCATATGCAGGCAGCACATCAAGCTCCCAAATAATTCTAGGTAGAGATCATTATAGTAATCCATCCCAGATATGATGAATGCATGGACTATCATTATCAGGTCACCGGGTGCTAGATACTGTTTAAAAAACAACTATGAGTCACCTTTGGATAAGACTTAACCAGCTGGAGGCAGTCCAGTTATTGATCTCTTGTAAACATCAACACAGCACAGAACCTGCACCTACCCCATCTGGTGCACATGACAAGTATAACTGTATATGATCTACATAGCATTGCAACTCCAGCTTGTACCATCTGATGTTCTCACCCAATGGCACATACATGGCAAACAACATAGGGGCCAGGAGGAAGCCTTAAGGTACTCCAGAGACAAGTGCTTCCATCTTAGAGATGGAATTACCTAAAGCAACCTGCTGCATTTTTGTGGTCAGATAGGACTCAAACCAGGGCAAAGCAATTCTGGTGAGTCCCACATAGTGCCTCAGACACTCCAAAAGTACCCTTTTTTAAACTGTGTCAAATGGCGATGAGATGTTAAGGACAAGAATTGGATGATGCCCTCTATCTCTCAGCATAAGAAGATAAATAAGCACCTTATCAAGTGCAGTCTCTGTGCTGTGGTGAGGGCAAAATTCTGACTGGAGAGGCTCATAGATGCAATACCCTTCTAGGTGAGCCTCCAACTGTGTGGTAAAGCAAACAGTCATGGCACTGACTTCTCACTTAATATATTGGAAATCCACACACTCTTGTCAACAAAGCCTGTGTTCAGGTGAAATGTTAGGAGATTTTCTGTTCTCCAGGACCTGGACCTTTCCGATCCTTTTTATCTGCACTGAATAAAATTGGAAAAGTTATTTTGCACTAAACAGTGCATGGACTTCCAATATATTAAGTGAGAAGTGAGTGCCATGACTGTTTGCTTTACCTGGATGGCATATCATCACTGAGCATCTCATGCCTGTGTGGATCTGCATGGAATATAAGAGCCTCCAACTGTGTTGCCATCACCTTCTCAATTACTTTACCTAGAAAGTGAAGGTGTGAGACGGCCTGTAGTTCAGAAGTATGTCAAGATACAAAGATGGTTTCTTTAGGAGGGGCTTCACCACTGCCCTTTTCAGAGTAGTAAGTCAAACCCTCATCCCTAAAAGAAGACCAGTCAACTACTGAAATCATCAATCCCAGGGGTTCCCACAACTGATAAGCAGCCAGGTGGGTCCTGGATCCAATAGGCAGTAGATAGAACACAGTCTCAAGATCACCTGTAACACCTCCTGATTCAAAACTGGACAACACTACCCACAAGAGGGTCCATTTTTCGGGGCCCATCTGAGGAATGATACTACCATCAAAAGAAGCATATCCCAGTACAGCCAGTACCTCAAAAAAGTTATATATAAAACAATATATTAGTAACTATTACAGGGGAGAGGATAATAACCAGTATAGGCTCACGCTTGAACATCTAAGAAATATTGGAAGTCTACCCCACTTACCCTTGAAAGATCAACAAAACTATTCATGCTTTTAACATTTTTGATTTATTACATCCAGTATTTTTTCTTTACGTTTTGGGTATTTTACCCTTCATCAGGAATTGGTTTCTACAGTGAAAAACATGCACAAAACATTTGTCAAAACTCATTTTCCATGCTAGTAATAAATAATGTAGAAATGTACAATAATAGTTTATATACAAGAAAGAATCATATATTCAGTCCCCAAATTCAAAAAATATGTCATCACCTTATTTTAAGCTTTACTCTTTAGCTTTATCTGTGTTGTCAGGTTTGACTCCCACCACTTTTTCAACTGAAATTAATCAACAAAGTCATTTCTAACCTTTGTATTCCTTTGTATATTGAATACATTCTTAAGTACATACAGTATAACACTAAATATTTGTACAGTGCTAACCTCTTTCAAGTTGCAACATTTTATTTTCCTTCCTTAGGTTCATCACGGCATAATTACACTCTACCTTTTATCTGCACACATTGTAAACATAATCTCTTTAGTTTTTCACAAGTCTCCTTCAATGTATCATTTTCAACATTTTAGTGCTTTAACACTTCCTAATCTTTTCAGCATGTTAGTTTGAAATACAACTCTAACCTCTATATATCTTCTCTGCTTAACATTTTATATGCTTTATGTATCCATTCTTGTTCTTCTTTTATTTTTCCATTAAGATTTTATTAACAGTTTTTGTACAGAGAATGGATCCGTAAGACACACCACCTCCATATAAAATGAACATGCATGCACAGAACAACAAGATTACGGTACATCCTCTGCCCCCAATTCCTAACCCCACCACCCACACAAGGCTCTGAGGGACTCACAAACACTGACAACAGAAAAATCCATCTCTATATTGAGTAACAAGTATAGAGGGGCCCCAGATTTTATTAAACCTAGGAAGTTTATTTTGAAGAATGGCAATCATTCTCTCAATTCTGAGATTGGCCAGAAGTTCTTCTAACCATTCTGTATAGCTGATCACAACAGAGTCCTTCCAGTGTCTGAGAACCACATTCTTGAGGATGATGAGATTAAAGATATATGAAACCTCCTATTTTAAATGGAATAGAAGCTACATCTCCCAACAGGCAAATTTCCAGGGTGAAAAGGTCACCCAAGCCTAACTGTAGGTATACCCCATTCTTGATACTAGTCAGAGTGGCACTATCTTGGACAACTCCAAAATATATGCAACAGATCTCCCACCCTTGCTGACACCTCACGCAAGATGTGGCTCAGTTATCCTCAAACTACGCCAACTTCTGTGGGAATAATAAATATTATGGAGTATTTTAAACTGAATCAATCTCAGGCGATCCTGAGAGATCAATTTATGACAACTATGCCACAACGCTGTCAATCCAGTTCCTACTGGGAAAAGGAGCCAATAAGAAGATGGAGCTAAATTCTGAGAATAGGCCCAATTAAATAACTTAGCATAAATGCTTGAGACAGCATGAGGTAGACCTGTCATGGGCCTTAATTTCTCCGAGAATTCTATTTGGAATCTGTGTTAACCTACTACCCAATTTACTAACTAAGAGATGGCGGGCTAGTAAACCTGAAAAATCGTCGAGGTTGACAACTTAAATTTGCTCATAATCTCAGATGCAGGAAGCACGTATCCATCTGTTGAGATTAAATCTCTTATACAACACTCTCCCCCTTGCGCTAACCAGGTAGCCTTCATAAGTCTGCCCTCGATGTGAAACCACGGATTACCCCTTATGGGTTGGGATGGGTCACTAACATGAGAATATTTCAGGAAATCGCAGAGCTGCGTATGAGCCCTCACAGAAATCCCAATCGGGGATTTCCTGAGAGACACTGGTAGAAGATTGGGACTAATATACAACAGAGCCTCAGGAACAAGACCTGCTCCCTTAATGAGGGCTAATTAAATCTGTAACCATAAAGGAATATACGAAGTCTTGGCACCCTGCACCCACCTCAGATACTTGTTAGCCTGGCCCGCCCAATAATAGAGTCCCAGATGCGGTAGTCTAAGTCCGCCCAATGGTTTGGGGGCTGCCAGCTTATGATAGGCCATTCTTACCTTCTTATACCCCCACACAAAATTGGCAATAAGCCCATGAATCTTCCTAAACCAAGAAAGCGAGAGCGAAATATTCAAAGCACTAAGGGGATAAAACATCCTAGGAAACACATTCGTTTTGACCAAACTTATCCTTCCCCACAGCGAAACTGGAAGTTTTGCCCACCTTTTTAAATCTAAATCTATTGTATGAACCAAGGCGTCCAGATTTAGGTGTCTTACTCGCCTCGTGTCCCTAGAAAAAATAAGACCCAAATACTTGATGGCTTCCGAGTTCCACGTCAGGCCCAGCTCCGTCATCTCCTGTTTGAAAACCTTCCTGTTAAGGGGGTACACCACAGTTTTACCCAAATTCAGCTTATAGTTGGCCAAAGAACTATACTGTTGTATCGTATTCAATAGGGCAGGTATAGAGGCACTCGGGTGCGAAATATATACCAGGAGATCGTCCGCGTAGGCTGTTACCTTGACAATACTATCCCGAATCTTAATACCAATTATATCATGGTTACATAGTATACTTTTAATAAGGGGTTCAAGATATAAATTAAAAGAAGGGGACAGCGGACACCTGGCGAGAATATAGCATATATAATTTAAAGGGATCCGGCGTCACTCCATTACAAGAGATCCTAGCTGTGGGATTAAGGTAAAGATCAATCCATTGCAAAAATAGATCCGGAAAACCAAATTTCCTCATTGTGGCTATTAAGTACCGTCAGTGGACCCTACTCGACGCCTTCTCGGCGTCTAGCGAGATAGAACCATGGCGTCACTGTTCTCCTCAGACGCAGAGAAGACATACGCCATTGTTCTCAAAGATCACTTATTGACCTTCCCTGCATAAATCCAACCTGCTCTATGCCAATCAAATCAGGTAAAACCTTATTTAAATGGTCTGCTAACACCTTCGTCAGTATTTTAATATCATAATTAAGCAGAGAGATGGGCCTGTAACTAGCAAGTTGCTCAAGAGGTTTATCAGGTTTCGGGATTAAAACAGTAAGTGCCTCTGATAGGGATTGATCCACAGCCTGACCACTAAGAATATACTGAAACAAGGACACCAGGAGTGGTGACAACTGCTTGGAAAATACCTTATAAAAATTAGGCGAGAAACCATCCGGTCCTGGTGTTCTGTCCAGAGGGAGCCCCTTGATAATCTTCTCAATCTCATCCTGAGAAATCCCAGTGGTAAGAACTGCCCTCTGTTGCTCTGCAAGGGAAGGAAGATTTAACTCCTCAAGAGAGGACAATATTTCCTCCTCTGGGGGGGGGGTTTCGCCATTGGACTATACAGGGATTCAAAATAACTTCTAAACTCCTCCACTATCTCATTCAGGGAGGTCATAATCTCACCATCTTTTTCGGACTGGACCGCCTGAATTATAAGGGAGGCCTCAAGTTGTTTGATACGCCTTGCCAGAAGCTTACCCGCCTTTTCCCCCTGGTCCACATAACTAGCTTTAGTTTTGATTAAAGCTAATTCAGCTTGTTCCCCTGATAATATAAGATAAAGATCCTTCAATTTAATTAATTCTTGTTTATCTCTTTCTGAGGGGTAGTGAGAAAGGTTGATCTCCCTGAGTCGTATTCGAGCCAGTAAATCCGACATGAGTCGCTCCTTTTCTCTCTTCCTTTTAACTGTCTGCCCTATCAGAACCCCCCTTATAAAAGCTTTAAATGCCCCCCAAACCATGTCTGGATGGGCATCTTCTTTCACATTGTTTAGGACAAACTCATCTATTTGAGAGGAGATATATTTGACTATATTATGGTTTCTCAAGATTTGATTGTTTAACTTCCATCTGCTACTACACTTAGGTAGGGAAGCGAAGGTCATCGATGCCGATACAACTGCATGATCAGAGTGGGGCCCTGATTGTTTTTCTGAGCCTAATACCCCAGGAAGGAGGGTATGAGAGAGCAGAATGTAGTCAATATGGGAGGCTGTGCCATGAGCGGAAGATATGAAAGTATACTCACGGTCTCCAGGGTGGAGAACCCTCCACACATCCGATAGACCAAATTGATCCACCCAGTCCCTCATGGCTCTTTGGGCCGGCGAAAGTCCTAAGTTTGTGGGCTTAGACCTATCCAATAAAGGGTCCACCACCAAATTAAAATCCCCACCAATAATAATAGGGACTTTGGCAAAAGGTGCCAAAACTTCCACTAACTGCACGAAAAAAGTTCTGAGTATCCGAATTGGGACCATAAACCGAACCAATTACAATCTCTATAGTCTGTAACTTCCCAAGAACCAATATGTATCTACCCACCTTGTCTTGCACTGTCTGAAGGGGAGTAAAGGGCACGGCCCTGTGAACTAAAACCATGACCCCTCTGCTTTGGGAGCTTCCTTGTGAAGCGAAAACTTGTCCAACCTGAAGGCGCCTCATATTATTAAACTCGGCATTTAATAAATGTGTCTCTTGCAAAAACACTATATCTGCTCCTAAAGCACCTACGTGCTTTAGAATTTTGTACTGCTTGGACTTCTTTCTTGCACCCTTAACATTCCAACTTAAAAATTTAAAAACTTTATGCGATGCCATAGACCCATAGAATAAGCCAGCAATCAGCTTTAGCATCCTTCATCCAATTACCCTTACCTGCTACCTCAGAGCCTTGTGTACCCACCTCCCCCCCACCCACCCCGAACACCCCAGGCCAATAAACTAAACCCCCCATACCCTAAAAAAATACCCCTAATGGACCCTCCCACAACATCACGGTCCATGATGACAGCTCACTCCACCGCCTCATCCACTTCCCCGCCACCCCCCTAGCCCAATATCCGGCTAGACTATGCCGGGAACAGCTCACCCCCTTCGTTTCAGAACCCAATACCTAGGTGAGCCTTTCCTACCCCTATCAATAATTTTACCCGGTTATAGACCATCCAACCTAACTCCCCACACTATAGTAACCATCCCCCATTCCAGAAAAAATATCCCAAAACAACTATTCTGATTTGCCCTAAGTCCCAAAAAAAAAAAAAAAAACCTGCAAAAATTCCACATGGTCAAACTGCCCCCCTGATAGCATCCCCCCTTCACCACAACCCTATTTAAATTACTCGGGTGCAGGGAAAAAAAAAAGACCTCAAATTCCCATTCCAACTAGCAAAAACCCTGTGCATAACAACACCCGTATGCACATGAGCTCCTGCACCCTTTAGATATGCAACCCCGGAATACCTGAATAAACTCAGAGCTTTATTTTAGCCCCTAAATACCACGTTAACCCATTTCAGTTGCCCGACTAGAATACCCCCGAAAAGAAAAATAAAAAACACATGCTAAAGAGACCCATCATTCATTCCTCTCTCAAATGTGTCCAACATCCACCGTGAGCATCTCCCTTAGTGTCACTAAATTCTCCCACACCACCCGAAAGGGAGTTGCACCACCATTCAGCCTTCAAAATGATCTGCTTCCTTTATCCGGTCTCTCAAACACCCGACATGTCCTTGGGCATAGAAACTCTCGGGTTGCAGCATGAACAAAAACGACGACTGGCAAAAGTTCCGGTGCTCCCTTTAATGAGGCTTCACAAGACTAGGCAGACATACTGGGAGGGTCTGCACCCTTTCAAACAATAATTTGCACCAGCTTTCCCCCTAGTCACATCCAGCTAGATCCATTCTCCTGGGGGGGCCCATTATCACGCTCATTTAGCTTTGAGCAGGTTAGGCGGAACCCTCTGGAGCACTTCTAGGGCTGAATCCACATCTTCAAAAGCTTTTCAGGTGTCATCCACGAGGACATGCAACCGACGAGGTAGGTCATCCTAAACTTGATGCCCACCGCTATTAATTTGGAAACCAGCGGGTGAAAAGTAGCCCTCCGTTGCCGCACCGACAGTGGCAGATCTTGTGTCACCCTGAGATTCATACCCTCCACTGCAAGCGTCTTGACCTTCTTAACCTTCTGAAGAAACAACTGCCTTTCTTGGTAGCTCAGAAACTTAGCCAAGAAAATGCGGGAAGGTGCTCCTGGAGGGGTAGGTCGCCAGAAGCGGTGTGCTTTCTCTCAATGTTGTAACAAGAACTGAAGGGCGAAGAGCCGGCAATCTTTTCCACAAACCGCTGAAAAAACTTAACTGGATCCCCTCCCTCCTCTCTCTCAGGTAAGCCGATTAAAACAACGTTGTTGCTCAGGCTTCTACCCTCCAAATCCTCAGTCTTCATATCCAGTTTAGCAACACGCTGATTAATCAATGTGAGCGCCCCATCCAACTTCTCCGCTCTGTTCTCCAACGATTTCACCCGGATTTCATTGTCCGTGGTTCTTCTAGACAGGTTGTTCAGAGCGCTTGTAATATTTTTAATTTCTGAGGCCATCTCTGCCATCTCCGCCTTAAAGGGACGGAATTCTTCCAGGAAGCGCGACACCGTCGGCGGTTCTTCCCCTCCATTACCTGGGCTACAGGGCTGGGAGAGTTGTGATGGCAGGGCCCGCGACTTCTTCGCGGCCTTCTCGGGAGTTCAGGGTGGTGTGCGCTTTGGCAAAACCTTCGTCATCTCCTCCTCCATTAGCAAAACCATCGACTGCCTCCTGATGTCCACAACCTTAACGGGTTCGTCCAGGTACAATTTTGTAGAAAGGTGAGCAGAATACACTAAAATTAGGCAGGGGTTAAGCGGAGCATACAGAGAGTGCAGCTAGCAAGGAAACAGCATCACGTGACTCCTCTTGTTCTTCTTTTATTTGTCATTACTAATACTGTCTGACACTCTTACAAACCACTTTGCAATTTCTAACTAGTTTCAAGCTTAGTTCTAACCTGTATGCTGCATTTTTATTTTCATTGCTTAAACAGCATTCTTCAACAGTAACAATGCCTTCATTTCTCTTAAAAAGCCTATTTCAATCAACTTCGGCTCTAACCTCTACATGTAATCTGTACTTTACCCTCCATTCACCTAATTTTCTCTTTCTTATTATCCATACTTTCTAACAGACTTATAAACCAGCACTAAGTTTGCAACAAGTTTCAAACATGACTCTGACCTGTATAATACATCTACATACATATATGCAACATAGGATTCCTGAGGTAAATAGACAGCAGATTGTTAAGTTATACATTATTTATTACTAGAATGGAAAATGAGTTTTGATAATTATTTTTTGTATGTTTTTCACTGTAGAAACCAGTTCCTGATGAAGGGTAAAATACCGAAATGTAGAGAAAAAATACTGGATGTAATAAATCAAAAATGTTAAAAGCATGAACAGTTTTGTTGATCTTTTAAGGGTAAGAGAGGTAGACTTCCAGTATTTCTTCAATGATACTACCATCCAATAGCAGGCAACTTGAGAAGAGACAGCTTGAATAAAGGACACTTTGTTAAATAAGAACCGATTAACTCATTGCATTTTTCTGCTGAAAAGACTCTCAGAGTGTAGACTGAGTAATTAAGTAACCTGTCTACAGTGCAGAAAAGTTGAACTGGTTGGTTCTTCCCTTCAGCAATTACCCTTGACAAGAACCCGCCTTTTTTGGGGTGATTGCCTGCTGGTACTCACCAAAGTGAGTTTTCAGTGCCAGGTTGTTCTCCAACAAGCATGACCTCTGCTAAGAATGCTCCAGTGTCTGTTCATTCATCTCCAACCACCTTAGCTACTGACAGCTGTGGCCCACTGCATAGTGACACCACAACAGTGAAACCTGAAAAAAGACCTTTACAGTGAAAGTCACTGTAATGGTCCGGGTTTCACTGATGTGGCATCTCCTGGTAGGGTTACCACCTGTCCTGATTTTTGCAGGACAGTCCTGATTTGGGCAACTGTGTCCTGCAAAAAAATATGAAAAATACTACATGTCCTGACTTTACAGAAGAAAAAATATTTTTTAACTTTCCTCTAAATGTTGCAGAAAACTATAATACCTTAACTAAAATACCTTAAAATGATAAGAAACAATAGAAACAACTAAGAAACTACAATACTTAGCCTTTATTCTGATTATATAGTGCAAACAAGTCTGTTGCATTGGTTGAGGTTACATACTGTCCTGCAAAAACTCATGCTTCATTAAGAAATGTCCCACTTTGGGCTTCTTAAAAGGTGGTAACCCTATCTCTTGGTGTTCTGCCTTTTTCCTGAAACAATTGTGACCTGGAGTTGATAATGTGTAAGTGCGGGTGGTGTGGAGGGTAGACCCCCACACAAAACAACGCTTTGTTTCTGGACAGCACAATACTGCATGTCGGTATTGTGCCATTACTGTAGGGGATGTCAGCAGATTTGCTGTTGACAAACAGTGGTGTTTTCACTCACAGTACCATAGGGAACTGTGGCAGGTTGTCAAGGGCTGGACTCAGTAAAATGCAAGGGAGTTAAGAACAGGCATAAGAACCACATAATAGCTGTTCTTGTCCTCCTCAACCTCACTAGCACATGCTGCCATCATGATTTTTTTTTTGCAGTTAATTTTTATTGAAGGAAAAAATCCTTATAAACAAGAAAATACAGTACTTTAACAGAAAACACAAATAATCAGGTGACACAGATACCATTACATATGTACAGCAGGATTTGAACAGTGTAGACATTAAGTAGGCATACAGAACAGTGTATAATGATTGCAATTGCAGGCCATCTGAAGGGGATGGGGCAATGGCTGAGATTTTGTTGTTGAGCCTCAGCTGTGGCCCTGGTAACATAGACTTTGACGGCAGATAAGGACCACTAGGCCCATCTAGTCTGCCCATTTCCCTACCTACAGGATAGGCCGCAGATTCTATTTAACCAACAGCCTATATCTTCCTGCCCCCCACAAGAATTGCCTTATGTCTGTCCCATGCATCCTTGAATTCTCCCACAGTTTTAGACTCCACAACTTCTTCAGGAAGGCTGTTCCATGCATCCACTACCCTCTCTGTGAAATAATACTTCTCACATTGCCCTAACCGCCCTCCTTCTATCTTTAAATTGTGTCCCTTGTTCTTGCAAGTCTTTTTCTGAAAGATGCTACCCTCTTGGACTTTGTTGATTCCCTTGAGGTACTTGAAAGTTTCTATCATGTCCCCCCTCTCCCTTCTTTCCTCAAGGGTATACATATTAAGCTCCTTTAGTCTCTCCTCATACGGCTTCTCTTGCAGACCCTGCACCATTTTAGTTGCCCTCCTCTGGACTGCCTCTATCCTGTCTATGTCCTTGCGGAGATGGGGTCTCCAGAACTGGACACAGTATTCCAGATGGGGTCTCACCAACTGTCTGTACAGAGGATAACAACTTCCTGTTTTCTGCTGCTGATGCCTCTCCTATACATCCCAGTATACCCTGCCCTCCCTACTGCCTTCTCACATTGCTTGCTAACCTTAAGGTCATCTGATATGATTACCCCCAGGTCCCTTTCCTGTTTTGTTGTTGTTACTACCTCCTACCCTTTGTGTATTCTTCCCTGGGTTCTTGTTTCCCAGGTGCATTATTTGCACTTTTTGCATTGAATCCTAGCTGCCATCGTCAGACCATTCCTCCAACCTTGCCAAGTCCCTTTTCATCCTTTCCACGCTCCTTGTGTATCAACCCTGTTGCAGATCTTTGTGTCATCTGCAAAAGGCATACTTTTCCTTCAGTCCCTCTGCAATGCCACTGATGAAGACATTATAAAGGACTGGACCCAATACTGAACCCTGCGGTACCCCACTAGTAACCGCCCTTTCTTCAGAGTGGACTCCATTTACAATTACCTTCTGTGTCCTGTTGTCCAGCCAATGTTTTACAGGCTACCACCCTGGGACCCTCCCAGGCTGGTTAATTTGACTAATAATCTTTGTGTGGGACTGTGTCAAATGCCTTGCTAAAGTCTAGGTAGGCCATGTCCACAGCCCCTCCCTGGTCTACTACTTTGGTCACCCAGTCAAAGAAATCTATTAGATTAGTCTGACATGACCTTCCCTGTGAACCCATGCTGCCTTGGATCCTGTGCTCCACTGACCTCTAGGTACTCAACTATTCTTTCCTTCCAGAAGTGACTCCATCACTTTCCTACCACAGAGGTCAGACTGACAGGTCTGTAGTTTCCTGCCTCTGTCTTGGTCCCACTTTTGTGAAGGGGAATCACATCTGCCTTCCTTCAGTCCTCGGGTACCACACCATCCTCCCATGATTTATTAAAAAGAGTAGCCAGTGGTAAGAAGAGAGATAGTAGAGGGGGTCCATAGGTGACTGGAAGGATAGTCAAAAAGAAAGAAATGGAGGAGGGCATTGAAGAGGGGTCCAGGAAAGTTTACAAGATTGCAAGAGAGGGTCTTATATCTTTTGATACCAAGGGGGTGTTTTCTTGGCAAAATGGGGCATCTTCTCTAGAGTTGCTATAATCAACTCCTGTATTCTTCTTATATGAGAGGAGTGTAATATGTATACATTGAACCATAGTTTGTGAATATTTATTAAATGTATTTCTGTTATTAGTGATTTTAAATTGTAATGACAATAATGGCAATCAAAAACTTTAAACTGAAACTGAATCTAGGGTTTCAAGGCTTCCAACAGTAGTCAGCCATTGAGTAATGGATGGCATCTCAACCATTCTCCATCTTTGTAATATTAGCATCTTGGTTTCAATTTCAGCCATGAAAAGCCATTTTAGGTGGTTTGAAAGGAGGCTTGGAGAGAGGTCTAGGAGGTATAACAGCAGCAGGAACAGGATAGAGCCTCCACAATGCCAGTGCAGCAGCCATGGACCCAGACCAAAAAGCTCAGTATCCTGGGGCATCTCCAGATAATATGCAGGACAGCCACTCCTGGAGCTTGGCATCTCCAGCTTTTATCATGGGACATTAACCCAAATGTATGTAGTATGTCCAGCATATGGTACCACATGTGACTTATTTTGTATTGAATTGGAAGACTTCACTAGTCTGGACTTGACCTGTGAGCCAGTTGCCACAGTTGGGCTAACTCATGCTTGGCTACATCAATGCCTAGGACCCTAGACCATTTCCATGGGTGTTTGCACAGGGGTCGGTGGCATCATGACGGATCTTTTTATATATCATGCCTTCCCTATCCCTAGGTGCTTTGAGTAAGACTGCAAGGGTTGTAGAGGAGAGCATTGGAATACCTTTTGGGAGCTTAGTAAGGCAGGAATGCACAGTGCTATGCATTTGGAGAAACTTCCAGAAATCTGACTGGGGGAGGTCATACCTCTGTCAGAGGCCTTCAATGGAATCCGTATGTGAGGTGTTAATTTGCCACCAGTCATACAATTTATCCCCTTCTTAGCCCAAGATTCCCAATAGAGTTTCTGTCCTCCTATGATCAGCAATGGACTCCTCCAGAGAGATGGTAATGACAGTGAGACTATGGAGTGTGGAACCAGTTTTCTAACTTCCTCCATGGCCTGAAGGTAGGTGAAACTGTGGGACCATTGTTTCTAAAATTGGGCAAAGGGCCAAAGAGGCAAGCTATGGGGGGTAAAGCATCTGGCCCATATGTCGATCATTTGCAGTATAACCAATAGTGGGAACACCAAGGGAATGGGTGGGGAGAATCACTGGAGGATTTTCACCCATTGGAGGAAACATAGTACACCTATAGCCATAGCAAACCCCAACTGCCTTTGTTCTCATGAACTTGGAGCTGGGCTCTGCTGCTGCGGGGGGTGGGGCTTGCCTTCCCAAAGGAAGTCACTTATTAATGTGTCAAATTTCACAAACTACTTGCTCGTGATGTGAAGTACTAAGCGGCTGAGGCAGTGGAGTACTTTGGGGGCCATTATCATCTTAATAGCCAATATTTTGCCAGCTAAGGAAATATGAAGGAGTTTCCAGTGATCACAGCCTTCTCTAAGTTTTTTCAGTATAGGAGAGAGAGATTATCCACAACCATACCCCTAGGGTAAGGGCATGTCCATACCCCAAGATATTTAATGTGTTTGATCAACCATATGTGATTGAAAGGGGCCATCAGAGTTCTCCTTCTGTAAGGGGAACAGATCAGACAAGACAGTGTTGGTCAGCACTCTAGCAGAGGACTGTGTGTGTATAATATTTTGACCCATCCTGCAAATTGAGGGCCAAATCCCATTCTGTGCATGATGGCATGGAGGTACCCCCTCTCCACCAAGTCAGAGGCCTTTTCAAAATCAATGGCCACAGCTGCAGCCAGAGAGGGGGCAGTTCTGGCCAGGGACATCAAAGAGAGGTGAACTGTGTGATGATCCAAACTAAGCCACCCTTTTACAAACTTCACCTAAGCAGGATTAATGAGGTGGGCTAAAATGTTCTCTAGTCTTGTCACCAAGGCCTTAACTAGAGCCTTTGTGTCCATGTTAATTAGCAAAATAGGACTATAGCTAACAGCGGAGGTGGGGTCATTCTCTCTCTTTCAGAAGGACCTTGATAAGTGCTTCCCTTATAGTGTGTGGTACAGCTATGCAACTCTTGAAACACCACCTGTAGAACTGGAAAGACTATATCTGATATCACTTGGTATAGATCTATAGGTATACCATCACTGCTTGGAGATTTGTGTGGAGCCAGAGCTTCAATTGTCACCTTAGCCTCTGTAGTGAAGAGGGGGGCATCTAAATCTGCTCTGTGGACCTCAGATATAGTCAGGATGTGCAGGTCCTACAGAAAAGCTTTAAGGTTATCATCCATCGGGGGGACTTGTGAGGAGTACAGTTTGGTGTAGAATGAGCGCATAACATTATTTAGCTGTGGAGGTGAGGACTGGAGGCTGCCAGCTGAGTACCGTAGACTATATCTGTGCCTGTCTGCTTGTTGATTATGTAAGCTGTAGGACGGTAGCTTGATTGCTTTCTCATCTCCATCCTAATATTTACGCTTCATTCCCCCATGATCAAATAATTGAAAAGTTGAATAAGCTGGGGATTGATTACTGTATAGTAAAGTGGGTATCCCAGTAGTTGAGGTCTAGAAAACAGCAAGTTAGGATAAGAGGCTGTCTGTCGAAACTACAAAAGGTGGGGAGTGGAGTCCCACAGGGGTCCGTGTTGGGACCCCTGTTGTTTGGTATATTTATAGGTGACTTAGAAATCAAAAGTCATAGCAAATTGGTTAAATTTGTGGATGATATCAAGATAGGTGAGATAGTAAACACCTTTGATGATAGATTAATGTTTGGTATAGATTTGATTAAAATTATGGAATGGGCTGAGAAAATGGTATGGAATTTAATGTTGAGAAGTGTGTAATAATGCATTTGGGAAAACGAAATGTGCGTCAAACTATCATATAAAGAACTTAAAGTTAAGGATATCGGATTTACAGAAAGATCTGGGAGTCTACATCCAGAGTGACTTGAAAAAAGGATCACACTCTAGAAACGTGTCCAATAGAGCCATGTTTCTGGTAAATAGTGTGAGAAGGAGTTTTGAGTTTTCACTCAAGAGACAGAGGGGTGTTGATGCCACTGTACAAGACACTGATTAGGCCGATATTGGATTACTGTTCTGTTGTTTGGAATCCATTTTTTATAAAGGATGTAAAACTGGTAGAGAGACCTCAGAGGTCTTACAGAAAAATGATATCATGTTGTAAAGACTTAAGCTATGAGTATAGATTGGAGAAATTGGGATTGTGGACTTTGAAGAATAGGAGTGGGGACTTAATGAGATTATATAGTATTACTAAAAATAGTAATATGTTTAAAGAGAGGAACTTGAAATTTAAATATAACCCATATCAGCTAAGGGGACATGACAGACAGTTGAGAGAAATTAAATGTAGGACGGAGATAAGAAGAAATGTTTTTTTAGGAAGAACAATAAAACTGTGGAATGGATTACCTCAAGAGGTGGTAGAGGTGGATAGTGTGGTTAAGTTTAAAGAAAGATTAGATGGATATTTCACTGTTGTTGGTAACTTCAGTTATCACCACTGAATAGTGGGGAAGTCTGTGTGGGCTATGTCTTTTTGACTTCCTATCTCTCCAGTATTAAATACAGTATTAAAAAAAGCACTGCTAATTCAGCCTTCCTGGTAAATAAGGTGTGTAAGGCACATTCGGAGAGACCTAATTTCTCTAAGCAGGAAGAGGGGATCAGGGCAGGGGAGGAAACGTTCAATATCTTTTCTTTAGATGCTAGCTCAGCTTTAAACTCCTTCCACTCTTTTTCCCTTGCTTTGCACACGGTGCCTGCATATACCATGATATAACCTCAAAGGTACGCCTTGAAGGCCTCCCAGAGGGTGCCTTTGGTGGTTTCTCCAGTGTCTTATTTTGAAACTAGGTTATAGTTTCTTCCCTTAGCCATGCAGGAAATTTTGTATGTTGCAGAAGTAAGGCACCTAGCCACCAAGTCACTGATTTGACAGGAAGGGGGCCCCAACGTACAAAGAGAGAAAGACACACACACACACACATACAGTGTTGTGAAGTTGTGGAGTCAGGAACAGTGGGATAATTCAAGAATGCATGGGACAGACATAAGGCAATTCTAGTGGGAGATAGGAAGAAGTAAGCTGTTGATTAACTAGAATCTGCAGCTTATCCATCAGGTAGGGAAATGGGCAGACTAGGTGGGTCAAGCGGTCTTTATCTGCAGTCAAATTCTATGTTTCTATGTTTAACAGTGGCATGGTCCAATAGGTAGAGGGGGCAATATCAGATGTGTGCACCATTTGTGAGACTGGAGGAAAGGTAATCCAAAAATCTATATGGTTGGAGGCAGAGCTGAAGGGTGAGAAATAGGAGTAATCCAAAGTAGTTGGATGTTGCTGGTACCACATGTCAACCGGGAACAAACAGACATCAAGTCCTAGACTGCAGTTATCACCCTGACATGGGTTTCTGGGTCACCAGAGTTCCTGTCCAAGTAGTGGTCAAGGGTAAAGTAGAAGACACTACCCACTAAGAGGGAGCTATGGGGGTCAACATCTCCAGTAAAGCCTAGCAGAAGGAACTGGGAGGAGTACAGTCATCAATATTGCTCCCATAGATGTTGGCTATGACTATAGGACCCTTGGGTGTATTGCTACCAGCCACCTACCTTTAGAGTCTGAGGACTGTGTGCTCAGGGACCAATGAAGTGACTTGTGAATGAGGATTGACATCACAGCCTTAGAAGTGGATGTATAGCTGTGTACATCAAGGCCTACCCACTCCTGATTTCATTTCACAGTCTCTTCTGTCCAGAGTTTAGTTTCCTGCAAGAGGGCCACTTTAGCCTGCAGGTTCTTAAGTCTAGATAGGATTCACTTCTGTTTGACCAGGGAACTTAGGCCACAGATATTACAAGTCATGAATTGTAGTGATGCCATCTGTCCAGAGAAGGGGATAAGGTTATGTTGCGGAAATGCATCAAACCAAGGCACGAGGGACCAGAGGATACCAGGTGGATGGAAAAATCTTGAGTCACCCACCTACCATGCCCATTGGTACCAGTCAATAGTTGCCTGCTAGAGCATATATTTGTGAACATTTATAATAAGTAAAGAAACATTTCTTAACCAGAAGAGCTGCAGTGAAGAGCAGTGGAGCAATAACCTTACATGGTTGGGGAGTTCCCACCTGAGAATTGGAGATATCCCATGTCCCTTGGGTGGAAGTGTCAGACTCCAACACCAAGACATAGGTAATAGGAAGATTTGAAACAAACATGGCTACCAAGGCAAGCCTGGTAGTAAGAACAGTCAAAACCATTAGTAACATGTAAATTTCTGCACAAAACTTTAACATACTAACATACTAAAATGCCAGCAGAGTAGGTTTAACGGTCTCTCTCTCTCGAGTCTGCTCGATTTTCAGCACCCGCACTGAGGGCTGATTTTGGTGTCCCCCCTGGGTTATACTGTCCCCAGTCCCAGATGTTCCACCTGTATTGGGCCTGGTCAGATTTACCTTCCCCCTGTGCCTGTCCCATCCCCTCTTAAACCCGGTCCACAGTCTCCACCTCCACCAGCTCCCTGGTCAGTGCATTCCATGACTCCACCACACTGTCAGTGAAATAACATCTCCTCCTCTCCCCTCTGAGCCTGCCCCCTTCCAGCTTACACCTGTGACCTCTTGTTACCCCACCCTCCTTCCTTTGGAGCACCCTGACTGGGACTCCTTTATTGATCCTTTTCATGTACTTAAAGACCTCTATCATGTCCCCCCATCCCTCCTCTCCTCCAAGTTGTACATGTCGAGCTCCTTGAGCCTCTACTCATAGGGCCTCTCCCCCAGGCCCCAGATCATTTTGGTTGCCCTCCTTTGGACCCTCTCTAAGAATATAATGTCCCTCTTTAAATGTGGTCTCCAAAATTGTATACAATACTTGAGGTGTGGCCTAACCAAGCAGCTGTACAGTGGAAGGATCACTTCCACCTTTCTGGAGTTATTCCCCCTGGCAATGCATCCCAGCATCCTATTTGCCCTTGCTGCTGCCATCCTACAGGTCTCCAAGTTGTTCATTTTGACATCTACCACTACCCCCAGGTCCCTCTCACCCTCCGTGACTTGAATCATGTCTCCTCCCAGGGTATACCCCTGGCCTGGATTTCTGACTCCCAGGTGCAGAACCTTGCACTTCCCCACCTTGAATTTTAGTTTCCATTTTCCTGACCACCTTTCCAGAGCCTCCAGATCCTCCTGCAAGGCCACCCTCCTCTCCTCCCCATCCACCACTGCACCCAGCTTTGAATCATCTGCAAAGAGACTCATCTCACTCCTGATCCCCCTCCTGATGTCTGAGATATAGGCGATGAACAGGAGTGGCCCCAGCACTGACTCCTGGGGAACCCCACTAGTAACCCACCTTGGGGATGAGGCTATCTCTCCAACCACCATCTTCTGAGTATGCTCAGAGAGCCAATTTCCTATCCATCTTAGCAACTGTCTCCCTACCCCCATTTCTTTTAGCTTAGCCAGCAGGCCACTGTGGGGTACCGAATCAAACGCCTTGCTAAAATCCAGAAAGAGGACGTCCACTGGCCTATCCTGGTCCAGGGCCCTCGTCACCCAGTCATAGAACTCAACAAGTTTTGTCTGGCACAATCTTCCAGTGACAAAGCCATGCTGCCTATCGTCCAAGTACCCAGTTTGCTCCAGAAACCCCCTAGCCTTTCCTTGACAATATCCTCTATCATCTTGCCGACCACCAATGTCAGGCTAACGGGTTTGTAATTACCCGCCTCCTTTCTTGATCCCCCCTTGTGGATCGGCATGACATGGGCCACCCTCCAGTCTTGGGGCACCCATCCAGTCTTCAGTGAGATGCTGAAAAGCTCCACTAGAGGGACTTTCAGGACATCCACCAGTTCCCTCAGCACTCTAGGATGTATCTCATCTGGCCCAGGTGCTTTCTCCATCTGAAGGTACCTGAGGGCTTCCCTTACTATCACTACTGGGATTTCAGCCTCCATGTCCTCCCCCTTTTCACCATGCACTGCTGGGCCCCCACCTGTCTGTGGTGGCCACTCCCTTTCCCCGGACCCATCAGGGCCCTTGGTCTCTACCGGTCCCACCCCTTGCTCTGGTTTGCCCCCACTTCCCTCGCAAGACATAGCCCCTCCATCCCACTTGGTAAAAACTGAGGCAAAGTACTCATGCAGGACTTCTGCCTGTTCCCCTACCTCCTGTGCCCAACCATCCCCTATCCTTATCTTTCTGATCTGCCCCCTTACTTTCCTTTTTTCCCCTATGTATCTAAATAACCCCTTGCCCCCTCCAGATCCCACTGGCCAAGGAGTGCTTCTTTTTTGCCTTAGCTGCTCTCACCACCATGGTGACACTCTCTTGGCTGTCAGCTCATATTCCTCCTGATCCCTTTCACTCCTTGACCACTTGAAGCGCCTATAGGCCACCTTCTTTTCCCCCACCACCTCCTGTTCCTCCCGGGTCCACCAGCAGGGTTTTCTGGCATTACCGAAGTAACGCCTTTCCCTTGAGCAGGTTCTGGTAACCTCCTGTATTCCCCTCCTAATGATCCCCCACCAGCCTTATCCTGTCCAGACGATCTTTAAGGATCCTTCCCATCTCCCTGAAGTCTGCCCCCCGAAGCCGGTTACTACCATACTTGTTTGGCTTTCCTCTCCCCCAGGTCCAGGAAGAACCAGACTGTGGTGTGATCACTCCCAGCCAATGGTTCCCTCACCTCTAGGCCCCTAAATTGATCACTGTCTGCCAGGACCACATCCAGTGTCTGGGCCTCCCTAGTTGGCTCACCCACCTGTTGTGTCAGAAATGTATCCTGGAAGACATCCAGCAGCCTCTGTTCTCTGGCCACTGGTGATGTCATAGTCCCCTAGTCTGTTCCTGGCATGTTGAGGTCCCCCATTACTATTACCCTTCCCTTTCCTAATCTACAATGACCCTTGAGATTTGCCACCAAACTTTCTTCTAGGACCTCCGCCAGTGCTGGTGGTCTGTATACCACTCCGACCTTTACTCTCATACCCCCCCCCGCATTAGCAAGGTGACCCAAATAGCCTTCACATTCCCCTCTGCCTCCTCTACCCCTCCAATACCTACGCCATTTATGACTAACAGTGCTACACACCACCCCTTCCTTCCCCCCTATCTTTTCTGAACATAGAGTAGCCCTCCAGATTTAGGTCCCACTCATGCCCTTGAGTGGCCCAGGTCTCAGTGACTGCTGCCACATCTACCTCCCTCTCAATCAGCATCACCTGGAGCTCAGGCATTTTATTTCCTAAGCTCCTGGCATTTATCAGGACCACTCTCCACCCCTTTTCCCTCCTCCCTTAACAATAACTATATAAAGGCTACCTGAACATTTTTAAACTTGTACCCTTAATCCCATAGTTGAGCTGGTCTTGCTCACCTGAGGGTAGGGTACTGGGAGTGGGGAGTGGGTGGAATGAGGCATAGAAGGTCAGGAGAGTAAAAATGGGGATGTGAGAAATGAAGGGGGAATGGAAACCTGGGAAGGGGGTCAACCACACATACTAATTGTAGTAAGCTTTGGGTGTCTATTACTGTCTGCAAGGCTAGGCATCAGGAGGGAGGGGGAGGGGAGGGGCCATCCATTAACTATCATTGCAAAGCCTATCCCAGTAGCTAGTGTGAGGTGAGGAGGGGGTCTGTCATTTCCCTGGCTGGCATCAGTACAGGGCCCAAACGTGAAATTCCAGCACCATCCACCAACCCACGAATAAGCAGTCATACACATAAATTATTGTTCAAATGTGCTTAGCAGCTATTTATTTGCAAAAGTGCTCAAAGTCAGAAATTCATCCTACCTCTCAACAAGGATGCCAGCAGACATCCCCAGCACAGAACTCCTACTGGTTTCACCCTAAGGCATCATCAGGGATCACTCCCTGCTAAGCTGCTAAGCACATTTAAACACTGATTTACGTGTGTGACTGCTTATTTATGGGTTGGTGGGTGGTGCTGGAATTTTGTGATTGGATCTTTAGCAATAATTGCTCCTGCATCTGAGCACAGAATGACAAAGCTTAGATCCCTGCCTACCCTGGCTCTGGTCAGCCCAGAAGAAACCTCTCCAACCCGGGAGATACAAGTGTACTATCAATTGTTGTGTTTCTGTACTACTGTAATTATACACCCTGTAAAAGGTCTGTTCCTTACTAATGTGATTGCACATTGCATTTGTCTTGATGAATGTCTGAATCCTGCCGTGTACTGTGTCTTTGAATCCTGTGATGTTCTGACCTGATTGTAAACCAAAATGATCAGCATACCTAAATGCTGTATAGGTGAAATGTTCATACTGTGCATCTAATTCTGGGTCACCCCTGAAAAAGGGACCTTCTGGGATCAGTGGGCCTATCCATTTATCAAAATTGAATAAATAAATAATATTTTTAAAGCACATTCAAGCCGTTGGGGCAGTTTTCTTGTTTGCCCCAGCACAGGACCACAGGGGAAAAGGATATAACTTGCCCTAGCTTGAATTTTTAGCAACCACTAGCAAGGAGGGGGCTCTTTAAAGCTTTTATGTTCCATATGGCTATCTGGTCTAGGCCATCCCAACTCTACCTGTCTGCTCGGTTATTCATGGTTGTTCTTACAAGTTAGTTGTAAGGACCAGTTCTCAAGGAATTATAAGTTCAGGGTGTGACCTCCCTGAGACAGGCAATGAAAAAATTGGGTGTGGAAGGAGATGGAAGAGGCTATGGGATAGGGGCAGAAGGGGAGGGGGAGGGGCAGATGAGCACATCATCCAGTGAAACCATCACAATTTCAAGGAATCTGCCACTGCTCACCAGTGTTTACTTTTTATTCCTGACCTTAGGTAATGTGAGAAGTCCTTGTTCCATGTCATCTGTTTGCCTTGACAGGGATATACCTGTGCTAGTCATGCATGGTAGCGCTCTGACATGGAGCTGTTTTTTCAAGCAACACCATTAAACATTAAAACAGTTTAGATAGTCAGTGCTGATTATCCCGATAGTTAATTTGTTCATTCAGGTCTAGAATACAAAAAGGAGTTGTACTTTCCCTTTCATCTTCTAACAGATCAAGTTATCAGTGAGGGCCAGTACAAATGAAACAATTCAGCTAGTCTCAGAAACACATATTGGGAGGACTGGTAGTAAAGCAGATCCAACCTAGCGCCCATTATAATTTGATGAAGAGCTTGTCCCTCGGCCCTTCTCAACAGAGTGCCACATATATCCCAGTACAGCAGAGAGCAGTGTTGCAGGTCTTCTGTGTAGTAAGCCGGGGTAGGGAACAGATGGAATCAGATGCAGAGCAGCTTGCTTGTGGTCATCTTTATTGTACACACTGCACCAAAGAATAAAGGGGTGCCAGCTGGACAAGACATGAACTCCAGCAAAACTACAAATCCTATTGGTAGGGATTATGGCCCTACAGGTTTTCCATGTATTTCCTTCAAGTACATACTGTATGTGTGAGTGTGTCTATATATATATATATATATATATATATATATATATATATATAATATATATATATATATATATATATATATATATATATATATATATATTATATATAGATAAATATATACATATATACACAGTGTATATATATTCACATATATATATATTATATATATATATATATATATATATATATATATATATATATATATGCCCTATGCATGAAGGTGCAGACTGGGTACATGCCACAGAACCCTGGCACGTAGTCCATTCCACACCTGCCCAAGCCCACTGCACCCCCTCCATGACATTCACTACTGGATCTGTGCTCCCCACTCCGCACTGTATCCCTGGTGGCATGTGGACCTATGTGCGGGGGTGGACTGGGAGAGGCGCAGGGGGTGTGATGGCACTCTGCAGGATGCACAAATGTGTGGCATGCTGGGCACAGCTGTTGGCACCTCCACCACATTGGGGCAGCCATAAAGGTGGGGGGCAGCTACGCACCCCCAGGAGTGACAGCCGCAGGCTGCAGCTGTGAGGCAGGGTCATGCATACCCCCACTGAGGAAGCCCCACCATGTGGGGCACATTGGGGAACCTGCAGATGGTCATCCTGGCACCCACCTCCCACACCGCATGCGGCACTCTACTTGCTGTCTCCTCGCCTAGCACACATGGGCTCAGGGGATCCACTGTTAGTTCTCAGTCAGGTGGCTGATTGGCCACCCTTCTAGATCCACAGCTCCACACCCAGCCACTCCCACAGGCCTTTCCAGGGAGGCAGGGCCAAGTACAGGAGTCACGTGGTGTCAACTGTTTATGAATGGGGCTCCCGTGGATCTCCCATGGGTGCGGAACTGAGTGGGTGGGGTACACACCTCAGGCACATATTACCCACCCCTTTGTACATAGGGGCTGTTATTCTTTACAAAAAATGTTGTTAATGCACCAGTCAGGGTACCAACACCACGAAAGTAGGGACATGTGGCATTAGGATTTCCAACCCTAACTCTCCACCCCACCCCAAGAAGCAAAAGGAAAAAAACATTAGGATTATGGGTCTCTGGAGTGTTGATCAATCAGTGGTGGGGTCTTCCTTGTGGCTGTCAACCCTAATGCTCCCTCCAACCCATAGCATCTAGTCCGAAGCACAAGGTACAGCTGCAAACCAGTTTCTGATAGTGATACACTCTTCAAAGGTAGATATGTATGTCTTTCCACATGTTGCCAACACAATTTGTTGTAGTTTTCTTCATGCAGGGCCCTGTGGCCCTGCATGAAAAAAGGAAATTATGTGTGACATTGTTTGCTCAGGGAACAGGGTGGGTATTAGGGTTGACAACCCCAAGGAAGACCCCCACTGTGGATTCGCCAAGACTCCTGAGACCCAAAACCCAAATGATTTTTCCTTTTGCTGCTTGGATGGTGGGGTTGGGGAGTTAGGGTTGGAAACCCTAATGCCACATTTCCCTACTTTTATGGTGTTAAGTTACCCTAACTGGTGCATTAATGAAGTTTTTTTTGCAAATAATTTATTTTCTTTTTGAGATAGTGGAACTGTATCCTCATTCATGCAGGTCCCTTTGGGACCTGCATGCACAGCTGCAGATATCCTGCACCAAGGGAAAACTCCATCCACCTACAGACATATAGGATCCTTGTGGGCCTTGCACTGCCATGCAGCAATAGATGCCAAAACTTCATGGTGGGCTGCAGAAGGGCAGGGCCCTGTGGTCCTTGCACTTCTATGTGGCCACTGATACAAATACACAGGGCAAAGAGTGCATCTGTCAGTCAATGCACAGGGCCCTCTGCCACCCACAAGTGGACAGGCATAGGGTCCTATACTAAGAGGACAGTTATCTGCAGTATATAGTACCAAGGCCTATGCTGACAACCCTTCACCTTTCATTCCCCAGCTGGGGTAGATATCACATACCAGTGCCATCTCCCCACCCTCACCCTATGAAACTGGGTCACTGAGCTCACCACTGAACTCAGCTCAACAGTGTGGGATCACAAAGCCTACCCACTTGGGTCAAGACTGGCACTGCTCACAAATTAACAGTTATATACTGTATATATATATATATATTTTTTTTTATTTTGACCCCAGATTTTCAAAGACACTTATTTTATGATTTGCCTTATAAACATGACATGTACCATTCATAGTATATTGGAGGAAATGTCATTTTGCACCAGAAGTACAAAAACATGTCTCATCCAGCATTTAGAAAATGACACGTCACATTTATGAGGTGGTGTGGAAAAATGGCTATGCTGAAAATTTGGAATCACAACACTGAAAATTAGTGAAGTTATGAGTGAACATTGAAATATGGAATGTTCATTCAGAACATGGGCATTTTACTGTATTTGTACACCAAATTTTCAGCATAGCCTTCTTATTGCCCCACCTCATGAACCCGGTAGGTGAAAATGTTCAAATCCCCACTGAAACGTCATTCCCCACCACTGAAACATCATTCCATGCAGCAGGTATGAAAATATGTTTTGGCCAGGATTTGAAAAAAGACAGCTATTATGTTCATGAGGTGGTGTAAAAAAATGGCTATGTTGAAAATTTTGGGTTAAAATTTTTAACACTACCAAAGTTATACGTGAGCATAGAAAAATATCAACATATGTGCATAACCTTGCTATTTTTACATATTATGACTCTAAATATTCAACATAGCATTCTTATGACCCCATCTCATGAACATGGGTGGAGAAAAATTTTAAATCCTACCCAAAAGGTGATTTCACCAAGCAACTGAAAAATCACCTTTTAAGCCTCATTTGCATACTTTTATCACCACTGGTCATGAGGTGGGGTCCTAAAAAGACCTTGTTGAAAATTTGGTGTCGAAATATGCACAAATGACAAAGTTATGCATCAAAGTTAAAAACCCAATTGAAATACATTGGACAGCACCTACCTCAATTTCTTATGTAGCAGTCAGCAGTTCCAGCAGCAAGGCATGTCTTCCATTGGAGAGTGAATCTTCACTGTGGGACATGTTCAGGTGAGTGAGGGTGTGTAGGAGATGGTGGTGTGGGTGGTAGGTGCTGAGTGGGAGGTGGTGGGAGGAATGAGATTAGTGAGGGACCATTTTCTTTGTTATAGAATAACAAAAAAAAACATTGAGGGATGTTTTTCTTTTTTTCAGGGGACTTATCTGACACTGGAGATTGGGCATCCCAGTGTCAGGTGACTTCAGTGGCACAGGGTGCTGCCACCTACAAAATGGTAGTAGGGTGGGTGACCCAGAGGGGAAGGGGGGGCAAGACAAGCAGCACCAGGTGTGGGCACATCAGTCCACTTATGATTTAATATGTATAAAGGATGACCTGGAGGAGGGAGGGAGGGAGGAGGAGAGAAAGAAGTGGTACAGGGGTGAGCACCCAGCCCACTTAATAGACAGCTAGATGGATGGGCAGATGGACAGACAGATGAATGGATGGATGGATAGATAGACAGACAGACAGACATAGAGGATAATCCCTGGATGTGGTTGTTAACCATGCTGTAATCACCTCAAACCACTCGAGAGGTTTATAGCTGTCCTGGCAACTGTGAGAGGTTATTGCAGCAAAGGTTAACAACCACATCCCAGGCATTATGTTTTCTAGTGTATAGGGCAAACAAACTAGTGACTGCTCTCAGTGATTCTATCTACTGTTAAATCTTACCTGACGAGAAGGGCCTTGGCAAGGTTGGAGTAATGGTCAGACATATGGCAACTTAGAATCAATGCAAAGAAGTGCAAAGTAATGCACCTGGGAAATAAAAATCCAGGAGAAGAGTACACAATAGCAGGGGAGGTACTATTAACAACAATAATGGAAAGGGATCTGGGTGTAGTCATATCAGATGACCTAACGGTGAGTAAGCAATGTGAGAAGTCAGTAAGGAGAGCCAGGGGGATGTTGGGATGCATATGGAGGGGCATCACAAGTAGAAAAAAGGAAGTGGTTATCCCTCTATACAGACAGTTGGTGAGACCCCATCTGGAGTACTGCATGCAGTTTTGGAGACCTCATCTATGCAAGGACATAGACAGGATGGAAGCAGTCCAGAGGAGGGCAACTAAAATGGTGCAGGGTCTACATCAGAAACCATATGAAGAGAGACTGAGAGAGCTTAATATGTATACCCTTGATGAAAGGAGGGACAGTGGGGACATGATAGAAACTTTTAAGTACCTCAAGGAATCAACAAAGTCCAGGAGGGTAGCATCTTTCAGAAAAGAGATGTGTAAGAACAAGGGGCACAATTTAAAGTTAGAGGATGGCTCCAAGGGTAATGTAGAAATTCTTTTCACAAGAGAGTGGTGGACAGATGGAACCTCCTTCCTGGAGAGGTTGTGGGGTCTAAAACAGTGGGGGAATTCAAACATGCATGGGACAGACATAAGGGAATTATAGTGGGGAGTTTAAGGAAGTAGGCTGTTGGTTAACTAGAATCTGCAACTTATCCAGTAGGTAGGGAAATGTGCAGACTGGGTGGGCCAAGTGGTCCTTATCTGCTGTCAAAGTCTATGTTTCTATGTCTGTTACCTTACCAAGACAATAATGAGTCAGGGAGAGCAGTTTATAACATTTGTTTGTTTGCCTCTTAACCAGCAATGGTGATTCTCCAACTGTACTACACAAACTATGATCAGTCTTTAATGACTACAATAAAATAACAGTAAAACACTTTTAAATGTAATCAATGAAATCAAATCAACGTACCACTTTCTTTAAAATAAAAAAAAAATTGGTCAAACAATTCGGTTGGTCCACGACAATCACGTTGTTGCTGGATTGTGGGTAATGTCAGCTTCGTCTTTGGTGGGGTGTAAACATCCAGATAGCTATGTAAGTAATCTAGAAAGGGACATAAAAACAACTTTTAAACTAAAATAAAAAGCAACAGTGCATAACACATCAAGCAACTTGTGAAAGAAAGTGAACTTTTTCAGCGAACAATGAGATACATAGATACATAGACAGTGTCAGCAGATAAGGGCCTATGGCCCACCCAGTCTGCCCATTTGAGCTTGTAAGTTCAGTTTATGTTTTCCTAGAAGTCTGTTGCCCTTTACCCCTGACCTCCAGAATTCCTTTATGTCTATCCCATGCATTCTTAAATCCCGTGATTGTTTCAGCCCCCACCACTTCCTCTGGCAGGGTGTTCCACTTACATAGATACATAGATACATAGACAGTGTCAGCAGATAAGGGCCTATGGCCCACCTAGTCTGCCCATTTGAGCTTGTAAGTTCAGTTTGTTTTCCTAGAAGTCTGTTTCCCCTTACCCCTGACCTCCAGAATTCCTTTATGTCTATCCCATGCATTCTTAAATCCCGTGATTGTTTCAGCCCCCACCACTTCCTCTGGCAGGGTGTTCCACTTGTCCACCACCCGTTCTGTGAAGAAATTCTTTCTCATGTTTCCTCTGAATCGTCCTCCCTCCAACTTCATCCCATGCCCTCTAGTCATGAAACATCTTTTTCGCTTAAAAATAGTGTTTTCCTGCACCCTGTTCCTCCCTGTAAGATACTTGCATGTCTCTATCATATCCCCTCTCTCCCTCCTCTCCTCCAGGAGTACATGTTCAGTTCCTTCAACCTGTCTTCATAGGACTTGTGATGCAACCCATGCACCATCTTTGTTGCCCTCCTCTGAACCTTCTCTACCTCTGTATGTCCTTACTAGGTATGGTCTCCAGAACTGTACACTGTACTCCAGGTGGGGCCTCACTAGTGTCTTGTATAGGCGGAATTATGACCTCCCTTTTCCTGCTGGTGATGCCCCCTGCCTATACATCCCAGCATCCTATTTGCTTTACCTGCTGCCTTGTCACACTGTTTCCCTACCTTGAGTTCATCAGAGATGACAACCCCAAGATCCTTTCCGCTTGGTGCATGCTATATCCTCACCCCCAACTGATATATTGTGCCAGGGTTTTTGTGCCCCATATGTATTATCTTGCACTTCTTTGCATTGAATTTCAACTGCAAGCGCTGACCATTCTTCAAGTTTCTGCAGGTCCTTCTCATTCTGTCTACACCCTCTGGTGTGTCTACTCTGTTACAGAGCTTTGTGTCATCAGCGAACAGTGAAATTCTGCCTTCTAGATCCTGTGCAATGTCACTGATGAAGATGTTGAATAGGACCGGTCCCAGCACTGATCCCTGTGGTACCCCACTGGTTACTCTTCCCTCTGTGGAGTGATAGCCATTTACCACCACCCTCTGTGTCCTGCCACCCAGCCAGTTACCTATCCACCACACTACTGTCCTGCCCACACCCATATTCCCCAGTTTGTGTAACAGTCTTCTATGTGGCACAGTGTCAAAGGCCTTGCTGAAGTCCAGATAGGCCATGTCCACTGCCCTCCCCTGATCCACCTCCCTAGTCACCCAGTCAAAAAATTCAATGAGGTTGGTCTGACATGACCTCCCCCTGGTGAAACCATGCTGCCTTGGGTCCTGTAGTCCATTGACAACCAGATGTTCCACCAATCTCTCCTTCAGTAGTGCTTCCATGATCTTTCCCACTACCGAGGTGAGGCTGACTGATCTGTAGTTCCCTGCTTCCTCTTTGTTCCCACTTTTGTACAAGGAGACTACTTCTGCTGTCCTCCAGTCTTTGGGTACCTCCCCTGTTTCCAGTGATTGGCTGAACAGGATAGCCAGAGGTTCAGCCACCACCTCTCTTAGTTCTTTAAGGACCCTGGGTGCACCCATCTGGCCCCATTGCTTTATCAGCTCTTATTACTTCCAGTTCCTTCAGGACCTTTTCGTGTAAAGGGACTTGTGTCCATTTCTGCACCATTCTCACCCCTTGTACTCCCTTCAGACCCATTACCCCCTCTTCCTTAGTAAAGACTGAGCAGAAATACCTGTTCAATATGTCAGCTTTATTGTTGTCATCCTCCACGGCTCCCATCCTCCCCTTCAGTCTCACTATCCCTCCCTTTGTCTTTCTTTTTCACTTATGTACCTGTAAAAGGTTTTGTCCCTTTACCCACTGATTTTGCAATGTGTTCTTCTGTCTGAGCTTTGGCTTCCCTTACTGACTTCCCTGCCTCCCTTTGTTTCTCCTGGTACTTCTCCCTATCCCCTTCTGCCTGTGTCTTTTTGTATTGCCTGAATGCAATCTTTTTGGCTTTCACTTTCTTTGCTACCTCTTTGGAAAACCATAATGGTCTCCTCTTCCTTTTCCTCTTGCTAACCTGCTTAATGCATAATTCTGTTGTTCTTATAATCCCCATTTTAAATACTGCCCACTGTTCCTCAACCCCTGATTCCTGTCCCATTCCCCTTAATGCCTCTTTCAAGTATCTCCCCATTTTCCCAAAGTCTGCCCCCCTAAAATCCAGGATACGTGTTTTTGTGTGGTTTGGTTCTGCTCTTTCTGTGATTTCAAACCACAATGACTGGTGGTCACTATTACCCAGGTGCTCCCCCACTGTTACCCCATCACACTGTCCCTGTTTGTGAGCACAAGGTCCAGTATTGCCTTCTGCCGAGTTGGTTCCATGACCAGTTGGTAGGGAAGGCACCCTGAAGAGTCCAGGATAAATCTGCTCCTAGTTGATGCTGCTGCTGGGATGCTCCAGTCACGTCTGGTATATTGAAGTCTCCAACCAGTACTACCTCACCCTTGTCTGCCATCCTTTGGATGACTAGCATCAGCTCCCTATCTGTTTCTTCCTCCTGGGCTGGTGGTCTATAGACCACACCTGTGGATGGCTGGCCCATTTTCCTTTCCAGCTTAACCCACAGTATCTCTCCCCATTTGTTCCTCCTGGATCTGTGTGGCCCTTATGTCATTTTCACATACAGTGCCTCCTCCTCCCTTCCTGCCTGCTCTGTCTCTTCTGAATATGTTGTAGCCAGGTATGGCCATCTCCCAGTCATGGTTATCATTACACCAGGTTTCAGTGATGGCCACAATGTCCAGGTCTGACTGTACCATAACAGCCTCAGATCTTCCATCTTGTTGCTAAGGCTCCTGGCATTTGCACATGGCTTTCCATGATTTGACCTCCTAGACTGCTTCACTGTTCTCCAGCCCCTTCCTTGGTTGTCATTTATCCCTTGTTCTCCTTGCTGTTTGCCCTTCTGCTGAATTTTGCCCCTTTTCTGCTTATCCACCTTTTGGACACTAATCTCCATCTTTTGCACACTGCTTTGCAGAGATAGCCACTCCTCTGGTTCACTGGTTCCACTACTAGCTGTGGGGGGTGAGCAAGTAGGTACTGTCCTTGCTGGCCTGCCACCCCCCTTTGCTAGTTTAAATGCTTGTCAATGTAGCATTTAAACTTATCATTGAGTGCTTGGATTCCCCTCCAGGATGGATGCAGGTCGTCAGGCTTGAACAAACCTCCATCCCTCCAGGTGGGTCCCCAGTCACCAATGAATCCAAACCCTTCCTCACAGCACCAGTTCTTCAACCATGAGTTAAAGTTCCTCGTGCATGCACTCCTATGCTCTCCCTTGCCTCTCACAGGTAGTACTTCTGAGAAAGTGACAGAAGTAGCTACTTGCTTGAACCCCTCCCAGTTTCCTAAACTCTTCCTGAACTTCCTTTGGCTCCCCATTTGCCAAGTCATTAGTACCTAGGTGGATAATGACATCCAGCTCACCCTCCGTCTTGCCTTCCCAGTGATCCCCAGTATCTTCCTTCCATCCCTCCATGCCGTGGCACCTGGTAGGCACCTCACCTCCCTGTCCTCCCCCTCCTGTGTTCCTAGCTGGATCCCTCTTACAATGGAGTCCCCCACCAGGATTCGCTTCCTCCTCCTCTGGGGTCCACTGCTTTCCCCACTGAGGTCACCTCCTTGCCTAACCTCCACATCCTTTCCTTCCACTTCCCTGGGTACCTCTATTTGGTTGTCCTCATTTGCCAGTGTGGCATATGAGTTCTTGAGAGGAATAGGATCTGGGATGTGCCTCTGCCTGACTGCTCTAACCCTCCCTGAGCCCACTGTCATCCAAGTGCTCCTCGTTCTCAGCATCCTTTGAGGCAGCTGCATTGGACTGGGTGGTCCCTGGATAGGGGTGATGGTACTCCTGACCCAGTTTACTTCCGCTCTGGTTCTGGCTACCTCATCCCGCAGTCCAGAGAGATGCATGCAGATAGGGCAGCACCTCAGTGTCCAGAAGGTCTGCCTGAATATGGCTGCCCCACAACCACTGCATTGCACCACTCCCCACATTATTCTGCAATTCCACTACTTATCTGCTGCTGAAGCTCTCTTAGTTCTCTTTTTATTTATTTACAGTACTAAAAATCCTGTAACTGATCGTCAGATATATATTTTTTTTTTAAGGAAAAAGAAACCAATAAATAAATAAATGAGTCAAAACACTTGTCGTGCTGAGGGTGGTCTTCTTCCCCCTTATGCCCCTCCTACTTCACACCTCTTACTATACCCTGTGTTTAGCTCCTGTCAATCAGATTTATCAGGGCATATAATTAAGAGTTGGGGGAAGGGGTGGGGGCAAATTTGCAGCAATTAAAGACAGCACAGAATTACACCACCACTATGTTTTAAATTTTCAACAGCCCAAAAACAATTATAAGTAAAGACAACACAGAAAGAAAGTATAGTGTCACTACAAGCCTACAATCTAAGTTTAAAGGAAAAATACCAATTACCAGTTACTCTAAGGCACTGAATTGAATATGTTTCCTTCCTTCACCTTCTGGCTTCTTCTTCACTTGTCCACCACCCGTTCTGTGAAGAAATTCTTCCTCACATTTCCTCTGAATCATCCTCCTCCAACTTCATCCCATGCCTCTAGTCCTGGAACATCTTTTTAGCTTAAAATTAGTGTATTCCTGCACCCTGTTCCTCCCTGTAAGATACTTGTATGTTTCTATCATATCCCCTCTCTCCCTCCTCTCCTCCAGGGAGTACATGTTCAGTTTCTTCAACCTGTCTTCATAGGACTTGTGATGCAATTCATGTACCATCTTTGTTGCCCTCCTCTGAACCTTCTCTACCCTGTCTATGTCCTTACGTAGGTAAGGTCTCCAGAACTGTACATTGTACTCCAGGTGGGGCCTCACTAGTGTCTTGTATAGCGGAATTATGACCTCCCTTTTCCTGCTGGTGATGCCCCTGCCTATGCATCCCAGCATCCTATTTGCTTTACCTGCTGCCTTGTCACACTGTTTCCCTACCTTGAGTTCATCAGAGATGATAACCCCAAGATCTCTTTCCTGCTTGGTGCATGCTATATCCTCACCCTTCAACTGATATATTGTGCCAGGGTTTTTGTGCCCCATATGCATTATCTTGCACTTCTTTGCATTGAATTTCAACTGCCAAATCCCTGACTATTCTTCAAGTTTCTGCAGGTCCCTTCTCAGTCTGTCTACACCCTCTGGTGTGTCTACTCTGTTACAGAGCTTTGTGTCATCAGCGAACAGTGAAATTCTACCTTCTAGGTTCTGCGCAATGTCACTGATGAAGATGTTGAATAGGACCGGTCCCAGCACTTATCCCTGTGGTACCCCAGAGAGACGCGCATGTGCAAAGGAGCCAATGTTGTTATGGTATTATTGTGATGTAGTCAAGCAGGGTTAACAACCTCTTGACATCACAACGATACCATAACAATGTCTCAAACTTAGCAATTTCAAGCAGTAATAAGCCTCTCCCATACATGATAGACAGCTAGATAGATAGATAGATAGATAGATAGATAGATAGATAGATAGATAGATAGATAGATAGATAAGTACATAGATAGATAGACAGATAGATAGATAGATAGATATATAGATAGATAGATAGATAGATAGATAGATAGATAGATAGATAGATAGATAGATAGAGTAGATAGATAGATAGAGAGACAGATAGACAGGCAGACAGACACAGATGAAAAAAGACAGATTCAGAGACAGACAGAACAGGGGCTCAGCAGCTCACTGCTCTCACTGCAGCTCACGGTATGACTTCTAGCTACAGCTGCAAAACTGAAGAAAGTCCCATTGTTCTCATACAGAGAACAGGGGTGAACATCTCTTCTTGCTAAGCTGGGCACCCTGGATTTGGGATGCCCAGAAAAGTTATTTCTGGCAAGTGTTTTAAAAAACAAACAACAGAATCTAGCTAAACAAGTCCTGTTTAGTAAGGTTCAGGCATTTGTGTTTTGAAAATGTATAATTTGTATATGTTTTCAAGTTGTTTTTGAGTCTGAAAGAAGAAACAAGATGGCGGTTGGCATGATCAGTATTTTCTTCACATGATCAGTATTTATTTCAGCAAGACAGGTAAATCATGAAAATAAGGACACACAATCTTTTTTTTTATATATTCAAGTCAGGATGTTAGCTCTAAAATGTTTTAACTCTGGAACTGTGTTATATTTTTTCACAAAACCTTTTAAAGGCACACCCTTTGCATGCACCCTTCAACCCTGAAAATTTCTTTAAACAATTCCACATTGTCTAGGCTGTAGGTGAGGACAAAATAAACCCAATGTTAACTGCAGAAAAACCAAATCATTTCCCACCCCCATTTTTTGGCACTCAGTATCCCAAAAAACAAACAAGATGCTGCCATGAAACTTGTCATGTTTTGAGACTCTGTTAGCCAAACCATGCATGCCAAATTTTAATCTGTTTTGTCAATCAACACCAAAGTTACTAAGTTGCAAAAATTTGGACTTAACGTTAAACAGCCTACTCAACCCTAACTATAAGGGTGCTACCGTGTCCCTATAATATATAAACTGAACTCCTCCCCCTTAAACAAAACATAGTCTCAATATCCAACATTAACATTTCCTAACTTCCAGGCTGAAGTAGATTATTTGATACCCAGTAACAAGTCCAGGGTACTATTCTGCCCCACTGTTAGAATGTTACTCACTAAGTAACACAACAAGTAATGAGTCCAGTTTCACAGAGGCACAGATTCAGTACATGACATAAAGGTCAAGTCTTTGTGGTGTTCTTTGCTGCCTCACAGGGTATCTTCAGATTGGAGCAATGCTGCTGGTGAAACATGCATTCTGATATTATTTGGCACCGGGCCCAGGTGGAATTTCACAGGCAGGCACAAAATCCACCATGTCGCTGTTCTCTTCTAGAGTGACATTTTTTACTGAATGAACCGTAACCTCTGAATGTAACAGGTGATCCATATGTACATTAACAAGGTGATGTCCCACATGAATTCCATAGGTTAAAGGCCCACGTGTTTCAATCACCACCCCAGGAATCCAAAGACTCTTAGGATTCCTGCAGTCTTGAACCATCACCCTCTCCCCAGGATGTAAGGCCCATACTGGCTTGGTCAACTTGTTATGACCTTCTGCTGTTGCAGTTTATGTTTTGCAAAAGTATCAGCCAAATCCAGCTTGAGTAATGCCTAAAGGGTATGTGGTTGATGTCTGAGGAACAGTTCCACACATGTTTGCTCTGTGACAGTGTGAGGAGAATTTCTGCAAGGAAACAAGAAATGAGCTAGCCTTTGGGTTGCAGGTATTGACTGACAACCCTGCGTGGTATAAGATTTTATGAATGTTTTTACAGCTTGTTCAACTGCACGGTTTCATGCTGGATTGTAAGGTGGAGACAAAATATGTCAGACCTCATTCTGCCTTAAGAACAGTTTAAAGTCATATGAAGAAAACTGGGGCCCATTACCTGAAGTTGTCTGACAGTAGCTCCCCTGGCAGTCCATCTGAGGCAAAAAGTTGTCTCTGAAGGCTTACAGTCTTTTCTGTAGTTGTCACTGATGTGGGAAGAACTGCAATCCATTCTGAGTGGACATCAGTTACCACTAAGAAATGCTATTTTTCCACATTTGCATAATCCACATGGATGTGTTCCTAAGGTGTGGTAGTCCAATACGAGGGTTCCAGGGGTGTGATGCAGATTGGTTGCAGACAACTGCACATTATGCACATTGGCTGACTAGATGCTAGATATCTTGATCAAGTCCCAGCCACTAGAAGTATCCCCGAGCCAATGCCTTCCTCTGAGAGATTCCAGGATAACTCTCATGTAAGTTGGAAAGTAATCTCTTTCGGAACTTTGGAGGTATCATGACTTGTGTGCCCCACAGAACACAGCCTTGATCTGTGGACAAATGGTCCTTCCTGTCAAAGAAAGGTCAGATAGTCTGGTCCCTTGAAGTTGGGTCTCCATTTAGCATGATATCTAGGACCTTGGAGAGGATTGAATCTCATCTTGTTTTTCCTGCTACATCCCATGAAGCAATGGGTAATTATTCGATATGTGGTAGGCGGAGTATTGCCATATCATCTTCCTTCTCTGTAGCATCTTTGCATGGCAGTCTCAATAATGCATCTGCATTTGTGTGATCTTGGGAACATCTGTATTTTATGTCATAGTTGTAGGTGAACAGAATCAGGGCCCATTGTGCATCCTTAGTGCTGTGAGAGTTGGTATTTCTGCGTTTGGACCCAGAATTGCCAGTAGAGGCCTGAGACCTGTTAGCAGACTGAATTTCCATCCATACAGGTACTTATGGAACTTCTTGACACAGATGATTATGCTCAAGGTTTCCTTTTCAATATGAGCATAATTTATTTCACTTGGAGACAGGGTCCTGCAAGCAAAAGTAATTGGTGACCCACTCCTGAAGGTAACACATGAGAGATTACTGCACTCACCCCATATGGGGATGTGTATCACGCCAGTCTCAGATGTTTTGCTGGGTAGTAGTGTGTTATCCACTTGCTGTTCAGACACTATTGCTTGCCAAACTGGAATGCTTCCTCACACTGTGGTGACCAGTTCCTTTTAGTTTCCTTCTGCAGCAAGTCATGTAGTGGTTGCAACAATGTGGACAAGTGTGCTAGAAAACATTCACAGTAGTTCAACAGGCCCAGGAATGATCTTAAATCAGTCACATTTGTAGGCATCAGTACATTGACAATAGCTTCCACTTTGCTCTCTGTTTGGTGTAAGCCCTTGGCATCCATCTGATAGCCTAGGTATTCAACAGAGTCTCGCAGGAAATTACATTTGGCTAGTTTCATATTCACTCCAAACTGCTACAGTCTGGACATGACTTAGTCCAGGACTGTCCAATGCTCTTCCACTGTGGGTGCTGTTACCAAGATACCATCCACAAAGCATACTACACAGTCTTGGTAACAGCACCCACAGTGTGCAGTATCTGGTCCACGGTGTGCTGGAAAATTGCTGGTGTTGTAGAAACTCCATAGGCCAAGCAATGATATCGGTAAAGTCCCTAGTAAGTGTTGATAGTGAGATATGGTTCTGACCATGGTTCCAATTCTAACTGCTGGTATGCAAAGGATAAGTCCATCTTGCTAAAGAACTTTCCACCTGCTAGTGTGGCAAACAAAGTCCTCTGGGTTGGGAAATGGGTATGCTTCTGGCTTTATACAATGGTTCACTGTAACCCTGTAGTTACCACACACACTCACTGCTTTGTCTTGCTCCAGTACCACAATGATAGGGGCAGCGCAGTCGCTCCTCTCTACTCACGGTACAATACCATGGCTTAGCAGATGATCCAGTTCCTTCTCTACCACTTCCATAAGGAGCAGGGTACTGATCAAGGCTTGTGGAAAACTGGAGTGGCTTTCATTTGCACTTGGATCTTTGCCATGAAATCCCAGATTCTGCCATAGCCATCCTGGACAATAGGACCATGTTTTTCTAGTACCTTTCTCACTGCATCAAGTGGTGCTTTGGTCACAGTTTTTAACATGAAGATCTCTTCCCAGTTCAACTTGATCTTTTTAAACCAGTTTCTTCCCAGTAATGCAAGTCTTTCTCCTTGCACTACCACCATAGGCAAGGTCCACACTCCTCCCTCATAGGTGATTGATATCTGAATCACCCCTAGAACAGGGATTCGGTCTCCAGTATAAGATGTGAGATGAATATGTGATGGTGTCAATGAACACTTCTTAAGGTTCCCTTTCTAGATGAGCTCTGGCACATACTGCTGCAATCTGGACAGGATTTGGTCAAGAATTGTCAGATGCTCTTCCAGTGTCGATGCTGTTACCAAAATATCATCCATAAAGTATACTACACAGTCCAGTCCATGCAGTATCTGGCCCACTGTATGATGGAAAATTGCTGGCACTTCAAAACTCCATAGGCCAAGCAATATTGATGAAGCTCTTGTGGGTGTTGCTGGTGAGATACGGCTCTGACTCTGGTTCCAATTCTAACTGCTAGTATTCAAAGGTTAAGTCCAACTTGCTAAGGAATCTTCCACCTGTTAGTGTGGCAAACAAGTCCTTTGCACTTGGAAATGTGTATGCTTCTGGCTCTGTACAGTGGTTCACTGTAACCTTGTAGTCACCACACAACTGTGCTGCTTTATCTCACTTCAGTGCCACAATGATAGGGGCAGTTCAGTTCCTCCTCTTTACTTGTAACACAATACCATGGCTTTCCAGATTATCCAGTTCCTTCTCTACCACTTCCTTTAAGGCATATGATACTGGTTGAGGCTTTTGGGAAATTGGACCAGCTGCCGATTGCACTCGGATCTTTGACTTGAATACTAGATGGTACCTTAGCTGTCCTGGAAACTGGGACCATGTTTGTCCAATACGTTTCTCACTGCATCTTGTGGTGCTATGGTCACAGTTTTTAAACTGAAGATATTTTCCCAGTTCAACTTGATCTTTTTGAGCCAGTTTTTTCCCAGTAATGCAGGTCTTTCTCCTAGTACCACCACCAGTGGCAAGATTCACGCTACTCCCTCACAGGTGATTGGTATCTGAATCACCCCTGAATAGGGATGTGGTCTCTGATATATGATGTGAGCTAAATATGTGATGGTTTCAACAGGCACTTCTTAAGGTTCTCTTTGTAGGTGTGCTCTGGCAAGAGTGATACTGATACCCCAATGTCAGGCTGTGTGCTAACTGGTTTGCCTGCCAGCTCAATCTGGAGGCCCTCTCCATTTCCATGCATTGCACAGACAGTAAAAAGCTTCATTGACTCACTGTCCATTTCAGTTTCTGGCATGGTGTCTGTGACATACTGTGCATGAGTAATCTATGATGCACTTTTGCATACATTCTGTTTGTTGATAACCCACTTTCCCACAGCTGTGGCATTTTTTCTTGTTGAAACTGGCATATGCGTTGCTGGTGGTTACCCCCACATCAGTAACACAGTTGTTTTGACTTTGTGGAACTGGCTTATGGTGCCATCTTCCAAGCTGTTTGTGGTAGCTGACAAAATGGTGGTGAACCACTGCAAGGCCTGGAATATCCCTTGGGTCATAACATATGGGTGACCATGTGAACTCCATTCCTTGGTGGTTCAGAATGTTCTGTAGCTCCCTGGTGTCTTTCCAGAGAAGCTCCAAAGCAAGTGCAATGCATTAAGTGTTATTCTGTCAAAGCCGTTTGAAATAGGCTTCTCTTCTTGGACCACAGACAAATTGATCCCACAGGTCATCATCCAGGAATTGACTGAATGCACAGGTGCATGCTAGATGCTTCAGTGCAATGATGTAGTCAGCAAGAGTTTCCTCCTCCTCTTGGTTCCAGCGATGAAAACGAAAACGTTTTGCAATGAGAATCATCTGGGGCTTACAATGCCATGCAAGTGTCTCAGTGAGTTGTGCATACTTCATGTACACCAACTTGGCAGGTGCGGTGAAACGTTTGAGAAATCCATGGACTTTTGGAGTCAGAACTGCCAGAAGACATCCACCTTTTTGTCATCCTGGATTGTGTTTGCTGCCAACCAGCATTCAAAAGGCTCAGAATAAGAATCAAAGTCTTTGGTTGATTTGTTGAATTCTGGCACATGCCTAAATAATGCCATGTCCACAGCAATTTGAGATGTAGCAGTTGGCATTATACTGCTCTGTAGGTCCAATGTTATGAAAAGGAAAAAAAAAGTTTTGTCTTAATCTTGTGCTCTTTGCACTTATTTGGCTGCAGGTAACCAGTGGTTGCTGTGGCTGTGCTGCTTTTACTGCTGGATACCTGTAATACAGTCCTTCTGTCTAGAGGGGACTGTTGCACATGGGCAGTGCTGGCTATGAAGTCTTGAGGGAAGATGGTGCCAGCTTGCTGCTTTCATCTGTCATTGGTGTCGGAGAGATTTATTGCTCCCTTGGATATGCCCTGAATCCCTTCTTGAGTTGCTTTGCAGGTACAGTTATTATTTTAAATATGTATTGCTGTCCCACACAGGCTTAGCCATGCCTGTATTGTTGGGGGTGGATGTGGCACAGTTTCGCTGTGATGCAAGTTCAGGATCAGCAAGGCAGAGTTTGGAGGCAGACTACAAAGCAGCAGCACTTCCACTTTTTTTATATTTAGCGTAACCACACAATAGTACTACTGGAAGCTTCATACATAGTCACAAAGGAAGACACTCTTGTCTTCACTTGTTACTGACACCTGATCTCAGCCTGCCCACTGTGGCCATCGGGTGGGAGGGTTGCAGTAGCCAGGTTGGTGGGGGTGGGGGAACATGTGGTTTGGAAAGTGACAGGCAGCAAGGAGGGGTATTTTTCATTAATCACCCATGGCTCCCGGTGGTCTTCAGCTGAAAACTTATGGTTTTTGAAAGATTATGCTTACCTGACTGACCCTGGCACCCATGGATTTGAACAGTCCTTGTCACCACTGTAGTAATCTGGGGTAGGGACCAGACAGATTCCAACAAAGAACAGCTTGTTTCTGGACATCTTTATGATACACACTGCATCAAAGAACAAAGGGAGAGTCCACTGAGCAAGGCAGGAACTCCAGGAAAACCACAAATTCTATGGCTAGGAACTATGGCCCTAATGATGTCCCATGTACTTCCTGTAACAATGCATGGATGGGAACTTTTCCCTATAGAAAGGGCCATCATTTATTTCTTTGTATACCTGTGCTAATCTATCAATTAAAAGTATATACTTGCACTAATTAAACAATTACAGCAATATACCTCCAATAAGTAAAGCTATATACCTACACTAATCAAACAACTGGAAATATATACCTACACAAATAAAAAGTATATACCTACACTACACTACACCCTATGGGACAGTAATAATAGCACAATTAACACATCATTAGGAAGCTAGCCAAACCAACTAACAAGCTGTAAAAGAACATAGAAAAAAAGGCACACAAAACCCTCCCAAACCCAGACCTACTCTCACAACACACCATTCCTTCACTGCTGCAACAGACTTTCAGGTGGCAGAATGTGATGGCAAATGTGATCTCCATAACAATAACCATCCTCATGTATTATATTCAACAAACAATGGGTTAAGGGTGAAACACTCAGAAGTATACCCACCTCATGGGCTACTTAGGGCAATAAACCCTCTCACCCTTCAGGCTCATGGCCTACACTCAGACGTATACCCCTCTCAGGGGCTAATTAGGGAAATCAACCCACTCATCTTTCAGACTCATGGCCTTCTATCCCTAATTAGCCCCCTCAATGGGTAGGTATTCTTGTCTACAACCCTTACCCATTAATTACAGTCCAGATGGCCCTGAGATTTGCAATAGAAGTACCTGTGCATCAGGATGCTGTATCCTGCAGTAACTGAGGGGAAAGGCTACACTAGAACTGCACATGAGGGCTTTGGGCAGCGAGTCCTTACCACATAGCTTGCTGTCAGGGATCTTGGTGCTGGGGTGGTGGAGCTTTAACAATACAGCAAAGGAAACAGTGGCATAAAAAAACAAACCATTCATCTGCCATCACCAGCCAGGGAGCTAAGAATGCACCAAGTCACTCTGTTGGCAATGAGCAATGAGTAGAGATCTTGGCAGTGGAGATGGTGCTGTCCCACCACCCAGACAGACACACAGAGCTGTCCGGCCACCCCTTCTAACTCAAGTGGTAGGCATATGCACAATTTCAGTACAGCGTGGTAAAAAACATTTGATGACCACCAGCTGGTAATGAGGTATAGTGGGAAAAGTAGGGTGGGGTACAAGTAACAGTACTGGCATGTACATACAGGGACAACAACACTGGCATATGATCTAAAGTTTTTGCTGATTCAGAGACACTTCATGGTGGTTGTTGGTACCAAAAAGAAACTGCAAGATTTGGTAGTGCCAGTGGAGGGGAGCTGTAGCATGACCACTGCAGCAAAAATGTCAATATACACTAAGCTGTAGACAGAGCCACAGGAGAAGGAGACCAGGAAGTAAGTCTGACCACCCAAGCACTGAGTAGTACCCAAACTAGGCACGGATTGAAATATGATCCCATTCCAGAGGGTACAATTCATGGCAATCGACAAGCTGTAAGTCTCCCCCCATCTCCCAAGCCTCCCTTCCCAGTCTGCCAGGAGATGGAATGCCCCACATGGAGTGTATATAGGACTCCGGTAACAGGTCAGGTGTGGGGTGAGGGAGGCAACAGAACAGGCTGACTCCCTCAGAGCTAGAGTTGGAACCAGAAAGGTGGGGGAATTCAGAAACAAAAAAACTGCAGTATAGCACTGGGTTCATGGGACTCCATCACATTTGTTTTGTGGCAATCTTTGTGAGTTTGGTGCAAAATGAGCAGGAGGAGGTTGTGGATATGTCCACGCTTCTGTTGGGTGGGGATCACAGCTCTTTTCACCCATGATCTGCCATCTGCCACTGGCTGCACAGCTGAGGAAAGTACTTGTCATTGTTGACCTTGGTAGCAGGAGGAGGCACAGCAGCAGTGGGGTGAGAGGTTTCAGGGGGTGCCTGACTTAGAGGGTTATATCTGTTTGCTGTGGAGGGGTATCTGTGGCACAGTTACTGGATTAGCTAGGAGAGGAGGATCCCATTTGTCTGCTTTTGGATCTATTCTCTGGTCAAAAAGCACCCATCTGTGCCTCAGCCCTGTACCACTTTCTCACTCTGCCTCAACCCTGCTGCAGCCACTGAGAATCATCTTCTGAGTTAGTTACTGAGGCTACCTGGAGAGAGAGGTTTTCTGAAGGTGCAGTGTCCATCTTTTTGGATTGTGGCTGGGAGATGGCATTGTCAAAGGATGAGGCAGGGGATTTATAGTTGGGCCAGTGTCTGGCTATGAAAGCTTCAGCAGTCTCTGGGGACTCAAACTGGTAGGTTACCCCATCGTGGATAACATGCAGCTGGGCAGGGTAGAGGAGAGAAGTAGTTGCCCTGAGGTGGTTAGGCTTCCACTTCATCTTGCCATATGCTCTCCACCTGGCAGACAGTTCAGCAAAGAAGTCTTGGTAAAATGAGATCTGGTGGCCCTTCTAGGACAGCGGGCCCATCTCCTTTGCCAGGTGGAAAATGTTTTCTTTGACTGGATAGTGTAACAGCTTAATCAGTACTGGCATGGAACACTCACTTTGCCAAGGAGCCAGAGGTCAATGAATCCTCTCAATTTGCTTATTGCCCTGTCCTGCTGTCAAAGGTGGCCAGCTGTGTCTTCTTCCCTCACCTCCAGCTCAGCAAAGCTTTGTTCTCTACCCACGACCTGCTGGCTGAGGGCTGCCAGATCTTTGTTTGTCTGTGCTGCTGCACATTTAATGTCTGCAGTATCCTGAAGCATCCTTTGGAGCAGATCATGATGTTACCAAGATCAGACTTCAATTCAGGAGCTATAGCCACTATAAAATTGCTCTTTCCCAGCATGAAAAGACCCAGCTTTTGGATGATGTCTTGTGGCTGGTGCTTTCATTTTCAAGTAGTGGGTGGGGAATAGTCCAGCAAAACGCATGGTACTAGCATGGTGATCCTGGTGAGAAACATATCCCCAAGCTCAGCATGACACGGCATTCACATTGGTGCACTTTTAAAGGTTGGATTCCTGCCCACCCTGGTGGTGCTGAGGGTTGAAGCACTGGACACCACACCTCATGCCACACCAGTGACCCAGGTTTGGGAATGGACTCGGGTCACTCAGGGGTCAGCAGGGGGAGGGAGGAAGGACTAAGCATCCATAGACAGCTCTCCTTCCTCAGGGAGGTGGGACAGTGTGTCGTGCTGTAGATGGACACCCAGGGGTGGCTGGGTGTTGGCACATGCACGTCACCCAGAAGAGGGGACGGCACCCGTCCAGTGCATATGGCTGCTTCCGTGGGGGTGGGGGCAGCTGCCTCACCCATTGCACAGTTCAGGTGCCCAGGGGATAAAAGAGGAAAAAGGGCAGGAGCTGACTGGGTCCTTGATGACCCAACACATTCGGGTCGGAGAACGAGTCCCTCTGAGGGAGGGCCGGAGCTACCTGTTGGCTCTGCGGAGGAGCAATAAAGTATAAATGAAAAAAAAAGGTTGAATGCCCTTTGAGAACTGAAGGAGGTATTGCGATTCAGTTTGTACATTATGCTGCTATCTTGCTAGTGGGTAGCCATGCCACTGCTGCCATCATGCTTGAAAGGTCCAATACCAGCAAGGGTTTGCAAAGCTCTAGACTATTTCTAGGATGGTAAAAGACCATCTCAATGTGGATGGATTAAATGGGATGCTCCACAAAGGAATGACATGGCATGATGATCTGACCAAATGACCAAATCAACCTTGACTTTCCTTATATCTAGACCTCATGAGAAGACTAGGTCCAAGGCATGATCATGCTGGTGAGTACCAGTGGCAACAGCCTAGATTAGACCCAGTGAGGTCATCTGTTGGAAGAACTGTTGACCAAATAGTGAGACTTCATCTTCAACCCAGGCAATGAAGTGAATATCATAGACTCAGCACCAGGTCTGTGACCAACTCTGTCCATTCCTGCAAGCACTCACTTCCATATCCTGGAGGCCAGTACGCAAGAACAACCCTGCAACCTGCACCTAGACAACCCCTAACAGCCATGCATTGTATTGACCTAGTTACTCTCACGGGGAATCCTGTGAGTCCCAGATTTGATCTAAAACTGATGGCTACCACATCCCTCTGCATTCCTGCCTTGAGCAATGTACCAATGAATACCTGTCCTGGATGAATACCACCAGCACCAAGCAGGAGTCATACCTCAACTCATTCTGTAATACAAACAAGGTCAGCCAAGGAATCAACAATGAAACCATCCATCAATGCAGCTTTTTTCCTCAGTGACCTTGTGTTACACAGCATGACCCAAAGGGAAGGGGCATAGTCAAACAATGTTGTTATCGCCTGCCTGTTTATTATCGTTGGAGCCCTAGGTGTCAGAACTAGGCAGAAAGTCCCCTTGTCTTAGTTCAAACATCACCTTGGGTGCCTCTGTGAGCTCTCTACCCCAATCTAACCCCCCTCCATGTCCCCCAACCCATCCTTTGGCTCCTGCCCCACTCTCTCAGAATCCCTAGATCCACATTATTAGATTATCAAATTTATAGGTATCCTTTGGACTTGCTCAGTTGTTTTCTCATTGCTCGATACCAGTCATATTTTGGTTATCTCCATTATGTGGCTGTCTTTCTGAGCCAAAATCACTTCTAGTTCCTTTAGTTTGTTACTTAGGGCCTGATCCTCAAAATGTTTTGTGTACCCATGTAGAGAAATGTAGTGTGGCTGCAGGTGTACAAATGTCCCGAGTGCAGAATAGATGTCCTGCTCTGCACCTACAGAAGCCTCTTTATATTCACAGCCACCAGAGTGAGCTGTGTGGAGGCTTCTCTGACCTAACTACTGCCACCAACCATGCAGCCAGATTGGAGGCAAGCACATGCATCTGTGTGATACATGACTGACTTTCGCACTGGAGACTGGTTGTAGAGCACAGCAGTCTTAGTCAAGGAGGGACCCTGCAGTAACAGCCATCTGTCCTCTGTGTAAGTCTACCCTGGGCATCCGTGGACATTCTTGGGGCCTGATAAGCCCTTTCTCAAGTTGCCACAGTCCTCCAAGCAAACTAGGAGGGCTGAGAGTACTGTGTAGCATGTGTATTTTTGTTAAACTGTATTTTGTTTCCCTTTAAGAGATATGGCAGTCCTTGGAGGACTGCTACATCTCAAAGTCTTCTGCTGCATGTGAAGCAGTGGATCTACACTTAGTACAGCACGGGCAACTAACTAGATTCTCACTGTCTAACACTGCTCTGCCCCTGACAAGCCCCACCCTCTCTTCACTCTAGTCCACATGTGACATGGGGTGGATGGGGCCAAGGCAGTGGATGTTGTTGCCTGTAGTATAGAAATCTACAGTGTGGGGAGTGCACACCTCCAAATATGTGCTGGGTGATCTTTGTGCATTAGGATCTAATAGATCTTGCATTTAACAGTAGGCATTTTTAATTTTGATTTCAACAACCTTTCCTCTCTATGCCCTTATTTGGATGCTGCTTACATTTTTAACATTGCTTTAATCTCATATCTTTCCGTGACTCCCTAACTTCATGTTGTGCCAGCCCACTCCCCCAGATTAATAAATTTAAGATAGTCTGAACATTATGTAAGATTCTGTCCTGCTTTGATGGAATTCACCTTACCTGTAAAGATCATGTCAACCCCAGAAACTACTAAAGTCAGTACATTTCCACATGTTTGGAGGCCCAGCCCCTCCTCTCCCAAAAAACCTCACAAAAGGCACTGTAGATGACCCACAGACATAACTGCCCAGCACAAGGTGACTGCTGCAACCCTGGAGTGTTATAATATACTGTATGTACTCACCTTAAAGAGCTCCAGAACTGGCCATACAAGGGCCATGGCATCTACATAATTGTGGCCATCCCACTCCAATACCATGGAAGTTCATTCAGTGATCTCCTCACTCATTTCCTTGAGCATGCCAAAACTGGCACATGTAGGGTTGACAGAGTCTTTAACACACTGAAAGTTGAATCACATATAATGAAAACTACAACGGGAAAATTGTTGATCCATGTTGGACTCCTCTTAAGTAGTACCAGAGAAAATTAATCACAGTAAGCTAAGATGTGCTGCTAAAGATGAATAAAACAAAAAACTACTGAACACAGGCTGAGCTGAAAATTGAGAGTATGAAACAAGGTACAACAATACAATGTCTGACACAGAGGAGATTTTATATAGTAATAAATATGCAGGAGACCCTCCAAATGATGCTACCCAAAACTCCTTAATGATCCTTACTTAAACAATTGCTATGCTATGAATGGATTGAAAACCTGACTGAGATTTTGGTGGAGGTGCACAGTCAGTGATGAAAGCATGTGAATAGTATCTGTCTTCTATATAACCTGTTGCTACAAAACAGAAAATTAGCTAATTAGATAATTGTCCATATAATCCATTACTAAAGATGGGGTTACGATCAAATTCTTCCTGAAAGTAGATGGAACACCGCCAGCTGATAATGACATGTTAGTCATCTGCTTAATACTGTAAGTGGTGCTAACTCACAAAAACTAAAGCATAAATTTAGTTGGAATGCAGTCTGCAAATATAAAGACAGGCTCAAATGAAGGCAGGCAGTATAGTGTAGTGGTTAAGGGCACAGAGCTGCAAACCTGGAAAACTGGGTTTGAATCCCATCAGCCCCCATTTGCATACTGTGTGACCCTGAACAAGTCATTTAACTTCCTTGTGCGCCCAGGTCGCAAAAAAGTTTACCAACTGATACCTGATCAGTGAATATGTAACCTGCCTGTAAATTCCTGCAAAAGAATGAGCACTACAAACTTAACTTACTGTTGCTCTTTTCAGAAGGACTGAAATTTGCTTTATTTATAATTTCCTGATCTCATTAGTCAGTTTGGGGGCTGCTTGCAAACAAAAAGGGTTAGGCTGAAGTCTTAACTTCAGCCACAAGTAAAATTAGTGTTGTCAGTCAGAATCTTCAAGCCAACACAGAGAGTTGATCAAAATTTAGCAGAATCAGTTGTTGTGGTCTAATGAAAGACCCAGACCTGAAAAAACTAAGGATGGGCCTTTCCTTCACTTGACAACCGTCACCTCTCCCACATTGCTAAATTTGTGTGCAAATATTGGTTTGGCTCTCTCCCACCCTATCTATCCACCTCTCTCAGCACCCCTCCCTCCACCTCCTGCTCCCTCAGATCTCAGGATACTTGCATCTTGTCTGTCCCTCACTGCTTAACTTCAGCAGGCCAATCTGCCCTCATGTACCAGTTCCCTATATTCTGGAACCAACTGCCACTTCAAATTAGGCACTCCTCCAGACCCCGCTCCCTCTCTGTCTCCCTGTTCAACTACTTTTCCCCAAATTGTTACTGCTTCTAATTTTGTTCTGTCCTCCTCCCTCCCTCCCTCCCTATCCTCCCCGTCTTCTGTTTGGACTCCGTCCTCGCTACTGACTCCTGACTATGTACTTACATACAACTGTGATTCCCTCTTTATGCTAGCACTCCAGCTTATCTGCAATTATTGCTTTAGTGTCCTCCTTTACCCTTACTTTGTTAGACAAATCTGCTATTGCAATTGTCTTACTGCTGTGTAATTTGTTAACAGTTATCAGCACTTGGTACTTAAATGTAAACTGTATTATCTTGTTGTCAGAGTATGCTTACCCTCAAATTGTTGCCAAAATTGTTATTGCAATTGTCTGCTGCTCTGTACTGTATCTACTATTTTTTATCCCTCCTATTCCCTTTCCCCCAGGACGCACTGGGAGACAAGCAGTTTTACTGCTCAGTGTGCCTTTCCTGGTGAAACGTTTCAATAAATAAAATAAACGAAATAAATAAATACATACATACATACATACATACATAAAGTGTCCCAGCAGCAACTTTGGATCGACTTTGATACGGTGTGACAGGGAGATCTTTCCACTCTTGAGGACCAACCTTTTCTTAAATCTGTTGCAGCAGTTCTTCTATTTCTTAGCCTAATCTATTGTTTACAATTTCTAGTCCATAAGGTCAGCCACCCATGGGTACCCCTTCCCCTTTCTTGACTGTGCTATAGTGTCCTCTTTAATTTTACTTTTCCCTCTCAGGTTCTCATACAGGGAAGTTATTGTGGTGACCTCCAAGCTGATGTAAAACAACAGGCTGTTTTCCTCATTGTTGGATTTAGTATGCATTAGCATTATGTCATAAAATACCTTGATATATATATGCCTTATGTGATTGAAACCTGTAAATGTTGAAAATACCACAGCACTAGGTGTTTTTGAAAAAGGTAAAAAGTTACTAGGGGACTGTATTATAAAAATTAAGTTAGTTGTGTTATTTTAAAATGCATGTCAATAACAGATTGTTTCAGAGGCCCTTTGGCACCATGCATTCCTGCTTTAAACTGAACCAGCCTAAAATGTCATGGTGATTTACATATACATCCCATGATGCGTTGCATTATGAGGGTATGTGTGATGTTGTGTTTCTTTGAAACTTGGCTTTATTGCAAATGCCCTTTGAGGTAACCCTTGCTTCAGTGCTTCTGCACTGAGGTTCTTTGTCTTTACCTTGTTTTGGAGTTTTTCTGTTTTTGAGCTCCCCATCACCAAACACACAAGACCAACATAGGGGATAGTTCATTTCCACAGAAAAAATAAATCAGTAGACCAGTGGATCAGTAGGTAATGACTAAGTACAGAGGAAGGACATGCATAGTCTGTTGCTGCAAACCAATGTATTGAAGAAGGGATATGCCATTGCTTAAGCCTATCCCCTGTGTTTTAAATAAACATCACAAAGAGGTGTGTTTTGAAACTGAAGTTCTGTGTCTGGTCCATCTGTTATTCCACAACCCCTCCATTGACTTGGTGTCAAAAGTGGGATGCTGACTGGAAGTTCAGGATGATAGGAGGATTCCAGTCAGTTGGTACCAGCCCTGGTGCCCAGGATAACTAGCAGAGGTGCATGACAGTGGAGCCTGGTGAGATGATGACAGTGTCTACTGGATGTGATGACATGGATGAGGAACTACAGAGTGGTCAAGGTGGGCCAGAAGGACAGGATGATGCCTGGAGAGTGGAAACCCTGATGAGGTTGATCCAGTGCATGAGTGGGAGATGGCTAGAGGCAGATCGACTCCTCAGAGAGGCAGAACACCAGTGCCAGGTGCTACTGAAGAGGTCCCTGCTGGAGAGTTTGGATAAAGAATTGGAGGAGGGTTTTTTGTGGGCTCAGCTGGAAGAGGACTCCCTGACTGAGCAGAATATTTCTTTGTTGCCTGTGTTCCCAGGATGTTACCTGTTGGAGGTTGGCGATACAAGTATGGAGCTTGAATGTGAGACCCCAGGTAAGACTGTACCTAGTGATATTGTGCTGGGGTTGAAGACTCCAAGCAAGCAAGAGGACACCTACTGTATGAGGTTGAAGGGACTATTTCTTGTATTGATACGGCTAACTCTATTAACAGCTTTGACTAGGGTATACTGCAGGCTAAAGATGCTAATGTTGCCAAACTGTTACATTATGTTAAGGTCAAGGAGGGTATGCAGATTAATGGTGGTGTGGGGGCAAAACAATGTTGGTGGTATGAACTGAAGAAAGGTGTTCTATACCACAGGAGGCCCAAGCCCCATACAAAACGTGTGGATACCAGGTAGTGATGCCTGAAGCCTACAGACAACAGGTGAGGGAGGCTGCTCACTCCAGTCCCTGTGGGAATCTGAGCCATAGCAGTGTCTTGGCTCAGCTAACTCCTTCTTATTCTTCTTCTGATATGTACAGGTAGGTGGCAGCCTATATTAGGACGTGTCCAGTGTGCATTGTAGTGGAGGTTCCTGCTGGGAACAGAAGACATCTGTTTAGTAGAGGTACTGGTTCATGGGGAGTGGGAAATGTGTCCCAAAGGGAAGGGGTCATTATGGAGAAGAAATGGCACCCTAGAAATAGTGGAAATCTCCCACCCAGGACACATGGTACCAGATGGTAACAGTCCTTGTTACTGTTAGTTCACATATTGCTGGGATGACCACTGTAAATCATGATGATGTTAATGACTTTCCCTAAAATTAGATAGTACAGAGACTGGTAATGTTTATCTCTGTTGAGAAATGTGTTAACGCCTCAGGGTAAAGAATGATGATATCCATTATGTCTATGAAGGAATGTTTATCGTTAATATGGACCCTGAGACAGGGCTTCTGAAGATGGATGTTTGGAAGCTCCATCCCTTCCTGGGACAGGAAGGTGGTAAGCAGTCTGAAATAACTACTTCCCACTTAAGGTGGGGGATATGTGACCGGGAGATCCTGCCACTCTTGAGGACCGACCTTTTCTTAAATCTGTTGCAACAGTTCTTCTATTTCTTAGCCTAATCTATCCTTTACAATTTCTAGTCCATAAGGTTAGCCACCTATGGGAACCCCTTCCCCTTTCTTGACTATGCTACAGTGTCCTCTTTAATTTTCCTTTTCCTTTTCAGGTCCTTGTACAGAGAGGTTATTGTGGTGACCTCCTAGCTAATGTAAAACAACAGGCTATGTTCTTCATTGTTGGATTTAGTATGCAATAGCACTATGTCATAAAATACCTTGATGCATATGCCTTATGTGTATGAAATCTGTAAATGTTGAAAATACCACGGCACTAGGTGTTTTTGATAAAGGTTAAAAGTTACTAGGGGACTGTATTATAAAAATTAAGTTAGTTACATTATTTAAAATGCATGCAAATTGCAGATTGTTGGAGAGGCCCTTTGGCACCATGCATTCCTGCTTTAAACTTTAACCAGCCTAAAATGTCATGGTGATTTGCATATACAGTGGCATCCCCCAGGATGAAACCCAATTCTTCAGCATTTTTCAGCACTCTGCAGAATGCTGCAGCAGACCTACTGAATGAAGCAATGTAATTTCAATGGCAATTAGTCCCTTTTGTCATTCAGAAAATGTGACACTGCCAGGATGAAGTGAATGCCACAGTTTTCTGCATGACAAAAGGGACTAATTGCTATTGAAATTGCATTGCTTCATTCAGTAGGTCTGCTGCAGCATACTGCAGAGTGCTTTAAAAGTGAGTTTAATCCTGGGGATGCCACTATACATGGGCCACTGTCGAAATCGCGCATCCAAAATTGCGCTAACCCATATAGCGTGGTGTTTATTGTGCATACACTCTTTAGCACATAAGCATTTCAGCTAATCCTTAATAGCGTTGCAAATATATTTTTTTACTCACTGCTACTCTCTCAGCATTTTCATGTGCTGCATTTTGGTAAGACTGCAATTTCCTACTATGCCTTAGCACTGTAGTGTAACCTATTAAGGTTTCCCAAGCACTTCCCCTGCAGTCCTGAGTGTTTGCTCTTGACCTTCCTATGATGTTTCCCAAGGCATCAGTTCTGATGCATGCTCCCCCTGCAGATGTGAGACAAACTAAATATACAATGTGAGTGTCCAATTTGTGCAATTTCATTATGCTGTAAACTTTGTTTCATACATCTGCTGTGCTGTGCTTGTGCTTATTTTGTGTTGTGCTTTATGTCTCACATTTATAACACTTTTGTGCTGTGTTTTGCTTGTGCTTGTGCGATACAGGGCCTACATGGAACATAGAACATAACTTTATTTAATCTTTATTGCGGGCACATGAAGGACACACTATTAAAATACATCTTATTTTCAAGAGCATTTTTATGCTTGCAGCTGGAAATTACATGCTATACTGCGAAGATACTCTAATTTAGTATGCTGCTGGTATTCCGCTGTTATAGCAGCAATCCGCTTTGCAGTATCTTTATATTTCTTTCTGGATCCAGGTACAGCGGTACCGGCTATTATCTGCTCCATCAACACAGTGCTGCAGCGCTGTTCTTCTTTAAGCACTTTTAGAAATTTCCATATTGATGGATGGTGTGCACCGATAAAATGACTAAACTTGCGGTGCCACGCCTCCACGGAGTTTGTTGTTTGTGGTAAATCTTGATTGACGGCATCATAACAATTCCATAGCTGGATAGCAAACATAGGTCTTCTACAGCCTCCTCTTCCCAATGGACATCCCAACCATGTATCTTCAAAATAGTCAACAAGGTTTGACAGTAAGTCGCCATTCGATTGATAGAACTCTGTAACCATTAACTCCTCAAATGCTGCGATGACATCCATGACAGGCACATAGGCAAGTGCTGGCAGAAGTCTCACTTGAAGAGCAAAGCTGGGGTCTGACACATATAGTGAACACACATCAGGTAGTTCTTGAATCTTATGCCACAGCGACTGACACGTGGAAGAAACAACCTCTGATTGTTGCTGTAGGGAATGCCAGTGTAAATGCTTTTATTGATGCCAATTCAAAATCTAGCAAAATTGACAGTGGCTGTAGAGTGTCACACATTCTGTTTAGCTCTGTGAAAATCTTATTGTATGTTGCAGCTGTTCGGTTAGCCATCAGAATATACACAAGAGGTACAACAGTACTGTTGTGGATGCCTTGTATTGAATAAAGCTGATGAAATATTGAAGGGCAACTTTTAAAAGTTCCATCAGCCAACCAATGTGCACTGCTCCTTAAATGCTGTAGGTCCTGTGACATTGAGAATATTACGAAACGGTTGTTGCAGGGCCCAGAGTCATGCAGAAGAAATTTCTCATTTTTTAGTGTACAGCATAATTCTTCAGGAACTATTAAAGAAGCTGCATCAGCTGGCTTAGGGGGAGGGCAAGCTGCAGCACGGCGCTGACGTCTGACAGTTCACTTCAGAAGTGACAAGACAGGGAGCTGCGATGCAACAGATGGACACAATTCCAATACACCACCAGCTACAATCTGGTGTGTAGTTTCACAACTATTGCTAGCACACTCTTTCATGCTAGCCACATCATCCTTTACTGCAATCAGTGATGAATCAGGGACATGGTTGTGTTCACCAGTTTTTTTTTAACCCTGTTTCCCCATTCAGATGCAGTCTAGCCCCACAATGTTCTTTGTCATATTCCAAACATTTGTAATATGACTTTGTTTCAGTAACTCTTTCCCTCCTGTAAAAAAACCCATCTAGGCAAGCAAGGTCTGCTCCCTTTTGGCTCTTTACAAATCTGACTGCCATTTTAGCACAAAGCTGCTCCTGGTTCGGTGAGGCAAGTGACCGTGTGCATGCTATGCACGATTAAGTACCCACGCTGATTCGAATCTGCGCTATAGCGACATGTGCGATTATGTATGTGTTATTTTTGATAGTGTGATTTCGGTTGCGCGATATTGACTGGATACCACTATACATCCCATGATGCTTTGCATTATGGGGGTATGTGTGATGTTGTGTTTCTTTGAAAATTGGCTTTATTGCCAATGCCCTTTGGGATAACCCTTGCTTCAGTGCAAATTTCGGTTTGGCTTCAGCACTTCAGCTGAATCACTTTGGCTCCCAATGTAGTAATTGGCATAGGTCATCAAAACACACTACAGAAGAGGGGGTAAAAGCCTTGAGGTCAGCATTGGCCATGAATTATTATAACTTATGTGTGGCAGATGGTGGGGATCACCACAGTGTCAAACACATACGACTGCTAAGCACCCACATCAAAGCTATAGGAATTCATAGTTTCCTTTATTGACCTCAAGGCTGCCCTTTGCCCTTCTCGACAATTATTATGCTACTTCCACATAGGTTTTCAGAGTATGTTCCCCTTAAAAATATGCATCACAAAGAAAAGTGCAATTACTATTGTACTATACAAGGGCATTTGCTTTGCTTACCTTACCTTCCCCAATTTGTATGTTTACTTTTTTATTTTTTTATTAATATTTTTTAAGTTTTTTCTTTTGATTTAATATTTTGTTAATGTGTAGTGTTAACCGCTATAGAAATTCTTATTTTCCTTGACTGAGCTCAAGGCACCCCTCCCCTGTCTCTACTTTGACTGCAATTGGACTAAGCTGCATTTGGATAAAGTGTTTCACTAGATTTTTTGGGTGGGGCTCCAGCTCCCTCAGGCAGGCCAGGCACGCACTGTCTGTCATGAACACTAAGCTGCAACTGGATAAACTGTTTCACAAGAATTTTTTTTTGGGGGGGCAGTGACTCTCTCAGGCAGGCCAGGTACCCACTGCCTGTCACGAAAGTAAGCTGCAAGTGGATAAACTGTTTCACAAGATTTTTGGGGCGAGGGGCTCTGGCTCTCTCAGGCAGGCTAGACACCCACTGACTGCCATGAACACTATGCTGCAGTTGGATAAACTGTTTCACGAGATTTGTTGGTGGAGGAGGGGTTCTGGCTCCCTCAGGTAGGCCAGGAACCTACTTCCTATCAGAAAGACCAAGCAGCAATTGGATAAAATGTTTCACAAGATGTTTGGGGGGCTCCAGCTCTCTCAGGCAGGTCAGGCACCAACTGCATGTCACAAAAACTAAGTTTCAATTGGATAAACAGTTAAGCTGCAGTTGGATAAACTGTTTCACAAGGTTTTTTTTTTGGGGGGGGGCTCCAGCTTGCTTGGACAGGCCAGGCACCCACTGCCTGTCAGGAAAACTAAGCTGCAATTAGATAAAGTGTTTCACAAGGTTTGGGGAAGGTCTGGCTCCCTCAAGCAGGGCAGCCAGCCAGGTACCTCACTGCCTGTCATGAATGCAAAGCTACAATTGGATAAAGTGTTTCACAAGATGATGGGGAAGACTCCGGATCCCTCAGGCAGGCCAGGCACCCACTTCTTGTCATGAAAAGTACACTGCAACTGGATAAACTGTTTCACAAGATTTGAGAGTGGGGGGTCAGGCAGGTACCCACTGTCACCCACCAAAACTACCCTGCAATTGGATCAAGTATTTCACAAGATTTTTTGGGGGAGGAATTAGGGAAGCTGGAGCCTGGCAGCACCCTGTCTCCGGCCAAGCACAGCAGCCACCCACAAATAATAACCAAAACTACAATCTGATAAAGTTATAATTTGGGGCTTAGGCACCCACTTAGTCAAGAAAAGTACCAAAAGCTTTGGGTTGGAACACTTGAATACAACAGTACTGCAGGGCTGGCCAGGACCCCCTTCCCCCCATTTGCCTTCACAATGCTTTTCTTTTCCTTCCCTTTCCCTGCCAAACATAATCTGATTCTGAACTGCTGTGGCAGATTTAACTCCAAGAAACTGCTCTTAGAGTCTTCACAAACTGGAATTTGGCAACCTTTTTCTGACATGAAGACAACACAGCAGAGAGAGAGACATAGCAAGGTCTTTCCTCTGCTGACCCAGAGCTGCAAATGTCACACAGTGCTGCAGAATGTTTAGTTTTGCTGAGATTCTGCATCCCTGATTGGTTGCTGAAGGTCAGGTGACTACCAGAAAGTGTTGCACACGCTCTGGGTAATATATAGTAGCTATGTCATAGCTGCCAAAGAGCCATAGTGAAGACAGCAATCTTCGGTTTGGCTTCCTCTAAGTGAACATCACTGAAGTTCAGAGGTTCACTGCATGCCCCTTTGGCTTCATGCTCACCCTTAGAATGTGCATGGAATTTGAGTAAACATATCACCTCATAGAAGTGGTCCCAACCGCATCAAAGTGCATTCAGAGCAGTATGCCAAATCATGCCCCCTGTTCATCTATACTGTAATACTCACACAGATGAACTGAGATTTTTGATTTCCAGGGTCCTACAGCCTTTCTTTTTAATGTATTCCAGCTTGAGAACCTACATGTCATGGACCAAAAAGGTTGAAAAAAGAAAATCCACTGTATGGAATTTAAATTCTGAGACTCACAAAAAGCCTACATTTTGTTCAGTATTCAGCAGCATAGGCTACTTTCAGCTGCTATAAATATAATCAATTTCACTAGGCACTGCAGTCACTGACTGTGGCAGAATATGCTGGAATTAAATTTAAGTAACCACTTTGCAGAAAATTAATAAAATGCTGTTTTCGGTTGTCATGTCCTGAGAGACACATTTAATTGAATGGATTTAGTTATAGACCTACTGTGAAGAGTTCGAGGAATGCATCCTGCTGGCACTCCCTGGATACTAAGAACTTGTTTGCAGGAAGAAATATTGACACAAATATACAGTTCCATGCCAGTTGACATAGTTCAATATTTTACTTGAAGAGACTACTGTAGGTAAAGTCTCCCTGGTGTAAAGCTATTACTAGAGCAGATACCCATTTGGATAAGTGATAAGGCTCACTCTCAACATTCTGGTGGGCACTTGACTCCTCTGTATCCAGATACAGTGCTTCCTTGTACTACCATTACCAAACTAGGTTACTAATTTAAAGAATTTGTAGGTCTTGATCTGCTAGGAGTGTCAAGGAGGGGTTGGCAGTGAAACAGCTGTAGGTAAGGGTGAAGTTAGGGAAAAAAGTTTCAACTCCTGCCTGAAAGGTGATTTCACACAAGGACTGCACAATCACCTTTAGGGATGCAAAAACAAATTTTTTGTGCCACTGGCCATCCCACGGCAGCACGGATGGACAGGTATGTGGGTCGGGGGGTTGTCAGTGCCATGGGGAAGGTCCATAGAACACCCATGGATGACCAGGGAGGCCATGATCAGGGGTGGAGGGTCTGGTCTGGTGGGGCTGTACTGGGAGGGGGTGGGAGGCCTGTATGCATTCACAGGGCTGGTGCCCCTATGTGTGTCGGGTGGAGGGGTGCAGACATGGGGACATAGCATGGCTGAGTACAGGAGTATGAGGCAGAGGTCAAGCATTGGGAATGGGTGCGGGGCTTCAGTTGGTGGGGGCAGAGGCTATCTGCCCTTGTAGTGGTCCCATTGGGCTGGGGTGGCATGACAGGGGGGCCTACAGGGTTTGCTGCTGTTGGCTACATACAGTCAGGGGGGCACGGAGCAGCTATGACTGCTTCTGAAACATGTAGCCTGCTCCCCCTTACCCAGCACTATGCTCGTTTGAGCATAGCGTGGAGCTCGGGCACACCCCCTGCACTGCCCACGGGACCACATCTAATGGATCTTACCATCTGGACAGGGGATTAGGTGCATGCCAGCCCCGTTTGAGAATCAAGCATAGGGGGTGCAGCAGCTGTGAAGTTTCTATGCACTGCAGATACGTGGTGCATAGCCACTGTGCACCTTGTGTGCAAGCCACAGTAATGGGAGTCAAGGGATCAGAGTCCGAATACAATACAGATGGCACAAAATGAAGCTGTAGCAAAAGTTTCATGAAGTTTCTTCTACTCTAGTTTTGCCCACTTTAACATAATAGACATTTTGTATCACTAATGTTCGTCGTTGCCAAGTCTCATTAGATAGAACTGAGCACTGATCATGGTGATGTAATCAGTGTTTGAAACTGCTTGTTCTCCTTGCTCCTGCTCAGTAAGCACCATATACTCTTTTTACCAGCAAAGTACTATCCAGGCAGGGATCTGAGGCATATGTTTTGGTTCTGTGATTGGCATTATCAATATATAGTACACTAATTTTAAACTAGTATACATTTGCACAAGCCCATTTCAGGAAAAAAAACTATTCTCTGCCCCCACTTGATATATTAGGTTCTTTTTCTATAGAGGTTTTACCCTCTAACCAGGCATTGTCTTCTCCCTCTTTCAGGCACTGGTGATCTCCCAGTCCCATCACAATGATTACCGAGGACTAGTCCATATGGCATGGGCCCGGTGAGGTACCATCTCCCATCATTCTGATAGATGGGTGGATTTTTTCTCATTTTTTGACCCTCCTGCCTTCCCTATGGCACACTACCATGTGACCATGGCCTTGAAAGCTACAAACAACTTCTGTGATAGGGTAAAACCTCCTTGGCCTTCTATAAGGGATGTTGTGGCTTTGCAGTGTGTCACCAGCCTCCCTGCTCAGGGAAGTGCTGCTCGATACAGCACCCTCAACATAGAAACATAGAATCTGATGGCAGATAAGGACCGACTGGCCCATCTAGTCTGCCCTGTATCCCTACCTAGCAAGAATACCATAGATCCTGCTTAATCTCTGGCTTCATCTTCTTTCTGAATTGCTATGGCAGCCCTATGTCTGTCCCATGCAGTTTTGAACCCCCCCACCATCTTTGCCCCCACCACTTCCACTGGCAGGCTGTTCCATTCCTCCACCACCCTCTCTGTGAAAAAGTACTTTCTAACGTTGCCCCTCAGTCTAACCCCTTCAAGTCTCATGCCATGCCCTCTTATCGTTCTAGAGCATTTTCTCTTTTTGAAGATATTGCCCTCCTGTATCTTATTTATTTCCTTGAGATACTTGAAGGCCTCTATCATGTCTCCCCTCTCCCTCCTCTTCTCCAGGATATACATATTGAGTTCCTCCAATCTCTCCTCATATGACCTTTGGTGCAGGCCCTGCACCATTTTGGTTGCCCTTCTTTGAACTGCCTCCACCCTGTCTATGTCCTGTCAGAGATGCAGCCTCCAGAACTGGATACAGTACTCCAAGTGAGGTCTCACCAATGTCCTGTACAGTGGCATTATGACCTCTTTTCTTCTGCTGGTGTTACCGCTCCCTATACACTCCAACACTTCGCTGCCCCTCCCCACCACCTTGGCACATTGGTCGGCCACTTTTAGGTCACCAGATATGATTATCTCAAGATCTCTTTCCTGTTTTGTGGCCTCTAATAACACCCACCCAACATGTATGTCTCCTCTGGGTTCCTGCACCCCAAGTGCATGATTTTGCACTTTTTCACATTAAAACTCCCTGAGTGTTAAACACCACCCATAATAACTATTTATTGCCATAGTTGTACTCCTATAGTCTATTTATATGTGCCTGCTTATTCATCTCATAAATGTAACTAGCAAGCTCAACTATTCCTCCCTGGTTAGAGAGATCTTTACCCACTTCCTGGTGGAACATTTCTTTGACACATTGTCCAGAATAGAAACTACAGTAGATGATTATACACTTTAGACTGTCTATTCATTGGAAAGGCACCTAGTAAAGGAGTGTCTTGTAAATTGTATATTTCTATTCCTAGCCTCACTCATGTATCCTTCAGTAGGTCATTTCAATATGTTCCCAACTTACTACATGCACAAAATATGTGCATAGTTAGCTTTGCCTGCACCTCCATCTCACCAGCATTTCCAAGTACATATTTTACCATTCTTAGAGACGTGAAAAGTAGATGTTTATGAACAGAAAAAACTCACAGTCCATCTAATCTGCCTGGTTCCTACCTAGGTCCTCACAAGACTAGCAATAGGTAGGCCTGATGCGGATCTACTGTATCTTGCCTCACTTCTGCTTGGACTATCTAAATGTCTTCATTAATGCCATTCCCTTCTCCATCATTTTCACCAGTCTCCTGTGTCAATCACACCCTCTCTTATAACTTGCAACCACCTTAACAGTGATCAACTCCTCAGGCAAATGATTTCACATTCCACCACCATTTCCATGAAAAAGTATTTCCTTGTGGTACCCTAAATTCCCCCACCTAACAGTTAAAAGTTGTGGCCCTTTGTGATGGATCCCTCATTAAAGGGGACAAGAAATCTGGGCTAATTGGCAGCTGCTTATAAAGTTTTTATTCTCAGAAATGATATGCATTCCCCTAAATTATCCATATTTAACTGACTGTACATGAATAAAAAGTGATATGAAAATCATATTTTGCATTGTTTTGTTTTCATGGGCAACATTCTGTTACAGTTATTTTTATGGAATGTGTAATTTGGAGTTTTTACTAAGCTGCAGTTTATGAACAGAATGCTTATCATAACCTGTTGACCTATCAGAACTATGCTTAGAGTTCTGTGCATAAAATGTGACAAAGTTAAAACTCCAGATTACTGGTTCCATGAAAAGAACTGTAAGAGAATGTTGCCTATGGAAAAAAACAATGCAAAATATAATTTTTCATATCACTTTTTATTCAGGTACAGTTACATATGGATAATTTAGGTGAATGCATATAATTTCTGAGAATAAGAACTTTATAAACAGCTGCCAGTTAGAAATGATTTAGTGCCCTCTTTAAAAAAAAAACAGTTGCTGGATATACACCATAGTAGGGATGGGCAAAATGTATCTTCCAACAGTGACATTCTGACAATATTCCAATTTTGCTTCCATGACATTTCATGAAATGTCTGCAATGATTTCATGAAATTCTGCCAAAATTATGATTTTAGGTTTTTCCATCTTATGTAACAATTACTTTTCTGCCTTGCACCAAATTTGGCAAGATGACTTTGTCAAGGTCCATGCAGATGTGTGCCAAGTTTCCAATCTCTGTCTTTAAAGGTAACTGAGCTACAAGCCTCCAAATGTTCAGAAATTTCAAAATTACAATTCACATTGGTATAAACTAACAGTGTTTGTCCATATTGCACCACATTTGGCAGGATGACGTCACCATGGTCCACACAGATGTGTACCAAGTTTCAGATCTTTATGTTTAAAGGTAACTGAGTTACAAGCCTCCAAATGTTCAGAAATTTTATAAATTTACATTTTACCTGCAGAATTTTAAGCATCTGTACATTTGAAACTAGAGAACAGAATATCTTCAATTTTGTTTGGTTCATTGATCCTAAATATTAGACTCTGAGGCCACCCCCTTGGCCCAGCTGCAGAGCGTTGCACTGCCATGCTGACAACTCAAGTCTGAAAGTGAGGTGAGCCCAGGAAATCATATTGCGAGGCAGACCATGACAAAGACACCTGCCACTCAGCAGTTCAACTCAGGAAGGGATGGTAGCAGTTCAACTCAGTCAGGAAGGGATGCCAGCAGGTTCCATTAACACAGTGACCCCAGTTGCTAGGCCAGTGAGCTTTCTCCTCCCACAGGGGAAGCTGTGGCAGTGTGAGGCTGAGAGAGGCACCAGGGAAGATGGGAGGGGAAAACATGTTGGAGAGAAAACAGGTAGCTAATTGAATGATGGCTGGGTTCAGCTTGATCAGGGTATATCCCTGTGACTATGGTATATCCCTGGGAGAGAAGTTGCTGGCTGGAAAAAAAATATAGAAAAAAGTATTTGTGTGTCAACTCTCTAATCTCTAGGCCAAAAGCTGGCCAAGTTATAAGCAGCCAATGATTCCAAAATAACATCAGTAATCAAAGTCGAATTTCATGAGATTTTGCAACATTGTGAAATGTTGTGATACTTTTGTCAAAGTCACATCCATAAATTTTATCCACTCATACTCTTGAGTTGCTATTGTAGAGAAAGGTAAAGACTGGCTAAATTAACAATAAGGTAGCATTCATAGGAGGATCCACAGTAAAAGTATAGTGGTGCCAAATGTCAGGTCACTATCTTGACTGACAAACCATGAAGAATAGTCATGGTAGACATCATTGTGCAATAGCCGGAATTATTGCATTATGCCAAATAACCACTAGAGCTCCATGACTTAATGACTTGTTGAAGCACATGCACATGCAGCATTGTTTCTGTACAATGCCACCTGCTGACTTCTTAACAGCCCTGTAGATAACAATGTGTATTTTTAATATTTGAAAACAGTGTCACAAAGGGATGCCAAACCTCAAGCCTTACAACTAGTTGGAGCTTAAGCCACTGTGACAGAAGTATCTGGATATCTTTAGTCATGATGGAACATGATGCAGGGCGTCACTGTCACAGGAGTCTTGAAGAGGTATTGCAGGGCCACAATGTTTGTGTAGGTAAGGTGATTCAGTAGTGATAAGTACTTGGTGAAAGCTAAATTTCACAAGTGCAATTCTAGTGGCATTACCTGTCATGCATCTATGAATTTTTGAGCACATTTTGCCAATTAGTAATGTCTAAAATATCTACAATAAATTTTAAACTACTAAACCACATTTGTCCAGCTTAATTTGATAACAGCACATTGTTATTTTGGCATGCATGCCAAATCTTAGCAATAGCAGTGGAGCTATAAACATCACAATATTTAGAACATTTTCAAACAATTTAACAAATATACTGTAAAATTTAGAATTCCTGTAACTTACAATTTACGCAACCAAGTACCTCTTTATTTAGAAGTTTCTATGATACCTTCAAGAAAATATTCATATAAATATTCAATTATATAGCTCCAAAGCAGAGTGAGTTGTTAGCATAGAAACATTTTCAGAAATTGTCACATGAATAATAAATTACCAGACTGTGAGGGCCTATAATTTCCCTTCCCCTTAACCAAATGTCAAGAAACTAGGCCACTTTCAAGCAATATGTATGACAAACATCAGATTCCTAGCTATAATATTGATGGAGTTATGACCAATTAAAGCATTTTGGAAAAGTTCACACAATTGTGTAAAATGTCACAGAATTTCACATAATTTCACAGAATTTTGTGAAAATTCCATGAAATTGGAATGTACTAATTTCACCAAGCCCTACACTCTAGTTACTATATACCCTTATATACACAAAAGTTTAAATCATGTCCCGCACGTAGTGAGGTCAGCTACTGTAGTCTTTCCTCATACTGTAGGTCATCTCCTGCTGGCTGGGAGTCATTTTGTTCACTCTCCTCCAGACTAGAGATGCAGTGAAATTTAATTCTGCTTGCAAAATTCTGGCAAAATAAAATTTCGCTGTGTGAAATATTTCACGGCATCCGCTTTTGCCAAAATATTTTGCGATTTAAAATAAGTATTTTACTGGTGAAATGTGGAATTTGCCCACAAATGGTTTAATTTTGCCCATAGTGGTGAAAATCTTCCATTTGCGAGTGAAATTTCACATTTCACTGGCAAAATTCCACATTTCGCTTGCAAAATCATGAATTTTGCCACACAAAAGATTTTGTGAAATTCTTACATTCCATGAAATATTTTGTGGGTGCAAAATGTGGAATTTCACAGGCAAAATGCAGAATTTCTCCCATGAACAGTGGAATTTAGCCCACAAGTGGAGAAATTCTACCATTCTCAGGTGAAATTCAGCATTTCACTGGTTAAATTCTGCATTTCGTAGGTGGAATTTCACATTTCGCACCGGCAAACTATTTTTCAAAATGCGTGAATTTCGAAAAAATATTTCACGGAACGAAATTTGCGGATTTCACCCATCTCTACTTTAGACTCACTCTAGCCTGTTCTTGCATTTTTAATGTGAGGATTTCAGTACTGTGCACAGTACTCCAAGTGTGGCCTCACCAAACATCTGTACAGGGGCAGGATCACATACTTCCTTCTACTTGAAATGGCTCTAAGTACAGTATGTACTCCAGCATTGTGCAAGCTTTCCCATATGCCTTGTTAAATTGGGCTGAGGTGTTCAGCCTGTCACTTGCTATAGCTTTTAGATTCCTCACCTCTGAGGTCTATTCTAGTTTCCACCCCCCCCACCACCCAATATTGAGTCCTTGGACTCCCCTCTTCCCAAGTACATAACCTTGCATGTTTCTGTGATAATGTTCAAATATCAGATCTTGGACCACTGTTCCCATTTTTCCAGGTCCCTTCTCAGTTCCTTATGACCTCCTCACTATCCACTCTGCCACACAGAGTATCTTAGTGTCATCCACAAATATACACATCTTGCTCTGCATCTCTTCTCCAATGTTTTTAATAAAAACATTGATAAGTACCATTCCAGGACTGACCCCTGCAGTACCCAACTCATTATACTCCATACCCTGCAGTACTTACCATTTAGTATCACCCTTTTGATTCTCCCTCCTAGCCAGTTCTATATCCATTGTGTGACTTTCTCTCCATCACTCAAGTCCCTGAATTTCTTTTCTGTTTTTTGGGGTGCACAGAGTCAAAGATTGATTAAGTTCTGGTACAGGATGTCCATCGCTTGGCCATTGCCCATTGTCCATTGCTTGGGACATGGCATTGAGGAGTTCTATGAGGTTTATCTGACAGGACACCCCCCCAACAAAGCCATGCTGTTTGTTGCCCTGGAGTCCGTGAGACTCCAGAAAGTAAACCAACTCTCCCATGATTATAGTCTTAAGCATCTTGCATACAATGGAGGTCAGGCTAAGCAGTCTATAATTCCATGGGTCTCCCCATCCTCATATTTGTGCATAGGGATGACATCTGCCACCCTTCAGTCCCTGGGAGAGTACCCCCTCAACTGAGCAGTTACATTAGTCTGCCAGGGGTGCTGTCAGACCCACACCCTACCTCCCTAAGCACCTGTAGGTGAAAGCCATCTGATCATAGGGACTTACCCACCTTTAAATCTTTCAGAACTTTGAGCACCCTTTCCTCTGTGATAATTACCATCACCATATGTGCTTCCCATGTGACCTGAATGCTGCACTCAGATAGTGGCTCTACTTTCTCAACTGTGGAGACCAAGCAAAAGTATTCATTCAGAACATCAGCTTTTAGCTCATTTTCATCCACCTATGCTTTCCTCACTCAACCTTTCTGTTCCCCTTGTTCTTTCTCCTTTTCCTTATATATCTAATGAAGGTTTTATTATTTTCCTCATCTCTGCCACAATTTTAACTGTCACTTCAACCTTGGCACTTCTCACTGCCTTGCTTTCTTCTTTTGCTTTGTAGAGGTAGAGCTCCCTGTTTGTCTTTGGCTGGACAGCCTTATACACTCTGAAGGCCACCTACCTTTGTCTTCACTGCTACCCTAACCTTCTTGGAAAACCATATACTTTAAGCCTTTTGTGCTTCTCTCTTTCCCAACTTTCCTGAGGTGCACCTTTGATATGTCAAGTGTCCATTCATTGATGACTTCCCAGTTGCTGTCCACATCGGCTAGTTGGTAAAACCACTCTGTCCTCTCCCTGAGCTCTTCCTATATCTTCCCTGAGTCTACCCTATTAATGTTCAGGACCAGTGCTTGGGATTTCTGCTTTTGTGCCTTCAGGATTATGACAAACTTAAGTGTGCTGTGGCTGTTACACCTGACTATAGCTTCACCTGCTAACCCTCCAATGCTGTCCTGGTTAGACAGGGCTACGTCAAGTATTATAGAAGCATAGAAATCAGATAGCAGAAAAAGACCCCACAAGTCCATTGAGTCTGCCCTTCTCCTCCCCTTATTCCTTGCCTATACCATGGGCCCTCCCCTTCCCCCAGTTACCAACCTCATATGTCTGTCCCATGCCCTCTTGAATCTCTCCACCATTTTAGCCCCCCCAACTTCCTCTAGTAGTTTATTCCAGGCCTCCGCTGCCCTCTCCATGAAATAACGCCCCCTCATATTGCCTCTATATCTTCCTCCTTCTAATCTTAGAATATGCCCTCTAGTTTTAGCCCCTCCTTCCTTTTAAATAAGTTCCCCTTGCTCAAAAAGTATGACACTGTCCTTAGTGTGCTCCTCCAAATGTTGAGTTAGGAGGCAGTCCTGGAAGGTATCTACCAAGCCTGCTTTCTGGTGCTCTGTACCACAGGAATATGCTGGTCTATGTCTGATGCCAAGTTATATCTGGTATGTTGAAGTCTCTTAAAAAGATAACTTCCCATCTAGCTGCCATCCTTCTGATCTCCTCAGCTAGTGTCCTATCCACTTCCTCTAAGAGGTCTGAATATCTCTTCCATGCAGATTCCCCCAGCCACCATCCACTATACCCATAGTGAATTCACTTTGCCCCCTCTGCCTGTGACTTAATCTTCCAGCACCCTCAGGCTCCCCTAATGTATAGTACAAACCCCTTCTTATCTCTCTTCCGTGTCACTCCTATATACTCTATATTGTGCAGCTTGAGATCATGAGGTCCCAGTCATTGTTAGGTGATATCCATGCTTGTCTCATTGCCATTATATCTTGGATGCCTTCTACTTCCATAGCCTTGACATACCTCATTTTATTACAAAGGCATATTTAAACAGACCCCCAATGATCCTGCCTACTGTACTTCCCTCATCTACTGCCCCTACCTATCTGACTCATTTCCTGTGGTTTATTTATATACTCACTCTCTCACCATCTTGTATGCTCTTCACTGTTACATGCATGACTTTTTCATGTACCCCATCTTCCAACACTCTGGATATGGAAAAGAGTGAAAGTTGGATCAGAGACATCTGCCACAATACAGTATAGTGCATGAATGAATCTGACTCTGTTGTGGGTCTTCCTTACCCACTGGCAGCTTACTCAAAACAGTTTTGGGGGAAGTGGGAATGGCTGATTGGGTCACAGTCCTCCCAACACGGCTACTGAGGTTAAAGATGAGAGCCACAACATGATATCTCCATTGTATGGCACATAGGAGTCCCAGTGATTATGCAGAGTGTCTGAAGGGTTGTACTTCTAACCAGAAGGTAACTAATTAAGTGCTTGGAAGTGCTGATATATTTTGTTTTAAATGTTTTGTAAAGAATGGAAGGATCTAATTTGCCTCTAAAGAGACCTGTGTCTCTTAGGGAGTAAAACCTAAAAAATCTGTACGTTAAAAGTCTCTCTTTTTTTTTATTCTATCTATTTTTGTGCCCCCGGATGGCCCCCATCTAACCAACACCCCCAGCTCCTGGCACCCTGAATTACCGGGGCTTACCTTATGCCTAGTCTGGGAGCAGTGCCTGCAGGGAGTTGGTCATCATCCTGCCTCCGGTATTTTTCATCCACCATTTTCTCCTGAGGGCCCCAGGAGAAGGACGCATGCATGTGGAGGCATGCATGCACGTTGCAGCCCTAGTAATTACCCCCTTCTCCCCACCCTATTTGGCCTAATACTGGGCACCCTGCCTGCATTGCATCATGGCCTCCAACCGGGGGCAGCCATTGAGTGAGGGATGCCACTCCACCACCCCAGAGAGGAGAGTTGCCTGCCGTCCACTCCATCCAGCTCTGCCCTCCCCCTGTGCCGATCTCCGATGACCACAGGCTCACTCCCAAACCTGGGTCACCGACTTGCCGTGAGGTGAGACATCCAGCACCTCATCCCTCTGCATCACCGGGCCGACAAAAGTCTCTTATATTTTTTATTTCTTTTTACTATGTATTTTTCATATACAGACGAACATGAACAATGACAACAATGACAACAAAGAGCTGTCTTATGCAAGGAAAATGTAGCATTAAGATAATTGCACTGGTGAAATACAGGGATTATTGCAGAAGTCAGTATCAAGATGGCTTATAGTACAAAACCAGGTGTATGATCCAGCATGCACTAGACCCATCTGGCACATATAATATCAACCTAAGCACTTGATGGTTCCATTTTGCTTTTAACTTTTTCATCTCATAGATTTGTAGCATTATGTCTTGCCATTATTTAACTGTAGGGACCTGGTTATACGTCAAAGTCATGTAATAGACTTCTTAGCTGCTACCAAAAAAATAAACAACAGTTTTCTACTACTAGGGCCTCAGTCTCCTTTGGGGGAAGGAGGCCATGAAAAGTACTAATGTAGCTGATAACAATAGGTGGTCCCCAAAAATGATGTGCAGGGCGATAGTGAGCTAATCCCAGAATGACTGCAAGAGGGGGCATTGTCAAAAGATATGTCCATGTGCAGCTGGAGTAGTTCAATAATTTCTCCAACACTCAGCCCCTTTAAAAGTCTCTTCATTTATAGACTTTTTTGCTTTTCTCTTCATTCCTCATTGTAGTTGTTGCTGTTTTGTTTCCAAATTTGTTATGTTCTTAGCCTTTAAAAGTCAGCTAAAGTTTTTAATACAAATCCTTGCCTGTTTAAATTTTAGAACAACATATCTGATCGGGGCTAAGAGTTGGATCCCTACATATACTTTACATTGGAGTCAAACTGTTGTATCTCCCAGCTGAACATGGTTACTTACTGTATTTCTCCCCACTCTTTTTAGTATATTTCAAATCTAAGAAGGTAACTGTACCCCCATACTTTCTTATTGCTTCCTAACAGAAAATAAGTGAAGCTAGTTGCATGTGATAAAATGTAGATTTTTTTTTTCTTTTAAATATATTGTCCAAGAAAAGCACACTATACTGAAACTCATTTCCAGTGCAACCTGGGGGAAAAGGGCATGGGATATAGGTTGCAAGAAATATGAACAATATGAGAATACAATACAGTAAAATCCAGATACAAATTTGGAAACAAGCTGAAAATCAAATGAGGCAATATACACAGTTACAATGCATATGCAATGCCCTGACTCACAATAATGCAATTTATCTTTACGAGTGAGAGGGCTAGATTATAATTCTTGAGTGGTAATGCCACAAGTGAGTTATTAAAGTCCTTCCTCTCTCACAGGTGAAGATAAACTGTATATTGTGAGTCCGATTACGGGGTAGTTGGTTTAGAAATCATCATTTTCTTAGTTATAACTTTTAAGTTGGCTGTGTGAAAAATTGTCGGTTTCTCTTTGATTTGGAGTACTGCCTTTAATGTTTATCAGGGCCACTATTATGTCAGTATCATTTTGAAAGCTGTTCTCTGATTGATTCATTACCCCATTGTGATGTACCCCACCCTCAAGATAGTATTTGTGACATAACTGACTTGCAAGATAATGTTATCATTTAGGTGGCTGCCAAGATAAGGGGCCCGATTCTAGAAGTATTATGTCAGCATAACAGCAGTTGCGCCAAGTAGAATGGTGCATATAGCAACTTACACCAGCAGTTGCACATGCCCGATTCTACAAAGTGTCCTGCGACATGTCGCAGGTCACTTGCGCCAAACAGCTGTTATGCTGCATAAACCCCCTGTGACATGGCGCTAGGGGTTTTACGGCAGCAGTTGCACCCCACTCTAGAAGGGCAGCCACAAAGTGCCCACATCGGGATTCTACATGAACCCCCGGAGGAGATCTGGCAATGTAAGTTATACCAGCATTTAGCTGGTATAACCTGAATACTTATTAGTCCTGAGCCCGTCGGCTGTCCTGTGGATAGTGCACAGTTTCCCACCCACCCATGCCCAGCACACCCACTGGGGCCCCACAGGGCTATCCATACCCCAGACCCCCGACACAGCCATTGGCAGAAGCCCTGCAGGGTGGCACTGTCATCCCCATACCCATGCCCCGAACCATGAGTTGCCCACCACATATACAGCAATAGTACACTGTACATTACTAAACTTGAAAACAAACCCATTTCCCTGGTAGTCTAGTGCCCCCCATCTCTGAACTGTACATGTCCATAAAATAAATTAATTCCTGATTCCCAGGTAGTCTAGTGGCCCCCCCAGCTGTGCCAGCCACCCAGCACCCCACCCATCCCCAGCCAGTGACTGGCACAGCCCACCTCTCACCTCCCGGCCAGCTGCTGACTGGGTGCCTATTGGCACTACAGCACAGGCGCTCAGGGGTAATTTCTGAGTGCGGCAGTGCAGTGGTGCTAATACTGCACTCGGTTGGCAGCTGGCCATGGAGGTGAGAGGTGGGCTGTGCCAGTCACTGGCTGGGGATGGGTGGAGGGTGCTGGGTGGGCTGGCATGGCTGGGGGTGGGGGGCCACCAGACTACCTGGGAATCAGGAATTATTTTATTTTATGGACATGTACAGTTCGGGGAGGGGGACACTGGACGACCAGGGCTGGTGATGTGCCACATTGGCAGTGGGTGACCCAGGGGGTCGGGACACAGGTGGGGGGTGCACTTGTGACCTGCGGCAGTGGGTTGCGGAATGCTGGCCAGGTATGCCCTCTGTCCGGCGTACCTTGCTGCATGTCACAATTCGCAGGACTTTGCTGAATGAGAAATGTATATATGTTATATTAAGGAATGTGATCAGTCGAATATGTGTATAGTTAAAATAGATTTCTTTATATATATATATATATATATATATATATATATATATATATATATATTTTGTATTAACATGTTTAAACTGGGAGAATAGTGGTATATATGTATATATATATATATATATATATATATATATTAAAAACTTAATGTCACTTTCTGATGACGTCAGAGATTGTTTATAAATGCTTGTGTTATCACACATAGCCAAACCCCTTTGAAGGTTATTCAGCCGAAGTGCTGGGTTCCTGGCCGTGAACACTTTGGCAATAAAAATAAGCTAATTTAGCTGAACAATCGTGGTGTGCTTGTACTTCTTGGATTTCTGTTGAATTACAGGTTTGCAGCCTCTGTAAGAGCATCCCCCTCGTAGAAGTGTGCTGCTTCTTCTCTTTTGAACTGAATGTTTGCACCTGTTTGCAGTGGCACATGGAGAAGCAGGTAATTGAAACGCTTTAATCTCCAGAGGGTGTACGATTGACTAAAACTTTGCCGAAAATGGACCGGGAGGCTTTTTCTATACTTCATTTTACGTGGCATCCCTAAGAATTGCTTTTTAGCGACTGTCATATGCAGAATGCATGAAGGGGTTGCAGAAGACGTCGGATCGAGCTTTGAATGGGAACATACGGATATCTGGGCTACGAGGAGAAGCAGAGCGAGTAACAAACTCTTTGGAGAGGAATCGACATCAGGTGATGTAAAAACAAGTTTTCTTAAACTTGAAAAACTTCTCAAAAAAGAGCTGGACATCACTTATAATATTATTACTTTAGAGCAATATCTTGAAAAGGAGCAAGCACCACGAGGGCTCAGAATTAATGTATTACCCTCCTCTGGCTATGAAAACTTTCTGCTAAAAGAAGAATGGTTGGCAGCAGCATCAATTTGCTCTAAAACATTTACTGAATTAATCATTAAGGCTGATATACAAAAGCACACAGAACTTAAAAAAGAAATGGAACAAGCAAAAAAAGAGGTTCTGGTATTTAAAGAGGCAGCTACATTTAAAGAACTGGATACATTTATGAAAGATAAACTAATTAAAGATGAAAAAGATCTTATAATTAGAAAACAAAAGAAACTACAACATGACCAGAATGACTATGAGAGTGATAGAGTGCTGAACTGGAAGAAAAACAATTACAGGAATAAAAGTGGAAGCAGAAGTAGGAGTAGAACCGGAGTGAACTTCTCAGAGAGAAGAGGGAGTGAAAACAGAGATCAGAGTCCTTTTTTAGATTGGAATCAAGAACAAGACACCCAAGAATCAAGAAAAGAAGACTCAGAAGGACCAGGAGAGGAAAGAGAGGAGGAAAATGCTACAACAAACAAAAGGAAACCCAGGGGCCGAGGGAGAGGCCGGGGCAAGAGCACCAAATAGTGAATTTATCCAACAAAGAACTTTCTGATGAACAAATTAAGCTCTTAAAAAATGGTCTTTCCTTTGTTCCAACACCAACTTTAAATCCATTTCAAGTCCAAGTTGATTTATTTAAACTTTTCCGGAAACTCAGATTAAGAGCATTTTTTTTCTAGGAAACCAAGATCAGAAGATCAAGAAGAAAATATGGGTTATTTGGAATCTACACTGCTGGAACAAAACCTCCCTGTAATATCTGACTCCAATTTGGAGATGAATATTGGGACTCAGAATACTATGGAAGACATTGATTATGTTATTAATGTAATGGAGGAAAATCTTGAGGGATCAATGGGTTCAAGTCCCACCACTGTAAGTATTGATACTGATATAAAATGCAAAGGAACAAATTATTTTCTCCACCCTCTGATTTTATACCATAAGTATTTAATCCAGCAATTTCTACTTTTGAAAGAGTTGTCCTTAGTGAAATTGAAACAATTATGGAAAAAGCAGGTCAACCAAGGGATAAAAATCTATCAGTTACAGAGATACAAGCTCTTAAAGAATTACAGGCAGAAGATGGTATTGTAATAAAATCAGCAGATAAGGATGGTAATATTGTTGTTATAGATAGAAATCATTATATTTCCATTGTATTAAGCTTGTTAAATTATTCATCAGACTATGAAAAGCTTAAAAGCAACCCCATGTTTCAGTATAAAACTGAATTAAGTTTGTTATTACAAGAGGCTGTGGAGAAAGGGGAAATAACAGAAAAAGAATTACAGTTTATGTGGAATGAGAATCCCACTTTACCCTGTTACTATATATTATCTAAGATTCATAAAGCTATGAATAACCCTCCTGGTAGACCGGTTATTTCTTCCGTAGGTTCCCTTACAGAAAAACTTGGAGTATTTGTGGACTTCTTCTTACAGAGAGAAGTAGTCAAACTTCCATCTTATATGAAAGATACTACACATGTCTTAAATAAACTCAAAGAAATACAGTGGACAGATGATATGCTATGGTTAACTATTGATGCAGAATCCATGTATACTCATATACTACATGAACGGGGACTTAGTGCCTGTAAATACTTTTTAGAGAAAAGGGAAAGCACTGGTGAAATTCCTGTAGATTTCATATTATCAGCAATCCACTATATTTTGAACCATAATCACTTTGAATTCCTAGGAGACCATTACAGACAGATAAAGGGGGCAGCTATGGGTGCATGTATGGCCCCATCTTATGCAAACCTATTTTTAGGTAAATGGGAAGAAATTACAGTCTTCCAGAGTATGAATCCTTACCTAGAGAATGTAGTATTATGGACACATTTTATTGATGACATTCTAGTAGTGTGGAAGGGGGAGAAGCAAAAAGCAGAACAATTTGTAGGATGGCTAAATAACAATAATATTAATATGAAGTTTACATTTAAAACAGATTTTGAAAATGTAGACTTCTTAGATCTGACCCTACATAAACCTCTACATCCTGAAAATTCTATCATTACAAAAAATCATAGAAAACCAACAGTTACTAATACATTACTCAGGGCTGATAGTGCACACCCAAAGAGTTTAAAAGATTCTATTCCCTATGGACAATTCCTGTATTTATGCAGGAATTGTTCTGATGATTTGAATTTCTGGAGAAGAATTAAGAAAACGATTTTTGGAAAAAGGTTATAACAATGATCTTCTTATTCAAGCATTGAATAAAGCATTTAACAGAAGGAGGGAGGAACTGTTAGAAGAAAAAAAAAAGGAACTAACAAATACCAATGTACCTATAACATTTGTAACTGAATACAATAACTGGTCTGGGCAGATAGGGAATATTGTATATAAGAACTGGCACATACTACATTCTGATAAAAATCTGAACGAAGTGATGGGAGAAACACAGAGAATTACTTTCTCAAGAGGACAGAATTTAAAAGATAAGATAATCAGGCGCAGACTAACTAAACCTGAAAAAAGTACATGGATAGGAACAAAACCACAAGGAAATTTTAAATGTCAAAGATGTAATATTTGCTGTTACTGCAATACAGGATCTGAATTTATACACCCAACAAATAGAGAAAAATACACAATGAAGGAATTCATCAATTGTGATACTACATTTGTAGTTTATGCCATATGGTGTGGGTGTAGTCAATTATATCATTATAAAATTATACAAAATTGTTTTCTTAATTCTTCTCCAGAAATTCAAATCATCAGAACAATTCCTGCACAAATACAGGAATTGTCCATAGGGAAGATCATGGAAGCACTACTGAAGGAGAGATTGGTGGAACATCTGGTTGTCAATGGACTACAGGACCCAAGGCAGCATGGTTTCACCAGGGGAAGGTCATGTCAGACCAACCTCATTGAATTTTTTGACTGGGTGACTAGGGAGGTGGATCAGGGGAGGGCAGTGGACATGGCCTATCTGGACTTCAGCAAGGCCTTTGACACTGTGCCACATAGAAAGACTATTGCACAAACTGGGAATATGGGTGTGGGCAGGACAGTAGTGCAGTGGGTGGGTAACTGGCTGGGCAGCAGGACACAGAGGGTGGTGGTAAATGGCTGTCACTCCACAGAGGGAAGAGTGACCAGTGGGGTACCACAGGGATCAGTGCTGGGACCGGTCCTATTCAATATCTTCATCAGTGACATTGCGTAGGACCTAGAAGACAGAATTTCACTGTTCGCTGATGACACAAAGCTCTGTAACAGAGTAGACACACCAGAGGGTGTAGACAGAATGAGAAGGGACCTGCAGAAACTTGAAGAATGGTCAGGGGTTTGGCAGTTGAAATTCAATGCAAGGAAGTGCAAGATAATGCATATGGGGCACAAAAACCCTGGCACAATATATCAGTTGGGGGTGAGGATATAGCATGCACCAAGCAGGAAAAGGGATCTTGGAGTTATCATCTCTGATGACCTCAAGGCAGGGAAACAGTGTGACAAGGCAGCAGGTAAAGCAAATAGGATGCTGGGATGCATAGGCAGGGGCATCACCAGCAGGAAAAGGGAGGTCATAATTCCACTATACAAGACACTAGTGAGGCCGCACCTGGAGTACACTGTGCAGTTCTGGAGACCTTACCTACGTAAGGACATGACGGGGTGAGAGAAGGTTCAGAGGAGGGCAACAAAGATGGTGCATGGATTGCATCACAAGCCCTATGAGGACAGGTTGAAGGCACTGAACATGTACTCCCTGGAGGAGAGGAGGAGAGAGGGATATGATAGAGACATACAAGTATCTTACAGGGAGGAACAGGGTGCAGGAATGCACTATTTTTAAGCGAAAAGATGTTCCAGGACTAGAGGGCATGGGATGAAGTTGGAGGAGGGGACGATTCAGAGGAAGCGTGAGGAAGGATTTCTTCACAGAACGGGTGGTGAACAAGTGGAACACCCTGCCAGAGGAAGTGGTGGGGGCTGAAACAATCATGGGATTTAAGAATGCATGGGATAGACATAAAGGAATTCTGGAGGTCAGGGGTAAGGGGCAACAGACTTCCTGGAAAACATAAACTGAACTTACAAACTTAAATGGGCAGACTGGGTGGGCCATAGGCCCTTATCTGCCGACACTGTCTATGTATCTATGTATGTATCTATATATAGGACGTACAACAAGGGCCCTTAAACAGAGAATCCAATAACATGTTAGCAGCATTATTAATGGAAAAACAGATACTCCTGTATGTTTGCATTTTGCACAAAAACATAATTCAGATCCAAAAAGTTTTAAATTCATGGGAATAGATTGGCAACAAACTCTCAAATATGGTGGTGATGGAACTAATGAACTACTGAAAAAGGAGAGTAGGTGGATTTTCAAATTGATGACTGTGAAACCGGATGGGCTAAATGCTTCATATGAATCAACCCTGTACATGGAATGGTTTATTAATCAATTTCTGTCTTTCTTTTTCTTGTAGATCACCTGGTGAATGAATGTCTGTGGATTCCCAGCCTAAAAAATGGTTCCTTCTACCACATTGTGGATGGAAGTAGACTTAGGGTGATCACATCTTGACGTCTTCCCGGTTCTCCTCAGATCTCTCATTCTCTCTATATAGGATATGCATTCATTCTACTTTTGTTACTATGTTATGAATTACATTCCCTCAAGAGTCCCAGAAGCACCACTAGTCCATTCTCCTTCTTCCCTTCCCTTAACCCCCCAACCCCCCACCTCCTCTTCTACACCAACTGGTCCCCTTCTTCCTTCCCCCCTTCTTTCTTTCCCTTTCCCTCACCTTTCCCCTTTTTCTTCCTTCCTTGCTTTTCTTTCTCTCCTCCCCTTCCACCCAACTCCCCACCGAGAATGAGAAATGTATATATGTTATATTAAGGAATGTGATCAGTCGAATATGTGTATAGTTAAAATAGATTTCTTTATATATAAATGTTTTGTATTAACATGTTTAAACTGGGAGAATAGTGGTGTGTGTATATATATATATATATATATATATATATATATATATATACACATATATATATATGTTAAAACTTAATATCACTTTCTGATGATGTCAGAGATTGTTTATAAATGCTTGTTTTATCACACATAGCCAAACCCCTTTGAAGGCTATTCAGCAGAAGCGCTGGGTTCCTGGCTGTGAACACTTTGGCAATAAAAATAAGCTGATTTAGTCGAACAATCATGGTGTGCTCGTACTTCTTGGATTTCTGTTGAATTACAGGTTTGTAGCCTCTGTAAGAGCATCCCCCTCGTAGAAGTGCACTGCTTCTTCTCTTTTGAACTTTGCTGTGGAGACCCTGCTCCTTCTAGAATACAGCGCAGGGTCAATGTCGCAGTTGCAGATGACACAGGTTGCATTCTGTGGCAACCTGCGCCACCCTTCTAGAATCGGGCCCAACATGTTTATCTTGCACAATTTATTTTTCTATCTGTTGTATAATTAGACATAGCCAGGTTCTTTCATACGGTTTCCTCACCAATAACAAAACATATTGAAATATGCATCTTATGACCCAACAGCACTTTTCTAAATCTGGAGGAATAAATCCTCATTTAGCCTATTCCATCCTCAAAATTATGTATTTTACTCCAGGCCATTTGCTGGTGCATAACACACAAGCAAAAAAAGAGGTAACTATTTCTCAAGTTCTTATTCTCTTCTGAGTAAGATACTAACGTCTGGAAGAGATATAGAAAGCAATGAAATGCACTCATTGTAATGCATTCTTCTCTAAAGGAAACAACAATAAGCAATGAATTCCATTTTTTACAATTACTGTTCAGCTCTTCAAATAAATTACCATAGTTTTCCATAAGCATGTATTCTGGGTTTAGGTTTGTTTGCCTCCCCAAATATTCTAGACTACAAGGTTGTTTTTTCAGTTCCAGTTTCTGTTTCTGCTGTGTTTCATTTCCTAAACCATACTGCAAGTCACCAGTTCTGTCAGACATTTTGTTACAGCTACCATATTTATAAAAAAAAGTCTCTGGCACACATTTACCATAATGATTCTGCCACAATAAAGTGTATTGTGCTGGTTTGGGGCCCATTACCAATCTGAACTGAAGTCCAGTGTGTGAGATAGCCTTTTTAAGAGATATCCTTATAATGTGGCTATCCTGTATTAAAGACAATGCATCATTAATCACCAGGATGTTTGATTCAATGTTTTACCCCACTCTGCTTATTCATCAACTGTGCTGTGTTTGCATGTAGACATTTACTACATGTTATTACCATTTTAGATACATCTTCAAGAAAGGAGGTTTCATGTCTGATAATTAAACGACAATTAGATATTAAGACAATTAACATAATTGTAATAAACTCAATAAGAAGGTCAACATGATCTTGTCTGCTTAGCAAGGAAGCATAGAAAGGCACGTTGGTCTGCATCTGTCCAGGAGGGGAACCAGGATCCTAGGTGATAGGTTTAAATGCTTCATTTGCAAGCATTTATTCTAGCCGGGGCACTGAAAAGGAGCAGGGAAATCCTAGCCCCCCAAAAAAACAGGATAGTTAGTAAGGTAAACACCAGGATAGAGAAGTCAATAAGGAGAAGGGCAGGGGTAAATGGAGAAAAGGGCAAAGGCAGTAAGGACAAGGATGGGGCAAAAAGGGGAAAGGCCATCAAAAAATGGAGGGTAATGGGGGCATGGTTTGGCCACCAACAAGATGGCAGCATAATCTCTTGAGCTCGCTCTGGGTTCGGCGCATTTGATGCTCCGGTGTCGAGACTCACTGGTCTGCCCATTCTATAATTGTTGCTTCTGACACGGCAACCCCCCCTTGTCTACCGGCGTTCAGCAAAAACTAATTAGATGCAGTTACTCTATGTCGAATTTGAGCACTAATCCCGTGTGGAGAAACGAGCACTAGGCCATGCAGGCCCCACCAATACAGCAACGCAGTAACAACTAGCAGCCCGAACGGGTGAACGGAATCGGGGATCTTTGCCCCCTGCATCAACTAGCTGGAGCTGCCAGAGACTTGCCTTACTTCTCCAGCTTGCCTGACCTTCCCATGGCTTCACCAGGAGTCAACGCTTAGACAGACCCCATGTCTCAACCACCTACAAAGGAGCCCTCAGTAAATGAGTCACTACAGTATAACACTCGGATGTTGGAGACAGTTTTGAACAAAGTGAAAGATATTACAGTCACTCTTTCAGGCACAGTTGTCGAGGTTCGAAACTTGCAAGATAGAATGAATGTTTCTGAACAATGTTTGGAAGAGTATGAACAGCAGCAAACTAAACTACTACTCCGCTTGCAAGCACAGGAAGAAAAATCAGCAGTGCTTTGGGAAAGGCTAGAAGACCAGGAAAATAGAGCCAGATGTAATAACTTGCGTATTATTGGTCTGCCAGAGGGGGTTGAGGGCCAGAATATGGAAAAGTTTTTAAATGAGTCTCTTCCTGTGATGTTAGGAGAGAGGTGGAGGGGGCAAATGGATGTGGAGAGAGCACACAGGATAACAACCAGGAGAGACAGGAACTCCTATCAGCCCAGACCCATCATCACCTACTTTCTTCAGTATACAACTAAGAAAAAAATACTTAGAGCTGCACGGGATATAGGGGAAATATGGTGGCAGGGGACTCCGGTCTCTTTTTACAGGGACTTTGCTCATGAGACAGCCAACAAGAGAAGGGCCTTCACCCCACTCAAGAAGTTCCTGTACAATTTCAACTTCAACTTTAAATTTAAAGGAATTACCAGATTACTAGTGGCTAAGGATGGCAGGGAATTGTTAGCTGAACATCCAGCAGCGGTGGAGAAATGGGTGGTGAAATTTTGGCCCGATCTACCTCTCCCTACAACATATCCCAGGAGGCTCTGGGAACCTAATATGCCAAAAGGGAACCTCGAGGGCAGGAGCAGACAGCTGGAGGGCAGCATAGAAGATGGACGTCTGGCACCTCTAAATGTTCTCCCAACAACCAAGGGCCCTCCCGACTACTCTAGGCTGTGACCTGGTATGGCTCCACTTTCCCCAGCCAAAGACAATCTCTCTCTGCCTCTGCAAGCCATGTCACCCTATGTCAGACAATGTCAAAGAGCTAGAAGTGGGAATCGACTGCCCCAGGACGCATCCATGATAGCCCCTCCAGCAAAAATGTCTAGGGAGGACAAAACATCTCCTCCTTGTAGTGCTCGTTCTGTAGGTGTGGAGTCTTTGGAGATGGACACTTGCACAGGCTCTGACTGGGCTGATATTTCGAAGGACTCGCTGGTCGAAGCAGTGGACAGTTTGACACCAGGTAGGCCAGGACTGATTTCATATGCTGCTGCTGTGATCAGGGATACTGTGGAGGCTGGATCTACTCCTGTTTCAAGAGCGGATTATGTGGACAATGTCCCTGGATGAATCTGTATTCTGTATTGGTTTAAGTTACTGTGGCGGTTTACTAGAATCAGGCTATTTAGTGGGCTTAATTAGTCCCCTCTCTGCGCCCATACCCAGGAAAATAACTGGGTGGCATTTTTTTTAACAGTCACTGTTACCCTACTCCAGGTAGCATGAATAGCTATTACCTCATCTCAGCAAGCACATTTCAGGATGGTGCTGGTTAGACCTCCACTAGCAGTTTTATAAAAGCTAGTGTACAGGGGGGCAGTACATGGTAGTTTCTGTATTTTTGGGGTATAAATGCTGGGTTGGTTTGGGACCTCTATGTTGTAGGCAAGGTAGTTGTCTTTTCTTCTCCCTTCCCTGAACCCCTATCATGACCTTTTGGGCTCCTTCGGTGGATCCCCCTTCCCTATTTTTGCTCCCTTCTCTCTCCCCGTGGGTCGGACACCCGACCTCAAGTATGCTAGAACCTCAGAGGACTCGAATACACGTGGTTCCAATCCCTCCTAAATATCAGGATCTGAGTGTTTGTGAAGCTGAGGCTAAAGTTTTAGACTAGCCTCTTTCACTGGTAGCCTTGATCCAATAGCGCTGTTGCACAGGGTTACACTACTACTGGGCAGTTTTGGTTAGTAGTGTGGTTTTAAAGTTAGCGGAGATATAGTTTGATTTCTGCTATCAACTAACTTATCATTTACACTGGTTGTACTTGGTCACAATCTCTGTTGTGCATTTGTTCCACTGTAGCTTCTCCGATGAGGAGTGTATCTACTTATACTTCCTGAGCTTCTTCTCCTTCTCATCTGGCAGTCAAGGTTATTACAGGGGCTCTCGGGACGGTTTGGGTGGTGAGTTATATTTCAGGTGCAAACTCTGCAATCTCAGTAAGTACAGCCTTTCTACTATTACAATGCCCTCGTGCCCCACTATAGCTTCGACTAATCATGCTAATTCCTCTACTGTGGTGATATCTTGGAACGTTAATAGATTGAATCATCCCATTAAACGGAATAAGGTGCTCCAGCACCTTCATTCATTACATACAGATATTGTCCTGCTCCAAGAAACCCATCTCCTAAAGAAGGCGGTTCCATGGTTAAAAAAGTCTTGGGTGGGCACTATCTGTGCCAGCTCGGCTACTTCCAAGACTAGAGGAGTGGCCATCCTTATCCAGCATGTATCGAGCTGGAGGGTGGAGGAATCCAAACACAACCCACAAGGCAGATGGGTTGTTGCTAAACTATCATCCACTGGGGATAAATTGATTATTTGCAACCTGTACGCCCCTAACACCGACCACACAGAATTTTTCCCTTCAATTAGCCAGGCTATCTCATTGGTTGCAGGGACAGATGGGGGCCTCCCTCTAATAGTGGGTGGAGACTACAATATGGTACCATATGTATTCCTGGACAAGTCAAGGCCCACCCCTCAGGCTAGGTCTAAGGCCAGCTTGGCTCTTCATGAACTGCAAGAGGAGTGGGGCTTAATAGATCTCGGAGAGATAACCTGTCTGGATGGGATTATACCTTTTACTTTCAAGTACATTCCACATATAGTCAGATAGACCTTCTCCTGGCCAACTCAACAGCTACACAAAATGTCCTTAAAACCACAATTGGGAACATTTTGATCTCCGATCATGCCCCTGTAATTACGTCCTATACAGTAGGGGGTCGGTCCAAGAAAGACACTTTGTGGCGATGTAATCCCTTGTTATTAAAGGACCCAGAGTTTCTTAAAACAATTACCCAAACTACCAAGGAGTACTTTGTCATTAATGCAAATTGTGAAGTTAGCACGGGCATGGTCTAGGAAGCATTTAAAGTGGTCCTTAGAGGCTGCATTATTGCTTTTTCGGACGCTAAAAATAAAATGCTCAAAGCTAAATTAGCCAAATGGCAAACAGAACTGGAAGGTCTACAGTCCCACTTTAAAGCTTCTCATGTCCTACAGAGGGACAATTCCCTTATTCGACTTATTATGGGCCTTAAGTACCAAATTAATGCCATGCTGAATCAAAAGTCTGAGTGGCTTTTATTGCGATCAAAACATGCATATTGGGATGGGGCCAAAAAGTGTGCAGACTGCTGGCATTTCATCTTTGGAAGCAACAGGCTGCCGTGTGTATTCATGCCCTCCACAACACGGCAAGGTTGTGCATACTCCTCAAGACATAAATGGTACAATGAAGGCGTATTACCAGTTATTATATGAGTCACAGTCCAATCTTTCCTCATCATCCATTGAACAGGAATTGGACAAATTTTGCCAACAAATGGAATTACCAGGCCTCTCCCCGAAACAGACCTCTGCACTGGATGCCCCCCTAGCCCTGACTGAGATACTACAAGCTTTGTTTCAAATGGCCAAAGGAAAGGCCCCCAGACCAGATGGCATGACGGTTGAGCTATATCAAGCACTGGCTCAGAATATATCCCAACCATTACTTCTTGCTCTCCAGGAGGTACATTCAAAAGGTATTTTCCCCCTGTCTATGAGAGAAGCCCTCATTACCCTTTTACCCAAAAAATCTAAGAACCCCATCGATTGTGCAAATTTCTGGCCGATATCGTTACTCTCAGTTGATATAAAGATCTTGGCCAAGATCCTAGCCACCAGGATGCTCGAAGTACTCCCGATCATCATCCATCCTGCCCAGGTTGGATTTATGAAGGGCAAATCAGGGTCAGACAATACTAGGCTCCTCCTTAATTTAAAATGGATAGCCTCCCATTCGCAGATCCCAATGGCTGCACTGGCAATTGATTTTACTAAAGCCTTTGACTCTGTAGAATGGCAATATTTACATCAAATACTAAAAATATATGGTTTTGGTCCGGTGTTTTGCCAGTGGGTGTCAACACTCTATGAATCCCCGATGGCTAGGATTTTGACCAACACAGCTATCTCTGGGCCTTTCCCACTGCACAGGGGTACCCGACAGGTATGCCCCCTATCCCCTCTTCTTTTTTTGATAGCACTAGACCCCCTCATTCGGTCTCTCATTGCATCAAGAGAGATCATGGGCACTGAGGTAGTGGGGAAATCCTATTTGGTAGCGGCGTATACCGACGATTTATTACTAACCCTGTCCCATCCAGAGCAGGCAATACGGCATATCCTGTCATTACTGTAGACATTTTCAACATTATCAGGACCCTGTGTAAATCAGAGGAAAACAGTTCTGGCTCCGCTAAATTCAGCATGCACTAAAAATTGCTTACAGGGAACCGAGCTTCTCTGGGCAATGACAGGTTTTTCATATCTTGGCATAACCATTCCTTTTAAGTGGTCCAATCTAGAGTCAGCCAATGTCTCACTGCTTTTATCTCAAATGTCTGCAGAAATAGAGAGATGGAAAAAGCTGCAGTTATCACTACCTGGTAAGATAGCAGCAGTGCATATGTTACTATTGCCATGAATTATGCATATTTTTAAGAATCTCCCAATTCGCCTGTTGCCTAAACTCTTTGTTCAGTTGAAGCTCAGGCATCTTGGTATTTGTGGGATGGGAAATCCCCTAGATGGAATAAAAGCAAATTAAAAGCACATTGGTCTAAGGGGGGGGGTTGGGTTCCTCCTGGTTCCAAGGGTATCACTTGGCTTGTACCGCTGCTATGGCTACGAAATGGTTTGTCCCCAGTCCAACACCTCTTCTGCTTTGGGTCCAACTAGAATCTGACCAAGTGGCGGATACAAATTTGCATTTGCTATTACATCCTCAGAGTCGAAATTGGCTTATAGTTCCTCCTTTATTAGCAGAAACCAAATGGGTGTGGCACTCGCTAATGACTCTAGCCCACACACCCCAGGAGACCCAAGCACCTCCATGGCTCTACACTCCTTTGTGACACAATCGGGCCCTGGCAATTGGCAATACTCCCACATACTGGCCCACCTGGGAATCCCAGAGCATCCGACATATACAGGATCTCTGTATTCCTGGCTCATCGGTTTTGTTGTCATTTGAACAAGTTAGACATAAATTTTATCTTCTGAGAAATGACCTCTGGAAATTTCTCCAGATATGCAGTGCTATACTAGCCAATAAGGCCCGTATGCGATCAGACCCCAAATGGAATTGGCTAACTCACAGGCACAAGTTCTCCACATCCAGTGGGCTCATTGGTAGATTCTATAAGACATGGCGTGATGCCCAGGTAGATCCCTCAGATGCATGCTGGCTAAAATGGATGGCTATTCTGAATACTCATATATCCGAGGTTTCCTGGAGGTGCTATCTCTGTGAATGTCACTATTCCTATATGGACACCAAGAGCCGGCTGCTGCAGATGAAGATCTTGCTGCTTTGGTATTGGACACCCGCATCTCTACACTCCCATGGCCTTATACAAAATTCTGACTGCTGGCGATGTCAAAAGTCAGGTGCGCATCTACTCCATATCTTATGGATGTGCCCCCTGCTGTCACAATTTTGAGCATCTGTATCTCAGGATTACTCTACTGTGCTGGGCCACTGGATTAACCTTTCTGATCCCAAACTCCTTCTGGGTGATACCACCTCCCTGGTCAACTTAACTCGACCTCAGAAGCAATGGGTTGTACTGGCACTCATGGAGGCTAAACGACTTATACTTATGTTCTGGTGCAAAAGTGCTCCCCCATCTCATATACAATGGCATGAGGCACTGGCTAGATTAGCCACACTAGAATGCCTCTCCTGTACTCACCTTGGTCGTATGGGCCACTATACTGCTAGATGGGAAGCCTATCTCCAATCTTCTCTCTGTAAAACTTCGAATCTGAGTGATAACTCTTCTTATTGAATATGTGATATATTATTACATTGCACTATTAGTCCGATTTCTATTTGTCTTTAACATTTGAAGATAGTGGAACATTATCCTAGCATATTGGGTAGCCATGTTGCACCAAAGTATACTTTAGAAAAATCTATATGTGAACTTCTTGTAGCTTGGTTCTGGCAAATACATTGGCATATCTGAACTTAGCAATATATGGAACATGTTACTTACTTACTTATGACCATGTATGGATGTGACATTATAATTGTACGTGGTGTTGAATATAAAATAAAACCATTCTATGATAAAAAAAAATTGAGGGTAATGAGTACCAATGCCCATAGTCTAGGTAACAAGCTCCCTGAACTGGTGGCCTTGATGGAAGAGGGATGCCTGGATATCATGGCAGTCACAGAAACATGGTATACAGAGAACCATGACTGGGATGTCGGCACACTAGGGTACATAATCTACAGGAGGGACAGGGAGGGTAGAAGGGGAGAATGAGTAGCTCTCTAAGTAATGGAAGGGATCAAAACAACAGAACTAAATGGTAAACAGGGAGGAGAGGAGGCACTGTGGGTCACCCTGGAGACTGGAAATGTCACCACAATCCACAATGGGGTTGTTTACAGACCCCTGTCTCAGGGAGAGGAAATAGACAAGGAAAAGACAGAGGGCATCCTTAGGATGGCAGAGAAAGGGGAGATATTGTTGATGCGGGACCTGAATATGCCAGATGTTAAATGGAGCACCTTTGCTGCAGCCACATCCAAGAGCAGGGTCATTCTCGATGCCCTTAGAGGGGGCATGCCTCAGTCAGCTAGTGTTGGAACCCAGTAAGGAGGGAGCAGTCTTAGACCTGGTACTCTCAAATGGGAATGGAGAGAGGATCTCAGATCTAGACATGGGCAGCCATCAGGGAACGAGTGACTACAAAACAGTGTGGTTCACAATAAACAAAGCCACAGGGTCAAGCCATACAAAAGTGAGGGTACTGGACTTTAGGAGGGCTGACTTTGTCAAAATGGGAGAGTGCCTCAGAAAAGCACTAGCAAACAGGCAAGAAGGAGGGGTGGAGGAACAATGGGGAAACATCAAAACTGCCATCACGAGGCAACAAGCCTTTGTGTGATGCAAATAAACAAATCAAAATGAAAGCAAAAAACACTATTGTTCTCAAAAGAGGTGATGAGGAAGGTTAGGGAGAAAAAGATAGCATTCAGGAAGTATAAAGAAACGCAAAAGCAGCAGGACTGAGAACTGTATCAGTTAAAGCAGAAGGAAGTGGGGAAGGCAGCCAGAATAGCAGAGGCCCAAACCGAGGAAAAAATAGCAAACTTGGTTAAGAAGGGAGATAAAACCTTTTATAAGTACATTAGGGAACAAAGAAAGACCAAGGGAGGGATAGTGAGGCTTAATAAAATGGAGGGTGGGTGGGCAGAGAGGGACAGTGAAAAGAAGGGATACTGAATGAATACTTCTGCTCTATTTACAAAAGAAGAGGAGAGGGAGGTACCTAATCCAATCAATAGAAGCACTCTGGATAGGGGATCGATACCAGTCCTTTCACAGAAGAAAGGGTTCTGAAAGAACTCCTAAAACTGAAGGTAGACAAAGTTATGGGGCCTGATGGGATTCATCCCAGAATTCTAAAAGAACTAAGGGGAGAGCTAGTGACACCACTGACTACCCTTTATAAGAAATCATGGGAGAATGGTGTAGTACCTAAGGACTGGAGAAGGGCAGGTGTGATTCCCCTTCACATAAGTGGGAGCAAAGCAGAGGCAGGAAACTACAGTCCTGTTAGCTTGACCTCAGTGCTAGGGAAAATGATGGAATCACTTCTGAAAGAAAGAATTGTTGAGTATCTAGAGGCCAGTGGGGCAGAGGACCCAAAGCAGCATGGATTCACAGTGGGAAGGTCATGCTAGATGAATCTAATAGATTTCTTTGACTGGATGACCAAAGTAGTAGACCAGAGAGGGGCTGTGGACATGGCCTACCTAGACTTTAGCAAGGCATTTGACACAGCCCCACAAAAGATTAATAAACAAATTAGCCAGCCTGGGAGTGGTCCCAGGGTTGTAGCCTGGTAAAACATTGGCTGGACAACAGGACACAGAAGGTAAAGTAAATGGAATCCACTCCAAGGAAGGGGGTAACTAGTGGGGTACCACAGGGTTCAGTATTGGGTACGGTCCTTTTTAATGTCTTTATAAATGACATTGCAGAGGGACTGGAAGGAAAAGTATGCCTCTTTGCAGATGACACAAAGATCTGCAACAGTGTTGATATACAAGAGGGGTGGAAAGGATGAGAAAGGACTTGGCAAGCTTGGAGGAATGGTCAAAAGTATGGCAGCTTAGATTCAATGCAAAGAAGTGCAAAGTAATGCACCTGGGAAACAAAAACCCAGGGGAAGAGTGCACAATGACTGGGGGGAATAACAAGAACAAAAATGGGAAGGGACCTGGGGGTATTCATATCAAATGACCTATAGGTAAGCAAGCAATGTGAGAAGGCAGTAGGGATGACTGGGGGGATACTGGGATGCATAGAGAAAGGCATCACCAGTAGAAAGCAGGAAGTTGTTGTCTCTCTGTACAGATAGTTGGTGAGTTACTCCCATCTGGAGTACTCCATGCAGTTCAGAAGACCTCATCTCTACAAGGACACAGACAGGATGGAGGCAGTCCAGAGGAGGGCAACTAAAATGGTACAAGGTCTGTACCAGAAGCCATACTAAGAGAAATTAAAGGAGCTTAATATGTATACCCTTGGAGAAAGGAGGGGGGGCTTGATAGACACCTTTAAGTACCTCAAGAGAATCAACAAAGTCCAAGAGGGTAGCATCTTTCAGAAAAAGATATGTGCAAGAACAAGGAGACACAATTTGAAGATAGAGGGGGGACAGCTCAGGGGCAACATGAGGAAGTATTTTTTTCACAGAGAGAGTGGTGTATGCATGGAATGGCCTTCCTGCAGAGGTTGTGGAGTCAAAAACAGTGGGGGAATTCAAGAATGCATGAGATAGACATAAGGCAATTCTTGTGGGGGGTAGGAAGAAGTAGGCTGTTGGTTAGCTAGGATCTGCAGCTTATCCAATTGGTATAGAAATGGGCAGACTAGGTGGGCCAATCGGTCATTATCTGCCATCAAAGTCTATGTTTCTATGTTTTATGACTAATTTAAACAGTATGTTTTCAATTATTCGAATGCCAATTCCTGCAGCTGTACATCTTATAATTATCTCTTGTAAGTACTGATTAAAACCATTGTTTCCTCTGATGCAATCTTCAGCATGACTTTGGTCGCTATGTTCCCTTTGTAAAAGGTTTTCTTGAAACTGTTTCAGCTACACTTAGCTTTATCCTACACAACATTTTAGTTCTGTCAATGTTTTTTAATGAAAATGTGCAGAACTATGAATAGATAAATAAAGAAAGAGAGAGAGCGTGTAAGCATCTGGCACAATGGTGCTCTTTTTTAAAATATTGACAATAAGCCTTTAATTGAAAAGAGCACTCACCTTCCCTGCTTCAAGGAAATGAACACTCAGATGGTTACATTCAACATGTGCAAGTCTTCTTCTATTTGGCACTCACACAGCATGTGCAAAGGTGGAGTTGGAGAATGAAATTATAAACACACTGTATCAGGCAATTCCTTTTAGTTCATTTCAATGACAGCTGGCATCCCACAGCTCACATTTCATGCTGTGTGCATCATCAGAGATGCGCTGCTCTGTTATCAGTTCCTTCTTATGCTGTGTTTGACTTTAATGTCACTCATAACTGTGGTAACCACGTCAGCTGTTCCATTATCCTTTCTTTTAAAAACGGGGGGGGGGCAGAGGGAGGTGGGGAAAGCAGTCAGAACTGCAAAGGCACAAACAGAGGAAAAAATAGTACAGGCAATTAAGAAAGGAGACATGACCTTTTTCAAATACATTAGTGAAAGAAAGAAGTCCAAGGGTGGGATTGTGAGGTTAAAAAGGGAGGGAGGGGGTGTGCAGAGGGGAACCTAGAAAAATCAACAATCCTGAACAAATATTTTTGTTCAGTATTCACAGAAGAAGGGGAAGAAGAAGGACCACTTTTGGGAGATAGGAGCAGATTGGTGGAACATCTGGTTGTCAATGGACTACAGGACCCAAGGCAGCATGGTTTCACCAGGGGAAGGTCATGTCAGACCAACCTTGTTGAATTTTTTGACTGGGTGACTAGGGAGGTGGATCAGGGGAGGGCAGTGGACATGGCCTATCTGGACTTCAGCAAGGCCTTTGACACTGTGCCACATAGAAGACTATTACACAAACTGGGGAATATGGGTGTGGGCAGGACAGTAGTGTGGTGGGTAGGTAACTGGCTGGTGGCAGGACACAGAGGGTGGTGGTAAATGGCTGTCACTCCACAGAGGGAAGAGTGACCAGTGGGGTACCACAGGGATCAGTGCTGGGACGGTCCTATTCAACATCTTCATCAGTGACATTGCACAGGACCTAGAAGACAGAATTTCACTGTTACGCTGATGACACAAAGCTCTGTAACAGAGTAGACACACCAGAGGGTGTAGACAGAATGAAGCGACCTGCAGAAACTTGAAGAATGGTCAGGGGTTTGGCAGTTGAAATTCAATGCAAAAGTGCAAGATAATGCATATGGGGCACAAAACCCTGGCACAATATATCAATTGGGGGTGAGGATATAGCATGCACCAAGCAGGAAAGGGATCTTGAGGTTGTCATCTCTGATGACCTCAAGGTAGGGAACAGTGTGACAAGGCAGCAGGTAAAGCAAATAGGATGCTGGGATGTATAGGCAGGGCATCACCAGCAGGAAAAGGAGGTCATAATTCCACTATACAAGACACTAGTGAGGCCCCACCTGGAGTACAGTGTACAGTTCTGGAGACCATACCTCGTAAGGACATAGACAGGGTAGAGAAGGTTCAGAGGAGGGCAACAAAGATGGTGCATGGATTGCATCACAAGTCCTATGAAGACAGGTTGAAGGAACTGAACATGTACTCCCTGGAGGAGAGGAGGGAGAGAGGGGATATGATAGAGACATACAAATATCTTACAGGGAGGAACAGGGTGCAGGAAAACACTATTTTTAAGCAAAAAAGATGTTCCAGGACTAGAGGGCATGGGATGAAGTTGGAGGGAGGACGATTCAGAGGAAACATGAGAAAGAATTTCTTCACAGAACGGGTGGTGGACAAGTGGAACACCCTGCCAGAGGAAGTGGTGGGGGCTGAAACAATCATGGGATTTAAGAATGCATGGGATAGACATAAAGGAATTCTGGAGGTCAGGGGTAAGGGGCAACAGACTTCTAGGAAAACAAACTGAACTCACAAGCTCAAATGGGCAGACTGGGTGGGCCATTGGCCCTTATCTGCCGACACTATCTATGTATCTATGTATCTATGTATCAATGGGAGGGAGGTGGACACCAGCCCATTTATGGTGGAAAGAATCTGAAAGGGGACAAGGCTATGGGGCCTGATGGGATACATCCCAGAATATTAAAAGAACTTAGAGAGGTGCTGGCAGCACCACTAACAGCACCACTAACAGCCCTTTTCAACAGATCATTAGAGACAGGGGTGGTTCCAGGGGCCTGAAGGAAGGCAAATGTAGTCCCTCTCCACAAACGTGGGAAAAGGGAGGAGGCTGGCAACTATAGGCAAGTCAGCCTGATCTCAGTGGTAGGGAAATTAATGGAGCTACTGCTAAAGGAAAGGACTGTGATATTTCTTGAATCCAGCAGTGCACAGGATCTGAAGCAGCAAGGATCAACAGCAGAAAGGTCTTGTCAAGCAAATCTGATAGATTTCTTTGACTGGGTGACCAGGGAAATAGATCAGGGAGGGGTGGTAGATGTGGCCTATCTAGATTCCAGCAAGGCCTTCGACACCATCCTACATAGGAGGTTGGTAAATAAGTTGAGCAGCCTAGGAGTGGGACCCAAGGTGGTAAACTGGGTCAGAAACTGCAAGAGTGATAGGACACAAATGGTGGTGGTAAATGGTGTTCAATCTGAGGAGATGGGGGTGACCAGCAGGGTGCCTTAGTGATCCCTACTGGAACCAGTCATCTTTAATGTCTCCGTAAGTGACATTGCAGAGGGGCTGGAGGGGAAGGTTTGCCTCTTTGCAGATGACACTAAGATCTGCAATAGGGTCAACACTCCAGAGAGGGTGGGAAAAAGGACTTAAACATGCTTGAAGAGTGGTTGAGGGTGTGTCAGCTAAGATTCAATGCAAAGAAATGCAAAATCATGCATTTGGGGCACAGGAATCCAAGGGAGAAGTACAAAATGGGGGGAGAGGTACCAACGGTCACCAATCAAGAAAGGGACCTGGGGGTAAACATATCTGATAACCTAAAGGTAACCAAACAATGTGAGAAGGGTGTGGGGAGAGCCAGTGGGATGCTAGGGTGCATCAAGAGAGACATCACCAACAGAAACAAATTCTGGTCAGAGCCAATATGGCTGCTCAGTGTGGCAAGAGCAAGTAAAAGGATACTCAGAGCTCTCACCATGCTCTCTCCGCACTGGAGTCTACCATTTCCAGGATGGCAGAGGTGATCGCAGAGTGCTGAAGCACTGACCAAGAATTCTTCAGAAAATCTTACTGAGAACAATATCTGAGTCAGGTGTGGGTTGCATTACATACAAGCATATGAAACTGCCAGCAGATAAAGGCCATATGGACTATCAAGTCTGCCCAATGTGGGTCCCCAGTAGTATAGTTTACAGTGGCTCCTGCCCCTCCTCCCCTTTAACTGTAATCCTCCCATTGACTTTGTTCCTCCATCATCATTGAGCAGGACTCCCTCCTCTACCTGACCTATTCGGTCATGTTTTGTAGTCTTAGATCTGTAGCTATTTACTGCTGTGAGTGGCTGCAGGCTGTGCTAAATCTGGAAGTGATTCTCAACCTCTGCAATCCCCTTCAGCAGTCCAGACCATGCCTCTGGAGGGTGGGGTGCGGTGAAGCACAAGACAGCATTACTGCTAGAATTAAGGAAACAATTATCAGCGTAGGAGAACAGAAGAAATCTGTAATGGAACATTAGAGACCTTCATAAACTAGGTGATAAAAATAGGCTAAAACAGATAAGAGGAATTTTTTGGATGTGTCATTTTCATAATTACCAGCTGTGGGTGAAGTGGGGGTTTGAGTGAGTCAAAAAATGTGCCATAATTTTATTTTTGTAAAGTAAAGGCTACTATTGGTTTTATTTTACAAACATAGGTAGCATACATGTGTTTTGAAAAATGTATGTGAGGCATTGATATTGGAATGTGCTGTATCCTGGTCTCCAGCAAAAGTCCAAAGTCATGTGTTTCTTTTCCTAAACCATATGGCTTTAGAACCTTCTTGTCCATTCAGGATGCAGTATTTTCCCAACTCATTTTATAATTTCTGCAAACAGCTAGCACACTAACAGAAAGCATGCCAGCTCCCCTAGTGGTTCTCAGTGGTGGAGGCACTATATTATTTTAAGCTGTCTATTTTTGTTTATTAAATTAGTTAATCATTTTATAAGTACTATTATACAATGGCAAGAAAGAATCCTGGCTTCTGATTGGTCAGTTGGCTGTCACAGAAGGGATGTTATCCTGGCATAACATCCCTGCTGATTGTTTGGATGATATGGATGACCACCAGCATGATGATCTCCTCTTTCTCTTAAGAAACAAAAATATGTTTACACACTAACAAAAACATTCTTTAATTTTTTTTTTATTATAAAACAACAAGCCATTGTATAATAGGAATAATGCCCTCCAGGGTGGGAGTTATGCTGGGATAACATCCCTTCTCAGGAGTTGGACACCCTCAGCTGGTGGCCTCGGGCCCAACCACCTGAGGTGGGATGTTATCCCAGAATAACTCCCACCCTGTCAGGCATTATTCCTTTATAAGATACTTGTCTTCAAGGTGCTAATAGTTGTGCCACTACTGGACATCCATTGTGTAGCCTGGTGCCATTCTGCATATCAGGGGACATGCCATAATGGCACAAGTACCAGCACCCTGTCATGTCTTATTGCATGCATAGGGAGGTAAGACCCTCTTAGCAAATCAGATTGCTTATCTACTGAGCCAAAATCTGGCTATACAGAGAGGGGACTTGTAACAATAGTGTTTTCGACTACAATTTGCCTAATTTGCAGTAGTTCTTACACTGTGTACCTGCTATTTCACTGGAGACACTGGGATTGTAGTTCATGCCCTTGGGGACTACGTTCCACAAGTTCAATAGAGAATACACACAGGCTATGCTAGCATTGTTTTATTTGTTCTTTTAAAATATAGCACCTGGGAGTGTTACACAGGTATTTTAAGACCTATATCTGGGGTAATTTTATCCTATACTGGTTGATTCTGCAGCTCGGACAGCGAGGGCGAGCATCACCTGACTGGCCACTTCCTGGTTCAAACTGCATAAAATCATTCACCCAGAGCGAGCGGGGTGAGCTCGAGCAGGATGAGTGCACCTCGTCACGTGTGGAGACAACTGGGACCAGGCCCAGACAAAACAAAATCAGGTAGTCTGCTAGCCAAAATACATTTTAAGGTACTGCAAGTGTATTGTGAGAATTAGCCAGTCCTAATCTAAGAAATGTCTCAGGGTAAAACAAAGTGAAAGAAGATCCAGAAGCAATGTAAAAATTGTTTAATGTACATGGAAGGGATCAAACAAGATAATTTCATATGTGAAAACTGCTTACTTCTTGAAATATTAAGGGAAGAAATTAAACAATTAACACACAGGGTAGAAGTCCAGAAAGAAATAGAGGAGTTGGAAAACTTTCTTGATACTGTGGTAGAGAATCTTTCTGTACAAGGTCATGACTTGTTAACTAGTACACAGAGTAATTTGAGGCAAGGCCCCAAATTTAACAGGGAGGACTGGGAAATAGTTAAATTAAAACACCCAATCAGCCCAAAAATGAATAAGCATCAAAACAATGGTAATACTCCATCAAAATGTGAGCAGATAGTAACTCAAACCAAGTATGAGATCTTAAACCCTGATCTCCAAACATTGCCACATAACATAAAAGCAGACATTACTACATTAACAACCATTCCAAACCAGAGTTACAAATCAACCCCAATGAAGTGTTAGAGGTAAATAGAAGTTCTCCAGTTTCACAAATGGTTGATAATAAACCTCTAGGTTTAACAATTGAACATCCACAGGGCAAAGATAGCCATTGCGATATAAAAACCAGACTGTACTCAACTGGGTGATAACAAGGAGATTAGGGATATCCTCGCTATAGGAGATTCCATCATAAGGGGGATTGATACACTAGTATGTCAAGGGAGAAAAAAAAACACGGTAGTAGGTACCCTCCCAGGAGTCAGGTTGACCGACATAGACCTATTATTAGATGGATTTATGGAAGGAACCTCCAAACCACTGGTTATACTCCATGTAGGAGTTAATAATATAGGTAAAAGTGACAGAGTTACAATTCAAAATAATTAAAAAAAATTAACTGATAGGATCAAAAATAAAGAGGGAGAACTAATCATCTCAGGGATTCTGCACACACATGGATCCCAGGCTTATAAAAATGTAACCATAGATACAGTAAATATATGGTTACGACATTTTTGCAAACTAAATAAAATTGGCTTTATGGACAATTTCACTACATTTCAGAACCAACCGTATATAAAGTGGATGGGTAACATTTAAATAAAATGGGAACAAGACTGTTGGGGAAGAGAATAAATAAGGTTGTTAAGCTTCATTTAAACTGGTTTCGGGGGGATGACTCAGCGGATATAATGTTACAGAATAGATTAACATCCACAAATAAACAAGCAAATGATTGGAATGGGGTACTTCTAAATGCAAGAAGTTTGGTAAATAAATGTGACAAATTTAAACATTGTCTAAATTCTCATGACATTCATATTGCACTAGTGACAGAAACTTGGTGGGAAGATTCTGATCCTTATAATAAAAATATCAATGGCTATACACTTTATGCTAAGTCAAGAACCTATAGAAAAGGTGGTGGCATAGCTATTTATATAAAGAATAATATAAAAAGTAAAGAAGTTATTCTTGAATCCAATAATGTAGAAATGCTCTGGGTCAAGATATTTTCATTAAAAGGTGTTAAAATAAATCTAGGGTTGATTTATAGACCTCCCTCAATTTCTACTGAAGATGATAGCCTATTATTATATTATATATCTGATTTAGACCCGTATGAGAAAAACATATTAACAGGTGACTTTAACCTGCCAGAAATTAACTGGAACGAACAAAGAGGTACCAATAGCACTGATACCAGATATTTGGAGGCATTGGATCAAGCTTGATGAGATCAAAAAGTAATTGTAGGAACTAGGGGCGGAAACATTCTTGACTTTGTTACGACAAATGGGGAAAATATAAAAAATATCGAGGCCACAAACCCCCTTGGTAATAGTGATCACCAGATTGTACTGTTTCAAGTTAATGAGGATATCACTACAGAAAAAATTATTAGTAATACACACAAGCTGCATTTTGGTAAGGCTGATTTTTAGTCTTTTAACCAATCTATGGAAAAATAGGACTGGTATAATACTTTTGAAAACAAATCTATAAATGAAATGTCATCAATTTTGCTTAATAAACTTACATTGGAAACCAGCATTCATATACCAACTAAACCAATATACAAAAAAAACAAAAATACTAATGGATGGTTTAATAAATCTATAATGAAATTAATTAAAAAGAAAAACATAATGTATAGAATAACAAAAAAAATTAATGACCATGAGGGAAAGATAATTTACAGAGCCTTGGTTAAGGATGTAAAAACAACTATTAGAAAAGCCAAAGTCAACTATGAATTGGCACTTGCCTCTAAAACTAAGGGTAATCATAAATTGTTCTACGCACATATAAACAGGATGAAGAAACCAAAGCATATTATAGGCCCTTTCAAAAATTCAGAAGGGAAAACAGCAGATGATAAGGAAACAGCTGACATCCAGAATAGTTACTTTTGTTCAATATTTATTAAATGAAGTGCTGCAAAGTTGGAAAGATGCAGTTGTAGTACCAATTTTAAAAAAAGGTGCTAAGACAAACCCAGAAAACTTCCATCCCATTAGCCTTACTTCCATGATATGTAAGATCTTAAAAGGTATAATAAAAGATAAAATCCTGTTACATCTGGAAACTACAAATTTGATAGATTCTACCCAACATGGATTTATGAAGTCCCGCTCATGTCAGACTAATACATTATCCTTCTATGAGAGAGTGAGTAAGGCCTTGGACAATGGGGACGCAGTGGATGTGGCTTTTCTTGATTTCTCCAAGGCGTTCGATAAACTGCCACACGATGAGTTGATGATTATACTTTCACAATCAGAATTGGATGCTAATTTGTTAAATTAGATTACCTCATGGTTGAGAGGGAGCAGACAGAGAGTGACTATAAATGGAATCTTTTCAGACTGGGCAGATGTGTCGAGTGGGGTTCCACAGGGCTCTGTCTTGGGACCCTGTCTTTTCAATATATATATAACCTCACTCAAATGTGATCAGGCTAATATTTGGCTAATCAAGTTTGCCGATGACTGTAGAATTGGGGAAATAGTCAATAATAGTGAAGATGGCATTGCCATGCAAAATGCCCTTATAGACATAGGCAATTGGACAAATAAGCATAAACTGGAACTAAATGTGAACAAATGCACCATAATGCATCTGGGAAAAAAGAATCATAATATATCATATAACATGCTAAACAAAATATTACCTATTACTAGTGAGGAATGTGATTTAGGGATAATTATAACCTCCGACCTCCACTTTAGCTCACATTGTAGTATTATTGCTAAGAAAGCTAATCAAAAATGAAACTGTATACTATAACATATTAAAAGTAGAGATAAAAAAGTCATCATCCCCTTATATCAGGCATTGGTACTGCCCCATTTGGAGTATGGAGCCCAAGTTTGGGCACCATACAAAAGGGGTGACATTGTTAAACTGGAGAGAAAACAGAGAAGAGCTACAAAGTCAATAATGGGATATCACGATATGACATATTCACAGAGACTTAGAGATCTAGATATGTTTACCCTACAATATAGGAGGTCAAGGGGGGATAGGTGTATGACTTTTAGAGCACTGCAAGATAATGCAATATGATTGGATTATGGTCTTAGATTAAGAGAATCCTTACACAACACCAGGGGTCATCCCTTTTAATTAGCAGCAGATGGATGCAATCTTTTAAAAAGAAAATACTGGTATGGTCAAAGAGTGGTTAAATTGTACAATAGTTTACCAAATGAGGTGGTTGCAAGAACTTCAATGGATCAATTCAAGAAGAAGTTGGATACTTTTTATTCAAATAAGTATGGGATAGTCTAACTTAAGGCAAGCAACTAAAGGACGAAAGTCCATTTCTGCTTGAAAATCCTATGAAACCAAATATGCAAATTAGGGGAGATGGCACTCCTAGTATGTATATTAAAGCAGCAGTACAACAAAAGAGGACAAAAGTTTGCCCCTACCTTTTCTCACTATAAAAGATTTCAGACATCTTCCAGTTTTTTTTTTCTTGGGTGGGGGGCGATATAGTTTTCTGATTCCACCAAATTATGAGTATTTTATAAATGTTCTGAGTTTTTTTTTCTAAAAAAAAAAAACATGGCCATCACATTTTGCATTGAAATAGCACTGTAGATCTGGCAATGAAACTAGCTTTTTTGTAAACACATGTTTGTTGCACTGTTGCTTTAAGTGGCAAAGATATTCTGAGTATGGAAATGAGCAAGTGATTCAACATTCACCATGCAAGCAATATCTATCACGTCAGCATACTTCTTTTTGGAATTATTCTCTTTTGAATGAATACTTATTTTAGACACTGTAAATTTTCTTACAATTTCTGTGGTCCATAGTGATAATGTTAAGAGGTTTGGAGGATGGTCCTTGGTCATCAGTGAACTCAGAGAAAGTCAAGTCACTAATGACCTCCTACAGCCACCTCACTTTCATTACCTTTACAATAAAAAAATGTGTTACCTGTGCAAGATACTGAAGATTTTGTCTTTTCTTTTAATGACCTGGATAGGCCTTTTGCTACTGGCAACTTTTGTATGTTCGTATGCACGTTGATAGCTCGTTTCAAGGTGTGACCCTGGAGATGGTTTACTAGTAGGAGTGACCAAGCAATAACAAATATAGTAATTGAAAATGGTTGAAGGGAACAAAAAATACAAAATAAAAGTGGTGATCAGGATTAGTGAGAAACCCCTTCTCCAGTGTATTCACTCCTCCCAACAGCATTTTTCACATGCACGCCCCTCCACCACCACCATACCTCTCAACCTTTTGTCACTGGAATGAGAGACACAGACACTTACAATGAGGGACACTGACCCTCATAATGAAGGACATATTCTCAAACATGGAGGAAGAAGCTCAGAACACTTTAGAGACCATTGTTTCCTTGTACATTTATTTTTTATTTAGTATCTTATAATACGATAAATTGCTGCTATAAAGTCTGATTTATAACACATTATCTGTGTGGGCACCACATTTTCTATGAGGTAGAGATGAGGGACAGAACAACTTTGAGGAGAAAAATGAGTGAGGTCCCTCATGGTCAGAGACAGTTGAGAAGTATGACCACCACAGTCGACATGTAAATGTTGCTGCTATGTATGAGGTTAGCCTGCGACTGACCAGCTCCTGATAGCTCTGTCTCACTATCCAGGTCACTGGTAGACAATTGCTCACAGATACAGTATTTAAGCAATAAGGCATGACAGGGTGTGTGTTATTGTGTAATAACGTCACTCCTGGGGTGGGTTGAAGCATGAGGTGAAGCCGGTGTACCACCAGGAGTGTAACACACTAAATCTGCCAATATGATATCTAATGGTTCATTGTTATACAAAACAAAAAAAAAATTTAAAAATGTTTTTAGTAGATTTTTAGTGAGTTTCTTAAGAGAAGAGGGGAAAAAAAGGTAATGCTGCTTAATGATGGCAGCAAGCAAAGCTAATGCTAATCAATGACAGTGATGTTATACTGCAATATCATCACTGTCTCAGGCACATACTGACCAATCAGAATCCGGGATTCTTTCTTGCCATTGTATAATGTACAATAGTAGTCAGCCTCATTCTCTTCTGGGCTTTCAGGAATCCCGCTTCACTGTATCCCTCTGTTGCTTGCCTTGCAGCTCTCTTGTTAAATGAAACCTCACAGAACAGAAGGGGAAACCTGCTGCCAAGGTGTCAAGCTCAAGGACAGATGATTTGTAAAGCCAGCAGTACTGGACCTAACAGGACTCCTGGTCAGCAGCACCCAAGCCAGTTGTGAACTTGTGAAGGGGCTTTGAATTGGAATTGGCACCACCTGAGTAAGACAAGCCCAATCATCTTTCATCTCAGAGTCTGCATGAATTTAAAGATTTGAGGGTCTTAATAGAAATCAAGCCTGAGAAGTTTACAATTGAAGCCCCACTGTAACACTTAATAGTGGTAAAACAGCAGGTATGACATTGTTAATATTGGTACTAAAGGGTTCCAGCCACCACCTGGCAAACCTTGAGATGATCCATCAGAGGTGGTGGGTTAGTCAAAGTCCTGTTGTAAAACCTGAGGGACTGTGCTGTAAAAATGGGCAAAATACATGTAGTATGGTGTAAAACCACCAGATATGAAAGATGACAATCTTTAAATTCCTCTTTATTGGAATACCTACAAAAGTATGTTCAGTCCAATGGGAATTACAAAATCAACCTGTTCTGTGTCAGTTACTTACAGGGCAAAATGAAGATGCAGGTGCTGTGTGTCTATTTCCAGACAAACTACAGCAGCTGCTCTAGTAAATATCAGTGTGAAGTTGCATGCCAATAGAAGGCTGGCTGGCTGAGCTCTGTGTCTGGGGAGGCAGGGAGGGACACTTATTACCAATAGGGATACTGAAACATCCCAACACTCCTGCTGAAATGTCCCAACACTCCTGCTGACCTGTCTCCAAGGAATCTCCTGCAAATCAATCTGATGGTCAGCTCGATCAATGCCACAAACACCTCTGTGCTGCTGATATCATCATCCTCTCCCCTGTGCCCTGGGGAGGCAGACTAGGATTGTAGATTAGCCTCAGAGATTTGCATTGTGCCCATTAATGACACCATTGAGGCAAGGGATTGTCGAGATGTGTGCACTTATTATAGTAGTATTCTGCATTGATAATATGTCAGTCTTCTGAGCCAGTTTGGACTGGTGACCATAATATCTGAAGCTGAGTTGTGTAATAAAATGATTACCAATAAATACAGCATACAAACAAAAGTAAAACAGAGACACCTCAAATCTCTCCACAGCACATGTTATGGTAATGGCTCCAGTTTTAAACCATTTCCCCCTTCTACTGTATCTCTGCATGAAGCAGTAACTCCAGACCCACATCCACAACCCTCTCCCATCTCCCAATTTAGGCTTTTGCTGGGGATTGAAACACAAACTTGAAAAGAATTAACAGTCAAATAAGTAGTAAGCGGCAGATTTTCCACAATTTGTACTACAAAGATCTGGTAGACTAGCAGTTCCTTCTGCACTTCCATATCCTTCTGAAACATCCATTGCTGATGCAGCCATCTGGAGGCCATACACTGTGTCAGCCAGTGGTGGCAGAGTTTTGAGGTACACAGAGGGTGTCTATACCACCACCACCCAAAAAGTGATGCACACAATTCTGACTTAGAAGCCAGGGGAGGAGTATCCCCAGGAGGTATGTCACAATGCAAGTGGGGGAGGACAGGTATTTAGGGTTGAAAATTGTGTTTTCCAAGACCAACCATAATCTTCAAATGCTGAAACTGCAACACCCAGTGACATTTGGGTATAACAGTTCACCAGCAGCATGGCACACCAGCCATATGACATGCACATCTGTTCCTGGAATGAGGTGTATGCCTCAGTCACCAAGCCTTTCCTCTCCACCCCAACCCCTTATTACCCACTTGTAGGCCATGGTGTTTTTTTTCCTGGAGGTCCCATAGATTTCTGACCAATCCTTATTTATGGTGCCATCCTTGGTGAGCAGTCACCAAACAGTATTGGTTCCTTGCAAACCTCTGTCCCCTATCACTTTCTTATGATTCTGCAGTGGAGTCTAAGGTCACCACCACATGCTTTCAGCAAAATATGTAATATTTAGTCCAGTCTTCAGCTGAACAGTTTTTTTTTGAGTTAGCAGATGAAGGGGAAAGGAACTGTGAGAAAAGTTTCAAGTCCTGCTGAAAGACAAGCAACCCAACTAACCACCATAATACAACCCATTTTTTTGATGCCTTTAGTGTCTGAAGACACCACATACCAAGGATGTGTCTGACTTAGGTCCCTTCTAAATGTGACCTTTCTGATACTGAGGAGTATGGATTTGAAACATAAAATAATGTCACACTGTGTTACAGCTTCATTCTCCTTCAAAAAAAAAATGCTTTGCTCAAAAAGCGATTCTGCAGTGGAGTCTAAGGTTGCAGCCACATGCTTTCAGCAAAATATGCAATATTGAGTCCAGTCTTCCACTGAACAGTTTTTTTTTTTTGAATTAGCAGAAGAAGAGGAAAGGAACTGTGTGAAAAGTTTAAATTCATTCTGAAAGACAAGCAGCCGGCACAATATTCAACATCGTAATGCAACCCATTTTATTGATGCCTTTAGTATCTGAAGAGACCACATACCAAAGACGTGTCTGATTTAGGTCCATTCTAAATGTGGCGTGTAAATAAATTGTTTAAAAAAGAGTGCTTTTTTTAATTTACATCAAAAGTGAGATATTTAAATAGTATATTCACTATCTTTGGAAAGGTTCTTAGAAATTTTAAGCCTGCTAAGCTGCTCATTCAAACAATGTGACTGTAAGCTAATTCAAACTAAAACAGAGCAGAGGGAAAAACCAAACAGAAGATGTAGTATAAGTAGTTTATAACAAACTACCTATGTGTATGTAGTTTTTTGTGTATGTTTGTAATACTGAACACACTCAGGGCTCAGCTAACTAAATTGTTGCTTGCTTTCTCAGCTCCCTACCATTTGTCTTCCATCGAGTCTCTCTCCATATACATCAGCTGGTGAGGGCAAGTTAAACAAAAGAAAGGACAAGTAAAGATAAGTCTTAAAACTCTAAAGTACTGTAAAAGTTAAAAGCTTGGAGGCAGCTCACTCCCTCCATCCAGCCTACCTCACTCCCTCTTGTCTCCCTCCAACAGCCAGTTTAATAATTTAAGCAATTTTAAGAAAGAAATGAAGAGAAGCCTGAAGTAAATGGCCAAGGGGTCAGAAGCTAAACAAAATCACAACTCAGCGTATATACTGTCACTAAAGCGAGTTCACTACAAGGAGTCCCGTTCTTTCTTTTAGGCACTATAATCAATGCTAGGAGAAAAGAAAAACAAAATAAAACTTATAAAACAGATACTCGGCAAAGTTTTTCCAAGCCACATTCATTCTTGCAACCTTACTCCAGGACCTAGCTCCACTATCTGCAACATGACAAGGTCATTGTATAATGTAATTGAAAAGCAGAGCCACCAACTACTGTAATCACATTGCTGAGCTGTGACATAAAGGCTGACCAACCAAGAACAAGACTGCAAACAGCAGTTATCCTGGAACAGCAGCTGGGAAGTAGTGCACCTGCGGAAGGGGGGGCGATTGAGCTGCAGAGGTGAGCTCCATTGGTGGAGGACAGCGCTAATTCTGGCGGCAGACCCTTTTTCTCCTACAGTGATGGCACAATGTCTGTGGAGCTCCACCCACACAGCCATAAAAAAGGAGTCAGTTATGCCACTGTACTGATCACTACTGAGACCTCATCTGGAGAACTGTGTCAAGTTCTTGAGGCCACATCTTTGGAAGGATATAGACAAAATAGAGGCAGTCCAGTGAAGGGCAAATAAAATACTGCAAGGACTGCACCAAAAGTCATACAAGGAAAGACTAGATGACCTCAATATGTATTCTCTGGAGGAGAGGAGAGAAAGGGGGTTATGATAGAGACATTCAGGTACCTCAGGGTTATAAACAAAGTAGAGGAGGGTAGTATCTTCCAAAAAAGAAGATGTACAAGAACAAGGGGTCATGATATGGGACTGGGGGGTAGATTCAGGGGCAATGTGGGGAAGTAATTTTTCTCAGAAAGAGTATTAGATGCTTGGAACAGCCTCCCTGCAGATGTGGGTGGGGCAGAAATGGTAGGGGAATTCAAGAAAGCATGGGATAGACATAAGAGTACTCTCATAATAGGGAAGAGTGGATAAGCTGCAGATCAACAAGAGTCTGCGGTATTACATTAGGTAGGAAAAAAAGTGCAGACTAGGTGGGTCACACGGTCCTTATCTGCAGTCACCTTCGATGTTTCTATGTGCAGAGTCCAAAACGTTAGTGAAACAATGTGAGTGAACAGATTGAAAACACTCTGCAGGACAGGGGGGCAAATGCAGTATTTTGGATCATTGGGTATTGCTGTTACTTCCAGGTATGCTCTGACTCCCATCTGCAAAGACAATATATATACAGTACAGTCTTCTTTTTTAAAAATCATATTCCAGTGGTAGTGACCAGGGAGAATCTGGGGGTTCTCCTAAAGTGGAGAACTTGTGGTAGTGGCCAGGGAGGATGTGGAGACTCCAAGGATGGTAGTAGAAGATTTCAGAGGAGGAGGAAGCCATTTCTAGTGGGGGACTCAATTGTAAGGGGGATAGATTTGATAATAGGAGGGAGGGGAGAGGGAAGCAAGGTGCCTGCATGGTGCCACAGCCCAGAGGCATGTGAAGCAGATCCTGATAGTCACTAGGGAGGCAGGGCAGGAGATAGAGCTGCATTTCATTGCCATCTGGGGACTAATGACCTGGCTAGGGCTGGGGCTGGGATCATGCAGGGGAAGTTTAGGGAGCTTGTGAATGATAGTGTACAGTATAGGCTGCAAGCCCATTGGTCGACAAGGTCAACCAATGTGCTTCCAGTCATACAGTATGCTGTCATTCACAGACAGCACAGTTGGCAGGCAGCCTTGGCAGCCTTGGCAGTGTGCGGGTGGGTTGTGCTGCCTGCCAACAGTCTACACATGCTGGAACAGGGAAGCAGGCTGGGGTAGGGGTGCCTGAGTGGGTGTGAGCATGGGGAGACCACTGGATCACCAGGGTTATTTCGGACAGCATGTATCGCAATGCGGTCGGGACGGGTATGAGAGGGGGGACCACTATACCACCAGGGAACATAACAGTGGGATTTATCAGGGGATCATTGCTACGAGCAGGAAGGGGGGGATCACTATACCACCGGGGAACATAACAGTGACTGTTTTCAAGGGCTTGGTGCTGTGGGCAAAGGGGGCATTAGACTACCAGGGGTGTTGGATTTTGGCTGTACTGACAGCCCTGCAGGGCAACTGGCTCATTCCACTGGGTACATTCCTGCAGTACTCATGCAAATTGGGCCATAATGACATGCAAATGGCCCCATTGCGACATGCATGCCTAATGGTCCCATTTATGTGTTAGTGGCTGTGAATGGCAACTTTCAGCACAGTGCATCGGGAGATGCACTGCCCTACTGTATTCCCAGCCCAACCAGGGGGTTGCGCCAGGTGCATCCAGGGCTGAGCGCAACTGTGGTATTCACAGTGGGGATGCACTGGGGGCATTTCTCAGTGCATCTTCTGTGAATACCATAGCTGGCACTCAGAACTTGTCATTTGTGCTGGGGCATCTGAGATGTGTCGTGCACAAGCGCTTTGAGAATCCTGCCCTCAGTGTTCACAAACCCATTATAAAATACAATAACATGAGATCCCATGACACAGTTTAAAAAGCTTCATTCTCATTGGTTGAAATTCATTAATAAGTATTGGCCCATGATAATGAAGTGAGTTAACCTTTTCAATGCCTGATCAAATCACCCTTGTAATAGTTCAGATAAAATACACCCAAAGAGAAATTTATATACATTAAAAAAAAAACACAAATAGTAGCACAGTGCAACCTTGTATATTTTTTTTTTTTTGAAATTCAAGTTTATTAAATTTTTCAAATACAAAAAAAACAACAACACCACAACAGGACAGTACATTATAACAGACAACTACCCTCTCCTAAACCCTCCCACCCCCATCTCCCCGTCTCCCCCACCTCCCCCAATCTTTCCAAAGTCCCCCTGGGTCAGGGCTGGCAAACAAATGAGGGTCCCAGCTATACATTAAGCCACAAAACCCAGCCCTCCCCCATCACAATGTTTCTTAACAGGTCACACTTATGCTCTGGAGTCGAACCACCTTCCTTTAAGCTGAGGTAACCATAAATCAACACATTCCTGGGCATATAGGTAACCAGAATCACAGAGAGTGGCAGACTACAAGGATCGAGCCTCCATACACTAGAAGCAAGACAAGGGTCTGTAACTTGCTCCACCTCTTCTGGAATACATCCACATGGCCACGTAAACTAGCAATCAAACTCTCCGAATGAAGGAGAGCACTGATCTCCGTAATCCAGTCAGCATAGGACAAGGCCAGATGATCTGTCCAATGCCTCAAAACAAGCCTCTTGACTGCCATAGACACCAAGGCCATAAAAAATCATCGCTCTACACTATCTATCTGAGAATAGTCCCCCTAGAACACAGATCACGGGATTAAAATAAGCCGATAAATCAAGAAGGGGGTCCAGCTTATCCCTAATAAGAGTCCACAGTGGGGCAACTTTAGAACAGGCCCAAAAAACATGGAGGGAGATTTCCTTCCTCTTGTAAACACCTAGAACAGTTAGAACTGGAAAGTTTCTTGAGTTTATACAGTTTCGTCGGGGTGTAGTACAAATTATTGGTGATATAATATTGGGTGAGCCTGAATCTGTCTTGGGTATGAAACCTGTGCAAATCTTTCCAAATACGGGACCAGTCTGGCGTACTCTCAGGTAGTAAGGAAGACCAGACACGGGAACCTTCACTTATTTCAGGAAACTTATAATTGAGAAGATAGGAGTAAATTAGAGATAGAGTGAGGTTGAGAAGCCAGGCGAGGGATCTCAGAGAGAAAGGGGTGTACCCTAGAATCCTTGAAGGAGGCACCAAATCGTCCAAATAAAAGATGTCTCAATTGATAGACTTTAAAAATATCCTTCCTAGGAATGTCAAATTTATCCAGGATGTCCCCGGAAGCCAAAAGAGAACCTTGATTGTAAAAGCTTTCCACTCTGGCCTCAACGATCTGCGGAAGCCAATCTGGAGTAATCCATGAGTTACCCAGCATAATGTTAGGGTTGAGAACCACGGTTGTCCAAAATCAGAAGGAGCGGAATACCAAGAGACACCAGACATTGGGCCAGCGTCTTTAGAGATAATAGAATCACATTCTCAGGTAACACGCTCTAACTCCTTAAGGGAACAAAGTATATAGCATGGGTATCGAGTTTAGCTTTAGAAAGTGATAACCGTTCAAACTGGAGCCAGGAGGGCAGTCCATACTACAACCGGCGAGAACCACTTCCCAAGTTTCGAGGTGGGCCGCCCAGTAGTAAAGGACAAGATTAGGAAGCCTAAGTCCACCCTTCTCCTTAGGGTGAAAGTCTGGCATAGGGCGTCGTACTCCTTCCCAGACCAAACAAAATCCGAAAACATAGTGTGAATTGCTGAAGGTATGCCATAGGAAGCCACAAATTTAACAGATTAAGAGGGTAAAGATTCGGAGGAGGATGTTCATCTTAATAATGTTGATCCGACTAGAGAAATGGGAAGTTTTGACCACCTTCAAATCCTGCTGAACATGCCTTCTTATACTATCTAAATTCAGGCTCTTCAGTATAGAGGTTCAGTAACAAAATGGATTCCCAAATATTTGATAGATTTGGGGACCACCTCATACCAAAACAAAATCCTGTCTACAGGTGTAGACATTAAGCGGGAAGATCTCCGATTTAGAAATATTTAATTTGTATCGGAAAGGGAACCAAACTGGTTAATAAGCTCAATTTCTGCAGTAAAGAATTCCTTTGGATGTTCCAAATGAAGAAGAATATAATCCGCATACGCTGAGAGAACGGACTCCTGTTGTAAAAGCCTGCAGCCTTTAACCAAAGGTGGCGCTTTAAGTTTAATTAAGTGGTTCCAAATATAGATTGAACAAAGGCGAGAGGCAACCCTGTCTGGTACCCGTATATAACCGAAACAGAGAGGAAAAGACTCCATTACAATAAATTTTGGCCGAAGGGGTTCTGTACAAGATTTTCACCAAATTAAGGAATGAGTCTGGGAATCCCATTCTCTCCAAAACCGCCCACAAGAAGGCCCAATCCACCCGGTCAAAGGCCTTTTCCGCATCCAACGAGACCAAGGCTACGGGATATGAAACTGTTTGAGCATGACGGGAGAGATGAGACAGGGTTCTTAAATGATCAGCAGATGACCTACCCGAGATGAAACCCACTTGCTCAGGGCTAAGTAGGCCCAGCCAAACTTTTTTAATTCTTTCAGCAAGAATCTTAGCAAAAATTTTTAACATTGTAATTCTGAAGAGAAATAGGCCGGTAATTGGCTGGGTCCATAAGAGGTTTATCTGGCTTTGGAATCAAAACAACTGTGGCCTCGAACAAGGTGGGATCAATCTCGACTGCACACGAAAAGAACTGGTAGAGCTTAAGAAGCAAGGGAGCCAGCACCTTGGAAAAGGTCTTATAGAAATTGGCGGAGAAAGCCAGCCGGGCCCTGGTGCTTTATCTACAGTCAGCGAGGCGATGGTCTTTTCAATTTCCTCCAAAGAAATAGGAGCAGTCAAGATTTGCTGATGAGACAAAGCCAAACAGGAATATCCATATTCTCTAAATATGAAGGTAATGCTACAATTAGATACGGACATTATCGGGTTACTGTAAAGATCTATATAGAATTTCTCAAAAATATCAGCAATACCTCTGGGGGATGTAACAATAGAACCGGATGACGTTCTCAAAGACGGAAGTATTCTCAAACCCTCAAGAGTCTTAAGACGTAGAGCCAGGAGTTTCCCCGCTTTTTCCCCATGATCGTAATATTTGGCCTGAGTTCTCATAAAGCAGTACTCTATCCTCTCCTTTAACAGTTATGAGTAATCTCGTTTAGCAGCAAGAAGAGCCTTAAGGGAGGTTAGAGAAGAGGTAAGGGAATAGTTAGCTTCTAACTCTGTAATTTTACTTAACAGAGAAATAGCTTCGACCAGCTTAGCTTTCTTCCTAGTCGAGGCCATCGTTATCAGTTCTCCCCTAAGATAACATTTTAGTGAACTCCAGACTATATCAAACCTTGGGGTAGAGTCAAGGTTATCAGCAAGGAAGAGACAGATCTGGGACCTAATGGACGATACTATAGAAGGTTCTTTAAGTAGTTGAGTATTTAACAGCCAGATAGTATCTCTACTAAATTCCGGGTCTAGGGAACAGGTAATCCAAACCACGGTGTGATCTGAGAGAATAATTGGATCAATACCAGAAAGAAAGACCTTCGGCAGTAAAGCTTTACTAACCAGAAAATAGTCAATCCCTGACTTGGAGTTATGCGGCTGCGAGACAAAGGAGAAAGCCCGCGAGGAGGGGTTCGATATTCTCCAGGGATCACAGACCCCTAGCATTGAAATCAGATCTTGGAGGGACCTCTGAGCTGGAGTAGAGGGGCGGTCATCCTGAGGTTCCTTATCTAAAGTAAATGAAAGGGTACATTCAATCCCCACCCAGTATGAGATGGGAGGAAGGAGGTTACTTATCTTACCTACCAGGGTCATAAAAACTCAGAGCAGCCTCAACCGGCCATATACAGAACCCAGAGTCACTGAACACCCATTCGAACCCCTTGACCAAAATAAACCGTCCGTCCAGATCCGAAACCACTAACTCTGTCACAAGAAACATGCTTTTTAACCAAGATTGCCACCCCTTTACTCAAACCAGAGGCACCAGCCAAAAAACTTGTGAAAAACCTGAGCAGGATAAGTACTTGGTGTCCAGTATGGCTCAAGTCGTCTCTTGAAACAGTAAAATATCACCTTAATTAACAAACAGTGGTTGAAAATCTGTGCCCTCTTGACCCGATCCTTGAGTCCCCGCACATTCCAGGAAGCTAGTTTGATTCTGTTAGTAGCCATTTAAGAAACAGCAGTATAATACCAGTTATCCAAAACAGTTCTACAGTTTGCCCAGGAAAACCACACACCCAGAACAGAAGGAAATCCCCCCCATACCAAACAGCTCCCAATCCTATCTGCCAGCCCATAACCCCAAAGTTCCAGTATCTTTGACCCCAAACCCCACAATCAAACTCAGAAAGGCTTATAGTGTAAATAAGGCTGGCAAACCATGGACATTCCCCCTCTCCCCTCCAAACACTGATGCAAACCCAAGCCACCCCTCCTCATGAATACCCCAACATCCAAAATCATTCACTGGCAGAGCACATAATAATCCAAAAGTAATTAACAAATCACTTATATATGACACACACCCAAATAAAAGTGGAATAACATTGATAAAATATCCAACAGTGCTATATTAGTAACCCACCCCACCCTCCCAAATACCCCCCAGCATCATACATCGGAATAATATAAGTACTGTCCCATCCCCTCCCCAAACCACCCAACCTTAAATCCCACACAAAACCTATATACATTGAGGCAGGCAGGAGCCCAACTAAATGTAACAAGGAGTAAAGGAACTCTGGCCCACCACCCCTTAGCGAACTTCCAACCCCCCTTTGATACAGATCCAGACCCTGAAAGGATTGTGCTACCCAGATATCCGCCATGGCGAACATCAGGTCCCTCAACCCAGAAGGTATCGGTCCAAGTCAGTCCTACCGGGGCGAAGTTAGCAACCCCCCACATTTTGGGCTCACGGTTATTCATCCAGCCAGCCCATGAAAGCCCCACTCCCCACCGGCCCTTCCAGCCCCGAGTATTACCTAAGGAAGGAAGGACAAATATGGAGACCATTAAACCCCTCCAAAATAAATCTCTCCTGCAATGACTTACAGCTAACCAACCCCGCCGACATGAGAAGGTATCAAGAGGGCACTCACCGCTAGAAGTCCTTCCATGGACCATACCCTTAGCAACAAATCAGCTCCTGTGCAGATGGAGCAAACGCGTAGGCCCAATGTTGTCGGGGGGAACGAAAACCGTCACGGACCTAACCGGTCCCACCTTCAGGAAGTGTCCCCAAGGAACCACCGCCACGCAGGAGAGGTCCGGATAAGTGCATCCAGTGGCCCAGGAGCGGAGCTCCAATTCAAACTGGCAGCACAACAGCCTGGACAGCACTCCTCCATCCCGAAGCAGCCAGGTAGGAAACCAGATAAGAGGGAGGGAGGGAGGCTAACAGAACAGGACTTAAAGCTATCCCCAAGATAGCGCTGAGATTAGGCAAACAACGGGGAGGACAAAAAAAGAAAAATAAAGAATAAAAAAAAAAAAAAAAAAAAAGGAAGGGGGAATCCAAATCAAAGGGAGAGGAAAGGGAGGGGGGTCAGTTTAAAAAAAGGTCTCCAGAAAGTAGACAGGAAAAAAGTCTCATTCTCATCAGATAGTCCACAATCCAAGCCAGTCCATCCAGTGCAGTAAAGATCCAACCGAGGGCCTTCATCCGGCATTCTTAAATAAATCTGGCAGTTTAACCGCAAGGTCCTTCAAGGCCACCTCCGGGATGTTAAAGGAGAAGGTTGAGCCTCCGATGGTGACCCGAAGAGTCGCAGGATAGGTCACTCTGAAAGGTATGGCAGCAGCAATTAACTTCTGGACAACACCATGATAGGCAGCTCTTTTGGCTCTAATTTCTTTCGGCAGATCCTGGGTGACTCTAAGCCTAGTCGACCCCCACAACACCTCCTTGAGATCCCGGGATTTGTTGTAGACATGCTGCTGTTCTATATAGCTTAGAAATTTAATGATAATGGGGCGCGGAGGAGATCCCGGTGGAGGACGAGGCCTCAGGGACCGGTGGGCCCTCTCGATGTGGTAAGATGAGCTAACAGGCGAGGGGCCCGCTACCTTGAACAGCAACTTCTGGAGGAATGTAATCAGATCCGGCCCCTCTTCGGCCTCAGGCAGTCCCAAAATCAGCAGATTATTCCTCCGGTTCCTTCCTCAAATCTTGGTCTTGCCTTGTAACTTATTAACATGCTGTTTGAGCCCTGTACCTCGAGTCAATCTGTCTCTCCACTGCTCGGCGAAGGCCCTGGCTTCAACGTCGGCTACCCGGGTAGATACAGAGACTAGGTCGCTCCTGAGAGACTTAAGTTCCCATTTAAATCATGCAGCAGGTCCTTCAGTGGGGTCAGCTCTTGGAGAATCTCTCTTCAGAGAGGGGCTGGCGTCTGGTTTTCTCGGTCCAGCGTTCGGTTTGATGTTGGTGATTCCTTTGTTTTTGGCGCTTTTCAGGCGTGGCGGGTGGTGTATGGCGCTGGCGGACCTGTAGCATCGACCTCCATCGGCGTGGTATCACAGTCGGCAGTCTCGAGCTTCTCTCCAGAGAGCCCCTCACAGTATAATTAATGATGCCTACGGGATTTATGCCAATTTAAGCACTGGATGGGTAAAAATAATGGCAATAGAAGCGACCGGAGGGCAGAGCTCTAGGCCTTGGCTGCAGCCTAGCTGGATGCCATCACGTGACCTCGCAACCTTGTATATAAAAATAGAAAACTCTCATCTTACCACTAATAAAACAGTATAGAAATATTCACATTATTGTAAAGAGCTAATTTAAAAATTAATATTTAGTAAGAAATAACAAAGAATACAAAAAGACAGGGGTGTAGAGGGGAGAAAAGCTAGGGAGGCATGAAAGGGAAGGGGAAACAAAATGGAAGAAGTGAAGGTGAAAGAGAGAGGGGAGGAAGGAAGGAGGACCATGGAAGAGGGTAGTTGGTAGTGAAAAGGAAAGGGGGGAAGGGCGGGAGGAGATAAAGGGGCGGAAGGAAAGAGAAGGGAAGAGAGGGGAAACAAGTGTAATATCAAAGAAGCAACCCTAGACACCACCTAATGTTCAAATTTCATTTGAATTCATAAACATCAGGGAAAATCCATTGACATTTTTATTTAAAAATAAATAAAAAGATTAACTAGACTACCCTCATCAAGTACTCGAGTCAATAAATCAGTCATATCTAAGACAATTAGTAAGTGAAATGACGGAACAATATCCAGTTCACATTGGAAAGAAAACCATTAATACAGACCATAGCTAGTGCGTTTATACCCACTGGGGAATAAATATAGCACTGAAAATGCTGTATACAGTTTACCCCTTTAAAACAGTTTATCTACCTCTCATTTTTAAATAGGATCTGACTGACATCCAACTGAGTGTTGAGTCCTACGTGTTTATTTCCTTTAAGTGTTAAGATCCAAAAGTTCTTCCTCAGTAACATGAGGTTTTCAAAATCCCAACCTCTTGGATTGCAACAAACCTTATATACTGCCATAAATTTTAAACCATGTCTTTTACTGGTATCTGCATTCATCATTTGTGTTGCTATGGCACAGGTAATGTCACAATTATTAATGGCTCTGACATGCCCTCCCATTCTTATTTTCAAAGCCCTGGTAGTCTTGCCCACATAAACTGTTGAACAACAGTGTCTTGAGGCTATAGGCAGGACTTTTATGCCTCCGTGAGCCATTGTTTCATGGACTTTGGATTGCACTGGGCTAAGAAGTATAGGCCCCCATATTCAGAGCTGACCATGTCTGGTCTGTGACAGTTTGCACACAGCCTGCCTGGGGGTGGCTGATATTTAGATAATTTACCTCACTGCAGCTGGAGCGTGCAAACTGTCTAAATATGGGGCCATGTCTGTACCGTGCATAGTGACTTTGCACTATGCTGACACAGGCCCAGACTGAATGTGGCTGACTGGAGTGCAATGGAGGTAGCGCTGATCAAATGGGTTCATGACAGGGCTCCTGTGGACCATATTTAGCCCTAACATGCCAATGACCCCTTTGGTTATGGAAGGCACTATGGCTCATTTGCACGCCATTAAGGGCCCATCAACATGTGTGAGTGCCCCCCCATTCTGTAGCTGTCTTACATATTCCTTGTGGTCTAGTGGTCCTGCGGCCCCCCTATTCACTTGTCCTGTAGCTGTCTCAAATATTCCTGGTAGTGCAGTGGTTCCTGTGCCTCCTGACTGACTGTCCTGTAGCTGTCTTGAATATTCCTGGTAGTCTACTGGTCTCCCACCCCCTGATCATCTGTTCTGTAACTGTACTGAATATTCCTGGTGGCCTAGTGTTTCCTGCAACCCCAATAGTCCATACTACAGCTGCCCTGAATATTTCTGGTAGTTTAGTGGACTCTTCCCCCCCCCCCATAAGGGCATCTGAAACTCTTTCAACCTGCCTGCTTAAGACCCCCCCAGGTCACCTAAGCCAAAGTACAGCAATAGTGACAGTGACCTACAAAACCCCCTCCACTCATTACCTTGGTCGGCCACCATCTGATTGCCAGTGAGCAATCATGAGTACAGTAGACACAGGTGTATGTACAATACTTGAGATCGCTCAGAGACTGTCAGATTGAAACAAGTTGAGGTGGTGAGCAGATGGCTGTGCCAGTCATCACTATTGCTGCAGCTTGAATTATGTGACCAGGGCTGGGGGGTGCCTGAGAGGGTTAGTTGGGATGGGGTCGGATACCCTTATGGAGGGAACCACTAGACCACCAGGAATATACCAGACAGCTACAAGACTGGTGATCTGGAAGCTTTTACAATGTATTTTCCCAGGACATATTAGCGTACATGCAACATCTGCTTTTCTGGTGTTCTGCTGTAGGTCCTGCTTTTACAGTTTTACAATATGTTTACTCAGGATAGACCAAAAGAATTGTAATATCTTGTTTACAGTGGGGTTCAGTTTGACCCAGTTTTTACAATGTATTTACCTAGGATAGAACAGCGGAGATGCAAGACCTTTTTTTTCAGCGGGGTCCTCCTTTTACCCAGTTTTATAATGCATTTACCCAGGATAGCCCAAGTGTGAGGCAATTTCTCATTTTCAGTGGGATCCAGCTTTTACTATGTATCTTTCTAGGATAGAACAGTATAGTGGATTTATTTATTTAATTAACATACGCTGTATAATGTGGCAAAGCAGTAGGGCATGTTTAAATGTCTTCTCCATGAAGGATTAGTAACTTAACCTGGCAGTGATAACTTTGTTCCAATCTTGAAGTTGGTACTTTTTGTTCATGTGAAAGATAGATCTGCAATCTGGGGAATGCACTGCAGAAATCCTCTAACCCAGTGAGCAGCTAGCTGTACCTGTGTGACTAGAAGTGCGGCTGGTACTATGGGGAGTGCGAACTGGGAGCAGCTGACTAGTCATGACGTATGAACCTGTGAGGGATTAGTTCTCACAAGTTGGGAGTTGGGACTTGGCCGGGACTGAGTGAGTTAGAAGGTCGGTGCCAACAAAACAATATGAATTAATAACCAACCTGGCTTTATCATAAATGGAGCAGTGAGGTAAGTGTGTTGTTTTGTATTAATAGTTTTGTTTGTATTGAATGATCTTATCTGATGGTGAAGGGCTGGGCTGTGTCCAGTGACTTGAGTGATATCTCTTTCCCCCAACCTTGCCCTTGTCACCAGCCTCCCATCCCCCAACTGTGAGCAAACATGGAACCCATGAAGTGAAGTCTACATGCATCTGATGATGGATGGCAATTCTTCAGCATTAAAGCATGTGCTGCATCTGGATGAGGCATTAGGTTATGTGTGTTTTTGGCTTTCATGTCTGGAATGACTACTGAGTGAGTGTTAAGGGTGGGATGATCCTACCACTGGCATTGCCCCTGCTCTTGCCACGTGAATGGGCTGTGTACATGCCACGGGACATGTTTGGCATTAGGTCATCATCTGTTACAGTTGGCTGTGCACCCCTGCAGGTTGACTGTCATATGTGGGTTATGCTGGAGTGCTTGATATTGTTGTGGTTCCAGTGTATGACATATGGGGATTTGGGGGTTGGCTGCCATGAACTGGATATGAATAGGAACATCATCCTGCAGCAGAGCAGTGATAATTTTGGTTGTGCCATTGTCTGAGGTCTCAAACAGCTTGCAGAACCCTTGCTGCATGTCAAGTCTGTTGGCTGTGATGTCACTGTATATGCCCTGTATTTCATTCAGCTGTCCCTGCTGAGTCTTACCCTCCCTGCTCCAACCATCTCAGTTCAGGGTGCATGCAGATAAAGCATGCATGACTTTGTATACATCCTGTGTCAATGTTGGGCCTTGAGAAACCCTCCAGTGGGTCCTGTGTATGAGTTCCATTCTCCGGCATGAATGGTCTGTGTATGTGTCTGCTGTGTGACAGACACATGCACCTCCAGGCTGGTGCTTTGTGTGCCCTTCTCACTGCCTTGTATGTCAAACTGTGTGGTGCACTGTGGAGGGCAGATTCTTCTGTTCAGGTTGCAAGGTAACAAGTGCAGTGCCTGCTGCAGTGATAGCTGACTGTATTCAAGAGAAATAGTATATAGTCGGATGTTTGAAGGGTGGCTGGAGTGGGATTTTTTGCTTTAGTGTTGACGATTTGTTTTTTTAAAGAAAAAAAGTAGTTATTTTGATAGTGATATTAGTTGTTTGTAACAAGTCAAAGAAGGCTTTAAAAGCTGCCAGATAGTCTCAGAATTACCCTAAAAATGCACCAGAATGCCTCTCAAATCTGATAGCTTCTGGAGGCTACCTAGACCCCCAGATCCTCAGCCTGTGAGGGGGTTGGGAACATCATAGTTCATCGAGACTCCACACTTCTAAATTTAGCACTATGCCACTGCCTGTTGGTCAAAACTGAGCTTGTAATGAGACTGCATTGCTCCAGTAGAAATTCAGATCATACTTCTCTGTGTCTCACAGCTGTGTGTATGTCTGGCAGTGTACAATGATTTATTGCTGTCTGTAGGGTTTGTTATGCCTTTCAGGACCGGTCTAAAACTAAATCAAAAACAGAGCTCCACCATTCCTCCTCCCCCACTCCTCTCTCTCTTTCTCTAGGAACCAGACTTATACAGGGAAATGCTGAAAGGTGAAGCTGACCAAACATGATAACTTACTTGACTTTTTTGTCAACTTAAACTTTTAAATTATTTCCCAGTCTTTTACAAATAAAGCTTACTATGTGCACTGAATGGAGACTGATGGCTTGGATAAAAAAAAAATATGTATTTCTGAAATCACTGACTGTAACCTACAGAATATGTATGTAATGTTCATCGCTGCTGGGCTTGATGGAGTGCATAGTACTGTATGGCACAGGTATTTAATTTGCTTTGTTTTTTGTTTCATGTAATCCTCAAGCCCGCATCTCCTTTCCCTCCCCCCCCAACAACCACCACACATATGTGTATCTAAACTTGCTCTGTAAACCAACTGGGTAAGTGCAAAACTGTAACAGCTGTGTGCCTTACCCATTTGAATCACATAATCTGCCATACATAGAAATGTAGCCTTCCCTCCCCCTGTCTAGGGGTATGGATGGAATATGTCCCTGGGATATGGGTGCACACAGCAGCAGAAACACTTCCAGTGGCCATGTTACCCTGGCCCAGATGTCACAGACAGGGTCCCTTTTCCTTGCTGGTGCTGGTTGAAAACAACAGGTTAATTCTTATTAAACAGTTCCTTTCAATAGCGGAATGTCCACATGGAACTTGAAAAACAACAGGGATCCCAAATTCATTAAACATATTCACACATAGAAAAAGCACAGAGGTTGGAGGGCTCACCTGTAATGGGTGCATATACCTGGGAGTGTGAATAGATCAACAAAGCACAGCTCCCCACAAAATTGTGGGGTACAGTAGGTCAGCACACCTAAAAATAAGGTACTAATACCTTTAAATGCAAGAAATGCATGATTTATTGAATAACACAACAGCATAAACACAAAACTGCTTTAAAGCAAATTTCAGTGAAACAACACTTTTGTTTGCCCACAGGAGACTAACAGTGTACTGCAGACAATAGCTGAGTCAAACAGATGCACATAACGAGTCCAGGGCTCGCCTAGTTTGTTGAATGATTTGGGCCTGTCTATTTGTCCATTGCAAGGATCCTGGTGTGCTCTGGGCGCTGTAAGCAAAGTGTTCCACCAGGAACTTTAAATCCTCATAGCCGAGTAAAGGCAAGCGGTCCCGTTTGATAGCATGTGTAACCCCTAGATGGCGCTATCCCAGGGACTACTACCCCTGCCTGATTTGCCACTAACAGGCTGAGGGGCCTGGATCCAATGGCGGGTGCCTCCACCCAGAGGTCAGGGTTTGCAATAGTTAAACTTACTTGGTCACAGCCCTCTGGGACACTGCAACCCCCCTTTCTTCCCACTAGTGGCCCACACAGTATATCAGAATTACCTTCACAGTATACACTTACCCCCAGGACTGGTTCAGGCACTGGGACCCCCTGTAAAATAAGATACAGTGCAACAATCACAGTACAATATTTTAACATAGACAAATACCTCAGGCAGTATAACTTTGCTGAAACAAGCAGCTCTGATTTATTTAGGGGGAATATAACAAGGACAGGGGGAAATCAGGTTAATTAGCTTATACTTTACTCATTTACCTATTGCTCTGTGCACAGGCCTATCCCTACCAGTTACTGTCCCTGGGTACCCAAGCCTTAGTGGCTAGTCCAGACCGTGGCAGCTGGTAGGGGCCCTTTCACACAGGGAAAAGAAAAATTAGTTAAACAGTCAGCAGTACAGTTATTCCATTTGGATTCAATGTGGCAATTCAACAGAGGCGACCTGAATTAGTACTCACGACCTCCAAACAAGATAGGGTCCTTCAATGTCAGCAGGGCTACTCTTGAGCTCCACCAGACTCCTCACACATTTATATGGCAAAAGAAAGTACTATACCAGGCAGGCTGCTTCTCTATCCTGATCGCAATTACTGCACAATACCGGGAGAACACACAGCAGATTCAGTTCCTGACAGACCGAGTGCAGTTCAACAATTTCTCCAGTCTTCTACAGGGTGAGCCTGGTTTCTACTCTTCAGATATCTTTTGATTCTCTTCACAGGACAGTTCAGTCCTAATAAGCAGTTACACAAGCTGCAGACCGGAACTCTGGACCTTACATATGTTTTTTGACTAAAACTGTGCACTGAAGGAGCACAGGGTTTCTTTCCTCTTTACTCCCAGAGCTAAAACTGAAACTCCAACAGACAAAACCGCGCACTTCCTTTGAGTTTCTCCCAGTTCTTGACTGGATTGGCTGTCACTCACAATAGACTGCTCCTGTTGGTCCAAAAAGGCCTGAAGTCTAAACTACATCTCCCAGAGTCACTGCCCATACAATCCTCTTGTGGCTGGCTCAGATTATGAGTCAAGTTCTGATTCGTCAAGGCACCATTTTAGAGCTAGCTTACCCCACACTGATTGGTCCAGTTCAGCAGTTCAAAACTAGAATGGGGAACTAGGCAGACACAGTTCTGACTGCAAAGAAAGCAGGTTAGACAAACTGTATTTTCATTATTACTCTACATGATTTCTGGCAAACAGTTACATCTTTCAGATAGGTTCCTTTGCACTCCTAGTGACTGCAAAATGGAGTGAATTGGCAGCAGTTCGAGTGGTACTCAAGCAGAGAAGCACACAGTCCCCCATACAAACTAATTATGTCTGCAAGCAGACAGCTCTTAAAGAGACAGTACCAGAGGCTCTAAAAACACTCACTGATAAAGGGCTTAAACGCCAAACACCATTCAGGCTTGGAGCATTCAAGCAAGCTCCTGGAAGTCTTTTGGGAACCCCCATTTGCAGGGGGGTTACACATGAAAAAAGTTTTGCTTGTGGCACAGCTAGAGACATCCAGTAAAACAGTGGTGGCCAAGTTCCAGGTAGAAGACCGGAACTCGGCCACCACTGTTTCACTGGATGTCTCTAGCCCAGTGTGCATCAGGATCCTTCCAATGGACAATTAGACAGGCGCACATTATCCAAAAAACTAGGCGAGCTCTGAACTCTTTATGTGCATTTGTTTGACTCAGCTACTGTCTGCAGAACATTGTTAGTCTCGTGTGGGCAAACAAAAGTGTTGTTTCACTGAACTTTGCTTTAAAGCTGTTTTCTGTTTATGCTATTGTATTATTCAATAAATCATGCATTTTGTGCATCTAAAAGTGTTAGTACCTTATTTTTAGGTGTGCTGACCCTCCTTACAACTTTGTTGGGACCTGTGCTCTGTTCGTATCCACATAGCTCCAGGTATCATCAGTTAATTTATGAGGAACAGTATGGCCATAATAGCAGCATTTACCTGGACCAAGGAGGTCACGCAGTCTTTAGGACAGCATTAACTCTGGACCACTATGGTCACACATGTTTGAAGACAGCAAAAGTCCCAAAACAGTTCACAGTGCCTAACAGCTCGTTATTCTTCACAGGCACCCAAACTCTCAAAGAAACCCATCTCTCTCTCTCTCTTTGCACTGGCTCAGCGGGTCCCCCTCAGAATATGCAATCATTATGGCTTGGGGATTTATGGGTTCCCTTATGACTCCTGCATCCTTTCCCAGAACTGGCAGCAGCTGTCCCTGAACTGAGAAGGGGGAAACGCCCCGTGGAGCTCCAAGGCAACTCGCACTCTGAACACTACACTGCCTGCCGCATTCTTGCCCATTGGACCCCTACACAAATCAGTATAGACTGCCAGGGCACTCTACAACTTGTGGCTGCTGACTTCCCTCTCTACTTTAGCTGCCCTCCAATATACTATACAACTTGTGGCTACTGCCTCCCACTTCTTCCTCTGTGCCCCCCCCAAGTGCCACCAGATGGGGGCCAGAGCAAGCAATCACCCCCAACCCACTCTCACTCCCTCACTGCTCACTCCTCTGACTGGAACTCCCCCTCTCACCTAAACTGCTAGGTTTTATCCCACCATGCACCCGTGCTGACCTCCGAACCCCCAGGAGGATCCACCTGAATGCCGAGAAGAATTAATTACTACTGGGCTGAATTAGGCAACAAAAAGCCAGGGAGGGGTGAATAGACTAGTAATCTCAAAAGGGGAGGGGTTACATAAACATAGAAACTAATGGCAGATAATGACCACTGGGCCCATCTAGTCTAACTATTTTTTGTTATGATCACTTTTGCTGCAGACCCAATATGCTCTACAGCACTGTCTCTTCCACCTGCCACCCCCTTCCTTCCTCCTAGGATTCCTTTGTGCCTGTCCCAGGCATTTTTGAAACCCACCACTGGGTTCTCTGCCACTGCCTCCCATGGAAATCTGTTCCAGGAATCCACCACCCTTTCTATGAAAAACTACTTCTTCTCATCTCTCCTGAATCTACCTCCTTTCAGCTTCATATCATGACCCCTTGTTCTACACCACCTTTTTCTCTGAAACATATCTCCCTCCTGTACCTTATTAACCCCCAAAAGGTATTTAAAGGTCTCCATAACATCCCCACTCTCCCCCCTCTCCTTCGGTGTGTACATATTGAACTCTTTCAGTCTCTGTTCATAGGGCTTCTGATGCAGACCTTGCACCATTTTGACAGCTGTCACCTTTCTTCTTGTCGCTTTCTCCATTTTCCAATTGTTCTCCCCTTCCACATCTTTCTCCTTTGACTGCTCCTTTTCCCCCTTCTTCCTTTGCTAACCCATGCTTCCTTGAATAACTTGCATCCTGGTGGTACTATCTCCCCTTGAGATCTCCCTACTTTTTATCTCAGCTTGTAGTGGTCCACTTTCTGCCACTCCTATTTCTTCCATCACCCCCCCCCCCGCTACTTTAAGTGTCTATCGAAGTAACATTTGAATCATCCACTGAGGACTGTGGTTGTCTCCTGGATGAAAGAAGGCCATCACCTCAATACAGGTTCTTACTCTTTTAGCTTGGCCCATAGTCCCCAGTATAGACATACCTCTCCTCCCTGCACCATTCCTTCTACTGTTACTTGTTTATTGTTAATATTCCTTTCCAATACTTACAACACATCTTGGTAGTCCATCTAAAAAGTCTGTATAGAAAACATTTGAAAACATTTGCCTTTCTCCTGTTAACCTCACAGTGCAATGGTTTTATGACAACATAGTGCTCACTATGACAACAGACTGTGATGTCACAAACAGCAATTGTGTGGTTAGCAGAGGAGAGCCAGATACATTTTGAAAGACTCAGTGAAATAATTGCTACATTATCTACAATATTTAGTAAACAAACAGCAGGGGAAATTAAAGAAAATGGCAAATAACTAGAAAATAAAGTTAAAACATAATTGATGTAAATCTTGAGTTTTTAAGCTTTTTTGTTATAATTGAGAGTTGCTCTTTAATGGAATCACTGCTGAAGGAAAATATTGTAGATCCAACAAGCTACAAGACCTGAGACAGCATGTATTCACAGAGAGCGGTCATGTCTGATAGATTTCTTTTGCTGAACAGGGAATTAGATCAGGGTGAAGTAGTGGACATGACCTACCTAGATTTCAGTAAGGCTTTGGACACTGTTTGACATAGGAGACTCATACGGAAGCTGGTCAGGTTAAGGATGGATCCAAAGATAGAACCACAGACCATGGTGGCAGAAAAAGACCAATGGTCCATCGAGTCTTCCCAAAGGTGCCTGGGATCTAGTGTCAATCCAGGGATCTACCCCCCCACTTCATCCTTTTTCATCCCTGTACTTAGAGTAGAGCTAATTTTTTTTGCCCTTACTCAGTCACCTCCCCCACCATGCTTGCAGCCCTCCATGGTCTTGGCTCCCACCACCTCAGCAGAGAGACAGTTCCATGGCTCTGCCACCCTCTCAGTAAAGTAGTACTCCCTCAAATCCCTCTTGAAGCTCCTCCTTGCAGTTTCCATTCATGCCCACATGCCAGGGAGCAGGTGCTCCTATTAAATAGCTCTGTGTGGTGCACTTTATTTATGCTCTTCAGGAACTTGAAAGTCTTAATAATATCCCCCCCTTCTGGCTTTCAGCGAGTACATGCTCAGCACTCTCATATGCTTCTCGTAGGAGTCCCCCTGCAGGCCTTGTATCATCTTACTCTCCCTTCTTTGCACTGCCTCCAGCCTGTCCTTATTCTTTCTGAGGTGAGGGCTACAGAACTGAGCACTGTATTCCTGGTGTGGCCTCAGCTAGGATTGATAAAAGGGAAAGATAACCTCTTTTCTTCTATTATCTATACCCGTACCTATACATCCTAACATTCTGCATGCTTTACTGTAGGCTTTGTTGCATGGGCTTGACTACTTTAGGGTGTCACAGATAATGACTCCCACATCCTGCTCTTCTGAAGTGGTACTAAGTTTAACTCCATTTAACCAGTACTCTGTCCGGGGGCTTCTTTTTGCCAGGTGCCTTACCTTACATTTGTTTACATTGAACTTCAGTTGCCACTAGAACTGTGTGGAATATAAAATTTCACCCACAGAATGCCTACAGAATGACAGTTTGGATTCCATGGAATTCCACAGAATTTTTATGAAAATTCTGTGGAATTTTGCAAAATTTTTAATTTTAGTTATTTCACTATAAATTTATAAGTACATGTCCAAATAACACTGGATTTAGATAGTGAACAGCACCTAATGGCATACATGAATGTTCCTAATTTCAGAGTTGTAGATTGACAGAAGGCAGAGTTATTGGTGGACAAACATTTAATCAAAATTAAATTTTCAGTTTTTTTGAGATAATTTTTAAATTTCTTATCTAGATTTTTCCACAGTATCAAGATTTAGAGAAGCTCCTAGAATGCATATATGCATCATGTTTTTTTTCCTGCCCCTGTGCTCGCTGGCCCCCACTCCTTCAGGCCCCTACGGTTCCCTCTCACCCCACTGTTCTTACCCAGCCCTCCTGTGGACCTCGTATCACAGCCGATCCCGGGATATCCTGGCATATGTCTTCACCAGGCAGGTCCCCCTCCTTTGAGGGGGAAGGCACCGGGGAGGGGTGATGACCCCAGCATATACTTCTAGGGCCCAGGATGCTGCCGAGGAACAGGAGGCCCTGGGAAGGCACTGGAGGCACTCAGGAAACAGAGGGCGGTCATCCGGCAGCCAGCAAGCAATTTTTCCTGATTTCCTTGTGGTGCGTGATGTCCAGACATCAAGGCAAGAGCCGACATCTGCCACACACCTCCCAGCAATGACCCGACGTGTTGCCCTACCCCTGGTCTCCACCAGCGGTAGCCCAACACCATGTCGCAGTCCTCCCTCCCTCCCTGAAGACAATGAGCAGTCGTGGAATGCTCAAGCTGTCTCCCCCCGGCTGGCCCTCCAACATCCCGAGCTCATTCCTGAACCTGGGTCGCTGGCATCGCAAGCAGAAATCCAACCTCTGTGCTGGCGGGCCAGCAGCATCATGTTTTAAGTCTCAAACTTTAATGGGAACTGAGTTATAGTAGCCAAATATTTTGCCAAAATTTGGATTTCTGTAATTTTAGTACAATTTTGATAGTATTCATTAAGATGTTACAATAATTGACAGATATGCAAGTTATCACTACATTTGTATGTGCACATAGTTTCAGATTTCTAGCTTTAAATAGGACTGAGTTCTAGCCTACCAAACATGTTGCTAAAATTTAAATTTCAGTTAGTTCCCTCTAATTTTAAAACTACATATCCAAATGTACCCAGAGTTAAAACATTTAAACAACTATATCACATGGACATTTCTGAATAAGTTCATATTTGCAGATTTAAATGGGATTGAATTAAAAGTAGTCAAACATTCACAACATTTAAACATTTTATTTTGCAAGAATGTAAACTACAACTTTATAAACCCCTGAAACTTTAAAACTAGAGAATGCAATACCATCAAATTTGTCATGTTCTTAGACCTTAGAAGGAGACTGTGTGTGTCAATTTGATAAATTGGTTGCTGTGAGAAATTGCAAAATAACATCTGTACTTAAAGTCAAATCCCATGAGTCTTTGTAAAAATTTTAGAATTTCATAAAAACCGTCCATAAAACTGGAACTTTCTGATTTCACTCAGCCTTATCTTGGGGATTCTAATTAAAGGATAGGGGTATAAGAGGCAAGTAGAAGCAGGGGGTCACCAGGTTCTGGAGTTAGATGCACAGTTTCACTAAGAAATGGACAGCTCAGCTGGGTAGCACAGCAGTGGTAGTCCCCCAGGTTGGAGCAAGAAAGTACAGAGTGTCAACAATTCCAACTTGAATGCAGAATATTTAAGGATCACATCCAGTAAATTTATAATCTGGGGAGCCTGGTGTACATGCAAGTTTAGGACTTACAGGTACTCAAAAATATGTGTTGGGGGAAGACAATGTCTTGGGCAGCAGGAAGAAAGAATTCTGGCTATTCCAACAGGGTAGGTTGATAGGAAAAGGAGTAGGTGATTCACATGTTAAGGGAGTTTGTCACTGTAAAGAACAAAGAGGATATCAGTGGGATCAGTAGTTCTACTGAGTCAATCTGGCTATGCCAAAAGAGAAGGGGGGGGGATAGTCACCCAGAGAGGAGCAGCAGGACTAGAAAAAAGCTCAGCCCAGCTTATCAAATGAAGCAGTGATATGTGCATTGTTAATGTTAAATTCCACAAAAAAATTTTTGATGCTTCATCTACAGTATATGCTATCATAAATATGTGAGTAAATGTTACTAAAATGTTTTCTTCTGCAAAATTAAAACTGCTTAACCAATTTATCCAGTTGTGTTAGACACCAGGATACACTGACTATGGATATGCATGTCAAATGTTACCTTTATGCAAGCAAGAGCAGAGAAGTTACAAACATCCACATTTTTGAGAGTTTTCACAAAGTTTTGCAAATATTTACATAGTAAAGATTTGAACCCCTGGAAATTAAAAATCACTTATCTAATTCTCTCTATATTTAGATCATTCTATAATCATTACAAAAGGTTATCCATACTAATTTTCACATGCCTAGCTCCACAGGTGCCTGAGTTATATGCAGATGAACTTGTTCATGAAATTTCCTGAAAAAAAATTAAAATGACAGATTTTGAGCACATATAATTTTGAGACAATGCATCATATTGTCATGAAATCTGGTACGTTGTTAGAACACCTATCATCAAGAAATCATGCCAGATTTAAGAACCCTGATTCAATAAATGGTTAAGGTACAGTATATGCAGATGAAAATGTTCATGAAATCGTGCACAAACAATAAAATGACAACATTTGAGCACCTGTAATTTTGAAACTATCCATCCCAATTTCATGATATTTGGCAAGTTAGTGGCCATTGCCCCAAAGAGTTTATATTCCAAATTGCTGATCTTTCAGGGTGGCTGAGTTATAACCAAATTATTAAATTTTAAAAATTCAGCGAAATTCTGACAAAATTCCATGACATTTCGCAGAATGTTGCGAAATTTAATTGAAATGCCACAGGTTCTGAATTTTCCCTTTCTGCACAGCTCTAGTTGCCACACATTTGACCATTACTCTAGCTATTGGAGGTTGTGTTGCAGTTCCCTAAGTCCCTCAATGCTATCCACTCTTCTGCAAACTTTAGCATCATCAGCAAAGAGGGCAAGCTTACCCTGGATTCCTTCACCAATGTCACTAATGAACATGTTGAAAATCACTGGGCCCAGGACTGATCCCTTTGGTGCTCCACTTGTGACTTCCCCCTCCACTGACCTAACCCTGTGGCAATAACCCTCTGTTGCCTACCCTTGAACCAATTTCACACCCATCTGACTATATCTCTTGCCATCCCAAGGTCCTCCAACTTCTTCAGCAGGTGCCTATGTGGCACAGAATCGAATGCCTTGCTGAAATCTAAGTACAGAAGATCCACTGCATGGCTTCTGTTCAGCTACCTTATTACCCAGCCAAAGAAAATAATAAGGCTGGTCTGGCAGACCTCCCTGCTACAAAGCCATGTTGCTTACTATCCTGGAGACTGTTCTTTCCCAGGTAATTGACAAGGTCCTGCTTGATTAGAGTCTCCATCAACTTTCCCACAATAGATGTGAGAGTAACAGGCCTGTAGTTTCCTGCCTCTTTCATTTCACCCTCTTATGGAGTGGAATCACGTTGGCCACTCTCCAGTCTCTAGGTACCACCCCCAGCTACAGTGAGCTGTTGAACAGATAGGCTAAAGGATGAGCCTGTTCTTCTGCCAACTCCATTAGCACTCTCAGATGCATTCCATCTGGTCCTGGGGACTTCTCTATTTTGAGGGCTGATAGCCCCTTCTGGACCATGTCCCTGGTAAATACTGGAGTTTCCAAATCTGGGATCCCCCTAGTGGCTACATCGATGGAACTTTTAGGTAGGGAGCCTGCATCCTCCCTGGTCAAAACAGAGCAGAAGTAGTTGTTTAGGATGGTGGCCTTCTATCCATCATCTTCAATTACCATTCCCTCATCTACCAACCTAATGATCCCTCTCCTTTTCTTCTTTTTTCTCTAATGTAATGGAAAACATCTTTTACTCCAGGTTTGATCCCTTTGGCAATCCACAGCTCTGTGTCTGCCTTTGTCTCCCTTACTACCCTCCTTGTTTCCCTATTTTGTTAATGTGTTCCTACAACTTTTCCTCCCCTGACTCCTTTTAAACCTATAGAATGCTTTTCTCTTGGTGAATCATGAGATGCCCTCATCTGGTTAGCAGCTCTTCCTTCATGTTCTGCTCTCCTTCATCTTTTTCACTAATAATAAATAGACTTTTTGATAATGTTTCTTACCTGGCTATATAAGTTGGTCCTGTGACATTTATGGATTCATCAGGTGTAGTTTTAGCATGATCCCTGCAACCATGTCGGAAGCTCAGATGCGAGCATCTCCACTGAAGCACACCCCATCTCAGACCCCAGACAAGCAGTCTAAATGAGTGAAGGGCAAGGAGTCGGGTTCCAGCTACTCTGCTATTACTACCATGATGTCTACTCTGTAAACTAATGGAAAGGGTTGTTAAGACCAAACTAGAAGACGAATGCACAAGGCTAAATATCTTAGACACAACACAACATGGTTTCACACCAATTCACTCATGCACAACTAACTTAATATCTTTTTACAACAACATCAGTGCACAACTCGATAAAGGTATTCCCACTGACATGATACTACTTGACTTTAGTCAGGCCTTTGATAAAGTCTCACATAATAAATTAACAGCAAAATTGTACAACACCGGGATCTCACCTAGCTTAGTAAAGTGGATTACTGACTGGCTGGCCAATAGAACCCAGAGAGTTAAAATAACTGATATACTATCAGACTGGGGATCTGTGACAAGTGGAGTCCCCCAGGTATCAGTTTTGGGGCCTACACTGTTTAATGTTTATGTAAGTGACCTGCAACCAGGGCCCAATAACTATATGTCAAAATTTGCAGACGATATGAAACTAGGAGATAGGGATAAGAACCATGATAACCTGGTATCATTAATCTCCAATCTGAGGAAATTGGAGCAATGAGCCAAACATAACAACATGTATTTTAATCAGGACAAGTGTGTCATTCTCCATTTTGGTAAAAACAACCCAAATGATGTATATTACCTGAACAACCTACTGTACCACTCAAAACAACTGTATGTGAGAAAGATCTGGGTATACTTATTAACAACAAACTTACATCAGGAGACTACTGCACCAAAACTGCCAAAATGGCAAATGGACTTTTGAGGCAAATCAAATGTACCTTTGCTAGTCGCACCGAGCAATGCCTCATTCCTCTGTATAGGACCTACATTAGGCCATACTTGGATTATGGGTCTCCCTTTTGGAACCCTTACCTCAAAAGTGACATTAAGTGTCTGGAGCAGGTCCAGAGAAAAGCCACCAGAATGGTACCTAGGTTGGCACATCTTGATTATGTATCAAGACTTAAACACACTGGGCTCTACTCAGTACAAAACAGGAGAATTAGAAGGGATTTACTTTTAACCTACAAAATACTCCAATCACCTTATCTTATGAAACAGTGTGGAATATCATATTCCAATAGACGGTTAGTTCCAAAGCTACACAATAGGCAACTAGAGGTCAAAATCTTGAAGACTAACAAAAGGGGAAACTTCTTCTCAATCAGAGCTCCGAAACTATGGAACACCTCACCACAGGAATTGATAGATTCTGGAAGCTTTGTTATATTCAAAAACAAACTTGATGTTTGGATCAGGGTAAATCAACAATACTGCTAAAGTCCCACAGTGTGTGGGGGACATTCTTGATGGGCTTCGACCTTCTTTTGTCCCTATATACCAAGTTATACCACATTATACCAAGTTAACTGAGGAGCATTTTCTTCAAGTGTTTAAGCCCTTGTGTGACACCTTTCGGGAGCTTACGGAGCAGCTAAAATCAATAAGAACTGATATCAGAGACTTTGGCAGGTGAGTAGGGGATGTTGAAGCCTGGGCCTACTCCCTTGAAGCTCAGTCAGCCAAAGCCAATTCAGATACTATTCAAATGTGGGCATAGGATCTCCAAGCTTGAATAAAAAATTGAAGATCTGGAAGGGAGAAGCAGGCGCAATAATTTATTAATTTTTGGGCTCCCTGAAGGTGAAGAAGGGTCTAATCCCACCCTATTTGCACAGAAACTTCTCGAACGTGTGTTTGATCCATCCCCAAATGTCCCCGTTTATGTGGTGGAATGGGTGCATCGCTCCCTATGCCCCAAACCATCAATGGGATCCCCTCCTCATCCCTTCATGCTGAAACTATTGAACTTTCTGTACAAGCAGCTTGTACTTCAAAAAACTCGGGACATAAAGGATATCCTCTGGGAGGGTACTAAACTGCAGATTGCTGAGGATCTTCCAGCTGGGATCAGGTAGAAGAGAGTAGCCTTCCAACCCTTTGTGGCTAAATTACTTGCGGCTGAGATTCCATTGAGGATGCTCTACCCTGTGCGTTTAAAGATCTCCATTAGCGGCAAGTGACATTCCTTCAAAGAAGTGAGCACCTCTACCCAGGAACTTAAAGACCTACTACTGGGTCTCTTCAAGGATTGGTGAGACCTGGGATTGAGTCCCCTATCACTGGTCAGACACTGTGTCTATTCTGCTTATGTCATTAGCTTGCTATTTTTCAGACCTTATTGTTGCTCTTGCGGTCAGCCTGGAGCTGTAACCTTATTTGTCTATTTCTTCAGTTGGAATGTTCAGTCTGCCCTCTTAAATACCATGTTGCACTAAACGGACCATGGATAGTGTTCTGTTGCCTTTTTCACCCCTGGATTGTACCTGTTCCGAACTACTGTTGTTGGGCTGTGTACTTCAGGTGGATTTAATTCTGCTGCAACTGCTGTAACTGCTCCCTTTAAAACATCATTTTGGTGTCTGCTCTTGAACTAGCAGATCAGGATTTACCCAGTGGATTTTTTTCCTTGGTTCCCTGGTATAAGACAAGGATGGACTCAACTGCCACACATTTGTACATCTGCATTGAACCCTCTCCATGGATGCTGCATTGGACATATATGGGTGAGCGAGCTTCACTGGGCTCTTGTGGGGGTGAACTCTCTCTTCTGTTTTTTCATTTTCATAGGGAGGGCTTCACCTTCCCTTTGAGCCTGGGATTTATTAGCATCAAACATTGACTTTCTGAAAGTCTAAGGTATATCTTAATTGGTATCTTTATTCATATTTTATGGTAGCTTATATCATACTAGTTTGTGGATAATACACTATAGATGGTTTCATCATCAATGTTTATTGTTAATTTTTATGTGGAAGCACTGTTTGGTGTGTGGGGGGAATGGGTGGTTGGTTATCTTTTGTGGATGCCTAAGTAGAGTTTGATGATGTTCCTCCTGATATTCTTTGTAATTGCAATTGTACATGGGATTTTTGAAAGGTTTTGATCACTCTGTGGGGTGGGGGAGAGGGGATGATGGGTTGATGAGTATTGCTATACTGGGTGTGAGTGTCGTGTACCAGATAAATGAGGGAAGTGGGTGGTTCACTGTTGGAGGGATATCATTTTGAGGGAAGGGAATTGTTTGCATTATTAGGCTCTTTGTATGGTTTCTGACTTTTCATGAATGGGGATGGTTGGGTGTGTCTTTTGGGGGGGTAATTCTTAATGATGTAGGGATATGGGTTTGGGGTGAAGGAGAGTCTTGTGATCCTTCTCTGGGAGCTGGCTGGTGCACTGAATAGGACTTTTCACCTTTGCTGCAGAAGAAATGCTTCTGTTTTGATCATCCTCTATGTTTCTCAAAACTATGGCACACAATTTTAAATACTGTTCCTGGAATGTTAAAGGGGTTCATTCCCTCATGAAATGTTCTAAGGTTTTGTTGCACTTGCACATGATACAGATCAATGTAGCTTTCCTCCAAGAAACCCACCTCCCCCAGCTCAGGTTATGTCCTTGTGAGGTTCCTGGATTGGGCAGGTTTTTGTTGGGGCAGGTTTCTCAAAGCAGGGGTGTGGCCATTCTGGCTACTAAAGCTATTCCTTGCCATCTTCTCCAGAAAGTTAATGATCCCTCAGGTCATTTTGTTTTTGTAAGGGCTCTTTTAGGACACTTGGAGGTGATTTTGGGCTTGATTTATGGACCTAATTTAGAAGACCCCTCCATCTTTTCCCATCTCACCTCCATTTTGTCTCCATGGGCCTCTCTTCCTAAAATTATTGCTGTAGATTGGAATCTGGTGATGGATAATGATCTAGACAGAGCCACGAGATGTGGTCAACCTCTCTCCTTGAGTCAGCTGGCACGCCAAGATTTTATGGACTCTCTGGGCTGGTAGACTCCTGGAGAATTTTACGCCCGATGGAGAAGGAATATTCCTTCCATTCTATTCCACACAATTCTTTTTCCCATATTGATTTTTTTTTGCTGAGTCTTGAAGCCTTACCAGGAGTTGTCATGTGCCACTATGGGGCCAAAGTACTGTCTGATCATCACCCTGCAGTATTACAAGTTAACCTAGCTCCTTTGGTGGACTGGGACAGGTCTTAGTGTCTCAATAACCAATTACTGAATTGCCCTGACATTGTTGACCGACTTCAACGCTTCACTACTTCTTTTTTCCCCATAATTTGCCCACAATGCCTAACTTTGATTTTCTATGGGGAGCTTCCAAATGTGCTTTGAGGGTGGAACTTATCCAGTTGGCCATGATTCATAAAAATAAATTTTCTCAGTCTGCCTCTCTTCTTCTACAACAGATTAGAGAGATGGAATTGAGGCTCTCCTCCTCATCCCTGCAGGTAGACTGGGAACATTTGGAGACCCTTCAGGCTCAGTTCAATACTTTGTTGGGGGAAAAAGCAGAGTACCTACTTTTTAAGACCAATACCAATTATTTCGACCAAGGGGAGAAAGCGGGAAAACTTCTCGCTTTACAGCTAAGGAATCAGATTGTAGACCACATTGTTCCCTCTATCCGGTCTCATACCAGTAACCTTGTCACGTCGCCCCAGGATATTGTGTCTCAGTTCCAGGCTTTTTATAGCTCCTTGTGTGCTGCCCCCCAATATCCCTTTGAACTTTCACAATTTGAGGACTTTCTGGAAGACCTGGACCTACCCTTTTTAGGGGATTTACAGGCTGACTCACTTAAGGCTCCTCTAACACTTTCTGAGGTTCATCAGGCAATAGACGCTGTAGCTCCTGATAAACCCCCTGGTCCTGATGGTTTTTCTTCTAACTTTTATAAAAAATTTAAAGAATTACTTGCCCATACCTTCTGGAGATGTACCAATATGTTTTCCTCCATGAACTATCAGACCTTTCACTTACAGCCAGCGTCATTGTGGTCCTCCCTAAACTGGGTAGAAATCCCTCCCTCGTGGCCAATTATAGACCTATATTCTTAATTAATGTAGACCATACAATTTTAGCAAAGATCCTGGCAACCAGGCTAAGCTCAGTGTGGGTCTGCCTTCTTAGGATCGAGCAGGTGGGTTTTGTCTCTGGGAGGGTTTCCGTTGACCACCTCAGAAAGCTCCAGCACCTTATTTCTGCATCCAGGGATTCCTCTACCTCTGAGGTCCTGGCATTCCTGGATGCGGAAAAAGCCTTTGATAGGATCTCCTGGAAGTATCTGTTCAGTTTGTTTCCTAGATATGGTTTTCTCTCTGAATTTCTTCAGTGGCTCAGGGTCCTATACACTCACCCCTCAGTGCGTATTCTTTGCAATGGTGTTCTTTCACATCCCTTCCTGTTATAGCAGGGAACCTGCCAAGGATGTCCCCTTTCCACTTTTTTATTTAATTTATAACTTGAACCTTTAATTAGAAAAATTAACATCTTGTTTCTGATTCACGGTATTCCTTTAGGTCCTGAGCAATACAAGTTGTCTGTGTATGCAGATGACATTCTTCTCCATGTGACATCCCCTGTTACTTCTTTACCAGCCATGCTGGAAATTGTTGCCCATTTCAGTGCCTTTTCCAACTATAAACTTAATAGATCTAAGACTGAAGTAATGCCCCGAATGTCGTCACTACACATGCGAGTCCTGAACACTTGGGTCTCCTCTGGATTAGGGACACATTTAAATACTTGGGGATATTCCTTAGTATGAACCCTGTTAAAATTATACCGTATAACCTAGATCAGGTAGTGGCATGCATAAAAAAGGATCTGGAACATTGGTCTGTGTTGCCACTCTCCCTATAGGGCTGTTTGAATGTTCTTAAAATTAATGTTCTCCCGAGGATTTTATATCCTCTGGTCATGCTTAACCCGAAGCTACTAAAATTCTGGTTTCTTACTATTAATAGGCTTTTTTCTAACTTTCTATGGTGTGGTAAACTCCCTAGGAGAGCCCTGTTTAAGCTTATGAGATCAAGGAAGGACGGTGGTCTTAAGGTTCCAAACATATATTTATATTATTTAGCTATTCATTGTTCCTGATACTTTCTTTGGTTTCAACACAGGCAGGCGCATCAAGGACAACTGTACATTCCTCAGTGGTTGGATGTAGAAGGGTTTGTGTGTTCACATCTAGGTCTGGATATCCGGGCATTGTTATATGCTCCCTTAAAAGCAATCCCTGAAGTCATTAAGGCTACTCCTATAGGTAATTTTCTTCAAGCCCATAAACAACTTTGCCTCTTGTTAAACCTAGATCCTGGTTGTGACATTTCTCAACCCATCCTGAGCAATCCCAATTTTTAAAATTGCTGGGAAAATTCTTACACAGTGAATATGGCCCTTTTTGGAGACCCTCATGGTTGAAAATTTGGTACAGGCTGGCAAAATCCTTACTTTCCCTGAAGTTTTGAAATTGCATGGTCCTCCTCCATATCTTTTACATTTTTTCAAGTAAGACACATGCTACTTCATCATTTTGCCACTGGTGGGTGGTCCAGGTCATATTGGAATAAGTTCCTCAGTCTTGCATTGGGGGCTGCCCCTTCCCATACTATAGCCTTCTATCATGTAAAATTCAGATAATCCCTTATGGAATGGGACTTATAATTTTTTATTCCTAGGATCAGGCCTTCCCTTCTTCACAAGGTCCCCAGGATTGGTCCAGTGTTTGGAAGTCTGTATATAAACATATTAAGTGAGACTGATATAGATTTATGCAGTTCCAAATCCTGCATAATATGTATTACACTCCATCTAAGTTACATAAGATGGGTAAGCTGGCCTCCAATTTATGTACTCACTTCCAGAAGGACACAGGTACCCTATCACATATTCTCTGGTTCTGTGAGAAGGTTGTGCCCTTCTGTGATACCATAAGGCAACAATTAAACCCTTTATTGGGGTTAGATCATGCATTCACACCAGAGATATGTATTCTGGGAGAGCATGGCAGGGGCTTGATTGGTAATGAGATATGACATATTGTACTGGTAGTAGCTTGTGCTAAAAAAGTCATCCTCAGGCATTGGTGTGATGAATCTATCCCCTTATATTAAGAATGGTATCAGAAAATACTCTTTGCCCTTCAGGCTAAGTATATTATAGCTAATATGGTGAATGCTAGGGAAAATTTTCAAAAAATTTGGGAACCACTTTATACCCTGCTTACGCTCAATGTCAGTGTCAGTGGCTCAGTAGGTAGCACACTTGCCTCTGAGGATGGGAGATCAGAGGGCTGTGGGTTCAGTTCCCACATCTGGCACTTGGGTTAATATCCCAGTACTGACACTGTAGTGCAGCATGAGAGGGGTGCTGCACTTCTGAGGTGCCGTCTTTCAGATGAGATGTTAAAGCGAGGTCCCATCTGCCTGGATTGGTGGTAGTTCAGGTGGATGTTAAAGATCCCAGGCACTTATCGAAAAAGAGTAGGGGAATTTCCCTGGTGTCCTGGCCAAATTTCTCTCATTCACTAAAAAAAATACCACCAATAGCTTAATCTGGTTCAAGGTCAGTTGGCATTCATCTGTATCCCTCTCCCCCGGGTTGTGCCTGAAAATAGGCAGGATTTGTCTAGTGCACTTACCTGGTCAACAAAAACTAAATAAATAAAATAAATAAATGCTTGAGGATGATCGTATACCTTGGTATATACCCAGGTTTCTTATGACCCATTTCTCTAAGTTAGATTTGGTGGGATAGGTAAATGATTTCCTGCATAATTCATATTTCCCCCTTGAGGGTTTGTCACTTCCTCTGCATTTGTTATATCAGTATATAGCTCCTTTAAGTTTACAGGTCATATTCAGAGCCAGGTAATGCTCCAGAGAAGGATGGAGGGAGGGGGACTATTATTTTTGGGTGAGAGGGGCAGGATCATAGTATTTCTCTGTTCATTTGGCATTATTGTATTGAGCTTTTATTTCCTTTTATGTCAGTGTCATTCCTTGTACTCCGATAGTCCTACACTGAATGTGTTGGCATTCTGTATTATCCTTTTACCTGTTTGGCTCAATGTGATCCTGCCTTTTGTTCATGTTGTGTAAGCTAAATTTAATAAAGCTTACTTAATGGAAAAAAAGAATACTTTTCTCTTGGCACTGACCACTTCCCTAAACTTTGTTGAGAACCATATAGGTCTCTTGAACTTATTTCTTTTAACAATTGACTTCACACATAGTTTTGTTGCCTCGAGGTGGCCTCTTTTAAAAAACACATTTCTTCCACACCTATTATATCCCTTTCATTGGTTAGTTTATCCCACACCAGCATTTTCATTTTGTCAAACTTTGCCCCCTTAAAGTCCAGAACCTGCATCCTTCAGTGTGTTCTTTCAACCCCTAGGGTCAACTCAAATCAGACAGAATCAGACGGAATTATGATCATTTTTCACTAGTGGTTCCCCTACTCTTCCTGCCTTAATTGCTTCTGAATTTATGAGAACTACATTCAGAATAGATCCCTGTCAGTCTGGTAGGTTCCTTTACCAGGTGGACCAGCAGGCAGTCCTTAAGGGTTTCCAACACATCTTGACTTCTAGAACTTTTTGCTGCTGGAACACCCTAGTCTACATCTGACAGGTTTAAATCTCTGACTACTACTACTACCTATTTCTGTTCAGTTTTCAAGAAGGATAATAGGAACAGCGTAACATTGGTTAGCCCCACTCATTCTCCAATGTGGTTCACAAGAAATAAGGTTTTAGAAGTTCTGAATGACATCAAAGGTAATACATCTCCTGGCCCAGATAACATATACCCCATGGCCCGGATATTCAAACTGCACCAGGCTGTGGTGCAAGCCTGGGCGCAGTGCAATTTGGCTGTGCAGGGGCATTGACTGGGCAATATTTAATGGAGCTGCACCATGGCACAGCATCATTGAATATTGCACCTTGGCCACCCGCAGTGTGCATGGCACAGTGGCACTGCACCAGCACAAGTGGCCAGAGTGGAGCAGGGGGATACGCTAGCGCAAGTTCCTTTGCGCTATGAGCAGCAACCGCAATATTCAAAAGTGCACATGCAAATGGGGCCATAATGTATGCAAGACACAAATGGGGCCATTTGCATCATCAATACTCAACCCCATTTGCATGCAGGTGCATTGATCGCTACTTGCACCTGGCGCGCTACCAGGCAGCAGCCGTCGAGGACCAGCTCCTGCACCCAACCGGCAATGTGCCCTACAGCCCGATCATGGGCTTCAGTAAATATAAATCATGTCCTATATCCCTGGTGGTCCAGTGGACTGCTGTCAGCTCGATCATGGGCATTTGTAGAAATAAAATAAAGTCCTATATCCCTGGTAGTCCAGTGGACTGCTCGCAGCCCAATCATGGGCATTTGTATTAAAAACAAATGATGTCCAATATCCCTGGTGGTCCAGCAGTACCCCCCTCCCCACCTGCCCACTGAACCCCTGCACCACTCCCCGGTCAGCGGTGGCGGCAGCACCCCACCACGCTCGCCGCCCATCGCCTGCTGACTGAACCATAGTAGGTCTGTATGCCCATTAGTCCACAGTGAGCCAATGGGCATGCAGCCCATACCATACCACATTCAGATATGTGAATGGAACCATTCACATATCTGGAATAATATGGTCTGTCTGAAGCTGCACACCCATTGACTCACGCTGCGGACCAATGGGCGTGCAGCTCTACATACGTGTCAGTCAGTGGGCAGCAGACAGGTGGGTGCTGCCACCCACCACTGACTGAGGGGAGCAGGGCAGTGGGGCTCAGTGGGCGGTGGGGGAGGGGGTACCACTGACCACCAGGGATATTGGACGTCATTTGTTTTTAATACAAATGCCCACGATCGGGCTGCGAGTGGTCCACTGGACCACCAGGGATATAGGACTTTATTCTATATTTACAAATGCCCGTGATCAGGCTCACAGCAGTCCACTGGACCACAAGGGATATTAGACTTTGTGTTTTTTGTACTTAAGCCCACGATCGGGCTGTGAGCGGTCCACTGGACCACCAGGGATATTGGACTCAACATTATTATTACAAATGCCCATGATCGGGCTGACAGCAGTCCACTGGACCACCAGGGAGATAGGATGTTATTGTTTTAAATAGATGCCCGCGATCGGGCATGGGGGGGCGCCACCATGGAGGTGCAGCCAGAAGCTCGGGTAGCCACCCACAGGTGGCAGCTGCTGTGTTGCACCCTGCAATATGGCAGCTCACCTGTGGGTGGCCAGCCATTGTTCCTTTTTTTTTGGCTCACCTGTGTGTGGCGCAAGTAGGGGTTGTGCATGCATGGACTCAGCACATCCCTGGCTGAATATCAGGATGTGCAGAGTATGCATGGGCACGCCCCCCTACCTGCACCGCATACATTACTGATGCGCTCCAGCACATCGGGATTTGTGCCAGGCACAAGCAACACTTGAATATTGCGGCGGGGCACATCAGTGGGTTGCCCATGGTACAACACTGTTGCGCCATGCGCAACCCTTTTTGAATATCTGAGCCCATGTTCTTAAAGACAATGGCAGAACATTTATCATATCCACTTATGAACTTGTTCAATGCATCCCTAAGATCTGGTGATGTTCCATCTGGTTGGAGGTGAGCTGTGGTGGTCCCTAATCATAAAAAAGGAAAGAGAAGCTATATAGGAAATTATAGATCCATTAGCTTAACACTCATATGTTGTAAATTAATGGAAAGATTGTTAAAACAGATAATTGACAATGAGATTATAACTAGGGCTGGGAGAACTCAGAGAAGTTCTGACCATTATTAAATAAGAACCAGAACATGATAAAGTTTGGATTAGTTCTGATTTATTGACAAATATTTGAAAAAATGCAAACAAATGCATAAAAGTGGCCAAAGTCGGTCACATTTGAAACAAAGGCCCAAAGGAAATAATTCAATGGATTATTTGTATAAAAATTAATGTAAAACTGCTAAATAGAAAAGCAATCACACATTACTAGTCCCTTCAAGGATGGCCTTAATGGAGGCCTATCCTGCTCGGGTCCATGACATAAGTGTGCTGGGAGAAACAGAGATAGAGAGAGAGACAGATAGATGCAAATACCTATATCATTAGTATTCTAACCTGTAGAAAAAACTAAGATTCCTCTAATTAACGTGATGTCCTTCTGATGATTCCCACCCATACCCACAGGCCAGGGACAAATTTACTGTTGTGACTCGTGACTGTACACATCACACCGACAACATAGCATTCCACCACCACTTCCTTCCAAGATTACCTGACTGACTCCTACAGCACAGTAACTAAGTGACCACATTCAGCAACTGTTAAGTGTGCTTCAGAATTTGAATTGGAGATGCAGACACATCTGATGCATAGCCACATGCAGCACAGTCCCACACTGGGGTTGGTTAATGCTTATAAGTAATGTAACGCAATATACTATAAAACTAATGATAGTAAGGAGGAATAATGGGGAATGAGTGATGATGATGATGACACTTGTGTGTAGTTGTATTTTACTTGTGTTGTAGTGTAAACAGCCTGCTATGAGTCACAAAGTCAGATTTTATCCCCTGTTCCTCCCACAGCCAGCAGCAGGTGCATCAACTTATATGTTGTTGTCTGAACAATATTTTTGTTTTTTTAATACATGAAATTGTGAAAACATTAACATGTGATTGTGACCAGATGGCACAAGTTAAAGATTTATTTTGCAAGCCTGCTGCCCTTGTCCTGCACACACAGCCACACTGAAGCGTGGAGAAAATGTTTTACTTGGGATGTCTGGGACTGTTACATTTCTCATGGTCCCCCCTTCAGTCTCTCTCTCTCTCTCCCTCTATCTCTCTCTCTCTCTCTCTCCCCCCCCCGGACAGCACAAGTCAGAGATAATATTTGCTAGCCTGCTCCCCCTGCCTTGTACACACAGCCACACTGAAGCCAGGAAAAAAAATATTGAGGATTTCTGGCACTGTTACATTTCTCATGGTCACCCCTGCAGTCTATCTTTCTCCCTTCTGGATGAAATTGTGAATGAATATAAACAAGTGACTGTAATTCATGATTGGATAGCACAAGTCAAAGATTTATTTTGCCAGCCTGTTGCCCTTGCCCTGTTCACAGATGCACACTGAAGCCAGGAAAAAAATTACTTGGGATTTTCTGTAACTGTAAACTTTTTCTTGGGCTCCCAGTAGTCTCTCCCTCTCTCCTCTGGGTCTGGAATGGCACCAGTCAAATATTTTACCAGTCTGCCCTTGCTCATGTACACAGCCACACTGTCTGGGGCCAAGAAAAGAAAAAAAACTTTCATTTGGGATTTTCTGTAAATGTAAAATTTATCTTCGCCCCCCCAGTAGTCTCTCCCTATTCTCTGGATCTGGATTTGGAATGGCACAAGTCAAAGATTTTGCCAGCCTGCCCTCCCTTCCTCATGTACACAGCTACTCTGCCTGAGGCCAAGAAAAGAAAAAAAAACTTTCATTTGGGATTTTATGTAACTGTAAAATTTATCTTGGGCCCCTGGTAGTCTCTCCATCTCACCTTTGGATTTGGATTTGGAATGGCACAAGTCAAAGATTTTTCCAGCTTGCCCTCCCTTGCTTATGTACACAGCTACACTGTCCGGGGCCAAGAAAAGAGAAAAATCTTTATTTGGGATTTTCTGTAACTGTAAAATTTCTCTTGGGCCCCCAGTAGTCTCTCCCTCCCTCTCTCCTCTTGATCTGGATTTGGAAAGGCACAAGTCAAAGATTTTGCCAGTCTGCCCTGCCCTCCCTTGTTTATGTACACAGCTACACTGTCAGATTCCAAGCAAAGAAAAAAAACTTTTCATTTGAGATTTTCTGTAACTAAAATTTCTCTTGGGCCCCCAGTAGTCTCTCCCTCTCTCCTCTGTATCTGGATTTGGAATGGCACAAGTCAAAGATTTTGCCAGTCTGTCCTGCCCTCCCTTTCTCATGTATGCAGCTACACTGTCTGATGCCAAGAAAAGAAAACAAACTTTCATTTGGGATTTTCTGTAACTGTAAAATTTCTCTTGGGCCTCCAGTAGTCTCTCTCTCTCTCTCTCTCTCTCTCTCTTCTAGATCTTTATGCCACAAGGTAAAGATTTTGCCAGCCTGCCCTTGCTCATGTACACAGTCACAGTAGCACACTGCCTGCCTTTGGCCTCCTCCTCCTTGACCCCCCAGCAGCACCCAGGCCACCACTATCTCCCCAGTCCCTCTAAATTCCTCCTTTCTCCAGTCCTGACCTGTTACTCTCCCCTGACGATCAGTTTGTCTCCCTCCTTGAACCAGTAAATTGAGTCCTTTGTCTCTCCTTTTCTCTTCTCTCCCCTCCAAAATGTATATATATTTTGTGCATTTTTTTTTTTTAGCCACTTCTTCTGGTGGCTGCTGCAGTGATATGCGAGGTGCTCCTCAAAACCTGTCCTCCTCTCGTCTGAGCCACATTGTGCACTCAGCATGGTTATATACCATGAGTGCATCATGTGACCATCTGTTGCCTCATTGGATGCCGCCGGCTGCCTGTACATGATGCAAGCATGCCTACGCCATCCCCATGGCAGCAATACACACAATTGCACAAATGGCACTTCCACAGACCTGGAACCAGACTTCTGCGGCAAAGTCCATATTTATCTGGGTCCACAGATTGCAGGTTTAATCCAGGGGTCCAGACCTCCTTCGGAACAGTCCACCCAGCTCTAATTATAACATTGGGACTGGAGGATAAATCACAGCATGGGTACAAGAAAGGCCTTTCGAGCACCATAAATTTAATTTCATTCTATGAAAATGTAAGTAGGGGTATCGATAGTGGGAAACCTTATGATGTAATTGTGCTGGACTTAGGAAAGGCTTTTGATACTGTACCACATGCCTCATTGGTTGCTAAATGCCACAACATGGGAATGAATACGTTTGTTGTAAAATGGATTGCCAATTGGCTCACTGACTGCTTCCAGAAAATAAAAATATCTGATCAATTATCCAATAATGGTAGGGTTAGAAGTGGAGTCCACAAGGGTTCTGTATTGGGACCTGTTTTATTTGGATTATTCATTAATGACATGAGCACTAACATTAACAGTTAGCAAAATTCATGGATGATACCAAATTGGGAGGTGAAGTGGACACCACTGAAAAACATCTCTCTCTCTCTCTCTACTTCACTGAGAGGCTGGTGAAGTCCTAGAATAGTCTGGAGGAAAGGTGCTGTGGGCTGAAATAGTGGAATGAGTCAATAGTGCATGGGACAGACACAAGGGATTGACCAGTGGGCAGAGTGTGAGATCTCTGGACAAAAGAGACAAGTGTGGGGGTGTAAGGGGCAGACTCGATGGTCCAATAGGGTCCTTTTCTGCTGCCAGGTTTCTATCAGTCTATGATTCTATGATAGCGATTTACATTCAATGCAAAATTGGGCAATTACTAACTGAATGTCCTTCAACCCTGACAAATGCAGTGTGTTTTCATTTTGGTAAGCGTAATCCTAAATACCAATATTATATGAACAACATTCTCCTTAGTTCAGTCGACAAAGAAAGAAACCTAGGAATTATCATTAATAGCAAATTGTTTTCAACTGACCATTGCACAATGGTGTCAAGAAAAGCAAATCACCTTATATGCACAATAAAGTGTTCTTTTGTCTCATGAGACTCACATTGCATTGTACAAATTTATAAGATGTTTGTGATCCCCCACCTAGATTATAGCTATCTGTTTTGAAATCGTTATTTAAAGAAGGACATAAACTTGTTGGAAAAACCACAAAAGAGAGTGACAAAAATGATTCGTGAATTTGGCACACTAGATTACAATAGTAGACTACAACCCCTGGGTCGCTTCAGTTTACAGGAAAGGAGAAGTAGAGGTGACTTGTTATTTCTGTACAATATATTGAAAAATCCAGTCCTCATGGAACAATTTGGATTTCAATTTAATATAACAACTATCCACCTGAGGTCTCATGGTAAACAACTTATTGTTTCAAAAGCAAACACAAACAAAAGGGTTAATTTTTAATGTATATGAGTAGCTAGATTGTGGAACTCATTTCCTAACTATTTAGTAAATATCCAGTCATTCGTTAGCTTTAAGCATGAGTTGGACAAGTTTATCATTCTATCAAGAAATAAATAATTTACCCACTAAATAGTGGGAGATAATCAAAATGGACCTTTGGCCTCCTTTTGTCTAAATCCACCAAGTATCCAAGTACCTCCCCTTTTCATTACCCTCTTTTTATTTCCTCTCCTAGATCCTTGTCCCTTTCTCTCCTTGCCCTGGAGGTCTGTACAGCACCCCCAAATGTATTTTTTTGCCCGATGCTGCTGTGTGCTGCACCCATAGTGACTAAAATTCCTCCATTTCATTTTTGATTTTCCCATCTTCCGCTACTTCAGTACCCTCGCAGACATAAAGGGCTAGCCCCCTTAACTCCCCATCTGGTTCTCTGGAATAGTGAGTATCCCTGTATTGTAAGGTCTCAGTCATTGTATTCTATGACCCAGGTCTTTGTGATGGCAACAAGGTCCAGCTTAGTGTTTGCTACCACTGCCAGTAATTCACAAATTGTGTTGCCCAGGCTCCTGGCATTGAGGAAGACCCCCCTTCTAGGTACCACCTAAACATTTTTTGTAGTGAGTTAGGAGTTCTCCCTCACACTTCCCACTCCTCTCTATCCTGTGCTACCTGCAGCACCCTTTTTGGAGCCCTGCCTCCTATTCCCTGACCTACTTCAGCTTTGATCTTGATAGTATGTTCCTGTCTAATTTTTTGGTTTCCAGACCCCACTTGTGGGGGAGTACCAGATAGGTTCCCCCTTCTCCCGTTAGCCATGATGCCCTCCTAGCCTTAGATTCCCCCCTCAGTCCATTTAAATGCCCAATAAACACATCAGACTTCTTCCTTAGTTCTCTTACCCCCTCCTTTGCTAGGTGGAGTCAATTGTTCTGTAATAGTCTCCATTCCCTGAAGTCTCCCCAATCACCCATAAAGTGAAACCCTTTTTATTGACAACACCCTTTAAGCCACCTCTTAAACTCATCTATTTCTTTCCGTCTAATTTTGTCCCTCTTCCCCCTTCTACCCCACAAAGGGAGGACCTCAGAGAAGACCAAGAAGGCCAACTGTGCTGGTATAATGGATAAGAAATTGGTTAGGGGATAGGCAACAGAGGGTGATGGTAAATGGAGGGTGACCAATGAGGGGTCTCAGGATCAGTAGAGGGACCAGTCCTCTTTATAATGTCTTTACAAGTGACATTGCAGAGCAGCAGGAAGGAAAGGTCTACCTCTTTGTGGATGACACCAAAATATGTAATAGGGTGGACACTCTGGGGGTTGGAGGGTAGAAAAAATTAGCACATACTTGAGAAAATTGGAGGACTGGTCAATATAATGGCAACTGGTTTTCAATGCGAAAAAGTGCAAAATCATGCACATAGTACACAAAAACCTGGTGGTGAGTACAAAATGGGTGGAGAGGTAGTGATGACCTCCTAACAGAGAAGAGACCTGGGGTAATCATATCTGATTACATAAATGTGACCAGGCACTACAACAAGGTAGTTGGGAGGGCTAGAGGGATGCTGAGGTGCATAGGGAGGGGTATCACTAGCAGAAATAGGGAAGTGGCGTTGCCTTTGTATAGATCACTGGTGAGATTCCACCTGGATTACCGTGTCTAGTTCTTGAGACAACATCTCTGGAAGGACATAGGCACAGTGAGGGCTGTCCAAAGGAGGCCAACTAAAATGGTGCAGGGTAGAAGACCTACAAGGAGAGATTAAAGGACCTCACTATGGCTGAGGAAGAAGGGGGATATGATAGAGACTTATAAATACCTCATGGGGTAAATAAGCTACAGGAGGTGAATATGTTTCAGAAAAAAGATGCTCACGAACAAGATGATATGCAATGAAACTAGAGGGGGTAGATTCAGGAGGGATTTGAGGGAGTACTTCTTCTCAGAAAGAGTGGTTTGCCTAGAACAGTGTTCAAGTGGAGGTGGTGGGATTGAAAGCAATGGCAGAGTTCAAGAATGCAGGGGATAGACACATGGAAATCTTACTTAGTCACCCTCCCTTGCTTGGAGTGAACTCCGTTTACCACCATCCTCTGCTTGAAACATCTGCTGTAAAACACCAGCTAGTGTAGAGATTAATTAAGATGAACTGCCTGATATGTCTATAATTTTGTTCTGCAACTGCACCTTTGCACTTGCTGTGTGAGTACCAAATAACGGAATAGTTTTGTACATGTTAAAACAAAGCATCTGAGTGTTCATATTCTTCAAACAGGGGAAGGGAGTGCCATTTCAATTGAAATCTCATTCTTAGAAATAAGAATAAGCTGATTTTAGGCTCTGTAAACTAGATTAAGATACCTTCTTCATCTGAATGTTATTAATGTCTACTGTAGAAGGATGCTTGGGTACAGGGGGAATCCAGTTTATTCCAAATGTGCAATGAATAACAACTAAAATGCTCAAACAAGCTGTAAGGTGATGTTTACAAATATAAGAAGCCTCAATATGGTCAAGGTCTCTGAATTATAGCTGATAATACATAAGGACAACCTTGATATTGAAGCAATATCAGAGACATGGTGGGACAACAGCAGTAAATGGCTTAAAATTGTTACTGGTTACAATCTCTTTCATAACAACAGAAAGGGTAAAAGAGGGGGTGGTAAATGTATTTTCATTAAAAACAGTATTATATGCCAGCAGCTCACCATGGAAAGCAACAGTACTCAGACTGAAAGCATTTGGATCCAGATACAGATAAACAATAATCGAAAAATGACCATGGGTAATTGTTACAGACCCCCCCCAAACATATCTAAAGAATATATTAAAAACTTGATAAAAGAAATTACAGCAGCTTCAGAAATGGGAGATTCAACCATAGTAGGGGATTTTAATTTCCCAGGAATCTCTTGGGATACATTATCAAGAATAATTGAACAAGAATGTGCTTCTATAAATAACATAGTAGCGCTTGGCCTTTAAAAATTAGTGGCAAATCCAACAGGAGGTTACAATATTTTGGATCTTATAATGACCAATATGGAATCATAAATAACATGCCCTATTGGTGGGAGTTATCACAATGAAGTACTATTAACATAAAAACAAGTATATCCAAGGTATACTATAAGCATTATATAACTGACTATAATAAGGTGGATTTTACCAAAATAAAGGACTTTATAGAGGACAGAAATTGGAATAAGGAAATGAAAGACTGTTCAGTTGAAGCATGCTGGTCTATTATAAAAGCTGCAATTGAGAAAGGTGTGCAAACGTGTGTACCTGCCAAGGACATAAATAACAACAAAGGCAAAATACCTGCATGGTTCACAAAACTGGTTAAAAAACAAATGGCTTAAAAAAAAGGCATTTGCAAAGCTAACAAGTCATAAAACTCCACAAGTGTATAATGAATACAAAGGAGAATGACACAAACTAAAGAAACTAATCAAATTAGAAAAAAGCAAGATTGAAATTAAAATATCTCACACAAACGATAACTTAAAATCATTCTGTTCTTGTATAAATATTCATAAAAATGCTCCCAAGCAATTAGAATCTATATCTCACAATGGCAATATTATAACTAATGACAGAATTATCTGAAGTTTTCAAAGGGAGTATTTTGAAAGACTGAAACTTGTGTGCCCAACACTTGAAATCCAGATGCCACAACCCCGACACCGAAAATTCCAGCACTGGGATTTTGCCTGCATTGGAGTTTGTTATAATAATTAAGGGGGTGCAGTGGGCGAAGCCTCCTGAAACATGAAAAAAAGCAGAATCCCACTGTTGGGATTTTTAGTGTAGGGCTTGCGGTGTCAGGATTATGACTGCTGGGCAACTGCCTGTCAGTCTTTCATAGTAGTTCCTTTTCAATGAATACTTTTGATTTAATAAAAAAAAAACGATGGATGAACCAATAAGCAATAAACACAAAACACTCACCACATTTACAAAAGTGGAAGTTATAGCCTCTATTAAGCAACTAAAGTCAAATAATAATAATAATAATTTTATTTACAACATGCCTTTCCAGATCCAAGGCGCTTAACAATTTAAAAACACTTTATATAAAATCCATTAAAAACAAAGCAGCTGAAAATCATAAACAATTCAACAAAAACTTCAATTCTCCAGAAAAGCTTTTTGCCACAGAAAGGTTTTTAAGCCCTTCTTAAATACCTCCACAGATGTGAGCTGCATAAGCAAAAGCTCTAGAGCCAGATGATTTCAAATTCACCCTTGGAATCTCTAACAACCACTCATCAGCCGAGTGGAGTGATTGACCAGGGCAGTAAGGAACCAGGAGCTCTTTCAGATAGTCTGGGCCCTGTACATGCAGGGCTTTAAAAGTCAGTAAACTGACTTTAAAGGTGATCTGCCACAGTATTGGCAGCCAGTGCAGTTCGTGCAGCACTGGGGTGTTATGGCAGGAATGACTAGAATCCATCAAAAGCTGGGCTGCTGCATTCTGCACCAGCTGCAGGCGACGGATTTCAACCCCTGAAAGCCCTAGATAGAGGGAGTTGCAGTAATCCAAGCATGAGGACACAAAGGCATGGACCAAAGTTGGAAGGTCATCAGATAGAACCAGATGTTTCAGCCTGGCGATATTCCTAAGATGGTAAAAGGAAGTCTTGATAACAGCCGACACCTGCAAATGTAGGGTCAGTCCATCATCAAAAACTACCCGCAGATTACGCACCTGTTCAGAGGTCGGGAGATAGATGCCACCAAGATCAATTTCGGAAGGCGCACCAGCACCGGACCCCCCTATCTGATGACCCGGGTCTACCACCAATACCTCAGTCTTTTCCGAGTTCAACTTCAGCCAACTAGAATCCATCCACTCCTGGATTTCTTCAGACAGTTGTTAAAGACCGAGAGAGCTCCATCCTGGTCAGGTGCAAAAGAAAGGCAGAGCTGGGTATCATCTGCATAGCAGTGAAACCTCATCCCATACCTTCTTACAATGTCTCTGAGGGGTAGCATATACACGGCGAATAACATGGGTGACAGCACAGAACCCTGAGGCACCCAACATGACAAAGCAGTTGGACCTGAAGAAAAAAACCCAGATACAACTCTTTGTGTTCTCCCCTTAAAAAACAATGTAAACCATCTGAGGACTGTCTCCGACATTCCACAGATATGCTTCAGGCATCCTATCAATGCCATGTGATCCATGGTGTCAAAAGCTGAAGAAAGATTGAGAAGAACCAAGATGGAACAGCTCTTCTGATCTCTCGCCATCAGGAGATCATTGAGCACCTGAACCAGTGCTGTCTTGATACTATGTCTCTTACGAAAACTGGACTGGAGGGCTTCATAGATGTCATGGATGGTCAAGTGGTCCTCCAGCTGTGCTGCCACTACTTTCTCAATCACCGTCCCAACAAAAGGAAGGTTAGAGATAGGTCTGTAGTTTGCAAGACAGTCTGGGTCCGAGGTAGCTTTCTTCAAGAGTGGTGTCACCACCGCCTCTTTCAGGGATCTAGAAAACTCTCCTGATTCCAAGGAGCACCAGACTATCCACACCAGGACTGGACCAATGATGTCACTACAACCCAAAATTAGGGAGGTTGGACCAGGGTCCAAACTACAGCACATAGGGCATACATTCTGGATAATCCTCATGACATGAACTCCAGTCAACTGAAGGTACTCCAGGAAAACTGAGGTACAGTGACCCCATACTGATCAGCAGCAACCCCCTAGAGTGTGCTGGCTGCAGTACTGCCCTGAGTCAGCCACCTTATTTGCAAAGAATCGAGCAAGCTCGTCGCACTCTAATTGCGAAAAGGCTTTCCGAACACGCAGGCAGGCTGGGTTGCACAGTCTGTCCACAGTTCAAAATAGCTCAGCTGGTCAATTCTGAGCAGCTGCAATCTCCCCAGACAGGAATTCTGCATTCTTACGGGTGATTGCATATTGATAGACTGAATAATGGTCCATCAATCTAAGGCAGTCAGCATCAAGGGTGGACTTTCGCCAGCAACGCTCTAGCCTTCGCCCCCTGTCTCCGCATCTCCCTCAAAGTCCCATAAAATCACGGAGACTTGGGGCGAAGAGAGAGGGGGTGAACACAGACTGGAGCAATGGAATCCAGAGCCACTACAACAGCTGTGTTATAAGCTGACACAGGGGTCTCAGGATCATTGCTTGCCAACGCAGGGGACGAGAGGTCAAGGACCACCGCAAGGTCATGGGAATTAATTAAGGGCAATACCTACCCATCTCTACAGAGGAAGGCCTTCAGGGGGGTGCTAAAACTAAACCCCATGGTGTAATGATAGGATCACCCAACTGGTTCCACCCCCACCTCAGATGTTTCGATCCCAAGGAGGAAGATTAAGTCCCAAAGAGAGTCCATGTTTATGAGTAGCAGTGGAAACCACCTGTGTAAGGCCCAGAGATGCCATTAACTGGAGGAAGTGTTGCCCAAATTGTGAGAGTTCATCATCGACCCAGGCATTGAAGTTGCCCAGAACCATCAATCTGGGTGACTCAAACACCATGTCGACGACAAAGACCTCCACTTCCTGAAGGAATCGCTTCTCATCACCAGGTGGACAGTAGATGAGAGCAATTCGATAACCTACACCTACTACTACTGTACACTTGAAGGACTCAACCTCCTCAACTAATACCCCCATGAGGCCTAGTTCGGTCTTGAAACAGACTGCTACCCCCACACGATCCAATCTCAGGCGGTGTCTGACCGAGTACCCAGCTGGAGTCATAGCCTCCACAATGGGGCCAGAATTTTCATCCAGCCATGTCTCGGTGATGCATGCCAGGTCCACTGTACCAACAAGATCTGCAATAATTGCAGTCTTATTCTTAATGAACCTGGCATTGCACAATACGGCCCGAGTTGGATGAACCTCGTGGGCCATCCGGACCATCTGCCTACCACGTTCAATAGTGCCCTTGGGTATGGGCACCAGACATGGCGAACCATGATCTGGATTCCATTTCATCCCAGGGTGTCTTCTGGATCCAACCACCCCAATTTGGTGACCCCCCTCGCACATCCTCCACTGTTCATGACCCCCTGCCCTCCTCCCTCTCCTACACATAATACCCAGTGCTCTACAGCACTGGTAGGTCTCAAACTGGAGAGGGGGAGTATAAAAAGGGTGAAGGGCAAGAAGGGTAGAGGATGAGTAGTGCACAACTGTGGGGGTTGGCATCCAACACATTCTGCGGCAATAAACAAATTATAAATATGCTAAACAAACCCAATCATAACCCCACCCAAAGCAATAATATCCCCAAAATTCACAATAATGAAACAAATTAAAATAAGACAAAACAAACCCCACAATTACTCAGCTAACCCACCCTATATATAAAATACAATTTAAAACACCACCCTATCTCCTATTAACTAACAGAGTCACTCCTCTACTTAAATCTGAAGCCACTACAATCCCCCTCACACATATATAACATACAAAAAATAAAATAATTTTAATAAAACTTTATAAAACTTACCCCCCAACCATCTCACAGTCGGGGAGAAGTGCAAACCCCCACACATCACATGGCTTACAGTACTGTAAGTCACATGCTTTAGCCAGGCAGGAAGGAAGTGAGTCAGAGAAGCAGTTTCACTTTTTATTTTGCATTTGTAGAGGGAGAAAGCATTGTGAGAGGAGACTAGCAGTTAAAGTGCTTGATTGCCTTGCCACTTGCGTTTCAGAAGAAAACCAACAACCTTTTTAAAAGCTATATCTTTATTTAGTTTTTACATTGTATTTGTGGGTTTTTTTTGTTAGTGAATTTTTTTATATAAGTTTAGTTTTGTGTGTGTTTTGTGTGTGTGACTAACTGTGTGTCAGTGAGTGTCAGTGTGTGTGTGTGTGTCGGCCGCGCAGTGGGGGCACAGAGTCCCAGATTTTTTCTATAGGCACAAAATGCATCCTCCTTGTGTGCAGAAAATTGACAAGTGGCAACACAGTGAAATGAGAGTGTTTCAGCACATACCCCAGTATAAAATGATGACTGTGAGCATTGTGTTGCTGGTCCAATGTGTTCTACGAGATGATTCGAGCAAATACAATGTGATCATCTCAACTGGATTGAAGGGTGCCCTTTGGCTGTACACTAATAGTAGCCTTGGTGAGTAGATATACACAGTGGCCCAGATATTCAAAAGGGTTGCGCCATGCGCAACAGGGTTGCGCATGCGCAACTCCAAAAATGCGCCATTCTGCGATATTCAGAAGGGGCCAGTTGCGCCACCAAAAACATGCTGAGCAACAGCACAATGGAAATGAAGGCATGCGCAACCAAAGGGGGAGTCCATGCATAAAGTGCATAATGCGATATTCGAACATAGCATAATGCACAAAAGTGGCTCCAGCCGAAGGTGCATGATAAGCGGAATTGAGCCAAAATAAAGAGCCAAGGAAGCTGGGCGCAGAACCCTAGCAGGCCGCAAACTGGGGAGAGAGACAGAGAGAGAGAGACAGGAGCTGGAAGGGCAGAGAGGGACAGTGGGTCCAGGAGGACGGAGAGGCCAGTGGGGGTGCCCGTGCAGTGGAAGCAGCAGTGGGGCAGCGGGGTAACACAGGAACAGCAGCCGGGAAGAAGCCAGGGAGATGGACAGTGCCAGCTTCCACATGGAAGCTATAATGAGGGGTGAGACACCATGCTGTAGGGGGACGTGGAGCGTGAGGGGCCGTCGGGCTATGCCCGACAGAAGCGGTATCGTGCCGCATCAGCTGGAGCTGTACACGAGACGTCAGATTGTGGGCTGGTACCGCCTGAACAGGGCAATACTGAGGCGGCTCTGTGAGCTGTGCAGTGATGTGATGCAGGCACCCTCACAGGAGTCACGCTCTGTCCATGGAGACCAAGGTGACAGCCTGCATGTGCCTGCTCGCCACAGGCACCTTCCAGAGGCCAACAGGGGACACCACAGGCATTACACAGTCGGCCATGTCATGCATCCTCACCCAATTCCTCAGCGCACTGCTGCCTCATGCTCGCGAGTACATCCATTTCCCAGCACCACGGCAGGAGCGTCAACAAACATGCAGGAGTTACACAGGGTAACCGCTATGCCTGGCATGCTAGGGGCCATAGACTGCACCCATCTGGCCATTCAGCACGCCTACCTGGCCCAGACGGCCAGGCATATCGAAAACCGAAGGGTTTTCCAGTGTCAACTGCCAGGTGGTGTGAGATGCCATTGGGCGCATTATCAATGTCTGTGCCACACACCCTGGCGGAGCACATGATGCCTTCATATGGCACCAGTCTGCACTGTGCCATTGATTCTAGAGTGGGGACATCCCCATGGGTCATCTAGTGGGTGAGTACACATGTATGGAATGCAAACTCTGGGCAAGGGTGGGAATGACACAGGTGCCATGGTAGTGGCACACAAGGATGTGGGCAATATGGACCTGACATGACACTGATCTCCACTATCTCACACAGGTGACCGCGGATACCCACCACGTCCCTCGGCTGCTCACACTGTACCGGGTGCCCCATGACCCCAGCGCAGCTATGCTTCAATGAGGCACATGCCGCAACACGTAACATCATAGAGCGGGTGTTTGGGATGCTCAAGGCACGCTTCCGATGCCTGGACACCTCCGGCGGAGCCCTACAGTACAGCCCCCAAAAGCCTGTGGGATATTCCTGGCCTGTTGCATCCTGCACAACATGGCCAAAGACCATGGGATAGCCGTACAGGTCCAAGAGGGGGACAGCGATGGGGACGCCAGTAGCGCTGGTGGTGTTGGTGATGAGCAGCCCCCTAGGACAGAGGGACCCCGACTGACCCGGCAGGCCCAGCTGCACCGGGACACCATCGAGAAGAGCACTACACCCAACACAGGTAAGTCAAGGGACATGTGCAGGCAACACTGTCCATGCGCAAACCACAGGCACACAGGGAACACACCGTGCATGAAGGTCAGGAGTGGAAGGTTCCAGGCATACCAACACACCATCAGAGAGGGTGAGCACTCATATGGACACACACACACACCAGGCAGCGTACATGGGCAGCAGCACAGCACTGCGGAAACGACATTGCCAACACACAGCACCACGACCACCCCACCACCTGGACTGTCCACGTCGTGTGTCAGGACCTGGGCACCCTGCACCTTAGTGTACAGTGCAATGCAGGCATCATCATGCACACGCACTTGTGGACAGCAGTTGGGAGAGTGTGCAGGTGGTCCGTGTGTCAGCGTGGTGAGCAGAGCACCCAGCAGTGCACTGCCCACCATGACACACATTGCACACAGGGCAGCACCAGACAGGGCCTGCACTGGGAGACAGCTCAGTCAGGTAGCACTATCCCATGGCCACCACGGATGCATGGGTGGCCCTGCCGTGGCCCAGCAGCACTGGAAGGCTGAGCAGGGGCCACATCGGGTGGCACTGGTGCACCACCAGGGGTCCCACTGCGTGAACGTGACCTTGCCCGCACAGGGGTCTGCATCCTGCCAAACAAACTTGCACCAGGGGTGCTCAGGATGCCCACAGCAGAACCTGGTGTTGACAGGCCTGGTGTTGCACGACGCGGGAACGGGGAGTGGAGGCGCACTGTGGGGTGTGGTACAGGGCACCTGACATAGTGGCCAATGCGTCCGTGACAGAGACCACTGCCTGGGTCAGCCTGTCAATGGCAGCGGTCACATCCGTCCACATAAGGACCAGCTCGGCTCAGTCCCGAGCACACTCCCTGCTATGCCGCTCCACGGACACAGACAGTGCCTCCACAGACCTTGCAACCCACCCGTGCAGCTGTACCGAGTCCTGCAGCAGGTGGGTGTGCGCGTCCAATGGGTACTGTGCCCCAATGGCATCGTGACCCCCAGGGTGTGGACGGTCCTGGTGCACAGCACCCCTTGAGGGTGGGTGCTGTTCTCCAGGACCAGGTAGGGCGGATCAAAGGCGGTGGACATGTGCCACTGATTGACACTGTACCCCCAGACCTGGTGTCGACTGCTGCTGCCGCCTCAACTGCTGAGCCCCAGGTCCACCTGTTCCACCTCCGTGTTGACAACAGTGCCAGACACCTGCACAGCCACTGGTGCTGCCCCACCGGTGCTGACAGGCACAGCCTGGGACTGTGCCGCATGCTGGTCACAGGTGTGAACCAGGAAGGCCCAGGGGCGTCGCTGGCTGCCATGTGTCCGTCATGGACACACACCTATCACCGCCCATTGCAGGCTTGCTATCATCAATGGTGCAGGTGCGTGCCACTGCCATAGGCAGAAGCATGCTGGCATACCTGCATGCCAGACTGCTGAGACACAGGCTGTGCACCCCCTGCACCCGTATCACTGACACCGGAGTTGTTGGCCCAGCGTGCATGCTGCTGCAGTGCCTGCAGGCTGGTGGCGGAGGTGGATGGTCCCTCCTCCACGTCCAGCAGGTCTGCATCACTGTCTGGACCCACCATCACCACTGTCTCCTGAAGACGAACAGGATCTGTAACAGAAAGACAGTACATGTGAGTGCATGTGAACAACAGCCCCCCCCAACAACACCACCATGTCATACCGTGCAGTGATGGGCTTCCACCTGTCTGGAATCCTCCGCCTGGTATGCCCGCAATGGCACTCGGCTGCATGGCCGCGACCAGTGTCTCCTCTGTAGGGGTCAGCTGCAACACCACTGGTGGGCCCCCACCAGTGCCAGCACGTGCCACCCTGAAGGCTGCCACCGTCTCCTTCAGCCTCCTGCGGTCAGTCCCCATCTTCTTCTTGCATTCCTGCACGGAGCGCTGGTGGCTTTCGTGCAGGGTGATGGCCCGAGCTACCCCCTCCCATGCAGCTGCACGTTCCTGAGGGGTGCCCCTCCGTCCACTCAATAGTGGCTCATCCTCCAGGTAGGCCTGGAAGAGGGCCTCCGTCTCTGCCGCGGTGAAGTTCGGCCTCCTCCTACGCCCGCCGTCCACACCCTCAGCTTGTCTCTGGTCAGTCATGGTGATCTGTATGGGTGGAAGTGGACATCTGTCACTGTGCAGTCGACAGCATTTCCCGATGAGCATAGCTGCCGGCCCGGGGGGGGCGGAAGCCCCACACGTTTCCTCTCCGCATGGCAGATACTGATAGAAAGGGTGCCCTTTGTCCCTTTCTAAGTGCCCTTTTCATGCTCAGCCCCCTCAGCCTTTATCATCCTCCGCCCATGAGCATTGTCCTGAGCATCACACAGCATGTAACTCACCTCCCACCTGCAGTAACCAAATCTGGCCAGCACAACCCACTGTCACATTTTAATAGTGCAACACATGCAAATGAGGTGTGGCGCAACTATAATGACATGCTAATCGCGCCACTGTGCCTATGAATGGCTGATCAAATGATTTGCATGTAGTGGCTGAATATACGTGTATTTGCGCTTTGCTATCTCGGAAGGTCGGCTGAGCCAATGGCACAGGTTTGTGGCTCGTGCTACGCATGCGCGTGCCCAGACAGCTTACACATGCGTCTATCATGCTGCAGACCTGCTGAGCGCGATAGGCGATTCAGGCCATGGCCACCATTGTGCCAGTGGCGCTACAGCACTGGGCACTATATGGCGCTGTGGCACTACTGCGGGATAGTCCACTGTGGCACTGGTGCACAGCTTGGCAGTCGCACAGGATGCCTATACGTCCGATGGTGCTGTGTGTAGCCTTGCGTCATTGCCGTGACCTTGTGTATGCCCTCTGACCCCTGGCGCTGTTGGCATGCCATGTGTACGTCCCTATTGCGCTGTCTGGTGACAGCGCCATGTGAAGTGACGGCACTGTTCGAACAACGCGATTGGAGCCTATGGTGGTCTAATGCGCAACAACTCCACGTGAGATTCTGGCGCCAGCTGGTGCCATATTGCCTGCTGTAAAGTTGGTGCCATGGCTAGGAGAAGGGCGGTGTCCTGGAGCCAGATTGAAGTGGCCAACCTGGTGGCCCTAGTTGAGCCACACTATGATGGCCTGTATGGTGAGGCGCCCCTCACCAGTGCCAGGACTCAGCTGTGGCAGCAAGTGGCCACTGACCTGGTGGAGGTCACTGGACCGGGCCGGTCTGCTGAGCAGTGCCGGCACCAGTACAGTGACCTCCGCCGGAGGGAGCCAGAACTTTTGTCGCGGCTGCGGTCACGTGCCAGGCAGGGCGTAGTGCCTAGGCCACGTGAGTGTACCATCTATGCACCTATATTCTCTGTAGGGGTGTGTGTGTGTGCTTGGGTGGCTGTGCAAAGGTGCCGGCTCGGACACGGTTGTCTGTGTCAGTGTGTGCAGCTGTGCGATGGACGGTTATGGCTGTGTGGGCAGGCACTCTCACTGGGGCAGGGGGCACTCTGCTTTTGAGTCACACTGATGTTTGTCTCAACATATGTCTCCCACAGGCGGAATCTGAGGGCGCGGGGGCGGCGGTGGCGTGGGCGTGCCAGGGCCCCAGTGCCGGGGGGTGTTGTGCCCCAGCAGCAGCAGCAGTATCAGCAGCAGCAGCGGCAGAGCCAGCTGCTGGAGGAGTGTGAGTATCATTACTTCATGGATGCTATTGCATGCTGGGGGGGGCAAGACCACCAGCCATGCACAACACAACCATGCAGGAAAGGGGAGGTCATAATTCCACTATACAAGACACTGGTGGGGCCCCACCTGGAGTACAGTGTACAGTTCTGGAGACCATACCTACGTATGGACATGGACTGGGTAGATCGGGTTCAGAGGAGGTCAACACGGATGGTGCATGGATTGCATCACAAGTCCTATGAAGACAGGTTGAAGGAACTGAACATGTACTCCCTGGAGGAGAGGAGGGAGAGGGGGATATGATGGGGACATACAAGTATCTTACAGGGGGAACAGAGTGCAGGAAAACACTATTTTTAAGCGTAAAAGATGTTCCAGGACTAGAGGGCATGGGATGAGGTTGGAGGGGGGACGATTCAGAGGAAACATGAGAATGAATTACTTCACAGAGCGGGTGGTGGACAGATGAAACACCCTGCCAGAGGAAGTGGTGGGGGCTGACTTGGTCACGCGGATTTAGAATGCAGGGATAGCCATAAAGGATTTCTGGAGGTCAGGGGTAAGGTGCAACAGACTTATAGGAAAACAGAGTGAACTTACAAGGTCAAATGGCCAGACTGGGTGGCACATAGGCCCTTATCTGCCGACACTGTCTATGTATCCATGTATGTAGGCACGAAACAGGTGACATGCATCACTGTGCAGTATCACAGCACATCTGTGTATGCGTCACTGGTGGTCCAGGCATGCACTGGGCACATAGCTGTGTAACTGGCATCGCACCACGTTGCCACATCACTTGCCAGCCTAGTTTGTACTGTGATTGGCGTGGGCAGTGTGTGTGGTGGTGGTCGCGCATAGCTGGTGCCGCCTGTTTGTGATAGCCATGTGCATGTTCACTGTGTGGGTGGGTATCGCCATCACAGGTGCGGGACATTGGGCTATATGGCTTGCAGGTTGGGTGGTGTTCAGGGTTGTGGTCGGTCACAGCCATTGACTGTGTTCCTTTTCCTGGGCCTCATTGTGCTCCACAGAATGGAGCAGTCACTGCATCGGCTGACCGGGTGTCCCAGGAGAACCAGCACATCCTCCAGGACATACAGCGTCATGGGCTAGGAGGAGGCCCAGCCAGAAAGACAGCACCAGGCAGCAGTGGACCAGTCTGCTAGGCCTTAGGCCAGATCCCTTCTCTCTCCACCCATCCCTCCCTCTGCCTTCCTTCTCCAAGTTCTTCATCCCTACCCCTTGCCCACCCTACCTTGCCCCCTCCCCTCTTGTAAATAGTTATGTTGTTGTGGATTTTGTAATTACATTTTCTAATACATTTATATTTTGATATAGATACTGTGTTGGTCTCTGATTTGCAGCTGGCTATGGTTGCTCAGTTGCAGTGGTGTGCATGCCATCTGGGCTGGTATGGTCCTGGGTATGTGTGTGTGTGTGTGCATGTGTGTGTGTGTGTGTGTGTGTGTGTGTGCGTGCGTGTGCTTGGGGAGGTATCTTCGGCATGGCAGTGACTTTCTGTTGGTCTTGCCATCTGCTGCCACCCACTGCTGGGTGCACAGGGTGTGTCTGGCTTGTATGCTTCTGTGCTGCACGGGGCTGACGTGTGCTGGGGGGACTGCATGGTTTCCTGCAGTGTCAGTCACTGCACATGGGTGGTGTCTTGGGGTCACAGTGCAGGGTGTGCTGTGCATACAGGGGGCTGATGTGCACTGTAGTTGTCAACCCCCTGTGTGTGGCACTCTCCGCCTGCCAGTGGTTGTGCTGGGGTGTCAGGGCTCTGCTATGCTTTGTTGGCTTGTCACCATGGGCACGTGGATCATCCGTCTCACCCCCAGTGATGCTGTGCTTGGGGTGTGCAGGTGTGGTGTGAGTTCTGCAGTGTGTTCCTGTGCCCATGTGTGGCATGGCTGGCGGTGGGCCCCAGCCTGCCTCCCTGGATGTGCAGTTCCATTGCTCGGGGGCTGTGCTTGTGCTATGGCAGCTCTGGAATGCTCAGCTGAGCTTCCCTGGTTGCACCATAGCGCAACATTTTGGCTCAGCTTCTCCTTCCTGGTTGCACGATGGCGCAGTATATGCGATATTCAGACGTTGGTTGCTTGTGCAATTTGCTCTGCTCCATGTTTGAATATCGCACCTGTTGCGCATTTGCGCAACTGGTTTGTGCTTGCTCCTGCTGTTGCGCTACTTTTGAGTGCAGTTTGAATATCTGGGCCAGTATATATAGATATAGATATATGGTTGTGTATTTTGTAGGTGAGATGGGAGGTTGACATGGACATGTACTCATGGTATTGTTCTGCATTTCAGGTCACACAGAAACTGTTGGTGTGCACATTCCAGTGCCCAATGAGAATGTTTTGTGCTGAAATTGCAAACGGATAGCTCTCAAGCACATGAAGGTAAGTATTTTTTTTTCGAAGGGTGGGGGGAATCATATTTACAGGTTTGTCTGTAATGGTTTCTTATTTTGTTACTTCTTCACAGATTTCATCAACATCCTTCTGGAGTCCGGTTGTTAAAGATGGTCATTGTCATCTAATGAAATGACTTCTGCAAGTTGCATGTGTGCCCAAGCTCGGGGAAGGGGGGTGCCTAATGTTGAAGAAGTTTTTTGGATAAGGCCACTTTGACAGAACAACAAAGCATCTGGAAGTTTCCTAAAAAAAGAAATGAATGACTTCCTACAACTCAACTGTTATTTGTCCCTCCCTGGTTCTCCAATCTCAATTTAAAGTCAAGTTACATTTCAAACCCACATCTTGTCAACTAACAGAACCTGTGTGCAATATTTGCTGCAGTCTTTCCAAAACAATGAAATGAATTAAATAAAATCTTCATACTTACCAGAATGGATTTCACATGGATATTACATCGCTTCCTCTCTGTACGGTACAGCTACAGTACCATTCCCAATGAGTTTTAGCAATGGAGCTTTTTTTTGTTACCCTGTAAAAGAAACAAAATTAGTGTACTGCATGTGTTTTACCATTGCAGCTCTGAAAAGCTACAGAAAACGAAACATACAACTAAAGGAAGTGAAGCAGCACAACAAACATGAGTACACATACTCACTTTATGGTTTAAATATTAAGAAGCTTTGTGTCTGTGGCTGATGGATGTGGTGGTCTGGACAGACTCAGGCTCAGTGGTGGCAGTGGCTAACATCAATCCCGGTGGTGGTCTGGGGAGCAGACAGACTCAGGCTCAGTGGTGGAAGTGGCTAACATCAGTCCCAGTGGTGGTGGTCTGGGGGGATGGACAGACTCAGGCTCAGTGGTGGCAGTGGCTAGCATCAGTCCCGGTGGTGGTGGTCCGGTTGGCGGACAGACTCAGGCTCAGTGGTGATAGTGGCTAACATCAGTCCTGGTGGAGGTGGTGGTCCGGGGGGGCCACACCGCCTTTTAAAAAACTTCAGTTAAAACTTGACAACATTAACCACATCATCATCCTCATAAAGAAAGCTGCCCTCACAGTCATCGATGTCTGAAGTCTGACCACTGGGAAATTCTTTCCCCATTGTGCCATCATCTATGTCAGTGGTGGGCCATTTCAGGCAGCCACTGCCAGTGCCACCAGGATGCTCCATTTCCACATCAGCAAGACCATCATGACTAGGCCAGGGTACGAATATCAAGGTTGCAGTCTGTGCTGGTATGTGCCTCTCATTCATTTTAATGAATGTTAGCAAACTAACATTTGTAGGAGACAGATTTGTCCGACGATCCCTGACTATTGCACCTGCTGACCTGAATACCCTCTCAACACTTACACTGGAGGATGGGCATGTGAGGTACTTCAGTGCCACTGCAGTCAGCTCAGGCCATTCACTGACCTTTCCACTCCAGTGAAAAAGGGGATCTTCAGTTATTGTCAGATGCCTGTTTTCAGACAAATATGACTCAACCATTCTCTGTGCCACACTAAGTCCAGTTGTTGAAGCACCATCCTGTTCTCCAGAATCATTTATTTCACAAATACCCACTTGGGACAAAGCCTTTCAAAGTGGGTTGACACCAGCCACTTTGTATGACAGATCACCTGGAACTACAGTCTCCTTCCCCTTGCAGGATGTGCTTGATGGTCCTCCGGGTACACCTTCAACTCGATTATGCTGCTGAGGTTTGCTGACCTTGGCACGTGACTTCTGTGCCCCATGAACCAAGCGCACCAGTTGACCACTGATACTTTTTACCTGTTCAGGCCCTCCCTCCAGTACTGATGCAATTCCATGTTTGTATCATGGGTCCAGCATTGTTACTATGGCAAAGTTGTCACTACACTGAATGCTTACAATGAGATGATTCTGGTTGAATACTGTCAGCATCAGTTGCAGCAATATACTGCTACCACCATCACTGGCAACATCAAGGCTATGCTGTACATTCACCAATGTCTGCCTCAGCACCCACAGCAGTGGAATTGATTGGCTAATGGAGGCAGATTCACCACTCACTGCCTGTGTGGCATGTTCAAAAGGCTGTAAAATTGTTATTACAGAGTCCATGAGGTGCCACTGTTCAGTCATCATAGACATGGAGGCCCCGGAACTGTCACTGCTAATGTGCATAACAGGATATTCTGTGATGGCTTTGTATTGTTCATACAACCTCTCTGCCATGTATAAAGTGGAATTTCATTGGGTGACAACTTCCAGGTTCAAGTGGTGCTAAGACAGGTTGTTTTGTATCTGCAACTGCCGCAGTTGGTCACGGGCCTTTCCAGATCTTGAAAAGTGAGAGCAGATACATCATGCAAACGGTCAGCATTTCCTTTATATCAGGGTGCTGCAGAAACTCCTGAACCACAAGATTTAAACAGCGGGCCATGCTTGGAACATGAAAAAAAAACACCATTCATGATGCATTTCACCACATTTGACCCATTGTCACTTGCTATGAACCCAGCTCTGAGGGACAGAGGGTTTAGCCATCTATCTATTTCAGTCAGTACCATGTCCAACATGTTCTCACCAGTATGTGAACAGGTCACATTGCACATAGCAATCATTGCATGCTGTCAAATTCCTGGAAGATTGCTACCGTGACAATCCACCTTACTACACTGATTATTCACACTACCAACATCACAAACAACCCCTGGCACCTGCACCCAATGTGCAGTTATACACAAATATGAACTCCCCACTGTTTTGCCACTTGTCCACATATCCACACTTACATGGATGAATGGAGAGGAGGAATGCTGACGGGCATGTCTTACTGAGTCAGACACAGTATGGAACAACTCGAGGACAGCACGGTTAGAAAAGTATGTCCTGGATGGGACTTTCCATTTTGGACAGACACATGCAGGAAACTGCTGGAACCCAGAATTCTCCACAAAGGAGAAGGGCAAAAGATCAATTGCCAGCATTTCCGCTACAGCAGCATTAAGTTCACGTGACACTGTATGATTCGGGGGGTACTTCAGCTTATGCACAAAAACACTCTGTAACGTGGGCTGACTTAAATGTTTTAGACAGGGTGTGTTGATCACAAATGGTTGTGCTCTGTGACAAATGGCATTGGCAGGGGGTGGAGTGTGGACATTTGATGAAGACGGTTGCACAGGTGATGATGACAAACCCAGAAATGATGTTATTTTGCCAAATTTGCCAACCGGGGTTGATGTACCACTTGCACTAGACATACTGCATTCACCACCACCACCACCACCACAAAAACTGCTACTCTAACCAGCACTGGACAACATTTCAAAGTCATTATGGTCCTCCACCTCATCATACCTGTAGTAATCCTCTGCTCTTATTATCTCACTACTGCATGCATTTAATTTACTACTGGACTTAACAGTCATGGAAGGGGATAACATGCTGGCTATGGTTGCCGGTGATGAGGGTGAACGCCCCACTGTGGTATTAGCTGCCAGCTTGTGCTGGGTCCACAGTGCCAAATGCCTATTCTTAAGATGCGTATGCTGTCCTCCTGTGCCCAGATGGCTCCTCCTTTTACCTCGACTCACACGCACATGGCAAGCCTGGCAGATTGCAACTGACTCATCATTTGCATCTTGAACAAAAGAATCCCAAACAAGGGATTGTGATGCTCTGCTTTCAACATGTCCATGATGTGGCTTATTTAAGTCCATTATTTTAAGCACTGAAGTGGGGGGGCACATGATGTTTCATGCACTGCACACCTGGACTGCAACTGACCACCACAACTACCTATCATATTGATTACTGGATCATCATCATTAACTAAAACTGGTAGATCACAAGTTTATTCAAGGGGGGATTCCTGCAAACAGACTCAGACACAGACACTTTGAATTTCTTTTTCTCTGGTACCCAACTGGGGTCAATTACATCATCATCATCATATTCATCAATGTCACATACATCTACATCTTCTGCTTGGATGTTAGCATGTGGACTGCATGTTGCAACAATAGCAACATCATCTTCATCATCACATTCATCAGCAGCATCTACACCACCATCACCTGATATTTTTTCACCACACTGTGAATCACTCCATGGAAAATGCATGACGTTAAGTACCACGGTGGACAGAATATCACATTGTATGCTATCATTGACATTATTATCAGAATCCTCAGGTTCAGTTACTGCGATGTTACTGGGAAATATGACATCATCTATGCTGCCACTCACTTGCACTGCTTCACACTCAATATTTTTGGATACGGTACACTGGTCAGAATTAGAACTTGATGCAACAATACTAATACTACCTCCACCACCACTAACACCAGTAGCACTAACACCATCGGCTGGGAAAACATCATCTCCTCCAACTATGAGTGAAGCTACTGATTGGGCTGTAAAAAACATTGCAGGGGAAATACCTTTCCTCGCATCAGCAATGCACTTCTGCATCTGCGTACTACTACCACACCCACAGACCATCTTACTGCCAACATTGGCATGGCAAGAAACAGCTTTGCTTGCACATCTCTTTGCAGGCATTTTGGGGGATCAACCACAATATTGTAACCAAATTCAGATTTTGATATGTTCACTCTTTGATTGGAGGGACACTAGAAGTGAAGCCAAATAAACAACTGTGGCTTCAGCAACAGATAAGAGACTACTGTGAGAATGTCACGCAATTAAAACAACTTCAGTAACCAGTGGTGCTGATGAGGTCACAAAAACAATCCAATCTGGTAAAAAATACATTTTGAATGTGGGCGTGGGGGGGAGCACTGAATGCAGACAGTGCAGATTTTTATGGCACTACAAGCAGCAAAACTAAGAACAGATACCATGATCACAGTACAATATCAGGCAGCTGCAGTGAATAGCAGGTTCACACTGCTGCACCTGCAATTACACTAGTCTGTGGCACAATAAAAGTTGTATTATTTGATGCACACAACACTGCACACACACTCACAAACAGAACAGTTTGTGTACAATGCTGAACGAGGAATGTGTAGCAAATGCAAAAGTTCAGTACTATGCCATGTTACGTATTGAAAATTTGTAATGTAAACAACCTGAACCTATGAACTGCTGCACCACATCCACACAACAAACAGTAAGAAAATTTCAACTATTACTGACAATATTACTTTGTGTACATTAACACAGTCGGTTATATAACAAAAATATAACCAAAACACAAAGAAATCATTATTTCTCCAACTTAAATCTACCTACACCACAGATACGCCCCTTCCCCAAAGCACACTTTCACTGTCTTTCACCACACACACTCAATGTTGTAAATTAACATTCAAAATCCACACAAAAACAAAAACCCTCGATGATATGAGCACAGGAGGGTTTCCTACAATAGATTAACTAAAGTTGGAGCCCCCCAAAAATGCAAAAATGCTTTTTGAACAGCTTTTACAAGATTTCTATCACAGACAGCTATCAGAGCATATTGTCTCCTACTCCTTGCTACTCATACTACCCCAAACTGAGGAAGTGCAGATCAATATAGAGCCCATGTGACCTGAAATTACATGAATCACTGCAAAATCCACCTTCAGAGCTCAAAAACAAGGCGAAGTGAGGCAAAGTGCACTGCCTACAATGCACTTTGCCTTAAATTTGGTGGAGTAGTGGTCTGGGGAGATGGATTAACGTGAAGTCATTGTTTCCAATGGACTTTGCATTCTTTAATATAACGCAAAGTACTCTGCTTTGCATTGTGGAGCACTCCACGAATCCGCCTTTGCTCCGCGTATCACTTCACGGAGACGATTGAACCCACTTCACCCACCACTACACAGAATGAATGAGCTTTTCCTGGGAAGACTTGAAGTATTGAAAGTGTTTTACATAGTACCCTAAAGCATTCAAATAGTTCAACTAAAAACAGGTTACCATTTTCTTTTAGCCAAAATGGGCAGTCCTCAGATCAACTCCCCTTTATATTGCTACAAACAATTATTTAATATATACCTGAAGATATGGGTCAAAAGTGACAGTGAAATAATGAATAGTATGAAAGCAGTATTGTTTCCAATGTTATGGTGACAACATACTGTAAAAGGCAAATAAAATGCACCATGATGTTGAGAAAAGCAAAATACTGCATAACCTGGTTCTGATAATCCAGTTAAGTGTAATATATAAGGATTTAAGAAACTGAGATTCCTAAGGCTTTGCTTTGAATGGTAATACTATTGAAACTTTTGACAGTTTAAAGTGTTTGGGATTTAACTTTGGACAGTTCATAATCCTTCAAACCACATGTTAAAAACATTAAAACCATTCATAAAAACTTGGTATGTTGTTCAGGGTGAAGAATTTCCTCATTCTAGAGGTGTATAAATTGCAGGACTGGTTCTGGGTGATAATATCGCCCACAAAATAAAGCTGGACAAAATATCACAGGCAAATCATTGTGGGCAATAACATCGCTGGCAATGATATCATGCAACAGAATAAAGTGGGCCACCAGCCCGCAGTATGTCCTGGACACCACAGTGCCCCCACAGATATGGAAGGTGGAAGTGGACACACAGAAAGACTAAAATGCGGGCACAGTGGGAACACCACAGGTACCAACTGAGTTGGTCCCTGTGCCTGCACCTCCCAAGTGTAAGTGTCTGCAGTGTTCCTGCATACCCCCCACTGTAGCCACCTCACTGGCCCCCAACAAAGGCACACACAGCCACCAACCAATGGTCAGCCACACAGCATGGCTCCTTGCATTCCCTCCCCCATTCTGCTGACCCAACCCAGTTGGACAACCACCGAGCTATCGCCTATCACAAGTAGATCATGTATGGGCTGCCACACTTACCGAGTCCCCATCCATGGGCAGAGGTGAATGCATCCCCAGGGCGGTGTGGTATCTTGCGGAAGCCCCATGGCAGGTAGAATTGCAGATGTACATGGCGACAGGATGTGGCAACATGGATGGTGGAGCAGGTGTCACCATGCAAGAGTGTGGACAGACACAGTGCGGCACTGCGAGGAGTGGACATTTGTAGCCCTGCTGCTCCTGTAGCCTCCTCGTAGTCTGCACTGTTCAGTCATGCTCTCAGTTGTGACAGCTTTGGTTAGTCAAGCATTATTATGCCTTGCTTTCCTTTGCCCCACATTCTTTTGCCCCCACTTTATTTTGCCCATGATATTATGTTCAGCGTTGTTGTGTTCTGCGATATTAACACCAAGAACTGCAGGACTATAGTCTGCTACTTTCAATCCTAGACTATGGGCTTCCAATATATGCTGCAGCAAATGTTGGAAATATGACAATAGTCCAGACTGTGTACAATAGTATTTGTAGGTTTATTACAAATATGTTAAACAAACAAGGCGCGTACTCACTAATCAATGCAGCAAAAAGCAAAACACCACAAAACAACTACAAATATAACAAATATTTTATTTATTTACTTACATATCCAGATAAAAAAGCTGGGCATATAGCAAAGTGCACTTCCACAATACACTAAAAAACACTCAACAGTGTTTCATGCCCCTAACCAGCACTTTATCAAGTGTACTTAATCTTAAAATATGTGCTGTTTAAATATCCCTTCTCACCGTGACATCAACAATAGTGTTCAGCCTTAAAGCCAAGGTGACCCTTCAGTACATATAAAAATACATAACAAAAATATATACAACAATAACACTAACATATAGCACATTAATACTAAAAGCCATTGTTAAATACTGTATCTGTGGAGGCATAATTTTAACACAGTCCTAGCATAATCACTCATCTTCAGCAGTGGTGGGATTTGAATATGTATATCTTTGCTCTTCAGTTATCCCTTTCTCATGGATTCAAGTGGTTATGTTTTTTTATCCATTTGCATCAAATTCCATATTACCGACACCTCTTCAAGGAACCACGGACAAAAGGTTTCTTGCACACATGCCAGGGGGATTAATAACTACTATAGAAGAGGTTTATGTGTGGGAGGGGGAGGGTAGCAGCCTTGCTTTGTGCTGAAAGGATATCACAAAAATTGCTTTTTTAGGAATGGCAGCAGGAGAAAACAGATTTAGGAGACAGTCTGGGTGCAACCCTGACTTTTTCATCTTTAGGTGCTCTGAATCAAAGGAAGATTTAGGACACAGAACAACCATTGAAATGCACATCACACAGTTTGTTTATGCTGTTGTTTATTGAAAAGGGCTCCCATAGGCATAAATAGGTGCTACCTATAAATTTAAGTTACCACAGTTCCATATCTAGGTGTAAAGGATGAAGCAAGCTCACAAAATTAGATCTCTATTGCTTAAAGTACATTTATCAATACTTTATTGCATTTATTGTACAGCTATGAGCACAATAAATATTAATGGTAAAGACCTCTGTTACGTAACTGTTACTGTAGGAATGTTTGATAAAAATCCATAAAAGAAGATACATTAAGTAATAGGATACAAACACTTTGGCATCTTGATGAAAGTGTGGTGTAGTATTTCTAAGGAATAATTAATTACATGACGTGGTGCAGGTGGTGTGCCCAGAACTTTGGCACTGTCTTTTAAAATGAGGAAATTTACAAATATACCAAAATATCCTTTTATAATATATTGAGAGAGGGTTCTGAAGTGACACCAAAACTGTGTCATGCAATGTTCAAATCCTACAATTACCAAATCACATAACCAGAAAGCATTAGGAGTATTTGTGATAGGTCAATCCCCATCAGTATTTACCTTTAGGAACAAGTTGCTAGTTTATTTGCCATCGATGTCTGTATGTAAATGTTATTTGACAGCAGTCATAGAAATGTTTGGGCCATGTGTTTAAACTTAGGGCACCCAGGTACAGAAATATTCTAAAATTATATGTAAAACTGTATTACTAATATGCTTCCCTATTCCATTCTTGTATATGTTTTATAATATACTATTTTAATATGTTAAGAATTATTTTTAGTGTTGTAAACATCTGGGTCATGCCTGTAAATGGACCTTCTGGTCCAGTGTACTTACCCAGTAAACAAATTCAGTTCAATTCAATAAATGTTAAGTTTACATTATTTTGTGGATTTGTGTACTAGTCCTAACAATTGTTTCGTATACTGTATGTTTGTTTTACCATTAATTCTAATTTGTTTTAAAGTTATTTAATAGCTAATGCATGATCATGCCTACTTATAAGCAATGCCATTTGTGAAGCATTCCCTGCTGTCCAGTGGCATGGCTCAACCAACCCATCTAGTTGGTCACTGTGTAATGCAGAAAAAAAATTCCATATTTTATTTTTTTTTGAATGCTTCATATTAGTAACTGAACCACTGAATAAAATAATATGCAAGTTTTAAGTTTCTAATTTATTGATTCACTCTTGTTAGCCTTTACAAATACAAATCAACACACATGTTAAATACCATATGACATATTGCATACAGTACAATATTTCTAAAATAAATTACCAACACAGATAAATAAATGAGAATATCTGACTGTATGTCTGTCTGTCTGCCTGCCTGTCTATCTATCTATCTTCATTGCAAAAAACTTTGTTAATGCACCATTAGGGTTGAAGCATCAAAAGTAGGGAAATATGACCATAGGGTTCTCAGGCCTAAGACCCTGCCCCCACTGAACATGCAGAAAAAGGCATGGGGGTGTTTTGGGGTTGTGGACCCTAATATTCACCCCATTCTCCTATGCTGTATCATCTTACCTTGCTTACTCATGGAATGAGGTGAGCATTAGGGGGTGGTGGGTGCTCAGTGGGAGGGTCAGAATGGGGCAGGGGAATGGTAGGGACAATGAGGGACTGTTTTGTTTTTTTCAGAATAATTAAAAACATCAGGGGACTGTTTTCCTTTTAGTGGGTGAGTGGGCTCCCCAGTGTCCCACACTGCTAGGGAGGGTGGAGGCATGTAATGCTGACACAGGGATTGGGCCCCCCAGTGGTGGCACATAGTAAATAAAAGGGGCTGCACAGAGGGCATCTGACACCGGGAGTGGGCATGGATTTATAATCAATATAAAACTGGGAGAGACAGAGGATGGAGGTGGCACTAAATAGCAGGGAGAGATGTGGGAGGGTGGGAGGTGCCACTAAACAGCAGTGATAAAGAACACTGATTGGCATGTGGGGGGTGCCACTAGACACCAGGGAAATGGTGGCTTACATCTAAGAGTGCACTTGGCAGCATGAGTTGAAGCTGTGGCTGCATAACTGAAGAAAATCCCACTGTTCTCCCACTGACCTCAGCACCCAGCATTTTGGGTGCCCATGAAACATGCATGCATGTATATTGTAATTGTCCCTCATTTATGAGTGTGGAGAGCAGAGCCCTCTGGGCCCTGTGCTCCTATCATTTCATAATAGTATCCATATATCCATCAGGGAGTACAGGCCCCTATGGGCCCTGTGCTCCCACTCCCATCAGTCCATAATAGTATCCATATGCCCATATGAGGGCCCTGTGCTCCCATGCATGCATATTGTAAGTGTTCCTCATTTACATGTAGGCAAAGAAGTACAGATGTCATGTTGTGAATGCATGGCACAGTATCACAGTCACCTTAGTCCCATTTATTAAAATTTCCCCTGCAGCTGTAAACAAGGCCCGGAAACATACAAAACAGCTTAGTACACCTAAAGGTGCACTAAGCTTCGTGTTCTAGTGAGTCCATTTTTCAAATCATTTTTGAGATATAGCTGCTGAGAGGGACCCCAGCCATTACAACATTATCCTATGGGGAAATTATGAAACTTTAAATTGTTATAACCATGCTGAACACGAACATTTTCACACCAAACCAACAAAAGGCATATCTGTGAGGCAAGCCCTTTGTACCCTGAACATTTTAGCCCATGAGTGCAAACCATTTGTTTGCAATACAGTGACAAAGAAACAGACATATATGGAAAAGTAGTGCAGCAAATGTAGCAATACCCCAGTTGTTTCATGAAACAGTGCCACAATTTGCGATAGTTTTGTAAAAGTACTTTTGCAAATTACAACACATGGTGTCACAATTTGCAATAGCAAAAGAGGCACAATCAAAATAAACATACTTCTGTCCACTTCTGGGGCAAAGTAGCCCCAGAATCTGATTCCTCGGGCCCCAATTAGGTAAACACAAGTGTTGGTGTTTACCAATGAGCAGTATTTTTTAAGTTATTTAAGTTTTTCCATGTCACTAACAGAAAAAAAAGGGTGGAATCTTGACACCACAGTCTGCATTTGTGAAAGCAAAATACTGCTTTCGCGGCAGTAAAAAGTACTTCCACATGGCACATCTAAGTGTTACCATAGGAAATAATGTGAAACATTAGACTTTAATAACTTTTGAATTAATATTTTTTCACCAGATCTTCAAAAGGCACATCTGTGACTCAAACCCCATATACCCTACAAATTTCAGACCAAACCCCAAAGCCATTTTTGGGAAATGGTATGACAAAGGATTTGCACAAAAATGGTAATTTTCACATTTTTTGACACTCTGCATCTCCACACTAGCATATCCGACTATAACAAAACTTGCCACATCAAGAGATTTTTGGTCTCTGATAGTACACTCAAAATTTTATGTAAATCAGTCAAACAGTTGCAAAGTTATTAATGTGCAAAATTTGGGTTTAACATAAAAGTAACAACTGAACCCTAATATAGGGGCACTACCATGCCCCATAATAAAATAATGGATTGGACCCAAATCCCATTGTGAAAACCATCCTATATTTTCCCATATTTGACACCCCTGAGAGTAATATATGATGGCAATGAAACTCAAATACCACAGCAATTAAACACAAACACTACAGCTAGAAAAATCACCAAAAAACCAAAAATCCCACATGCAAACATGCAAAATATAATACACCTACCTGATTAAAACAAAAATGAATTAAAGTGACTAAGCAAAATAAAAAGAATCTTAGTAACTGAAAATAAATGAGCAATTAACACAACATGTTAATGACTACATCTAACTACCTAAGCAGCCATTAATGAAAATAATGGCTGTGCAAATGAAATAATAAATACTGCTTGTTATGGGGTGTGGGCATGAAAGACAGCAGTATACAGGTGATATGGTGTAAACACCCTTAGATGTATGTTTATTCAAATAATAAGTAGAACAAGTGGCAACATGATTGTTAGTTCTTGTCAGGATGAATCCTTTTTTATAAAAAAAAATCCACTTGAAAACACAGCAAGACAGATTTCCTTACTTATAATGTTTGTCTGGCTCTTTAAGGCTGATAACATTTTCCTTGGTTGCTGTATACTTTCCCCTTGGTGAGTTTCCCTTAGCTTTCCCTCCTCCAGTTCAGAGCTCAGGCTGGAGATCTTTCTGTTTCACACAGCAGCTTCACACTCTTTCTAACTTTGTTTCTCTAGGGCTCCCTTTTTATACATTCCCAGTGGTCAGTTGTTCTGCCTCATTGTACCTTATTAACATCATTAGTACATGTTATCATATTTATGAAGATAATCTGTTAAGCAAACATACTGTATGAAACTTTAATACATGAACAACAATAAAATCAAACATGCGCACACCTCAAAAAATCTTCCATATCACCAGTGTTATGATACTTATTTACAGATATGTTTCTATGAGGGGCAAATCTTAGTTATGAGCTCCTCACACCTATGCACACTCCCTAAATCAGCCTTCAATCATACCAAGTCTGTGGCCGACCATCACTTTGGAAAAAGCACCAGCTGCAGGTGAGTGAATTGGAATTGTTGAGGCCATGCACTGAAACAGTCTCACATTTCACTCACCTTTTAGTTAATACCTTTTCTTTTGTGTTTCAGGGGAACCAGACTGTCCATTTGCTTTATGTGTGAGCAAACAGTTTGTAATACATCAAATTAACTTTGCTCTTTAGTAGCTGTTTCAATGTTAGTTTTAATTCTGGCAAAATTAAAGGGAAGTTAATGTGTGTAACCTGCATGTGTACTACGCATATGTCTCTGTCTCTATATATCAAACATCCTACTGTATTATATAAAATAAATGCTAGGAAAGTGTCGCATATGAGGATATAATACCATGTTGAGGGCTAAGTAGCTCAATAAACCCACTCACCCTTAGGGCTTGTGGGTTATTGGCTACTTAGCCCCCGAGATGGCATTATATCCTCATATATGACACTTTCCTAGCATTTGTTCTCATTCTCTCTCTCTCTCTCTCTCTCTCTCTCTATATATATATATATATATATAGCAATAAATAGTGGAACCCAAAGCAATTGCATAAATCCATTTATTTCCACATATGTGGGATAAATCTAACTACCCTAGATTTATCCCACATATGTGGGATAAATGCAAACTGTCAATCAAAGCTTTTTTGTTCTCTTTTTTGATGAACAAATGTGAATAACTTTAAAACGAAAAATGATAGCATAGTACTGTGAGCACGAAAAATGTTCAGGACAAAAATATCTACAAAATGAGTGGTATTTCATTTATAGATACCTTTTAGTTTTTTTTATAATTAGCAAAAAACAGCATAAAATCCCATTTTCTTTTCACTTTTCAGACAAACAAATGTAAATAACTTTAAAATTAAAAATGATAGCATGGTACTGTGAGCACGAAAAATGTTCAGCACAAAAATATATACAACATGAGTTGTGTTTCATTAATAAATACCTTTTAGTTTTTTTTATAATTAGCAAAAAACAGCATAAAATTCAATTTTTGTTTCACTTTTTCATCAAACAAATGCGAATAACTTTAAAACAAAAAAGGTAGCATGATACTGTGACCATGACATTTGTTCAGCAAGAAGTTCTCTACAAAATGAGTGGTGTTTCATTTAATTGCAACCACCCCACTAGGCAGACATACACTAGGAAAGTTAACCGAAAGTCCCAGAAAGTCCCAGAAATTACCATTTTAAAAAAAGAAGACAAACAGTCAAAACCCAATGTTCCTGCACTGATAAGAAGCATCCCTATTGCATAAATGAAATATACAATGGTGAGCTGTCAGATACATGATTTATCTACACTTGTGCTGTTTGACCTCAGATACCTCACTCGTGGCTTATGCCACTCGTGAAGTTACCAGAGGTCAAACAGCACTTGTGTAGATAAATCATTTATCTGACAGCTCACCATTGTATATCCCATATGTAACAGTAAGTAATACAAATTACTATTACTATTACTACTTCTTCCCTTTTGTGCAATTTTATAATCTAAAGCCTTCAAAAAACAATGTTATTTATCAAAATTTCCAAAGAAAAGTATTCATTAGGCCATTGATTACAGAATCATTTACCTGTCATCTAGTATCTAAATTGGGATACAAGCATTTTATTCTGTGCATCTGATATTTTGGGCAATATAACACTGTGTAAGTTAAATCTTCCTTTAAGCCTATTCCAGAGTCATATTTAAAGTCATGAGAACTGGTTACATTTTGCTTTTTAGAATATGTTGCCATAAGTATCTTCAAATGAGGTATCACCAGTCAGAAGTTAAGGGATATCTTTCTATTCTTGTAATCCTTCAACAGAATGTGATATGGATCTATAATGAGGAGATTTTTGTTGGCTACACAGCAAGGGTGAATTTTTAATGTTTATCTTTTCATTATCCTTCTTTGATTTGTTTTATTTAATATGCTTTATTAATGTAAATTTCTCCTTTACACATACAAAACATAAGCAATTTTCAGTGTTATAACATTATTGTGAAAGCATTACAAATAAATAATAAATCAAGACAAAACATACATTTCTTATAATAACCCCCTCCCCCACCATCCCATAATTATTGCAGAAAACTTTCATAGCATAGGTGTAATGAGAAATTAAATTTGTATCTCACAGGGATGAGGCTGGACAGCCATGATTCCAAAGAAATCAACTTTGGATATAAGAAGTATATGAGTTTCTCACTGATACTAACAAGCACATAATGTGCAATTTTTGACATATTTCTATATACCACTTATTGAATGATGGTGTATTTTGATCAAACCAGTGGTGCAAAATATTTTTTTTAACTGCCATGGTAATTAGACTAAAATGGTATTGCCCTATAGTGTTCATATCATGGATACCTAATCCAAAGATATATTTATCAGCAGTGAAAGCATCCATTATTCCTAAGTTTGGATCTAATTTTTGCTTAATAGTTAACCAAAGTCATTGAGCTTCTGAGCAGTCCCATACTATATGCAAAAGAGAACCTTCATCATTATTACATATAGTACAAATTGGTGAGTTTAGAATTCCCCATTTATAGAGTTTAGTAGGTGTATTATAAATGGTATGGATGATTTTAAATTGAGTAAATCTAAAACCATCAAAGGGAAGGTACTGATGAACATTTCGCCAGACCTTACTGAATTGTTCTTCTGTGGGTGACCAGTCAAGAGAGTTGGTCCAATAATTAGATGATCTATTCTGTTTATATACCAGCTCATTTTGATTTTTTTGTATATTTTTGATATGGCATGACGTTCTGTGCTATGTTTTCCAAGTTCATCTAGCAAATTAGATTTTGATAAACAGGAAGGAGGATGACTAAGCTGGGAATGGATTAAATACTTTAACTGGTAATATGTTAAGCAATCTTCATTACTTAGATTATGTAATTGTTTAAAGGTTAAAAAGGAAATCTAATTATTATTCCTTACAAAGTGGAGTGGGGTTGTAATATATCTTCTTTCCCAAGAAGTATTAGTTATTGTTTTCCCTTTTACAGTATTTTAAAATGTTTATTTAACCAAATTGGTTGTTCCCATTCTTCTAATAACTTGGTTCATGTATATGTGCTAAATTACTCAAAGAGTCTTAGTGAAATACCTATAGGAGAATATTTTAGTTTATTGGTAACATTTTATATTTCAGGTATAATAAAGCCTTTATAGAAATTCCATTTAACCAGCATAATTCATGTTCTAATGTAAGCCAAAGAGGAGTATATAGTATGGTTATTGCATTATCATTATATGTAAGCCATCTTGCATATTTAGTAATTCCTGTCACATGGTAATAAATACAGATGTCTGGGGCACCTAATCCTCCATTTAATCTGTGAGCTGATAAATGGGAATAACTTATTCTTGGTTTATGGCCACACCAAATAAAATATGAGAACAATCTTTGTATATTGTTAAACCAATTTTTTGGTAGTCTAACCGAAAGCATGATCATAAGGTATAAAATGTTTGGTAGAATAGACATTTTAATTATATTAATTCTACCCCAAGGGGATAATGGCAAATTATGCCCTCTGTCCAGATCAGTTTTAATGTGATGTTAGCTGTATAAAATTATTGTGAATGATCTGGGAGCTGAGGTTGATATTTTGATACCTAAATAGATGAAATCTTTAGTTACCCATTCCAAGTCCATATTTCACAAAGTCTGATTCCCTTACATGATGGTTTCATGGTAATACCTTAGACTTCCTGATATTAAGCTTATAATGAGAAATATTGCTGAATTAGTAGATTATTTCAAAAGCAATTTTTAAGAAAAGAATTTGGATTACTTAGGTGAAGAATATCATCAGCATAAGCTGATAATTGAAAGGATATCAGCCAGTTGAGATTCCTAAGATCGAAGTATGTAAGTTAATTTGTTTTATTAGGTGATCAAGATATAAACTAAATAAGAATGGGGATAATGGACAACCTTGATGAGTTGTGTTAAATAGTAGAAAAGGAGATGAAAAGACATTGTTACAGTTCACCCTTGCATTGGGATATGAATATATAATACATATCCATTGAACAAGTTGATATGGAAATCCACATTTTCAAGTATTTTAAATAAAAATGTCCATGATACCCAGTCAAATGTTTTTTCCGCATCCAGGGAGACCAAGACTACAGGGTAATTAGCCTCCCTGGACACGGAAATAATGTGTTGAAGTTTCCTGAAATGGTCAGACAAATGTCTGCCAGTCATAAAACCCTATTTGCTCTTGACTAATCAAAGGTGACCATACATTTTGTATTTGATTTGCTAGCTCCCTTGCTAAAATTTTATTATCAATATTTTGTAATGATTGTGGTCATTAATTAACTACTTTGAAGGGGTCTTTGCCAAGTTTTATCATTACTGAAATAAGGGCTTCTTGTAAAGAGGCATCTAGTTCCCCCTTACAATATGCTTCATTAAAAGTTTGTAATAAATAGAGTAGTATTTCTTGAGAATAAGTGTTATAGAATCTTACAGTAAAACCGTGTGGTCCCGGTGCTTTATCATTAGATACTTTTTTGTAAAACCTTATTTAATTACTCTAAAGTCAAAGGCTGCATCAAAAACTCTTTGTTAGATTGGATAACTGTGGTAGGGAGCAAAGATATAAGTATTCATAATTATGTGAAGTACTGATATTTTGATTAGCAATGCCATATAAGAATGTATAGAATTTACCAAATTATTCTGCAGTGACTCTCAGTTGGGTAATGAGTTCATTTGTGTCCGCTCTATAGAGGTGTTAAATGGTATGTGTAGCCTCTTGTTGTTTAATCCTTGTAGCTCATAACTTTTCTGTCTTCTCTCCTGTAGTAATATAATTAGTTTAGGATTTGAGCACAGCTAACTCTGCTTGGGCCTGATTTAACTAGTGATACTGCTCATGAGCTGCTGAAAGTTGCAAGGCTAGATGATCTGAATAGTTACTAGATACTTGAAGCACAATAGATTTAATTTAAGCATAACGTTCTTTGGATTTGTTTTGTTTGTCTTATTTTATTTTAGATGCAAGGCAAATAATGTCCACTCTCACTGTGCATGTGTAAGCCAAAAACAGAGTTTTGATTCCATGACTAAGCCAACGTTCTCTTGAAAAAAGTGAGAACTAGAAGATTTAAGATTTGCTATAAAGGTGGGATCATTGAATAAACTATTGTTCACTCTCCATAAGTTATCAATTTTTATATTGGGTTCCAACTTGAGTATTAAATGTACTGGGCTGTGATCTGAAATAACTTTTGCTAATATGGCCACAAGAATCACCCTTGATAGCAGTGAGTAACTTAAAAGAAATAAATCAATTCTGGATGCGGTTTTATGAGGATTTAAAAAAAAGTTAAACTCCCTGGATGAAGTGTTCTCCAGGGATCAATAAACTCACATGAATTTATTAACTCATATAGGGCCCTTTGAATAAATACTGAAGTGACATTAGGAGACCCTGCTTGTCCTTATCATTTTTCAAGATTATATTCCAGTCACCCACTAAAATATAGGGAACGTTTGACCATTTCGCTAAGTGTAAGGAAAAATTAAAGAAGAATTGTGACTTGTCTTTATTTGGTCCATAAAAAGAGGCTAAGAGATTGTCAGTGCAATCTAATATGCCATAATTGATTATGTATCTGGAAGTTGGGTCAGTCACTATTTGATGGACCTTAAAATCTTTATTCCTAGAAATTAAAATAGCAACACATCTTTTTTAGCAGACTCAGTCATAAAAAAAAAATTGGCCCACCAATTGGCATAGCAGAAATATTAAATCTGAGGTAAGTACATGAATTTCTTGTAAAAACACAATGGATGGCTTCATTCTTTGAAGATGTGTTAAAATTCTAGATCTTTTGCCTGAGGAATTTCCTTCTTTAATATTCTATGATATAATGGAGTAAGTCACCATTATACATTAATTATTCATTTTCAAATGTGAGACTGCTCATTTTCCACTGCAATACATTGTTTGATTATTACTGTCATATAGTCCACACAGAAATAATATATAATTGCAGTTATGTCCAGCATTGTGAAATTTACCCCTTTTAACCAATGAAAAGTATCATTACCCCAACCCATGTTTAAACAGCATAGTGCAACACTAATAAAATATAAAGTAGAAATACTTAATCTATAAACCCCTACACTAAAAAAATGGAAAAATAGTAGAAAAGAACTGAGCAGTGTCAGAAATCTAGTACACCTCCCTCTCTACCTCACCACCAGGTGCTCGCCATATGAGGCTTGCATGAAGAGCATGGTTCAGCCACCCCCGTTTGTGCTTATTAACAATTTTCCCCTGACTGTTTGCATTTTGAAGGTAATAATTGTTTTTAATACTTCTAGATATGTATACCGAAGTATATTAAATTAATTATTCTAGGAATGAAAGCCTTAGGATATAATATCGTCAAAAGACTATTACAGTCATACTGCCTGTCTTATTCACCATAATTCACTCTATTTCTTTTATTATTATATGTATAGTTTCCTTTTAATCCAGTTGCGAATATGTGTGGTAATTAAAAACGAAATTCGAAAAGCAGTCTCTCAAACCAGAACCAGATTGCAAAATACCCTGCATTTGAAAAGCTGGTTAACACTGATTAATATGCTCCATATTTTAGCAGAACCAGTTTAACATCTAAATCCACTGTTAAATCAGAACTTATTTGTTCATAAGCTACACAAATATTCTAAGTATACAAAGGATCAAAAAAAAAAAAAAGATCAACCAGACAGTTGTTATATATCTTATATTCCAGAACAGGCAAAAAGTAAACTACTCCAGCTGGGCAATCCAAGCCAAAACAAATCTAAATTCTAGTGTTGATGCCTATTATTCTTTTCGGCAGAAAAAAAAAAACTTGTTTGCATTAATGCAATTCCGCTACCTTGCAATGTAAGCAACTGAATAACTGCCCGGTGCACATAGAAGCAAAGAGACTCTGCCAACTGTTAAGAAGTCAGTCCGCGACACAGACAAAAACAAACTTCGGCCACGAGTCAATATCCACCAGAAAAAGAGTCAGCACTGAATTAAAGTTAAAAGAAAAAACATAAATCTGTTTCCCGTACCAGTGAACCATCAAGCACAGATCGCACTTTGCAGTTTCATTTAGTCCCCATTCCTAAAGCTCACTTTTCATTGGTAACAGCAAAAGTAAACCCAGACCAATGCCTTATCACCAGAGCTGCGTCGCAAACGGCTACCCTCCTCCCCAGCAAGCAACTCTGATACAACCAGAGTCTGCAGCATTAAACACCACCAAGATTAACTTTTTTTTTATTGTAAGACCAAATACTTTAAGTCCGTATATGCATTATTTAGTCTATACATATATTTAGATTAGACCGTTTCTGTATAAAGAAAAAGGGGGATACTATCTCAGTTAAAAAAAAAAAAAAAGTTCTCCTGTTGAAAAACGAGGATATAAGCTTATATTCTGTAAGTAGGGTTACTGATCCAAACCTACTTTTTTTATGTCCCCTGAGAAAAATATGTTATATAAGTGCTGACAAACAATGTCATGGGTTAATTATGCTAGTGGTAAGACTGTGACATAGATAAAATAAAATTGCTACGATATTTGCAAATAGTGTTGATTAAGAGTTTTAAATCGTCTACCTTCAAATGTAATAATGATAAAAAAAATGATCAACCAGACCGAAAAAATATATATATCATAGCTCGAATATACTTTATCTGTAAAATTAGTAAGCAATTTATCTCAGATTCTTCCGATATTTCTTTAGTGAACCATCACATTACAAGCAAGAATAAAAATCTTTGATGTCTCAACAACTCGACATCGATGCCATTGCAAAACCAACTGCTTTATTAGAAAGCCAGTCCAAAAGAGAGAACCTTTAGGCTTCCATTCATGGTAGGAAAAGGTTACCAGTTCATCGGGATCTTATTGTTCCATGGATTCAGTTACTGTTGACTTTTCGGAATAATTTTTTTGAATATAGATCTGGAGAGAGAGAATCAGTAATTTCTGTGTCGCAGCTTTAGCAGAATGGAATGTAAAAGTACCGTGAGGTAATGCAATTACCAGCATAACAGGGTATTGAGTCCTGAATTGTATGCTTCCCAGATATAGCATTTTTTTTAATTTTGCAGTAAGCCTCCCGTTTTTCTCTGAGAGCTTGGCTGACAACGTTAAATATATAGAACCTGTTTGTTGCCAGTATAACGCAGTTTGCGATCTTGCCGCCCGTTGATTCTTTAATTTGTTGTGGAAGTTTATAAGTCTACAAATCAATGCCCTTGGTCTTTCTTCCAATCTTGGCTTGCACCGAAGTGCCCTATGTGTTCTTTCAATTAAGTAAAGGTTACTGGAGTCCGACAAGCCAGCAATTTGACAAAACAGAGAGTTTACAAATTGTATGGCATCCGATTGCTCTGTATCTTCAGGAATGCTGATCAGAAGTACATTATTTTTTCAGGACCTGTTTTCCAGGTCATCCAGTTTGTCCTTTCTGTTTCGCAATTTTCGGAGTAATAAAACCAGTTATTTTTCTTCGAGTTGATTTTTGTCCTCCAGTGAACTTACTCGGGCCTCCACATCCGATTCACAGAGCGATAGGGAATCCTGCGATTATATTATAGATTTTACACCCGATACGAAGTTAAGACCGAGAGCTGTATAACTTTCCGATTCAGTTCTCGTAAGCAATTATCTGTTATTTTGTCAGAATTTGCAAAATGAGAAAAATAGAGGGTGACTTGCCGCAGACTCTTCAGCATGCGGTCATCTCCATAGACGGCCAACTAGAAGTTCTCATTATCCTTCCTTGCTGAAGCCACTGTCCGACTTAGTTTAATTAGGGGAAAAAAACTCTTCCCTATGGATATTTATTTTGCGTAATCTATCCAAGGATGTTCATGATCTTAATTTTTAAGTGGGTTTCTAGACCTTAATAGCTATGGTGACTGTATATCCAAGTAGAACCAAGTGTTCTTCTCCAAAATACATGATTTAGTCTATTTGTTGTCGTTTTGATGCATGCATATTACCCAGTATGCTAATATTCTTGCCCTAATAAATTACCTTTTACAGGTTCTCCCCATCTCGGCTGTTGCTATTTTAGTGCCGATTGGTTTGGGAACTTGCAGAAGGGCCTTAAAAACATAGTAAAGGGTTGTTGCACATTCCCTATATTAGCCTTAGAAAATTAGCTTTTCATTTGGAGGCATCTGATTGGCTGGTACCCATTCCACAGAGGTCAGGGCTCTAGATAAGATTTTTTTGGGATGAGTACCTGTACTAGTCATTTTGAAAGTGAGGTGTGTAAAATGAAATTCAGATGTGTACAAATGTCTTGCTAGAGTGGACTGAGGAGTACATTTATAAAATAAAAAAAAATATGCAGGTTTTTTTTTAAGATAAGAATTTCAGGTGCCAACAATTCTCCAAATAATGTTGGCAGGTAGGAATTTAGTCACCAGTTTTAAAACATAGTGAGTAAAACAAAAGTGGGATGCATACAAATACTGTAAATCTGGCAAAAAATTGTTCCTTTGGAATCACCAGTTATTTTATGAAGCACTATTCTTTGGCCTGTGGAGTATTTACAAATGCTGGGTGAGTACTGGTACTCATAAAAAAAATTTCTGAAGAGTATTTCCAAAAATGAGGTGAGTAAAATAGGTCAGTACACACCTTATCTGGAGCCCTGACGGGTACATTAACTTTCAACAGATGCCCACCAAATAAAAAGACCCAGCCCAAATGTGCCTAATGCCCAGGCAAATATCCTTGTGCCCAGCCTGCTTCATCATTGGCTGAAGCACTGGGCACACAATTTCAAATTGCAGCTATTTTTTTTGATAGGGTTACCGAGACAGAGTGTGAGTGAGGGACCCCCTCACCCCACGCCACACACAATCCTTCGACCATACAATATCCTGCAATTAAAAAGAAACTCAGGGCACTGTACTTGTAAAGCAATAAAAACAACCTTTTTTTGTTGTTTACTTTCTCTTCACATGTGGACTGAGCGTGGAGCATGATAGTTCCCCAAAAGTCCTTTTCAACTGCACTAGTCTGCCACTGTAGAAAAAGCTTTGTATTTTAAATTACAGGTCTAGATGGCATTTTTAAGTCCTTTGCCACATCCTACACCTACTCAATAACCAATCACTGTCTATAATGGCGATCATGCTCAGAACTCCTTTCCGCATCCTACAGCTTTCTTGGCATCAGAATGAGCATTCAGGTCTTCTGAGGATCATGCCTGATCCCGCTTAGAGGTAAATCTTTGAGACAGTATAGCGCAGTGGGCTAAGGCTCTGAGCTGCAAATCTGGTGACATCCAGCAGACCAGACCTGGGTTTGAATCCCACAGCTTCCACTTGCACACTGTGTGACCCTGAGCAAGTCACTTAACCTCCTTGTGCTCCCAGGTCGCTCCTGTAAAAAAGCTTTCAGCTTAGTGTGCTATACCTGGTTAAAAAAAAAACACAAAAAAAAACCAACTAAAACAACAAACAACTAAATCAGTCCCCGGTACACTCCAATCCTAGTTCTGTATTCTAGTTATATCCCCCATCAGATAGCACTGAAAAAAGTCAGTCCATGCACTGCTGTCAAATGGAAACCGACAGCAACACGGAACCACTGGCGAGTCTGCTTTGAGGGGGAGATCTCGGAGCAAGACAAAACACTGACACAGCCCCAACACACAAGGCACAACCCTGCCTGCCACCAGTGAAGTGCAGGGTTCAGAAAAAAAGGGAAAGAAAGACACCACTTTGTTTTAAATATTCCTGCTGCAGGCTTAGTTTCTTTGCTTCTTGGTCCATGTCCGGTATCTGTTCCTCGCAGTCACATGAAACCTCATAAATAAAATACATAGGCAAAAATATGCACAATACTGATAAACAACAGATATTCAAATTGCACTGAACAATGTCATAATAGACAATTTCAAAATAACTCCTGTGAGTGTCCGGGGTGGGACCGGCTCAAAAACTAACAAGTGTGGAGGGTTCCTTAGCACAAAAGTCCCTAGCTTTTTTTTAAAAAAAACACATTATTTAAATAAAGGCGGAGGGACTATTTTATTTCAATAAAATTTAAAAAGTAAGAGTTTCAACACTTAAACATAGAAAAATATATATTTTTTCAAACACATGAAATACAGTGGCCCATTTTCTAAGGGCAATAATACCCTCTAGGGTGGGCAGTATGGGCAATACCGGACCTTCCAGGGGCTATGAGGCCCTCCGCCTGCGACATCAGGCCTCATTACACCCTGGGCAGTCCAGTATTGCCCAATACCACCCACTCTGTCGGGTATTAGTGCTTGCATGTCCCCTGAGTTCTGTCATATAGACGGCTGTGTTATTCATTCTGATCTCTGCTACTTTCAATGCAGACAAATGTGAATAACCATCTTTTGAGCCGAACAACAAATCTGATTTTATTTGCATTACTCTAGGTGATATTGTTTTTATGGGTTGAACTTTTGTTATTTGTGAAATGTAATCCTAAATAACCAAAGCTCTTCACTATTTCCAAGTTATTTCCCTAAAGCCACCAAGTTCTCTTAGTTCCTTTTTACCTATTACTAATGCATATATTGATTTTAAAGAGGCATTCATTATGATATCAAGAAATGTTCTGTGGATAAAATGTATCAACATAAATGTTAGTAATAATTTATTAACAATCATTATTAACTTTTAATATATGGATTGTCAAATTAATACCATCATAAGGCATATAAAAAAATCCTGGTAATAGTATGGCACCTGGACCGATAATACCACTGCTCCCAAGTGATAATACTATCGTTCAGGAGCCGTAATACTGTAGTTCAGGACCTGAATGATAGTATTATCACCAATGATGAACAGCGCAAGTGCAAGTCTATCTTGTCACATCTTTTAAGCATGCCTTCCTATTTGCACGTTTCCAGCCGAAACAGTTTGAAAAACATGGCGGCGGATTCTCGCTTAGCGAGATGACACTATGCAGAGTCCACAGTGACGAAACTTCAGTTTTTTTCTGTGAATCTACAAATGAAAATGTATCTCGCTGAACTGTGCTCACCCACCCCCAAAAACAAAAGGTAAAAGAAAATGAAATTGTTGCTATGCATGTGTGTGAGTCACGGAAGGCAGGCAGACCAGGCAACACTGTGTAACAGGCTGTGGCAGTTGGCTACGAGCGCGAGATTCCTTTAGTTAACAGCCGACTGGTCACAGCAAAATGATTAAAAAAAAGTCAGATCCAATTATTTAAAAAAAATAATAGATAGGTAACTGGGCATTACTGGTGAGATACCATCTCGAGGTTCTGGACACGGGAACCTCTTGAGCTTCGCTCTCGAGGTTCCTATGTGTCCAGGACCTCTCGATGGTATTACTCACCAGTAATACCCAGTTACCTATCCATTATTCTATTTATACTCCCCTACTTGGTCTGTGGTCTGGTATGTGTTACATGTTAGTATGACTGAATCTTTGGTAACCAACATGGGTGTACAGCACAACAAGGACACTGCTGGCACCACTATTATTTAATTTGTTCATGAAGATTAACCATGAAAGCTCGGTAATGGTAAGGTACATTAACCAACTGTGAAAGAGATGACAATACAGTACTTATTTACGCAGATGATCTTGTGCTCCAAATCTGTATCCCCTATAGAGTTTCATAGGAAACTTTGGTAGTGGGAACATTTTTATTTGCTATTTATTTATTTATTGAACATTAATATACATATATATATATATATATATATATAGCATGGGTTCTATGAGAAACCAGTCTCATTTAGAGAATGCTCCAAGTAAATATGCTAGCAAACAAAATTACACAAATAACATACAATGACTATCAGTAAGTGTACAAATAACAATAACAAACAGAATGTGCCACATACACATTTTTATTTGAATGATTTTTGAAAGACCCTAGGCTACTGTATTTTCTGGCCAGAGAATTTAAACTGTTCCAGGAAAATGGGGCACCATATGAAAAGTTGGCTTAGCCATAGCATGTGGCAAATTTTGGAAGGGAATTGAGAGGCTGCTAAAGCTTTGCAGCAGCTGGCCTCTTGTCTGGGGCCCTCCCTCCTGGACTTGGTGGGGGAGGGAGAAGGTGACTCCTCTTAGGGTGGGCAGCAGGCCCTGGCAACACCCTAGGAGGAGGTACCACAGAAGCTGCCCCCAGTGTGGTGGCATCTGGGGTGGGAGCAGAAGGAGGGGTTAAATAGAGCTGGAGGACAGCAGCTCCCCCTCTTTCTTCTCCTTCCTTTGGATTTTAGACATCGAGTCAGCTCTTATAGCACAGACCACCCACCGTATCTTAAGGTAAGGGAATTTCCAACCGGTTTAAGTTAAAAAGAGATGGATTCAATTCCAGAGCATGCATGTTCCTGGGCAGAAATAAGTGGTGGGGGATAGGAGAGAAAGGATTAGTAGTTGTTTGCCTGCCTTTGTCCACAGAACAAAGGGGGCCTATTCAAGTGGCAGTGAGGTCAAGCCTGAATGGATCATGAGTAACCTGGTATTGTGTGCCCCCGCTCCCAGCAGTAGCTCCAAGTGAGCAGCCACTTGGGTAGTGTTTAAGGCTCTTCCCTATGAGCCTGTATACATGAATTTGAATTTCACAGCCACCACTGAATAAGTTAAAAAGTTTCAGGCCATTAGCCTTGTGGCAGCTGCTGGGATCAGGGGTCGGTAAATAAAAGCATCTGATAAGACAACAAAGAAAGCAGTTCTTTGGGTTACCTGGATGCACTTCCAGTCTGTCACAGTGTTTGTACGGCCATGGAGTGGTGCAGTCCTTTGGAGTACAGCAACAGCAGCTGCCGGGGTGAGGACTTCTCCTGGGCTGTGCCTGCAGAGCTTAGCGGTCTGGTCAGAGGTTCAGAGCAGCAGTGAAGTCCCTCCCATCCTCCCCCCCCCCCGCAGCTACTGATTCACTTCTGGGATGCCATCTTTGTGTAGAAATGGTGGCAGTTGGAGGTGGCTGTTGCTCGGGGGGGGGGGACATGCCATGGAAAATTGAAATGAAGCCCAGTGGTGTAGTAGAGACTGGACAGTTCAGTTCCCAGCATTCCCATTTCTTTGTTTGTAAGCCAAGCACCAGAGATATCGCAGTTCATGAGATATCAGCAGCCATTTTGGGCATGATGGCCATGGATGCTGGTGCAGCTAGGTTGTGGTCATGACTACCCAGTCCACAGGGTTCTTTCCACTTGGGAGTCTCTTGTCATCAGGGCAGGGCAGTTCTTATCATCAGGAGCACATGCCCAGCATGGTGGGATCTGAAGTCTGGGGAGTAAGTAATTTAAGGAGGCTGGCTGGTGGGGCCATGGGGCACTTAAGATGGTGGTCCAGCATTTGTGGTCATCATCTTGGGTGAGGTGGAAGCAAGAACAGTATTGATCTGAGGCAACAGCTTTAAAGAGGCAGACCCTTGTCTCCAGGCTGCCCATGGACAGGATGATGGAATATGCCTCCTAGAATCGACATTGGGGAATAGCTTTGGAAATGGTCGTGGACAGGGGGTGTTAAGTGAATAATATGTCAAAACAAACATGGGGTAACTCAAAATCAAATTGGGGTCCCAGATCTGAAGAAACTCACAACAGGTCTTCAGGGGTTCCATAGGCACTCTTTCCACATCAGCTAGTGGGGCCAGCCAGGGACTGGGTGTGGCTAGGACCCAATCAAAACCAAAAAATAGAGAGGCTGGGTGGTGTATTGGTAGCTACCAATGCAGGCTGGCATGAGCACATACAGTTACCCCCCCTTCAAACGCAGAATAGGTAAAAAAATAAATAAACAGAAGGAGGGGGAGTTGTGGCCAGGCTCAGAGGCTGGGCCCACATCCCTCAACCTGTAGCTGGTCACACATGATGAATGAACCTTCCATGGTAAGGGGTAATAGATCTCATTTCAGGTTGAAGATGCCCAGCCGACAGAAGAACCCCTCAGCGAAGGCAACAGTGGCCATGGTGGAGCAGCTGCAGCAGATGTACTGGCACAGAGACACGGCGTGCCTGAAAGTGTGCCTGGAAGACATAGAGGGTCCATCAACATCAGTAGTAGCAGCAGGGGTCACCACAAAAAATAAACTGGCCAAGGAGAAGGCAATGACCCCAGCTAAGGTACGTTTAGGTAAGGTAAGGCAAGGCCTGAGGTCCAGCAAGTGGGGGACCAGGAAATTCCAACAATAATCAGGGCAGCTATATGGGGTTCAATGGGGGTGGGGCTGAGGTGGAGTATAGGGAGGTCAGGCCAGCCTCAGAGGGGGCAGTAAAGGCCTCCCAGGAGGCACTCAACATGGAGGCACCAGCAGGTGAGGTTCGAGCCTCAGGAGCAGGGGGGTCAACTCCGGCCCCACTAGAGGTTCACAGATGGTCCACCTCTGATGAGAAACTGGACAAGCTCATTGACCTGGTGGCAGACCTGGCTGCTGGGTCAAGAGCCAGGTGCAGGCTGGGCCAGCATAGGGGGCAGTGGCTACAGCCATTACCAGCAGTCCAGCAGAGTAGGCAATCCTGGTGCCAACTCCCAGCTCATATACCAGCCTAGACAAGCCTGTTGAGATGCAGCTGATGGACAAGGTCAGGCAGCAGATCCACATTCGGAGAGTATGTGGACATATTCTGTCTCTTAAATCGACCAGCCAAGCAGGATGAGAAAAAGAAGGATAAGCCAGAAGAGTCCAACAGGAAAAAAGTTAAAGTTCCTCACACTTTCGATAATTGGATTGTGGCATTAGCAGTGTAGGCCACCACCATCCTACAGGCTGAGAAGGATCAGGGTCATGAACTATTTAACTACATGTACAGGATCATGCTGATGCACATCCATAAAGGGGGATACCTTGGCTAAAGTATGATGAGTTTTAGTGGTGGAGGCAGGAAGATGCCACCTTGGGGTGGGGGAAGATAGATATGCCTCTCTTGTTGGAGGTAATGCATGGGGGAGGGGTGGTGCATACAGATAGTGATCTTCCCCTTAGAATGACCACACCCCAGTGGTACAAGACAGGGAGTGTGCTCCCCTCCCAGGTATGCTACAGGTATAATCAGGGGACCTGCAGTAGAACTAACTGCAGTTTTCCACACTCATGCATGGCCTGTGGCCAGCAGCACCCCTATGTGCAGTGTGCATCTTCTCAACTGCCAAAAGGGAGCTTTTGGGACAAATGTAAAAAGTCCCAGAAACCACCAGGAAGCAAACCTGTCCACCCCGGTAAGGATGGACAGGATTAAGCCATGGTTGGACCAGTACCTGCCCAGACCAGCCACCTGGCTGTTAGAGGAGGGGTTCATGATGGGTTTTCAGATACTGTACTCGGGCTCTGGAAAAGTACAAGGTGGAGAACCTGAAGTCTTCTAGGGCTCACCCTAAGGTGGTCCAGGAAAAGCTGGAAAAAGAGAGGCAACTGGGGTGGGTGAGTGGCCCCTTCTCCATATGAACATACAAAATTGCCAGCAGATAAAGGCTTTATGGTCTATCAAGTCTGCTTGATTGTGCAGCTAGTAGCCCTTATACTGCAGCTGCCCCTCCCTCCCCTCTGCAGTGCCCCCCTTACCCTGTCCCATCCCCTTTTGAAGCAGCCCACTGTTCTACAGGATATCACTTCCTTTGGCAATGGATTCTACCAAGACACCACCCTCTCCGTAAAAAAGTGTCTCCTCATTTCCTTCCTAAACCTTCCTCTTCCAATTTTAGATCATAACCGTGAGTGTCAGGCCCCCTCCTTAATTCGAAAAGGCCTTCTGTGCCTGTTTTATTTATACTCTTCATGTACTTAAAGGTTTCAATCATGTCCCCCCATCCCTGCTTTCCTCCAGGGAGCACATGTTCAACTCCCTCAGCCTGCTATCATAGGACGAGTCCCCTGGACCCTGGATCATTTTTGTTGCCCTGTGCTACACCGACTCCAGTAACCTAATGTACAGTCATCAGAACTACACACAGTACTCTAGATGTGGTCTAACCAGTGATCTATATAGTGGCAGGATCACCTCCCCCCCTCCTGGAGGATATGCCTCTGGCAATACAACCCAACATCTGTTGGCCTTCGCAGCTGCCTTTCTGCACTGTGCTGAGTTGTTCATTGCTCCCATTATGATGAACCCTAGATCCTTCTCCTTCTCCTTCTCTGTCTTAGCTAATTGAATCCCCCCCCCAAGCCGGTAGCTCCTCCTTGTTTTTTTTTGCACTGAAATGTAGCACCTTACATTTCTTGGCAATGAACCCAGCTGTCAAGTGTCTGACTAGGCCTTCAATTTTTCCAGATCATCTTGCAACCTCTGCCACCCTCCTAAGTCATTTACTACTGCTCCCATCTTGGTGTCATCTGTAAACAGACTGATCTTGCTCTTGATACCTTTTGAGATGTCTGCTATGAAGATCCCAGACAACACCGGTCCCAGTACAGAGCCTTGTGGCACCCTGCTCGTCACTGCTTTGAGAGATGAGAGCACCCCTACCACCACCATCCTCTGCTGTCTCCTTTGCAGTCAGTTCACTACCCATCCCACCATCTTTGCCCCCACCCTTGTGCCTTCCAGCTTATTTCCTAGCCTCCCATGAGGCACCGAATCAAAGGCCTTACTGAAGTCCAGGTACAGGACATCCACTGCATGTCCCTTTGTCTAATTGCCTGGTTACCTCAGTCATAGTACTCCACCAGGTTAGTCTGACAGGATCTGCTTGAGACGAACCCATGCTGTCTGCTGTCCTGTAGCCCATTAGCCTCTAGGAGGGTAACCAGCCTTTCCTTCAGTATTGTCTCCATCAGCATCCCCACGATGGATGTGAGGCTCACCAGTCTGTAGTTTTCTGGCTCATTCTTGGGGCCGCTCTTGTGGAGGGTACCAGGTGCACCATACTCCACTTCTGAGGTACACTCCCTGAATCCAGGGAGGCATTGAACAGGTCTGCCAAGGATTCTACCAGGACTTCTGCCAGTTCCTTTAGCACCCTGGGGTGTATACCATCTGGCCAAGGTGCCTTGTCCACCCTCAGTGCCTTCCAGCCCTATAGTACCCTGCCCACTGGGATTTCCCCATCTGTCACCTCCCTCCCATGCTCACCCTCCCACCCCCTTTGAGTATAGGTCCCTTTTTCTCTTTAGTAAATACTGAGAAGAAGTACTTGTTTAATGCTTCTGCCTGTTTTGCCCCTGTTTCCACACCCCATCCCTCTTGGTCCTTGCTATCAGGTCCTTACATGTCCTTTTCTCCCAGATGTACCTGAATAAGTCCTTCTCCCCCTCGTTGATGCCCTGTGCTATCCTGAGGTCCCTGGATGCCTTGGCTGCCCTGACTGCCCTTGTCAACTCCCTTGGCTACTTCAGGTATTCCTCCCTGTCCTCCTCTCTCCCTATTTTTTTGTACCTTCTAAAGGCAGCTCTTTTCTTCCCTACTTTTTCTATGACCTCCCTGCTCACACAGCCAGGCTTATTGGCCCTAGCCTTCTTACTCTGGACCCTTGTACATATTGTGGTTGCCTCCTCAATTCCCAGTTTAATGATGTCCCACTTCTGGTTAGTTTCCATATTTGGATGCATCCTGGCCAGATACCCCAGTAGTATTTCCCTCATCCTCCAGAAGTCGGCCCTCCTGAAGTCTAACACCCTTGTGCCCATTTCTACTCCTCCTTTTCCCATGTTTATTGTGAACCACACTGAGTGGTGATCACTTCCCTCCAGTTGTTCTTCTATCCCCAGCTCCCTCACAAACTCACCATTTACAAGCATGAGATCTAGGATGCTCCATAACCTCGTTGGCTCATTGACCATCTGCAATAAGAAGTTGTCTTGGAAGGCATCCAGAAGTACCTGCTCCCTCCTATTCATGGTTGCTGGGGCATCCCAATCCACTCCTGGCAGATTGAAGTTCCCTACAATCACCTTGTTGTCCCTCCCACAGGTACTTCTGATCTGTCCTGCTAGTTCCCTGTCTAATTCCTCAGTCTGAGAGGGTGGCCCATACAACACACCCATCCTGAGGATCCAATTTTTGGAGTCCTGGAGCTACACTCATAATGACTCCATGCTGCCCTCCTCCCCATCCTCCCTGACACACTTCAGTCCTTCCCTCACATGCAGCACCACCCCCCTTCCTTTCCCTTTTACCCTGTCCCTCTGAAATAACCTATAATCTGGTGCTGCCAGGTCCCAGTCATGGTAATGGGTGGCCCATGTCTCGGTGATGGCCACCATGTCCACCTACCCATCTGCCATGAGAGCCTATAACTCTTCTGTTTTATTCCCTAGAGTCCTGGCATTCAAGATTACCACCCTCCATCCTGCTCCCTCCACCCTCCCTACTTGCTCTCCCTTTCTAGTATTCCCTTCTGACCTCTCCCTAAGTCCCTTGCTGCTGGTATGGGGGTAAACTCATTCAACTTCCCTTCCTATGGATTCTGCCTTACTCCTGCCCACCTGCCACCCCACTTCTAGTTTAAATTCTCATTGTTTGCTAAGTATTCCCCCAATTTCTGTTTCAATACTCTCCTTCCCTCCTCACTCAAGTGTAGCCTGTCCTTAGGATAGAGATCCTTGCCCTCCCAGGTCCTCCCCGCACTAGCCCACACCCTTTGAAGTGACACCAAGCTTAACTCAGAAATTATACTGCTTGGGGACTTAAATGCAAACTGGCATGCTCCCAGAGCAAGCAATTGCAGGGATGCCTTGTCGGCAGCAGACTTCACCCAACTTGTTACCTCACCCACAAGGTTCAGCTATAGAACTGGGACCAGCACCTTATTGGACTGGATACTCTCAAACCACCCCAATCATATTACACATACTAAAGTCCTTCCTGACTCCATAAGTGACCATTCTCCAGTCCAGTGCTTATGGATGAATAAATTCACTAAACCCCTTGTGAAAACTGTCAACAGTAGGATACTTATCAGGGGACACCTCGAGCCACATAGGTCGCTCCTGCAACAAGATTGGTCCCTAATCGATACTGCTCCAGATGTTGATACTGTGTTACAATACTTTATCTCCTAGTTCAATGCAGCATGTGATATCCATACACCCTATAAGAAATTCAAAATCAAGGGACCTGACAATCCCTGGATTACGGGTGATCTCCTAAAGCAAATGAAAACATGGGACCTCCTATGGGCTCAAGCAAGAGTTTCTGGCAGTCAAGAAGATTTTCAGGCCTACAGGGCAGCCAGGAATGCCTGTGCCAGAGCCATTCACTTGGATAAAAGCCAGCTACTAAAGGAGTGCTCTATCAAATTCCTGGTTGGATGGAAGGACATTTTGGAACAACCTATTGGAAGTCATAGGAAAAGAGTCCAAAGTAACACCTACCATGCTAAACTTAGATGGCATCATCACACTGGACCCCTCCAAAATTGCCAATACCTTCAATCTGGCATTCACCAACCTTAGTCATGTGCTTCCTGCTAGCTTCTTTGACATTAACTCCATCATGGCTTCCCAGGTTCAACTGGATAAGGAGCTGAGTCATCCGCAATTCTATTTTGAGGCAGTTACTAAAAGAGATGCCAACAAATACCTTCTCAGGGTTCTTGGAAGAACCAGAATAAGTGGGGACACACTTGGCCTGAAGCTTATTGCCCTCACCCTTGATGCTGTCCCCCCTTACCAAGATTATCAATTGCTCCCTTACGCTCTCCCAGTTCCCGCTCAAGTGGAAGTCTGCCCTGGTGACCCCAATACACAAGTCTGGGGACAGGACAATACATGGAAATTACAGGCCTATCTGCATCCTACCTCCACTGTCCAAAGTACTTGAAAATATTATTGCAGACCAACTGGTGGAGTACCTGGAGAAATACAAACTGCAATGTCCACAGCAACTGGCTTTCAAAAAGGCCATAGTACCACCTCAGCTCTCCTTGAATTTACAGGCAACATTCACCTTGCAGTTGACCAATGACAACTTGCTGGTGCCACCTTTATAGACCTATCAAAAGCCTTTGATATGGTTTACCATCCATTACTACTTGAACACCTTGGTGAGCTAGGGCTGTCACATGATACCCTAAAATAGTTTAACAGTTATCTGTTAGACTGCTCACAAGTTAAGATTGGTGACACCCTCTCTTCCAAACAATCTGTCTGGTCTGGTGTCCCCCAAGGGTCAATTTTGGGGCCCCTACTTTTCAGCATTTTCCTGAACAAACTCCCTGCCTCCTGCAATGAACACATTCTCCTGCATGCTGATGGTGTGGTGATTTTTTCTATGAACTTGGATCCCTCTCACTTGGAGCACCAACTGCAGAAAAGTTTCACATTAATTGAGGCCTGGTTCATCTCACAGAAACTAGTGCTAAACTACAAAAAAAGCAAGGTTATGTTATTCCATAGCACACATAACAAACATAAAAACAAACAGTTCACTGTCAGAAACTGCTTGGGTGTTGCTCTTGACCAGACACCAACCTTCAAGTACCTTGGTGTGATCTTGGACGGTACTCTGTCCTTCTCCAGTCATATTGACATAATTGCCAAATCTGTGAATATCTGCATCAGCCTTTTCTACAAACATAAGCACTGCCTGACCCCCAAAGCCCTTAATCTAGCTATACATAGCTCTATTGTCTCCATTGTAGAGTAAGGGCTTGTTATCTACGAAGTGGCCACAGCCATCACTACGGTGAATTTCTGTAGTGCAGAACAAGACTTGTCAACTTCCGACTGGAGCTGCCCACTGTATGCACATCTGTGACCTCTATGAGCCGGCAAACTGGCTACAACTGCAGGGAAGAATCTCATATCAAACCTGCCCTGTAGAAAAAAGGCATCTCTTGGTCTCATGCCCCCTGGGGTCCAGAATCTCCTCAGCCCAGCCAGCTGAATTTGCAACACCAGAAGCTCAGAAAACTCAACTCTATTTGTCCCCCACTGTCGCACCTCTCAAGGCCAGCAGTCTTTTATAGGTATAGCCCCTAAGATGTTTAACTCCCTGGGTGGTGAAATCGCCAACTTAGCCACCCTTGGCAGTTTCAAACACAAACTTCATCAGACACTTGTGTCCAGGGCCATGTGTGACTGTTTCTCTTAATTCCCATGATGGCCACTGCCTTTTCCTTTCACCACTTTATTCTCCCCCTTCCCCTCTTCCTCCCCCCAGTCACCTGCCCCCACTCACTTTCTTTCCTCCTCCTCCTTTCCACCCTAGCCTAGTCCCTACCATGTCTTTCATACCCACTTACACCTCCCTTTCCCCCACCCATTTCTGTCTGCTCACCCCATGTACCGCTGTGTCCTCAGAACTTTGTCTCTCCCCCCTTTTTTGTTTTTTTCTCTCTTCCATCACTCTGCCCTCTCCTACATCCTTCCTTGATACCTCCCTTCCCTCAAATTCTATCCCTCCATTTCCCCACCACTGCTCGTCACTGGCTGGTTATCCACTCTCCCTCCTCTTGCTGACCTCCCCTCACCTCTGCTTACTCCCCCCCCAGGTCTCCCTCTGGCCTAGCCTGCCATGGTATAACTTCAAACTATGTCTTAAGCAACTCTTTCTTCCATTCTTCCTAACAATGCTGTACTGGCTGCATTATAAATCTGTATATAGTATGTCTGTGTGCTCCATTAATTTGTATACGTACACCATGTTTTGTTATTTTATCTGGAAACTACATTACTTGAATTACTCAACTTGATTATGTTACCCTTTACAGGGAATGGATCACTGAACTACTTGCCTTGCTAATTTTACCAAGCTTGTCCTACCTGTCTATGTATCTAACATGGAACCTTTGTAAAAGAGCCTCTGGCTCAAAGGTGTAAATCCAAAATCAAATAAATAAAGTAAATAAAAATAAATTCTCTTAGTCACATTTTAAATTCCTCCATCCTCAGCTTACTTGCCGTGCTCACTTTGAGTACTGGAAGCACCTCCAAGAAAGATACTGATCTTCCTACCTCCTCACACATTAGTCCCAGCTCCTCAAACCTCCTCTGGACTTCATCTACCATATTTCCCGCCAGATCATTTGTTCCTAAATGCAGAACTATGTGAGGTTTCTCCCTACCCCTCTAAACATGCTTCAGAACAGATTTGTCACCCTTTTTCACTGTCATGCCTGGCATGGCCTCCACCCATATGTGACTATGCCTCTCCCCCTTGTTTACCCATCTGATCCCTTTCAGAATTCAGTCTCCCAGCACTAGGATCCCACTCTTGATTTCATGTTCTGTACATCTTGTCCTTCCTTTATCCCATCCTCTTCCTTTCCATTCCTCCTCCTCCTCCTCCTCCTCCAGCACAGTTATTCCCCCTTCCTCTCCTGTTGTAATGTCCCCTGACTCTGCCCTGTTCTCCTGCTCCCCTTATTCCTCTGATTTTGCCTCCCCTCTCCACCAGGCTTCACTTGCCTCCTCCCCGATGCATCCTTACCCTTCTCTTCTTATACATCTCCTCTCCCCTTCTCCACCACCCTTCTTACTCGACCAGTTCCCTATACCATACCCCAAACCCCTTGCCCCCCTCCTGTTTCATTCTCGCCTTGTTTGTCATCAGCTCCTCTTCTCTGTACTACCCCTATCACATCCCCAAATTCTGCCAGTACTTCAAACTGATTTTTGATGCCCCTTCACTATCACCTATTTCCTCCATCCTGCTGCTCACCCCCACCACTGCTGACTCTCCGACTATTAGATTCCTCCTTCCCTCCTCCTCCTTTTCTCCTCTTTCCTTCTCTCATTTATCCTCTGAACTGGGACTCTCTGTCTCCTTCCCTCATCTGTCACTGCATTCCCACTCCCCTCTCCCTCTTTGATCTGTCCTCCCCCCACAGTTCCCTTCCTTCCCTCCCCAACCACTGAGTTGTCCACCATCTCAACCCTCAGTCCCCTCCTAAGCTCCACTTGTAAATAGCTGATCTCATTCCTAAGCTACATTATTTGCCTGCACACCAGACACCCTTCACTCAATATTCAGAAAGATTGCTGCCCCACAGTTGTTGCAGCCTACCCCCTTCCCATTCCACTGTTTTCCCATCAGCAACCCCTCATTTTCAGTAGAAGAATGCCCATACCATCCTCTTGACCCCTCCCATCCAATTTTTCCAGTTGCGCCCATGATTCCCCTAACTCCCCGATACCTTACCCTCATGTAAAAGTTAGCCAACTAACAAAGCTTGTCCCACAAATAAATACAGTCTGCTTCCTAAGTCCTAAAGCAAGAAGTACCCCCTCAATCATACCTATAAAAGCCCTTTTCCCCTTAGGCTGTGTGCTGATGAAAAAAAGAAGAAATCACAGTACCCTCTTCATTCTTCTTCCTGCTTATGCCTCCTAATTGCTATCTGCTATCTCCTAACCATTTTTTGTGTTGTTTTGATTGCAGTGTCCTGTGTAGTTACAGAATGTTGCAAGGCACTATGGGACCCGCCCTATAAATGAAGGCTGAGCCTTGGGGTGGGTGGGTTGTGGGTGGGATCAACCCCGCGTGCTGAGTCCAAAAACAATCAGCCAAGGAGTTCCCAGGCAGTGGATGGTCCAGCCACACCCATGTAGAAGCTGCTAGACACTTCCACAACTACAGCAGAAACAAACAGAGGTCCCCCTAGTCAGCCTAGCAGCCTGAAGCTACTGAAATCAAACATAAGGGCAGTGAAATTAACATAATTGCAGTCAGAAACAGTTTAAATTCTAAGCTGCACTGATTAAACCCCAAGGCACATACCCCTCCCAGTACAAGCTAAGACAACAATAAATTCAAAACAGCAGGAACAAATACTTCCCTTTTTAGTTCATCCTCCCTCAAACAGCAGGAACAAACCCAGTCCTGTAGTTCATCCTCCTTCAGGATCCAAATCCAAACTCCACTCCTCCATGGCTTAATCTATGAGTGTCCCCAATAGGGTTGGTTTCAAAGAATGTGCTGGGGGAGTTCAGGATGATTAATCATCTCTCCTACCCATAAGAGGATTCACTGAATGACCACACTGATCCTCAATATACAGCGGTTCAATATGAGTTATTTGACAGAGCGATCAAGGTGGTTTGCACAGTTGGACCTGGAGTCCAGAATGCCAAAGTGGACATTGAGTCAGCTTCTGTCTGTTACCAGTGCACCCAGATGACAGGGAGCTCTTGGGCATGAAGTTTGAAGGGGAGTAGTATGTGGACAACTGCATGCCCATGGAGTGGGTGGTAATGTGTGCCATCTTCAAGCAGTTCAGCTTCCTCTTGCACTGGGTCATGGCACAGGCCTCAAAGAACTTGGCCATCATTCACTTCTTCAGTGACTTCTTGTTTGTAGGGCCAGATGGGTACATGATCTGTTGGTTGACCCTGGCCACATTTCAGGGCATGTGCCAGGATATTGGGGTCACCTTAGAACCAGGAAAGGTAGAACCTCCAAGCGTAGTGATGACCTTCCTGGGTATCATGATTGACACTGTGGGTCAGTAGTGTTGCCTGCCAGCAGATAAGCTGGACTCCCTGTGGGCACTGTTGGAGAAGGTAGAAAGGGACAAGAAGGTGATGCTAAAGGAGGTGCAGCAGTTGGTAGGGTCATCCTCATTGGGAGGATCTTTTTGAGGCACATGACAAAGCTAGGAAGGGGCTGTAAGAAGCCACACCACATGATCTGGGTACAGAACGGTTCTGGGAGGATTTGCAGATCTGGTGAACCTTCATGACTCCAATGGGGTGGCATTGTGGTAGGAGCTGGGGGATGGTCTGCCCTGGAAGTTGTCCATGGATGCAGCTGTAGGGCTTAGATTCAGAGCATACTTCCAGGGAGAATGGTGCATGGCTCAATGGCCACCAGAGTGGGCTGCAGCTGGCTTGCATAAGTGGATCACGCTCCTGGAGTTCTTTCCAGTGGTGGTAGCATTGTGCATTTGGGGCCCCAGGCTGAAGGACAGGAAGGTCCATTTCTGGTCTGACAACATGGGAGTAGTGCACACCATCAATGGCCAGCTCAGGCCAACAGGCCCTTTGGGGGATTTGATGCAAATTTTTGTCTTGAAATGCATACTGCTGAACATTCACTTTAAGGCTGTCCATGTAACCAGTGTTGAAAATGGAATTACAGATGTTTTTTCTCATTCACAGTGGCAGAGATTCAGGGAACTGGTGCCATCAGCAGATGAGAAGCCACAGACAATTTCTCCCTTGCTTTGGGAGCTGGTGACCTTGAGACTTGGAGATGCATAGGCAATTCTATTGTACCACAGACAAGGGAAGCCTACCACAATGGGGTAGAGCACTACATCACAGTTCAAGAACAAGCAGGATGGTCCAATACCTGGCCGATTGTGGTAGATTGCTGTATGCATACATCATGTGGGTCAAAAGGGAAGGGTTGTTGCCGGGCATGGTGGGGCACCATCTTTCCAGGTTATTGTGGTTGTCTCAGGTGATGAGGTTCACTGACATCACTAGGGCCTTCAAGGTTTGGAAGGTTTTGGAGGGCTGGGGGAAATCATGGGGTGCCAAGATGGATGAGAAGCACAGCCCATCACGCCTGTGATCTTGGCCCATATCTGGGCAGCTTTGCCTTAAGTGCACTGGAGTGCATATGCAGCATGGCTATTTGAGACAATGTCCTTAGTGGTGTTCTGAGGGGCATTCTGGGTATCGGAGTTAACACAGGCCACTCAGGCCAAAGGGATTTCAGGCCTACTGGCTGAGGATGTTGTGTCCCTAAAGGAGGGTTTTTTTGTCTGGCTGAGTATAAGCAGGACAGATCAGAAGGGAAGCCGCTGCTGGTACCCAGTGAAGGCTCCTCCCAGTTCCTCTTGGCAGGTATCGGAGATGGTTGAGGCCTACATACCGATTGCCATAAAGTGGGGCAGGTGTTCTTTCAGCACCAAGATGGCAAGCCATTGATGGCTTATCAGTTCCGTTATATCCTAAACAAGGCCATCCAACAAACTGGGTTGGATGCTCAAGAGTTTGTGGTGCATTCCTTTCAGACTAGAGTGGCAACAAATGTGAGGTGCTTAGTATTGTCTGATGGAGAAATCCAGGTGTTGGTGCACTGGAGGTCCCAGGCCTTCTTGCTCTACATCTGTCAGCACTTGCAGTAATATTTATTTGTCTCTTGCAGGTTCCCTGGATGGTGCCAAGAGTGTGTGGACCTGTGGTCATTCCTTCATTTACTGGGCAGTGGTGAGAGCATATTGCAGGCTGGGGGAAGCAACCTAACAATTCCACTGCAGATAGTTTAAATCCAATAACTAGGAAAGAAGAGCATGAGCTGGGGGAGTTGCTGCCAAGGTTACAAGTGGAGGTTGGCATGCAGAAGAACCTGGACATATTACTGATCCACCTTAGGGGTGAAGATTTAGGGTTTTGGAAAGCAATGGACCTGCTACTGTCAATGAAGGAGGGTCTGCACTCCTTAGACACTGGTGGCTCCATATGGTCTCATTTGGTCACATCTGGTTCAGAGGAAGCACTGGCTGCATGTAAGAGACATTAGAGCAATTAATGCTGCATGCATTTGAGTCAGTCGTGAGATGAGAACCTTTATGGAATTCATGAGAGGAACTGTGGTGAGACATAGGGAAATTTATGCCTCCTGCCGGGGACTTTTACTGGGAGAGGAAGAGCAAGTGCAGGAAACAGGAATAGATGTGATGCTGAGTTCATTTAAGCAGGTCTTGGGGGAACAGTTAGAAGGGGCACCTGGGGGGTGTACTGTATCTATCCTATAGTGGCTCAGGAGGATAGCAGACTGATGGTACAGGGGAAGAAAGGTGAAAAGTCAAATTCTTCCCAAGGTCTCATTGCCTTCAGTTGGCATGAGCCCAGGGGACTGCAGGACCCAGACCTGGACCTAATGCGGTCATGGTCTACCCTCATCGGGTTATCCTGCAAAGGCAATGGTGCCAGAGGAGGATGGCCTCAGAAGCCTTGGCCACATGACCTCCCCAGGAGCTACATCAGCCATTCAGGCACACACCAGCGGTGGCCCAGGATTGAGGGCAGGTGTGTGAGAGGCCTGAAGTTCCTGCATATCCTCCCAGCTGTGCACACTGTTCTAAAAGGTGGTTCACAAAGATAAATCAATAAATGCTTGGCTGTGGCCATTTCCTCCAAGACCAGTGTTTGAGTGGTTATTCAAGGGACAAGGGTAGTGGGGGGCTACTAGAAAACAGAGAGGCTGCCAAAGCTTTCCAGCAAGTGGCCTTTTGTCTGTGCCCTCCTGCCCCTGGACTGGGAGGAAAGAAGAAGTTGCCTCCTTTGGGGGTGGGCAGCAGGTGCTGGCAACAGTCTAGGAGGAGGTACCACTGAGGTAACCCCCAGGGAGGTGGCATTTGGGGGAGGGAGGAGAAGGAGGGGTTAACTAGATCTGGAGGCCAGCAGCTCCTCCTCTTTCTTCTCCTACCTTTGGATTCCCCCTTGCCTTCCCTCATAAAAGCAGGGTAGGGGTGGTCAAAGTAGGTAGGGCTCCCTTTGACCCAATATGGGTGACTGCATTAGGGGTCGGAGAGTGAGTTTTTCCTCCTAGGAAAGGTTTTTCTGGGGTTTTCTCCTCCTCCAAAGGGTTACAAAACTTAGCATAAAAAAAGAAAAGTAGACAAAGGAAAGGGTGATATTAAATAGTAATAACAAAAAGTAAGAGTTGAAAGGAAAGTTAATAAAAAAATGCAACAAACTGTGGCAGCCATGAGTGGCGACTTGGAAGGATTGCAGACCAATGGTACAGAGGGAGGAAGGGGGAATGAGTTGAATTCTTCTGAAGGGCTCATTACCTCTACTCAGCATGAGGCCAGGGACCACAGAACCTGGACCCAAAAAGGGGGGGTCACAGTCCACCTTCATCAAGTTATCCTGCAAGGACATTGGAGCCAGATGGGGCAGCCACAGGAGCCTTGGCCACATGACTTCTCCAGGAGCTATATCAGCCATTCAGGCACAAACCAGGGGTGGCCCAGGATTGAGCGCAGGTGTGTGGGAGGCCTCAAATTCCTGAGTATCCTCCCAGCTACTCACACTGCTCTAAATGGTGGTTCACAACAATAAATCAATAAATGCATGGCTGCAGCCATTTCCTCCAAGACCTGTGTCTGTGTAGTTATTCCAGGGGCAGAGGTAGTGGGGGACTACTGGACAAAGGCTGTAGTGAGCCATGTCCTATAGACTGTTCTTCTGGTTAGGTACCACTGATCTCTGTTAGAGGTAGGGGAAGTTAAGTAGTTGACTGCTTTAAATATAAGAGAATACCAATTTAAAGTGCAACTGGAAGAAAGTGATAGCCAATGTAAGTTGTTAAGCAATGATGCTCATCCCATTTGGCCTGAAGAATAAAGTGTAGCAATTGAAAATAAGATATGTTTAAAGGGGCAAGATGGGACTCAGCAGCATGGTGATAGATTATATCTCCATAATCAAAAATAGGGATATAGGCTTGAACAACAATAAGTTATCTGCCATAGTGCATAGACAGTGCTTATTGTTTCAAATGGCACAGGCACTGTCAAATTTTGGAGGCCAGTTTGTCAATATGAGCCTTGAGGGTCAAGGACGGGTGAACAGTGAGACTGAGGTATATAAATTCAGTCATGTTTTCCAAGGGATGACTATTTAAGGTGATGGAAAAAGGAGAATACAGGGAGGACAGTATTGGACAGAGTCTAGTTTGCAAATTAATAAAATGATATGCAGTAGCATGTTTTTATATTGGGTGGTGTCAGGCATAGAAGTGAGTGGAAGGTTGCCCTAGTCAACTTCTGGGGGGGTATAATGGGGTGGAGTGTCCCTGAACAACAGCAAATTTATTCCTATATTTTATTAGATTAGTTGTCAAGTGGGAGTATGGAGAAGATACAGGCAACAGGTCAAAGAAAAGCCAGCACTGTATTATCAGAACAGAGGTCAGATGGGTGTAGTGGGTAGGGAATGGTTAGCAGCATGTTGGAGAAAGGACATACTCTACTATCAGTGTAATGGTGACATGTGGAGCCAAGCAGGACATGAGTAGCAGTGTGTAGAGAAAGGAATTACTGTATCATTGGCACAGATGGTTGGTGGTGTGAGTGGATAGGGCACAATCAGCAGCAGGTTGGGCAGAGAGACATACTTTACAATTGGCTTGGAGGGTGGGTGGTGGGAGTGGGAAGGATGCAAACTGCAGCAGAATGGGTGAAGGGAAATTACTGTATCATTGGTGCAGAGGGTTAGTGGTGGTAGTGGGGAGAACACAAAAAGCTGCAGTCAGGTGAATGGAAGTACTGTTTCATTGTTGCAGAGGGTTGTGGTGGGAACAGGAGGCTACAAGCAGTAGACAAGTGAAGTGAAATACTTTATCATTGGTATGGCAGTTTGGTGTAAGGAGCATGGATGATATGAGCTGGAGTTGGGCAGTGGAATGGAAATGTGAATTTGCTCACCAGGTAAAGATGATTATTGGAGCACACTACAACACTCCAGTGATGTAGCCATAGGGTGATATACAGTCGGTGTCTTCTGATAAGCTGAATACAATCCTGTCTCTTCCCCTTCTTGTTAGATCCTCATCAGTTCAAAACTTGCAAAGCTGAGCAATACCTGAAACATAACTTAGAAAAACCTCTAATGCATAGAAGAAAACATTAGCTAGACACACTGTCTAAAATAATCAGTTTTTATTATCTTGTAAATTACACCCCTAACTGTTATGAACAGCATAAGATGGAAGAGATAAGGGTAAGACTAACTACAAGCAGAATATGCAAAAGCAGAGTACTAGCCACTAACTATGAGCAAGTGTTGGAGTCATCTTCCCTCTGAGGACAGGATTTGGAGCACTATAAAGGGTGTTAAAATAATCATGTTTACCAAGTGAGTAAACATAGAACTCAAATGATCAACTCACACCCTTTGCAGTGTTCCGACATAAACAAAGGGTGAACTAAAATGCAGTAGAAGAAAAACTCTGGTGGAGATAATGGGAGAACATCTCCAACACTAATATAACACACTGTGGCCAAATTAAACTCTATTGCCAGCTGGGACATTGAGATGATAATGTCTGGAGAATGTGTAGGCAGATGTCCACGCACTGCAGATGCACTGTAAATATCACTCATTGAGATGCAGTTTCTCTCCTTCCAGGAGGTAGCAACTGATCTATTGGAGGGGCTTTCAACTGGTCAGGGACAAGGAGTCCTTGGGCTATATAGGCTTCCTTAATTGCCCCTTAAAGCCACCTGTCTATGGTGGCCCAAGAAGCAGATAAGCCTTTTTCAGACTCTTGTAGGAGAATGAACAGCCTGCCTGATTTCCTGGAAGGTGATGTTCTGTGATTGTATTCTCTAACTGCCAAGGGGACATCAAGAGTTTGCAGTGTTTCTCTGTGAGGAATAGCATGCCCTGCATCAAAGGTCAGTAGGAAGAAGTCCTGGAACAGGTGAAGAGAGGAGGCAACCATGGGGGTAAAGATTGAACAATTCTGAGTATGACTCTTTCTGGTAAGATAAAGAAAATTTCTCTGCAAAACAAGGTCTGGAGGTTACAGATTCTACATGCTGAACAGATGGCCACCAGAAATACAGGTGTTAGAGTAGCAAATAAAGGGCAGTAGAGTTTAAAGGTTCAAATGAAAGTCTGGTTAAGGTGTCTAGTACCACATTCAGTTTCGATGGTGCTATTGCTTGTCTTTTCTTAGGTCAAATGTTTTGTGTGGTTTTGAGGACCTGAATGACCTGGGGGGTATAATCCCAGTGTTGTACCTTCTGTTTGACCTCAAATGACTCTTATGGTCATATTCTGTACTTGCAGAGACAGATAGGCTAGGGAGAGTCCTTTATCAAAACCAGCCTGCGGGAAGTCAAAAATTAATGGAACAGTACAAGCAACTGGATCTTCTTTCTGGTCTGTAAACTGTTTGGTGAAAATGCTCCATTGTTACAGAAGCAGTTGGTGGAATTCCTTTTTGACTGTACTAAGGTGTCTGCTACTTGTCTGGATAGGCTGCTGTTTAACAGTCTCTACCTTTGAGCATTCAGGATGTCAAACTGAGGTTATGAAGTTGAAGGTTCCATTCTGACCCTGCATGAGTAGGTCCAGGGCTCTTGACAGTTTCAGTGGTTTGTCCACCAGCATTCTGACTGAGGTGTTGTACCATGTTCTTCTGGGCCAGTATCGGGCCATGAGTACTACTGTCACTTTAGATTTCCATATCTTTTTTCAGAATTTGTGCAATAAGAGAGTGAAAGATGTTAGAAAAATGTAGGCTTTATTGAATTTCCAAGGGAGAGTCAGTGCATCCATCGCCATTGAATCATGCTCCCCATATCATAAGAAGAAGTTTGGGAGTCATTTGTTTTGTCTTGCTGCCATCATGTCAATGTCAAATGGGCCCTGACTGGCAGACATGTCCTGGAAGGCTGTGTAGCTGAGTTGCTATTCTCCTGGGCTCAAAGTGTGGTGACTAAGTGAATATGTCAGAGTATTTACTTCTTCTGCCAGATGAACCGCTGTTATGCTGAGGAGGTGGATCTCCACCCATGAAATTAGGTATGCTGCTTCTCAAAACATCTCAGTGCTTTTTGCTTTAGCCTTCTTGTTTTTGTAGCACATGGTTACTCTGTTGTCTGCCCTTATGCGCATATGCTTCCTTTTACTTGACACTGAAATTATAATAATGCAAGTCACACTGCCCTGGTTTGTAGCATGTTTATGGATAGACACACTTATGAAAGTAGATAAGTTTTCCATCTTTCCTGAGTGCTTCTGCTGTTCTAGATGGCACCCCATTCTAGCAGACTTGCAGCTGTTTTAAGTATAGCCGACTTGGTTGTCCAGTGGTTCATCTTGGTTGAGAGGTTTGGTCCACCAAGTGATTTAGAGTCTGACCCTTGGAAGGAGTCCAGTATTTGTGGTAGCTCTGGGTGATGTGATTCCAACTGTTGATTATAAATTGTTTGAGGAGCCACATGTGCCACCTCATCCAGGTGTGGAAATCTATACAGGATGCCATTAGACCTACCAGATCAATCAGATCCCATACCATAGGTTATGGTTGCTTGAGCATCCTCTTGCACTGTACTGTTGCTGCTTTAATTAATTTGTCTTTAGGACAAACTTTTCTGGATGCTGTTTTGGACACTGCTTCAAGATGGTTCAGTAACCAAAATGAATTTATATTCCTCTTTCTGTGGTTGATTACACAAGCATGTTGTGTCAGGATCTGTTGGACTCTGTTAATTGCATTTCCAGCTTCCTCTCTTGATCATGCCCTTATTAACCAATCATCCAAATGAGATATCACATGGATATCCTCCATGCAGAGATTGGCAGTGAGAACTGCCATTACCAATGTGAAAAAATGTGCGGCGGAGAGGCTAGACCAAAGGGAAGACATTGGTATTGGAAATGCATGTTGAGGATGTAGAAGCATAGAAACCTATATAGAGCTGGTCAGATAGGGATATGGAGGTCCACTGAGGTGAGAAAGTCTTCTTTTCTGACCAAGGCTGTTGTTGATCTTAGCAGCTCCATTTCTAACCATTTGTAGTGGATAAGCTGGTTCATGAATTGCAAGTACATGATAGGGCACAGATCCCCTGTCATTCTGGGTACATTAAATAATGTAGAGTAGAAGCCCTGCCATCATTCATTTGGGTGCATTGGTAATATGTCCTGGTCTAGCAACAGTTGGTTGAGTAATGCTCTGACCTCCTGCACTGCATTTCTTATTGGTTAGGGAAGTGATGGAATGAACCTGTCTTTTCTTAGGATCTGCAAGGAATTTGATGTAGTATCCATGTTTCACTATTTCTGTCACCCATTTGTCTTTCTCTGACATGGCCCAGGTTGTGGCAAATGATTGTAATCTGACTCTCACAGGAGCATGTTTGCCAGGAACCTGTTCCATCTCATGTCTGATTCTTTCAGTGGTTCCTGTTATATCTGGATCCATGCTGACCTCTAAATGACCAGATCCTGTTATTGGTATCATCACCCTTGTTGGAAAAATTTGGCTTCGAGACACACTTGTAGTTATTTGTGTTTTAGTATTACTTACTCTTTCTGCCTGTTTAAAAATTGTTATTAAAGCAGTTCTTGAATGAGAGAAGGTAGGGGAGATGGCCTATTCTATCCTTAGTGAAGTCCTTACTCTCCCTCCTTTTTCTTGAACTTTTCAAGTCTAGAGTCAAATACAGCATTTCCTGGAGCTTAGTCAGCAAGTTCTTCGAGTCCTTGTTGGCCAGCCACAATTTTAACCGCAAGTGGCATCTGATCCTGTTGATCAAGTGTGTTATTCTGGCTGTCATCTTGAAGCTATCCACAGTGTCATCTGCAACATGTTATCCCTTATATACAGATCAGTGCCAGCCAAGATGCAATGCAGTAGTTCTGCAATATATCACAAAATACTGCAGTACGCTGCAGGGAACAGTGTAATTCAATGACAATTATGCCCTTTTGTCATGCAGTATTTTGTGACATGCCATGCAAGTTACTGTATTACATAATATCTGGCTCCACTGTAGTGAAGTTGAGGGTGGGATTGTGCTTGTTATTTTTGGGGAGATCTGCTTGGATAGTCTATAACCATCTGAGTTTGTACATACTGTAGTAGTATAAATGGAGGTGGTAGATGCCTCAGTTATCATTTCCAGGATCTCATGTATTTTCCTGACCATGTCCTCCACTTTCCTATTTGTGGGCTCCTTCAGTGCTGAGGAATGGGAAGAAAGATGCAGGCCTTGTTGAATTTTCAAGAGACAGATAGAACATTCTGTTACTTAAAGCTGCTATTTGTGGGTTGAACTTGTGTGGGTGCCCAGTGTTCTATTTTGCCTCCTGGTATTGGAACTGTTTTATCAAAATACCTCTTTTCTCTCATTTTAGCTATTTATGACCATCCCATTCTCTCCTAACAATATCCTCTAAAGCTTTGCAGACTAGAAAAAGGAAATCTGACTTTGCTGGCTCCCTTTACAAGTGGTTCAGTTTTTCTTCAGTGGCTGCTGTGTTCGCCTCAAATTTCAGGTCTCACTGACTATTCTTTTTTTTTATTTACTTATTTATTTAAGAGCCTTACCTCCTCATCAGGGGTGTTCCTATGGTCCCCCTGTCAGATCCACCGGCGGCATCTGCACCGGGTGCCATGCCCGAGTCTCAATCTCCTTCCATCTCCCTCTATATAGGCCACATCACTGACGCCATCATGGAAGTCCAAGGGGTCAGGACCAGAGGGAGCTCCTGGAGCATCTGGTGAGCACCACAGGCAGATCCTCACAAGTGCCGGAGGATTTGGCCAAGTCTTTTTCCCCAGAGTTTGTCCCCTGTGGCGCTGGTGTGCAGGGACACTAAGGACGCTGTGATGCATGCTCCCACATGTTGCATGTCAGACATCTGCCTGCACCACCCCCTCCAATACTCCATAACCAGAACTACTCCCAGCCACTTCCAGGAGCCAGCACCTTCACAGAAGTCCCTTCCCACCCTCCCCGGGCAAGGAGAGCAGTCCCAGGGGTGCTCAATCCTTCTCCCCCCAGCCAACCCTGATGACCCACATCCACTTCTGAACCCAGGTCACCGTGTGTGGCATGAGATGTAGCATCCAGTGCCTCAACCCTCAGCATCACTGGTCCAGCTCCTCCCTGACTATTCTAATAATTTCAGGGATAGAATCAAAAGGAAACACTAGCATTGAGGTCCTCACTTTCTTTTTTCTCAGCTTCAAAATCTTACCCTTCTAAGGATAGTGCTTTATCAGAGTCCTGTTGATCATCGGGTTCCCATCTATTTTTCTTTGGCTTTGGAGCCCCATCCTGTTGAGGTTCTTCTGAATCCTTCCTATGATATTTAGGGGTTGCCAGTGTGTCTTCATGATCTATAAGCTTCTGCAGTATCTGAATCGTAGAGGCTTGAGAGATGCTGCCTGCTGTGTTGTTGCTGAGGAATCCTCCGAAGAGGTACCCAACCATTGATTATCCTCTTGGGTGTCTGCATCCTCTAGGCATAAGGGGAAGATGCCTCCAGTTTGGTTGTGGAGGAGGATGTTGGGGCATTTGTTTGCAGCAATGTCTGCCCATTGTGTGGTTCTCAGCCTTTGACCTGAAGAATAGAAGGTAAAAGTGAGTGAGCAGGCAGATTACTGATGAGGGTACAAATACATAGTGCCCTCACTGGGCTGGTACATCTGCTATGCTTTGAGAAAAAATACACTCAAGTTCCTTATATTACCCTTAATGTAAAAAGAGGGTGATGGAAATGGTAGTCAGAGCTGAGTCAGTTGAAGCAACAGCCACGAACTTCACTAAATGTGCAAGGAAAATAAAGCCACCTGATAACAAAAAGCAGATAAATATACATACAAGATGGCTACCACATGCTGAGAAATAGCAAAAGGTTCACACTCAAGGTAGGCACTAAGTTGTGCTAAACAAAATGGCCACCACAGATGCACCAAAGTACCATGGACTGTATTCACCATGACAAGCATGGCTGATTAACTGGGCCTAAAATATTCACCATGCATGTGCAGTAGCATCATGCAGACAGAGTTTGCCACTAACAAAATGACAGACGCAGGCAGGGGAAGAAGCAAGCACAACAATACATAAGATGTCAGTGTTGGTAGGCAGATTAAACAAAATGCAATCAGTACAGGTTGACCATGTCATGTGATGTATGGCAGATCCTCTTCATGATGATATGCAAGTACAGCAACTGAAAGAAGGGAAAGCTCAAGGTGAGTATGCAGTCCTTGCATAGTAAATAGAGCCACTACTAAGCAGCGTTAAGCAGCCCTGGGACCCACTGCTGCTGTAAAGAAAAACTGCAGAATCCCGACTAAGTCCCAGAATTTTCATTTGCTGAATGGTGAGGCCTTGTGTCCATGTCTAGCACACCCTGACCATTTGGGGTGCAATGATTGCTATCAGTGGCAGTGCAAGAGCAGTCAGGGACCAGTGGCTTCACCAGCTTTGTCAATTTGAACAGGTTGGCCCCAGAAGAGTCCAAATAACTCAGCAAGGAATGAACCAGGGAACAAGACAAGCAACAAACAACAAGGGAAACAAAACACCATCAACAAAACAACTAAGCAGATATTGTGCAAATGAATCATTCCAGGAGCAAGAAGCCCAATTAAACTAGCAGCAAAGAAAGAGTTTTGAATTACAAAAAAATAATCATCACAATAAGGAAAATATTAGTGAAGGGCTAAATATAAGAACAATACTTGCAATAAATGAGAAAACAGAAAACCATGTAGGAAGAGATGACAGGGGAAACCAAAGGCAGGATCACTAAACCCACAGAAAATCATACAGAAAGGATTAGTGATTCCCACAAAAATTGTAGAAAACATAGAGATGAGTAGGGAAGGAAAAATTAAGCAAATCATAAATGAAATATTGTCTTACAATACAATAAAGGGGCTTAGAAGCCAACCTTGCATCTTCAAAAGTGGTTCCAGGAAGGGATTTACTTCTAAAAATAGCCCTCTAGGAAGGTTTGTCTTGTTCCATAATTATATGAAACAGGATGATGGGTGTATCACATGACTACTGCATATTTGCAATTGTATTATGTATTTATTTATTGAAAAAGTTTAAACAGGAAATATATACTGAGGGCCGGATATTCAAACTGCGCCCAAAAAGTGCACAACAGCAGGAGCAAGCACAAGTCAATTGCGCATATGCGCAACAGACGCAATATTCAAACATGGAGCAAGACAAATTGCGCAAGCAGCCAACATCTGAATATCACACAAACTGCACCATAGCGCAACCAGGAAGGGGAAGCTGAGCAGAAATGATGCGCCATAGCGCAACAAGGCTAGCCCAGCTGAGCAGTCCAGAGATGCCATAGTGCAAGCAGAGCCCCCCCCAGCAGAGCAATGGAACTACACAACCAGGGAGGCAGGCTGGGGCCCACCACCAGCCATGCCACACATGGGCACAGGAACACACTGCAGAACTAACAATACACCAGCACACCCCAAGTACCGCATCACTGGGGGAGGGATGGATGATCCACCGGCCCATGGAGACAAGCCAACAAAGCACAGCAGGGCCATGTCACCCCAGCACACCCACTGGCAGGCTGAGACTGCCACACACAGGGGGTCGACAACCACAGTGCACATCAGCCCCCCCTTCTGTACAGCACACCCTGCACTGTGACCCCAAGACACCACCCATGTGCAGTGACTGGCACTGCAGTAAACACCATGCAACCCCGGCACACTGCAACCTCGTGTAGCACAGAACCATACAAGCCACACCCACCCTGGGCACCCAGCAGTGGGCGGCAGCAGATGGCAAGACCGACTGAAAGGCACTCCCACACCGGAGACACCTGCCCATGCACACACACACACATACCCAGGACCATACCACCCCAGATGCCATGCACACCACTGCAACTGAGCAACCATAGCCAGCTGCAAATCAGAGACCACCACAGAATTCATAACAAAATATATATATTCGAAAAAGATATGTACAACACCAACAACATCTATATACATATGTACAAGACAAGGGTGGGGTAGGGGTACAAGGTAGTGGGGTAAGGGGTAGGGGTGAACAACTGGGAGAGGGAAGGCAGGGTAGGAGGGCTGGGTGAAGTGGGACGGGGAAGCGCATTCAGCACCTGGCAGGCTGGTCTCCTGCTGCCTGTTGATCCTCCCGGTTCCTCCGGTGTCACCTGACCCCATGGCGCTGCATGTCTCGCAGGATGTCATGTGTAGCGAATGACACCTGCGTCAGCCGCTGGAGGGCACGGTCCATCTGCCGTAGGATGCTGAGACCTAGGAAAAGGGAACACAGTCAATGGCTGTGACTGTCCACAACCCTGAACACCACCCACCCTGCAAGGCATATAGCCTAGTGCCCCGCCCTGTGATGGTATGCACCCACCCACAGTGACCATGCACATGACATGCCCAACCAGGCAGCACCAGCTATGTGCACCACTGCACACACACACTGCCCATGTCCATCACAGCACAAACAAGGCTGTCAAGTGATGTGGCAATGTGGTGGCATGCCAGTTCCACAGCTATGTGCCCAGTGCATGCATGGACCACCAGTGACGCACACACAGACGTGCAGTGACACTGGACAGTGATGACTGTCGCCTGTGTCGTGCATGGTTGTGTTGTCCATGGCTGGTGTTCATGCCCACCCCCTCCAGCATGCAATAGCATCCATGATGTAATGACACTCACACTCATCAAGCAGCTGTGGCTGCTGCTGCTCCTGCTGCTGCCGCTGTGGCCCACCCATCACGCCTCCTCCGGCTGCCACCTAAGCCCCGCCACGGCCCTCCTCAGCCTGGGTCTGCAACCTCTCCGCCAGGCCTGTGGGTGACAATGGTTGAGAAAAACATCAGTGTGACCCCAAAGCAGACTGCACCCTGCCCCAGTGAGTCTGCCTGCCCACACAGCCAGACCCATGCATCTCACACCTGCACACGCTGACACAGCCAACCATGGCAGAGCCATCCCCCATGCACTGCCACCAATACACAGTCACACCCCTACGGAGAATACAGGTGCATAGATGGTACACCTAACTGGCCTAGGCACAATGCCCCTCCTGGCACGTGACCTGAGGCGTTGCAGCACGTCCGGCTCCCTCCTGCGGAGGTCACTATACCTGTGCCTGCACTGTTCAGCAGACCGGCACCGCCCTGTGACCCTCTCCAGTTCAGTGGCCACCCACAGCCACACATGGGTGCGGGCCATGGTGAGGGGCTGATCCCCAAACAGTGCCCCAAAGTGAGGCTCAACCACTGCCACCAGGTTGGCCACCTCCAACTGACTCCACTGGGGAGCTCTCCTGCGTGCCATTACTGTGGTAGTAGAGCAGGCAATATGGCGTCCCGCAGCGCTGCAACCCCACGTGGAAATTTTGCGCAATAGACCACCATAGGTTCCAATCGCACTGTTCATATAGCGCCGTCAGTTCACATAGCGCTGTCACCAAACAGCGCAACAGAGCTGTACACATGGCAGCCGAACAGTGCCAGGGGGCAAAGGTCGTACACCAGGTCAGGGGTCTGTGACGCAAGGCCATGCACATTGCCATCGGACATCTACGCATCCTGTGCGATCAGACACCTGTGTGCCAGTGCCACAGTGGACTACTGCGCAGTAGTGCCACAGCGCCATGTGGTGACCAGCGCTGTAGCACCACTGGCACAATGGTGGCCATGGCCTGAATTGCCGATCGTGCACAGCACGTCATCAGTGCAGCAGACACCTGCGTAAGCTACCTGGGCATGTGCAATGCAGTGTACCACACAGTCACAGATATGCGCCATTGACTTAGCCGCTCAACTGTATTGCGCAAAAGCGCAACAGCGCGATATTCAGCCGACACATGCAAATCATCTGATCAGCCATTCAAAGGCGCAGTGGCATGATTTGCATCTCATTACAGTTGCTCCACTCCTAATTTGCATGCATTGCACTATAAATGTGCGACATTGGGCTGTGCTGGCCAGATTCGGTTCCTGCAGGTGAGAGGTGGGTTGCATGCTGTGTGATGTTCTGGACAATGGTCATGGGATAACGCTGTAGACTGCACAGTGACAGGTGTCCACTTCCACCCATACAGATCAACATGACCAAGCAGAGCCAAGGTGAGGGTGAGGATGGTGGGCGGAGGAGGAGGCCCAACTTCACCACGGCAGAGACAGAGGCCCTCTTCCAGGCCTACCTGAAGGAGGAGCCACTACTGAGTGGCGCGGGCACCCTCAGGCCCGTGTGGCTGCATGGGAGGAGGTAGCTCGGCAGTGAACCTGCACGGAAGCCACCAGCTCCGTGCAGGAATGCAAAAGAAGATGGGGACAGACCACAGGAGGGTGAAGGAGAAGGTGGCAGCCCTCAGGGCGGCATGTGCTGGCACAGGCGGGGGCCAGCCAGCAGTGGTGGAGCTGACCCCGGCTGAGGACCGACTGGCTGCATCAATGCAGCGGAGTGCTATTGAGGGCATACCAGGAGGTGGATTCCAGACAGGTGGAAGCCCATCACTGCATGGTATGACATGGTGGTGGTGTTGGGGGGGAAGGTTGTTCACATGGACTCACATGTCCTCTCTTTCTGTTACAGATCCTGTTTGTCTTCAGGGGATGGTGGTGGTGGGTCCAGGCAGTGAGGAAGACCTGCTGGACATGAAGGAGGGTCCATCCACGTCTGTCACCAGCCAGCATGCACTGCACCAGCATGCACGCCGGGCTGCCAACTCTGGTGTCGGTGAGTCGGGTGTGGGGGGTGCACAGCCTGTGTGTCTCAGCAGTCTGGCATGCAAGCATGCCAGCACGCTGTGACTGTGGCTGTAGCACGTACCTGCACCATTGATGATGCAAGGACTGCAATGGGCAGAGACATGTGTGTATCCCATGACGGACACACAGCAGGCCAGCACGTGCCCCTGGGCCTAGCTGGTTCCAACATGTGTGCCAGCATGTCGGCACAGTCCCAGGCTGTGCCTGTCAGCACCGGTGGCTGTGCAGGTGTCTGGCACTGTTGCGGCCACAGCAGTGGAACGAGTGGTCTCTGGGGCACAGTGGTTGGAGGGGCAGCAGCAGCAGTCACCCACCAGGTCTGGGGGTACAGTGTCCAGCGGTGGCACATGCTCACCACCCTTTGATATGCCCATTCCTGGTCCTGGTGAACAGTGCCCACCCTCAAGGGGTGTTGAGCATTAGGACCTTCCATACCCTGGGGGACAGGATACCGTTGTGGCAGAGTACCCATTTGAAGAGCACACCCGCCTGCTGCGGGAATCAGTACAGCAGCAAAGGCAGGTTGCAACATCCGTGGAGGCACTGTGCATGGCTGTGGAGTGGCACAGCAGGGACTGTGCTCTGAACCGTGCAGAGATGGTCCATATGCGGATGGATGTGACCGCTGCCATTGACAGGCAGACCCAGGCATTGGTCGCTGTCATGGCTGCATTGGGCACACAAGCAGGTGCCCCTGTACCACGCACCCCACACAGTACGCTCTCCACTCCCCATTCCCGGTGTCATGCGACCCCAAGCCTGTCAACACCGGGTTCTGCTGTGGGCATCCCGAGCACCCCTGGTGCAGGTATGTTTGGCATACTACAGACCCCAGTGAGGACAAGGTCGCGATCGCGCAGTGGGACCCCTGGTGGTCCATCGGTGCCACCCCATGTGGCCCCTGCTCAGCCTGCCAGTGCTGTTGGGTCATGGCGGGGCCACCCACACATCCGTGGTGGCCGTGGAATGGTGCAATATGACTGACCTGTCTCCCAGTGCGGGCCCTGTCTGGTGTTGCCCTGTGTGCACTGTGTGTCATGGTGAGCAGTGCACTGGTGGGTGCCCTGCACATCACACCGACATACAGACCACCTGCACACCATCCCGACTGCTGTCCACAGGTGCGTGTGCATGATGATGCCTGCATTGTACTGTACACCAAGGTGCAAAGGTGCCCAGCATCTGACACACGTACTTGGACAGTACAGGTGGTGGGTGTGGTCTGTGGATCTGTGTGTTTGCCATGTCTGTTCCTGCTCTGCTGTGCACCTGCCCATGTACGCTTTGTGCCTGGTGTGTGTGTGTGTGTGTGTGTGTGTGTGTTTATGTGTCCATATGACTGTTCGCCCCTCCCTGATGGTGTGTTTGTGTGCCTGGTCCCTTCCACTCCCCTTGCCATCATGCACCCCTGGTGTGTTACTCTGTGTGCCTGTGGGTTGCGCCAGGACAGTGTTGGTTGACATGGCCCTTGACTTACCTGTGTCATGCATAATGCTCCTCCGTGATGGTGTTCCGTGCAGCTGGGCCTGCCGGATCAGTCGGGGGTCCCGCCGTCCAAGGGGGGCTGCTCATCACCATCATCACCGGTGCCACTGGCGTCCCCATCGCTGTCCCCCCCCTCCTCGACCTGAATGGCTATCCCACAGTCTTTGGCCATGTTGTGCAGGATACAACAGGTCAGGAATATCCAACAGGCCTTTGAGGGGCTGTACTGTAGGGCACCGCCGGAGGTGTCTAGGCATCGGAAGCGTGCCTTGAGCATCCCAAACACCCACTCGATGATGTTGCGTGTGGCGGCATGCGCCTCATTATAGCGTTGCTGCGATGGGGTCATTGGGCGCCTGTATGGTGTGAGCAGCCAGGGATGGAGTGGGTATCCGCTGTCACCTGTGTGGAGATGGTGGAGATGAGTATCATGTTCAGGTTCATATTGCCAATATCCCTGTGTGCCACTACCATAGCACCTGTGGCATTCCCACCCTTGCCCCACGTTTGCAATTCCTACATGCGTACTCACCCACTAGATGGCCTGTGGGGATGTCCCCACTCTCGAATTGATGGCACAGTGTAGACTGATACCATATAAAGGCATCATGTGCTCCACCAGGGTGTGTAGCACAGACATTGATTATGCGCCCAGTGGCATCACATACCACCTGGCAGTTGACACTGGAATAGCCCTTCCTGTTCCTATATGCAGCCCCATCGGGGTCAGGTGGCATGTGTATGGCCACATGGGTGCAGTCTATGGCCCCTAGCATGCCAGGTATACATGCTACCCTGTGGAACTCCTGCATGTTTGGCACACTCTGCCGCGGTGCTGGGGAACTGGATGTGCTCCACAGCATGTGGCAGCAGTGCGCTGAGGAATTGGGTGAGGATGCGTGATGTGGCCGACTGTGTGATGCCTGTGGTGTCCTCTGTCGGCCTCTGGAAGGTGCCCGTGGTGAGCAGGCACATGCAGGCTGTCACCTTGGTCTCCACCGACAGAGCGTGACTCCATCGTGAGGGTGCGTGCATCACATCACTGCACAGCTCACAGAGCCGTCTCAGTATTGCACTGTTCAGGTGGCACCAGCCCACAATCTCTACATCTGTGTACAGCTCAAAGCTGATGTGGGCACGTTACTGCCTGTTGGGGGCGTACCGCCAATGGGCCCTTCCACGGCCATGTCCCCCTGCAGCATGCATTCTCACCCCCCTCATTACAGCTTCCATGTGGAAGCTGGCACTGTCCATCTCCCTGGCTTGTGACCCCCCGGCTGATGTTGCTCTGTTACCCCCGCTGTCCTGACTGCTACTCCACTGCACCTGGTACACCTGGCCTCTGCACTCTGTGGCCCCATACACCTTCCCTTGCCCCTCTTCTGTCCTGTACACTCCCTGGCCTGCACTGTTTGTTACTCTGGCCTTCTCTGTCTCTCTGCCTCATGTGTCTTCCCTGTCTCGTTATTGCGCCTCTTCCTTGAGCCTTTTTATTTTGGCTCATTTCCGCTAGGGCACAACTTCCTGCGGTTCAGCCCTTGCGCATTGCGCAAGTCTTTGAATATCGCATTGCGCTCTTTATGCATGGATCCACCCCCTTCGGTTGTGCATGCCTTCATTTGCATTGCGCTGTTGCTCAGTCTGTTTTCTCGTGCACTGCCTTCCGCTGAATATCGCAGAATGGCGACTTTCGGACTTGCGTGATGCGAAGAATCCCTATTGCTGCATGGCGCAACCTTTTGAATATCTGGCCCTGAGCTGATAACAGCTCATTTTCAAATGAGTTCTGTGGGAGAGGGGAGGGGGAGATAGCTAACCATATAATAACAAGGTAAATACAAATTATTAATACAAGCAGAATAAAAAATATTAAGCAAAATTGTAAATGAAGCCAAAACTAGAGAAATTAAAACTCTCACATATATAAAGAAAAGAAAAGAAAAATGGAACAGCAAGAGAGGGCAGGACTAGATAAATGGGGAAAGGAGGAGGGGTCAAAGTCAGTTGCAAGTAGGATGACAAAAGTCAGAATGAAGAGACTTTAGGGAGGAGGAAGAAGAGGTAGAACAAATAGAAGGGGGAAAGGAGGACCAAAGTTTAGGAAAACAGTAAGAAAAAGCAGATTGAGCAACAATAGATTTTCTTGGAGGGATATTAACAGAATGAAAAGTATTGTTGTGAAGAGGGTAGGAGGAAAAAGGATTTTGAGATAAGAGGGAAGGGTGTCAAACCAGAATTTGGACAAAAAAGAGGCACAATGGGAAGGGCACCTAGCATCAAGAGAAGGGAAAGGAGATGAGTCAAGCGAGCAGTGGTGAGTTTGAGAGGGGCAATCTAAAACAAAGTGGCAGAAAAAATGAAAAAGGGGGTCCAGTGTGCCAAGGGAGATTTTAGGGGTGCTACAGTAGACTAATTCACCATAGTCAAAGATTGGAAGGCTCATTTTAGCATAATTTCTTGTCAGGCAGGGAGCAGAATACACACTTTAATCCTATACAAAGCACCATGCTTAGGATGAAGTGTACGGTGAATTGCATCAATGTGCCCAGAGAAATCAAGATGCTGATCAAGACAGACTCCATGGTAGTTAAAGGAGGAGACATCTTCAAGTATAGAACCATCAAGAGTATTAAATACAGGAAGAGAAGTATGTAAACCTAATTAATTGTATTACACATTCAAGTGGTCTCCAGGCATAAAAGTACGATCTTGTGAAAACCACTCAGGATAAAATACTTTAAACTGAGAAGCATAGTAGGTTATACTGTAAAGGGGACACAGTTAATGATGTTCACTCAAAAGAAAATTCAATCTAGCTTCAGTTCTCTGCTAAATCTACTTTGTGAAAAAAAGTTGTTTCTAAATTCAAAGCAAGTAAAAATCCACTTAGGCTGCCCAGCTGTGGAAATGGGCAGAAGGAGGAGCCCACTGAAAATAAAATGTTGCTTCCCAGATGGTCAACCCTGCCTGGATAAATACATTGTAGCATAAATAAATGGTTTTCCTCCTAGTCTACCCTCTGTCTCTCATGTAAATTCTTTGCACCTTGATTTTCTCCTGCCAATTGTAACCACATTTTTTTTTATAATTGTAATAACAACATGTGCGCTCCTTTGGCTCAGACCAAGTTTTCATCAGTATTGCCTGTTTTTTTTTTTTTTGGAGAAACCATTATTTAAAATCATTTTTCATGTGACTACAATCACGTAACATGCAGCAGACACAGCTCACGGACTTTACAGGACAACAGGTTTACAAAATCAGCTAAGTAAACTGATAAAATCCTAGTCCCAGTTGTACTAAAAGAAGCACCCATTTTATCATTTTAAATGTGAAATGTGATAAAGCAGTCTCAAATTGGAGACAGTAAGGTATTATACACATTAGGACATAAGGAGTCATCTAAAATACAACAAAAAAGAAGTCCAAATTTTCACTGCTGTCATGCACTGCTGTTTTACTAATGAAGTCTGCGTCTTGAGCATGTGAAGCTCGGGGTGGCATCCTTCTCATTTTGCCCATAGTGGTAATGTCCTCACTCTGGGCAGAGCTTCATTTGTCTAACTCATTGATGGCATCTCTTGATGTAGAATTTAAGACTTCAGCTGCTGGGGGTGAGGCCCTTGAGTCCAAGAGCACCCCTTTGGCTATGGCAACTCTGTGGAACCTTCGAAAGCTATTCTCCCTAAGACTGCCTCTGGTTCACCTGGTCTATTTTAGTCAGTAGGCCAGCTGAGTGCCTCAGTTGTCATCGCTCACTTCCTCCTCCTGCCTTGGGGGACTGCTCTTGCTTCAAGAGTATCTACTGTTGCAGAAGCCTCTTGCAACCCTTCATGGCATTCCCTTTAGAGGGCTCATGAGAGCTTTATACCAGACTGGAATATTTCCTCCCCTTGGACTGGGTTTCTAAATTGCAGCAGCAGAGCCTTAACTAATTAAATTATCCATAGCCTGAAGGGAAGGTGACCTAGGCCTTGAATCGCCAGAGGTTTCCTCCTTTTAAAAGAGATTTTTTCCTCTCCTCCATGCCAAAGGTCATAATATGTAGTTAGTCATTAATAGTATATTCCCTAGTTTCCTCAGGTAGGTTTCTGCTGTTGGATGGAGATGGATGGTGGCCCTACTTGCTGTCCCCCCTCTCGTTAGGAAGCCCCCTTATGTCATCAGTGCAATCTATTTTATCAATGCAATTCTGACAACCTGTGCATCTCATTCATATTCTTCAAGCTATCTTGTTGCTGTCAATCTGCTCTCAACCTGGTAGTCAATGTTTACTGCTCAGTACTCTTTTTGGGTCTCCTTCTTGGGTCTCCTTCTTAAGGTACCTTTTAACCAAGGGAATCTTTCACATAGCACCTCTTGGGGCGGAACCCTCTTTGAGGGATTCTTGCCTTTGGTACCCCTACAGGGTGGTAATTTCCTGTGGAACAGAGAGCATGAAATGCTAAACAGTTATCACAGTTGCACAAGCATAACACTATTCTGGGTGTGTAGGCCCACTGAATTGGAAGGCTATGCCCATAGTTCAATGGGGGTTAGCAACCAGCCATGGCCCCTTCGTGAGCTATATAAGCAGTTCTTCCCAGCCTCCTTCTGAAGCCCTTATTTTTTGCTCCACCATCCTCCCCTCCTCCAAAAGCAAGCCTCTCTCCTTGTGGGGCTTCTTCCTAAGGTACCTTTAGCCAAGGGATCTTTCCTGTGTCACCTCTAGAGGTGGAATCCTCCGTGTCATCTCTAGAGGTGGAACCCTCTTTGAGGGTTCCTTGCCTTCAGTACCCCTGCAGGGTGGTACTTACCTGTGGAATAGACAGTGCAAATGGCCAAACAGTTATCACAGTTGCACAAGCATAACACTTACAGTATGTGGTTGCATAGGCCCATTGATTAATAAGCCATGGATATAATACTAGATAAAGGATGAGCTGATGCCAAATTTGCATTCAGCAAACATTCTGAAATCCAATGTTTTGGACACCAGTGAAGCAGGTCCAAAGAAAATATTGTTCCCATCAGCATTTTGGCACTTTGAAGTCATGAATCAGCATGTTTTACAGGGAGCACGCACCTTGCATGTCAAAGTTGTTGGCAAGTCACATGACCTGCAGCAGCCAGTAAGTGATGTTGGAGATTGAGAACTCCATACACTGCACACATTTTAGTGCTATATCTAGCTCTTTTTCACAGGGATTACATTTAGGCAATTGGATGGTATTCTCAGTAATTTTCCAAATGCATGTATTTCCTTCAATCATGTTCCTTCCTTCAGCAGACATTCCCGCTTTGAGGTTCCCCCTGTTGTACTGTTCATCCTGTCCTGACAGACAAGATGGAAACATTTTCATCCCTGCAAATTCACAGGCTTGTCTCAGGGAGAATCATTCCCAGCCCCCACAAACCATTTCCCTTTTCCACCCTCCCAAGACAGTAATTACAGCTCCTTTTGCCTCTAAACCACTACAAAGAAAGCACCTCCATGCATCCTTCCTAGCTTATATCTTGCCTGGCATTAACTCTCATGCTATTTGTTTCCAACCATCTGGGTTAATATCCATAATAATTCCCCCAAATTTGGAAATATTCTACCCAAAAATGAAATATCTAAAAAGTTTTCTCATCCAGTTAATGCTATTTGTTTTTTATTTAACCTTTATTTCTAGGTTTGGGGCATGCCAAATTCAGGGCAAGTGGTGGCAAGCATGTATGCCAAAAGCTTTTTCATGAAACTTAGGTGGTGAGTTTATTTCTACATTTAAAGTACTGAAAAATAAAGCAGCTCTTTTTCTACCCCTAGTTTCCTCTAACCATCACCTCAAAGTTATACATGATCTCTCTCATGCCCTAGTGCTGTACAAAGGCCTATATTAAGGAACAATTTTAATGTAAGTCCTCGCCCTCAGCCCTTTTTTGGACCACAATTTCCTTAATGTCCTTAGTAACTTAATACTATAGCCGGGCCAGGCTTCCCAATTTTATTACCAAAATTGGACCCACATGCATACTTATATCACCCTGTGGGTGATGCTCCTACAGACTGCACTTCAAAAATGAACGCATGCTTGTACAAGCATGTACTTAATTAGTGGTGAAACTGCAAAATTTCAGCCGCAGTTGGTGAAATTTCACCGCCAAACAGTGAATTTCACTGGTTTGAGGGTGGAATTTTGCATTTTGCCCTACAAAATATTTTGCGAAATGTGCAAATAACACACAAAATATTTAGCAAGGTGAAATTTTCCAATTTCACACAACACTAGTGTTGCCCCATTCCTGGAGTGTCAGGAGCAGCAGCATCTGAGCTAGAAGAAATGGAGAAGATGTAAGAACCCCTTGTGCCCCCCAATTGTGGTTGCAGCAGCAACCCCACCATCTTCCTCATTTGCAAAGGAGACCTGCCCAGCAGCATCCCACCATCAATGATGCTCATACCCCAAGTCATTACTTGTTTGGACTTTTTTTCCAGTTGACCTGAGTGACCACAGTGTGGTCACTTGCAACTTATGTGGGAAGCATGTCTGCTAGGGCAATAAGGGAATTCATGTGGGTACTGAGGACCAGATGACCCATTTAATGTACCACCACTGGGTCGAGTGGGAGGCAAAGGTGCATTAAGCAGCAAGAGGTGGAGATGATGGTGGCCCATCCAAGTGGGTAGAGGTTTGTGGCCATAGATGGCATGGAAGTTTCTGATCTGTAGTGGAGAGCAGACAGAACTACAAGAAGCAGTGTCCCCTGCAGTTCTACTTTCTCCTCCTAAAGTAGCATCAGCACCAGCAGCAGCAGCAATTGCAACTAAGCTCACTGCGACAATGGAGGAAGTGGGAGACCACCGTCAGTGGCTTAGAGAAGTACAGAAGGATATAAAAATAATGATAGCTAATCAAGAGAAGCTACTGGCAGGCATGGAGGAGCTTTGCCATGGTGGTGTGGGTGGAAGTGGTGGGCCTGTCAGATCTGTATTTCATTCATTTCCATTCATTTTCTGTACAGGAAAATAGATATTGATGGCAGATAAGGACTGCTTGGCCCATCTCGTCTCCCAATTTTCCCTACCTACTATGACACCGCAGATCCTGCTAGGTCTCTGGCTTTACCACCCACTTTCCCTACCTCTTAGGTACTCTTATGCCTATCCCATGCATTCTTGAAGCCTGTTATCATTTTTCCCCCACCACCTCTGCTGGGAGGTTGTTCCAGGCATCCTCCACTTTTTCTGTGAAGAAGTACTTTCTCGCATCTCCCCTGAGTCTCCCCCTCCAGCTTATTAGCATGTGCCCTGTTCTGGAGCATCTTTTTTCTGAAAAATGCTTCCCTTTTGAAGTTTATTGAAACCTGTGGGATATTTGAATGTTTCTATCATACCCCCCCCTCCCATCTCTCCTCCAGAGTGTACATATTGAAGTCCTTCAGTCTCTCCTCATAGGGCTTGTGATGCACACCCTGCACCATTTGCATTGCCCTCCTTTGGACCAGCTCTACCCTGTCTATGTCCTTCTGGAGATGCGGTCTCCAGATCTGGACACAATGCTCTAGGTGAGATCTCACCAGTGATCTATACAGTGATAACACCACCTCTCTCTTTCTGTTGATGATTCCTCTCCATATGTACCTTAGCATCCCACTCCCCACTGCCTTGTTGCACTGTCTGGCCACAGTTAGGTCATCAGATATGATTAGTCCCAGGTTCCTTTCCTGTTTGGTGGTGGTCAATACTACCCCCCATTTTGTACTTTGACCCTGGATTTCTGTGCCCCAAGTGCATGATTTTGCACTTCTTCACATTGAAACTTAGCTTCCACACCCTTGACCATTCCTCTAACTTTTCTAGATTCCTAGTCATTCCCCACCAGAGTGTCTACCCTATTACAGAGTGTAGTGTTATCTACAAAGAGGCATACCTTCCCTTCCCTTCTAGTCCCACTGCAATGTCTCTAATAAGAGTGAACTCCATTTACCATCACCCTCTGTCTCCTGTCCCCCAACTTATTTCTCACTTAGTTTACCACATTAGGACCCACTCCCAGGATTCCCAGCTTGTTTACAAGTCTCCTATGTGGAACGTGTTGAATGCCTTACTGAAATCTAGGTAGGCCACATCCACCGCTCCACCCTGATCCAATTCCCTGGTCACCCAGTCAAACAAATCTATCGGATCTCTTTGACATGATCTCCCCCAGTGAATTCATGTTTTCTTGGATCCTGAAGATCATTGGATTCCAGATATTCCACAATCCTCTCCTTCAGTAGTGATTACATTACTTTCCCCACCACTGAAGTCAGACTGACAGGCTGACAGGCCTGTGGTTGCCAGTCTCCTCTTTGCTTCCACGTTTGTGAAGTGGGACTACATCTACCCTCCTCCTGTCCTCTGGAACCACTCCCGTCTCCAGTGAGTGGCTGAACAGAGCTGTCAGAGATGCAGGCAGCACTTCTCTGAACTCCCTCAATATCCTAGGATGCACCTCTTCGGCCCCATTGCCTTGTCACTTTATGATTTGTGAGTTCTTTCAGAACTCACTCCTCTATAAATGGATTAGTGTCTACCTCCCTTCCTTCAATGCTCCTGGCACTTATCAGTGGTCCCTCTCCTTCCCCTTCCTGTGTGAACGCTGAACAAAAGTTCCTTATTTGTATTCTGTATTGTATTGAATACCTTATTTGTATTCTGCTTTTAGCTTGTCCTATTCTCTTTCTAGCCTTGACAAGTTGCATACTCTTTTGTTCCCCCAAAAAAGAGAAATGCCAAAAAAGTTTAAAAATATAAAACAAAATCTGTCTTATCCTTTTTATAGTCTTTCCAAGTTTCATACTTCTTTGTTCCCCAAAAAAGAAAAATACAAAAAAACACAGTTTATAAATACCCCAAAAATACTGTATCATAACATCTGTCTGTGCTGCTTGACTTATTGTTCCTTTTCTTTTTCTGTTTCACTATGTACTGTATGCTGCAACTGTCTTAAAAAACATTTATTTTCTAAATTCCTACCTATATGTTTTGTCTAAATTTCATGTCTCTGCCTGTCTGTTTCCTTAATTCTTCTCAATCAATCAATCAATCAATCAAAATCTTTATTTATCCAGCTGGGCACCATTGAGCAAGGCTCATTTGCAAGGTGGACCTGGTCATGAATACATCAAAGTACAGTACAGAAGCAGGCATACAAAAAGCAATAATATACAAGGAAGAAAAAGTATATACAGTGTATACAGTACGAGTACAAGGTTGAAATAAATAAAAAAAAGCATTATTTTACAATTGAAGAAGTCAGCAAATGTACAATCAACCATAGGCATACAGTGGTTATAAGCAGAGATCTTTTGAGTGAGACAGCCGGCAACTACACATATAGAGGAAAGAGGCCATGTATGGGGTGGCAGGTTAGAGAGATAAAGAAGAGGAGAGATATATTACTGATGACTGGGGGAAAAATTGAGCTAAAACCACAGAAAGTGATGATGTCTGCCATGTACTTGTTTATTATGATAATGACAGAGGAGGGGTAGATAACTGGGACACTACTATGGATGGGGTGGGACTTTAGCCAGGCTGGAGTGGACAGGGAAGGGTGGGTGCAGCAGGAAGAGTTAATAAGGAAAGAGTGAGAGCCAGGGGTAGAAACATGGTGAGCATCAGGATGGAAAGGGGGAGTTGCGGAATTAGTGGGCTAGCGGTGAGGAAAACATTTGCAAGGTGCTTTCATGTAGTGATCGTAGAGCGACTTGAAGATATTCAGGCTAACAGGGCAGCTCAGCTTCAAGTTCCTTTGTAAACCATTCCACAATGTGGGTAAAGAGAAGCTTAGAGCAGCTTTGCCGAAATGAGTTTTGACCCTTGGAACTTGGAGGACAATTAGGGAATAGCTCCTTAGAGAGTAGGCGCCTAACACACTCCAGGGAATACAATCTGAGACATATATAAGGGGAGCTTGTTGGTCACCACCCTGAAGGCCCACAGGGTGGCATTTCTATTCCTTCTATAGTGAAGGGAAGTCCAGCCTAACGATGAGTACAGGGAGCAGTGGTGTGTGGAAAGTGGAAGGCCAGTAATGAACCTGATAGCTCTGTGGTAGAGGGTGTCCAACTTAGCCAGAGCAGAGGCAGTGCAGTGGCTGTAGAGCAGGTCCACGTAATCTATTAAAGATAGGAAGGTAGCTTGAACCAGTTGAATCTTGGCCTCCTTTGTGAGCAGGTGGTTAATTCTGTAGAATAGTCCTAATCTTTGCCTTAGTTTCTTCTGTAGTTCTTCAAGATTGTCGTCGAAGGAAAGTTTATGATCGAGCCAAACTCCTTGATATTTGAATTTAGCTACATACTCTAGTGTTTCTCCAAGAGCAGTAGTAATTTGTGGGATAGCTCCTCCCCCCAGCAGCAATTGCCGCATGCAAGAAGGGGGAGAAGAGCATGGCTTTTGTCTTTTTCGCATTGAGGAAAAGCTTTTTGTTTATGTGCTGGTATTGTAGAAGGCTAAATTCAACTTGGAGGTCTTCACAGGCTGCTTCTAGAGTGGGACGACTCAAGTAGAGTACAGTGTCATCCTCGAATAAGTGGATGTTGGCTTTTTTGATGGGGTCATTGATGTTGTTAATGTAGACTGCAAAGAGGAGGGGACCAAGGATAGAGCCCTGGGGCACACCCCTCAGCATAGGTTTTAATGGAGAAAGATCACCTTCAGCTTTAACCTGTTGTTTCCGCTCTCTGAGGTAGTCTGCAGACCAGCACATAGATTTATGGTCCAGGCCTAAGGTGTTTAGGGAGGAAAGAAGCAGGCTGTGATCAACTGTGTCGACTGCCTTACTAAGATCCAAGAAAACGGCATAGTCATGCTTCTTGTTGTCAAGGTCTAGGAGCCAATCATTGGTCACCTTAGCTAGGGCTGTTATGGTGCTGTGCTTTGCTCTGAATCCAGACTGAACCAGGTTTAATAGGCTTCTGGATTCTAAGTATACCCCTAGCTGGCCACACACTATTTTTTCTAGTAATTTAGACAGGATGGGAAGGAGGGAGATCGGTCTGTAATTATTTAGAGTGCAGGGGTCACCTGCTTTTAATAGAGGAATGAAATGGGCTATTTTCCATTGGGGGGAAGCTACCCTGTGAGAGTGACATGTTGAATAGGTAGGTGGGTGACTGGCACTGCAAGCACATGGTAGGCACATTTCAGATAGTATGGCTCTATGAAGTCGGATCCTGCTCCCTTCCTGGTGTCCAGTTGCAGCATAGTCTTCCACCTCTTTTAGAGAGACAGGCAGGAGGGAGAAGGCCTCCTCGGTAGAGGGAGACTCATGGGTTGGTGGGCCCTGAGCTGTGTGGAGGTCACTGGTAGGAGAAGTATCAAATGCTAGCCCTGCCATTGCAAAATGGTTATTGAGGGCTTCCAATATCTCCGATTGGTTAGAGATAACGCTGCCACTGGACTTAATTTTTGCTGGAATGGAATTACCAGGTGCATGTCCAGACATACTACTAAGGTTCATACTAAGGTTAGAAGAAAGAGCTAGTAGGCCAAAGCCCATAATGGTCCTATGCTAGGCCATAGAGTAGAATGTTAAGTCATACCCAGACATAATTAGCATGTCGAGACGATGTTTAAAAATCTCTTTAGTATTACTTGTTACTACATCAGATGGAAGTCTATTCCGAGGCCCAATAGTTCTTACAGAAAAGAAAAACTTACGATTATTGTGTTTAAAAGATTTACCAGTTAACTGGAGGACATGACCTCTAGTATTATGTATTGATGACTTAAAAGAAAACCTAACTCAGTCATGATATAGGGGTCATGAATAATGTCATATAGGAAGAGAAGGTCACCTCTAATGTTTCTGATAGTAAGAGGCATTAGTTTCAATGTATCCAAACTAAACTCATAAGATGAGGATTCGAGACCAGATATTTTTTTAGTGTATTTTCGCTGAACCCTTTCAAGAGAGTGACTATCTGATTTTTTAAAAGGACACCACAACTGTGAAGCATATTCAAGATGGGGACTGACATAGGACCTGAATACGGGTAACAACACCTCCTGATCTCGAGATCTAATATTACACAAAATAGACCAAATAATTTTATTAGATGTACTAATAACCGAATGCATATGCTTGGAATATGTTAAGTCATCTGAAATTTTTATACCCAAATCCTTCTCATCATTAGTGGCACATAACTTTAAATCATCCAGAATATACTGGAAATTTAAATTATTAGAACCCAAATGCATTACTTTGCATTTTGTGGAGTTTAACTTCATGCCCCATTTATTAACCCAGGTACTAATAATATCCAGATCATGCTGAATACAAGATATTTGGTCTAAATTAGAACATGGTCCTCCGATCTTCATATCATCTGCATATTTAATTGTAAATGAAAGGCAGGAAATAGTTAAATCAGATATAAAAGCCTGAAAAAGACAGTGGCCGAAAACCGAGCCTTGTGGAACACCACTTAAAACTTTACCAGAGTTAGAAAATGCCCCATTAATCATCACCTTTCGAGTTCTGTTTGAAAGCCAATTATGAATCCATGTAATTATATGACTATTAATACCAAGACCTGTGAGTTTTTGAATTAGATCTCAGTGTGGCATGGTGTCAAAATCTTTACTGACATTAATAAAGACAATGTCACAGGCTAACCGATTATCCAAACAAGAACTAAAATGTTCATAAAAGCAGAGCAAATTTGTCAGACAGCTTCTACCCTTCTTAAAGCCATGTTGTTTCAAATCAGATGCATCAATAATAGGAGCAATAATATCCTTTAGTAGACTTTCTAACACCTTACATATGGATGAAGTCAAACTAATCAGCCGATAATTTTCCCATAGTTGTTTTGATCCCTTCTTATGTATTGGTACCACAAATGCCTCTTTCCATTCACAAGGGATAAAATTATATTGTAAAAAAAGGTCGAATAAAAGTTTGAGTGGAAAGGCAATATGTTTAGATAATAGGTAAAGTAAATGCCCTGCTATATTGTCTGGACCTGAACAAAATTTACCTTTTAGTAAGTGTAGTTTTTTAAGAATAGACTCAACGGAGAATGTGCTAAAAGTATCTGATAGTGAAATCATAGGTACAGGTGATTGAACTTCTGATGCAGAGAAAACTTAAAAAAATTCATTATTCAATACATCAGCCATGGCTTTCGGCTCATGGATAAGTATGTTTTCTGTTGTAAGAGGCCCCACCGCACTTGGACTTTTACTGAGGGAGTTTATATAAGAGTAAAATTGTTTAGAATTAGACTTACTAGCTGTTGTTGCCAATTTCATTTCCCATCTAGATTTGGCCCTCGGATGATTAATTTTCACTTCCTACTTGATTTTAAATAGGATTCCCAATTAGAAGTTGTCCTATTCTTTAAGGTAGTTACAATGTTTTTATTTTTATATTTATTAAACATTTTATGTTTTATTCATCCATCTAGGAGTCTGTTTCCCATTAGAATTCTTATTTTTTGATGGAATATAAGTATCACGAAGAGTCGAAATAAGTGATTTGAAAAGTACCCAACTTTGATATAAGGATTGGTTATCAAAAAAAGATAACCAGTTTATTTTTCAAGGTATAGATTGATACTGTGAAAATCAGCTTTGTCGTACAGGTATATAATTGAAAAATTAGTATTAAAGACAACATGTCTCTGCAAGTTAAATAAAATAGAATTATGATCACTGCTGCCAACTGGTGATGAAATATGCACATCCCTAATATCTAAGGTGGTACTACTCAGAACAAGATCTAGTATATTATTACCTCGGGTTGCAGAAGTTATCCATTGCTGGAAGTCCAATTCCGAACAAGTGGACAAAAATTTATTACTAATACTGCTAGATGTTGTGAATGATTGTCAATTTATATCTGGGAGATTGAAATCCCCTGTAATAATAACATAGCCCATTTGAGTAGCTATTTCAAATTCGGAAAGAATGGCATCCATAATTAAACTAGATGAATTTGACAGAACATAACATTTCCCAAGGATAATAAAATCCTGTTTGGATAGGAACATTTTAAGCCAAAGACTCTCAGTCGGGAGATTATGAATTTTTATAGAACTGGAAATATTGACTGAGTTGATTTTATTGTTAATAAATGAGGCAACACCTCCACCCTTTCTTTCACTTCAATTTAGATAATAAGATATATATCCAGGGAGTTGCTTGATCCAGTGGGAGTTATAATCACCCCACGTTTCACAAACCGTAATAATATCAAAATCCTTACTCAAAATCACAGTTTGTAACTCATCAAATTTATGTGTCAAACTTCTCGCATTGAAACTAAGAAACTGTAATTGTTTACTGGAGACTTTATAAGAGTGAGACGAAGAGGTGTGTACATTTGCATCCCCCCCCCCCATTATTTAGTTTAAATTTATGTTAATTGTAGATAGGAATTGTTGACTCAGCAATGCATTCCTAGTTTGTTAAGATGCAAGTCGTCAGGACAGTAAAGCACAGATCTATCAAAGAACTCTTCCCAATGGGTCATGCACTGAATATTCTGTCATAAACACCATTGCCTAAGCCAGTTGTTAATAATTTTAATTTTATGATTAAGAAACCGGGAGTACCGTGGTATGGTAGAATCTCCAAAAATAATATCACACCCGAGATCAATCATTTTATTAGTCATAGAAACATAGGCTAATTTGATATTCTGAACAGAGTCCCTGTAGATGTTGTTGGCTCCAACATGGATAATACACAGTGGATTTATGTCTTGAGAGCTAATAATATTATCGACCATATATGTTAAATCTGAGATCTTAGCACCACTGAAACTAGAACAAGTTCTATTATGTTTGTCAGGCTCGCATAAAACCCTATCCAGATGTTTAACTAAGGAATCACCCAGAACAAATATTTGTCTGGTATGTGAATCATCAGTATTAGGAACACACATAGAGGGTGCCTCTTCACCAGTCTGAATAGTAGCAAAATCAATCAAAGGAATATCAGTCATGGAATTAGGTGGTGGAGTTGAAGAATTTGGCATATCAACCATGACTTGGGAAATGTTTTTAGAATTTAATCCTTCATTAGGGGACTCAATAGGAATACAATTAGAATCGACAGGGGCAGTGGACAATGGGTCAAAGCTATTATGTAGTGGAATGTTAAAATACTCAGCCTTTCTCCTTCTTTTTGAGTAGCTTTAGACCCTTGCACATTATACCAAGTTGTATCTTCTATGCTGTTTACCAAACTGTGCTCATCTTCTCTAGCTCTTTTTTTAGAGACATCAGATGGATAAATCACTGAACTACTCATAGTAGCGTGATTATTCTCACTAGATATTATTTTGTCAGAAGGGATGCTGTAAGTAGAGGTAGAGGAAGTCTCATTTAAAGGGATATTTGTTACATGTAAGGCATCTTGATCTGTTATAGGTTCAGAATCATTTCTTGATTCGAATGCCAATATCTGTTTATAGTATAAGCTATTCTCACATTGTAATACAATGTTGTCAGTACATTTTGCACATTGAAAGGGGAGATTTTCAGCAATGTCAGCTGATAGGCTAAACATATAGCAAGATGTGCATTGTATACATGTTTTCCCTTTAATAGTGGTTACAAACACATTAATATTGCTTGGTAGATTTAAGGAGGATGCCATTACCACGTGTTAGAGGTGAAACAACAGAACCACGTAACGTAATAGTACTTACAAGTATAAGTGAAGGTGACAACACAGCCATAATTATTCCCCCTAACACCACCTAACACGCTTAACACATGCTGAACACATGTGTCTTAACGCACGTCTTCACGCATGGAGTAGTGCATGCCCTGCTCCCTTGCTCACCCTGCTCGCATGAGAAGTGCAATAAATGGAGAGGAGTGACCTGGAAGTACTCAAACAAGGTCACAGAGCCCCTCGAGATTTAATGTTTTTTAATGTTTTCCAGAGCTTTGAAGGATTTCTTGAGGCAGAGGCTAGCTCCGAATGATAGTAGGCGGCATTGGCTGCTCTGACCAACTTGGTGCACTTGTTATGTGCTCTCTTAAAAAGACACCAATCCGAGTCGTTCTTGCTTCTTCAGGCTTTTTTACATAAAATATCCCTTTCTAACAGGGAAGCTTTGAGCTCAGGTGAGAACCAATGGCAGATGCTGCTCCTGACCAGCAGCTTAACCAAGGGTGCATGCTTATTTAAAGCCTCACTTAAAATATCATAAAAAATAGTATATGCCCTGTTAACCAGTTTGGCTAGGAAGAATTCCTGCCATTGCGGTGAATGTTTCAAGTCATGGACATAAGCAAACAAATCGAAGTTGTGTTTGCACATCTTGATAGAGAACTTTGCCACAAACTGTGGGTTGTGCATGGATCTAATGGTGGTGATTATACAATGATCGCTAATGTCCAAGAAAAATACCAACATGAGAGAACAGGTGTGGCTTGCTAACCAAAATTACATCTAAGAGGGAGCTGTTGTTAAGGTTCTTTTTATTTGGGTGAGTAGGCTCACCAATGAGTTGCACCAGCCCTAGAGTGTCACAAAAGGATTTCAAGGGAGCTAATGCACTTGATAGCCAATCGTAGTTCAGGTCACCAAGAATAATGGTTTCCAAGGAACTGAGCCCCAGTACAGAACTGAGGTGAGAAAGGAGATGCGGCCCAGCAGAAGGGGGCCTGTAGCAGCCTATTACAAAGAGTGCACTGGAAGGAGAAAGTTCGATCTTTAGGGTCAAGCACTCGAATTCTTTGGGGGCGGATGATGCGTCTATGCATGCGGCTGAGTATTTGTCCCCTACATAAATTGCCATCCCACCTCCTCTTGATTGCTTATCCGCTCGGAAAAGTAAATAATTTGGGATATTGATTTCATTGTCTGGGGTGGCTGGCCTAAGCCAGGTCTCAGTGATCACTAGGACATCAGGTAGGGTGTGGCTCACCCAAGCCTGGATAAGGGTGAACTTTTTCAGCAAACTACAAGCATTAAGATGCATAAAAGACATTCCTTTGATACCTGCCAGGTCTGATGGAGAAGCAAGGGTGTCTAATGGTCCTGGGTTGAGTTCAACATTGCCTGAGCACAATAGTAAAAGAAGCAGGATTCTTTTTAAGGCCGTGAACTGTAATTTGTAAACACTATTTTTTTGGGTTATAGAGGAGGTGGTGTTGATGGGTAGGCCTGTACCCACTCCTGGTGTTATACTGGCCTAGTGTTGCAGCCACTAGTGTCCTGGCATAAATTTGCCATGAGTAGGAAGTCTCAAGTCTGGAAAGGGGAGTAATCTGCAGAGGTAGCTCGGGAGATGTCCCTCTCCGCAGCAGAGACAGCTGAGAAGCCTAGTAGTCCAGAATGGCTACCTGAAAGGAGCTGTTGGATGCAGGACAGGGAGAAGCGCAAGGATCATTCCTCTTTATGGAGGGATGAGGGTTCTGAAGAACTGAGCTGAGCACTAGTAAAGCTAGTGACACACCGAGGAACCAGCTTTAATTTTCCATGGTAGATCTAAATGCCACAACAGCTGGCAGTAAAAGCCACTAGAAGCCTAGACCAATCGGCGATCAGGTGTCATAAGTTCGAAATCCTTTTGTTGTCTGAGATGTGGTTTTGGCCCTGAACGTAACTGTGGAGCAACTCTTTGCAGCTGAGCCAGTGAGGTGGTTCAAGGCTGCAATCTGGTGTGGCAAGATTGGTCTGTAGCTTTCATTTCTGTTTCTGGCCCTGCTCCACCAGTACAGAATGGAAGTGGGGGCAGGCATTCAAGTCTTGCAGCCTTAGTGGATGAGCATGGTTCAGCCTGAGAAACAGGCAGAAAAACCCTGGGGATGGTCCTCAGAAAGAGAGGTATCCCAGGTCCACTAGAGCAGAAGAGGAAGTAGAAAATATAATGTGTTTCCTCTTTAACAGAAAAGACAGCTGTTGTAGCCCTCTAGTGGCTATATAGTATAATTTGTAAATGAGAAAGTAGACACTTAAAAAAAAAACTACCAGAATAAATAGGTCACTGTCTGTTGCAGGTACCGCTACATGGTACTATGCTGTATGTTCCTACAGTACCCCAACACTGTTAATGTGCTACTCTGTTACTGCGATGCATGCCTAAATCACAATTTACATAAATTATCTTCTCCCTGAATTGTGCTTGAGTATGGTAAAAAATTGGGTGGGCTGTTACATCATGCGGTCGTACTACAGTTTATTCTATGTAACTGGAAATCCTAAAAGCTTTGCTGCTGTTGCTCTGCTATGCATCTGCCAAGAACTGTCAGGAAGATGTACATGAGTGCCCAATAAAGAAAAGTTCATTGTTTTGTCTTGGAACATTTTTATGATGTCCAGAAATGAGAAGTGCTCCCAAAAGTCCAGAATGCTTTGCTGCTGCTAGGTGCTGCTGGTGCTGTGTGACTGCCAACAAATGTCAGGAAAATACACACGCGTGTCTGGGAAAGAAACATATTTATTGCCTTGTCTTAGAAAATGGGCTAAGAAAATCCTGGGCTCTGATTGGCTAATAGACCCAGCAAGGTGGCATCTATCAGACAACAGAGCCAGGCACCACCAACCTCAACATCAAGTATCCATGTGCCCACCCTACTCCCTCATTGGCCAAAAGCAACCCCAATGAATTTGAGATCCTGCCATTTTATTTTTTCTCACTTAGCGAGAGATACAGCTCCACACCCGACACAGCACTTGTTTTTTTAATTAGGCATCATTTACTTAATTAATGAACCAGACAGAGGCTTGCCACCTTTCCCCATCCTGCCAGTCTCTCACATTAAGAAGGTGAATCCTAATACTGTATGAGCACCATCACACAGTGTAACATCTTCCCCACCTGCCCCGGTCACTGTACTTTCCTGCATCACAAAAAGAATTACTTCTCCACACAGATTGTAAACACACCTCACTAATCCAGTCAGCACCCATACCAGTTCTACTTCTACACAAGACCACTAAAAAAACACACTCACACAGAATGAGAGAGATGCCACGATCGCAAAATCAGTTTTTTTTAAAGTCGGCAAACAGTCTGCTGTTGCTATGCCATTCCATCAGCCCTGTGTAACACTGAAACCTCCAAAGCATCCTGCCATCCCTCCAAGTAAATGCCTCCAAATAGAACTTGTAACTCTGCCAACCCTCCAGACATACCTCCAAATTTTTGGATTTCTGTATAAAAATATATCACTTTCCTGAGATACAGAGTACTGCACACTGTTTTAACAGACCCCCCCGCCAAGATGGTTGTGCTTCATTCAGTCTTCTTCAGTTCTCTTTAATCCTGCTACCCAGCCACAAATGAATCACGCCCACAATGTTAATGTAAACATTTATACACAAATTCAAAGTACCTCCTTTTATTTATTTATGTTTTCAGAGTTCATCTGCTGTCTTCCGTGTTTGTTCCTGGTACAATCACGCAAAACAGGACACCGCAACACTCTCGCTCCACAGTTAAGTGGCTCACTCCCATTATTTTCTATTACTTAATATATAAAACAATGTCTAATGGTAGCCCAAAGGGGCAAGAGAACTACGGGGGAGGGTGTCAGACTGAAGATAGAGAAACTACTGTGGGGGCACCACCAGCATTTTAGTGAACTACAGCATCTCAGTTAGACCAAAAGTCCTGTATTCCAATACAGGTGGAGGAACTATTTCATTACAAAACTAAGTGTTAATTAATTTTTTTATTCAAAACAAAAATTCTCAAGCATTTTTTTTTGCTGTGCCAATTTTCTAAGCACAGTAATGCCCACCAGGGTGGGCTTTATTGGGAAACACTGGACCTTACAAGAGCTGTAAGGCCCTCTGCCTGCAGCATCAGGCCTCTTTACACCCCTGGGTGGTCTGGTATTTCCCAATAAAGCACACCCTGGAGGGTATTATTGCTTACATGGAAAATTCTCACGATGCCCAAAAATGAGAAGTGCTCCCACAAGTCCAAAATGCTCTGCTGCTGCTGCTGTGTAACTGCCAGTAAACATCAAGAAAATGCATGAGTGCCAGGGAAAGAAAAGTTCAGTGTCTTGTCTTGGAAAATTCTCATGATGCCAGGAAATGGGAAGTGTCCCACAAGTCCAAAATGCTTTGCTGATGCTATGTGCTGCTGCTGTTGTGCTGTGTGACAAAACAAATGGCAGGGAAATGCACAGGAGTGCCCAGGAAAGAAAAGTTTAGTGCTTTGCCTTAGAAAATTGTCATGATACCCAGAAATGAGTCATAGTTCCATAGGTCCAAACTGCTGCCGCTGTAGATAGGACAACAGACATACCAGCTCAGGTAAGTATTTTTTTCTTTTGGGGGGTTCTGTGTGGTGTGAGGGGTTATTTGAAGCTATTGTATTTCTAAACATCCTTTGTCACTGTCTCTCTCTTTACAGGTATTTATCACAGTGGTGATTATCAGTGCTGCTGCTCATGGGTGTTGCCCATGGTTATTTAATTTCAGACTCTTGCATAGTATGGGAGGGTATTTTTTCTTTTAATTATTTCTTCTAAAATCATATGACTGTAACTGTAGGTCAAGAGGATTCATAATAACTGTTGTTGTGCTCTCATTTCAGGTATTTCCCAGATGTGTGAGAATTGCAGATTACAAAATGAGGCAATGATAGTCAGTTGGAAGACTGTTTTGCATGATGATACACAGCACAGGATATGCTGAGTGTACACCACATACATTGCTGGAGGATGACAAGCATTAGTTGGCAAGGTTGAACACGTCAACACAAGGTGGCGGAAATTACAAGATGGCAGTGTCTGGCTTACTGTACAAGGATGAGGTATTCATCTTGCTGGCTTGATATATCATAGTCAAGTCTATTGCAAAGACAAAATACAAATTATTTACACACTATAGTATGCTCCATACTCAGTTACAGTACACCTGTGAAAGGAAAACAAAATTAAATAAACTCTGGCCACAGCCGATAGGGCTGCAGGTAAGGAATATGAGGTAAAAATATTGACAATTACCAATGTTATGAGCCTGTGTTAGCGAAATGTAATGAAGGCTCATAACTTTGTTGTTTTTTAATATTTTTACACCAAATTTTCAATATAACCTTTTTATGACCCACCTCACAAACAACAGCAGATATTTTTTTTCAACTCCTGCCCAAGAGGTGATTTTCTGCAGGGGTCATGAAATCAGCTTTCAGGATATGTAAAAAATTTGGCCAGGAACAGAGAGATGACAGCTGTCACGTTCATGAGGTGCTATAAAGATATTTCCATTTTGTAAATTTGGGGCAAAAATATTGAAAATTACCAAAGTTACAAGCCTACATTTGAAAAATTCAATGCAGACTGATAACTGTTGTTTTGTAATATTTCTACACCACATTTTCAGTATACTGTAGCCTTCTTATGACCTCACCTCATAAACAAGGGCAGAGAAAATTTTCAACTCCTGCCCAAAAGGTGATTTCGTGCAGGGACTGTGAAATCAGAGGAGTAATGTTGGTGTAAAAGTTGGGGGGGGGGACAATGAGTATTGGAATACTTAGTATTAATCCCTGCTCAGTGCCTCACAGGTGCTATGCACAAAAAGGAAACAACATATTTTTAGTGGTACAGGGAAAACTTAGATAAATGCATTATTTAGAAAAAAAAGTCAGTATTCATTTGATATATTTTTCAGATATTTTCCCATCATTATTTCTAAGAGCATTTGCATAGAGATAGTACCTTTTATATGCACTTTATCTGTTTTTACTGCTAATGTACACAAAAAATCATAATCCTTAGTTTGTGACATTGCAAGAATTCCTCTAGCAATCTTGGGCAGTATCATGAAAGGATGATTAGGCTAATTACTGTCTCGGAATTTCTGGAACCAACAACTCTTATTGATAATTTGTATTATATACACAGTGGACAGTGAATTCACAGGGGAGAGTACATTAACATTAAAGCATATGTATACATTTAAAATGTCAAATGTACTTTTGTTAACTATATTACTTTTACTGGAAGAAGATGAAGTTCAGTAAAAGTAAAATGCTCATATACTTGCATGCAGAGAAGAGAGAGAATCCAATGTGCACTAAAGCTAGGTTTAGCTTCACATGTGTTAATGAGTACTCAGAGACCCCAAGTTCTGTAGATCTTACCACCAAGGCAGAAACATGCTACACCTACAGTAAGGCGATTGATGTAAAGCTAAAGAAAACCCCAGTTGAAAATTCTGGGTCCGGATTTCATGCCCAACATCTGGCTGAAAGTAATATCTCTGCTGCTTAGTTATCTGTAAAAAAGAACTGCACAAATGCCTTAGGCTAACAACTGATGCCTAGCAGCACACAACATATTCCTCATGACCAAAGCAGACCCTAAAAATCTCCTCAAGAACCATATTCTAATAACCTACTTGAACTAAAATACAAGCTACAGAGAGTTTCTCAAACTCCCAACAACCTCATAGCAATGAAGCAAAAAGGTAATAAACACAAACCATATGCCACCAAAGATCAGCTTATGCTGCATAACAATCATCATGGAGCTCTAAGAGAACAACTGCAACCTTAACATATCATGGATAGACCATTAAAAGGCATGTTAGTATCTGATACTCTTGGATCTCTGAATACTCAAAAATGTACAGAACTCACACTATGCTGATCAACTTGGAAAATCACCCTAAGCCTATAAGGCCGAGTTCTAATAAGAGGACTGAGCATCATCCAAAGTACTATATCAAAATTCAGCAAGAAGACTGCAGGGAGATTTCTTGTCACAAACATTTTGTCACAAACACATAGGTTGCAATGCAGTCACAGAGAAATGAAATGAATGGACACATTAAATTAATGTAATTCCCAAAGCTTTTGTTCAAGCTCCCCAAACCACCATAACAGAGGTACAAGTTGAACATCCAGTGCTCCAAGGTTGTCTTCTTTGTTATTGGGGTCCTTGCCACCACTTTAGTTCTGCCACCCCCTTAATCCACTAAAAGGTTTTTTTTCTACCTCTTGGGGATATGTGTCCAGTTTTAACTCCAGAGACACCATGGAACCCCCAAAATAACCAACTCCCTATTTGTAAATTACTTGAAGTTATATAACTCATGTGATAAACACCTGAAAAAGCATTATCATGACCTTCTCTGATGACATCACATAGGCAATGGAGCCAGGGGATCCAGGGGGGTTCGTAGACCCCTCACTTTTGTAGCTGATGGGTCAGACAATGAATTTTCACCCCCCACATTTCAATCAGTGAAGCTGCATTAAAATGAGGCTGGTGGGATTTCTCCAATGACAGCAGGTAGGCTACTTTTAAACTTTTTGGTACTCAACAAACATTGAAAATCCAGACAACCAAATTTATACTTTTTGGAAAAAACTGTTTTGTTTTGCTGTTGCATGAGTTGCATTGTTTAGTTACTTTTGCTTCCTTTCTCTAAAACCTCCTCAAAAGCTACAGTTCCTGACTCTGTTTTTTTTTTTTTATTATCATGAATAACCCATGCATTTCTGTTAATAAATCATGGATTATTCATCAAAATGGGTGGATTATTCAGAATTATAAAAAGATAAGTAGATTGACTAAGGTATATTTAAAAAGACAATCGTTTTCCCAGCACCCTAGGTTAAGGTGATCTATGCAATTCTGACCCAACACTTTTTTGTACATTCCTCCACCACTGGACATCAGGATAACATTTGTGTAAAATAAATGTGCAACACAGAAATTATAAAAGGAAAGTTAACCTGTACTGAAAACATCAACTTGAAAGAAGGCTATAGCATAGATCAATTTGAACATGAGTGAGCATACAACTTCTTGATAATAGACAAAGGAGCAGCAATACAAAATAAAAGAATAAAACAGAAGAATAGCAAAAAAAGCCAAAGAAGGCTGAAGCTAGTGTCGAAGACAGCTCTGTCAACACTCAAAGAAGGGAAAGCAATGGACAAGCTGCATTCTTGTAATGGTATGGCAAATCCCCACTTTTAGAAATATTACCCCAAAGTAACATATTTAATGGTATTGACCTGGAAAAAGCTTTTCACTGAAAATAGCTCTTACTATACTTAAGTGGTTGCTCCCAGACACAAGAAAAACAGAATCACAGTCATATTCCATATTGTTATGGGGCATGGCCATGCTCCTGTTAGCATGTAGTCAGCCTTGGGGCAGAGATGGCGGGTATCCCTCTGTTGGATGCTTCTAAACTGTGGCTATGGAGTTGGACAAATAAGTAAGAGCATGGGTACTTTTACAAATATAAGTGATAGGTCCTGCAGGGTATTCCAGTTTTCTTGGTGGAGATGGCAGAAAATCCATATGGCAAGGATTGCACAGATACCTTGGTGTTGCAGGGTTCTATACCATGGGGTAGCTTTTTAAGACATCCAGAGGTGGGAGAACTTATCACTTTTGTTGTTTGTGAGAGAGCGTGGGGTGGGGGCTATCTATCAGTATACTACAGGTTCTTTTATCTGCAGCATGCTATTTGATATTAATGATAATTTAAACAGACTGTGGGTATCTGCTCTGTAAAACTTACATTTATTCCATGATAACCACTCAGGGCACTTTGGAATAGCTGCATTATATTCCACACAGTAAATGGAGCAGATAGTGCATGAGCATTGTAGGAGTACTATACTAGCAAAGATCCCAAATTTGGAAAAATTACCCAGAGAAAAAACTTTCAAGTACACTGATTAAGAGAAGGGTTTTTCAGGCACACAAATGGCTGACCTCTTCTGTGTTACAGTGTCCCACCATTGTGATCAGTTCAACTACCCTGATTACACCATAGCCAGGCAGAACGGGGAGCTCCACAATGGCAAGTAAGCCATGGTTATATGGTGTACTTAAACACAGAAACATAGAATCTGTTGGCAGATAAGGACCATACAGCCCGCCTAGTCTGCCTATTTCCCTACTTGTCCAAGGAGGGGCAGCAGCTCAGTAGTGGAAAAGCAGCTGAGCACCAGGACTGAATGAAAGCACAATTCAGGGGCAAAAGGATCATTTAAAAAATCCATTATCATTCATAGCTGTGGAGGATCAATGTTGCTGGGGCTCTGTGTTGGGAAGGCTATGTGTGTGAAGGCTTGTAGGACAACAGCTTGGACCTTTCTTGATTCTTTTGTCATTCTGGTGTTGGTTGAAGACATCTGCAGCTCTCCAACAATTCCACTAACACTGGTAAAGGAGCAGTTACTCAAGATGTTCCTATAGCATATGCAGCCAATATTTGCTGTTTCCAGGTGTACAGACTCATTTCACAATGCAAACTAATAACTGGCATGTATTACTAGAGATCCTCTTCTTAGTGTATGCAGCAAGGGGCCCGTGGCCATCTAACATAGCACTAAAGAGAGATAAAAATCCAATGATGTAACACATTGGCTGGCAGTTCCAACAGTCCATGTGAGTGACATTGTGTGCATACAGCACCAGTTATCAACTGAGGTCTGGGACTATGAAAATAAAAGATGCATCACATTGGAGATGGGAAAATATAAGCCACCTTCTTTTGACCTGGGGTGGTTCTGGGTGAACTGGCAGTTAAAGTTGAGGGGAACTATAGTAATGTGAACTAGAAGTAGGAAAAAGTTGGGGGGACATGCCCCCCCCCCTAAAATTACACCTATGTGTGAAATTACCTTTCAGGGCAGATTTGCCTAATGACAACACAATTGTTCACAAGGTGGGATCCCAAAAAAGGCATATTGAAAATTTGGGCCAAAAATATGAAAAAATAGCCAAGTTATGCCACTGAGTTCAAAATACAATTGAAAAACATTGAAGTGCATACCCGTTTCTTCAGTTCATGGTCTGGCTTTGAAGAGTGAAGAAGTGTTTGTGGTCCACAAAGGATTTATTTATTTATTTATTAAAGCATTTTACCAGGAAAGAAACATACTGAGCATGAAATAGCTCATTTCCAGATGTGTCCTGGGGGAAAGGGGAGAAAGAAAGCATAAGAACATTCTAAAAATGATATATACAATTGCACAGGCTGACATACAGTGAAATCCGCCAGGATGAAGCACAGTGTCACAGGTTTACTGCATGATAAAATAGATTAACTCCCATTGAAATTGCATTATTTATGGCAGTAATTCTACTGCACAATTCTGCAGTACTGCACTTCATCCTGGTGAACTTCACTGTAAAGAGAAATATAATGAGTACAGATGTGGATTAAATATACACAATGTTATCAGAAATACATAGGTATTTACAATAAGTGCAATATACTGTACAGTGGTAGCAGTTAGGTAACCTGAATTCATACAATTTTCAAGTAGTTGAATACAATAAGTGCAAAATACAGTCGCAGTAGTTTGGACCTAGGAGAATGGAAGGAGGGTCAGTGTTCACTTAAGGACAGTAGCAGGAGCAACAGGTGTGAGAGCAGAGAAGAGAGATTAGTGAGGGTTTTAAAGAGGCTGAGCGAATGTTTAAAGGGAGAGAATTGCAGAGTTTAGTAAAGTGGAAAGAGATGGCTGATTGACCAGCAAGAGTTTTATAGCAAGGGAGCCTGAGGGAGCAATACCCAGAGCTTCAGAGGGAGTAGGAGGAGGGGGTTGATGGACAGAGTATCGATTTGAGATATGGGGTAGGGAGGATAGCCAGAGTTTGGATGTAAAGGAGACACAGTGGGACAGATGGCAATCCTCCAGGGAAGGGATGGAAAGAGCAGGGCAGAGAGTACAGTGTTGGGTGCGGTAGGACTGTTGAGAGCAAAGTTGCAGACAGAGATGAAGAGGAGATCCATTCTGGCCAGGGTGGATAATGGGGCAGCACCATATATAATAATGCCATAGTTATTTCATTTTTTTTTTCATTTTATTGAAGGGTTAGACCATTGAGTAAAACTAATTTAAAATGGTGACCCATTGCATCACATAATAAGTAGTTTCTAAACAACATCCATTAGCATAAGTGACAATATCAACAACCACCTTACATAAATTATATAACAATACATTACATACTAAAACATTAATGAATGCAGCAAGACTTTGTGCAATTGCAGCATTCATAAACCATTGTTTGATTACTTTTAGAGATGAGGGTTTAACATTAACCTGACAAAACAGAGGTGGAAGATTATTCAAAATCAAGGAAATCATACAGCTAAAAAAATACTCAGAACGTTGAGTTCTAGATTTTGGGACAACAAGCTCTTTATATGCTGCCTTCCTGAGATTTGAGTTTATGTCCCTAGTTTTTATTCTTACCACTAAATAATCTGTTATACTACTTGTCAAAGATGGAGAGAATGTGTTCCTGTTCTTTGTTTCTGATGTAACGTACTGTTATTGAATGTGGTATTTGTAAAAACAATAACGTTTTTTTCAATTTCAAAAAAAGATGGAGACAGTCATCTTGGTAATTATGTCTCGGTGAGCAGGGAGGGGAATATAGCTCTTATGCCTAAAAAGGGTACCTAGTTTAGGGTGAAGCTTTTTATGAATAGTGTCTATGTGCTGGAAGAAATGGAGGTGACAGTCAAGCCAGACTCCAAGGTATTTGAAGACAGTTATGTTGTCAATTGGGATACCATCAAGGGTGTGGAAGGAAAGGAGGGATGGGAATTTAGAGAGCCTTGGTCTAGTGATAAAGCACATAGAGACTGTCTTTTTGGCATTTAGAGATAACTGATTTGATTGAAACCATTTCTGGACTGAGTCAAAATCAGGTTGAAATTTGGATACTAGCTCAGCTGGCGAAGAACCAGAGACAAATAGGGCAGTGTCATCTGCATACATGTGTATGGATGCAGATAAGTAGGAAGAGGGAAGGTCATTTAGAAATATGGAGAATAAAAATGGACCAAGTACAGAGCCTTGGGGGACTCTAGTGGTAATGGGGAGGGGGATATGGCTCCTCCTAGCCTCACAGATTGAGAGCTCCCTGTGAGGTAGGAGCTGACCCAGGTGGCAGGAACTGAAAGACAAGCTGAACTGAGTTTGTGGAGTAGGAGTGAGAGAGAAACGGTGTTGAATGCATTTGCTAAATCAATGAAAATGCTGGCAGTAAGAAGACCCAGGTCCATAGCTAAATGAATGAAACCTGTTAGTTGTAGGAGGGAGGACGAGGTGGAATGGAATTTTTGAAAGCCAGACTAGAAAGGGGTGAAAAAGGAAGAGGAGTCAAGGAAAGGAGAGAGTTGTGATGGCACTATGTGTTCTTGGAGTTTGGAGAGGGTAGGGAGGAGGGATATAGGTAGATACCTAAATGGTGGTGGAGTGGCAAGATAGCTGTGGTGTTATTCTGCTCCACTCAGTTCTCTCTAGCCTGATGTTTGTTTTAGTCTGTCAAATATTAAGAGGTTTTACCAGCATTTTGATGAAAGAAACCCAGGCTGTTTTTCTGTTAACAGCTCTGATATGTGTGTTGCTCATAGTATTTTGAAGCTTTAGACTGGTCTTCATCTCTCTGTAACCGTGTTGATTCAGCATCCAGAGTTTTCAGCATACACTACATGAGGCGGTTGGCATCTTACCCTCCTGGGCTAATGGATCTTGTACTAATTACATTCAGCAGTCTAGATGGATAACTTAGGACATTTTTAATAAAACAAATATTTGAGATCCTAGAGAAGAGAAAGAAGGATGACTGGGACCTCGTTAGCACTCTGGTGCCAATAGGCCTGTTCTGACTGTGAAAAGGTATGCTTACCTCTGAAGCTGGTGAAGGAAGATTGGTGGACGTACACCTGACACCTTGGAAACTGTTCTATGGAGGATGCTTGTCCTGGGGAACCCACTGGAGAAGATTTACCTGGAATAATCAATATTCATTTATGTGTTCTGGAAATGATGGTGACTTCGACAGATTTCAAAGACTCCTAGGTTTTGGAGCATGGAGCTAAGTTGGCTGTTTTTTGTTTAGTTCCTTTCTGAATCTGTCATTCTATGAACAAGGGGGAAATGGCAGGGAAATGTGTAAGTGCCTATTGATATAAAACTATTAAAGGACTCCCTGAATTGGAGCCTGCTGCTATACTCTTTTTAAAAATTATGAAAGTGAAATACTGGTTCTATCAAATGGCAGGCGAGTGCACTTGTTGCTACAACACTTCAGCTTCAACTCTGGGTATAATTTAAACAGTTGTTGAAATCATGATTTGATGCATACTTAAAGTGTTTGAAATATAGTGTTTGGTATGCCTGGAGAAACATTTATGGAAAATGATATGCTCTTGCTAAGTTAAAAATTTGTGCCTGAACGCTCTGTTAATGTTTTATTTTGGGTAGGGCTATATGTAATATTACTCTTTAAAATGTTAATTGATGGACTCCCTTGTGTTGCAATCCTCTGATGTAACTTTCATAAAAATGTTTGTCAGCAATTTGTGGGAGCTAGAAGAAATTGCCTGCAGGGTAATTTCCATACCATGGAGCCAGAATGTTTTCTGGGGAAACTACGCGCACTTAGCCCATGAAATGATGCGCTTGATATGCTTTATCTATTTTTAGAATGCGACCTGTGATGCAGTAAACAGGGGATTGCAGTATAAAGTTGTTAGAGTCATTTCAGAGTCTTAAAACTGATCCACAAGCCTTGAGAAGGAAATCATTATTTTATCTCTATGCATGTATATTTGTTGATTTTTATATTTTTATGTTTGTTTTATACATATTCCTCACATAGCATTTATGAAGTTAATCAGTTAACTGATTACTGTTCCATCTTCAACACTCTCAAGGGAAGTTTCACTATATCCTTGAGAGTGTTATAAGACTATATACACCTTGCAACTGAACCAGATAGGATCCAGGTGAGAGTTCCAAGGTAATTTTGGAAAAGGTGTTGATGCATTTGTGTGGTCTTGTTATATGGGGATTATCTGGAGAAATGCCCTAAATTGCGCCTGTTTCAGCCAACACAAAATACTGTTTAAATAACTAATTTGAAGTTTTTAATATACATCCCTGGTTCATTTTATTTCATGCTGAATGATTATTTTATGATTTTTTTTTATTGAAACTCCATATGCATCCTTTGTCAAGAACTGAACTAGTGGAACTTTGCTGAGCACTCTTTAATATGCTGGACTATTTCTCCAAAAGACTTATAATTGAATAGATGCTGAGGCGAGGTGACAGTTTTCCTACCGGATTAAGTTCCCTGGATGCTAATGTTTCATAATTATGGTATTCTTACAAAAGTGGTCCTAGTGGCCCAGCACTGGGGTGAAGTGGAGTTCAGAGTCAAGGTCTTAGCCGATACTGAAGTCAGGATATTCATAGGATGAAAAGACCTGATGGGAGGGTTTGGACCTGACAGTAGGGACCTATATTTGATCCTAGGATGCCTAACAAATGACAGTTAATGCCTATATTGGGGGTCTCCTAGTGAAGCACGGGATAGCATGTGCTACGGCGTGCCCCTTCCTGAACCCTTATGGCAAACTCTAACTGGTAGCACAGGTTGGAGCATTTTGGTCCCAAATAGCCGCAGCCTGTCAAATCCATTGGAGGATAGTAGTTGATGCAGAAATCACATTCTTAGCTTAAGTGCTATGATCCAGGACTTGGTCCTTCCACTTCCCTGAATGTTACTCACGGTCCATCTGACTAAGGAGTTAGATGATTACTAAAATATATGGCACTCCAGGGGAACAGCTTATGATAAGAACGTTTATCTAGTATTTTATGAACCAGCATTTTAGTATAAATTAAATACTGATGTAAAAATTCATGAAATATACTAATGGAATGTATACCAATGTTATGTTCATGTATGTATGTCTGTATATTTTATAAAGGCCGCTGACAAACAAATAAACCTTTTGAATTAAATTGAATATAGGTTGGAAGTAACCAGGAGAAGAGGAGCTGCCACCTTTATGGAGGGGGATGACAGTACGGCATTGGACCCCTCCCAAATGGGTATGTAAGGGGTTTGGGTAGTACAGGTGGTAGGTGCTAAGTGGGAGAATTGGGTGGGAGGAGTTTAAAGGCACAAAAGACATCGTTGGAAGTGTTTTTTTTACACAGGTAAAAAACAAATGAGGATTCCTGCACTTAGGGATTGGGCACCACCAGTGCCACTGTTGCCTTTCTGGGGGAGTGGGGTGGTGAGTGTTGAGAGGGTGGGAGGGTCGATGGGGACTATAAAATGTATAAAAACTCAGAAGTAACCATGCATGCGTGGTAGCTGGGGGTGGTCAGACAAAAAAAAGGGTTTCCTGTACTGGGAACTGGGTACCACCAGTACCACTGTTACATTTCTGGGGGATGGGGTGGTGGGTGATGAGAAGGAGGCTTGGGTGGGGGAAAAAACAACTGAGGATTCCCAATTGTGACACTGGGGGACTGGGCACCCCCAGTGTCACTGCTATGTTTCTGGGGGGGGATTGGGATGGTGGACGCTGAGAGGGAGGTTCAGGTGAAGGAGAAAAAAATATTTAACTTTTGCACCCCACTATTTTGATGCAGCTACCTGAACTGTATGCTTCTGCTGTCAAGGACTAAAAAGTATTGATGTACTCAAGCACATCAAAGTACTTTTTTGTGGGGAGGGCATTGGTAACACATGCATACTGTTCATGTAGCTGCACTGAAATAATGGGATGCAAAAGTCAAATGCTAATCAAATACTTTTAAGTGACGTGTATTAAGAAGCAAAGATTTCAGTTTCAAAATTCCAACAAAAAGAAACTATGCTTTCTCCAAAGAAGGCTCCCAAAGAGATGTAAAGTGCCCAAGAATAATTTAGTAAGTGGGCTAGCTGTACAAACAGAATGAAAAAACACCCCAGTGTTGGTGATTTGAACCAGAAAAGTTCTTCCTCAGTGTAGGGGTGTTTTTTTCATGCAGTTTGCACAGCTAGCGCACTCACTAAATTATTCTGGGCATGGCGGACTATATTGGAAGGCATGAAAATATAAAGTAGTTCACCCATGGGGGGGTGAGGAGGTGCTAAACACATGACCATTTAGGGAGCGGAGTCCTCCAACTTGCAGAGTGATCATGATGCTACTCCAACTTTGTTGTTGGGCAGATACAGTCGCTCATTTTTTTAGTCAATCGCAAGATGGCTGCAGGTTCTGCCTACTGCAGCCATAAAAACTATGTGACATAGAGAGAGAGAGAGAGAGAGAGAGAGAAGACCAGTGAGATTTATTTATTCTTTTTTATTTATAATTTTGGACCAGTAAAGGCGCAGTAAGCTATTATAGCTTGTTTCCAGGTGCATCCTGGGGGGTGGGTTGCAAGGATCTGTTTTACTAACAGGGGAAATGTTGGCCATAACAGTGGGGAAACTCACCTGTTCTTCTTGGATAAGTGCCATAGGATATTTTACTTCTTCCTGTTCAAGTAACAGATATGGGCACCTTGGTTTAATGTCTCACCAGAAGGATGGCACCTCACCAGTGCAGCACCTCCTCTCATATTGCACTATGGTGTCAGTTATGGATATTACCTCAAGTGCCTACTATGTAAGTAGATAGGCCAGACAATCGCGGTGAAGCTTGCCCTCCAGCTGGGAGCCAGCATCTCACTTGACCAGCTATTAGAAAAACAAATGTATCAGAGAATCTACAAATAAATAAATAAATAAAGGAAAAAACAAACACTGGGGCCTTGGCATTGCAACTGGGATGACTGTACCATGTCCTATGGCTGAGGGGAAAGTCCTAGGCAGGACTGTGTACAAGGCATAAAATAAGCTGGTTTGTACAGCAATTTGTAACCCAAAAAATACTATTTGCTAGTTAAGTGCAGCTTTAATTAACATAAATTACTAATCAACTGATCTGCCACATTGAATAAACTTTTCTACACTGTGGTAATGTTGTCTGGCAAATGTGGTAAAAAGCAAAAAATTGCAGAAACTGTTTTTACAACTTGACACTTCCCTGCAACTGCACTTTTCTGGCCTGTACTGTTTAGAAAAAAAAAATCAGATAGTGAAACCACTCCTCAAACTCGGCTGGTTGTTAATCAAAATGCTGTTGGTTAACAAAGACTGCTAATCAAGTTTTGAAAACTATTTATTCCTTGGTGTAAACTAGATACGCCCATGCAGAAGACATGGGAAAGCCAACCAGCCACCAATTTGGAAGTCAAAAAGGGGCCCCTTTTTGGCAAGTTAACAGTTTATGTCAAAGTTTGGGTTTCACAGCAGTTTGTCTGCAACAGTTGAGCACAACAACCATTCACCTTGCCTTTTAGCAGCAACTGTGTGACCACTGAGGTTACTCCAGTGCAACAAAAAAAGAGCTCTCACTCATGGGCTTTGGGGGGAATTAAGTGGAATGCACCTGCCTGGGGAGTTGTGGGACTGTCGGGGAGTTGTCAGATTGTGCTGGGAAAATTTTAAGAAGCATAAGATTGAAAGGCTACCCCACTTTCATTTTAATTTTCCCTATTGCCCCCTTGTTCTCTCTTAACTCTCTCTCTTTAAATATATTATCTGTTTGAACTACGTTTTTTTTGTGGGGACAGTTAATTTTGATACAGTGTTATCTGCTTTGGGGAGGGACTGTGTGGGAAGGGGAATTACTATTTCCCCAGGGGTGACAGCCTTGTGTGGAAGCATTGAGATACCCTGTACTGCCAGCCCAAGTGAAGGCACCATGCCACTTTTAGGCCTGAGTGCCCAGTGTAGCACAATTTCAGAAAACCCAGGCTAACCCCACAGAGGGTTGGAAAAGGAGAACCCCGAGGGCTCCAGGAAGTCATTACATAATTATGGACTCGAAAAAAACCTTGTATCTGGAGAGTTAAAAAAAAATTGTTTACAATGTTCTTGTTTGCCTAAGGCTTCCACTGTGTTCCATAATCTACACTATGCAAACACCCTCATGCACCCAATACTTGGTTCACACACCTCCCGGCAGTGCAGCAATGCTTCTTTCTTATATCACCCCCCTCCCAACATGGGATACAGTGGTGACAACCAGGATACAAAGCAGTAATGCTGCAGTATGTCACAAAATGCTGCAGTGTGCTGCAGGGAACAGTGTAATTCAATGGCAATTAAGCCCTTTTGTCATGCAGTATTTTATGACATGTCATTTACTATGAGTTACCTCAGTGCATGGTGGTTCGCCCCACAGTGCATACTGTTCTTCTTTGTTGTTCTGTTAGCTCCTAAGTTATAGTGTTGTGGTTCTCATGTACCACAAGAATTAACCCAACACCTAATGGTGAACACAATTATGGGTGTACATGGAGGTGGGAGGATCTTGCCCCGACCTAAACATTATCTGCTCACACTTTGGTTGTTATCCCCCATCCCCCACAGCTTAGTGTTCTAGGCACTACTTAGAACCCAGAGGTCAATTGTCAGCGCACAAACCCCACCCACAAATGATGACTCCCAAGGCCACTACTCCTCCTCCTCCTATGTAAACATACCTGGCAACACCTATTATTTTCCAGCCTTCCTCTTCTGTCTCACCCCATTGCCCACCACACAGAATGGTAAGTCACCAACATGAGTTTTTATCTGCCTCTCCTGGCCACACTCCCCTGCTAAATTCCCACTCAGACTCGGTTTGGCAGAGAGGTAGGAGCAGACTATGCGATAATGAAATGCCCCCCCATTCAAGCATAAGATCTCATGTCTCTCTTGTCAGTAACACTACCTACCCTGCTATAACCCATCCATACCAGCTTCCCCTAATCAGTACTGTACCTTTAGAAAAACTTGATCTCCTCTCTGTTCAGAGTTAATCTCAACCTCTGAAGCTGCAGTGCTTCGCTTTGTATACATGAATCAGCGGTGTTGCTGATCTGATGTTACAGTCTCCTCCTGTTGCTCCTCCCTCCATGCTGGTGTACATGTTAGTGGGAGCAGAGGGAGGAGCAGCAGCTGGGGGCAACAGCAGTTGAGGGATATTAGTGGGTGCTTCAATTAAAAAAGGCAAGGGGTGTACATACCTCCCCTTGAGTAAGAGCTAAAAACAGCACGGTGGGGTGGGGGAGGGAGAAGTCAGAATGAAAAGTGCCAGTGGATCCAAATATTAATCCTCATGCCTGCCAAGCCTCTCTCTCATGAGTAATTAAAGGGACTCTGTCAACCTACTCAATCATCAAATATTCCCAAGTTTAAACCAATTTAAACAGGCAGTTTGTTTCATTTGCATGTTGGCTGGTTTTGTTGTGTCGTCCTTCTAATCTTAATAGAGCTTTCCGTGGAGCTCATACTGACATTCAGAATATAAAAAAGCAAAACCACACATGTGCAGTAGTGGAGGGGCGAGGGATTTTTTGATCAGATTCGGGACACTGGGGGATTGAGCACCCCTAGTGTCACTATTATGTTTCTTGGGGGGCATGGTGGTGGTAGGTGCTGAGAGGAAGGGTTGGGGGGATTATGTATTTCAGCAATCAGAACCACCAAAAATTAAAAAAAAGGTGTTGGAAATTTTTGTTAAAAGTGTGAGCGTGGAGACTGTTCCAACGTGGAGGTGACATTTTTTGTCACCTCAACAAGTTGTTCATTGGCAAGGAATGCGGGAGTCCTTTTTTACTCAAAGCAAGAGGTCTGCAGGGCTCTGCACACTGCATCCCTAAAAATTAGAATAGAAAATACCTTTATAAAAGGATACCAACTGTTGCATAGGTGATGGCCTGGCCTTGACATAGCAGGAAGATTCCCCAAATAGAAGAGGCAGAGGATGGAAAACTCTTGCTTTCTGGACAAGAACATCCCAAGCCATGAGAGGAGGGAGTGATCAGTGAAGACAAGGGAAAATGATGTATACTTTATTAATGTGGTCACCATGGATGACTAACCATACAGACAGTATAAATGTTGTTGACTGACTCCAAATCTTCCTTTCTGTGTCACTGCCAGTATGAAGAAAAAAAAAATCAGTTAGCATGACTTTGCCAACATTGTGGCTGCACAAAAGATTCATTGTTTCCCCATGTCACTCATTCTAAATTGGAATCTGTCACCTATGATGAAAGAAAGAGACATTGTTAAGTCAGACTTGTCATGGCCACTGTGTCACTGTTTACCTGTGAAAGGAAAAAGATAAGATTAAACTTAGGAACAGAAAAAAATAATTTCAGATACTTACATCAAATTAGTGATGGCCATGCCATGCAGTGGCACAACATATAGGATAGTGCTTGGGGAGCGGCTGACAACAGGGCTATTCTTTCACCGAGTTGGCACTATGGCGGCGGATTACCTCAGGCGCGGCTTGAGAGTAATCTGTCGTCACAATCTAAGCAGTGGAAATCTCCTGTTGTCAACTATTCCCATGCACTTTTTCTATATAATTAATATGTGAGCGATAGTTCTCTGAGAAAAAAAACAATCACTACGTCATATTGCTGCTAAGAAAATGTTTAGTTGGTTACTGGAAGGAAAAACTTAACTTTACATTCTTTGCGTTTTCACGCTTAACATGTTTACTGTTTTATCACTTTAGATTTTAAACTTTTAATGATTAACATTTTAACTTTTGAAACACTCACATACAGCAGCACCCGGAACAGCAATTCACAAATCTGTGGGGAAGAGCAGAGAAAAGGTAAAATCGGCTAGCAGTGGGTCTAGCTCTGTTGAGGGAATGTCATGTATTGCCCTGTGCTCGTCGTTGTCTCTGAGGAAGCTATGTATCTGCCGCATGTCATTTCTCATTTTTTTGGCCATTTTTTATTCTCCTGCTCGAGGATGAATGTATCCCGCTCAGAAAGTGGTTTTGAAAGTACAGCCGCTGACATTGCTGCTAACGCTATGTGTCCTGTCAAGAGAATGAGCCCTAACTGTCAAATGGTGCTCGAGGACATGGTTTGTGACATGCGCAGTGCAGTGAGACAAATCGTTCTGCTGCTCTGCGATTGTCACTACTGTGTGACTACAAGGTTTCGAGAACAATGGATTTAGGTGGAGAACGACATTCCACCATACACTATAGTGCCATAGTGCAGAACCACACATCTTTGGCTCTTTACTTTGTGGCTTCTGGTGTGCTATCTTAAGTGAAAGGTAAACAGAAAAAAAAACATATTTCAATGTCTTGGAAGGAAGATGGAGGCCACTCCACCTCCTCTGCAATAATCACCAGTGCCAACAGCGAGGATCAGTAATGTGAACAACAGTGAAAGTAACTTACCATTACATCATACAGTCTTGGCTTTTGCTGTTCTTCAGGTGTTGCTGCCTTGATGGGCTCGCTGTGTGGCTGGAGGCTCGGCTTGAGGTCTGGCTTCAGCTTGGCAGCTGCTGCTGGTGGGCTGGCTGGTGGGATGAATGACATACTGGCTGTTGGGTTGCTGGCAGGATGGCTTACAGGCTGGCTGGTGGGATTTCTGGCAGTGGCAGAATGGCTTACAGCCTACCTGGTGGTATTGCAGGCAGAATGGCTTGCAGGCTGGCTGGTGGGATTTCTGGCAGTGGCAGGATGGCTTACAGCCTACCTGGTGGTATTGCTGGCAGAATGGCTTACAGGCTGGCTGGTGGGATTTCTGGCAGTGGCAGGATGGCTTACAGCCTACCTGGTGGTATTGCTGGCAGAATGGCCTACAGGCTGGCTGGTGGGATTTCTGGCAGTGGCAAGATGGCTTACAGCCTACATGGTGGTATTGCTGGCAGAATGGCTTACAGGCTGGCTGGTGGGATTGCTGGCAGGATGGTTTACATGCTGGCTGGTAGGCTAGCTAACAGGCTGGCTGCTGGGATTTCTAGCAGTGACATGATGGCTAATTGGGTGGCTGGTGGGATTGCTGTCAGGATGGTTTACAGGCTGGCTGGTGGGATTGCTGGTTGGTTGGATTGCTGGCAGGACATCTGGTGTCCTGGCTACCAGGATTTGTGATATGCTTGCTGGTGAGGCTGTCATCAAACATTAGGGCAAGGCATTATATAAGAGAGGATAGGATAGTGATCATGATGTTAGGCAGGTGGGCTGATATAAATTTATAGAAGCATGGCACAATGTGGGTAGTGAGTTAGTGAAAAAAAAATCATAAAAGGATTAAACTTATATGGAGGAAAGGAGATATCTAAAACTTGTTTTGGTTTATGCACTGCTACCATAATCATTATCAAAGATGCAGCTCTCACTGTCTTCCACACTGCCATTGTCCCCACTGAGGGAATTCCTTCTTCATAACTGTCTCATCCACCTCACTGGAAGGCTGTTTGTAATACCAGCACAAACACAAACAAAGCTGCACTTCAAGGCATATATGACAAAATTCAAACCACATAAAAATGAAACTTGCCATCATGAGTGGCTCTCTTAATAAACTACTGATAACAAGTTTCATCTTCATGTGTTTGAATTTTTCATTATCTTATGGAGTGCAACTTTGTTTATGTTAATGCCTGTCAGAATTAGAGACTGCACCAGCCCTTTCTGTCCCAAGGCATGGTATAGTTTGTGTTTGTGCTTGCAATACCACCATGCTGTTCTGCTTCCTTTTCATCACCATCGCCATACTGTGGTACAAACATAGATGTACTTGTCTTAGGTGGAATATTGTCTTCGTTCATTTAAAAAAATGTCACCATGCCAACATTTCTAGCTGATAGATTCATACGCCTGTCAGGCATAATGCCCCCCACTAAACTAAATACCCTCTGCATGCTTACACTAGAGAGTGGACAGCTCAGATATTTTACTGCTGTGGGGGTGAGGGCTGGCCACTCAGCCACCTTGCTACTCCAGTACAGCAGAGGCTCTTCCAATATGTTCAGGCGCCTGGTGTCTGCCAAATATGCATCCAACATGCACTGCACTGCACGCAATCCTGCCAGTTCATCAGCATACTCCTCCATTTCCACCACATCTGCAATTCCTACCTTGGACAAAGCATCCCAAAGTGGATTTAGGGTAATTTGTCCTGTGAACAGCCCTGTGTTTTCAACCCACTTAAATGAGGTGGTAGCCACACCCAGTTTGTCTTCACTGTCATGCTGTATCTAACTTAACTGTGACCATTACATTTATGTCCCATGAACACATCTTACAAGCTGATCAGTTAGATTTTATACCTGACCACAGCCACTGTCAAGTATTGATGACAGGCCCCTTTTATATTATGGGTGCATGGTGGCAATTCCAAAATTGGGAGACTGCAGAATCTTGGAAATATGGGTACAGTAGTCTAATATTTGCAGCATGTGTTCCATTAAAGTTCAGCTTGCCCTATCTCCACCTGCCTGTAGCAGTTGCTGTACATTTACCAAGGTCTGCCTCAGCACCCTTAGAAGTGGAATGGCCAGAATGAAAGAGGCAGTGTCCCCACTCACTGCCAGTTTGGCATGCTCAAATGGCCTCAGAATTATGATTATGCAATTCTTGAGTTTCCATTGCTTGGCTGTGGGAGACGTTGATGCTCCAGAACTGTCACTGCTTGTGTGCAACAGTAGGTATTCAGAGATGGCTTTGTACTGCTCATACGAACACTCAATCATGTATGGTATTGAGTTCCATCTCATCACACAACTTCTAGCTTGAGACGGTGCTCAGGCAGCTTGTTCTGCAGCTGCCTAAGATGGTCATGGGCCTATCCAGAATATGCAAGGTGGGCACAGATGTGGCGGTCCACAGTCAACATTGACTTGATGTCAAAGTATGACAGAAGCTCCTGCACTACAAGATTAAGACAGCATGTCATACAGGGAACCAGGAGAATCCCACATTGCTTATGTATTTCATGACATTAGAACCATTATCACTTGCAATGAAACCCAGATTCAGGCACAGTGGGTGCAGCCACTCACTCATCAGTCTCAGTCAGGAGCACATCTGACATGTTTTGAGTACTCTGTGAGCCTGTTAAACTTCTTATTGCCAACGTGGAGTGCCGGTGAATACCTGGAACATTGTTATCAGCATAGTTTGGCATAATACAGTTTCTCCCCATCCCAGCATCAAACACCACCCAGGGTACTTGTGTAATATGTAAATAAGAGCTACCAGCTGATTGGCCACTAGTCTACATATCCATACTAACGTGCATGTATGGTGATGCTGAATGCTGCAGGGAATGTCTTACTGAACATGTCACAGTCCTATAAAGTTCAAGAATATCATGGGTGGAGAACTACATGGATGACAGAATCTGCCATTTTGGACAGGCAACACTACTTTCTCCACAGAACAGTTTGAATCACTTGCTGACAATTTTGCACTGTTTGAACTACTTCCTGCATTTATGTAATTATGTATATTTGTATAACCTTGCCTAAGCAACTTGTATTCATCTGCATCACATATTTTGCAGCATCTATACTCACTGTATTATTTGTATATTATATATATTTATTTATTTAGTTTTTGTCAACCGGGTAGGTGCACTAGCCATGAAATGACTATTTTCTGGCATGACCCAGGACAGTACAACAATCAAAGACAGGTACATAGCATGAGTACAATGAAATAACAATAACTTAGGTTGAAACAGTTAGTAGTAATGAATACATGCAGCCAGGACAATATCAATCAATGCAATTCACATAAAATATTTAGGCAGAGAAAACCTACACAGTCTAGAAAGAGATACTACAACATAGCAGCAAAGAAATATTGTTCAAATTAGTCACAACAATGAAGATTCAAATAGGCATCGAAACAAGGCAAGGGCAACTTCCTGACTGGACAAGATGCATTATCATGGCCTCTGAAACAAGACTCAGGTGTGGGGGGTTTGGGTAGGTTAGCTCTCAAGGAGATAGTAAGGGTAAGTAGTGCTGTGAGATAGGGAGGTAAAAGTTAGGCCAGGCAGCATCTGGTGGGTAAGTGGATTAGGGAGGATTAAAACAAGTGCAGAGATCAGCAAGGGACAGATGTAAGCACAGCTCCTTTTTGAAGCTGTCACGGGATCCAGATATTCGAAGTGCTTGGGGGAGAGAGAGTTCCAAAACTTAGGAGCAGAGTGATTGAAGGCAACAGAGCCTTTTGATGTTTTACATCTAGGTACATTCAGCAGGGATTTATCTACTGATCGCAGTCTATAGGAGGAGGTCTGAGGTACCAGCAATGTTGCAAGCACTGAAGGGGACTGGTTTCTGAGTATAGAGTCAATCAGGTAGCCAAGAGAGTATTGATGGCAAGCTGAGAGGGATAACCAGCCCAGGTCCCTGTACAGTTGGCAGTGGTGCTTAAGCCATGGCGATGAGGAGGCGTATCGACAGATATTATTATAAGTGATATCCCACTAATGAAGGATGGTTTAGTGTGTGGCAGCAAAGGTCGGCATGCCATAGGTGAGGGCAGGGTGTAATATGCCTCTGGCAATAACAAGTTTAGCAAAGGGGGTTAACATGAAACTGGACTTGTAAGCAACCCCCAGTTTAGCATGCATTGCCTTGCAGGCAGATTGTGTATGCAAGCTGAAGTCCAGGGATTGGTCCAGAAGAATTCCCAGATACTTAAAAGATGTAACAGATTCTATTTGTGTGCCACTGCAGTCTTGCACCAGTAGGGGAGTTTGACATGTCCTAAGTTTATGGGCAGATCCAAGTAACATTGCTTGGGTTTTCTTAGCATTAAGTACAAGCTTATGTGCAGAAAGCCAATTTTGGACATTTGTGAAATCTGAAGAAAGGGATGAATTTATGCTGGTGACCTTATCAGAGCTTGAATAGAGTACAAGATCATCTGCATAAAGAATAGATGAGCATGAAAGAAAAACCTCATCTATGTTATTAATTAAAAGTGAGAAAAGAAGAGGTCCCAGAATAGAGTTCTGGGGAACCCCAATATTGATGGTAGCACCATCAAATAAAGAGGAGTTAAATTTCCCAATTTGGGTTCTATTTGATAGATAGCTTCCATACCAGGTGACAACTGGGGGTGAAAAGCTCAGATTGCAAAGAGTGGAGAGGAGCAGGGGGTGATCAACAAGATCAAAGGCCTTTGTAAAGTCTATAAAAACTGCCCCTGTCAGCTGGCCAGCATCCATACTGGTAAGCACAATGGTAGTGAATTTGAGAAGCGCTGTAGAGGTACTGTGACATTTATGGAAGCCATGTTGTGTGTCAGAGAGAGAAGGCTGTACTATGTGAGGTAGTTAATGGTTTGATTTGCAACAAGTTTTTACGGAATTTTACTTAGGACTGATAGGATGGCTATAAGCCTATAGTTAGTAATCTCCTAGGTATCACCTTTTTTAAGGACCGGCATTACACGAGCAATCTTCCAGAGGTCAGGAACTTGGCTATTAGAGAGAGGCAAAGTGAAAATTCTAGCCAGAGAGGAGGCTATGTATGGTGCTGCTAGTTTCAGGAGCTGAGGCTCAAGTGTATCTGATCCAGAGCTAGTGTTGTCAGAGACAGTAAGTAGTAGTTTTAAGACCTCAGTCCTTGAGATTGCCTTGAAGTAGAATGGGGGATTTTTAGACATTGGTCGGGAAGGATAGCTGGGGGTAGTGGACTGTGCTGATGTTGCAAGCAGAGAGGCTGCCTGGGGAGATGGGAAGGCAGAGGTATACTGAGACAGGTCCAAGAGCATTTGATTGAAGGAATTAGCAATGGTGTTGGAGTCATTGCAATGTACTCCATTTAATACCATGTCACTGGTGCTAGTTGACTGGGACACACCGAGAAGGGACTTGACATGGGCCCAGAATTTCTTAGGGTCCCCAGCAGAGCCTAGCAGCAATTCTTTACAATAGGCACTCTTAGCTGTTCTGACCTGTTTTTTACAGAAGTTACATAGGGTTCTGTAGGTAGCATAGTCAGATTGTAGCCCCGAGGCTTTGTACTTTTTCCAGCATTTGTCCCAAGAGCATAGATTTTTCAGCAAGTCTTTGTGAAGCCATCTTCTTTGTTTACCCCTCACCCTCTGTGTCACCTTGTCGGCATGCTTGTTCTGGATGGCCAGGAATTCATTAAGGAAGATACTTAGTGCAGACTCAACATTATTTAAAGGTAAATACCAGACCAGTTTATCCTCAAGATGTCATGGCAAAAAGCCTCAATATCCAGGTTGGCAAAATTTGTAAAGGTGACACAGCACGGTGGAGGGGATGGAGCAGCCTCAGTACTTCAGATGCAGAAGACAGGGGATTGATCATTAAGCGAATCTTCCAAGATGCCTGCTTGGTGTACATGATCCAGATGGTTTACCAGTACCCAGTCAATAAGGGAAGAGGATTTTAGTGAAGGAGTAACTCTGGTATTCTCCATTAACAGCTGGTGGAGGTTAGAATTTTGTACCAGAGAGAGCAACATGCTATGGGCAGTCCCTAGCCAGTTCTGGTTAAAGTCACCCAATATAATGACTTCATTATGTTTTGAGTGCAAAGAGGTCTGATCAAATAAGTCCTGCAGACCTACAGTGCCCCCATAAGTTAAATCACAACAGCATGACTGGGTGGGTATCTGGTGTGACACTCAAACATGTTATGCAATGTAGACTGTACCTTTTGGGGTTTGTGGCTACAGAGACCAAACAGCTGGGCTATGCACACTGGTGGTATGGATGGGGGTTAGGTTCAGACTTGGGGGGTGTTACAGATGCTGAATGAATGTATGACATTATTTCTGATGTTTAGGGACTGGGGTCGATATGATTTGCTGACTATGGCTGCTAATACTTCAATCACTGCTGCTACTCTTCCCACTACTATGAAATCCCACCAAGTCTTCCTCCTTATGTCTGTAGTACTCCTCTGGTTTCACTTTTGAATCCTGCCCTAGGACTGTCTGTATATCATTTTGGGATGCCTTGTTCAATGAGGCCAATAAGGGAGAAGCTCCTCTGTATCAGCTTCCCTCTGGTGCTGAGTACAGCATTGCAGGTGCCTGGACTTGAGGTGTGTGTGTGTGTGTGTGTGTGTGTGTGTGTGTGTGTGTGTGTGTGTTGTGTGCTCCAGTGCCTAGGTGGCTACGCTCTTTCCCATGGCTCAGACATGCTTGGCATAACTGTCAGATAGCCACTGTTTTGTCAGCTGGGTCAAGAATATAAAAATCCCAAAATTCCAGGAGGAAGAAACAGCTAGGGAGCTGATGCTAGCTATCCAAAGGATGGCAGGCAAGGGTAAGGTTGTGCTTGTTGGATATTTCAAAATGTCAGATGTGGATTGGAGCCTCCCAGCTGTAGCATCAACCAGGAGCAGATTTATCCTGGACTCCCTTCAAGGTGCCTTCCTCAAGCAACTGGTCATGGAACCAACTTGGCAGAAGGCAATACTGGACCTCATGCTCAAAAATGGGGACAGTGTGATGGGAGTAACAGTGGGGGAGCACCTGGTGAACAGTGACCATCGGTCGCTGTGGTTTGAAATCACAGAAGGAGCAGAACCAAAGTGCACAAAAACAAGTATCCTGGATTTTAGGGGGACAGACTTTGGAAAAATGGGGAGATGATTGAAAGAGACATTAATGCAAATGGGGAGGGAATCAGGGGTTGAGAAATAGTGGGCAATATTTAAAATGGGGATTACAAGAGTAACAGAATTATGCATTAAGCAGGTTAGCAAGGGGAAAAGGAAGAGGAGGCCATTATGGTTTTCCAAGGAGGTAGCAGAGAAAGTGAAAGCCAAAGAGATTGCATTCAAGCAATAAAAAGAGACGCAGGCAGAAAGGGATAGGGAGAAGTACCAGGAGATGCAAAGGGAGGCAGGTAGGTCAGTAAGGGAAGCCAAAGCTCAGACAGAAGAGCGCATCACAAAATCAGTGGATAGAGGGGACAAAACCTTTTAGAGGTACATAAGTGAAAAAAGAAAGGCAAAGAGAGGGACAGTGAGACTGAAGGGGGAGGATGGGGCAGCATGGATGATGGCAACAGTAAAGCTGATATACTGAACAGGTATTTCTGCTCAGTCTTTACTGAGGAAGAGGAGGGTAATGGGCCTGAAGGGAGTACAAGGAGTGGGAATGGTGCAGAAATGGACTCAAGTCCCTTTACATGGCAAAGGGTCCTAAAGGAACTGGAAGGATTAAGAGTTGATAAAGCAATGGAGCCAGATGTGGTGCACCCCAGGGTCCAAAAGGAACTAAAAGGGGTGGTGGTCGAACCTCTGGCAATCCTGTTTAGTCGATTACTGGTAACAGGGGAGGTACCCAAAGTCAGGAGGACAGCAGATGTAATCCCGTTATGCAAAAGCGGGAACAAAGAGGAAGTGGGGAATTGCAGACCAGTCAGCCTGACCTCAGTAGTGGGGAAGATCATGGAAGCACTACTGAAGGAGAGATTGATGGAACATCTGGTTGCCAACAGACTACAGCAACCAAGGCTTCGTGGTTTCACCAGGGGGTGGTCATGCCAGGCCAACCTCATGGATTTTTTCAACTGGGTAACAAGGGAGGTGGATCAGAGGAGGGCAGTGGACATGGCCTATCTTGGCTTCAGCAAGTCCTTTGACACTGTGTCACATAGAAGGCTAGTAAACAAATTGGGGAATATGGGAGTGGGCAGGACAGTAGTACAGTGGGTAGGTAATTGGCTGGGTGGTAAGACACAAAGGGTGGTGGTAAATGGCTATCACTTCACAGAGGGAAGAGTGACCAGTGGGGTACCACAGGGATCAGTGCTGGGACCGGTCCTATTCAACATCTTCATCAGTGACATTGTGCAGGACCTAGAAGGCAGAATTTCCTTGTTCACTGATGACACGAATCTCTGTAATAGAGTGGACATGCCAGAGGGTGTAGTCAGAATGAGGAGGGACCTGCAGAAGCTTGAAGAATGGTCAAGGGTTTGGCAGTTGAAATTCAATGCAAAGAAGTAGAAGATAATGTATGTGGGGCACAAAAACCCTGGAACAACATTTAATTTGGGGGAGAGGATACAGCATGCACCTAGTAGGAAAGGGACTTTGGGGTTATCATCTCTTATGACCTCAAGGTAGGGAAACAGTGCAAAAAGACATCAGCTAAAGCAAATAGGATGCTGGGATGCATAGGCAGGGGCATCACCAGCAGGAAAAGGGAGGCCATAATTCCGCTATACAAGACACTAGTGAGGCCTCACCTGGAGTACAATGTACAGTTCTGGAGACCTTACTTATGTAAGGACATAGACTGGGTAGAGAAGGTTCAGAGGAGGGCAACAAAGATGGTACAGGGATTGCATCACAAGTGTTATGAGGACAGGTTAAGAACTTGAATATGTACTTCCTGAGGTGGGTGAGAGAGAGAGAGAGAGAGAGAGAGGTGATATGATAGAGACATACAAGTACCTTACAGGGAGGAACAGGGTGCAGGAATACACTATTTTCCAGCAAAAAAGATGTTCCAGAACTAGACGGCATGGGATGAAGTTGGAGAGAGGGTGATTCAGAAGAACTGTGAGGAAGAATTTCTTCACAGAATGGGTGGTGGACAAGTGGAACACCCTGCCAGAGGAAGTGGTGGGGGCTGAAACAATCACAGGATTTAAGAATGCATGGGATAGACATAATGGAATATTGGAGGTCAGGGGTAAGGGACAAAAGACTTCTAGGAAAACAAAGTGAACTTACAAGCTCAAATGGGCAGACTGGGTGGGCCATAGGCCCTTATCTGCTGACAGTGTTTATGTATATATGCATCTATGAAGGATTTTGTGACCCTTGTTTTCACATGGCACTGCATAGGGTACTGGGATTGTGAAGGGCTAGAAATGGATGTTTTTTGAGTAGGATTTCTGCACTGCTGTAACTGATGACTCCTCCTCTATTATTATTGGTTCAACAGTGCAAACAGTTGGAGGATGGTGGGTACCTTTAGTAATTCCCTCCCCCTTAATTTTCTTTTTCTCAGGTTCCCATAGAGGGTCCAAATTATCATTCCTATCCTGACCTAGGCTGCTAACCTTCTGAGATCTGTCCTCCTCCACCTTATCCTCACTTTTGCCACCCTGTATTTCCTTCTCAATAGCATCTGATTCCCTGACCCTGTATGAAGAAACACTCAGATCTGCAACATCATAGTGTGAGTCATGCACAGGCTCATCAACACCAGTTTTGGGAACATTGACCACCTCTGAGTCCTCATTCTCAACCACACATACAAAGCAAGATATTTTTTGGGTTCCTGGACTGCTCCTGTTCTCCTGGCTAAATGTCAATTTGCTCCTGTCAATGTGCTCCACAAGAACTCATGCCCTACTATTAGCCCTGGCATCAATCAGACCTCTGTACAAATTGCTCCCTGACAATTCACCTCTGTATAAATTTAATACAATAAACTCTAGAGGGAGTAAATTGGAAACAAATTGTGCAGGGAGCCAACTGACACTGAAGCTAATAGCCCACCATAAGTTGTCACAGAGCATAGTGACTAGAGTGAATTGACGTGTCACGTGTTGTCCCTGCCTCCACCACCTGTACTGCCAGCACCAGCACCAACACCAGCACCCACCAGCACTGATGCCACATATATTGCTGAGAAATATTTGGCCACACTAATTCCCCCACTTGCAGCAACTATTCCTTAACAAGTACTAACAGCAGTACCAGCCCCTGAGGAATCGGTGTCACTAGTGGTTATGATACCCTTTGAAACCACATAAACTATGCTTTTCTTGCCAGAATCATCACTGTCAGCAACTCCCACTTTAGTGGAGCATCTTTGTACAGGCATTTTGTTATGTAGTGTTTGGAACACAACAATTTACAAATCTTTACTGAGGTATACAGACCCTAAACAACAGCAACACCACAAATTTATGGGGTTCTTTCTTCTTTTTTTTCACAAAACAATACGCAACAGGGATTTATGGGATGAGGGGGACACAAGCAAGACTACACCACATTTTACAAGACTTTAAGTATACAGAAGTAAACAATGACAACATCACAATTTTTGTACATAAATAATACACAAAAGGGATTTAAGGGACTAGGGGGATACCCATAAGACTAAACAACTTTACAAGACTTTACTGAGGTACACAGACAGTAAACAAGAACAACATCACAATTTTGTTTTAGACAAATAATACACAACAGGGATTTAAGGGACTAAGGGAACACATGCAAAATGCAACATCTCAGGTAATTGTAACAACGTTATTGTGTACATGAAAAAATGTGAAGTTCAATCAATAAACAACAATTAAATCAATATTGTCAAAATACAATGGCAAGAATAATTCAGTAAAAACACCCAGCTGTTTTACAGAACTAAAATAACAAACCACAGAAAACAGGAGAAAATATTCACAGAAAACAATGACTATAACACTACTAGTGCTGCTCAGAAAGAAAATGCTGCCTGCCTTTTACTTAATGCTGCTTAACTAACACATCTCCCTTCCCCCCCCACAGCACTGCCTCACATCACAGAAAATTAAACTACAACTTTAAACTGACTAGATTACAAAAAAAAAAATATAACATAACACAAGAAATTGGTAATCTAGAGGCACAAGGCACAGTAAACACTTAATGGAGTGATTTATTTGAAAACAAAAACTGTATGTTTTAATTTTAAATGCATTCAAAAGGTTTTTAGGCACAAACATACAGAGAACACTGAACACCAGCTTTCTCTTCACACTGCACTGAATTCAGCCTATATGGCAATAGAGCTCAGTGCAGCACTATGTGGGCCTCAGGTGGTACACTGTATATGTTCTTACCTTATAAGCAAAGGGTCACAGGTTTGATTCCTAAGGAAGACATATATCTGCCATCTCATTTAAGGAGGGAGGGAGATGGGATACTAACTGTACACTTGAGCAGATGTTGATAGACCAGGAGGTCTGTTTCTGCTGACATGTTTGTATGTGACTTTCAATCCCATGAATCATTACAAACTTCACCTTAGAGCTCCAATTCACAGGTGAAGTTCACAAAATCGCCATTTGCCAACTTCTACCTTTAAGGTGAAGATGGACTTTACCTTGCATATTAAATTTGTGAATTGCTCCTCAAAGCAAAGTTATCCAACTTCACCCAACAATACCTATGATCCATAGGGGCCCCTCCAATTAAAATATGCACTTGGAGTAATTTTCCTGAGGACAGTCTGTTTTGACCCCTGATGAGTTGTTTCTCAATGAGGTTCTTTATTTACTCCAGTCTCCAACCCTCGCACCACTCATGTGTCCTGTTGCAGGGTTTTCTGGCCTGTTCTGGCCTCCACCTTGTGAAACCCTATCTGGCCAGTTGTTCATTTGCCTTGTGGAGGCCCCCACATGTGCCCAGTGCAATCTTAGCCAATTTTCCCTTCTGCTCTGTGGACCAACTACTTCTTTCAGAGTGTCATCAGGCACCAAATCCTTCTTTCCAGAAGTCTAAACATACTCTAAACACACCTGGGTCATCATTACCTCCAGTCTTCTGTCTGCATTATTTGCATGGTTCTCCCTTTCATCTTATAAATGGCCTGTGCACTCCAGCCTCACTGCCTGTGGCAACTTGTTCATTTCAACTATACCATCCTTTGTTTTACTTTCTATCCTGGCCACTCAAGCTTCCAGGCTGTCCTGTCTGGTTTGGGATTCAGACCAACTGACCTGGAGTTCAGTTTCCATCCAGGCCTGACTAGCCTAGAGCTTAGCCAGCAGGTCTGCCAATGTAATGAATCCTGCTGACTCCATACTGCTGGTTGTTCACTCCAGTATTCCAGGACTAGAATGTGAATCTCACTTTTGACACCAGTGTATTGCATTTGTTTCTATGCTTTCTATGGGATTCACTATTTCTATCCTGAGGGAGAGAGTAAGAGACAGTAAACAAAGAACATTTAAAAACATATCTTTATTGTAGCAGCAGTGTAGCAGGCCGAAGGTCTTGTTTGACCACAACTGGTTTACCACAGTTGACCCCTGTTAGAATTTGTGTTATGCTAGCCTTCACACTGGTTACAGAGCTGTTGGCTCATTGTAGTGATGATTCACTCTGGAGCTGGTGGATTCCAGTGCAAGCTGAAGTCTGTGGCAGGTGGAGTGTGACAGGAGTGCCTCCCATTCCAGATCTGACACTGGCTGTCTTCTTAAAGACTGAACTGGTGTCCTTTCAGTCCCACTGGATCACAAAGACTCCTATATCTGATGCTTATGCAGATGAGCTCTTAGCCTGCATCTCAGTTGTGAGGCAGACAGGAGATGTGCCTTGAATTGGCGTTGTCCTGTTGAACTAAGGCTGGAGATGTTATTAGTTCAACCACTTGAGCCGAAATGCAAAGATCACCCTATGTACTCATAATTTACTGCAGATTTCTTACAGCCTAGCAACTACAAGTTGCTTGACAACTGACCAACTATTTTATTATGACCCATGATGTGCAAAGACCTTGATGTAAGTGGTGTATGTCATCGCTGTTGTGACTTTATGTCTAGGCGATATAATCTGACGTCACAGTAACTGTAGTATCTGCAGTCACCTCACAATAGATATACAGTGGAGCCAGCCACAATGCAATTAAAATAGAGCTTAACTGCCACAGAATTATACCATTCCTTGTAGTATACTGCAGAATTTTGTGATATTCTGCAGCATTACTGTGTTGTATCATGGCTGGTGCCGCTGTAGGACAACTGCTCCCCAGTGGTCCACTAGCCATCAGCGAGACAGGATTTGCCCACAACAGCTCTGATCCTGGGGAAAATCACAAAACTCCCAGGTTTGGCACAAACAATATACTGCATCCTCTTGTTTCTCAGTCTGGGGTCTATGACCCCAGGGTCTCGGATGCTTTACCTGGGGTCCTGACAAAGAGGCACAAAAAGCTACACAAACATCTTATTAAATTGCATTTTAATATTTGCTAATGTTTTTAATTCATATTTCTTTTCCTGTGTAATATTAAATTAAACAAAAAACTGTTAAAAGTTTAACTTTGCTTGGGGATAGGGGTCCTTGGACAGCTGTGGTCATGGTCATAGATCCTCTGGCATATTTGATAATGAACACAGGGTCCTTGGACAATGTCTAGTCAAGACCAGGGACCCTTTTTGACTCAAAGGTTGAGAACCCCTGATATATTGTATCACTGTTGTAACTTAATACCACAAAAGTAGGGAACATACCTCTCAACTGTCCCTGATTTTCAGGGACGTCCCTCATTTTGCCTCAAAATTTCCCTCTGTCCCTCGTAAAATTTGTGCTTTTGTGACAGAACAGTGGAGATTAAAATCACAAAAAAAATGTCAAACATTAAAGTTATAGACTTGTTCTTTATCAGAAAATACATCTTAACATACATCCCTTTTTTATCAGCTTTCTGTGTGAGTAGTACCAATTTTTCAGATGTGTCCCTGATTTGGGGTGTTTGACCCTGATTTTTTTAAGCCTTGTCCCTGATTCATGAGACAAGAGGTTGAGAGGCATGGTAGGGAAATGTGGCGTTAGGGCTTCCAACCCTAACTCCTCACCCCCACCTCTACCCACTAGCAGCAAAATGACAAAATATTAGGGTTTTGTTTCTCTGGAGTCTTGGTGAAACAGTGGTGGGTCTTCCTTGGGTTTGTCAACCCTAATGGTCCCCCCTACTCTCAGCCCATGGCCTGTAGTCCAAAGCACATGGAATAATTCCAATCCAGTGTCTCACAGTGATAAATTCTTCAAAGGTAAAGAATTATGTCTTGCCACATATTGCCTATGCAATTTGTTGTATCTTTCTTCATGCAGAGCATGCAGGGCCCTGCGTGAAGGAAGAAGATCATGTGTGATGTTATTTGCTCAGGGAACAGGGTGGGCATTAGGGCTGACAATCCCAAGGAAGACCCCACCAGTGATTTGCCACGACTCAGGAGACCTAAAACCCTAATGTTTTTTCCTTTAGTTGCTTGGAGGGTGGAGGTGGGTAGTTAGAATTAGAAATCCTAACACAACATTTCCCTACTTTTGTGGAATTAAGTTGCTCAAGCTGGAGTATTAACAAAGTTTTTTTAAAAGAATTCCCTTTCTTTTTGAGATAGTGGAGTTGTATCCTCATTATGGAGGTCCCTTCAAGACCTGAATGAACAGATGCTGGTGCCCTACATGAAGAGAAGAACCATATCCACCTACAGACTTGCAGGCCCTGCAGTTTTGTGCAATGACAGATATGAAGAATCTATGGGGCTGTCTGGTGGGCTGTGAAAGTACAGGGCCCTGTGATCCCTGCACTTCTATGAGCCACAGCTACAGATGCACGTGGCAAAGAATGTATCTATCAGCCAATGCACAGGGCCCTCTGCCACCTAAGGGGGGAGAGGTGCAAGGCCCTATGCGAAGACAACAGTTTTCTTCGCAATATTTTAACCATGCCTGTGTGAACAACCTTGCACCTTTCATTATCTGGCTGAAGGTGTGTCACATAACAGCACCATCCTCCCACCCTCACCCCATCCAGCTGGGTCATTGATCTCACTACTGAACTCATCTCACCAGCATGTGATCACAAAGCATACCTGCTGGGGTCAAGATGGGCACTACACACAAAGTCTGTTAACAATTATTATTATTTTTTTATTTTGACGCAAAATGCTCAATATACTAATTTTTTGATTCATCTTATAGTATAAGCATGACATGTACAATTTATAGTATATTGGACAAAATGCAATTTCTCACCAGAAGTCCAAAAACACATCTTGTCCAGGATTTAAAAAATGACATGTGTCTTGTTTATGAGGTGGTGTGGAAAAATGGCTATGTGAAAGTTTAGAGTCTTACTCCTGGTGTAACAACAGTTGCACCAAGTAAATGGTGCATGTAGCAATTTATGCCAGCAGTTGTGACATGCGCGATTCTACAATGTGGCCTGTGACATGGCGCAGGCCACTTGCACTGAACAGCTGTTACATCGGCAGTTGCATCATAAACGCCCTGCGACATGGCGCTATGGGATTTACAGCAGCAGTTGCACCCCATTCCAGAAGGGCATCATCAAAGTCCCCAGGGTCGGGATTCTACAAGAACCCCTGGAAGAGAACCGCCAATGTAAGTTGCACCAGCATTTAGCTGGTGTAACTTACAGACATTCCCCGGGGGTCCTGTAGACCAGCCTGCAGTCCAATGGGCATGCCACAGTTGTACACCCCTGCCCAGCATACCCCAGCTGGTGCCCCCACCCCTGATGTGTCAAGTATGACCCGCAGGGCTGTCCACACCCGCGCCCCTGGTCCTGTCAGAGTCTCACAGGTTGCCCATACTAACTGCCTTCAGACCTGTCGAGCCTCGGCAGGCCTGCTCATTACCCCCAGCCCTCAGCCCCATTGTGAATGCCCAGGCAGAGCTGTCACCCCTCACTCAGCCTTGCCTGAGCTCTAATCAACATGGCAACACTAAACCTGGTAGCCTGCTCATCATGCAGCCCACCCAGTACTGAGCCCACCTGTCCCTCAGCCAGCGACTGGCACAGCTCACCTCACCTCCATGGCTGCCACTGACTGAGTCTGCAGAGCGTGATAGCAGAAAGACACACCTGCACCACCTCTGAGTGCGCTCTTACAGCAGCACTCCACAGAACCCAGTCGTGGGCTGTCTGGAGGTGAGGTGGCTGTACAGTCACCAGCTAAGGGACAGGTGGCGGGCACTGGGTGGGCTACACAGCTGGTGGGGCCACCAGACTACCAGGGCAGGGTAGGTGGTCGCGATTTGCAGTTGCGACTCAGGACGGGCATGGGTGAGGGGGTGACAGTGCTGCCCTGTAGGCATTGCAACGGGGATTTATGGGCAGGTGTGGGCACCCCTGCAGGGCTCTTGACAGATGTCTCAGGAGCAGTTGGTGGGGCAGCCTGCAGGGCACCACTGTGGCTTGCTGGGCTTGGGGAGACTTGGCGCAGTGTTCTCACAGGCAAGCTGACATGCTCGCCAGGTGTGCCCTCTGTTCAGTGTACCTGGCTGCATGTCACAAGTCACAGTACTTAGCTGCGGAGACCCTACTCCTTCTAGAATAGGGCACAGGGTCAATGCCTTAGTTGAGGTTGGTGCAAGTTGTGTTTGGCAGCAACTTGTGCCAACCTTCTAGAATTGGGCCCAAAGTATTTAAAATTTGTGAAGTTATGAGTGAACATTGAAATGCAACACTCACTCATAACCTGGGCATTTTACCATTTTTGCACAACAAATTTTCAGCATAGCTTTCTTATTACCCCACCTCTTGAACCTGGTAGGTGAAAATGTTCAAATCACCACCAAAATGTGTTTCCACACCATTGAAATGTAATTCTGCACCACAGGTAAGAAAATACATTTTGGCCAGGATTTCAAAAAATGACAGCTGTCACATTTGTGAGTTGCTGTGAAAAAATGCTATGTTAAAAATCTGGGGTCAAGTTATTTAAAATTACCAAAATTACGAGTGAGCATAGAACATTTCAAGTTATGCACGTGACTTTGCCATTTTTACATATTTTGTCCCCACATTTTCAACTTAGCCTTTATATGACTCCACCTCATGAACAAGGGTGGTGAAAATTTTCAAATCCTGCCTGAAAGGTGATTTTAAAAAATGACAACAAAATCACCCTTTAGGACAGATTAACACAATTCCATCACCATTGGTCATGAGGTGGGATCACAAAGGGGCCATGTTGAAAATTTGGGGTCAAAATATGCAAAAATGACAAAGTTATGCATCAACATTAAAAACCCCATTGAAATACACTGAGTTGCACTGACAGTACCTTAGTTTCTCATATTGCAGTTGGCGGTTCCAGCAGCAAGATAGGAAGTGGTGGATTTTCACCCTGGGATATGTTCAGGTGAGTGTGGCGGGGGGTGCGTTGCAAGCAGGGTGGTGGATGCTCAGTGGGAGGTCAGGGTGGGGTGGTCAGATTGGCACGGGACCATTTTCTTTTTTACAAGTGTGAAAAAATAAAAACATTGAGGAACAGTTTTCTTTATTACAGGTAACTTGAATTTGAGGATGGCAACCTGAGGGTGAGAGGTGCCACTAGACACCAGGGGAAAAAAATCATACATAAGGGATGGCAACTGAAGGGTGGGGGTGCCACTAGATACCAGGGAAAAACATATATATAAAGGGACAGTGACTGGAGGGCAGGGAGTGTCACTAGACACCAGGGAAAGAAACATATATAAGGGGATGGCAATCAGAGAGTGGGGTGTGCCACTAGACACCAGGGAAAGAACATACATAAGGGAATGGTGATCAGAGGGGCACTGGTTCATAATACCCCAGATAAAAGAGTGCGGCAAAGAATGCCACAACCAAAATAGCACAAACCCAAATAATGTCGGTGAAAACACTGACCAAACAAGGAACGTGCATAACCCACTGAGACCAATAGGACTTTTTATTTTCGGGTTGGCTTCATCCCCCACTCTCCACCAATATGGGGACTAACCCCAAACCCCCAGACTTTAAATAACCAACACCGGGGGTTGTGGACTTTGGGAATGTGGTGAAACTCAGGAGTGGAAAAATTCTTTGTTTTAAAAAAAATAATGTTGAAGCACCACAATACATGGGGGGATCCAAATCACAGTCCCAGGTATCTTTTGCCACTGTGTGCTGCTGCCCCAACCACTCCACTACAGGACCAGCTCAGTAAGACCCAGCAGCACAGCCTTTTATAGCCCTTCCACTTCCTTTTGATTAGTGACAAGGGTAGCGGTACTTTCCTACCATTGTTATACCCCTGTTGCTGCAAATGTTTTCATGCTTTCCAATGCACAGTTTTTGTAGCGATCCTTTGTAAGCACTGTATTAACACAGTACTGGTCAGAGGGCAAGGAGGTCCCACTAGACACCAGGAAAATGTGAGATACAAAAGGGGATGGTGATCGGAGGGTTGGGTTGCCACTAAACACCAGGGAAACATTATATAAATATAGGTCTGGTGATCAGAGGGTGGAGGGAGCCACTATTTAATTCAATTCAATTTTATTTTTTACCAGGAAATACACCATTGAGATTCTCATTTGCAATGTGATCCTGGAGGGACACATAAAATATAGAAAAAAACACAACAGAGTTTATACAATAGTTCATACAATACAATGGGTAAAACATAACAAGGTAGACAGTCAAGTTATACAGATTTTATACACCTATATAACGGCAACAACTATAACAAGAATAGAGATTGACAGAGGAGTGTAAGAAGGGGAGCAGGAGAGCCAGAGGGCAAGAACAGTGGTAAGTTCCAGACAAAATATCAAAGGAGGAGAGACAAGGCGTAACACTGGCAGTTTTCCTTCAACAGGGGTTTCAGAAGCTGGCCTTCCGGTGCAGCGGTAGGGTTACCGCTCACGGCACAAGCAACCCGGGTTCAGAAATGGACTAGGGCGGCTGGAGGGTTGGCCAAGGGGAGGAGGATTGAGTGCCCTGCAGCTGTTCTCCTCCTCTGGGAAGGGGGGGATGCATGTCCCACAGCTCTACCGCCACCTGGGTGACCACGGGTGGAGGTGCAGTGGGACTGCATACAGAAAGAGGGAGACGGGCTGGAGACCGGAATGCTCACACGTCTCGACATGCGCCACCCCTAGGTTTCCCTAGCATGCTCACATCCTGTGGGAGGGGACAGAAAATGGAAAAAGGAACCTGCCGCAGAGGACGGAGACAGGACCCGACTGCCCCAGATAACTCATAACCGGGCTACCGCTGGATGCCGCAGATGGACCTCCTGACACACACTAATGGACTGGAGGGGGTAAAAAGGGTCTCCCCCTCCTCCCCGCCCAGGGGGTAGGCCAAGGCAGCATGGAGGCAGGTCCGAGTGACACCACGGTAGGTACCCGGGGAAGGATTAGGGGATCACAGCCTAGGGACTCCCTGAAGAAGTTCCACCATGGCAGAGAGAAGGGGGCTAAAAACCAAAAAAGAGGGGTTTCAGAAGAGATTTCAAGGAGGCTAGGCTAAGAAAACAGGTCAATTTTAAGGTACTTTGAAGAGAATTCCACCAGGCTGGTAAGGCGTGACTAATAGATGTAGTGCCAAAACAAGATCTGACTTGGGTATCAAGCAAAATATAAGCATATTTCCTAAGGGAGAATTCACAAGGTGTAAATTTAAAAAGGCTTGATATGTAGAGAGGGAGTTTGTTGGTGAGGGCTTTGTAAGTTCAGATGGAGGCACTTCACCACCTTCTGTTGGCTAAGGAGGTCCAGTCTACTTGGATGTAAAGTAAGCAGTATTGTGTTTTAAATGGAGAGTCAGTCATGAATTTTAAAGCCCTATGTTACAGTATATCCAACTTTGTAAGAACAGTTTTGGGGCAATGACTATAAAGAAAGTCAGCATAGTCCATCAGTGAAGGAACGTTGTTTGGACTAATATTAGTTTTGCTTCATAGGTAAGCAAACGTTTGATGTGGAAGAATAATCCCAGCCTATGTTTTAACTTTTTAGAGAGTTCTTCAACATGAAGGATACAAGAGCGCTTGCAGTCCAACCAAAAACCTAGATATTTAAATGTGTTCACTTTTTCCATGGTTTCAGCCAGCATAGTTGTTATATGCATATTGACAGGCTGATGTGTCCCAGAAGTCGCTTTGGTTGGAGGAGAGAAAAGCATAGTGTTTGTCTTTTTGGCATTGAGTAAGAGCTTCAGTTGTAGCAGAGTTTGTAGCAGAATATCACATTTTTGCTGTAAATCCCTGCAAGCAGATTCAATACTAGGTCGAGCGTCATAAAGCACAGTATCATCTGCAAATAGATGAGTACTGGCAGAGTTAATATTGTGGTCAATATTGTTTATGTATGTTGTGAATAATAAAGGCCCAATATTGAACCTTTAGATACCCCTCTCAGAAGGATTTTACAGGGGGAAAGGTTACCCTGCACCTTCACTTTTTGCTGCCTACCAACAAGGTATCAGGAAAACCATTTAAGAGCGATATCATCTAGTCCAAGGTTTTGCAGTAGGGTCAATAGTAGATCATGACCCACAGTATGGAATGCTTTTCCTATGTCAAGGAATAGCATAGCCACACAGTTTCTAGTGTCGAGTGCCATTTGCCAGTCATTAGTGACCTTGGCTAATGTAGAGACTGTACTGTGGATCGGCTTGAAGCCAGACTGTAGATGACTTAATAGGTTATGATTCTCCAAAAATTCTCTTAATTGAGAGTTTACCAGTTTTTTGAGAAGTTTTGACAAAATAGGAAGTAGAGAAATGGGTTTGTAGTTGTTTAAGTCACTAGGCTCACCAGATTTGAGCAGAGGGATAACATGGGCTGTTTTCCACACCAGTGGGAGTTCCCCCTCCAGGAGAGAGATATTAAAGAGGTGAGTGATTGGCACCAGGGAAGCAATATGTAAATATGGGGACAGCAATCAGAGGGTGGAGGATGCCACTAGACACAAGAGAAAGATTATGTAAATGTGAGGATGGAAATCAGAGAGTGAGGGGTGCTATTAGACACCAGGGAAACCTAACGTACAGTACATAATGGGACAGTGATCAGAGGGTGGGGGGGGTGCCACTAGATACCAGGGAAAGAGTGGCTCATTTTTCTCTGAGCAGCCCACAGCACAAGTTCCAGCTGCGGCTGCAAAACTCAAGAAAATCCACTGTTCTCATATAGAAAATACATGTCTATGGCTCCTCTCGCTAAGCTAGGCACCTAGAATTTTGGGCTGCCTAGAAATGGTACTTCTAGACATTAATTGAAGAAACAAACATCAGAATCTAGCTAGACGGAACTAATTTTGCTGGTTTTGGTATTTATTTGTAATTTTTTTAATGATACATTTTTATGTAATTTATATGCTTAGTAGTTCAAGAAAAAAATAAATAAGATGGTGGGTCTCATGGCACAAAAATCTGCCTCGTGTTGTGAGAAGCAATTGATGAGAAACCAAAAATGGCCCCGCAAGACAGTATTTTTGGTATCATATCAGAATATTATCCCAAGAACCCTACTGAGCATGCTCAGAATGGAAAAACACCAAACTTTAAAGCCTTATAACTGGAATCATTTAATATTTTTTTTCACAAAACCTTTCAAAGGCACTACCTTAGGACATCATGCCTGTACCCTGAACGTTTGGAGAAAAAATTCCATTCTGTGTAGGCTATAGGTGAGAGCAAAAAAAAATCCCATGTTAAGTAGAGGAAAACAATTAGAAATCTACAGAAAAATTACATACACAAATCATAGAAACCATACAAGCTGTCATCACAAAACTTTTATAGATTTACATTTTGCCTCCTAGACAACACATGCAAAATTTCAGCTGATTTGTCAGTCATTGCCAAAGTTATTAAGGTGCACAGTTAGGGGGTTAACACTGAACATCATAATTGTCTGATAGAGAAGCACACTACGCAGGTAATTACAGTTCAATTAATTTACTTAAACACTATTTAAAAACATTATTGATGCCAGAGACACACAGTTCAGCTTACTGTCACACAGAGCTTTGTATTTCGGTCATTCAGTCCACTGCCTCAGTGCTTTAACAATTTTTTCTTTGAGCCAGTTACAGGACAGTGTTTCAGCAAGACACTATCGGCAATAAATCTCAAACACACACTGTGTGTAACAGTAAACTGAACTGTGTGTCCTTGGCATCAATACTGCTATCAAAGAGTTTTTGAGTAAATTAACTGAACTGTAATTACCTGTGTGGTATGCTTCTCTAGCTGAAGATTATGATGGTTATTGTATGAGTTTCACACCACCTGTCCAGAAGTGCTTTAGAGAAATTGTTTTGGTTGTTTGAAGATTAATATTGAACACCCTACTCAACCCTAACTGTAGTCGTGCTGCCGCACCCCTAAAATACATACACACACACACACACACACACACACACACAAAATGTTATATATCAGATATGATCTTCTACTGTATGTAATATCTGATTATATTATCATATATAATTTATATCATAGCATACTGTTTTCTATTATATCATATTAAATTACAATATTTACTCATACATATTATAATGTATCGGATCACATTATGTACTCATATATCATATCATAGTCTATCAGAATATCTTAGTTTATAATAAATCATATACTATATCAGATTATATTATGTTCTCATATATCAAGTTGGATATTATTTAATCATATATTTTATTTCATATTATCTCTAATTATACTATCTGTTCATATAGAGTAGCATATTATCAGATTATATTTTTATCATAATCTGATATTATATATTATATTTTATTATAGTATCTTCTCATATATCATATCAGATTAAATTATATCATGTATTATATCATATCATATTATGGCAGACTATATTATCTTCTCATATGTCATATCTGCTGCACTGCCAGTTGTCATCTAAAGGCATGCTATTCCACAGTAGCCCCAAAAAAATTACTTTTCTGGCTCCCAGTTCCTTTCCAGAAGTAGCCCCCCATGCCACCACTAGTCCACCTTATCTAAAAGTCAAATGGATCCTCAGCAGTGTGGAAATATTTTACAGATAACACAATAAATCTACTGGAATTATATTTTCTCAGTATATAAATAAAGCCACATTTAAACATAATACAATAATAACAATATTTATGCTAAAATGAAAACCATAGATTGCCTCTGGGTTCAAAAAACAATACATCTTCTTTATAAAAATCATCCTTCTCCCTCTATCATAAATAATTTTTTCCTCATTTTGTATCACAGCAGGATGTGGATGACACCACTTTCTTCCCTGCCTGTGCACTGTACAAAGAGGTTACAGTAGGATTGATAACCATCAACTTCTAAGACTAATGTGCCACTATTTTTTAAGCCACATATTTACTCATAATGGGTATCTGATCATATTCATGATTCATCAGGAGTTTATTATGAGCAACATGGCATTAGCTGTCAGGGCCAATGCCACTGCCACAATAAACACCTGTGCGCTGTCAATGAGGGCAATTGCCTGTCAATCTTAAGGCACTGCACATAGTGCCATTTGCTATTATTTTCAGGGTTCATCATATGTTCATTATGGAACCATGTTTTATTTTTCTATAAATAAAAAAATACATTTAAAGTATTACAAGACATGTATGTTATATTGCTATCAATTGCCCCAATAAATGTATTGCTATGTGCACTCATGTCATGAGGTCATGTTCTGCTGTGCTTTTCTGACAGTTCCAGTGGATGTGCAACAGCCAGTGTACTGGCACTCATTTAACAGCCCATTGCAGAGTAATGATGGTTCTTGATCTTTAGCCATTTTTCATTGTAGAAGACACAGGTATTCAAAGACTATTGCATGAAGTAATAGCTTACAAATACAGTATTACATCCCATCATACTTAACATTGTCTAGGCATGCATGGACCAGACAGTATATGTGGTAGTACTGTATGTGCTGCAAAAGCTGATTCCACTTCTGTGACCATATGAACAGGACTTTCAAAGTGGACAATAAGCAACCATTACCATGATCCTGCCCATGGTAAGTCAACTTGAATGCTACAGACAATATTATTTATGATCTTCTACAGCAACCCAATAAATCATGCTACTATGGTATCATAGTTATTTTTGTTAGTATATAAATCAAAAATGAATAATAAAATTGCATCACTGTTATGTAATATTTAACTATATAGAACAATAAACATAATATGAAACTATAATTGTAAAATCTATGGCACTACAATGGGGAATACAGAAATTGTATTGTGGTAAAGTGGAAAGTTGAAGAAAACAAGGGGTAGGCACTTTAAGTCAGCAATGAATAATAACAGAGGCACATGAGGGGTGATCTTCTGTTCACCTGGGATATTATTAATGATCCAACCCTCATGCCTGACTGTGGACTTGAATTCAAGCAAGTTACCTGTAACACAAGAGGGCATCCTCTTCAACTAACTACAAACAAAGTTAATTAAAAAAAGGGCATATTATTTTTCACAGAGAATCATTAAGCCTTGGAATTCCTTACCTACTCCCTTAGTTACAAGTGAATCTAAAAATATATTTAAAATCTGGTTAGACAGATTTTTATTATCAAGTAACAACTTGTAACTAATTGGAGCTGACTATGGGTATTTTTGCCCTTTGTGCTCTGTATACTTCCCTAGTATGATCCTTAGTATTACGATAGCTTACACTGAGTTGTGGTGGTCTTAGTGGGTTTTGTAGATTCTACCACAGCACCAGAGACAGTAATTTATTTACTTTTTGTTCACCATGTAGGTAAGCTAGGCAAATAAATGCCTATTTTCAGGTATGACATCAACATAACAGAACATTGATAATCAACAGCAGATGCATGCCAACAGCACCTGGCACAAATAAGCTACAGTAATTCATTAACCCTATACCAATTACTGTATTAGGAGTCAAAATTGTTCAGACAAGTGGGAGAAGTTGAATTGAATTGTTAGGCCTCAACTTGAAACCAAACCAAAGTTGGCTCTGACCCACTTCCCTCACCCTCATACTAGTTACAGAAATGAGTAACAGTACAGTATTTATGGGTCAAACTTAGTTAAAGATATTGAAAAGTAGCAAATTGTAGAGTACTGCCTGAACATTATCTTATCAGTCTAAGTAAGGACCTTATTATAGGTATAGGAAAACAACATGTGGTGAATATTAGTAGTTGTTTGCCAGGACCAGTTAAAACATCAGAGCACTGTACCAAAGCTTGTAAATCCAAATAATGTGCTAAACATGCACCGAAGGGAAGCCAAAGACAATCATGTGTGCTTATTAAACAGGATTTTATTTGCACACAAATACAAAGCTTCCACACTCCATACAAGCTGCCCACCTCCTCTAGTAATACAAACAAAAGTGTCCTAACGCGTTTCAAGCCACCTAGCGCTTAATCATAGGAATGACACAATCAAAATACCAGAACCCTTAAATATTGCTAAATTTAAAGTGACAGTGCACCTATTTAAAACAATTAAAAACACTAACTTTAATTCACAACTTTAAAATTGAAAAGACCATGTACAAATATATATTTTTAACATTATCATTACATATTAATTTTACCACTATGCACACCAGTGTCCACCATTGTCCTTCTCCATTGAGAGACATAGGAATCCACAGAGAATTTTATTAGCCGTAGTATCTAAAAGAGAAAAAAATCAAACAATAAATGAACAGAGGTTTATACAGTATCTTGGAGTATTCATCTACTTTTTTACAAACCAAAATAATTCAAAGGCACATATAACAATACAATCCTCATTTCTTAAGGAAAGGCTTAATATCAATCCTTTCATTTAGGCCTGGTTTTTCTGACCCTCCTGTTGCAAAAATCCAGTACTGTTCTCTTTTAAGGAGTACATCATTGTAATCACCTCCTTTAGTGCTCTTTATTGGTTTTTCTATGCCTAAAAATGACCAAATAAGTTATTTAGTGTTTTTCCCTCTTGCCACACGGTCTGCTAAAGCATTTTTCTAATCACCATAATTTATTGCCCTCAAATGTTATCCCATTCTTTCCTTCAATTTTCTTTTAGTTTTACCAATGTAAAAACTACCACATGTGCATGAGGCCATATAAATGACCCCCTTAGTTGCACAGGTTATAAAGCCTCTCACTTTTGTAGCTTTGTGTGTTTTTGGATTCAAAAAGCTTTTAGTTTGTGCTAGAAATTTACAAAACTTACAGTTACCACACTTGTAACAGCCATCTTGCTTTTTTGGTAGCCACATTCTTCCTTGCACCTCTCTAGGCTGTATCGAATGAACTAAAATATCTTTTAAACTTCTTCCTTTCCTATGCACCATCCTAGGTTTAATATCACTGAGATCCTTGAGGCCTGGATCCAAACTAACTAAATGCCAGTATTTTTAACAATGTTACTGTCTCATCTGACTGGGCATTATAAGTACTTACAAAGTTAATTCTCTGGTCTCTTATTTCCAGTTTTTCTGCTTTTTCTTTTTGCATGACCTTTGACCTTTCCATATTGCTGACCTCTTTTCTGGCTTCTGTGATTAAATCTACAGGGTATTTCCTTTCTTTTAATCTCATTTCCAACTCATCTGCTCTTTTTTTTTCAAATTCAGAATCAGTACTGCAGTTTCTTTTTATCCTCATAAACTGTCACTTAGGGATACCAGCCATGGTATGGTATGGGTGACTACTGTATGCCTGTAATAGTGTGTTTTTTTCAGTACTTTTTCTATATAGGTCTGTTTCTATTCCCCCTTTATCATCCTTTTTAATCATCAGATCTAAAACACTGATCTGTCTAGAACTAAAGGACAGAGAGAAATGTAAATCCGAGTCGCTTGCTTCCAAGAACTTTACAAACTCAAAACATTCATTTTCTGAACCCATCCAGATAATAAATATGTCATCTATAAAACGTTTATAGATGTCAATGTTATCTCTGTACAGGTTTGTATCCATATTTCTGATAAACTCCTCTTCCCATTTCCCCAAATATAAATTTGCAAACTTAGGGGCAAAGGTGGCCCCCATTGCAGTACCTTTTTTCTGTATGTACTGTCCATCTGAAAAGAAAAAAAGTGTTATATTTCAACACAAACTTGGCAAGTTGAATCAACATTTCTGTAGGTGGGTCTTGTACTTCTCTACTGTCTAAATAATATTTCAAGGCAGCCAACCCACCTTCTTGTGGTATATTTGAATACAAAGCTTCAACATCTAAAGTAACCAACAGACTAGTTTCTTCAATAGCTATGTTTTCTAGGATATTAATCATATCACCCATATCTTTTATGTATGAAGGGACCACTTGCGCTGAAGGTTTTATATAATAATCAATGTATTGTGATAGTGGCTCAGTGAGGCTACCATTGCCTGACACTATAGGATGGCTAGGTGGATCAGGAAGACATTTATGTATTTTAGGAAGAACATAAAACCAGGCTCTCATTGGATGCTGTACAGCTAAAAAACAAAAGGTATATTCACTAATCCAGCCTTTTTCTTTTATTTCCGAAAAATATTTATCTATTTCGGTTTTATATAATGCCGTAGGATCTATAGATACCCCTTTGTAGAAATCTTCATTCCCTAATTGCCTGTGTACTTCCAAAACATATTTATTAGTATCCATAACTACAATAGAGCCTCCTTTATCCGCTTTCTTTATGGTTATACTTTTGTCATCACTTAATACATTTAAAGCAGATTTTTCATCCCTACTTAGATTATTCCTAAAGGGTGCATTCTCTTTGTATTATTGGCTCTTGTCCAAATTCAGTAAGTCTCTCTCACAGCTTTTCAAAAAATTCTGTAATGCTGGAGTTAAAGGGGGACAAAAAGTGGATGGGGGTTTAAACTTCTGGAAAATTACATCAGTACTTTCAGTCTCTACACCATCACTTACCCACATTTCGACTGCTCCAATATTTTCTTCCTCTCTTCTATTAAAAAAGGAATGCAAACCCAAATTTCTGATGAATTTATGGCAGTCTATTATTGTCTCAAATAGATTGAATCTCTGGTGCGGAACAAATGACAAGCCTTTGCTAAGAACACTTATTTCCACTTCAGACAGGTTTCTAGATGAAATGTTAATCACATTGTTCACTGGTAGCCTCCTCTCATGCTCCCTCTCATATTCCAGCCTCTTCTGCCTCTGTTCCAATGATAACCACCTCTTCCTCTTCTTGCCCCCCGCCTAATCCATTTTTTGGGGGCTGAGTGGTGCTTATGCATTGGCTACGCCTCGGGCCTTCTGGTGTCTTTTGTCATTTTGTCTGGCATCCTGTAATTTATTGGAATTTTTAAGGATTGGCCTAGTGGGTGTACTGCCTTGTGGTTTAGAATTCGAATTAAATCTCACCTTCTTTCCCCATTCATATACTGTTCCATTCAAATAGTCATTAGTGTCTCTCTCAAACTTGATTTGTTTTGTTGCTTGTATTTTTTTATCATATTTTATCAAATTATATTTAAAACTCTCACAAAGTTCCTCATATAATGGATGTTCACTATATTGCTGCAGCACTGCTTCTTTAATTTTTATTTCTTCTTCCGTTTCTAATCGTATGGCTGCATTTTCTTTCAGAATCAGTTCTATGTGTTGCTTGCTAGCCTCATGGCTAATTTTTTGCCAATTTAATAAGAAACCTTCTTGCTGTAGCCCAAATGAAGGTTTTTTCAATATTTTTAAACCGTGTGGTATACGATACACTTCAAGATATGCTCTTAAGGAAACTTTCTCCCAATATAATCTTTTTTCTCGAAAGGCAACACGTTCGTATAGATGAAAGAGCTGTTCAATATTGATCGGTCTTGCTTCTATATTAGGCTTCTTCCTGAGTAGCTCAGTGAATGTATTACTACCTGAATCAAAATTACTGAAGATCAGGTCTTTGAAAGAGGGAGTTCCTTCTGTGATAGAACCGCGAGTGTATTCTATTTCTTTGTGTGCATCTGGATTCCCACCTGACGCCATTACCATTCACCCACTTACCTTCAGTTCATTATTCACAGAGTCAAGCCCGAAACAGAAATCTTTCGACTTCAAAAAGTGCTCAAATGTCGGAATACTCTTAAATTCATCTTACCAAATTGATTACCCATGCCAAACGACCTCCGTAACAAGTAATTGGAAACAGGAATTGAAAATATAATTTGATAAAATATGATAAATAAAAACAAGCAACAAAACAAACCAAGTTTGAGAGAGACACTAATGACTATTTGAATGGAATAGTACATGAATGGGGAAAGAAGGTGAAATTTAATTCGAGTTCTAAACCACAAGGCAGTACACTCACTAGGCCAATCCTTAAAACTTCTGATAAATTACAGGACGCCAGACAAAATGATGAGTTAAGTAGTGGGGAAGAAACTTATTTAGGAGAGGAAACATATTCTGAAGGAGAGAAAGAGAATACTCAAGAAAAGACACCAGAAGGCCCGAGGCATAGCCAATGCATAAGCACCACTCAGCCCCCCAAAAATGGATTAGGCAGGGGGCAAGAAGAGGAAGAGGTGGTTATCATTGGAACAGAGGCAGAAGAGGCTGGAATATGAGAGAGAGAATGAGAGGAGGCTACCAGTGAACAATGAGATCAAAATTTCATCTAGAGAGCTGTCTGAAGTGGAAATAAGTGTTCTTAGCAAAGGCTTGTCATTTGTTCTGCAGCAGAGATTCAATCTATTTGAGACAATAATAGACTGCCATAAATTCACCAGAAATTTGGGTTTGCGTTCCTTTTTAATAGAAGAGAGGAAGAAAATATTGGACCAGTCGAAATGGGGGTAAGTGATGGTGTAGAGACTGAAAGTACTGATGTAATTATCCAGAAGTTTAAACCCCCATCCACTTTTTGTCCCCCTTTAACTCCAGCATTATAGACTTTTTTGAAAAGCTGTGAGAGAGACTTGCTGAATTTGGACAAGAGCCAATATGACAAAGAGAATGCACCCTTTAGGAATAATCTAAGTAGGGATGAAAAATCTGCTTTAAATGTATTAAGTGATGACAAAAGTATAACCATAAAGAAAGCAGATAAAGGAGGCTCTATTGTAATTATGGATACTAATAAATATGTTTTGGAAGTACACAGGCAATTGGGGAATGAAGATTTCTACAAAGGGGTATCTATAGATCCTACAGCATTATATAAAACCAAAATAGATAAATATCTTTCGGAAGTAAAAGAAAAAGGCTGGATTAGTGAAGATACCTTTTCTTTTTTAGCTGTACAGCATCCAATGAGAGCCTGGTTTTATGTTCTTCCTAAAATACATAAACCTCTTCCTGATCCACCTGGCCATCCTATAGTGTCAGGCAATGGTAGCCTCACTGAGCCACTATCACAATACATTGATTATTATATAAAACCTTTAGCGCAAGTGGTCCCTTCATACATAAAAGATATGGGTGATATGATTAATATCCTAGAAAACATAGCTATTGAAGAAACTAGTCTGTTGGTTACTTTAGATGTTGAAGCTTTGTATTCAAATATACCACATGAAGGTGGGTTGGCTGCCTTGAAATATTATTTAGACAGTAGAGAAGTACAAGACCCACCTACAGAAATGTTGATTCAACTTGCCAAGTTTGTGTTGAAATGTAACACTTTTTTTCTTTTAAGATGGACAGCAGATACAGAAAAAAGGTACTGCAATGGGGGCCACCTTTGCCCCTAATTTTGCAAATTTATATTTGGGGAAATGGGAAGAGGAGTTTATCAGAAATATGGATACAAACCTGTACAGAGATAAAATTGACATCTATATACGTTTTATAGATGACATATTTATTATCTGGATGGGTTCAGAAAATGAACTTTTTGAGTCTGTAAAGTTCTTGGAAGCAAGCGACCCAAATTTACGTTTCTCCCTGTCCTTTAGTTCTAGACAGATCAGTTTTTTAGATCTGATGATTAAAAAGGATGATAAAGGGGGAATAGAAACAGACCTATATAGAAAAAGTACTGAAAAAAAACACACTACAGACAGACAGTAGTCACCCATACCATACCATACCATGGCTGGTATCCCTAAAGCACAGTTTATGAGGATAATAAGAAACTGCAGTACTGATTCTGGATTTGAAAAAAGAGCAGATGAGTTGGAAATGAGATTAAAAGAAAGGAAATACCCTGTAGGTTTAATCACAGAAGCCAGAAAAGAGGTTGACAATATGTAAAGGTCAAAGGTCATGCAAAAAGAAAAAGCAGAAAAACTGGAAATAAGAGACCAGAGAATTAACTTTGTAAGTACTTATAATGCCCAGTCAGATGAGATCAGTAACATTGTTAAAAAATACTGGCATTTAGTTAGTTTGGATCCAGGCCTCAAGGATCTCAATGATGTTAAACCTAGGATGGTGCATAGGAAAGGAAGAAGTTTAAAAGATATTTTAGTTCATTCGATACAGCCTAGAGAGGTGCAAGGAAGAATGTGGCTACCAAAAAAGCAAGATGGCTATTACAAGTGTGGTAACTGTAAGTTTTGTAAATTTCTAGCACAAACTAAAAGCTTTTTGAATCCAAAAACACACAAAGCTACAAAAGTGAGAGGCTTTATAACTTATGCAACTGAGGGGGTCATTTATATGGCCTCATGCACATGTGGTAGTTTTTACATTGGTAAAACTAAAAGAAAATTGAAGGAAAGAATGGGAGAACATTTGAGGGCAATAAATTATGGTGATCAGAAAAATGCTTTAGCAGGCCATATGGCAAGAGTGAAAAACACTAAAGAACATATTTGGTCATTTTTAGGCATAGAAAAGCCAATAAAGAGCCCTAGAGGAGGTGATTACGATAATGTACTCCTTAAAAGAGAACAGTACTGGATTTTTGCAACAGGAGGGTCAGAAAACCAGGCCTAAATGAAAGGATTGATATTAAGCCTTTCCTTAAGAAATGAGGATTGTATTGTCATATGTGCCTTTGAATTATTTTGGTTTGTAAAAAAGTAGATGAATACTCTAAGATACTGTATAAACATCTGTTCATTTATTGTTTGATTTTTTTTCTCTTTTAGATACAACGGCTAATAAAATTCTCAGTGGATTCCTATGTCTCTCAATGGAGAAGAACAATGGTGGACACTGGTGTGCATAGTGGTAAAATTAATATGTAATGATAATGTTAAAAATATATATTTGTACATGGTCTTTTCAATTTTAAAGTTGTGGATTAAAGTTAGTGTTTTTAATTATTTTAAATAGGTGCACTGTCATTTTAAATTTAGCAATATTTAAGGGTTCTGGTATTTTGATTGTGTCATTCCTATGATTAAGCGCTAGGTGGCGTGAAACTCGTTAGGACACTTTTGTTTGTATTACTGGAGGAGGTGGGCAGCTTGTATGGAGTGTGGAAGCTTTGTATTTGTGTACAAATAAAATCCTGTTTGAAAAGCACACATGATAGTCTTTGGCTTCCCTTCGGTGCATGTTTAGCACATTATTTGGATTTACAAGCTTTGGTACAGTGCTCTGATGTTTTAACTGGTCCTGGCAAACAACTACTTTCATTTGCACCTGTCTGACGCTGAGCACAGGACCCTGGTACGGACCTCAATTCCTGTTTCCAATGTGGTGAATATTCTTTATAATGGTGAAATTAAAACATCCTGAAAGATGGTTTAGATCTGATTTGAGGGGAAACTGCTTCCAATAAATGTTCTATTGAGACTACCATGAGAAAACAAAATGTGTTGCTGAGAGATTCCAGCTAAGTGTAATGCAAGAACAATGTGTCATAATGAGAGATACTGTGTTAAATAAAAGGATAAGGCCCACAGAGCCAAAAGAAAGTTAAAACAAGATAGAAAATAGATCAGCAGAAGAAAGAAATAACAACCAAAATAATTAGCAAGGAGATGTAAATCAAGAGGAAACTAGGGCAGAGAGAGCTCTGGAGAAAACTCCTGAAGCTTCATCACAGAACTCAAATTAAATATAAACCTAGATAAATGATGCTGTGCTGGTAATTCATGAAATATTCTGAAAAGAAAACAGGTCCTTAGAATATAAAGTTAATTGTCATCTTTTTCAGCAGAATTGTCAAAATTGCCATTAAATTACAACTTTCTGTTATCAAATTAATCCACAGACATCATGCCCTGTGAAGGGGGTGGGGAATAAGTGCAACTACAGAAATGGTTAATTCCCCTTCTCTAACTAAAACATAATCTGGCATGAAAGCCACAGAGCTGCAAAACTTGGCATATTCATGAAAAAACATTCAGTAATCTGGCAACGCTAAGGCATTTGTTTCTTTCTCTCATCTGCTTGGGCTCCATATCGTGTTTGTTTGGACTGCATATACAATATATGCACACCACACCCTTGTGTATGAAAATGTAATTATTTCTGGTGAACCAGGTTGTGCATTAAAGAAAAAATAAGGTGCCTTTGGCAGGTTTCCAGTTGCTTTAGTGGTGTAACTGTAGCACAACTCGAACAGCATTCCAGGTGGTCAGGGTTCAAATCCCAGCTAAGGCATTTATTTATTTCCCTTTTCTGTTTGTTTGGGTTCCATATACGTGCACATCACACTCTTGTGTATGAAAATGTAATTATCTGTGTGGTACCAGGTTGGCATTAGAGAAAGAGTGAGATCCTTCTGGGAACCCCAGATTTCCAGTAGCCCCCCCACACACACACAATTGCAGGTTTAAACAAAGGCGTACATTCTCTAATGGTCCAGTGGTTCCCTGCCCCATGCTTGACCATTTCATATTCTGTAATTATGCCTGGGTGGTCTAGTGTGACAATGCCCCACTTGCCAATTTCACTATTAGAACTACACATTGGTGGGCCAGTGCTCCCCCACCCAACCTGCCCACTCACATCCAGTGCCCTCCCCTTCCCCTGGGAGTATACTTTATATGCACTCACTGTCAGCTCATACAGCAGCCAGCTGCAGAGGTGAGAGGAGGGCTATGCTTGTTGCTGTATTGAACTTGGAGAAGTGCCAACCAATAGGGTAACAGAGGGCATGAGGAGGTGGGATGTGAGCAGGCAGGTCAGGTAGGGGGACACTGGATCACCAGTGCATAGTTGTAATAGGGGAAATGGGTGAGTGGGGGTTGTCACACTAGACCACTAGAGCATACTTACAGACTATGAAATAGGTGAGCAGGGGGTGAGGGGGACTGACTGGAACACCAATAATGTATATCTTTCTTTAAACCTGCAATTGGAGGGGTTGGGGGACCACTGGACCCCAGAGACTTATAATGGATGCTTAGAGGAGTGATCAAGGGGTGGAGGGTCCCACTAAACCACTAGGGAATGTTAACAGATGCTCAGATGAGTGATTAGGGTTGGGATCGCACTAGACCACTAGAGAGTAACTGTAGAGGAGGAACCAGGAGATTAGGTGTGGGCAGCTCCAGTACAGCCACCCTGCCTTTGGGAGTTGGGATTGTGGGCTTAGCACCCAGTTAAGAGGTGTTTTGCAGTGGGGGTAAACAGTGCCACTTGGGAGGCTGTTTGCCACTACAGCAAACCTGTCAATATACCACTGGGGTGCATGAGGGGATCCCTCATTTGTATAGTCACAGCAGTATATTAGCTCTTTAGTGCTGCTTGGTTTACAGGGAGCTCACTGGACTTCTGAATATGGGCAAGCCAGGAGCGCTCTGGGAAACCCAGGTTTGCACATGCACCAACCATATTAGTGGGTATATTAGCCTTTCAATATCAGGCCCTAATTCTGTCCATGCATGGATTAACGAAGGGTAAAAGAGAAACTCACTGCTACTTAATTAAAAATGTTTGTAATATATTAAAAAATCTGATTGGCATAAGCCTGGGAAAAATTAATTTTGGATGTTTATAGGTATGGGGTCTGGTGTGAGAACAGACAGGAAGATGTGCTGGGGTGAGATAAAGTTATAGTAGCGGCAATCCTGGAAAAAAATGTATTGCCTTGGCATTTTGATAACTGGTTCACTAGATATTTTCAGTACTGAAAAAGGAATACTTCTAGGCAAAGGAAATAATAAACAAACTGTACAACAGAAAGGGCACATTTGGTCTCAAACAGAAGAAATGAAAATAGGACTGCAGCAGTAGCCAGAAACATTGCCAGCTATTTCCCGAAATTTCTGTGATATTTCTAGAGAAATCTCTTGCTTTCTGCATTTCTGTAGTAGGGGTAGCAGAGAAAAACCCTATAGAAATGTCATGAAATATCTGGAAATATCTGGCAATGTCTGTGGCTACTACTAGACTTAGAACTTAACTACTTATGAGATACCAATTGAAGAAAAAATACAGCTTCCAAGTTACAAACACATAGGAATCCCTACTGATCTGCAAAACTACTTTTCACTTATAAAAACAGAAAACAACTTTGATATACCACAACCAGATCAGAAGGCAGGTCAATCCAAACCAGAATCACCTAAGGAAAATTCTTTCATTAATATCATGGAATATTGCACAACTGAAATGACAAATGTAATGATCCTGCATGGAAGCATTTCATCTTGCATAAATATGTCTTAATTTGTCAAGAATCATGAGTTACTTATGAGAATTAATGTTTTATTGATTGTTTCCAAAGATTTAATTTTATTCCTACCAACTACAGCTCAGGTAGAGAATCAAGAAGGTGTGGAGTGTTTTCTTAAAATCAAATACCGAAATGAATATAACATATTGTTGGCAATATACTTTATAAGTCAAAGAATCGTCTGCTACTACAAATTTGATCACAAAGTTCTTCCATTAAAGATTTTTACCTGCTACACCCCAAAAAAATATTAAATTCTATCAGGAGGAACCTAAATATAAACTTTTAATTCCTATTCCTCAAAACAATATTTATGCCAGCAGGGTATTTTGTCAGTCATAAGGACAGCTTAGAACAAATGGAACCCACTGACCTACTGTATATATGGTAAATTACCGCCTGAGTCATGTTTTAGAAACAAACTTATGATCAGAGAAAATAATGTTACAAAAATAATGATCATGGATATAAACTGATCAGAATAATACAGAACATAATTTTTTTATCCCTAATTGGTAGAACTAAAGATGATATTACTGGAAATGTCACACACTTTGAGCCTGTGGGGAGTTCTGTAATATATTATACAACTAAAATGTATGAAAATTACTGACAAATTACATTAGTTACTGTTTCATATGCCAAAACTAACTATTCGACTTTCATATTGCAAATTTAGTATGAAAGAGTTTATCAAAACTCAAACAACTAAGCATGCTAGCAACCCAAGGTTGTCAAATTAAATATAAAAGGGTACAATGAAATAAAATGTTTCTGCTTGTAACATGTATGAAAAATCAAGTGCTGTGATTAGCCAAACTCCCAGTACAGCGATGTAGCTATGTGCCCATAATTACATGCCTGCACTTTCTGGTGCCAGCCTCTGTACCTTAGAAAATTATTAAAATATCACTACACTGCTGTACCAAGTGCAGGTGACTGTTGTAATGACAGCACATGCTGATGCAGCCCTCAGTGCATATCCTGTGTCTGTTGGCTTGAGACAATACCATAAGTTAAAAAATAAAAATAAAAGCATTTTGTTGGTGAACACATCTGCTCTACTGAATGTCTGCAGACAAATAATAACTCAGCAGTAGGCGAGAGGAGGTTATACTGGCCTTGTACAGGTTACTAGTGAGGCAACATCTAAAGTACAGAGTAAATACTGGTGCCTACAACTTAACAAGTTCTGGTCAGCGCCAATACAACTGTGGAGAACTTTAAGGAGTGGCATGATTGGTGAAAAGAATATGCAGTGCTCTCACTGCACCGGAGTCAGCTGTAATACTGCAGTGATTACATTACCGCGCATGCGTGATACTCACACATGTGCAGTTTGCCCCAGAGTCAGCCTTGTGCAACATGGCAGTGCTGACATAACTACATGTAACAACCCAGTCCCCTCAGGTTACTAGAATCCCATTAGTACTAGTTTTAGGCAGGTAGGAAAAGGCAGCTGGTGGAGAGCTCATTAGGGGCTTTCAACATAATGACATCATTGTTTACTCAGCTATTCTGAGAGAAGGATGTCATTTAGAACTCTCAGAGCAGCATAACCATTTTTCAGTCAGCTGCTCTTGGGGAACTTAGAATGTTCATCAGTAAGTTCAAGTGTGGCAGTCAGAGTGGCAGGAGGTCTGCCATTGGGACTCTGTCAAAGAGAGCCCTGGTATTTCTCACCCTAGTTTGGTAAAATCTTCAATTTTCCTGTAGGACTCTTTAGTTTCACTCCAGGGGGAGTGAGAGGGAAGCAAGTCTTGTGGATCCAAGGGGCAATCCCCAATGTTCCTGAAGTTCACAGTTGCCTTATGGAAGAACAATAAGTAGAATCTGACAACTCCTAGAGAAATAAAAGGTACCTTTTGTTCTTTCCATGACTGGAAGGAACAACTAATCTGTGAGCACAGAATTTGAGACTGTTCTTTGAGGGAGTTGTCTGAATTGTTTGTGCCCTAGATAAGGCTAGATCAGGACCCCTTTCACCACAGCTGTGCTGAATGTAAAGTTAGGGTTGGGAGTCTTTAGCAATTCATTGAGGATTGGAGACTCATTTGGTGTAACCCTGAAGGAATGGCAGAGGCTGTTTGGGGCAAAGGGTGGGAGGAACGCCATCTGGGGTTTCAGGCAGGGCTAAGTGGTTCATGGATGGGCACCACTGTTTCCTTGGCAAAGGCCATGCACCAGGAGGATTTTAAAGTGTGTGGCACATTCCAAAGATATACACTTTGGAAGAGAGATAGAGATGTTTTTTGTGGAAAACTACTGCCTAGCAAAGTGTCCTGCAAAAAAGAGTGTGTCTGTATTGAAATGACAAACCTTTGGGGGACCACACTTGCTTTAAGTAATATCTGTAAATAAATCCATACTGCAAAATCCCAGTTACTGCTTTGGACATTCTGCTTGTTGCTTCTAGTGTGAATGTTATTGGGGCCCCTTAGCAGTTAGGTCTAGCATATGCCTAGCATCCTCTCCCCTAGACCTGGTTGTAAATAAAAAGGCTCATTTTAGTACGTACCCCCACCCCTTGTCCTCAAGATAAAGAGTCTGGTATACACTCCAGTGCTAAGGGTGGTACCATGAGTGTAGTTCTGCCAAAAGAAAATTGTATGCCATGTAGTTGGCAGTAGTTCTTTCAAGGGGGGGTGCCAGCTAGCCCAATGTGGTGTGGGGGTTACATGCGTATGCACAATACTCATGCATGCCCACTTTAAGTCAGCACAACCATGTTGCACACAGTGGCTGTCACTTCCACAGTTGCAAGAAGGAAAAATAGTGCACCAGGAAGTGGGTATGTTTATGCAGCCTGCAGAGGGGAAGGGCTACATAAACAGAAACACTGGAAACTATGCTGAAGCACTGTGGCAGAACATCAGACAGTGGCCCAGTTACGTGCTTCCACAGTGCTCTTATACAAATCTGATGATGGCATAACATCTGTGGAGCTTGGCCCACACAGCCGTAAAAATCAGATTCAGGAGGAGACTATTAACAAACTAGAGATCTGGTCTCGGATTTGCTCATCATTACAGTCACGTTCTCATTCTTTTCTAAGCAGTAATTTCTGGTAAATGTGCCTTAACCATATTGATCTCAGTGCTGGTAGACTACTTGTGGTTTTCCCCTGATTGTATTAGGTGGGGTTAGTAACAGTCATGAAATGGTAGCTGCTGGTGGTGGCATGCTTTGAAAAAAGTGGTCCCCATGCTTGTCGGCACATTTTAGAAACGACCTCTTTCCTTGTTTTTGCTGTAAAAAAAACAGACACCTTTAACACAAAAACAAGGAGTCAGTTATGGCCTCCACCCCCACCCCTTTTCGCTTCAAGTGAGGAACGTGATTATGGGTTTGCATCAGATGTACAGTGGCAGCCATAAATGCATAATATTGTTAAACAGTAATCAACTGTATGTAAAAGTCGTTTGTTTTTCTTTGGAATGTATGCTTTCTTAATGTTGTCAATACTACTCCACCCATTTTGTACTCTGCCCCTGGATTTCTGTGCCCCAAGTGCATTTTACTTTTTTGTGTTCAGGACAAAAATGCTTTTCAAATAAGGGTAGTCACTAATCTAAATTCTTTATAGTTTTTTTTTTTTTTATTTGCCATCAGAAACATACATTTTTTAAAAACAGAAACGGAAATACAGGTAATAAGATTACCATATTTTACAAAATATAAGGAATTCAGATTAGTGACTACTCTCATTTGAAAGGTCTTTTTTTCCTGAACAATTTTCAGACTGGTTGTTTTTGTGCACCTGGTATAGTTTTAAAGATATTTAGATTTGTTTGGAATGTGTACACATTTGCTAACAATTCTGCACAGTGCCTTGGGAAGATTCTCAATGAAAAGCAGTTTGGAGTTCTGTCTTCAGTGTTCTAAACACACAGTGGGTCTGAATGAGTTAAAGGGGACAGGAATTGATTACTTATGTGCAGCTGTTTGAAATGTCTCTGTTTTTGTAAATTATGTTCATACCACTACAGGATTCCTATTTAACTGTGCCTGAATAAAAACTGAAGCTGTCAGTTGTGTTTTGTTTTGGTTTCAGATTTATCGAACTGTTATTTAATACAACAGCAGATTAGGTACATATGGACACATGGTGATACATGGACATATTAGGATAACAGTGTCTCAATTACATGGGAGTCTGTGTTAGGTTTGGGTTTTGAATATACACATACACTACTCACTTGTCACAGAATTGCAGATATATGATGCTTAAGACAGTATATGTTTGACTATTCATGAGTAATATGGACTTATTGTATACAGCGTTTAAGAAAAATGTATCTGAACAGTACACTGTGTAAAATTTGATGACACCACTGTGTAAAACCGCTGGTGAATGCTTAGTTTACACTAGGGCAGGTTGTCTTCTAACCTATTTTTTACTTAGCACATAGATATTTTCATATGTATAAGACTTTTAACATTATTTACTATGTATTGCTAAAGGAGCTACTGATGCCTGAAAGAAAACTTTGAAAAACATAATAAGTAGGTAAAATTCTGCTTGTATTCCATATATGTATTCTAGATTTCTCCTCCTTGTTATTTATTACTGAAGAAATGTGCATGAATACATAATTTTTATCCCTTATAGTTACTTTAAAGTTAATCTGCCTATATAGCTTACTCCCTACTTCAAGTCATAATGGTCTGTAGTGATATGACAATCTGTTGCCATGAGAGTAACTGTGATGTCACAAGCAGTGCATTATGACCTCATAATGGGGTTGGGGGGTGCTGAATGAATGCTACTGCAGACAGTTGCTTCAAATATTTATATTTTTTCTTCTATTATACATTCGGCACATGGGCCCGATTCCAGTACACTTAGGCCTGGTGTAACAGTGGTTGCGCCAAGTAGAATGGCACACGTAGCAACTTACGGCAGCAGTTGCGACATGTGCAGTTCTACAATCTGCCTGTGATATGGCACAGGCCACTTCCGCCGAACAGCTGTTACACCAGCAGTTGCACCATAAACCCCATGCGACACGGTGCTAGGGGATTTATGGAAGCAGTTGCACCTCATTCCAGGAGGGCAGCATCAAAGTCTCCAAGGTCAGGATTCTACAAGAACCCCCAGAGGAGAACCGGCAATGTAAGTTACACCAGCATTTAGTTGGTGTAACTTACGGATGCCCCTCAGGGTTCCTGTAGACCCGCATGCAGTCCAGTGGACATACCACAGTTACCAACCCCCAATGCCCAGCATACCCCAGTGGGTGTCCCATACCCCGATGTGTCCATTATGTGCCCCGCAGGGCTGCCCACACCAACTGCCCCTGATGTTAACTGTAAGAGCCCCACAGGGCTTCCCACACACCCCTGCCCCCGTATCCTACAATAACTGCCCCACAGTGCTGGCCATGCCATTTGCCCCCTGAATCCCCCCTTTGGAACATGCCCCACAGAGCGGAGCTGTCATCCCCCCACCCATACCCCGACCCTGAGTCACAGCCGCAAAGCTTTGTGTGAATGCTTATGTTGGATTACAATCAGCAGTATAAGAACAGAATTGACAGTAAAATAGTGAGCATAATGTAAACCTGACATATGAGTGTATGATAAGAATACATAAGACCCTGTGCCCCGACCCTGAGTCGCAGCCACAAATGTGAAACATACCCTGTCATGGTAGCCTAATGTCCCCCCACCCAACCATGAAAGATCACCCAGCACCTCCCCACCCATCCTCAGTCGAGTTATCTCGGCACAGACATCATCATGCCACACGACTGATTAGTATGAGTGCATACTGTAAAGATACACTCAGAAATTAATTTCTGAGCTCGCCTTTCAGTACGCACTTATACTGAACTCAGTTGGTGGCTGGCCATGGTGGTGAGAGTTGGGCTGTGCCAGTCGCTGGGTGGGGACGGATGGGGGGTGCTGGGTGGGCTGGCACGGCTGGGTGGGGGGTCACTAGGCTACAAGGGCAGAGTGTTTTCTGCATTTGCAGTTGTGACTTGGGGTTGGGCACGGGTGAGGTGGGGGGATGAGAGTGCTGCCCTGTGGGGCATGTTCCAATGAGGGATTCAGGGGGCTGGGGGTGTGGGCAGCCCTGTGGGGCAGTTAATGTAGGTTTATGGGCAGCCCTGAGGGGCTCTACTTGTATACCTGGGGGGGCAGTTGATGTGGGCAGCCCTGCAGGGTGCCTATTGTGGCTAGCTGGGCATGGGGGGCACTTGTGATCTGTGTTGCAGCTTGTGACATGCTTGCCAGGTGTGCCATCTGTTTGGCATACCTGGCCACATGTTGCAAGTTGCAGAACTTAGCTGCAATGACCCTGCCCCTTCTAGAATAGGGTGCAGGTTCAATGTCACAGTTGCGGGTGGCGCAAGTTGTGTTTGGTGGTGACTTGCACCCCCTTTCTAGAATTGGGCCTCATGTCTCAACATTTCACCTACATAGCAGGCTTTTTCAAGAGATGCCTTCTACAATCTTGTCTGTAGGGACCAAAATGGTTCATTAAATATTTCTACTTTCCTTTAAATAAATCATCATTTTCTATTGTGCTCACATTATCGCTGACAGAATTTCCAGCTGTTTTATTAAATTTCTTTTAACTTAGCTTGCAGTCTTGTTGTGCCTGACACTAAGTTGAGCATTCAAACTTAACATCTGGCACAGCAAGACTGCAACCTAACTGAGCCTGATGGGACAGCATATGAGAAAAAGTTAAAAGAAATTTTATAAAACATTCTGATTCAGAGACTGCTTGCATTTATTTCACATTGGGAGAGGCAGCTTCGAACATTTCAAAAGAAGACAGTTCATTCCCTGTGGATTTTCCTTTTTTGGTTTAATACATTATTACCTCAGGCAAGGAGACAGCAATAGAAATAGATGAACTCTTCAGGAGCAAAAATCCTGTTTTCATGCAATTGACCTCAGCAATAAATAATTGAGAGGAGGAATAAAGAACTAATGTGAAATACAAGTTGAACTTTATCTAAATATTATGTTTTGTTAAAGTTCTCCTGAAGTTGTCAGCTGCTCTTTAAGCTTATTTTTCCTTGTGGTTTTTCATCATTGTCATTTACTAATGCTAGCAAAGACACACAGAGGCCCAGATATTCAAAAGGGTTCCGCATGGTGCAACAGTGTTGCACCATGTGCAACCCACTGATGCGCCCCAGCGCGATATTCAAACGGGAAAAGTGCGTTACACAAATCCCGATGCGCCGGAGCACATCAGTACTGTATGCAGGCACAGGTGGGGGGGGTGTGCCCATGCATAACCTGCACAGCCCGATATTCAGCCCGGGATGTGCAGAGCCATGCATGTTCAGCCCCTACCTGTGCCAGCACAAAGTTACGCAAAAAAAAAAGGAACAACTGATGGCCAGCCACAGGTGAGCTGCCGCATTGCAGGGTGCAGCATGGCAGCTGCTCCGGCTGCACCTGGCGGTGCCCCCCATGCCCAATCGTGGGCATCTGTAAAAAAGGGAACCCTGTCCTATATCCCTGGTGGTCCAGTGGACCGCTATGTGCCCAATTGTGGGCATCTGTAAAAGTGATAACCCCATCCTATATCTCTGGTGGTGAAGTGGACCGCTATGTGCCTGATCGCGGGCATCTGTAAAAAAGAGAACCCCGTCCTATATCCCTGGTGGTTCAGTGGACCGCTATGTGCCCAATTGCAGGCATCTGTAAAAGTGAGAACCCCGTCCTATATCCCTGGTGGTCCAGTGGACCGCTATCTGCCCTCGCGGGAATTTGTAAATAAAAAACTAATTCCAATATCCCTGGTGGTCTAGTGGTACCTCCCACCCACCCACTGAGCCCCACTGCCCTGCTTCCCTCCGGTCAGCGGCAGGTGGCAGCACCCACCCGCCTGCCGCCCTGCTGCCCGCTGACTGATACCTCAGTGGGGCTGCAGTCCCATTGGTTCACAGTGTGAGCCAATGGGCATGCAGTTCTAAGTCAGATATTATTATTATTTCCAGTTATGTGAATGAATCATTCACATAACTGGAATGTGTAGTAGGGTAGGGTTGCACCACATTGGCTCACGCCAGAACCAATGGGCATGCAGCCCTACCGAGGTGTCAGTCGACGGGCAGTGGGGTGGCAGACAGGTTGGGTGCTGCCACCCACCAGCTGACCGAGGGGGAGCAGGGCGGTGGGGCTCAGTGAGCGGGTGGGGGGTACCACTAGACCACCAGGGATATTGGAATTCGTTTTTTATTTACAAATGCCCGCATTTGGGCAGATAGCAGTCCACTGACCACCAGGGATATAGGATGGGGTTCTCTCTTTTACAGATGCCCACAATCAGGCACATAGCAGTCCACTGGACCACCAGGATATAGGACGGAGTTTTCTTTTTGTACAAATGCCTGTGATCGGGCTGCAGGGAGTGTCGGTCCCCGACGGCTGCTGCCTGGCAGGGCGCCAGGTGCAAGTCATCGGGGATCAGCACACCTGCATGCAAATGGGACCATAATGACATGCAAATGGCCCCATGTGCACCTTGCATACATTATGGCCCCATTTGCATGTCAACTTTTGAATATCGCTGGTGCTGTGCATGGCGCAATGGAACTTGCACTAGCGTATCTCCATGCTCCACTCTGGCCACTTGCGCTGGTGCAGTGCCACTGTGCCATGCACACTGGGGGTGGCAAGGGTACGATATTCAAAGCTGCTGAGCCATGGCGCAGCTCCGTTGAATGTCGCCCAGCCCACACCCCTGTGCAGCCAAGTTGAGCTGCACCCAAGCTTGTGCCGCAGCCTGGCACAGTTTGAATATCCGGGCCAGAGGGTTTTAAAATGAAGCTTCAGTGGTTTATAGCTTTTCTCAGGGAGTGAACTTTCAAGTCAGTGTCATTTGATCTTGGGATAGCTTTCTATTGACAGAACTTTTGCTGTCTCTATATGGTATGTTGGTTTTTTTGAATGCAGTTTTAACCAATGGGGTCCTTAACAACTTGTTATCTGTTTTTTGTATGATCTGGGTTTTGAGAAAGCATGTTCTTCTAAAACAACTGCCAGTATTTTCTGACGAAGGATTCTGTAATCCAAAAGCTAAAAGCATCTGTGTTCTTTTGTAACAACTCTGTTGACCCAATAAAAGGTATCAAATAATCTGTTTCTGTGGATCTTGTGTTACAAGGACCAACACGGCAACAAGATTTTCTGTGGCTTCACGGTCTCCGAAATGTTAGCAGAAACATATCAGTACAGTGCCCACGGTTCTGAAACCATGAAGTGACATAGTCAAAACTCCAAATTCTTGGTTCCATGAATGGAACTGCACAGAATGCTGTCCATATGAAGAAAACAATACACAACACAACTGACAACTTTAACTTTTATTCAGGCACAGTTAAATAGGGATCCTTTAGAGGTATAAATGTAATTTATGAAAATAGAGACATTTCAAACAGCTGCACATAAGTAATCAATTCCTATCCTCTTTAAATTAGGTATGGCAAGAGAGGAACAATGTGGTCTGGTTTAGAATTTCACTAAAAGCAGCTGTGCAATGAAAAAACATTATTCCAAAAAGCTAATTTTCTGCAATGGTTATGAAAACGATTAGCAGAACTGTTGATTTGGGTTTTCTGGATGCTTCCTATGCTGTGCATTGTACATTTGAATTTTTGTCTGGACTCTCCTTGTGTCCTCAATATAATTTCTATGCAAAAATGAGGCTGCCATCTTTTTTTCTTGAGAAATAATTATTTTAAAACTTTTATAACATTTTTAAATGATAATGAAAACTGAAAATTTTACCACCAAAGTAAACTAGATGACATCTGACATTGATTAAGAAGAAAAAGGTGGAGTCAAATTTTAGCCCATTTTCATTGCACTGTTGCTTTAAATTGCATAGTAATTTGCAAAATTGAGGCTAAGAAGTGCAATAGGAGTTATGCTAAACAAGTGTAAGTAAGTGTAATAGTTTACAAGGTGTAGATAAAAAACAGTATGAAAATTATTCAAGACAAAAATACCTTTCCAATGAGCCTATTCATTAAGCTGCATTAATTATATTTTTTAATCTATGGCCATCTGATTACCTGAATTTTCATTTTTCATCACTGTGTTCACCTTTCAGATTGCTATATTTAAAAACAATCTAATGAATTCAGATTTGTGACTACCCTCATTTGAAAGGTAATTTTGTCCTGAACAACTTTCACATAGGTTGTATGTTGGTAAGTTGTATACTTTCCGAGATATTTATATTTGTTTGGCATGAGTCATACTGTGTTCACTCAGGCAGAAAAAAATAAGGTTGTTTGGAAGACCATATTTTACAACCTATAAAGAATTCAGATTAGTGATTACCCGCATGTGAAAGGTCTTTTTGCCCTGAACATCTTTCACATTGGTTGTTTTTGTGCATCTTGAATAGTTTTAAAGATATTTAGATTTGTTTGGAAGTGTACACATTTGCTCTCAGAGAAAAGCAGCTTGGAGTTCTGTGTGCATCATTCTAAAAAGAAAGAAGGGGGTACTTTTTAACTGCCATAGGGATTTGCAGTGTTATGGAGGGATACACGGAAAACTAATAAAAATGTGTTCCACCAAAACACCTTTTCAAGCTAAAGTGATATGTCTGTAGGCTCCACCCACAGCCATAAAATGGACTTCAACCTGCTGGAAACAGTCCAGAGGAGGGCAAGGAGGATGATTGCAGGTCAGCATGGTAAAACATATAAGTAGAGGTTGGGGTCCTTGAGCATGTATTCCCTGGAGGAGAGGAGAGAGAGAGAGGGGACATGAGTGAGACCTTCCGATACTTGAAGGGGTAAATAGGGTGGTGAGGAGTGTCTTTTTAAGCTGTGTGACAACTGAAATATGAAAGGGCACAGTCTTAAGTTTTTTGGGAGTTTTAGTAAGGAGGTTAGAAAGCACTTCTTCACTGAGAGGTGGTGGCCAGTCGGAATGCTCTGCTGGAAGAGTTGCTCCTGTTGAAGATGATAGACAACTTCAAGTGAGACTGTGATAGACATAAGGGGAAAGTAAGGGACATGAGATGGGCAGATTGAAAGTATGGAAGGATTGAGGAGGGTGAGCAGGGTTAGTAGCTTAAGCTGTGGACCCAGCAATACAAGCAGGGAAGATGGACCAAATGGCCTTATTCTGCTGGCTTCTTCATATGTTTCTGTAGCTAGGAGAACAAAAAGTAAATCAAAACTCCCACTCACTGTCTTGCCTCCAGAAGCAGGGTCCCTGCCACAGATCACACATCCTTCAAGACTAGTGAAAGCTTCTACCCTACTTGCAGGAACAGAAAGTGTTGGGGAGATTGAGGGAGCCACACTATTGAGGGACCCACACAGTCTTAGACAGAAACTTTTTTTTTTTTTACATTCACTCTTGGCTCTGTCCCCATCTGGATGCATTTTTACATTATAGCATGTGTAAGAAAACGTTTACTTTATACTATGTGTAAGAAAAAAATGTGTGCTGTGATTTTTCTTACAAATGTTATAAGTGGAATAAAACACTCCAAGGATGTGTGATTATGATCAATAATCAGACTTCTATTTCAGGTGTTTAAAGGAACTTGGCATAAGTGCCTTGTGCTTAACAATACCCTCAATAAGTGTGTGACTATTGACCCATAATCACACACACTTCCATGCTTTATTGCTTACCTCTTGTCAGCTAGAGGATTATTACAAAACAACTCAAAGAAATGTATTATCAAATTCTGGCATCTGACAATGAAGGTACTGTAGCTGAAGTAATTAAATACTATATTTGGAGTATATATTTTCCTCAGTCAGCTATTTAATTTAAGATCAACTGCAAATATATTTTAAAAATTACCCCTTTACTAATATAAGGACAACCAGGCCTTATTTATTAGAAACAACAATTTCTTAATTACCATATCTCATCTATAGACAAAATTTAATTGTCTATTTTATTTGATGATTTCACAGAAAACCCTACAAACATTTTCAGAGCAGCTTGTGGAATCTTGGGTGAGTGCTGATGTCATTTAAGCAAGAATAACATAATTTTCCTCAACACCCTATCTGCTCTATCCACACACAGTACATCAGACCAGAACCCGGTACCCCATGCCTCCTAGCAGACCACCCACCCCACAACACCAGCGATCCAGCTCAGCAGCTGCTCGCTGCAACCCTGCAACCCTTCCCACATGCCATCCCTCCTCCTCATTTCCCCCCATGAGTGCATGTGCGCATGTCTATATGTGCAAGTTCCTGTTGTGGTTTTCACCGACCGCAGTATCTGGTCGCCCTCCTCCCTAGGTAGCCATGATCACAGTCATCAAGATTGACTCGTTGTTTTTCTACTGTACGTGCTCGATCTCTGTCACTATGGTCACGGACTACATTTTTGGAGTAGTGTAATGGAGGTGCAGATTTGGGAGTCACATGGGTAGGGGCATAACTGTTTAGAAAAAAGGTATATGTATAAATTTGGGAGGTGTGCAGATGGGTGCAAGTCTTGAGGGACTGAGGATGGGTAAAAATACTGTAGGGCAGGGTATAAATTTGAGGAGAGGTGTGAGGAGAAATCATGTAATGTTTGGGAGGGTTGCAGGGAAGTAGTGCAAAGTTTGAAAGGGTTTCAAAGGTGAATGCACAGATTTAAGGAAGCATGCAGCTTTTATTGAGGGGTGCAGGAGGTACAAATATTTGGAAGGGTGTAGTAGTAAGTATCTATTTAAGGAGGTTTCTGACAGAAAGGATACAAAATATGGCAGTGGTGTAAGGTTGAGTTAAAATTTGTGGAGAGGAATGTACATGTCTTGGTATAGTTGCAAGGGACTGGCAGATAGAGGTGTATAGTATTTTGGGATTATACATTTGGAGAGAGGATAGTTATGGGGTAGTGCACATTCTGTGTGTGTTGTTGAACCTGAGTGAATGGGGTGGATTTAAATAGAATAAATAAGAAGGGAGTTGCAGGGTCTGCTTTTTGGGCTAGAAGGGAGCAAATAAACCAAAATGTACATTTTAAGAGACTAAGGGGATGATACTCAAATGTTAGTGCCCATGCTAACATGGTTAGTGTAGGCAGCAACCTGGGTTTGCATGAGTGCTGCTATTAGGGCCATATTCAAAGGCTCTGGCAGTAACCCCCAAACCTGGCAGTGCCAAGGTGCTAAAATACTGCTGGGCCTATGATGACGAGAGGGTCCTCTCATGCAAACCAGCACAGCAGGATATTCAAAGGATTTTGGCAGTGGTAAACAGCCCCCCAAGTGTCACTGCTTACCTCTGCTGAAAACCTCCACTTAGCTGGGCACTAATCCCAAGCTCCCCTCCCCTCAAAGGCAGGACAGCTATACTGCACCTGCCCACTTTTGATCTCCCATTCCCTTTCTTGTTAGAATACCCCGGTGGCCCAGTGTGGCCCTCCCACCCCTGATTGTTCGCTGTCACTCTATAAGGTATTCTGTGGTGGTCTCAAGGTTCTCCCACCCTCATATGGCCCATTAACACTCTTTACAGTATTCTCTAGTGATCCAGTGGTCCTCCCCACTCCACCCCGATCACCTGTTTCCACTGTACAGTATTCCCTGGTGGTCAAGTGGTTCTCACCCCCCCATCACCTGTTTCCACTCTTTACAGTTTTCCCTAGTGATACAGTCTTAAACATAGAAACATAGAATCTGATGGCAGATAAGGACCACTTGGCCCACCTAGTCTGCCCATTTCCCTACCTAACGGATAAGCTGAAGATCTCAGTTAACCAACAGCCTACTTCCTCCTACCCCCACTAGAATTGCCTTATGTCTGTCTGATGCATTCTTGAATTCCCCCACTGTTTTTGACTGTACAGCCTCCTCAGGAAGGCTGTACCATGCATCTACAACCCTCTCTGTGGAGAAATACTTCCTCACATTACCTCTGAGTTATCCCCTCTCTAACTTCAAATTATACCCCCTTGTTCTTGTACATCTCTTTTTCTGAAAGATTCTACCCTCTTGGACTTTGTTGATTCCCTTGAGGTATTTAAAAGTTTCTATCATGTCCCCCCTCTCCCTCCTTTTCTCGAGGCTATACATCTTAAGCTCCTTTAGTCTTTCTTCATATGTCTTCTGGTGCAGACCCTGCACCATTTTGGTTGCCCTCCTCTGGACAGCCTCCACTCTGTGTATGTCTTTGCAGAGATGGGGTCTCCAGAACTGTAAACAGTACTCCAGATGTGGTCTTACCAACTGTCTGTACAGAGGGACAACAATTTCCTGTTTTCTACTGGTGATGCCTCTCCCTATGCATCCCAGTATCCCCCAGCCCTCCTTACTGCCTTCTCACATTACTTGCCCACCTTTAGGTCATCTGATATGACTACCCTCGGATCCCTTTTCATTTTTGTCATTGTCATCCCATCCCCCATTGTGTACTCTTCCCCAGGGTTTTTGTTTCCCAGGTACATTACTTTGCACTTCTTTGCATTGAATCTAAGCTGCCAAACATTTGACCATTCCTCCAACCTTGCCAAGTCACTTTTCATCCTTTCCACCCCACCTTGTGTATCAATCCTGTTGCAGATCTTTGTGTCATCCACAAAGAGACTTTACTTTTCCTTCCAGTCCCTCTGCAATGTCACTTAAAGACATTAAAAGGACCAGCCCCAGTACTGAACCCTGCAGTACCCACTAGTAACCCCTTTCTTCACTGTGGACTCCATTTACTATTACCCTCTGTGTCCTGTTGTCCAACCAATGTTTTACCCAGGCTACCACCATGGGACCCACTCCCAGGCTGGCTAATTTGTTTATTAATCTTTTGTGTGGGACTGTGTCAAATGCCTTGCTAAAGTCTAGGAAGGCCATGTCCACAGCCCCTCCCTGGTCTACTACTTTGGTCACCCAGTCAAAGAAATCAATAAGATTTGTCTGACATGACATTCCTGCTGTGAAGTCTTCCCACCCTGCCAAACAGCCCCACACATGACTCACCTGCTCACATCCTACCATCATGCACCTGCCTTACTTGGGTGTCTGGTGATCTGCACAGCTAGGAATGATGACTGGCACAGCCCTCCTATTACCTGCATGTCCAGCTGCCATATGAGCTGTCAATGAGCACACCTATTTTAGAAACAGCTGTATATTGTGGCCGGCCACAGAGGTGAGAGGGGGCCTTGCTGGTCACCATACCTAGCTGTTCAGACTGCTGGACTCCCAGGTAAGGGGTGTGTGTGGTGGTGGGAAGTGAGCAGACAGGTGTGGTGGGGGGCTGTTTAGTGGGGGAGGGACACTGGACTCCCAGTGAATACTGCAAAAGAGTAGAAATGGGGAATCAGGGTGTTGGGAAATCACTGGACTACCAGGTAATACTGTAGGGAGTGGAAATAGGTGATCAAGGGCTAGGGAAACTACTGGGCTACCAGGTCTGTCATTCAAACCTTATGCTAAGGGGCCACTGCATATGTAAATGAGCTCATAATGGGCATGCAAATAGCTTCTTAGCACCTGGCATGTCCGATGAACTCATTTGCATGCTCGGGTTGACTATATCCTACAGAGGATTTAATGTTATCCCATTTTGGGCAATGCTATTCACTGTGAGCCATATGCAGCCATGGTCCATGTTGTGGCTGTGCAGATTCACTTCACACTGCACTGACATGGATCGACATTCAGCCAGATAGCACCACTCATTATCTGTCTGAATATTGCAGCAGCTGGGGGAGCACAGATGCAGGCGCAGTGCAAACAGCTGTGCTATGCTGGCCCTGTTTTCTGAATACCACATCCTTACAAGTTATTTTTTTACTTTGGGGGTGTACTGCAATTCAAGTGTTGGATTTGGATTTGTGAGTTGTGAGCACTGGTTACAGTGTTGTTGTGCCTAGAGAAGTTGCCACTAGTGGTGGGTGAAGTGGGCAAAATCCACTACATGAAGCAATTCATGAATTAAAATGGAATATGGGGAGTAATCCACAATGTGAAGCTGAGTACTTCACATTATAATGAGGAAGGTGAAGTCCATTGGAAACAATGACTTTGTGTTACTCCACCTTTCCCCAACCACTTCTGCACCAATTTCAATGTGAAGTACATTGAAATCAATGTACTTCACATCACTTCGCCTAGTTGGTGAGCTCCAAAGGTGAATTCTGCAGTGATTCATGGGATTGCAGGTCACATGGACTTTAGATTGTTTTGTACAGCCTCAGTTCTGTGTAGTGTGCGTGTAGTGGAAGCTGGAGACAGTTTTCTTTCAGATCTCTGAGATTCAAACCATCTAAAAGACATTCAAAAATCCTTTTTGAGCAATTTTTTTCTGCTCAAAATTTAGTTCGTCGATTGTAGGAAACCCTCCTGTGCTCATATTATCGAGTGTTTATTATTTGTGTGTGGATTTTGAATGTTAATTTAGAACATTCAGTCTCTGTAGTGACAGACACTTGGCGTGTGCCTGGGGGAGGGGCGTATCTGTGGTGGAGGGAAGTAGATAAACTGGGAGAAAGGCAGTCTTTCTGTTTTGGTAATATTTTTCTTGTATAACTGTGTTAATGTACACACAGTAATATTTTCAGTAATTTTTGACATTTTTGTGCTGATTGTTGTGGTGCAGCACTGCATAATTTCAGTTTATTTAAAATATTTGGTTATATTACTGAAGTTTTCAGTTTGTTGCGCATTACCTAGTGTGTGTGTGTGTGTGTGTGTGTGCCACACATGCCATCCAATCAAACACATTTTATTGTGCCACACAGTAACTGCAGCACTGTGAACCTGCTATCCACTGCATCTGTGTTATTTTCTACAGCTTTGTGGTATCTTAGTAGTGGACTGTTACTACAGTTCACTGCCCACCCCCACAAAAAAAAAACAGGAAAAGCAATTATTTTCCAGATTTGGATTTGTGAGTTGTGAGCACTGGTTACAGTGTTGTTGTGCCTTTGCGTCTGCATCTCATGAGTGTACATCGCAATCTTAATCTGTCTGTTCGTTTGCATCTCTTTAGGGTCCAATCTCCATCTGTAACTTAAGTCACAGTTGTTTGTTTGGCTTCCCTTCAGAGTATCGTGTGATGCATATCTCGGTGTCAACATTGTGCTCATTAATGTGCATTTTTAAGTCAGGGCGATCATCACGAGTCACTCACAATGCAAATCACGTTCTTCATCTTCATGGTCATGATGATTCATGAATTACAAAACTTTGGGTTTTTGGGTTGTAAGTTGCATGTGATGTGATGTAACCCTGTTTTGTAGTATCTTGGTTTGACCATTGTACTCATTAATATGTGTTTTTAAGTCAGGGTGTTTGGGGTGGTACAGGTCAGGGAAGTACAGCTGTAGTTATTTGCATATAGTTCATTAGTCATGTCACACCACTCATTCTTCACAAGACAAATCACGTTCTTCATGAATCAAAGCAGATAATTTTGTTTTCAGTTCTGATGATATGCTGATTGGGAACCAGAGAAAAAGAAAGTCAAGGTCGCTGTATCTGGGTCTGTTGGTGTTAAATCCTCCCCTCCTCAAAAAAGTTGTGATGTGGTGGTCCTGTTGATGATGATGATAATGATGACTGGGGGTGATAGAAATCAAGATACAGAAAGGAATCAATATCGTACAAGAGGATAACATCATCCAGAAAAAGAGAGGTGCATGAGGAAGGGCCCAAAATTTGAAGATGGGGGGGATGGATAACATAGAAACATAGAAACATAGACTGTGATGGCAGATAAGGACCGCTAGGCCCATCTAGTCTGCCCATTTCCCAACCTACAGAATAGGCCGCAGATCCTAGTTAACCAACAGCCTATTTCTTCCTACCCCCCACAAGAATTGCCTTATGTCTGTCCCATGCATTCTTGAATTCTCCCGCAGTTTTAGACACCACAACCTCCTCAGGAAGGCTGTTCCATGCATCCACTACCCTCTCTGTGAAATAATACTTCCTCACATTGTCCCTGAACCGCCTCCTTCTATCTTTAAATTGTGTCCCTTGTTCTTGCAAGTCTCTTTTCTGAAAGATGCTACCCTCTTGGACTTTGTTGATTCCACTGGGGTACTTAAGTTTCTATCATGTCCCCCCTCTCCCTTCTTTCCTCAAGGGTATACATATAAGCTCCTTTAGCTCTCTCCTCACTCTGGCTTCTCTTGCAGACTCTGCACCATTTTAGTTGCCTCCTCTGACTGCCTCTATCCGAGATGGGGTCTCCAGAACTGGACACAGTACTCCAGATGGGTCTCACCAACTGTCTGTACAGAGGGATAACAACTTCCTGTTTTCTGCTGATGATGCCTCTCCCATACATCCCAGTATACCCCAGCCCTCCCTACTGCCTTCTCACATTGCTTGCTAACCTTAAGGTCATCTGATATGATTACCCCAGGTCCCTTTCCTTTTTGTTGTTGTTACTACCTCCCACCCATTGTGTATTCTTCCCTGGGCTCCTGTTTCCAGGTGCATTATTTTGCACTTCTTTGCATTGAATCCTAGCTGCCATACTTCTGACCATTCCTCCAACCTTGCCAAGTCCCTTTTCATCCTTTCCACGCCTCCTTGTGTATCAACCCTGTTGCAGATCTTTGTGTCATCTGCAAAAAGGCATACTTTTCCTTCCAGTCCCTCTGCAATGTCACTGTTGAAGACATTAAAAAGGACTGGACCCAATACTGAACCCTGCGGTACCCCACTAGTAACCCCTTTCTTCAGAGTGGACTCCATTTACAATTACCTTCTGTGTCCTGTTGTCCAGCCAATGTTTTACCCAGGCTACCACCCTGGGTCCCACTCCCAGGCTGGTTAATTTGACTATTAATCTTTTGTGGGACTGTGTCAAATGCCTTGCTAAAGTCTAGGTAGGCCATGTCCACACCCCCTCCCTGGTCTACTACTTTGGTCACCCAGTCAAAGAAGTCTATTAGATTCGTCTGACATGACCTTCCCGCTGTGAACCCATGCTGCCTTGGGTCCTGGCCTCTAGGTACTCAACTATTCTTTCCTTCAGAAGTGACTCCATCACTTTCCCTACCACAGAGGTCAGACTGACAGGTCTGTAGTTTCCTGCCTCTGTCTTGGTCCCACTTTTGTGATGGGGAATCACATCCGCCTTCCTCCAGTCCTCGGGTACCACACCATCCTCCCATGATTTATTAAAAAGAGTAGCCAGGGGCAACATCAGGAACTATTTTTTCACACAGAGGGTGGTGGGTGCAAGGACAAAATAAAACTAATGATCAATGTTCTGATGGGACAGCAGCAGTTGAAGTATCCCCATAATTTGTAGCTGGTGCCCCTCAATTCACTCCAACTGCTGCTCAACATTGTCAAGACAGTGGTTAACAGTGTCCAACTCACTCCACATCAGGCCCAAATCAGCCTGTGTGGCAGGTAGTTGGACAGGGTTGCCACTGTCACCTGCTGCAGGTTGTAGTGGTGGAGCAGCTTCTTATTCCATGGCCCTCCCCCTCTTCACACCACCATGCTCAGATGTATGCCGTGCTGTCCCCTATTCCCCAGCAGGGCTAGCAGGTGCATTACTGCCCTGTTCTATAACCTTAGCCTGCCACTGTACATGTGGGTGTGCTGACCACCTGTGCCAAGGTGAGTTCCTTTGGGACTAGGGTGCACATCCACACCACACAGATTACATTTCACTACACTGCTGTCCCCAGGCAGTGTAGTAAAGAACTCCCACACTAATGAGGTGCAGGGAGGACCAGGCACAGATGGGGGGGGCAGGTGTTGTTGGAGCCAGGGGCTGCTGCTGCAGTGAAACTCAAGCATGATTCACTTCCTTCCTGCCTGAAGCATGTGACCTAGACTGTGTAAGCCATGTGATGTGTGTGGGCTGCCTGTAAATTCTCACTCTGCCACAACGCGAAGTCATTATCACCATAATCACCATAATCACAAGTCGAAGTGGCAAAGCAGCACTTTCAATGATCATTTCGCATAGCCATTAAGTAATGTGAAGTGGTCTACTTGATATCTACTCCGCTGGTGGAATTTAACTTCGCTGCATCTCTACACACAACCTCTTTCTCCTACTACAAGATGAAAGTGAAACTCTCTTTCAAGCATGAGTCACTGCCTGCCTGCCTGCAGCATATCACCTACACTGTGTAAGCCATGTGATGTGTGGGCTGCCTGTGAATTCTAACTCTGCCTTAAAGTGAAGTATGGTGGAGTGAGCAACGTGAAGTCATAATTACAATGTGAAGTGGCGAAGTGGGGTTTTAAATGGGCACTTCACGTAGCGGAATGGTAATGTGAAGTGGGCCACTTCGCGGGTGGAATTTAACTTCGCTACATCTCTAGTTGCCACATACAGTATTTACCCATAAGAAACTTGCAAGCACAAAACAATTTTTATAATCTAATGTAGTGTGTGTACTGAATTGATAGAATCTTCTTTTTTTCCCCTCTCTCTTGCTTGGCTGGCTCCTTTCTGCCTCCTGCGGATCCCCCAACTCTGTCACCAGCTGTCGTTGGGACTTACCTTGATGATCTACCTGTTCCTCCGGCGTCCCCCCTGTGACAGGGCCATTTGGGTTCCCCAAGCCCCCTCTGGATGTCATTCTCAGTTCGGTGGTCCTGTGCCCAGTAGGTGGTGTTTGGTCTATAAGGAGCCTTCATCCTGCCACCAGCAGAATTTTTCTGTGCTCTGATTTCCTGACCTATGGATGCTCCATGGAAGTGACAGCTTAAAGTCTGCATGTTGTTGGACATGCTGATGTCTCCCACCTAGATCTGCTGTTTGCCGCACTGCCACCCATGGTCACCTAGGTCATGGTGTTGCAACGGAGCAGGTTGCCCTCCCTCCGCACAGGAGGAGAGCAACTGCTGGGATGCTCGATTATCCTTCCTCTCTGGCTGACCCCCACAACAGCCCTGGTTCCTTCCCAAACCAGGGTTGCCAGCATGGTGGCAGGTGGGACATGAATGCCCCAGCATTCCACATCCCTGGGCCAGCTGAGCTGACAGAATCTTGAGAAAATTATGTCATGCTTGCTTAAACTATATTAGCAGTCACCCAAGATGTTGCAAGCTGGGCTGAAAAACTCTGAGGGATTTTCTGTGAAACCATCAAACATGAGATGCAACAAAATAACATTTATACCTAAGAAATGGCAATTTCTGCATCCTATTTATAATCAATAATGCATGGTTATCATCATGGTGTGCAAAAAGTACATGTTAAACCATGAAAATTGAGCTTTATAAATATAATAAACAATGTTTAATATTCAGGCTGGTTAACTAAAGACTGTGTGCAGGATTAAAGAGTGGCATGTTAAACTTGATTTAGCAAACCCAAAAAAATGTAGCACATGAAAATGTTGCTTGTTTTTTTTTTTTTTTTTAATTTCTTTCTCTTTCCTGGGTGGCACACCTTTATGCCTGATCCCTCAGCCCCTTCCCCCACTCATTGCCTATGTTCTGCTGTCCTCCATGACTTGCCCCTTATGTTGGGGTGGCCGGGATCTCTCAACCCACCAGAATGGGTCCAGTGTGGAAGTTACCGTTATTCACAGGAGCGGAGCCTGCAGGGATTGGCTGTCATCATGCCACACCCAGGACCTTTTTCCTCCCTTTTTCTCCTCTTAGGAGAGGAGACATGCAATGATGCCCTATGGAGAGAATGCGCATGTGCTCCTCCAAACATCTGCCTCCTCTCCTCCCCTTTCTAAGCATCAGAGTGCTGTCCCCAGCTACCGCTAGTGGCCAGTTGACACCGACGCTGGTGGCCCCCCTCCCCAGAGAAGGAAAGAAGTCCCTCAGATGCTTGATCCTTCTCCTCCCCTGCTGAACCCCTGTGGCCCATGTTCATTCCTGAACATGGGTCACCAGCGTAGCGCAAAGTCAGGCATCCAGCTCCTAAGCCCTCAGTGCCACCGAGCCGGCATAAAACGTTGCTTGTTTAAATAATTTTAGGAAAAAATACAAAACCTATTTAAAGAAGCAATGAATATTACAGTGATAATTTTGACCAATATTTTGTTATTCTATTATAGAGTACTTTTTATTGGTATCTTGCAATTCACCATATTCCCTCACTTTGAATCTGCTTTAGCATTTTTTATAAATTTGAAATAATTTAAAAGGAGGTCTCCTTTTAGTATGATTATACCAGGATCTTATCAACATTTTTGCAGCTGATTTTTAATAATTATTATACAATAAAGTAAAACAGCAGTTCCCGTCACATGCAAGTTCTTTTTCAGTCACAAGAAAAGTAGTGTCAAAAGATGCGTGTTCAGAAACAGCTGAAAATATTGGCATAATGCTGGGCATATGTAGAGTGAAAAGAGCACTCTTTAATAATTTTAAATCTAAACTAATGTCAAGCAGACTCAAAATGAGCACTATCCTCTGCCCACCTCATACAGGTACTTCTATTCTAGAATTCTGTGTTCACAAGGGATGACTGAGGGTATCTGCCAGAGAGTGGTATTAAGGCAGCTGTAAGGGGATACTGGAGATGAGACAACAAATATTTACTAGTGAAAGGGTTTGGAAAGGGCCCCACAGCCAGGTGGGATGCATCTGAGGGTGCTCATGAAATTGGCAACAGAACTAACTGAACCTCTGATAGGGCTATTCAGTAGCTCAATTCAGACAGGGGTAGTTCCAACAGACTGGAGGGTAGCAGATACAGTCCTGCTCCTGGGGGGGGAGACAAGGAGCAACTGGATAAATACAGACCTGTCAGTCTTGCCTCTATTGAGGGTAAACTGATCGAGACACTACTCAAAGATGACCTCATGAACCACCTGAAGAGCAATGGACTCCAAGATAGTAAACAGCACAGGTCTGTGACAGGAAGGTCTTGTCAGACCAACCTGATAGTATTCTTTGACTAGGTAACGAGAGTAGTAAATAAGTGCCATGCTGTGGATTTACTCTGCTTTGATCTCAGCGAGACTTTCAACTTGGTGCCTCACAGGAAGATGTTGAAGAAGCTGGAAGATCAGGGTACAGCAAAAGACAAGGTTAGATGTGTCAGAAAATGGTTGTAAGGGAGACAGCAGAGGATTGTGTTTTTTTTTAATTAAGTATACTTTATTGGATTTCAGAATACCAAACACAAACAACAACAATGCATTGACATTACTAACAAGACACCCCTCACAGACATGCAAAACAAGTCTACCAACCTCCCATTCCACCCGACCTCTCCCCAGCCCTGTGGCAGCAATAACATTAATATATAATGTAACAAACAGAAAAGGGTAAGGAATATTTTAAGTAGACTACATAAGGCTAAAAATAACCTATAAATAATACAATAATAAAAGTAACACAGTAGTAATAAGATGGAAGGGGGGGGGTCCGATCAAAGATACCTAAACTGTATATAAGGCATACAACCTGCCCCACTTTCTATTGAAGCTGGGTAACCTGTTATGGATGCTGGCCATGAGTCTTTCAATGCATAGGTTATCAAGAAACTCCTGTAACCACTCATTGTAAGAAAGTAAAGACTGATCCAGCCAATGATGCAGGACCAATCTCTTGATCGACATTGAAATCATAGCCATAACATACCTCCGCTCTCTTATGGAGATTTGACTATAGTCACCTACCAAACAAATCTCCGGTATAAAATATTCTTTAATTCTGAGTAATGGGGATCAGGTTTGGATTTAATTGATTCCCACAATGCAGCCACTTTGGGGCAGTCCCAGAGAATATGATATACAGCACCTTCTGCCTGACCACAACGTGTGCACACCGGTGATTGCAAACATAACATTTTCAATAACTTAAAAGGCTTGAAGTAGAGATTATTCAGAATATAAAATTGAGTAAGGTGGTGCCTATCCTGAAAAAGATATGCATACACATCAGACCAGATTTTAGGCCAGTCAAAATTAGAGTGAGGGAAGTTTGCAAACCATTAAGGTGAGTCACCGGTTAAGTCTATTTCCTAGAGAACAGAAATACATGTAATTTAGAGACTGCATGTGGTTGCTGGTCTGTGGCAATAGCAGATTGCAGCCAATCAATGGCACCCAATACTGAACCAAACTGCTTCAATAAGCAGTGACAAAGTTGATATACCTTAAATATAGCCCTATCATCTAGTTGTAAAGTAACAAGCATAGATTGACAAGTCAGCAGTTCCCCATTGTGGAGCAGATTGCACACCCTCAAGCCCTGTAGCTGAGGCATCCATAGTCCATCTAGCATATTACCCTCAATTTTGAGACTAGGGTTTTTTAAAAGAGGCTGAGCAGCGTCATAGGAAGGTTTGTACTGCATAGTTGAGCACATTTGCAAATGCACACTAATTGAGGTCCTCCTTACTAAGTCATGGAGAGATGGGGAAGATCTTTCAATGACAAAAACAAAGTGCCATTGGAGAGAATCCAGCTCCCTCAATTAATTCTCTTTCTAATCGAAGTCAGATAGGTGAGTAAACAGCAGTTTCATGCACCACAGTAGAACCCATCCACCTCAAGTACTTGCTAGCATGACTAGTGAAATAATAAACTGGAAAATATGGGAGACAGAGGCCACCACATTGTTTAGAAGCCGTTAACTTTTGATAAGCGCTCATAAGTTTTTTACCCTTCCAATTAAAATCAGCTGCCATGCCCTGTATTTTCCAGAACCAAGAAAGAAGGAGCCCAACATCCACCATATTAAGGGGGTAGAAAAGACAGGGAAGGACATTCATTTTAATAATACTAATTTTGCTCCAAATGGTCAAAGGGAGTTCCCTTCACCTCTACACATCTTGCTGCAAGACCCCTAGGAAATCATCAAGGCTGAGTTTTCAGACATGGGATGGAGACCTTGAAAAAAGCTGCCTAAATATTTAAGCTGTTTGGGTTGCCAGGAAAGTCTTAATGCTGTAATATCAGATTTAAGAACCCTAGCATTAAGGAGCATAACCACTGTCTTTTCCATATTAAGCTTGTAATTCAAAAGCCTACTAAACTCTGAGATGGTTAACAAGGCTGCCAGTATGGATGCTTTGGGACTGGCAATATGGAGCACAATATTATCTGCATATGTGGATAATTTAAGGTTTTGAGATCCTGCCTGGACCCTGTGCAAATTAGGAATATTTTTAAGTTTGAGCAGTAGGGGGTTCTAAATTGAAATTGAATAGCAAGAGTGAAAGGGGACAACCTTGTCAGGTACCAGAATGTAAAGGAAAGGGAGAAGAAAAATTCAATTGCAATAAATTTTAGCACTGGGGGAGAAATATATTACTTCAGTCCAGCAGAGAAAAGCGGGCGGAAACTAAACACTTCAAAGGTAGCTAAAAGAAATGCTGGGTTAACTCTGTCAAAAGCCTTCTCTGCATCCAGGGACACTAGAGCAGCAGGCACCTCTGAGTCCTTGGATGCAGAGAAAATATGAGAATGTTTGCGTAGGTGGACCACTGAGGAACGAGTAGACATAAACCCGACCTGTTCGCAGCCAATAAGGCCAGACGAGACCGCTCCAATCCTCAAAGCCAGTATTTTAGATATAATTTTATATCACAATTTAGTAAAGAGATTGGACAGTAACTGGAGACTGCTTGAGGGAGTTTCCTGGGTTTAAGAAGCAATACAATTAAAGCTTCTATGAGGGTGTGGTCATAGATGCCTGAATCATAAATGAAAAGAAACAAATTATGCAAAAGGGGACAAGTTCATTGGCAAAAAGTTAATAGAAATTCAGAGAAAGAGTGTCTAGACCAGGGGCTTTATCAGGGGTTTAGGAATTAATCACTGCCAGTATCTCCTGTTCAGTAATAGGTTCCAGAAGATGGGCCTGTTGCATGGCATTTTAAGAGGAATATCAGCCAAATATTGGCAAACCTCAAGGGGATCTGGGGGATCTTCCATCGAGGCATATAAGGAATGGTAATATGCCTCGAATTCTTTGGCAGTATCCCTAGGTGAAACTTTAATAGTATATCCTGATTGGAATGGATGGAGGAGATTAACCTCGAGGCCTCTTGTCTCTTAAGGTGTAATGCCATCAGTTAACTGGCCTTCTCTCCTTGCGCAATAGAAGTGGAGCAGGTTTTAAAAATAGCATATTCTGCTTTATCCCTGAGTAAATAAGCATATTTGTCCCTGAGTACTATAAGCTCCTTCTTTAAAAATTCCGGTGAAGTAGGGCATAGGTCTTGCTCTAACTCCCCAATGCATCCCAAAAGAGTAGCGGCCTCTTTCTCCTGGATACACTTCCGCTTAGAAGCCAAACAGATGAATTCCTCTCTGATGAAACTTTTAAATGAACACCATTCAACATCCACACGTTCTACAGAACCACAATTTTGAGATATGAAGAGGTCAATTTGCTCCCTAATTTGGCTTATGATAAAATGGTCCTTAAGCAGCTGATTATTTAATTTCCAGGTTGTGTCTTTCTGCATAAAGGACACTAGTGTGAGTTTAAAACCAGACCGGTGAGTGATCAGAAAGGACCAGAGGGTCAATCTCAGAGCCCATCACCCCACTCAATAAATTCTGACTAATTAAGATGTAGTCGATCTGGGACTGAGTCCCATGTGCCGTGGAGTAGAAAGCAAATTCTTTAACATTAGGATGAAGAAGGCACCAGGGATCACAAAATCCAACCAAATCTACAAAATCTCTCATGGAGCACTGGGCAGGAGAGAGGCCCACCAGGTTACCTCTGGATCTAATTTTTTTTTCTGGCAGTTTTTAAGGTTGAGAAGAAACTACACTTCTAAGCAGACTTTTGAAGCACAAGCTAGTGAAAAGTGACAGATATTTTTGAAAGGGGTTATGAGATGAACATTCTAACTCAGGCATTGGATAGGGCAAGATCAGAAGACAGGAAAAAGTTAATTAGACCAAAAACAAGGGCAAAGGAAAATGATGAAAAGATGACTTTTGTTTGGGAATTTAACAGCATTTCCCCTAAGGTTAAAAATATTCTACTTAAGAATTGGGGTCTGTTGGAGCACTGTGCAGTACCCAGTCTGTTTTCCTAGGTACCACGTGTTACATTTAGTAAAGCAAAAAATCTTGGAGTTATGGTATCCCATAGTCATTATATAGCTGATAAGCCAATTAGAAATATCTGGCTTCCAGAAAGACTGTTTAGCTGCTATAAATGCAGCCACTGCATGGTGTGCAAACACATGCTACAAGGAAAACAGTCCATCCAACCAAAGATATGAAGGTGGACATTTTTGATTTTGTTAATTGTTCAACTAACTTTGTCATTTATGTGGCGCAGTGCCCCTGAAAACTCCTATATGTAGGGAAGACTATCAGACGTGCTAAAGAACATCTCTTGGAACACATTAGAGACATTAGGAACAAGGATCTGGCCTCATCACTTGCAGTACATTATATGCATCAGCATGACAGCAATCCGAAATGTCTGAAATTTACTATTATAGAACATGTAAAATCATTCCCAAGAAAGGGTAATAGGAAATGAGTGTTAATACAAAAGGAGACCAAATGGATTTATACATTAGAATCAATTTTTCCTAGGGGGCTTAATAAGGATCTTGATCTTAGTGTATTTTTATGATACTGTACTAGAACAGTAAACATCAGTTTCTCCCAACCATTAATGTTTATATTAGTGTGCTTTAAATTATTCTCAGTTAGAAATATCTGGCTTCCAGAAAGACCATTTAACTGCTATAAATGCAGCCACTGCATGGTGTGCAAACTCATGCTACAAGGAAAACAGTCCATCCAACCAAAGATATGAAGGTGGAAATTTTTGATTTTGTTAACTGTTCAACTAACTTTGTTGTTTTTGTGGCACATTGCCCCTGCAAACTCCTATATGTGGGGAAGACTATCAGATGTGCTAAGGAATGTCTCTTGGAACACATTAGAGACATTAGGAACAAGGATATGGACTCATCACTTGCAGTACATTATATGCATCAGAAGGAACTAGAAGGGGACAGGATCAGTTGTGTTCCAGTACAGTAGCTGCTTCCTGTTGTTGTTACAGGGTTTCTTGTGGATTTTACTTGGTAGAAGGTAATTTCTTTTCTTTCTTGCTTCTAAGGGGCTAGCAGGGTATTGTTTTTGGGGCTGTTGTAGTTTGAAAACTGGATTGGTAGAAGGTTATTTCTTTTCTTTCTTGCTTCTAAGGGGCTAGCAGGGTATTGTTTTTGGGGCTGTTGGAAGTTTGAAAACTGGTTTCGTGGCTGTAAGTGGGCTCATTTTTTGGATGTTTCACTGTGTAACAGGCTGCACTGGTGGAGGCCTATTTCTTCTGATTTAAAACCTATTTGCTGGGATTTGCTTGGGGCTGGTTCTTTGGTTGCAGGACTTGAAGGGGCAGACACAGGGCTGATACAGTCTCTCAAGAGTTGGGTGTAGGCCCTAATCCCACCCCCTCACCCCTCCATCCCCAGAGCTCTGCTTATTTATAGGGGCACACCTGCCTTGCAATTGGAGGAAAAGGCTGCAGGTGAAGCTCATGTAGTTCTAGCCACTGGGGGTTGGATTTAAAGGCTGGGAGAGAGGAACTTAGGGAGTTGTTCACTTCCCTTATAAATTTACTGTGTTGTACTGCACCTAGTAACAGGGTTACTGGTTTACTGTGGGACTGTATCTAGGAGTAGTGGGTGACTTGATTAGTCAGTAGGGGTGTATCTTGGACTAGTGGGGAACCTGGTGGCTTACCCAAGGAAACCTACTTGGAGGGGGATGGGACCACACATCATTAGGGCTGGCATCTTTAGGAGGGTGGTGGGGTGCACAGGGTGTGGGGCAGCCATGATACTGGGCTGGGCTTGGAAGTTCAGTGGTTGCCCAGTGTGCTAGCAGCTGGCACAGCTTAGGGAGGAGGTTGCGGGCATTAGGAGACAGCTGGGGGAAGGGGGGAGGTATGGTTGGGGAAGAGGGAAGGGGATCTCCCACAGGGTTGCACCAAGCACTAGGGGCGGGGGCATATGGAAAGGAGTGCAGGAGAATACTCTGGGGTCACATAGGGACCCTGGCAGAGGGGGCCCAAAAGGAGGACACTACCAAGTAAGCAGGCAGGTAACTGGGGACCCTCACAAAGGGGGGCCAGAGGGACAACATTCTCAGGGAAGTAGGCAGATGGCTGGGGCTGGACAGAAGGAAGCAAGGCAGGGAGGTGGATCGGACCTTACACTAGGTAAACGCTTCAATTCTCTTCTTCTGCTTGAGGATGAGGGGTGATGTAGCCATGACAGGGGTGGTTAGAGATGGAAAGGGAGTGGGGGGCAGGAGGCAGGGGCCGGATAGCAGGAGGAACAGGGGGGAACCTGGAATGCAGGAAAATGGAGAAGCAGTGGATCAGAGCAGGGGGAAGAGGGAGGAAAGCGCAAGGAGAAGAACCAGTTGGGAGGAAAGGGCAAGGAGAAGGACCAGAAGTACAAGGAGGATACAGTAAAGGGAGCTGAGGGTTTAGGCCAGGAGAGCATGACAAGCAAGGAGGGACTAAATGGAGACAGGAAGGAAGGGAGGACAAGCCAGGCTAGTTTAGCGGATGGAGGAGAAGGACCAGTCACGAGCAGTGAGGGGGGAGTTAGCGAGGTACAGAAGGATACTTGGGAGGAGGAGAGGCATAGGATCAGAGGGGAGGGGGTGGCCAGGGTAAATAAGGAGGGGACAGAATGTGGCACCCAGATAGGGGGAGGAACAAGGAGCCGGCTGGGTGGAGGGGCCAGTAGAAAGGATGAGGGACATGGAAGGGGGGAATGGAGGAAAAGGAGTGGTCAGAGTGATCCTGTTGGGGGATTCTATGATCAGGGGTATCAAACGGGATAGGGAGCGAGAAGCCTGGCCAGTAAAACAAAATGCTTCCCTGGACTAACGGTGCACAGGGCCAAACACGAGGTATATCAGCTGGCAAATGATTGTGGGGGTTTCCCGGACATACTGGGCCACCTGGGTATAAATGATATTGAGGGAAATAGCGAGCTAGAGATACAGGCAAGGCTCAGGGAGCTTGCCAGGGTCTGTCATGACATAGGATGCACAATTTCCTTCTCGGAAATCCTGCCAAGATTAGGGAGATAAACCAGTGGCTCAGGGAGTGGTGTGAGGCCAGAGGGTATGGGTTAATGAGGGACTGGGAGGAGACCTGGGAGGATAAGGAGCTGTATGCTAGAGATAGGCTCCATCTCAATTTGGAAGGAAGGGGAATCTTTAAGTTGAAAATAGAGGAGTTCATTGGTGAAAAGTGGGGTTTAAACTTGTGAAGGGGGGAGGGATGGGAGAAAAGGCCGTCGAGGGGGTCCAATAAAGGAGGGACTCTGTCTCCACCCCTTGGGGAGCTGGACGAATGCGGGAAAAGGCTGACTGGTAAAGTGCAGACCAGGGAAAATGGAATCCCCATGGGAACACAAGCACGGGAAATGGAAGTATAGGGAAAGGGTGGAAGGTAGTCCTGCTAAATGTCAGAAGCTTGGGCAATAAAATGCCTGAGCTCCAGGCGATGCTAACTGAGGGAGCAGTGGATGTGGCAGCAGTCACTGAGACCTGGGCCACCGCAGGACACGACTGGGACCTGAACCTGGAGGGTTACACTATGTTCAGGAAGGACAGTGGGGAGGGAAGGGGAGGAGGGGTAGAAATAATAGTCAAAAACTGCATTGGCATAGGGGGAGTAGAGGAGGCGGAGGGAACCGTGGAGGCGATTTGAGTCACCTTGATAACAAGGGGGGGCAAGAGAGTAAAGATAGGAGTGGTGTATAGACCCCCTGCACTGGCGGAGGAGCTGGAGAAGAGTCTGGTGGCAGATGTTGCGAGACACTGCAGATTGGGCAGGGGAAGGGTGGTGTTGGGGGACTTAAACATGCCAGGAACAGACTGGGAGACTATGACATCCTAGGTGGCCAGGGAACAGAGGTTGTTGGATGTCTTTCAAGATGCGTTCCTAACTCAGCAGGTGGGGGAACCGACCAGGGAGGCACGGGTACTGGATGTGGTTCTGGCAGACAGTGACCAGATTGGGGGCCTGGCGGTAAGGGACCCGTTGGCGGGGAGTGACCCTGCCACGGTCTGGTTCTGCCTGGACCTAGGAGAGGTAGAAAGCTGCACAAAGACAGAGGTAACTGACTTCAGGTGGGCGGATTTTAAGGAAATGGGAAGGATCCTTAAGGAGCATTTGGATGTGATTGGGTCAGATATGGACACTGAAAGTAGGTGGGAAATCATCAGGAGAGGGGTGCAGGATGCTACCAGCACCTGTGCAAGAGTAAAACGAAAATGCGGTAGGGCCTGAAAACCCTGCTGGTGGACCAGGGAGGTCCAGGAGGTGGTGCGGGGAAAGAAGGCAGCCTATAGGCAATTCAAGTGCTCAAGAAGTGAAAGGGATTGAGGGGAGTACGAGCTGATGGCTAGAAGGGCCACTAGGGTGGTGAGGGCGGCTAAGGCAAGGAAGGATCAGAACCTGGCCAGGGAAATTAGGAGAGGGAACAAGGGGTTCTTTAGATACATTGGGGAAAAACGAAGAGTGAAGGGTCAGATTAGCAGGATTAAAACAGGGGAGAGATGGACACAAGACCCGGTGGAGCAGGCTGAGGTACTAAATGAGTACTTCACCTCAGTTTTCACCAAGGAAAATGGGGGTGCTGCATCATACATGGGAGAAGACAGTGATACTGAGGGGGGCCTTACCCATCAGCGGGTCTGAGGAGAGGGGAGGCATCACTGGCAGGAGAGGGGAAGGCTAAGCAGGGAGAAGAGGTAGCAGAGGTGGAAATCACAGCAGAGAGAGTGAGGGAAGCCCTCAGGTCCCTTAAGATGGAGAAAGCACCGGGGCCGGATAAATTACATCCCAGAGTGCTGAAGGAACTTGCGGATGTCCTGGCGAAACCCCTGGCGGAGCTTTTCACCATCTCTGAGGACAGGGTGGGCACCCCAGGACTGGAAGGTGGTGCATATAGTGCCTATCCACAAGGGGAGATCAAGGGAGGTGGCAGGGAACTACAGACCTGTCAGCCTGACATCGGTGGTGGGCAAGGTGATGGAGGGCATTGTCAAGGAGAGACTGGGGGGGACCTGGAAAAGTCAAGGTGCCTGGACAATAGACAGCATGGATTCGTCCTGGGGAAGTCATGTCAGACAAACCTTGTGGAGTTCTATGACTGGGTGACGAGTGCCTTGGACCTGGGTAGACCAGTGGACGTCCTCTTTCTAGACTTCAGCAAGGCATTTGACTCTGTTCCTCACAAGAGCCTGTTAGATAAGCTGGGAGAAATGGGGGTGGGGAACCAGATTATCAGATGGATAGGCAATTGGCTCCAGGACCGACCCAGAGGGTCAGAAGCTGGTGGGATAGTCTCATCTCCAAGGATGGTCATTAGTGGGCTCCAGGGGTTAGTCCTGGGCCCCTCCTGTTCAATGCCTGCCGCCTCTTGCACAAGGACAGGTATCAGGAGGAGATGAGTCTCTTTATGGATGACTCAAAACTGGGGCGCAAGGTGGATGGGGAGGAGGGAGGGAGGGTGGCCTAAAGGGGGAACTGGAGGCTCTGGAAAGATGGTCTAGAAAGTGGAAGCTGAGGTTCAATGTAGGGAAATGCAAGGTACTGCACCTGGGGGCCAGAAACCCGGGCCAAGTGTACATCCTGGGAAGGGGGAATACTACAAGTGTCGATGGCTGAGAGGGACCTGGGGGTGGTGGTGGTGGATGTCAAGATGAACAACTCGGAGACTTGTAGGAGGGCAGCAGCCAAGGTCAACAGGATGCTGGGATGCATCACTAGGGATCACCTCCAGAAGAGGAAGTGATGCTCCCTCTGTATAACTGCTTGGTGAGGTGCCTCGAGTACTGCGTGCAGTTTTGGAGGCCACACTAAAGAGGACATTAAATTCCTGGAGAGGGTCAGAGGAGGGCAATCAAAATGATTTGGGGCCTGGGGACAGGACCTATGGAGAGAGGCTTGAAGAGCTAAATATGTACACATTGGAAGAGAGAAGGGACGGGGGACATGATAAAGGTCTTCAGGTACATGAAGGGGTAAATAGGGGAGGAGCAGTCAGGGTGCTTGAGAGGGAAGGAGGGCAGGGGCAACTAGAGGCATGGGTGGAAGCTGGAGGGGGGAAGATTCAGGGGAGAAAGGAGGAGGTGCTACTTCACTGAGAGGGTGGCGGAGCCATGGAATGCGCTGCCCAGGGGGCTGTTGGAGGCAGAGATGGTGGAGGGGTTCAAGAGGGGGTGAGACAGGTACAGGGGAAGGGTTCTGGAAGCAAAATCAAATGCAGCGAGAATATCTGGAACTGGGAAGGGAGAAGCCAGAGAAGGTGAGGGGGGTAGCAAGGTCAGCTCCCAGGGTGGGGGCTGACCAAACAAGCAGACGTGAAAGACCATTAGGCCTATTCTGCTGGCATTTTAGTATGTTAGTATGACAGCAATCTGATGTCTCTGAAATTTACTATTATAGAACATGTAAAACCATTCCCAAGAAAGGGTAATAGGAAACAAGTGTTGCTGCAAAAGGAGTCCAAATGGATTTATACATTAGAATCACTTTTTCCTAGGGGGCTTAATAAGGATCTGGATCTTAATGTGTTTTTATGAGACTGTACAAGAACAGTAAACATCAATTTCTCCCAACCATTAATGTTTATATTAGCTTGCCTTCAATTATTCTGTTTTGAATTAATGAATAGTGTTTTTAACTGATTCATACATTAAGGGCACACAGTCACAGACATTTAGACTTGACAGGTTGAGAGGTTCCCTGCACCATTCTCTCACTCTATGAGGAAACAGATATATTCCCCTGTAATAAATAAAATGTGTTTTGTTTGGCATTACATTTTGCCTAATATAATATTAGTATTTTGGATGAAGGTGTTACTAATGGTCCATAGAATTATCATGGACAGTTTCCCGAAGAAAGATAAGGTTCGAGGATGTGGTTCAGGCTTACATCTCATACTTGTGGTTAAAAAAATTTTGCTGAAATTAAACTGTAAAGTTTTAAGAAGACAGCATTATTACAGTCTAAGACTGATGTGTCTGTACTTTGAAAGCTGCCCTAATGAACTGTGCTGCAATATGTTTTTTATTCACATTCTGGGTGGGATATTCAGAGCAGTTGAGCCAAGTGCAATAGGGATGCGCCCACGCAAGAGCAGAAATGTGACATAGTGCGATATTCAGCTGGCGTGGCAATGCAGCACAACACGCAATGCACCACAGTGCAACAGAAATGAATGCATGTGCAACTGCAGGTGGCGGAACCAGGAATAATGTGCACAGTGCGATATTCATCAGTAGGCGACGTGCGCAGTAGCGGAGCAAGCGGAAGTTACAAGACAGCGGAAATGAGCCAAAATAAAAGGCAGCAAGAGAGGGGAGGATGAATGTGCCACAGAGGAGCCATAGCAGGGGAGCACAGAGACAGAGTGGCAGGGAGGCAAGACAGGAAGCAGGGGGCAGGTGTGGCCAGGAGGTGGACAGGGCCCACTGGAGGTGTGCGCAAGTGAGAGAAGGAGTGTGTGTGTGTGTGTGTGCCAGTGTGTGTGTGCGCGAGAGGGCCTGAGCATGCTACAGAGGATGGAAGGCAGTGGCAAGAGGCAGGGCACACAGAGGTGAACAGCCAGAGGTGTACCCTGTGAAGGGGCAGCACCAGCAACACACAGCGGGAGGGACCAGGTAGACAGCCGCTCGTGGGGGAACACCAGCCAGGGACATAGCCAGTGCCACCTTCCAGATGGAGGCGGTAATGAGGGGTGTGAGAAGGCAGGCAGCAGGGAGGCGCGGCTGTGGAAGGGCCCATCGGTGGTATGCCCAGAACAGGCTGTACTGAGCCCACACCACCTTCGAACAGTACAGTGACACTGAGATTGTGGGCTGGTATCACCTGAACCAGGCGATTCTGAGGCAGCTCTGTGAGTTGTGCAGTGATGAGATGCAGGCACCCACACGACAGAGCCATGCGCTGTCTGTGGAGACTAAGGTCACAGCCGTCATGCGCCTGCTCACCACGGGCACCTTCCAGAGACCAACAGGGGACATGAAAGGTATAATCCAGTCAGCCACGTCACGCCTACTCACACAATTCCTCAGCGCACTGCTGTCACACACTGTGGAGTACAACCATTTCCCCAGCACACAGGCGTAGCGCACAACACACATACAAGAGATCCACAGGGTAGCATGGTTGCCTGGCGTGCCCGGGGCCATAGACTTCACCCATGTAGGCATCCACATGCCACCCACCCCGGAGGGGCGGCATACATCAACCACAAGGGCTACCAGAGTGTCAACTGCCAGTCAGTGTGCGATGCCAAGGGGCACATAATCAATGTCTGTGCCATCCTCCCTGGAGGAGCACACAATGCCTTCATCTGGCACCAGTCCACACTGTGCCATAGGTTCAAGAGTGGGGACATCCCCACTGGCCATCTGGTAGGTGAGTATGCATAGCACACTGGACGATGGGTGCAGACGTGGGGGGGTGGGGGCTTTGGCAGGAGTGCCATGGGGAATGGCCATGATGGCCCATGGCTCAGTGTCACAGACCACCATGCTAATGACTCCCCTCTACACACAGATGACAGTGGTTACCCACTACGGCCCTGGCTGCTCACACCATACTGGCACCCCACGACCCCAGCGCAGCAACAGTACAATGAGGCACATGCCACAACATGGAATGTCATCGAGTGGGTATTCTGGTTGCTGAAGGCACAGTTCCATTGCCTGCACATGTCAGGCGGTGCCCTACAATACAGCCTCTCAAAGGCCTGCAGGCTATTGCTGGCCAGCTGTATCCTGCACAACATGGCTACCGACTGTGGGATAGCTGTTGAGGTCGAGGAGGGGGACAGCGGTGCAGACGAAGAGGACGCCGGTCCAGCTGGTCTTGGGCAGCCACCCCTGGGTGAAGGGACTCCCAGCTGGCCTGGATGGCACAGCAGCACTGAGACACCATCGCAGAGGAGCACTTTGGACAACACAGTTAGGTCAACAGGGCCATGTGCAACCACCAAGGGCAAGGGCATTACCCACAGACAGGCAGGGGTGGACACCAGGGGAGGACGGCGTCAGGGGTGTGGGAATGGGTGGGGGACCACACACAAAGGCAGGGATGAGCAGGGCTGCACATGGCATGCACACACATGCACACACACCACAACCCATACCCACAGGGCAAAAGGCACGCCCACCCCAGCATGCACCCCCACACCCACACAGGATCACACACTACCACGCCCAGTGGCTGGAACTGTGCATGCCTCAGATGCTGAGCACCATTGCACAGTGGCAGACAGTGCTACGCAGGCATCATCATGCACACGCCACAGTGGCCAGCAGCTGGGAGGGAGTACACAGGGACCATGTGTGTGCAGGGCTGGGCACTTCACCAATGCAAAGCACAAAGAACACCACAGTGAACACAGGGCAGTGGCAGAGAGTGGCCATGGAGTGGGATGGGTCAGTCATGCAGCACAGTACCACGGCTTCCACGGATGCGTGAGCGGCCCCGCTGAGACCTGCCAGCTGTGCCAGGCTGACCAGTGGCCTCATGGAGTGGCACCGAAGGGTTCCCAGTGGTGATGCTGCGTGAATGCAACCGTGTCTGCTCAGGGGTCTGCAGGCCACCAAACATGCCCGCACCAGGCGTGCTAGGTATGCCAACAGCCGAAGCTGAACCCAGCGTCGACATAGCAGGGGTTGCACGACACCGGGAACGGGGGGTGGACATAGCACTCTGCGGGGTGTGCGGTGGCTGGGCACCCATTTGGTTGGCCAGTGTAGCCATGACAGTCGCCATTGCAGTGGTCTGCCTGTCGATGGCAGTGGTCACATCCACCCACTGCTGAGCCAACTCTGCCAGGAGCAGAGCATGGTCCCTGCTGCGCCGCTCCTCTGCCTGGTGCAGCACCACACAGAGTGCATCCACCGCCGCCATGAGCTGCATCTGCTGATCCACTGAGGCCTGGAGAAGATGGCTGTGGTCATCCAAAGGGTCATCTGCATGTCCAGCATGCTGTCCCCCATGGTGTTCCTGGCCCTGCTGCACAGTGCCCCTCGATGGTGGGTGCCACACAGTGCTGCCATTCTGGGGTACATCCACACACGGTGCACTGCCACCACCCCCCACCCCTGTCCCCACATTGACAATGGCCAGTTGCTGCCACTGCCTCTCCGGATGCCAACTTCCAGGCAACACTGGCACGGCCGCAGCAGCAACAACAGACCCACCACCCTGGCCGCACACCAGTGCTGCCCCACTGGAGCCTGCAGACGCAGCCTGGGAATGGGCTGTTGTGCAAGCAGCCATGCCAGCACTACCCATGAAACCGCCTGGGCGGATGCCATCCATGGGTCCATCCTGTGTCCCACATACATCACTGTCCGGGACGTGCGTCACATCATCATTAGTGCTGGAGCTGGCCCGATCTGTGTCTCAGCACACTGGACACCGAGGGCGATATCACTCTGGGACACAGCCAGGGCCATGTCCACACCAGCACCACTCGAATCAGTCCAGACAGACATGCAGGGCTGCTGACGGTCAGTCCCCTGGACACCTGTGGAGGTGGATGGGTGCTCCACCATGTCCAGGGCCTCCCCCTCCATGGACACACCCTCCACCACTGCCCTATGCAGATGCTCAGGAACTGTAAAGGAACACAGTACCATTAGTGGTTCCTCCTGTCCCTGGGGCCTGCTCCCCCTTCCACCCACACACTGCCAGCGCCGGACCTACCATGTAGTGATGGGCTGCCACCCGTCTGGAAGCCACCACCAGGAACACCCTTAATGGCACTATGCTGCATGCTGCCGGCCACCTGCTCCTCCCATGGCATCAGGTGGGGTACGTCCTGCTGGCCCCCACTGGTGGCAGCAAGTGCCACCCTGATGGTGGCCACCTTATCTTTTATCTGCCTCCTGCCTCCTGTCTGTGCCAAACTTTTTCTTGCACTCCTGCACAGACGGCTGGTGGCTGCCCTGCTGGTTGACGGCATGTACCACCTCACCCCATGCTGCTGCATGGGCCTGTGGTGTTCCCAACTGTCTGCTAAGCAGCGGCTGCTTGTCGAGGTATGCCTCGAACAGAGCATCAGATTCTGCCCTGGTAAAGTTGGGCCTCCTCTTCCGCACCCTTCCCTGCTCCTCTTCATCCTCTCACTTAGTCATGCTCATGCCTGGGGGATGGACAGGTGTTACCTTGGACTGTGCAGTCCCATACAGCCCTCCCAGATCACTGTCCCCATGTCCTAACAGCATGTTACCTACCTCAAAGGACTGCAATACCGATCCATGGCCCATGCAGCCTCAGGTCACATTTTTATAGTGCAACATATGCAAATGAGGGCAGGCGCAACTGTAATGGAATGCAAATGCAGTGGATGCACCGTGGAATGGCTCATGAGCTGATTTGCATAACCTGGCTGAATATCATGCTATTGCCCCTTGCACAATGGTGTTGATCATGCTCAGGCTGTGGCGCACCACTGTGACGTGCGCAATCGGCACCACACCATGCATGCCCACTGTGTTGACACCGACGCTAGCAGCGCTGCTGACGTGCTGTGCACGGGAGGCAGTACAGGGCTCGGCCACTACTGTGCCTGTGGTGCACGTGCGCTATATGCCCAGAGGGGTGCTCATGCCATGGTGCGCCGTGGGTGCCATGGTGCCACAGCGCAGAAGGCCACTGCATGGCAACACACACATGCACCCTACCGTGCTACATGCAGGGCTTCCCAATAGCACTGTGGTGCTCCGTGCGCAGACAGACCCTTGACCCTGCGACTGACCTTTGCCTTCTTGGCACCATGCATATGCATGGCTGCCCCCCTATTGCACAGTCTGGTGCCAGTGCGATTGTGACTGGCAGTGCAGTACCATGCTGCCTCCACACATGGGGCACGTGAGCTACAGGGTGCAATTTTGTGTTCGCCAGTGACAGCACCATGCCGCGCACCAGAGCACCAGTGTGGACGGTGGTGGAACTGGCTTACCTGGTGGCACTAGTGGAGCCCCATGCAGGTGCCCTCTTTGGCCAGGTACCCCTCCTGAGGCCACGGACAGCGGTGTGGCAGGAGGTGGCAGAGGGCCTAGAGGAGGCCACGGGGAGCAGCAGGACCACTGAGCAGTGTCACCACCGCTATGGGGAACTCTAGCAGCGGGACCCGACTGCCTAGGGCAACTGCAGGTGCGTGCCCGGTGGGGCGCCGTGCCCTGGCCAGGTAGGTGCTCCTTCACAACACTAGTAGTATCCATCTGTCCTGGTAACATGGTGGTCGGCAGGCCAGGCCGGTGGGGGGGCCCGTACCTGTGTTGCCGGTGTTGGGGGTGCTTCATGCACACCCTGCACCACCGTGTCATGGCTGGGCTGTGCAGGCATACACACAGCAAGGGGAGCTATGGTTCTGACATGTATTGATGGTACTCTCTCCATGTTTGCACTCTTGGCCTGGAGGATTGCTGTAGGGCCCGGCTGGCCCGGGACCAAGGACGGCAAGTTGGCAATGGAGGTGTGGCCTTGCAGGCAGGGCACAGTGGTGGTGCCCGGGGGGTCAGCAGCACCCTGCTGACCAGGATGCAGGCGAGTGCCATGTTTCCCCTTACATCTGTGCATGGTGGGTTGCAGGAGTGGTGGTGGGGCATGGCCCACTGCACATGGCCCCTGCTGCCGTGCATGTCCCACGGTACCCTCTGCACTGTCCTGTGGGTCTGCACATGTGGGTGGGTGTTGCAGGTGGGCTGTGCATGCACTGGGTGCCTGGCTGTGCCACTGCCATCACACTGCATAGCCATGACACCGTACAGCCACAATGGTGCTGTGCAGTGCATGGGCAGTGGGGGTGTGCAACAGTTTGCATGGCTTTGGGTGCCTGGGTAGGCAGGTCATGTGGGCACCCCCACTGTGGCTGGTCACATGCCATCACAGGGGCGCAGGCCACAGCTGTATGCCATGCACATTGGGTGGGCTGCGGTGGTCTGGCCAGTCACACGTACTGATTCAGTTCCATTGTCCTAGGTGGACAAGGCTGGACGACCCTGGAGTGTCATATACAGGAGATCCTACAGGTCACCCGGGCCACACTGGAGCTGCTGCAGAGTATGGAGTGGAGTGAATGGCGGTGGCACAGAAGGCGCCACAGGGAGCGCAGGGATGAGATGGGATGCCAGTAGGGCCGGTGGCACCCGGACTGTTCCTTTCCCTCCCAGGACTGTACCTCACACCTCTTTGTCCCCCTCCTTGCTATTCCTTTGCCCCTGCCCATCCCCCAAGTTGTAGCCTTGTACTTCCCCTCCTCCACTTTGTATATAGCATTGTAAATAGTTCCTGTTGTTTATGTTACCTGTTCCAATATATATGCTTTTCATACTACGACTGTGTTAGTCTCTGATTTGCAGCTGGCGTCTGGTGCCTTGATGCAGTGGTGTGTATGGCAACTGAGGGGTGGTGCTGGCCTGGCCATGGGTGTGTCTTCCAGGGATCCTCCACTGGTGTGGGGGGCGTCATGGTCACTGTCTGGGGTATGTGTGTTGTGCCCTGTGCACTGTTTGCCTGTGTGCAGCAGTCTCTGGTGCATGTGCTATGTCCCAGTCACCCCAGCAGTGTGTGCCTGGCCCATGCGGCTGTGCCCCTTGTGTGTCTGTGGTACGCATGGTCTTGCTGACCCTACCACCGCATGCATGACTGCCAATGTGACATTGGTGGCAGTCCATGCCAGCCACCCTCTAGGCATGGCACCCTGGCAGCTGGCATCCTGACTCCCAGTCTACTGCACATCTGCCTCTGGTGACAGTGTGGGCAGTGCTGTTGTTGTCCCCCTCTATGCTGTCTATGGTGTCTGGTGTAGTGCCTGTGGTCTGGTGACTGTCACATGGGCTCCAGCTGCATGCTGGCAGTGGCCTGGTTCATGGTGCACACACCACATGGCTGGCTCACCAGCGCCATGGTGGTGTGCAGGCCGTGGATACATGGCACCAATGGACTCATGACAGCAGCATCTGTTGCCCTGCTATGTGTGGCTATTTGATGGGGTGTCCTTGGGACTGGGTGGGGGGCTTTGTTTGTGCCCTGTGTTGCCTCCTGTGTGGCGCATGCCTCCATGCACCACAGTAGGCTGCTGTTCTGTCAGGTGGGGCCAGTGCTGGAACAGGGTATGTGCATGGCTGGGTGTGCGGGATGCCATCCTACTGGTGGTGGTGTCCAGGGTGGGCCTTGTCACATGTGGGGTCCCTCGGGTACTGATGTCAGGTCAACCTCCTTGCTGTGCCACTGTGGGGACCATGCAAGGGGGTCTTGTGTATGCTGTGGTGGCATCAGTGGCTGGTGTCACCTGCTGTGGGGGGGTCAAGGTGAGGCTGTCATGCATGGTGCCATGGGGCACTGGGTTGCATTGTCATGGTGGTGGTGGTGGCATACCTTCTGTGCCATGCACTGTTTGGTCATGCTTCTGGGTTGGGTATCTCAGGATCGCTGTACAGGGTGTGGTCAGCATTAGTGTGGTGCTGTGGCACAGGAGGGTCTGGGCCCTCCTTGTGTTGCGGTCACTGTTTTCTGGGGGACAGTGCTGGGGCACCTTGCCCTGCAGGTGTGGACTGCTGGCCCGCATCTGCTGTTGGATTAGTGCTGGAGTACATGGGCTGGTGGTCCATTCAACTCACCTCTAGTTGTGCAGCTCATGGGGGACCTTGCCCTGGGGGGGTTAGGCTGTCTGGTCTGCTGCATGCTCCTCCACACATGGTGCACCCATGGCTGGTGCGCTCTTGCTTCCTGTCCTTGTCCCTGCGCATCCCTGGGTGTGCTACTGCGCATCAGCCCTGCTCCACTGTGCATCCCTAGTTGCGCCATGGCACATCAGGCATGATATTCAGCTGTGTTGCGCAGGTGAACCTTGGCCTGCGCTTGGTTTGAATATCGTGCCCATCGCACAATAGCGCACTGCTCTTGCGCCTGTTCCCGCTATTGCGCATCTTTTTGGCGCTGTCTCAATATCCCACCCTCTGAGTTTAATAGGTCAAAATATGGTAATGCAAGTTTACATTTTTAACTTCAAGATAAAAAAAAATTGCTGAAATTAAACTGTAAAGTTTTAGTAAGATGGTATAACCACAGTCAAATACTAGGTATGCACTTTGAAAGTTGTCTTCATGAATTGTGTTGCACAGTGTTTTTCTTACACTAAATTTAAAAAGTTAAATATGGTAATGCACAAGTCATTTTGTTGTAGTAGACCAAAAAGGGTAAATATGGTAAAGCACAAGTCACTTTATTTAATGGCTCTCACAATTGATCAGTTTTGTATTATGTCATCACATGATGTATACTTAAATGTTGTAAGTGATTATTGACTCCACCCCCCCACCGGTGAAGAGGGTGTATACCCTCAAAGCACCGGGGAGACATTTGTTTGTGTGTCTCAATTAGTAAGTAATTTTGTCTTTTCCTGAGATTTCTGTGCATCACCTTCTTTTTTGTTTTCCATACTTCTGGATTTAAGTCTTGAGTAAATGGGTGGTTCCAATCACCTCCGATAACTAGTGGCATCATTTCTTACAAGGCTAAGGCAGAAGCTAAGCCCATGAAAAATGCAGGATTGTCATTGTTAGGCCATATACACTTCCTAAGAGGACTTCCGTGCAGTTTAAAAATCCATGGACCAAAATATACTGGCCCTGGGGGTCCGCTATATTCTGTACAGATTAAAAGCTAGTCCTCCAGAAGACTAAGATGGTTATACTACCCTTATTAGTACTAACACTGGCAGCAAAGACATGAGCTACCGAGTGATGAAGAAATAAGAGACTCTCTGCAGGGAGCAGATGAGTCTTCTGTAAAAAGGCTATATTATATCTAATATATTTTAAATATTTAATAATCTGACAATGTTTCACCTTCGAACGGGTGCCCCTTATATTCCAAGAAATAACTTTAAAAGAACTTGCCATATACACCAACTAAATAGTAATAGACAATAGTAATCCTCACTCGGATAACTTGGTGACTCGCAAGTACAGCCATACAGCTGCTACCCAGTAAACCCAACCCCCCCAGCCTCCAGTACATCTCCCCACTTACTAAACCCCTAGGTCCTAAGCCACATCTCTCTTCCTTCCCTGACCAGTACCCCAACCCATCCCCTAGTGTACGCTAAGATAGAGTCTACCCTCCCTCTTCATTAATTATTAAAACAATATGCTTGAATTTCCAAAACCTCTCAACATTGCCCTGAAAAGAAAATAATCAAGTTGTAGAATAATTACCTAGGTATCCTACTGACCCCATCCAACAGGAAGCTATCAATAGGTCAGGGTAGGTATATCCAAGCCTATACATATGAGTATCTACAGAACATTTAGTAAAAACAGACAAAACTCTCAACTCTGTAATATATACACATAAAACAAATCCATTAACCACCCCTTCTCCAGAAGGATCGAAGACCAACCTCCCCCAATCTAGTGCATGATGTCTTGCAATGCTCACTAGCTGCTATTCCCTAATCACTCCCTGCTAATTATGAAATGTGCCCTCTAATGGATCCATATACCCATTAAGTGAATGAATTATATGAACCATACCTCGATTGAAAGAAATAACACAGTAACAGTTATTGAATCCTAATGACAGCCTAGTAATACCCTTCCCCCACTATAATGCTAATCAAAGTAATTATAAAATACCGGTGCTTATATTCTAGTCCCAAAGATAACCATCTCAGCCAGGTTCCTGAAATAGTACAGAAACTATAACATAGGTATAACACCTAAAAGGAAAAGAAAAGTTAAGGAAAAGATTATAAGAATCCCCAGTAATACAGAAGATATTGTTATCTAGGGTCCCTAAGAGCCCGTCATGTCTCCAAACTAGAACCTTGTCCCCTGAGAAACAATAATAAAAAAATCACAGTATAAGTTTCAAAAGGTAAAGTCTAACGTTAGTATTCCCAGGGTTCCAGAGTTTTCTCACATATGTCTCATTGCACGTAATCCTAAAAGGCAAAAAGAAAGTTCCTTGCAGTGGCAGGATTCCTGGTAGGGCAAGCAAAACCAGTCCTACATCGTTCCAAGACTCTTAACTGGTGCACCAAAAGAAACTCATAAAATAGCGTTGGCAGGTATATCTTCATGGGAGTCAACAACAGGGTCAAAGATAGATTATAGGTGTCCATTAGAAAACATTCCTCAAATCCAATCCAGTAAAAGATTTAGGGCAGGGTAACATAAATTATGATGTGGAGTAAGCTGAGCTCCTTGACTGGAGTGAGGAACTGTGGGACACACTAAATCAAAGAACAAGCACACCCATATCTACCCAAACAGGGCTCAAGAATATATGGCTCACCCAATTAGAATTTTTGAAAAATGTTCCACAGAGACCCAAACAGCTGCCGATGCTGGGAAAGTTGAATGAACATTAACAGATGCTTATTTGTTCCAGCCCAGGAAGGTAATTGGATCTAGATGGAGTGAAAAAATAACTAATATAGTGTGAGCACTTCAAGCTCATGGTCATTAATGTTGTGCCATTCCTGAAGAAAGGGTGTAGAGAATTGCAAAAGTGGCAGGATTCCACTCCGAGCCAGGATCTCACACCGGAGCTAATAAAGAACCACTATTTCCTTCAATGTAGCCAGTTATTGAGAAGGAGATGGCAAGCCCCACTGACTCCAAACATGAAGGAAAGTCTCCTAGACTGATGCAAGGTCCAGATTATAGCACAGCACACCTCCCTATGTATTGGACTGTTACAGGTGGGTGCCTTCATTATATTGTGCATTGACACCATTCTATATCCCAGAGCGGAAAATCAGGGAGTTGTGTGCAACAAAGTCCAGTTCGATCAAAAATCCTGAATCAAAGCAGAGATTTGGGGCAACTTCCAGCTTCGATCTAAGTTATATTGAACCTTAGGCAACAAATCTCGATGAGGCCAGTCTTCGAAGAAACACAAACTGCCCTTTGTGGAGACATTGTGTGCACTGAGGACCACCACAGTATGGTTCTCAAAATGACAGTCCTCAAAACTAAAACAGACCACCCCTGCCAAGGAAAATTCCAGAAAAGAATCTATGTGGCACAGAACCCCAGACTGGTGCAGGAATGAAAATCAGATCAAGAACATCCCAAAAACCAGACCACGTTGCCATCAACATATTAGGAAGCAAGGGAGCAGCGATGTTAGCCAGTGCTTACCGTTCTTTGAAGAGATCTGGCCAAAGGGTTTTCAGTTCCTTGGAGGCCAATGGCCTGGGTCATCACTTGAAATTGAGCTTGGTAAGCCACTCTAAATCAGATCCCCACAGCTATTCATTTAGAAATCATCGGGTGGTAAGCCGCTCTTTTTGGCCGGGTTGAGATTGGCAGGTTTTGGGTAATCCATAACTTGGCTCCATCCCAGGTGATCTCTTGGAGCTCATGGACTTTCAAGAGGATGTGTTGCTTATCTAGATAATTGAGAACTTTCATGATTAGTGGTCTGGGCGGATCCTTCTGGAGGTTAGGAATGAAGAGAGTGGTGGGCGCGCTCTTTGACTTAGGAAGAATTATTTGGAGAGGGGCCGGCAATTTTGGTCAGTAGCTTCTGAGTGAAGAATACTGGAGAGGAACCTTCAGCTTCCTTGGGGGAGACCGAAGAGAAGAATATTATTCCTTCAGCTCCTCCCCTCCAAATTTTCCAGCTTGTTTTCCAGTTAAGATATTTTCTGTTTTAAAGAGTGCATTTCCAGCTCTGTACAATATCTCCATTGTTCGAGCGAGTAGGTGCGGGCTTCTTTGTTACCCAACTGATGGCCCAGGTCCCTGAGATCACTTCTGAGGTATTTTAATTCTTGAGTTATCTCATTTAGGGAATCCTTAAATGGCTGAAACTCAGTCAGGAAATGTTACTCTGTGAGCGGCACAGACACCGGATTGGTAGTTGATGAGTGTCCAGTTGTAGAGCCTTGGGCCATTTTGTTGATTTATCCGGTGTTTCAGGAGGCGTATGTTTCGGAGGCACCGGTTTCATCTCCACCTCTATTCCAGCAATCTCTCAAGGACAATTCCAGGAAAGCCAAGGTAAACAGACCTTTAGATAGTGGCTCCAAGTGTCTAAAAGCAGAAGTAAAAAAAAAGCTTAATAAATTATACATTTTAAAGCAGGAGCAGGCGGGAGCCAGGATCATTTGCAGCTACTCAGTCCTAGGCATCATGTGACCCCCCCAGAGGGTTCTGGCTAATGGAGTACAATCAGAAAAGATTGAGGTCACCAGAGATGTGCCACAAGGAACAGTTATGGGTCCAGTCCTTTTCTATATGTTCATTTGCAACATGACATAAGGAATGCAGGGCAAGACTGGTCTCTTTGCAGATCACACTAAGTTCTGTGGCAGAGAAGAGAGCAAGGAGGGGTTTATGAAAATGCAGAGACACTTGCAAAAGCTAGAAAGGTGGTCAGAGATTTGGCAGTTGAAAATCAATGCCAAAAACTGCAAGGTGATGCACATAGAGAAGAGGAACTCAGGTACTGGATTGGGGAGGGGGTGGTGGTTTAAAGCTGTGCAGGACTTCTGAGGAAAGAGACCTAGGGGTCATCATCAGTGACTCCCTGAAACAATCAAACCAGTGTAACAAGGCCTACAGTTAGGCAAACAGGATACTGAGATGTATACAAAGGGGTATTGTCAGCATGCTGTAAGGAAGGAGGTCTTGCTGCCTTTCTATAGATCACTGTTGAGGCCCAACCTGGAGTAACTATGCTCAGTTCTGTAGTCTTCACCTAAGAAAAGATAAGGGCAGACTGGAGACAGGGCAATGTAGGGTGACCAAAATGATTCAGGGCCAGCAGGGCAGATCTTATGAAGATCAACTCAAGGCACTGAACATGTACTCACTGAAGACCAGATGAGAGAGGGAGAGATGTAATAGATACTTTCAAGTTCCTGAAAGGAATGAACAAGGTAAACTGCAATGAACTATTTGGCATAAGTAGCAGGTCAAGAACATGGTGGCATGAGTGAAAACTGACTTGGGAGAGATTCAAGGGGGAAGTGAGAAAGTTTTATTTTACAGAAAAGGTGGTGGAGTCATGGAGCAATCTGATAGCTGATGTGGTGGGCACCAACAAAAATTATTGGTTTCAGACACAGCTAGAAAAGAGTGAAGGCTTAGTGGTTGCTCAGGGTAATAGCAGTAGGGTGGGGAACATGGTGGGGGGTAGTGTGGGTTAGAACTCTGTAAGGACAATAAGTCCCGGGTTTGTTAGGGTCTATGGGCAGACTGGATGAACCAGTGTTCTTTTTCTGCTGTCGTTGTCTAAGTCTCTATCTTTCTAATACATCCCCTGTACTTGTTCCACCTCCTCTTCCTCTTCCTCTCCAAAGTATTAGTGTAAACCACTATCTCAGGCAGCGTGTTCTATCCTTCCAACACCATTTCCATAAAATAGTACTTCTGGCATCCCTCCTGAATTTATCACCCACTGATTTGCAGCCATTTCCTCTAGTGGTCTTTAATGTCACTGGGCCATATCAATTCTCTAGAATCCAACTTATTAATACCCCTCATATGCAGTAGTTGAAGGTTTCTGTCATATTCATTCTCTCCCTCCTTATCTCCAGCAAGTACATTGCAAGGCTTTCCAGACATGGTTTATACTGTACATATTCCTTTGCTGCCCCTGAATCATCTTTATGACCATTCTCTGCACTGCCTCCAGCTTATTCACATCCTTCAGATAAAGATTCCAGAACTGGACACTACTTCAGGTGCAGTTGCATCAGGGTTCTGTACAGGGGCAGTATAATGCCCTTCCTCCTTCTACTAATACCTCTGTTTTTAGTGTGGTCTGGAGCTCATCCACTTCCCTACTAGCAACTGTCTCCCACTGTGTGGCTTGCTCTCCCTCGACTGCCCGTCCACTTGCTGCATTACTTTGACTGTTCTGGTTTCCTCCTCCTTGATTAGACTCTTTTCTTTTCTTTTCTTTTTTTCTTTCTTTTCTTTTCTTTTCTTTGGCACCCTCTATACCCACTGTCTCCCTCTCATCGCTTCCCCTATTGGCACTCCTTGAGTAGTCTGGTTTCCCTTCCTGTCCCTACTCTTTGTTGTCTCTTTGTGTACAGCCTGGTTTCTCTTCCTTCCCCCGTAGGCAGCTCCCTTGTATTCTGGGACTGTCCTTTTTGTACTTTCAAAGCTTTGGAAACCTCCCTTCCAGAAGCCTTTACCTGTGTTTCTTAACACCTTGGATTCTCTGGGTTTCACTCTCTCCAGGCACCCAAGAGGCTGGTATCAGTTTCTGATTACTAACCATGGAGACTGAGTTTGCCTCAGCCTCCCTCCTCCCTCCTCCTCCCACTGTCACGCCATCCTATGCTTGAGGGCCCTTTGTAGCTTCTGGTGGCAGGGGTGTCAAGTTCACTGGGTTTACAAGGCATAAGTACCTCTCATTCTGTTTACCTCAACATTTTTCTGTCTTAGTTCTGCTACTAGGAACCCCATACTCCTGCAGGCTATGTACCCTTCCATCTCCCAGAGCATGTTTTAGTAAGATGGCTATGCCACACCCCATACAGCTTTTGATCCCCTCCCTCCTCCTGGTCCCCATACATTCTACAGTAGAATATGAGTCCTGTGTCCCCCCCCACTCCTAATTTGGCCTTTCAATCTACACTTCAAGTGTGCCACTCATTAAACAGCATTTGCTTTGGGGCTTTAGGAAACACAGCTACCTGCTGAAAGTAAACTCCCCGTTTGGCTCAATTCTGGATAACTGGGTGTTTTGGTACTGCGAAAGCACCCCAGCGCACTCCACAGTCCAAAAGTTCAGCATCCAGCAAATGCAAATAACTCGGTAGATACCTGCCATTATCTTCATCCCCAGATCCCACCCAATGAAAACTCAGACAAAGATGTGTGGGTGCCCAGTTCAGCAATTACAGTAATTTATTTAAAATATTTTCCACAATTCAAATCAATCCATATTGCCAGTATTTACATATTGATAATAACACCATATACCATACATACATATTCAACACTCTTTGTATTCTATTTACATTATATCACTTTCACTTTTTAAGACCATTAAACTTTTCTTCTTCTCCCCCCAGATATACATCTGGGGAATGCTTTTCTCTTCATACTCTGCTGGGGTCCGAGTGTACACTCGTACCCCTCCATCTTCTTGGGATGTCCAGGGTCTATTCTTATTATTACATTTATTCCCCTTCCCCCCCACACTACATAACCTCTCCCCTGGTTCATTCTTCACCCCTGCTGTCCACCTTTGGCAGTCCCGAGGCTGCTGCACTCCACCTACCGTATTGCCTCACTCGTTCTCCTATTACCTTCCTTCTTCTTTGTAGGGTGGCTGGGTGGGAAAGTCTCTAAGTAGCAAAATTTGTGAGCTCTCCCTCTCTTGCAATCCCTTATGTACCACTATTGCTCAACCCTCTCTCTCTTCCCCCAGCCAATTGCTCCATGCCACCTCCTGTTCTATGACCTCATAGCTCCCATCACTTTTGTGACCTCACCTGGCCCCACCCCTCCCTTCCAACCCTTTACCCTTATTCCTGCCTCCGAAACCTGAGACTCCCCACACATTGGCCTGAGCCTACTGACAGTGGGGTCTGCCCCTTTAATGGTGCAAACCACTTTGTCTCCAGATCCCACCCAATGAAATCTCAGACAAAGATGTGTTATTGCCCAGTTCGGCAATTAATTTACTTAAAATCTTTTCCACAATTCAAATCAATCCATATTGCCAATATTTACGTATTGATAACCACACCATATACCATACATACATATTCAACATTCTTTGTATTCTATTTACATTATATCCCTTTCACTTTTTATGGACATTAAACTTTTCTCTTTCTCCCCCAAATGCACATCAGGGGGTTGCTTTTCTCTCCACTCTCTGCCGGGGTCTGAGTGTACACTCATACCCCTCCATATTCTTGGGATGTCCAGGGTCTTTTCTTATTATTTCTTTTGCCCCCCCACCCTTCCTAAATTCCCACTCCCTTATTTTCCACTAGGGCACCTCCTGCTTGCGACGGACGGTGGCTTTTCTCCCTCTTTAAGCCAATTTTTTCCACCTGTAGGGCTCAATCACATCTGTTATCTCTGAATTAAAGAGGGCCAGATTCAACCCAGATAGGTGTACTCCATCCCCCCAATAATATTCATCCACATGCTCCTCTATGCCCTTTGGTATATTTCATCCCCCATAAGCCATAAATAACCTGCCCACCCTGACAAACGAGTGTCCACAAATCCACACCTCTAGCCTCCTTGTCCAACCTATTTGAAAATCATAAACCAAACACATGTTAGTCATCTGTTTTTGTGGTTCACCCCCTTTCATCCCCCCGTACCATTTTTCTTTGATCCCTGTCTACTATCACTTTTTTTTACCCTCCTTTATTACTTCATTATTAATAATTTTGCAGCTGCTTGTAAGGGAGAGAAAGAAAAAACATTGTTAGTATCATCATCAAGCATCATTCCATCCATATCTCTTAAAACAACCTGATTCCCATTGCCTGTTCACCCTAATTGCTTCCACCAACCTTCCTTGGGCCACCAATTCTGATGCCACCCCTATCCTGCAGGAATGCAATGAGTAACCACTTAGGTCCTCCCCCAGGAACACCATACATTTTTTGAGTATGGCTGTTGCCTGCATGCATGTTACTGGAGACCCGTCCCCATGTATTAATAGCAGTAGGGTTTTGTCCTTTGGATGCATCGTGGCATACACTGACAGCACCTCCACTGGACAGGTGGAGCAGACAATGACTCTGCAATGTCACCCTTGCTCCTACTCCCATCTGGTCTGTTTTGGAGCATGTTATGATCACTGTCACCCTGTCACTGGCCTACACCATGTCCTCCCACCGTAAACCTGCTGAAGTGTCCTGTCTTCTGTGACCCACTACATCACTAACCCTAATGGCAGCTCTGTACATGGTGGCATATAATGCCTGGAACAACATGGCCTCAGTGCTGGACTGACACAGATTGTGATGTTCCCCCATGATATCAGTGAACAGTGTTTCTGTGATGGGCCTCCTGCTGTCCTTGGGTTTCTCCCCCACCCGTAACCACCCCTGCATCATGCGCCTAACCAGATTGGTCTTGGTGGGGTCCTCCCACCCCTTTAAACTGCAAACCTGCCCTATCACTGCCAGGTGGACCCCCATAGCTACATGTGCTACTTTATTCCTCCAGCCTGATACTACGAACTTCACTACTTAATCTCCCATTACCAGCCCACTTACCTCAAAGCCATTTCCTTCTCTGAATGCTTGGGACACCTTCTATGAGGCATCATAAGCTTTCAGTGTCTGGGGAGACCCAGGAGCTGTGAAACAACAGCTCAGCTTCTGCAACCCAATCTTCCACACATACCCCAGAACTGTTGCTTGCCTGTGTTCTGCTCCCGGGGCGATGGCATGAAACTTGTCCATCTGCAGGTGGTAAAGGCAGTCAGCTCTTAAGTTATCCATGCTATCTATGTGCCTTTCCCTGAATGTAGGGTATAAGGACCATCCTTGCAACATCAGCTGTCTTAGGACCCTCATCACCCTCTTGGACAAGGCTCCCCTTTTGTTCAGTACATCCACTACGGCCCTGTTGTCACTCCAAAATGTGACCCTCTGGTTCCTAAGGTCCTCCCCCATACTATCATCGCTACTCATATGGGAAAGATTTCCAAAAAGGTGATGTCATTGGTGATCCCCACCCTAGTCCATTCTGAGGGCCAGGGTGCCACAACCCTCTTACCCATAAAGTAGGCCCCCATCCCAAAACCTAATGCCATGTCTGTATACAACTGCAAATCCATATTAAACACCCAGTCCTCCTGCCAAAAGGTTTTCACACTGTAAGTCCTCAAGAAAACCTCCCACACCTCTAGATCTTCTCTAGTACCTTTTGAGATGGTGTGGCCTGGATGCCTCTTTTATTGCCCTATCCAGGCATCGTGTAAACATGCAGCCTGTGCTATACCTCAACATAGAAACATGGAAACATAGAAATATAGAAGTTGATGGCAGATAAGGACCACAAGGCCCATCCAGTCTGCCCATTTCTTTTTCTACCTTATGAATGTGCCATAAGCCTTTGCTCTATCAATGGCCCATCTATTCATACTCATCTTTATTGCTCCCTTATGCCTATCCCATGCATGTTTGAAGCCCTGCACTGTATTCATATCCACCACTTCCTGAGGTAGGCCGTTCCATTCATCCACCACCCTTTCTGTGAAAAAGAACTTCCTTACGTTACCCCTCAATTGGACTCCCTCTAATCTCATGCTGTGTCCTCTTGTCCTGCTATTTTTCTTATATTGAAACATGTTAGACTCTTTCACCTTGTTAATGCCCTTAAGGTGTTTGAATGTTTCGATCATATCACCTCTCTCCCTCTTTTGCTCTAGGGTATACATATTGAACTCCATTAATATGTCCTCATATGTTTTCTGATGCAGTCCCTGCACCATTTTGGTTGCCCTTTTCTGGACTGCCTTCATTTGGTTAATATCCTTGTGAAGGTGTGGCCTCCAGTACTGCATGTAGTACTCCAGATGGGGCCTAACCATTGTCTTGTCATCTGGATTATCTACTGTGTTGCAGATCTTGGTGTCATTTGCATACATGTAAAATTCAGGTGCCCCGTAAGTTGCTGTACCTGCCGGAGCTGAACCCGCCTCTTAGTCTTTGCAGTCTGTATAAGAGATTTTAGCTTTCGTACTTTCTTGTCCAGCAGGTGGAACAGTTCCCTTTTCCATATCTGTCTAAATTCCCAGGAATTCTAGCCTCTGACTGGGTCCATTCATCTTGTCTGGGGCTTAAGAGTACTTCAAATTCCCTGCACATGGCCCCGAACTCCTGTAGCATCCTCTCCGTCTCAGCCTGCCTTTCCCCTATCAGGAGGAAGTCATGCAAGGGGTGAATCACTGAACTGTATCCGTACTGTTGTTGAAAGACCCACTGCAACCATGTGTTGAACATTTCAAATGTAGCACAAGCCACCGAACAATCCATGGGCATGGCCTTGTCAAAATAAAAGATTCACCGATCTGAAAACCCAGCAAATCCCAGTCTTTAGACCAGACTGGCTGGAGCCAGAATGCCGCCTCAATATCTGATTTTACTAGCCATGCCCTGTGGGTTGCCTGTATGAGCCTGACCACCTCTTCCAATGTCGCATATGTCATCCTATTGTCTTCTTCACTAATCTGGTCATTCACTGAGTCCCCCTCTAGGTATTACAGGTGGTGAATCACCCAAAAGTCCCCTGGTTGTTTTTGGGGACTAAACCTTGCGGGGACACCTGCATCTTGGGAAGGGGGTTCTGGTGAATGGCCCTTCTACCCTGCCTACTGCTATTTCTTTGCCAATCTTCTTCTCCAGGATGTCTTCTTTCCTTCTTACTGATTTTAAGTGCTTGTCCATTGTCTCTTTCCTATTTCCCTAAAACTGTAAGCTAAAAATCTTTTTGAATCCTTGTAACAAAATGTTAGCAGCCTCTCTGCTGGGATAGTTTCTTATCCAGTCCTCTAGTATCACTGTCCGTATGGGTGTGTCCGCTAGATGGAATTACCATCCCCCTGGTCGTTCAACTATCCTGTTGTCTGTTAAAGAATGGTTGCCTCTTCCCTCCGCCTGCACCCCTCCTCCTGCCCCCTTCCCCCACTGCTGGCCCCTGAAACCTGAGTGGCCATCCCAAAAGGCCTGACTTTGGTACCTGCTAGCCGCTGCCTTTTCCCAGGTTGTCCAGTATTTTGACACCGGGTGAGTACCTATGCACTTGGAGCACACATGCCGGAATCAGCAGTGGGGCCAGGAGCAAAACGCCCTACTATACCCCAAGCAGCACTTTTGCAAACCTCCTGTCTTCTTGTCCCCGTCCAAACTGGATGTCCCGGTGCAGATTTCCAGCCATAAATCTTTTGCCTGGTGTCCAATTTTATGTCCCTAAAATGGGCCATCCTCTTTTGATATTTTTTTTCATATTTTAGTCAGCTGTAAACCCCCTCGATTTATATGCATTCTTTATGATTAAGGAGTATGTTAATAAGGGGGTGGACAATTCCATTTTTTTCTCTATCACAATGGCCATGTAATATGTGAAAACTGTCAACCATGTGTCCCAATTCCTGCCCTTCGGGGACTTGTCATCCTCCCCTTTTCCCAGCAACATGACAGCTGCTGCCATGTCTTTTTCCTTGAAGCTCTCCTTCTCCTTATACTTATCGATATTGTCTATGTTTGCTAATGCGAATATGTCAACATATTCCCCCTTCCATATCTTCTCCTTCATGGCGAGCGGAACATGGTCACCTATACTCACTCCCAGGGCCTCTATCTCAGTCCCCATTACCTTGTCACTGCCCCTTTTCCTGTCTCCATGCCCATCTGCCCCACTTTATCATTCTTCATAATGTCTTCCAAGACCTTCTTCAGCTGCCCCAAACCATTATCCCCATTGACTTCAGCATCTGTTCAACATATTCTTTGACACTGCCTTCCAGTGTAAAATCTGTATTACCTGGAATCTGGGGCTCTGGTTCTGGGCCCAGGCCTGTTGGTGATACTGGTTGAATGTTGTCTTCTGTGTGATGGGAACAGGAGGGCTCAATGGCATCAGACCTATGGTGGACATAGGAGGCTGCTGTGGCTCAGGCAGGACTAGAGGAGCAGGTGTCAGTATCAGTGCAGGCAAAGGGGCAAGAAGCAGTCCTGGGGAAACCAGCACCAGCTCTACTGGAATGGCGTATAGCGGTTCTGGAGCGGAAGGGGTCCCCGGTGCCTTGTTATTGTTCCCCTTCCAGCCTTGTCTCCTATCTGCCTTCTGCTTCTCACCCCTCACTGGGGTGGGTGGGTCTGCAGCCTCAAGCAACTTATTTGCCTTCTCCACCAACTCCATGACAGCCTGGTAGCAAGCCTCCTTGTTCGAATTTGACTTTTGGGGTGCCATTATGCTAAGTTTTACAAGACCTGGGAATATGAAGCAGAATAGTGCAGGTTATTATCTCTCTCACTAATAAACTTTTTTTTTTTTTTTTTGTGCAGAGGACCCCATGCTCGTAGCCTCTACCAGTTAGGTCTGGCATACGCCTATCAGAAAATCCCCCCATATGTATGTTGAGCCCCCCCCAGCAGTGCCACCTAGCTCATGGCTGTCAACTTGCCTACTGGCATCTGAGGCCTATCCCCTTGGTCCACTACAGCTGCTCACAGAAATCACTTATTAATTGTCAAATCCACAATAATTAATTAAGCAGGTACATAATCAAATGACTAAGGCAGCCTGCAAGGCATCCTGTGAGGCTGGCCTCCATGCCTGTTACAGCAGGCCCTTGCTGCCTTTTTGACTGCATGTGGTCTAGAGGGCATCTTGCTGGTCCTCTCATCTGCCAAAGATGGCGGTGTCCCCCACCCTTACAAAATGGTGGCCATTCTTTGGCATCTGAGGCCCCTTCATGCCTTGAGGTCAGGGACCATCTGCTTCCCGTTTCTGTCTCTAGGTCACCTCCCCAAGCTTTTGCCTGCTATCCAGAACAAGGGACACTGAGAGCCTGTGGCCCTGTGCTCCTCTGTTTTGTCTCCCCCCACCACTATCCAATAGGCCACTCACATCCGCAGTCTTATCCCTGGTTTAACATCGCTCAAGTGTAAATTCCTCTTATCGCCAAAATTCCCCCCTGTCCATCAATTTTCTGGGCCTCTGCTACCAGCCTTTCCTATGCCTCTGCACAGATTAGGCGGAGGAGCCACACTGCTCTGACGCAGATGCGCAGCCATGCAGTCCACCCTTTGGGCCTTCACCCCACTTGGCCCAGCTGCAATTAAAAATAACAAGTAAGATGTAATATCAATATTTTGGCATTTGAGTCCCAAGACAGAGTGGGCCCTCAAAGTAAACATCCATTTTGCTTCCTGTTGTAACAATTTACATTTCCTGTCCCCTTCCCCGTGGATGCATTGGAATATGCTCAAGATCAAGAAATTTAAACCCTTCAGTGTTTTCTGATCTTGGTCTTGAACATAGGACATTTCCCAAGTAAACTGATTTTAAGTGGTGCTTTTTCCAGCAGCGTAGTGTTTCAAAAAAATACTCCTTGGAACTACACCAACATTGATTGGAAAGTTGGTTACATTTGGTCCATTGTATATGATGGCTATTAAAGTCTACAATTGAACTATGAAATATTATATTTTTTAGAATAATAAATGAGATTTACATCAATGGGCCTTGTTGGATGTTTTAGAAGCACAATAAGTTTGTTAAACATTACGCTTTAGGGTGATTTTTATTTATTTTTCCATATTTGTGATGTACTGGTGTTTATTATTTGTATTTTGTATGTCACTTATGTATGGAGTTTTGTATGTTATTTAAAAATTATGGACCGTCACTTTAACATTTGAAAGATTTAAATGGGCCAGCAAGTGGCTAAACTCCACCTCCTGATGAAGCATCACGTGTTAGACATGAAGCGCTGAGGTAAAAAGTGCTCTCCTTGTCTTTGTGAATAAAGATAATGGCAGGTATCTGCTGAGTTATTTGCATTTGTTGAATGTTGAACTTTTGGACTGTGGAGTGTGTTGTGGTGCTTTTGTTGTGAGTTTGGTTACCGTGTTTTGGTACTGACTTGGACGGATGGCTGAAGTTGCTTAAACAGTCGCAAATGGCATTTCAAAAAAGGCTAGGCTGCTGACAAAAGGAGATACTATTTTGCTACATTCTGCACCATCTGGTTGTTGGTGGGTACCTCTTGTAATTGTAAGAGTGACTCAAGTGAGAACAGTGCTTGTTAACTGTCTGGCTGTGGTGTATCCCGGCCTATTGAGTGTAGTGGTGGACTGGTAGTGAGAGACCTGGCTACACATTATTTAGGGTCACAGAGTCTCTGTTCCCTGTTTAGAGTTAGACATCTTATTTGACATTTGTGCATTGTGGCGGAGTGTGAAGAAGACTGAAGGCAACCTTGGGAAAGCTCCCCCAACCCCCAAACTTCATTTTCTGGCTTCACATGTAGCATTGGTCTGGTGAGAGTAGTCCTCTGTCTTAACATCTATGACTTGGATTTCTGATTATTCTTGACTGTGTTTTTCACTGAGACTGTGATTGAGATAATGTCAAAATCTCCTTCTCCGCAGTGGCAGTGTGCAGGAAGTCATCAATCTACAATTGGACAATAATTTGTAAGTACTTGAATAAACTCTGGTGGAAACTGTTTTGTCCTTTTTTCTCTGATTTTTGTGCAGGATCCAATATTTTCCCCACTCCCTCTTTTTTTAAATTTTTTGTGAAATGTTTTTGATATTAAGTGTGAGCTGTATTATTTTTTGACTTGCAGTATTTTGTTGGGTTTGCTTTATCTTTACTGGGAGAAGGTGTTAGTTATTTGGAGTTTTAAGATTATTACTAGGTGTGCAGAATGTGCAGAGGCATAGGAGCAGATAGGCTCTTCTCTTCTGGTGACCACCCGTGGCAGCTGCATCCCTTCAGCAGAAACCTATTAGTCCTCCATGCAGAAGTCCTCAGCCACCACAGTACATTGGGGATTGTCCTGAGGTGGGGAAATACCTACAGGAAAATCCCAGGTATGATGTCCAGGGGAATTAGGTTAGTTAAAACCAGAAGGAACCTGGGAAGGGTTCAGAATCAGGATCAGGGTCCTCTCATTGTGGTTCTCCTCCCTAGGACTCTGCTAAATGTCAATGAGGAGGGACTAGTCTGTCCAGCCAGCTCTGCTCCTCCCTTTCGGGTTGTTGTTAGTAACGCAAGATCACTGAGAAATACAACTGCTGTGAGTTTATTTCTTTATTTAGTTTTTGTTGACTGGGTAAGTGCACTAGACAAATTCTGCCTATTTTCTTGCATGACCTGTGGGAGGAGGATACAGATGAAAGCCAACTGACCTTGAACCAGATTGAGCTGTTGGTGGTATTTTTAGTGAATTGGGGGAAATTTGGCCAGGGCACTGGGGAAATTCCCCTTCTCGTCAGTAGGGGGACAGGCTATCTGTCTGCAAGATGGCTACTTGGGGTGGGACTCCGGAAAAGGAAGATGTCCATCTGGTGGGAGAGCTAGCCTCCTTTCTCATCAATGTCTGAGGTTAATCAGGAATCATGCCTGGAGATTGAATCTCAAGAAGACTTTCAAGATATATTTATTTCGACAGAAGACATAAGTAAACTCACTTTGAATGTTCTTTCCCCGTTAAAACAGAAAAATGTACTTAATAAGGCTGGCAGTGAAATCATAGAAAATAACAAGTGCCAAGAGCCTGTAATTGTCCTGGAAAAGGCTGAAGAGTTTAAAGAAATCACGTGCACTGCAGTCCTGCATGAAGGACGTGAAACAGCTCAGTCGGTTTCAGCTTCAGGCTTCACCTCGGCAAAGAGCACACCACTGTTGAAATCAGCAGGGTATGTATTTAAAACACCAGCTGTATCTGTGGTTCCTGCAGTCATGTCTCCTTCAATAACCTTTCAGACCAGCTCGGCAATGCAAAACGGTGTTACTGAATTCATATTTCCAAACGCCGGTTTGGACAATAATTTAAAACAAAACATGCAGAGAGCTACTGACCTAAAAACTATGAATCCTCCCATTAAACCTATTGGACATACACCCTTAGGGAATGTAAACCCACCGATTTCCCTTCCTGCTCTACCTTTCAGGCCTTGGTCTCCACAGACAGCTCTAGTGGGTGCAGGTTGGAAACAGTCATCATCAGGTATATGGACTTCTGATCCTACCTGGGATTCGGATTTAAATTTTTCTCAATCTGCTCCCGATTGGAAACAGGGGGTTGCAAATGGAATGGAGTCTATAAAAAAAACAGAGGAAGTTTTTGCAGTGTCCCCAGTGACTGTTTCAAAAAAATCTACGTTACCCCTAGAAGGGGCTAATATCTCTTCTGATGACTTTCCTAAAGCTAAATCTGTTCCAAAATCACATACTGATACTCTCCCTCAAGATTCAGATCTTACTTCTCCACTAACTCAGAAACCCCTCATGTCTGAACTTTTCTCTAATGCAAAAAGGGAAGCAGTCCCTAGAAGAAATGCAGTCCGTATTCGATATAAGGGGGGTCTGGAGGACAGACCAGACAGATAACCAGACAGATATTATGTAGGCAAATGTTTATTGAAAGACTCCTTACATTTTTCCCCTAAGGACATTTTCTCTTTTATAAACATATCAGGGGAAGATAATTGTGATGTAAGGTTTAGAACAGCTTATGCTTTGGACCTATTTTGGGAAAGGTATGGACAGGTAAAGTTTTTCCCTACATGGACCCGTTTTCGGTAATTTCCCTTACTAAACCTTTTATAAAGTATGTTACCATCATGTGTAGAAATGAGGGGGTTCATGTAGACGATATTACCTATTGTCTTTCACAGAAATGTGATGTTTTAAGTGCACCTGAACCCATATTAGATTCAGAACAGTTTTGGATGGGTGGATGGAAATATAAAGTGAAGTTGAGACAAACTGACACAGGTGTTGAGCATGTTCCCATTTCCTTTTTGCTGGGTAAAGACTGAGGGGTTTGTTTTTATGGGGGTCAACCTAAGGCCTGCTATAAATGTGGCTCTAGGACCCACCTCTCTAGTGCTTGCGATAAACCTCAATGTGATAACTGTGGGGAAATTGGGCATGTTACAATGTAATGTGCTAATCATACAAAATGTGATCTTTGTGAGGAGTTTGGTCACATGCTTCATGAATGTCCTTGGGCAGCAAAGAACAAGGCCTCTTGCGTAAGTCCAGATCTCTTGATTCAACAAGCTCAGGATGTAGTTAAGTCCCCCCCACCCGATCCTGAGGTAATTCTTCCTCAGATTGCTTCTTCTGTTGACCTACCCCCTCCCCGGCTCCTATAAAATCAGAAGCAATGATTACTGCACCAGTTTCTCCAATGGAGTAATTAATTCAGTTTGATTCCTCCAATCCCCTAGTTATGACTCCTGTATGTTATGTAGATCCAGTTGTTCCTAACAAGGATCTATTTGCTTCTACACCCACCTCCCCGTTGTCCCCCAGAAGAGCCTCTAGAAATCTAAAGCCCAAATCCACCTCTTCGTCAATGTCATTTGAATCCAATAACTCTTATGCTGCCTTGTTCACTATGTGGGGTGATTCTAAAATGGAACTTGGTGATTCAGACTCTCAAAAATCCAGTCAGGACTCTTCTGCGTTGCCTGCAGAGGACTATAAAGGAAAAAATAAATAAATAAATATATAAATGTGTCATTACTTTCTAAAATGGCTTATGGCAGATTGTAAATGGGGATCATTAAACTCACATAGCTTATTGAATACGGCAAAGTGGCAGGCACTATTCCAGTATGTGCATGAGGAAAAAATTTCGGTCTGATTTTTACAAGAGACGTGGATATACTCCCTGGAGCAAGTATCAACATTTAAAAGGGATTGGCCCTGGGGCCCCTCTTTTTGTTCTTTTGGAACAGATAGCACAGATGGGGTGGGAATACTGTTTAATTCCTACAGCATAATTTCACTTTTCATAAATTGATGGATCTTTTACCAGGCCGGTTACTGATTTTAGATGGGAAATGGAATAATATGGACTTGAGATTCATTAATATTTACAATCCTCAGACAAAGGCTGAAAGAGTAGCCTGTATGCAAGCAGTTCAGCCATATTTAGTGACATCTTTCATGATTTTTTGGGGAGGCAACTTTAACTGCACCCTATTGCAGAAAGCTCAGTCTAATAAAAAAATATATTGTGATTCGAATGCATTGTATTCTATGATTAAATTAGCTGGGCTTATTATTGCTTTAATTACCTTACGCATGGGCCTAGTTTTACTTATATGAGAGGTAAATTTCAGACCACCATTGATTACATGCTGGTATCTCTGTTGGTACTGATTGGCTCCCTGCATATTCATCCAGTCGAATTCTCAGATCATTTTCTTTTAATTTGTTCTCTTAAGCCATTAGCTTTGAAGTCTCAAACACAGAAAAGATGGAAGCTGAACACTTCCATCCTTATGGATCCTCAAGTTAAAAGTACAATCCTGGCCATTCTTAGGGCTCGTCTTTCGGTGGCATTTTTATATTCAGACTTCGGCGAATGGTGGATAGACACTAAAACTGATCTATGCATTTGGTTTAAAAAATATAGGAGAACATTGAGGAACCACAATTTTTACAAATATTTGTCGCTCAGAAACCAATTACAGAGGCTTATCTCTTTCTCCTATACCTCAAGACTTGATTATACTAAACAGATTGACTGCATTAAAACTGAAATGAGAACATTTCAATATAATAGAGCTCAAACTATTCAGGCTATGCTTTCTAACAGCACTCAAAAATCCCCAATAGGAGATCCTTTCAAGGCTTGCAACGTAATAAAAGATACTATGAATATAGATTTTTCAGAAACAGATGGCATTAGAGTGAATTCAGTGAAAGACATAGAGGCTCAGATATTCAAAAGGGTTGTGCATGGCACAACAGTGTTGCGCCATGCACAACCCACTGATGCACCCCGGCATGATATTCAAATGGGAATTGCACCTGGCACAAATCCTGATGCTCCGGAGTGCATCACTAATGTATGCAGGTGCAGGTAGGGGGGCGTGCCCATGCATACTCTGCACAGCCCGATATTCAGCCTGGGATGTGCTGGGCACTGCATGCCCACCCCTACCTCGCCACACAAAGTTGAGCAAAAAAAAAGAGCAACGGCCAGCCACCCACAGGTGAGCTGCCGTATTGCAGGGTGCAACACTGCAGCTGCCACCTATTGGTGGCCACCCTAGCTCCGGCTGCACCTCCGTGGTGGTGCCCCCCCATGCCCATCATGGGCATTCGTGTGTAAATATAGAATCCTATATCCCTGGTGGTCCAGTGGACCGCTGTCTGCCTGATCGCGGGCTTCAGTAAATAAAATAAGAAATCCTATATCCCTGTCACAGTTTTACCCCATTCCTGCACAAATAGTAAAATTTGCAAGACTGCCAAAAATCTGGATCCCTTCTCTTGCAACCCTCACACAATTTGCACATCTACCACTACACCCTTACATAAACTAGTGCACTTTGCCCTACACTACTCCACAAATATGTACTGTACCTTTCATATACCACTCAACAAGTCTGCATGACAGCCCTTTGTACAGTTTAAGAGGTATGAGATGGTAGGGAAACAAAGTTTGGGAGGGACGCCTATTTCAGCATGGGTGCAAGTAAAATTTTAGGGGGGTGCAGAGGTACAAGTACACATTTTGGGAGGGATGCAGTGGTACAACTAGAAACTTTGGAAGGGGTCTAGGGCTAAAAGTAAAACTTTTGGGAGGGGTGCTTGGTATAAGGAAATGTAATGCCCCAAATACTGCCCCTCTCCCATTTGCCCCAGTCCCCTGTGTGCATAAGGCTCCACAATAAAACTGCAGCTGCAGTTAAATTAATTTTTTTTTCTTTGCTTCTGCAGCCTGCCCAGCCCTAGCGTGAGGGAATGACATCCTCGTGCTGGGCAGCTGCCTGCCTCCCTGGTCACTAGGGACTCAGTGTCCCGAATGCAAGGAAGGGCTTCTGCGGCAATAAGGGCCATTTTTAAAATAAAATAATCTTCGGGAGACAGCAGTCAGTGTGGTTGGGTGAGCACTACCAGGCGTCCCGGCTGAATAAAATAGAAGTGTGTGGCTCAAATCAGGGAGAGAGAGGACGCAGGGAGGTAAAAGTAATTGATAAAGTACCTGCAGTCCTCTTCTCGTCCCTGCAGCAGCTCCCGAAGGTCCAGTGGTTCCTCCTGTGTCGGCAGCAGTACAGCAGCGATGGCGATCAACTGCATCATGGGCTAGTTGGCCCAGTAATTAATTCATTTAATTGTAAATAGTAACTTTCAGTCCCTCAGTGGTGGTGCCCACAAGCGGGGCCGCATTCCAGCTCCAGCCACAGAGCCAAGGGCAAAGCAACAGGGCCCCTAGCCGTCCAGCCGGCAAACCTGCCCAATCTGCCAACTTGCATGCCAGCAACATCCCTCTTCAGCCTCCTCCTGCAGAAGTTCTTCTCCCTGGGTTGGGGTTGTGAGTCGGCGGCAGCACCAACTGGCAGGTGCTGACCACCACAACTATTTTTTTAATTTTAATCAGCGCCATTGGGCACTGAGAGGGACAGCCTGAGGGGCAGCCTAGAGGGGCAGAGCAAGGCCCCATAGAAAAGGGATAGCCAGAGGGTGGGGTTATTTAAATATATTTAAAGTAACTCCAGCTTGTAGCATAGGCAGGGGGCGGAGCTAAGACGGGGCTATCCTGCTTGATGGACAGAGGTCCCTGCCAGGCCTTACAGATTTAAAGGGGCAATGTCAGGCCATTCTATTTAAAGGGGAAATGCTGGGCCCAGTTGTTTAAAGAGGCCACACAGACCCCAGCAAGTCAAGAAGGCCAGCTTGGAGTGCAGAAAGCCCCAGAACATTAGGTCAGCTAGCCAAGTGGGCTACCAGAAAGGGCTAGTTAGCTCAAAAGTTACTGTTTATTTTAATTTAGCACATATAAGGGCCAGTATGGGCAAGGAGGGCCCCAGTTGTTTTAGTAGCCATGGTAGCCAGGTGGGTCAGTGAGTTAGAGGCCAGGAAGCCAATGTGTTTTCTTGATGTGCTTTACTTTATATGCAATTTTTTTCAGTTATGGGTGGGTCAGTGAGGGGATTCCAGCCAAAGATAAGGTATATTGCCCCAAAGTGTGGTTCAGCAGCCAGTAGCCAGGTGGCCACCAATAGAGAAGCTAGCTAATGCTTAACGAGTGACCTCCTGTGGTTTACAAAGGCACTCTGTTTTAGTGATAACTAGTAAGCATCCAAGGGGAGTGAGTCAGGTAGTTAGCCACAACCCCAGGTTAGTATCCATGTCCGTGCCTTAGGGCTAGTAACCGCTGTAACTTCCCCATCAGCCCTAGTCTGGGGAAGGACAGTTAGGGAGGGACTCTTAGTACTTGAGCTAATCAGATTACCTTTGTCTTAGGGTTATTTTCCCATTAGATGCTCTTGGAGCTTATTATCAGTGGGACGGGTACAGAAGGTATACCCCAGGGTCCCCACATAGCTAGCCCTTAGCTTTTGATAGGTTTTGCACCAGTGTATCCCCTTTCTAAAACTCCTGTCTGGATCACTGCTGTGTAATGCTGGGAGTATATGGAGAAGTAAAGTACTGTAGAAATATTGAGACTGTGTTTTACAAAGACTGTACCTGAATCCTATATCATAGCCACCATTTCCTACTTGAACTATAGCACCACAAATAACTATTGGATTAAACCTGTATATGCTGTGCTTATGTCAAAATGTTATGCTGGTTTTCTTCCCTTGGAGTATACTTTGAGACTATGGTATTAATCCTACACTAGTACCTCCACTCAGGAACTGCCTTGTCTGCTACCGAACTGTCCGCTTGTCCAAGAACTGAACCTTTCAGCCTGATGCTAATTGTCTTCATCTGATTCTCACCTTCTTCATGTACTGTTGATCACAGTGACCACTCAGAGACTGAAGTTACTTCTCAGTGCTACCAGTTGGGGTCGGTCACCAGTATAGATCTAATGTAGTTAGTCCCCGGCCAACCGCTTCCCATTCGGAATGTCAAGTAATTCCCCTTCCCAACAGTGTTTAGGAAGTGCAGAGAACTGCCCTGGTCCACAGATAGGGATCCGTCAAAAAAGTAAGGGTGGGGCCTCGGACGCAGGTATCCTGTAGTCCAGTTTTGGCTCAGTGTTTGTATCCTACTTGTGTCCTGGAGTCCAGTTTCAGTTCAGTGTTTGCATCCTACTTGTATCCTGGAGTCCAGTTTCAGCTTAGTGTTTGCATCCTACTTGTGTCCTGGAGTCCAATTTCAGCTCGGTGTTTGCATCCTACTTGTATCCTGGAGTCCAGTTTCGGCTCAGTATTTGCATCCTACTTGTATCCTGGAGTCCATTTTTGGCTCAGTGTTTGCATCCTACTTGTATCCTGGAGTCCAGTTTCAACTCAGTCTCGACATTCTGCTTAGTATCCTGGAGTCCAGTTTTGACCCAGTGTCTGCATCCTGAATTTTCCTGAAACCAGTTCCAGTTTAGGAGTTCGTCTACAGCAGTGTGTCTTCTCATTTGGGTCTTCCACTGGTCAGAGGCTCCCACATCTTCCTCACATCCAGTATATCAGTTTCTTTACAGCACTATTGCTCTGGAACCCTATCTAGCCAGGAGGCTTGCACAGCTGGGGTTCTTGCTTGTTCAGTTCTTTCACCCCTTTTGCTCTTCCAATTCGACTAAAAGCCAGCCAATGGAACATATTTGTGGCCACCGCTCCGGACATAGGAAGGACTTTATGTTCTGTCGGTTTACTGATCAACAGGTTGTATTTGTACATTGAAATGTAGTACCAGATTGAGTATAGAACTTGTAATGATAGTTTACTAGAGAGTATAAGAATTCCCATAGAGTATAAGCATCCCTATAGAGTATAAGAATTCCCATACAGCATAAGCATCCCTATAGAGTATAAGAATTCCCATAGAGTATACGCATCCCTTTAGAGTATAAGAATCTGTAGAGTTATAGGATCCTAAAATACAGCATACTAAGTGGTAGTATAGCTATTGGTTGTATACTGCTTGATTCCTCTGGTACCTCCCACTCAGTAAACCTGCTTTTATTCCCGAGTTTGACTCCTGCCTCTCCTTACTTCAAGCATGGCTACACCATCAGTGAGAACAGACACTTGTGCTCTTTATAGACACATTTTGGGAGCAGTGTAGGGGTGCAAGTACACATTTTAGGAGGTGTGCAGATGTGCAAGTACAAATTTTGGGAGGTACTCTATGCAGAACTGTTTAGTAAAAATTACATAGATACATAGATACATAGACAGTGTCGGCAGATAAGGGCCTATGGCCCACCTAGTCTGCCCATTTGAGCTTGTAAGTTCAGTTTGTTTTCCTAGAAGTCTGTTTCCCCTTACCCCTGCCATCTAGAATTCCTTTATGTCTATCCCATGCATTCTTAAATCCCGTGATTGTTTCAGCCCCCACCACTTCCTCTGGCAGGGTGTTCCACTTGTCCACCACCCGTTCTGTGAAGAAATTCTTTCTCATGTTTCCTCTGAATCGTCCTCCTCCAACTTCATCCCATGCCCTCTAGTCCTGAAACATCTTTTTGCTTAAAATAGTGTTTTCCTGCACCCTATTACTCCTGTAAATACTTGCATGTCTCTATCATATCCCTCTCTCCTCCTCTCCTCCAGGAGTACATGTTCAGTTCCTTCAACCTGTCTTCATAGGACTTGTGATGCAACCCATGCACCATCTTTGTTGCCTCCTCTGAACCTTCTCTACCCTGTCTATGTCCTACGTAGGTATGGTCTCCAGAACTGTACACTGTACTCCAGGTGGGGCCTCACTAGTGTCTTGTATAAGCGGAATTATGGCCTCCTTTTCCTGCTGGTGATGCCCTGCCTATACATCCCAGCATCCTATTTGCTTTACCTGATGCCTTGTCACACTGTTTCCCTACCTTGAGGTCATCAGAAATGACAACCCCAAGATCCCTTTCCTGCTTGGTGCATGCTATATCCTCACCCCCCAACTGATATATTGTGCCAGGGTTTTTGTGCCCCATATGCATTATTTTGCGCTTCTTTGCATTGAATTTCAACTGCCAAACCCTTGACCATTCTTCAAGTTTCTGCAGGTCCTTCTCATTCTGTCTACACCCTCTGGTGTGTCTACTCTGTTACAGAGCTTTGTGTCATCAGCGAACAGTGAAATTCTGCCTTCTAGATCCTGTGCAATGTCACTGATGAAGATGTTGAATAGGACCGGTCCCAGCACTGATCCCTGTGGTACCCCACTGGTTACTCTTCCCTCTGTGGAGTGATAGCCATTTACCACCACCCTCTGTGTCCTGCCACCCAGCCAGTTACCTACCCACCACACTACTGTCCTGCCCACACCCATATTCCCCAGTTTGTGTAATAGTCTTCTATGTGGCACAGTGTCAAAGGCCTTGCTGAAGTCCAGATAGGCCATGTCCACTGCCCTCCCTGATCCACCTCCCTAGTCACCCAGTCAAAAATTCAATGAGGTTGGTCTGAGCTGACCTCCCCTGGTGAAACCATGCTGCCTTGGGTCCTGTAGTCCATTGACAACCAGATGTTCCACCAATCTCTCCTTCAGTAGTGCTTCCATGATCTTTCCACTACCGGGTGAGGCTGACTGGTCTGTAGTTCCCTGCTTCCTTTTGTTCCCACTTTTGTATAAGGGGACTACATCTGCTGTTCTCCAGTCTTTGGGTACCTCCTGTTTCCAGTGATTGGCTGAACAGGATAGCCAGAGGTTCAGCCACCACCTCTCTTAGTTCTTTAAGGACCCTGGGTGCCCCATCTGGCCCCATTGCTTTATCAGCTCTTATTACTTCCAGTTCCTTCAGGACCCTTTCTGTGTAAAGGGACTTGTGTCCATTTCTGCACCATTCTCACTCCTTGTACTCCCTTCAGACCCGCCCCCCCTCTTCCTTAGTAAAGACTGAGCAGAAATACCTGTTCAATGTGTCAGCTTTATTGTTGTCATCCTCCACGCGGCTCCCATCCTCCCCCTTCAGTCTCACTATCCCTCCCTTTGTCTTTCTTTTTTCACTTATGTACCTGTAAAAGGTTTTGTCCCCTTTACCCACTGATTTTGCAATGTGTTCTTCTGTCTGAGCTTTGGCTTCCCTTACTGACTTCCCTGCCTCCCTTTGTTTCTCCTGGTACTTCTCCCTATCCCCTTCTGCCTGTGTCTTTTGTATTGCCTGAATGCAATCTTTTGGCTTTCACTTTCTTTGCTACCTCTTTGGAAAACCATAATGGTCTCCTCTTCCTTTTCCTCTTGCTAACCTGCTTAATGCATAATTCTGTTGTTCTTATAATCCCCATTTTAAATACTGCCCACTGTTCCTCAACCCTGATTCCTGTCCCATTCCCTTAATGCCTCTTTCAAGTATCTCCCATTTTCCCAGAGTCTTCCCCTAAAATCCAGGATACGTGTTTTGTGTGGTTTGGTTCTGCTCTTTCTGTGATTTCAAACCACAATGACTGGTGGTCACTGTTACCCAGGTGCTCCCCTGTTACCCCCATCACACTGTCCCTGTTTGTGAGCTACAAGGTCCAGTATTGCCTTCTGCCGAGTTGGTTCCATGACCAGTTGCTTAAGGAAGGCACCCTGAAGGGAGTCCAGGATAAATCTGCTCCTAGTTGATGCTGCTGCTGGGATGCTCCAGTCCATGTCTGGTATATTGAAGTCTCCAACCAGTACTACCTCACCCTTGTCTGCCATCCTTTGGATGGCTAGCATCAGCTCCCTATCTGTTTCTTCCTCCTGGGCTGGTGGTCTATAGACCACACCTGTGCGGATGGCTGGCCCCATTTTCCTTGCCAGCTTAACCCACAGTATCTCTCACCCATTTTGTTCCTCCTGGATCTGTGTGGCCCTTATGTCATTTTTCACATACAGTGCCACTCCTCCTCCCTTCCTGCCTGCTCTGTCTCTTCTGAATATGTTGTAGCCAGGTATGGCCATCTCCCAGTCATGGTTATCATTACACCAGGTTTCAGTGATGGCCACAATGTCCAGGTCTGACTGTACCATGACAGCCTCCAGATCTTCCATCTTGTTGCTAAGGCTCCTGGCATTTGCACACAGGCTTTCCATGATTTGACCTCCCTAGACTGTTTCACTGTTCTACTCCAGCCCCTTCCTTGGTTGTCATTTATCCCTGGTTCTCCTTGCTGTTTGCCCTTCTGCTGTATTTTGCCCCTTTTCTGCTTATCCACCTTTTGGACACTAATCTCCATCTTTGCACACTGCTTTGCAGAGATAGCCACTCCTCAGGTTCACTGGTTCCACTACTAGCTGTGGGGTGAGCAAGTAGGTACAATCCTTGCTGGCCTGCACCCCCTCTGCTAGTTTAAATGCTTGTCAATGTAGCATTTAAACTTATCATTGAGTGCTTGGATTCCCTCCAGGATGGATGCAGGCCGTCAGGCAGACAACCTCCATCCCTCCAGGTGGGTCCCCAGTCACCAATGAATCCAAACCCTTCTCACAGCACCAGTTCTTCAACCATGAGTTAAAGTTCCTGGTGCATGCACTCTATGCTCTCCTTGCCTCTCACAGGTAGTACTTCTGAGAAAGTGACAGAAGTAGCTACTGCTTGAGACCCTCCCAGTTTCCTAAACTCTTCCTGAACTTCCTTTGGCTCCCCATTTGCCAAGTCATTAGTACCTAGGTGGATAATGACATCCAGCTCACCCTCCTGTCTTGCCTTCCCAGTGATCCCCAGTATCTTCCTTCCATCCCTCCATGCCGTGGCACCTGGTGAGGCACCTCACCTCCCTGTCCTCCCCTCCTGTGTTCCTAGCTGGATCCCTCTTATGATGGAGTCCCCACCAGGATTCGCTTCCTCCTCCTCTGGGGTCCACTGCTTTCCCCACTGAGGTCACCTCCTTGCCTAACCTCCACATCCTTTCCTTCCACTTCCCTGGGTACCTCTATTTGGTTGTCCTCATTTGCCAGTGTGGCATATGAGTTCTTGAGAGGAATAGGATCTGGGATGTGCCTCTGCCTGACTGCTCTAACCCTCCCTGAGCCCACTGTCATCCAAGTGCTCCTCGTTCTCGGCATCCTTTGAGGCAGCTGCATTGGACTGGGTGGTCCCTGGATAGGGGTGATGGTACTCCTGACCCAGTTTACTTGCCTCTGAGTCTGGCTACCTCATCCCACAGTCCAGAGATGCATGCAGATAGGCTGAGCACCTCCAGTGTCAAGAAGGTCTGCCTGAATATGGCTGCCCCAGCCTGCATTGCACCACTCCCCATTATACTGCAATTCAACTACTTCTCTGCTACTGAAGCTCTCTTAGTTCTCTTTTTATTTATTTACAGTACTAAAAATCCTGTAACTGATCGTCAGATATATATGTTTTTTTTTAAGGAAAAAGAAACCAATAAATAAATAAATGAGTCAAAACACTTGTCGTGCTGAGGGTGGTCTTCTTCCCCCTTATGCCCCTCCTACTTCACACCTCTTACTATACCCTGTGTTTAGCTCCTGTCAATCAGATTTATCAGGGCATATAATTAAGAGTTGGGGGAAGGGGTAGGAGGGGGAAGAATTACAGCAATTAAAGACAGCACAGAATTACACCACCACTATGTTTTAAATTTTCAACAGCCCAAAACAATTATAAGTAAAGACAACACAGAAAGAAAGTATAGTGTCACTACAAGCCTACAATCTAAGTTTAAAAGAAAATACCAATTACCAGTTACTCTAAAGCACTGAATTGAATAATTCCTTTCTTCACCTTCTAGCTTCTTCTGAGAAGATGAACCTCTGTTTGCTGCTTTAACTGTGACTAAGCCCCACCTCCAGTTATCACGTAGCTGAGGTCAGAGGCCAGACAATTAACACCCTTCACCCAGCTACAGGACAGTCAGACAAGCCAAGATAAAATTTGCAGCAATTAAAGACAGCACAGAATTACACCACCACTATGTTTTAAATTTTCAACAACCAAAAACAATTATAAGTAAAGACAACACAGAAAGAAAGTATAGTGTCACTACAAGCCTACAATCTAAGTTTAAAAGAAAAATACCAATTACCAGTTACTCTAAAGCACTGAATTGAATATGTTTCCTTCCTTCACCTTCTGGCTTCTTCTGAGAAGATGAACCTCTGTTTGCTGCTTTAACTGTGACTAAGCCCCACCTCCAGTTATCACGTAGCTGAGGTCAGAGGCCAGACAATTAACACCTTCACCCAGCTACAGGACAGTCAGACAAGCCAAGATAAAATTTGCAGCAATTAAAGACAGCACAGAATTACACCACCACTATGTTTTAAATTTTCAACAGCCCAAAAACAATTATAAGTAAAGACAACACAGAAAGAAAGTATAGTGTCACTACAAGCCTACAATCTAAGTTTAAAAGAAAAATACCAATTACCAGTTACTCTAAAGCACTGAATTGAATATGTTTCCTTCCTTCATCTTCTGGCTTCTTCTGAGAAGATGAACCTCTGTTTGCTGCTTTAACTGTGACTAAGCCCCACCTCCAGTTAAGTTGTAAGAGGGGTGCACAGGTATGACTACAAATTTTGGGAGGGGAGAAGAGGGATAAGTACAAATTTCAGGATGGGTGCCGAAGAATGAGTGCAAATGTTGGGGTGTGCAAGTTCAAATGTAAGAAGGGTCACATGGGTGGAAAAGCAAATTTAAGTAGTGTAGTACAAATTTGGGGTAACCATTGAGGTGGGTGCATGGGAAGAGGCGCCATCCATAACAGCGACTCCTTCCCAGTGCAATCCCCTCATATAGCGATTAAATGAGGAGGTGACGGATGAGGGGTGGCGCGAACTAGGCGACAGAATGTCACTATGTGTATGCATGCAAGGGAGTGAGCACGGTGAGTGTGGGCTGGGAGGGGGCAGATGGGATGTAGGGGGTGGTGCTACAGTGGATGGCCAAGCTGTGTCATGGTGTCAGGGGTTGGCTAGTGGTTGGGGTGGGTGAGGTACTGGGTTCGGGTCCGGGCGCTGGTGCGATTTTATTGCACCCAGCCCGAACATTTATTTTTTTACTGCTTTCACCCCCACCTGGACATGCATCCCCCTGGAGTTGACAATCCTTAAGTAGGGGGGTGTGGGAGGTGAAGCCCCCCCGGGAGGTGTGGGGGGGCACATCCCCCTGACACAAAGCAGTAAAAAAAATCTCCTGGCACCATCGTCCTGTGCACTGGGGTTGTCAGAGTGCTGAAAAGGTTTTTGGAACTCTGACTGTGCGATAGCGGTGATCGCCTTTAGGCATTCGCTGTTATCACATAGACCCCAAATTTGGAGATACAAACATATGAATCTGCCAGCAGAACCAGGCCTCATGGTCTATTAAGTCTGCAGGAATGTGCAGCTAGCACCCTTATGTTGCAGCCGCCCCCTCTCCATTCTCATCACTGTAACCCCCGCACTCTGTCCCATCCCCTTTTAAAATTGCCCACTGTCTTACAAGATACCACCTCCTTGGGCAGAGCATTCCATTTAGCCACAACCCTCTCCATACAAAAAATGTCTCCTCATCTCTGTCCTATACCTTCCCCCCTCCACTTTGAGACCATGCCAACTCATGTTCCTCCCCTTTCCACCCTGAACATTTCAGACCAAATTTCCAGACTGTCTGGGTGCTTGAAGTGGACTAAGAAAACAGCAAAAAAAAAAACTCAAATAACTTTTTTTCACTATCCGGATCTCGAAAGCCACACATCTGATCGGAATGAAAGTTGGCAGATCAAGAGATGTACATCACAGACTCATGCATGCAAACTTTCATGCAATTCCATTGAACGGGGCAAAGCTATTAAGGTGCAAGATCTTGGGTTAACATTAAACACCCTATTCAACCTAACTATGATATATATATATATATATATATATATATATATATATATATATATATATATATATAGAGGCAAAAACTCTGTTTAATGCATTAGTTAGGGTTGTTCCACAGCGACAAAAGTGAGAAATTCGATGTTAGTGTTGAAAACCCCTTGGACCCCGCCCACCCCAACCGGCATTGGGTGTGCATTGGGGTCATCAGCCTAACTCTCACCCCATCACATGTGTAAAACAGCAGAAGTATAGGAGAATGGGGTGAGAGTTAGGACCGATGACCCCAATGCACACCCCAATGCCGTGGGGGGTGGGGGGTCCAAGGGGTTTTCAACCCAACATCGAATTTCCTCACTTTTGTCGCTGTGGAACAACCCTAACTAATGCATTAAATGGAGTTTTTGCCTCTAATTCCTTCTTTTGAGAATGATAACAGAAATAGTGAATGTAATGCAGTGGCGTGCATGGATGTCTTGTGGCATAGTAACAGGAACAGCAATGTAAACAGAAGCGCTAACAGTGGTGCACATGGTAAGCAAGCGTAATGAGAACAGAAAGACGCACATGGTGGCATAGACGGGAACAGTCTGCCCGTGATGTGTTGTCACATAGTAACATGGTGCCTGCAAATGGAAATGTCAATGGGCATGGTGACGCAAAGTGAAACAGAAAGAGAAACAGTACTGTAGACATGAATGGCAAAATATAACAGAAACGCAAGCGCAAATGAAAATGCAAAGGATAACGCACATGGTGGTGTAGACGTCAACAGTAAGTGAAACGGGTACGGAACCGCAAGAGGAAAGGGCAACGGTAACAGTAATGTAAGCGCACAGGCTGGTTTTCCCCAAAACCTGCATAGAGAAAGACAGTGAGTACAAAGAATGTATGCATAATAATAGGTATCGGAGCAGAAAATGATGACTTGGAATACTAAATAGGTTATATCTCAAGAACCGTTCGACATAGAAAAAAAATTTAAAAGTCATATGATTTATGACTGTCCTGGCTGGTTTTGTACTTAGCCCCCATTAGGGGGCTAAGTATTTTTCTGATGAAAAGTCCGTATCTCACACCGCTTCCGATATATGGGCCCTGAAAGGCGTAGCGAACGCCGTAATGTTATCCTATGGGAAAAAAAGAGAAGTTCGGAGTGCCATAACTTTGCCTCCCTGTAATATTTTTTCACCAAACCACTGAAAGGCACATCTGTGGGCTGTTGGCTGTTTTCCCTCCAAATTTCAGGGAAAAAAGACCAAACCGTTATTTTGCAGCAGGGTGCCAAAGGATTCCTGCAATGTGTCGGGCGCCGTAATGTTATCCTAGGGGAAAACCGTTAACTTTGGAGTGCCATAACTTTGCCGCCGTGTAATATTTTTTCAACGCAACACTGAAAGGCACATCTGTGAGATGTCGGCTGCATTCCTTCCAAATTTCAGCCCAAAACTCCCAACCGTTCTTTTGCAGCGCAGTGCCAAAGAATTGCTGTCATTTTCCCACTGACTAGAAAAATACTGTCGCAATTTGCGAAAGCTTTCACAAAAATTTGCCACACTTTCATGAGCACGAAAGTACTTTGCAAAAGTACTTTTTCCAGAAATTTGAAAAACATATTTCTGGGATGTTTTACCCCAAAATAAAGACGTGGCTAGCATCCTCAGGGTCCGACTAGGTGAATACAAAAAGAATTAGGTTGGTAGAGGGTCCCAAATTTAAATGCCAAGAATTTTTCTGATCACTAACTGAAAACAAAATGGTGGATTTGTGAAAGTAACAGGGCCATTTGTGAAAGTAAAAATGCATTTGCGAAAGTGTTGAACTTTTTGTTAACTTTTCCCATTGACTTATAATGGGAAATTGTTTTTTGAATAACTTTTGAACCGTTTAATATTTTTTCACCAAATCTTCGAAAGACACATCGGGGACCCCAGCCACACATTCCCTGAAGATTTCGGGCTGGTCACACAAACCATGCGACCTGTAGACGCAACCGTAGAATTCCAGAAAAAGCGTAAACGTGCGCGCAGAACACGCTTAATAACTCCTCAGCCGTATATCCAACTGATACAAAACTTGGCAGATCCCAAGGCCTATGGTTCTTGATCATGTATTCAAAATTTCAGGCAAATCTGTCAAACGGTTGCAAAGTTATTAAGGTGCAAAATTTTGGGTTTAACATAGAAATGGCTCCTCAACCCTAACTATGGTAGCAATACCATGCTACCATAATATATATATATATATATATATATATATATATATATATATATATATATATTCGATGTTAGGGTTGAAACCCCTTTGCACCCTCAGCCCACACTCCCAACTGGAACTGGGGTGCACATTGGGGTCATCGGCCAACAAGTGTCACCCCATCACATGTGGAAAGAAGCTGAGGAATAGGTGAATGGGGTGACAGTTAGGACCAATGACCCCAATGCACACCCTGATTCCAGTTGGGGGTGGGCTGAAGGGGTGCAAAGGGGGTTTCAACCCTAACATCGAATTTCCTCGTTTTTGTCGCTGTGGAGCAACCCTAACTGATGCATTAAATGGAGTTTTTTGCCTCTAATTTGTCTTCTTTTTGAGAATGATAATGAGAAATAGTGAATGTAATGCAGCGGCGGGAGCACGGGGGTGATGTCTTGCCGCATTGTAACATTGTGCCCGCAAATGCAAATCGTAATGCACATGATGACGCAAAGGGAAACAGAAAGAGGGACAGTACTGTAGACAGAAATGTTAAAAACAATGGAAACGCAACCACAAAAGAAAACGCAAAGGGTAATGCACATGGTAGCGTAAACGTGAACGGTAAGTGAAATGTATATGGAACCACAAGCAGAAACGGTAATGGTAAGAGTAATGTAAGCGCCCAGGCTGGTTTTCCCCAAAAGCTGTATAGAGAAAGACAGTGAGTAGAAAGAATGTATGCAAAATAATGATTCTCAGAACACAAAAATCAGTAGTTGTAATAGTAAATTGCTTATATCTCAGTAACTGTACGACATAGAAAAAAAATGTAAAAGTCATATGTATTATCACTTTCCTGGCTAGTTATATACATAGCTCCAAAAGGGGCTAAAATTTTTGACAAAACTCCTTATCTAGCACTGTTTTGAGATACAGGCCTCAAAACACATGGCCGAATGCGTAATGTTATCCTATGGGAAAAAACAGAAGTTCGGACTGCCATAACCTTTGAACAGTTTAATATTTTTTCACAAAATCTTCAAAAGGCACATCAGGGGCCACAGCTGCATGTTTCCTGAAGATTTCGGGCCGGTCGCGCAAACCGTGCGGCCTGTAGGCGCAACCGTAGAATTCCAGAAAAAGCGTAAATGCGCACGCAGATCACGCTTAATAACTCCGCAGCTGTGTATCTGACTGGTATGAAACATGGCAGATCCCAAGGCCTATGGTTCTTGATCGTGTATTCCACATTTCAGCCAAATCCGTCAAACAGTTGCAAAGTTATTAAGGTGCAAAGTTTTGGGGTTTAACATAGAAATGGCTCCTCAACCCTAACTATGGTAGCAATACCGTGCTACCATAATATATATTATATATTCGATGTTAGGGGTTGAAACCCTTGCACCCTCAGCCCACCCCCAACTGGAATCGAGTGCGCATTGGGGTCATCGGCCCTAAGTGTCACCCCATCACATGTGGAAAGAAGCTGAGGAATAGGAGAATGGGGTGACAATTAGGACCGATGGCCCCAATGCATACCCCGATTCCAGTTGGGGGGGTGGGCTGAAGGGGTGCAAAGGCGCTTTCAACCCTAACATCGAATTTCCTCGCTTTTGTTGCTGTGGAACAACCCTAACTTTTGCATTAACAGAGCTTTTTGCCTCTAATTTCCCTTCTTTTGAGAATGATAATGAGAAATACTGAATGTAATGCAGCGGCGGGAGCGCGGGGGTGATGTCTTGTCGCATTGTAACATTGTGCCCTCAAACGCAAATCATAATGCGCATGGTGACGCAAAGCGAAACAGAAAGAGAAACAGTACTGTAGACAGAAATGTTAAAAACAATGGAAGCAAACCGCAAATGAAAGCAGAGGGTAACGCATGTGGTCGTAAACGTGAACGGTAAATGAAACGGGTACGGAACCGCAAGCAGAAACGGTAATAGTAAGAGTAATGTAAGCGCACAGGCTGGTTTTCCCCAAAAGCTGTATAGAGAAAGACAGTGAGTAGAAAGAATGTATGCAAAATAATGACTCTCGGAACACAAAAATCAGTAGTAGTCATAGTAAATTGCTTATATCTCAGTAACCGTACGACATAGAAAAAAAATTTAAAAGTCATATGTATTACCACTTTCTTGACTAGTTATATGTGGAAGGGGGCTATAATTTTTTGACAAAAACTCCGTATCTCGCACCGTTTTCGAGATACGGGCCCTCAAAGGCGCAGCAAAAGCCGTAATGTTATCCTATGGGAAAAAAACAGAAGTTCGGACTGCCATAACTTTTGAACAGTTTAATATTTTTTCACCAAATCTTCAAAAGGCACATTGGGGACCCCAGCCGCACATTCCCTGAAGATTTTGGGCTGGTCGCACAAACCGTGCGACCTGTACGCGAGACCGTAGAATTCCAGAAAAAGCGTAAACACGTGCGCAGATCATGCTTAATAACTCTGCAGCTGTGTACCTGACTGGTACAAAACTTGGCAGATGCCAAGGCCTATGTTTCTTGATCGAGTATTCCAAATTTCAGGCAAATCCATCAAACGGTTGTAAAGTTATTAAGGTGCAAAGTTTTGAGGTTTAACATAGAAATGGCTCCTCAACCCTAACTACCATAATATATATATATATATATATATATATATATATATATATATATATATATATATTCGATGTTAGGTTGAAACCCCTTGCACCCCTCCAGACCACCCCCCCAACTGGAATTGGGGTGTGCATTGGGGTCATCGGCCCTAAGTGTCACCCCATCACATGTGGAAAGAAACTGAGGAATAGGAGAATGGGAGTGGCTCAGTAGGTAGCACACTCGCCTCTGAGGCTGGGAGATCAGAGGGCTGTGGGTTCAGTTCCCACATCTGGCACTTGGGTTAATATCCCAATACTGACACTGTAGTGCAGCATGAGAGGGGTGCTGCACTTCTGAGGTGCCGTCTTTCGGATGAGACGTTAAACCGAGGTCCCATCTGCCTGGATTGGTGGTAGTTCAGGTAGATGTTAAAGATCTCATGGCACTTATCGAAAAGAGTAGGGGAATTTCCCCGGTGTCTTGGCCAAATTTCTCTCATTCACTAAAAAAATACCACTAACAGCTTAATCTGGTTCAAGGTCAGTTGGCATTCATCTATATCCCCCTCCCCCGGGTCGTGCCTGAAAATAGGCAGGATTTGTCTAGTGCACTTACCCGGTCAACAAAAGCTAAATAAATTCAGAAATACACAATGGCTGAAGGGTACTAGGTGCAGTCAGTGGACAGGGATGTACCCTATGCATCGCAACATTTCCCTGCTACACAGCCCACAGCATGGTGGCATACAGCAGGTACAGGTATTGATGTGGCTACCTCATGATTTGAGGACATCCCAGTAGGCAGATGCCAGATATGGGTCTGGTGGATGACAGGACACATGGACTGGCACAACTTAGAAAATGGGCTTTAAAAATAAAGCAACCTGATTGGCTGGAAGGCCATGTCAGGAATGCATTTATTTGTCAATAAAGCCCTGTAAAATATGAGTGCCAAATCAGGGTGCCCTATTACTTAATTTATCCTGGGGCCCCCCCGAATTATAAAACCACAAACCGCCATTTTTTTTCTCTGCTAAGCAGGCAAGTTCCCAGTCGGCCATCCCCCAACCCTCGTCTCTTTTTGTTTTCCTTCATAAAAAAAAAAGAAAATACATATGGGGCATTCAGGAAGCATAACTGCTCGAAGTGGAGCAAAAAAAAAGGTTACTCTGATTGACTTCACTGTGCACAGTCTCCAGTACCGCAACTGTGTATGAGACCAGTGGGACTTTCTTCAATTTCTGTACTGCAGATGGATGTCCATTTGCAGTACAGAAACTGAAGAAAGTAACGCTCCCCTCAAATTCAGTATTGCAATCGGGAATAGCACTCTCTCTCTGTCTCTCTCTCTCTTCACTTCAAGTCACTGAGCCACTTATACTTCTGACTTAAACTAGTGCAAGCCTCATCCTCCTGCCAAAATCAACAAATATAACATTTAAAGAAATAGGTATAGGTACAAAACCTAGCACCTCACTGAGTCCAGCTGATGGCAAATTCCAGTCCCATACAGAAAAGTTAACTAGTGCAATTGTGCTGTGTGTTTAAATCCACCTTGCTGTCACACTCTTCTCAGTCCTTCTGAAGTCGGCCACCACTACCATCGCACCTGTCCCTGACAGAGGTAGTTGCGCTGTTGCTCTGTTTGTCTCCCTCCATTCCCGCTGACAAAATGATAAAAAAACCTTTTTTTTTTATTCTGTTTATCCCCCTCCTACACCCTGTCAGCCTCACATCCTCAGGAGATCCTCAGAGTCTACCTCTGCAAGTCACCTTACCTGATTCCATCGCTGGTGCCCCATGGAGCCATGGTTTTCCCTCCAGGTGAGGGACAAGGTAGGGCTTCTACACCCCAACAATCAACTTTCATCGGTCCAGGCAGTCAGGTAGGTGGCTGCAGATTAGGGCTAGCTCCTGGAACTCCATCTCCTGGAGGCCAGCAGGCATTTTCCTCCTGGTTTCCTCCCCACACACAGCGCATGCCCTGATGCCAAGGCACAGCTCATCGATGTCCACTGCATGTCTGTAGACAGCCCTCCCCTGCAAGCAGGGCTTGCTGTACCTCTATCCTCCACTCAGGGTCAGGCAAGTAGTGGGCAATGGCCCCCCCCAGAGAAGGCGAGCTGTTGTGGGATGCTCAAGCCTATCTCCCCAGGCCGGCCCTCCAGTGACCAGAGTCCACTCCCAAACCCGGGTTGCCAGTGTCACAAGCAGAAATGCAACAGCTGCACTGGCGGGCCAGCTGACAAAAAACTTTTAAAAGCCATCAACATTTTTTTCAAATGGGGTACCTCCCCTGACTACATGCACTGCTGCCTTTCCAATTCAGTCTCAACATCCCAGAGAAATGGAGCTATCTCACCATAAAGAAAAAATGGAAAGAAAACTGCCACAGGCTGAGTAAGGTGAGGAGCAAGGCAAACAACTGTGACACACAATGCATGTGTCTCTGTGTTGGGGGAACACATCTCTCAACAGTGAAGCAATCACAAAACACTGCAGTGTCTTCAACTGGCCAATACACCAGTGCAGGGACTATTTTACAGAAAAACAATTTGTACAAATATTTTTTTATTTTCTTTACACTTTTCATTTCTTATACAAAAATGCTACAAGTAGCCCATTTTCTAAGCACAATAATACCCTCCAGGGTGGGCGGTATTGTGAAGTACCAAACCTTCCAGGGGCTGTAAGGCATGCCACCTGTGGCACTGGGCATTATTACACCCCTGCGTGGTCCGGTATTTCCCAATAACACCCACCATGTTGGGTATTATTGCTTACTTAGATAATGGGTAAATTCAAACTCGCTTCCTGATTGGCTGAAAGAGCCTGGCACCTGGGCCGTTATTTCTTAACAACGGCCCGCTCAGAAAAAGTGCCAGCTCAATCATTTGGAACTGAAACTTGCCAGACGCAGATTTATTACTCAGCTACCGAGATGGCAGCCCAAACCCGAAGCCCAGCATGCGGCTAAAATTAAATGTCTGACAACCTCATACTGCCTCCTGAACTCACTGTCTTCCTCTGTCACTGCAAAAAAAAAACAAAAACATCCATTTTAACGTTCTTTCCAGCTCGCTCCACCTCACATAACAGAAACTTCTCAGCCTTCCGTTTCCCTTCATTGCTGCGCTCCCTCTAAATCCTGTGCTTACTTTTAAAAACAGTGGCAGACTCCTGCCATGCTTCTAATCCCTAGCACATTAAACAAAATTAAGTCTCAATAAAACTCACCACTCTAGATTTCTTTCGTTCTCGGACACCATTTTTCAATCGGGGAATGTTTGTGTGTGTGTATGTGAGACACAAACAGATACGAAGCAGGAGGGTAAGCTACTGAAAGACCATAAAAAATACAGAGCAGCGACCTCTGGTGGTGATTCCACACTTCACACCATTGAAACTATTTTACAACAAACACTACTTCTGCCTAGTTTTTACTTATTTTTTTATATATAAATTTTTGTCTTGCATTTTCTTCCCAAAAATAGTATCTGTAATCCATATCTAAGCTTAGATAATGGGTAACTTCAAACTCGCTTCCTGATTGGCTGAAAGAGCCTGGCACCCGGGACATTATTTCTTAACAACGGCCCGCTCAGAAAAAGTGTCAGCTCAATCATTTGGAACTGAAACTTGCCAGACGCAGATTTATTACTCAGCTACCAAGATGGCAGCCCGAACCCGAAGCCCAGCATGCGGCTAAAATTAAATGTCTGACAGCCTCATACTGCCTCCTGAACTCACTGTCTTCCTCTGTCACCAAAAAAAAAAACATCCATTTTAACATTCTTTCCAGCTCGCTCCACCTCACATAACAGAAACTTCTCAGCCTTTCGTTTCCCTTCACTGCTGCACTCCCTCTAAATCCTGTGCTTACTTTTAAAAACAGTGGCAGACTCCTGCCATGCTTCTAATCCCTAGCACATTAAACAAAATTAAGTCTCAATAAAACTCACCACTCTAGATTTCTTTCGTTCTCGGACACCATTTTTCAATCGGAGAATGTTTGTGTGTGTGTGTATGTGAGACACAAACAGATATGAAGCAGGAAGGCATGCTACTGAAAGACCATAAAAAATACAGAGCAGCGACCTCTGGTGGTAATTCCACACTTCACTCCATTGGAACTATTTTACAACAAACACTACTTCTGCTTAGTTTTTACTTATTTTTTTTATATATAAATTTTTGTCTTGTATTTTCTTCCCAAAAATAGTATCTGTAATCCAATATCTAAGTGTAATAATACCCTCCAGGATGGGCTTTATGGGATATAACGGACCTTCCAGGGCTATAAGGCCCTCCGCCTGGGTGTCGGGCCTCATTATGCCCCTGGGCGGTCTGTTATATCACAACGCCCACCCTGTCGGGTATTATTACTACGTATCATTCTCAGGATAGTTTATGGGATATATCGATCTTCCAGGGCTATAAGGCCCTCTGCCTGCGGCGTTGGGCCTCATTACGCCCCTGGGCGGTCCGTTATATCCCAATAACGCCCACCCTGTCGGGTATTATTACCTACATATTCCACAGTGGGGCAGTTCCGTCCCTGCCACCATATGCCACCATGTAGGAACAGTGCAGGCAGAGTCATGCTGACACCCAACTACACTGTCAGGGACTGTGTAAGATCCAGGACAGCTGCTAGGGCTGGTGGCACCAGGGGGGCCAGAACAGGGTCCATACTTGTCTACCAGGGAGTACCCTGTCCTAGGGAGTCTGTGCAACTGTCCAGGGCACATCCACCTGTTGCCACCTGTGTACTTTGCCACAGCCACTGTGCCCTCCCACCTATTACAACACTCCCTCAGGTCCATCTGCCCTGTCCCACAACCTCCCAGGCTTCCACCCCCCTACATTGAGGGTCTGGACCAGTGTTGTGCTGGGCAGGGGGGCTAGATAGGACTCTCCATAAAACCCCTACAGTGTGCCAAATCTTTGCTGCAACATTCTGACTGTGACAACTCTTGGGACTTTGGTGAAGGGGCCCCCTTTGTAATAAAACTGGGTACAGGGTCCCTGCTGCAACTGGAGTTTTCCATAACTGAAGATTGGTGCAACATGTGCCAATCTAGCAGCTCTTTGAAAATTAAGCCCAAAGAGTCAAGACCAACAGGGATTCGTCTCCGGATCCCTAGAATGCTCTCCTCCCAGGGAGGAGGTTGTGCTACACCAGTACACTAATGGCTCCTGATGGTGGCTTGGTGGTGGCATCACTGGCAGAGTGGGTGACCATATACCGCCAGGTGTTCACCAGGACATCACTGTATGCATATGCATGTGAGAGGAAGATGGGCACCAGAAAGAAGGAAGAAATCCCTGTGTGCAGAAGTATGGTGACATCAGGCAGTCTCAGACCCCACTAGATTCATCATCTCACCTCTCTATAGTGCAACACTTCCTGCATGTAACAGTGACCTTCAAAGGTCTTGCCATGGGGGGAGCCATGGGGAGGGTAAGACATGGAGATGGTGCTGTCCGTGGGGGTTGGGAGGTGGACAGCAGCAGAGGTGGGCAGTGCTGGTGACAACAGAGAAAAAAGATATATATATATATATATATATATATATATATATATACACACACACATACACACAGTATACACTAAGTGCACACTGAATAAATGCACATCTCACTTGAAAGCACCGTTTATCATTTTTTTCTTATACACTCTTCTTTTTTTTGTATTTTTTGTACATTTTATTTAAGAAAAAGTCAGAACATACCTAGATTATACCGGATAGTCATATAGCTCATTGCAAAGAAAATATATTCCATTGTACTTGCTATTATTAGAGTCAGTTAAGGTGGGTACAGTTGTGTGGTTAAAGACACTTACACGTGCACATGGTTTAAGTGAACATCCATTTAAGAGCACAGCCAGAATTGCCAGAAGATGATCATCCCCTGCTTAAGTGCACATTCATGGGGTGGAATAAGGTGTTAATTGGCCAGTTCATCACAGTTTATTACAGCCTAATGCTTAGCTTTTCTTCTGGTCCCAAGGAATACCCCATTAGGACACTTTTTAGTTCTATGATATAACAGAATTAGACAGACAGTGAGTAGCAGGCAGAGGGTGGCATCTTTCAGAAAAAGAGATGTGCAAGAACAAGGGGGGCATAATTTTAAATGGGGGGGCGGCTCAGAAGTAATGTGAGGAAGTATTTTTTCATGGACAGGGTTGTGGATGCATGAAACGGCCTTCCTGAGGAGGTTGTGGAGTCAAAAACAGTGGGGGAATTCAAGAATGCATGAGACAGACATAAGGCACTTCTAGTGGGGGTAGGAGGAAGTAGGCTGTTGGTTAACTAGGATCTGCAGCTTATCCATTAGGTAGGAAAATGGCCAGACTAGGTTGACCAAGCAGTCCTTATCTGGCATCAGACTCTATGTTTCTATGTAGAGGAGTTCCAGTAAAAAACTGTATGGAACCTGAAAAAGTTGACACAGGCAGCAAGGAATAGGGAAGGTAAAGTTGGAAACATTTCTGTAATATGTATCTCTGAATGAGTCCTGGGTCTAAAGTGGCAATTACTATGACAGGCAGCATTGCAACAGTGTTAGAGGTGACATGCTATGTTCTGTGAAGTAGGATCACTCAGTGTCTGCTTAAGTGCATAGCTCACTTATTTATTTATTTTTTTCAAATTCTATTTTTTCCTCCGATGGGTGAGAACTCTTTCTGGCACCCACCTGCCTTCCAGAGCTCTACCTCCTGCCTGAAGCACATTAACCCTCACCCCACACAGACCTGGCAGACCCCTTGGCTCTGCACCCTCCAAGGTAGGGCCACCCTATCCTCCCAGGGCACTCTATCTACAATCTAATTTGCCAGGTGGATGGAGGAAGGATGCGAGGAGAGGTGTCTGGCCTTGGAGTGAGGCTTCCGGAGGCTGATGGTACCTTTGCCTATCCCCACCTGCAGGGATTTTCTTAGTTATGCCCCACTTCCCCCCCTCCTCAGAGCCTGGATGTGCAATGACATCTGATAACATCCGCCGCTGCTCTGCATTCCCACTACTGAGCCCTAGAGCATAGCAATGCCTCCAGCTTCTGCCAGTGGATCCCTCCCTGAGAGAGAAGAGCAGTCCTGCGGATGCTCAATCCTCTCTCTCGTTCCCCTCCTACTGACCCCTGGCAGCCCAGGCTCATTCCTGAACCCAGGTCACTGGCATGGTGCGAGATGTGGCATCCAGCACCTTAACCCTCAGTGCCACCGGGCTGGCACTTGCATAGCCCACTTAAAATGCCCAAAAATTCTGTTCCCAAAGAATGTGTACTTATCAAGGCTTCATATCTATCTATCTATCTATCTATCTATCTATCTATCTATCTATCTATCTATCTATCTATCTATCTATCTATCTATCTATCATTGACACATGGTATCACCACTTTACTGTAGATAGACTTCAGAAGACACTTCTATGTTAAACCTCAATTTCTGTGCATTACTAATTGAGCTCTCCTATGATAAAATAACCTAAATCTGGCATGCATATTCTTCGACCCAATATCGCTGAAGCCTGAAAACATGGTAAGGGTCCACTGTGTCACTAAAAAGATCTAGAAGGTTGAATATACTGTATGAAAAAAAGTACTTTTTAGCATCTGTTTTTGTTCATTGATAACCAATGGAAGTAAACTACCAATGGTACTGAGAGGCATCAAGCTTCCCCAAGAAGGAACAGTACCTACTGTGAATAAAATTGGGCATCTCAGCTGAAATATATCATGGGACCTTAGTAAGTACAAACCTGCTCGATTAGCATGAGCCCCATAGAAGACTATGGGGAGTAATCAGCAATATAAGCACTGCCGGCATAACAGACAGCCGTGGTAATGCATTACAATGCAATTTCTCTTACATTGAGCCACCCAGTACTCTACACACCAATGTTTATGACATGTATTACAATTATAGGTACCTGTAGCATACAAGAGAACCAGCATCAGAGAGGCAGTTTGAAAGAAGAGCTGTATGTGGGATGCATACATGATGGGAGAAGACAGATCATTTCCAATTTCTTTGGTCTTTATAAAGCTCTCTGAACCACCAGCATGGCTTCTAAAGCCTAAAACACAGTACAAAGCACCATAGGCTTGTAAATCCTTGGGGACAGAAGTAAGTGAATAGAAATGCCTCAGATAAATATAAATTCTATAGCCCATGCACTACCACCATTTAATCAAAATACCAATGACACAGTGAGGTGCCAGAGCAGCCTTTCTCAATTTACTACCTTTCTTCAGTCTCCATTGTTGTCTTTCCCATCATGGAAGCTCTGTATTGTGAAAGTTTAATAAGTGAAAACTTGTTTGATCTGCATTATTCCATCAAAGGATCACACTGAGCAATCAACTTGTGTAATTGCTGCCTGACCAACAGAGAGCATGGCGATACAGCAAAATACAGCAAAATGTAATCACTCCTTTACTGTACCATCCAGTGTCCTACAAACGTGTGAAGCACATATTACAGTCATAGAAAACCAGAGAAGCAGCAAAATAAAGGGCAGTTTGAAAGAAGAGCATGATGTAGGATGTGTGAACAATATAACATGACAAATCATTTCCAGTTTGTTGGTTTCTGTAAATAATTACAAGCCACCAGCACGTCTTCTGAAGACTACAGATTAGGTAGGCAAATTCTTAGGGGTTAGCTCAATAGGAAATATCTCACATAAATGCACATTATAAGTCTAAATAATTATTCATGAGGCAAACATGCACTCTGATTGGAGGTGTACCAGGTGTTAAGCCCTTAGAAATACCCTGTAAAGCTCAGAGTGGCATGTGTGTGTTTCTAAACTGTCTTAAAAAATATTTTTTTCCGTTTCTAATGTGATTAAACTTATAATCACAATCATGACATCACAGATGGTAATTTCCATTTGATTAATGACCAACTTGGTGGGGTTAGCCCTCAGCTGCACTTCGAGCCGCCCTTGCCCCTCAGCCAGTCATTAATCACTAGGAAATGACTGGTTATTATTGTTTCATTCTATAGCCCATGCACCACTATTAATTAATCAAAGTAACAAAGGTACAGACAGGTGACAGAGCAATTGTTGTCATTGCTATATTTTCTTCCACTCTTGGATTATAGGACTTTGTTCTTAGTGAGTGTCAAATTGTTGCATCTGTAATACCCACTAAAATGGCTATTTTGAGCAATCAGCTTGTCCCATAAAAGTGCAATGGCGATGCAGTATTATGCAGTCACTCCTACATTGAGCCAGCCAGTAGACTACAAGCCTATGTGTGATGAAGCAGTTTGGAAGAACAGCAGTATAAAGGATGCATAAATGCTACAAAGAAGACAGATCATTTTCAGTTTGTTTTTATTACTCCCTCTCCCAGTCATGTGCATGCATTCCAAAGCCTAAAACCAAGTTCAAAGCATCCTGGGTATGCAAAGTCTTGGAGTGGGTAAGCTGAACATGAAATGTCCTAACTGGTTTTACATTCTGCTGACCATGTTACTACACAGACATTACCACAGCTAACTCACATGCACTACATGAAACAATAATCTAGACAGTCCACACCAAAGAGTATGCATGACAGGAATAGGCACTCAAGCTATTGCTTGCTGCATAAAACAATGGCTTTGATTTGAAGGCTGTTTTTTGTTAACTATTAGCTGTGTTACTCTTATCATTGTTTTTGTTGAAAAAGTGTCCATTTTTAAATTATTAAATAAGGAAAAAGTAAACTGGTGGACTTGTGTGAGGGCAGAAGCAGTACCAACACGGGGGAAACAGAGAAAGGAGGGGTGTGGGATAGAGCCTGTAAAACCTATTTCTTTCTTTCTTTCTTTCTTTCTTTCTTTCTTGTCTATGCAGTATAGATGACTGTCCCAGACAGAATAACATTTCTAGTAGCTGATTGAGCTTTACCAGTTGAAACACTAATAAATCACAAAGTGGTTCTGACCTCTAGTGGGGCTGTGAACACTCATAATTTAATTATATTCTGTATGATTTATGAGGCCAGGAAGTTCCAGAATTAATTAATCTCTCTGCTTCAAGATACTAGGTTATCTCAAAATGTTTAACGTGCTTAATGGCAGTCATTTGTGCATTGCAACATTATTAAAACTGCAAACTCATTGTGAATAGTGAGGCACCCTTTGGGATTGCATGTTATTTAGACAGCAAACAATAGAATGTCAGATTTGCCACTTGTCAAGAATTTGGGGTTCAGAGATGGGAAAGGTATCAGCTTAGGTTCTTTCAGAAATACAATCTAAAATGTAGAATTTTGAAGCAATACAGGACAAATTAAATATATCAGCCATGCCCTTTTACAGAACTTGTAAAATGCATGCCATTTCTTTCTCTAGCAATGTCACAGTTACCTGGCTTGCTGAAATTAGTAATGTATAATGAGGTAAATAATTAGCCTACAGTAGCTCTTTCACATTCTAACAGTGAGTTAATTTTTAAGGTACAATCACATACACAACTCAAGACTGCAAAAAACAATATGGATGCCACTTGTAAGAAACTGCACTGCCCTGCCCTGGAACTTTGAAAGACACATTTTTATATTTAAATTAATATGACTGTGACAAGCTGGTCTATGGTAGATGGAGAGGCAACACGCTGGGTTTAAAATTCACAGAAGAAAATGTACTCTTATTGCTCAAAATGTAAGTTATTGCTCCAGAAAAGCATAATCAGGCAGATCAACTTCTCCAACCTGGTCAGGTAACATAAAGGTTAACACAAAACAGTTATTTCAGGCTGACTTGACAAAAGGAATCTTTAAATGACCTATGTGGACCAGCAGTTTTTCAATACATTTACAGTCTCAAACAAAACAAATGGTTTGTGGGCCAGCAGTTTTGAATGCACAGTCTCAAATCAAATATAAATGTTTTTCCCTTTTAGCCTCATTCGCAGGCTGTTACTAGCAGTACATGCCACTCACTGTTTTTGGCCCAGCTGGCTAGGCTGATCCTTTACCTCAGGACTATCTGCTCTAGAAATGGTCTCTTTTTCAGCAGCAGGTTTCAACTTCTCCCCAAAGGCTCTCTCCAATAATTAACATTCTCCTTGGCTTTCTGCTCTGGGTCCTGTCTTACATTCCACCCTCCATCTTGCATGGTTCTCTGCCTAGGAGTATCTCCTCCCTGCAGCAGTTTTCAGCTTCTAACTGACTCCTTGCTGGATTCTCTCTGCCTTTTAGCAATCCCTCTAATTAGCAACACCTGGGGAGGCACCCCCCTTGCCTGTTCATGTTGCATTTCCTGCATTTTCTCAGCCTCACACAAGATGTGAACTTCTTGTTTCCCAGTGTAGTGTTTACACTGTCACAATGACATATTAAGAGACTACAACTGTTCAACAGATAGCCCTGTATGTAATATATATGTAGCAGTACTTACTTCAATAAGTCTTCCATTCCACCTTTATCACTAATGCTATCATTGTCACTGGTATTAGAAGCACTCAGTTTCCTTCCAGTTTCACTCCTTCCTACCTTGGCTAAATTACAGGAATGCATTGTTCCAGCTCAGCTTACTTCCTTTTTCGACAACTCCTCCTTTTTCACTGTCTTTCAGTCTTGTTTTAGGAAATTCCACTCCACTTCTACCTCTCTCCTTAGGCTCACTGATTACATACTTGCAGGTATGGATTTAGAACTGATGACTTCTGGCATTTTTATTGCTCTTGCTAAGACTTTTGACACTATGGCGCATCTCCTCTTATGGGACAAACTTAAAGCTGCGGGCTTTTCTGACTCTTTAGTCAGTTGGTTTTGTTCCTACCTTAAAGACAGGTCTCAAGCTGTCGGATAGGAAAATCCATTTCACCTTCACTTCCTGTTAGCTCAGGTGTCCCTCAATTGTCTGTCCTGGGTCCTATTCTCTTTTTATTATTCCTAAATGACCTATCCTCTGGCTGTTCATCTGTGTCTATTAATATGTATGCTGATGACACAGTTCATTTTGCATCTGGCACCTCTCCCTGTGACCTTTCCTCCAGACTTCAGTTGGATTTTGACAAGATTCAGCACTGGTTCAGGGTTAACCAACTGTCTCTTAATGCCAAAAAAACAGTATCAGTGGTGTTTGGTACCTGTCAGAGGCTTGCCAAACTTACTTTCCCCTACTATTTAATACCCCTGATGGTGCTAATATTGAAGATGCCTCCTCCTTTAAGTACCTCAAGGTCTACCTTGACCAGCATCTTGATTTCTCTGTGCAACTGATGCAATTCACAAAAAAGCTTCACCATAAGCTTGCTGCTTTGTACAGGAATAAAGCAAGTATACCACTCCCTGCCCATCAAGATATTGTTTTAAAAATGATCCTTCCCATTTTTGACAATGGTGACTTAGTCTACAGTAGTTCCCCTAAATCCTCCCTTGCAAGACTGGACCCCCTTTTTAATTTTTTCTGCCACTTTGCTTTAGATTGCACCACTTGTACTCACCACTGCTCTCTTTACTCAGCTGTTTCCCTCCAATCTCTCGATACTAGGCGCCTTTCCCATTGTGTCTCTTTTTTATCAAAATTCTGGTTTGGCACTCTTTCTTCTTATCTCAAATCCCTTCTTTCCCCTCCTCCTTCTTCCTCTTACCCTCTCCACAATAATACTTTCCATTCTTTCTCTTTTCCTTCTAGAAAATCTATTGTTGGCCAATCTGCTTTCTCTTGTCGCTTTTCAAACAAAATTATAGTGGTCATAAACCACTCAATAAGTAAAGCGTTCATGTGAATGTTACTGTGACTTCATTTTCATTAAGTACAAAAAAGGTGTGTATTACAGAAGAATCATTTATTTGATGTTACACTGAGTAGAATTAGTGTTTTTAATATGTATAAAATAACTAAAATTAACTTCCTTGTGGCCATTGCATTGGGTGCACAGTAAAGAATCCATAAACATTATTTCATTCTATAGCCATACCCCTTTGGCTCCATCCTTATAATTGGCTCCACCATTTTAATCCTTCTTAAAATCCTGGATCTACCTCTGTGCACCATAGAATGTCATGAGCATGACTCTGGGTAAACTACAAAGCACTAGCACATTAGCACTAGGTGTCAAAAAAGGCTTTTGACATAGTGGAGTGGAGATATCTCTTTGAAACACTCCATGAATTTGGGCTGGGGACATCACTAGTCAGTGGATATCTACAATATAAAATATGCCAACTGCCCAGGTGTTGGTGAATGGAGTGTTGACCAGACCCTTACAGCTTAACCAGGGTACTAGACAGGGTTGTCCTCTATTGCCTCTGTTATATGTGATGTCTCTTGAACTACTTGCAGCAGTAATCAAGGGGGGCCCCAGAATTTGGGACTATGAATCAGGTGGCATGCACCACAAACTGGCCTTATTTGCAGATGACTTGTTAGTATATCTAATAGATCCTCATAAAGGCATCCCAATTCTGCATGACATACTTACTAAATATGGAGCCCTATTGGTGCATAAGATAAACTGAACAAAAAGTGAGCTGCTGTTACTAGGAGAAACAAAATCGGGTTCCGTGTCTGAATTCCCCCTAAAATTACAGGTGGTTAAATCATCAAAATATCTGGGAATAATGATTCCCAAAAATTACTTGAATGTATATAAGGAAAATTATATTACTCTTCTTTCCAGTATTAAACAAGACTGTGATAGATGGGAGGGTTTCCCCTTAATTTGAAAGGATTATTAAATTCTTATTAAAATGAACATCAAATCAAACCATTCTTTATTTCTAAAAAAAACACTTTTCCAAAACCAAAGCACTTGCACATAAAAACCATGTAAATAAACATATTTAAAACAAATTAATGTTCAGCCAGCACAAATATAAATATATAATAATTTAAAATCAATCTGGAAACACCTGGCTGTTTTAAAACTCTGGATGGTCAGGCACTCTCGAACCCAATGAGGTAGAGAATTCCACGGGGTAGGGGTTACAAAAGCAAAAGACTGAGCCCCAGATGTCTTTAAATGCACCCTGGGAATCTCCAACAATCCCTCATAGGGGGAGCAAAGTGGGTGGAGGGGCAATAAGGGCGAAGGCGATCTTGCAGGTAGTGGGGTCTCTGTTTGTGTAGGGTTTTATAGGTCAATAATCCAATCTTAAAGGTGACCTGCCACTGTACTGGCAGCCAGTGCAGTCTGTGCAGCACAGGCGTAATATGGCTGGCCCTAGAACTACCAGTCAAAAGTCTGGATGCAGCATTCTGCACCAGCTGCAAGTGGTGGATATCAACCCCTGGTAGCCCTAGGTAAAGGGCAATGAAGTAGTCAAGGCGGGAGGTCATGAAAGCATGGACCAACGTTGGAAGATCCTCAGAAGGAAGCAGTTGCTTCACCTGGGTGGTATTCCTCAGATGGAAAAATGAGGTCTTAACGGCTGACACCTGAGATTTAAGGGTCAGGCTGCTGTCAAAAATAATGCCCAGGTTCTGCACCCGGTCTGAGGTAGTCAGCTGAGCCCCCCCGAGCCAAAGTCCAGAGGGATGCCCTGCTGACAAACCCACCTCTCGATGACCTGGGTCCCCCACCAACACCTCAGTCTTAGCTGGGTTCAACCACAGCCAGCTGACACTCATCCAGTCCTGGATCTCAGAGAGACAGTTGTTAAAGACCAAGAGAAAGCCATCTTGCACGAGTGCAAAGGACATGTACAGTTGAGTATCATCTGCATAGCAGTGAAAACTCAGTCCATACCACCTAATGATATCGCCTAATGGCAGCATGTACACTGCAAACAACATGGGTGACAAAATGGAGCCCTGTGGTACCCCGCAGGATAGGGGGAGAGGGCCTGAGGAATGAATCCCAGACACCACTCTCTGAGACATACCCTCAAGAAAAGATTGAAACCATCTGAGGACCATACCAGACAGTCCACAGATGAACTGCAGGTGCTCCAGTAGCACACCATGGTCCACTGTGTCAAATGTTGCAGAGAGATCAAGGAGGATCAAGATGGAATGACTCCTCTGATCTCTTGCTATCAGAAGATCATTCAGCACCCGGGCAAGGGCTATCTCAGTACTATGTCTCTTCCTAATGCCTGACTGTAGAGAATCATAGACATCGTGGGTGGATAAATGATCACCCAGCTGCAGCTCAACCACCTTCTCAATAACCTTACCTACAAAAGGCAGGTTAGAGACAGGTCTGTAGTTAACTAGACAGTCTGGGTCAAGGGAGTATTTCTTAAGGAAAGGTTGTACAAATGCCTCCTTTAGGGGGTCAGGAAAGACCCCCCTCTCCAATGAACTCCATACTATCTCAGCTAAGACAGGGTCAATCTCATCAATGCACCCTACAAGAAGGTGAGTTGGGCCTGGGTCTAAACTACAACAGGTTGGCTGCAAAGTCTGAACAATCCTCATGATGTCCATGAATTCTGACCGGCAAAAGTCAGACCAAGAAAGCTGGGTGTCCGCAGCCCCCAGCCAACCTCAACAATACCCAATAGAGGGGGCCTGACAGATCACGGACCTGATGGTGACAACCTAATCTGCGAAGAACAGAGCAAATTTGTCACATCTCTCTTGTGAAAAGACTCTACCCAGCTGAAGACAGATTAGATTTCACAATTTGTCAACAGTTCAGAAGAGCTGAGCAGGTCAGTTCTGTGCCATGGCAATCTCCCTGGACAGGGACTCTGCCTTCTTATGGGTGATTGCCAATTGATAGACAACATAATGGTCCATCAATCTAAGTTTGTCACCATCCAGGCCCAATTTCTTCCAGGACCTCTCTAGCCTTTGTCCCTCTCTCCTCATCTCCTTTGTGGTCCCATCAAACCATGGGGACCTTGGATGAAGATTGAGGGGACAAACCCAAACAGGAGCTATGGAATCCAGGGCCCCTGTCACTGCCTTATTATGGGCTAGTACCAGATTCCCTGGATCCATGCATTCATTCAATAGGCCTGATAGGTCCAGCACCACCATCAGACCGTCTGGGGTTATGCCCCCCCAAAGGGCGGTACCGGACCATCTCCATGGGGCAGGTCCATGGGGTGAGCCACAAAACTGAACTCTATGGTATGATGGTCAGACTAACCTATTGGCTCCACCACCAAATCAGAGATCTCCATCCCCAGGAGGAATACAAGACCAAGGAGTGACCACCTCTGTGGGTCGCTGAGGTAATAACCTGTGTAAGGCCCAACAATGTCATTAGTTGGAGGAAATCTTGTACAAATTGCAAGAGTTCATCATCAGCCCAGGCATTGAAATCCCCCAGAATTAACCATCTGGGGGATCCCAAAACCTTGTCGATGATGAAATCTGCAACTTCCTGCAGGAAATCTTTCCCATCTCTGGGTGGACGGTAGATGAGAATTATCCTGCAACCTACACCTGCACCCATGATAAACTCAAAGGAGTTTGTTTTCCCCACTGGTACTTCCACAAGGTCCAGTTTTGATCTAAAACAGATTGCTACATCTCTGTTCCTCCGATCCATCCTTGGGAGGTGTATCACCAAGTACCCAGCTGGAACTGCTGAAGCCAAAACAGGGACAGCATACTGTCCAGATGCCTGTACCTCTTTCAAAATCTGCCAATCAAGGTTCCTTAATATGTTTTCAGGCAACTGGATAGTATCTTGAACAGATTCATGTGGTGTAGAAAATGTGTAGAATTAAAAAAATATATATTGCAACTCGCCTTGTGGAAGGGTGGCTTGCCCTCCCAAACTTTAAATATTATTACTGGGCCACACAGACTGCATGTTTGGATGAGCCTCTCTCCATCCCAGTCCCTGCATGGCAGCATCTAGATGAGGAGTGGGCTATGCGGGGATGATCAGAGGTATACGATCAGCATGTAGAAAATAACCAGCACTCCAGGCTTTGGTGGAAAATTAAAGACTTTTTACTGTGCATCTTTGTACTGACAAAATTCTATCACATCACAAGTATAAGTGAACATTTCCCCCAAAGGCTCCCATGGTACATGGGTACCACTGGGTGAAATTTTCACTAGTACTTGTGCTGTGATTGAATTTTGTAAGTACAAAGATGCACAGTAAAAATACTTTAATTTTCCACCAAAGCCTGGACTGCTGGTTGTTTTCTACACACTGTATTTTTCATTTTTCAGCACCCAGTTCTGCTGAGAGCACTGCCTTCTGTTTGTGAGAAGCAGAGGTATACTATCACATGCCCTCTCAAACATCTTATATACCCAAAAGGTAAAAATCGTTTAACCCGAAATTTGTCAAGAATCTGGGTCAGGGTTCATAAATATATAGGACACCCAAAAAGCCTATCTCCAATCATAATTTTATTAAAGGGCTTTGTTGGAGAAAGAAGGTATATTGTCTTTCTCTACCAAACCCTCTTAAGATGGCAGAGGAGAGGGGTGTTTACAGTTGGAGACTTGATCTGTGGAGGAATGGTCAAAAGCTTTCAGAAGATGCAGCTACAATATGGGAATCCTGAGGATGATTATCTGCAGTACTTAAAAATCTGGAAACACCAAACACCTAGTGGATCTCAACTTCAGGCTCTCCCCCATAGAGGAGATCCTATACAGGACTTAGCCTGGCACCTCTGCCATTTCAGTGCTATACAAGTTGTTACTTGGTGCTATGCCTGAACCAGTGGCCAAATCAAGAATGAAATGGGAATCTGACTTAGGAATAGAAATGTGTTACTCCTTATGGTCTGAAATAGTAAGGCACATTCACAATTGCTTTGTAACTAACAAACTAAGGAGAATCCAGCCTAATTTTGTTTACCAAACTTACTTCACTCGTCTCAGATTGCAAAAATCTACACCCAGCAGATGGAACCACTGCCTGAAATGCCTGCTACAGGAAGGAGACTTCCTACACATGGTGCTAATATGCACCAAAGTTGCCCCCTTCTGGATGGGGGTGCATGCCATCATGCAAAATATATTAAAATGTTCATTACCCAGTACCCCATTAGAATTGATGTTAGGTGTTGACAAAGGGCAATCAAACCTCTCCAAGCATAGATTATGGAGTATTGCTCTAATAAATGCCAGGAAAACTGTGGCACAGCACTGGACCAGCAGCATACCCCCAAGCATTTCTCACTGGCTAAACAATCTGATCATGTATATGAGGTTGGAAAGATGCCAATTAAAAGCCAATGTGTTGTTAAAGCTGTTACAGAAAACATGGCATCCTTTAGTAGAGGCTATAGAATCAGGGATAATCTCTGGATGAGCTACAGTGGAGTAAATCTTTATTATGTGCTTAGTGTTGTGAACTTTGTAAACTTTTATAAACTTTCAATTTTAATCTGAAAAATGAACTCTTGTCAGCCAGGAATGTATAATCAATGCATTGCCTAAATATGAAGAAAATTAACGCAGCACATTTTAAAATACTCTGTACGTATACAATACTCTGTATGGATGAAACTCATGGGGTGGGATATTCAAAAGGGTTGCTGGCATAACAGGGATGCACCATGCACAGCCCCTGCTGCACCCTGGTGCGATATTCAAAGGGCAGTTGCACACAACTCCCGATGTCCCGGGTGCATCGGTAATGTATCTGTAGCTTGAGTCGCGCGGGGACATGCCCATGCATATGCGGCACATCTTGATATTCAGCCCGGTATGTGCAGCACATATGCTGGCACAACACCACCTTGCACCACTCAGGGGGGTGCAAGTCCTGGCCACCCACAGGTGAGCTGCCATATTGCAGGGCACAACACAGCAGCCGCCAGCCATGGGTGGCCACCCGCCAACCCAGAACACTGTTCGCAAGTTTTCTGCCCTGGCAGCATTGTGTCCCCCCCATCGCCCGATCACGGACATAAGTAAATTACAGCCCTGGTGGTCCAGTGGACTGCTCCCCATCATCCGATCACGGGCATACATTGCAAATATCCCTGGTGGTCCAGTGGACCACTCCCTATCACCTGATCGTGGGCATACATTGCAAATATCCCTGGTGGTCCAGTGGACCACTCCCCATCACCTGATCACGGGCATACATTGCAAATATCCCTGGTGGTCCAGTGGACCACTCCCCATTACCCGACTGCAAGCATATGTTGTAAATATCCCTGGTGGTCCAGTGGAACCCCCCCCAGTACCTGATTATGGGCGGAAATAGCTATCGCAAACCTGGTGGTCCAGTGGTACCCCCTCACCACCCACCCACTAAGGTCCTCCACCACCCAGCACCCCCCAGTAAGCAGTGGTACCCTGCCCACATGACGCCCGGCCGCCCGCCATCTGACAGCGTACAGTACTGTATGTACGCCTATTGGTCCACTGCATGGGCCCAATAGGCATGCAGACCATACTGCTGCACCAGGCCAGATATGTAGAATGACCTCGCTCATTCATATATACCAGGCCTGTGTAGTATAGTATGATGTATGCACATTGGCCCATGAAATGGACCAATAGGCATACAGACAGTACTGTACGCCTGTCAGATGGCAGGCGCGGGCTGCATGTGGGAGGGTGCTGCCACCCACTGCTGACTGGGGGTGCTGAGTGGTGGGGACCTCAGTGGTGGGTGAGGGGGTACCACTGGGCCACCAGGAGGAGATTGCTATTTCTGCCCATGATCGGGAAATGGGTAGGGGGGTGCCACTGGACCACCGGGGATATATTCAACTTATGCTACTGATTGGGCAATGGGGAGCAGTCCACTGGACCACCAGGGATATTTTTTAATGGTATTATATATGCCTGCAATCAGGTGATGGGGAGTGGTCCACTGGACCACCAGAGGTATTTAATGGTATTACATATGACTGCCATTGGTCTATGGAGTGCGGTCCACTGGACCACCAGGGATATTTAACAGTATTACATTTGCCCATGATCGGGTGATGGAGTGCAGTCCACTGGACCACCAGTGATATTTTACACATATGCCCATGATCAGGTGAACGGGAGTGGGGTCCACCAATGGTCTGCAGGGTGTTGGTCCCCAACAGCTGCAGCCTGGCAGCACACCAGGTGCAAGTTGCCGGGGATCAGTGCACCGCATGCAAATGGAGCCATAATGATATGCAAATGGCCCATTTGCACCCTGCATGTATAATGGACTCATTTGCATGCCCAGTGCTGAATATCATGGTTGATGCACCTAGCATAACCGCACTTGTACTGGCGCATCCCCCGACTCCCATCCTGCCACTTGCACTGGCGCAGTGCCACTGCACCGTGCGCAGTGCATGCGCCCTCAGTGCCATATTCAATGGTGCTGAGACATGGCACAGCACCATTGAATATTGCATGGTCCATGCCCTGGCACAGCCCAGTTGCACTGTGCCCAAGCTTGCGCCCCTGCCTGGTGCAGTCTGAATATTCCATCTAGTGTGTTTAGTGACTATGAAATGTTTTGAGCCTTTCCAATAAAACATGTTTTAAAAAATTAAGAACAAAGAGGATATCAGTGGGATCAGTAGTTCTCCTGAGTCAATCTGTCTATGCTAAGAGAGAAGGGGAGGAGCAAAATAATCACCCAGAGAGGAACAGCAGGACTGCAAAAAGCTCATCCCAGCTTATCAAATGAAGTAGTGATACATGCATTGTAAATATGAATATACAAACATAAGAAAATGCCAGCAGATACAGCCCATATGGTCTATTGTGTCTGCTCCAGTGCGCAGCTCCCTGTCTAATATACTGTAGCTGCCCCACCCCTTGCTTGCCCATCTGATTTATCTTCTGCTGACTCCCCCTCTCCAGCTTCCTCCAGTTTTTACCTTACATTTGACCCTGTCCCACCTCCTCTTAAAACTGCCCACAGATTTCAATGATATCACCATCACCTCCTCTGACAGTGTGTTCTACCTCATTAGCACTCTTTTCATGAAATAGTGCCTCCTCATTTCACTCCTGAATATTCCACCTTCCAGTTTCAGACTGTGTCCTCTTGTGTCCTTCCCCTCTCTTTAATCTAAACATGCCCTCAGTACTAACCCAATTCATCTCCTTTAAGTATTTGAAGGTCTCAATCATATCCCCTCTATCCCTTCTATCCTCCAGTGAATACATGTTGAGCTCCCCCAGTCTTTCCTCATCTGGTTTGTCCCCCAGCCCAAGGATCATCTTTGTCACCCTGCGTTGGACCCCCTCCAGTATTTTGATGTCCTTCTTTAAATAGGGGCACCTGAACTACATACAGTACTCCAAGTGAGGTCTCACCAGTGACCTGGACAGTGGCCGAATGACTTCCTCTCTCCTAGAAGTGATTCCTCTGGCAATGCACCCAAGCATCTTATTAGCCTTGGCCGCCACCTTCCTACCTGCACTGAGTGATGAATGTCCCCTGTGACTAGTACCCCCAGATACTTCTCCTCCAATAAAGTAGATAACTGCACTCCTCCCACCAATATTAATTTCCACAAAAATAATTTTGGATGCTTCTTCTATATGCTACCATAAATGTGTGAGAACGTTTATTTTCCACTGCAAATTTAAAATTGCTAAACCAATTTATACAGTTGTGTTAGGCACCAGGATATACATCAAATATGCATGTTAAATGCTAAGTCTATGCCTGCAAGAGCAAAGAAGTTGCAAACATCCACATTTTTGAGAGTTTCACGACATTTTGCAAATATTTATATAGTACATTTTTGAACCCCTATAACATAAAAATCTCTTATCCAATTCTCTCCATATTTACATGATTCTATAAGCATTACAAAAAGTTTTTTCTGTGCTAATTTACACATGTCTAGCTCAAAAGGTGCCCATGTTATATGCAGATAAAATTGTTGAAATTTTTCACAAAAAATAAAATGGCAGATTTTAAGCACATATCATTTTGAGATGAAGTAGCCTAATGTCATGAAATCTGGAATATTTTTACAAGACCTATCATCATGTAATCATGCCAAATGTAAGATATATGGCTCAATAGATGACTGAGATATATACAAATACACATTTTCATGAAATTTCCCACAAAACAATGACAGATTTTGAGCACCTATAATTTTGTGAAAATCCATCCTAATGTCATTAAAATTTGTCACATTGTTGGAACACCTACCATCAAGTAAGTATGTCATATTTTAATATCTCTAGCACAACAGATGGCTGAGGTATATGCAGATAAAAGCATTCGTCAATTTTCCCACAACAAATAAAATAGCAGCTTTTTGAGCATCTATAGTTTTGAGACAATACATCATAATTGTATGGGATTTGGTAAGTTTTTAGAAGTCGTGCCACATATTAATCATGCCAAAGTTGAGATCTCTAACCCAATAGACGGCTAAGTTATAAGCAAATGAATACATTTTAAATCTTTCACAAACTTTTGATGAAATTCCATCAAATGTAGTAGCAAAAATGTTATTCTTATTCATAGCAAAATGAACAAAAATAGGATAAACTCCATTGAGTAAGAAACTCATTTCCAAGGAGGTCCAACCAAAAATGTCTAATACATACATTTAGAGACAAACAAGAACAATCACAATTTGATATTATATAAAAGGAATCAAACAACATGTACAAGTTACTCAAACCACATAGACTACCCATATGTACACAGTAGTGACAGTTATAATTTATACAAATGTTTAATTTTGTTCTGTCTAATTAACAATACACAATCCACCTAGAGATAAAATACTATATCAGGATTTCCCTTCATTCTTTTTTATAAAGTGCCTTAACTAAAATCCAGCATTTCAGTTTACTGTTATATATAGTGAAGAAATCCTCCTTAACCAGTTTATTGACAGCACTGTTTCAATCTATGTATACACTCTGCAAACCAATTTTTTATCATCCTAGGATTAATAGTGACACCACCTTCTCTCATTTCTAATGGCAGTGTGTTCCAGGTTTTAGGATCCCTACATAGGGTAGAAGTTCTACCCACTAGGTTACATTTTGGAATAACATACTGCATGCCTCTAGAAGATCACAGTCCCTCTCTTTGTTCCCTAGAAACAAACATATTCAGCATATAGCTGGGCAATTTTTTTCCTATTTATTTTATCCATAAAGATTGCTAGATGTCAATTTTTCCTTTCCTGCAAACATCACTAATTTAGGTCCCTATACAAATCACAGTGATGTGTATTTCTGGGGGCAACAAGGATGAAGCAGCAAGCCTGTTATACATCACATCACATCCAGCCTTGCCAGCTCCATCCCGAATGCCCCCCCCCATAGACCAGATCCCCATAGTACAATACCGGCAGAATCATAGTTTCCACAATCCTGCATTGTGTCTCTTTAGTTGTATAATACTTTAACTTGTAGAGCATTCCCAGTTTCCTACTAAGATTTTGCAGAATTTCACAAATGTTTACTATAATTCCACAAATTCTGAATTTTCTTATTCCGTACAGCTCTTGATTAACCATCTATCCTACCTGGAAGGGGATTCAGTTAAAAATCACATTGATCCACAGTATATGTCAGTTCAATATGAGTCATTTAACAGGGCCAATGAGCAGGTTTGTGCAGCTGGGCCTAGGGCCCAGATGACCAAAGCAGACATTAAGTCAGCTTTTTTGCTGTTGCCTGTGCACCTGGATGATGGGGAACCTCTTGGCCATTAAATCTGTGGGAGAATATTATGTGGACAATTGCATGCCCATGGGGTGTATGGTAGTGTGTGCTGTCTTTGAACAGTCCGGCTCCTTGCTGCACTGGGTCACAGCACAGGCCTCCAAGAATTTGGCAGTCATTCACTACCTCAATGAATTCCTGTTCATGAGAGCCAGCAGAGTCCCTGATTTGTGAGTCAACCCTGGCCACATTTGAGGATGCATGCCAGGATATTGGTGTACCCTTAATGCCAGGAAGGTGGACCTTCCCAGTCCAGTAATGACCTTCTTGGGCACTGAGATTGACATGGTGGGTCAGCAGTGTTGCTTGCCAGTGGATAAGCTGGACTCCTTGCAGGCACTGTTGGAGAAAGTTGATAGGGTCAAGAAGGTTACACTGAGGGAGGTGCAGCAGTGGTAGGGCAACTCAACTTTGCCTGCAGAATTATCCCCATCAGGAGGACCATTTTGAGATGCAATGCATGGCAAAGCTGGATCTGGGTTATGGAAAAGCTATGGGAGGAATTGCAGGTCTGGCAGACCTTTCTGACTCATTTTAATTGGGTGGGTTTGTGGCAGGAGCCTGGGGATGGGCAGCATTCAGAGTTGTTCATGGATGTGGATGGAGGGCTCAGATTTGGGGCATACTTTCAGGGCAAATGGTGCACAGCACAATGGCCTCAAGAGTGGACAGCAGTGAGCTTACACAAGTGGATCACACTCCTGGAGTTTTTTTTTCAGTGGTGGTGGTGTCATGTGTTGGGGGCCCTAGGCTTAGGTACTGGAAGGTCCATTTCCGGTCTGATAACATGGGTGTCATCCACACCATCAATAACCAGCTTGGGTCAAAAGGTCTCTTGCTGGATCTGATGAGGATTTTTGTGCTGAAATGTATGCTGCTGAACATTCTCTTTAAGGCTGTCTATGTACCCAGTGTTGACAATGGAACTGTGAATGGTTTATCTCATTCCTACTGCCCTCTCCTCCCACTCTGCTCCGCTGACGAGGGATTGCTAGAGATTCCCAGAATTCATCTTCAGTATCTGGGGCCAGAGCTTTTTCTTTTATGGCCCCAACCCTGTGGAATTCTCAACCTTGTCAGATTAGAGAGTGCCTGTCCATGGAATCATTTAAGGTGTCCCTGAAGAGTTATCTATTTGAATTAGCATTTGGATAGGTTTATTGCTTATTTTTATTGTTTTTATGTTATTATTTATTATGTAAGATGCTGTTTTGTACTTGCGCTTTGATATGCTGAAAAGTGCACTATAAATATTTTGATTTGATCTGATTTGATTCACAGTGTCAAAGATTTAGGGAGCCTGCACCAGCAGTGGAACAGCAGCCATGGATGTTTCCTCCCTTCCTGTGGGAGTTGCTGACCTTGAGACTTGGAGATGCACATGTAATTCCATTGCACCACAGACAAGGGAGGCTTATAGCTGTGGAATAGCACACTATCTCACAGCTCAGGAAGAAGCTGGATGGCCCAGTACCTGGCTTATTGTGGTAGATCAGCTGTGTGCATACATCATGCGGGCCAAAGGTGAAGGGTTGTCACAGGGGTGGTGGGTGCCATCTTTCTGGATTATCATGGTTTTCTCAGGTGATGGGGATCACTGACACCACTAGGGCCTTCAAGGTTCAGAAGGTCATGGAGGGCTGGAGAAAGTCACAGGGTGCCTAACCAGATAAGCGGTACCCCATCACACCAGCAATCTTGGCCCATATTTGGACAACCTTGCCCTCGGTGTGCTGGAGCGCATATGAGGCATGGCCTTTTGAGAAAATGTTGTTGGAGGCATTCTGTGGGGAATTCCAGGTATCAGAGCTAATACAGGACATTCAAGTCAAAGGGACCTCAGGTGTATTGGCCAAGGATGTGGTGTCCTTGAAGGAGGGGATTTTTGTGTATTTACAGAAAGGCAAGATGGATCAGAGGGGAAGGGGCTGCTGGTTCCCAGTGAAGGCTCCTCCTGGTTCCTCCTGGCAGGTCTTGGAGAGGGTGGAAGCCTATATAGCCATATGCCCAAAAGTGGGGGAGGCATTCTTCTGCCACAAAGATGGCAAGCTGATGATGGCTTATCAGTTCTGACATATTCTAAATAAGGTCATCCAACAAGCTGGGTTGGATGCTCAGGAGTTTGGCATGCATTCCTTTTGGACTGGAGTGGCTATGAATGTGAGGAGCATAGGTTTGCCAGATGGATAAATCCAGGCGCTAGGGTGCTGGAGGTCTATGGAATTCTTGCACTACATCCGGCTGCATTTGCAGTAATTTTCTTTGTCTTGTACAGGTTCCCTGGATAGTGCCAGGAGCATGTGGATCTGTGAAAATTCCTTCATTTACTGGGCAGCAGTGAGATCAGCCTGCAAGCCCAGGTGAAGCAAACTATCAATTCCACTGCAGACAGCATGAATTCAATGGCTGGGAATTAAGGGCATGCCCTGGTGGGAGTTGCTCTCGAGGTTACAGGAGAAGGTTTTCACACAGAAGAGCCCTGACATCTTGCTGATCCACACTGGGGGTAAAGGCTTGGGGTCTCAGAAAGTGATAGACCTGCTGCTGTCAATGAAGGAGTATCTGCATTCCATAAAACACTGGTGGCCCCATATGGTTCTCATTTGGTCACATCTGATTCAGAGGACATACTGGCCATATGCTTGAGACTCTAGAGTAATTAATGATGCATGCTTTCAAGTTAATCAGGAGATGAGAAACTTTATGGAATCCATGAGGGTATCTGTGGGGGGACATAGGGAAATGTATGCTTCCTGCTGGGGACTTTTGGTGAGGGAGAAAGGGCAAGTGCAGGAAAAAGGAATAGACATGAAACTGAATTAATTTAAGCATATCTTGGTGGGACAGTTAGAGCAAGTGGCTTGAGGGAGTTAGATCAGATCTGTCCTGTGGCAGTTCAGGAGAATCATAGACCATTGTTACAGGGGAAAGAAGGGGGGCTGATCTGAATTCTTCCAAAAGGCTTGTCCCCTCCAGTTAGCAGGAGGAGTCAGAGAACCACATGACCCAGACCCAGATGGGTGGGGGATCACAGTCCACTCTCATCAGGTTATCCTACAAGGACAGCAGTGCGGGACAGTGGGATGGCTGCAGAATGCTTGGCCACATGACCTCCCCAGGATCAGGACTGAGGGCAGGTTTGGGGGAGGCCTGAAGAAGCTGTGTATCCTCCTGGCAGTGCATGCTACTCAAAAGGTGTGTTCATAACAATAAAAGCATTGCTTCAGCAATTTCCTCCAAGACCTATGTTTTTGTGGTTATTCCAGGGAAAGGTATAGTGGGAGGGGTGGCTCCCAGACAATAAAGAAACTGCCAAAGTCTCACAGCAGCTGGGTTTTTTTCTGGGGCCCTCCCTCCCTGGACCTGGGGATAAGGGAGAAGGTGCCTTCTCTTGAGATGGGCAGCATGCTCTGTCAACACCCTAGTAGGAGGTACCACTGAGGCCACCCCCAGGGCAGAGGCATTTGGGGGAGGGAGGAGAAAGAGGGGTTAAACAGAGCTAGAAGCCTGCAGCTTCCTTTCTTTTTTCTCCTTCCTTTGGATTCCCACCCTCCCACACTTGTAAAAGCAGGGTAGGGTTGCCAGAGTAGGCAGGGCCCCCTTTGACCCAGTATGGGTGACTGCATTAGGGGTTGGGAAGTGAGATTTCCTGGTTTTCCCTCCTAGGAAGGGTTCTTTACAGGATTTTCACCTCCTCCAAAGGGTTGCAACACTTAATAAAAAAAGAGAAAGAGTAAATAATAAGAATAAAGACAAATGCAGCAAACTGTTGCAGGCATGTGAGGCAGCTGAGGAGGATCGCAGACTGATGGTACAGAAGGAAGAAGGAGGGGATGAGTTGAATTCTTCTGAAGAGCTTATTGCCTGCAGTCAGCATGAGGCCGGGGGACCACAGAACCTGGACCTGGATAGTGTGGGGTAGGCCTGAAGAAGGTGCATATCCTTCAGTTGCATACACTGTTCAAAAGGTGTATTCATAACAATAAATGCATAGCTGTGGTCATTTCCTCCAAGACCTGTGTTTGTGTGTTTTTTTCCATGGAAAGGGGTAGTGGGCAGCTCCCAGACAATGACTTTCCTTGTATTTTCTAAAAGAAGCCCTTTTCTTCCTTACTCTTCTTTTTACCTCTCTGTGGACCATATTGGTTTTGTTTACCTTTTCCACTTCCTTAACTGCCTCAGACAGGAGCTGGTAATGTCTTGGATGCTATTCCTAATAATTGCCCACTTCGCTTCCAACCCCACCACCTCAAGACCAGCTAGCTTCTCTCCAAAATTTTCTTTCATAGCACTAAAGTCTGCTCTTCTAATTCCAGAACACATGTTTTGGTGATCAGGTGCTCCTTTTCCAGATCTCTCCAAAACCACATCAATAGGTAGTCACTAGTACTTAGGGGCTCAGCTATACTGATGTCCTTGACATAATCACTGTTTGAGAGCACCAGATCTAGGGTCACCCATTCTCTTGTATATCAGGTAGATTAAGGTCTCTGTACCACTCAAACTGCATAAAAATATATATATTTATTAAAGCTTAAAACATACCTCCATAACATCAATCATCACTGAGCTCCAACCAGTTTTGCAATCCGTGCATCATCATAACTTCATCCCTCTGATGATGCACAGATTGCAAAACCGGTTAGAGCTCAGTGATGACTGATGTTATGGGAGAGTGTATTAAAATTTAAATTTTGCCCTGTTGCTAGCTTTTGGCAGACAGCAATCTTGCTTTCAGAGCAAGGAGCAGCTGACTAAAGGGCAAGAACTTTACTTACTAATAGAACAATTCTAACTCAGCAGGAGTCAGATCCTGTCGGGATTAAGCAAATATATACTGTATCAGAAGTGTATCATCTCAATTAGGGCATAAAAAAGTTAGCAGTGTGTTTTTTCTGTGTTGGGGGAAGGGGACTGTATCAGCTTCCAAGTTTGCTAAGTCATGAGGAGAGCAATTAATTGCGGTGTGGATTAGGCAGGAGAAAACCAGGTGTCTCCAATTACAGTTCCCTGCTGCTAGCTTTTGGCAGACAGCAATCTTGCTTTCAGAGCAAGGAGCGGCTAACTAAAGAGCTAGAACTTTACTTACTAATAGAACACTTCTAACTCAGCAGGAGTCAGAGCATGTTGGAATTAAGCAAACAGATACATTATTAGAAGTGTGGGGTCTTGATTAGGGGGAAAAAAGAGAGTCAGTGTGTTTTTCTGTGTTGGGCGGGAAGGGTAGTGTATCAGCTTCTCAGTTTGCTAAGTCAGGAGAAGAGCAGTTAATTGGGGTATGGATTAGGCAGGAGAAAACCAGGTGTCTCCAATTATAGTTCCTGCTGCTAGCTTTTGGCAGACAGCAATCTTGCTTTGAGAGCAAGGAGCACCAGACTAATGAGCTAGAACTTTACTTACTAATTGCCCTCCTTCCCTCCCCACCACCTTCCCATCCTTAGCCAGTTCCTCTTTTATAGGCACTTGATTTGACTGACAACAGGAACTTCCTGTTTGGGAGTAGGAAGGGAAGGATCACTGATGCACATAAGTTTCACCATCCTTGAAGGAAAAGAGTAGCTCTCCCTCCTCCTTCCCTAGCTGATGGAGGTCTGACTCTGAGCAAGGAAGAAGGAGACTACCAAAGAATACAGGAAGTTCCTGTCCCATATCTGGAAGAACGAGTGCTGTAGGGTACATAGACAGTAGGAAAGTAGGTGGAAAAATAAATAAATAGATGGAAGAGAGAGAGAGAGTAAGAATACAAAGCAACAGGAGAGGGGCCACAAAATAAGACATGATGGGAGTGGTGCAGTGCAGTTGCTGTGGGGTGGCAGTCATCCAGGAGATGTTCTGGAGGCTGCGATGCTACCCTATTTGCAGGCACCTCTCTGGTCTGTGACAGAAGGTTGCCCATCTCCAGGCTGACCTGGCTAGGATTCATGAAACCTCCTCCCCCGCCCAGGGACCACCAGGGCCACTGCCACTGCCACTGCCTCAGAGGTTTCCAAGCAAAAGGAGAGGTTTGACCAAGGTGGGCTCAGGGGATGGTGAGGGTGGTGGAACAGATGTGCATCCCTCCAGTTGTACCTCTCCACAATTCATACTCCATTCTGGTGGATAGTGGTTCTTCTATGGAGGCACCTGCAGTGAAGACCAAGGAGGATGCTGGAAACCTCCATGAAGGAGACCCACAGGAGGATGGCATGGGACCCCAGAGGGGAAGGAAACAACTCCTGGTGGGGGACTCAATTGTTAGGAGGGATAGAACTGCAGGAGGGAGGGGAGAGTGAGGTAAGGTGCCTGCCCAGTGCCATGGCTTGGAGGGACAGGTATTGAATCCTCAGGATCGTGGGAGCAGCTGCACGGGAGAGGGAGCTAGACATCATTGTCCACCTAGGGATAAATTACCTGCTTGGAATGGGATCAGAGCAGTACAAGAGGAGTTTATGGAGTTCAGGAAAGGCCTTAGACAAGTAGCATGTACAATAACCTTCTCAGAGGTACTGCTTGTCTATGGCATGGGTGAGGCTAGAGTACTCTGTACCATGGGATTCAATTAATGGTTGAAAAACTGGTGCTGAACTCAGAGTTTGGGTTTTCAATGGGGATTGGGAGTCCACCTGGAGGGATACAGGCCTATACTGGTGTGATGGTCTGCATCTATCCAGTAGGGGAACCAGGATCCTAGGTGATAGTTGTAAATGCTTTATTGGCAAGCATTTAAACTAGCCGGGTGGGGGGGAGAGGCATGGAAAAGGAGCATGGAAATCCCAGCATCCCCCCACAAAACAGGGTAGTTAGTGAGGTAAACACCAAGGTAGAGAAATCAATAGGGAGTAGGACTGGGGTAAATGCAGAAAAAGACAAAAGCAGGAAGGACAGGGATGGGTCTAAAAGGGCTAAGGCCATCAAAAACTAGAGGGTGATGAGTACCAATGCCTGTAGTCTGGGTATCAAGCTCCCTGAACTAGTGGCCTTGATGAAAGAGGGATGGCTGGATATCGTGGTATTCACAGAAACATGGTACACCAAGAACCATGACTGGGATGTCAGCATATCAGGGTACGCAGTCTACAGGAGGGACAGGGAGTGTAAAAGAGGAAGAGGAGGAATGGTGCTCTATATAAGGGAAGGGATCAAAGCAATGGAACTAAAGGGTAAACAGGGAGGAGAGGAGGCACTGTAGGTCACCCTGGAGACAGGAAATGGCACCACAATCCTCACGGGGGTTGTATACAGACCCCCATCTCAGGGGAGGCAATGGACAAGGAAATTACAGAAGACATCCTTAGACTGGCAGAAAAAATGGGAAATATTGTTGAATATGCCAGATGTTTACTGGAGCACTTTTGCTGCAGCCACATCAAAGAGCAGGGTCATTCTCGATGCTCTACAGGGGACGTGCCTAAGACAGCTAGTGTTGGAACCCACTTGGGATGGAGCAATCTTAGACCTGGTACTCTCAAATGGGGATGGGAAGAGTATCTCAGATATGGAAGTGGGTAGCCATTTGGGAAGAAGAGACCACCAAACAATGTGATTCACCATAAACACAGCCATAGAGTCAAGCCATACAAAAGCAAGGGTATTGGACTTTAGGAGGGCTGACTTTGGGAAAATGGGAGAGTGCCTCGGAAAAGCACTAGCAATGGGCAAGAAGGAGGGGTGGAGTAACAATGGGGAACAATCAAAACAGCCATCACAGAGGCAACAAGTCTTTGTGTGAAGCAAATCAACAAAACAAATCAAAAGAAAAAAAATACTATGGTTCTCAAAAGAGGTGGCAGGGAAGGTTAGGGAGAAAAAGGTAGCATTGAGGCAGTATAAGGAAACACAGAAGAAGGAGGAGGACAGAGAACTGCGCCAGTTAAAGCAGAAGGAAGTGGGGAAGGCAGTCAGAATATCAATGGCCCAAACTGAGGAAAAGATAGCCAGCTCAGTTAAGAAGGGGAATAAAACCTTGTACAGGTACATTAAAGAGTGAAAAAAGACCAAGGGAGGGATAGTGAGGCTTAATGGGAGGAGGAGGGTGGCAGAGGGTGACAGTGAAAAAGCAGGGATACTGAACAAATACTTCTGCTCAGCATTCACAAAAGAAGAGGAGGTGGAGGTACCTAAACCAAACAATAGAAGCACTCTGGATAGAGGGGTTGATACCAGTCCACTCACAAAAGAAAGGGTCCTGAAAGAACTCCTAAAACTGAAGGTGGACAAAGCAATGGGGTCTGATGAGATTCACCCGAGAATTCAAAAAGAACTATGGGGAGAACCAGTGACACCACTGACTATACTTTTTAACAAATCATGGGAGGATGGTGTAGTACCTGAGGACTGGAGGAGGGCTGATATGATTCCCCTTCACAAAAGTGGGATTAAGACAGAGGCAGGAAACTGCAGACCTGTTAGTTTGACCTCAGTAGTAGGGAAAATGATGGAATCACTTCTGAAGGAAAGAATTGTTGAGTACCTAGAGGCCATTGAGGAACAGGACCCAAGGCAGCATGGATTCACAGTGGAAAGGTCATGTCAGATGAATCTAATTGATTTCTTTGACTGGGTGACCAAAGTAGTAGACTAGGGAGTGGCTGTGGACATGACCTCCCTAGATTTTAGCAAGGCATTTGGCACAGTCCCACACAAAAGATTAATAAACATGTTAGCCAGCCTTGGAGTGGGTCCCAGGGTTGTATCCTGCGTAAAACATTGGCTGGATGAAAGGACACAGAGGCTAATAGTAAATGGAGTCCATTCCAAAGGAAGGGGGGTTACTAGTGGGATACCACAGGGTTCAGTACTGGTATTTGTCCTCTTTAATGTCTTTATAAGTGACATGCAGAGGGACTGGAAGGAAAAGTATGCCTTTTTGCAGATGACACAAAGATCTGCAACACGGTAGATACACAATGGGCGATGCAGAGGATGAGAAGGGACTTGGCAGGGTTGGAGGAATGGTCAAAAGCATGGCAGCTTAGATTCAATGCAAAGAAGTGCAAAGTAATGCACCTGGGAAACAAAAACCAAGGGGAAGAGTACACAATGTGGGGGGAGCTACTAATAACAACAAAAATGGAAAGGGACCTGGAGGTAGTCATATCAGATGACCTAACAGTAAGCAAGCAATGTGAGAAGGTAATAATGACGGCTGGGAGGATACTGGAATGCATAGGGTGAGGCAGCACCAGTAGAAAACAGAAAATTGTTATCCCTCTGTACAGACAGTTGGTGAGATCCCATCTGGAATACTGCCTGCAGTTCTGGAGACCCCATCTCTGCAAGGACATAGACAGGATGGAGGCAGTCCAGAGGAGGGCAACTAAAATGGTGCAGGGTCTGCATCAGAAACCATATGAAGAGAGACTAACGGAGCTTAATATGTATACACTCAAGGAAAGGAGGGAGGTGTGGGGGGGGGGACATGATAGAAACATTTAAGTACCTCAAGGGAATCAACAAAGTCCAAGAGGGTAGCATCTTTCAGGAAAAAGAAATGTGCAAGAACAAGGGGGCACAATTTGCAGATAGAGGGAGGACAGCTCTGGAACAACATGAGGAAATATTATTTTTCATGGAGAGGGTGGTGGATGCATGGAACAGCTTTCCTGAGGATGTTGTGGGGTCAAAAACAGTGGGAGAATTCAAGAATGCATGGGACAGACATAAAACAATTTTAGTGGGAGGTAGGAGGAAGTAGGATGTTGGTTAACTAGGATGGGCAGCTTATCCAATAGGTACGGAAATGAGCAGACTGGGTGGGCCAAGCAGTCTTTATCTGCCATCAAAGTCTATGTTTCTATGTTAATTTAAAAAAGCTTATTTTTGATGCAGTTTGAGTAGTGCCAGTATTTGCCTTTTCTACTTGATATGTTTTCATACCAGGCATACACTTAGCAGTAGAACTGTACTGTGATACAAGATATTTATTCAATCACATGAGTGTGGTGTGCATATTTTATGGAACGCATGTAAACAGAGGAGAGTAAGAAATACTGTGAGTGCCTTGACTGGGATGAGAGACTACAGTCTCCCATGATTACCACTTTACCCTGTCCCCTGCACTGTTACCTTCCTGATCTTGCCTTCCAACTCCCTGTCCAGCTTATCACTCAGGTTTGGTGGTCTATAGGCCACCCCCAATATAGACTTCTATTCAATTTCTGATTTGACCAGGATCCATAGTATTCCTGTTACAACATTACCCTATTCTTCCTTCATGACCTATATACCCCTCCTAACATACAGGGCCAACCCTCCTTTTATATCTTCCTTGACATTCTGTGGAGGGAGACTCCTGAAACAGTGAGGTTCCAGTCACAGTTTGGAGACACTCAAATCTCTATGACTGTCAACAAATCCAAGTGGCCTCTGCCACGGCATGGGGTCATAGCCACACAGAATACTATGTCGCATGGCAAAATCGCACTGCCAGAACAGCGCAATTCTTGCCATGCGGCATATCTCTTTTTTTCTGGGGGGGGCTCTTCCCACCACACCTGCCTGTTACAGGGGGCTGCACCCCTGACCCCCCCCAATAAATATTCTTGACTCGGGGGTTCAACTTGAGGGCATGCACAAGTACAAGAAAAATAAAAGTATCTGAGACTGGGAATCAAACCCGGTAACAGACGCAGCGCCTGGGTTCCCGCTGCTGTGGCCCAGTCCTGTGAACCACAGCAGCTGCTCAACGGAACCCACTCCCAGCAGAGATCTTCTGCCTGGGAAAGTGTTAATGGTGCAATACCATGTACAGCAGTATACGTGGTATTGCACCATTAGTGCTTGCATACTGTGCTATGTCGGGTTCGGCATAATGTCGTACGCTATTAAGCATATGACATTTATGACCTGGTAGGCTCTGCCACTACGGCTTGATTGTCCCCTATTTATTTACATTGCTCCTGGTGTGAATTTGGACAAAGCTCTCTGCCTGTTATCCCCCAGCCCCTTACCTGTGCCCCTGTATATGCCCTGAGTATTTCACAGTGGCCCTACGTGCTCTGCACTAGATTGATGTAACTCTGCCCATGCTCCCCATCTTGTAGCTCCCGTCTTGTTCCCCCTAGCCCATATGACACTTCCTGCCCTGAGTTTATTTTCCCCTTCTTTGTTGTACCTGTTCCACTCCTGCATGTGCCCACTTGCCTCTCTCTTATCATCCTGGGGGCCCTGTTGCCCCATCCATAAGAAAGCTTGGATGTTGTACACTTCAGAATCCCACCCCTTCTAGTTTAAATTCTGATCTATGAATTTTCCTAGTTCCTCTTAATGGCCTTTTACCTCCCCCACTAAAGTGCAGTTGATCCTTTGTAAACAGGATCTTGTCCTCATAAGTGGATCCCCAATCCCCTATATGGCCAAAGAACTGTTCACTACACCACCATTTGAGACACTTTGTAAAGCCCTCAATCCTCAGCTTCCCAGGCTGACTGGCTAATGGTACCAGTAGCACTTGTGAAAAGGACACATTGCCTGCCCACTGCAAGAGTTTTTCTCACAGCACCATAAACCTGCCCAGCACCCCCATCCATGCTCCACCCAGCTAGGTCATTTGTTCTAAAGTGATCCAATACATGTGGCTGCCCCCTTCCCATGATCAGGGATTGTATCCTGGGTGCAACTTTTTCACCATCATACTCAGGATGTATGCCATTTCCCTCCTATGTTGTTCCTTTCCCTTTACTGGACTCCAGATTGCCCTGACAAATGAGTCTCATAGCACTACAACTCACCTGCATACCCCCATACCCTGACCTTGCTTTCGCTCTGTCTGTTTCATCCTTGGTAACTGCATCATTGTCCTATCCCTTGCCCCTATTGCTTTCCTCTGTGTGGCCTTGATCCTCTCCCCTCCCCTCCTAGCTGTTGCTGCCTCCTGTGCAGTTTGGTTTCCTTCTGTCCTTCCCCCTGCTGCCTTGCTCTGAATGTTCTGGCCGACCTCTCCATACTCACTATCAGTTGTCACCCACTGTCCAGCATGGTCCCTTTTCCCACTCTCTCCCCTTTTGTCTCTCCCTGAGCAGTAGGGTTTCCTTTATTTTCTTTACTTTCCATTGGCATCTCTTGTTCTTCCTGGATTCTATCCCCCCTTGTTCCCTTTGAATGTCTTGAGTTCCCTTTCTGTCCCTACAACCAGTTGGCTCCTTTGGTACAACATGGTTTCCTTCCCCCACTACTGCAGATTACTCCCAAGCAAACTAGACCTGATGCTACAGCTGCAGTATCAACTTGAAATAAGTCATGAGAGTCTAAAGCCATGTTTACATGGCAGAAGCGCTACAGATTCTAACCACAGCAGGGTGGTCCTGACCACCTGTATGTGGGAATCTGCCTGTCCACATTGCCCCTCTCTGCACCGCTGCAGTCTGAGTTGGTGAGAAGCCATGGGTCAGAGGGCCGGACCGATGTTAGCTACCGTAAGGACAGAGTGGACAGGTTGTCATGACACAAACAGTCCATACAGTAGTTTAAACCACTGCAAGTCACTCACTCTGGTCAGCTTGACAGGAAATATGGGACTGGCTTAATGGGTGGCTTACCATGATCAGGTACGTGTCCACATGGTCGTATGTGCACTGGAGTAACCAGAGTGATCAGGTTACTCCAGTGCAAATGTAACCATGTAAACAAGGCTTAAGAGTCAAAATATTTTCTAGGGTCCTCATTAGTACTGAATCAAGTTGACATACTTCATTGCAACTACTGTATGTGTAAAGCTCAACAAGTGAAATTAGTGCAGTGCTTTATTCTGAAATGATACTTATCCAATGACAGACTTAAGCCCTGTTTACACAGTCACATTTGTGCTGGAGTAACCTGATCAGTCAGGTTGCTCTAGTGCAAATGCAACCATGTGGATACATACCCAATCATGGTAAGCCACCCATTAAGCCAGTCGCATGTTCCCTGTCAAGCTGGGGACACTGACCATAGTGAGCAACTTGCAGTGGATTAAATTGCTTTGTGGACTGTCCACACTGTTGCAACCCGTCCACTCTGTCCTTATGGTGGTGAGCGTTGGTCTGTCCCCCTGATGCACTACCCCTCATCAACTCAGACTGTAGCAGTGCAGAGAGAGGTCATGTTGACAGGCAGATTCCCACTTGCAGGTGGTCAGGACCACACTGCTGTGGTCAGAATCTGTAGCACTACTGCCATGTAACCACAGCTATATTGTGTCAATTAAACATACAGTATATACAATATTTGGTTATTATCAACAGTGCAATATTTGGTATTAGCAGTGGTACATGAAATTACAATTTAAATGATTTGGCAATTACAGTACTACAAAATTAAAACTGATCAATTGATTTAAACAATTCATAACACTACAGACACATTGTTCAATTGTCATTAATACTAAGGTACAACATTTTGCATTAGATGTTGCACATTTTAGACATGCCTGCAGTTGTTAATCTACATAAAAGACATGCTAAGAGTCATTTATCCAAATTTAACATATGCCCATGATAGTTTATCCACATTTAGACTACAGGAAAAAAAGTGAAAAAAGCACATTCCACTTCAACTACCAGAGATCTTTTAAAACCTTGGTTATTAAAATTCTTAGCCATATAAAAGTAATACAATTCCATTAGCCAGAGTATACTTGGTATAATGGCTTCTGCAGTTGATTAACTGCCTCAGCCTGTGGTATAGGGTATTTAATCACTTACATCAGCAGATATTCCTTGGTATACTCTGGCTAACTGAATGTTATCACCTAAATATCAGTAATTAGTAGTATGAGCAGAATTAACAACATTAGCTGCACTAATGACAGCAGCTAAACAATAATTCATTTGTTAGATTAAGTAGTAGCCAATAACATTATCACTTGATGAATTGTTTAAAAAAATCCATAGCACTACCAGAGACATAGGTCTAATGATGTGTCCATTAATGATGTTTACAAAATGGGTTCTAACAAATTCTGCCTTCTGAGTGGTCACAAACTACTCATATGGAGTAAGTTTACATATTTGTTATACTGCACAAATGGTATGTTAATAATTAAGCCCTTCATGGTCAAAATATCCTTATGCAGAACAAATACAGCCATATGATAAATCCCCATATAAGCAGCTCTCCCCTAACCAACAATGAAAGATTAATTACTACTAAATGCTCATGAAAATTAAACATTGAAAAAACATAAGGAGAAGTACTATTGAAAAGAGGAGCACCTTCCCAAACCCAAAGAACAAAGACCCCAATAGTAAAAAAAAGAAAGAAAAAACTAGCTGAAACAAACAAGCAGTAGTGCTTCCCTTTAAACAACAGAAATTACTCAATGTCCACAAAAATCAAGCATTTCAAACCCATACCAAACCATATTTAACTGAAAAAAGACACAGGCAGACCCAACAGTATTAATAGCTCAATGGGTGCATACATATTTTGTAGGATATTTAGTCTGTATGGTTGGCTAGAATAATGCCCAACTTTGTTGTCCTGAAAGGTAACTGAGAGAGGTAATTTTTTATTGACATCATCTCTCCTTTCATATGGTTTTATAATAGAGTAGAGCACTATCAACTATTTTATGAGTTCTGTTCAGGACACATTCTATCTTGTTTACATCCCTTTTGTTAAAGTGGACTATCCATGATCCTAATCCCCACCCCTAGGTGTAGGGCTGCCCCCGATTTGTGCTTAGAACGCAAGAAAAAAATTGTACAGTATCTGTTGGATTTTTATGCAATTTCTTTTTATCTAGATGATATTTCCCCCACGCCTGCATGACATTACTGTGAAACAAAATGTAAATTGCACAAAAAAACCTGTAAACAAACAAAAACTGTTTCCAGCATTCACAGTACAAATTAAGTGCAGCGTCACTGATTGGTATGAGGGTTAGGATCATGGATGTTCCCCTTTAACCTTGCATGCCAGACCAGGATGTAACTTTAGCAAATATTTAGCATTTACGTGTAGCCCAAAACATAATAAAATGGTAAGTAATGGGTCAATGTGACATTTTTCCCTTTTTCTTCTATATCAACTGCATAATGTAGTTGTACAACTATAATATTTTGGGAGGCAATCCTGACCTATTTCTTCCTTGTTTTACCCTCTCTGTATCCCTATCATCAGTGATATTGTGGCATGCCTTATCATGCCACTAGAAAAACAGGTGAGTGACTACTTTCACAAAGTATGCCAATGTGCACTCTTATCATTTGCTAGGAGTGCTGAAACCCAAGGAAACCAAATGCTCTCCTCAAGAACCAAGTGTCCAGCTTCCTTCATATATCCTGACGCCATGACATTCAGAAGGTAAGCATGGCATGTTCATAAATATCACAGTGCTAACCTGGCATAGTGTATAAAAATAGGGCAGGGGGTATATTCAAAGAGTCTGAGTGTCTGGCACCCAATGGATAGTACAATCACACTTACTACACCACTGCATCCATGCAAATGAGGAAACCCTCTTGTATAAAGGGCACATTGGTATATTCAGCAGATTTCGGAAGCAGTAAATGACTGCTGTGACAGCACTATTTACTGCTTCCAGACCCCAACACTCAACACCTGCCCCTCCCCCCAAAGTAGAAGTGCAATACACTAACATGACCCAACCCATCCTGTCAAATTCCCAAGGTAATGTGAGAACATCACTCTTAGAAAGGATGTGTTAAAATTGGCTAAAAAGTGGTTGTTTTTTAACACACCAGTTAGTACGTTTGGGGACAACACAGTGTTTGTTAAATTTCACACATACAGTGTGTTAAATAAGTTTTGCACAGTTGTGTGTAAATTGGTCAACTCACAAGTATGTAGATTTTAATACATAATTGTAACACAACCCAGTAACAAAATCAACACATTAGGTGTGTTGAACTGTTAACATGTGTTGAACTGTGCACTATGAATGTATTATTTCAACATGAAAGTGTGATGAAATTTTAACACACTAATGTATTAAACTGTGCACTGTAAATGTATTGTTTTAACATATGTGTGATGAAATTGCAACACAGTACTGTGTTAAACTGTACATAGTGAATGTGTTGTTTCAACACATAAGTGTGATGAAATTTTAACACACTAATGTGCTAAACTGTACACTGTAAATGTGTTGTTTCAACACGTAAATGTGATGAAATTGTAACACAGTCATGTGTTAAACTGTACATAGTGAACGTGTTGTTTCAACATGTAAGTGTGATGAATGTTTAACACAGTAATGTGTTAAACTGCACATGTTGAAATTATAACACATTACTTTGTAAAAGTGGACATAGTGAATGTGTTGCTGCACCACATCGGTGTGTTGGAATTTTATATGTGATGTTCTGAACATCAACACAGTGATTTGTAACTGTGTTGCACACTTTATGAACACATTTTCAAAGGAGTGTGTTGCTTTTTTACACACTAATATGTTATAAAATGCACTAAAATGTAATGAGTGTGTGCCTTCAAGGTGTAGCTATAGCACACCAGTGTTCAGCATTATCGGCTAAATATGAGCTGTGCAATCTCCTGCAGGGCAGCAAAATTACATGAATTCGACATTTTTGTCACAAATGACCTGTGTATGTGCATTTTGGGACCCTACCATTTTAATACAGATGTCATCCCCGGTGACCAGGACTTTCATTGACCACCTCTTTCCATCCAGCCAGGGGAGGAGGGAGGAAAGGAGAGAAGAGAAATGGGATAAGAGAAATGGATATAAAAAACCTGGTGCACCATAAATGATAACTGAGTAAGCCCTAGGCCTGATCAGGGTACGTCACTGGGACCAGAGGGCATCCCTAACAAGACAAGAGCACCGGGCCAGGGATGAAATATGGTTATAAAAATGCATGCACATTAGACCACTATTACAGTTGTAAAGGCAATCTTTTGTGACCTGTTGGGCATAAGAACCCTATCTAACTCGATAATGTGTTCTGAGGTATCCATTTTTACATTTCAAATTGTTATTAAATAAATCAACTTGCTAATATTTTATAATGCTTTAGACATGATGTGCTCATTTATGCACCTATGAGGCATCATCTTTTGTGTCTTCTGCCCATCTGAATAATATTCTTGACAAGATTAAACCTTTACAATTGTTCAAGGATGGAAAAAATACCATAGCACAACAGAGATGTTTAGAACTTCTGTTTTTATTGTTTTTGCATACTGCGGCCAATTTATTTACATTTACTATGAGTATAAAAATGGTAACCATTACATGAGTTTATGTATAGTACATTTTAAAACAATCTCATTTGTATGCAATCGTCTGTAACACAAAACTGTATAAAATGTTAACTTTCGGTTATTCCATGAGGTGATCTATATCCTTATGTCAGTCAAACAATAATACCTGACAGGGTAGTCGGTATTGGCTATGCCGGCCTACCCAGGGACAAAATGAGACCTGACACAGCAGGTGGAGGGCCTTGTCCAGTAAGGTCCAGCATAGCCCACACCACCTACCTTGGATGGCTTCTCTATACCCATTTTCTAACTTTTAATAAATGTTTAGTTCTTACAGCTTCTACAAAGCACTGACCTTACTGACTGTCTCAAAGTGTGCTCGACATGACACCTGACTGCAGTTCCTACTGTCCTGTGTTCTGATGATGTTAAAGGTACCAGTATGTTGGTTTGTGTTGCTGTGTAACCATTAACATTACCATATTAAAATGTGTGTTGTATTCAAAATGTATAATGCACTGATACTGCCATTACTCATCACGTTCATGTAGTGTGATCAAGAGTGGTACTGGCAGTGTTTCTGCAACAAACCAATTTAAAGTTTAAGTAAAGAAATAGTTGAACTTAGTAACATTGATATATACTCAATATGCCCATTTCCCTTGTGGTACTGCTTGAGGTTTATCAATCACCAAGCTGCGATGTGCAGTGGAAAATGCAGTCTGGTGTTGCTTCACATGGGTGATTCTGAAGATCACCTTTAACAGAAATAATTATATGAATTGTTTTCATGCTGCACACATAAAACAACCCAAGTGATATGCATGCTGCAAGTATGATTTAAATGTTAAATGTTAAACTGGAACTGATTGCATGCATATGGCATGTATGCAGCAAGCAAGTGTGTAAACCATGATTTTTTATGTTAAACTGGGAAAGACTGCATGCATGTGGCATGCATGCAGAAAGTAAGTGGTCACTAATAACTGCACATATAAAAGTTAAGTGACTTACTCAGATCACACCATACCCAAGTGGGGGTTGATGAGATTCAAACCCAGGTCTTCATGCCTCCAGGTCTCCTGGCTTGCAGTTCAGTGCCTTTAATCACTAAGCACACATATGGCTTAGTTGTACTTCAATAAATGCGGTATCTGAATACATCTGCACACATGTGGCATGCATGTAGCCACTGTTATGCTTTTCAGTTTTCTTCTCTCCCTCATCTCATTTTCACAGCTGAACTGTAGCACACATACCAATGGAAACACATGTGGTTTTCCCACCCCAATACACACACTTGCCAACAAAACCACTTGATTACTTCTGTCTGGACTGTACTCCTACTAGTTTCTCTCCATAGTTTTAAATGCTTCCATGCAAACATACTTTAAGGTGCAAACACAAAAGTAGATAACTACACTCACACACACACACACACACACACACACACACACACACACACGCACACACACACATGGCCAGCACCCCCCCATACACACACACACTGTAGCATGTATGGCCATGCTGTTACAGACAACCCACTGAGTATAGATATAAGTAAATAGTCTCTACTTGAGTACTAGGGAGCAGAGGCATGAGTCTTCAAGATGATGTCCATGGGTCAGAGTGCTGGTGTATTTCTGAAATGAATGGAGTTATTTTATTATAATTTTTTAGCATTATGATGGTGAGTTGGAGAATAATGAAGGCCACTGTTCTACTAACAAGGCCCTTGTTAGTCGAGCGGTGGCCTTCATTAATCTCCAACTCTCCATCAATAATGTATAAAATAGTAATAAAAAAATACCCCCATTCATTTCAATGGTACACACCCCTGCAGTCTCCTTTTCCCTTTGTCATAATGTGCCAGAGTGTGGGGATGTGGAGGTCAGCTTCACTGGGGTGGGGAGGGGCATAATCCTGACTATAGTGGGGCACCAATAATCTGTGCATACTATACCACTCAACTGTCTGTGAATGCAAGGGGCAGTTCTAGAATGTCTGTAACATCTCTAAAAGGTACAACTTATTTGTTTTGGCTGAAAAGTGATATGCAAATCAGGAAAAATTCAAATGTATAAGATTCATCTGCATATACACTGGAGCAGTGCATCAGATTTGGGCTTAAACCCACTCAGTTACTAACCAGTTTTTTTCCTGGCTGAAGTTCTGTCCCCCTCCAAAAAGAACTTTGTCCTGATTTTTCTCCCTGACTCCATTCCATTCAATACCCATCCCCTATGGGTCATGAAGCTGCCCAAAGGTGAAGAAATGTGAAAAACAGATCAATATTTCAGTCCTTCCTCCTTCCAAAGTTCCCCTGTAAAAATAATTATTTTCTTTTACTTACTGGGCCATATGGCCAGAACCTGCAACCTGGCATAGTGTGCCACCAGTCCAGTTTTCAATCCGCTCCCCCTCTCTCTTTCCACCAGAAGTTGGTGCTAGAACTAACCATCACAGGTCCCCAACGTTGGGGTCCGTGACCAAGTCACCTCACCAACCAAACCCACCCAACCTGGCTTGCTTGCTTCTTGCTTGGTTGTTGCAGTGGCTGCTGCTGCACTGTACTGTACTGATCAAGGCCTATGAAGGCCAGTCACACCACTGTCACCACTGCTACTAAGCATAGCTTGCTGCCATGGGGGGCTGTTCTGTTTTTTTTTTTTGCAAGGCAAGCCTAGTAGAGTAAGTAGGTAGCCTAGTCTTGAGTTAACTTCTAGCTCATCCTCTGCCCCTTCAGCTACCTGGGGAGACAGAGACTCACTAAGAGTAGAACAACAAAAATATGCTGCCACAACACTGCCATTAAGAGTTCAGTGCTCACTGACTCCTCCAAGCTGTAGTGTGCAGTCTGTATACTCTGTGGTGGGAAAGACAGTATCACATTTGCAAGGTCATGCTCTCTTTCTTGGCAATCACATGTGATTGTGCCACCACTAATAGGTGAAGAGAGTGGACAACACATACAGACACAGTTGAGTCTGGAGAGTACCTGCAGCATGAGCACACATAGGCCAGGTGGGCACTTAGTGTGCAAAAGATTGAATCCAAATTTAAAGCTATTATTGCCACACCATAAGAACAACCTAGGCACATATACAGGGGGCAACTGCCCTACTTAAATGGCACCCCTGCTTAATGGTAGAAATTCATTCTCAGGTGCTAATGCAATGGTTTCCACTGTCTTCTGAGGTACTGTATCTCCATTCTTTCATGATGTGTCCTGATCATCATGTGGGTTAGTGTCCTTCATTGTTCCTCATTGTCCCCCATTTTGAGCATCCATGTCCCTCATTTCAGTGACAAAATGTGAGGTATGGTGCATGTTTCCAAGACCCTAATCAGTGCAAAGAGTGTTGAGCATGGCCATAGTGTATATGCTCAATACAGAATGACAAAGGGAAAGTAAGTGAGATGAAACAGTCATGGAGAAACACATTCATAGCACTATATATGCATAAGGTCTTTGCATGGTCCAAAATAAAAAGGATAGGCTTCAAAACACAGAGGCCCCTATTGGTACGTCTGGAATGGGAGATGTTGACTGGCTATATCATAGGTATTTAATGCAGTAAGCAAACAATATTTTACAAATTAATGGTGATTTAATGACTACAATCAAAAGCCATTAAACAACTTGCAAAAGGATCAGAATTAATGAGTTTACCTAATTTTTATGGGAATTCAAATAAAAATGTATTTTAATGACTCTAATTGCTAGCAGTAGTATAAGAAATAGAAACAGATGTATCTTTTAGATGAGATTTGCACTAGCTGAGCTGCTGCACAAGTGGCAAGCATGCAGCATGTGAAACCTGATGTGATGTTTAAAGGATGTTCACACCAGCTTAACTGCTGCACTCATGTCAAGTGTGCAACACGCAGACCTGATGTCATTTTCAGAAGATGTTCACACCAGCTTACCTGCTGTGCACATGTCATGCTTGCAGCATGCAAACCTGATTTGCTTTTTCAAACTGATTCGCTTGGGATCACTTTGTGTATATGAACTGCATGTAAATGTTGCACAATTAAGCATGTGGCATGCATTCTGCATGTACATAGCACACCTATATTTCTATAAGGGGAACAAGTGTTTTGCAGAAGATGTAACAAAAAACAAATTGAAATGGTACATTTATTAGCTGAAGGCTGCATCACCCTGCATTATGTAGCACTATGTGTGCAGCTGGTATGGCATACTAATTTTCATATGGTTTCAGTATGTTTTAATTTTAAAAATTAACTTAACACACTCACCCTATAGCTACTGAATCACTGAATATGCATGAAATCATTCAAATACACAAGTAACATTTAATAAATGAAGAAAAAAAGCTGAGATGGATTAAAGTCCTGCCCCCCAGCAATGACTGTTATTGGGAGGGGGAATTATAATTTCTTTCAGAAATTCTGGTTGATAGTAGGCTGTGTCCATTGCTGTTTTATCTCAGCTGGTATAGATTACACACTCTGAAAGTAAAGGAACCTCCTCCCCCATCCCCCACCCTGTTTTTCCAATATGTAGTAGCTGGAAACAACTCTGTTTAGCATGCAAATCTTTTTTCAGTTTTGCTCCTCAACATGGACCTTTCTGTGGAGTCTCCAACAGCTGAGGATCATCCCTAAAGGATTCTGCAAAACTGTGCTACTGATAGGGATGTCTGAGAAGGAAGGTGCCTAGGGCTGCTGCCCAATATGCAAGGACCGGGAACGTGTGTACTGTCTAGTACGCACGCTCCCTGTCCTTGCATATGGCAGCCATCTGAGGTCATGAGAGGAGGTCTGTGCCAGTCACTATATTGTCACCCCATGGCACCGGTGACCAAGGTATAAGGGGTGGTAGGGTGATATGTCCAGTGCTGGTGGTCACTAAACACCAGGGAATGTCGGCCCTCATATGGGATGGGTGCTCGGGGGTGAGGGGTTCCACTGGACACAGGAACTTCTGTTACACTATAGTGGAGAGTGATCAGAGGGTGGGTGGTGACATTGGACACCAGGGAATTGTTACTTTATTACAGGAGAGTGATTGGAGGACAGGGGGACACGAGACACCAGGGATCCAATACTTTATTATGGGAAGGGTTAACAGAGGATGGGGGGCCACTAGACACCAGGAAATCATTACTTTATTATGGGGGTGGTGATCGGACCAAAGAGGGGCACTAGACACCAGGGAGTCATTACTTTACTATGGGGATGGTGATCAGAGCACGGGGGGCACTAAACACCAGAGAATCATTACTTTATTACTGGGAGATTGATTGGAGGAAGGGGGCTACTGGACACCAGGCAATCATTACTGTACTGTGGGGACAGTGATTGGAAGATGGGGCCACTAGACTTTATTACAGAGACAGTGATCAGAGGACTGGGGGGAACCACTAGACACCACGGAGTACTTCACTGATTAGTGGAACTGATGTGTGCATGCATCACAATACAGGATCAGGAGCATACAGCACATCCCTTGGTGTGCAGTCAGTAATGTGAAAGAAGCACAGCGTGGTAGTTTGCTGACTCTTTCACTCAATTTATTTGCTTAACCATGCATTTGAAAATCTCAAAACCTATGCATTTTTGCTATTGTAGGTATCGTCTACCAAAGGCACGTATACTGTACATGTGACCTTGAAGACACTCTTTAAGTATTACAATAACAAACCTTTCTATTGTCCCTTTTAAAACAGTAAGGGAAAGTTGTCCAACCTTTTTTTTATTATAGTTAAACAACAATGGCTATAAATTTATCAAAGGCAATAGGTAAAACAATATTGAAAATACTCAGTAGCAATAGCATACGGTCTATGATACATTTTAAAAGAAATATACACCTGCTGGTGCATGATTGTGTTTCTAACCTGCAACACTTGATAAAATGGCTTGAAGATTGTATAGTAAATTAGCAGCTATCTAAGAAAAAACAGAAATTGTTGTAAGCTCATCTAATTAAAAAGTAAATATAGAACATTCTCCCTACCTTATAGGGATATAGGATACTGCAAATCTTATAGAATTTCCTGGCATACTGTAAAAGGCAAATGTATTTCTTAGTCGCCCTTTCCCTGAAGCTTAGGAAGTTGTACAGGCAAATACAGCAATGAACTGAATAAATACATAAGTATGAATAAAAGTATGATCAAGGCTCAATAGTTAAAAAATGAAACCTACTAGTTCACTCAAAGTCATGTTGTGATAAACACAATTTTAAAGCACCCTTAATGGCATGAAAAGAGCAGGCCAAGCCAATCAAAGGCAACAAGGAGGCAGAGGAAGACACTCCAAATGATCTGTAATTGCATCTTGTCTTGATTCAGTTACAGTAAAAAAAAACTAATTTGAATGTCTGGCTATTAAGATTGAGTTATCCATTTACCTCATGCTTCATGTAATAAGTTGCTATAGACCACCATCTGCTGGGCTACAGCTCCTTACATATCTTGGCTCTTTATTAGAGAAAGGGAACCTTGAAACAATTATTCTAGGAGATCTCAACTTCAACTGGTTAGCCAAGCCTTCTATTCTGCTTAATACCTTCTGTGATTCCCTTGGGCTGACACAATTAATTGATGAACCTTCACGCCCAAATAAAAGGAACCCGAGCAATAGTACCTTGCTAGATGTTATACTAGCTAATAAGCCCCACCTATTTTCTCATGCTGGTACTTTCTTCTTGGATGTTAGTGACCATTGCTTTATTGCAGGTGTCAGATTGCTACATAATACAGTGCCTGCAGCTAAATTTAATACTAAAAGGTCCAGTCAAAACTTTGATCTGTTTGCCTACATTAATGACCTGAAACATTCACTATGCTGGCAGGACTTCTACGTAGCCAACACAGTTAACGTGGCCTATGATATTTTCTATGAAATATTGGTGAGGGCACTAAACAAGTATACCCCTATGGTAAATATTTGAGTGAGGAACAAAGCTTGTCATTGGTTCTCTGCTGAACTGAAGGCTGCTTTGCTGGCAAGAGACAAAGTCTGGAAAAAGGCACACAGATCTAAGTTGGACACTGATTGGTGTCAGTTCAGGAAAGCTTGGAATGCATGCACTAAAATGGTTAGGGAAGCAAAGGCTACATTCTATCATAATGAACTGGATTCCGCTGCAAAGTATTCCTCTAAATTTTGGAAGATAATTAAGGAAATGTCGGGGCACGGTATGGATAAGCGGGATATTGGTAATTGCTTGTCTTAGTTCAACCATGTCTCATGGTAGTAGGATATTTTATTATAATAATTTAGAGTGCTGCTGTACAGGGGGTGGAGGGGTGGAGGGGGTTGGGGGTAGTACTGTTATCATGTTGTGAATGTGTCACTAATTCTGTCCCCCGTATTGTGGAAAACTTGTTAATAAAGTTTGAATTGAAAAAAGGAAATGTCGGGGCACACCCCGGGTAATTCTTTGCTGGCAAAGATTAACTCAGGGAATACTACTATTTGTGATAAAATGGGGATTCTAGACTCCTTTAACAATCATTTTGCCGTTGCTGGTCTTGCATTTGATAACTCTCCTGCATGCTTGGCATGCTCGCAACTAGGAGTACAAGATGATCAATCTCCTGTCCCTGCCCCTGGCTTCTCCTTCCAGCCTGCATCCCTGAAAGAGGTTGAAGATCTTTTGTTTCAGCTGGACTCTAAGAATAGCGCTGGGGCAGATTCACTAGATCCCTATTTCCTTAAGGTTGCCTATTATGTTTTAGCGGTACCAATCACTCATCTCTTCAACCTGTCACTGTCTCAAGGGATTATTCCCCCAATGTGGAAAACTGCACGTGTCATTCCCCTGTTTAAATCAGGGGACCCTTGTGACCTGAACAATTACAGACTGATATCTCTCCTACATATCTTGTCAAAACTTCTGGAAAAAAATAGTGAGTAACCAGCTCAGGAACTACATTGAGTCCAACAATTTATTAAACCCCATGCAATCTGGTTTTAGATCAAGACACAGCACTATTTCGGCCCTTGCCAAAGTAACCAATGACTGGCGCCGTGACCTGGATAGTAAAATTTCTGTCTGCGCTGTATTCTTAGACCTAAACAAGGCTTTTGACACCATGGATCACAGCCTGCTTCTCTCATCCTTGAAGAATATAGGTCTTGACCCAGTTCCAATGAGTTGGTTTATTGGTTATCTCTCAGGACGGCTCCAGCAGATCAAGGCTGAGGGTGAGCTGTCCTCACTCAAACCTCTTCAAAGGGGAGTGCCACAAGGGTCGATACTTGGACCATTACTGTTTGCTATCAATATTAATAATATTGATGATAGCATAAATAAGGCCAGTATACATCTGTTTGCGGATGACACTGTTCTTTGCCTTAGTCATCCGACTCCTGAAGCCACCTGTGCAGATCTCCAGGAGGAAATTAACCAGCTGCAGAATCAGCTTATTTTTAAAAAGCTCCTCCTAAATGCAAAAAAAAAAACTAAAGTGATGCTTTTCTTGCCCCACGGTCATGTGGTGAACCCGGCCACTTCTGGAGTGTTACCTCTGATCACCACAATCCTCAGAGAGAACCTGGAGTTTGTTTCAAAGTTTAAATACTTGGGAGTGTGGCTGGATCAGAATCTTTCATTTGCAGAACATATTGAGGACTTGTTAAAGAAACTAAGACAAAGGCTAGGCCTTTTCTTTAGGATTAACCAGTTTCTTACTAGTGTGGCTAAAAAGCGCCTGGTCCAAACAACTTTTCTCTCTCTGGTTGATTATGCAGACTTCTTATATAGTCAGTGCCCTAAATCCTTTCTCGACCAACTGGACATGCTTTACCACAGAGCTAATAGGTTTATAACTGGCCTTCCCCTCTCCACCCACCATTGCACCTTGTATGAAGCTGTAGGGTAGACTTCTCTTATATTTATGCAGAACAGAAAAGCGTCGATTTGGACCTTCAGAGCGGTCACAAAAAAGCGTCCTCAATACATCATTGACTGCATCCCGCTAAGCACACCAGGAATATATGCCTTAAGAAGTGCCTCCCTTATCACACTGTGTATCCCCAAGGTTTCTTCCCACTTTGGTAGAGCAGCAATTAGCTTTGTGCTACCATCCCTCTGGAATAAACTGCAAAAATTGTTGTAATTGAGCACTCTCATCAGTTTGGAATCCTTCAAGACCCTATATGCTTGGACGGTGAAGGAACCCTGTAATTGCTTCCCTCATCACTAATCTACCCTGAATTTTAGGCTTTCAGCTCCTTGCAGATTATACTATAGTGTAATGCTGGCTTCATGTGCCCCCATTACTCTGATATCATCCCAAGGCTGTATATCATTAAACTGTGTGGGAATTCTATAATCACCCCCCCTTCCTCAGGCTGCCTCTGCACCCTTTTTCCATGCATACTGCTCAGGCCACTGCTCTCCTTCTCCCTACCTTGTTTCTTTTCCACATCTTCCCACACCCCCACCCCCACTGCACCTCCCCCTCTCTGTTCCTCTGTTTCAGTTTTTCTGGGAACTCCATACATCCCCTCAACCTAGCTGTACATCCCTGGCCAGGACTAGGTATTGTACTTGCTACATTACTCACCAGTCTGTTATCTGGCTGGATCATTGTCATTTTCCCTGAAGCCATTTAGGCTTCTCAAATTTCACATATATGCCACAGTTATCCTCTGTGCTGTTGCATGCCTACTTCTGTATTGTAGCTGATGCTGTATTATGCACCTTCTTTGTATTTATTTGTAGTTATGATGATATTATTGTCACTGTGACTGTAAACAATTCTTTGTAATGTATTTTGACCCAGTAATAACCAGGTCCATCTTGCAAATGAGCTTGCTCAATGATGTTCACCTGGATAAATAAAGATTTGATTGATTGATTGTAACCGGACAACTTAGACCCAACTGGGGAACAGCCATCAGGCCAGCTTTGGATGGGTGGGGAGGGCAGATTGAGGTGTGGTGAGAACAGAATTTTAAAATAACCTGGATCCAAATCATGCAAGGCCAACCTTAGTGCCTAAGTACTCCTTAGTATGAGGAGCCTACATACATAGACGGAGGAAAGAATCTGCCATTCTAGCCTCTTCTTTGTGAAAAATGGGAGAGGTTTCCAAGGGGAACATATTCCAGCACATTTGGAGTCTGATATTCAGAATGATAGGCAATGAAGTTCATGTGGACATAAGGAGGAGCCAGGCTACAAAAGTAAAGCCCACCATGTGGTGGCCATTGTGACCATGAGAGACAGGAAAAGACATTTCCCCAACTGCAATATGTAAGCACAATGTGTACAGTTGACATGGAAGGCCTCTATGTCACATAAATGTAATTTGTCTATCACCCGATAGTCATATAGCTGCAAGTATGAACCCCCCTCCCCATCTGGAGTACTGATAAATTTGGACATGAAGAAGAGCATGTTTAATTTGTTGGGTGGGGAGCAATCATAAACTGGAACAGCTTAGTTGTTTGACATAAGGTGTATAGTCCTAATGTTACAAGGGGTGTCAGAACTGTCCATTATGTCAGGGATAACTCTAAGCTCTGGAAAAAAAGGTATAAATGTTTGTTGAAAGTGCCTCTCCCAGGAGCCATTGTCACACCTAGACATGGAGTGCTCCTTACATAATTCACTCATCTTAAAAAGGATTGTCAATAACAGTGTTTGCAAAACACAAAACCATTGACAACAGACAGTACATTCATATGTAAACCTGCAATGGAGTGAAGGACATTAATTTCCTTACATTTTGTAGGGTTTTCTGTTGGCTGTGAATGAGATTTAATTTCTCAGTGTAATATAAATATGTTTGCACAACAATGAAATCAATGTGTAAAACATTTAAGTATACAAAAAAATACTATTTATATATCCTGCATTGATTATAATAGATTTTTATGTAGTAATGTTGTCTTACAAATACAGTCGATGTGTTAATCTCAATTTATAATCGCCAGTGCTTCGATGAGTGATATTACTTTGGGGTTTATCGAGTACTGTTGTTTTGGTCTTATTTCATTGTACCATTGTTGCTTTGTCTGGATTTATCCCAGCCATTCACCTAAAAAGTTTAAACAAGATTTAATACATATCATTCAAATAGTAGTAATACTTACGTAAAGAAATGATTCAGTTCAGTATCACACTTAGGCAACTTTCAAATAAGCATACTTAGTAACTCAGAAAAGTATTTAATATTGACTCATTCTAACACCTAACCATGTGTCCATATGGTTCTTTTTCATGCTTGCTGGTGTATGTTGTAGAAGCAAATGCAGCTGAACCAACAGGAGGCATTAGTTAACACCCAGTGTTGACAAGATTGCTGCTGAGGTAGCTTTGCTGGCTATTGGACAGAAACTTTTCAAATATTAAAGGATCTAGCCTCATCTATAACAGGGTAGCTGCATCCTTTCATTTGCCATCAGGCGGGGAAACAGCATCCCTCCCCCTCCTGGCAGACCAAGCTTTACCTCAATATCTTGTGGTCAGGTGTCAACCTCACCACTGCAGAGCTGTTATTTTAACCACCCTCATCCAGATGGCCAGCAGTTGGGTGCCTATTCCTACTGGTGGAGAACTCTGACACCCCAATGAATATCCATGGGATCAGATTCCAACCCTACTTCTGGAGATCTCTGCCCACTCCTCAAAATGAACATCCAATGTTCTGATGCCCAACACTACATTGAGAGAACTCTGAAAACCCACCATCTCACCACAATGAGCATCCCTTGGATGGGTGCTTAAGCCTGCCACCAGAGAACTCTGCAACCCCCCAACACCAAACATCTGATGATTGAGTACCCAACACTCCCAGTAGAGAAGTCTGTGGTCATCTACTTTATGAGTTATTCTTTATCCCCCCATCATAAGAACAACATCAGATGGTTACAGAGGGTCCAAAGGAGGGAAACCAAAATGATCAGGGGTCAGCAAGGGAAGTCTTATGAAGACAGTCTGGGAGCCCTGGCAATGTACTCCCCAGAGGAAGAGAGAGAGAGGGGGATATGAAGAAACCTTTAATTACCTGAATGGAATAAATAGAGCAGATACGGAAGGTCTCTTCAAGTGAAGTGACAAAAAAGAATCATGAAAGGGCACAGTTTGAAGTTGGAGGTGGAGAGGTTTAAGAGGGATGCAAGGAAGCATTTTTTCACAGAGTGGGTTGTGGACACATGAAATGTGCTTCCAGAAGAGGTGGTCCCAGTGATGACAGTGGGTGTCTTTAAGAGGGCATGAGACTGGCATAAAGGGAACCCATGGGGCCACTGGGGGAGTTATGAATGAAAGATTGATTGGGGGGGCAGAGTCAATAGCGTAAGCCAGGGACACTATACTAACGAGCAGACTTGATAGGCCATTTTGCATTCTTCTGCTGGCTTTTCCATATGTTTATCTAACTCAAATGCCCAAGGGATACAGACAACAGTTGCTGAAAGACTGCAGTCATGTAGAAGAGAAGGAAGGTGGATAATAACAGAATCAGGGTATGACACAAAAAAACAGGGATATCATAGGAGCTGCTCTGTGGCTGCCAACATACAGGCATAGTGGAAAGAGCAGCAGCTGAGTGGCACCAACAAGAATTTTGAGTGACTAACACACAAATAGGCAATATGTACTGCTTAGACTGGGGGTGAAGAGTGTGTCACCTGATTCCACTCACAACCAAATGCTGAAGCCTTTCAAATTCTCGATGGGACATGAAGCCCATCAACATGATGGACTGCCAACAGAATGGAACCATGACATGGATAAGCATTCCATCTTCAATTACGCACTTTCATTCCAACATCAGACATGTTTGTATCACTACCTCAGATCAAAAGTGCCTCAATACACAAACTTGCACTTGCATCTAATTTTCATGTTGTTTTACTTATGATAGGCATAGTCACTAGCGGTAGAACTGAACCATAACAATTAATGATAAGTGGCCAATTCTGAGACATGACAATGTGTGTCAGACTTATGGAATGTATTTTTTTAAATAAATTAAATGTTTTAATGAAGATTAAAATGATTCTGTTTGGTTTCTCTGATCTAGCATTGCTAGAACATATGCCATTATAATATCCATTGTTGTCTATGATGGTGTAATACATATAAAGACCATAGAAAAAACAACTTATACCCATCTTGCCCCTTTAATGTAGGCCAAAGGATCGAATGCTGTCAAAAAATATAGCACGTCTCACCTTGCCATGCTTTAGCAGGCTAAAGCATAATATAAATAGCTGATGTCAGTGATCTTTGGTATTTTAAACTGGCATAGTCAAACATATAAAAATGTTTGTTTTGTCTGTTGGTTTACTCTGATCACAACTGCACTGGTTACAGTATCCATGTCATGTTATCCACTTGTGGGAAGTTAGCTAGAGAGGGAGTTGGCTGATGGTGATGGTTAACATAATCAGTTCAGTGGAGATGGAGTTCATGAGTTTGAGGTCACATGTGTCACTCCTGGCACCTGTCATTTCCAATAAGTTCATTGACATAAGAAAATGAATATATGTCAATATGCATACCTTAGGGGATGACATAAAGCCCTGTGGGAGGGTGGATAATGAGGAGAGGGTTCATGAGTAGCAGAGGGACGTGCAAATTTTAGAGAGGTGGTCCAAGCTTTGGAAGTTGAAATTCACTGACAAAAAGTTCAAGAACACCTTTCCCTCTCCAGACACCTCTTCTTTCCAGGCCCCCGGATACCCCCCTTCTGGTCCACCCCAGTTCTCCAACACAAAATACCTCCCCTCTGCAGCCATTTGAGACTCCCCAGACCCTTTACGCTACCCCCACACCTCTGACACACATACACACACACATATGCACACACCCTCTATGGATCTACACAGCCTCTCTTTTCAGGTCTAGGCAGTCTCCATTCAGAGGCCCAGACACTGCCCCCTGGCACCAGGCACTAGCTCCTCAGAACCTTAACACATTAAAGTGAAGCAGCCAAAAATTAGAATAGTTAAACAAAGACAATTAATGAGATAAAAAGGAACTGTTCCTGATTGGAAATATTCAAAGCACCATGATCCAAGCAGTTCCTATAGCTGGTTCATTATGATTCCATGATCTATAGGTAATGATCAACACAGAGCATTAAACAGAAAAAACAACCCAGATAACATTTTTAAATTTTACAAGACTAGGATTCATTTGGGAATTGTATCTAAAACATGCAATGTATGCAACCAGCAACCATGTACAACTCTACATGTCTAACACCAGAGACATACGAATTAAGCAGTCAAACAGCATATACAATAAATTATGAGACCCTTCTCAAATCTGACACAAGGCCCAGGGATCCCAGATCTACATGGATTTCTGTATTTTACAGGAAAAGGGAGCCTTCTACAGGGAAATTGTTCCCATGGACTCATATTGGTTATACAGGAAAGCAGAGCAATTTGGCTTAGATTGGAAATAATGTAATCAACCAGAAAACAGAACAATTGCTGTGGAGTTAGAGGGAAAATGTTAAATCGATCTGGGAGCACTGCGGTACAAATGTTACATTTAATATATTAGCATTCAGTAACTCAGTGAGTTAATAACCCCTCCCAACTAGTTGCCAACTTGGTTCAAAATGAATCTATACCTTATTATGTGACTATGTTGCTTCACTACTCAAATTCTTCAGAACAAACTCTTCATGCAAGGTGAATCCTCTTTTATTAAATATCCAAGCTGTAGTGCTGAGTTGACTGCTTTCCTTTATTGTGATCTCTTTCATGCTTAAAATTAATGGTCAGTTTTCAGGCTTGCAGCCAGTTCTGCCCAGGTTCTTTGGTGACTGGCTAAGCTGTTCAGCATTTCAGATCCTGCACTGTCAGTGTTGGGAAAACTGATAATTATGCACTCATTTAATTTTTTCTTTAATTCAGAGCTCAGTATGTTGCTTAAGAGTAATCATAAAATATTATTATTACTGCATGCTTCTTGTCTGGAAAGTGAACACAAATAAGATGCTGACTTAGCATGGAGCATAAAGCAATAGTTTGCAATAATAGTCTCTTTCCTACTTTCCAACATCAGACTAACTCTGACCTTAGCACAGCCAGTGTCTGGTTACAGCCTGGAGCTGACTTTAACCTTTTAAATATCATTGTGATTGGTTGACCATCCATGGCACTCCAGACCTTACCTCATGGGCTTTAGCCCACCTGATAGGCTAGTGGGGCACATGACTTAGGATCAAATTTCTAGACCCCAGGTCCCAGAAGCCTGTGCTCTCCAGTTCAAATCGTGCATCTGATCAGGCTACAAGCATTCCAGGAGTCCCTGTATTGTGCCAGGAAAAGGTAGGCGTGTGGTTTCCACAGAAATAAATATATTGTTGATTACATCACATCTGAGCCTGCCTAAAACAGTTTTTTTATCAGTATATACTGCATATGATCAAGAAGATGTAGAGTGTTTTCTGTCTAAGTATTGCAATAGCAGGGGCTGGTCTACACAGGGCCAGCCTAGGTTTGTTGGTGTTTGTTGTTTGGAGACTTTGTTGGGATGTTTGGAACAAATCGTGCTGTTCCAATATGGCTCCAAGGTTTTAAATAGATTCTGCTGTTTTGCTTTGGCTTAAATTGGCTTTTGTTGTGAGGGAGACGCTTTGGGCTTAGCATGGTTTTGTTTGTTGGAAAGAGAGAGAGAGGCCAATGCAAACGCAGACATGCTCAGGCATCTTGTAGTCCTCTTCTGCTGCAATCTGCCTTGATTAACCCCAAATGAACAGCCACTCATGAGGCGCTCTCTCTCCTTGTAATTTCACTGAGACAATGCTGGCCGAGCGTGGCGTGGGATCACGCTAAACCCCCTCCTCGCTCCCCTCACTCCCCTCACTCCAGAGGCTCAACAGAGGCAGAAGTAACATAAATCTGTTGGTGTTTCTGCTGGTAGCTGCATTTCATGGCGGCACAGTGGATCCCAACTCCATGTGAGCTGCGTGATGTGGCAGCATTCGGCCAGGCCTCTGACACGTTGTGTCTTAGGGAGCGGCCCGGCCTCACCTTCCCGTCTGTCTCCTCATCTCTCTCTCTCTCTCTCTCTCTCTCTCTCTCATTCTCTCGATGACTGCATTCTTTCTAGCAGCATCAGGAGCAGCTTTGGCTCAAGTACCGGTTTTCCCTTTATAAAAGAAGCAGAGAAGGAGAGAGAAAAAGTGTTTTTGGTGTGCATACATGGAGAGAGAGAGAGAGAGAGGGGAGAATAATGTTTGGGGTGCCAGATCTGCACTCTCATATCCGCTCTCCATGAACTACAGTGGGGGGGGGTCCTCCTTGAGCACCCTCGAGCTCAGCGGTCCCAGCACAAAGGTCCACAAGTGGAGATTAAGGCTACTTTTGTCATGGCCCTCAGTGGGATCCTCTCCCAAGCAGAAACCACAAGGTGCCGTGGCCACAGAGGACAGATTATATCTTTGGTGTCCAGGGGGCATCCGAGATTAGGCCTAGGCCCCTCTCTCAGTGGCCGGCCTAGTCGAGCCCTCAGTCCGTCAGGTACAGGCCCCTATCCCAACGGCCAGCCTGGTTCAGATTACTGCTTATCCGGCTCCTGTTTTCTCCTCCTGCACCTCGGGGCACCTCTCTACAGCAGCCCTGTTGGCGATAGAAGGGATCACATCTTCACCCCTACTTTGGGGCCTACCCGACCACCATTTTGAAAACAGGGCCACCATTTTGTCCAATTCAGTCCACCATTTTGAAAGGGGCCTCCATTTTGTAGGCTTCTAGTCTTACTCTTAGTCTGGAAGCAACGTAGTCACACGGTTGGGGGGTCATATGTAGGATCGCAAATTCACCCTCAAGGGGGCTCGCCTGCTTCATAGTGAAGTTTCCTAGTATTGTCGGCAAAGACAGTATCTGCCATGTTTGCTTGAGGCATCCAGTTTTCTCTGGAAGCTCACCATGTCTACAGTCCTAACGATCCTTCCGTTTTTTGCCTTCTCTCTCCACAGATGGTGAAGGCAAGGAAATGCTCTACTTATAGCACCAATCTGATGCCCCATAACATGGGACCTCGATGCTCTGCATGCCTCTATGATGAGGATGACCTATCTCTGGAGCAATCTTAAGGGATGGGATCGGACATTCCAGGGCCCAGTGGGACTAACTGGATTGACCCAGGGGCCATCCTTTTACAGAATCAGCAAGCAATGGTGGCCACGATGGAGAGTCAACAGAACTCTACGTTAAAAATCATGGAGAGGCTGGAGACCATGACCCAGCCTAAGATAGCACTGACCCCAAAGCTACAACCAGAACCAGAGAATCCAGGTGGTACATCAGGGATCCATTAGAACCCAGTCAAGCCACCCCCAAGCACCCCACTCCTGGACATAGGAGATGACTCGGGCGATAAAGACCCTCCTGATGATGGGGAGGGCATCCCATCTGATGATGAGGAGATGGAGACACAGTCCATCCCGTCTCTCACATCCAAGTTGTGCTCTTTCGACTTGATCCCAGGCCTCATGAGGATAATCAAGTCCATTATGGGATTTGAGCTGGAGAAGGGTCAGCCTGAATCAAAGCTCGACCTCATGATCCAGCAGAGAAAGGCCACCAAGGAGGCCTTCCCAGTTTGCCCGGCAATTGATGACATCTTCATTAAGGAATGGGAGTTCACAGAACCTGATAGAATGTCAGACAAAAGAAGTCTGAACCACATGTACTCTGTTCAGGAGGACAAGGCTAGCGCCTGGTACACTGCCCCCACTATTGACCCCCAAGTGGCGGCACTCAGCAAGAAGACGGTACTACCCTGTGGTACCATATCACTAAAGGACCCTACAGATAAGAAGGTGAAGGACATGCTCAGAAAGTTAATTGAAATAGAAGGCATAGCCGGCCCGGTGGTGCTGAGGGTTGAGGCAGTGGTCGCTACACCTCGCGCCACGCCGGCGACCCATGTTCAGGAACGAGCACGGGTTGTCGGGGGTCGGCGGGGAGGAGACGGATTGAGCGTCCGGAGGACTGCTCTCCATCTCCGGGATTCGGTGGCTGGTGCAATTTCGCCTGACCCCTAGTAGAGGCTGGGGAATCGGCTGCTACGCAGCCGCAGAGACAGGGGGAGGCGATGGCAGACGCTGACTAGTGCGCCGCGACGCTTCAGTCGCTGGCGCCATTGCATGCCATGCCCGCCGGAGAAAAATTGGGAGAAAATTGAGCCTGGCAGCACGACGCCATTCCCTGGCCGCCATTCCTCGGAGGACGCCTCCCCTGGCAAGGGACCTCACCGGGTGGGGTTGAGTTGCTCCCCACCACCCTGCTGCAAAGGGTAAGTCACGGGTGCTGAAGGGAGGTGGTCTCATGTCCGGGGATGGCGCTGGAGGAACGGCGGAGTGCGGGGTTGGGGGCTTAGCCAGAGCTCCTGAGAAATAACATCAAAAAGAAATAGAAGGCATGGAGGCCAAGGCCTCCATGACTGCTGTCTACACCACACGTGCACAAATTCAATGGCTCAAGGGGCTCCTGGACAAGGCAGAACCCAAGACCAGGGAGTCAGAATTGCTGGAATACATGCTTGACACTGCAAAATACTTGGCAGACATGGCAGTAGACACGCTAAAACTGAACGTCAGGGCTATGGCCATCACAAACTGTGCCAGGAGAGTCTTGTGGGTCAAGCTGTGGGAAGCAGACAACAAGTCCAAGGCTTTGCTATAGAACTTGTCCATGAAGTGCAAACACATTTTCGGGGAAGGTCTACAAGAATACCTAAAGCAGAAGGAGGAAGGGAAGGATCCCCTCAAGAACAAGATCAGACCCACCTACCTCCCATCAAACAGACAGAGACAACTACTACCAGAACAATTCCTTTTATGGCAGAGGAGCTCAAGGAGGAGCGAATAACTCTCTTAACTCCAGTTACCAGACTTCCACCTTTCGAGGCTGAGGCTCCAAGTTCAGAGGCAGAGGAAGAGGGAACAGAACTAAACAATGACTACCAGTTACCTCTCCCACCCACTCGGGTGCGGAGCCCATGCCTGCCAGTGGGCAAAAGACTAATGCTGTTTCAACACATGTGGCAGGGTACAACCTCAGACAAATGGGTACTAGAAGTGGTGTCCTGGGGGTATGCTATAGAATTGTTCCACTCTCAGATACCACATAAATTCATAAGCTCCCCATTTCAAAGAGAAAAGCATCCGCCCATCAGGTCCAACAGATCTTGCTGGACTTGATGCAGAACAAGGTGATCCAACAGGTTCCACTGCATGAGCAAGAACAGGGAGTGTACCCCATTTTCTTCCTCATGCCCAAGAAGACATGGGAACTCCACCACATCCTAGATCTCAAACACCTTAACCATTACATGGTCACCCAGAGGTTCAAGATGGAGACATTGAGGTCAACTCTCAGCAGCATACAAGTAGGTGACTACCTGACTTCGATAGACCTGAAGGATGCATATCTGCATGTCCCCATCAGGCCAAGCCACAGGCAATACCTACGCTTCCATATTCTAGGGCAACATTTTCAGTACCAGGCACTGCCCTTTGGTCTTACCTCTTCTCCAAGAGTGTTCACCAAGGTGTCTGTCGTTCTGGTCACCAGACTAAGAGAACAGGGTGTGGATTTAATTCCATACCTGGACGACTGCCTGATCTGAGCTCGTTCCGAAGAACACTCACAAAGGGTCACCGAAATGGTGCTATGAGCCCTCGAGGAACACAGCTGGGTGATGAACCAAGAAAAAAGTTACCTGAAGCCCACACAGCACTAGAGCACCTGGGAGCAGAGATAAACACATCCCAGGGGTGGGCCAGGCCATCCCAGAAGAGGGTCAAAACTGTGAGGGCCTTAGCCTACCAGCTGAAGGCCAACAACCTTCTGACCATAGGGCAAATAGCCCAGATGTTAGACTGCATGGCGTCATGCATCGATCTGATCCCACGGGCCCGATGGCACATGATACCACTGCAGAACTATATGCTGACCCAGGGTTCCCCAAATGAGTGCAACCTGAAGGTCAGGATACCCCTGCTGAACCCAATATGATGCTCACTAGTCTGCTGGGCTGTGAGCTGGTCCCTCACATGAGGGGTTCCTTTGGAGGCCAACTATGATGTTTCCATCGAAACAGATGCAAGTGTCCTGGGATGGGGAGCATGCTTGGGCTCTCTGTCGGCCCAGGGTCGCTGGACCATGACAGAAGCCAGACTGTCCATCAACATTCTGGAGATGAGGGCAGTATATCGTGCCCTCAGATCCTTCCAGTCTACCATCTCTGGTCAGTCAGTTCTAATTTGGTCTGACAATCAAGTTACGGTAGCCTACATTGCCAAACTGGGGGCAACAGGAGCAGAGCCAAGCAGAGAGAGGTGACGAGGGTCCTGAACTTGGCCCAGGCCAATCTCAGACACATTGGCGTGGTCCATCTAGTAGGAAAGCTTAACATATGAGCAGATTGGCTCAGCCGCCAGCAGGTACACCCGGGAGAGTTGCACCTACACCCCGATTTGTTCCAGCTGATACAGGAGACCTTGAGTCCCATCTCATGGACCTCATGGCAACAGTGGAGAACACTCAAGTGAGGAGCTTTTTCTCCAGGTACAGAGAAAGTCACTCCCTGGGAACCTTTGCCCTATCTCAAACTTGGGCATGGGATCAATCGTATGTCTTCCCCCCATCCCCCTACTCCCGCAGGTACTTTCCAAGATTCGACAATCACAAAGAACCATCATCCTAGTAGCACCGTACTAGCCACATCGAGCCTGGTTCTCAGCGGTGGTAGCCATGGCATTGGACAAACGCAGGGTACTGTACTGACTGGACATGCTAACACAAGGACCCATGCACCACCCCTCACCGGGGACCCTGAAACTAACGGCTTGGTTCTTGAGAGGCAGAGACTGTTGAAAGCTGGATACCACACTTTGGTGATATCTACACTACTGCAATCTAGAAGGCCTTCCACCACCTCCACCTATGGCAGGCAATGGTCCATCTTGACAGCACGGTGCATGGATAGGGGTATGGAGCCAGAGACAGTTGACATGTTGACCATTCTGCTCTACTTGCAGCAGGATGTAGATAAAAGCTGATCTCACTCATCACTCCGAGTACAGCTATCCGCCATCGGTGCCACCATTGGTCCCATAGGCCAACATAGCCCAGGGGCTCACCCTGATGCCATACACTTCCTCAGAGCAGTAGAAGTACTGTGCCCCAGGGTCCACGCTCTGATCACCCCTTGGGATCTAACTCTTGTCCTAGACTGGCTCAGCACAGCGCCTTTCGAACCCCTGAATCAGGTGGACTTGTGCTGGGCAGGACTGAAGGCCTGTTTCCTTGTGTTCATTTGCTCCACTTGTAGGATTAGAGAACTGGGGGCTCTTTCCTGTAGGGAACTGTACACCGTATTTACCCCACAGGGGGTGCACTTATGAACAATCCCAGCCTTCTAACCTAAGGTCGCATCCCTTTCCAATGGGAGCAACCCAATGAGTTGCCCACACTATCCGATACAGCACCAGGGGGCACAGCAATCCCACACCACTTAGACGTGGGAGGCACTCTAGCCACATACATATCTAGAACCCAGCTCATTTGTAAAACTGAAAGGTTGTTTATTGTATCAAAGGGGCAATGACAGGGTAGGGCTGCTTCCAAGACCACGATAGCGAGCTGGCTCAAGAGAACTATTTTAGAAGCCCACAAGGCAAATAATCTAACTCCTCCAGAGGGTATTAAAGCCCATTGTACCAGGGCAATAGCTACTTCCTGGGCAGAAAGGACCAATGTGTCTATGGAGGACATTTGTAGGGCAGCCACTTGGACGTCAATTCATACCTTTGCAAGACACTATAGGTTGGATTACTTATACAGCTTCAGACCCCGTTTGCCACTCTAGTTCTCTCGGCAGCCAGATCCTCTTCCTGCCACTCTTAAATCACCCTGTCCCACCCGTTTGGGTGCAGTACTGCTGATTATCAACCCATGAGGTAAGGTCTGGAGTGCCATGGATGGTCAACCAATCACAATGGGTGTTTACTCACCTGGTAAAGGTGGTTGTGTTGGTTGGCATCCATGGAACTTCACGGCCCTCCCACAGAGTGATCAAAGTGATCAGGAAAATATCTGGGTCAGTAGAAAAAGGGAACAGAGTGATATCTCATGGTGTTTTTCTTTGAATTTCCTGCTTGAGTCATCCAGGATGACTGCCGCCGGCTGTTTAGGAGGCCAAGTATTAGTATTGTATTAAGAGGTAAATAAAAGGGGCCTTCCGGCCAGTTTTCAGAAGGTGTATCAGTTTATGTGTGTAACATCTAGAAGCATGTTGTGGTATTATTAACATTATTTTCAGCTATGAAACATTCAAACTGGAGAGCAGGGGTTTCTGGGACCTGGGGTCTAGAAATTTGATCCTAGGTCACGTGCATCACTAGCCTATCAGGTGGGCTAAAACACATGAGGTAAGGTCTGGAGTGCCATGGATGTCAACCAACACAATCATCTTTACCAGGTGAGCAAACACCCATTATGTCTCAGCTAGTACATACCAACAAATACCCCTCCCCCCAAAAAGAATAACATTAAAATGTATTACCAAATCCTCTAAATACATTATAGTTAGTAGCATGCACTATCCCTTTATATTTCTGTAACACTGGCCATGCACTCTAAATAAGTTTTAGCTAGTAACATGCACTATTCTTTTATGATTTGTAATGGTATTCATGGAAAAGCAAAAAAAAAAAGGTTTACCCCCTTTAGCATAAAGCCTGTATACTGTATACTAAACACAAGCCACAGCAATATATTTAAGGAACATGTACCATAATTTGACATTGTCATATCTGATATTTGTTTGTGCTGTTTAAAAAAAAGTTATTCTTTCCATAACAACTGGCTCATAACTTGTATGTACAAGCCAGATGATTGTGGAGTGCTGCAGCCCCACCCCCTGAAAACAGCATAATTATGATGTAAGGCAGCAAACAGGGCTGCAGGTGCTCTATGGACAATGTAATGGAATCAGGGGAGAGGGGCTGCCTAAATGTACCTAGATTACATTTGCTGGCAGGTATACACGTATGGGGCTGTAATATATGCTATATTATAGCCACATAATTAATACTAATGGGGACTCGGTCTTTTTAAAAAAAAAAATGATTATGCCATCCTCTTCCTAGGCAATGCGGTAGAGTGCACCCTCCTAGATCTTGTGGGAGCACACTACGGGTGCAGTAACTTGCAAGACACTGGCTGAAGTCACAGAGATTTATAATGGTTTATACATATGGCCCCCAACACTGTACTGCTACAACTACACACTGATTAGTTCAGTGACATGCATAAAGATATCAAAGCACTTAGTTTCATTAACATGATACATTTGTAAGTTAATGTTACACACACTGTGTTAAACTGTGATCTACACACTTATAGTGTACAAATAACACACAATTTCTTAGTGTGTAACGATATTGCCTCCTTCTAAGAAATCCCTAAGATAGCGTAAGAACAGTCCATGTTATTCTAGTGCCACCTTCCTCCTGTGTGATCCCCAAAATTATGTAAAACAAATTTGCTCTGGTAGTCTAGTAGTACCTCCCCAACCAATCCCCATTATAATAAAATATTCTCCCTGGTAGTCCTGTGATACCCCTCCAACCTGATCCCCAAGAAGGTATAAATTCTTTCTGGTAGCCCAGTGGTACCCCTTTCCCACCTAAATCCATAATATTGGTAAAACCCCAGCCCACCCACTCAGCACCCCCTAGTTTCAGTCATGCATTTTTCTGGTGCTAAGGCTGCATTAGACATTAGCCACATGCCTTTCATTTGCTCCCTGGAGTGTGCAATCAGTGCTACTTAAAGTAAACTCTCCTTTTACCTCCACAGTCAGCTACCATCTGGAAAACATGATTGGAAACTTGCTATACAGTGGATCCCGCTTATAAGAACATCTCATTTGCAAGGGAAAATGTTCTTATAAGCGGGCTGCTGTTATAAGCAGGCTTGCATTGAAATCCATTATACACAACACCACTAGGTGGTGCCAAGTCCAAAATAATACCCACACGTTGATTTGTATGAAAAAATGTCTTTACTAGCTATACGACTTAATAAACATAATACAGTACAAATAAGTGCAGCTTGTAAATAATTAAAATCAAAACTTATCAATAAATTGTGTTTTACTGAAATAATCAGTTATTTTCTGCTGTTTATGACTCTCAAGAGACAGTTCATCAAGGAATGCGTCAAACTGGTGAAAAAGCTGTGAGCTCACTGTTCTTGCTTAGCACATACAGGGGAATTCTGTTCATGCAGTTTTTTACCTGCCGGGCAGAAGGTGGTTCTTCAGGCTGTGGTACATCTTCCTCGCTGCTCTCATCCTGCTGCTTTATGTCCCTCCAGATGCCATCCTCAGTTATGGCATCAGAGCACTCCAGTCCCTCGTCAATTGCCACATACTGATTGAATTCTTCCCTGTTCATCACCCCAATAAGTGCTGTAACCTTTGGCAGACAGCGCATGTCATTGCTAGCAGCACCTTTGTTTTCTGTGTCTGAGAGATGGGCAGCAACACAGAACCTGGCTTTCTTGTAGCAGTGTTTGATTGTTTCAAGGGTAACTTGCCTCCACACAGAATCCAGCATTGTTATTGGATCCAGGATATTAATTTCTTTTGCCAGCTCGGACGCTTTAGCAACTCTGCCAGAGTCGAAGGTCATCAGCAATTTTTCTACAATTTTCTTTTGGTAGAGCTATTTTAGGTTGGGTATGACCCCCTGATCCATAGGCTGGATCAGGGAGGTCATATTTGGGTGTAGGAACACAACCTTTATGTGGCTCAGGGACAGGGCTGAATGTGTGCTGCAAATGTCCAGAATAAGACAATATTTTTTCTTCTGTGGCATAGCTTAACATTCCACTTAGTGGCCCACTCAGTGAAGATGGTGCCAGTCATCCAGGAGTTGCTGTTGGTGTGGCAATCCACTGGCAGAGATTCCGTGCTGATGCCTTTGAAGCACCGTGGCTTGTTTGATTTTCCGATCACTAGGAGAGGCATTTTTTCCTTTCCGGTCATGTTAGCACAAACAAGAGCTTATATCCTCTCTTTAGCTTTTTCCCCCCGATGCTGGATCACTTCTGAACGCAAGTGTACCATCTGGGATAGCCTTGAAGTAGATCCCAGTTTCATCGGCATTAAAAATTGAGTCTGAAGAGAATTCTGAAAGCAGGAGTGAGAGCATAGTCTTGGACCAGTTACCGGCACCAACAGAGTCCACGTCTTGCTTTTCCCCATGACATCGCTTAAAGTGGATGTTATGTCTTTCTTTCCAGCAACAGAGCCATCCGTTTGTCACTGTGAACTGGACTCCGAGACCATCTGCCAGTTGCTGTGCTTTGGTAAGCAGCAGAGGACCCCTAATTGGGGCATCGGTATTGCGGCAGGCTCTGAACCATCATAGGAGTGCAGTTTCAACAAGCTCATCTTTGCCAGTACGTTTGCGTTTTATTTCAGTGCTGAACCCGCTCTGGTAGTCGGCATACAATTTCTTTCTGTTGGAGAGAATTTTTGAAATGGCACACACACTAATGTTAAACTCCTTCACAACATCAGAACGCTTACAGCCCGGCACAGTAAGGCTGTTAACCATTTGAATTTTTTGTGCCAAAGTTAGTGCGGTTCTCCGGTGCTTCTTCATGACTGCCTAGTTTCATTCTAACAACCACAGGAGTTTAAAAATCTAGATAACCTGGCACTTCCATGGAGGAATTTTAACAATAGAGTCCTTACTGATTAATTAACTAAGTCAGCTGTAACAACAAGGGATTTAATACAAAGTAGCAGGTGATCAGTGAGTGTCATTTCATTGCCATAGACAACAAAATGACTCTCATATGAAAAGAAGCGCAGTGATTGAGACCGCTAATTGGAAATCACTACTCTCTAATTAGTTGTGACCGCAAGGACATTAAGCATAAAAAAGTCTGTGAGTACACTAGTAATCAGTGGCTGGAGCACAAAAAATAGTCATTATAACTGAACTGACAGTTCTTATAAGTGGGCTTCACACTCATAGAAAATAATGTGGCAAGATCAGTACATGGGTGAATTGTGATTATAGCCAGGCTGTTCTTATAACCAGTGTTCTTATAAGTGGGCTGTACTGTACTATAAATTATGCATGTATTTCCAATATCACAATGTTGCAAAAACATTTTCTAGATAGCAACCGGATGTTGAGGTGAGAGGAGGGTTATTATGAACTGCAATTTGGGGGGTTGGGGTGCCACTGGACAGCAGGGATTGTTTCTAGAATCCTGGGATGCTTGAATAGGGCTAGGGTATGGGAGAGGGTTGCCATTGGAGGCCAGGAATGCCTTCATTGGGGTGGGCTTTGGGAGATGGTGCCACTGGATAACAGGGATATTTGTATTGGGGAAGTGTGTGGAAGTGGTTATCTGGACTCTAGAGACAATTTAATTAGGGTGGGAAGAGGGAGTGGTATACCACTACTCACTGAGGACAACTTGGTAGAGGGACAGGTGAGGCAAAGGGATACCTGAGACTGCTTGACATTACAGCAATTGAGAATGTCATTGTCAATATAAAGAAGTGAGTATCAGTTATTAAATATTTTTTAAAGGCTGGAAATTCATTACAAAATATTAAATTCAGACATCAGTTAGAATTGTAGCACAATGTCTCAAATATAGGCAAATGTGAAGTTAGAGTAGAAAAGTACATGGCCATTGATCAATGTGTGGCATAGTATTCCATGGGGTTTTAATGATTGCTTGCTGCAGCACTGATATTGCCCTAACTTCAGCATTCTCTTTCACATCATATGAATTCCCTTACACACAGGTAATTTGGGAGAAGGGTGCCAATGTTAGGGTAATGCCTGTGCTACAGTGAACAATAGTTCAAACCCCAAGAAACACCATGTCACACATGCTCCAAGAGCCATGGTACGTTTTTGCGAGGGATAACTGGATGTCCATGTTTCTAAACATATATCTGAGATTCAGTCCAAATTTAGGATTTAGGGTTTTTGGATGTAGCTATGGAAACTCCTAAATTCTAAATATTACGATTCCATATCAGATATAGATCCCAAAATCCAATATCCTATGCTGAATCCAGCATTACCTGGTTAAAAAAACTTCCCCCAGCCTGTCTATGTCCCCCTATGATCCTCTTGCATTTGGCAACCCCACTCTACCCCCTCTAACACCAGATCTTTCTTTTCTCCTCTCCCCCAAGCCTCCTGTGAACTCATTAGTTGTTAGATTAATTAATTCTGTGGCCTGCTTGCTTGTAATAAAACATCATCCTCCACCCATGCCAAACTGCAAGCGTCCAGCATCCCTCCACCCTGGCACCAATCTCCTTCCCCTGAGTTTAATAGATGACCCACAATACAACACACCCACTAACCCCCAGTATCCCACCTTCCACCTCAAAAGCTCTAAAATTCTAAAGGATCTGTGAGATATCTGTAGACTCCGAGTCCAATCCTGCAGCAGAGTCATCAGTGTGCGCCTGCCTTCAATTCCAACCAATAATAATGACATTTTTCTATAGTAACACTTGATTGACTGTCAAACAGCCAATCAGCTGTTACAGTAGGAAGACATCATCATTTCATTCATGTGATTCAATTAACAGAATAAAAGTCTCAGAAGATGCTGATAAAGATAGATTGGGGGGAGTGTTACTGCAGAAGCACCATGGAAAATTGATGTCTGTGGCATACAAATCATGCTGTATGATGACACCAAAAAAGAACTATGCTCAGATATAGAGAGAAATTCTGGGAGTGGTGTTTAGATGTAAGAAATTTATGGATTGCCAGCTTTGCTAGAGACAGTTCATAACCAACTGATTACAATTTCCAAAATGAGTTTGGGTGATTCACCACCATGAATTCATAAACTTATGCTAAAATTGCAGAAATATGAATTAACTTTTACATATACACCTGTGCAGCACTTAGTGGTTGCAGATGCTGTGCTTAGTTGTTTCAGATGGTTCTATGTGATGACGATGAATACCTAAAGGTGATCACTGTCATCACACAGTCAGAGTACCGAAAACATTTTTGGCACTCTGAGAACCCTGGTGCACAGGACAACGGTGCCTGGACATGTATTTTAATGCTTTCTGTTGGGGGGCTGTGCTCCATCCCACCCCCCCTGGCGCAGAGGGCTTCACCCCCTGCACCATCCTACTAAAGGATTCTTAACTCTAGTGGGGTGAATGTCAGGGCGGGTGAAAGCATTAAATAATAAAGGTTTGGGCCGAGCGCAATAAAATCGCACAAGTGCTCAAACCTGAACCTGGTACCTCACCCACCCCAACCACTAGCCAACCCCCAATATCATGATGCAGCTCAGCAATCCACAGCAGCACCACCCACAACAGCTCCTCCGCCCCCTTCCAGCCCACGCTCACCATGCTCGCTCCCCCCCCGCATGCGTACACATAGTGACATCCTGTCACCGAGTTTTCCCACCCCCTCATCTGGTCGCCCTACCCTCCCATTGCCATGAGGGATTGCACCAGGAATGAGTCTCCATTATGGATGGTGCCTTTCTCTATGTGCCCACCTCATGGGATACCATTACAGATGCCCTTTCCAGAGCTTTTCTGCACATAACAGCAAGCAGCACTTTGGGAAATGATGTGAAAATCTAGATAGATTTACTGTGTTGGACCTCTCAATTTCTGCAGCAAAATTGTTAGGGATATGGAAAAAGGGAATGCCCAGCAGCAGGTTTTCAGAAACATTCAAATGGTTAAGCCTTGAGCCATTTGTGCAACTTATTTGCATTTTCTTGGTAAATGCATGGTAGTAAAGGCAATGTTCTTAAAGGAGCATAAAATTATAATACCTGTTTCACTGAGACAGGCGATGACTTAGTTGGAACAAGACGGACATTTGGGTATAGAAATAAGTAAACAGCACACAAGAGATATGATGTACTTGCTTAACATGAACAAGCATATTGAGGATTTGTAAAATGTAAGATATGCCAAAAGCACAAATACACCAGCCAAGGAAACCACTGAGTTCTAATGAAAAACTAGTTGAACCATGCAGAATGTAGCAGAGGATTTGTTCCAATTAAAGAAAAAGATTACCTCGGTAATATATATTATTATTCTTACTGCAGTAAGGTAACCTTACTACCAGAGACATCTGCAAAGCAAGTGATAATATACATTAAGTCAGTGTGGTAGGGTGAAACACTCACAATTTTTTTTTAAAATAAAAATAGCCATTGAGGTCCTAGGAGGCTAGAAAGCTATACAGCCACAACAAGTCTGCCTCAAGGTGCCAGGTAAAATGGAAGCATGCTGTGAACTGAAACCTGTAGTGTAGATATGAGCTTGCAGCATGCCAGGTAACCTTTAATGTTTCTCTTCCTGTCCTTTTGACTGCAACGGTTCTTCTGTGCTAACATTCCTAATATTCTATCTTTTTTTCTCTGGGCTGATCACCCAGGGTAGACACTTTTTAATGTTCTGTCTGATTCTTCTCTTTCTACCCTGCCCCCCTCCCATACACAGCTAGCCATTTAGTCACATGAGCTGTCCTAGCACAGGGTCAAAGAAAAGATTCTGGGCTTTGCTGCTGTTCCCCTGTCAAGAAGTACCACTTGCAAAATACAGTGCCTGTGGTAAAAGTTATATAAAGAAATGCTATGAAATGTTTTTTCAACCCTAAATAACATATAACAAAATAAAACACTGAAGGTGAACTACTATAAACAACCTTTAGTTTTATATGAAGGCTAATTAAGGTATCAGGAAGCTTGAAGCTGTTGCTGGATAAATGTATAAAAACATATGCTTTGCATTGCTCATCTCTGTTGTATTTTTCTGATATTGTGGAGTACAGAGTTGAGCATGGGGCTAAGATGAAAATTGTTGACATATAATAGTACTGGTCTACAAAAAGAATACAAAAAACAAAACAAAACTTTTTATTCACTCAATGAATCATTTCTTCCAAGGCATCTCCTTCTCTCCATGACAGCCACTCCTACTCATCCCTTCGACCTTCGTTCAGGACCATGCAGCCCCTCTCCAACCATGTCTTCCGAGGACACCAACGCCCCAAGCACTGCCAGCTCTGGGGCTCCACCTTCACCTACCTCAAGACTATGGGGTCTGAAGATTGAAGCTATGCTGCATGACATCTGGTCATCCATTCCAGCCCAAGGGACACCCATCATACAGGCCATCCAGGATGACCTCACCTACCTTAAAGCTATTTCCACACACTCAATGGTCCACTCCAGCTTGCAGCCATTACCATTCTCAGCACTACCTCATGAAGATGCTGTCGCCTGGCTCGAGCAATTTCAGGCTTGGTTCTCCTTCAATGGTTGGACTGATCCCTTGTGAATTTCCAATGCTATGCGCTTGCTCCTGAGAGGGATGGCCATATTGTGGTTCAATGCCCTTTCAGACCAGATGAGAGGGAAAACTGTCAGCCTGTATTCCACCTTCAAGGACTACTTCTCACAAGTTCATCCACCCTGGTTGTTAGGACAGCAATTATGGGAGTGCACTATGCAACCCTCTGAATCATTGGAAGCGTTTATAGTGGACATTGAATCATGATGCAAGCGTCTACAAAAATCAGAAAAAGACCAGATTACAGCATTTGTCTGGGGCCTGCATTCACAATTTCATACCTATGTTATCCAAAAAAAGCCAACCACCTGGCTAGACACGATCCAAGCGGCCCAGTTAGCCCAAGAGTCTATTTCCATGCTTCGGCCTACCACTGTTCAGGACCCACAGTCCTCACAGTTGGCTGCACTTGCTCCTTGCGTCCAAAAGCAACAAGAAATGATTGACCAGCTAATTTCAACTGTCAACAGCATACATTTCCCCACTGCAGCTCCCACTGCAACTCCTGTTAATGCCCTACGGCCACCTCCACAGTGATCTGAGCCACCACCATCTTCACGGGAGCTAGTGACCTGTCAGTGGTGTGAGTTCAGGGGTCACACTGCTGCAGTCTGCTGCAAACTGCAAAACATTCATAGGACTCAAGACAGCCACAGGTATCTGCCACAGCGCAATCAGCAATATGCTAGCAACTATTCACAGGACCAGGAAAACTAGCACTGCCCAACAAACTAGGGGCTCTTGTTGGGTAGGAAAATGAAGCAACTGACTGACTGACTCACATAACACAAACAAACAGCACCCTCTAGCTGCTAAGTCAGGCACAATTTCACCTAAAGGAGCTAAAGTTCCTGTCATCAGATCACCCCTCCTTGCAAACTACGTCCCCGTCACTATTGGCAATTGGTCCACGCATGCCTTGGTCGACTCTGGAGCAGAAATCTCTGTGATCCACAGCAGTATCCTGGACAATCCAGCTATTCACCATGTACCTAATGTTGTTCTGGCCGACCTAAAATATATCATCACTGCAAGCACTGCTACAGTACCTATCACTGACATGGTCCATCTCAAGCTCCACTTCGGCTCACAGCAAGTTACGGTTAAATTATACTTAGTGTCTGAACTTCAAACAGACGTGATCCTTGGCCTAGACTTTCTCAAGGCACACAAAGTCATACTGGACTTTGCCTCAAACAAACTGTCACTAGATCCCCAGAGGCAACTCACAGCTACAGACTCAGTCATTGTACCTCCTAAGTCAGAGATGGTTTTGATTGCCAAGATTCGAGGTGACCCTCTTCCCCAAGGTGTTGTTGGCATTGTCACGGGATCCCCAGCTTTGCACTCCTCAGGTCTCCTTCCAGGGAACACCCTGTCTGCTGTGCATGGCAGTTCAGTATTCCAAAAGTGCTGCAACTTCACAGATGAACCAGTGGTCATCTCCAAGGGTGCCAGTATCAGGAAGTTTGTTTGTCTGTCTTCAGGGGATCAGCTTCAGCTCCAACCCAAACCTCAGCCTGGTTCCAGTAACAGTCGTCCTGTCAGTACCATCACAACCACCCCCACTTCACAAGAAATGCACATGCCCTTCAGCCAGCGTCTCTCTGCCTTAAACCTCCCAGCCTGTCCCACAGAGAGACAGCAACTTCTGGAGTTCCTGGAAACCTACTCCAATGTCTTTGTTGGCCCTGCTAATAAGCTTGGATGCTGCGATACCCTGCAAAACACCATTGAGGTGCAGCCCAACCAAAGCCAATTTGTCAGCGAACCTACAAGGTGGGACACAAACAAAAGCAAATCCTAGAGATCTTAATCTCGGACATGCTTGAACAAGACATTATTGAGGAATCCACCAGCCCCTGGGGTGCACCTTGCTTGCTGGTAGTCAAGAAGGACAAAGGGTATCGGTTTGTGGTGGGCTACAGAAAGCTCAATGCCCTTAGGATGCCCATCCCTTACCCACCACAAAGAATGCCTTAGAGAACCTGGGTGGAGCCAGACCAGCCTACTTCACCACTCTAGATATCCAGAGTGGATTCTACCAAGTTACTATTGATCCAGCTTCATGTCCGTACACAGCCTGGTGCTGCTACTTGGGGCTTTTCCAGTTCAAACATCTGCCTATGGGACTTCGGAACAGCCCAGCCATCTTTCAACGTGTCATGGAGGCTGTGTTGTGTGGATTGTCTTGGAAATCTTGCCTGGTGTATCTCAACAATGTTATTGTCTTCAGCAGAACTTTCCAAGAACACCTCAGCATCTCAAAGAGGTGTTCGAATGTCTCATGCAAACCAACCTCAAACTCCGTCCAGAGAAATGTTGCCTCGCTCAGCATCAACTCCATTACCAGGGACATGTGGTCAGTTCGCACGGCATCTTGCCAGACCCAGAGAAGCTTTCTGCAGTAAAAGACTATCCACAACCCACAAATCTCAAAGACCTTAGAACTTTCCTTGATTTGTCTGACTACTACAGAAAATTCATTTGCAACTATACTAACATTGCAGCTCCCTTGTATGGTCTCACAAAAAGGGGATGCAACTACACATGGACTTCTGATTGCAAAGAGGCCTTTGAAACCTTTAAAGACAAACTTATTTCTTCCCCAGTATTAGCCTATTCCCGCTTCGACCAGCCATTCAGGCTTTACACAGATGCTAGCTCCTTTGCAGTGGGCGCTATGCTGTGTCATATCCAAGATGGAACAGAATGAGTTGTTTCCTATGCAGGGCACTCTCTTTCTTCAGCTGAGCAAAACTATGGCATCACAGAAAAAGAATGCCTAGCCATGGTCTTTGCTGTAAAGAAGTTTGACTGCTACCTTCACTACTCCTCCATCACAGCCATCGTGGATCACTCAGCCCTCAGATGGTTGTTCGGAATGAAGGAACCAGTAGGAAAGTTTGCCCAATGGGTTGCCATACTGCAAGGGTACAATTTTGAAATCCAATACCGACCAGGTCGAGTTCACTACAATGCCGATGCTGTAAGCCACAGACGGTATCTCTCCGTATCAACCTCTCCTGATGAAGAAGCCTGCCTACAAGCTCTCCCCTTCTGCTCCACAGATGAGCTCCCTGTGGACACTCCTATAGCACCTCAAGTTACTTTGCTGCTCCCAAATGCTTCTACGGAGAAAAGTACCAATCCTCAACTATTGCAAGCAGCTGAAAAGCTTCTTACAACCTCCACCGATATCTCCCTGGCACGATTAAACTTCAATAAAGAACTGATCTTCAGTTTACAGACATCATCACTTATCTTGAGTCTGGAACTTTACCACAATGAAAGAAACACCGCCAGGATGTACAATTCTTTGCGTCACAGTACTTTCTCAGTGACGGAGTGCTTTTTCACACTTGGACCAAGGAGGGCAAGGGCCATCGCACAGACAGAACTCGTGTACAGTTAGTTGTGCCAGCCTCTCTAGTCTCTGAAGTTCTTCAGTCCACTCGTGTCTCTCCATTTTGTGGTGGTCATATGGGTATCCACAGAACTCTCAAAAAGACAAGGCTCCACTTCTTCTGGCCTCACATGAACAAGGACATTGTCCATTTTGTAAAATCCTGCCAGCCTTGTTCCCAAAGAAAGCCTCCCATCAAACCAAGCAAGGCACACATCATTCCAATGCATGTAGCCACATAACCTTTCCAAAGAGTCAGCACAGAATATACACTGCAATCTCTGCCCAACTGCCCTCATGCTACTGACACTTATCAGCCAGATCCCATTCTTCCTGCCCAACCAGATGAATTTTCTGGAACTTCTCAGCCTCTTGCATCTTCTCAGGACTCTCTTATACCCCAAACATTATATCTGATCGAGAAGATTCTGAGAAAAAAGTACATCAATGGATCTTGGTCATACCGTGTTAAATGGTGTGAGTATAACAGTGCTCAAGACTCATGGGTTCCCGTTTCTGAATTGACAACATCCTGTCAAGAACTAGTTCAAGCCACCCACTCAGCAATCCCTACTGACCATAAAAGCCGTAGAATCCAGTGAAGTTATTATTTGGACTCAGTGCAGTGATTCTGTTAATTCTTTGTCTTAATCTGCAAATTGCTTCTTAATTCCTGTATGATCTTAATTTTTTTCTCTTCTAAATTTAAGCATTTTCAATCAATCAACTAATCAATTGTCTTCTAGTAATGCCTCCACAATACTGCTAAATGTTATCTTACTGTTACTAAGGTTTTGCTACTTTCTATTGCTGTTCATGCATAACAATGTCTTTACTTGTTCGAGTGGTACTCACATTTACAATACCTGGGGAGATGTGGAGTACAGAGTTGAGCATGGGGCTAAAGATTAGCTGCCACCCCTTTAACTAGGAACAGTAATGGGCAGCCATCTACGGTCACATGTTATGCTAATTAGTGTCCAGCTGGGGCTAGGGAAGGGCAAATTTCTTTATCCTGTGGTCAGTCTAGGATGTTCCCTGTGCTAATGAGATGTGCCTTCCTAAGCTCCTAAATAAACCTTATCTTGTTCATTATTTTATGCATCTGACTCAGTTTGTTTGGTACCTAGTGACTCCCATAGGCGCCGGGTTGTATGGGCCCATGGGGCATTGGCCCCAGCAATGTTTCTTGACCTGGGCTGAGCCCCAGCAATATTTTGCCACATTTTTTTTCTCCCCTGGTTGATTTGTCTGTGTATGAGGTCTCTGCTGACTGTGCCTGCACTGCCCCCACCCTGCCCCCATTTAATTTCCTGACAGCGCTGGCATTATTTAAAATTGGCACAGATGGCGCCTTTTGCCTACTTGGTTTGTCACTGCCCCCGAAAATCATTTTGATTGGCTGGCAAGTCCCATTTTGCTACTTGCTGCATTGTGTATGGCCGGAAGGGGAGTGCTTGTTAGGCTTGATTCACTTGTGTATGGGTGATTCTGTGAGTGGGGAAGCACTCAGTAGTCAGACAAGGGCAACGGTTTCCATTGCCATCATGTCATGCATGCAGAGAAGTCGTCGTCAGACTAAGGAGTCAGGATGGGAAAGGTGGTGGTCCAGGGGTCCAGGCACCCAGCCAGCCCAGGAGCTTAGCGGGAAGTGCCAAAGACCAGTGTGGTGGTGCGGCAGGAGTCGGCAACCCGTCGGCCTGGAGACAGAGTCCAAGACTGGGTCAGGAGTCGGCCAGTCGGGAATCCTGGACACACCACACCAGGCAACAAGTAAGTTGTAAGGGGAAGGCCAGCAGCTGGCTGAGCAGCAGACCAGCAGTGTGGTACTGCTGTACAGGGGGTCGAGGAGTGGAGCGAGTGGTGGATCGGGTGACTCAAGAACGTCGGGTGGGGTTAGGAGGGAGGTTGATTTAGGCAGGTGGCAGGCCTACAAATGTCTCGGTTGCTGAGGGTCCTCTTTGGTCCGGGTGGCCTGAGGCATGGCAGCAAAGCAGCCAGCAGGACAATTATTTGGAGCCTTGTAAGAGGGAGGTGAGCAACAGAGGAGGTCAGAGGACAGAGGCAATCAGCACAACCAGCCAGCAAGCCATTATCCCCCGCAAAGGTAGGCAACTACCGACAGGCTAGGACATTGTCTCTTTGCATTTGGCCATTAAGCTAGGAGCTCTAGGGTAGTCTGTAGAAATACCTCAGGATGTTTTTGCAGTTATATGGCCTTTGTGGGTTGGAGTTTATCAGAGCAGGTGTCCACTGCCCAGAATTTAATTTAAAATGCAAATTTGCCAGCCATCCCACCATTGCAACATCAATGGGGGTCAGCACTGATTCAACACTGGGTACACTGGAACTTTATAAGGGAGCTCCCTACTCCCAAGATTGGTTAAAAGGGGGATAAATTATGTACACCAGCTGCGGGGGGGCTGGGTTGTAAGTTCACATCAGTAAGGCCACAAGTCCATCAAGATTTGTGAACAATCCTCCTTAGCTAAGGTGCAGTTCTTTGCTTTTTTACCCTCGCTTGCTTTTATGAGAGGTTTGCTTGTCAGGGAAGCATGAAAGGTTAAGGGAAGGGGGGATCCACAAGGAGAGGGGTTTCATTTTGATGGTTTTGATTGGGGGTGCAGCCAGACCTTAACCTTGCTATGAGTGATGGGGGAGACCAATACTTATGGGAACAACTATAACTGGCTATGCCATATGTGTCCCTGTAGCTGTCCTGCATGTCTGTAGGCAATACCTACTGTATTTTCAAATTCAGAAATAAGACTTTGTATATATTCAAGAGACTGGAGCATGAAATCCACCAGCATGGAGTTACTATCTGGATGGTTTTCTATAAAGGATCTTTAAGCAAATACATCTTGCTGGTGTTTAATACATGTGTACAGAGATGCAATGTTGATCCCAACCCAGACATAGCTCTCCTCCGGACATGTGGTCAGGTTTTCTAAAGACATCCACTCTCTCAAGCATGTTAAGGTCCTACTTCATCCCCGGCCCCCAGAGTCTCTCAACCCTGTTGCAGATCTTAGTATTGTATGCAAAAATGCATACCTTCCGCTCTAGCCCCTCTGCAATGTTGCTTATGAAGACATTAAAGAGGACTGGTCCCTGCACGAATCCCTGTGGCACCCTGCTGGTCACCTCCTTCACCACCACCCTCTATGACTGTGTCCTGTCACTCAACCAGTTTAGTTTCTGATCCAGTTTGCCACTTTTAGGCCTACTCCCAGGCTGCCCAACTTGTTTACCAACCTCCTGTGGAATGGTTTTGAAAACCTTGCTGAAATCTAGGTAAGCCACATCCACCTGCCTTCTCTGATCCACTTTCCTAGTCACCCAGTCTAAAAAATCTATCAGATTTGCTTGACGAGAACTTCCCGCTGTGCATCCTTGCTGGTTCCATGCCCAGGTTCCTAAACTTATGCTGTAGCCAATCACAACTACCACCTCTCTCTGTCTCTTTGTATTTCTTTTAAACTGTGCATGGACCTGTAGAAAAGACACATGCACACTTCATATATACATAATTATATGTGTGTGCCGGGGGATGCCAGTGTTTATAGCATAGGGTGTTAAACAAGGAGGTAAACATGAGGCTGATGTTGTGAATGTGTGAACATGTTTTACCATGCATACTATCTCTGATATATTTAGTTTGTTTTTAGTGTGTGTGGGTGGGGGACATGTACCCAGTTTATACAGCTGTAATGGTCTGATTAGTATTGAAGGTTAAACTGCTTGGTAGGGAAAATGATGGAATCACTTCCAAAGGAAAGAATTGTTTAGTACCTAGAGGCCAGCAGGGCACAGGACCCAAGGTGGCATGGATTCACAACAGGAAGGTCATGCCAGATGAATCTAATAGATTTCTTTGACTGGGTGACCAAGGTAGTAGACCAGGGAGAGTCTGTGGACATGACCTACCTAGACTTTAGCAAGGCACTGGACACAGTCCCATAGAAAAGATTAATATACAAGTTAGTCAGCCTTGGAGTGGGTCCCAAGGTGGTAGCCTGTGTAAAATAAATTGGCTGGACTATAGGACACAGAGGGTAATAGTAAACAGAGTCCACACTGAAGAAAGGGGGGTTACTAGAGGGGTACAGTAGGGTTCAGTACTGGGACCGGTCCTTGTTAATATTTTTAAAAGTGACATTGCAGAAGGACTGGAAGGAAAAGTACAGTATGTCTCTTTAGGGATGACACAAAGATCTGCAACAGGGTTGATACACAAGGGAGGGTGGAAAGGATGAGAAGGGACTTGGCAAGGTTGGAGGAATGGTCAAATGTATGGCAGCTTAGATTCAGTAGAAAGAAGTGCAAAGTAATGTACCTGGGTAACAAAAACCCAGGAGAAGAGTACACAATGTGGGGTGAGTTACTAACAACAACAAAAATGGAAAGGGACCTGGAAGTAGTCATATCAGATGACCTAAAGGTGGGCATGAAATCTGAGAAGGCAGTAAGAAGGGCTGGGGGGATACTGGGATGCATAGGGAGAGGCATTACCAGTAGAAAACAGGAAGTTGTTATCCCTCTGTACATACAGTTGGTGAGACCCCATCTAGAGTACTGCACACAGTTCTGGAGCCCCCATCTCTGCATGGGCATAGACAGGATGGAGGCTTTCCAGAGGAGGGCAATTAAAATGGTGCAGGGTCTGCACCAGAAGACATACAAAGAGAGACTAAAGGACCTTAATATGTATACTCTCGAGGAAAGGGGGGGACACAATAGAAACTTTTAAGTACCTCAAGGGAATCAACAAAGTCCAAGAGGGTAGCATCTTTCAGAATAAGAGATGTGCATGAGCAAGGGGGCACAATTTGAAGATAGAGGGGGGATGGGTCAGAGGTAATGCGAGGAGGTATTTTTTCACAGAGAGGGTTAATGATGCATGGAACAGCCTTCCTGAGGAGGTCATGGAGTCAAAAACAGTGGGGAAATTCAAGAATACATGGGGCAGACGTAAGGCAATTCTAATGGGGTGTAGGAGGAAGTAGGCTGTTGGTTAACTAGTATCTGCAGCTTATCCAATAGGTAGGGAAATGTACAGACCAGGTGGGCCAAGCGGTCCTTATCTGCCATGAAATTCTATGTTGCTCATGGTCAGAGAGTGCAAAAAAGCTCTTTGGTGAGATCAGAACCTGGTGTATATACTGATTCTCAGTTCTGCTTAAATCACTGGACTAATATTTTTCCTCAAGGCTCAGGTGTGGGTTCAGGTTTGAACTGTCCTTGTACATATAGCTGAGGTAACAGGAATGCTCAGCAGTGCAAATTATGGCGATGCCACAAATGAATTTTAAGGCATAATGCAAAGCCATACACCTTGAACCAGTAAAGAAGTCTAAATATTCTCAGAAATGTTTTAGTGTGTTCTTCCATTTATAAAACTGGTTTTAAAATTCAGAATTAATAAACCTTTAAGTAGTCAGCAAGGTCAGTGCAGTCTAGCTGAACAAAATGCCCTGTCTATGGGCTGCATTTACCAGCTCAAACAGATGTTTTTATAAATTAAAAAAAAAAATGTGTGTGTGTCTGTACTGCCTTGAACTGTTTTATAGAAATTATTGCCACCAAGCCATACCACCAGGTCACTCAGTTTTTTTTCTTTACCAAGAATCCATGTGGGACTGAGTCAAAGAAGTGCATCTATTGTTTGGCCTTATATCAGCTGCTTTTGTGACCAATGTCCAATAAGTCTATCAGATCCATCTGAAGGACCTCCCCTGATGAAACTTTGCTGCTTTTGTTCCTGTAGTCCATTTGCCTCCAGAAAATCCACCAATCTTTCCTTTATAATGGCATGGCCTCCAGTATCTGACATACAATGGACATCAAGCTTACTAGCCTGTACCATAATTCCCTGGCTTTGCCCTTTTTCTACTATTATGCAGAGGTATGGTATTTGCTGTCTTCCAATACCTTAGTGCAACTGTGGCATTATTCAGAGAGCCAGAATAAGATAGTGTGAGTTGTTAGATTGTATAATCAAGGCAACACCACAGAGTCTTCACAGAATCACAGCCTTGCAAGTAATTATAAAGTCAGTACAATGCTATGCAATCATGAGGGTTCTGGTTCTATAGTTGGGGTGTATTTCCAGTGGTTGTTCAGGTGATCATGTCTGTGTTCTGAGGGATCCCAGGTCTGGTTCCTTCCTGGTGATTGGTGTTGTGTTCAGCTTATTTTTGCATTTGGATGAGGGATTTATTTGCTGGCTGTGTTCTGACTGTTTTTTTTTCCAAACTTGCACATAGTTTTAGATCCTGTTCCTGTTAGTTCCAGGTTGCATCCCAGTTTAGGGATCATTCTCACTTCTGGGTCCTTGGTTCATTCTCCCTTCTGGGCAAAAACCCAAAACCAGAATGCCAGAACAGCACAGATATTCTGGAACCCAACTCAAAACAAAGTGGGATGTTGCATGGAACTACAGCTGGTTATGCAGTCATAAGTTCCGTCCTCCAAGCCTGCAAATTTTTTTTTATTTTTTTATTTTTTGTTGGCCTGGTAAGTGCACTAGACAAATCCTGCCTATTTTCAGGCACGACCCTGTGGAGGGGGATACAGATGAATGCCAACTGACCTTGAACCAGATTAAGTTGTTGGTATTTTTAGTGAATGAGGGAACACAGACACCACAGGAAATTCCCCACTCTAGGCTGGTGGCGCTGTCCATCGGGTCTGCAGGGATGGACGACCTCAGTCAGGAGAAGGTGGTGGAGGAGAACTGTCATGCTGTTTTGAGCTCTGAACCTTGGTTACTAACTTTCAAACTTCAGACATGGAAGGTATGGAGACGACTCTTGAAATGCCGCAAACTGCTATGGTTATACTGGATACTTCATCAAGTAGTGTTGAAACTCAAGCCGAAGAAATAAGACTCCAAAAAGAGTTAGAACAAAAGAAGATACAAATGTTGGACTTACTTTCAGCTGCTGAACAAGACTACCAGTCGTGTAGACAGAAATTGAAGGCAGAACGTTCTGAGCGAAAACATTCCATTGCCAGCCCACTAAAAGAAGACAATAAACGCTTGCCTTTGGGTTCGGAAGAAATACCTATGATGCAATCTGAACAAGTACAGGATATTTCACTACCCACGAATGTCCCTGACAAAGAGCTGGACTGGTCTCCGGGAGCAGCATTAAGCCAAGCCGGATGGTTATGGGCAGGAAACAGATGGATACCTGACCCAGGCATACCCGTTCCAGGTTCTCCGATTGTTTCTTCACAACAGACAAACCCTCTCAAATTCTTTCCAGATCCTCTAGAGAAGGATATCCCTACTCAGCCTAAGTCCCTTGAATTTGTTACTGAGGATGCGTAACCTCTAGGTGAGAAGACTGGAATACCTGCTGCGTCAGACGCTGAAATTTACAGAGAAGATTTTAAGACTCAAGCTGATGTTTCTGTTGACTGTGTTATGGACAAAAATTCTTTTTCACCACAAACTGAGCCTGGTGCTGCTCCTATCTTAGATCCAGGTATGGATTTTGTTCTTCCTCTCCAACCGGTCCGTATACAGAATGACTCAGACTTGTCCACAAATGCTGCCCTGTCTTATGCCGGGTTATTTCGCAAACCTGCTGTAGCAGCTAAACGTCAATTTTTAGTTAGACTTAGATTCAAAGGGAAAGCTCCGGTGGTTCTAGATTGAGTATGGGTAGGGAAGACCTTACTCATTGACTCCATGAAATTTTCTCCCGCTGAAGTTTACGCTTTAATTCATCCACTAGGAGATCACAATTATGATATTAGCTTTTGTTCAGTCATCTCTCTTGATAAATTTTGCCGACTTTATTATGAGTTTAAAGATCAAGAGATCTGGAAAGATTTTATAGCAATTCCTGTTACGAAACCAACAATAAAGATTGTAACGATACTCTTTAGAAATGAAGGTGTAAATATTGCTAATATAATGTTTGGGTTAGAGAAACGTTGTTCAGTGCACGATAAACCTAAACCTATTATCGATGAAAATGGATTTTGGAATGGGGGTTGGTTGGTGAGGGTCCAATTGCACCAAAATGAAGAGGGAATACAACATTTGTCCAGTTCCTTTTATTTAGGACAGGATAGGGGTATTATTTTTTATGCAGGCCAACCAAAGAGCTGTTTCAAATGTGGCTCCCTGTCCCATTTGAATACTTCTTTGATCAAATAAAATGTTTTAGGTGTGGTGTTCTAGGCCATGCTGCACAGACTTGTGTAGCTTTACCTGTATGCAATTTATGTGAAGAACATTCTCATACCTTTGCAGATTGCCCATGGGCTTCCACAGATACAGATGAAACATCAGACCAGGAGTACTATTTAGCACAAGCAAGAAGACAATTTACTGATCCTGACCCCTTTACAGGGAATAGACGTAGGGGAAGAGGTAAAGGTGGAAGGGGTTTTACTGAGGATAGATTAACCATCCCTTTACGGTTTATAGATTCTCAAGGGGATCAGTCCCTTTCTTCACAAAGTGATTCTCATCCCCCCTTTAGGCATGAGAGACGAGATAATAGGGAAACTCCATTTGTGACTCCTCAAGGCTCCCCTCAGCAGTTAATACCCTTGACTAGATTGCACGAGCCTCCCTCTGAGAGTGGATTGCAAGAACCAACAGATGATTCTGTTCAGTTGCCTGGAATTCCTGATAAGGAACCAGAGATGCATAGCATTGAGTCTATAGAACTAGAAGAAAATCCTTTGTCGGGTCAAAGTAACCCTCCTTTGTCTCCCTTACCTTTGGCAAACAGGTTCGAAGCTTTTTCTTCCTGGGGAGATCAGGTTGATGAAGCTCAACCCTTATTAGACCCTACTACTTTAAAAGACATTACTGGATTAGTTAAAAATAAGCCTGTTCCCCCTAAACCTACTAGGCTTGGATCTAGGAAGCATCAAACTAGATCAAGTGTGAAATGCCCTAAGCCCCTTCCCTGAATATTCTACGATAACAATAACTACGCTGAATGTTAACAATTTGAAATCCTTGAAAAAAAGGTTGACTACCTTTAGTATATTATTAAATTTTCAGTACGATGTATATTTTTTACAAGACACATGACTACATACATGTAATGAAGTTTCACAGGCAAAAAAGGATTGGCATTGGGGTGAGTCATATTGGTCTATGGGGGAGGAAGCATGCAGTGGTGTAGGTGTTTGTTTTCTTACACCTGAGGTACACTTACAAAGACTGATTGATCTACAATCTGGGAGAGTTTTTATATTGGACGTGGTCCTAAAAGGTTTATCTTGCTGCTTAATTACTCTATATGGGCCCCAGACAAAAGCATCATGGATAAAACTGTTGAAAAAGGTTCAACCTTACCTTTTTACTAGTCGTCAAATATTTTTTGGTGGTGATTTTAATATAAATTTTCAAACTAAAACTGATATTGGCAAACAATATTGTGATAAAAGTTTTTTGAAATCTCTTATTTCTTCTGCAGGTTTAGTGGATTGTCACTCTATAGGTAAAGTTAAGGCTAAGCCCACTTTTTTTAAGGGTACTTTATCTTCCAGGATTTATTTTTTATTTACTCATCAATCTTTAAAGTTTGAGAAACTTCTTTATGACCCTATAGAATCTTCGGACCATTGCTTGATTGAGGTTAAACTTGAAAACCCTCCATCTAGACAAAGAGGTCCTGGGATCTGGAAATTAAATGCATCTTTATTATCACAAACTTTGGTGGAGATGGAGTTACATACTATTGTGAAAGATAAAAAAATCAACGATTTTCTTATATGACTCAATAGCTGATTGGTGGCTTGATTTGAAAAAGTGTTTGATTAGTTATCTCCAGCCGATAGGGATATATATAGCTCGAACACAATATGAACAGTATTTAACCCTTAGGAAATCGTCACGGTCACTTATGTCAGTCCAAACACTGGGAGGGATAGATGTGTCCCAAGACATAAAGGTCATTAAATTGCATATGGCAAAATACCAATATGACAGGTTAAAATCTTTATATAAAGAACAATCCTTTGGTACACAAGGCAAATCAGCCTATGCTAATCCTTTTTTAGCTGGACAGAAACTTCAAGAGAATCAGTTGATTAAGACTTTAAGAACATCTACAGGGTTATTGGTTGAGAGTAACGCTGAAATTATGCAAACTTTAGATGCCCATATTAAATGCACTTTTGAAGCACACCATAAAGATTCTGATTATGTGGATTGGATACTACATGCTGCTGATCTTCCCCAAGTTCCAGTTGAAATGCAAAAGGGGTTAACAACTGATTTTACAAGTCTGGAGCTTGAAACTGTTATTTCATCTCTTAAACCCAATGTTTCTCCACGCTCAGATGGATTGCCGAATGAGTTCTACAAAGTTTTATGGAAGATTATGGCTCCGGAGCTTGTAGAATTATATAATTTTTTTCTGCACGAATTATACTTACCCTCCCAAATGTATGAAGGCTTGTTGATCTTTCTTTTTAAAAAGGGAGACCGTACAAATATTGGGAATTGGCGCCCTTTAACCCTGCTTAATGTGGATTTTAAAATTTTTTCAAAACTTTTAGGAAATAGACTGTCTTTAGTAATGCCTGAGATAGTTAGCAGCTCTCAATTTTGTTCTACCCCAGGACGCAATATTAAGGATGTTTTATTATATCTTAGGGAAATTATGACCTCCAGAGGAAATGAGGGGAGGTTGCCTCCTATAGATGGGTATATAGTGAGTTTAGACCAAGCCAAAGCTTTTGATGAAGTTTCACACTCTTATCTATGGCAATGTTTGGCAGGGTTTGGGATTCCCTCTTTATTTATAAACTGGCTTCAGTTATGCTATGCACTAGCATATAGTATTCCATATGAGAATGGTTGGCAGGGCCTTAGACATAGTATTTTGAAAGGGGTACGCCAAGGTTGCCCACTTAGTCCATACTTATATGCTTTAGCTCTAGATCCTATGCTGCGGGTATTAAATAGATCTCCCCGATTACTGAGTGCATGTGATGGTACTAAGATGTATACGAAAGTTGTGGCATACACTGATGATTTATGTCTAATATTGCGTGATGGTAATTCAATTAAGTCTGCCTGTGCATTAATTACAGGCATAGGTTACACGACGGGAGCAAAAATTAATGAATAAAAATCCCATTGTTTAAAGCTGTCAGGATTTCCTACTACTACCGAAATGGCAGGTGGGATTGTAGTAGACCAGGCCCCATGCAAAATCTTAGGTATTTACTTTGGGGGTGATGATAATGCAGGTTTTAATTGGTCTAAAGCCTTGCAAATGGGTTATAAGAAAGTAGTTGGTTGGAATAAATGGAAACTATCAAAAAAAAGAGGGTATATTTGTTAAAAACCTTTTTGATCCCGTTTTTTTTATATTTAAGTAATATTTTTCTATTACCCAAATGTCTGGAAACAGCGGTTATGCGATGTTTTTTTTTAGGATTATGGGGGAGTCGCTTAAACCCAATTAAACGAAATATATTATATTTAGATATTAAATCTGGAGGACTGAACATGCTCAATCCTCTTACATTTTTTTTTCCGTATTTTTGTATGCTAACTTATTACCAATTTTGAAGTTACAAACTTTTCTTTGGACTCCCTTTGTTACTGATAAACTCTGTGTAGTTTTGAAAGAATGGTTAACAGATCAGTTTGTCCATAAAAACAAAAGAAACCCTAGACTAAACAAAGAATGGACTGAAGTTTTTGATAAAATTCAGTGATGGGAAGTCAAATGGGATATGGTTTTACGTTTCACTCGGAAAAAGATGTATTCAAAGATTTTATATGACTTTTTTTCTGAAACTCCTTTTGTGGACAAACCCCCCAGGTTCAAAATAGTGTTGCTAAATATATACTGAATGAATGTATTCCTATTCATATGTGGGATTCAGCTTGGTTGGGGTTACATTTAAAAATTAATGTACGTAATAACCAAAAGCATAAAAGACTGCAGGACCGATACTGCCCGAGAGAAAGTTGTACATTTCTTTTAGAAACAATGGAACATCTGTATTTCAAATATCCTTATGCACAGGAATTTTGGGATGTAGTAAAAAATCGTTGGAAGAATAAGATATTAGTTCCACCCTCTGAGGATCTTTTATTTTTTGGTTTTTCTTATAAAGAACTGTCAAAAGGTTCTCTTAATACTTTACAAATTATACATATATTTTTTTTATATTGGATTTGAATATCAAGGTGCCGATTAGTGTTGCAACAACAAAATATATTAGTATTAGATTTGTTCTTTATGGTTTATCAAGATTTGGTTCAGTTAAAGATGAAAGAGAAACTGAACTTTAACAGTATTATCTGGGGAGAATTATGGAAGGATTATGATTTCATACTATGAATTTCATATTGATTAGCCAGAATATATTATTAGATAGTGCTTTACTTAAACATTTGACAATACTTTTGTATTTGTATGATCAATTTTTTTTTTGTTTTTGTTTGTTTGAATTAATATTTATAATATTGTTATTTACTCCTTTTCTGTTATTTATGGCTCAATCTGATATTAATAAGATTGTATATACTTTGTTACGATTTTGTTTGATTTCAATAAAAAATTCCTCTACTCTTTTCGATACGTGCCATGGGATCTTTAACATCCACCTGAACTACCACCAATCCGGGCAGATGGGACCATGGTTTAATGTCTCATGTGAAAGACGGCACATCAGAAGTGCAGCACCCCTCTCATGCTGCACTACAGTGTCAGTACTGGGATATTAACCCAAGTGCCAGATGTGGGAACTGAACCCACAGCCCTCTGATCTCCTGGCCTCAGAAGCGAGTGTGCTACCTACTGAGCCACTGACACTGCAATTTAACTTGTGGTAACCCATGGATATAACTGTCTTATATACATGTCTGGGCACTTATTATTTTTAAAATGTTATGTGCAACAAAGATCTGCTGGCTCAGGATCCAAGCCCTCCATCGCATGGAGGGAGGACTGGGAAGAGGACAACATCAGGAGTCAGGGGTTGCAAGACAAGAGTAGGCAGCAGTTACAGCTGCTTACTTTAGGGATATAAAATCAGACTCTGAAGCTATTTTCAAATGGTTTATTATATAACAGCAGACCAGCCATTTGTTTTTTTCATTGTTTATATGAGGTTTGGTTAGACAACTCACAAAAAGGGAACCTTTAGTTAGTGTATTGCTTTGCTCTGGTGTTCTTTGTATTATAAGAGTACTGGTTCAACTGGAATTGCATGTCAAGTTTCAGCTGAGAAGAAGTTTGAAAATTGAATGTTTTTTTTTTTCAATTCTATTTCTGCACCCTGCATCCTGGAACTCTCTCGGGCTGCCTCTGCTAGCTGCCCGCTCTACCGCCGACCTGGTCCCTTGCCTCCTCAAAGTGTATGCTACCCCTCCACCAACCTCCGGCTGGGAACCCCTCAGCTCTGAGCCCCTTGGGGCAGGGCTGCCACTTCATCCGGTGCTTTATCTACAATGCAGTGCCAGCCGAGGAGGAGGAGGGGAGATGGGTGGAGGCAAGACCCGGTACTGGCATGTGGCAGTGGCCCAGAGAGGAGCTGTCACCTATCCAGTTGCAGGGGGAGTTTTTCCTGTGTTACTTCTAGCAGCCAAATGTGCAGTGATGCCTGCATGAAGACGTTGTAAGCATCTGCCGCTCTCCTCCTCTTACATTCCAGGCACAGGTAGTACACCGGTCTCCACTGGTGTCACTACTACGCCGAGGAGCCCGAACCCACCCCAGGGAGAGGAGAGAGTCATTCTCCAGACGCCGATCCTCTCCTCCCCTGCCGACCCTCAGTGGTCCAGGTTCGTTCCCAACCTGGGTTGCCGGTTCGGCGTGACACAAGGTGTGGCGTCCAGGGCTAAAACCCTCAGCGCCACCAGGCCAGCATTGAAAATTGAATTTTGAATACTGTTGAAACTGTCTTTACTGATACTGCTCCTCTTGCCATTTTTTTCAGTCTGGGTTTAGTCTTATGGACTTTTTGCTCTATACAACCTATTACAGTGGTTTGGAGCTAGCCTCGCCTAGGAGTTCTGCTAGTAGTCCTCTTTTGTCTGGGTTCTTGTTGCAGGTAAAAAAATGGACAAATTGCTCATCTGTTTACAAGAATAAAAAAATAAAACAAACAACCTTGAATTGGTCCAAAAATGGAAAGATCAAGAAATTAGTTTGTTTTTTCCCTCTGGCAGACTTTTGCTGACATTCTGCTATGTAGGGTATCAGACCACCACAATTAGCATAGTGCGAAGCTACAGAGAATGCAGTGTAATTTCATCACATGCTTGCTACACTGTCCTGTAGATGTGCAAGGCTACTTTTGTCAAATGCTTGCTGTCTTTTAGGTTTTGTCAGTTCACTAGAGTTGCAAGGGGCTTTGCCCCCTCACACTCCCTTGTTTCTTTTTTTAAATATTGGGGTGTGATGGATGAAACCCCCAACTCAAGTAAACTAATAAAAGAAAAATAGCCCATGTAGTGTAGATTGTGCCATACATGGGCAAGTAGCATCATTTGAGTGCTATGCAAATAGCAGAGGTCCAAAGGTGGTCTTGCTTAACCTCCTGACCCCCACGTATAGGGAGGCTCTGCTCCTATGGAACCCACAGGGGGGGCATGACTTTGACCTTTGACCCTGGGCCATGGGGCGGGGTTTTGACCACTGGACCCCACAAAATATTTTACAAACTTGGGTCCTATGGTGACTCCTGCAGCAGAAGCATCAGATGGGAAAGCAGAATACCAGAAAGTAAGCAGTCCTTTAGTGGCAGATCAAATACCAAAACTCCACAATACTCAGTGACTTGATTCCATGAGAACAGACTGCACATATTTGCTGTGTCTAGGAAACTTATTATGTTGAGAAAAATGTAAATGTTTATGAAATACCTGGCTCCATGTGCTTTTGATTTGCTGACCTCCATTACTGTGGGCTCAGGCTGGCTGAAATTAGTGTGCTTTGTGGAACACTGTCATGAGGGAGTCTGGAAACAAGAAAGGAGGGTCTTCATGCCTGGGAGGTCCCTTCTTTTTTTGCTTTTTGCCTTTGTTTGTGATTGTATAACAGCAGGTCTGTGTTAAAATGTTATTTTTCATGTTTTGTTTACTTTTCTGTGTGAAACAGCCACATATAAAATAGTTGTAAATATTTAAGATGATCTCTAGCTCTATAAAAGGGGCTATGCACAGTGTGGCAGATGAGATGAGACAAAATGAAATGAGATGAGATGGGATGAGATCTGAACTGTGGAGGGAAAAGGATTCTATGAGAGAGAAAACTGACTGATGCGATAGGGGAGTATTCAGTGCTGGGGCAGTCTCCAAAAGACTGCCAGTGATGCTGCTAGCCAAGGTCGGGAGGTTTTGGACCACAGCTGAGTCAAGCAGTTGGAGGGGTGATGGGTCAACTTGAAAAATGGGCTGGAGAGGCACAGGTGCAGGTAGCATCCCCCAGGTACTGGTCTTGTCCTTGTGAGCCTACTGGCTAAGCAGGAACCAACAGCCATTCAAGCCAAGTTGCTATAGTAACCCAAGATCATTCTGACTAATCAAGTGCTAGAAGCAATTCAGAAATTCTAGGTTTACACTCTTTTAACTGTTTATTTCTTTGTCCAGTATAGTTAAGTCTTTATTTAATAAAGCACACTGCTCTATGGGACATTTTAATAATAATAATAATAATAATAAACTTTATTTAATAGAGCGCCTTTCCAATTTTAAAATAACTTTTCTCTCCCTCTATGTCTTCACTCCAACTCACCCTCTCACAGTCAGTTTTTGCAAAGCATAACATACAGTATCTGCAACTCTGGTTTGCTAAATGTGAATCTGAACAGGTACTGAAACAATATGGATCCAGCACAGGGCCACAGGTCCTCACTATCCACAGTCCAATAAACACGCTGAAAAAGAGTACAAATTGTTAACAGACTTTACAAGAAGGCCATGGACAGCAAACATGTTATTGATTTAACTTTTATTGGCTACAGCTCAGCCCTGCTTGAAAGTAGTTATTCATCAGCAGAACATTTAATGAACCACAAGCCAAAGGGAAGAATTCCTGATACACATTTAATGTCATTCATACCAGAGAACAAAGGAGAGAGGCACAACAAAGAGTGGTCAATACTGAGACAGAAAAGCTACTATAACAGGATGGCCAGACTTCTGCACCCACTGACTAAGCATCATGCAGTGAGAATAAGGGGCAACGGGGCTTAGGGCCAAAACCAAAGATACTTGAACAGACAACTCTAAAATCATACAAAGTTTTAACTGAACATGGACAGGTGCTGAAACATGATCATAGTTATCTGCATAAGATCACAGGTACTTTTCACCAGGTACCTAATGTAGAGACACTGATAGGACAGGAAACCATTGCAGTATAGTCAGTTCCAGGAAGTGGTAGCATACCAATGCCACTAGAAGCAGAGGCAGATGTGACAGAAACCATAATGTACCTCTACCTGTCAGAGCCAGTAGTGGGCAAGAGTCTACAGGTATGTGCTCAAGCAGAGGAAGAGTTATTAAAAAGACTTGTTGCATGTGTTAATGAAGCATTAAAATTCATCATACTGATATAGTAATAGATCATACTGTTAGTAAATGTAACAGGATGACATTATCAGTTATCTGAGATTTTTTTTTAAAAGGGACATGTACTGATTGGCAAAATATTAGGTGCAAATACACAAGTGAACAACTAGAGGGTTTGGACAAAAAAGCTGTGAGTAAAGCACTAAAGGTTGGTGTTCTGATTCATGTGGTGTGCAGGACTATCATCTTTACAATACTTCTCTGTATTTCTCCCTGATCATGCCTGAAATAGGTATACACATGGCTAAACAATATACCCAGATAACAAAAACTTAATAAATAATAAATAACTAGTATATTCTCTAGAGGTATATTCTCTAGGGGTTTATTGAGGCTTTTCAGTACAAAGGGTTTGGCAAGCTCAACCCATCACATTTACAACACTACTTTATAAGATTTATAGGGGTGCACCTGTTGTGTGACCAAATAAAAGTATATAATTAAGATACCAGTGCTCCCACCCATCCCCACTCTGCTGCTTAAAAGCCTGCAATTTTTTTCAAATAACACCATTATTTTTACTTATTTTAGATTATCAGAGGGGTTCACATGGGAGCTCACCAATTAGGAGAAGGCCACAGTTCTCCTGCATGCAATTCAGTACAAAAGGTTTGGCAAGCTCAACCCATCACATTTACAATATATTTTTATAAGATTTATAGGGTTGCACCTGATATGCGACCAAACAAAAGCATACAATTAAGGTACCAGTGCTCCCCCCACTCTGCTGCTTAAAAGCCTGCAATTTATTAAAATAATACCATTATTTTTACTCATTTTAGATTATCAGAGGGGTTCTTGGGATCATCTTTCAGCTGAAATATGTTCAAGCCTGACCACTGTGACAAAGTGACCTTGTGAACATCTAATTGGCCAGGGCACATGATATAAGAAAGGAAGCCAGAGAGTAGATTCCCCATAAGATATAGAGAAAGCAGAGGATCCACAGCTCAGAATGGCAAGGTAAAATGTGATGCCTTTCCTGACCGATGAGGTGGTCACTTGGTCACAGTGGTCAGGCTTGAACATATTTCAGCTGAAAGATGAGACCAAGTAACCCCTCTAATAATCTAAAATAAGTAAAAATAATGGTGTTATTTGAATAAATTACAGGCTTTTAAGCAGCAGAGTGGGGAGAGCACTGGTACCTTAATTATATGCTGTTCAACACCTTCTTGGAGATGGCAAATGTACCCAGGGACTGGAGGATGGCTCATGTGGTGCCCCTTCACAAGGGTGGACCCAAGGACCACCCCAGGCAACTACAGACAGGAAAGCTTGACTTCCATAGTGGGGAAGTTGATGGAGACCATTCTGAAGGAGAGATTGGTAACGTTTCTTGATAGCATTTTTCTGCAGGATGAGAGACAGCATGGGTTTGTCATGGGAAGATCTTGCCAAACTAACCTGATCGACTTCTTCCACTGGGTCACTAGGGCAGTTGATGAAGACCATGCTGTGGATGTCCTGTATCTGGACTTCAGCAAGGCTTTCAACTCAGTGCCACACAGGAGGTTAATGAGCAAGCTGAGGGACATGGGGGTGGTGGAAAAACTGGTTGGGTGGGTGGAGAGCTGGCTGCAGGGCCGACAAAAGACAGTAGTTGTAAGGGGGGGGGGAGACATTCAAGCTGAAGCCAGTATCAAGTGGGGTACCGCAGGATTCAGTGCTGGGCCCTGTTTTGTTCAGTGTCTTTATTGATGACATTGTAGAGGGGGATCAAGAGTAAGATCAGCCTGTTTGTGGATGACACTAAGATTTGTGCAGAAGTGGATAATGAGGAAGGGAAGCAGGCACTCAAAGAAGATCTAGCTAAACTCGAACACTGATCTAGGCAGTGGCAGTTGGGGTTTAATGCTAGGAAGTGCAAAGTCATACACCTCAGAGCCAGGAATCCCAGGAACAGCTACTGGCTGGGGGGACTGCAGGTGATGCTTCAGAGGAGGAAAGGGACCTGGGGGTAATAGTTACAGGGGACATGAAGGTATCAGCACAGTGTAGGAGGGCAGCAGCAAGAGCAAATAGGATGCTGGGGTGCATTGCCAGAGGGATCACCTCTAGAATGGGGGAGGTCATCCCTCCATTGTATAGATAACTGGTGAGGCCACACTTTGAGTACTGTGTACAGTACTAGTGCCCATACCTCAAAAGGATGGGAGATTACTAGAGGGGGTGCAGTGTAGGGCTACAAAAATTATCATGGGACTAGGGGAGTTGCCATATGAGGAAAGGCTGAAGGAGCTCAACATGTACTCACTGGAAGAGAGAAGGGAAAGAGGGGACATGACAGAGACCATTAAGCACTTGAAAGGCATAAAAAAAAGTCAGGGAGGGAGGAGTATTCTGCTTAAAGGGAGGAAGGGTCACTAGGGGGCACAGTCTGAAGTTGGAAGGGGAAAGGTTTAGGAGGGAGATAAGGAGGCACTACTTCACAGAGAGAGTGGTAGTGGGTTGGAACGCATTGCCGGAGGAGTTAATCTCTTAAAGCACAATGGATAGCTTTAAGAATGGTTGGGATTGAGTCAAGGGCAGGGTTAGTCCAGGCAAGAACACAAAGGGGGAAGGACCGAGAAAGAGGAAGAAGGGAGGGAGGAGTTAGGGTGAGACTGGGGCAACTGCAGTGATATGAAACTAAGAGGTGCACAGTTGGGCGTATTTGATAGACCTGTGGGTCTTTTTCTGCCAGAAGTTTCATACGTTCATATGTTTTGTTTGGTCACACACCAAGTGCACCCCTATAAATCTTATAAAGATGTATTGTAAATGTGATGGGTTGAGCTTGCCAAACCCTTTGTACTGAATTGAATGTAAGAGAACTGTAGCCTTCTTCTAGTTGGTGAGCTCCTATGTGAACCTCTAATTAGCCAGGGCACATGTTATAAGCAAGGAAGCCAGAGAGTGAATTCCCCATAAGATATACAGAAAGCAGAGGAACCACAGCTCAGAATGGCAAGGTAAAATGTGTTGCCTTTCAAGACTGACGAGATGGTCACTTTGTTGCAGTGGTCAGGCTTGAACATATTTCAGCTGAAAGATGAGACCAAGAACCCCTCTAATAGTAAATAAGTAAAAGTAATGGTGTTATTTGAATAAATTACAGGCTTTTAAGCAGCAGAGTGGGGGCACTGGTACCTTAATTATATGTTTATTGGGGCTTTGTCATATTTTCAATCTTAAAGTCATAATTTACAAAAGATATGTTGTACAGAAGGTTTTGACTTGTATGTGCAGCCCTAGTGTGTCCTTTCCTTTTTGTTGCTGTTAGGATTTTTTTTCTAAATTTACCTACCATACTTGTTTTATGGCCCTGGGGATCGGCAGGATTACATATTTTATTGTGTGCTCTTTTCCCACTATGCTTCCTCTCCTCTATGACAGTGATACTGTACATTGGAGACCATTGATTTAATGAGTTCTGTTCTAGTCTGTTCTTTTAAGTGCCTCTCGTTATTCAATGAGTACTAATAAAGGCTACATTCACAGTTTAGCAAACACCTGAGGGATAATTGAGTGGGCTATTCTTTAAGGAAACAGCTTGGGCCAGATATTCAAAAGTTAGTGTGGGTGCTAACAGGTGTTAGCCTGTGCTTACTGGGTTTTATGTTTGATTTTTGTGGATGAGGTCTATATTCAGAGACCAACACAGCATGAGCCAACCCCTTTAGTGCCTGAGCATTAACACAGCATTGTGCATCTGCAAATGAGGGGTTCCCCCAGCATACGGGCATAGCAGAAAATTCAGTGGTTTGCACTGGCAGTAATTGGGACCCAAACAGATGCTAGTTACTGCCTTTGCAGACCTAGTCTTAACATTGTGCAATGCCCTGGTACTGCAGCCACCAACCTCCCCCATCCCTGAACCTCATCCTGGTGAACCAATGAATGCCCTGGTGTCTAGTGGTACCCCCACCCTCCAATCACCCACCCCAGTATTGATCCCATCTTTCCTTGAGTCTAGTGTCACCCCCACCCTCCAATCCCCTGCCCTGGCATTGATCACTTCCACCCTGGTGTCTAGAAGCACCTCCCCTGAGCACCCAGTCTCTGTCCCCCATACCAGTCTGTTGTGTCCAGTGGCACCTTCCCCACCTGTGGATCACTCATCTCTGTTCCTGCACATAGACCCTGGTGCCTAGTGGAACCCCCACCCCCTGAATGCCCATTCCTGACATGCCAATCAATGCTATGGTGTGTAATGGTACCCCCCACCTTGAAGCACCCATCCTGGTGGCTAGCAGATCCCCTGCTTCAGAGGCCCAGCCCATCCAGTCCCCTCCCATCTGGGTGTATAGTGGCATCCCTTCCAATGCCCAGCCCAGGTAGCCAAGTGATCCCTGGCATCCAGTGGAACTCCCTGAATGCTAGTTGCCAACTGGGCAGTGATGATTTCTTATAGCTAGAGAGTGGAAGCATGCATACACTACACTGTACACTGTATATGCACTACCTGTCATCCCATATGGTAGCCAGATGAGGAGGTGAGAGGAGGGCTGTGCTGGTCATCATAGTGGGTTCCCTGCATGGTCCCGCCTGCACAGGTATGGGGGGTGTTGGCTGGGTGGAGTGCTGAGTGTGTGTGGAGCAGGTGGGAGTCAGAGTCATGCCAGTGTTTGCCATCCTGCTTATCTGCAAAAGGCAGCATCATTTGTAACTTCATGATATTACAGGTGTTTTGCTTGAACAAGTTTACGAGTTTAGATATCCGGGTGTTCTACTTGACCCAGGTTTGACTTTTAATTCTCAAGTTTAGGCTGTTAGTTGCACAATTAATAAAAAGTTGGGGTGCTTTATAAGAGTAGGCACTTTTTTCCCCTGGTATTTGGAAAACAATTGCCCTTGGCTCTCTTATGCCTCAGTTAGACTACTGTGCAAGTTTATTTTTTAATATTGGTGTTAAGGAAACTAAAATTTTGTCAGTAGCATAGAACAGTATTTGTCATTTTGTAATAGGTTCATCATTTAGAACTCATCATTGTTTGCTTTATTCACAATTATCCTGGTTATCTCCTAAATGTAAAATTGTGTATTACTTTGGATGTCATATTTAAAACTATCTTTTTATCTCCTAACTTTCCCTAGTCCAACCTGATTTATATTTGTAATTCCCTTGTCCTTTTGCACTCCTCTAAGGATACAGTTTTGCAATCTATCTTACATAAAACTAATGTAGGGTCATGATCTTTTTCTATTTCAGCACCGGTATTTTGGACTAAGTTACCAGATAATCTTCGTGATTTGTCTTCCTTCTACAGGTTTAGAGCTAATTTTAAGCAATATTTGATATCTGCTGATAATTGTGATTGCTTTTTGTAAATTGTCTGTATGTTGATTTGTATTGTTATTGTCTGTGATGTTTGCATTGTTGTCGGACCGGGCTTTAAAAAGGACTTGTCCAAATGCCCTATCCCAGCTAAAAAAAATGAAATGAATTTACTTAGAACCATTGTTTGCAACAAAGATCCCTGCTATTGAGTTCCCAATTTTTGAATGATTACCATACTGTAGGTTGACTCACCAGCACATGTGCTGTGATCATACCAGTGACCCTGAGTACTGTTGGTAGTAGCTTCCATTCATTAGTTATCAGAAATCATCATGGTCTGGCTGGTGACTGGAGATCAGGGGATCAACCTAATGTCAGGGATCACTCTTCTACCTGATCTGGGCATTGGGAAGGGGATGCCACTTTAGACCTGGATGGCATAGGACTGTATCTGCTGGGTGGCCAGAGCTGGGGAATCTGATAGTCATAGAAGACTCAGTGGATGCACTGGGATGGGTGCTTGGTACATGCAGGGAACGACTAGACACCAGAGCATAGATTGGCATGTTGGGAACAGGTATTTGGGGAGTGTGGTGTTGCACTAGACAGCAGGGTCTATGTGTGGGCACCAGGATGAGTGATCAGCAAGTGAGGGGTACCACTGGACACCATGGCATTATATGGGGGATGGGATCTAGGTGATCGGATGCTGGAGGTGCCACCAGACACCAGGGATATGATGCTGCTCACCAGAACAAGTGATGGGGGGGTTGGGGGTGCTACTAGTCACCAGGTATTACACTATCCCTACCGGGATGGAAGATATGAGGGTGACTCAAGACACCAGGGACTACCGTACACATCATAGAATGGGTGTTCATGGACAGTACCATGAGACACCAGAGAGAACATGTAATTATTGGGAAGGAGGTGGGTGAGCACTAGACACCAGGGCAGGACTGTACATGTCAGGGACAGGCATTCAGGGTGGAGGGGTGCAAAATAAACACCAAGGCAGACCTCTGTATGTTGTTGACAAGTGTTCAGGGGTGCGGATGCCACAGAAAACCAGGGACTACATTTGCATAGAGGGGAAGAGCATTTGGGAAGTTGGGGGGCCAGTTGCCAACAGGACTAATGCGGAGGGCAACCACAGGACAGGTGCAAACCTGCTGCTGCTTCTCAAGCAAATAGGCCCAAAATGGGCAAGCATATGGCCCCTTAGTGCCTTGCATACCCAATGGGCTCATTTGCATTCTGCAGCTGAATATTGCACCATAGTCCCTGGCACTATCTGGTCTCGGGGCACACTTCACTATGGGCTAGATGAAGCCCAGTTTCCTGTCAGGGCAGCACAATGAGATTTCATGCTGTTCCAGTATGGGCCAGTATTCAGCTGGAGATTGCCAGTGCACTAGCTGTCTGACTGTTGCAACCCTTGAGTCTTTATGAGTTATAGCATTGATGACCTAGGATGATATGTATGCTTTGTTTATGGCTGTGAGAGGTTTGATGAAAAGAAAAGCTTTAAAAACAAAACATTTGGGGACTTCTGGTGATGTCAGCATCTGGAATGGAGGTCTAGCTCAGAGTTCCATTCCCCACTCACAGAAAAAGTGTCCTAACACTAGCAAACCATTTCTTTTTGAGTTGTTTTACATAGGGGCACTTACACACTCGATGAGGAAACGATCAGCTTCACCAGACAAAGAACAGCCTCCAGACCACTAGATCTCCAAATTGGATGACTCCAGCAGCACGGTGGCTAGAAGCCACAATATGATGGCAGGGAAAGAGTTGTCTGGGCTGTGACAAGCTACTTTAACTAAGAAGGAGAAACTGGAACTCATCTTAGATGAACTGTGCGCCTTCAGAAGAGAAACTAAATTGGAATTTGAGGTTGTCTTCTTTGAATTAATCAATCTAAAGCAAACTTCAGTGGACCATCTAATAGCCTTTACTGAACTGGACACCTGAACAGACCACATGGACCAGCATATGCTGGAGGCCCTGGCATGAATCAAAGAGGTAGAAGCTAAATGTGATGATTTAGAGGGGTGCTTGAGAAAGAAGAACACGAGTCTGTATGGGTTCTGCAAAAAGGAAGGATGCACTGACATTATTAAATTTTTAGATGGCTTTTTCTGCAATAAACTAAACCTCCATTCAGACTTTTCATTTGGGATCAAATGGGCACATTGGGCACTCAGACCCCCACTGGATAATAATCAATAAAGACCCCATTCCACAGTTCTACAATTCCAGAGTTATACTGCTAAGCAGAAAATCTTATTTGGCCTGTGACAATTAAATGAAATCTATGAAGGGATCCAGGTCTATGCAAATTATGACTATTCCCCACAGGTAATGGAGTAGCACAGAAAATATGGCCCAGTCCTAGCTGTTCTTAGAGCTCATCACCTGCATTTCCAGACTCGTTTTCCAGCATGGCTAAAGATCTGCTACCCAGATGGCCTTGTCCTGTATGATACCATTAATGTAACTATTGAGGATTTACAGGTGAGAGGTATCAAGGTTCCAAAGCCCCAACATCCACCCCAGAGTTCAACTAACCTCCAGAGCTGGCAGCAGTGAAAGAATCACTTCTCACCACCCATAAAGTGCACACCATTGTCACCTCGAAGGATATCCAGAAACTTTTACATTCCTTCCAAAAGGTTCCTTAGCCTGAGACCTAAACAGGATGAGTAGAATTTTTTTTATTTCCTCCCTTGCTGTTGATGACTGTACTGTTTATTGCCTTATAGTGGCCGTAGCCCAAAATAGCCAGCTAATGTTTATTTGACTGTTATGCAGTTTGGGACTAATTGGGTAACATCACTGAAAGGCTGCATGGACTATAACTTTGCTGGGGGGATGATTCATTTGCTGTTCAGTAGTTTTTGCAGACTCACTGATATATGCCACCTAGCTCAGCAGGGGACTGGATTCTCAGGCAGGTGGGAGGGTACTGAATGGTTCTTGATCTGGTATATTAAGATGGAAACACCTTCCTCCTTCTTGATGCATGAGAGCTCTTATGGATGTTTTTTTCTGTATCTGGTCGACAATGGCTGGGAGGCTTGCCTTTCCTACTCCCTGAGTATAACTGATCATTAACAGATCATTCCTGTAGAGGATAAGCAAGATGCTCCAGTGTGTGTGTGTGTGTGGGGGGGACTGGGCTTGGAGCCGGGGGGGGGGATGCCACCTACCCAATCATCTGATGTGGTGAGTCCACCCAATATTTAGTATGGTGGAGGTGAACTCTTAGATATCCCCAATACCCTTTTGTACCAATGCCCCAGATGCTATTGGCAGAAGCCTCCTCTTTTAGTAGCTATATAACTTGTGCTACCATCCTTATTTGAATTATGGGACTCCCTCCAAACTGAGACTCATGGAGTAATACTCCTGGATCTGGTGCATACTGGGCCTACTCTGGCTCTATTACACTATAGTCATATTCTACTAGTTTTCCATCATCATCTCTGGGTGATCATTGCTTTATGTAAGTGGGGAACATATCACACACATTAAGATATGAATGCAGAGTTTCATAATGCTCTGGGCCCTCCTTCCCCTGCTGACATATTCCCTGCCCCCTTTGCCCCTACTCCTCATACCCTTTTCCTGTGCTGCCCTAATGGTGTGCACTGCAGAGGCCCGCAGCGGTGGTCATGCTCACCTTTCCTCCAGCCTGGGGAGAGGGTGGCTCTGCACCGGGGCCCTCACCCCAGGTATTTAGAGAGCCATGTTTAGAGCTCTCCTACCTTGGAAGTGCCTTACACTGGTTCCCTCTTGGGAATGCCTTGTTCACCTGTTCAAGTTCTGTGTTCATGTTTTGTCAGACTGTTGTTGCATCTTCCTGTTAATCTGGTTGTTTACACATGTATTTTGTAGCATTTTACTGTGTCTTATTTTCTCATAGCTGCACCCCATCCTTTTACTACATTAGGAATGCGGGGAGACTACATATGGGTTTTTCAATATCTGCCCTGCCGCTGTACCTTAGGGGCATGATGCCTGAACAGACTTCCACCCCCTGCCTGTCCCTCCCTATTTTATACTATGTCTCATGGCTACCACTTATACTTCAGTGTACTCCCAAAATATGAATGGACTTAACAGTCCTATCAAAATGTCAAAGGACATGTCTGCTATTAAGAAACTTAATCCCACATTTATCCTGCTCCAGGAGATACATCATTCTGAGCAGGAACATCAGAAATTAAATGTGACTTCTCTGTGGTGGTGGCTTCCTCCTATAAACAAGAGAAGTTACGAGGAGCAGCAATCCTTGTCCCTAAACAAACTCATTTTCAGAGTGTGTCCACCTATGTCTACCCTCAGGGCTGCTTAGCAATGGTAACAGGGCAATATATGGGGATAGAATTCACATTGGCTAGCCTACGTATATATCTCAGCTAAGGTGGATACACTGGTGGTTCAGTCTCTTCTTATCACCAAAAGTCAGCACCAAAAGGGCCATCTCCTAATAGATGGAGACTATAACATGATTTTTGACAAATTAGATACTACCAATCCTTCTCCACCAAAGGAGTTCCAAGCACAGAAATGGGGCTGTTCTGCCATTAGGGAGAGTGGCTGGACTGATGTCTGGCAGTACCTTCACCCTACACAGCAGCAGTTCACTCATTACTCAGGCCCCCACAAGATCTATACTCAAACTGACATGTTTCACATCTCTACGGAACATATTGGTTTGGTCTGCACCAGAAAAATCAAACCCATATGTCTCTCCAATCATGCCCCACTTCTCCTTATCCTGATCTGGAGCCCTACTTGAGGCACCAGGTTGTGGCACCTTAATAATTCTCTTCTTAACATTCCAGAATGCAGAAAATTTAATAAGGCCAAAGTCGAGCAAATCCTTTAAGAGAACAACAAAGAGGATGTTTCTAAAGCTATTTTATGGGACACATTAAAAAGCATACTGAGAGGAGAGCTTAATACTTAAGCCTCTTGTCTAAAATAATAGAGAGAGGAAAAATTCTTGACCCTACAAACCACACTGGCAGACTGCTAATGTTGGCACACTCTTGGTGACACCACACAAAGGCCCTATATTACCAAATTACAAAAGGAACTACAAGACCTCCTAAATGCTGAAACAGAAATGGCACTTCATTATTTCAAACAGAAGTTCTATGAAGGGGAAGCTCGGGCCTCTAAAGTATTGTCATTTAGTCTTTACCAACAGGTATTACAGGGAGCTGCCATTCATGTCTGAGAACCCCAGAAGGGGGGTTTAGTCTCAGACATTGAACAGATCGTGTCGGCCTTCCAGCAATATTATCAGGACCTATATGGACCTGAACACTCTTCCCCATCTTCAGATTATAATACCTACTGTACCGCCAACCCTTGTAGCTTTCTAAACTTCTCCTGAGTTGGCCCAAGCCTTGACTACCCCTATCTCTACAGGAGAACTTGTGGCGGTGATTAAAAATCTGAAAATGGTAAAAGCCCAGGCCCCAATGGGTATACCAGGGAATTTTACAAACACTTACATTCCATACTATTTCCCCCTCTACTACAGGTTTGCTGGGGGGGGGGATTCAGGATGCATCCCCTGTTCCCCCATCTTGGAGTCAAGCCACCATAGCTTTCCTTCCTAAACCTAATAAAGATAAAGCCCAGTGCCCTTCATATTGCTTTATTTCTGTTTTTAATATTGATTATGAAATATTTACATCTATCCTGGCAAAGAGGCTAGATGCACTTTTACCGGGACTGATTGATGGAGACCAAACATGCTTTGTTCAGAGCCACCAAACCCAAGATAATATAAAACGCACATTCCACATCTTACACCATGCCACTCAGTCAAAATCTCCCTTTTTGTTACTCAGCCTGGATGCTGAAAAAGCTTTTTACCGGGTGACATGGCAGTTTTTATTCTGTTATGGAACATATAGGTTTCCCAACCACTTTTATTAGCACCCTGCAGGCCATATATGCCTCATCGTAGGCATATGTAAAGGTGAATGGTCAGCTTTCTACCCTATTTTCATTGTATAGTGGCATGCGACAGGGATGTCCTTTATCCCTGCTACTGCTTGCCCTTTACTTAGAACCATTGGCACAGGCCATGTGGGAGCATTGCTCCATTCAAACCCATATAATAGCTGACCGATGGCAGAACTTAGCTCTTTATGCAGATGATTTACTTATCTACCTCAAAACCCAGAAGATTCTCTCTCTTCCTTATGGCAGATGCTTCAGGAATTTGGGGCCTACTGTGGCTATAAATTAAACGGAACGAAGACAGAGGTTCTTCAACTGAACTATGCTACTAGTTTATCCATCCCACACAACTTTTGTTTCAAATGGGGCATGCAAGTATTGAAATACCTTGGAGTTTTGATCCCTACCCAAACAGCCCAATTGCAAACATTAAATTATGACTCCTTAGCCCAACAGTTTGTTAGGGACGTGTATGCTTGGCTGACTGTTCTTCTTACCTTAATATAGCACATTGATCGTGTGCATATGATTTTGTTGCTCAGGTTCCTCTACCTTGCACAAACTCTTTCAGTTTCTCCTCCAGTGCATATGTTTTGGAAGTGGGACAGACTGATTTTCCAATATATTTGGAATGGAAAATGTCCCCATATTAAATTTACAACTTTACAGCTACCACGAATGGGGGGGGGGGGGAGTGGAGAGTAGCCTTCCAAATCTCTTTCTCTACCATACCACTGCCCAGATCTGTATTCCTTTATATTTGGTGATATCAGAATACGTTGCCCATTGGAAAACAGTGATACTTCAGCTAGAGGACATTCACTCTGTCATTCCTATTTATTCACCAAGCCCTTCCATTTGTGGGACCAATTCACATATAACCCTTACACCTCCAATGCTCACACTTCCTGGTATAAAATCCTTTCCTCTCATGCACTGCAGCAAGTAAGGTTTTTAGTAATCCCATTCGCATATAACTCTATTTCACTCTCTACAGGTATGGATTACGGCTACTGCAGATGGGAGCAGTTGGGTTTAACCTTTCCCTTCCAATTTCAGCCAGGTCAGAAGTTAATTACATTTATTGACTTGCAAACACAATATCACCTACATCAGGTTGATCATTACCGTTACCATCAGGTTAGACATTATTTAACTCATTCATTAAGATAATGGCCAAAGGATCGAGAACTACCACTCCTGCTCCACATCATTATCAAACTGCTAAAGGGACAGACTTTGAACTCGCTCATTTCACAATTATACCATGATTTATTGCAATTAGAATGAGGCAATGTGAATTATGTTAAAACCTGATGGGAGGTTGATTTGCAAACTCAGATTACCTCTTTAGACTGGGACAGGTATCTGGTTAATGTATCCAGGGTAGCCGCCCTCTTTTTATAGAAAGAATTCTCCTGGAAGATATTTTTAAGGTTTTTTTGTACTCCCCAAATTGTGACAAAAATTAAACCTACATTGACCGCGGTCTGTTGATGGGGGTGTCGGATCATACCAGCAACTCATGGCCATATTCTGTGGGGTTGCCCTCTTCTTCAATCCTATTGGGATCAACTTTCATTGACCCTAAGGGATATTTTGGGGGCAGACTTGTAACTAACAGGCCACACCATCCTTTTTTTATATCTTCTGGAAGAGTTCAGGGGCCAAACACCTGTTAACTGTTAAACATTTGCTTGGTGGTTGTGAAAAAAAAAACTATAATGAAACTGTGGCTTACAGATCTGTTACCCTCTGTCAAGCATTGGCTGGATCTTATGTGGAATTGTTTATGAATTGAAAAAGTTAACATTAAAGTTAAACCATGCTGTTCCTAGATTTGACATGATATGAGCCTGTTGGGTCCACTACATGCTAAATCATAGGCCAGGCTTTGTACCTTGAATGTTCATGATTAATATAATTTGAGTGAAATTATATGGTAAGAATAGCATGGGTAGTGTAGCTTTTGGATGTTATGCTTTACTATACCTGCTATGTCCTTTGTTTTGTCTATTGTTTTGTACTGTATAATACTGCAAAACCTTTAATAAACAGAAATAATAAAAACATAATAATTCACTCTTGTTGGCAAGACATAAGCAGACACCAAAAAATAGGTTAAATTAAAGTGAGTTATTTATTTGAGCCCTGAGAAACAGGCTGTTAACTTCACATTGCTACTGCAGAACAATAAGTCAGCACGAACTGAATTAATGGTCTCCCATGCATCATGGCCACTTGGGACAGGTGAGAAAAACAAAAGGCAATAAAATATTGGCATGGAGATTCCCAGGGGCTATAAAACAAGCCGGTACATTTAGAAAAAATCCAAATGACAAAAGAAAGGACCCACTAGGACAACCGTCCAAACTCTCTGTACAACATTTTTTGGACATTTTCACTGCAGTTCTTCTTTAAATATTGCACTTTGGCGAGTATGTATTTCACTTTTTTGTTTCAAGAATATCTGACTGTTCCCAGCGGACCTCACAATTGCTGTGTTTGCAACAACACAGCTTGTGAGTACTATTATACCATTACAAATGCACAGTGAAATCGAGACCATCCTGATGAAAACGTTCTATACAACTTCATGGAAAAATGTACTTAAAACCTGAGAAATGCATGTGAACTTTTAGAAAAGGTCTTCTCTAGTGAATTGTAATAGAAAAAACATTGTCCTTAGTAGCTGAATTTAATATTATCATAGTAATCAGTACTTTTAAAGCTATTCTAATAATTTCATAGAAAGATCTTGCTACACTTCTTATCCATTTCCATTTGTTTTTCACTATCTGATTCTCTGCCATTGTCTATTTTTGTCATTTTACTGGTTATACAGCATTACATTTGTCACTGATTATGCTTCTTTTCTGGATGAGTGTTAACTGTATTTCACCTTTTCGACCTTGGCTGGGTCGAAGAATGGTTTAGTGCTGTTTTCTTCTTCCACTGAGAAATAATGTCTATGGTATTTGATTTATAATGTTCTCAGCATTTATATACAATAGAGCATCTTGCATTGGTGGGTGTAGTGAGGTTTTTTAGATGCACCTAAGCTGAGTGTAAGAACTCATTACATAACATCTTAACATACTTCATTTTACATAATTCCTGACTCCAAAGCAGCAACAACAATTAAATAGTGTGATTTCAGCTGATATTACTGATTTCAGCTGGTGTTTGCAAACAAGTACCATCATGCAGGGGGGAATTAAAGTTTGCTATTTTACAGTACATAGATTGAGTTGCTCTTCTGCTACATGTTTGAGGTTTTCTGTGTGTTTTTTTTTCCAAGTTTGAGAGGTTTTTCAGTAAGGTGCTATTAAACAAAGGGCTCATACTACAGATGTGATTGACAGCAAGTGCCTGACCCACACCTGCCCTTAGACATAATTGTGTATAACAGCAGATTACACCACTGATTTTAGGTTGTATTCAAACCTAGTCAGAAATTATTTTTAAGTAATATATTCGAATCAACATATTTGGGAATTATTACAGAAAAATGATGATATGTTTAGTGCATATGCTGTCTTTCATTATAAAACTATATGGGGCCGGATATTCAAAAGGGTTGCACCATGCGCAATAGGGTTGCGCATGCGCAAGTTCAAAAATGCGCCATTCTGCCATATTCAGCGGGAAGCAGTTGTGCTACTGAACACATGCTGAGCAACAGTGCAATGCAAATGAAGGCATGCGCAACCGAAGGGGTGGATCCATGCATAAAGAGCGCAATGCGATATTGAAAAGCTTGCGTAATGTGCAACAGTGGATCAGCGGGAAGATTAACGCCAGTGAAATGAGCCAAAATAAAAAGGCTCAAGGAAGAGGTGCAAGAACGCTACAGGGAAGCCACATGAAGCAGGGAGACAGACAAGGCGACAGTGACAAACAGTGCAGGCCAGGGAGTGCACAGGAGAGAAGAGGGACAAGGGAGGGTGTGTGGGGCCACAGACTGCAGAGGCCAGTAGGTGTACCTGGTGCAGTGGAGGCAGTAGTCAGGACAGCGGGGGTAACAGAGCAACAACAGCCAGGGGGGGACCACAAGCCAGGGACATGGACAGTGCCAGCTTCCTCATGGAAGTTGTAATGAGGGGGGTGAGAAGGCATGCTGCAGAGGGCGTGGCCATGGAAGGGCCACGTCGGTCACGCCCCCAACAGGCAGTACCATGACGCGTCAGCTTTTGAGCTGTACTAGTTAGTAGAGATTGTGGGCGGTACCACCTGAACAGGGCAATACTGAGGCGGCTCTGTGAGCTGTGCAGTGATGTGATGCAGGCACCCTCACGGACGGAGTCACGCTCTGTCAGTGGAGACAAAGGTAACAGCCTGCATGTGCCTGCTCACCACGGGTACCTTCCAGAGGCTGACAGGGGACACCACAGGCATAACACAGTCGGCCATCACGCATCCTCATCCAATTCCTCAGCGCACTGCTGCCACATGCTGCAGAGTACATCCATTTCCCCAGCACCGACAGGCGTGCAGCAAACATGCAGGAGTTCCACAGGGTAGCACCGTGCCTGGCATGCTAGGGAGCAATGAGCTGCACCCATGTGGCTATTCGCATGCCACCTGGCCCCGATGGGGCAGCATACTGAAACTGGAAGGGTTTCTCGAGTGTCAACTGCCAGGCGGTGTGTGATGCCAGTGGGCGCATCATCAATGTCTGTGCCACACACCCTGGTGGAGCACATGATGCCTTCATATGGTACCATTCTGCACTGTGCCATCGATTTGAGAGTGGGGACATCCCCACAGGACATCTAGTGGGTGAGTATACATGTAGGAATTGCAAGGTTGGGGCAAGGGTGGGAAAGCCACAGGTGCCATGGTAGTGGCACACAGGGATATGGGCAATATGGACCTGAACATGATACTAATCTCCACTGTCTCCACACAGGTGACAGCAGATACCCACTCGGTCCCTGGCTGCTCACACCCTACCGGCGTCCCATGACCCCATCGCAGCAACGCTGTAATGAGGCACATGCTGCCACACGCAACATCTTTGAGTGGGTGTTTGGGATGCTTATGGCATGCTTCCGATGCCTAGACACCTCCAGCGGTGCCCTACAGTACAGCCCCTCAAAGGCCTGTGGGATATTCCTGGCCTGTTGTATCCTGCACAACATGGCCAAAGACTGTGGGATAGCTGTACAGGTCAAGGAGGGGGACAGCAATGGGGCCGCCGGTGACGCCGGTGATGATGGGGATGAGCAGCCCCCCTTTGGACGGCGGGACCCCCGACTGATCTGGCAGGCCCAGCTGCACCGGGACACCATCACAGAGGAGCATTTTGCATGACACAGGTAAATCAAGGGGCCATGTGCAACCAACACTGTCTAGGCACAACCCACAGGCACACAGGGTAACACATCAGGGGTGCATGACGGCAAGGGGAGTGGTAGGGTCCAGGTGCACAAACACACCATCAGAGAGGAGTGAATAGTCATATGGACACACACACACACACACACACCCCCAGGCACAAAGCGTACATGGGCAGGTGCACAGCAGAGCAGGAACAGACATGGCAAACACATGGATCAACGGACCACCCCCACCACCTGTACTGTCAAAGTACATGTATCAGATGCTGGGCACCCTTGCACCTTGGTGTACAGTACAATGCAGGCATCATCATGCACATGCACCTGTGGACAGCAGTCAGGTAGGTGTGCAGGTGGTCCGTGTGTTAGCGTGTTGGGCCGGGCACCCACCAGTGCACTGCCCACCATGACACACATTGCACACAAGGCAGCATCAGACAGGGCCCGCACTGGGAGTCAGGTCACTCAGGTGGCACTGTGCCACGGCCACCTCAGATGTGTGGGCAGCCCCGCCGTGTCCCAGCAGCACTGGCAGGCTGATCATGGGCCACATGGGGTGGCACCGATGGACCACCAGGGGTGCCACTGTGCGATCGTGACCTTGTCCGCACAGGGGTGTGCAGCATGCCGAACATACCTGCAGCAGGTGTGCTCGGGATGCCCACAGCAGAACCCGGCATCGACAGTCTGGGTGTCGCATGACGCCGGGAATGGGGAGTGGAGAGCTTACTGTGTGGGGTGTGTGGTACAGGGGCACCTGACTGTGTGCCCAATGCAGCCACGACAGAGACCACTGCCTGGGTCAGCCTGTCAATGGTGGCCATCACACCTGTCCGCAGTCTGACCATCTCTGCAAGGATCAATGCATTGTCCCTGCTGTTCCACTCCACAGCCATGCACAGTGCCTCCACGCACATTACAACCCACATCTGCTGCTCTACTGATGCCCGCAGCAGGCGGGTGTGCTCATCCAATGGGTCCTGTGCCACATAGGCATTCTATCCCCCAGGGTATGGAAGGGCCTGATGCTCAACACCCCTTGAGGGTGGGTGCTGTTCACCAGGACCAGGTGTGGGCAAGTCAACAGGTGGTGTGCATGTGCCACCGCTGGACCCTGTACCCCCAGATCTGGTGGGTGACTGCTGCTGCTGCCCCTCCAACTGCTGTGCCCCAGGGACCACTCGTTCCACTGCTGTGGCCACAACAGTGCCAGAGACCTGCACAGCCACTGGTGCTGCCCCACCGGTGCTGACAGGCACAGCCTGGGACTGTGCTGATGTGCTGGCACACACGTTGGAACCAGCTAGGTCCAAGGGCACGTGCTGGCCTGCTGTGTGTCTGTTATGAGACACACACATGTCACTGCCCATTGCAGTCCTTGCATCATCAATGGTGGAGGTTCGTGCAACAGCCACAGTCACAGCGTGCTGGCATGCTTGCATGCCAGACTGCTGAGACACAGACTGTGCACCCCCCACACCTGACTCACCGACAACAGAGGTGGCAGCCAGGCGTGCATGCTGGTGCAGTGCATGCCGGCTGGCAGCAGAGGTGGATGGACCCTCCACCAACACTGGCAGGTCTTCCACACTGCATGGTCCCACCACCACCATCCCCTGCAGATGAACAGGATCTGTAACAGAAAGTGAGAACATGTTAGTGCATGTGATCAACCTCCCCCCCAACACCACCACCATGTCATACCGTGCAGTGATGGGCTTCCACCGGTCTGGAATCCACCTCCTGGTACGCCCTCTATAGCACTACGCTGCATTGATGCAGTCAGACGGTCCTCCGCTGAGGTCAGCTCTGCCACCTCTGGCTGGCCACCGCCTGTGGCAGTGAGTGCCACCCTGAGAGCTGCCACCTTCTCTTTGACCCATCTCAGGTCTGTCCCCATCTTTTTTTTGCATTCCTCCACGGAGCGCTGGTGGCTTCCGTGCAAGTTTACCACACGGGCTACCCCCTCCCAAGCAGCAGCACAGGCCTGAGGGGTGCCCCGCCGTCCACTCAGTAGTGGCTCCTCTTCCAGGTAGGCCTGGAAGAGTGCCTCTGTCTCTGACTTGGTGAAGTTGGGCCTCCTCTTTCGCCCACCATCTTCATCCTCACCTGGTCTTTGCTCGGTCATGTCAGTCTGTATGGGTGGAAGTGGACACCTGTCACTGTGCAGTCTACAGCGTTATCCCATGACCATTGCCCAGAACATCCACAGCTTGCAACTCACCTCTCACCTGCAGTACCCGAATCTGGCCAGCGCAGTCCACTGTCGCATATTTATAGCGCAATGCATGCAAATTAGGATTGGAGCAACTGCAATGAGATGCAAATCACGCCACTGTGCCTTTGAATGGCTGATCAGATGATTTGCATGTGTCGGCTGAATATCGCGCCGTTGCGATTTGCGCACTACGGTTGAGCTGGCTGAACCAATGGCGCTTTTCTGTGACTGCATAGTACACCACATTGCGCATGCCCAGGTAGCTTACGCAGGCGTCTGCCGCACTGATGACATGTTGTGCGCGATCAGCAATTTCGGACATGGCCACCATTGTGCCAGTGGCGCTACAGCACTGGTCACCAAATGGCGCTGTGGCACAACTGCGCAATAGTCCACTGTGGCACTGGCACGCAGGTGACCGATCACGCAGGTTGTGTAGACATCTGATGGCACTGTGCGTGGCCTTGTGCCACTGACCCATGACCTTGTGCCTGACCTTGGCCCCCTGGCGCTGTACATCTGGCATGTGTACGGCTCTATAGCGCTGTTCGGTGACAGCGCGATGTGGACCAACGGAGCTGTATGAACAGTGTGAGTGGGACTCATGGAGTTGTATTACGCAACATTTCCACGTAGGGTTGCCATGCTGCAGAGCGCCATATTGCCACTGTATAACTGTGGAATGGCACGCAGGAGAGTTGGAAAGTGGGGGGCCTTGGAGCTGGCAAACCTGGTGGCTGTGGTGGAGCCTCACCATGGGACACTGTTTGGGGGAGTGCCCCTGCAGATAGCATGCACCCATGTGTGGCAGCAGGTGGCAACTGCCCTAGAGCAGGCCACTGGGCGGAGGAGGACTCCTGAGCAGTGCAGGCACCACTATAGTGACCTGCAAAGGAGGGAGCGTGCTCTGCTGGAGCACCTCAGGTCTTGTGCCAGGAGGGGCATTGTGCCTAGGCCAGGTGGGTGTGCTGTGTATGCACCAGTATTGTCCGCATGGGTGACACTGTGTAATGTGACCTGCATGGGGGGTGGGTTGGGCTATGGTTTGCTGTGAAGGTGTTTGCAGGTGTGTGCTGTTTGGGTCTGGTGTGTGGGCAGGCACACTCAATGGGGCAAGGGGCTGTCTGCTTTGGGATCTCACTGATGTGTTTTTCTTCATTTGTCTTCCACAGGCATGGAGGAGCAGAGGCAGGCCCAGGCTGAGGCATGGGATGGTGGTGCTGGGGTGGCTGGCAGAGGTGGTGTGCCACAGCCGCAGCAGCAGCAGCAGCAGCCACAGCCACAGCAGCCGCAGCCGCAGCCACAGCAGCACCAGCAGCAGCAGCAGCTTGATGAGGGTGAGTGTCATTACATCATGGATGCTGTTGCATGCTGGGGGGGGCACGGCCACTGTCCATGGACTACACTACCATGCACGCAACATGTGACAGTCATCACTGTCCAGTGGCACTGTATGTGTGTGTGTGCATCACTGGTGGTCCATGCATGCACTGGGCACATGGCTGTGGCACTAGCATCCCACCACGTAGCCACTTCACTGGGAAGCCTTGGTTGTGCTGTGATGGACATGGGTGGTGTGTGAGTGCAGTGGTACACATGGCTGTTGCTGCCTGGTTGGGCATGTCTTATGCACGGTCACTGTGGGTGGGTGCAGTCCATCACAGGAGCGGGGCACTTGGCTGTATGCCATGCATGATGGGTGGGATTCAGGGACGTGGACAACAGCCATTTACTCTGATCCCTTGTCCTAGGTATCCAGATCCTGCGTCGCATCGAGCGAGCACTGCGGAGGCTCACATAGGTGGCCATGGATTCGCACGCCATCCTTCTGGACATGCAGCAGCATGGGATACGGCACCGGAGGAGGCCCCGGGCACAGCACCAAGTGGAAGGAGGGCAGGCTGCGGCGGTGACTGCCATCACCACACCCACCTTCCCTCCCTGGTTGTTCACCCTGCCCTTACCCACCCCTACCTGATACCCATACCCCCACCCCTGCTTTGTATATATGTACATAGTTGCTTTGTTGTTCTTGTTATTCTTCTTCATTACATTTATATTTTGATATGAATACTGTGGTGGTCTCTGATTTGCAGCTGGCTATAGGTGCTCAGTTGCAGTGGTGTGCATGGCATCTGGGGTGGTATGGTCATGGGTATGCGTGTGCGTGTGTGTGGGGTGGTGTCTCTGGTGTGGGTGTGGCTTCCAGTCAGTATTGCCATATGCTGCCACCCACTGCTGGGTGCTCATGGTGGGTTTGGCTTGTATAGTTCTGTGGTTCACGAGGTTGCAGTGTGCCGGGGGGGCCTGGGGATTCCTGCAGTGCTGGTCACTGCACATGGGTGGTGTCTTGGGGTCACAGTGCTGGGTGTGCTGTGCACATGGGGGGGCTGCTGGACACTGGGGTGGTCTTCCCCCTTTGTGTAGCACTCTCAGCTTGCCAGTGGGTGTGCTGCAGTAACATGGCTGGGATGTGCTTTCTTTGCTTGTCCCCGTGGTCCGGTGGCTGTTCCATCCCTCCCCCAGTTATGCTGTGCTTGGGGTGTGGGGGTACATTGTTGGTTCTGCAGTGTGTCTCTGTGCCCATCTGTGGCATGGGTGGTGGGTCCCTGCCTACCTCCCTGGTTGTGCAGTTCCATTGCTCTGCTTCTGGGGGTCTCTTTGCTTGCGCTATGGCGCCTCTGGACTGCTCAGCTGGGCTGCCTTTGTTGCGCTATGGCGCATCATCTCTGCTTAGCTTCCCCTTCCTGGTTGCGCTATGGTGCAGGTTGTGCGATATTCAGACATTGGCTGGTTGCGCAATTTGTCTTGCTCCATGTTTGAATATCGCATGTATTGCGCTTGTGCGCAATTGACTTGTGCTTGCTCCTGCTGTTGCGCACTTTTTGGGCGCAGTTTGAATATCTGGCCCATGGTGTTTTCTGTCAATTAGATCATCTTTTGTTATTTCTGTACAGTAGACTTGTCTGAGTTAGCAATATTCTGAAACTTTTTCTCTTAGCAGTAACATAATTTCAACAAGTAATGCATAGAATGGTGGAAGTCAGACCATACATTGAATCTTTCTCCATAATACACACAAACAAAATAAAAGCTGAAATTGTACTTTGCATTCAGTGGTAGTGGAATTATGACCTGTCTTTATTACACTGTAAGTTTTAAATTTATCAATAACACTGTAGAGGTGTAATTGGAAATGAGGTTAGAGAGCCATTTATAGAAGCTTTTAGACAGGTCAGCTGCAAGTAACTCTTCCTAATGTCTAAACATAAATGGACTGCAAAATATGCAGTGAATCAAGTATAAAGTAAAACACTGATGGGAAAGAAAATTTTAATCAAAATATGAAAGGCAATTGTGTATCTGATATTTGAATACATTTGATGTTTATCCTGTAAAGCATGTTGTTGCTAATATTTGATAGAATTAAAAATACAAAGCGATACTGCATCCCACATTCTTGCTGAAATAAAATAAAAACAGATACTATAAAATGGGCAATTTTTACATCAATTATATTTCAAACATGGCACTAATTCAACAAAATTGCACAGATTTAATTTCATTCGAATCAATTAGTGAATAAATCACTACAATTAAAAATGTGCTATTTCAGCCATTTAGTACCATTTAATTTCTGCACATTAATCAAGTTGTGCAAATGTAGGTAATACTTATTTCAGCTGAAACTTTTCCATTTTACATGTTTTGTTACAGATCTTAACTGCTCAAAACATGGGCTCTTTGACTCCTGCAAGGGGTTACCACTAATTCTTAGAGAGTGACTAGGAATCAAAGGAATACAGTAGGCACAGTAATTAATTTAAAAGACAAAGAACCTCTGTGCGTAAACACTGAGGCAAGGGTTACCCCAAAGGGCATTTGGCTGGGAAGCCAAGTTTCAAGAAAATACAAAGTCACACATGCCCCCACAATGCAAAGCATCATGGGCTGCATATGCAAATCATGCTTAAAGTTGGACCAGCATAACATTCTGTGGTGATTTGCATATGCAGCCCATGATGCTTTGCATTGTGGGGGCATGTGTGACACAGTAATTAATGAATATCTCACTATGCTTTGGAAAAATCTCCCAGTGTTTTATGGGAGTACTAATAACATACACTCAAATAAAAAAAGCATATCCTTATTTCTTTTTTCCTTAGTTTCTGACTTCCCTGCCTTGCCTGCCCTCCCTTCTCCCACTCACAACTGCTGGAGTTATTGCTTCTGGCTGACTTAACTACAGTGTATAATAGACAGAATCAATGTATAATAGACAGACATTCTGGTGCCACAGGCACATAGCCACTGTTTGGGACCTATCCCTGCTACCCAACACCATAGTTAGCCCAGTTCTCCACAGCGCCATTGCCTTTAAGAGGCAGATAAAACACCCCACTCCAACACCTACCTAAAGATCTCTTTTGGCAAAAAAATTCCCAGTCCACATATGGCTATTTTGCTCTCACACAGACTAACTCTGATCTGAAAAGACCCTTCGAACTACTGGCGGGGGTCCAGCGTAGGGTGACAAAGGTGATCCTGGAGATGGAAGACAAGACATATGAGAAGAGGCTGAGGGAGCTCAACATGTGCACCCTTAAGGATAGAAGGGAGAGAGGGGATATGATTGAAATATTCAAGTACCTAAAGGGCATGAACAGAGTTAATTCTGAGGATTTGCTTAAGTTGAAAGGGTGGGGGCACCAGGGGACACAGTCTGAAATTGGAGGGAGGAAGGTTCAAGAAGGAGATGAGGAGGCACTATTTCACTGGAAGAGTGGTGGCAGGTTGGAATACACTGCTAGAAGAAGTGGAATCACTGTGGACAGTGAACAGCTTCAAGACAGGGTGGGATAGGGCCAAAGGGAGGGTCAAAACTGTGGGGAAGATGAATGTGAGAAGTCAGAGGTGGGGGGCACTAAGTCAGAAGGGAGTACAAGGGAGGGGCAGCTGCAGTTTAATAAACAGTGTACTGCATACTCAAGCAGACTAGATAGACCATAGGGCCTGTATCAGTTGGCAGTTTCATAGGTTCATATCTATGCCACAGCTCTACCCACACTCAAGTCTGCTAGTAAGATGTATATTAATTTGATGCATTCTCTTCCTTCCTCCCTCTCCTCGATTATAAGCACTTTGGGAAGCAAGTAATGTGCACTTTATTGGGACAACCTCCCAGGAACTGATTAAGTGGCTATTAATATTAATGTAGGCCCTTGTTGCTTAATAGGGATGAGGACACTAGCTGCTTGGAATGATTCAGTCCCACACTGTCACACTCATCAGCTGGACCTCCTACATGTTCTTGTTGGTGCTGGATTTGGAGCATTCTCATTTGTTAGTTCCTATCATTCCTGGGGTAAGTGACATGGTGGTAGTGCAATGGACTGTAAAGGCACAGTTGTGTGGCCATGTGCCTAGCAAGGCCTATACTTGGAACAAGGATTCCATCCTCAGAGCATCATTTGGAACACTGGGGGCCATCTGCCAATATCAGCTACCTCCTCGGGACAGGCTCAACACCCCAAACTCCACTCAGAATCATCTAATCCTCCTTGCAATCCTTCATGTTTATCAGCATATTGAACCTCATGGTCACTCACTTAGTCAAGACAAACTGGAGAACATGAATTCCTGGCAGTCTGCCTTCCCACAAAATTCTTAACAGAAAGTCTCCTCAGAATCTCAGTTCTGCATCAAGCAATGGACAATTCCCAATCTGAAGCCTGCACACTGAGTAGTGAAGGTCCATCTTTTCTTCCTCTGTCATAAAGCAGGAAATATTTGATTAATTTCTCACAGCATTAACAGTAACCCCAGCTTCACCTTAGGCACCAGTACCTACTCCTTCTGCCACTCCTGCATCATTTTATTTTGAGAAGTAATGACTTCTCATTCTCCAAGTGGGTTCAGCCATAGCTTGGTTTAATTTCAGAGTAGCATCTTGGAATCCAGGCCTTTACAGTCAGCTGTCCAATCTCGGTCCTACAAATTGGCTTCCAGGCCTTCCTAGTAATACTCCTGTTCCATTACTGACTTCTCCATTTCCTTCCATTTCCCTGATGTCTTACCAACAGCCGTCATTGCTTCTGGCTCAAACTCCTTAACTGATTCAGCAGCCAGTAGCACCTCTGTCATGTGAAGTGGCTACGTCTTCACAACTCAATATTACTATCAGATACGGCAGAGCTTCTATGATTACCACTGGTAAATTTCTGTCCAAACTGCTGCTTATCTATCAAGAGTTAAACCAGGAATAATAATGGTGAATGGAATGCACCATAAACCATATGAGGAAAGATTGAAACACCTCAATATGTATACCCTGGAGGAAAGGAGAGAGGGGGATATGATGGAAACATTCAAGTACCTCAGGAGGATAAATAAGGTTCAAGAGGGCAGCAGCTTTTAGAAAAAGAGATGTGGAAGAAAAAGAGGTCACAATATGAGGCTAGAGGGTGGAAGACTCAGGGGTAAAATGAGGAAGTACTTTTTTACAGAAAGGGTGGTGGATGCATGGAACAGCCTTCCTACGGAGGTCGCAGAGGCAAAAATGATAGGTGAATTCAAGAATGCATGGGATAGACAGAAAGCATCCCTAGGGTGGGAAAGAGAAGGTAAGCTACAGATCAATTAAGATCTACAGTACAGGTAGGTAGGGAAATGGGCAGACTAGGTGGGCCAGGTGGTCCTTATCTGCCAGCAGATTCTATGTCTCTATGTTTCTAATGGCCAAGAGTAGGTGGAAATTAGTAAATTCCTGTTTTCACCTCTTGCACATGGAGTGTTGACACATTTTGATCTATTCTATGAAGTGCCCCCTCACAATTTCCACAGTGTACCTGCTGCCCATAGTCCTGGTGCCATGCTATTATTGTGATCCTCATGACTGACTACAACCATGACACAACCATGTAGACTTCCTGTTTCTGTATACCCATGTGTTTTTCAGCAGCTGCTACAGAAACTCACCTTCTGATGTCTGGGCTTCTTACATCCCATTCCACATTGTCTTCCTAAGCCACTTTATCAGACCATAGTCCTTTCATCTGTGATTCCTAAGTTGTTTCCCTTGCCAGCTCATGGACAGATGTGAGGGAGGCAGGCAGTGTGACTGCAAGACCCACACTTTTACTTTCAGTGGAGCCCATTTCCTAGAATCAGAATGGCCTCCTGGCTCCTGGTACCATAAGGAGACAAACAGTGTGACCAAGTCTCCTGAATCTCAGATTGGAGAATCACTTAGAGCCCTAAACAAGCTAACACCTAGTAAAGGTTTTTGATTTCATAATATGGGCAGGAGGAACAGGTTTCCCAATTCTCTACCTATTTACAATATACTGGGAGATTTAATAACACTGGGGTGTCCCAATTAAGTGACTTCATCTGTATCATATTAAGACATTGAATATACCTGTGCCCATACCTCTCAACTGTCCCTGATTTTCAGGGATGTCCCTGATTTTGCCTCAGAATTTTTCTCTGTCCCTCATAAAATTTGTGTTTTTGTGACAGAACAGTGGGGATTAAAAGTACTAAATGATGCAAACATTAAAGTTACAGACTTGTTCTTCTTCAGAAAATGCATCTCAACACAAATCCTTTCATTTTATCAGCTTTCTGAGTGAATAGTATACATTTTTAAGATGTGTCCCTCTTTTTGGGTCTTTGTCCCTGATTTTTTAAGCCTTGTCCCTGATTCATGAGGCAAGAGGTTGAGAGCTATGCCTGTGTCTAATTAAAAAAGTTTCACCTGTGGTTTGATGGGGGGGGGGGGGCTCCAGACTCCATCCCCCTGCCCTACAGAAGCCACATACTCACAGACCTCCCCTGCCTAGTGTTTTTCACACGTGGTCTTACGTCTGTTCTGCCTAGGGTTTCTCTGCTTCCTCTATCAATTTGTTTTGTGTTTCTCTGCATGTGTCTCCTTGCTCCTATCCATTTTTCCTCTGTCTGATTTTTCACTCCTTGTTTTGCTGTTTGTGGCCCTTTTATTGGTGCGTTGAGTTTTTGGTTGCCTGCATATTCCCTTTTCTTCTGTTGCCGTCCCCCCATGTTTTGTTTCCTTTGTTTTCTTTCCTGGCTCCATGCTGTGATTTGCTTTTATTTTCTGAGCTGCTGTCTTGTTCTCTCTTTCTCTTTCTCTCTCTCTGCTACTTTGTTTCTGCTGCAGCTTCTCTACCCCCATTTCTTTCTGCATTTATGCCCCAGCAGCTTGTGGTTTGTGGCTTGCTGCCACCTGTCTGTCCTTCTTTGGTGTGCCTTTGGAGACTTTTTGCTTGTGTTTCCATCAGTTCTCCTCTCCCCTTCAAGTTAAGATACCTGATCTGTAGGAACAAAACTAATCTGTTTAAAAATATTTTATTATAACATTATCCTATTCTTTTTAATTATTACTTGCTATTCTATATTCTTATATTGGCTTAATTTTTAAGTACTATAAATGTTTCTGGTTAAATTAATACCTAAGAGAACTCTAAAATAAGGACAATGCTCCTTAAGTCTTAAATACTGGAGCAGAGGAATGATGCCATGATCAAAAAGGGGATACAGCATACATGAGACAAATTCAAAAAAAACAATTATACAGTGGAGCCTCTGTTTAAATTGGGAGCTTTCCCTACCAGCTTCTCTGGCCTCTCTTCCAAGGGCTGACATAATAGCTGAAGCTGAGACTAAAAGATTATTGTCATGGAAACTTGACATGATATATGAACATGTTTTCTGGTGTCATCCAGCTCTTGATACACCAGAAGTTTAACATAGATTAAAATACCTTGGTCTTATGAAATTAAGACTTTTATTTATAGAAAAAAAAGGTTTAAGATACCACAAAGACCAAATTCACACATTTAATAAAGACTGCAGAGATCTCTTGGGAGACTAAATATAAGATCTGCAAGAACTTTATAATCCTTGCAATTTACAAAACTCTGTAGCTGCAAAACTGTCTAAAATAAATGGACAAGTTTGATGTTAAAAGTAAGCTAACCTTCTGAACTCTCTAGAGGCATATCATTTCATGAAATGCCTGGTTGCAGGGTCTAGTCACTTCTGTTGTAAGGTTTCTTAATAAACTCCAAGCTGCCTGATGTCATGCCTCATTAGGCACAAACAAAGGAATCACTGCTAGGAAGAAGTTTTTTCATGTTACAGACTGTGGAAAAATGACAGATAAGCAATAAATATACCTGTTTGCATACCAAAGAATGTACTTATGAAATCTGCAAATTCTTTTTAGATATCTATAAAATTAAAAAGTTTTATAAGGTTTTTATAAATTACAGTACAGATTTTATATCAGAATGAACACCATCATGTTTGGTCTTATATTAATCCTACTTTTGAGCTACATCCAAAGATACAGGTTTTAGGTTTGTGCTAGAATGTACGTAGATGCAAGAGAGGAAAATAGTTTTGTACAAAAAATCTGTGTTGGCTGTTTTGACAATTTTGGTAGCCTTGGAACTTGTACTAGGCCAAAATCCTGAAGCCATGCCTGTTCTGAACCAGCATTTGGCTTGAGCCATTGCATCCACAAGGGGGTGCTAAGCAGAAGCTTGAAAGTCTGCCCAACATTGCACCAAAGCTCGCTGCTAAAACTGTTACAGGAAGGACTCTTTCCAATACTGGATGAAGCAAGGCCTATGTTTCACATACTAAGAGTCTGGACTAAAGTAATGTTTTTGAATTTCTGCTAAAAGCCTTGACAATAGTCTGACTCTGGAATCTACCAGCTAGCAAGCCTGCAGTGGTGTTGGATAGCAGTAAGTCTGGCGTTTACAGTTTCCAAAGCAGAAAGAAACTGAAACAGGAAAGAGTAAGAGTCCAGTTACCAAAACAACTTTGCTGTCCGTAAGTAAATATCTCCTGCAAACTGTTGTGCTGCTGAATTGCTATAGTCTTGCTTCATTGATATCAGAAGATTCTACAGTTCCAGGTTCTGGGGGAAAAGACAGACGACTACAGCCAAGCCAAGCCAAGCCACTGAAAGATTTTTATCATCCAAAATCATAAGTTTTCACCAAGATTTTGAAAGTTAAAAAGTAGAAAACCACACTTACAGATAACTAAAAATGTAAGTATTCCTTTAATTATTTTCATTTTAATACTTTTATTTGGCTATTTGGGGTGGTAATAATACTTAGCTACAAAACCTTGGGTGTATAGTTAAGCTAGAGTTTGTCATAAAGAAAAGTCTTCTTGCATGCTATAAAGTTTAAAACAAGTATTATAGAAAAATATAATCCTGAGACACTAGAGTGATGAGTTGCAAGTTCTCATAGAGAAATGATTATAATACTAAGCATGCTGAAATCCTAGTATATAGATAATGCATTTATTATGCTGAAAATTGCTTATTCATTTACATTGTTTATTTGCTGAAATTTGTTTTATTTGTGGTTTGTTTGATTTTCTGACACCTTTGTTGTTTATGTTTACAGTATTTTTACATTATTTTTATGATGTTTACATTTATCATGTTTGATATTTATGCTAATTCAGAATATTTAGAGTTATTGTATAGGTGTTAATAATATATATTTTTTTCATATTTGTAAGTGTGGCAAAAGTGTTTTCATCATCATTTTTGAACCTGGAGAACAAGGATAATATATGTGAATTTTATAATTATTTTTGGTAATTTATGAAAATAATTTTGTGGTAAGGCCTGAGGTAAATCCAAGTGGTGCCTTATGAAAAAGTTATATTATTGCTTTGTTCCAACATCTTTGGGGTCTCTCATTCATGGAATGATTGCTAATGAATAACAGTCCATGCTTAGAGTGTAAGAAAAATAAATATTACTATTATTGTTGTTATTGTTTGTAAGTTACTGAATGGCATAAATAATATTTTTCTGTTCTTGTTTCTCAAGGATTTAAAGACAAAAGTACACCTAGATAGCAAGAAAGACAGAAATAAGTAATTGTCTGGCAGTAAAACCTCAAGAAAAAGGACTTTTGAAGTATCACAAGGAAAATATTTGGTTCTTTGTTTTAAAACTGTGTTATATAAGCATTGTAATTACAATTGTTGTTTAAAGAGAATTATTATTGTTGAAGTAGTGATTATTTTTACAAAGCCATGTCAAGAGAAAACTTAAGAGGGCTGGCCCAGTGGTGCTGAGGGTTGAGGTGCTGGATGCCACACCTCAGAATACGCCAATGACCCGAGTTCAGGAGCGAGCTCAGGTGCTGGTGGGTCAGCAGGGGTGGGTTGAGGATGGAGTGTCCTAGTGGTGCTCTCCTCCCCCAGGAGAATGGGTTGGGTCAGCTCAGTGTGCCAGCAACCCCTGGTGGAAATCAGGGGATGCTGCAGCAAGCTGGGCAGCACGAGATCAGCATGGCTGATGCCAGCAGGGTTGCCTTGTATAAGAGCATCGGGGCGTGCCCACACAGAGGTGGGGGAACCAGCACAGAACAAGGAAAAGACTGGCTTATGGGACAGGTGATGGCACCTGTTCCCCATGCCCTCTGCCAGGTTCTCCTCGGATGGCCTTCCAGTTTCTTCCTCCATGCCCACCTGTAGCCAGAGTCTGACTTACAAGAGAGCCCAAAGAGGTGAGCCAGGTGGGTGAAACCAGGGGTGCTAGCTGCAGGGGGGAGAGAGGAGGCACAGACTGAGGGATCCACAGGCAGGCAGGATAAAGGACTGGATGCCTGAGAGAAGGTTCCACGAGCTGTGACTGGAGTGAATTAGATTCAAAAAAAAAAAGAGAAAACTTAAGTGCAGATTAACATTAAAACTGAGCCAGGGACACCTCTAAACCAAGACAATAGTGAGGAGGAAACTGACCAGTGTGAAAATTGTGTTAAGCTAGCAGGGCAAGTTTAAATAGTAAGTGAGCAACTGAAAGACAGTAAAAAGGACTACAGGGATTCGAAAGAAGAATTAGGTGGCCTTAAGCAATACAGGAGGTTATATTAACATCTAGATAAGAATTACTATGAATTATGGAGTATGCATGAGAACTATAGAAAGGGTTCACCAAAATTATTGAGTAAGTATACAGAACTGAGAGAAAGACACAAGAGGTACTCTCTGGTGATGTCTAGTGAGGAAGATGAATCAGAGCTAGAAGAAATTTAGGGATAAAGATGCAAAGGAGGAATTTGGAAATGGAGAAGAACTGTGGCCAGACAGGGAAGGGTACCTCATAGCCAGCAGGAAGGAGGAGACCTCCAGATTGACAGGGTCAAGTTGGTTGGCCCCAAGTTATCAGTTTCAGAGTAATGGACAGGGTTGGTATACCAGTAGGCATTTAATCCCTTTTGGATGTCTTCCTGCCCAGAACCAGCAAGAGACATGACTTCCTGCTGCCTCACACCCTTCTTCCATTTGAGGCAACAATAAAAACAGAGCAAAAGTGCATCGGGATAGAAGAAAAAGTGCCAGCATATGTAGACAAAGAACCAAATCCACTAAAGAAATGGAAGAGTACTTTAAAGAAGCCAGATACATGGGCAGAAAAGGGGTAGACTAGAAGATATACTCAATGAGTTAGGAGAAAAGCAATTAAGGGAGTCCTGTAGTCATTTGAAAAAGGAGCTTGCAAGATTGGGAAAAGAAAATAGTGACCTAAAGGCCCAATTGGGAGACACCTGGGCTAAAAGTAAACATCATGTGAGAATAAGAGTCTCTGAAGAATCAGGCCCATATAACTCCTCCCCTGAAAAGGAATATTCCAGTTCAGAAGAGAACCACGTAATAGGCATAAAAAATAGATATAAAATTTGACAAAAAAGAAGTTCTGATTCCAAAGATGAGTCATCTGATGGGTCCAGAAGAAATAAAAAGATATCTGGAAAGGAACAGGGATATTTAAAATCGAAGACTGTTACATGAGCTTTGAAATTGGTAGGTGAAAGGTATAATTCTAAATCTGCGAAAGGAGGCATTAACCAAAATATTCAAAAACTGAAAAAGTGTTTTGAATCTTTGTCCATAACTGATGAGGGAGACTAGAGGTTTGTGATCAGGTGGTCTGTTGATGACCCTCAAGCTGAGTGGTCAAGAATGTCTAGAGAAAGTAAGAATAAACTTGACAAACTATATAAAATTCCTGAAGAAGGAGTTTGGTAAATATCACACCAAGGGGGCAGCCATATGTGCAGCCTACCAGATGCAGTTAGGTATTGATCAACACCCTAGGGAATATTACTGTAGGCTGAAGGATGTATACTTTGGAGAAGAAGATCACTCAGATAGTGAATCAGAGGACTTCCAAGATGCACATTATCAAGGTTTGCCCACTGCTATTAGGACACAACTAGCATTTGAGCTTAAAAGGAGGCCCGGGACCACCCACTGGATTGTCAGACAGGCAGAACACATCTGGGACTCTGGAAGAGGTGATGACTGCCCTTCACAGGAAAAGGGGGGGCCTGCTGCCAAGGTTCAGGTGTCTGAGAAAACGACCTCAGATACTTTGGCTATGGAAGAGGGTGTGCTGTCTACTCCCAAAAACAGGAGGCAAAGGAAGAAAAAAGGTACAACACTCAACCAGAAAAAAGCTGTGGAGCAGCCCAAAGCTGTGTCTGGCCCCACAGTAGTAATCCAACCTCCAGTACCAACTCTTCCCAAACTTCCCTTGGGGTGGTTCCACCCCCTGGACCAATCACAGTTCTATCAAAGCCCTAAGCAATTCTCACAACCTCAGCCATACCACAACCAAGGATCCTCCTATGGAGGTTCTGATCTTGGTAGAGGACGTGGCCTAGGGTATGGGAGAGGATAATACAGAGGATACGACAATGACTACAGAGGTGGTAGAGGTGCCTATAGCGGGCATCAAAACCATAACAATGAACAAGATGGTTACAGGTTCCATGACAGACCTCAATCTAGTTCCCCAAACATGGAGGAGATGGTAAAGAAGTCACAGGAGGAAATACAGGGAATAAAGGACCAGATGGGAGACATAAAAGTGTTTCTCCAACCCTTGGCCCCACCTCCCCCTCTACCTCCTGATTTTCATGCACCTGTGCAAAACTCACCTACAATCCCCAGTACCTGTGGAACCAGTAATAATGGCAACTGACTAGTGCCTTCTGTCCTTCCTAATCCTACCCAGGTCAATGAAATCAAATTGCTGATGATGGTAATGAAACTGCTATGAAATTGGAAAATGAAAGTGTTAGCTCAGAACCTAACCTTACCCTGGAGGTATCCCGGGTTACTGCTGCAGGAAGTGTAGAGTGTCACAGTAAACCTGCCATGTTGCCAGGAGTTAAGAAAAACAAATTCTACCTGGGTGACTTAATCCCGGGGGGGGGGGGCAGATAGGTTTTACTTTGACATAAACATTGAAAATAGCCTAAGTTATGATATTTTGGTTGACTCTGGACCTAGTTACCTTGATGTCCAGAAACTTTTATGACAAACTGACTGATGTGCTAGGTAACTCTAAGGTGTTGAAAACCCTCTCTGATGGCTTACAAGTAGTAGGTTATGGGGGACTCAACAGATCCTAGGTAAAGTGTTGCTGAAACTGAGGTTTGGCAAGATGGAAGTCAACCACCCAATGAATATCACTGATAGAACTGGGGATGATTTCTTGATTGGAAATGAACTCTTAAAAAGATTTCAGCCTGTCATTGACTATTTCCGTGGAATCCTATGGCATAGGTAAACAGGGCCATTCCATTTGGGAAGAGTCTTAAGGTTGCTAAACAATCAGAATCATGTTATCTTGAGAGAAATGATGCAATGATTAAATTTAATTTTGTACATTCTGATGTGCCTGATAGATCTGTACCAGGTGATCCTGAAAATGTGGCTCCATGGAGAAGTAGAAGCTCACATGGTTTGTCTATCAATGCGTGATGTGGTAAAGTCTGAGATTAATGCAAGAGGCCTCACTTTCTTCACCAAGGAAGTGGAACCTGCTATCTCAGAGACACATACTGCAACTGACACAGAGATACTGGATTCTAAGTACCCAACCCCCTCTGGGGATGGTGGAAAGGAAACACTGCCACTGAATCACTGGTCCTTGCTCTGCAATATAAGGTCAGAGGAAGGCAGGTTAAAAGTGCCCATCAAAGCAGAGAATTTGCAGACTGTAAATTCTGTGTTATGCTTAGGGTATAAGCACTGTTTAATTAGTGAACTGTTTTACAAGATGTTAAAGAGGTGACGGCCTAATTTAACATATGTAAAGAAACAGGAGTGGTTGGAGAATGTTCTATACCAGAAAACTAGTGTGAGGAGCATAGGTATCTGTGCTTTGAACCTCCAGGTAGGGCAAAAGAAAATACTACATCCTGTAAAAGTAGTACAAGGCCTAGACTCTCTCATGCACCTTGGGCTAGACATCCTTGTACAACTGGGTGTGTATGTTGACCTAGCTAATGATGTTCTTTGATCATGAATAAGGGAGACCTTTATCCAATAAAAGTGACACCACAGGCCTTGAGGTCTGGACAAACTATTCCTCAAGTGTGCCAGGTGGTGAATGAGTTCACTACAACAATTCCAGGTAATGTCAAGGATTTCTCTTTTAGGGTTAATGTAAAGAAAGGCCAAGAAATGCCTGATGAGACTTCTCTCTTCGTGCTTGACAAGGAACTCAGTGATATGGGTTCAAAAATCCACTCCACACCCTGCTTGGACATGAGCAATAGAGTAATGCACCTCTTGATACAAACTCCAATGGTAGGAGCCCATCACTATAGCAGCTAACTGTGAGTTAGGGGTAGCAATAGGGGAGTCCTTTTATGATGTGGAGTTAGTTGTTCCAGTTATTGGGGAGTTACCAGAAGACATTGTTCAGGATGAAACAGATGGAGAAATCAGGTCTATACCTAATGGCTTAATTGTCTTACAAGAAATTTGTCCAGTAGAGAAAGAAGAAATACAGGCATGTAAAGCTGAAAATGATTACCTTGTACTGTCCACTATGGTTAATGAAATTGAACAATTTAAAGAGGTCCATGCGATCAATGCTGAAAATGTTTATGAGATAATAGAAGACAAGGTAGAAATACGAAAAAATTTACCATTCCCTGATTTTAAAGATCAAGTTGAGCAAGTTATGCAAAATTGTAACTGTGAAACAGAAGTAGAAAAAGAAAAGGTTTGTGAAGTGTTCTTTCAGTTTAAGGACATGTTCACAAAAGATATTCATGATTGTGGGGTAACTGACCTCCATGTTAACAGGGTACCTACCGAGCCTAGTAAAGGTTCAGTTTATGTATACCAGTACAGAATACTACTAACATCTGATGAACAAATACAAGAGATATTGGATACCTTGATGGAGTGAGGAATTATAAGACTGGTGAACTCTATTTATAATTCCCCCATTTGGCCTGTCTTAAAACCTACAGGAAAGTGGAGGCTCATCATTGGCTATGGAAAGCTAAACCAACAGGTACCTTTATCTCACCGGCCCATGATATATTTGGACCAAAGTTTGGCCACAGTTCAAGTTGCTAAATATTTCACTACCCTAGATATAGCGAATGGATTTTGGACATTAAGGGCTGGATATTCAAACTGCGCCATTCTGTGTCGCAAGCCCTTGCGCTGCTCAAAAAAGTTGCTCAGGGGTGTGGCTGGGGCGATATTCAACAGAGTTGCACTATTGAGCAACTCCTTTGAATATCACCCCCCAGCCACAGTCACTGTGCATGGCACAGTGGAACTTATGCCACCGCAAGTGGTCAGAGTGGAGCATTCAGATGCGGTGGCGCAAGTTCCATTGAGCCATGTGCAAATTTCTGATATTCAAAAGGTGACATGCAAATGGAGCCATAATTTATACAAGGCGATGGGGCCATTTGCATCTAATTACGCCTAATTTGCATGCCATTGGCAGCACCGATCCCCCGCCATGACTTGCGCCTGGTGCCCTGCCAGGCAGCAGCAGTCGGGACCGACACTCTGCAGCCCGATCGCGGGCATGATGTAAATCTTCCCGACTGGCCCGATCGTGGGCGCCAATGTAAAGAACCCCCGACTGGCCTGATCGTGGGCATAATGTAAAGAACTCCCCTCCCCGACTGGCGATCGGCGGGCATACTGTAACTGAACCCCCGATTAGCCGATCAGCGGGCAGGCAGTTCACCCCGCCCCCGACTAGCCTGATCGTGGGCAGAATGGAGCTCAACCCCCAAAGACCAATATCCATGGTGGTCCAGTGGACTCACGAGCCGATCGTGAGGCATCAGAGACAAACCCACCCCCCAAAGTCCAATTTCCTTGGTGGTCCAGTGGACCCCACCCACCCACCCACGGAGCCCCACCACCCCGGCCTCCCCGCCAGCCGGTGGGCGGCAGCACCACCGCCTGCCGCCCCACCACCCGCCGACTGACAGCTTGTAGGGCTGCACGCCCATTGGTTCAAAGCAAGAGTCAATGGACGTGCAGCCCATGCCATACAAGGCAGTCCAGATATGTGAATGATATAGAGCAGTCCAGATATGTGAATGAATGAATTCATTCACATATCTGACTGCCTTAGAGGAGGGCTGCATGCCCATTGGCTCTTGCTCTGAACCAGTGGGCATGCAGCCCTACCGAGTTGCCAGTTGGTGGTGGCAGGTGGCCGGTGGTGGAGCGCCGCCCACCAGCTGACGGGGGAGCGGGTGGTGGGGCTCCATGGGTGGTGGTGGGTGGGGGGCCACTGGACCGCCAGGAAATTGGACTTTGAGGGGTTTGACTCTGATGCCCATGATCGGGCTTCGCAGTCCACTGGATCACCAGGGATATTGGTCTTTGGGGGTTGAATTCGTTCTGCCCGCGATCGGGCTAATCGGGGTGAGTACAGTATGCCTACGATCGGCCAGTCGGGGGAGGGGAGTTTTTTACATTATGCCCATGATCGGGCCAATGGGGGTTCTTTACATTATGCCCGCGATGGCCAGTCGGGGGTTCTTTTTATATTATGCCCACGACCAGCTAGCGGGGGAGGTGTTCTGCCCATGATCGGGCCACGGGGTTATCATTATGCCCACGAATGGGCTGTGTGGGGGGCACAGGAACAGTGGAGGGCCACCCACAGGTGGCAGCTGCTGTGTTGTGCCCTGCAATGGGGCAGCTCACCTGTGAGTGGCCCTCGACTTGATCCTTTTTTTTTGGCTCAAAGTTGTGCAGACGCAGGTAGGGGGTTGCACCTGCACAACTCTGCACAGCCGGCTGCATATCGGGCTGTGCAGTTTATGCATGGTTCCTCCCCTCCGGTTGAGCATGCCTTCATTAGCATTGCGCTGTTGCTCAGCATGACTTGGGGGGCGCAACTGCCTCCTGCTGAATATCGCAGAATGGCGCATTTTGGACTTGTGCAGGCGCAACCCTATTGCGCATGGCGCAACCCTTTTGAATATCCAGCCCTAAGAGTAAACCCAAAAGATCAATATAAATTGGCTTTTACCTTTGGAAGGAAACAGCTCTCATGGAATAGGTGTCCTTTTGTGTACTTAAATTCACCAGCAGATTTCAATATCTTTTTGCAGAAGGCCATGCCTGATGCTGAAAGCAGAGGAAATCTGGTTTACCTGGATGATGTACTAATCAAAAGCAACACTTTTGAGGAACACCTAGCTGAAGTAACTTATGTGTTAAACCAGCTGAAAACTGCTGGTGCCAAGTTGTCCTTACCAAAGGGGCAATGATTCAAAAATAAGGTAAACTATCTCAGGCATGAAGTTGGTCCTGATGGGCTATGCCCTGAGCATACCAAAGTTGAGGCAACCCAGAAAATTGGTCCACCTAAAACTTTAAAAAAGTTATGCAGCTTCCTAGGAATCTGTAACTACTCAAGACAGTTTATCCAGGACAATGCAGAAATTGCCTATCCCCTCAACAGGCTGCTTAAAAAGACAGAACTCTGGGTGGGGGTAGCAAGAGAAAGCCATGCAAGCTTTAAAAGATAGTCAAGCACTGTGTCTTGCTTACTCACAAATGGATAAGGATTTCTATCTAGAGGTAGGACATACTAGTAGCAGCATTAGTACTGTGTTATATCAGAAACATGATTCAGATAAATGTTGTATTGCTTATGTGAGTAAAACCTTGAGTAATATTGAGAAAAAGTTTTCCAATTGTGAAAAGGCATTGTTTTCCACAGTATGAGCAGAACAATGGTTCAAAAACTACATTTGTGGTAAAAAAAAGTTGTTATAGTGACCGGTCACCAACCCCTTATGCTTCTGGGGAACCAGAAACTTAAGGATGGCAATGTGTCTAGCAGCAGGTTTGTAGCCTGGACCTTAGCACTCCAAGGCCTACCTCTAGAGGTTAGGTATGCAAAGAACAAAAGTAATCCAGTAGCTCAAGGGTTAGCAGACCTGGAGATGTATAATTGTACTGTAGATGAACATCCAGTACAAGGAGCTGGTCTATCTTCTGAATTGAAAATAGTATACAAACATAACAGGCACCACCCCTATGATCAGAATGTGTGTGAAAATTTTCCTAGAGCCTATGTTGATGGTTGTTCATTCTAGCAAGGTGGAGCCTGGTATTCTGGTTTAGGAGTGGTATGGCATGATGATATACCATGTACTCCTATCAAATATAAGCTCGGTCCTAAGTCTATCCAATATGCAGAACTGGCAGCCACTTATATAGCGGTTCAGACTGCAGTACAACATAAGTTATAAGACATTGTAATTTGTATTGATTCTGATTATGTTAGGCATAACTTCCTTACACATTTACCTGGGTGGAAGGTGAATGGTATGATCAGTTCCAGAGGCAGTAAGGTGATGCATGCAGACCTTATCCTAGCCATAGATCAGTTGGTTCAAGAACATAACTTGATTGTTTATTGAAAAAAGGTAAAAGGGCACTCCAAAATTCAGGGACCAGACAAAGCAGGAAATGACCTAGCAGATGCTCTGGCTAGGGAGGGTGCTTTAAGTGGAGAAGAATGGAACTTTGTTCCTCCTGTACAAGCTAATGTGGATGTGGTAACCTGCAGATAAAAGCAACGGGAACAGGAAAATAAGGTTTTACACTTGTATAGTGAGAAAACAGACTTGGATTTAGTGAAAATGCAACTAGAGGATGAAGTGGTAGGAAAGTGTTGTCATTTCATAAAGGATCCCGCTGAAAATATGATTTCTGACAATGACCTACAGGATAGCCAGGACCTGAGAGCCATGTATAACCAAAAGGATAAATTCCAATTAAGGAATGATCACCTGGTAAGAGTTGGTAAAAACCCACATGAGGTCCAATGGGCGGTCCCTTTAGGCCACAGGGGAATTACGTTACAACATGATCATGATGAACCATCGGCAGCACATGGAGGGGTAGGAGAACTTATGAAACTGTAAAAGAGATAGTCTGCTGGCCCTACATGTACAATGATGTTGTAGAGTATGTACAAGGGTGTATAACCTGTTGCAAGTTCCAGCCAGTTACTCCCCAGGTATAGTGCACCACTACAGTCAAAAAGAATTGCTATGCCTTGGTCAGATATCCAAATTGACTGGATTAGTCCTGTTACTGGATCTTCAAGGGGTAACCAATACCTTTTGACAATTACTTGTCTGTTCACAAAATGGGTTGAGTGTATAACTGCTCCAAATAACACAGCCAAAACCACTGCTTTATTATTAATAAACCATGGGCAGGATATTCAGAAGGGTTGCGCATGGATCCATTCACATATCTGGACTGTGTAGTATGGTACAGGCTACATGCCCATTGGCTCACGCTGTGGACCAATGGGCATACAGCCCTGCTGTACGGAGTCAGTCGGTGGGTGGTGGGGCGGCAAGCAGGTGGGGAGCTGCTGCCCGCTACTGACCGGGGAGCAGGGCAGGGTTCAGTGGGCGGGTGAGGGGGTACTGCTAGACCACCAGGGTTGGATTGGTTTGTCATAATTTATTACTTATGCCCGCGATTGGGCTGCAAGCAGTCCACTGTACCACCAGGGATATAGGACTATTATTCATAATATATGCCTGCAATTGGGCTGCGAGTGGTCCACTGGACCACCAGGGATATAGGACTATTATATTTCTACATATGCCTATGATCGGGCTGCGAGCGGTCCACTGGACCACCAGGGATACAGGAGGGTGTATTTTAATGTACTTCTGCCTGTGATCGGGCTCCGAATGGTCCACTGGACCACCAGGGATACGGGATGTTTACATTTTATTCATATGCCCGCGATTGGGTGTCGGAGCATGTTGCCACTTGTGCAGGGGGTGTCAGTCCCCGATGGCTGCAGCCTGGCAGGGCACCAGGTGAAAGTCATCGGGGATTGGCGCACCTGTATGCAAATGGGGCCATAATGACATGCAAACAGCCCCATTTGCACCTTGTGTACATTATGGACCCATTTGCATGTGCACTTTTGAATATCGTGGTAGTTGCACCTATCACAATGGCACTTGCGCTAGCACATCCCCCTGCTCAGCTCTAGCCACTTGCACTGGCACAGTGGCACTGTGCCATGTGCACTGCGGGTGGCCAAGGAGCAATATTCAATGATGCTGTGCCATGGTACAGCTCTGTTGAATATCACCCTGTCAATGCCCCTGTGCATCCAAATTGCACTGTGCCCAGGCTTGTGCCACAGCCTAGAGCAGTCTGAATATCCCACCCCATATGTTTAGTCGATGGGAATTACCATTAAGAGTAGAATCTGACAGAGGTCCTCATTTTGTAGGAGAGGTGATAGAGAACGTGTGGAAAATTGTAGGGATACAAAGAAAATTACATGTGTCCCACCATCCACAATCATCTGGACAGGTGGAACATGCTAATCAAACAATTTTGTATATATTGAAGAAATATATCAGTTCTTCAGGAAAAGATTGGGATGTAAAGCTACCACTAATATTAATGGCCATACAGGCTACTCCTTATAAGACTACAGGTGTGTCTCCTTTTGAAATGATGACAGGAAGCCAGATGGTGTTACCTCTACATCTCCTGAATAATACAGGAAATGTAAATTCAGCACATGCTACAACAGAACATGAATATGTAACCCATTTAAAACAGCATTTGCGAGAAACCTTTACATTTGCCCAAAAGAACTTAGAGAAAGGTGTTGAGGATTCTAAGTCATATTATGACGGGAAAACTAATCCAAAACAGTATCAAATTGATGATAAAGTGTTTTACTATGACTAGAGTAGGGATAAAGCCAAGATTAAACAGTTTATTCCAAGTTGGCAAGGACCCTCTGTGATCAGAGACAAAATCTCACCTGTAGCAAACCAAATTGAACTAAAACAGAAAAACAGTGGAGATGCAGTACCTAAATGGATTCAAATTAATCAGTTGAGGCAATATCGTGAACGCAACAAAACACTGGAAAATATACTGAATGAATCTATGAGTGGAGATCAGGAATTAGAGTCTAGTTAAAATGTTAATTGTGATTGGTTGGCATCCCATGGCACTCCAGACATTACCTCATGGGTTACAGCCCACCTGATAGGCTAATGATGCACATGACCCAGATCAGATTTCCAGTATATCCAGGTCCCAGGAACCCCTGCTCTCCAGTTGTAATTTGTGCATCTGAATAGGCAAGAAGCATCCAGAGAACCCCTGTCTACTCTTTAAATTCTAAGGTAGGAACTGTACTTGTTTTATCAAAAGCCTTCTATCTTGTTGAAATTATTATTTTTATTGTCTGGGGGCCCTCTGCTGCCCCATATCTCTAATTTGTTCAAACCAGGAGTTTTGTTCTGCTACTAGAAACTTTATATTTGATAACACATTGCTCTATCGTTGAAATGCTGTTTGGTGAATTATATTAGCGTTTTATACTCTCCTATGGCGCTCCAGGATGTTTTTTTTCCCGAGCCTCTGGTTGGGAACCTCGCTATCTGGGCCCACGCCCTGGATCCTGGCATCTCAGGCAGCGTGCTCTCTGTTCCAGAGTCCACACGGCCCTGAGGGCTCATCCTACAGGCCCTCGTCCTAAATTCCCCCACCGCGAGTCGCCTCTCCTCCAGCGACTCCAGCAGCTCTTGAGCCTCTCTTCCTCTCAGAGGGACGCCAAGCATGCGGCCCTGTTTTCCAAGCGCTGCTGGGGCTGGCTCTCGGTCTCCAGCCCCTTGCCCAGGCCCATGCCTGGCCTTCTAACCCGTGAGTTGCCTCTTCTCCCCACGACTCCGCGGTTCCCCTTCCCTCCTCCCTCCCTCTGAGGCCTCCCACGAGAATCAGCGGAACTCGGCCCGCAGGCAGGTCGCGGCCCTCCGGCCCTCCTTCATCCCGGGCATGTTCCCTGATGCTGCTTGGCATTTCACCGCTCTCGTGCCTCCAATCGGAGGCGCAGATCTCCCCCAGGCCTCTTGGGGCCTCTCCTGCAGGCGGCCGCTCCTCGGTCCAGCGGGCCAGCGCCTCCTTCCTCCTGCCTCTCAGCCTGGGCGTGATGGATTCGAGGCTCCCGGGATCCCGGAGGCCTGCCGGCCTTCAGCCTTGCCCCTCCCTGCGGGCCACTCAGAGGGGCTGGGCGCTGCAGTGTTGACCACTACCACCTCAACATAGGGCCTCTCGGAGGGTCGACTGCCAAGTGGCGCTGTTCAGGCCACTGACACAGGGCGATGCCCTGCTCCTTGGGGGAGCTCCCCCCTTGTCTCTCCGGCCTCTCTCTCCCTCCTTGCCCTCGACATAGGGCGAGCTGGGGCCCAAAAAAAAAAAAAATTCAAAAATACTAGGGAGCTAGATGCTCCATATTCGGAGAAGCAGTTCCTGGGTCCAGGCCTCAGCTGGCCTCCTGACCCCAGTGGGCCGCCCTTAGATGCGGGTCCCAACACAGGGGCCTCACACCATGCCTCAGGAGTTCTGGGTCTGACTCCACAGCGCCCTCCTTTTCATCTTGGGTGACCCTGAGCAGCCTTAGGTGCTTTCAAAAAAAAAGGAGACCTCCTCAGTCCACTCGGGTCCCTCCCATAGCGACCCCAGTAGGACACCGCAGAGTCCATGCTAGGGTACCTCCCACAGCGACCCTGGCAGGCTCTAGCGGAACTATCCCCACCTCGGTGGCCTGGGTCCCTCCCACAGCGGACCCAGGCCTACCCGAGTAGCAATCATCTGAGAGGGATAGTCTGGTAAGGATGCCAAGAAGGAGTCTCCACCCTCCCCCATGGTCTGTCTAAGGGCCCTCTTACAGCGTCCTTACACAGCACGACTCCGGCCCCCCATTCTCCCTTATTCTCCGCCTCGGGCGTGTTCCCGCAGGCGTGGGGACAGCTTTCGAGTCCGTTCCTCGCTCAGACCCTTCTCTTTTATCTTTCAGATGGTTAAAGCAAAGAAATGTTCCATGCAGCACCTCCTCCTCCCTCAAACCCCAGGCCCTCTGCGCGGTCTGCCTCTTGGGCAGCAGAGATGTTCGAGGAGGGAACCCCCCAAGGCACCTTCCTCCCAGGCCCCAGCACTTCTACCTGGGTGGATCCGGGCTCCCTGTTGATACAGAACCAGCAAGCGGCGGTCGCCATGATGGAGAGTCAGCAGAACTTCATGCTGAAGATCATGGAGAAGCTGGAGGCGCTTACCCAAAACAGATCTCGGCCACCCAGCGCAGAGCTCACCCACCAGAGAGACCTTCCAGAGGACCCACCAGCCCCAGAGGACCCTCTTCCCAGCATTCCCCTTGATGGCAAGCCGGAAGATAGAGACAAAGAGGATGAATTCAACGAGGGGGAGGAGGAGGAGCATGGCTTGGAGTCCAACATGGAGGACATCGACCAGCAGACAGCTCCATCTCTCACGTCAAAACTGTGTGCGTTCGAAACAATCCCCGGCCTTATGAAGGTCATCAAGGCCACCATGGGCCTGTCCACAGAGGAACAGGAAGGGGAGAAGATGGAATCAAAGCTGGACCCAATGATCCAGCTAAGGACCACCACCTCGGAGACCTTCCTAGTCTGCCCGGCCATTAAGGAACTGATTCACACGGAATGGCAATCCACAGACCCGGGCAGGATGCCAAACTGAAGGAACTTACACAAGATGTACCCGGTTCAAGGCGACAAATCAGACGCCTGGTGCAAGGCGCCCTCCATCGATCCACAAGTGGTGGCCTTGAGTAAGAAAACGGTGCTGCCATGTGGCACCATAGCCCTCAAGGACCCCACAGACAAAAGAATCGAGGACATGTTAAAGAGGACCTTCAAAATTGAGGGCACCATGGCCAAGGCGATGACGGCGGCGATTTATACCTCTCGCACCCAGATCCGCTGGCTGGAGGAACTTCAGGAACAGGCGAGTCCAAAGTCCAGGGAGGCTGAACTTTTAGACTGCACCCTCGATGCAACCAAATACCTGGCAGACATGGCAGTGGACTCCTCGCCTCCAGGCCAGGTGGCCGCAATCGCATTCGGGCCCTTGAGCTCTATGGCTCAAGCTCTGGGATGCGATTCAGAATCCAAGACTCTTCTGCAGAACTTACCCTTAAGGGGACTCATGTATTCGGGGAGGGTCTCCAGAACTACTTAAACAGAAGGAAGAGGGTAGGGACCTCCTAAGAAACCGGGTCAAGACCTCACACCTACCTTCCACTAGACGGAGGTTTCGTCCTGGGGCCAAAACCCAAACTCATGGGAATCCTACCCCAGAACCACTCCTTCGGGTAGAGCATCCCATCCTACCCACCATCGCCCGCTTTCAGCAGCTACAAGTCCTCCCTTCTGACCCCGGGACAAAAATCAGAGGTCGAGGGAGAGGATTCAGGAAAACAGTGACTCCGTCTCACAGTCCCCCCGCCAGATCGTACCCCCATCAGCCAACGGCTAGCCCTGTTACGCCACCGCTACGCCCACCACGTCGGACAGGTGGGTCCGGGCGTGGTCTCGAGGGTGTACACCATAGAATTGTACCATCCTCCGGTTCCCCATCATTTCATCTCGTCCCCGGTCTCCAGACGAAGAGCCTCTCCCCACCAGGTACAGGGGATTCTGGCAGATCTCCTCCAGAACAGGGCCATTCAGCCCGTCCCGGTCCAGGAGCAGGGGAAGGGCATGTACTCCATCTTCTTCCTGGTCCCCAAGAAGTCGGGGGAGCTGAGGCCCATCCTGGACCTAAAATGCCTGAACTGATACGTGATCCCACGCCGGTTCAAAATGGGCATCAGGGTAGGCGACTTCCTGACATCCATCGATCTCAAGGATGCCTACCTACACATCCCCATCATCAAGAGCCACAGAAGATTCCTTCGTTTCCACATCCTGGGACACCACTTTCAATACCGGGCACTCCCGTTCAGCCTGTCCTCAGCCCCCAGAGTCTTCACCAAGGTCTCCATCACCCTGGTAGCCAGACTCAGGGAACAGGGGCTAGACATAGTGCCGTACCTAGACGACTGGTTCATACGCGCTCGATCCGAGGGTCAGGCGCGGGCTCACACCGAGCTCGCGGTACGAGCACTCAAGGACCACGGCTGGGTGGTGAACAGAGAGAAGAGCCATCTCTGCCCGACTCAGCAGATCGAGCACCTCGGAGCCATCATCAACTCGGCAGAGGGTTGGGTGAGGCCGGCTCCGGCACGGATCTGCAGCCTCCGCAGCCTGGCCGGACAGTTAAGTTCACACCCCCTCACCACGGTGGAGAAGGTGGCGAGACTCCTGGGATGCATGGCCTCATGCATCAACCTTGTCCCCTGGGCCAGGTGGCACATGCGTCTGCTCCAGAACTACATACTGGCGCGCGGAGCACCCAACGAATGGAACCTGCACTGCATGGTCCAGTTACCCGCCGAAGTAAGATCCTCCCTGGTGTGGTGGATCACCCCGGGAAATCTGACGAGGGGGATCCCTCTGGAGGCACCACAGCCGATCCCCATCGAGACAGATGCGAGTTTATCCGGCTGGGGGGCCTGTCTGGGGGACGAATCAGCACAGGGTTCCTGGTCCCCGTCGGAGTCACAGCTCTCAATCAATGTCCTGGAAATGAGAGCGGTGTTCCACGCCCTGAGGGCATTCCGACATCATCCAGGGAAAGTCGGTCCTGATCAGGTCCGACAATCGTGTAACAGTAGCTTACATCACAAAGCAGGGAGGTACCAGGAGCAGGACCATGTCACGAGAAACTGCAAGGGTGATGAACTGGGCACAAATGCACCTATCACGCCTGGGGGCAGTACACCTGGCGGGAAAACTGAACGTAAGGGCGGATTGGCTCAGCCGACAACAGATCCACCCCGGAGAGTGGCGCCTGCACCCGGACCTGTTTCAGGTAATCCAGGAGGCATGGGGTCCAGTGTCCATGGACCTAATGGCATCAAGAGACAATGCCCAGGTGGACCAGTATTTCTCCCGGTTCAAAGACGCGCACTCCCAAGGCACGGAAGCCCTGTCCCAGGTTTGGTCTCGGGACTACGCGTATGTGTTCCCCCCGATCCCCCTCATCCCACAGGTCCTGGAGAAAATCCAAACATCCGGGACCTCCATCATCTTGGTGGCCCCTTACTGGCCTCGACGAGCTTGGTTCGTGGCAATCACAGAGATGTCCCTAGCCAGCCTCTGGATCCCATTCCATCCAGACATGCTGACGCAGGGCCCGGTACTGCACCCGTCCCCTCGAACCCTAAAGTTCACGGCCTGGCTCCTGAGAGGGAACGACTAACCGCTAACGGGTCTCATGAGTCGGTCATAGGCACGCTCCTCCGATCTCGTCGAGCCTCCACTACATCCACCTACGAGAGGCAATGGGCCATCTTCGCACAGTGGTGCCGCCAACGAGGCTCGGTCCCTGAACAGGCCAACCTCCCCACTATCTTGCTGTTCCTACAGCAAGGGGTGGACAAGGGACTGGCACCTTCCTCCCTAAGGGTGCAACTAGCGGCCATCGGAGCGGCCAGAGGCCTAGTCAGGGCACCCGCCCGGGGCCCATCCAGACGCCATCCGCTTCTTGAGGGTGGTAGACCTCATGCAACCTAGGACCAGGCCTAACGTTGCACCGTGGGACCTACCACTGGTATTGGACTCCCTAAGAACGGCACCATATGAACCTCTCGCCGACTCAGACCTTTTCTGGGCGGGACTGAAGACTGCCTTCCTGGTAGCCATCTGTTCGGCCAGAAGGATAGGGGAGCTCGGCACCCTGTCTTGCGCTCCACCCTACACCATCTTCACCCCTGAAGGGGTACGGCTCCGGACAGTATCGGCCTTCCAGCCAAAGATTCCAACAAGGTTCCACAGAGAACAACCCATAGACCTACCCACCCTGCCTCACGCTGCCCATCTGGCTTGGTGCGGCGCTCCTGACTCACTAGACGTGGGGTCAGCACTCTCGATTTACTTGACCAGAACTCAGGCCATCCGCAAGACGGAGAGACTCTTCATAGTCACGAAAGGCCAAAGACAGGAGCTCGCAACGTCCAAAACCACTATCGCAGGGTGGATCAGAAGGGTCGTTCTCCACGCTTACACGGTGAAGCGACTGACACCGCCCCAGGGAATCAGGGCTCATTCCACCAGGGCGGTATCCACCTCCTGGGTGGAGAGAGCATCGGTGTCATCGGAAGACATCTGCAGGGTGGCTACCTGGAGCTCCCTACATACCTTCGCCAGGCACTACAGGCTGGAACAACTCCAGGACTTCAGGCCAGCCTTCGCCTCCCATGTCCTAGCAGCGGCTCCATTGCCCGGACCCTCCGACTCATCCGAATCCCACCCGGAGGTTTAACTGTTTCTTATCTCCCATGAGGTAATGTCTGGAGTGCCATGGGATGCCAACCAATCACAATGGGTGTTTACTCACCTGGTAAAGGTGATTGTGTTGGTTGGCATCCATGGCACTCCAAGGCCCGCCCTCGGGAATGATCGAGCGCCCAACCAGTAAGATCAGGGGTCCTTACCAGTCCTTCAGAATTCATACCGCTGCTAAAAATCAGTCGAACCACGATTCGAGGTAGTGTGTACATAATAGGGAATAAACTCAGGCCTCTGGCCTTCTTATTGTCATCATGTCGCAGCAGACCTCATCCTTGCTAGTCTCTGTTGTGTGTATTGTTTCTGGCACTAACATCCTTCCTTTCAGCTATGGAAAATTCAAACTGGAGAGCAGGGGTTCCTGGGACCTGGATATACTGGAAATCTGATCTGGGTCATGTGCATCATTAGCCTATAAGGTGGGCTGTAACCCATGAGGTAATGTCTGGAGTGCCATGGATGCCAACCAACACAATCACCTTTACCAGGTGAGTAAACACCCATTGTTATATTGCTGTTTAAAACTGATGAACAAAGAGAATTTGTTGTTAGGGATGGGCGAAGTGCCTAAACTAGGCAATGCATAATATTACGTGAATTTTGGCCACTTCACATAATTTTTCAAGGAGGCTTAATGTGAAATTTCACCTCTAGAGGTGGAATGCTCCTTTTAGAAGCTGAAATTTCACCTTTCTGCATGTGTAATTTAGCCTTCCATGGCGAAATTTCGCCTTTCCAAAGCAAAATTTTGTCTTGACAAAACTGGGCGAAAACAGCCGAAATTCTCATAGCATTACATGGCTCAAAATTGACCACTTCACCATAATTTTGCCAGCAAATTTTAAATTCACTGCTTCTCTATTTGTTGCATTTGCATAATGTTCAAAACAATGTAAAAGATTACCTTATTTAGAAATTGTACATAGTTGTAATCATGTTTAATCATGTTTGTTCATGTAGTACTGTACACATTTCTATGCCAAAAGGTACATCTCAAATGATGTCATCTAGTGATGTCACGCCCGATGATGTCATATGTGATGATGTCATACACTGATGATGTCATAAATTAACCACATGATGATGCAACGTTGTGTTTTATGTTTTGTTTTCCCTGCAGTGCTTAAAACTATATACCTACATAATGTAGGATTATAGTTTTGAATTACAAAATGCATTTTGGGTGTGCATTTTTAATTCAATGGGGAGAAATGTAGGAACAAAACTAATTTCATTATAAATATTTTATTATTAAAATATTATTAACCTATTCTTTTAAATTATTAATTGTGATTCTATAATCTTATATTGGCTTAATTATTAAGTACTATAAATGTTTCTGGCTAAATTAATACCTAAGTGAACTCTAAAACTAGGACAATGCTACTTAAGTCTTAAATACTCAAATAGAGGAATGATGCCATGAACAAAAAGGGGATACATCATACATGAGATGACTTCAAAAAAACAATTGTCCAGTGAAGCCTCTGTTTAAATTGGGAGCTTTCCCTACCTGCCTCTCATCCAAGTGCTGGCAGAAGAGCTGAAGCTGAGACTGAGAGGTTATTGCCATGGAAACTTGGCATGATATATGAACATGTTTTCTGGTGTCATCCAGCTCCTGATACACCAGAAGTTTAACATAGATTAAAATACCTTGGTCTTATGAAATTAAGACTTTTATTTATAGAAAAAAGGTTTAAGATACTACAAAGACCAAATTCAGACATTTAAGGAATATAAGATCTGCAAGAGCTTTGTAATCCTTGCTATTTACAAAACTCTGTCTAAAATAAATGGACAAGTTTGGTGTCAAAAGTAAGCTAACCTTCTGAACTCTTCAGAGACCTATCATTTAATGAAATGCCTTGCTGCAGGATCTAGTTGCTTCTGTTGTAAGGTTTCTTAATTTTATTTATTTATTTATTTAGTTTTTGTTGACCGGGTAAGTGCACTAGACAAATCCTGCCTATTTTCAGGCACGATCTGGGGGAGGGGGATACAGATGAATGCCAACTGACTTTGAACCAGATTAAGCTGTTGGTGGTATTTTTAGTTAACTCCAAGCTGCCCGATGTCATGCCTCATTAGACACAGACAAATGAATCACTGCTAGGAAGATGTTTTTCATGTTATTGACTGTGGAAAAATAACAGATAAGCAATACATATATCCTTTTGAATAGGAAAGCATGTACTTCTGAAATCTGAAAATACTTTTTAGACATCTAGGGCCAGATATTCAGACTGCACCTGGCCAGGACCAGGCGATATTCAGCTGTGCTGCGCCATGGCTCAGCACTATTGAATATAGCAAATGTGGCACACAGACAGTGCATGGCTCAGTGGCACTGTGACAGCACAAGCCACAGAGAAGAAGCACAGGGATGCGCCAGCACAAATGCAGTTGTGCTAGGTGCCTCACCCATGATATTCAGCCAGGGGCATGCAAATGAGGCCATAAGCCATGCAAGGCACGAATGGGACCATTAGCATGTCATTATGGCCCCATTTGCACGCCTTACACAGGGCTGCCTGGTGACTTGTGCCTGGTGCCCTGCCCATCATGACATGTGTTGTGGGGATCCCAGGCAACCCCTGCCTGCAACCACAAATGCAGAAATGTGTGAGGCACACTCCCTGGGAGTATAGTGGCCCCGCTCCCTCCCACCTGATTCCCCAAGTACCCTAATGGTAGCTTTGCCCTGAAAGTCTAGTGGAACCCCCCCTCCCTCCCATGTCCCCAATCGCCGGAATATGTCCACCAAGTTATGCCCTGGTAGTCTAGTGGAACCCCCGCCCTTTGCTGTAATTGTGGCATGGCTCCAGAACACAATTCCCTGGTGATTTGGTGGCATCCCCACCCCTCACACCCCTTGCCCACCTTGCTCCCCATCATCGGCAGGTGGCTGCAACCCGCCCACATACCACCCATCCACCCATTGAATGACAGGTACAGTATGGGCTTGCAAGGCATACTGAGTAGACAGTCCCAAATATGTGAATGACTTCATTCACATATTTGAGACTGTCTTATCACAATATGCCCTGCAAGCCATACTGTACCTGATAAATCGGCGGGTGGCATGTGGTGTGTTGTAGCCACCTGCCAATGATGGGGAGCAGGGTGGGCAAGGCGGCTGTGTGTGGTTGGAGGGGTGGGGGTGCCACCAAATCACCAGAGAACTGTGTTCTGGTGCCATGTCATGATCATGGCAATGGGCGGGGAAGGTTCCACTAGACTACCAGGGCATAACTTGGTGGATGTATTCTGGCGACCAGGGACATGGGGAGAGGGGGGCCACTAGAATACCAGGGATGTGTGTGTGCTTGTGGATGGTGTTCTGGGTCGCGGGTGGCCATCCATGGCTGTCGGCTGCTGTGTTGCACCCTGCAATATGGCAGCCCACCTGTGTGTGGCCAGGAGTTGCTCCACGTGTACACGGGCTCAACTCTGAGCCCCCCTATGCAGCGCAATGCTGGGGAGCACTGGCATATGTGCCGCATATCCCAGGATAAATATCAGGATGTGCCGCATATTCATGGGCACACTCCCTGCATCTGCGCCGTATACACTTACAGTGCGCCCCGGCACATCAGGAGTTGCGCTGAGCCAGGCAGTCTTCTCAATATCCCACTGGGGTGCACTGCAGGGTTGCACCAGCGCAACCCTGTTGCACCAGGCGCAACCCCTTTGAATATCCCGGCCCTATAAAAGAAAAGGTTTTCTAAGGTTTTTATAAATTACAGATTTTATATTAGAATTAACACCATCATGTTTGATCTTAAATTAATCCTACTTTTGAGCTACATCTAAAGATATAGATTTTAGGTTTGTGCCAGAATGCACATACAGTGGCTGCTATAGATACGTTGCCTGGTACCTCTTTATTCTGTGGCAGGTGCGGTGTACCAAGACCTAGCAATGCCGCAGTACCATGTTAGTATGGCTTAACAATCTGCTGTGGTAGGCTGAGGTCTGATTTAATCAGCTCATTCTTATCTGCAGCAGAAATGCACTAGATGGCGCTGTTCACAGTTAAATGTTTGGCCATAATTGAAAGACGCCAGTAGGTGTCCCCACAGCCGCATCCCCATTCCCTGATCCCCGATCAGCTGCACAATAGCTGTTTTAAGTGAACCTTATGTCTGCCAGGTTAGTAGCAACTTTCTACTGGTAGAATTGCAAGTACATACAGTGGGATGTTACAACTGCTTGATAGAGTACATGCTGAACTAAAATGATCTCCTGTGTTTTTTTTTTTCCAAAATGTAAACTTTTGAAAAACAATTGTACCCATAACTGAACAAAAATTATCTGTGTTTTTTTCCGCAATATAAATGTTTGAAAAAATTGTACCCAAACTCATAACACACCACTGCCCTAAATTCATTAGTCTATCCTTCAGGTGCCATTTATCAATGTGTCCCTACAGTATGTGTAAAATATAAAATAATCCACCAATGGGATTATAGTGGCACTCCTGAAACTGAGCCCCGATGTGCCACTACTGTATATGTAAAAGTTAAAATAGACGCTGACTGGCAGTACACTGGAAACCACACACACACACCCAAACACACTACCCAGGTCTCCATCCATGATGTACCCAGCAGTGCCTATCACCCCACTCCCACAGTCCATCCTGAGACACTGAAAACAGCCCTTTACAGTGGCAGATAACAAATAGGTTAGCTCAAGACACATGGACCTTATTATGATTTATGTAATTAACACTGACTGCAGCTGACCCTGTACCTTAAAAATCAAAACTATGTCAGCGACTGGGCTGTACTATTTGAGTGCTTCAGTCCCCCTTTGCATCTGAACATTTCATCCACGTATTTTATGATGTTCTATTCTTTTGTAGCTAGTTGTCAGCTACTGTCGTCTCCCTGTTTCATATACTGTATTCCATGTGGCTGCATCGCAAAAAAAGAAAATCTTTTTGGATCACATTGCTTTGTCAAATTGTTACATTTATAAGAGGGTGGTGGCAGATAAAAGTATTATCCCACAGTGATGCAAGCTATCCCTGTGTGTCCTGGCACCTTATTTGGATTATGGAGCAGTCAATTTTTGGTTGTTGCTAAACAGCAATCCGAGGGGTGCTACAGTACCTGCATTATCAGTTGTTGTTTTTCTACCACTATTTTATTTTTATTATTAAACCCCATTTCCTAATGATTAAGACTGTATAGCGCTGCTGAATGTAATGTACCGGCATTCATCAGGACATGAAATCCCTCTGTTTTTATTTGTTGTTTTATTTTCTCATTATTCACATCTGCATTGAAGAATATGAGCTACAGTAAATGGAATTTGATTGCTGTCAGGATAACTAGGTAGAATTACGTTTGGGGAGCCTCTTAACTGGTGACGATGCCACTACCTCAAACGTACAGTGCATGAACCAAGACAAGTAATTTCAGAGAACATTTTGCTTCGGTGTTGGGATATAAAAAATGAAAGGCTATAACAAAGTGCATGGTAAAAACAATCATCCATAGAAAATACGTTTGGTTCAGCCTGTGTCATGTATAAACACAGCATGCAAGAGATAAAAAAACCACATACAGATAACAGAAAATAATCAGGGAAGAACAGCTATAACAGGAGAATGGAGATAATCAACTTTTAACTCTACTGTTGATGATACAGTGGACAAGCATTTATTTACCCCTTTCCACATTGCAAGAGCACATTAGAAGTAGCCAACCACAAGACAGAGGGCAGTTAGAATTCTAGTGGGACATGGGGATGAGCTTGAGCTACAGTAAGTGTGCCACTCCTGGTCACCGATTATCAAATATACTGTATACATAAATAGGCACCTCATGGGGTTGGAACTATGGTCAAGTGTAGTGCTATCACCCATCTGAAACATTATTCATACATGTTTTTTTTTTTTTGCAAAGAAACGTGCATCCACAAACATGGATTCATGAAGTGCACAGGTACCTGATATTGGGCCAAGATTGGTTCTAATCCTGTGAGTGACAACTGGAAAAAGAAGATAACTGCTCTGCCAGTTTAGGAAGCCTATACCTGCCACCAGGAGCCATGTCATAATTTTGATCCAAACATCACAAAAACAGTCACATTTTGTGTTTTCCCCAATTTGTACATTGATTCAATGAACAGCTCATCAGTAACATGCAGGGTTACATTTCTGACTTCATTAGAGCTGCAGATTGGTCCAAAACAGGGAAAGGTGCCCATTACAATGAATTAAGGTTTAGAAGGGAGACAGACATTAGCACAGCAACTGACCACTGTCTCTGTGTGCAGAGTTTGGGTGGTATATTTCTTTTTGAGCAAGTGCAAGATTGGTTCAGAAACACCCAAATAATAGATGGCATTTGCTGTGAATCCCCAGAGTTTACTTTATGTCTATTTGGCAGGTTACCTGTTATGCAAAGAGCTGGATGGGGGCATGCAAATGACGAGTTTATCTCCCTTTGAAAAGCCACTGTTCATTGTTGGTGACTCAGCTGTGACTCTCAGTGGGGGTGGGGTGGTGAGCATATGGATGAAGAGGTTGTACTCAGCAGATGAAAGAACTTTAGCAATTAAAACAATGTCAGTTAACAAGCGGTTTGGAATGTGGATATGACCTCATAAAAATTAGGAAAATGATGGCAAAGTGAAAATAAAAATCAGAAACACCACACCACCACAATCCACTGATCTATAAGTTAAAGAACAGAGAGATTTGTCCACAGAAAGGATGCTACATTCTCATTGTTGAATGTACTGTGGAGTGTCCATGCTTCTCCAGCTGTGAAGGAGGGATAAGGAGCCCCTGACCTTGTGGGAAACTCTTATTATTAGACATGTGTTTGTTTCTGTTCCATTAGTTGCATTTGGTTTCCAGTATTCATTGTCCCCAGATCCCCTCCAATAAAGACACTGACAAGACTGTATGTGGTTGCTCAGTTCAGCAAAATAGTTTACTGAATACTCCAATTTCCATATTTACAATAACTGATCACTCTCATTCTCCTTTACACACAGTTCAAACCACATTCATAATACTTATACATATATATATACTATACTGTATATATATATACATCGTATAAATCACATTCTTGTTCAATTCCTCCATCCCATTTCTTCCTTCTTTCCTTCTGCCCCCACAGACGTACATCATGGGGGGGGCCCCGTTGCTTCTTCTTTTGTTGTCAAGGAGTATGAGCATACACACCATGCCCCTGCTACTATCCTATCACCCTGTGTCCTTTGTCGTGTTTCCCCTTTTAAACTTCTCCCTTCTTTCCTGTCATACTCCTCCTCCTTTTTCCATTAGTCCACCTCCAACTTGCGATGTATGGTGGACTTCCCCCATCTTTTCGACACCCCCTCCCGCTTTTCTTACCTCAGTGCTGTCTTTGTCAATACCCTTTGCCTCATCCACACTTTAGCCATTTCTTGGTTAAATAGTGCCAGCCCCAGATCCAAGAGATGCACCCCATCTCCCCGGAAATATTCATCTACCCTTTCCTGAATTGTGTGGTGAATTACCACTCCCCCCTGGGCTTCGAATAACCTGCCCACCCATGCATTCATCCTCTTCCTAGCCCTGTCCACACCCTTCCGGCTCTCCTCCTTGAGCCACACCCACTGAGGTATAATGTCTGACCAGGCCAATGTCACTTCTGGCCACCATTGTTTAATTGTATCCACATCCTTTTTTATGTGGTAAAATAAGTCCAGCCATGGCCGTGTCCCCAAGTCATTGCCACCCAGGTGTATGATGATGAGGTCTGGTCTCCCCTGGACCTTCCTGACTTCCCTCAGTTCCAGCAATAACTGCACCCACTTCATCCCCCTTTGACCTTTCCACCTTAAATGGATGGCATCACTATTCAGGTTCAGCTGCTTGCCCCCTTGTCTCCTGGCTGCCCATTTTCCACCCAGTGCATAAAAGAATGACCACAAATCCATGTCTCTAGCCTCTTGGTTTTGCCTACATATGAGAAACATACAGTATTAGTGATGCACAGTCCCCCCCTCCTTTCCGCCGTACCTGCTATGGGAGACAAAAGAACAACATTAGTGCAGAACCTTGCATATGTATTTCTTATTACTTTCAGACTTCCATTTTCCCTTTTCCATGATTGCCTGTGCTGTGTCCCCCTGCGCAGCCAGCACTGATGCTGCCCCAGTCTGGAATGAATGTGAAGAGTAACCTTCCCCAGGTTAGCCTAAAAATCTGAGGCCGTTGCGCAGCATCGCCGTCACCTGATATCCAGTGGCTGGCTTCACACTGCCATGTACGAATAGGGCGGAGTATCCCCCAGTAGACTGCCCAACCACGTACGCATGCAAGGCCCCCACTGGGCAAATGGTTGTGTTGCTATGCCTCTGCAACCATACTCTGTTGCCCTGTCCCTGTTGGTCTGTTTTTGACTGTCTCACTTTTACTACCACTGCCTCTGTGCCCCACTCTATGTCCTCCTATTGCAGTCCACCTCCCTCGGTCTTTCTGCCGTGGCCCACTACCTCGCTTAGCCTAAACGCCCTGCCATACATAGTCAGATACAGGGCCTGAAACAAAAGCACCTCACTACCTGAGCTAGCTATGTGGTACAGTACCCCCACTAGTCTTGCCAATAAGCTTTCACCTATTGGTCTCCTGTTGTCTTGCTTCTTGTCAGTCCCCCTGGCCCAACCTTGCATCATTCTGCGAATCAGATTGCTTTTCATGGGGTCCTCCCACCCTTTCAAGTTACTTACTTATCCTATGGCTGCCAAGTGCACCCTCATAGTAGCATGTGCCATGCCCTGTTGCCACCACCCCACTATGAATCTGGCCACCTGGTTCTGTGTTACTGCACCACTTATCTGTCCTCCGTATTGTTTGCGAAATTTTTGAAATGCCCTCCTGAGGTCTCATAAGCTCTATGGTTCCTTGGGGCCCAGGAGTTCCGGAACAACATTTCGACTCCCCCAATCCAATTGTCCATATGTACATTGAAATAGAAGTCCCCTCGGCCACTGCTCCAGGTGCAATGGTCCAGAATTTATCCATCTGCAAGCAGGAGAGGCAGTCAGCTATCACGTTTTCCACACCATCAATGTGCTTAGCCCTGAATGACATATTCAGAGTTAATTCTAAACACACCATCTTCCTTAAGACCCTGGTTAATCTCTCTGACATGGTCCGTTTTTTGTTCATCACCTCCACCACTGCCTGGTTATCACTCCAAAACATGACCCGTCTGTTCCTGAGCTCCCTACCCTGGACTACCATTGCCACCTATATGGGAAATTTTTCTAGGAATGTGATATCCTTCATCATTTTTCCTTTAACCCATTCCTCGGGCCATGGTTCCGCGAACCACTTACCCTGGAAGTAACCTCCCATTCCTATGCCCCCGCTGCATCTGTATAGAGCTGAAGGTCTGTGTTGTAGAGCCAATCATCTTGCCAGAATGTCTGCCCATTACATACCTGCAGAAAATGCTCCCACACTGCCATGTCCTCTCTGGTACCTTTATTGAGGTCTATCCAGTGATGGGGCTGCTTTGCCCCTTGCATTGCCCATGTGAGCCACCGTGTAAACGTGCGCCGTGGTACAATGGCTCTACATGCAAAGTTCAAATGCCCCATTAGCTGCTGCAACTGCTGTAGCTGCAACCTCCTGCCCCCACCGACCTGCCTTAGCAACCCATGCAGTTTCTTGACCTTCTGCTACGGTAACCGGTAAAGCTCTTGTACTGTGTCCAGTTCTAAACCCAAAAACTCTTTCGTCTGTAGTGGCCCCTCTGTTTTGTCCTCAGGTAGCGGCACCCCAATTCCTGGCATAATGCCTTGAAATTCCCCAGCATCACCTCAGTCTCCTTTCTGCCTTCCCCTATAAACAAAAAATCATCGAGGTAATGCACCACTGTCCGGTATCCAAACCGCCTCTGGAACAGCCATTGCAACCAGGTACTAAACATCTCAAATGTGGCACATGCAATCGAACACCCCATCGACATGGCCTTGTCAAAGTAATACTCTCCATCCACCTGGAAACCTAACAGATCCCAATCTGCCACTCGTACTGGTAGTAGCCGGAATGCGGATTCTATATCTGTCTTGGTCAGCCACGCCTCCTGCTTAGTCCTAACGAGCTGCACTGCCTCTTCTAATGTGGCATATGTAACCTTGCTGTCTTCTCCCCCATGGCATCATTAACAGAATCCCCTTCTGGGTATGAAAGGTGGTGTATCACACTATACTCACCAGGCTGCTTCTTGGGGACCAATCCCAACAGAGATACCCGTAGGTTTGGCAGCGGGGCTGATTCAAATGGATCTTTCAACCACCCTGCTGCTACTTCCTTTTGAATTAAGCATTCCAGCAGTGCACTTTTTCCTTGAGTAGACTTGAGTTTTTTTGCCCTTGTCCTCTTCCTAACTTCCCAAAACTTTAAATTAAATCCTGACTGAAAACCTGTCCCCTGCTCCTTGGCTACCACCTGGTTGGGGTAGCTCACCAATCCCTCCTGAATTGTGGCCATCTTGATTGGTGTCTGTGCCAACCTAAAACTGCTCCTTGAAACCTCAGTTATCCTGATGCCTGGTCTGGTAGGGGTGTCCCCTCCCTCCCCTGTTTGCCCGACCTCTGTTTCCCCTCCTCCACTGCTTGCCCCTAAATACACCCTGGTTGGCCCAAAAGGGCTGCTGGTACCCCTGGTCCCGTCCCCCATTGCTCTTTTCCCAGTTGTACCTACATTTTGCCGCTGGATGGTGCCCTCCACATTTGGAGCAGACATGTCAGAATTGGCAATTAGGCCATGAACAAAATACAGATTGTATCCCCAACATGCCTTCAACACTGCTCCCCCCCCCTTCTTTCTCCCTTGGCCTCATTGTCTGTTGGCCCCGTATAAATTTCCAACCACAAGTCTATCTGTCATGCATCCCATTTTACGTCCCCAAAATGTGCCATCCTCTTTCTGAATTTCTCGTCGTATCTCAGCCAACTATGCCCCTCTTTTTTGTACACGTTCTTGATGATAAGGGAATAAGTCAAGAGCGGGGTTGCCAGCTCTGGCTTCTTCTCAATGGCAATGGCCATGAAATAAGTAAAGCCTGTGGACCAGTTGTCCTAGGTCTTCCCTTTCCCTGACTTGTCCTCATCTTCCTTGCCTAACAACAACACGGCAGCTACCATGTCCTTCTTCTCGGAGCTATCCTACATAGATACATAGATACATAGATAGTGTTGGCAGATAAGGGCCTATGGCCCACCCAGTCTGCCCATTTGAGCTTGTAAGTTCAGTTTATGTTTTCCTAGAAGTCTGTTGCCCCTTACCCCTAACCTCCAGAATTCCTTTATGTCTATTCAATGCATTCTTAAATCCCGTGATTGTTTCAGCCCCCACCACTTCCTCTGGCAGGGTGTTCCACTTGTCCACCACCCGTTCTGTGAAGAAATTCTTCCTCATGTTTCCTTTGAATCATCCTCCCTCCAACTTCATCCCATGTCCTCTAGTCCTGGAACATCTTTTTTGCTTAAAAATAGTGTATTCCTGCACCCTGTTCCTCCCTGTAAGATACTTGTATGTCTCTATCATATCCCCTCTCTCCCTCCTCTCCTCCAGGGAGTACATATTCAGTTCCTTCAACCTGTCCTCATAGGACTTGTGATGCAATCCATGTACCATCTTGTTGCCCTCCTCTGAACCTTCTCTACCCTGTCTATGTCATTACATAGGTAAGGTCTCCAGAACTGTACACTGTATTCCAGGTGGGACCTCACTAGTGTCTTGTATAGTGGAATTATGACCTCCCTTTCCCTGCTGGTGATGCCCCTGCCTATGCATCCCAGCATCCTATCTGCTTTACCTGCTGCCTTGTCACACTATTTCCCTACCTTGAGGTCATCAGAGATGATAACCCCAAGATCTTTTTCCTGCTTGGTGCATGCTATATCCTCATCCCCCAACTGATATATTGTGCCAGGGTTTTTGTGCCCCATATGCATTATCTTGCACTTCTTTGCATTGAATTTCAACTGCCAAACCCATGACCATTCTTCAAGTTTCTGCAGGTCCCTTCTCATTCTGTCTACACCTCTGGTGAGTCTACTCTGTTACAGAGCTTTGTGTCATCACAACAGTGAAATTCTGCCTTCTAGGTCCTGCACAATGTCACTGATGAAGATGTTGAATAGGACCGGTCCGAGCACTGATCCCTGTGGTACCCCACTGGTCACTCTTCCCTCTGTGGAGTGACAGCCATTTACCACCACCCTCTGTGGCCTGCCGCCCAGCCAGTTACCTACCCACCACCCTACTGTCCTACCCACACCTATATTCCCCAGTTTGTGTAATACTCTTCTATGTGGCACAGTGTCAAAGGCCTTGCTGAAGTCCAGATAGGCTATGTCCACTGCCTTCCCCTGATCCACCTCCCTAGTCACCCAGTCAAAAAATTCAACGAGGTTGGTCTGACATGACCCCCCTGGGAAACCATGCTGCCTTGGGTCCTGTAGTCCATTGACAACCAGATGTTCCACCAATCTCCTTCAATAGTGCTTCCATGATCTTCCGTGACTACCGAGGTGAGGCTAACTGGCCTGTAGTTCCCTCGCCTCTTTGTTCCCACTTTTGTATAAGAAGACTACATCTGCTGTCCTCCAGTCTTTCGGTACCTCCCTGTTTCCAGTGATCGGCTAAACAGGATAGCCAGAGGTTCAGTCACCACCGCTCTTAGTTCTTTAAGGACCTGGTGGCGCCTCATCTGCCCCATTGCTTTATCAACTCTTATTACTCTCCAGTTCCTTCAGGACCTTTCTGTAAAGGACTTGTGTCCATTTCTGCACCATTCTCACCCCTTCAGACCCATTACCCTCCTCTTCCTCAGTAAAGACTGAGCAGAAATACCTGTTCAATATGTCAGCTTTACTGTTGTCATCCTCCACACGGCCCCCATCCTCCCCCTTCAGTCTCACTATCCCTCCCATTGCCTTTCTTTTTTCACTTATGTACCTGTAAAAGGTTTTGTCCCCTCTACCCACTGATTTTGCAATGTGTTCTTCTATCTGAGCTTTGGCTTCCCTCACTGACCTCCCTGCCTCCCTTTGCTTCTCCTGGTACTTCTCCATCCCTCTGCCTGTGTCTTTTGTATTGCCTGAATGCAATCTTTTTTGGCTTTCACTTTTTGCTACCTTTGGAAAACCATAATGGTCTCCTCTTCCTTTTCCTCTTGCTAACCTGCTTAATGCATAATTCTGTTGCTCTTGTAATCCCCATTTTAAATACTGCCCACTGTTCCTCAACCCCTGATTCCTGCCCCATTTTTCTTAATGCCTCTTTCAAGTATCTCCCCATTTCCCCAAAGTCTGCCCCCTTAAAATCCAGGATACATGTTTTTGTGTGGTTTGGTTCTGCTCTTTCTGTGATTTCAAACCACAATGACTGGTGGTCACTGTTCCCCAGGTGCTCCCCCACTGTTACCCCTATCACACTGTCCCTGTTTGTGAGCACAAGGTCCAGTATTGCCTTCTGCCGAGTTGGTCCCATGACCAGTTGCTTAAAGAAGGCACCGTGGAGGGAGACCAGGATAAATCTGCTCCTAGTTGATGCTGCAACTGGGTTGCTCCAGTCCACGTCTGGAATATTGAAGTCTCCAACCAGTACTACCTCACCCTTGTCTGCCATCCTTTGGATGGCTAGCATCAGCTCCCTGTCTGTTTCTTCCTCCTGGGCTGGTGGTCTATAGACCACACCTGTGCAGATGGCTGGCCCCATTTTCCTTTCCAGCTTAACCCACAATATCTCTCCCCCATTTTGTTCCTCCTGGATCTCTGTGGCCCTTATGTCATTTTTCACATACAGTGCCACTCCTCCTCCCTTCCTACCTGCCCTGTCTCTTCTGAATATGTTGTAGCCAGGTATGGCCATCTCCCAGTTGTGGTTATCATTACACCAGGTTTCAGTGATTGCCACAATGTCTAGGTCTGACTGCACCATGACGGACTCCAGATCTTCCATCCTGTTGCTAAGGCTCCTGGCATTGGCACACATGGCTTTCCATGATTTGACCTCCCTAGACTGTTTCACTGTTCTACTCCAGCTCCTTCCTTGGTTGTCCTTTATCCCTGGTTCTCCTTGCTGTCTGCCCTTCTGCTGAATTTTGCCCCTTTTCTGCCTATCCACCTCTTGGGCGTTAACCCATATCTTGCACTGCTTTGTAGAGATAGCCACTCTTCCGGTTCACTGGTTCCACTGCTAGCTGTGGGGGGTGAGCAAGTAGGTACCTTCCTTGCTGGCCTGCCACCCCGCTTTGCTAGTTTAAATGCTTGTCAATGTAGCATTTAAACCTATCATTGAGTGTTTGGATTTCCCTCCAGGATGGATGCAGGCCATCAGGCTTGAACAAACCTCCATCCCTCCAGGTGGGTCCCCAGTCACCAATGAATCCAAACCTTCTCACAGCACCAGTTCTTCAACCATGAGTTAAAGTTCCTGGTGCATGCACCCCATGCTCTCCCTTGCCTCCCGAGGTAGTACTTCTGAGAAAGTGACAGAAGTAGCTACTTTCTTGAGACCCTCCCCAATTTCCTAAACTCTTCCTGACTTCCTTTGGCTCCCATTTACCAGGTCATTAGTACCTAGGTGGATAATGACATCCAGCTCACCCTCCCGTCTTGCCTTTCCAGTGATCCCCAGGATCTTCCTTCCATCCCTCCATGCCGTGGCATCTGGTAGGCACCTCACCTCCCTGTCCTCCCTCCTGTGTGCCTAGCTGGATCCCTCTTATGATGGAGTCCCCCACCAGGATTCACTTCCTCCTCCTCTGGGGTCCACTGTCTCTCCCGCTGAGGTCACCTCCTGGCTAACCTCCACATCCTTTCCTTCTACTCTCTGGGTACTCTATTTGGTTGTCCCTTCTGCCAGTGTGGCATATGAGTTTTTGAGTGGAATAGGATCTGGATTTGCCTCTGCCTGACTGCTCTAACCTCCTGAGCCCACTGTCATCCAAGTGCCCTCGCTCTCGCATCCTTTGGAGGCAGTTGCATTGACTGGGTGGTCTTTGGATAGGGGTGATGGTACTCCTGACCCAGTTTGCTACCACTCTGAGTCTGGCTACCTCATCCCGCAGTCCAGAGAGATGTATGCAGATAGGGCAGCACCTCAGTGTCCAGAAGGTCTGCCTGAATATGGCTACCTCACAGCCACTGCATTGCACCACTCCCCACATTATACTGCTATTCCACTACTTGTCTGCTACAGAAGCTCTCCTAGTTCCCTTTTTATTAATTTACTGTCCTAAAAATCCTGTCACTGATCCTCAGCTACTTTTCTTTTTTAAAAAAGAAGATAAACCAATAAATAAATAAATGAGTCAAAACACTTGTCGTGCTGAGGGTGGACTTCTTCCTATGCCCTCCTACCTCACTCCTTACTATCCCTGTGTTTAGCTCCCGTCAATCAGATTATACAGGGCATATAATTAAGAGTTGGGGAAGGAGGGGGGTGAAAATTTGCAGCAATTAAAGACAGCAAAGAAATACACCACCACTATGTTTTAAATTTTCAACAGCCCAAAAACAATTCTAAGTAAAGACAGCAAAGAAATTACAGTGTCACTAAAAGCCCACAACCTAAGTTTAATAACAAAAATAGCAATTACCAGTTACTGTAAAGCACTGAATTGAATATGTTTCATTCTCCTTCTGGCTTCTTCTGAGCTTCTGATCCTTCTCCCCAAACTTATCCATGTTGTCCACATTCGCTAATGCGAAGACGTCAACATATTCCCCTTTCCATATTTTCTCCTTTATGGCCATCGGCACATGATCAGCTAGCCTGACCTCCAGTGCTCCCACTTTCCTTCTGGGCATGGGTCCCCGCACTGCCCACCCACCTGTTCTGGACCCTCTTATTTCACCTAATGCTTTCTCCAACTGCCCCATCCCATTCTCCCCATGCCTTTCAGCATCTGTTCCATGTATTCCTTTACACTGCTCTCTAGGGTCGCCACTGAATTACCTGCAGAACTTGGTTGCAGGACACTGAGCTCCAGTGCGGGGTCTCCCAGTGTCAGTGTAGGCTCCAATGGCAGCAGCATCAGTCCTGGCACTAGAGGAGGGGCCAGTGGGGTGAGGGCTCTGGTGCTGGTGTGGGGTAGGGGCAGGGGAGGTTCTGGTACTGGGTTAATAGGAGGTAGACCTCGAGGAGTCACCATGTGCTGGCACCATCCTTGGGCTCCAGGTTCTGGCACCAGTGGTTGCTTTGGGGCACTCTTTTCCTTCACCTGTCCCCTCCCCTGCCTCCCCTTCCTCTTTTTGCCTTGGTTACCCCATCTGGTTCTGCCACTTCCAATAGCCAGTTGGCTTTCTCCACCAGGTCCATGACTGCTTGATAGCACTCCTCCTCCTTGTTAGGCTTCCCTCTCTTCGGTGCCATCTTCTTGGATACCTACTAATGGAAAGATAATCATCATAACCATACCTCCTTTTTTTTTCATAACCATACCTCCTTTTTTTTGTTTCCCCTGGACCCTCCCCCCATTGCTGCCACATGTTCCCCCCTTGTATTCTTATTCCTTTATCCTTTGCCCCCATGCCGTCCCCCCTAATCTGCCTTGTGGAGGTTTTAGTCCAGGTGCCTCTTTGTACTCCCTAAACTAGTTCCTTACATGTGACCCCCATGATGCTGGAGCAGTGTCCCACACCTCTTGCCCTTCCCCAGTAACCAGTAACCATACGATAGATAACATGAACCAAACAGGGTTCCCTTCAGTAAAATTGTGCAGCGATAATTCCTCTGCATAGTCTTAATAGGCCGCCTGCCAACCCTTGTCAGTGTGTTCCCCCAACAGATGATTACATTTTTTTTTGAAAATTACTGTGGCATCTAAATGATCCCTGGTGTATGTGTGCACGGAAAAGGAGGACTGGCTGGCTGACTTCCAACCACTCTTCTTATAGCCTTAGCCTCTTCCATTGCCTGATGACCAGTTAATAATAGAAATGTAGCATCCCGATCGTTATATACCTCCTTTCAATTAACTTGCTGTAAAAACCATTTTCCAGTAGACTCTTTACAAAGAAGCTGGTTTAAAACTGTAAGCCGGCTTATTGCACTTAGCTCATAAAGTATCCTTCTGTAATCTAACTGTAAAAATGCGATCCTTTTCAGCTCTGAAAGGTATCTTTACTGGAAAAAACTGCAGGAGGCTAATGCTGTCATGAAAAGTAACCAGCCTCACCATCTGTGGTGCCCCCCCAGGCTGACTACCACATGATGATGACATTAGATGCCATCCCACATGGTAGGCCCAGGCTTCTCGTTCATCCTGTTTGCTCTCCACATCGTGCTCCCCGACATCTTTCCCTTCCCCAGTGTCTTTTCCCCACTTAGCCACCATCACTTTCCCGTTTTCCCTGCTCCCTGATCAATTCTTGCACTCTCCATTGATCCCGCCGGGTGTCAGCATTTTATCCGCTTCTCTTTGCCACTCCTTCACCTCGGCCCCTATGCCAAACTGCTTGCCCCCAAATGGCTCCCCCGCCAGAAGCTCTTTGAGCACCACACTCGCAAAACCCTCCAAAAACTGGGACTCTCGCCTGCCCTTCATCTGCCCCTTTTCCCAACTGCCAGTTTTAAACTCCCCAGAGCAATGCAACCCTTACAACCTTGTGCATTACCTGTAACCTCTCTCCTGCTCCTTGGTTATCCCAGGGCTCCTGTCTGGATTTTTTACCAACAGACCTCACTTGTATCATTTCCTACATCACAAGTTTACTCGCTCCAGCTCCAGAAAATATCACAAACCAAATGCTCTGCTACCTTACCTCTGTGCAGTCCTGTTTACACCCCTTACAGTTGTTCTTTCCAGTGGGTCGGTTCTCCGCCGATACTTACTGTTGCTGGTGTGACAGAAATAAGCAGGAAAGAGTTAATGGTTAGGATTCCATAGGTGACACAGGACAGTTTGAATGGATTGCATCACTCAGATATAAACTTAAGGTGAAAAGGGAATATAATTGGTCACTGATAGGTGTTCACTCTGATTGGGACAATTTAATACATACATGTTAGTTGGTTGGTGCATTTAAAGGGAGAATAGGAATGACCTATTCTCCACAGAGTATATAACCTTCTGAAAGACAGAGAAGGGTCTCTTGTGCTTTGGAAGCTGGGAGGGGAAACATAAGTTTGGAGCCTACCTTGTAGCTATATCCGTTTCGAGCTGGCAGTTAGAACAGGGTCCAGTGTCTCTTGTAAGGACAGGGAAGGGTAAGTTTAGTGATAGCATATTTCAGTAATAGCCTTCTTCTTTTGGCATCTGTTATTTCAAAACATTTGTTTACTTTTCCTGTATGAATGTTATTCTCTTGTATTGTAAATATATATCCTGTAAATGCTCAGTGCACTTTCTGTTAAGTAAAAGCTATTTATTTGCTCAACAGTTGTGACTGTGATGTCATTTTCTAAGGTAATATTTGGTTTCCACTGGCTGAGGTAAACTCTGTGTAGCATCCGCCACCCGAGAGAGACACACAACCAGACTTTAACTTGTGCAATTGCACGTTTAATTATTCAAGTTTGTACACTTGAAAGAGGTGCTGAAAGGAAAGTCCGGCTGGTGGCAGCGAGTACCCAAGGACAGACACCTCTCTAAAAGCTCTTTCAGCCCAGAGGGAAAGGTGGGTTGTCACATATTGGTTGACAGTAGTGGGGTGATGATACCGGAATGCATAGCACACTGAGATACAGAGTTTGCCAGTGGAACAGTTACCTTAGCATTGAAAAACAGGACATACAAGACGATACATTTGTACAACAGTTTTATTTGTTTCTAGATAGCACACTAAAGTGTAGCAGTAGAGAATGAGCTCCACGGAGTATGACTCACTTACTGTACCACAGCTTTTTGAAAGGTGCCAGGAAAAGGGGATTAAACCTGAAGGTCTAAAGCAGAAGAAAAAGGCAAACCTCATAGTTACTCTCTTGGCACATGATCTGGAGCAGACAGTCACTGAGGGTGAGTCAGGAACTGAGGCAGCAGACCCCCCAAACCAGTGTGAGACACTACGACTGCAGCTGATGCTGCAAGACAAGGCGTTGGAGGCGAAAAGACTGGATGCTGAGGTGAAAAGACTGGATGTGGAAGCAGAAGCAAGAAGGTTGGATGCAGAAACAAGAAGACAGGAAGCAGAGAAAGAACTTGAAGAAAAGAGACTGGCAGACAGAGAGAAAGAACGTGAAGACAGAGAGAAAGAATGACAGCATGAACTCCAGAGACAACAGCATGAGAAAGAGATGATGACCCTCCGCAGTCAGCAAACCATGAGTAATGGTGGAGGGAGTTTATCTCATGAAGCCAAAATGAATTCTAAATTGTTCCCTCAGTTTAAAGAGGGAGATGACCTTGATTTATTTGTAAGGTAATTTGAGAGAGTATGCGACCAACTAAAATTGACTAAGGCTTCCTGGTCAACTTATCTCACACCCTTGCTGATGGGGAGAGCATTGCATGCATTTGCTAAAATGAGTAATGAAGACTATGCTGATTATGATAAAGTGAAAACAGTGTTGTTGAAACATTTTGAATTAACTCCTGAGGCTTATAGAAGGAAATTTAGGGAGTTAAAGAAAAGCCCAGAAGACACTTATGCAGAACTGCAGATTAAACTGTGTACTTACCTTGATAGGTGGATGGAGGGGGCTAAAGCAACCACTGTGGAACTGATTAAAGATGTATTGGTGAGAGAACAATTCCTTAAAATTGTACCTGAGGACATGTGTGTATGGCTCATAGACAAGGCACGTGCCTCTTCCACAGAGGTGGCAGGAAGCGCTGATGAGTATCTGTCTAGCCGGCCATACACACAACGTAAGTCTTATGGTGGGAGGGCAGCACATGGTTATAAGGGATTCCATGGGAGGCAGCCCAAAGGAAACCAGCCTGCACCTGACCCCAAAGTAGAGCCCTCTGGTTCTAAGGGGACTCAAGAAATAGGAACCAAGAAGTGTCATATTTGTAATCAAGTGGGACACTTGAGATATAACTGCCCTCAGAAACTGGTTAAGGGGCCGAGGTATGGGTGGGGCGGTGATCAACAGAGCACTGGTGTGTTTGTAGGGTGTGTTCAGTCTGAAGAACCACTCTCCTCTGATGAGAATCTGCGTCCCATTACAGTTAATGGAATAGTAACACAGGGACCGTGGGACACAGGCGCTAACATGTCCCTGGTAAGGCAGGATCTCATTCGGGCAGAGCAGATGGTGCCTTGGAAATGCTCCAAGGTCCGGGCATTCACAGGGCCACCAGTCCCATTACCAATGGCTAAAGTCTTCCTGAGCTGGGAAGGGGGCCATAGAGAAAAGGAGGTGGGAGTTGTAGAGGACCTACCTGTCAGTATGATTGTGGGGAAGGATTTGGACCCCAGTAAAACACTGGTGTGTGTTGTAACTCACAGTCAGGCACAAGGACAAGCTTCTGAGGGTGAAGAGGGGGTGACTCTGGGTGGTCCCGCCACACCCTCAGCAGCTGAGGAAGTGTCTAGCACAGGGGAGGGGCTGGCTAGAAGCAGCAGTCCAGAACCCCAGTCACAAATAGAGGAGCCCACAGGACTTCCTTCAGAAGGGGCACTGGGAAGGGCCAGGCAAGGGCAGCTGAGTGCTGCACAGTGAACTGACCCTACCCTGGAAAAACTGAGGGAAATAGCTCATAGGGCTGAGTGTCCTCAGGGGGGTAAAGAGTCCATTTACTGGGACAATGGGCTGTTGTACAGAGAATGTACAACAGAGGAAGGGCTAGATTGTGAGGTACTCCAGCAGCTGGTAGTCCCTAATGTTCACTGTCAGCAGCTTTTGGCCCTTGCCCATGATATCCCTTTTTCAGGGCACTTGGGGGTGAGGTGCATGAAAAAGCATCTAACCAACAATTTCTTCTGGCCTGGTACAGTATTGGCAAGGATGTGGCAAATTATTGCAGGACTTGTCCACACTGCCAGCAGGTGGGGAAAATGGGGGACAAGGCCAAGGCAGCTTTGGTGCTCCTGCCCATTATTGATGAACCATTCAAGAGGGTAGCAGTGGACACAGTGGGGCCATTGAGTACCCCAAGTCACATTGGCAAGTGGTATATCCTGGTAGTTGTAGACTATGCCACCAGATACCCAGAGGCAGTGGCCCTAACATCCTCTGAGGCAGAACCAGTGGCAGATGCACTGTTGGGAATATTTAGATGGGTGGGCTTTCCCCAGGAGATACTGTCAGACAGGGGTGCCAATTTTATGTCAGGGTTAATGAGTAGTTTGTGTGAGAAGTGTGGGGTGAAGCAGCTCAAAACATCCCCATACCATCCCAAAGCTAATGGTCTAGGGGAGCGATTTAATACAACCCTTAAGACCATGCTAAGGACTTTTGCTGACCAGCATAAGAGAGACCAGGACAAATATTTGCCTCATCTCCTATTTGCATACAAGGAAGTCCCACAGGAGTCCACAGGGTTCTCATCTTTCGAGCTCCTGTTTGGCCATAGGGTGCGGGGGCCCCTAGATTTGATTCAGGATGAATGGGAGGGTGACCGTGCCTCCCAAGGGGAGTCTGTTGTGGAGTATGTCCTGAACTTCAGGACCCACCTTAGGGAGCTCATGGGGTTTGCTCAGGAGCACCTGGCCACTGCACAACAGTGGCAGAAAGTCTGGTACAACCGTAAGGCCCGAGCCAGAGAATATGAGGTGGGACAGCGAGTGATGGCACTCATCCCTGTCCAACAGAATAAATTACAGGCAGCATGGAAGGGGCCATTCTCCATTGTCCAAAAGGTTAGTGATGTCAATTACATGATAGAGCTACCGGACAGGAGATGCAAATGAAAGGTGTTTCATGTTGAGATGCTGAAGCCCTACCATGACAGGGAGGAAATGGTCCTCACTGTATGCAGTGCCCCAGAGGAGGAAACTGAGGTAGATCCACTGGTGGACCTACTTGGGGAGGACAGGGCTGCATCCTTTGTTGACAACCTTACCCTCTCAGAGCAGCTGACACCAGTCCAGGTGCAAGAAATTAGGGGTGTGCTGAGAGAATTTGAGGACATGTTTACAGGGAAACCGGCGTACACCACAATGGCAGAGCACCATGTGGATACAGAGACCTAGGTTCCCCTGAAACAGTCTCCCTACAGGGTACCTGAGCATGTCAACCAGACTGTGAAAGAGGAGCACAAAGAAATGCAGGAACTGGGGGTAATCCAGGAATCCAGTAGCCCCTGGGCCTCACCCATGGTACTGATCCCTGAAAGGGATGGCACAACACGATTCTGCATGGACTACCAGAAGCTTAATAGCTGCATGGACTCTGACGCTATCCCATGCCCAGAACAGATGAGACCCTGGAGCGACTGGGGGGGCCAAGTATTTGACCACAACAGACCTAGCAAAGGGCTATTGGCAGGTACCTCTGACCCCTGTGGCCAGGGAAAGATCAGATTTTGTTACTCCATTTGGTTTATATGGATTTAAGGTAATGCCATTTGGAATGAAGAATGCACCTGCAATGTTTCAATGGCTTGTAGATCACATTCTGTCTGGGGTAGGTGAGTTTGCATTGGCTTATATGGATGATATAGCCATATACAGCCAGACCTGGGATGAGCACATCAAGAATGTGCAGGATGTGTTCCACAGGTTAAAGAAGGCAGATCTGACAGTCAAGGCAGAGAAGTGCCAGATAGGTATGGCAGAAATATCCCACCTTGGGCACCGGGTGGGTAGTGGACACATCCGTCCTTAGCCTGTCAAGATTGATGCCTTCCTGGTCTGGCCTACTCCTACCACAAAGAAACAGGTCAAGGCATTTCAAGGGACAGCAGAGTACTACCGAAGGTTTGTTCCCTGCTATAGCGATCTGGCTAAGCCCCTGACAGACTTAACCAAGAAGGGAAAGCCAGACACAGTGAAGTGGTCAGAAGGTTGTGAGGTTGCTTTTCAGGAGCTAAAAAAGGCCTTAAGTGGCCCAGCTGTATTGGCTAACCCTAATTATAGTTTAAAGTTTATGGTCCATGTGGATGCCTCAGATCATGGGCTGGGGGCTGTGCTGAGCCAAGTTACCCAGCAGGGGGAGGAGCACCCGGTTGTGTACCTCAGCTGAAGGCTTTTGCCCAGAGAGGAGGCATATGCCACAATTGAAAAGGAATGCTTGGGAATAGTGTGGGCCCTTCAGAAGCTGCAGCCTTACCTATATGGGAGAGAATTTACTGTGGTCACAGATCATAATCCCCTGATTTGGCTTCATAGGTCCAGTGGGCAAAATGGTAAACTACTATGTTGGAGTTTGGTACTGCAGACATACAACATGACCATCCAGCATCGCAGTGGCAAACAAAATGCAAATGCAGATGGGCTATCTAGGCAGGGCTAATGGCCTGGCTGGATACTTTTGGGCACTTCCCAGTAATTGCATGAATGACTGTGTCACTTGGGGTGGCCCAAGGGACACGCCTTCATTATCTGGGGGGGGAGGAGATGTGACAGAAATGGGCAGGAAAGAGTTAATGGTTTGGATTCTGTAGGTGCCTTATTTTTTTAGCAGTTTGGAAAAATTACAGTCAGGCTGATATCCTCTGTCCAGCAGCATCCAGCTTGTGGAATTCCTAGCTGCTAGATAAGAGCTGGGTCATAAATCTTGAGTGGACATCTCCAGACACACACAGACCTGCAGACATGGACACAGAACAGTTTGAATGGATTGGATCATTCAAATATAAACTTAAGGTGAAAAGGGAATATAATTGGTCACTGATAGGTGTTCACTCTGATTGGAACAATTAAATACATACATGTTAGTTGGTTGGTGCATTTAAAGGGAGAATAGGAATGACCTATTCTCCACAGAGTATATAACCTTCTGAAAGACAGAGAAGGGTCTCTTGTGCTTTGGAAGCTGGGAGGGGAAACATAAGTTTGGAGCCTACCTTGTAGCTATGTCCGTGGGAGCTGGCAGTTAGGACAGGGTCCAGTGTCTCTTGTAAGGACAGGGAAGGGTAAGTTTAGTGATAGCATATTTCAGTAATAGCTTTCTTCTTTCGCTATCTGTTATTTAAAAACATTTGTTTACTTTTCCTGTATGAGTGTTATTCTCTTGTGTTGTAAATATATATCCTGTAAATGCTCAGTGCACTTTTTGTTAAGTAAAAGCTATTTATTTGCTCAACAGTTGTGACTGTGATGTCATGTTTCTAAGGTAATATTTGGTTTCCACTGGCTGAGGTAAACTCTGTGTAGCATCCACCACCAGAGAGAGACACACAACCAGACTTTAACTTGTGCAATTGCACGTTTAATTATTCAAGTTTGTACACTTGTAAGAGGTGCTGGAAGGAAAGTCCGGCTGATGGAAGTGAATACCCGAGGACAGACACCTCTCTAAAAGCTGTTTCAGCCCAGAGGGAGAGGTGGGTTGTCACAGCTAGTATGTTATTTTTAAATCTACACACCATATTTACTTTCTCTAAATCACTATATAATTAACTTTCCAAAGGCTACCGTATCAGAAGCCCACAGGCTGATATATCTGCCAATACTGATGTGCTTCCAAGGCTAAATTCCTTTGGAGCAATTTTCTGAGCTCTTGCTCTTGTGCAGCCCTTATCTTGCCCTCTTCTAGCCCAGCCCCTTGCTCAGTCCTACCAATCCTTGGCTACCAACCCTCTATTCCCACCTCTCTCCATCCCTGCCTACCTTGTGACCTCACCACTGAACTCCCCCCCGGTGACATCATCTCATCTTCCTCCCTGCTTCTCTACCCCCCTCACCTGAGCTTCCACTACTCCTGTCTGCGCCTTGGGACAATGTGGTGTGCCACTTATGTTGGGCAACCTTCTTTGTCCATATATTAACACAAAAGCAGCATCATTGTCCCTTACACTCCGTAGTGTGTTCTGACTGCTTGTCTGCTCTAAAACCTATATGGTGCATAGTGGCTGAAAATATAATGCCCCCCCCCAAAAAAAATTTTTTTTTTTAATTAAGATAGATTACCAATCAGTTCTTGAAAGTACAGTATGGCCACTTTTATAGTGTGTGGCTCCTCAGCTTCCTTGGCTGCATCACAGTCATTTCCCTCAAATAAAGAAGACAGCATGCTGTAAGTTAAGATTTACACTGCACCCAATACCACACCAAAACATAAAACAACAGCGTTGTCAGGTGCTCTTTAATGCTAAGATTTATTAAGGGTTTATTAAACCAAATCACTTAGCTACTGCACATTACCTCTTTTTTGTCAGCATGATAACATCACTTTTACCTCAACTACTGTAGCAGCAGAGTATTGGAAGCAGTATTCTGAATGAGGGGTGAGAAGTTGCAGTACAGGGCACTTGGGTGGTGGTGGAGTGCAGCCTTCCTTTTACTTGACTTTTAATCTAGTCATTACAGATAGGGTCACGCTAGTCTCTCCATACAACCCTTTACCCCCCCACCCCATCAACACATCAGTAGTCAATGTTCACAAGAAGAATAGACAGAGATGACTGTCCTGTTTTCCATCATTTCTCAAGTAAATAAAAGCAAAGCAGTTAAATAATACCTGGTGGGTTGGTGGACTTAGCCCCTTTATAATAATTGTCCCAAGTCAACACCCTTCCTTCTTTTTATTACCTTGGTAGTGATTTTTTTTTTATAGAGGGCATAACAGACAGAATCAATAAGGATTGTGTGTGTGTGTGTGTGTGTGTGTGTGTTTGCTGGTTTAGAATTCAAGGGTCAGCTGTTGTTTATGTACAGTATATGGACTATAAAGCTGTAAAATAAAATCTGAACCTGAACTGGAGCATACTATTTAAAACAATATTGTATCTCCATATACAGTATTTGCTAGGGCAAAACAAAATGCAGAATCAGGATCACATTTTAATGTTCTAATAAAAATAATTGTTATGTGCATGCAGTATGTTGCTTTAAACTAATGGTAGCATCATACTTTATCAGTGGTGGCCTTTGGCAATGATATTCCTGAACTAAAACAAAATAAAAAAATATGCAGATAAAAGTTAAAAATGGCTAAATTTATAGTTTTCCTAATTTAAGTGTCCATTGCTGTTGGCAGCCAAGTGTAAGCAGTCACTCACATCCACCAAATAGCATGCCATTATTAAAGTATGCCATGAAATTCAAAATATACTGTAGCTTTTTTTTTTGTTTCTGGGCAGATGCCTTATCACAACAATGAGATAAATGTTTAGCAGATCACATTTGATTAGCTTTTTGATTTCTCTTACAATTTATGTAAACTGAAGACTGTAAGGTAACTCTTACACTCAATAATTAAAAATGTCAATGTTTGTCATAGAGCATCCTTTGACTTTCCTGGCCCTGCTCACCCCACTAGTGTCAGGCCCATCAATTTACTGAGCCTTTACAGATGCACACTCTGTCCCTCACATCCAATAGAGAGGTACATACTTATAATTTGCAAATAACATGGCAGTGCACCCCATTCACTACAGTAGTTATTACTATCAAACTGTTTTGCCTTCTGCTACTCTGTGTCATTAAAAAAAATCTAAGTGCCTTGCAGCTTCTTATTTTAGTTTATCAAGAAGTAAACAATTTCAGGCTACTAAAGACAAACTGCAAATCCTAAGCGGTTTCTCAGGGTGGTATGCCCATTGAGAATGTGTTTGCACAGCTGTACACATGCAACTTTGTTTCTACTGTATGTGCTTGTTACTCCTTAGGATGAATGTTACAGATGTTCAATAAACTGGATACTCTGTATCATAAGCACCCGTCTCATGGATACCAGATACTACAGGATGTTTAACTGAGTGTCTTGATCTCTGTGTTTCTATTCTGCATACTGTGGGAAAACAGTAACTATAGCAACTTACAGTAGACAAATATGGTTGCACAAATAAGGCTGGCATAAGATGCATCAAGGGCATGCTGTATTTTTGTTCTAGAAACCCCTACATCTTCCTAATTGATGGTTAAATAACAAGTGGCTCTCTTACTATCTGAGAAGCTGCCTTGTGATTAATTCAATCATCCCAATCTACTCTTGCCATTTCTTATTCTCTCTAATAATTTTAAAAGGCCCCTGATGGCCTCTTCCTTCCCTCACTGCCCCCACACTGTATTCATCTATCACTGTCCAACCTTCCCCCTTCCACTACCCGTCCCTCTTCGTAACTTTCTGACAAAGCCCATGGCTGCTTCCTCCTGCTTTCCCCCTCAGCAACTCTTATTCTCCCTCCTTATTAAACTTCTTCCTCCTCTTATTCTAGAACAAATGTTTTATGAAGAATATATATATATATATATATATATATATATATATATGGATTTTAACTGGCTGTTTTGTTCAAACTATGTATTATGCCTCCCTATATGTTTGTCTCCCCTCGCCACTGACGTGAAACCTTTCTAAAGAAGCTGTTTGTGCTCAGAGGTATTTGTAATCTGAGGGTAAACAAATAAATGAAAATCAAAACTGTGGCATTTAGCTCAAACTTTAGAATATGTCAAATAATTCCCTCATCATACCAATACATTTCCAACTCTCTCTCTAGGCTAATGTGTGGCTCCAACAGTGTGTTGTTGCAGAAACAGTAAATTCACAGAACTGCTGGGCTTCAGACTCTGGTGTCTCTTTCCTCCTATCTGCTATTCATTCTGGACCCAGGAACCCTTCCCCCAACTGCATGGAAGGTTTTTGATTGATAGTAAACTGTGTGAGGTGGGGCTGGGGTGGGGTTGTGCAGTGTGTAAGGCTCTGAGCTGCAAACCTGGAGACCTGGGTTTGAATCCCTCGGCCCTCCACTTGCACACTGTGTGAGCAAGTCACTTAACTTCCTTGTGCTCCCATGTCACATCTGAAAACAAGCTTCAGCTTAGTGTGCTACTCCTGGTTAAAATATGTTCCCTTTCTTTCCTCCCTCAGTCTATCTATCAATCTAAAGTATCTATCTATCCTTGCCAGCAAGTGCTTGGAATAAACTCATTTTCAGCAATGCCTGACATAAAAACCATATGCCACACATCTCATCAAGTAGTGAAATAGGCTTTTACAACTACAGTATGTATGTTTTAGTTCAAGTCTATCATTTGGTACCTTGGCTTGCATGGATCAAGCTTATGTTTTTGCCAGTTGGGAACTCCCGAGTATCATGCCTTGAACTCAAATGGGCTATAGGTGTTAAGAAGTAGTCTGGATTATTCAAATCCCCAAAGTGCCCAAACTGTACATAGCAAGATAGTTATGTAGTTCATACTGTGCTACTGCTTATTTATCAATAAAAGGACAAAACTGAAATTTATTCCAATATGTAATATGGTATCATTTTTACCTGCCTTGTCTGATTTTATTATACACCCCCATATCTTTATTTTTTTCCCTTCTGTGATGTAAATTCTTCACTTTTTTCACATATTCCCCTTGTATGGGTGTCCAAAATAAAAAATGAAAAGGGGTTGGGAAACGGTTGGGAAATGGACAGGTTGTCAGGTTGGGGTTATAGCAGGTGACCTGCCTACAGATTTAATTGACAGCACCAGTATTCTGAATTCATAATTAAGCACTGATATATTACACAAATCACAGTGCAGAGAGAGACATGCACACAGACATTATTCAGAAAGCAAGTAAAATACTGACACTCTGCCTTTGTAGAAAGTACTGAGAATGCCATTTTTTTTAAAACTTTTGTTTTAACTTTTCATCAGCTATATTTTTCTCAGGATCTTCAGTTTTGGAAACATCCCATATACAGATGTATTTACAGTATTTATTTATTGAGGCTCAATTCCAGGTATGACCTGAATGCATGAAAATATATATTGATATCCACTGTGTACCTTATATGGGTATCCAAATAAAAAGGGGTTGGGAAACAGAGGCAGCATAGCTGACAGCGGGTTGGCAATACCCGTATTTTCATATCCTATTTCAAAAAAGTAAAACATAATTTACTTCCCTTATGTTGACAATGTCTTTTCCAAAAATTATGATATGTGGAAAACTGATCCCCAGCTTCAGAGTTTTCATGTTAGTTATTTTATTCCAATGTTTTGCTTAGCTCTAAGAACACACTTGAAACCTACTCAATTTACTGCTCCTTTACTGATTCTCCCATAAACACCTAAGAGGTACAAAAACCACTACCGATTACTAATAAGATGAAGTACTTGTATATACTGTAAACTATGAAATGTTGAAAAACTGGTAAAAGAATTACATGAGAACTAGGTCCATACTGTGCAGAAATTATGTAGTCAGCATCATACTTGAAGGTCCCATTACAGAACCAAATGTACTGTACATCACTGTAAGGTGTCAGACCGGGGGGGCAGGGATTGGGTTGGAAAAGGAAAGACAGAATAAATATTACATATTGTACCCTAAAAGTCATATCAACTGCATGCACACAACAACAGGGATGGGAATGGAAAACTAGCAGGGAAAGTGGTACTGTATATCCCTTGTAATCCAGCATGCCTGACTCCCAGGAAAATGTGTTCCTTGGAGCGAGTCATGTTGGATAAACAAGGGATATATTGGGAAGGGGGTTCCGCTACCAGGGAACATTTTTATTATTTTAATTTATTGCACAGTTAGGGCAACATACTGCAGCACTTCCCATTCCCACTTTTTATTCCATGAATATGCTGCAACATTTCCAAACTAAAAATATGAAGTTCACATTTAAAACCAGCAGTTTACCATGAAAAATCACTGATGAGATTCTGATGAATTCATTATGAAATTCTGCTAAGCTTTGCGGAAGCAGTATTGCCATTCTACCAGAACCTGACTGCAGGATTTGCATTCTGCACAAGACTACCCAAAATCACACTGACATGGTCTCATATGTGGTCGTATGGGGCAGTGGGACAGACCTCTCGCACCCAGGTACAGAAACTAAAATGTTGTTTTTCAGTTTATTCCAAAATGGTTCTACCACTGTGCGCACTCACAAGTGATGAAAAACACAGTGACAGTGAGAGGTCTGTTCCACTACCCCATATGACCACAAATGAGACCATGTCATTTTTAGCTTCCCAAATCACCAATTTTCAAAATACTAGCATAAATTGATAGCTGTAACGAATGGAAAACTGAAGAAAAAATATATAGTTAAAAATGTCAGGTTCTTATTTGTGGTTGTATGGGGCAGTGGGATGGACCTCTCACAACCAGGTACAGAAACCTAAACACTGCTTTTCATTTTATTCCAATTAAGGGATCAACCACTGTGCACACACAGATTATGAAAAACACAGGAACAGTGAGAGCGGTCTGTCCCACTGCCCCATATGACCACATATGAAGCAATGTAAATGTTATCTTCCAAAACCACAAAGTTACAAAATACTAGTAATGGTGCTTTTTTTCAGCACAGCATAAACTGCTCTAAGGAATGGAAAACTGAATCCGGGAAGTTAACTGTATACAATAAGAAGCTATCAGCTCCTCTTGTAGAAAATGTGTATGCTTTATTAAAATATTTAGTAAATAATATTGTCTGCAGATGATCCATCAGCTGACTTGAGCCATTGTACCCTAATGCATACCAATGTATCAGAAAAAATATCTAATATAAAAATATTAGGTTCTTATTTATGGTCATATGGGGCAGTGGGCAGTGGGTTGTAGTGGTAGGTGGAGGGAAGGGGGTAGCAAGTATCCCTCAAGCTGTCACTATGCACCTTTCTACATTCAGTATCAACAGTATGCCAGTTCTAACTATCAGGGCAATGAAACTGACGTTCCAACAACGCAGATTATCTGATTATGGGGCAACAGAGTCAGGTCTAAGTGGTTATGAGTTCATGTACTGTGTGTTACTTTACATGATGGCAGGAGATTATAGGTAAATGCATAACATGGAGTAATATTAACCCTTTCAGTGCCATGATTGTACAGTAGTGCCTTGAGTTAGCTTGGGACACCCAGCATATTCGCTTACGTCACATTTCTACCGCTATGAACTTATACAGTATGTTTTTGAATAACATGTATTTTAGAGTAGGGTTGTATTATTTCTCACGGCAATACTAGCATTGTGTTTTATTTATCTTCTTTCTCTTTTGTCAGTATCTTTCAGAATTCATAACCATATATACATAAATTGGTTGGGAGTCGGGTATAACATGTTGTCACTTTGATGGTAAAGTGATGAAAATCGACTGACTCATGATGGCAACTAGAGCTTTGATAGAATCTCATTTTTTCCCTTATTTATTTATGTTAAACGGACTTTTACATTTAATCCCATTGTATTTTGCCTTGGCTGAAGGAGTAATTTGGCAGGTCAGATACATGATTGTGAATGGTCTTGGACTCTACCATCTATATTATAATTATGATGGAGGAATACTGAGTATGCCTGTGATCAATTTAGAAAAAGCAATGTTTAGCAAGCACTCCTAGAGGCACCATGCTCGTTTACTATACATAGGTTCACATGGCAATATTGCTGGTTTTATGTGCATAAACAAAAACAAGCACTAATCAAGATCTGCAATTAAAATAAGATACTCTCATACAGCCTGTGTTAGAAACAAGTACTGAAATAAATGCCACCTGCTGGTGCACCTGTATAAGCAGTGGACATAGGTTGATTCAGGCACTTTGGGCTGCAGATGAGTGGCAGTCGCCATCTGGTGGATTAACACTAAATTACACTGTAATGATAACTATAGGGCACCACAGAATTACAGGACCTGCCGCACCGAGAAGCATAGTGAGTGATAGAGTGCTGCACCAGTTGGCACAAAGAGGTACTGGGCAACTAGCAACCACTGTAGATGCAAGAGAAGAAAATAGGTTCATACAAAAAACTTTGTCTTAGACTAAAGTCATTTCTAAAAAAAAATTATTTCTGGGAGGTGATAATTGTTATCCTACATCATCTGCAAGGACCAATCAGAGTCTGGTGATGATGTCATCTGATGTAGAAACATATAGGCAAATTAAGGCCAACCCACCTCAGAACTGCTTGATCCTTTGGTGGGTGAGGACATGTGCTGGCTGTCTTGACAATTGTTTTGGTCTTGGAAGTTATACTAGGCCAAAAGCCTAAAGCCACACCTGCTTGGAACCAGCATTTGGGTTGAGCCATTGCATCCACAAGGGGGTGCTAAGCACAGCTTGAAAGTCTGCCCAACATTGCACCAAAGCCAGCTGCTAAAACTGTTACAGGAAGGACTCTTTCCAATATTGCATGAAGCAAGGTCTATGTTTTACATGCTGAGAATCTGGACTAAAGTAATGTTTTGGAATTTCTGCTAAAAGCCTTGACATGAGACTAATTTTGGAATTTACCAGCCAGCAAGCCTGCAGTGCTGTTGGATAGCAGTGAGTCGAGTTGCAGGTTTGAGAGCAGATAGAAACTGAAACAGGAAAAGTCACAGAGTCCAGTTACCAAAACAACTTTGCTGTCCACAAGGAAATAACAGGGCTGGCAGTATAGCCTAGAGGTTAGAGGAACGAAGTGTGAACGAGCTTGGTACATCCAGCAGACCAGAGCTGAGTTTGATTCTCACAACCTCCACTTACATACTGTGTGACTCTGAGCAAGTCACTTAACTGCCTAGTGCTCCCAGGTCACCCCTGAAAACAGGCACTTGTGCCTAGTGGGCCTTACCTGGTTACCAAAGACAAAAAAAAAAATCTTCCTACAAACTGTTGTGCTACTGAATTGCTAAAATCTTGCTGTCTGATTTTTATCACTAAAACCTGATGTGACTTTTGATAATTTGTGATGTCAAGCCAGAAGGATCCAGCCTGCATAACTCCATTGATGTCAGAAGATTCTACAGTTACAGGTTCCAGGGAAAAAGGCAGAAGACTACAGCCAAGCCAAGCCACTGAAGGACTTTCATCATCCAAAATCAGAAGTTCTCACCAAGATTTTGAAAGTTAAAAACTAGAAGAAGAAGAAGACCATGCCTACAGATAACTAAAAATGTAAGTATTCCTTCAATTATTCCAATTTTAATATGTTTATTTGGCTATTTGGGGTGGTAAAATAATGAATTCTTAGCTACAAAACCTTGGGTATACAGTTAAGCAAGAATTTAAACATAAAGAAATGCCTTCTTGCATGCTAGAAAGTTAAAAACGAGTATTATACAAAAATATAATCCTGAAACACTAGAGTGGTGAGTTGCAAGTTCTCATAGAAAAATGGTTATAATATGAAGCATGTTGAAAGCTTAGGGTGGGATATTCAGACTGTGCCAGGCAGGGGTGCAAGCCTGGGAGCAGTGCAACTGGGATGAGCCAGGGCATATACCAGCTGATATTCAACAGTGCTGTGCCATGGCTCAGCACCATTGAATTTGGCACTGAGGGAGCACACACTGCACAGGGCACAGTGGCACTGTGCCAGCACAAGTGGCAGAAGAGGAACAGGGGGATGCACCAGCTCAAGTGCGGTTGCGCTAGGTGCATCGACTGCGATATTCTGCATTGGACGTGCAAATGAGGCCATTTTGCATGCAAGGCACAAATGGGGCCATTTGCATATAATTATGGCCCCATTTGCATGCGGTGAGCCGATCCACCGCGACTTGTGCCTGTGCCCTGCCATGCTGCAGCCATCGGGGACCAATGCCCTGCTGGCCCTCGGTGGGCTCCGCTCCTGTTTGCCCAATCATGGGCATGTGTACATGCAATCTCTGGTGGTCCAGTGGACCGCTCCCAATCACCCGATCATGGGCATACACTGTAACTATCCCTGGTGGTTCAGTGGACTGCTCTCTATAGCCCGATCTTGGGCATCAGCTTTGATTATCCCTGGTGGTCCAATGGAACCCCCCCAGTGCCCGATCACAGGCAGAACCCCTGAATGACACCCTGTTGGCCCAGTGGTACCCCCTCCCCACCTGCCCACTGAGGCACCCGCCACCCTGCATCCCCCCGTCAGTGGCAGGCAGCAGCTCCCCGCCCGCAAGCTGCCCGGGTGCCCACCGACTGACAGTGTCAGTGGTTGTATGCTTATGGTTCCATCAGGTTATCGGGCATGCAGACCATATTGTACTGTTATTAGTCGACGAAATGTGAAATGAACGCCATCTGCTGCCTCGGGACTGTGTAGTACAGTATGGTTCGGTATGCCCATTGGCCCACACAGTGGACTACAATTGGCATACAGCCCTACCGTATGCTGTCAGTCAGCAGGTGGCCGGGCGGCTTGAGGGTGGGGAGCTGCCACCCACCGCTGAATGGGGGTGCAGGTGGTGGGTGCCTCAGTGGGTGGGTGGGGGGTACCACTGGGCCACCAGGGTGTCATTCGGGGATTCAGCCCACGATTGGGCACTGTGGGGGGTTTCCACTGGACCACCAGGAAGTTCTAATGCAAGCCTGCAATTAGGCAAAAGGGATCAGTCCACTGGACCACCAGGGCTTATTTTACAACTGCCTGTGTTCGGGCAAAGGGGATCAGTCCACTGGATCACCAGGGAGATATTACTCATATGCCCATGATCGGGTGTTGGGGTTCGGTCCACTGGACCACCAGGGATATAATTGACTTCTGCCCACAATCGGGCGAGGGGGGCATGGTGCCCCCTGGGCAGGGGGCGAGTGGACTGTGTCCTGGGTAGTCAGGTGGCCACCCACAGCAGGCGGCTGATGTGTTGCACCCTACAATGTGGCAGCCCACCTGTGGGTGGCCAGGACTTGCTCCCGGTTTTGCCGGACTTAACATTGCGCCCCTTGAGCGGCGCAAGGCGGGTTTGTGCCAGCATATGCGCCGCATGTCCCAAGCTGAATATCAGGATGTGCCGCATATGCATGGGCACACCCCCCGCACTTGCGCTGCATACATTACTGGTGCGCATCAGGAGTTGAACTGCTCAACATGTCCCTTTGAATATCATGCCAGGGCACATTGGTGGGTTGCGCATGGCACAACCCTGTTGCATCATGTGCAACCCCTTTGAATATCCCACCCCTAGTATATAGATGATGCATTTATTATGCTGAAAATTGCTTATTCACTTGCATTGTTGATTTGCCGAAATTTGTTTTATTTGTGGTTCCTTTGATTTTCTGAAACCTTTGTTGTTTATGTTTACAGTATTTTTACATTACTTTTATTATGTTTACAGTTATCATGCTTGCTATTTATGCTAATTATGAATATTTAGAATTATTGTACAGATGTTAATACTATATATATATATATATATATATATATATATATATTGTATATATATGTATATCATATTTCTAAGTGTGGCAAAAGTGTTTTCATCATCATTTTTGAACCTGGAGAACAAGGATGATATAATTTGTGAATTTTATAATTATTTTTGGTAATTTATGAAAATAATGTTAGGGTAATGCCCAAGGTAAATCAAAGGCTGCATTATAAAAAGTGATATTATAGCATTTGTTCTGACAGATCTCCTCTGCTGACCAACAGTCTCCTTTCCCTGGGAGATCCAGACACAGCCTTCTTGCTCTCAGTTGCTGCTTTTTGGATGTCTGTCTTACAGCATCCATTTGTGTAACCTGCTGCTCCTGGTTTGTGCCTCTCTTTTTTGTTCATCATGCTCAGGTGTTCCAGTGGTATCACTCTCACTCTGGCCCTCCTACATGTTATAGTGGGTGCCGGATAGGGGAGCCATCTTATTTGTTAGTTCCTAACACTCCTAGGGTAAGTGACATGGTGGTAGTGCAATGGCCTGTAAAAGCACAATCATTTGGCCATACGCCTAGCTAGGTCTGTACTTGGAATGAGGATTCCATCCTCAGAGCATCATTTGGACATTGGGGGTCATCTTCCAATATCAGCTACCTCCTGGGGACAGGCTCAACACCCCAAGCTCCACTCAGAATCATCTAATCCTTCTTGTAATCCTTCCCATTTATAGGCCTATCGAACCTCATGATCACTCACTTAGTCAAGTCAAACCCAGAGAACATAAATTCCTGGCAGTCTGCTATCCACAAAATTATTAACAGAAAGTCTTCTCAAAATCTCAGTTCTGCATCAAGGAATGGACTATTGCCAATCTGATGCCTGCACACTGAGTAGTGAAGGTCCATCTTTTCTTCTTCTGCCATAAAGCAGGAACTGTTTGATTAATTTCTCATAGCATTAATAGCAACTGCAGCTGCACCTTTGACATCAGTACTTACTCCTTCTGCCACTCCTGCATCATTTTAGTTTGAGGAGTAATTGTTTCTCATTCTCCAAGTGAGTTCAGCCATAGCTTGGTTTAATTTCAGAGTGGCATCTTGGAATCCAGGCCCTACAGTCAGCTGTCAAATCTGGGTCCTACAAATTGGCTTCCAGGCCTTCCTAATAATACTCCTGTTCCATTACTGATTCCTCCATCTCCTTCCATTTCCCTGATGTCTTGCCAACATCTATTATTGCTTCTGGCTCAAACTGGTTAAACATACAGCTGGAGTAAGTGGACCTCTGGAGAGAGGTGGGTGCTACCTATCACTGTGTGTACGGCAGTAATGGATGAAATCTAACTGATGTAAATGAACCATTCAGTACACAGTATTGATTTTAGCTGTTAGACTAAGATGCTGTTTTTTATTTGCTTACTTGCATTAAACAAGCTTGTGTTCAATCAGGAGCTCAGACGCTCCCACTTCCAGGTCTGGGCTGTATTAAAACACCACAGTAGCGAGCGGGGCACTTTCGTTTAACATACAGCTGGGGTAAGCAGACCTCTGGAGAGAGGTGGGTGCTACCTATTGCTGTGTGTGCGGCAGTAATGAATGAAATCTAACTGATGTAAATGAACCATTCAGTACACAGTATTGATTTTAGCTGTTAGACTAAGATACTGTTTTTTATTTGCTTACTTGCATTAAACAAACTTGTGTTCAATCAGGAGCTCAGACACTCCCACTTCTGGGTCTGGGCTGTATTAAAACACCACAGTAGTGAGTGGGGCGAGCGTGCATGGGGCCGCACGTGGAGATGCGCACAGAGACACGCACATCCAGCACGTGTCTGCGATGACTGCGGTGTGAGTTGGGAGTGGGACTGAAAGCTATGCCCTTTACAGTGAGTAAAAAATTGTAGGCATAACACATTGCAACCCTCAGTTTAGGAAGTAAGACAGTTAACACATTCTGTTAAGTGTGTGCAAATTCAAAAAAGTGTGAATCTCTGGCAAATGGTGTTGGTTCTGTTCACATCGTGACCAGCAGTAGAACCTAAATTTTGAGAGAATACCAAATTTCTGCTTTTTTCCCTAGGTTAGGTACTGGCAGAAGGAAGGTACTGTAGAAAAAGCAAATTTCAGTAGAATATATGCGAGTTGTATCTTGCGTGTTTTACTGTAACAGCGTGTGCTTAGATAAAAGGTATTGGCCTAGGGTACATTGGCGGTGGTAAAAAGATTGATATCTGCTCCCTGTGCTCCATTCTTAAATACTGCCAGGTATATGTAAGGTGAAGCTGTAGCATAGGTCTTTATGATCAGTGGTCAAACAAGCTCGAGTAGTGGCGTAAGTGCTTAGTGAGTGCTGGCTCATCTGCATATGCCTGATTTAACAGATTAGGATACGAATTATCCTTAATTTTGAATAGATTACTGAGTAACATCAAGAAATATGGAAGGCCAAAATAGGGTAGGAGCACTGCTCACTAAAGATGGTTATTTACTGATAGAATGCTCAAATTGTTATATGTATAACATGGAAGAGGATGGGGTAGATTATTCAAATTATCAGTGTGAAAATTGTACACACAACCTAGAATTACTAAACAACATTTCTCTTATCAGTGATAGGTTAAATAAGGTGGATGATAGCCAATTACAGCTAGCTGAAAAGCTGAAGACACACTATAGCTTAAACAAAACAGATGCAGATAGGGAAAATATGATATGATAGAAGGCATTCTTAGAATGGCAGAGAAAGGGGAGATACTATTGATGGGAGATCAGAATATTCCAGATGTTAACTGGAGCACATTTGCTGCAGCCACATCCAAGAGCAGGGCCATTCTTGATGCCCTACAGGTGGCAGGCCTCAGATAGCTAGTTTCAGAACCCACTTGTGAGGGAGCAATCTTAGACCTCGTACTCTCAAACGGGGGCAGTGAGAGGATCTCAGATCTAGAAGTGAGTTGCCATCTGGGAACAAGTGACCATCAAACAGTGTGGTTCATGTTAAACTCAGCTACAGAGTCAAGCCATACAAAAGTGAGGGTACTGGACTTTAGGAGGGCTGACATTGGCAAGATGGGAGAGTGCCTCAGAAAAGCACTAGCAAACAGGCTAGAAGGAGGTGTGGAACAACAATGGGGAATCATCAAAACTGCCATCACAGAGGCAACAAGCCTTTGTGTGAAGCAAATAAACATATCAAAATGAAAGAAAAAGCCACTATGGTTCTCAAAAGAGGTGGCTGTGAAAGTCAGGAAGAAAAAGATAGCATTCTGGAAGTATAAGGAAACACAGAAGGAGCAGGACAGAGAGCTATACCAGTTAAGGCAGAAGGAAGCAGGGAGGGAAGTCAGAATAGCAAAGGTCCAAACTGAGGAAAAGATGGCCAACTCAGTTAAGAAGGGAGATAAAACCTTTTATAGGTACATCAGCGAGCGTAGAAAGACAAAGGGAGGATAGTGAGCTGAATAGAAAGAACGGTGGGTGGGCAGAGGGGACAGTGAAAAGCAGGATACTGAACGAATATTTGCTCAGTATTCACAAAAGAGGAGGGAGGTGCCTAATCCAATTAACAGAAGCACTTTTGATAGGGGCGTCATCAGTCCTTTCACAGAAGAAAGGGTTCTGCAAGAACTCCTAAAACTGAAGGTGGACAAAGCAATGGGGCCTGATGGAATTCACCCCAGAATTCTAAAAGAATTAAGGAGGAACTAGTGAAACCACTGGCTACTCTGTTTAATAAATCATGGGAGGATGGTGTGGTACCCGAGGACTGGAGGAAGGCGGATGTGATTCCCCTTCACAAAAGTGGGACCAAGACAGAGGCAGGAAACTACAGACCTGTCAGTCTGACCTCTGTGGTAGGGAAAGTAATGGAGTCACTTCTGAAGGAAAGAATAGTCAGTACCTGGAGGCCAGTGGGGCACAGGACCCAAGCAGCATGGGCTTACAGCGGGAAGGTTATGTCAGATGAATCTAATAGATTTCTTTGACTGGGTGACCAAAGTAGTAGACCAGGGAGGGGCTGTGGACATGGCCTACCTAGACTTTAGCAAGGCATTTGACACAGTCCCACACAAAAGATTAATAGTCAAATTAACCAGCATGGGAGTGGGTCCCAGGGTGGTAGCCTGGGTAAAACATTGGCTGCACAACAGGACACAGAAGGTAATTGTAAATGGAGTCCACTCTGAAGAAAGAGGGGTTACTAGTGGGGTACTGCAGGGTTCAGTATTGGGTCCAGTCCTTTTTAATGTCTTCACCAGTGACATTGCAGAGGGACTGGAAGGAAAAGTATGCCTTTTTGCAGATGACACAAAGATCTGCAACAGGGTTGATACACAAGGAGGCGTGGAAAGGATGAAAAGGGACTTGGCAAGGTTGGAGGAATGGTCAGAAGTATGACAGCTAGGATTCAATGCAAAGAAGTGCAAAATAATGCACCTGGGAAACAAGAACCCAGGGGAAGAATACACAATGGGTGGGGAGGTAGTAACAACAACAAAAAAGGAAAAGGACATGGGGGTAATCGTATCAGATGACCTTAAGGTTAGCAAGCAATGTGAGAAGGCAGTAGGGAGGGCTGGGGGTACACTGGGATGTATCGGGAGAGGCATCAGCAGCAGAAAACAGGAAGTTGTTATCCCTCTGTACAGACAGTTGGTGAGACCCCATCTGGAGTACTGCGTCCAGTTCTGGAGACCCCATCTCCCCAAGGACATAGACAGGATAGAGGCAGTGCAGAGAAGGACAACTAAAATGGTGCAGGGTCTGCAAGAGAAGCTGTATGAGGAGAGACTAAAGGAGCTTAATATGTATACCCTTGAGGAAAGAAGGGAGAGGAGGGACATGATAGAAACTTTTAAGTACCTCAGTGGAATCAACAAAGTCCAAGAGGGTAGCATCTTTCAGAAAAAGAGACGTGCAAGAACAAGCGGACACAATTTAAAGATAGAAGGGGTGCGGTTCAGGGGTAATGTGAGGAAGTATTATTTCACAGAAAGGGTAGTGGATGCATGGAACAGCCATCTTGAGGAGGTTGTGGGGTCTAAAACTGTGGGAGAATTCAAGAATGCATGGGACAGACATAAGGCAATTCTTGTGTGGGGTAGGAAGAAATAGGCTGTTGGTTAACTAGGATCTACGGCCTATCCTGTAGGTAGGGAAATGGGCAGACTAGATGGGCCAAGCGGTCCTTATCTGCCATCAAAGTCTATGTTTCTATGTAAAATAACACACCTATGACAGGTTTGGGAAAAAGAAAGATAGGGAAAGTAAGCAATGACATAGACAATGCGGAATGGAGCGAAGTAACCTATGTCAAACGAAAGAGAAGAGGAAGAAGCCCATTAAAACTAGTACACGATAACTATCAAAGAGAAGGATTTGAACCCGAGAGGGAGAATAATATTAGCTCAAGTAATTCAGTGAGTGAAAACCACACTGACAGGGTAACCGGAGTCATAAATTTAAATTCTCAGATTCCTATAGCTAACAACTTTCAAACACTCACCGAGCCTACAAATATGCCTAGGGAGTCTGTTAACAATAGTAGGGACATGCATGAACAGATATCTAATTCTGACCCAAGACAAGTAATAGTGATAGGGGACTCAATTATAAAGTATATTGATAAATATATTTATAGGGACAATTAGGATAATAACATGGTGACTTGCTTTCCAGGTGCAAGTGTGAAGGATCTGAATAATATGGTGGATAATATATTTGCTGGAGCCAGACCTAAACCATTAGAAGTGGTGCATATTGGTATAAATGATATGGAAAGGAAATCTTTATGTACATTTCAAAACGATGTAAAAGAATTAGTTCAGAAACTTCAGCAAAAAAATAGTGAAATCTTGATTTCAGAAATTTTACCTGAATCAAGAGCATCTGCTTATAAAGCTAAGAAAACTGCATTAGCAAATGCATGAATGAACAAGTGGACAAAAGAACAGGGGTTATTATTGATCAAACACTGGGACACATTCAACAATAATAAAGAACTTGACTGTAGGGATAGTCTACATCTGAGTTTCAGGGGAAGTAGAATACTTGGGAACCGTCTACGAAAAGAGATTGATGGAATTTTAAACTAAATAGAAGGGGGGTGAGTGGATTCCAGAAAGCACTACAAGTACCATCATTCAGAAACAAGAAGACAGGTGCCAAGACAAATGTCTTGATGTTGAATGCTAGAAGTCTAAATAAAGATAAAATGGCGGAGTTAGAGGTTATACTTGAGAAAAATTATTTAGGGTTAATAGGTGTAGTAGAAACTTGTTGGAACTTAGACACAGAATGGAATCAACAACTCTCGGGGTATCAACTATATAAAAAAAATAGAACATCTAAAAAAGGGGGAGGAGTTGCTTTGTATGTCAGGGATGGAATCAAACATCCAAATATTTGTACAGATGAGGATGATGGCAACATTGAAGTAATTTCTGGAGATATTACAGGTTTGAAGGGAAATCCATTCAAACTAATAGTCTTTTATAGACCACTTGGCACTACAGTAGGAGAAACTGAAGGTGTTATGGACAAGGTGACTACCCTGGCAGAAGATACTGACATACTGTTAATGGGGGACTTGAACATTCCTGAAGTGGAGTGGGACAGTATTAAACAAGACAACTCATTGGGTTCATGAATAAATGAAATACTTACCACAGCTGGCATACAACAATGCATAAATGGGCCAACTCAGGGTGATAATACCTTGGACGTCATCTTAATTAATATATTTAGGGATATTGAAAACATTAGTATAGGTCCACCTATAGGTACAAGTGACCACAGAACTGTCATGTTTACAATCAATAAGATGAGTAAAATAACCAAAGGAAAGACAATTCATATAATGTATAATAAGGGCAATTATCAAGGGATAAGAAACAAAATGAGTGAACTAAATTGGAGTAGAATGATGGATGAACTATCTACACAGGAATCATGGGAATTATTTGTTAACACAGTAAATAACATGACATCTAAATACATTCCCAGGAGGAAAGTATATAATAGTAGGGAAAAAAAAAACATCCTGGATTAATAATAAAATTATTAAACTTTGTAAAAAGAAAAAAACATTATTTAGACAAATGAAGCTAACAAAGACAGCAACTAGTTGGGTTAGGTATAGAAAGATATTACAGAAAGTCAAGCTTGAAATAAGAAGTGCAAAACAACAATTGGAATATAAACTTGCTACATCTAAAAATGATACAAAGAGCTTTTTTTATACGTAAATAACAAAAGGGGGAATAATAACACCATGGGACCCCTTCTTATTGATGGTGTAACAATTGCTAAACCTGAGGAAATGTGTAAAGAATTTAGCAAGGCATTTAGTAAGGTGTTTGTCAAGGATACTTGCAAGACAGATAAAAGTAAGGAAATAATATACAATGAGATACAAAGGGATATAGTTACTTTAGAAAAAGTAGTTGAAAGAATATCCATACTTAATACAAACAGGTCAGATGGCCCGGATGGAGAGCACCCTAAATTTATCAAGGAGCTTGTAGACGTGCTAGCACCTGCTATCACTATAATTGGGCAAAAGTCCTTGGATGAAGGGTATGTGCCAAGGGACTGGAGAACAGCATATGTGGTCCCAGTGTACAAAAAGGGAAGTAGAGCAGAGGTAGCAAATTACTGTCCAATAAGTTTGACATCAGTGATTTGTAAAATTATTGAAGGAATAATATATGAGGAGACTGAGAAATATATCTCGAGTACAGGGTTGTTAGACAACACCCAACATGGTTTTGTTAAGAAAAGATCTTGTGAGACTAACTTAATTAGTTTCTACGAACATGTTGGAAAATTATTAGATCAAGGGAACAATGTAGACATGGCAATGCTGGACTTTAGCCATGCCTTCGACACGGTTCCTCACGGTATGGTGATTGAGAAACTGGCAAACCTGGGTATTGAAAGTAAAATTATTGGGTGGATCAGTCATTGGCCAATGGACAGAACTCAATTGGTCAGGCTACAGGGCTTTCTATCGGATGAGGTGAGGGTGACGAGTGGTGTACCGCAGGGGTCCGTGCTGGGACCCCCGCTGTTTAGCATTTTCATTACTGACCTATATCTGACAGATGGGAACAAAATTATTAAGTTTGCAGATGATGTAAAGATAGGAGGGGTTGTTAATACTTTCGAAGGTAGGTTAAAATTTGGTCAAGACCTACTTTTTATATCAGAGTGGGCAAATAAAAATAAAATGAAGTTTAACCTGGACAAATGTGTCATAATTCATATAGGGAAGGAAAACATTATGCAGGACTATTACATACAAGGTGTAAAGCTTAAGGACTCTGTTTGAGAAAAGGATTTAGGGGTATATATTAGTTCTGATTTAAAGAAGGTGTCCCATTGCAAAGTAGTAGCAAATAAGGCCATGCACTTGGTTAACTGTATTAGAAGAAGTTTCCAATCAAGGAGTGAAGAGGTGATATTGCCACTGTATAAATCATATGTGAGACTTACTTGGACTACTGCTCCACGGCTTGGAGTCCATATTTGAGAAAAGACATAAATATGGTTGAAAAACCACAAAGAGCCTGTACTAAACTTATAAAAGGGACCAAAGACAAATCATACAAAGAAAGACTGAAGGTTCTAAGGTTGTGGTCAATGGACATCAGACGTGCTAGGGGTGACTTGCTTTTGTTGTTCAAAAACCTTGGACAAGAAAGATTAAAAAATGATCTTGGTCTTCAGTTCAAGGTACCACACTACAACTTAAGGGGGCGTAAGTTCCAGATATATGAAGAACTTTGTAGGACAAGGCTAAGACATTTTAGCTTTGGACTGAGAGTAGTCAGACTATGGAACAGGTTGCCAGCTGAAATAGTAGAAGCCTCTAGCTTCTTTGCTTTCAAAACAAGTTTGGATAGATATATAACAGTTGGTAACCTCGGTTTCCTCCACTGAAATAGTGGGGACATTCCATATGGGCTCATGCCTTTTGGATATCTTAAAAACCCAGTATGAAATTCCTGAACTGATTCTTCAACCAGTAGCACCTCTTTCATGTGAAGTGTCTACACCTTCACAACTCATTGTTACTATCAGATAAGGCAGAGCTTTTATGATTACCACTGGTCTATTTCTGTCCAAACTGCTGCTTATCTTTCAAGAGCTAAACCATGAACATCCTTGGCAGCTCTGAATAATGAGTTACATCACAGGCACTGTAGTGAACAAAGTGCCATACTTCTTCCTCATGTAGTCAGTTTTTTTTTTTGCAGCCTTATGTCTTCTCAGTTCATGACTACCATCCATCTTCAAATTTCCATTCACCTCATACTCCAATATCTGAATACGTTTTTATGCACAACTGAATCTTTTGAATAAAAAGGAAACAGAGTGTATTTTTTTCTGATCCAGCAATTCCGCCAACTTCAATGAATCTACTTGCTTCGCATTACCATACACTCTGCTGCACATTTGCAGCTACTGTGGGGAAACCCACTCTAAGCTGGTCTATCGGTATATTCCTGTCTCTTTCTTAACCAAAGTCAAGGCTGACATTTTGCCTACTTTTGATTCCAGTTAAAATTACGTATCTCCAACACTTGTTCTCTACCAGTCCACCTGAATCTAATGCAATTTCTTCTTTCAGGCCTCAGTAAAGGTTTCCATATGGGACTTTGTTCCAGGTCATCCACTTCAGTTACTCAGTTACTTGTTCTCAGTCTTCAGTCCACTTCTATAGATCCAGTGTCTGAAGAAAAACTACTACTCATTTCTGATCTGGTCTCTTCCTTCTCATCCAAATGATTCTGCACAAAATGAAAACTGTTTCCCAAACTGGGATGCCTTAAGTTTTTGAGAAGGATTATTCCCTGTGGAAGAAGTTTCATATCCCTTCTGAACTTGGCACATTTAGTCACTGCTCTGGATCATCACCATACAATCATTGCTTCTGCTTGTCTCATATCTCTTCTCAGCTTGGCACATTTAGTCACTGCTATGGATTTTCATCATACAATCACTGCTTCTGTTTGCTCAGACCTCATCACATGGCCACATTTTCTCTCAGACTGGAATGGCATATCCGTGTTTGTAAAGATCCTGCTTCAGGGTCAAACACTGAGATTTCCTCTTTGCAACCATATCCTATGGTTTTGTCACATTTTGCTGCCCATTTGAGTTGCTTGTCCAAGGCAATCATAAATCTAGGATATTCCTCATTTTCAGTTCATGAGTCCTTGTCTGGACTTTATCCCATTGCAACAGCCACTCTCATCTAGGGCCATCTTGTGAACAATCAACCTGTCATACTTTATTCTGATAACCAAGCAGCATTAGCCATGATAAATACAGGTACATTTTCCTCTTCCATAATGATATTCGTAAGATGAACATGAACTTCTTTATACAATTCAGAACTTCCATCCTCAAGCCAACAAAGTTATGACTCATCCCTCATTCTAGGATCTGCATACTACTTACAAGCAATCAGCCTGTCAGCCACATCATACTTCTTACAAGCATTTGACCTTTCAGCCAAATGATACTGTTCACAAGCAATAGGCCTGTTGGCTATGTCCTACTACACAAAAGCAAGTAGCCTGCCAGTCACATCATACTGCTCAAAAGCAATTGGCCTGTTGGCCATGTTATACATCTCATAAGTTTTGGGCCTATAGGCCATGTCACACTACTTGCATGTATTCAGCCTGTTGGCCACATCATACTACTCACAATCATTCAGCCTGTCAGCCTCATCATACTGCTCACAAGCAATTGGTCAGTCAGCCACATCTACTTCTTTCAAGCATTAGGCCTGTTGACCAATACTATCAGCCTATATATATTGGACATACTAATATCCATCTATCCTAGTTCATACTTATCCAGATCAGCACTTTAAGCATTCCTTCAAGACCAGAGAAATCTACTCCTCAAGTACTGTATCAAGGAAGCTTGTAGTCCATATTGCAAACTAACAAAGCTCTTTCAGGATGGAGTCTTTGGTTCATAAACTGCTCAGCACTTACAAGAGACTATGACCTTAGTCTTCTTTGGATTCCTAAGACCTGGGGAGTGTACATTCTCCTCAGCAGCATTCAATCCTACCATAAAGTTCTGTAATCAGTTCAGAGTTGCTTACCCTCATGTTGACAAATAACTCCTTCTCCACCATTCCAAGAGCTGAAAATGACCTAAATATATATCTCAGTCATACTTTTGCTACCATCTGGAATTCTCTTGTTGCATTAACAAAGTCTGCCTATAGAGTAGTACAGAAGAAATACATTACCTTCTTTGCCCTTCAAAACATAGACACTCTGCAATATTCTATTCCTTATGTTCTGGCATTTGCATCCAATATTTAACATGACAGTTACAACATTTAAATAATATATCTCAAGCATGCAGTTTACCTTGCTGTCCATCCATCCCAGTACCACATGTTCTTTTTTATCTTAACAATCAAGGGATATACCATGGTATCCCTAAACTCAGTTTCCTGAATCTCAGTATTCCAACCCCACTGGCCTGAAATGCATTGTGCTGAAACAATCAGATGCCTGAAAATACTATTTCAGGCATCTGATGGTAAATTACTCTCAGTTTAGTTATTTTTGGGTGTGTGGCTAACTCCCAGGATAACTATTTTGCCTCTTTTACTCTAGGTTAATGCAGATGAAATCTGACATTGTTTGCCCCTGATATCCTCCTTGTTCTTACCAGGGACTCCTTCCTTACAAAGAGAGACACCTACCCCCTTACTTTTCAACCTATCCTTTTGGAATAGTTGGAATACATCTATTATGGCATCCCAGATCATTTTTGTTCTCCACCAGGTGTCTATGACTGCCACTAGGTCCTGGCATTCCAAGTGCATCAGTCTCATCCCTTCTTCTTCTTTTTACTTCTCATCATATTGTCCAGCTTGGACGTAAGGATAGGTACTCCATCATCCTTTCTTAAATCCTAGGTGCCTCTTTTTTCTTGCACATAACTGCTCTGTTGTACTTCTCTTGATGATCCACTGTATTTGCCATCTGCCCATTGTTGATCACTTGCACCAGCCACTATCCTTTAGTTAAAATGCCAAATAACTGCCTTGTCCATTTTTCTGGACACTACCTCCACTCCCTCTAGGTACAGCAGCAGCCTACCTGTACGTAAAGGTGCCCATTGGCTCAGAACCCCCTCCAGTTGACTAGATGAACAAAACCCTTCCTCCCAAACCAGACCATTACCAAGCATTAATGCACTTAATGGTCTGCTGCCAGTCCTCCCTAACTCCAAGGAACAGAATGATCTCAAAAAAGATCACACCTTAATATCTTTCCATTCAGTAACATCTGTAGTACCATAAATATCTGGTTGAATAAATTCCTCAGAACCCCTGATAAAACTCACACTTCCAGAGTACTAAAAAAATGGCAGCTGGCATCTTTCAGAGTGCACCTTTTGCAACTGTACTGGTTGTATCTTTTTATAACTAATGACATTGATTCTGCACTTGATCACTTCATCCAGACCTTCAATACGGTCTGTAATACAGGTATTTATACCCCTTCTGTCAAGTGCAAAACCAATGGGTGTAGTAAGTCCGGATCACTTTGGCCTTCCTCAAGCAGACTAAACTTAGGGACAATCTCTAGCACAAAGCCAGAAATACTGGCTCCTTCATAGATGTCCAGAGTTACAAAACTGCTCAAAATAACTGCACAAGGGCTATTTGCTTAGCAAAGAGTCGCTACTTTAAGAACGAGTTGTCTAGCAACTGTGGAGATAGCTACAAATTCTGGGATAATTTGAAGACTCTCACTGGTAAACCCAACAAATCCCTCCCAACCCTACTTAATCCAAATGGTACAATAACCCAGGACCCTGTAATTATAGCTAACACCTTTAATATGAATTTTTCAGATCTAAGTAATGTACTCCCTCCAGATTTCTTTCTAACTCCAGATGTCTCTAACCCCTCAACCCATCAGTCTCCTGGGCTGGACCCACCCCATCATTCCACTTTAAAATGATCTCCCAGGCCAAAGCAAAAAAATTATATCTTACAAGTCTTTGGGAAAATCAGAGTGGGCAATGATGCACTTAATCTTAAGCTTGTTGCCTTAACCCTAGATGAGGTACTACCACCCCTTACCAGAATCCTGAACCGCTCGCTCATTAACTGCAAATTCCCTCGAGCATAGAAGAAGGCTGTGGTCACCCCCATATTCAAAAGTGGGGATAGAGTAAGCCACAACATTTATATGGCAATCTCTAGTCTCCCCCCTCTCTCAAAAGCACTAGAATGAATTGTCTATGACCAGCTCATTGATCACCTTCACAAATATCAGCTGCTATGCCCAGAGCAGCATGGCTTCTGAAAACAACACAGCACCACTACTGCCTTGGTGGAGTTCACAGGCTATATTCATGATGCTCTTGATCGGGGCCAGTTGGTGGGGGTGACTTATATCGATCTCACCAAGGCCTTTGACACAGTCAACCATGAACTTCTACTGGACCGGTTAACCCACTTGGGACTCTGTCCCCAAACTTTATGTTGATTTAGGGGTTACCTCTCTGACAGAACACAACAAGTGAAAATCGCTGATGTTCTCTCCGAAAGCTGGGCTGTAATTAAAGGGGTACCCCAGGGGTCAATTCTGGGACCTCTGCTTTTCAGACTGTTCTTGAACCACCTCGTCCAAGCATGTCTAGTCAAGGTCCTTCTCTATGCTGATGATGTAGTGCTTTTTTCCAGCTGATTGGACCCAGTAATGCTGGAAAAACAGATGCAACTTAATTTCTCTGCTGCTGAGTCCAGGTTCATTAACTCCAAACTCCTATTAAACTACAACAAAAAAACCTATGCTGTTTGCCTTCCCCCATAATCAGAACAAATCCTACCAATTGCAAATAGTCAACTCTCAAAAAGCCCCCCTAGAGATGGTTCAGAGTTTCAAATACCTCGGGGTCATCTTGGATAGTTCCCTTTCTTTCACTCATCATATTGACCTAGTAGCTAAAGCAGCCAGTGCTAGGATTGGCCAACTATTTAGGCACAAGCACTGCCTAACAGATGGTACCCTAAACCTAGCCATTACCAGTTGTGTCCTATTTGTGATTGATTACGGACTGGTAGTATGCAGTGCTGCCACTGATATAATCCTCAAGAGGGTCAAAGTGGCCCTCAACAAAGCCTGCAGCTTGTCCTTGACACTCCCCACCTAACACATACCTGTGACCTCTATTTCCAGTCAGGGTGGCTAAACTTGGACTGCAGAATTTGGCACCAGGTATACCTTCAAGCTATAAAGTCTATGCTAGGGCTTGCATCTCCTGGTGTTCAAAGCCTTCTCTCCCCCACCAACAATACCCACACCACTAGGGGGTCCAACATCCTGACCTTTAAAGTCCCTTTCCACCACATTGCCCAGGGCCAGCGCTCCTTCTTGTATTGTGCTCCCCTCTGGTTGAACTCTCTCGGCAAGAACATGCTATCCAATACTAAACTCAGCCCATTCAAAGCTAAGCTTCATGACTATCTTGCAAACCTAAATTGTTGTGACTGCTACCTTTATCCTGCTCAAGCCCGATCAATACCTCCACTTTCCCTTCCTACATCCCCCTGCCTTCATATTTCTCTTAATGCCTCCCTCAGTTTCCCCAGACATGTCCCTCCATCTCCTCCCACCCTCCCAACCAGATCTACATGGCCCCACCACATCCCCCCTCTCCTTCTATATACTACCCTTATTCACTAACTTTTGACAAGGCCTACTTGACTGCTCCAGTCCTCCCCTCATTCCCTCTCTTAGTCCTTCCTTAACTATCCCTCTCCTCCCCTCACCCCCGCTACCAGTTCTTTCCCATCTATGGTCCTCTCTCCTTCTTCTGTCTTGCATTATTAGTGCACTTGTGTTACACATGATTTTGTTGCTGCATATATTGTACCATAATATCTGTACTTTTATAATCCTACATGTTAAACATCTGGATCTGAATTGCCTGTTGTTTTCTTTGTTAAAACTGTTTTGACTTGTGTAATTTAACTACTGTATCCCTATTTTGTCATGACTTGGAACCTTTGTAAATGAGCTTCCAGCTCAAAGGTTGTAATCCAAGATTTAAATAAAATAAAATAAAATAAATAACATCCTTATATCCTCAGAACTTTTTCTTCCTTTGTCATTCTTATCAATATGGATAAAAATGGTCAGCTCCTCACCCCAGCTTGGCCCTACTTGCCACCTGTTCAACCTACGCTTTAGGCAGGCAAAGCACCAAAGCTGAGCTGCCATCCTGGTCCAGTAATTTCCGCTCCACCTTGTCCATTGCAATAAACAACAGAGTCCCCAATGGTTAGTACCTTCCTGCTCTTATTTGCTACCCTTTCCATCCTTTTCCTTGACAATTTGTGTGTCTTGGAGGCAGCGTAGCCCTATCAGACCCAATCACCTATTAACCCCCTCAACCTGGCCTGCCAGAAGTTGATTCCTGTTGCTGGTGTCCACTGGCAACAATGCTCCACAATGATCATGTCTGCTACCTTCCTTCTCTATTCTGTTCCAACCTCCATACATGCCTCAGGAGATCACAGTCCCTCCACCCTCTTCCTTACCCTATCTGTCCCAACCAATTTTCTCCAAGGCCTCGTGTCCATATTCATAATTTCCTCTCCTCCATCCTCCTGAACTGCTAGTGCACCTCAATGTATCCCCTTGGTACCTCTAACTGTCACTCCAGACTGACAATGCACTTCTTGAAAGCATAAATCTCTCCACCATGGTCAAAGAAATAGACCTCTTCCTTTTATAGGCAGGCTGGTGTATATCACATAGCCTATTCACCACACCTGATGTGCTTCTCTCCTGGAGTCCTGTATGCTATCCTCTGTCATGCAATCCGCCCTTAGAGTCCTCATCAGCTGCCAGCCCTGCTTGTGATGCCCCTACAGCACAGCCATTCCAGACTGGCATCATGGTTCTCCGTAGCTCCTTATGTTGACTGCTTTTTTGTGCCACTGAATTCTTGTTATTTTAACCTGTTGTAGAATAGTCACTCTGGGGAAAACATGCTTAGCCTAGCTTGGAAGATGTGTGACCATTTCATTCACTCTCCCAAAGCCCAGAAAGAGCCTGAAGCACTAAAGTGGTCGAATTTCCTGTCACTACTGTATGTACAGTAAACTCAAACAAGAGGATGGCACATGATGGAACTTAGTCTATTACTGTTTTGAAATTCAGAATATTTTATTTGTTTTGTACACTCGGCCTTAAAAGGCCATATTACAAAACAGCATAGGAACAGTAAATAAAACCAAACAATACAATGCCAACAACCCAAATGGGTCCCTCCTCCTCCCTCCCCCCTTCCCACCCCCCTCATCCATGGTATCAGACATACAGCAGTAGACTCGGTGGTACAGGGTACACTCTGAAGCATTCAATACATCTATTAAAGGGAGTACAGCGTGTGTAACCTACTCCAATACTTTTCAAATTTGTGCATTTTGTTTTGTATGCTAGCGATCACCTTCTCTATTGAGACATTGAACAAGAGTTCTTGCAGCCACTCAGTATAAGATAGAATATCTGTGTCTAGCCAGTGTCTAAGCACTAATTTTTTTACTGACATTGCTATCATTGCCAGGTGGTATTTTCTTTCAGTAACATTAATATGTGTTCAATCCCCCACCAGACACATTATTGGTTCTATATAGTCTGTGATGCCCAGTAGCGGGTCTGCTCTCTGCTTTATAAGGGCCCATAAAGGGACCACTTTGGGACATTCCCCAAAAATGTGGTATAGAGATCCTACATCTTGCATACAATGTCTGCAGTTCGGAGAAAGGAATTTATTCATTCTATTCAGTTTCACTGGGGTTCAATACATATTATTGAGAATCTGAAATTGCATCAGACGTAGTCTGTCTTGTGAAATGAACCGATTAATGTCTTTCCAGATCTTTTCCCAGTCAAGAATTACCCCCGGGAACTGGGAATTCTCGTAGTGAGAAGACCCATCTTGATGTGGAAAAGCTTTTTCTATTAATGTCTTATATATGCCAGAAACTGCATGTTGCTGAGTGGCTAGTGCACTGAGTGATTGCAGGATATTATTATCTTCTTCTGTAGGTTGTTTTATTTGAGAGAGGGCCAGCATGTGTCTGAGCTGAAACACTTTGAAACTCGAATGGGGACCTCATTTGTAAATGTTGATGATGTCCAATGTTTTTCTAACTTGGCCCTCATGCCATAAGTCATGCACTTTGGTATGTGCCAGTTGGGGAAGCCAGGAGGCTTCCACTAAATTTCCACCTATCCTGAAATTTGGGTTACCCATCAATGGTTGGGCTGGGTCTTGCATATGTTTATAAGCAAGGGCCGCACATAGTTGGGCATGGACTTTGACTGAAGTACCAACTGGAGTGTCAGCCAATGCATGGGGAAGAAATTTGATTGGGACGTGATATAGGGCAGGAGAGGAAACGTCCGCTGAGGAGATAAGCTCTTTTTCAGCTTTAGCCAGATAGGTATATATATGTCTGGTGTTGGATTTTCGAGGTTATCTAACCATCTCATATATTTCGCTGCATGGCTCGCCCAATAATAGAATTTGAAATGAGGGAGTCTCAGTCCTCCTTTTATTTTTGGGACAGTAAGTTTCCAGTAGGCCCTACGTGCTTGTTTGCCCTTCCATAAAAACCCGGTGATCAATGAGTGAAGCTTGGAAAACCAGGCATGAGGCAACCAGATGTTTAACATATTGAGAGGATAGAAAATTCGAGGTAGGATATTCGTTTTGATGAGGCTCACTCTCCTCCATAGAGATATTGGCAATGATCTCCATCTATTTAGATCTTGTTGGATTACTTGAACCAGGGTGTCCAAGTTATGTCTCTTCAGGGATTTAGAGTCTCTGGTCAGGTATATACCCAAATATTTAAGTTTTTTAGGTTCCCATTGTAACCTTAAGCCCTCGATTTCCCTACCATAAGTGTGGAAGTTAAGAGGGAAAACTACGGTTTTGTCCAAATTCAGTTTGTAGTTGGCCAGAACTCCAAACTTCTGGATAAGATCCAGGACTCTGATAATTGAAGCCATCGGTTCTGATAAATGGAGGAGGATACCATCAGCATATGCTGATAGTTTGAACTCTTGCCTTCCTACCATCACTCCCCTGATCCCCGGGTCTGTTTTAATCTGCCTCAGGAGAGGTTCTAGGTAGAGATTAAACAATAGGAAGGATAGGGGGCAACCTTGCCTAGTACCCGAGTGGAGGGAGAAATAAGAGGAGAAAGTTCTGTTGCAATATATGTGTGCAGTAGGATTAGTATACAGAGCTTTTATCCATTGCACAAAGAGGGGAGGAAAGCCGAACCAGTCTAATGTCCTAAAGAGGAAACACCAATCCACTCTGTCGAACGCTTTTTCGGCGTCCAAGAACATTAATACAGCAGGAGTAGCATTAGCCTGGGAAGTAGAGAGAATATGGTCTAGTTTCCGTATGTGGTCTGAAGCTGACCTGCCTACCATGAAGCCCACTTGCTCTGTACAAATCAGAGAGGGAAAAACCTGGCCCAATCTGTTTGCTAGGATTTTGGCTAGAATTTTAACATCATAATCTAGCAGTGAGATAGGACGGTAGTTTGAGACTTGTTCTGGGTCCTTCCCCTCTTTGTGCAATACTACTATTACAGCTTTGAAAATGTGGTGGTCCCAGCTCTCTTCTGCTAGGATGGACTGGTATAAATGGAGCAGCCATGGGGTCAGCTCTTCCACCAACACCTTATAGAAGTTGGCAGAGAAGCCTTCCGGTCCCGTGTCTTTATCGAGTGATAGACTGCCAATGACCTTTCTAATTTTGTCTTCTGAGAGTGGAGAGCTCAGAAGGGATTGTTGATCTGTGGACAGGATGGGTAAATTGATAGCATCCAGGCATTCATCTAACTTGGCCATTGAAGGGGGATCGGGCCTGGATCTGTATAAATCCCTGAAGAAGGCATGGAATTTGGCTACTATTTCTCTTGGGGTAGTTAGAAGGAGGCCATCTGTCCTCGAACGGACTGCGTTAACCAGCCTTGAGGTTTCCTGTTGCCTAACCCTCATGGCTAGCAACCGTCCGACTTTTTCACTGTGGTCAATGTATATGGAGTTTGTTTTGAGGATTGCATATTTTGCCTTGGCCGCCAGTAAATCGTTATATTGTGCCCTAACTTGGATCAGCTCCTGGCAGAGCATTTCTGTAGATGATGGAGAGATATTCTTTTCCAGTTGTCTAATTTTGTCCAGTAAATCTTTAGCTTGTCCTTCCCTCTTACGTTTCTGTACAGAGGCAATCCCAATTAGTTCCCCTCTAATGCAACACTTTAAACCCCCCTCATTCCATGTCAGGGTGACCAGTAGAGTTCAAATTACATGGTGTATATTGTGTTATACAAGCCTTTAACCTGTCTAACACCCATTTGTCCTTCAATAATCTGTTGTTGATTTTCCAGACAGTTTCTACTCATTGATGTGGTGTGGTAGAGATGGTACAAGACACTAAGGAGTGGTCCGAGATAACTTCTGGTGAAATCTGACATGCCATAAGGCCTGGCAGAAGTTGTTTGCTAATTAAAAAATAATCAATGCAGGAGGTGGACCCATGTACTGGAGACCAGAAAGTATATTCCCGCAGGTTGGGATGAAGAACCCTCCATGGGTCGTATAATCCTAGGTTGTCTATTAGGTCCCTGATGGCCCTTTGAGCCGGTGATAAACCAGCCTTCTGTTTGCCTGTCTTATCTATATCTGGGGAGAAAGGGAGGTTCCAGTCTCCGCCTAACAAAATGGGGACAGAGAGGAAAGGCAGCAGAAGATTAAGGATCTCCATAAAGAAGGAGGGGGTATCTATATTCGGCCCATAAATTGATCCAAGAAGTATGTCAGACCTCTCCAGTGTCCCCACCACAAATAAATATCTGCCTAGGGGGTCCACAATGCACAGACTACATTTGAAACCCAGATTCCTAGATACCAGGATCACTACCCCTTTACTCTGGGAACTGGATCCAGCAGCAAAAACTTGTCCCACATGCAGCCTTCTCAGCAGGTTAGCCTCAGACTCTAGAAGGTGAGTTTCCTGCAAAAAGGAAATTTGTCCCCTTACTATTTGCAAATGTTTCAATATGTTATACCTTTTCTGCTTATTGCATACCCCCTTAATGTTCCAAGAGATGATATTCACATTGCTAGCCTTATCCTCTTGGCTGTACCGTAAGTTCTGTACTACCTATTAGAGTCCCATACTAATCCCTTTGCAATGATGCCATGGGTTCCCCTCCCGCCCGCTTCTAGATATACAGCAAACCATATCTGGTTCCCTTCCCCTGTTAATCCCTCACAGATAAGTTGAGATACTTATATGAAATACGTGAGGATATTCCTCTCAATCTAAATATGTATAAGGCAGTAATTACTGGTAGCAATAACAAGAGGTCTGTCCCTCCCCTCAATATGGTATGCGATGCTGCCAGTTGGAGCATATAAAACTCTCGTCCCTCCCCTCTTAAACACAATGATTTATAACAGGAACTTTTTAAACCCCAAATTCCAACAACCAAGAACTGAGAAAGTAGCATGGAACAGTTTGAAACCATTCTCACATTGTGAGAGAAACAAACCCTTCCTTTCTACCAAATAAGCCAAAGGCTGTATATGTAATTAAATTGAGTTCTCTAAATTCTCCACTGAATGCTGCTTTAATGTATTGTGGAGCTGGTGATTGCAGCAGCTTCTCAAGGCAGCATAGAAAGCGTCTCAGTACAGAAGAAAAAAAAAGAAAAAAAAAAGGGTCCTTCTGCCATCAGTAACCTGCAAACTTGAATTTAGACAGCTGCTCAGTTTTAGTCCATGGGCACATTATGATAGTGTTCTTCTTTGAGGAGGCTATGGCAGAACTGTGCAGCATTAGTTGCAGCCCCAAGATTGCTCGCACATTCATGTTGATGTTCCATGCAGCCTGAGTGGTTGCAGCTGCTCGGTTGTGAGAATTGCCGAGAAGACTCAGTTTTGATGGCTCCACTATTCTGCTGCTCAGGAAAGGAATGTATACTGTACTGCTGTGCTGCTGTTATCCCGTGAACCACACTGTAAGGCAGGGAAGACAGTGTTGAAACCAGATCAAGAGATTCTTACTTGCCCAGTCGCTTGTTTCTGTACATCAGCGCTCCTCCAAGTAAGCTGTAAGCTGTAAGATTCACATTACTGTACAGCCAGAGCCCTTGTGGGGATATGCACCAGTCTGAGTCAGGCTGCCAAAAAAACTGTAAATCTCCCCCTACTTTAATACCCAGAAAAGAAGGTTGTTAATCCATCCAAAAGACCTTCAAACCGTGGGACCTTGTTCACTTTTTAAACAGATCTGGTAATAGCAGCTCCTTTACCGCTTGTTCGTTGTTTTCAAATGAGTGCCATTTCTCTTGTACCTGGACCTGAAGCTGTGCAGGATACAGCATCTGAAATTGGGATTCCAGCTGGGATGAGTCAGGAGATCATAAGATGAAACATACCCTTCTTCTGTCTGACAGATGCTGGTAAATTTTGTGAAATTCTGATCTTGTTTCCTTCCCACATCAAGGTCTGTATGCCCCATAGTTTAGACAGAATGTGCTGCTTGCCTAAGTAATTTATGAGCTTCAGCAAGAAGGGCTGAGGGGGAGAGCCTGGAGTTGGTTTGGGGCATAAAGCGTGGTGGGCCCACTCCACTATGTATGTAGGCCCATTGGGCAAGGGGTCTGCTACTTTATCCAGCAGCTTCTAGGGGAAAACGATGGGGGAGGATCCTTCCTTTCCCTTCGGGAGGCCGATAATTACTAGGTTGTTACGGCGGCTACGGCCCTCGAGGTCTTCCAACTTGAGCTCCATCTTGCTCACTTGTTTATGGAGGGCTGCAATCTCTGGGTCTGCAGTCGCCCTCCACTTCTCCAGCGAGATCGCCCATGCTTCAGTGTCTCTGGCCTGTCTCGATACGTCCTTCAGGTCTTGTCTTAGGGTGGCAATGTCAGTTGACAGTGTTAGCAGAGCTTCCCTCAGCAGTTTCATTTTGAGTAGGAAGCACTCTTCTGTGAGCGGTACTGTGGACTGTATAGGTGCAGGAGAGGCTGTTGGTTTTGTAGGCTGTTGTCTGGACTTTTTAGCGGCCTTGTCGGGAGAAGCTGGAGGGGTGTGTTGCGGGAGTGCTTGCCTCTCATCTCTGCCTCCATTCTTCAGATTTTCCCAGCTGTTCCTGGTGGTATTTTGCCTGATTATCGCTCCGGTAGATGTCAGAAGTGGAAAAAATATTTTCTAGGTTATTTTAGATTAGTTTGTGGCTGAAGACTATGTGACGTAGCAGGAAAGAGATGAGAGCACTGCTTCTCCTTTGCCAGTCACCACGTGACTCCCCTAGTTTATTACTGTACATGCTTCAGAGACAACTTCAGCATAGAAAGGCAGTCGAATGAATATGCAATGCCTCATAAGATTGGCAGACCAATGTAGATCTCAAAGGGGTCTAATTGAGATTTAGGTAGACCTACTTGGGCCCTTTTGAAGAGACAACCATGGACATGATTCTATAATTAAATACCCTTTGTTGGCTGCACAGTCACACCACTGTGTTGTCTTGACCTCTCCCAACCTTGACTGCATGTTCATGCCATACTGGGCTGCTTTATGTCTCCACATGACCAGTCCTGGGCTATGCTGTTCCAATGATCATAGCCTTCCTGTGTTTTACTTCTTGATGCTGCCTCCTGGTCTCTGCCATTCAAGCCTTGCACACCTTTCCATACTATGGTGTGCTCTTCAGTTGGATGACTCCTCTTGACCACCACCCTGTCATCTTTCATTTTCCATTCTGTAATATGGTGTGAGTGTTTGATGACTCCTGATCAGGGCTCTGGGGAATGTGACATTTTGATGGTGGAATTTGTGTAGAATTGCAATTTTGCTTCCAAAATGTTTTCCCAAATTTTATTTTTTAATTCTGTGGAATTCCTAAAAGCATTTCTATGTAAAGCAAGGAATAACACTCTGTTGATCAAGTAAACTGACAAATAATTTTCAGTGGATTGCAGAAAAAGAATCTGCACTTTATGTAAACCCATCTGCAAAAAACAATCCACCTTCAAAATTTTGGAATTCTGCTACTAACAGAATGTTGTGGAATGTTGCCGAATTTTCCTAAATTCCACAGAATTCAGTTCCATCAGAATTTGAAAATGCCTCACCGTCCTATTCTTCATGGCCTCTGCTGTACCGGCATTGCCTGCCTATCCATACTGTGGTGTGGTGTGGTGTAGTGTTCTGTCCTGCTGAATGCCTCCTCCCTCTGCTAACCTGATTTTCTTTCTGCACTGTGGTGTCCTGCTCAACTTTGCCTTCTTAGTTAGATTGAACCATGCCAACCTTGCCTCCTTTCTGCACTGTTTGTGCTGCATTGATGGATGTCTCTTCTTGAGCTGCCTCGGCCTCTGCCAAAACCTAGCCTCCTTTTTTAGGTTCACTACTTGCATACAACTGAATGATTCAGAGCTACCATAGGGGTTAGTTATTGACTTCCCAACCAGTATATCCCACATGCGAGACTGTTAAGTATACAGTAAGTTCAGTGACCCAGGTTCGGGAACAAGCCTGGGTTGTCAGGTGTCAGCAAGGGGAAGGGCGAGGAGTGGGATTAGGCTGCTGTGAGGTGGCTCTCCTCTCCTGGGTAGGGATGTGGGGCTTCCCCTGCCCTTGGATGCCTCCTAGTGGAGGGTGGGTGGCAGTTCAGGCAATGGGGAGCCTGGCAACAGCCAAGGGGTGGGGTGGAAGGGGCTGAGCCAGTACCCGGTGTGCATGTGCACCTCCTTGTGCATGCAAGGCCGTATCTGCCGGGGTCCCAGAATTGGGGAGAAAAATGCAAAAATGTAAATTAAAAAAAGTCTACAGTAAGTAACACATTGTGTGTGTGTGTGTGTGTGTGTGTGTATGCTTGTGTGAGTGTCTGTGTGCTGTGCATACTGTATGTATGCATACATGTGGGTGTATGGGAGTATGAGATGGATATTTCTGGGACATATGAGATATATTTGTGCTGCTTGATTGTGCAAGAGACTGACCTAAGCCATGTAAGTGTTTTTGAAAAATGACTCATTTGGTATTTTATGTTTTTGTCATCCAGACTACATAACTAGTGCTACACTAAATAGATAAAAAAAAAAACAGAAGACTCCTGCACTCGAGAGGAACCACAAACACCACAACACTTCTGTCCAAATCTAAATACATGATCATTTTATTAAACAATAAACACAGCAGTGAAGGTGCAGGTTAGCTGCATGACACATATTGCCCAGTGCTTTAAGTACACAGATTCTTTGTCAGGGGGTGTGGCTACTGAATAGATGAATGCCATGTCGTTATTCTGAATGCCATCATCTGTGCCTACCAAACTTGCTTGTATCATTTCTGATATGCTGGACTGCCCTTTCTGAGTTGTCTCAGTCACTGCCAAGCTTGTCATGCTTCTCACATTATTAATACTGTGATAATATTAATGAATGCCACTGCTGAATGAAACTGCTTACTTTTCCATGTGTATTGCTCATAGAGATGCAGCAAATTTAAAATCTGATGGCGAAGTGCACGCGGAGTGGGCACTTTGCGTTGCCACTCCGCTACGCTGAGTAGGCAATGCAGTGCTCACTTCGCTTTGCCATTATCACCGTGTTGGGCTGAATGACAATGCGAAGCAAGGTGAAGTAATTGATTTCAATGGATTTTGCGTTCCTCATTACGATTCTAAGTGATCCACTTGGTGTTGCAGACTTGGCAGCCCCCCCCCACACATCACATGGCTTACAGTACTATAAGTCACATGCTCTTTAGCCAGGTAGGAAGGAAGTGAGTCATACAGACAGTTTCACTTTCTTCTGTGCAGACTGAGAGAGAGGAGTGTGTACTAGAGAGAGGAGTGTTTTGATTGCAGAAAAGGAGAGTTAAAATGTGATAGTTAACCCAACAACTTCATTAAAAGCTACATTTTTTTGTCTTTTCTGTACTGTTTTTCACTTAATTTGTTCTTTCTATACATTTTATTTTTCTTACCTACTTACTTAGTTGTTTGTCTGTGTGTGTTGTGCTTGTGTCGTAAGATGGAGCAGGGTGAGGGAACGTCTGGGGCAGGGGCAGCTCTGGGACAGTGTGGTAGTATGTGTTGTCATACCGTATGCATGTGTGGGGGGCATGGGCACCCATTTGTGCTGGACCGCTCTAAACTTGTGAGTGTCCAACCCCTGGAATCAGGACCAGCACCACCTCCTGACTCTGAGGCAGTTCAACCACCACCACCAAGTCCAGCACAAGGTCCTTTGGAGCAGGATATGCCTGTTCCCCCAGGCTCAGGTGTGGATCCCATGAGTACTGTTGAGCAGTGTGAGCAGCCTACTGCCAGTTCACCTGGCCCTCCCCTGCCCGTGCCTGGTCCTCCCTGCACCTCCGTTGTTTGGCAGTTTTTGACTGTGTCGGGGGGACAGCAGTGTGGTGAAGTGTCGCCTATGTGCGGTGGAGGTGCACAGTGGGCCCTGGGGAAATCACCTGGGGACTGGGGGCCCATATACTTAATCACCACCAGTTGGAGTGTCAGGCTGCCACAGAACAGACCATGTCTGCACCTGCTGGCCATTCTGTGGCACAGGGTGCTGCTGTGCATAGCGGCATCCCTAAGAAGAAGAGGGCCACAGCAGCACCTGTTGCTCCACCAGCACCACCACCACCAGCAGGTAAACCTGTCAAAGGAGTAGACACCAGAGGAGTGCGTGTAACACTGTCTGACTTGGCAGTTCTCTGGAGTGCTGTTGAGGAGAACAGCGAGAGGATGAGTGCTGTAGAGCAGTGGCTGGATGACATAGAGGGACATCAGCTTCAAATTGTGCCCATGCTGGAACTGCTGCTGGATCACCATAGGATCCCACATTAGTTTTGTGTCCTCACACCATGTCCCCCCCCACCTTCCATGTTGTGTCATAAAATGTATTCCTCCACCATCCCTGACCCTTGTATGTAATCATGTCCTTTTTTTGTTGTCTTCAGTATGCGTTACACTTTGTATTCTGGGGCCCCTTCCTTCTGTTAAGTGTCTGTGTGTTTTTTGTGTGTGTGCCGTTTTGGTGCCTTATTTTTCTGCATCCACAAAAGGCATCTGTCTTGTGTCCAGAAAACTGACAAGTGGTAACACAGTGAAATGAAAGTGTTTCAGCACATACAAAGTCCCCCAGAATTAATGGCGCACTCAGTCATGCACACAAAAGTGGCACAGAGTCCCCAGATTTTTTCTGCAGGCCCAGAATGCATCCTCCATGTTTCCAGAAAATTGACAAGTAGTAACACAGTGAAATGAGACTGTTGCAGCACATACAAAGTCCCCAGAATTAATGGCACACTCAGTCATGAGCACAAAAGTGGCACAGTCCCCAGATTTTTTCTGCAGCCCCAGAAATGCATCCTCCATGTGTTCAGAAAATTGACAAGTGGTAACACAGTGAAATGAGACTGTTCCAGCACATACAAAGTCCCCCAGAATTAATGGCGCACTCAGTCATGTGCACAAAAGTGGCACAGAGTCCCCATATTTTTTCTGCAGGCCCAGAATGCATCCTCCATGTGGCCAGAAAATTGACAAGTGGTAACACAGTGAAATGAGACTGTTGCAGCACATACAAAGTCCCCAGAATTAATGGCACACTCAGTCATGAGCACAAAAGTGGCACAGTCCCCAGATTTTTTCTGCAGCCCCAGAAATGCATCCTCCATGCGTCCAGAAAATTGACAAGTGGTAACACAGTGAAATGAGACTGTTCCAGCACATACAAAGTCCCTCAGAATTAATGGCACACTCAGTCATGTGCACAAAAGTGGCACAGAGTCCCCAGATTTTTTCTGCAGACCCAGAATGCATCCTCCATGTGTCCAGAAAATTGACAAGTGGTAACACAGTGAAATGAGAGTGTTTCAGCACATGCAAAGTCCCCCAGAATTTATGGTGCACTCAGTCATGCGAGCAGTGGTGTCACAGAGTCCCCAGATTTTTTCTGCAGGCCCACAATGCATCCTCCTTGTGTGCAGAAAAGTGAAAAGTGATCATCTCAACTGGATTGAAAGGTGCCCTTTTAATGTACAGTAATAGTATCCTTGGTGCATATATATATATATATATATATATATATATATATATAGAGAGAGAGAGAGAGAGAGAGAGGAGAGAGAGAGAGATGGTTGTGTATTTTGTAGGTGATGATGAGGGGGGTTGAACTTGACATGGTCATGTACTCATGCTATTGTTCTGCATCACACACAGGTGACTCCATCTCTGAACTGTTGCTGCGCACTGTCCAGTGCTCAATGAGAAGTTTTTGCACTTAAATGGAAATGGATAACTCTCAAGCACATGAAGGTAAATATTTCTTTTTTTTTCGGGGGGGGGGGTGATCATATTTTCAGGTTTGTCTGTAATGGTTTCTTATTTTTTTATTTCTTCACAGATTTCATCAGCATCCTTCTGGAGTCCGGTTCTTAATGATGGTCATGGTCATCGAATGAAACGACTTCTGCATGTTGCATGTGTGCCCAAGCTCAGGTCAGGGAGCGGTGTGCCTGATCATGTTGATGAATGTTTTTGGATAAGGCCATTTTGACAGAACAACAAAGTATTGCGAATTTTCCTAAAAAAAGAAATGAATGACTTCTTAAAAGTTACAACTTCATTGTTATGTGTCCTTCCCTGGTTCTCAAATCTCAATCCCTATTGTCAACTAAGTTACATTTCAGAGACACATCTTGTCAACTACTAAGACAACCTGTTGTTTGCAATATTTGCAGCAGTCTTTACAAAGCAATGAAATGGTTGAAATAAAATCTTCATACTTACCAGAAAGGATTTCACATGGACATTACATCGCTTCCTCTCTGTACGGTATAGCTACAGCATCTTTCCCAATGAGTAATATTAGTGATGGAGCCTGTTTTTGTTCTCCTGTAAAAGAAACAAAATAAGTGTACTGTATGTGTTTTGCCACTGCAGCTCTGAAAAGCTACAGAAAACAAAACAGATAACTTAAGGAAGTGAGGCAGCATAACAAACATGAGTGCACATACTCACTTTATGGTTTAAATATTAAGAAGCTGGTGGTGGTGGTGCACTGGTGGTCCATGGGGGGCAGACAGACTCATTGTGGCAGCAGACTTGGATAACATCAGTTCCAGTGGTGGTGGTCCGGGGTGGGCAGACAGACTCATGGTGGCAGCAGACTTGGATAACATCAGTCCTAGTGGTGGTGGTCCGGGGTGGGGGCACTTTAAATACTGCAGTTAAAACCTGCCAACATTAACCACATCATCATCCTCATAAAGAAAACTACTCTCACAGTCATCGATGTCTGAAGTCTGACCACTGGGAAATTCTTTCTCCATTGTGTCATCATCTATGTCAGTGGTGGGCTATTTCAGGCAGCCACTGCCAGTGCCACCAGGATGCTCCATTTCCACATCAGCAAGACCACCATGACTAGGCCAGGGTATGAATACCGAGGTTGCAGTCTGTGCTGGTATGTGCCTCCCATTCATTTTAATGAATGTTAGCAAACTAACATTTGTAGGAGACAGGTTTGTCCAACGATCCCTGACTATTGCACCTGCTGAGCTGAATACCCTCTCAACACTTACACTGGAGGGTGGGCATGTGAGGTACTTCAGTACCACTGCAGTCAGCTCTGGCCATTCACTGACCTATCCACTCCAGTACAAAAGAGGATCTTCACTTATTGTCAGATGCCTCAACCATTCTCTGTGCTGCACTAAGTCCGATTGTTGATGCATCAACCTGTTCCCCGGAATCATTGCTGTCACAAATACCCACTTGGGACAAAGTCTCCCAAAGCGGGTTGACACCAACCACTTTGGATGACAGACCACCAGGAACTACAGTCCCCTTACCCTTGCATGATATGCTTGCTAGTCCTCCAGCTACACCTTCAGCTGGATTATGCTGCTGAGGTTTGCAAACCTGGGCACATGACTAATGTGCCCCATGAACCAAGCGAACCAGTTGACCACTGATATTTTTTACCTGTTCAGGCCCTCCCTCCAGTACTGATGCAATTCCATGTTTGTATTGTGGGTCCAGCATTGTTGCCATGGCAAAGTTGTCACTATACTGAATGCTCACAATGTGATGATTCTGGTCGAATACTGTCAGCATGTGTTGTAGCAACATACTGTACCACCATCTCCGGCAACATCAAGGCTATGCTGTACATTCAACAATGTCTGCCTCAGCACCAATGGAATTGATTGGCTAATGGAGGCAGACTCACCACTCACTGCCTGTGTGGCATGTTCAAAAGGCCGCAAAATTGTTATTACGGAGTACATGAGGTGCCACTGTTCAGTTGTCATAGACATGGAGGCCCAAGAACTGTCACGGCTAGTGTGCATAACAAGATATTCTGTGATGGCTTTGTATTGTTCATACAACCTCTCTGACATGTATAACGTGGAGTTGCAGCAGGTGACAACTTCCAGCTTCAAGCGGTGCTGAGGCAGGCTGTTTTGTACCTGCAACTGTCGCAGTTGGTCACGGGCCTTTCAAGATCTTGAAAAGTGAGAGCAGATACATCATGCAATGGTCAGCATTTTCTTTAAGTCAGAGTGCTGCAGAAACTCCTGAACCACAAGATTTAAACAGTGGGCCATGCATGGCACATGAAAAAAACACCATTCGTGATGCATTTCACCACATTTGACCCATTGTCCCTTGCTATGAACCCAGCTCTCAGGGACAGAGGGTTTAGCCATCTGTCAGTTTCAGTCAGTACCATGTCCAACATGTTCTCACCAGTGGGTGAACAGGTCACACTGCGAATAGCAATTGTTGCATGCTGGCGAATTCCAGGAAGATTGCTACCATGACAATCCAACTTTCTGCACTGATTATTCACACTACCAGCATCACAAACAACCCCCGGCACCTGCGTCCAGTGTGCAGTTATACGCAGATATAAACTCCCTACTGTTTTGCCACTTGTCCACATATCCATACTTAAATTGATGAATGGAGAGGAGGAGTGCTGAAGGGCATGTCTTACTGAGTCTGAGACAGTGCGGAACAACTCGGGAACAGCACGGGTAGAAAAGTATGTCCTTGATGGGACTTTCCATTTTGGACAGGCATGGGCAGCAAACCACTGGAACCCAGAATTCTCCACAAAGGAGAAGGGCAAAAGATCGATTGCCAGCATTTCCGCTACAGCAGCATTAAGTTCACGTGACACTGTATGATTGGGGGGGTACTTCAGCTTATGCGCAAAAACACTCTGTAACGTGGGCTGACTTAAACGTTTTACATGGTGTGTGTTGTTGGTCACAAATGGTTGTGCTCTGTGATGAATGGCATTGGCAGGGGGTGGAGTGTGGACACTGGATGAAGACGGTTGCACAGGTGATAATGACAAACCCAGAAATTATGTTATTTTTCTGGATTTGCTAACCGGGGTTGATGTACCACTTGCACCATTCACCACCACCACCACAAAAATTTCTACTCTCACCAGCACTGGAAAACATTTCAAAGTCATTATGGTCCTCCATCTCACCATGCCTGTAGTAATCCTCTGCTCTTATTACCGCACTACTGCACACGTTTAATTTCCTACTGGGCTTAACAGTCATAGAAGGGGATAACATGCTGGCTATGGTTACTGCCGGTGATATGGGTGAACCCCCAAGTCTGGTATTAGCTGTCCACTTGTGCTGGGTCCACAGAGCCAAGTGCCAATTCTTAAGATGTGTATGCTGTCCTCCTGTCCCAAGATGGCTCCTCTTTTTACCTCGACTCACACGCACATGGCAAACCTGGAAGATTGCAACTGAATCATTATTTGCATCTTGAACAAAAAAATCCCAAACAAGGTACTGTGATGCTCTGCTTTTAACATGTCCATGATGATGTGGCTTATTTAAGTCTGTTATTTTAAGCACTGAAGTGTGGGGGGGGGCACGTGATGTTTCTGGCACTGCACACCTGGACTGCAACTGACCACCACGACTACCTGTCATATTGAGTACTGTAGGTCGTCATCATCATCATCCACTAAAACCAGGAACAGTAAATCACAAGTTTTTACGGGGGGGGGGGGGATTCCTGCAACAGATTCAGATACAGCCACTTTTAATTTCTTTTTCTCCGGTTCCCAACTGGGGTCAATTAAATCATCATCCTATTCATCAACGTCACTGTCACACACATCCACATATTCTGCTTGGATACTAACATGTGGACTGCATGTTGCAACAACAGCAACATCATCATCATCAGCATCATCACATTCATCATCAACATCTACACCACCTTCACCTGATATTTTTTCACCACACTGTGAATCACTGTTGCACGGAAAATGAGTGACGTTAAGTGCCACGGTGGATGGAATATCACATTGTATGCTATCGTTGACATGATCATCAGAATCAGGTTAAGTTAATGGGATGTTACTGGTAAGTATGACATCATCTACGCTGTCACTCACCTGCACTGCTTCACACTCAATATGTTTGGATACGGTACACTGGTCGGAATTAGAACTTGATGCAACAATGTTAATACTACCTCCACCACCACTAACACCAGTAACACTAACACCACCGGCTGGGAAAACATCATCTCCTCCAACTATCAGTGAAGCTACTGATTGGGCTGTAAAAAACATTGCAGGAGAAATACCTTTCCTCACATCAGCAATGCATTTCTCCATCCACGTACTACTACCATGCCCACAGACCCTCTTACTGCCAACATTGCCATGGCCAGAAACAGCTTTACTTGCACGTCTCTTTGCAGGCATTTTGGGGGATCAACCACAAATATTATTACCAAATTCAGATTTTCATACGTTCACTTTCTGACTGGAGGGTCGTTACTCGTTAGCTGGATGTGAAGCAAAATAAACAACTGTGGCTTCAGCAACAGATAAGGGACTACTTTGTTGTGACACTGTCACAGAATTAAAACAACTTCAGTAACCAGTGGTGCTGATGGGGTCACAAAAAAAATCCAGTCTGGTAAAAATACCTTTTCAACTTGAGGGGGAGCACTGAATACAAACAGTGCTGATTTTTACAGCACTACAAGCAGCAACACTAAGAACAGAGAACACGATCGCAGTACAAAATCAGGCAGCTGCAGTGGATAGCAGGTTCACACTGCTGCGCTTAGTTGCACTTACACTGATCTGTGTCACAAATTTTAAAAGGTGTATTATATTTGATGCATGCAACACTGCACACACAACACAGAACACTTGGACCTAGATATTCAGACTGCATCAGGCTGTAGCGCAAGCCTGGGCACAGTGCAACTTGGCTGCACATGGGCGTTGACTGGGCAATAGTCAACAGAGCTGCGCAATGGCACAACATTGTTGAATATCGTACCCTGGCCACCTGCAGTGCACATGGCGCAGTAGCACTGCGCCAGTGCAAGTGGCCAGAGTGGAGCAGGGGGATGCGCTAGCGCAAGTTCCCTTGCGCTATGTGCAACAATGGTGATATTCAAAAGTGCACATGCAAATGGGGCCATAATGTATGCAAGGCACAAATGGGGCCATTTGCATGTCATTATGGCCCCATTTGCATGCAGGTGTGCTGATCCCTGGTGACTTGCAGCTGGCACCCTGCCAGGCAAAAGCCGTAGGGGACCGACGCCCCCTGCACAGCGCAGCAATGCGTCCCTCTGCCCGATCGTGGGCATATGTAGATTTAAAAAACGTCCCATATCCCTGGTGGTCCAGTGGACCGCAAGCAGCCTATTGTGGCATAAGTAATAATATAAGCATTGCAATATCCCTGGTGGTCCAGTGGACTGCTCGTAGCCCGATCGTGGGTATATGTAAACAAAATGCAAAGTCCAATATCCCTGGTGGTCCAGTGGACCGCTCACAGCCTGATCATGGGCATAAGTAATAGTATAAGCATTCCAATATCCCTGCTGGTCCAGTGGACCTCTCGCAGCCTGATCGCAGGCATATGTAAACAAAAAGCAAAGTCCAATATCCCTGGTGGTCCAGTGGACCACTCGCAGCCCGATTGTGGACATATGTAACAATAAGGAGAGCTCCACAGTACCCCCCTCCTCATCTGCCCACTAAGCCCCACCGCCCTGATCCCCCATCAGCGACGGGGGGAGAGCACCCCACCTGCCTGCCACCCCGCCACCCGCTGACTGACAGTGTATGGTAGGGCTGTACACCCATTGGTCCACAGTGTGAGCCAATGGGCATGCAGCCTGTACTGTACTACACAGTCCAGTCACATATCTGGACTGTGTGATAGCATGGAGGCTGCACACCTATTGGCTCACGCTTGTGGACCAATGGGGCGTACAGCCCTACCAAACACTGTCAGTCGGTGGGGCGCAGGGCCAGGTGGGTGGGGTTCTGCCCGCCGCTGATCGGGGAAGTGGGGCTCAGTGGGTGGGTGGGAGGGTATTGTGGAGCTCTCCGATTGTTACATATGCCCGTGATCAGGCTGCGAGTGGTCCACTGGACCACCAGGGCTATTGGACTTATATTTATACAGGGATGCCTGTGATTGGACTACAAGTGGTCCACTGGACCACTAGGGATATTGGACTTATATTTATACACAGATGCCCACGATCAGGCATGGGGGGGTGCCACCACAGAGGTGCAGCTGGAGCTCAGGTGGCCACCCACAGGTGGCAGGTGGCAGCTTCCTTGTTGCGCCTTGCAATATGGCAGCTCACCTGTGAGTGGCCAGCTGTTGTCCCCCTTTTTTTGCTCACCTGTGTGCAGCACAGTGGTAGAGTTACAAGATGATGGACTCAGCACATCCCAGGCTGAATATCAGGATGTGCAGAGTATGCATGGTACGCCCACCTGTGCCGCGATACATTACTGATGCACTCCGCACATCGGGATTTGTGCCAGGCACAATCTCCATTTGAATATCACGCCAGGGCGCATCAGTGGGTTGCGCATGGTGCAACAGTGTTGCGCCATGCTCAACCCTTCTGAATATCTGGGCCTTTGTGTACAATGCTAAATGAGGAATGCGATGCAAATGCAAAAGTTCAGTGTACTCAGTGCCACATAATGTAAATCTGTAATTTAAACAACCTGACCTTATGAAATGCTGCACCACATTCACACAACAAACAGCAAGAAAATTTGTACTATCACTGACAATTTTACTATGTGTACAGTAACACAGTCAGTTATATAACAAAAATATTACCAAAACACAAAGAAATCACTAGTTCTCCAACTTAAATCTATCTACACACAGATACGCCCCCCCACACAGCACACTTCACAGTCTTTCACCACACACACTCAGTGTTGTAAATTTACATTCAAAATCCACACACAAACAAAAATGCTTGATGATGTGAGCACAGGATGGTTTCCTACAATTGACGAACTACAGTTTGATCCCCCCCAAAAAAGCAAAAATGCTTTTTGAACAGCTTTTAAAAGATTCCTACAGCTATCAGAGCACACTATCTCCTACTCCTTCATACTCATACTACCTCGAACTGAGGCTGTGCAGATCAATATAGAGCCCATGTGACCTGAACTCCCATGAATCACTGCAAAATCCTCCTTCAGAGCTCAAAAACAAGGTGAAGTGAGGTGAAGTGAACTGTCACCAATGTGCTTCGCCTTAAAAATTGAAGAAAGAAGTGACGAGTGAAGGCAAAGTAATGCGAAGTAGCTGTTTCAAATACGCCGTGTTCCTCATTATAGCATAAAAGTACTGGCCGCATTGTGGAGCACTCTTAATCCACCTTTGCTCTGTGAATCACTTCGCAGAGCGGATTGAGCCCACTTCGCCCACCACTAATTGCTCATCTCTGATGATAAATTCCTATACTTTCCTTCAGTAGTTATTTGATGTACTTAAATAATTGATGTCCCCTCCACAACTGGTATTATCTCATGCCAAAATTGCCAGAGTTTCCTTTCATGTGTCTTTGCTGGGTATGACGTTACCTAACCCTTCCCTGTGCTTGTTTTCACTCTGGATTTGGACACTGACTGACCTTCCCAAGGTTCACATCATATTGCCTGCCTTCCACATCTATGGCATGCTTGATGTCTCTTTTACATAGCTAACATTTCCAGCCAGCATGTATATGCTCTGCTTAGTCCCTTTAACAACTTACACTGCATAACCTTCAATGCACTCCTCTCTCTGCTTACTTTAACAGCCTGTCAACGGTTTATTTGGGCGTGTCACGGCTGCCTGTCCTTTCTCTACCACAAAACATTGTCCAGACTGGTTGTACATGAATATAAGCTAAAAAAATTATGTCAACATGACTACAGAGCCTCTATATGCCATTTTCCCACTTTCTTTCATTTTCTACACTACCTTTTTACACCAGCATAGCAAATAAATACCTTATGAATATACTATATTTTTACTATAAATTATCTTATACGAATATTAGGCTTTCATCTTATAGTAGATACTGTACCAGAGCAGATTATGGACTATCTGTCTAAATCAAGTTGTAATTAACATCCATATTTGTTTGTGGTAAAGTGTTCTATATTGCAATAATTCTCTACATGAAAAATATTCTAATTTTCCTTTTTGTGAGTTTACTGCTGATCTCGAGATTGTCAGTATTTTGATTCACCTGCTAATAACAGCTATCTAACTCCACTCATCCTAGTCCTTTTGTAATGTTGAACACTCCTGTCAAATTCACTCTCTTATCTTAGCTCAAATGAATGTAGCCACACAGCAGAAATCATAAAGCAGGAGCAAGGCTGGACTGCATCCAAAGGTCTGGATGCAGGCTGACCTTGTGTCCATGCTATACTGAGGCAGTATTCACAACCCAGCCTGTATTTAGTGTTGTGCAAAACTGAAAAAATGTTGCCAGGGAAAATATTTCGCATAATTTCACAATTAAGCAACATTTTTCACGAAGGTAAAACGTAATTTTGCCTGGTATTTTGATATCGCTTTGACTGACCAATTTCACCCATCCATGCTTAAATTTTGCGTAAATGTGATGTAAATTTCACTGGTGTTACTTTTCATTTCTCCAGCAAAATCATGCTCCAAAGGCAAAATTTGCAATGCACTGTGGGTAAACAGGTTGAATATCATGTGCAGGTTGTTTACAGCACAGTCTATGGCCTGTTGAGTCAGAGAGCAGTCTGTTGTGGTGCCTTATAGCCAATAAACCCTTTTAAAACCTCTTTAAAACTTGTTTTTGAGAGTTAATTGCTCCCAGATATACATTTTGTTCCTAGTGCTGCTAGGGGACATTTTCTAATTTTATGGATTTTTGCATAATACTTAGTTTAAACCTTAGGTTGCTAAAATATTTAGAATGTATAGGCTTTTGGGATTTATACACGTCAGTGGCACAGCAAGGGTTAATTATCTTTTTATTCTGTCTGTCTGTCTCTGTGAAGAAGTTGAGTGGGGTAGGGTAGGTGTGTAAAACTGGTACAGGCTATTTCTAACCTTTTACAAACAGATTTCTCACAAGTTGTGAGTGATTTACTGTTATTACTTTTAAGCCTTAAATTTTTGTTGTTGTTCAACTTATTTGTATTAATTTTCTTATATCTTGACAAGTAGTCTTTTTCTGTCTCTGAAAATGTACTCCTTTCTGAGAGTTCCTGCTCCTGTTAGCCCATGTTATGTACCATTCTTCTGCTTTTAGTTGTGAATTCTAAAGTTTTGATTTGAACGCACAGTGTGGAACCCTTATTTTATTTATTTTTTTGTGGTCAGTTCTGTTTGCTGTTAAGTTGTGGGTGTCACTTAAACTGTGAAAAGCAACAATTATATCTGTTTTGTATGGCAACTTAAATGCTTTTAGTTGATCACTTTAACTTGTCCTTACAATTTCACTGCTTTGGTGAATTGCTCCTCTGAATTTTATTGCTGGATCTTGCCTCTGCATTGTTGTGTTCCTCTTTTACTTGACTTTGGTTACCCTTTCTCTGTTACAGCATTGATTGGTACCTGACCCATGCAATATTAAAATCTACATATTAATATAGTACTTGTCAAGAGATTGCTGATCCCATCCATACTGTTGTAGGCACTTTGTTTGTCAATGTTACATGGTTGTCTCTGCCCTCATATAAAAAAAAATTGTAGTAGTAAGTACTAACACATTGCAGTACTTAAGTTGTCCCGACACAGGTAATCTGTATTTAAAGTAGGTTACCTGTGCCCTTTTTCCCTGTGCTGCTTTAATTACTGTGTGGGGAAAGAAAAAAGTTACTTTATTGTTTTTACTAGAATAGGCTACCACATACTGTATTGGTTGTACAGAGTGCTCCTACCTATCATGATTGTTTTTGGACTTGGAAGGAAGCCACTACTGCCTGCAGGTGTGAGATGTTATTCACACAGTTAGTATTACATCCTTTCTTGATATACACCCAGAGAAAGGCAAAGCTTTGAGGCAGCAGCATATAAAAATGCTGCTATGAGACAGTCCAGTATGGGGGTGGAAACGTGTTGGGGGGGATGATGCAGCTAAGAAGACTGTTGAGGAGAGTACAACTTCACTTCCAGTTCCCCAAAGCAGTGAAAGCACATGTATGTCTGCATCAGTGTCTTCTGTGGGCTCTGGTGGTGCAGCAGGTAACAGCAATGGAGTTGTCTGAACTACTGGCATACCAGTGTCTTCGTTTTTTAAGGCCACAACTGTTGCATCCATGCTGGTGGGGGATGATGATAGTAAGACAAAGAGACACACTGACACCAGCACAGAAACAGTGGTCCAGGAGGAGGGTGATAAGTCTGTCAATGTGACTGTCCCAGGGCCTGTTCCTGCTGGAGTTGGTGGTGGTGATAATGTTCAGCCAGAGGCTGATAATCCGGGAGATATGGGTAGTCTGCCCCCTGGCCCTGAGGAGATGGGCATAGAGAAAGAAAAAGGTGCTGTGCAAGAAGACAGTAATAGGGAGGAGGAGAAGGAAGAGGACAAGGACATCATCGACATCAGTGCTGATGATGACAACTGGGATGATCCCTCATGGGAGCCTGAGTTTAAAAAAGTGAAGGGTGATGTAGGCCAAGGCCATTTATATGCACAGCCTGTGGGTCAGGCTGCCACCAAGCCTATCAGCAATCCCCCAAGCAGTCCAGTCACCCCCACCAAAAGTAGTCTGATGGAAATAATGAAAACAGTCCAAAAAGCAAAAACTTCCACACCTGTTTCTCAACTCTCTCAGTCCCACCAGCAGCATGTTAAGTCCAGATGTCAAAGGTCCCTAGTTTTGTACTTTTATGTGCTTGATCCAGCTGATGAGACGATAGCAATATGTCAGCTGTGTCAAGCATGTGTTAATAGGGGAAAAAAGGAAGCCACATAGGCACCGGTGACCAACACGCCCACTTGAAAAATAAGCACCCGCTGCGATGGCATCAACACCAGAAATTTTCCAGAGCTGTTGGTGGGATCCCCCTTGTCAAGTTAAATGTAACTAAGCACAGTTCAATACAGCAGGAGGAAGGAGGGCAGAGTGGGTCACTGGAGGAGGAGGAGCAATCCTTTGATCTCTTGAGTAGTGGGCATAGCAGTGGAGGCACCACTCCCAGTCCCTTGACCCCGAAAAGTACACCACCACACCCAAAATCAACCTATATAACTTGTTTCTTGTGGTTTTCATCTGCACAGAGTCAAGAGTCAACTGTTATCCCTAAAAAGAGCAACACTGGTGTGACAAGTAAAGTGTTCTGGTCGAACAGCCCCAAAGATGCAGCCCACTCTGAAGAACATCCTTGAGCGGCACACAAGTACCCCCCAAGCATGCTGCTGCACATGAGTTAAATACTGCAACCACTGAAATGCTGGTCATCAATCTGTTGCCATTCTCATTCATGGAGAATGCTGGGTTCTGCAGGTTGATGGCCCATGCCTGTCCCAAATGGCAGGCTCCATCGTGAACCAATTTCTCTAAGTGTGCCATGCCAGAGCTGCACAGTAGAGTTGCTGATTCCATAAGACATGCAATGAAGCATAGTGCATCAGAATATATCCATCTTAGCATGGATATGTGGACCAATGGACAAACAACAGCAAGCTTGTATCTATGCATAATGGCACACTGAGCACAGGCACCTGGGGTGGTAGTTGATTGTGGGCCTGGCAAAACCTGCCTCAAGCCACATTGTGATGGTAGCAACATCCCTGAAATTCAGCAGCATGCTACCCTGAGTATGCAAAGTGTTACTCGTTCTCACATGGGTGCAAAAATGCTTAATGTTCTGCTCGATGAGATTGATGAGTGGCTACACACACAATCACTTACTGCAGGATTCATCGCAAGTGATAATGGTTCCAATGTAGAGAAGTGCATTAGCGATGGTGTTTTTTTCAGGGTGCCCTGCCTGGCACACTGTCTTAATCTTGTTGTGCAGCAGTTTCTAAACTATACAGACATTAAGGAAAATGTGACTGTTGCCCATCACACCTGTGTACACTTCGCCTGTTCTGCAAAGGCCCGTGACCATCTGTGGGAGCTACAGCCCAATAACCATCTGTCTCAGCACCATGTGAAGCTTGATGTTGTGACCAGGTGAACTCCATGCTGTACATGATTGATAGACTGTATGAACAGTATAAGGCTGTTTCACAATACCTGGTGGTGCACACCACCCATGACAGTGCTGGAGTGTCCATCGCTCTAATAACAGAGCAGTGGCACCAGATGGATGGGCTAATAAGCATTCTCCATCCATTTGAGCATGCTACACAGGCAGTGAGTGGGGACACTGTAAGTATAAGTCAATCCATACCACCTCATACATGTGCTGAGGCAGACACTGGTTAATATCTGACACCAGATGGAAGCAAGTGGGGATCATAACAGTTGTGATCTAATGGATCATATGCTGCATGTGCTGGACATGAATATCCATATATCTGGCATTGTGCAGCCAGAGGAATTTGCAATCGCTACCATGCTTGATTCACGATACAAATGTGGCCTGCCTTCTATAACTGAACGAGGTTGTCAGCGAGTGCAAAAGTTGACAGACAACCTCATTAGATGGGTATCTGCTGCACAGATGAAAAGGAACATAAGTCATGCACTGCACTGAAAACAGGTATTGCTACCACCACCAGCAGCTCACAGGCAGCCCAATCTGAGAAAATGGAGTTTGCCCTTTAAGGGGCAGACCATGTTGTCCTGGTACACCCCTTCCCTTTCCATCAAGATGGTGTGCTCAGAAGGGGAAGGAGGGGGGAAGGAAGGAAGGGGAGGACCAGGGGATAGAACAATGGGGCAAGCAACAGGAAGGGAAGGGGCAAGTGGAGGTACATAAGGGACAGCACAGAAGTGGTTCCGCCACTTTTGCTGGAGTTTTGATGAAATTGGAACTGCGGCATATCAGATTGGCAGATTAATTGGAAGGTTTGTGCACTAAGATAAAGAGGTAAGAATCAAAAATAATATGGAAGAGGATGTTTGTAAAAAAAAAGAAAAAAGGGAAGGAAAGAATATATATAGTAGACACAGATATCACACAATAATATGTATAATAATCACAATAGCTAGAAAGTTTATGAGAAGCTGAATAGTGGTAATGCGAGAAAGATGCATAGTTTGAGGTAGTTTGCATATTTCAGAGATAAATAACGCTCTTTGTGGGAGCAGAGGCGAGAACTACAGTACTGCAATGATTTTAAATAGTAAGTTTGTGGAGTAGAGGAAGCCTGCAGCAGGAGGCTGAATTTTGTTGTAAGAGGCATGGTTTTATCAGGTTTTGCATATAGCAGTGGCTGTATCTCATTGTAGAGGCATGGTTTTATTGTGTTGCCCATAGTGGTGATAGAAGCAGGCGGAGAAGCAGCAAGGAAGAGCTGCAGGCAGAGGACTGGGCCTAAATGGCATCGCCAACACAACGGAGGTTTTCTGATGCGGAAATCGCTGAAGCACAGCGACAAAGGCGTTTGGGCAGAAGGCAGCTGATTGGGGAAGCACTAGGCTTGTTGAAAAGTGCATGGGGCCAGGGGAAGGGCCATTCAGTAAAAGCTGGTTGATTTGTGTGGAACCCGATTGTGCAGGAAGAGGTGTGTTGAAAAGACTCCACGAGGCCTTTTAAATTAATGGTTGGGTGGAGCTGATGCTAGGCGATGGGAGCAGGATGTTTGAAGCCTTGCACAATATGGGGCTGAGCAGCTCTCCACGGAGCTCCACACTCGCCGGTTCGACCACGTGGCCTGGAAATGAACCCACTCCCCCTCCCCCAACCTCTCTGTTACCTCCTCATGGCCTCAGGAGGAGATTACACCCCCCATGAGTGGCTTGGGATCTCCTGGCTTCCCCCTGGCTTAGGAGGCAACTCGGGAGCCAGCAGTAGTCTCGCTGCTCCAGTAGGGCAGTGCATGAAGAGCCATGCAGCCCAAAAGGTCCCACGAGTGTGGAAGACTGAACTGAACAAGGACGAAGGCTAAAAAAGGGGCAGAAAAGCACTGCAGAGAGTTTAAAAAGGGGACAGGGAATGCTCTACCAAGCCAGTGTGGCTATAAAAAAAAAAGGGCTTATGACAAGGCCTAGCGTGGGGGTGATGAGCGGCCACGTGGCGTGACATCACACACCAAGGAGGTAGGCTGAAAGTGAGCAGCTAGGCCATTTTTTTCCGAGGCAGGGGAAGGGTTTTTTACACTAATGACAATGGCATAAGGGTTTTTTGGTCGGGATACTGGACAAGGAGTCTCTATGGGAAAGAACGAAGCACTAGGGTGCCATGAGGCAGGGACAAGGGGGAGCAGGCCAGAGGCCTGGTAATGAAGGGCCTGGCCATGTGGCATGATGTCACATGCTAGCAGGGCCAAGCAGCAAAAGGAGACCCAAGGAAGGAAATTTTTAGTACGAAACAGGGATCGATGGGGGGAGAGAGAGGGATCAGCCACAGAAAGGGATCGTGGCCTGGGGTTGGGGTAACATTTTTGGTGGGCAACCAGCACCCAGATGGGGGCTGGGGGCAGAGCAAGGGAAGGGGAGCAGGGAAGTCTGTGAAGGCTTAGCAGCCATAGCAATGCAAAGGCATGTGAGGGGAGCAGAGGTAGGCCTGGACAGCGATAAGAGGCAACATTTAAAGTGGTTTGAGGCCTGGGGGGGGCACCAAAAAAATAATGGGGGCACTTTTTTGCGCCATTGGTTGACTGTCATAGGGAGAGTATGATGGGCTAAGAGTTTTAATGGAATTCTCGTCTTTTGTTCAGTGTTTCCACAGTTGGCTGACAGCAAGGAACATGGCTCCAAAAAAGAATAGGCCTTCAAAGGAGAACGCCTACAGGGCTATAGTGGAGCTGGCAGAAAAAGCCAATAAAATGTGGGAGCTTGTTGAAGGGGAGGAATGGGGAAGGCCTGGGGAGAAAAGGAAAGTGGAGAAGGGAAAAGGAGGCAGAGGGAAGTGACTGACCAAGGGACCAAGCAGCCCAGCCAGGACACAGCCACCAATAGAGGGACCCAACAAGATGGCAAGTCCAACACCCCTGCACCCTGTTAACCTGGTGCCACCAGTACCTCCCCAGGACCAGTTTGGTTTTCCCCCAGTGAAACCCAGACCAGATCCCCAGCTCACAGTGGTTCCTCCACAGCCACTAGTACAGCAACCACCCCTCTGACCACAAGGCACCATACTTGGGCATCAGGAGGATGGCAGGCAACCCAGAGCAGACAAGGCCACAGGTAACACACCTGGCTCCATGGGGGACAGCATCAAGGAGTATATAAATCAAATTGTTTCGGCACTAGGGACAGGGGGTCTGGGGCAGATGAAGTCAGCACTAGCAGAGATTAGGTCAGAAAAGGAGGTGCCGAAAGAAAAAGAGGAAGGGGCAGAGAAGGAAGGAAAAGGAACGAGGGAGATAGGGGCTCCTGGGATGAGGGTAGGCGAACACGTATCATTGGTCACGAAAGAGAAAATATGGAAGGGAGAGTATGTGTATATCTTTGCCTTAGTAAGCCAGGAAGTGGCAGCAAAATATGAGGAGACAGAAAACATAGGGAAGAGTGAGATGGCAGCAGCGGTAGTTTTAATAGGAATGAAGGAGGAGGACAAATTCACAAAAGGGAAGACCTGGGAAGGATGGTTCATAGGTTTCGCCACATTCTCAGCCATAGTATTGTAAAAGAAGCCAGAGCTGGGCATTCCACTCATCACATACTTCTTGATAATAAGGAGAGCAAAAGCAAAAGGTGGTGTGGGATGGATATACTATGATGAATTCTTTTGGCAGAGAATGGCAACGTATGGGGATGTAAGATGGGATAAGAAACAACTGGACCTGTGGACAGACTACGTAACTGATCAGTCCATGCCAGAGGGGGAGTTTGGGAAAAAAGGGGCTGCGCCACAAAGATGTTGCTGGGCCTACAATAGGGCCTTTTGCTCCTGGCCACAATGCCGCTTCCGGCATGCCTGTTCCAAATGTAGGGATCTCATCTGGCGAGCAGATGCAGGACAACTTGGGCCCAGGGAGCCCAAGGATCTGGGGGGCAAGGGTTAGGTCAGCATTTTTTTAGGCAGACATGGAATAGAGAGGGAAGGGGGAGGGGACATGCAAATAGAGGGAGTCAGAATCATTGACCAGCAAAGGCCGGACATCAACCAGAGGGGGAGACCTGGGCAGAGAAAAAGAAATGAAGACAAGGGAGCAATTTAAAGAAGCTAGAACCCCCATCAGGATAGTGGCATGGAGAGAATGGTTAGACAGATACCCAGATAAGGAAATGGCAGAAATGATTAAAAAAGGTTTTTGCACAGGTTTTTCATTGCAGTGTGAGGGCCCAAGGCAAGACAGAGAAGCGAACAATCTGGGATCAGTGAGGGGAAGGGAGGAAATGTTAAGGCAAAAAATAGAGAAGGAAAAGGCAGCAGGAAGAATAGAAGGACCATGTGATATCCCCCATTGCAGAATATGAGGTTTTCTCCATTGCGTTTGGTCCCCAAAAAACAGGAAGGGGAATACAGGGTGATTCACCACCTATCCTTTCCGGAAGGTGACTCAGTGAATGATTTTATCAGCAAGAAATATAGTAGAGTGACATACTCCACTCTAGAGGATGCAGTCCGGATTATCCGGCCAACTGCGGATGCATGGATGGCAAAGACAGACATAGAGTCGGCTTTCAGATTACTTCCAGTTAGAAGAGAGGATTGGGACCTGTTGGGTTTTAAAATTGGGAGACAGTACTATTTTGACAAGGCCATGCCCATGGGCTGCTCTATAGCATGTGCGACATTTGAATCATTCAGCACATGTTTGCAGTGGATATATCAAGAAAGAACTGGTTATAAAACAGTGATTCACTATTTGGATGATTTCCTTTTTGTAGGCAGTGGCAGAAGAGAGACAGAAAAAATGTTGGCCAGCTTCCAAGAGCTATGTAAAGAACTAGGGGTCCCATTGGCACCTGAAAAAACAGAAGGGCCCAGTAGGGTGTTAGAGTTTCTGGGTATTGAGACAGATGCCTTGGGGGAAATATTTCGGCTACCAGACAAAAAAGTGAAATAAATTGAGGGAACTGATTCAGATACATACCAGTAGAAGAAGAGTACAACTGAAACAGGTACAACAAGTATTGGGACATCTGAACTTCGCGTGCAGGGCTACTGGGCCGGGGAGAGCTTTCAGCAAAAGGTTAGCTAGGGTTACAGCCGGAGTGACCAGACCACACCATTGGGTAGACATGACAAAAGGAGTCAAGGAGGATTTTAAAGTGTGGGAGGAATTCCTGAGGGAATATAATGGCTGCTGTTTCTGGCAGGAGGAATGGGTGTATAACATAGACCTTGATCTGTACACAGATGCAGCCGGGGGCCTAGGCATGTGGGGCTACCTGAGGGGCAGATGGTTTGCAGAACCGTGGCCATTAGATTGGGTAAGGGATGGTAACGTAAAAGATATAACATTGTTAGAGATCATGCCCATCTGGGCATGCACCCTGGTGTGGGGGAAGAGTTATGGGATCAAAAAGTGACATTTTGGTGTGACAATAGAGCAGTGGAAGAGGTCCTGAACAACAGGGGAGCCAGGTTAGAGATGGCTGTGCAAGTTTTGCAACTTCTAGTGCTAAGGGCATTGCAGCTGAACATGTAATTCAGAACAAAACACATAGAAGGGGTACGCAATACCCTGGCTGACAGCCTTTCCCGTCTGCAGCTGGAACATTTCCGGAGGCTGGCACCAACAGCGGAGGAGCAAAAAATGCCCATACCAATGAACATATGGGACATTGGCAGGAAGGAACAGAAATGTTGTTCTGCAGTTCATGGGCACCACGGACTCTGAGGGCCTACGATGGGGCCTGGCATGTGTTTCAAACATTCAGGGCAACACACCACATGGAGGTAAGTAGGCCACTCACAGAAGAACAATTGGGGAAGTTCACCATAGAGCAATGGCAAAAGGGAACAGCCCACGCCACAATGGGGGTCTACTTGGCAGGGATTAGTGTCATCTGCAGTCTAAAGGGATGGAAGGACCCAACCAAATCAATGTTCATCAGAAGAATGATGCAGGGATGGGGTAGGTTAAAACAAGGGACAGTGAATAAGAGAAGACCGATAGGGGAACAGTGGCTGGTAAAACTGAACGGTGTGTTACCGGCAATTTGCAGATCAAAGGCTGAGGCCCAGTTATTTCACATGATTTATGTGGTAATGTTTGCAGAAGCCTTGAGAGTGAGTGAGGTGGTAGGCCATGGCAAGCAAGACAAGGAAGGGGGCCTAGGATGGGAAGATATAAGCTGGGGGATGAAGGAGATACAGCTCATGATCAAGAGGTCAAAAACAGATCAAAGGGGACAGGGTTGCATGGTAACATTAAAGAAGCATGTGGAAGGCGCAGTGTGCCCAGTGCAGGCTTTGTGGGCTTTCGCCGCAGAGCGTGGGAATAGGACAGGGAGATTATTTCTGCATGATGATGGATGTAGAGTCACAAGTTATCATGTCACAGCATTGCTCAAGAAAGGCATGCAATTCCTGGGGAAGGATCCGATTAATTATTCTTCCCACTCCTTATGGATAGGGGCTGCCTCACAGTGGGCAGCAGCAGGTGAGACGGTGAATAATATTCTGGAGCAGGGGCACTGGCGGTTGGTCAGTTATAAAAGATACATTCGAACATTGCAGTGTGGAGACTAATGGATCACCTATGTTTTTGTTACAGATATGGAGTCACGGGGGGTAGGGAGAGGTGATGTGATGGTAAGAAACTAAGACCATATATAAGATATTTATTTTGTTTAAACCCTATAGGAAAAGGGAGGAGCATGGAAGTCTGGATCTGCGGCCACTCTTATATTTATTGGGCAGAAAAGAGAGCTGAGAAAAAAGGCTAGGGGAAAACAACTTTACCAAGATGCGAAGCAATGTAAACTGTATGGCGTGGCATCCGAGGGATGAAATGGGCACAACTGCTCCCCACCTTGAAAGAGCTGAAGGAGCTGTGACCCATTCCAGATTTAATTATTATACATTTAGGGGGTAATGACCTTGGGGGCACACCATGGGTGGACACAAACATGCAGATAAAAAGGGACTTAGGGACAATACAGCAGTGGTGGCCTGGGGTATGCCTTGCCTGGTCAGATATGATACCATGGAGAGTTTGGAGACAGAAGCACAGCCATAGAGCTGTGAATAGGGCCAGGAGAAAGATGAACAGAAGGGTAGGGACACTAGTAAAGAAAATGGGAGGACAAGTAATACTGCGGTGGGTGGAAGAGTGGGTAGAAGATTTCAACAGGTCAGATGGCGTGCACCTGTCAGATATAGCCATAGATATGTTCAATACAGAAATGATGGGTTTCATAGAAGCATGGAGAAGGGGAAAAAAAAGGGGGGAAGAGAAGGATTGGAAAGTGGTTTCCCTGAGGTATGGGGGAACAATACCCTAAGTGAGGGGAAAGCCAGTCATCCAATGCAAGCTGAAGACCAGCTAGTCAGGGGAAAAGGGGGAAGGAGGGAAGGGGGGGAAGAAAAAGGAATAAGACGAAAAGAGGAAGAAGCTGAAGGAGAAAAGCGGTCTCAGTTTTCACCATTACCTAACAGAAAGGAGAAGAAGAAGGCACCCATGTTTTCACCTGGGGGAGCAAAAAGAGGAAGAAAGAGGGATGATCAGAGATTGATATATGGATGAAAATAAATGAGATTGTGAGAGATATAAGAATAAAAGATGATAAATGGAACATGGAATTATGATATATAAATAAATTAATTGTCGATCTGAGCACAACAACAAATAATGGTCTCTGTCTTTTTGTGAGGGAAAAGGGGGGAGTCCGGGACAATGGAATTTGCCCTTTAAGGGGCAGACCATGTTGTCCTGGTGCACCCCTTCCCTTTCCATCAAGATGGTGTGCTTGGAAGGGAAGGGGGGAAGGAAGGGGAGGACCAGGGGATAGAACAATGGGGCAAGCAACAGGAAGGGGAGGGGCAACTGGAGGTACATAAGGGACAGCACAGAAGTGGTTCAGCCACATTTGCTGGAGTTTTGATCCCTCCCACCCACCCTACAACATACAGCAAGAGGGAATACAGTCAATAAGAGACTGTATGGCAGGTCTGTCAAAGATGGATGACAGACGGTCCAGTAGGACGATTATTGGACTGCCAAAGGTGGATGGCAGAAAACAATATGATTATTTGGACTGCCAAAGGTGGATTACAGAGAAAAGGGGGGGAAGGAGGGGAGGGGGGAAGAAAAAGGAATAAGACAAAAAGAGGAAGAAGCTGAAGGAGAAAAGTGGTCTTGGTTTTCACCGTTACCTAACAGAAAGGAGAAGAAGAAGGCACCCAGGTTTTCACCTGGGGTTGCAAAAAGAGGAAGAAAGAGGGATGATCAGAGATTGATATATGGATGAAAATAAAGGAGATTGTGAGAGATATAAGAATAAAAGATGATAAATGGAACACGGAATTATGATATATAAATAAATTAATTGCCGATCTGAGCACAACAACAAACAATGGTCTCTGTCTTTTTGTGAGGGAAAAGGGGGCATCCAGGACAATGAGCGAGGTACAGCAGAAAACAGCAAGCAATCCCATTTGGGACGTTCTCTATCAGGTGGGAGTGGAAAATATGGAAGAAATGGAGGAGGAGGAGACAGATAAAGCAGCTGGACTTGGCAGCAGAATGAATGGTGGAGGCCTACATTGGGGACACATAACAGCTTTCCATTACTGACAAGCCATTGCAGTACTGGAGCAGCAAAGTGACTGACTGGCCAGCACTAACATCAGTTGCTGTGAAATACCTTAGCTGCCCACCATCCAGTGTCAGTGTGGAATGAGTGTTTAGTTTGGCTGGTGCCATTGTGTGTAACTGTAGGATCAATTTGTCACCCAAGAATGTGTCCATACTAACATTCATCAAAATGAACAAAAGGCACATTCTGCATAACACAGTGATGTCAATTGTGCTGCCACATGAACTGTGTCTCAGTGATGAGGATGATGACAATCCCTCTACTAAGGCATTCACCAGCAGTGAGGTGGATGAAGCAGCAATGCTGACAGAACTTCAACCTGGTGAAAACTCCATTCTTGAAGATGGTGAGGGCTGCTTCTTGGAGGACGTGGAAGTGGAACAAGGCTGATGTTACTCGAAGGCCTCCCCCCACCGGCACCCAACCAATTTCAGCTGCATATACTGTTATAAATTATTGTGATCTATCTATCATTGGATTTCTTTCATTGTTGTGTATCTGTTGCAGTCAGTGTTAGTCAGTGTCATTTAATTACCCTTGCCCTAAACTGTTGTTTGGTCCCCACCCTATTTAAAGCAGCAGCAGACAAATTACCATGACCCATAAACATGCTGCATGATTATACAGTTATAATGTTTAGCTGCCAAAAATATCAAGATACACATTTTACTTTTCATTTCGACTAACCCCATCTTAAAGAAAGATATGTTGTCTTGACATCTTTAAAAGTGCCCATGCTGGAGCCTGGCACATGCCACACCTGGCCCTCCCCTCCTGCCAGCGCAACCAACACACCCATTCACTCCATGTGAAAAATAAATACTTTCTGCTGCATACTATCCTCAACATGTTGAAGAATCCTCCTAGTACAAGTAGAGTATGAATGTAACACACTTATTCAACCATTAACAGATTTTGCAAAGTGGTTAATGATGACCATCTTTAAAGATGCAAGACATTAGTTAAAAAGTGATCATCATAAAAAAGGCTTAATATCATCCAATTCCTCCAAAAAGGTTAATTATAAGTAGTATGATAGTACTTGTACAGAAACTGTGATGGTCCCTACAGGGAGGGAGGTGTTTGCTGCTCACAGTTTGGCTTCTAGATTTTCCTAAGTACTGCAGCTCTGCCACCTCAAATGATTAGACAAGACATTAGCCCCCTCCACCTAATTACTAAACACCATCTCCACCATCCATTTCTACATATACTTCCTCCCTGGATGTGCTGTTTACTCGTTAATGAAACCAGTGGCCTACATCGCAGTTCAAGCACCCTGCTCTGTTTTCCACGCACCAGCTCCTTCAGGGCCTGGATGTAGTCATCATCACAAAGACATGGAATGAAAAGTCACCAGAGGAAAATGACCTAAGCAGGAACAATGACAGGAAACATTATGAATTCCTGTCCATCTGCATAATACCTGGTGTTAGCAAGCAAATTAGAAGTAGAGAAAAAAATATATATGCGTACCATACCCGTGAATGTAATTAAACTGTGGAAATTGCCCCCAGGTCCAGAAGGAACATGCAGGGCAGGGCACATGAAGCACAGCAGCAGGCATCCAGATTCCACATTCCCCTTCCACTAACAGTGCTGCATACCTGGAAATAAGATAAAAGGAAGAACAAATTTTGAGGACTGTTTGCTAAAAGTTCTACCCCCCACCCCCAGCTCCCATTCAATCCCCCACCCCATGCCACTGAAGACCATAAAAAATGAAGAAATACTTACCTCAGGGACTGTCTGTGAAACTAGAACAATTGTACAGGTTAATGGATCACCCACGTCATTCTTGAACAGCAGCAGGAGTGGGAGGTACTCACCAGAATTCCTGAATGTTGACAAAAGCAAAAAGAACACAATTACTATCGAACTTAAACATTGCAGTAACCTACCCAAGTAATGAAAAAATAAATACTTACCATCTGTGTTGGGAAATGTGGTGCATTCCAGCATCCCAGATCCAAATCCCTCCCAGCCTGGCAATGATGATCATATAATCCTCAGCAAACTGAAAAATAATACAAATACAGTACAAACATATTAGAACATAAGATGCCACAATACCAACTAGAAATGGGCAAAGTGGCCCCAATTTGCTCCGGAAAGTGATTCACAGAGTGCTCTGCAATGCGAAGTGGAGTACTTCGCATTATAATGGGTAACGTGAAGTCCATTGAAAACAATGACTTTACATTACTCTGTCTTCCCAACTCACTGCTCCAGCAATTCTTAAGGTGAAGTACATTGAAAACAATGTACTTTGCCTCACTTCGCCTTGTTTTTAAGCTCCAAAGGCGAATTTTGCAGTGATTCATAGGATTTCAGTTCACATGGGCTCTAAATTGTTCTGTACAGCCTCAGTTTGGGGTAGTGTGCGTAGGAAGCTGTAGGAGACAATCTGCTCTGAGAGCTCTCTGTGATTCAAACCTTCTAAAGGCTGTTAAAAGAGCCTTTTCGAGTCATTTTTTTTGCTGAAACTTTAGTTCATCGATTATAGGAAACCCTCCTGTGCTCGTATGATCGAGCGTTTATTGTTTGTGTGTGGATTTTGAATGTTAATGTGCAACATTCAGTCTGTACTGAGAGATAGTGGAAGTGTGCTTTGGGGAGGGGTGTACCTGTGGTGTAGGTAGATTAACTTTGAGAAGAAGACAGTGCTTTCTGTTTTTGTGATATTTTTCTTGTATAACTGTGTTAATGTACAAACAGTAATATTTTCAATAATTCTTGCCATTTTTTTGCTGATTGTTGTGGTGCAGCAGTGCATAATTTTAGTTTGTTTAAAATATGTGGTTTTATTACTGAAGTTTTCAATTTTCCACACATTACTTAGTGTGTGTGTGTGAGTATGTGTGTGACATGTGTCATCAAATCAGACACCTTTTATTGTGCCACATAATTTCAGCAATGTAACCTGCTATCCACTGCAGCTGTGTAATTTTTGTACTTCTTTGTGGTATATTTACTGGTACTAGTACTAGTGACTGTTACTGCAGCAGTGCAGTACACTGCTCCCCCCTCCGTGGCCGGCCATTTTAATTTCTAATGGTGAGCACTGGTTAGGTGTTGTGCCTTTGCATCTGCATCTCTTCAGTGTGCAGCACAATCTTAATCTGTCTGTGCATTTGCATCTCTTTAGGGCCCAATCTCCATCTCTAACTTAAGTTACAGTTGTTTCTTTGGCTTCCCTTCCGAGTACTGGACAGGTGTGGTGCCTAATTCTGCATGAACATTGTACTCATTATTATGCATTTTTAAGTCAGGACCATCATCATGAGTCACTCGTGATACAAATCACGTTCTTTATCATCACAGTTACAAATGCAGTCACAAATCATGATTCACGATCATGTCACGAATCACAAAATTAATTTTTTTTAACAGTTACTTGGATGTATTGTAAGCCTGTTTTGTAGTATCTCTCCATGCTTCACGACCCCACCATTGTACTCATTAACGAGTGTTTTTAAGTCGGGGAGTTTTGTGCCACACCTCATGGGTCCCGGGGAAGTACAGCCATAGGCATTCGCATTTCTTCATCATCACAGTGACAAATGCAGTCACAAATCACAATTTACGATCATGTCACGAATCACATTAATTTTTTTACTAATTACTTGGATGTATTGTAAGCCTGTTTTGTAGTATCTCTTCATGCTTCACCACTCCACCATTGTACTCATTAATGAATGTTTTTAAGTTGGGGAGTATTGTGCCAAACCTCATCGGGGCCCGTGGAAGTACAACCATAGGCATTTGCATTTCTTCATCATCAAGGTGACAAATGCAGTCACAAATTACAATTTATGATTACGCCACAAATCACAACATTATTTTTTTTACTAGTTACTTGGATGTATTGTAAGCCTGTTTTGTTGCATCTCTGCAGGCTTCACCACCCCACCATTGTACTCATTAATAAGTGTTTTTAAGTCAAGGAGTTGGACAGTGTCTGCAGTACATACACAGACTGGAAAGAAGACTGACTGCACACAAGCAGTTTAGCACAGTATACTTGCACTGCTCAGAATACAAAGTGTCACGTATATGGAAGACAACAAAAAAAGGGCATAATTAAGTACAAGGGTCGGGGATGGTGGAGGAATTCATTTTATAACACAGCAAGGAAGGTGTGGGGGGCACATATTGTGAGGAAATAAACTAATGTGGGATCCCCTGGTGATCGAGCAGCAGTTCAGCATGGACATAATTTGCAACTGATGTCCCTCTATGTGATCCAGCCACTGCTCCACAGCACTCACCCTGTCATTGTTTTCCTTGACAGCACTCCAGAGAACTGCCAAGTCAGCCTTGAGTTACACGAAGTTCTCTGGGGTCCACACATTCTACAGGCTAACCTGCTGGTGGTGGTGGTGGTGGTGGGGGTACTGGTGGAGCAGCAGGTACTGCTGAGGCCCTCCTCCTCTTCTTAGTGATGCAGTCATGCACAGCTGCACCCTCTGCCACAGAATGGCCAGCAGGTGCAGCCATGGTCTGTTCTGTGGCAGCCTGCCACTCCAACTGGTGATGATTGAGCATATGGGTGCACTGGCTCCTAGTCCCAAGGTGAGTCCCCTGGAGGCCACAGCGCACCTCCACATCACATAGGTGGCACTTGACCACACTGCTATCCCCCTGACACAGTCAAAAAACTGCCAAACAATGGAGGTGCGGGGAGGACCAGGCACAGGCAGGGAGGGCCAGATGAACTGGCAGCCGGCTGGTCACGGTGCTGAACAGAGATGGGATCCACACCTGGGACCAAGGGAACAGGCACATCCTGCTCCAGAGGACCTAGTGCTGGACTTGGTGGTGGTGGTGGTTCAACTGCCTCAGAGTCAGGACAGGAGGTGGTGCTGATCCTGCTTCTGGGGGAGGGATACTCACAAGTTTCGAGCAGTCCAACAGAAATGGGTGCCCATGCCCCCCACACATGCACATGGTATGATGCTTACCACTACCATGCTCTCCCAGAGCTGCCCCCACCCCAGACATTCCCTCACCCTGGTTCATCTCTCCTACTGAGCTCCCTCAGTCCAAGCAATCACTACTCACACTGTCACACAACACACACACAGTCACACAGACAAACAACTAACTACTTATAAAGGTAAGAAAAATAAAATTTACAGAAAGAACAAAGTAAGTAAAAAAGAGTACAGAAAAGACAAGAAATGTAGCTTTAAAAAAAGCTGTTGGGTATAAATCAAAGTTTAAATCTCCTCCTCGCTCTGATCTCAAAGTATCAGCAGTCACAAAACACACTCCTCTCTCTCCATCTACACAGGAGAAAGTAAAAGTGTCTGCTTGTATGACTCACTTCCTTCCTGCCTAGCGAAAGAGCTTGTGACTTACAGTACTGTAAGCCATGTGATGTGTGGGGGGCTGCCAAATCTGAAACACCAAGTGGATCACTTAGAGTCATAATGAGGAATGCCAAGTCCACTAAAAACAATGACTTTGCCTTACTTCGCATGGCCATTCCACCTTAACATGAAGTGGTAATGACAAGTGCAGAGTGAGCACTTTGCATTGCCCACTCCACATAGCAGAGTGGCAACGCGAAGTGCCCACTTCACGTTCACTTCACTGGCGGAATTTAAATTCGATGCATCTCTAACACCAACCCACCAACACCCTTCTCTGGAACAGAAAAAAAAATACAGACATATTTATGTGTACAGCAGCAGCAGTATGGACTCTGTGACGATGATCCAGACCATCAACCAGCCAAAACATTACTTCAATCTCATGGCAAGGTGGATGGTGGGCACCAGATAACATCTTGACAGTGACTTGGTTTCTGTCTCAATTTAATAACATTTTTTATGAAACATTTCTGGACTTCTGGGACCTGTTTGGCACTGGCAGCAACAAGATAAGTCCCGAAATCCTTGGTAAACAGTGGGCTAAATAGCATGTTTTGGTCCGAGTAGATGACGGGCACCATATAACATCATGACTGAGACCTGATTTCCATCTCAGTTCAATGTAACATTTTTTATGAAACATTTCTGAACTTGAATGGCCTGTTCTGCACTTGCAGCAACAATATTCAGGCTAAAATCCTTTGTAAACAGTGGCCAAACAGCATGTTTTCATCTGGGTGGATGGCAGACACCATAAAACATCATGACTGAGGCCTGATTTCTGTCTCAATTTAATGTAACATTTTTATTAAACATTTTTGGACATGTACGGCCTGTTCTGCACTTGCAACAATGAGATTCAGCCTAAAATACTTTGTGAACAGTGGATCAAACACCATTTTGAGGTCTGCTCGTTGGGGGAAACCATATAACATCATGACTGAGACCTGATTTCTGTTTCAATTTCATGTAACATTTTTTATGAAACATTTCTTGACTTCAAGGGCCTGTTTGACACTGGCAGCAACAAGATTCAGCCTAAAATCCTTGGTAAACATTGAGCCAAACAGCATGTTTTGGTCTGGGTGGATGGCGGACACCATATAACATCATGGCTAAGGCCTGATTTCTGTTTCAGTTTAATGTAACATTTTTTATGAAACATTTCTGGACTTGTACGGCCTGTTCAGCATGTGCAGCAACAAGATTCAGCATAAAATCCTTTGTAAATAGTGGACCAAACACCATTTTGAGGTCAGCTCAGGGGTGGGGGGGGACATCATATAACATCATGACTGAGCACATTTGAACCAAGTGGTGGTGGTGGTGGGGCACTATAAAACATCATCATCATCATCATGGAAGGAAGGGAGGGACACAAAGTTAACATTTTTGTGTGGCAAGGCCAGGGCATGGACATGTGTTGTTGTTAAGCACAAAAAACATATTTATGTTTAACTTCACAATGAAAGTGTTTATGTTTCTATGACTGTTGTGTTCATATTCAGACTGATGCTGCACACAGCCAAAACAACTGCCACACCATCACATAGCTTTGGGAAAAAAATTGTTCATAGGAACAAATTACAATATTTGACATTTGTGGACAGGAGGAGGAAATATATGAGGAGTAACATAAAACAAGAAGAAAGGTACAGAGTTTATGGGCACAGTAACAGTACTACAACAGTGGGAACATGCAGCGTTAGGGCAAAGGTATTCATATGATAGGAGAAAGGGAGGGATCATAAACATTACATAAGAAATTACACATACCGCTGGACAAGAAAAAGAAACAAGAGGATATAGAAGAAGAGGAGGACAGAAAATATATATTTTTTTTCTTATTTTTAGAGGGTGCAAATGAGGAAGAGTGAGTCAAAATTGAGTAAGAAAGGAGAAGAAAAAGATATGGTGCCATGAAAAGTGACATGGTGCTGCCGCAGACCTTGGACCATGGGCCATTATGCACTTCCACCACTACCAGTGCCACCATCACCACCACCACCACCAGCCCCATGGTGCAGCTCCACCAGGAGGTACAACAACTTCTTTTGATCCTCTATAATTTTTTTGAGGTCACCCCTGACCTCCTGGTGGAACTGGTCCAACTCCTGCTGGATACCATGCACTTCACTGTGCACCACCGCCACCTCATAGCGCACGGCCTCCAGGTCTCCCATGCAGACCTGACCTGGGGGGGCTGCTGCAGGCTGCCTTGAAGAATCAGCAGCATGGCAGCACTGGCGGGTGTGGGGTGCATCACTGAGGCTGGATAGTGCTGCTGCCTCAGAGTCCTGCTGCTGTGTCCTCCTGCTGGACCTACGGCACTCCCTAGGCAGCTGACTGCCTTCCTCCTGCTGATTGCCCCTTCCCGTTGCTCATCCCTACCTCCTGCTGCAGCCTCTTGTTGTTTTGTGAGCCACTCTGCAGCATGATGGCTCCTTTGTCCACTGGTCCCAAAGTGGGACCCTTGTTTTCCCCTCTTTATATTGCTACCACAAAGGCTGCTGATGACAACAGTGTCATCTCCAGCCTTTGTGGTAAAAAATGACCACACTGTTGAGACTTGTTAGGGGGGTGCCAGCTGATATCCCGGCAGGGGCATCAATAACATCCTTCTACCCTTGCTGGGGGGGGTGAAGGGCACATGCTCTTGCTGCTGTAGAGGGGCAATGGGCTTCTGCTGCTGCTGGGGGCGGTAGGGGCACATGCTGCTGATGAGGAGGGCAAGGTGCTCCTGCTGCTGAGGGGCAGGGAGAACCTGCTTCTGCTGGGGGGGCTATTGGCTTCTGCTGCTGGGGGTCAGGATGGGCACATGCTCCAGCTGGAGGGGGCTTGTCTTGTGGACAGAAATGCCCACCTGTTAAGGCAAACATTAAATCCACCAGTTCCTTCTGCTCCTGTCTTGTTCTGCCCAGTCCCCCTTGCCCTATATATCCTCCCATCCATTTTAGGAATAGAAAAAGTTTTCTTAATAGAAAACTAAACAAATGAAAAAGAAAACGAGAGAGAAAGGGAGTTAAATACACACACAAACAAACTCACTATAAACTTAAAGATAGAAAATTATAAGATAACAGAAAATGACCTAACAAAGAAAGATTAACTTTTTTAAACTAAAGAATTTGGGGAACAACGCACAATCACACAAACTAAACTGCGTTTCTAAAAGTTTTTCCTGCTGCACTTAGAGTGACTACTACCTCTGCCTGCAAGCGCTAGGAAAAGGAAGCAGATTCAGTGGTTTCCTGCCTAAGTACAGTCACTCATGTGACCTGCAGTCTGCTGCAGAGAGTAAGTCATGTGACAAGCCTTTTTTTCCTTAACTTTGCCTGATACTACCACAAGGTAAAATTTACTGGTGAAAGCCAAATTTACCTGTGAAATTGATGGTGAAATTTTGCCTTAAGGGCTTAATTTCGTGAAATGTTACACAAGGCAAAATTCCTAGTTTTGCCAGAATTTCGCTGGCAAAATAAAATGTCGCTGCATCTCTACCTGTATTCCACACCTCATCCTCATGACTGCACCACCCTCAATAAACTGATTCACTTCCCAATGTATTCTGTTATAAGTGGGTTTTAGTTCCCCTGCCACACTGCCCGGTATATCAGATGACCGTACAGTCTCAACCCAGCCCCAAAAGTCTTGATAATGCATTCACCACTCATGTCCCAACTACTCTCAGTGCTAATATGCAGCAGACTTTTTATTATGAGGAGGCCCAAACAGTTCAGTGTTGCAGCTGTGGCTCAACCAGTGTTTTATATGGTCTTTATAATTTAAACTTTTGTATTCAGTTCTCCACTTGCCATTTATGTCATTTTTTTATCCACATTCATACTATTAGTTATTCATGGACCTGTACAACTAGAATTTGGGTTTCTGCACTACATTTAAAGTTTGACAATTATAGTGTATTCATATTCTCTATTCTTCTATCAAAACATATTAGCTTACACTTGTCTGAAATGAATTGCATCTGCCACTTGTCTGTCAATTCACTTAATCCATTTATATCCTGCTGTTTCTTGCATTCAATTAATTTCATTTTTATTAAAGGATAAAACCACTGAGCAAGGGGTATCCTTAAAGATAGCTTGTATAACATTTTAAAATTGCATAAATACGAAAACAAGTGCCTTAGTGTGGTGTACTGATAATAAGCAATCAGTACAGAATTACATCATACAGTATGTAGAAACATACATCACAATACCTATGATAAAAATCAAGTTACTCTTCTGAAATGAGATTGAAGGACAGGCAAGCACTCATTAAACCAATTAAAAGATTATATAATGGACAGACTTTTTGAGCATAACTTGTAGAATTTTGGGGACTGGGAGCTGCAGGGAGAGGGGATAGAAAAGTTGAATGCCTGTAATTCTTCACTGCATATTCCCATTTCTATATTCCTTGCAAAAAACTTTGTTATTGCACCAGTTAGGTTAAATCAATGCCACAAATGTAGGGAAATGTGGCATTAGGGTTTCCAACCCTAACGTCCCTACCCAACTACCCAGAGTCTTGGTGAATCAGTAGTGGGGTCTTCCTTGAGGGTTGTCAACCTTAATGCCCACCCCATTCCATGAGCAAACAACATCACACGTGATCTCATTTCTTCACACAGGGCCCTACTTGAAGCAGGGTACAACAAGTTGTGTTGGCAACCTGTAAAAAGACATACTTCTCTACCGTTGAAGAGCATATCGTTATGAGGCAGTGGCTTGGAGCTGTAACTTGTAATTCAGATTGAAGGCTAGGGGCTTGGGGAAGGGGTGGGCATTAGGGTTCACAACCCCCAAGGAAGACCCCATCACTAATTTGCCAAGACTTCGAGACCCAAAAACCTAATATTTTTTCCTTTTGCTGCTTAGGGGGTGGGGTGGGGCATTAGGGTTAGAAATCCTAATGCCACATTTCCCTACTTTTGTGGCATTGAATTACCCTAACTGTTGCAATAATGAAGTTTTTTGCAGTGTATTTCCATACTTTTTGAGATAGTATAATTGAATCCTCATTTCCCTGCATGAGCTCAGGGCCTTCTGTGCCCTGTTCTTCCATCCCTCCATAGATGCTTACATGTGTGTTGCTGTGGAACCGTAAAGCCCTGTGGGCACTGTGCTTGCATTTATTCTAAAACAGGAATGAAATTGTCAGCATAGCCTTCTTATTACCTCACCTCATGAACCTGGTAATACACATTTTGAAATCCCCACCAAAATGTGATTTCACACCACCGAAACAACATTGCGTGCCACTAGTGCTAAAACAGAGTTTGGCCAGGGTTTGAAAAATGACAGCTGTCATATTCATGAGGTGTTGTAGAAAAATGGCTGTGTTGAAAATTTGGGGTCAAAATATTTTGTTTAATCTTCCTGCCACTCTTTCCCTTGTTGTCCCCAATCTCATGAAGTTGGATTTGAATCTCTGACCTTTACCACTATAGGTGGTGACTCTACCACTGTGCCACTGCACTAAGCCTACTAGGGTAGGATTATTTGGAACTCTAATACCTCTCTCTTCTTTTCTCCATTTCCTTACAGGCTCCCCCCCCAACTCTTTAGCAATCATGGATTCCCCAGTCCTGACTTTGCTCCCCCTCCTGATAATACTATTGATCATGTTCCCCCACCCCATCAGGCACTAAGACCCCTCCCACTGTCACACCACTAGTCGCTAACTCACTGGTACTGCAGGGTGATACCAACTGTGCCAAACTTCCCCAGCCACTTCCACCACAGGCTCCTGTATCAGCCCTTGTTGATCTCTGTTGCCCCCTTGCTGCATGTACTCTCCATCCCAATCCCCTCCACTATTCTAAGCCAGCACATAGTAAATTTTATTCTAAAACCAAATTACTGCAGCATACAGTATCCTGTACAGACTTGCCCTGCTACTTCTCCTCTCTGGCAATGTGCATCCTAACCCAGGGCCACCCACAAAAGTAAATCCTGACAAATGTCATGTGGATGGTCTCCTACTGGCATCAGTGAGCATGTGTAGTCTCCTGAAAAAACATGCCCTTCTTCAAGTGTGGACAGCAGTGCACAAACCTGACGTTCTAGCGATAGTTAAATCCTGGCTTACACCTGATGCACCTGACTCTGCCATGACCCTAAATGGCTACTCAGTCCTCAGGCTTTATAGGGTGGAGAAAAGGGCAGCAGCTGTGCTTTCCACAATCGGGACTCCCTACAAGGGTACATACTCCAAACTCTACCCCCTGGACAAGAAACTCAGGCTCTGACTATTAAGTTGGCTTTAGGGAACAGAGGTAAAATGCTACTTCTTATGGCAATTTACATCCTGCCCCACAATCAAAATCTAGCTTTCAATGCCATCCTGTAATGTATCACCCAGCTACCTAAAAAAGCTGAGATACTCGATCTAGGTGACTTTAATATAAATTGGTTGGTCCCCACAGCTGCTCAATTTAGGGATGCCGCTGCAGCAATCAATTTGACCCAAATGGTCCAATCACCCATCAGAATCAACTACAAGTCTGGCACAAGTTTGTTAATAGACCTCATCCTGACCACTAAACCTGATACAATCACTGAGGTCAGAGTTCTACATGACTCCGAAAGCAACCGCTCCCCCGTCGTTTGCAAATGATCAGACTCCTCCAAAAAAAACCACCCCCAAAAATCTCCTACCAGTAATCCCTCAAAAATGGCTCCCTCCAACAATTCAACAATTACCTTCTAAACTGGGTCTAGTCCTTGATAGACGCTGCAACTAACATTGATGATGCTCTGGCCTTCTTTATTGCCTCCTTCAACTCTGCATGTGGCATCTTTGCTCCCTATGTTAAGAGGGTTATAAAAGGCCATGAAACTCTGTGGATCACCCAGGCACTCCTGAACTTCATGTCCAACTGAGACAATCTCTGGCACAAGGCCCTAGCTACAGGTCTCCCTACTAATAGACAACGTTGCAGAGCAGTCAGAAATCTCTGTACCAGGGAAATTCACCGTGCAAAAGCTGCCCACTACCAAACCAACCTCACATCCTCATGGGGTAATGAGTGGAGGTTCTGGGACAACATGAAGGAACTAAACAGCAAAATGATGTCCCCCCCACTCTGCTCAACATCAATGGTATCCTCTCCCAGGGCCCCCAGCTCATAGCCAGCACATTTAATACTGCATTTACTGACCTTAGCTCAGTACTCCTCCCTGATTTCTTTAATAACCAGCTCCAACTTCACTCCACCCCCCCCCCACGGATATTCCCCCATTTTGACTCAGGATTGTCTCACAGCAAGAAGCTCAATACCTTTTTTAATTTAATGTACTTTATTATATTTCAAGCAGTCAAAATGACAAATTGTGTGCATCACTCCAAATAGAACAGACTGTATTTTACAATAAACAGACTACAACAGATAATAACATCGCAAAACCTAAATAGGATATGCTTATCCAGCCACCAATCCATCCCACCCTTTCCAGCTCTCCCCTACCCCATGCCAAGTGTTATTTATCAGAAAAGCACTGAGGCTGTCTGCCCCTTGTGGGGGACCATTGAATCTGATGATTAAGGGTTCCATATAGATAGTAAAGCTTTAAGGGGTCCCATGTGTTGTGGAAGGATTCAGTCCTGTTACTTGTGCATGCAATATGCCTCTGTAGTTGAAGGGCTAAAAGCACTTCTCTCTACTATTTTAAAACTGGTGGAAGTGTTCCATCTTTCCAATGCCGCATGATGATCAGCTTGGTGGTCGAAGCCACCAAAGCCAGATGCACGTTCCTTACTTTAGGGGTGCCATGGGGAAAAGATTCAATAAACAGGCCTCAGGAGAAAACAAGGTGTATATCCCCCAACAGGGGATCTAGAGATATTTTGATAGAACATCAAAATGTTTTAACTAATGGGCAAGTCCATAGTATGTGATACAAGGTTATTGGTGCTTCTCCACACCTGAAACATATCGGAGAGGAAAGACTACCAAATTTGTGCAGCTTAACGGGAGTAAAATACAAGTCTTGCATAATATTATGCTGGACCTATTGGAGTCTGTCCTGTTTAAGGAACAGATAATTATTCTGCCAGAGTTTTCTCCAGACATCTGTATTATCAGATAATGCCAATTCCTGGGTCGAATAATAGCAAACCCCTGAGGGTAACTTGAGAGTAAAATGATTGTAAGTGTTTATATACCATGGAGATGGAGTGGGGTTGCTTCGCTACCAACAGAGTTTCCAGTAATTCGACCCTGGAGGGGTTTAGTATAGGTATGCTTCTCATAAATCATAAAAATAGCCTCTCTTGTTTGTATAAACTTCAATTTGTATATATCTGGAACCTTGAGACATGCTTGGAATTGCAAAAAGGAGACAATTCTTCCATTGTTAACAAAGTAAGAGAGTTTACAGGTACTCAATAAATCCCCAAAAGAGGCCATTATGGGCTTATTGCCAATTCTAATATTGGGGTTACCAGTGACAGGCTGATCCAGGGACAGGTGCCACCTCAAGTAAAGATGGCTTTGTGTCTGTTGGAGTGCCTTTAGGGAACTTCTAATTGGGGTCTTCCGGAGTGGCTTGGGAATACATGCGGGTGATGTGTATAAAATGGCAAATAAGGAGCATGAGTATTTCGAAACTAGTTGCTCCTCCAGTCTCAACCACAAAGGAATGTACTCCAGTGGGTTGGTGGGAGCAATGTTTGGGACCCAAGAAACCAGCTTACTTAAGTGTTGGGCACTGTAATAGGTAAAAAAGGAAGGGACTGCCAGACCAACCCGGGCTTTGGGGGCAGTTAGCTTAAAATAAGCCTGTCTGACCCTTTTGCCTTTCCATAAAAATGTATTAAGTATTTTCTGAAGGTTGACAAACCAGACCTTGGGGAGAGAACAACGTAATATACCCATGGGATATAAAATACAGGGAATTCATTTTCACAATGCTAATTCTCCCCCAAAGAAAGAAAGAGAGAGAGAGAGAGAGAGAGAGAGAGAGAGAGAGAGGAAGGGCTCCCCACCTATTCATATCTAACTTCAGTGTCTTCAACAGAGTAGCCAGATTCTCTCTAATCATTGTTTTTAAACCTCTTGATATTTTAATACCCAAATATGTGAAGGAGTCTGGTTGCCAAGAAAAGGCATACCTTGGAGATTCTATAATTTAGCAGGAAGACTTATGTCTTAGAGTGGTTTAATTTCTAGTAAGACAAATTAGAGAGAGCCTCAATTTCCCTTAGGAGGGCTGGGATAGCAGTTTGAGGGTTTTCAACATGGAGAAGTAAGTCGTCTACATACGCTGAGAGAGCATATCACTGATCCTCTAATTTAATACTCAGGATATCATGGGAGGCCAACAATCTGTGGATCAAGGGCTCAAGGTACAAACTGAATAAAAATGGTGACGGGGACATCCCTGCCTGGTGCCCTGGGAAAGTGGAAACGAGGTGGAAAGCATACCATTGCACCAGACTTGAGCTTTTGGTAAGTATATAGCAAGCAGACCCACCAGAGAAAGTTATCAGGGAAACCAAAGCTGGCTAGGGTGGGAAAAAGGAAGTCCCAGGAGACACAATCAAAATCTTTCTTGGCATCCAATGAAATAAGCACAGCTGGAACTTCTGAGTCTCTGGATGCTGAGATAAGATGTAACAGTTTCTGCATGTGGTCCCCTGAGGACCTACCCACCATAAATCCAACCTGTTCATTGCTAATAAGGCCACTCATAATAGGGGCCAGTTTATTGGCCAGAATCTTTGCTAAGATGTTAAGATCAGAATTAAGCAAGGATATGGGGTGGTAGTTCTCCAGGTATAAATGATCTTTTCTGGGCTTTGGTATAAGGGTTATAAGTACCTCTAAAAAAACTAAACTCAGAGAGGCTGTTATCAAACCAAAAATTGCATACCTCTTCTAATACTGAGGCTAAAATAGAGCAGCAGGAGTTATACAAATTATTAGGTAGACCATCAAGGCCAGGGGATTTATCCAAGGGGAGTTGGTTTATGGCCAACTGTATTTCTCCACTATTAATGCGGCCGCTAAGGGAAGCAGCCTCCATGGGAGATATTTGGGGAAACACTATAGAGTTAAGATATTGAGAGATATCTGTCTCTGATGGTTGCATTTGGGGGTCTACAGAGTAAAGCTGCTGGTAAAATGTTCCAAAAACTTTGGCTATCTCTTTTGGATCAGTTAGTACCAGACCCGCTTTGTATGGCAGAGGAAAAGCTCCACTTTCTGCACCATCATATCTGCATGTTGGATTTGGAGTTTGTGTAACCTGACCCACTCTTCTCCAGAAGAGGTTGAGCTAAGAGTCCCCTCTAATGCTTGGATAGAGTGAAGGATGGAATCTACTTTCACCTTATGTTGGCATGACCTAGTCGCCACCAGCCGAATACACTCTCCTCTTATAGAACATTTCAGTGCTGCCCACATCATATCAGTTCTGTCTACTGATCCCTTACTGCCTACCAGGAAGGAAGAGATAAAAACAGTAATACTCTTTAAGGTAGTTGGGGTCCGAAGAAGTTGGGTGTTCAACTACCACATAAAATCCTGCTTAACACCTGGTCCCAGCAGATATGTTAGGTTAACGGGGAGTGGTCAGACAGAACTCTTGCATGAATAGTCGAGTCCAATATACCTGTGAGAGCGTTGGTGCTAATTAAAAAATAATCTATTCTGGAGTATGAGCTGTGGGAATGACAGAAAAAGGTATATTGCCTTCTTTTGGGTTTAACATTTTCCAAATATCTAAGAGACCCACCCCATTCATGAGATCTTGCAGTGAAAAAGCTAAATTCTACTTATCTAGGGTCCTTGGGAAGTCTCGATTTAGTGGGGACTCCCTGGATCTAAAGCTCCTGCATCTTGTTCTCGACACTGTCCTGTCCGCTCTAATCAAAATACTCAATCTCTACCTCTGTCTCAGCGAATTCTTCTCCCAATGTAAATTGTCTGTGGTCATTCCCATACCTAAGAGTGGTGACAGAATCTCTCATGAAAACTATCACCCAATTTCTATCCTTCCCCCCATCTCCAAACTCCTTGAAAAAATTATCTCAGATCAACTCACAGAACATCTGATGAACCATAATTTACAATGTCCCCAGCAACATGGATTTTGGAAGGGCCATAGCACCTCCACAGCCCTTCTGGAATTCATGGAATACATCCAGAAAGCACTTGACTGAGGTCACTTGGGTTTTTTACATAGACCTGACTAAAGCATTTGACATGGTCAATCACACCCTTCTTGTGGAGTCCCTCCCCTCCATGGACTTATCATCTGAAGCCACCTCATGGGTCGCCAACTACTTAAATGGGACATCGCAACAAGTTAAAATTGACAATACCCTCTCTACCTGTCTCCCTGTCAGATCAGGGGTTTCCACAGGGCTCAAATCTCTGCCTGCTCCTCTTCAATCTGTTTCTGAACACTCTCCCTTCTACCTGCTCTGGGAAGATGCTTTTATATGCCGATGATGCAGTAGTTTTCTCCAGCCACCCGGGTCTCACCCTCCTACAAAAAGACCTCCAGATGTTTTTTACTGAGTCCGAACTCTGGTTCTCCAGACATAAGCTCATCCTCAACTATCAAAAAACAAAAGTAATGTTGTTTGCTCAACTGCAGAACAAACATAAAGATTCCCCCCTTAATATATTAAAACTATCAGCTCACTCCTCCCAGAACAAGTCCACAAGTTTAAATATCTTGGCATCACTCTAGATGCCTCCTTATCCTTTCATGATCACATTAACGTAGTTTGCACTGCTATCAGTAGGAGGATTTGCCTACTCTGTAGGCACAGATCTTGCCTGCCCTCTATTGCCCTCCTCCTAGCTGTAACATCTTCGGTCCTCTCTTTAGTTGATTATGGCATTATTATCTATGGGTCTGCAGCTAACACTACTCTAAACAGGATAAAGGTCACACTAAGTAAAGCCTGTCGGCTTGTGGTTGGGTATGTTAGGCTTACACACACTTGTGATCTCTGCTCACTAACAAATTGGCTGAACTTCGAGGGATGGCTCAAATATCAGACATGCCTCTTTGCCAAGAAGATTGCCTTGGGTCTCTGTCCCCTTTCCCTCAATCATTTCATTTCACAGGTACCCCCAACTAGGGCCACTAGAAGTGCCACTAAGCCTCCCTTGCAAGTACCTCTCTTAGCCAGAGAGCATTCATGTACAGGGCCCCCTAATAGCTGAATGCCCTGCCTGGAGAGATCTCTGCCTTAGCCAAATTAGGGCAACTTAAACCTAGTCTCCGTCAATTTTTTCTGGCCTCAGGACACTGTGACTTTCCCTAACCCACTTTAACCTCCTGGTCTTATGTTCACTACCCCCCTTCTTGCTGATATGACAAAGTCTATCTCTGATTGCTTTCTAAACTCCCTCACTATGGAATGAGTTCTATCTGCCTCCTATAGTACCTGGTAAACATGCCTGTAATTTACAGACTGTGTTTTACTCAATTTATGTTATTATGTATTGAAATCTATCTAATTTTTTGTATCTCATCCTGTCTGTAACCATTTATTGTCTGACGTGAAGCCTTTGTAAAGGAATCTGTGGCTCAAAGGTTTGTAATTCTGAGAATTCAATAAATAAATAAAGAAATAAAACAATTACCAAAGTTAGGAGCAAGTGAAGTAAAATTTCAACATATGCCCATAACTTTACCATTTTAACATATTTTCACCCTAAATTTGCAACATAGCCTTCTTATGACCCCACCTCATGAACAAGGGTGGTGAAAATGTTCAAATCCTGCCCAAATGATGATTTCATCAGGCGACCACAAAATCACTTTTTGGGCTTTATTTGCATAATTCAACCATCATTGTTCATGAGGTAGGGTTGCAAAAAGGCCATGTTGAAAATCTGGGCTCAAAATATACAAAAATGGCAACGTTATGACACAAAGTTGAAAAACCGATTAAAATACATTGAACTGCATTTACCTCAGTTTCTCATATTGCATTTGGCGGTTTCAGCAGCAAGACATGTCCTTGAGGTCAGAGTGAATCTTCATTATGTGACCTGTTCAAGTGAGTGAGGGTGTTTGGGGTGTACTCTGGGGTGTGGTAGTGGGTGCTAAGTTGGAGGTGCAGCTTTGGGGTCAGATCTGTGAGGGATCTTTTTCTTTTTTGCATGTTTCAAGAAAAAAACATTGGGGCACGTTATCTATATTTCAGAGCAGGATGGCAACCGGAGTGTGATGGGTGCCACTAGCCACTAGGGAAAGTGGAAAACTTAACATGGACAGTGATCAGAGTGTGGGGGATGTCACTAGCGACTGACAAAAGTGGAAAACTGTATGGGGATGGTGATTGAGGGGTACCACTAGCCACCAGGAAAAGATACAAACATAACAGGGACAGCAATCAGAGGGTGGGGGTCACCACTAGCCATCAGAAAAATATGTAGTAGTAGTAGTAGTAGAAAAATGTTTATTTATGCAGGATTAAGAACAGCAGCTTCAAAAACACCATTAGGGCCACAAGAGCCCTCTGTACAAGGTGTGCCTGTTTGATATTGATTATACAATGGTTTCACATATAACCATACAATATCATAAAAAATGACAGACAAGAAACACATAATGTAACATTTTCTAGAGGCATCCTTGTATATACAATACTATATGTTACATGAGCAGCGAAAACACGACTCCTGCTGCATTACTGTGTTAAATTTAACTATAGTCATGTCCTTTGTTTTAAGAACAGGTGAAAGTGTATTCTATGTTGTAGTGGCTTTGTACATCTTTGTTACAAATCGATTTTTAATTTTCTGAACTAAAAAGTCTCTTGCCCCTTTTTTTTGCAAAAAAAAAATGGATGAGAGGGGCTGGTAAGTTTATCTGCTAAACCAGGAAGGAAACCAAACTTGTAAATTTTATAAACTAAATTAGTCCAGATTTTTTGTCTTCTAAGTTCTAGGGGAATCCAGTTTAAATTTAGGTACATGGAACAATGATGAGTATCAAATTTACATCTTAATATGAACCTTGCTAATCTATTGCAACATGTGTCAAGCTTTTGGAATAGTTGTTTATTTGCACTAGAGTAAACTTGACACCCATAGTCGATCAATGGTAATATTAATTGATTAGCTATAGTCAATCTATCTTTAGTGCTCAAACAGTTTCCTACTGTCCTCAGCGCACCTATCCTTGAGTGAACTTTTATAACTAATCCATTTATATGCTGTTCAAAAGAAAGTTTTTTCATCTATATACACCCCTAAATACTTATATGATGAAACCTGGGTTAATTTGCTACCATTTACAGTCCTAATTTGCAGGATGGCATCATTAGGATTTTTCCTAGAAATGTCTCTGCCAAATAGCATGGTCTGGGTCTTTTTGGTGTTTAAGATAAGGTTTGAAGAGGTCAACCAGTTTTGTAAGACAATAAAGTCTGACTGTAATCTGGTTTCAACCTCTCTGGAATCCGATCCCACAGAGAACAGGACTGTGTCATCAGCATAAAGCCTAATAAAGGTAGATTGTGTTAGGCTAGAAAGTTCATTAATGTAATAAATAACAAGGGTCCTAGTATGGACCCTTGTGGGACACCATGGGTCACTGGGAGGAATTTTGAACATGTACCTTCCACCACAATCAACTGTGATCTCTCTTTTCTAGGTATGAGTGGAACCAATTAAATGGTTCTTCTGCTAAACCTACTTGCTTCAACCCAAGTATCAATATGTAATTATCAACTAGGTCGAGTGCTTTTGATAGGTCAGTGAACACTGCACCCACGGATCTTGACTCCCCAAGGGGGTTGATACTAGGTCTATAAAATCTGTGAGTGTAGTGCCTGTTGGCATACCCCTCCTAAAACCTGACTGAGAATTATTCAATTTGTTATATTTTTTGAGGTAACTCATGAGTTGGCTGTGGACCAATCTCTCCAACAGTTTTGAGAGAATAGATAATAGGGCAATTGGCCTATAATTTGTTGGCCCAAAATCTGAGCCCCCTTTATGTATAAGCACATTTTTAGCCAGTTTCCAGAAACCAGGAAAATTACCATCCAACAAACTCTTGTTAAGAAAATCAGTCAGTGGTTGGGCCACCTCAAAAACGGAATCTTTCAACAGTCTAATTTCAACGTCATCAAGACCGCTAACATTACTTGATTGTAACTTATTTATTTCTTTTATGACATCTTTCATGGCTATAATTTTAAATCTAAAGATGGACATTATTTTGGTCAACTTGGGTGCCTCTGGTTTCAAATTTAAGACACCCTATCTTATTATTTCTGCTAGGGATGTCTAAGTCAGGAAGTTCAGTAAAATATTTGTTTAGTAATGTTAGCTGCACTGTCAGGGTTTTGAAAAATACGCAACCATTAGTGGGATGGAGGGTGGGGGGGGTGCCACTAGACACTAGGGAAAGATAACATAAACATTGGGATAGCAAACAGAGGTTGGGGGTACCACTCAACACCAAGGTAACATACTGAAAGAGACAGCAATGGAGGGGGCCACTATACTCAAGGGAAAGGGTGGTTCACTGCTCTCACTGCAGCCTGCAGCACAAGTTCCAGCTGTGGCTGCAGAAATCAGGAAAGTTCCACTGTTCTCATACAGAGAACATTAGTCAAGGGCTACTCTCACTAAGCTGGGCAGCCTGGGTTTCGGGCTGCCAAGAAAATGGATTACTGTCATTGTTTTTTTTTTAAAAAACTGCAGAATGTGTCAAAACAGATCTCGTTTAACTAGATTCAGGAGTTTGTTTTTTAAAAAGCCATCATTTTTTATGTAATTTACATGTTTTTTACTTTGAGGGGGAAAAAGAAGATGGCAGTCTCACAGCACAAAAAAATGCTTCCCGAAGCAATAAGCAAGTGGTGCAAAACCAAACAAAAATGGCCCTCAACATCAAATTTTTCATTATGCAACAGAAGGTTATCTTCAAAACCCCTACAGCACATACTCAGAATGGAAAACACTAAACTTCAAAACAGGATCACTCTGGAACCATTTAATATTTTTTCACCAGACCTATCAAACCTTAGGGCATGAAACATGTCCCTTGCAAGTTTGTGGGGGAAAAATCCATTCCTTGTAGGCTATAGGTGAGAGCAAAAAAAAATCATGTTAAGTACAGGAAAAAAGTTAGCCTTTTATGAAAAATGACATATGTGGATCTCAGAAACTGCACAAGCTGCCATCACAGAAATTTCCACAAATCAAGACCTTGCTACCTAGACAACACATGCAAAAGTTCAGCTCATTTTGTCAAATGGTGCCAAAGATATTAATGTGCAATGGCAGGGGTTTAACACTGAACACCCTACTCAACCCTAACTATAGTGGCACTACTACACCACTATAATACTGGGACAATATCAGCAACCTTTGATATCAACACTCTATGTCAATGTCCAAATCATGTACTGTATATGAAGCACAAGAGTGGACCCATCACTATATTCTGGGTGTGACCCACTTGTCACTGTCTAATAATTTGAGAAAAATGATTTGACATCAATTGCCATACCAAGTGTGAGGTTCAATGAGGCAGAGGTTGACATTCATCCTTTGGATGGTTATTTATTTGCTTGCAGCCATGCTGCTGCCACTTCTCTTCCCGCACTCCTACTTATACTTATACTGTACACCAGTCCTGCCAGGGACATCCCTGCTGTCTATTTAGCTGCTGTTGGAAGCAGGCTTTGGCTTAGTATGCCAGAAAATGAAATCTAATGAAATAAATAAATACTACAGTTGAAAAGAATTATACTGCTGATTGGCATTGGCAGATGGGAAGGGTTAATGCACATTTCTAGCATTCAGCAAGAAATATTTCACCTTGAGGCTTACTGTTTATAGTCTGAGTGCCATTAAAACCTTGTTCTTTGTCATGCCATAAAACATAGAATACTGGTAGGCATATCGCTGGCTGTGCTAACCATTGAGCACCACCTGCCAGGATCAAGAACTCTTATAACAGTGTTTGTGGTAATATCATGAAAGATACTGCAGGAACATACTGTAATCTATTGGAAATTACCTATTCCAGTTTGTCATGCATGGGGCCTAATTCACAAAGCTCAAAAGTGACACAAGGTACCTGTATCAATTGGACTTGATGCAAGGGGCACCTTGTGTCAAAACGTGTGATGGTTCCACTTCTGGAATTCAGGCTGTGGTGACAGCAGCATCTCTTGACTGAACAGGGCTTGTATCAGTCTTGCACCTGAATGGGTGGTGCACCACAGCGTGAGGTGGTATGCCGAGGATGCAGGCTGCATCATCCCCTTTTGTGGGATTCTGAAAGGCAATCAGATGTGCCGGGGCTTAAACCAGCCCAGGGTGGGTGTACCTGCCTGTACTTTCCCATTGGGCATTGCTGGCAGCCAACTACAGTAGAGGTACAGTGGCGGGCTCACCCAAGGGTGGCACAGCTAGTCCCCTGGACAGTGGCCTGTCACCCCACTCCTACCAGACCAACAGTCTGGCATCCATATCCACACAGGCCCATATAGTATAACAAAGGGAAACACTGTGGGCTTGTCACATGGAAGACCCTGAGGGATGCAGATATGTGTGGTATGTTTGATAACATGTTGAACAAAGCAAGTGTCTCAGGTTTTGTTCCTGAGAAGCCAATGGTGGCAATCTTGGGGCTGGACTGCCTGTGGCCAGAGGCTACCACCAATCTCCATTATTCCCTCCCATGCACAATTTGCTAGGTGCAGGGGAGTGGTGTCAGCTGCATCAGGGACATTGGTGGTAAAAATTGAAGCCATGACTCCAGGCATGCGCATTGATGTCAACTCCAATGTACATGCCCAGAGTCATAGCTTCAATTTTTGTATACAAAATGAAATGTGTTACAATGCTTAGTTCTGCATGAAAATCACTTTCTACAAATCAGAACCACAAAAGGTAAGAGGCAAACCTTTTGTCTAATATGGGAACCAAAATAAATAACTCATTCATAATGAGTTTCCCCCTCAGCTCCGTGCCTTTCTAAATCATGGACACAGACCACTGACATTTCAGTCTGGATGGCTGAAATATCATAAAAAAAAATCTTACACTACTGTGCAAATCTCGTCATGTATGTCTTTTAAATGGCTCAACCTTGCTCCATACACATTAATTGAAGCTTGCTAAAATTGGCTGAAAAGGCTGATGGTGTCCCTTTAAAACAGATCTATGCCCCTTCCTGATATAAACTGCAGATGAACCCCCAGCAGTTCCCCCTCTGACTCATAGGTCTGCATGTATAAATGCATGTATAAATTTGCCATTCACTTTTTGTATTGCTTTTACTATTAAGGAGAGCCTACTTAATAAACTGTTTAGAATATACATGACCAGTATTCCTTTTTACTTCCCTCATTATTTATACAAGCATTTAAACATTTCAAAAGGGAATGGTGGTGAAAATATACAATAGCCTATCAAGTCAGGTAGTGAAACATGCATTTTGCAGACTTTCAATGATTAGACATATTCTAAAACTAGACAGATTGCCGAGGAGAAAATGGCACAGAGGGTACATGGCATGAGTCAGTGGTGGCAGCATTCCAGCTGTAAATCTTACATGTATGTCAATATTCAGATCTATTAGTTACTACCCTGCAGTAGGATGGGTGGGCAAGATAAACACTAAGGGTTGCACTTCTAAAGAGTGCTTCTGGGATTTGTGGCACCATTTTAACACAACTGCACAACATCCAACAAAATCTTAGACTACTTAAAATAGAGTCAAACGTTTTGTCACAATTGCCATAATATGAACAAACATGAAGCATGCATTAGTTCCTTGATGTAAGTTGATGCAAAGCAGAGAAAGCATTGCAAATGTGTCAAAACATTTGAAAATAGCATGTTTTGCTACATTTTGGAGAGCACAAGCACAACCCAAAATGGGGACTTCATTGAGTCATCACTTTTGAAAACTCAGCCCTATGCCCCTTCTCTGATTACAATACTATGTCACTATGAAATATGAAAATGAGAATGTATGGGATCATGCCAATCCAAACATAATTTGGTCTAAACCCTCACTTGCTTTTTCAGTTCTGACTGAAGAGAGGGACTGCATCTTCAGACGCAATTGCTTTCTCATCTCATTTCAACGAGGTGCAGCAGCTGCAAGAAGGATGTTGCTGCTTAATGGATCTGTGATGATGAATATCATTTCTGGCAATCTACAGTGTGACTGTCAGAACCAATCAAAAAAGTGACAACACTTCTGGCAAGTTAATGATGATGTTACAGTGTATTTATCCAACTGAACTGAAGGAAATGATCATTGAAATGAACCATTTACAAGTGAACTCTCTTGAAATTCATAATGAGTCATGTCAGCAAATAATTCCATGTCTGAATTTACCATTTTCTTAAAAAGCAGGCTCAGCATGAATTGACAGTACTTTGTGGTATTAACATGGAGATCCATGTTCAAGACAAGAGTAGACGCAAGGTTCTTTGTCCAAGGTTGGAAATTAGTAAATGTGTTGCTGTCCTCTAGCAACTGTGGACATTGTGTCAGCTACAAAGCAAGTCAATTATCACAGTCATCTCCTGTCTGTATATGTCATACAGCTACATCCTTTCCAACCCTGATTCTTACCTTCTAATACTGAATTTCAGTCTTATTACACATTCCAACACCAACCACCAATCCAATCATTCACATCTCCAGCCTGAAGGAAACATGAAAAGTGAGGCCCCAGCCAAAGCCAGCATCAGAACCTTCACAAAAAGAACAATGTGTGTGTGTGTGTGTGTGTGTGCTGTGTAGCTGTGTGTTTGCAGCTCTGGCAGCCAGGATACAACACAGTAATGCTGCAGTACATCACAAAATGCTGCAGTCTGCAGCAGGGAACTGTGTAAGGTAGCCCATTTTTGCTCCAGTATTTTGTGACATGCCATTTACTGCAAGTTATTGCATTGCATCATGGCTGGCTCTGCTGAACTCATATCTGTGTGTGTGAACTCAAGTTTCTGTGTGTTTCTGTGTGCTCATGTGCCTTTGTACAGATCTTTGTGTACATCACTGGATTCCTCCAGTATGTGTGCTTGTGTGTGTGTGTGTGTGTGTGTGTCAATGCCTCTATGTAGTGTGTATGTGTGTGTATGTGTGTCTGTCTCCATGGCCATTCCCATCACATATACAAACCGCATGGCCACTCTTGTTAAACCCAGCCATCTCTTGGTTATAGTGGTATACAGTGGTATACAGTAAGTTATAAGTACTGCTATATTTTGTACAGAAAAATTATCCTTCCTCAGGAACAGTTTATTTAAACAGTAAATAGACACATTTAGAAATAGACTAATATACTGTATACAGTAAGGGTGAGAGAAGTGGACCACAGCCAACTTCATTTGACTTTGAACTGGGACCTAAAATTTTGTTTGGCTTTATTAGTTCAGCTGAACCATTTCAGCTCCCAATTTAGTTATTGGCATAGGGTAAAATAGACTACAAACAGGAAAACCTCAAAGTGAGCAATGAATGTGAATCAGTGTTGGCATACATCTTCTGTGCATTACTGTTTGTGGTATTTTGACAAGGTCTGCATACAGTAACTCCAAAAGACCACCCCAGCCCAATGTGAGCTACATCAGTAGTTACTATTCACTGTTGGGTGTATATCCCCCTTTAGTTCAGACTCTCTGCTTTACTTCATGGAAATTGTTATATTCTCCCTTACAGCACCATAAATTTTACAATGATATTTCAGGATTGTGATTATAATTTTGTATTATCACTTCTATTATTTGTATTATGTCGTCTCTATATTAGATAATATTAGATAACTACATATTCATATTATGATAATAGTAATATAAAATATGTTCTTTATTAATTTGTATGCAATTTTTTATTTATATAACACAACAGCAGAATTTGTAATAATGAATGTTTAAGGTTTAGCATAACTAGCTTTTTTTTATGTTTGATGTGTGCATGCTCAATGAACATTTTGTTATCAGAGTGGGTTTTGAGAGAACTGACACTGTCAGTTTAATGCAGAGGAGACTGCAAGGGGCCCATCAGCATCACACCAGTCATCAGCCAGGCTGATTGTGACACTGTACTGGCTTGCTGGGTGGAAACTTCATGTAGTTCAAAGCAGAGAGCAGACCCAATCATAGGGCAGCTCTTTCCTTTGATCTCCATAACCTAACCCAGAAAGCACAGCTGGTCTGTTATGATCAGCCTGCTGTGATACTTCCACCCCCAAACATCATCTCCAGTGCCAGCTACAATCCCTCTACCCTGCCTATTTTCATTGTGTGACACTGCGGAACCCACCCCAGTGCTGCCAAACATATTGAAAATACTCCATTAATGTCTGTCTTCCCTTCCACATTAAAATTTCCAGCATGGGGGATTTCGGGGAACCCTCACGCAGTGCAGCTAAATATACTGAAAACCTTCACTCGATGTAGGCACACCTTCCATGGGCCACCGTGCCCCTGCTACCCACCACCGTCCCTGTTTTGATTGTGCAAACCTGGGGAGCCCATCTCCAGTGCCGCCAAACATAACACCAACACAGGGGTGCCCAAGCCCCAGTGTCGGTACCTGGAAAAAAGAAAACTGTCCCTTTTAGGTTTTTTTTCAATGCAAAATAAACCTGTAAAAAAGAACTATCCATCGATGTCTGCTGCAGCCATCACCATTACTGTCCCTCCTCCCGACCCTCCCACTCAACACCCTCCACCCCACACCCCCTCCAAACCCTTACCAACCTACCTACCAGCCATCCCATGCCATAATCCTCTGTGGACCGGAGACACATCTTCACTCTTCAAAGCCGACCCACAGACTGAGGAAAGCAGGCATGTGGTTCAATTCATTTCAATGGGTTTTGAATTTGTCAGCATAACACTGGCATTTTTGAATATTTTTGCCCCAGATTCTCAACATGCCTTTTTGGGATGCCACCTCATGAACAATGATGGTGAAATAAGGCAACTCTGTCCCAAAAGGTGATTTTTGGGTTTGCTACATGAAATCAATTTTCCGGTAGAATTTGAAAATTTCCTCCATCCTTGTTCATAAGGTGTGACCATAAGAAGGCTATGTTTAACATTTTGGGTAAAAAAAAAATATATATATATATATATAGATATATATATAGATATATATACTATTATTTTATGCTCCTGCTCCATGGTCCTCGATCATGAGGAAGTCCCAGTCCTGTCCTCTGACATCCACCAGCCAATGCCGACCGTTACCCACAGGGCTTACCACCCCCCCGGCGGGGCTGGCGGAGTACCCCAAATCCCACTGAAGACCAGATCCAGAGTGGTCAGTGCCATAGCTATTCAGAGGCAGGACTCTCTTCCTCATCCAGTTGGGAGCTCTTTTTTCCTCCAGTTTTTCACCCTATCAGGGTGGAGCGTGTAATGATGCCAGCGATGGTAGCGTGCATGCTCTCATGCGTATCCTGTCAGCTGTCTGCCCTGCCTCTGATCCCAAGTCATCAGCATCGGTGTGCCACCCCCAGCCTCCACTAGGGGCCAGGCATGCACTGACAACTGATCATCCCTCTCTCCAGAGAAAGAGAGCCATCCCTAGGACACTCAATCCTTCTCCTCCCTTGCCAACCTCTGGTGGTCTGTGCTCAATCTTGAACACAGGTCGCTGGCATGGCACAAGGTGTGGCATCCAGCGCCTCAACCCTCAGTGTCACTGGGCCAGCTAGAGGTTAAAATATTAAGAAACAACAAAGTTATGAGCCTACATTGAAATTTATGAGCACAGGTCCATAACTTTGGTAATTTTTTATATTTTGACCCCAACTTTTCAACATAGCCATTTTTTCACATCACCTCATAAATATGATAGCTGTCATTTTTCAAATCTAGAACAAAATGTGTTTTTGCACTTGTGGCATGAAATCCTCAGGTAGGGACTGTTTCAAATCCAACTAGCCATACATTTCCAAGTGCTAATCCCCTGAGATTGGCTACAGACATGCGATAAAAGCTCTCAGTGCAGACAGGATTATTTTAGCCAGAGGAAGCCCTCAAATGCCCAGCACTGTACTGCACTTCACTGCTGGAGCCGGTGGAGCCACCGGTTCAAACGCTGCCACCTTTCAGAGATGGAAACAGTTTTAAACCCACTCAACCACTCCCACTGGGCTGCCACCACCAATGAGGGTGAGTGGTCATGGCAGGCAGCAGAGACTTACAGGCAGTTAGTCAGTTATTAGGGAGACACTTAATCCCCTATAGAACTAAAGGGCAAACAATAGCTGCAGAAAAAAAATCAAGTCTTGCACAAGTCCAATTAACAGCAGCAAGCAATTATATGTATTCAATTGCACAATTGCACAGTTGCATGATCCCAAGCGTTCCTCTGCTGGGGACGTTAGGCATCATTAGGGGGTGAGCAGCCAGGGCCTCAATGGCTAGACACTGTTTCCCGTGTGGATAATGACATGGTTATCCCTGTGTCATCCTTTGCTGTGCCCCTTGCCTGTCCCTGGTGCCCTTGCCAGCACACCCACCCTGTCCTCCCCCATCCCATGGCCTGCTATGCCTAGCACCCCTTGCCCATCCCATACTCACTCACTAAGTGGCCCATGGAGATGTCCCCATGCTCGAACCTGTGGCACAGTGCAGTGCTGTGTCAGATGAATACATCATGTGCACTCTCAGGGTGTGTGGCACAGACATTGGTGATGCACCCCTTGGCATCACACACCATCTGGCTGTTCACACCAGGGAACCCCTTCCTATTCGTATAGGCCACACCTTCAGAGCCAAGTGGCATGTGGATGCCCATGTGGGTGCAGTCAATGGCCCCAAGCATGCCAGGCATACATGCTACCCTATGGAAGTCCTGCATGGTTGCTGTATGCTCCGCCTGTGTGCTGATGAACTGGATGTATTCTGAAGCATGTGGCAGCAAAGCATTGAGAAAATATGTGAAGAGGCATGATGCGGTTGACTGGGTTATGCCTGTGGTGTCCCCTGTTGGTCTCTGGAAGGTGCCTGTGGTGAGCAGGCACATGACAGCTGTCACTTTTGCCTCCACAGACATTGCGTGGCTCCATCTTGTGGGTGCCTGCATTTCCTCACTGCACAGCTCACAGAGCTGCCTCAGAATGGCCCTGTTCAGGTGGTACCATCCCACAATCTCTGTGTCTGTGTAGTTCTCAAAGGTGGTGTGGGCACGGTACCACCTGTTCTGGGCGTACTGTCGATGGGCCCTTCCACAGCCATGTCGCTGTTCCTCCTGCCCCCTCACACCCTTCATTATGGCCTCCATTAGGAAGGGTGCACCATCTAAGGCCCCTGATGTCTTGTCTCCCCTGGGCGGTCAGCTGCTGTGGACTGTGTGCCACCCTGGTGCACTGCATGTCACTGTGCCTGCCTGTCCCTCTCGCTCTGTCAGCCCTCGGCTCACTCTCCACTGCCACATCTGTCCCTCTCCCCCTGTGGCTGCCTGTGACAGTCTCTCTGTCTCTCACTGGCTCGTTCTCCCTTGCTCTGTCTGTTTTAATAAAGAGAACCCCCTGCCAATATCCCTGGTGGTCCAGTGGACCGATTTCCACCTGATCTTGGGCATCTGTTTTAATAAAGAAAACCCCCCCGGCCAATATCCCTGGTGGTCCAATGGACCGCACTCTGCCCGATCATGGGCATCAGTTTAACAAAAAAGTCCTATTACCCTGGTGGTCTAGGGTACCCCCCTCCCCATCCATCCACTGAGCCCCACTGCCCCGCTCCCCCCAGTCAGCCAGCGGGCGGCAGCACCCCACCTGCCTGCCGTCCCGCCGCCCGCCGACTGACACCTCGGTAGGGCTGCACGCCTATTGGTTCACAGCGTGAGCCAATGAGCATGCAGCCCATACCATACTATGCATTCCAGATATGTGAATGATGGAGGGATTCTCTTTATTAAAACAGATGCACGCGATCGGGTGGAAATCGGTCCACTGGACCACCAGGGATATTGGTGGGGGGGTTCTCTTTATTAAAACAGATGCCTGCAATCGGGCACATAGCAGTCCACTGGACCAGCAGGCTTATAGGATGTTTTTTATCTTTACAGATGCCCGTGATCGGGCTGCAGAGTGTGTCGGTCCTAACGACTGGTGCCTGGCAGGCGACAGGTGCAAGTTGTGAGGAGATAAACGCGCCTGCATGCAAAATGCGGATGAAAATGGGGCCATAATGACATGCAAATGGCCCCATATGCGACTTGCATAAATTATGGCCCCATTTGCATGTCACCTTTTGAATATCACGGATGCTGTGAATGTCGCAATGGCACTTGCGCTAGTGCTTCTCCATGCTCCACTCTGGCCACTTGCGCTGGCGCAGTGCCACTGCGCCATGCACAGTGGGGGTGGCCAGGGTGCAATATTCAAAGCTGCTGAGCCATAGCATAGCTCCGTTGAATATCACCCAGGCCACACCCCTAGGCAGCCAAATTGAGCTGCATCCAAGTTTGTGCCACAGCCTGGAGCAGTTTGAATATCCGGGCCAAGGTGTTTATCATATTTTGTAAGTCTCTATCTGCTTTATTGCTTCTACACCACACGTTAGTCCTAGCCAATAAAGGGTCTATTGTGCTATTAGTGTCCCCTGCTAATAAAATTGTACTGTCTAAATAAGCAGTAAGTGTTGAACAAAGAACATTAAATACATCATGTGTGAAACCAGTTGGCCCATAAACATTTACAAGCATAACATCCTCATCCTCTGATTTCCCAGTTACTATAATAAAATACCCTAGTGGATCCATAATGACATTATTCATTTTAAAGTTTATTCGTTTTCTGATAAGAATTAATACCCCTGCCTTATTTGAGTTAAAGCCCACACCAAATATTTGGCCCACCCATTCCCTTTGCATTAGATTAAATGGAGTCACCATGTGGATGAGATTCTTGCAAGTACACAGCAGATGGATCCATCTTCTTTAGATGTCTTAGCATAGAGTATCTTTATATCTTATGACTGAGGCCCTTCACATTCCATGTAATTAGATTAAAGGTTTTACTACTTTTCATATTGAATTATATTGGGTACCTATGCTCCCTCTGTATGTGCATATTATTATATTCATTTCTATGACTTCAAGTACTTCAAGTACTTTATAAATATATTGACGCATCTCTTCTGAAGCCTTAAGAGAAAGTACTGTTCTCATACAACTGAATAAAAGGAGTATAGAAAGATAAAGAATAAAAGGGAAAGAGAAAGAATTAAAAATGCTGATCTCAAAGTTATTCATAATGGAGAACCCACCCCCACCCTCTCCCTAGTTTATTCCAGAATGAGGTCATCAAGGGTGTCTGTCACGAAGATGATCCATTTCCTACCCACCCATCACTCCAAGTGTTCATAAAAAGTTGTCCAGATTCGACTGCTTAACAGTAGAAATATCTACTCAATAAATTATCTTAACTTCACTTGTAAAAGTAAAATAATACAGTGGAAAAAAATGCAACATGGTGCAACTCAAGCATGCCATTTTAAACATTTAAATTACGTAACTTATGATATCAGCATATATTTTTTAGATAGGGAACCATATACTTACTAATATATAAGCATAAGTATTTATGCTATGTTACTAAATAGCCATGTATTTTAAATAATAAAGTTATTGAACCTCTATTTCCATAAAAAACTTGTACATCTGCTTACCCCCACACAGATTCTATGGCTTTTGAAGCAAATAATTGATATTATCAAAATAGTAAAATATACAATCTTATGTTAAAGGTACTAAGAATATAATTCCTAGCACACGTAAATCACTAACTGATTACATAAGAAGAAATCCCAGCCAAATGAGTAAACTTTATAATGTAACCATTAGATAAGATTTTAAATAAACAGTAATGTCAGTCACTATTTTTAATAATGCACACAGCCATACCTGTAAGCAAACAGTCAGGATCAAGTACTGCCATTACTTTCTAGACTTTAATGGTAGTGATGGTTAGGTGGGAGATGCTTGAATTACCTGCTTGGATCATGTAAGCATGGATAAATTATAGCACTTGAAACCATAACATCTGTAAATTAATCTAATAGTTCATCTGCAATTTAAAATATTAATAGAGGAAAAAAAATAAACATAAACAGGCTTTTCGTTAATATTTCTTAGTAGTTCTGCTTATCATAAAAAAGACATGCTGGCATGAAAGGACTTCATTACCCATAAGTCTTTTAAGTGTAGCTTATGTCTCACATCCAGGGTGTTAACAAAAGGCATAAGCCAGCATAGAACATACCTAACCAGCATGAGGACAGTTCTGAGGCAATTTTGAAATCCCAACTGACTGGCAAGGACTGAAAACAGCAAGATGGTGAAATTTCTAAATATCAGTTCACATCACTCTCTCCTCTACTGCTAGTTTTATGTACACATCTGTATTTGTAGGGCATTTAGCGGCCCAACAGAACAGAATCAGCAGTGCTCAAATAAATTCCCATTAAAGTCCATAGCCAAGAGCTGAGTTATAGATCTCATTGAAGAAAGGGTAAAGCAGAGAGCAACACCAGATAGCTCAACATTTTAAAACATAAAGCACAACTACTATGTATTTACCAGCAGGTCACCAACAAGCCCATCTCCACTCCATCAGTACTCAGCTTCCCAATGTCTCAACGATATGCAGATAAAGCATCAAACCCTCATCAAACTCACCCCACAAAATCAAAAGCGCTAGTAAGCTCATCTGTCACTTTACCACATTGGCATAAAATGCCTTAATTCCAAGCATATTGACATTTTTTTACCTGGTGCCATTCATGTCAGAAATATGACAATAGTATTCTTAGCCTCTCACAACTTGTACCTCTTGTTAATTTTAGGAGAAGAGTCACACCATCTGATGATAGCAAGCCTCCGCCCCTTGCGTCTGAGTTATGGTAACTCTCTCAAGCCAATTTTAAACTTGCAAACATTAGTTCATCTGCGGTAAACAGAAATAGAGCTATGAAGCTGTTTTAATCTCTTTGTACCTGAGCAGCTAATACCAGCATTCATATCTGAGGTAAGATAATACTAGGCAAAGCATTGTCCTTATGCATAACATCATAATAGATCCTGAGAACCAAGCAAAAAAAGAGCAAGCAAACCTATGTCAGTAACCAAGCCAGCAGCCTTATTTGAATGAAAGATTTATGTTTACATTTTCATGCACCTCTGGTTTGCTCTCCGAACACCCCCCCCCCAGTCCTTAAATAACATTTCAAGTACAGCAGTAGAATTTTATAATGGGAGGTCTGAGAACAGGGCAGAAAAATATTTTTTCAAGCCGATCTTAGCTGCCTCATAACCATTGTAATCTTTAGGACCATACTCTTAGTTTTCTCTTAATCAGAAAGAAAGTGTTGTGCTTCTTTATTACTTCTGGGGGCAAGTCATTAAAAACCTTAATTTTACATCCTTCATAGACAATGGAAACTTTATCCCTAAGTTTTCTTTGCACATGCACTTTGTGTTGAAAATATAGAAACTTAAAAACAAAGGATCTAGGTCTTGCATTAGGGCCTGGAGATTGTTTCAAGGATCTGTGTGCCCTTTCCAACACATGTTGAGCAAAATCAAGAGGTGGGCCAGCAATTGAAATTAGTAACTTATTAATGAAAGCCAATGCATCATTCCCTTCAAGACCTTCATTAACACCACAAATCTGCAAATTATTTCTTCTGCTCCTGCTCTACAAGTCTTCTATTTTTGCCTCCAACTTGGTAGTCCTTTTAGCATTAACAATACCCTCTCTGACATCCTTTTCAACTTTATCTTCCACACTACTTATCCCGGACTCTGCATTCGAAATATGAATCTTATGTTCATCAATTTCTTTCCTGAGTTGTTTTATGAACCAGCTACCCTAAGATGGTCTACATAACCCAGATAGACCATCTTAGGGTAGCTGGTTCATTCCACTGGGGTGTCAAACAGACGAGGCACACTGAGGAGTCCTGGTAGGATGAAGCACACATCTGTGTTTTCTGTTGGCATCTTTTGTAAACTGTGTGAGAGGCCTTTCGGCACCATGTATTTCTGCTTAAAGTTGAGCCAGCATAATATTCTGTGGTGATTTGCATATGTAGTCCATGATGCTTTGCATTATGGGGGTACGTGTGATTTTGTATTTCTTTGTATCATTAGCTGACAGACTGATTCTACTCTAGATCCTGTATAAGATATCAGCTATGAATATCCCAAATAGCACGGGTCCCAGTACCGATCGCTGTGGCACCCCACTAATCACTTCCCTCAGTGATGAGAGTTCCCCCACCACCACCACCCTCTGCTGCCTTCCATTCAGCCAGTTGACGATCCATTGGACCATCTTTGTTCACACCCCTATGTATTCCAACTCCCCCCCAGCCTCCCATGTGGCACAGAATCAAAGGCCTTACTGAAGTCCAAATACAGGACATCTACCGCATGGCTCCAGCCCAGCTCCCTGGTCACCTAGTCATAATATTCAATTAGATTTGTCTGGCAGGATCTGTCTGAGACAAACCCATGTTGATGACTGTACTGGAGATCATTGTCCTCCAAAAAGATCATCAGCCTCTTTTTTAGGATTGTCTTCATGAGCTTCCCCACAATTGAGGTGAAGCTCACTGGTCTGTAGTTGCATGGTACATCCCTAGGGCCACTTTTGTGAATGGGCACCACATGAGCCATCCTCCAGTCTTGTGGTATGCATCCTGTGTCTAGGGAGGTGTTGAACAGGTCAGTCAGCAGTCCTGCCAGGATCCCTGCTAGCTGTCTGAGTATCCTAGGGTGAATGTCATATGGCCCCGGTGCCTTGTCCACCCTTAGTGCCCTCAATCCTTCCAGAACCTTGTCTTCATAATCCCTACTTCAGTCACCCTCTTTTCCCCCACTGCCCACTCTACCCCCTTGGGGTATCTGCCCCCCATGAACATAGAACTGAAGTATTCGTTTAATGCCTCTGCCTGGTCCACCCCTTCTCCAACCACCCTCCATCCTTTCTAATCTTCACAATCTGGTCCTTGTTCTTCCTTCTTTCTCTAATGTATCTGAAAAAGTCATTTTCTCTTTCTTTAATTCCTTGTGCCATTCTCATCTCTCTTGAAGCCTTGGCTGCTCTGACTAGCCTGGTAACCTCCCTGGATTTCTTTGTATACTCCTCCCTGTCATCCCCACTCCTGATTTCTTGAGTTTCTGAAATGCCTTCCTCTTGGCCTTTACCCCTTCCCACATCTCCCAAGTCAACCAACTGAGTTTCTTGGCCCTACCCCTCTTACTCTGTGTCTGGGTACAAGTCCCCATGGCCTCCTTCAGACCTTCTTTAACAGGATATATTCTAGTCTGGAATAGTTGCCAGAGGCTTTTAGGGGAGTACAGAATATTACATGTGAAAAAAACAGGGTGCTTATTGTAAGCCTCTTTATAATGGCATGTTCTGACTGGTAACACAACTGGTTCTCAATGGTTCCAATGGTAACAGTCTTCCAAATCTAACTGGGTCAGAGTAATTGATGTAGTGATCCTTCTTTTTCAGCTGTGTGGCCTATTTGTCTGGGATTTGGCCCTGCCCTTCTCTGAGGGCTGTTCTTGGTCCATTAAGAGTGATGCCTGCTGACTATTTCACCAAGAGATACTTTGGGGTACTAACTTTTCACTTGACTCCTAGCAGCCACTGGTCTATTCTGTCCACTGTAAGTCAATCTACTATGCTTTTTCACAATAATAAGTTTTGAAGGTCAAACAGAGTATCAATTCTTATCTTTAATAATAGAGTCAGATGAATTATATATTAATGTATTGTATATTCTTCTTTTACTGTAATGTCCATGGTAGACAATGCTTTTATTATTTTATATTTGTGTATTATTGTGTCTGTAATATATTGTTTTTTTACCTGTAAATTGTAATGACTTATGAAGTTGAATAAATAATCTATTGAAACTTGAAATTACTTAGTCCCTTTTTCTGGACTAAAATTTGATAGAAATATTTAAAAAAAATCCACATTTGGTAAGTGTAGTCTTATTAGAGCAGCTGATTATGCTAAAAAAATAAAATATGTTCTCTACAAGTGGATGTAGCAATCAATGGGGCATACCTCAATGAATTACTTGATTTCCAGTGAAGAACTCAGGAATGTCTCAAAGAATCCTCAGTCTCCATAATGTTTGAGGAGACAGATGAACCTAGTAGTAAAAAGGAAACTCAGAGGATGGATTACACAACCATAGAAATATTAAAAGAAACAGTACCAAAATACGGGAATAAAAGAAAAACTAAAACAAAATTGTAGCACAGCAGAAGGAAACAGTAACCAGATCTATGGAGAAACAGCAAGGGGTGGAGAGCTCAAAAGATAGGCAAAATAGTCAGATGGAAAAAAAAGAAAATGTCTGGAACACAGGCTGGCTTAGCTGATGCCATTCATATACATAATCAATACATCAATGAACTGCAAGATCAAATAGCTGAGAAGAAGCAGCGGCAATAATTAACTTAATGGGGATACAAAGAACTAATTACTAAAACCCAGAAATACTAAGAATCCAATGTTACATTATATATGAGGATTTATTAGGGTTTGAGATTGTCCATGACGATATTTGTGACGTAATAAGATGTGATGCCCTTCCATCGAAGAACAATCTTTTGATTTTCTTTAACTATGCAAGAGTGGCTCACTATGTTTGATGTAATGCCATAACATTGCAAAGATAAAATTTGAAAATAGATTACCCTGTTCAAATGAAAACAAAATTCTATATGGGAAATTTGGAAATCATGAATAAATCTGAACTTGTCATGGGGCTGGCCAACTATCCAAATCTAAGAAGACTATTACATGAGATTGATAAAAAGCAGATTACACCTAACATAGTGTTGTCAATTTTTGGCATTGCACATATAGGGTTTGAAAATAAATCAAAGTTAAAAAATATGATTTGTCATCTGTTTGGAAATCTTTGGGGATTTGAGGACATAGCTGATGTTCAAAGAATATTTAAGAGCTGAACTCAGGGAGCTCAGATTGATTTAACCGTACATAACAGAGTGCTAGCTGAAACAAATACTAAGGGCAGTGCACAAATTTGATAATTTAGGAGTTTTGATTGTCAATTTTGATCAATTATATGAACAAGAAAAAAAAGGTTGGACAAATACAAAGAATTGGAACTGGAGTATAATGTGGAGGTCAGCAATCACTTTCAGATACTGGCTGATATGGATAATTGACTATCTGGTGCAACAGACACAAAGGGGGAATTGACCAAGAAGGATGAGGTAACAGAAACAAATCACCAAAGGGCAATAAACAACAGTAAACAAAATGTCAGTATATTGTCATGGAGTGTTGCTGGGCAACCCTCAAAACTGGGAGATGCTGAATACTTGAAATTTATTATGACAGCAGATATAATAAACTTATAAGAAATGTGCCATAACAATGAACAAATTGATACTATAAACATAAACATATATCAGTTATTCCATATACCTGCACACAACCTAACAGAAATGTGCAGGGGAAGTGGGGGTTTAATCACTTATGTCAAAGTGACTATTACAAGTTAAAAAGCTAAGAAATGACAATCAACACTATATGATTATAGTGATAAAAATATGAAAGGATATAACAATCTTGGTCAATATCTATAATCCCCTTAAAATCTCACCTATATATAACAATTATATTCTTAAGAAAATAATGCAAGATATCCTCCTGCTCCAAAAAACAGTATAAAAATGCTGAGCTGTTACTCAGAGAGGATTTTAACATCAAGTGCAACAACACTGGTTCACATGTAGACACAGATTCAACATGGGCATGACACACTGGGTGTAAGGAACAGGGAGATGTTGGATAGAAAAAATGCAATATAATAATGGGCTGTAGCATAATGCTAGGGGGCTTGAGGCAGACACAGGATGCCATATCCTCTAATGTGGGATTCTCATATCTCTCCTAGAGAGAGAAATTCTAAGTACCCCAAGACCTGCCAGGGCTGGTCTAATGGCACTTAGGAAAATCTCCTCTGGGAGAGTTGCCCTGTTTCAAGCAATGTGCCGTGGTCTCTCCTCCCCAGCCCTGATGTGGCCAGTAGTTGGAATGCATAAAAACCCATCCTGGCAGTCTTGTGGCCCCCTGCCCTGATCCGTGATATTGCTGGTGTTTTAATATTGTATATGTGCCCCCATCGCTGGTGATCTAGTGGCACCCCTCCCTGATCCCTGCTGTCACCCATAATGACATACAAAATTAAGATTCCCCTCCTGGTGGTCTAGTGTCCCCCACACTGATCCCCACAATCTGAAATACAGCAGATGACTGGCACAGCCCACCTCTCACCTCCACATCTGGCCACCAGACTGAACTATCAGTGAGCGCCTACTGTATAGCGTACATGTTCATGAAAGAGGTGAACTGTACTGGTTGCTGACTGTGTTTCAGGTTTGGGGGATTGGGATGGAGGGGCCACTGGATCACCAGGAGAGGAATCTTAATTTTATATTTCATTATGGGTGACTGTGGGGATCAGGGTGGGGGGGCACTAGACCACCAGTGATGGGGGCATATATACAATATTAAAACACTGGAGGCATCAGGGATTGGGGCAGGGGGCAATAGACTGCCAGGGATGGGGCATATATACAATATTAAAACACCTGTGGCATAAGGGATTTGGCTGTGGGGGCCACTAGACCACCAGGGATGGAGGCATATAGACAATATTAAAACACCAGCAGCATCAGGCATTGGGGCAGGGGACCACAAGACCACCATGGAATTGGTTTAATATTGTGACTCAGGGATTGGGGATGGAGGATCACTTGCCATTGCCACAGGAACTTGTGGCAAACCCCATCTGTGCTCCAGGAGTTTGTCACATGGGAGAGGTTAGTACAATTGTGGGGACTTGGGCACCGGGACCCCTCATGTACCAGAATCTGCTGCAAGGTCCCTGGTGCCCCCCGGCTTCAGCACAAGCTGCTGTTTGCTGCAACTTGCACTGATCTAAGCCCCTTCTGAAAATTGTGCCCATGGTCTTTTGAAGTAAAAAAATTATAAAAATATATACTTAACAAACAAGTCACTGGAATTTGTTCAGGAATTTCCATACTTGGGTCTGTTCTTTACTCATAATATGAAATGGAACAAACAGGTTAAATATGTTGGTAGTAAAATTCAGATCACAGCAGGAGCAGTGAAGAGATTTAATACAATGCTTGGTGGTATGTCATTGTCATCGATATTAAAAGCAATTAATGCTAAAACTCATAAATGAGGGACTCTATGTTGTTGATGTCTGGGGAAATGCTGATTTTAATTCAGTGGATTCTATATTAAATTCATTATACAAACAAATGTTAACGCTGCCTGAAGGAACACCCAATCCCTTGGTTAGGACACAGCAAGGCAGTTAAATATTATACACATAGCACAGATCAGGCAGATACATTTCTGGATAAAAATGCTCCTACAACCCTTGGGGTCAATAATATCAGACTGTATTGAAGAAAAAAAAATGTTTCTTCAAAGAAACTAACAGATTTACGGCTAACATCTATAAGCTATTGAGTGTATAAAAAAGTGCTCATCTCTGAACTTTAGCAGACCAAGGCATAATGATAAAGTACTCCTATACAAACATTATCACTAAATTAATACAACACAATGCCAAAGAAGATGATCTGAACCTAATAACCAATCTGAAGATTTCCAAATGGTTAATAAGTAACATCAAGGAGCATTCTTTAAAATATTATTTGAACTCAATGCATAATCCAGAGTACAGAGACATATAGACTGTTCAGACATGAGGCATTTCCCAGCAATGTCCTCAATCTTAGATATAAGAAGGAAGACACTATAACATCAAACTGTATCTGTGACTTACTGGAAACTGAGGACCTATTGCATGTTGTCTTGTGCTGCCCCTTGGTATAAACAAATTCAAAATAAAGTTTTGGTAATATAATAGGTGATCTATATGTACTGGTTAGATTTATACTGGATCTTCTTATTAATGCTGAAAATCTGGATATACTGGACAATCTTGTAATTTTTCTCTTTGGGTGCTATAAAAATTAGAAGATAACATGTTCAGGCAATTATTATCTCATAATCATACATCTTATATTTGAATACACAATGGCCCAGATGTTCAAAGGGTTGCGCCCTGTGCAATAGGGTTGTGCCAGCGCAAGTCCGAAAATGCACCATTCTGCAATATTCAGTGGGAGGCAGTTGCACCCCCCAAATCACGCTGAGCAATAGCACAATGATAATGAATGTATACGCAACTGAAGGGGGAGGAACCATACATAAATGGCGCGGTGTGATATTCAACAACATGCTCCATGCACAATAGGGGAGCAAGCGGAAGTTGCGCGATAGCGGAAATGAGCCAAAATAAAAAGGAACAAGGGAGAGGCACAAGAATGCTACAGGGAAGGCACATGTTGCTGAACTATAGCAAGCCATACAGCACACACACAGGGCAGGACAGAGAAAGGGCACCTGGAACCCACAGGCTCAGGGAAGGTGTGGGGAGCCATAGCCACAGTGCAGAAGGGGGAAGTGCCACACAGCACTGAGGCCAGCACAATTAGGTGTTCCCAGTGCAGGGGAAGTAGCAGCCAGGACAGCGGGGGGAACACAGAAACAGCTGCCGGGGGGGTGAACACAAGCCAGGGACATGGCCAGTGACACCATCCAGATGGAGGCAGTAATGAGGGGGATGAGAAGGTGGGCAGCAGGGGGGCGTGGCCGTGGAAGGGCCTGTCGGCAGTATGCCCCCAACAGGCAGTACCGAGCCGGCACCAGCTTCGAGGTGTACAGTGATACTGAGATTGTGGGCTGGTACCACCTGAATTGGGCAATTCTGAGGCGGCTCTGTGAGCTATGCAGTGATGCGATGCAGGCACCCACATGACAGAGCCATGCTCTGTCAGTGGAGACTAAAGTGACAGCTTGCATGTGCTTGCTCATCACGGGTACCTTCCAGAGACCAACAGGGGACACCACAGGCATAACCCAGTCGGCCGCGTAATGCCACCTCACCCAATTCCTCAGCGCACTGCTGCCACATGCTGTGGAGTACATCCATTTCCCCAGTACACCGGCGGAGCACACAGCAAACATACAGGAGTTCCACAGGGTAGCACGTATGCCTGGCGTGCTAGGGGCAATAGACTGCACCCATGTGGCCATCCGCACACCACCTGATCCTGAAGGGGCGGCATACATTAATCACAAGGGCTATGCTAGCATCAACTGCCAGGTGGTGTGCAATGCCAGGGGGCGCATAATCAGTGTCTGTGCCATGCACCCTGGGGGAGCACATGATGCCTTCATCTGGCACCAGTCAGCACTGTGCCACAGATTCGAGAGTGGGGACATCCCCACTGGCCGCTTAGTGGGTGACTATGCAAACCACACGGACAAACATAGGGCTTGGGAGGGGCATGGTCAGAGGTGACATTGGTAGTGGCCTACATGGGCAGGGCGATGCTGATCAGCAAATTAACCTCCACCCTCTACACACAGGTGACAGTGGATACCCACTCCGTCCCTGGCTGCTCACACCATACCGGCGGCCCGCGACCCCATCGCAGCAACACTACAATGAGGCACATGCCACCACACATAATGTCATCGAGCGGGTGTTCAGTATGCTGAAGGCACATTTCTGTTGCCTGGACACCTCCGGCGGTGCCCTACAGTCCAGCCCCTCAAAGGCCTGCGGGCTATTCCTGGCCTGTTGCATCCTGCACAACATGGCCAACGAATGTGGGATAGCCGTACAGGTCGAAGGGGGGACAGTGATGGGGACGATGAGGACGCTGGTGACAATGGTGATGGGCAGCCCCCTTGGTGACAGGACCCCCGACTGCTCCGGCTGGCACAGCTGCACCGGGACACCATCACAGAGGAGCACTTCAGCCAACCCAGGTAAGTCATGGGGCAATGTGCAACCAGCAGTGTCAAAGGCACAACCCACAAACATGCATGGACACACACCAGGGGTGCATGCCATTAAGGGAAGTGGCTGGGCATGGAACCACACACACCACCAGGGATGGGTGAGGTCTAACATGGCACGTGGACAGACACACGCACACACACAACTCACCAGGCATGCACAAAGGGTAGGAGGCACGCCAACCCAGAATGCCATCCCTAGCCACACACACATGTCCACAGACCACCACGCCCACTGCCTGTCATTGTGCATGTGTCAGATGCTGGGCACCATTGTACATTGGCGTACAGTGCAATGCTGGCATCATCATGCACATGCAACTGTGGACAGCAGCCGGGAGGGTGTGCAGATGGACTGTGTGTGTGCATGCAGGGCGGGGTACCCACCCGTGCATTGCCCACTGAATGACACAATGCACACAGAGCAGCATCAGACAGTAGCCGCGCTGGGAGACAGGTCAGTCATGTGCCACAGTGCCCTGGCCACCACGGATGCATGGGTGGCCCCGTCGAGACCCACCAGCAGTGACAGGCTGACCACTGACCTCATGGGGTGGCACCGATGGTCCCCCAGGGGTTCCACTGTGTGAACACGACCATGCTCGCGCAGGGGTCTGCAGCACACCGAACATGCCTGCACCAGGCGTGCTCAGGATGCCCACAGCTGAACCCAGTGTCGACAAGGATGGTGTCTTATGATGCCAGGAACAGGGAGGTGGACATTGCACTGCACAGTGTCTGCAACGCATCGGCAAATAACTGCGTGCCCCCTGTGGCCATGGCAGCTGTGATTGTATGCATCAGCCTGTCAATGGCAGCGGTCACATCCTCCCGCATCCGGTCCATCCCTGCCAGGAGCAGAGTGATTTCTCTGCTGCGACACTCCTCTGCCCACTGCAGAGCCGCACTCAGTGCATCCACTGCCGTCACAAGCTGCATCTGCTGTTTGACTGATGCTTGCAGTATGGGGGTGTGCTCATCCAAGAGGTCATCTGCCTGATCAGCATGCTGTCCCTCAGGGTGTTCATGGCCCTGATGCTCATCACCTCTTGAGGGTGGGCGCTGCACACCAGGGCCAGACCTGGGCATGTCCACAGGTGGTACACTGATGCCGCCCCCTGACACTGTACCCCCAAGCCCATTGACCAACTGCTGATGCTGCCCCTCTGGCTGCCGCTCCCCAGAGCTTAATGGTGCCACCGCAGTGGCTGCAACAGTCCCACTGTCCTGTACACACACCAGTGCTGCCCCACTGGTGCTGACAGGCACAGGCTGGGACTGTGATGATACACAGGCCTCCACGGTGGCACCACCCACAGCCATGGCTGCGATGTTACCTGCTGTGTGGCCATCCTGTGGCACACACATGTCACTGCCCATGACGTTAGCGACATCATGATCGGTGACAGACCCGGCACCGGCCCGAGTCCCAGCATGCTGGCATCCGTGGACGCTGGCACGCTGGGACACGGGCAGGCCTCCTCCGTACCTGCTCCAACTACATCAGTCCGGATGTCCAGGCGGGCCCACTGTCGCACTGAGCTGCGTATTCCTGTGGAGATGGATGGGTCCTACTCCATCTCCATCTGACCAGCCTCAGTGGAGAAGCCCACCACAGTTGACCCATGCAGATGCTCAGGAGCTGTAAGGGAAAACAAAGCCGCGTTACTGCATGTGACCTACCCTGCCCCCCCCAATAGATAGACCATGACCTACCATGCAGTGACGGGCTACCACCCATCTGGAGTACACCACCCAGAACACCCTCAATGGTGCAACGCTGCATGCTGCCAGCAACCCTCTCCTCCTGTGGGGTCAGGCGTAGCACCTCCGGCTGTCCCCCACCTGTCGCAGACCATGCTGCCCTGATGGCAGCCACCTTCTCCTTAATCCTCCTCCTGTCTGTGCCCATCTTCTTCTTGAACTCCTGCACAGAGCACTGGTGGCTGCCATGCAGGTTTAAAGCATGCGCCACCTCCTCCCATGCAGCAGCACGGGCCTGTGGTGTTCCCTGGCATCCACTGAGAAGCAGTTCCTGGTCTAGGTAAGCCTCGAACAGGGCATCCGTCTCGCCTTTCATAAAATTTGGCCTCCTCCTCCTCCCACAATTCTGTTCCTCTTCCTCCACAACTCGCTCAGTCATGATTCAGCCTGTGAGAATGACAGGTGTTACCTGTGACTGTGCAGTCCCATGCATGTCCCAAAATCCACAGTCCACATTCCCAAACAGCATGCAACTCACCAATAGACTGCAGTAACCAACTATGGCCAGTGCAGCCCAATGTCGCACTTTTATAATGCAACCCATGCAAATGAGGCGAGGCGCAGCTTTAAGTGGATACAAATGCAGTGACTGCTCCATTGAATGGTTGATTAGCTGATTTGCATATGACGGCTGAATATCACGCTGTTGTGCTTTGCGCAATTGTGTTGAATGTACTGAGCCAAGGACGCAGTTCTGTGACATGCGCAGTACACACCTAACTGCGCATGCCCGGGTTGATGATGCAGGCGCCTGCCGCGCTGCTGATGTGCTGTGTGCAGGAGGTAATGCAGAGTATGGCCACCATTGTGCCAGTGGTGCTACAGCGCTGTTCACCTATATGGCGCTGTGGCACTGGGGCGTTGTAGGTGCACTAGGGCAAAAGCATGGTAGGCCGCTACTGGAGGTGGCACACAGGCACCCAATCGCGCTAGACGCATTGGGTTCCAATCGTGCTGTGGCTGTCTGTGCGCCAGAGACCCTTGACCCTGTGCCCGACCTTTGCCCCCTATGCACCAGTCATCAGGCATGGGTGCACCACTATCACGCTGTTTGGTGACAGCACGATAGGGAATGGCAGTGCTGTACCACGCAGCATCTGCACGTGGCGGCACTGTGCTTCAGAGTGCCATTTTGACCTTACTGAGCAGTAGAAATGCCGAGGAGGAGAGCTGTACAGTGGAGCCAGGTGGAGCTGGCAAACTTGGTTGCCATTGTGGAGCCACATGTTGGCCCACTATTTGGTGAGGCACCCCTGGACAGGGCCAGGAGTCAGGTGTGGCAGGAGGTGGCTGACACCCTGGAGGAGGCCACTGGTATGGGGCAGATGGCGGATCAGTGCCACCACAGATATGGGGACCTGAGGCGGAGGGATCCGGACCTGCTTGCCCACCTGTGGGCATGTGGCAGGAGGGGCACAGTGCCACAGCCAGGTAGGTGCAACATCCATACACTTTTATCTTCCATATGGGTATCACGGTTGCATGTGTCCGGCACATGGGGGTGCTGTCCTGTGTTGGCCATGGTAGTGTTATCAGGGTGTGTGGTGGGTGGGTCTGGCTGTGTGGGATTGCACACACATGGGGGCGGGGGGACTTTACTACAGGATTGTACTGATGTTCCTGTCTCCATGCTTGCTCCTTAGGCCCAGACGAGTGCAGGTTGGTGAGGGAGAGGAGGCGCCAGCAGGAGGACCATCAGTCCAGGAGGGGCAAAGGTCTGCAGAGGCGCAGGGACCATCCTGATGATGGTGAGTGCCTTACATCCATGATTACTATTGCATGCTGTGTAACAGGGTGGGCAGCGGGGCATGGCCACCATCTATTGACACCACTGCCATGCACACAACTTGTTACAGTCAGCACTGTCCAGTGGCACTGCATGTCTGGGAGTGCATCAATGGTGGTCCATGCGTGCACTGGGTACATGGCTGTGCCACTGCCTTCGCACCACATAGCCATGTCACTGAACAGCCATGGTGGTGCTGTGCAGGACTTGGCCGGTGGGTGTGTGCAGCAGTCTGCATGGCTGTGTGCACCTGGGTGGGCAGGTCTTGTGGACGCGATCACTGTGGGTGGTCACACACCTTCACAGAGGCATGTTCCATAGCCGTATGCCACGCACAGTGGGTGGGCTGCATGGGGCTGTGCATTCACACCTTTTGACTCTGCTCCCTTGTCCTAGGTGCACAACAGCTGCAGGAGATCAGGGTGGCACTGAAGGAGATTTTCCAGGTAGCCAGGGCATCCCAGGAGATACTCAAATGGTTGGACAGGCTCGTTGTCCGAAGACGTCATGGCGGGAGGAGGAGCCGGAGCAGGGAGCGGGGCTCCCACTGAGCTTTGAACTGCCCCTGATTTCCACTACCCCCCTGGACACACCCTCACACCCTTCCTTCCCTCTACCGTTTGTTCACCCCTGCCCCTTACCCACCCCCACCTTGTTTGTGTCCCAACCCACAAACCTTTGTAAATACTTGTACATGGTTTTGTTTGCTGTTTTTAAATACATTTCTTTTGATATGCCTACTGTGGTGGTCTCTGATTTGCAGCGGGCTATAGGTGCTCAGCTGCAGTGGTGTGCATGGCGTCAGGGGTGGTGCAGTCATGTGCATGTGTGTGTGTCCGTAGGGATGTGAGTATGGTGTGGGAGTGGCTATCAGTCACTGTCTGTGGCATGTGTATTGTTCCCTGTGCACTGGATGACTGTGTGCAGTGGTCCACGGTGCATGCTCTGTGTCCATGGCACTCCTGTCAGACAGTCCATGGCCTGTGCAGCTGACACCCATGCATGTCTGTGACATGCACGGTCCAATGTCAGTGGTGGCTGTCCATGCAGGCCAGCCACTGTACCCGGCACAATGCCGGGTTGCCTCCTGTCACTGGTGTGGTGCATGTCTGCCTTGGGTGACACTGTGGCCTTCGCTGTTGTTGTCCCACCTCCATGCTGTCGCTTGTGTGTGTCGCAGGGGATGTGCACCACTGTCTGTCACTTGTGCTCTGGGCAAATGCTGGTGGTGTACAGCTCCACAGTGCCTGCGCAGGTTGGCTGGCACTCCTGTGCCATGGAGGAGTGCTGGCCATGTGTACACAGTTTCCATGGCCACATGCTGGGGGCTTGGTTGCCCTGCTACTGTGTCCCTGTGTTGGTGTGCCCTTGGGTATGGGTGGGTGTTTGTCCATGCACTGTGTTGCATCCTGTGTGGTGCATGCTTCCATGCACTACTGTGGGTGTCTGCGCTGGCTGTTGTGACCAGTGCTGGGTTGGGGTGTGTCCTTGTGAGGGTGTGCAGGGTGCTGTACCACTGGTGGTGGGGTCTGGGGCATGCCCTGTCATGTGTGGGGGTACCTCGTGTGCTGATGCAGGGTCGGCCTCTCAGCTGTACCTCGGGGGGGATGTGCATGGTGGCACTGTGTATGCAGTCGTTGCATTGCTGTGTGCTGCCACCCACTGATAGGTGCTCATGGTGGGGCTGCTTTGCATGGTTCTGTGGTGCACAGGGTTGCATTGTCACAGTGGGGTTGGTGGCATGCATGGGGTATCCTGCACTGGTGGACGCTGCTCCTAGGCAGGGTGTCTGGGGGGTCACAGTGCAGGGTGTGCTCTGCATTGGTGGGATGGTGTGGCATGGGGTGGTCGGCCCTCCTTGTGTGCCAGTCACAGCTTGCCAGGGGCTGTGATGGGGCACCATGGCCCGGCTGTGGGTTGGTTGCTGGTCTCCATGGGCCATTGGTTATTCCAGCCCTCCCCTAGTTGTGCAGTGCATGGGGTGTGGGGGGACGATTTCTGTTCTGCTGTGTGTTCCTCTGCCCATCTGTGGCATGGGTGGTGGGCCCCTGCATCCCTGGTTGTGCTGTTGCATTGCTGACCTGCTTCTGGTGGGCATCCCTGGTTGCACTATGGTGCATCTGGACTGCTCAGCTGAACATCCCTTGTTGCGCTATGGTGCATCAGATATGCTAAGCTTCACCTCCCTAGTTGCGCTATGGTGCAGATGGTGTGATATTCAGTCGTCAGCTATAGGCACATCTTGGCCTGTGCAGTTTTTGAATATCGCGCTTCTTGCGCATGGGTGCAATGGACTTGCATTTGCTCCTGCTGTTGCACACTTTTTGGGCGCAGTTTGAATATCTGGGCCTTTGAGTGAATCTTTTGTTTTAATGTCCTGTACAGCGCTTTTTAATCTCTCAATAGATAATAGGGATTGCAGGTAATAAAAACATTGTAAGGGGTGTAGGTAGCCAGACCCAAACCTTACAATGACCTGTTTAAATTCAAAAAGAATAGTATATCTACTCTTGGATGAGTTACCTAAAACTTTTGTGCACACTATCCACTTGCTTTTACAAATGGGGCCGATTCCAGAAGGTGTTGCACCTGCCGCAAGGTGATTTATGCCAAACCCGATGGCGCAAATCTCACCTCACACCAGGCATAACTCAAGTTGCTATTCCAGAAGGTGCCTTGCGCCATGCCATATGCGAGTTGTACCAAAGGTGGGCTACCCAACCCACTACACCTGCAACCCACAGCGGCATGGTGCAAGGGTGGTTACAGTAGCAACTGTGCCCTATTCTGGAAGGGCAGCTGAAGTAACCCACTTACGCCATTCCAGAAGAGGCAATGGTGTAGTGGGGTTAGACCAGCTAGGAGGTGGTCTAATGGGCATCCTTCCTGGCACAGTAACGGATGCCCCCCCACAGTGCCACTGTAAACACATGTGTGTTCCCCCAGTGCCCCCCCTGCACTGTCATGCTCCCCACCCCGAACTGTGGGGACCCCGGGGTCCAATTTCTGTTGTGCCCCCTGATCACCAGTGTCAACTGGCCAGCTCCCCATCCAATGACCCCAGGTGTGATCGGGTGCATTACAGGGGAGGGGGGCTCTTGGAGGGCAGTTGATTGTGTGCCATGATTTACGGCACCCTGGTTCAGTGCCCCATTGTCTTGGAGCTAGCCTGTAGCTGCTGCAAGTCTCAGGCATAGGTGCTGGGGACCCTGCCTGTCTTAGAATAGGGTGCAGGGTCCCCGACGTAGTGCCGCATGGGGCAACTCTCATACGCCGGCAAGTTGCGCCATGCATTTTGGAATCGGGCCCATGTTGTTTGATGAGCAACTCAGTTTTGTTTACCAAATGAATTCTGAATTATCCTTTCATTCATCCTCAGTAATATAATCTATAAAAGAATCTATTTACATTTTTAACTGTATTTTGGGGGTATGTGGAAGAACTGTTTAATGAATCTTTTTGCACCTGCTCTATGCTTAACTAAATTTATGAAGTTATTTATGTCAAATTCATACCCTGTTGATATGTTTGAAATATGTTTTAATGTAAAACCTTTCTTTTCTTCTTTTTATGACAGTTTTTCTTTTCTAGCATTGTTATGTGCAATGGCCAAATGACTGATCAATAAAAGAAATTGACTGGTGAACAGGTCCACACTGTTTACTTAGTTAATTCCCCTAGCCACTTGTACATTTCTATCATGTCAGTCATCTCCTTCCTGGACTCTAGAGTGAACATTTAAAGGTTCTTCAGCAATTCTTTCATAGTGTTTGCACTGTTGGCCTTGAATCATCCTTATTACCCTGGGCTACATGGTCTCTAGCCTATCCCTGTCCCTTCTCCAGTGCAGACTCCAGAACTGGGCACAGTATTCCAAATAATGCATCACTGTGGACCTGCACAGGGAGAATATCACCTCCTTCATCCTACTATCAAGCCCTCTCACAATGCTATACAGCATCCCTGTTACGCTGCCGTGTGATTTGTTGCACTGACAGCACTGTTTAAGACAGTCGTTAATAATGACTCTCAGGTCCCTTTCCTCAGACATGCTGCCCAACCTACTCCTCATTCTCATTCAGTACTCTGTACATGGGTTCCATATCCCAACGTGCATTACTTTGCACTTTTTAGCATTGAATCTCTGTTGCCATATTTTGGAATATCTCTATCTCTCTCCAGCCTCTTCACATCCTTCTTTAACTCCCTCATCCCCTCCTCACTCTCTATTATACTGCCGTTTTGTGTCACCAACAAAGACACACATCTTTCCCCGTGTGTCCATGTCTATGTCACTAATGAACATTCTGAACTGGATCATTCTCCAGACTAACCCCTGTGGCACCCCCTTGTGACCTCCTTCCTCTGATTTTTCCCCATTTAACACCCTCAGTTTCCCCCCAGACCAGTTCCCTACACATTTTATTAGTATTTTCCCCACTCCTAGATCCTCCAGCTTCTTCAGCAGTTTCTTGTGCAGTACTGAAACAAATACCTAGCTGAAACTAAAGTAGAGTAAATCTACTGCCTGCCCTCAATATAATGCCCTAGTAACCCAGCCCAAAAATACAATTAGATTGGTCTGGCATGATCTTCTCACCACAAATCAATGTTGCTTGTAGTCCTACAACCCATTAGCTTCTCTGTAATTTATTGCTTTATTTGTTTGTTTGTTTATTTATTTATTTATTTATTGATGTATTCAAAAGTTTCACAAGGAAAGACATACTGAGCTGGTGACAGTTCATTTCCAGATGTATCCTGGGGAATGTGGAAAGGGAGGACAATGAGGAACACTAAAACAGTAACACAACAAAAGGTGAATAAGCATCATAAGTCACAATCATGCAGAGACAAGTAGTGTGAGAAGTACAATACAAAACAATACAAAGAAGTGCTGGAGGATGATTGCATTTGCAATTACAATAACATAAAGTGCTGGAGGATAACAATATTTGCAATGTGCAGAGGCAATACTGAGTTCAAGGTGGGAGCAATGGTTATCAAATAGGGAGAGTGGAAGAGGGGACTGCAAATGTATTTATTTATTTAATTTATTTATTTCAGAAGTGTTATCAGGAAAAACAAATTGAGCTATTAACAACTTATTTTCATAGGCATCTGGGGGTGAGGGATGTGGAAAATAGTACCAAAAAAGTAATTAGCGCTATTTTAAAAATAGTCATTGTACAAGCAATACATACAGTATATGAAAAGAAGCATAATCTTAAACATTACAAGGCAAAACAGTACAACAAAGTGCATTCCATAGATAAAAATAGAGTTGGATGGGCTAGGGGAAATTATCCCAAGAGACAGAATGGTGGTGGTGGTGGGGGGAGGGGCAGAAATATGGCCAGGGCAATATAAGTAGGAGGGAAAGAAATCATATAAGGTAAGGGGTCATATAATGTAAGGGAACATATAAGGTAAGAGGTCATGGGCAGTTGCAGGTGGGAGTGGAAAAGTCATGAAGAAGAGACTTAAGAGAGAAGAGACAGAGCAAACTGACAGAAGAAGAGTAGACCAGAGTAAAATGATATTAGAAGGCAGCTTGACCAATGGTAAATTTCCTGAATGGAATAGAAAGGGAATATGAAATAATGCTGTGGATAGTGTAAGATGAAGGAGGACGAGATGATTGGAGGGAGGCAAGATAAGAGGGAAGAGAACTAAACCAGAATATGGATGTTAAGGAAACACAGTGGGAAAGGTGCCTGGCATCAAGAGTGGGGAGGGAGAGGGCAGAGTAGAGTGAGATGTGATGGGTATGAGGGAACAGTCTAAGGTAAAGTAGCAGAAAGAGTGAAAGATCAGGTCCAGTCAAGCAAATGAGGATTTGAGAGCTCCACTGTAAACTACATACTTATAGTCAAAAATAGGGAGAATCATCTTTAAAACAATCTCACTATGGGCAGGAAGCAGAATATTTGATTTGTTCCTGTATAGTGTACAAAGCTTGTGGTGGAGCTTTATGGTGTATGGCATCAGTGTGTACTGAAGAATCAAGATGATAGCCCAGCCAGACCCTGAGGTACTTACAGGAGGATACATTCTCAATCACAGCACCATCAATGGTGTGGAATAATGGGAGTGAGATGAGTCTAGTAAGCCTCTGTCAGGTATGAGATGTCATGAACTGTTTTTTTTGGTGTTAAGGGACAGTTGGTTTGACCAGAACCAGCACTGAATATTGTCAAAATCCAGCTGTAGCTGGGAAGCAAGGTCATGAGAAAAGGAGCCAGAAGCAAAGAGCACTGTATCAGCAGTATAGATATGAATGGAAGCAGATGAACATGCAGAGGAGAGGTCATTCATGACTATGAAAGAGAGAATAAGGCACTACTGTAGATGCAGGACAAAGGGGGAGCAGAGTTTGGAGGGTGGTGGGCAGCAGTCCAGGAAGAACCAGTATCAGGGGCAACTGCAGGAGTAAGTAGTGAAGTCACAGAGCAGAGAGGAGAATGCATGGTTGGGTGAGGCAGAGCAGATAGTAAAGGGGAGAGAACCCAATAGTTTAGAGAATCAGAAGGAGAAGGCAGCTTGACCAGCAGTGGTTTTCTTGAAGGAAATGTAAGAAAGCTATAGTCAGAGTTGTGTATAGGGTTAAAAGTGGTAGGTGTAAGACAGAAGGGAAGCAAGGTAGGAGGAGAGGGATCCAAGCCAATATTTAGGGATGAAAAAAACACAATGGGCAAAGCATCTCACCTCAAGGGAGGAGTAGGAGAGGGAGGAGTACAGGAAGCAGTGGTGGGTGTAGAGAACAGTCCAGAGCAAAACAGAAAAAAGAATGAAAGAGGTGATCAAGTTTGGCCATGGTGAACTTTGGAGCAGCACTGTATATTATGTCACCATAGTCAAAGATGGGGAGTATCATGTCCTGTCTCTTCTTACAGGACATGTCCCTCCCCTCTGGAAGATTGCTCAAGTTGTACCAGTCCACCAAAAGGGGGACATCACTAACCTGGATAACTACCACCATATTGCCATCCTGTCCACCATCTCTAAAATACTGGAGAAAATTGTTGCTACCCAGGTCTCAGATTACTTCTACTCCTTCAAACTCCTCACCCCTGACTGACATGGTTTCCACCGTGGGCACAGTACATCCACTGCTCTCATACAGTTTACAAATTATGTCAGACTCGCTATGCACAAAGGCTCTCTCACTGGGGCTACTTTTGTTGATCTTATAAAAGTGTTTGATTTAGTTGACCACCCACTGCTCCTATCAAAGTTGTCATCCCTAGGCCTCTCTACCTCCATCACCACCTGGTTCCATAAATTATCTTTCAAAGCATCAACAATTTGTCCTGATCAAAGATGCTAAGTCCCCTCTTGCTCCTACCTGGATCGGAGTGCCCCAGGGTTCAATTCTTGGTCCTCTCATGTTTACTGTCTTCATAAATGACATCCCACCGCTCACTGGTGCTTGCTCAGGTCTGCTATATGCCGACGATCTTGTTCTTTACTCATCCTCCTCAAACCTCTTAGATATCAACCTGAATCTCAATAGTAACTTCAATCCTTTCAGAGCTGGCTATTGCAAAACAGGCTTGTCTTAAATAAAAATAAAACGGTGACTATGTTCTTCGGTTCAGGTTCAAAAATTCGGTCCTGCACTCAACCATTAAGTATCAGAGCTCTTGATGGCTCTCCCCTTAACACAGTTACCTCTTTTAAATACCCAGGAGTAACTCTTGATCCCACCTTGTATTTTGACCTGCACCTAGCCTCAGTCATTAAATCTGTCAATATTCAACTTGAACTAGTATATAAGGTGAGACACAGCCTAACATTCATGGCAAGGATGGGCACTGCACAGGGGATCCTGAGCCCTAATTGGGATATGGGTTAATAGCCTTTCTGGAAAATACTGGAGGGCTCCTCCGAAAGTGGGATGTCTGCTACAACAGCATTTGCCATTTTGCTTTGTCTTTAGCCAGACTTGCTCACCAATGCACACTATACTCCAGTCTGGGATGGTTTACCCCCTCAGCCTTCTGTCAGTTTACTTTCTACTGTTTTATAAAGAATATAATCTCCTCCCAGATACCTGACAAATTGGCTCTACTGCTCTACTGTGACCTCTGCCTACTCACTGAGATCAACTGACAAATCCCTTCTTGTCCAACCGAGGTGTAAAACCAAAATGGGGGAGAATGCTTTCACTAGCTGGGCCCCTAAACTATGGAACTCCCTTTCACTGAATATAAGAATCTCCCCTTCTCCATGCAGCATCAAATAGGAGCTTTGTATGGCTCTTCTAAGCTCTGAATCCTGCTCCTGCTCCTGTTCTCTATTCACCTACCCTCTCCTGTACTGGTTCCTCCTAGTTACCTACTGGCTCCAGCCTCTTCTACTCTCAAATCTGCCTGGAAATCTTGCTGTTTCCTCTCTTCTAGCACTTACTCACTAGTTGTATGACTTATGACTGTTAGTTATTTGCATTTATATTCCTGTTTTGTTACTACATATAGATTCCTGCAAATCTACTGTCATTGCTGAAAATTTTTTATAAGTGTACTATGTCTGACTTCTACTTGTTCCCATGGTGTTTTCTTGTGTCTACTATTGTCTACATACCCTTTGTTGTAATCTCCTGGGTCATACCTGAGAATAGGCAGCTATGCTGCCTAGTGTACCTACCCGATTAACAAAAAGCTAAATAAATAAATAAATCATCTTTGATATGATCACTTGATGTGCAGGAAGAAGTATACACCCTTAATTCCTGTAAAGCACACCACGTTTGGGGTGCAGCTTATGGCATTCACATGCACTGAGAAATTGAGGTGCCAGTCCAGCCATACCCCGAGGTTCTTGAATAATGGAACATCCTTAGTTAAAGCACCATCAGGTGTATAGGAGGAGGGAAGGCAGGTGAGCCTGGAAAGCTTCTGTCTAGTCATAGAGACCATTTTCTTGGTGTTGAGGGACAGCTGATTGGCCAGGAACCAGTGCTCAATGTTAGTAAATTCCAGATGGAGTCTGGTCATGAGGTCAGAGGCAGAGGAGTCAGAGGTAAAGAGTATCATGTCATCTGCATATATTTGGATAGCACAGTGGAACAGGCAGTGGGGTGGTCATTCAGTTTTTATTTGTTTATTTGCTTTTGTTTACCAGGTAAGCACACTAGACAGCCAAGTGCCTATTTTCAGGTGCAGCTTGGGAGGATTACAGGATACAGACAATGCATCAGACAAGGTCAAGAAAAACATACAAGAGCAACCGGCATATGTCAATGGGTGCTTACAGCATATAGGACATTAGGCAAAACAATAAGTCAAATTGAATAGCAATAAGATACATATTACAGCATTTAGAACAACAGGCAACAGCAGCAATGTCGGAGGAATAGCAATGAGATACATACCAGGGGTTGATAAGTAGAAAACATAAGCACAACGGTAGGATATTGGTAGTAAAACAAGGATGACAAACCTCTGTCAGTCAGGGGAACCCAGGGTAATGGGTACAGAAATGACAGGGACCCCCCTCTAGACGTGGAGCAGGAAGTGCGAGAGAGTGCTAAGTGCAAGAACCAATGAGATTTAAAGCAATATATAGCAGCAGCACTCAAGGGCATCATCCCCGAGCCAGTTGACCGGGGGGGCAGAAGGGGGCCATGGAGGGACATAGCGGGGACTATGCGGCACAAAGACAGGCTAAGGCTGCTTTAAGGAAGCATCATGAAGATGAAGTAGAGTATTGGGCTTCTGACTGACCCTTGGGGGTACCCGAGCAGATAAGGAGTGGGAGATATGGATTCTTAGCTATAGTGGGGTGAGACAGACTCTGAAACTCCTTTTACTTTTTGTAACACATTTTTATTAACTTTTTATGTACTACTATTTAAGCCGCCTAAGCTGTTAGCCTAGCCAATTTTTTGTGGCCCTGGTGCCACTGTGGTGCTTGTCAGTGCTTGTGGTGGTCTTAATTATAGTTCCTCACACAGTAATCCATACAGGTAACTGTTTTATAGACTCTGAGTTAGTCAACCTTATAGGCGTTCACAGGCTTGCAATATAGCATCACTATTGTCAGTATTATAAGCTTCTTATTTTTGACTGTAGTCTGAGTTTGAATGCTTGGTTTACTTGGTTGATATCCGCGCACTACTTGTCTTCTGTAGTTGCCGACTTTAGAAGGTGAGATAAGGTTGACAAAAAACTGTAAGAGTGATACCCATTATGGCTTACATTTTAAGTTATTTAGAGAGGATCGTCATGGACCAATTAGTTGAATATCTGGAAAAATACAACATTCAATGCCCTGAGCAACATGGCTTCTGGAAAGCCCATAGCACCACCACAGTTCTACTTGAGTTCACGGGCTTTATTCACAACTCCCTTGAGCACAGTGAACTGGTTGGTGCAGCATTTATTGATTTTTCAAAGGCATTTGACACAGTTAATCATGACCTCCTTGCTAATCAACTAGATGCTATTGGTCTTTCTGACGATACTGTAAGATGGTTCATATCCTACCTCTCAGACTGATCCCAGCAAGTTAGGATAGACAATGTCTACTCTTTTTTATCATTTAACATTTTACTCCTCCTTCGTTGTGGAGTGGGCCCCAATGACTGCCGGTTGCCAGCACCCGAGCCCCCGGACCAGGTCTGGTGTATGCTACGGGGCCTGACACACACAGGTCCCAATGAAATTAATGGGACACCCTCCCTCTGGGGGCCTGTGACCAGGAACCAAGTGTCCATGCCTCTCATATCCGGGGGCTCAGGGCACAGCCATGAGCCACCGTGGTCACCCCACAATTTTCCGCCATTACTTGCCCCTAAGGAGCCGAACGTGGAATGATGTCTGCTGCATCTTGTGTGCAGATGTCCGCAGTGCTCCCTCCCCTCAGAATGCATGCCACTGACAGTGTGCCCAGCCTTCGCTAGGTGCAAGACACCACTTACACCCTACCCACCCCAGAGGAAGGAGAACGGTCTTGGGACGCTCAATCCTTCCTCTCCCCTGCCTGCCCCCGGTGCCTCGAGTCCATTCCTGAACCTGGGTCACCAGCGTGACATGAGGTGTTGCATCCAGTGCCTCAACCCTCAGCGCCACCGGGCCAGGGACAATGTCTATTCTGAGGGCAGACCAGTTCACTTTGGTGTCCCACAGGGCTCCATCTTGGGTCCCCTAATGTTTAGCTTATTTCTCAATCAACTTCCAAATTCCTGTCACAGTAATATTCTGCAATATGCAGATGATGCTACCCTCTTCTCTAAAGGCACTAACCCTAGTTCACTGGAGGACACCCTACAAGACAGATTTACCTCAGTGGAAAAGTGATTCAAGGCACACAAGCTTGTCATGAATTATAAAAAAACAAAGGCAATGATGTTCTCCAGGCCACAGAATTGACACCGATAGTACCCACTCACCATTACCAATAATGAAGGTACATCACTTGACCAGGTACAGCACATTATAGATGTAGAAAGTGCTGTAATAACACCTTAAAACACACTTAACAAAACAGTCGATTTCCTATTTAGCCTATTGGATTAAATACAATCAAAGGATGACCTAGACCATCGGTGACATCATTTCCTGTCAGGAGCCCAAAACATTTGGCTGCCACCAGCCCTTAATTACAGGATGATTTACATATGAATAACTTTGGACTGCAAAGACTCACAGATAAACCCAATGGCTCAATCAAATTAGCTTTTTATGGGCTTTCAGATATTAAGAAATCCTGTTGATAACAGTTCCCCTTTATGTACTTGGTTGTTACAATTGACAGTACCATGTCATTTGTCTACCATATAGACAATATAGTAAAATCACTTAACATACGCATCATCCCCATGCACAAGCATAAGCACAGTATTACCCCTGAAGCCCTAAACCTTGCCATCCACAGCTCAGTTGTCTCCCTTGTGGAGTATGGTATTGTAATCTATGGATCTGAAATGGACACAGCCCTCCACTTGACCAGGTACAGCACTTTAAAGGGGAACTGTCATCAATAGGATTTCTTAATCTCAGAGTTATTCATATGTAAATCACCCTGTAATTAAGGGCTGGTGGCAGCCATATGTTTTGGGCTCTTGACAAGAAATGATGTCACCGATGGTCTAGGTCCTCCTTCGACTGTATTTAATCCAACAGGTTAAATAGGAAATCAACTGTTTTATTAAGTGTATTTTAAGGTGTTATTACAACATTTTCTACATCTATAATAATTGTTTTGTAGTGCATTGAAACTAGTGAGTTATCACATTTACATTTCAAACTGTTAGTAAAAATAATCCATCTTCAGGATTGCTTTAACCTCTAGGCCATACTGCCAGCTGATGATCAAAAACTACACATCTCAAGGCTGGCTCTGTGGTGCCAACAGGTATTGGGGCCCCATATCAGGATTTCTAAACCTTGGCTGTGTTCATGTCAGTACAGATTTCAGGGACTGCCACAACACCAACTTCTTTCTTTTTCCATTCCCTCTCTTGCAGCCTTTCCTCTTATAATTTCAGGTGTAAACTCAGGTCTACAAGATGCAAATGTGGCTGCATACCTACTGGCCTGACATCATGGGGCCATCCTTGAAATGTGCAGCTTTTGGTTATCAGCTGGCAGTACAGCTGTGAACAAGCTTCATTCATCCAGCAGAATGGAATTTGAGCATGTGTTAAGATTCTGAAAATATTATACTCTTTCTATCCAGATTTGACTTGAAAAGAACAAAATAGGACACAATTACTTGTTTATTAATTGCAAAAACACATAGATGGACAACATTGTTAAAACATGCATGGCTGGCCCGGTGGAGCTGAGGGCTGAGATGCTGGGCACCACACCTCGTGCCATGCCGGTGACCTATGTTCGGAATGAGCATGGGCCACCAGGGAATGAGAAGGATCTGCTCTCCTTCTCTGTGGAGGGGGTTCCAGTAGTCAGCGATTGCCTACCCCTAGTGGAGGCTGGGGGACAGGGCACCAATGCTGACAATGAGGGTGGGGATGGGGCAAACACCAGGAGGAACACGCTCAGGAGCATATGTGTTGCTTCTGCTGATGCCATTGCATGCCCCACCCCCAAAAAAGAACATGGAATAAACTCAGTCACGTGGCTTGATGGCCATCCAGGGAAGCACCCACTGGCTCCGAGGGTGTCACCCAGCTCACTGGATCTGTCCTGATGGTGAGTAAAAAGGGGGAGCTCACCACCTCCCTGCCATGGGGGTATGCAGTTGGGGTACTGCAGGGGTGAGGGCCTTAATTAGACTGGGGTGCAGCAGCATGGCAGCTGGATGTGGGCCAACCGGGGACAGAAAAAAAGAATACCAAAAAAAAAAAAACATGCATAACCTGAAATGCATTATTAAAATATAGAATAATATATGGGTGGTTGGGTGTAATTAGAATTTTATACACACCCGAGGTGTGGGATACAACATAAACTCCAAGGGGTTTATAAAAGCATTGTACACTGAGTGTGTGTGTAAAATTCTGTTTTTTACACACACACAAACACACACACACACTGCCTGTCTCTCCCCATTTTTTGTGTTTCTTTTTTTTCCTTTTTTTTACATTACAGTGGTAACGACATTCTGGAAAGTCGTGGTCTGTCAGCATTGCTGGATAGTGTAAGATGCACCCAATGGGTATGAGCGGCAGGATCAACCAGATTGATTTTTTTAATTTTCAAGGCAGGATCAACTAGATAGATATTTAAAAATATGTAAAATCTTATTTGTTTTAACAGTGTGTGGCAAAGCCTGAATGCTGGTACCGTTGCTCAATAATGGAGCCGCCATGTTGGGCAAGATGTTCAGCCCACCCACAGTGAAACTACATGCAAGTTAGCTTTCTGTGGTGATACTTGATTGACCGGTATTGATTACAACCTCCTGGCTGTAACCACAAATATCAACCAGGAGGCTGACAGGTGTTGATACAACCTCCTGGTTTAACCACAAATACCAACCCAGAGGTTGTAAAGAGTATTTTACTTCTTTTGATGAAGATGAAGTTAAAAGTATAACAGTTTCTTACTGAAATACTTTGGATTGAATGGGGATTTTCTACCGTAACAATGCCAGAATTCTATTGGATTATTACGAGGCAGTAAGGCGCAGTGGTTAAGGACACTGAACACAAACCTGGATACCTGAGTTTGAATCCGACAGCCTCCACTTGCATACTTTGCGACTTTAAGCAAGTCACTTAACTTTCTTGTTCTCCCAGGTTGCACCTGGAAACAAGCTTTAGCTCAGTGTGCCTTTCCTGGTTAAACAATTTCTCCTTTCCCTTATTTTTACTAACAGTTTGAAATGTAAAGGTGGTAACTCACTAGTTTCATTGCACATACAAAACAAATATTATAAATGTAGAAAGTGTTGTAATTATAAAATCCCATTCCATCCAAAGTAGTTCAGTAAGAAACTGTTATACTTTTAACTTCATCAAAAGAAGTAAAATACTCTTTAATGCATTTCAGATTATGTCACCAGCACAGAGGCAATAATCCTCAGACATCAATTCCGCTGGACTGGACACTGTGTACGGATACCCGACTCTCGACTCCCCAAACAAATTTTATACTCCCAGCTCAGTCACGGCCAGAGATCCCGTGGTGGTCAAAGGAAATGCTACAAAGACACACTGAAGGCATATCTCAAGAAAACAGATATGGACATCACGAGCTGGGAGGAGCTGGCCACCAACCGATCTCAATGGCGCCAGAACCTCCATCAAGCGGGGGTCTGCTTAGAAGAGAAACGCCTTGCTCTCGAAGCCAAAAAGAGAGAGCGTAGGAAGGAAAGGGAAAAAAAACCCAGCCAGTGGGCAGCTCTCACACATGGAAACATTTGCAATATCTGAGGATGAATCTGTGGCTCTAGGATTAGATTACTGAGCCACCTCAGGACCCATCAGTGAACCATGGTAGAGATCATCCTTGAATCGAGGGATCGCCGATGATGACGTTTTAACAATGTTGTCCATCTATAGTAATTGTGTCCTATTTTTTTCAAGTCAAATCTGGATAGAAAGAGCACATTTTCAGAATCATAACACATGCTCAGGTTGTTTTTATTGTCTTTGTCCAGGAAAGGCACACCGAGCAACAGCTTGTTCCCTGGTGTATTGTGGGAGCACAGGGAGGCCATGATGTCAGGCCAGTAGGTACATAGCCACATTTGCATCTTGTAGACCAGAGGTCACACTCAAAATTGTAAGAGAAAAGGCTGTAAAAGAGGGAATGGAAAAAGATAGAAGGTGGTACTGTGGCAGCCCTAGAAATCTGTACTTACATGTTCAGCTGGCAGTACTGTATATTTTAGAGGTTAAAGCAATCCTGAAGATGGATTATTTTTACTAACAGTTTGAAATGTAAAGGTGATAACTCACTAGTTTCAATGCACATACAAAGCAATTATTATAGATATAGAAAGTGTTGTAATAACACCTTAAAACACACTTAACAAAACAGTTGATTTCCTATTTAACCTATTGGACTAAATACAGTCAAAGGAGGACCTAGACCATCGGTGACATCATTTCCTGTCAGGAGCCCAAAACATTTGGCTGCCACCAGCCCTTAATTACAGGGTGATTTACATACGAATAACTCTGGACTGCAAAGACTCACAGATAAACCCAATGGCTCAATCAAATTAGCTTTTTATGGGCTTTCAGATATTAAGAAATCCTGTTGATGACAGTTCCGCTTTATGTACTTGGTTGTTACAATTGACAGTACCATGTCATTTGTCTACCATATAGGCAATATAGTAAAATCACTTAACATATGCATCAGCCCCCTACACAGGCATAAGCACAGTATTACCCCTGAAGCCCTAAACCTTGCCGTCCACAGCTCAGTCGTCTCCTTTGTGGAGTATGGTATAGTAATCTATGGATCTGCAATGGACACAGCCCTCCACTGCATCAAAGTAGCCTTAAATAAGGCATACTGCCTCTCCACCAGTTCTGAATGGCAAACCCATGCCTGTGACCTTTATGCCCATGCCAACTGGCTCCAGTTCAAGTGTAGGCTTCAGTACTAGACCTGCCTGTTGGCCAAAAAAGCAAGTCAAGGCATGCTGCCTGTGCATGTCCAGAAGCTCCTCACCCCCTATGAAAGCAGCCACACCACAAGATGCTCTGAGAGCATGGTCTTCAAGGTTCCCAGATGTCACAGCTCACTAGGACAAAGGGATTTTGCCCACCAGGCACCCAAATGGAGTAACAACTTGCCTCCAAGCCTCACTGCTATAGCAATGCTAGGCCCCTTCAAATGTGGGCTATGATCTTATCTGGTTGCCAAAGCAAGTTATGACTGTTTCCATTAAGGCATCCAGCCCCCCCCCGACTGTTGTCAACCTCAGCACTGCTTGGTGCCTTCTCTACCCCCAATTTCTTCTCTCCCTTAACTGCCCCATCCTCTGCCTCCTGTTCCTCTACCTCAGCACCACTGGGCACCTCTCTACCCCCTACATCTTCTCTCCCTTAACTGGCCCACCCTCCTCCTCCTCCTCCTCCTCTTCATCTACCCTCCCTCCCTACATCCTCTGTCTACCACTCCCTGTCTGCTCAAATTCCCTCCTTGTACAGACATCTTGTACTGATCCTGCTCTGCCCCTACACCTAACATCTCTGTTTAACCTTTACCTGCTACTAGTACTGCCAGTATGCTTAGAATAAGCATCCTTTTCACCCTCGATAAGGCCCACCATCTGGGTTGATTCCTGTACATTCTGTCCCTGCAGTTTGTCTTCTCTCTATTGCCCCTTTCTTCCTGACCCAACCCCTCCATTTGTCAGTCTCTCTCCCTCCCTTTTCCTCTTTGTGTTTGCTAGTCCCATTGTATTTAGTGTTCTCTTACTTCAGTCTCTGACATGTAACTAGCTACTTAATTTGCCTTAATTGTTGTTGACTTTCTTAGATCATATCCATAAACTGTTGTTTTGTTTGTTACTGTATGAATCTGATATAGAACCTCTGCAATGAGCCTGTTCTCAAAGGTTTAATCCAAGATCTTAATAAATAAATAAATACTATAATCAAGACCTCCTCAGGCCCTGAGGAAGTGGCCAGAGGGCCATGAAACACTGGCTAGGCTATAAGCTTAGGTGGTTTAATTAGTGGTACATAAAAATTTAATAAAGATTTGTTACAAAAAAATAAAAATAGTTTCAGAGCCTCTCTTGCTCCACTATAGCTCCACAATAGCTCTGAGTTCATGGTCCCTACAGAGAATGACTCCTCCCACTATGTTTTTTCCTTATTTCTGACCCTGCATGGAAGGAAGAGCATCCAGCTACCCACACAGAAACATGGACACAGATTCTGAAGTCTGGACAGCTTGAGACCTACCATCAAGGCTAGAGCAGAACCAACCAGCTGAGGAGCTAGACATCCCTGTTCTCTTGAGCTTGTCTGGGGAGGGGTGGGCAACAGTGTCAAAGGCTTTGGCCAAGTTAACAAATATGGCGGCGGTAACCAAGACGTCATCCATGCCAGATAGAATGGAATCAGTAAGCCAGAGGTGTGTGGTGGTGGTGGAGTGGGACTTCCGGATGCCAGATTGGAAAAGGGTGAAGAAGGAGGATAAATCAGGTAAGGTGGAGAGCTGAGATAGCACAATGTGTTCTTGGATCTTAGGGTAGGGAGCAGAGAGAGATAGGGAAATGGTTGTCAGGAGAGCTGGAGTCACCTTCTCTAGGAAGGGTGATAACTGAGGCCTGTTTCCTCACACTTGTAGATGCTTAGGGCCAAGAGGGCCTTAAGTGAAGCAGCTAGGGTGGTAGAAAAGAAGAAGAGGTGGCAAGGGGTGGTATGAGGTGGGAGCAGGAGGAGAGGAGAAGAAGAGGTGGCAGTGGGCACGGAATGTGAAGAAAGAGTTGAAAGCTGAGGTAACTGAAGAGGGGTCAGAAAAAGGAGTGTCACCCACCGTGAAGATGGGGGCAGGGACTTGGTTGAGGGGAGAAGAGGGCATGGATAAGCTTCCAGAACCTGGAGATGCTATTGATGTTTCTTTGGAGTGTGAATGTGAAGAATTCTGTCTTGGCAAGCCTTGCAGCTCTGGTACAGGCATTACAAAGGGTCTGGATTGGCAGAAGAGCCAGAAGATGATTGGATCCACCAGGCAAGGTTACGCATTTGGAGGCAGGCCAGAAACTCAGCTGAGATCCACAGAGGATTGAACCTCAGGCCCTGCTTTTTCTAGGTGGGGCATGGAGATTCCAGGCTGACATAAGTTTTTTGTTGAAATATTGGTGGGCAGTATTTATGTTGTTGGTTGTAGTGATGGGCGACCAGTCAGTAGCCACCAGGTCAGCATGGAGGGAGGACAAGTACTGCAACTTGAAGGACTGGATTGGAATGAATTTAGGAGAACTTTGGGATAGGGAATCTTGCACATGTTGTAGACTATATGGTGGTGATTGAGGGCATTGGGGACTGTACCAGCATCCATGATACAGTGTGGGTTAGGAGGTGAGAACCCAGACCAGAAAGAAGTGATTGAGGAATCTGGAATTGTGCTGGGCTGAGTCTGTGATCACCTGGATAAATGGGAGGGACTTCATATTTTGGAACAATTTATTTAAAGAGGGGGAGAGATAACTGAAGTTAAAATAACTGAGGATAAGCAGCTCACCAGAGGAGGAAAGACAGTGGTGATAAGCTCCATGCCTGCAGGTGGGGACATGCAAGGACAGCAATAGGCACCAGCTACAAATATAGGGACAGAGATGGGGAGAAAGAGCATGAAGAGGAGAAACACATAGCAGAGGTGGAGGTGATGTTGAGCACAGGCTCAAACAGGATGCTAGAAGAGAGGTAGATTGCAACTCCACCATACTTCTTAGTATGATCCTGCCAAATGATTGTGTTCCTGGGGATGGCAACTGTAAGGAGAAATCCTGAAGGAGATCAAAGACTCCATGATCAAAAGCACATCAGGCTTGAGATTAATCATGAGTGATTGCAACTGGTCAGTCTTGAGGATGAGGCTTTGGATGTTGTTGTAGATCACCCACATACCTTTGGGTAGATCTGAAACAGAGATTAATGGGAAGGGCCAGGTCTGAGCTCAATATTACTTATTATTATAAGCAACAGAGACAAGAAGCATGAAGAAGTCTATGAGTCACTTATGGGGAGAAGAAGGAGAGGAGTGTGTGGGGGAAGAGAGGGGTAAAAGGGAAGAAGCCACCTGAGTGCTTCAAGGTGAAGTCAAGGAGAAGGGAGGAGACTACATAAAGGATGTCGGGGAATGAGATATAGTGGTGGGAAGGCAGGAGAGAGTAAGGTGGGGGAGGCAGACAAGGATACACTAGGAGGGAGAGAGGAGCAAAAATTGGAGGGGGAGGAGTGACAGGGTTTGAAGCATCATTATACAATGGCAGGAAAGAATGCTGCTCCCTGATTGGTCAGACTGCGGCTGGACCTGGGATGTTATCCCAGCATAACATCCCACATCTAGTCCCACCACACAAATGGCAGAATGACTTTAAAAAAATCACTACCCACTGCCCATACCATGCTGCCAGCCAGTTCTGCATGAAGTGTTTTTTGAAAGTAACAGGCGCACCCACACATCCTGTGCTTTCCAACCTCCCTCGATTCATCAGTGTCGGCAAGCACTTTCACCATTACCTGAGCTTTCTCCCGGTACAGATCAAAAATGATACAAACTGTACCAGGAGAACATAAAATACAAATGATATTAAAACCCTATTGGCTACATGAATGTCAGCACGTGTGTGGGAAAACAAAGCTATGCTCTTGGCTTGGTGGTAAATTCAAAGGAAACATGTACTGCTGTTTGTTTTCTTTTTTTTCTAAAACGTTGCACTGTAACTTACCAGAAGGTAATGGATTAACACAGAAATTGAGATGGGCAGACAATGGGAGGCAGCGTGGTAGTGGTGAGGGGCAGAGAAACACAGACCTACACACAGCACAGATTAAGCACGCCACCTACTAGAGAAACACAAAAGGAACTTCTTTTGTATAAATACACCTCCACACTATTAAATCAGTAAAAAAAAAAGTTTCAAGTGTGTTGATTCTATTTTTTTTTTCAAAATATCACGAGCCATTGTATAAGAATAATGCACTCCAGGGTGGGTGTTGTTCTAGGATAACGTCCCTTCTCTGGTGTTGGATGCCTTTGGCCTGTGGCCTCGTGCCCAACCACCCAAGGCGGGACATTATCCCAGCATGACACTTACCCTGTCGTGCATTATTCCCTTATTATCAGGGTGACAGAAAGCAGTTGTCACCCTCTACTTTGTTAAATTAGGTGGTGGGAGAGTAAGTTTCACCCTGGAAGGGAGGAAAATTATTTTATAATCTGGACTGGAGACCCAGGCTTCACCCAAATAGGGAGAAAGCCTAAATGTAAGCAACTGGAGAGATATAGGCTTTACCCCCATAGGTAGAAACACTAAAATGTAACAACTAAGAGAAAGTAGACTGCACCCAATTAACTAAGTAAATAGCAGAGGGCGGCAGAACACAATGCAAAAGGCTCCTACTATTCCATGATGGCAGTATAGGCAGGAGGCAGATTACCCTGTAGAAATCTTCACTTTAAGCCCATATGGAAATAAAAAAACACAGCACATGGGAAGAATACAACTAGGACCCAATACAGATATCTAGTTTGTAGCAACACATAATATGTAATAGCCAATAGCAGATACAAGTATGCTTACAGTTAGCAGGGAGGGAGTTGGGCAGAATCCCCTGGCAAGCTAGTGTCTCACTCTGGTGACTCCTCTTGAGGACTCCCACTCCTGCTGTGTCCCATTCATACTCAGACCACCCACACAGGACCACTAGTGCAAGCAGGCATAAATAAGGAAACCAGACACTGAGGAAAGCACTCTGAGCAGTGATTGATGGAGGTGCAGAGGATTTAAATAGCAGCTCCTACTGCTTTGGTGGCCCATGAACATAGCCAAGCCTCTGAGGAGCCCCACACCAAAGAACTCGTGACCCCTCGATATGGTAATATGGCGGCTCTGGCAGAGAAAAGGACGACTCTCCCACTGAAGTCCAAGCATGAACTGAAGGGCTGTGTGTTTCTGATCCATCACTGAAGAAAGAGCTCTGAGCACTGATTGGAGGAGTCACAGTTGATTTAAATAGTAGCTTCTGCTGCTACTGGTGGCTCAAGTCATGACTGAGCCAAGTCTCTGTGGAGCCCCCAGAAAAGGAGGCAAGATGGCAACTTTGGCTATGAGGATGGAGACTGTTCTGTTGATGCGCTGGGTGCAAATTAAAGGGTTAGGCGCTCTGACCCGCCACTGAAAAGTGATCTGGATGCTGATTGGTGGAGGTGAAGGGGATTTAAATAGCAGCTCCTACTGCTATTGGTGGCCCATGAATTTAGCTAAGCTTCTGGTAAGCCCTACATAAAAGGGTTCATGATCTCTGTAGATAGCAAAATGGCACCTCTAGCTGTGAGGAGGGCAACTGTCCTGATGAAATATTGGCCTCAGTCTACATTGCTTTACTTGACCAGGGTCACCATCAGCTTACCTACTGTATAATGGAGGTAAGACTGACTGTCAGTAGTTTCACTGGTCTTCTCTGTCCCCAATTATGAAGCAGAATCACATCTGCAGATCTCCAATCTCCTGGCACCTCATCCAACTCCAGTGAGCATTAGAACAGCTTAATTATGGGCTCAGTCAGTTCTGATCCAAATTCTCTAATAACCCCTGGGTGTAAGCTGTCAAGTCCATGTGCCTCATCTACCTTAAGGGCTGCAAGCCCCTTCTTTACCCTGTCTACCATGACCACTACCCACCCCATTTCTTGTACCCCACTTGTGGAACCCTTCATACTGCTTTCTGATAATGACACCTCCTCCATTATGAATACAGCACAGAGCAGAGGTAATTGTTTAAAATGCTAAGGACAGACTGGTGCCAGTGTAATGTAGGGTGACCAAAATTATTCAAGGCCAGCAGGGCAGATCTTGTGAGGATCAGCTCCAGGTACTGAACATGTACTCGCTGGAGGCCAGATGAGAGAGAGAGAGAGAGAGAGAGGAGATATGATAGAGACCTTCAACTTCCTGAAAGGAATGAACAAGGTAAACTGCAAAGAACTATATAGCATAAGCAGTGGATCAAGAAAATAGGGACACCAGTGGAAACTAATGAGGGAAGGGTCAAGAGGGAAGTGAGAAAGTTTTATTTTACAGACGGGATGATGATCAGAGGAACAATCTGCCAGCTGATGTGGTGGGTGCCACAACCATCAATGGTTTCAAACAGAGCCTGGACAGAGTGAAGGGCTTAGTGTTGCTCAGGGTGGTAGCAGTAGGTCAGGATCATATGGGTCGATACTGTGAGTTAAACACAGAAGAGATGATCCTGAGGTTGTTAGGGTTTATTGGCACACTGGATGTATGAATGATCTTTTTCTGCCTTCATTGTTTGTGTTTTTAGTTTCCAAAACAATTGCTTTCTGCCAATCATCCTCCACTACCCCCCTGATAGCCTAACAATTCCTCCTTTTACTTTTCTTTTTCCCCCCAAAATACCTAAAAATAACCTTTACCACCCTTGGCTATGTGCAGCTTTGTGTCTGCTTTTGCTCTCTTGACTACCACCTTTCCCTCCTTTAATATACCCTGATAGTCCTCCCATTTTGTCTCCCCTTCCCTTTTCTTATATAGCTTGAAGCCTATTCTCTTGTCACTCACCAGCACCACCCTACTGGAAACCATACTGGCCATTTGTAGTCATTCCTCTTAGTGACCTTTCTTATACTGGAGTCAGTCATTCCAATATGGTTGTTTTTATTACATCACATTTTCCTATACCACCTTGACCTCTTCCACACCCTCCAGTTTCTTCCTAACCCTTTTCCTAGTGTTGCCACAGTCTGCCCTTCCAAGGTCTACTACCACAACCTACAGTAAAGGTCTGCAATGTTTCAAGATCAGTTTAAACCACACAGAGTTGTGCTCACTAGACCCCAGTGGCTCCCTCACTGTTACCCCTGGAGATGATCTGAATCCCATTGCTGAGAGCAAAGTCAAGGGTAGCCTTAAACCTAGTAGTCTGTCAGACATGCTGTTCTAGGAAACAGGACTTGAGGGCAGATAAGAAGTGAGTCTTAGCCCTTCCAGTAATCATTTCAAGACACCAATCTATGGCCGGGGCATTCAAGTCACTGATGATTACAGCTGCATAACATTTGGCTGCTTTCATAGGCACTGACCAGCTGGACATCATGTTCACTTCCACTGACTTTCTTTGGGTTTGTAAAACCCTCTCAAGATGACTGCTTTGCCCAACATTCACTTTAGCTTTACACAGATAAACTCTGTGCCACATCTTACCTGTTGATATCCTCAATGATACCTTCCCTAACAAAGAAAGCTAGCCCACCCCACTCCTGTCAGGTCTATCCCTTTGGAATAGTCTATATCCCTCTCTTGATATTCCATTTTATGCAATAGGCATGGACATAAATCCTATGTGATAAATCTGATGCTACTATGACATAAATTAAAAATGTTACATTTATACACATAGTACACGCACCATCACAGATTTATATACATAGTAGATATGTCACAATCACTCTGGAACTCATTTAGAATGTTCAGCCTCAGTACCAGTACTAACTATATTCAAATGCAAATAACTTTAAAATGAAAAAAAGATAGCATAGTGCTGTGAACTTGAAAGTTGTGCAGCACAAAATTATCTACAAAATGAGTGGTATTTCATTCATTGATACCTTATAGATTTTTTTATAATTAGCAAAAAAAGAGCAGAAAATATAATTTTTTGTTTACTTTTTTGAAAAACATATGCAAAAAAAGATAAACAATCAAAAGTAAATGTCCCGGCACTGACAGAAAGCATCCCTATTGCATAAATGAAATATACAGTACAATGGTGAGCTCTCAGATAAATGATTTATCTACACTTGTGCTGTTTGACCTCAGACATCTCACTCGTGGCTTACGCCACTCATGAGGTTACCCAAGGTCAAACAGCACTTGTGTAGATAAACAACGTATCTGACAGTTCATCATTGTATATCCGTTATCTCTTTCATACACCAGGTCTCTGTGAGGTCCACTAAGTCCAAGTCTTCAAAGAGAATCAGGCTGTCAAGCTCCCCATTTTACAAGAGCATGCCTCAGTCATGTTGGCCTGCATGCAGGTAAGGTAGTTGACATCCAGTACTTCCTTAACCTGCCCCCTTCCAAGTTTCATTTGTTTGAACTCAACTGCTACTCTGTACTTCCTTAAATGATCATCTGTATCTGCATTTTGCCCATGGTGATCTTCTGAATCCCACACTCCCCCATTCTTTAGTTTAAATCCCCCAACTACCCTGTTCTTCTCCTGGCCAATACCCCTGCTTCTTTTTTAAACATGTACTGCCCATGTTGGTGCAAAGATGTTCCCTGTCAAAGAAGGCCCTCCAGTTCATATATAGCAGCATTTTTTTTGAATAAAAAAATTTACAGTTGGACATGGTTGATTCCAACCCAGTATGATGTATATGCTTGTCTATTAATTGCTATGCATTAGACGAATTGTAGTACAGTATATTTTACACTTTAATGTCTACTTATACTGTGCTCCAAAATCATACTAAGGTTCTTAACACCTAAAATTGTGTTATTATTGCATAGCAATTACACATGTATTGCAGTTGCATTCCTATTGTGTTATATAGAAAACTGCTGTGTAGTGCTTTGGAAGATCCCATGATTTACTTGGTACATGCATTGCAGATCAAATGTACCAACATTTGTATTCCATGAACATGCACTGCCATACCATATAAAACTGTCTACTGATTCATTACTAAGAGTTACAATTTCTAACTGCACAGATAAATTCTGTAGCCCTCCCCATGCAGCGTCTACACAGTGCCACAGCAAGGACAGGCCCCCAGGTATTATGAGGAACAGCACGCTGGTGTTTTATCCCCAAGGCACATCTGGACTGCTCTGCTACTAATCTTTCCTCCTCTAGCTATTTTATTTGTCATCAGACTTCAACTCATTGTTTTTAATTCATACTTATTTCATGTAATCTACTGCTATTTTAGTCCCCCAGGTGCACTGTAGCTTCATTTTCTTCCCTTTTGGTTTTGCACCTTCTCCTCTCGTTCAGCTGCTGTTCCAGCTTTTCCCCCCTCCGCTCTCATATTTTAGTTCTGCCCCTCTGTCTACCTCTCTTTTTACTGGCTCCAGTCTCTCACTCTTGTCCCTCCCCACCTTCATTGCACTAGGATGCCCACTTATTTTTGTCTTTTGTTCTCTCTCTCCACAGCCCTTTTTCCCAGTTCGAATCCTCTCCCTCAGCTGGAATCCAGGGTAGTGAGGTCATAAATTCTGCAGCCATCCCCATGCAGCACCTTCACAGTGCCACAGCAAGGATGGACCCCCAGGTACTATGAGGAACAGCATGCCAGTGTTTTTGACATGCAATGCTGTTAGCGTAATGCTGCTTAAGATTAACGCACCTACCCTTCCTTCCTCCCGTCATAGCTATCCATAGTTTTTCATACACTGTGGTTCCATTGCAGCATACAATTCAGTGTATTGCATCTGCTTTCAATTTCCACAGGCCCCGCTGCATCACCCCCTTTACTCGTCAAATACATTTTTTTATTGACTACTCATCCTGCAGGAAATTGTCCAACAGGTTGTTTCCTTTGTTGCTTGCCTGCTTTCCATGCTGCTCTATTGGTCTTGACTCCATTTACTCCTGTACTCCTGATTAGTATATAATGTATGGGAGATGTTTGTTATGTATGGAAAACAAACAGATTATTTTCTTGTAATCTCATCGCTATGACATCAGTGATAAACCTCTCTTAAGTACGTCATAGAGATGAGTTTACAAGGTGGAACACCAGCACTAAACAGGATTACTTGCTGGAATGGTGATCGTTAGTCCCTACATACATTTCAAATTGGCATTCCAATCTGGAAGTTTACGCTTGCAGGAACTACCGATCAAGATAGCCTCCACCCATCCTCCACATAGTAGCCCAGTTTCTTGTTGGGCGAGTACTGTGATATTAAAAACTGTTTTTTGTCTGCCCCATTATAGATACATGTAGATTCTTCTCCTGAAAGTAGGCCCGATGTGCACCACTGTCTCACTGATTGCAAGTGACGTAGATGCACTGACATTACCCAGCATCCAATCTGACACCACGTGTCATCATCTGACCAACCAGATTTCTCATCCAGGACTCATTTTAAAGCAGCAGCATTTTAAGTTGCTTTTAGTATGTTTTAGTGTCACCATCTAAGTTTAATCATTGGGGGGAGATCCCATGCACTAGAAAAGATAATATATGAGGTCAGATTAGTACCTCACTGCAATCGTTTCTTGGGGTTACCATGTCAATGTTAAACCTCTCGAGCTTCGCTTTCAAGGTTTACTATGTTGTCATGGTAACCTCTCGAAGCGATTACATCATGGTTACTAATCCAACCCCATACATTATCCTCTATATAATATTGATCTCCTACCGTACCCTCCTAGCATCACAGTGCCATTCAATACCTCTCAGCAATGGCTGGTCACTGTGTTTTTAGCCATCTTAATTAGCTAATGAGCTCTGACTTATTGTGATTTTGTGTTTGGCTACTATTTGTAATTCAGCTAATCACAGTAACCCCCCCCCCTCAAACCTAGCCTCGCTCACTTCACTGACTCAGCTGGTCACTGCATCTCACTGTTGCCAGGCAGTTTCTTAGTGCCCTGCTGCAACCTAATTACCTGGCCCCTTGTAGCTATTATGGTTATGGTCTGATTTAATGTTTCATTTTCTTGGCTACTATTATAAATTTTTAATAATCATTAAAATACCCTGTACTTGTGACCTTGTAGCTATTATGGTTATGGTATGGCTTAATGTTCCATCTTTTCTGCTACTATTTTTAATTTTTAATAACCATTAAATAGCCTAGCCTCCCACCATCCCCCCAAATAGCCTTATAATCCCTGCTATGCCCCCCCCACTTAGCCTCATAGTCCTTGCTACATTTTTCTGCAGCAGTTGGTCACTACTTGTCCCTGCTGCCAGGAGATTTCTTAATGCCCTGCTACAACTTAACTGCCCTATCTCATTTTCTTGAGTTCTGCCTTCCTACTGCCTCCCTGACTTTTAACATCTATTAAGTTCCTTATTATCCTCTACCTCTTCCCCCTACTCTTTACTCCAGCATCCCTCCACCACTTCCTCTCCATCCCACCCCTCCTTGTCTTAGTGCCATCTTCTACCCCCACCCTATCCTAACTTCCCTGTGTCCCACTCTCCCACACTACACATGACATCCAGGACCTGCCCTCCTCCCTTTCCTGTGCTTTCTCACTGGGCTACTTAGGTTCCAGCCCCCTGTCCCAGCCTCTCTCTCTCCCTCCTTGAAACCCCATAGACAGTTGTCAGTACCAATCAGGCTCCTAACTGTCATTCTACTTCTAGCTGCAGGAGACATTGAACCTAACACGGGCCCACTCCCACCTCTCCTGTTTCCCCAAAGGCTTGAAATTTGCACATCTCAACATTAGAAGCCTTCTCCCCAAGATTACTTTTCTCCAACTTCTTATGCCAAACTCCTACCTGATCTACTCATCATTAGGGATGTAAGTTTGTCATGGATGCGGTTTTAATGACTCATTGTTCATGAATTCATTAGTAAACAGTAGTAAATGTTGTGGCACTGTCAACATTGCTACATTCTGATGACACTAGTAAAAGTCATGGAAGTCCTGAATAAAGATCAAACGTCATGGAATCAATGACGTGTATGACTGCCATGACAAACTTACATCACTACTCATCATTTCTGAATCTTGGCTGTCCCCTAAAATTCCTGATAATGCCATCTTTATCCCTGGCTATTCCCTCATCCAGCAGGATATGCCCAACAGGGGTAGTGGCGTGGTCATGTATCTCTCCTTCTCCAGCCAGATCTCCTCTATACTATCTATATCCTCCCCTTCTGCCTATGAGCTGCTTTTTGTAAAACTCTCCCTCCCTTTTTCCCTCCCCATCTTTGTGGTTGGTGTATATTGCTGCCCAGGCCTACCCCCTCCTCTATAACTGACCTCTGTACAACTCTCACATCTCATGCCTCCTCTTGTGAACTCCACATTCTAGGTGACTTTAACCTAAACTGGCTCTCCCCTTTCCATATCAAAACTCATAATGACATTGATTCCCTCAACCTTACCCAATCAATTACCGATCCCACCTGCCCAAACCCTAAATCCCCCAACCATATCCTACTTGACTAGACTCTAACCTCCCATCCACACCACATAATTGATGCTGGTATTCTGCCCAATGCTCTTAGTGATCACCACATGATCTATTGTGTACAGAAAATTCACCACCCCAAAACTCCCCCTAAACTCCTCATGATCCACTCTTCCTGATCCCTAGATCTGGTCTGACTCCTTGAGGCCTTGGCAAACACTGACTGGTCCCCCATCCCCTCTGCTACTGCTATAGAATCAGCCCTTAGCTATTTCATGTCCAAATTCCTGGACATCTGGAATCAACATTACCCCCACAGGAGAACCACAGTAAGAGGATCTCACCTGCTTTAGGTTATAGCTGAACTGCTGGCCTGCCCGCGGGTTTGTGATCAAGCACAGAAGGTACACAAGACCACTGTCTCCCCTGTGGACTTCCACAAATATTGCTCCTTCCAAAATGTGTGCACCAGGGCTGTCAGACTCATTAAAGCCAAGTGCTTTTCTGTTTCCTTTCAAACAAACATCAATCATCCATCCAAATTCTGGAAGGTAGCAAGCGCTATCCCCCACCCAACCCCCCATCCTGGTCCTCAAGGTCAGAGGCACTCCTTTTCTGAACCCCTTCTGTTGCCATTGAATTCAATACCTTCATCACCTCTTGTGCTTCATCCCTTCTCTCCTCAATCTCTCTACCACCTTCCCCCTTGCACCACCATCCCATGCTCTGACATCCCTCACTTTTTCTTTCTCTCCAGTATCCCTGTCAGACACTCTCAAGGCCCTCCTAGCCCTAAACCTGACCAAGGGCAAAAGCTCAGATGGGCTTCGCTCCAACCTTTTTCATCTCTCTGCCCCTGCTGTTGCATTCGCACTTGCCTCTCTTCTTATCTCTCACTCTGTTTAGCCTCTGTCCCTGCTGCCTGGAAGCTTACCACAGGCATACCTCTCCCCAAATGTGGTGACCCCACTATTCCATGCAACTGCCACCCTATCTCCCCACTTCCCATCCTAGCTGAACTCCAGGAGCACCTTGTACCATCCAACCCCTCTCCTTTCCTTGACTCCTCCTCCTTTCTCACCTCTTTCCAGTCTGGATTGAGGAAGTCCTACTCAACCTCTACCTGCCTCCTTTGGCTTACTGACTCCATTCTCGGGAATGGATCAGGGCCTAATCACCGCTGCAATCTTTGTCGACCTGGCCAAGGCTTTCAACATAGCTCCCCCCCCTGTCCTTCTCAATAAACCTGCAGCAGTAAGGCTCTCAGCCCCATCACTAGCTGGTTCCATTCCATACCTAGAGAGTAGGACTCAATCACGTTAGGATAGGAGACTCCCTATCCCCTCCTATCCCCATCAGTACAGGAGTCCCACAGGACTTTGTCCTCGGCCCACTCCTCTTTTCCATCTTTCTAAATGACCTCCCTACTGTCTGCGCCACTACATCTATTCACATGTACATGGATGACACTGTCTTGTACACCTCTTGCTCGTCCCCTTCTGATGTAGCAGTCAGACTCCAGCTTGACTTTAATTAAGTTCAGCACTGGTTCCGCTCAAATCAGTTGTTCCAAAATGCCAAGAAGTCTGTCTCCATGACCTTTGGCACTAAGCAGAGCCTATTGAGGCTCCTCCCCTTTACACACCCTGGATGGGACTATGATTGAGGATGTTACCTCTTTGGGGTATCTTGGGGTCTGGCTCAAGCAGCACTTCAACTGTTCTGGGCTTGTGGATGTCATCCACAAGAAACTGCACCCCAAGCTTGGTGCACTTTTCAGGAACTGTGGGTGTATTCCCTTGCTGGCTCAACCTGCACTTGTCCAGAAAATTATCCTCCCTATCTTTGACTATGGAGATATAGTCTATAGCGCCACTCCCAAGTCCACTCTAACCAGACTGGATACCCTCTTTCACTCATTCTGTTGCTTTGTTTTGGACTGCCCACCCCGGACACACCACTATGACCACTACAGATCTCTCTCTCTCTCTTTCCCCTCCCTTGAAGTCAGGTGCCTTGACCATTGTGCAAGCTTTGTTGCTAACTACTGGTTTGGGTCCCTTCACCTCTTACCTCACCTTGATGCTCTCCCTCCCCAATCCATCCCCCGAACCCCTTCACAACTCTGGTCACTGGACCTTTACTCTCCCTCCTCAATCTTCAACAGCTGGAAAGGCTGCTTTCTCTTATTGCTTTCCAAAACTCTGGAATACCCTTCCCTTTCCCATTGGCAATGCCCCCATTCCCTTTCCTCTCTTCTTTGTAGCTTCATTACTCCATCCTGCAACAGTACCTAATCCCTAGTCATCTGTCCTGTCAGTCCTATCCCTCTTTAGTCAGCACTTCCTCTGCTGGCTGCTTGCCTCTACATCCAGTTCTCGAATGTGATGACCTGTTTCCTCTGAATTTAACATGTTATCACCATGACTGAATGTATATATTACTACCTGTATGCACTTAATCCCGTATTGATTTCTTTCATACTGTATTCTGTAAACATAGAAACATAGAATTTGATGGCAGATAAGGACCACTTGGCCCACCTAGTCTGCCCATTTCCCTACCTAATGGATAAGCTGCAGATCCTAGTTAACCAACAGCCTACTTCCTCCTACCCCCCCACTAGAATTGCCTTATGTCTGCCCCATGCATTCTTGAATTCCCCCACTGTTTTTGACTCTATGACCTCTTCAGGAAGGCTGTTCCATGTATTCACAACCCTCTCTGTGAAGAAATACTTCCTCACATTACCTCTGAGCCATCCCCCCTCTATCTTCAAATTGTGCCCCCTTATTTTTGCACATCTCTTTTTCTGAAAGATGCTACCCTCTTGGACTTTGTTGATTCCCTTGAGGTATTTGAAAGTTTCTATCATGTCCCCCCTCTCCCTTCTTTCCTCGAGGCTATACATCTTTAGTTCCTTTAGTCTTTCTTCATATGTCTTCTGATGCAGACCCTGCATCATTTTGGTTGCCCTCCTCTGGACAACCTCCACCCTATCTATGTCTTTGCGGAGATGTGGTCTCCAGAACTGTACACAGTACTCCAGATGTGGTCTTACCAACTGTCTGTACAGAGGGCCAACAACTTCCTGTTTTCTACTGGTGATGCCTCTCCCTATGCATCCCAGTATCCCCCCAGCCCTCCTTACTGCCTTCTCACATTGCTGGCCCACCTTTAGGTCATCTGATATGACTACCACAGGTCCTTTTCCATTTTTGTTGTTGTCAGTATCTCACCCCCATTGTGTACTCTTCCCTGGGTTTTGTTTCGGTGCATTACTTTTGTATTTCTTTGCATTGAATCTAAGCTGCCATACATTTGACCATTCCTCCAACCTTGCCAAGTCCCTTTTCATTCTTTCCACCCCACCTTGTATCAACCCTGTTGCAGATCTTGTGTCATCTGCAAAGAGACATACTTTCCTTCAGTCCTCTACAATGTCACTTATAAAGACATTAAAAAGGACCGGCCCAGTACTGAACTCCTCAAGTTACTTCCACTAGTAACCATCCTTTCTTCATCAGGACTCCCATTTACTATTACCCATCTATGTCCTGTTGTCCAACCAGTGTTTTACCCAGGCTACCACCCAGGACCACCCACTTCCAGGCTGGCTAATTTGTTTATTAATCTTTGAAAGGGACTGTGTCAAATGCCCTTGGTTGGGAAGTCTAGGTAGGCCATGTCCACGCCCCCTCCCTGGTCTACTGTGCTTGGTCACCCAGTCAAAGAAATCAATTAGATTTGTCTGACATGACCTTCCTGCTGTGAATCCATGCTGCATTGGGTTCTGTGCCCCACTGTCCTCTAGGTACTCAACAATTCTTTCCTTCAGAAGTGATTCCATCATTTTCCCTACCACTGAGGTCAAACTGACAGGTCTGTAGTTTCCTGCCTCTGTCTTGCTTCCACTTTTGGGAAGGGGAATCACATCTGCCCTCCTCCAGTCCTCAGGTACCACCCCATACTCCTATGATTTATTAAAAAGGGTAGTCAGTGGTGTTACTACTTCTTCCCTTAGTTCTTTTAAAATCCTGGGGTGAATCTCATCAGGCCCCATTGCTTTATCCACCTTCAGTTTTAAGAGTTCTTTCAGAACTCTTTCTTCTGTGAAAGGACTAATATCAACCCCCCTATCCAGAGTGCTTCTATTGACCGGATTAGGTATTTCCCCCTGCTTTTCCATTGTGAATACTGAGCAGAAGTATTCATAGAAACATAGAAGTTGACGGCAGATAAGGACCGCAAGGCCCATCCAGTCTGCCCAATTCTTTTTCTACCTTATAAATGGGCCATCGGCCTTTGCTCTGTCAGTGGCCTATCTATTCATACTAATCTGTATTGCTCCCTTATGCCTATCCCATGCCTGTTTGAAGCCCTGGAATGTATCCATAGCCACCACTTCCTGAGGTAGGCCATTCCATGCATCCACCACCCTTTCTGTGAAAAAGAATTTCCTCACATTACTCCTTAATCGGCCTCCCCCTAATCTCATGCTGTGTCCTGTTGTCCTACTATTTTTATTATATTTAATCATGTTAGACTCTTTCACCTTGTTAAAGCCCTTAAGGTGTTTGAATGTTTCTATCATATCACCTCTCTCCCTCCTTTGCTCAAGGGTATACATATTGAGCCCCATTAATCTGTCCTCACATGTCTTCTGATGGAGTCCCTGCACCATTTTGGTTGCTCTTCTCTGGACTGCCTCAATTTGCTTAATGTCCTTGTGAAGGTGTGGCCTCCAGTACTGCATGAAGTACTCCAGATGGGGCTCAACCAGTGTCTTGTAAAGAGGGATTATTACCTCCTCTACAATCCTATGATACCCCTACTAATACTCCCTAACATCCCCCTAGCCTTGCCTACTGCTTTAGAGGTCTGCTTGGATGATTTCAGGTCATCAGTGATGATGATGCCCAAGTCTCTTTCTTCCTTTGTGACTGCCAGCAACTCAACTCCCAGCCTATAGGTGGCTTCGGGGTTTCTCTTCCCTTTGTGCATGCTCTTGCACTTCTTTGCATTAAATCCCAGTTGCCACTCTTCTGACCATTTTGCTAGTTTATCCAGATCTCTTCTCATTCTGCCCACCACATCTGGATCATCTACTCTATTGCAGATCATGGTGTCATCTGCAAACAGACAAGCCTTACCCTCTAGTCCATCTGCAATGTCACTAATGAAGATATTGAAGAGGACTGGCCCCAGGAATGATACCTGAGTTACCCCACTTGTGACTTGCATCTCTTCTGACTGTATACCATTTACCACCACTCTCTGTTTTCTGCCTGTCAACCAGTTTGCCACCCAGTTGACCAACTTCTGACCCATCCCAAGCCTACCCAGCTTATTTATCAATCTTCTATGTGGAACAGTGTCGAAAGCTTTGCTGAAGTCAAGGTAGGCAACATCAGCTGCTCCCCCTTGTTCCACCACTCTGGTTACCCAATCAAAGAAATCTATGAGATTAGTTTGACAGGACCTTCCTTTTGTAAACCAATGCTGTCTTGGATCCTGTGCCCCTCTGGATTCCAGGTGTTGCACTATCCTTTCCTTAAGGAGTGCCTCCATAATCTTGCCCACTACTGAGGTAAGACTGACTGGTCTGTAGTTCCCTGCCTCCTCTCTGCTACCACTCTTGTGGTTGGGATCACACGAGCCCTTCTCCAGTCTTCTAGAACCTCTCCTGTGCTCAGAGACTCACTAAACAGTTCTGCATGGCTCCTGCTAGTTCCACCCTTAACTCCTTAAGTACCCTGGGATGTATGCCATCAGGTCCCATTGCCTTGTCCACCCTGAGCTTAGCAAGTTCTTGTAGGACCTTTCTTTGTGAAGGGAATAGTGCTCACCTCCCTCCCCCCTGTGTCCATGGTGCTGAGCTGTGGGCCCTGCCCTACCTTCTCTTCAGTAAATACTGAGCAAAAGTATCTATTTAGGATAGATGCTGTTACAGGGCCCTCCTCCTCACATGCCCCTTTTTCTCCTTTGAGTTTAGCAATACCCCCGGACTTTCTCCTTTTACTAATGTATCTATAGAAAGTCTTGTTACCTTCTTTTATTATTCGTGCTAGTATTTCCTCAGTTTGGGACTTTGTCTGCCTTACTGCCTTCCCTGCTTCCCTTAGGGCAGTTTGGTAAGCCTCCCTAGCTTCATCCTGCTGTGTTCCCTTATATTTCCTGAATGCCAGCCTTTTTGCTTTGACCTATTCTGCTACTGTATTTGAGAAACAAAGTGGTTTCCTTCTTCTTTTGCACTTCATTTTCTGTCTAACACAATGGGATGTTGCTTCAAGTATTGCATCCTTAATGCTTGCCCACTTTGCCTGTACCCCCTCAGCTGTGTTTCTTTTTGCCAGGGCTGGCTTAACTCTGTTGGCCATCTTATCAAAGTCAGCTCCTCTGAAGTACCATATTTGTGCCTTGAAATGGGCCAGATTGAACCATACCATGTAATGGTCACTGGCCCCCAGGTGACCTTCTACCTGGAGATCTGTGATCCCTTCTCTGTAAGTCAGTACTAGATCTAGGATAGCCCTGTCTCTTGTGGGTTGTTGTACCAGTTGTTTGAGGCCCTCCCCTTGTAGGGAATCTACCATGTGTCTAGTTCTGGCAGATGTTCCTGCTGGTATTGACCAATCTGTATCCAGCATGTTGAAGTCTCCCATTATCAGAACCTCCCCTTTAGCCATCATGTTTTGTATATCTTCTAACAGTAATGTGTCTATGTCCTCCCCCTGGTCTGGGGGCCTGTAGACAACCCCGTTTCAAATGGCTGTCCCATTTCCTGTTTCCAGGGTGACCCACAGTTCTTCTGACTCCTTATGTGTATTCTGAATTTCTGTAGCTTTGATATTTTCATTGAATACAGGGCCACTCCACCCCCCCCCTTTTTGCACCTTGGTCTCTTCTGAACAGTACATAGCCAGGTACTGAATCTCCCAAGTGGTTACCGTAAACCACGCCTCATTAATTGTACTATGTCCAGTTTAGACTCTGACATTATTGCCTGCAGGTCTGGGATCTTATTTCAAGGGCTGTGAGCAATTTTGTACATGATTTTCCATTGGCCAGATTGTGTAGTTAGTTGTTTGTGAGGTTTGGCATTTCCCCAGCGTCGTATGGGGAGACTGACCTTTTTCCTTACCTGGTGATGCAAATGAACTGCAAACATGCTGAATCCCTGTTTGACCACTAGCTGAGGGGGGTGGGGTGTTCTTCCCATTGGACGTATGGGGTGCTGCACCACATCCCCATTTGCTAGCTTAAATATTCTGCAAATACATCAAACTTCTGCCCCAATGCACTGACTCCCTCCTTAATCAGATGCAGTCCATCAAATTTAAAGAACTTTCACTCCCAGAACTGTTGACAGCTCCCTACAAATCTGTGTCCTTTTTCCTGGCACCAGCCCTTGAGCCACATGTTTAGCTCCCCTATCTCCCCTTCTCTAACTTTCCGTCCATCTGCCCCCCTCTTCCAGACTGGCAGGATCTCAGAGAAGGAGATGTCGGACGAAATGGATGATAGTTTGTTACCCAGTCTGGTCAGGTGTTCCTTGGTCTCTACAACTGACCGGATGGTGAGATCATTAGTCCGTATGTGTACCAGGACATCAATATTTTCTCCTGCTTTGTGAACAATTTTAGCAATGCGGTCAGTGTCTCTCCATGCTGATTTACCTGGGAGACATCTGACCATTACCCCTGGCTGGAGATGGGTATCAACTCCCCGAATCATGGAGTCTCCTATGATCAGAAGTTTTTTGGATTTTCTTTTTGCTTTTTTTTTTTTTGGTTCCTGATTTGGGTGAGTTTTGTTGTGCTAGGTCCTTTGCTGCAGTGTCCTCTGCCCCTTTGTTTGATTTCAGAGATAGAGGCAGATACCTGTTTGTAGTGTTTATATGGTTTTTGGAGGTAATATGTTGGAGAGCACAGAGTGATGGGACACCTGATTTGCCCCTCCTAACCACCTGCTAACTTCCTGGACCAATTACCCTCTGCAGTCGAGGTTCTTCTGTTGGATGTTGGGGAAATGGCGGGTGGTTCTTATAGTGTATTTCCTCTTGAATATGAAATTTGAGGCACGCAATTTCTGCCCATTCTGCCCAGAGCTGAGCCCTAACATCTCCAATGACCCAGCATGTAGGACAGTGTCCTAAATCCTGTAAGACCGTCCTTCTGAAAAGTGTTTCACAGTACCTGCAGTTAATGATATCCATTCCAGATAAGCTGCTGGGTTTATACCCTGGTCAGAGTAATTAGCAGGAAGAAAATACAGTATCCCTGCTTTTTCTCTGTCTCTCTCTGCCCAACCACCTTCCTCTTTGTTCAGCCTCAGTATCCCTGCCTTAGTCTTTCTTTTCTCCCTAATGTACTTATAAAAGGTTTTATCCCCCTTCTTAACTGAGTTGGCTATCTTTTCCTCGGTTTGGGCCTTTGCTATTCTGACTGCCTTACCCGCTTCCTTCTGCTTTAACTGGTACAGTTCTCTGTCCTGCTCCTTCTGTGTTTCCTTATACTCCTGAATGCTATCTTTTTCCCTTACCTTCCCACCACTTCTTTTGAGAACCATATTGTTTTTTCTTCATTTTCATTTGTTTATTTGTTTCACACAAAGACTTGTTGCCTCTGTGATGGTGGTTTTGATGTTTCATTGTTGCTCCACCCCACCTCTTGCCTGTTTGGCAAGTGCGCTTCTGGAGGCACTCTACCATTTTGACAAAATCAGCCCTCCTGAAGTCTAATACCTTCCCTTTTGTGTGGCTTGACTCTACAGCTAAGTTTATCATGAACCACATGTTTGGTGGTCGCTTATTCCCAGATGGCTACCCACTTCAAGATCGGAGATCCTCTCTCCATCCCCATTTGAGAGTACCAGGTTTAAGATTGCTCTCTCCCAAGTGGGTTCCAAAACTAGCTGTCTGAGGCATTCCTCCTGTAGGGCATGGAGAATGGCCCTGCTCTTGGATGTGGCTGCAGAAAAGGTGCTCCAGTCAACATTTGGCATATTCAGGTCCTCCATCAGCAATATCTCCCCTTTCTCTGCCATCCCAAGGATGCCTTCTATCATTTCCTTGTCCATTTTCTCCCCCTGAGATGGGGGTCTGTATACAACCCCTGTGCGGATTGTGGAGCCACTTCCAGTCTCCAGGGTGACCCACAGTACCTCCTCTTCTCCCCTCCCTGTTTAGCCTTTAGTTCTGTTGCTTTAATCCCTTCCCTTACATAGAGAGCAACTCCTCCTCTTCTTCCCTCCCTGTCCCTCCTGTAGATTGTGTACCCTGGTATGTTGACATCCCAGTCATGGTTCTCTGTGTACCATGTTTCTGTGACTGCCACAATATCCAGGCATCCCTCTTCCATCAAGGCCACCATTTCAGGGAGCTTTTTACCTAGACTATGGGCATTGGTACTCATTACCCTCCATTTTTTTATGGCTTTATTTTTTTTGCCCCATCCCTGTCCCCACTGCCTTTGTCTTTTTCTCCATTTACCCCTGCCCTTCTCCCTATTGACTGCTCTATTTTGGTGTTTACCTCACTTATTACCATGATTTTTTGTGGGGGGCTAAGATTTCCCTTCTCCTCTTCAGTGCCTCCCCACTTGACTAGTTTAAATGCTTGCCACTGAAGCATTTAAATTTATCACCTAGGATCCTGGTTCCCCTCCAGGATAGATGCAGACCATCACACCTGTATAGGCCTGCATCCCTCCAGGTGGAGCCCTGTTCCCCAATGAAGCCAAATTCCTGAGCTCTGCACCAGCTTTTCAACCAGTCATTGAATCCCATGGTGCAGAGTGCCCTAGCCTCATCCATGCCATAGACAGGTAGCACTTCTGAGAAAGTTACCGTGTGTGCTACTCATCTAAGGCCCCTCCCCAATTTCCACAAACTCCTGTTGCACTGCTCTGATCCCATTCTCAGCCAGGTAATTCATCCCTAGGTGGATAATGACATCCAGCTTCCTCCCCCTTGCTGCTGCTCCCATGATCCTGAGGATTCATTTCCTGTCCCTCCAAGCCTTGACACTGGGCAGGCACCTTACCTCCGTTTCCCATCCCTCCCCCAGTTCTACCCCCTAACAATTGAGTCCCCCACCAGGAGTTGTTTCCTTCCCCTGTGGGGTCCTGGGCCACCCTCCTGTGGGTCTCCATTGTGGAAGCTCCCAGCATCCTCCTTGGTCTCCACTGCAGGTGCCTCCATAGAGGAACCATGCTTCACCAGAGTGGTGAATGAATTGTGGAGAGGCACAACTGGAGGGATGCACCTCTGCTCCACCACCCTCACCCTCCCTGAGCCCACCGTGGTCCAACCACTCCTCTTTCTTGGCAACCTCTGAGGTAGTGGCAGTGGCCTGGGTGGTGCCTGGGTGGGGGAGCAGGTTTCCCAAATCCTTGCCAGGTCAGCATGGAGACGAACAACCTCCTTCCTCAGACCAAAGAGGTTCCTGCAAATAGGGCAGCAATGCAGTTTCCAGAATGTCTCCCAGAAGACTGCTGCTCCACAGCCAGTGCATTGCACCACTCCCCACATGTCTGGGTCCCTTTCAGTTACTGATGCTTTTTGGTTTTTTGTTCTTATTTTAGTGTGTGCAAGCTTGTGAGTGTCTCTACCCAATATTCAGTGTGCTGTGCTTTTAACGATATGAACAGGTGTATGTTGTTAGCAGTTTTGAGGAAGTGATGTCAGAACCCCTGCTATAAAGGAAGTTATGCACTTGGGGCAGGAGGGGTGAGGGGAAGGGTGGGTGGTAGTAAACCTATGCTGTCCAGAAACAATCACCTACAACTCTTACTCTCCACCCCAGGGAGTGCCTTCCTTCCTTTCAGATACCTATTTCACAAAGGCTAAGTAACAGGTCTAGTCACAACTGACTGCAAATATCTCCCAGCTACAGTTCCTCCCTGGCAAATTAAAGTTAAAACTAATAAAAGTCCACCCTAAAAACAGAATCAATACTAGTTACTTACACAGGTCCAAAAAGTAATAATTCAGTTCAGTGTAGTCTAGAAACTAACCTCCTTGATTCAAGGAAGCTGTGGCTGCTTTTTCACTCTCCCTGTCTTCAATGTGATAAGGAGACTACAACACCTATAAGACAAAAAAAAAAAACCTTTTCAGCAAAAAATAAATAACTAAAATAGGGGCAAACAGTAATTTTGCTTAGCCTAATGATAAAAAGTCACAAAAATTTAAGCACCACCTGTAATAATTTCACAGAAGATATACCCTGTAAGAAACACTTTGCTACAGAGAAAAATAAAGTAGTACTAGAAGATATACCTTGCAAAAGACAATTTGAATCAGAAGATTACAGCAGTAATCTGTTAGCACACACCTGTATGCACATCTTGTAATAATGCAGCAGAAGGTATACCCAGCAACAGCAATGTGAATCAGAGAAAAATAAACAATAAAATGTTAGCAACAAACAGTAACAACCCCTGTGTGTACAAAATAAAAACAACAACACACAGTAAATCTGCCTAGCCAAAAGTCTTAATCCTTTCCCTTACTCTGGTAAGGTTCTTAGTTCTGTCCTTTCAAGCAAGCTAATAGGAAAGAGGTCAGCTGAAGCTAGGTGCCTTGGCCAGCAAACCTAGCCTCCCACTTCCAAGATATCAACTAACCTGACCTTTTAACCCTTCTTTCTGTTGGAAGTTGCTGGCAATTTGCCAGCTTCACCCCCAGATACACACCTAATCCCCTGGAAGAGCTGTGGGAGGAAAGCAATTAGCTCCTTCAATGTGAGAAGGAGACTGCAACACCTCTGAGACAAAAAAAAAAACCTTTTCAGCAAAAAATAAATAAATAAATAAAATAGGGGCAAAGAGTAATTTTGCTTAGCCTAATGATAAAAAGTCACAAAAATGTAAGCACCACCTGTAATAATTTCACAGAAGAGATACCCTGTAAGAAACACTTTGCTACAGAGAAAAATAAAGCAGTAACAGAAGATATACCATGCAAAAGACAATTTGAATCAGAAGATTACAGCAGTAATCTGTTAGCACACACCTGTAGGCACACCTTGTAATAATGCAGCAGAAGGTATACCCAGCAACAGCAATGTGAATCAGATAAAAATAAAGCAATAAAATGTTAGCAACAAACAGTAACAACCCCTGTGTGTACAAAATAAAAACAACAACACACAGTAAACCTGCCTAGCCAAAAGTCTTAATCCTTTCCCTTACTCTGGTAAGGTTCTTAGTTCTGTCCTTTCAAACAAGCTGAAAGAAAAGAGCTCAGGTGAAGCTAGGTGCCTTGGCCAGCAAACCTAGCCTTCCACCATATGTTCCCATTCTCCTTCCCACCAGGACACATCTGGAAATGAGCAAATTACTGCTCAGTATGCCTTTCCTGGTGAAACGTTTAAATAAATAAATAAATAAAAAAAAACAATAAAGGAACACTAGTCACTTAAAGGATAAACATCAATAAAGCACAATATACAGGTATGTATTATACTTCATAAATTATGAGAATTTCAACATGTGTCTTAAGAACATTATCAGTAATTCTAGATGAATTTACATATACTTTTTTAATATAATTCATATCTTACATACTATCACATTATTGATGAGGCTTGACAAACAATTTCATATGAACAGCACTTACAGTATGATTAAATACAGTAGGTGTTCCTGTATAATTAATAGCTGATTCATGTGTAATTACCACAACTAAATATATACTGTGTCCCTAATGTTTCTCACTGGATGATGATAATGTTTGAACTTACAACTGATTTAAACATTATAACACTTTTCTGTAACACTAAACGTATGATTTTAAATGTACTTCTTCTTTAAATTAAGACACACGCTCTACATTTCGACCATCTCTTCCACATACAATATACTCTACCCCTCATCAATTTGAATTCCACATTTGTAAAAGTACCCCTCTAAATGTCTGATAAACATAAAATGTGTGACATGACAACTCATCTAATCATACACAATAAAGCTCTGAAAACTGTAGAAAACAATATGCTGGTGCTGAAAATATTTACTATTATTGGAGTATCATAAATTAGCAGTAATTTTTACATATAAGTCACAGTGTAAAGTGTGGATGAGACCTCTGTCATGAGGAGTAAAATGAGTGACAGCACTCATAAAGTGTGGCAACTTTTTGAGGTATGCATTGTAAAGGTCCATGCTACTACACACATTTTTTTTTTTTAGTCTTTGGTAACTGGGTAAGGCCCATTTGGCACATGTGCTTGTTTTCAGGGGCAACCTGGGAGCACTGGGCAGTTAAGTGACTTGCTCCGAGTCACACAGTATGCAAGTGGAGGCTGTGAGAATCAAACTCAGGTCTGGCCTGCTGAATGTACCAAGTTCGTTCACACCTCATTCCTCTAACCTCTAGGCTATACTGCCTAGAGGATAGTGCTGACAGGTTGAGAGGTATGTATATGTGTATGTATGAATTTGAGCAAGCTGCTTTTAGAGAACCATTGTTCAGACAAGTCATAATGTCCATGTTTGCTAGGTATAAAAATAGCCGTATGAAAAAGCAGAGGACTTGTTAACTACTGTATCATGTCTCAGTTTCCCCAGGCAGGAAGTTTCACTTTTCCTCCACTAGCATGGGGAAAACCATGCTTAAAGGTCAAATCTGCATAATATCTTCAATAATCATCACAGCTAGAACTTGCAAGTTTAACAGCTTGACATCCCTGGAAAGCAAACTATCATATCCGTATTTGCATTTCTGCCTTATTTTTTATTCCATCACAAAGATATAGTCTAAACCATTGAGGAGATATTTCCAGCAGATTTTTTTTTTTTTTTACAAATGTCATGATTAACATATTCTGTGTTTTTTTTCTAACATATGTTAAACTAGAAGGCAGGATTTGGCAACATATTTTCATAAATCACAACATTCCCTTTTAGCAATCCAATTAAGCTGCTGTTTTTCATTTAAGTCCTTAAAGAACTGCTGGTGCCACACTGAAAACTTTGAAAAATATAACAGTCAGGCACTATTCAGCTAATATTTCATCTATAGTATAATGTGTTCTTCTCTGCCTCTCAGTTATTCAATGCTAATTTAATTTTCATGAAAACTAGATATATGACCCCTAGAATTCATCTGCTGCTATTTACTCCTTTACTGGAAGTCATTATATAATAACTAAGACATGACAGAGTGAGTATTACAGTACTATGTAATGGTATATAGTTACCCCTTGTTGTACATAGTACTGCAGTTCAAATGTCACAGAATGCTGATGTACCCTTCTGTGGTACAGTGGCTTTTAAATTAGAACAGAAAAGTGTGCCACCTGCCGGTTTAATTGCCCCCACACACTCAGAACCCAAGCCATCCCTTAACACAACATTTTCTGTTGTTTTATCATTATGAAAAAACAGAAACCCTTAGTTCACTTGGATGGGTTTTCAGCAACTGGGTGAAGGTGGGCTTCTGTTTATTTTTTATTTTTATTTTTAATTTTTTTGCAGTTCTTCTTTTTATTGGCATAAATCTTAAAAACCACAGACACTTGCAATTCATAAGAAGTACAGAAGGATATACAGAAATATAGTGATAAGGATAAGTGCTCAAATACACATGAACCATAACCAGACCAAAAGGAGCAATAAAGGCTTCCTTGACCATGCAGGAAAATGTATCAATGCATATGTTGCAACAGTAGTTAATAACAGAAATAAACATACACAAAAAGACTCAGAGTAAGAATAAATAATACACATTTCAAATAGTGAGACCTTAAACATTCACAGGTACTATAGGCATAGGAGTTGTGTCCTTGCAGAGGTCTCATGGCATCCACAGTAAGGTAACAACACTAAGGTGTCAGTATAACAGAGGAGATAGGAGGACAGACAGCAAAGTGTGTAAGGAGGTCATCCCACCACTATCCATGGCACCAGGGAGGGGAAAGAAACACATCCAGCAAGCATTGTATTTTGCCATTGAGTTGGTAGAGATGTGGGAAAGCCTGTCCAGATTTGTTACCTGTGTAAGGCTGGACAGTAGCTCTTGGTGGAAGCATACCCATTGGGTTTGCCAGCTATAAAGGGGAAGTCTCTTGGCCTGCAACTTTATAAAGCCAACCATCTGTGACCTGCAGGTTTGATATTGGGGGCTTCTGAGGCCATACCCAAATCAAGGAGCAGTGGTGAATGAGGTATTAGAGTGTGGAGCAGCTACTGCCCCAGTTCACAGACCTTGTCTCAGAGGGGTTGAATGGAAGAGCGAGACCACAGTACATGCATTCTCCCTTGGGGTGTCACACCGCCAGTAGACATGTCATGGTAGGAATTAAAATTTATGGAGCATTGCCAAGGTCCTGTAGGAGGAGTGTAAAATGTTGTTCTGTATAAGCCTGCTACATGTATCCTTGAGTGATTTGTGGTAGGAGGCCTAACATGCTACCCAATCATTCTCTGAGCTCTGGATAGTAAGCATAGCTTTCCATCTGAGCTTGGATTGGGCAAACTGGCTGGCAATCTCTTTACAGATCTTTGCATAGATGTTTTCTACTAATCCCTTAGAGAGGGGCAGCTATTTCAGAGTAGTAGTGAAGGGATCAGCAGTCAGGATTTGTTCTTGAGCAAGCTTTGTGCTGCACTACAAAGCTGGAGAAATGTCCAAAAGTGTGCCTTGAGAATGTCCCACTGGTTCTGTAGGGCTCAGAAAGTGGTTACCAGATGGGTATGAGAGGAGAAAATGTCCTTCAGGAAGACCCTTCTTTTTACACAAATGCCAGCACAGGGGCTTGCTGTCCACCTGAAGCAGGGATTGTCCCACTGTCGACCTGGGGCTGGTCAGCCAGAACTTCGATAGACCCACTTGATCTACAAAAATTATGTCTACCAGCTGAACCTTTGGCATAGCTGGTCTCTCCAGAGCTGTCCACAAGGGCTGATCTTCACCAGGCCACAACTGGGCCAGCACCTGGAGCTGGGCCACCCAATAATATCTTATAAAGTGTGGGAGCCCAGGCTCCCCTTCCCTTTGGCCCACTGTAATATCTGCCACTTAACCCTGGGTGGTTTATGATTCCAAATAAATTTGGATGTAGCTGATTTTAAACTCCTCCAAAATGAGGAAGGGGGTTTAATTGACAAAATTGAAAAAAGAAATAACAGGCATGATAATACATTAATTCATATTGTTTCTTTGCAGGCCGAGAATGATAACGGTACCTCCTTCCACCTATTATAGTCCATTTGCATATTCTGAAGTAGCTTAAGGTGATTAGTATGCTATAACATGTTTATATTATTTGGTATCCACACCCCCAAGTACCAAAAACCCTAATTCGTCCATTTAATATGTCCCACTTGCAGAAGGGTGCCATGTTCTAGCTTGGGAATGGGGAGCATCTTGGTTTTAGTTTTATTTACCTTAAATCCAGAGATGGAACCAAACTCCTGTATCAGAGCAAGGGCATGAGGTGCTATATGCTCCGGATCTTCCAGATATAGTAAGGTGTCATCCGCATATAGGGAGATCCAGACCTCCCTGCCCTCCAACCAAATCCCCCTGTATTGCTCCTACTGTCTTATTTTAGCTGCGAAAGGTTCCATACTTAAGGCAAACAGCAGTGGGGAGAGCAGGCATCCCTGCCTTGTACCTCATGTAATATCAAATTTATCAGATAAAATTCCATCCACTCTGACCAGAGATCCTGGATCACTATATAGGTTAACAATCCAGTCCTGGAACTTGGTTACAAATCCAGACCTGGTTAGAGTTTTGTTTAGAAATATTAAATCAAGGTGGTCAAATGCAATAACTGCTGTGAGATTCTGGGGAGGAAGAGAAGGGCCCATTGCCAAGAAATTTAATAACAACTGAATCTTGTCTTGTATGTGTCGACCAGGAACAAACACCATCTGATCACCATGTACCAGATATGGGATCAGCCCCTTTAGTCTCTCTTCTATCAGTTTAGCAAAAATCTTTGCGTCTACATTTAGTAAAGATATTGGTCAGTAATTGGCACATTCAGTGGAGTATTTACCTGGCTTCGGAAGAACCGAAATCATAGCTTCCTTCCAAGTTTCTGGGAGTGACCCCCTTTTCATGTGCATCATTGCATACTTTCAACAAGGTCAGGATCAACTCCTTCTGGAATATCTTATAGAATTCCACTATTAATCCATCGGGGGTGGGGGACTTCTCAGAACTCAAGGATTTAATCACTGAGTCTAGTTATTTTTCTGTGAATGGTTTTTCAAGGCTAAGGACTTGGGCCCTGGACAGCATATGGAGTTGTACTGAGATTAAAAATGTATCTATTCTCTGCTCGTGATCTGCCTGTCTCTCTCTGGTGTATAATTGTGAAAAAAAGTCAACAAAGGCCCCCGCTATCTCTGAAGGCTGGACCAGTATGTCCCCTGGCTTTCTAAGACTTTTAATATTGGGGATAAACCTGCCCATCTCTTGCTTTTAAAGGCACATAGCCAGTAGTTTCCCCAACCCGGTCTCCCCCTTCATAATAGTTTTGGTTTGTGTATCATAAAGAGTTAAGGGTATGATGTAACATTAACTTACTGTACTCCTCCCAGGCTTCATGTAGCTTTTGATATACCAGGGGGTCACAAGTGAGCTTATGTTCAGTCTCTAAGGATGTAATGATGCTAAGAGTCTTGGTGATCTTTACTTTATGCAATTTATTCCTAAGTGCTGCCTGGCTGATGAATTTGCCCCTTAGCACTGTCTTGAGCCCGTCCCAAATAAATTTCAACTGAGTATCTGATTCTTAGTGCTTCTCTAAATACCACTTTATTTCATCTCTAAATGCAGTAACTAAGGCCTTCTCAGCTAGTAGCCTGGGGTCTAATCGCCATTGTCCCCTTTTCATAGGTGGTTCCCATTCCACCCATGTCTGAACTATTGCATGGTCTGAGAAAGATACCGGTAATATCTGGACTGGTCTAAAGGGATGTGTTTCTGAATGCCAATTATAGATCCAGTCCAATCTAGAATAGGTGTTGGTGGCAGGGGAGTAAAAAGTAAAATATTTTACCGTGGGATGCTGCCACCTCCACAAGTCTACCAGACCAGCCTCAGCGATTAAAGTCTGGAGAATCCTAGAGCATATCTCTGCCCCATTCCTCCCTGATGGAGTTCTATCTAAACTGGGGTTCTCTACACAATTCCAGTCCCCCATCAGTACAAGATGTTCTGGGGAGAGACTTGCCAGAGTCGAAAACAATTCTCAGAAAAAGTCTCCTGAGGGCGGGGTGGGAGCATAGACAGACCCTATATTTATGGAGAGTCTTTTAATTCCCCTGAAACAATAATCCATCAGCCAGATCCCTCCCTTAGAACTGTTTTTGGTGTAAAAGAAAGCCCCTTCTTAACCAGGATTATAGCCCTGGCTTTAGCTGCTGTTGGGTGAGAATCTGAAAATACCGTGCCCACCCATGACCATCTTAATTTGTCGTGCTCCTTCGCAGACAACTTCGTTTCTTGTAGGCATGCAAGATCACATTTTAGATCCCTCAACTCTTTTAAAATTCTGGCTCTTTTTATGACATTATTAATCCCCTTTACATTAACTGTACATATATTAAGTGAACCCATATTTAAATTGCACACACACACTTTTTGTAGCCTTCCCTCCTCCCCTTCCTCCCTCTTGGTGCTCACTCCAACAACATAAAATGATGAATCAAAAACACAGAAACACAATAAATCAACAAAAAACCAATACCCCATACAACACATTTAACAGTGATAGTCTCAACAGGAGACTAGGAACTATTAATAATGCAACAGAAAGTGGTCCTCTAGGACCTTGGCTTGGGTGGTAGGATATCGCCCAAAAGTGACAAACTTAATTGCCCAATTGTGACCCCCTGCAGCCACAAGATGAGTCACGAAGACAAGAGTTTTCAGAAGTAGAAGAAGAGTGCAGCGCTCAATGTGCCAAGGGATTTCCCCCCCAACCACCATCAGTAGAAATACACCTTCCCTTCTAATAGGGTGACCTATGTATAGATCCTAGATCCAGCTGCCAGTCCTGGATCACAAATCTTCAAAACAGAACGCCATCCTAAAATTACATCATACGTGTGAATGCAACTTTTCCTTTCAGTGCCTATATCAGGGGAAAAAATAACGCTTTGGCCTCTCAAAATCAGGTAGAAATGAAAAGTTCAGCTTCTTCCCACTTGAAAGCAACCCTCTTCACCCAACAATCAGATTCATTGAACATAAAGATGTCTGAAATTGTTACATTTTAAGGATTGCCCCTTACCTTTCCCCCATTTTCTTCCCTAATGGCCTCGTTGACATTATTTATTAAATCCAGAGTACAGTAGCAAGAAATCTCCATGCAGATTTCTAACAGTGGCTACTTCCTGGACTAAGCTGCTAACTTTAATAAAATACTGCACAGCAATATAAAAAAGAAAGCAACCCCCCCAAAGGAGGATAAACCTTAAATAAAAATAAGGTTTCGGCTAGGAAGTCAGAGTACCAACTGAAATCTTTCACTCATGCGATTGATTAGCTTGAAGCCACTGGGAACATAAATAAAGATGTATCACAAAGGGAGGTCCTTCCTATCAGTCCCCCCTGTAGAAATGTGCACCTGGAAAACAGAGTTCCGCATCCTGCAAGTCTGGAGATAATTTCCCCCGACCTCGTGGAATATTAACCATGGCTTTGGACAGCATAACTGCGTTGGTTCTCAGCAATGCCCAGAAAGAAAAAAGTCCCATCTGATACACAGATCCTGAAAGTATGTTCATGATGTGTAGCCCTGACTGTGCTTCAAGGAGGTGGGTGATGAGGCAGGATCCAGCTGGCTATGTCAGCATGTAATGGCAAGAGAGAGTCTTGTCTTCTTCTCTGGGGGCCTCTTCCCCCTGGTGCCAAACCCCACAGCAGATTTTCAATCTCTTGTTCAGCTCTTTCTTCACTAGTGTCAGGTAGGGCAATCCCCAATTGTTCCAGCATTGGAGTGGCTTGCAATAGATTTCCATGAATCTGTATACCCCCTGCATCCTGCATCCACAATCGTGCTGGGTATCGATGATATGCTTTGACCCCTTTCTCTCTCAACAGCTTAACCACCTGTAGAACTTTCTTCCTCTTGGCCATCATGCCTGAGGGGAAGTCTTGATTGAAATATACCTTTTACCCGTTAAGGTTCAGATCCTTTTTGCCTCGGGCCAAATGAAGGATTTTATCCTTCATTGGAAACTTGAGGAATTTTACCACTATACACCGTGGAGGGGCCCCTGGTTTGGGTTTAGGGGCTATAGCTCTGTGAGTCCTCTCGATGGCAAACTCAAAATTCTCTGGTGGGGAGAGTTCTTGCTGTAGCCAGGACTCCAGATAGGCAACCATGTCATCCTGTTCGCTACCCTCTGGAACTCCAAAAATTCGGACATTGTTCCATCTAGCTCTTGCTTCTGCATCTTCTGCTGTCTGGGTTAGCTCTCCTTCTTTCCTGTGCAAAAAGGCCAGTGATCACCCAAATGTGATGTGCTCATTCTGAAGGGTGGCAATATGCATTTCTACCACAGTGGTGTGATTTTCTAACTTCTTAAAATCTGTCTGCAGACAAGAGATTTTTGAGTCGATCCAATGTAAGATGCTAAGCATTCTCTTGCCGTTAGCTTTGGTGAAGGTCAAAGTGGTCTCCGAATCACAGTCGTCTTCTCCGGAGGTTGTTAACATAGAGGATCATGGCAGAGAAGGACTAGTAGGCCACTTTTCAATCTGTGGCATGGTACATTTAGGAGTTGAGGAAAAATCTTTCTTTTTCATCCTTCCCATCTTGCCAGACCACAACAAGACAGGGAGTAGCACTGATTTTATTTAAAGGCACTTGGATGGCTTAATATTAGCTATGGGAATGATCCAAGACCCAGGAGCTGAGAAGCTAGGCTGCCATTAGGCTCGGTGCGTCACCGGAAGTCCCCTCAAACATTTCATTTTGTCCTTTAAATTTAATTAAACCAACACTCTCGTGCTCATTAACTGTTACAAAATCTGGTAAATGAATCCTAAGTGCAATGTGAGTTTCACATTCTCTCATCCCTCTTCAGCAGTTAAAACTGTTTCTTTTCTCAAGCAAGCTCTCTGTATAGCTCCACTGCTTCTGTGCTCTGAGAGATATATGAACTTTTTGCTAAGTAACTAGATTTCAACTCATTTATATACAGTAGACTGAAATTTATGCTGTAGCAAATGGATAATTACCTGTTTTGTTCTGTTTCAGTGTGTTCTGTCAAAGAGTATGCTTACCAGTGGACCACCCCAATTGAGCCTCCACATCCCCCACGTGTTATGTGACATGATGGGTCAGAGTCAATTGAACATCAACACACCAATGACAGTTGCTAAGCAATCATAAACACTAAGTCCAGCCAGTCCAGTGGCACAGAGGACTGAGGCGCTATGCACCTTACCTCTCACTACGCCAATGGCCCAAGTTCATGAATGAGCTTGGGGTGTCTGGGGCTGGCCATTGGGAAAATGATTGAGCATCTGATGGACTACATTCCTCTCCCTGGGATGGGGAGGGATGCTGTCTCTCTCCTTGGCTGCCATCTGGTGGAGGTCAGTTACCAGTGCCAGAGTCTGAGCTCTGAGTAAGGGAGGGGCTGCACTTCCATAGCATGCGTGTGGTTCTGTGCACTCACTCTTACATGCTTATGGCACTTATGATGTAAGGAGAACAAAAGGCCAAAGCCCATAGTCATCTCCTGTCTAGGAAAATTTGTAATATACAATATCTCCATTACATGCAATATAATGATCCAATCTTCTCTTGAATATATTTTTGTTTTCACTGATTATAATTTGTTTTGGTAATCTATTCCTCAGATTAGCAGCTCTTTGGGTATAAAAAAATTATCTTTTTTTGGTTCTGAACTTGTTGGTTTTAACTTGCACTGGGTGACCATGCGTCACTGAATTGATATTCTTATATTCAATATTCAGCTCAGTTATCAGGATTGGCTAATTCATAATACTACAGTAAAGCAGCATGTCTCCCCTACTTCTTCTTAACTCTAAACTGTGTAGCTGCAATTTTCCTAATCTTGATGTATAAGGAAGATGTTTGAAATAATTAATTGATTTTGTAAGTCTACGCTGCACTCTCTCTACCCTACCAATGTCTCCTTTATTATAAGGGCTCCATAGTTGAGATCTATAATCAAGTATGGGTCTTACATATGACAGGTACAGAGGCATCATTATTTCACTACTTCTGTTTTTTTATATTTCTCTTAATGGCTCCTACGGCTCTGTTCACTCTAGCTACCACAGTTGTGCATTCATCATTAAAGCATAGTTTATTATCTATCAGTATACCAAAGTCTCTGTCCATTGTTCTTGACTGTATTATCATGCCATTTATGGAATATTGTGTTTTTGGATTATGGAGACCCATGTGTAATACACAGCAATTATCAATATTTAGTGCCATTCCCCAATTACATTCCCAATCTGCAACAGCATCCAAATCTGCTTGTATGGTTTTGATTTGGTCAGGTGTTTTGCAAGGGCCACCCAATTTTGCATCATCTGCATATTTTGCAATATTACTTTTGATCCAATCATCAAGATCTGCCATGAATGGTTGGAAAATAACAAGCCCCAACATTGCTGCTACAGGAAGGGGTAAAGGGAGAAAATGGAAAATGGGAGGGCACTGGCTCCATGAAACACTACCTGCCTGCCCCATTCCTGTATCACCACCTGACCACAGCCCCAATTCTGGATGAGAGTCTCTGAGTGGGGGGGAGAACAGCCCTCCCCTTCCTGGCTCTGCCTCAGGGGGAAATAAATGGGGAATCTTGGGGGTGGCATGGTTTGGGGGGTAGGTGCCAGATGGGAGTGGCAGGGTCAGGGCTGCTAGCCCACTGGAGCTGACCCACAGGAAAGAAGATGCATGGAAAAAAACACTAAGCCAAACTTGACTCCCCAGGTGCTTTTGTGTGAGCTCATAGTGGAGTCTAATGACCAGAGACCTAAATGCCTAAATGACTGTGAAATGACTAGCAACATTAACATTTTCATATCTGTTACATTTCATTTATTTAGAAAATGACAACACTTCTCTCAGTTGTCTCATTGTTCAGTCTCTAGTGTTTGGCAGAGGACCAATGTTTTGGTTCCACCACTGCTTGTTTTTCTGAAACCCCTTTACTTGATTTAATAGGCTTCCCAAAAGGCTCTCAAAAGATCTGATTATACACAAATAGGCTGTGCATTCATTCCCATTACCTAAATATCTAAATAATATTACCATGGAATCCCACAATTTTACACTGCTTCGGTATATATTTTTTTCCATATAGGTTTTTCTATACCTTTGGCAGGCTGGGCAGCTGTATCAGACCATCCCATTGCACCACGGTCATCCTGAGTCTCCATCCATCACCCCTCTGAGACCAGGTGGGTCTCCAGTTTCTGCCTGGAGGGCTTCATTAAGCCCCATCCTCCACTGGTTTTAATCCAGATTTTCTCACTGGATCCAGTGGATGTGCAATAAGTGCACAAGTGCACTCTTCTTCTGAGGAGGCACTCCAGCATTCTGTACTCCTGCCCTTCCCCTAGTATGCAGGACATGCCACCACTTGACTTTGCCAGGTGGCAGTTGAACAGCAAGTTACAAAATCCCCCCTCCCTGAGGCAAGAGAACTGTTCTAGGGATACTCAATCTTCCCTCTCCCAGCCGAGTCTCTGAGCGACCCACGTCCATTCCTGAACTTGGGTTGCTGGCATGGCAGCAAGGAGACATGGATGCCTCAACCCTCCACACCACTGGGCCAGCTTCTTCAGTACATTTTTAAAATTGTTTTCCATGGGGGATGGGAAATAATATCATATGACCAGAGATGCTTATTCCAAAAAAATGATGTCATGAATACAGAAGCATGACACTATTAAGGTTTTAGTTCCTTTGCTGTACAATGAAACCTAACACTTTGTATTCATACATAAAAATGTTGACATTATCTTTACACACTAAGGGGTTTTATTACATCAGTCTAGCATGAATCCCACATAAAAATACAGCTTCTTTACAATTGCTGCTGTTAATGATATTCAACAAGATCCATCCTTAACAAACCTCCTGTCCCTATAACCTGTAGGCTGGCCAGTTTGTGTCTACATTCATATCCACATTTGTCTCCAGCACTTTAAGAGCTAAATTCCATTTCATTTCAGCTTTGTCTAAGCTACTCTCCTCCTCTTGGTGGTTTGTGAACCATCTCAAGGACTCAGAACTTGAGAGCTATGCCTATATTCCCAGCTTCTTTGAAATGTTGCACCACAGGGGACCTCATATCCTGCCTCCTAATGTCTCCCTTGTGCTCCTGTATTTACGCTTTATTGGCTTTTCTAGTCTTTCTGACATATAATAAGTCACATGGACATTGAAGGACATAAATTATCCCCTGTATGTTGCAGTCAATGTGTTCCTTTATAGGGTACTCCCTCCTCATATGGGGGTGTTTAAATGTGCTCTTTTCACTAGTATGTCCACAAATTGAACAACATCCACAAGGGAATATTCCTGTTTGTATAGGTTCTTGTAAAAACTAGAAAAGATCTTGTCCTTTTGTTGCTGGGGGTGAGGAGTTAGGCTAGCTGTGTTGGATCAACATTGTTGGAAGGCCTTCTGTGGTCCAGGACTGAGTTTCAGCCAAAAGAAGAGGTGCTTGGGGTGATATCTGAGTTGCACGTTACTTTCTGTCTTTTTGACTGTACTCCAATCAGACTGCTGGTGAAGTGTCAGAGGTACTGTGTCCAGTTGTTGCAATGATTATTTGGTGTTCTCGGGGGGGGTGGCTGTCACATGACTGTTTCAACTGGGACCTAGGAGCTATCAGCAACTTAGTTTTGGTGGATCAGAGAGTGAAGCACAGATTATGTAAGGCTAAGAGATCTTTTAGGCAGCTGGGAACAGTCCATGCAGAGCTTTGCACATTAGCAAAGCAACCATAAAAGTGGTATGCCTCTAAACTGGGAACTAGTGCTGTTCATGCAGCACAGTAGTCATGTGTTCAGATGATTTATCTCTTACTATCAACCTGGTAGCAGTGTTCTGTACTAGCCACAGGTGATGCATAAACTTTCCCAATAGCACTCAGCAAAACATGTTATAGTAGTCAGGTCTAGACATAACAAATGCATGCACTAGGGTCATGAGGTCCTCATGTGCAAACTTGGGCTTGATTAGAGCTATATTCTTTAATTTGAATAATGCATCACTGGAGATGGCCACCATCTGGTGTTCTACAGTAGTAGTAGCCAGCAGTTCACAATGACCCCTAAATTCCTAATCCTATGCACAGCTGTCAGCAAAATGCCATTTAGAGATGGACACATTGGCAATACACTGGTCATTGCTACCCATGAGGACCCATTTCCACAAGCGTCAATTACATCTTAGATTTAAGCTCAACCAGATGGAGGTCATCCAGTCAGAAATTGTTTATAGCTACTGGTCTAGAATGGGGATTGCATAATTCCTGTCCAGTGCAAAAGACACGTACAGCTGGGTATCATCTGTATAGCAGTGAAAATTCAACATGCACCACCTACTGACCTCCACCAAAGGTAACATATATAGTATATGATGGACAACATGGGGGACAGAATCAATGCCTAGGGTACACCACAGCTAACTGAAGCAGGCCATGAACAGAAAGTTTCCATCATAATCTTCTGAGACCAGCTGAGTAAGTAGGACTCAAATCCCCAAAGGGCTATCTCAGTAAATTCTTCTTATTGCTCCAGGTGACTCTTTAAAATCCCATAATGCACCTCATCAGAAGTCTATGAGTGATCAAGGAGAATGACAATAGAGTACTCACCTCTATCTCTTGTTGGGAGATCATTGAACGTTTATACAAGCATAGTCTCATGCTATTCTGAGGCCTGAAATGAGACAAAAACTGCTTGGAAATGTAACATTTCTCCAGGTTTGCCTTGAGCTTTGCCACTGTTACCATCTTAATTACCTTCACTAGAAGGGGAAGAATGGAGACAGGCCTATAATTCTCAAAAGCGTCTGGGTCGAAAGATCATTTATTTAGGAGGGTTCTCCCTACCATCCTCTTCAGGGCTAAAGGAAAGCCCCCCCCCCCTTCTAGGGAACACCAAATAATCAATTCAACAACCAGACATAATACCTCTGATAGTCCACCAACAGTCTGGTTGGAGTAGAGTCAAAAAGACAGAAAGTAAGGTGCAGCTCAAATATCACCCCAAGCACCTCTTCTTCTGGCTGAAACTCACTCCTGGACCACAGACAGCCTTCCAACTATGTTGATTCAACACTGCTGGCCCCTGACAGGCCATATGCAGAGTTCTCAGCCCAGATAGATGACACTCTATACAAGAAGCTGCCAAACTCTTCACACTTCACTGCTGTTAAACCTTCTCCAGTCTGTGAACAGGACAAATTTAGTAGTCTGTCCACAGTGGTGAAGAGCTGAGCTGATCACTTCTTACTTGAGGCAATCACCCATGCCAGTTACTCAGACTTTCTCAGAGTGATAGCCCTCTGATACCCTTTATAATGAGTACTCAAAGCCAGACTAGCTTCCATTGAGCCAGATCACTTCTGCAAACACTTTAACTTTTGCCCAGTTACATACATTAGATAAGCAGCAGGGGTAAGGCTGTAGATATGCCTCTTCATTAGTTGTGTGCAGAATCACTGCACTGCATGGCTTATGCTTGGTTTGGTATGGTATGGTATGGTATGATATGTTATGGTAAAACTTTATTTTTATACAGGAAAAGATATACCAGTTGAACTTTAACAGTCCAGTTTACAAGACAGTCCAGTACACTGCCTAAAGTTCCATAAATTATAAAATACAAATACAACAAACACATTTACAACAATACACAAACAATCATATAATAAAAATATATAAAATACGGGCTGGCCTGGTGGCACTGAGGGCTGAGGCACTGGTCACCTTATCTCGCGCTACGCTGGTGACCTGTGTTCGGGAATGAACATGGGCTACCAGGGGTCAGCAGGGGAGGAGAAGGATTGAGCATCTGATGGACTGTTCTCCATCTCTGGAGAGGGGGGTCCTCAGTGAGCGGCGCATGTCTGCTCCCTGGTGGAGTCTGAGGGACAGGGTGCCATGCTGCAGAAGGGGGATGAATTGGGGCAGACACTTGGAGAGGGCATGTGTGGACACGTGCATGCTCCTCTCTGTGGGCGTCATTGTACACCCCAACTCTTGGGAGAAAACTAGGAAAATGAAGAGCCATGGCTCGATGGTGGAGGGCGCCTCCCAGGCTCCACTCCCAGCCAGCCACAGCACTAGCCCAGTGAATCCAGTCCCCGGTGGGGGTTGGGTAACCCCACCAGCCCCACCAGGGGTTGCAGGTCCTGGGATTTCAGGTCAGCACCGGATGGTGGACGTTGGGGGAACGGGGCTGGATGCTCCCTCCGGATGACAGCCGGCTAAGAGAAAGAAGTAGTCAAAATATATATATATATATAGAGCGAGAGAGAGAGATAGATAGATAGATAGATAGATAGATAGATAGATAGATAGATAGATAGATTGATTGATATACAAAACACAGACAGATTAGTGCAACTCTTGAATGGGGGGATGGAAAGGATTATGTCCCGGAGATTATCTCGTACATGTACAAGTGTGAGTACAACAATTTCTTATTGCCTTTACAAACTTCCCATGGTCAATTTCAGCCCATACTAAGGGTGGCAAAGCATTCCAATGTCGTGCTGCCTAAGATCTTAAAGTTCTGTCTCTACATCTATTAATTCTTTTTTTTTTATATATTTTGTTTTGGTGTATAGTATGAACCAAATATCTCTTTGTATCTGATGTACTTGGAAATAGAATCTCATTAATATTGTGACTAGGATAATTTATTTTATATTTGTGAATAAACATTAACCAGCTAACTGTATAATTTAGGTCTAGATGCATCCAGTCTAGTAGAGTCAAAAGGGCACGGTGATGCATTCTAAAATTACAATGAAGAACATACCTAGCTGTCCTATAATACAGTTTATCAAGTTTGTATAACAGTTGTTTATTCACTGATCTATATATAAACACTCCATATTTTAGGACAGTCAAGATAAGTTGTTCAGCAATCTTTTTCTTATCCAGAAATTTCAGACAACTTGTAGTTCTTAGTGCTAACAGTTTCTTATTTGATTTATTAATGGTCATCTCAATATGGCCACTAATCATCAATAGAGGGTTAAAAATAACACCTAAATTACAATAGATAACTGCATGTTCTATCAAAGTTTGGTCTAATGCATAAATTTGCAAATTAGAAGGGGTTTTATGTTTATTTACAATAAAATGCATTACCTTTGTCTTTTTTACATTAAATATTAACTTTGACTTGGTGAACCACTCTTGAACCCTGATAAAGTCAGCCTTGAGTTTTCCACGGAGGTCCTCTAAGCTTTATCCTGATGCCACTAAGGCTATGTCATCAGCATACAGCCTAATGGATGCATGCTGAACTACCAGTGGCAAATCATTATTATAGATCAAAAATAATAAGGGTCCTAAAATGGACCCCTGTGGAGCACCTGTCTGGACAGCTCGAGGTTCAGACAGATGGTGTTGTACTGCAACCCTTTATGATCACCCAGTTAAGTAAGATGAAAACCATAATAGAGGACCTCAGAGAAACCCAGGCCAGCCTGTCTCGTATATAGGGTAGAGTGGTCCACCACGTCAAAGGCCTTAGAAAGGCCTATAAAGACCACTGCTGTTTCATTTCCTTCATTCAGTGAAGTACAGATTAGGTCATTAAACTCAACTAAAGCTGATACAGCTGAGTAACCTTTTCGGAAGCAGGATTTAAGATGAGTAAGTAGGCTGTATTTGTCCATATATTCCTGAATTTGTCTGTCTACCAGTTTTTCTAAACACTTAGACAAAACAGGCAAAATTGCAATAGGGTGATAGTTGTTAGGATCAGACTCATCTCTTGCTTTATGTATGGTAATTATTTTACTGGTTTTCCAAAAAGTTGGAAAATCACCAGTCTGCAGACTCCAATTAAATATAGACAAGATAGGAAAAGCTATATAAGGGGCAGCTTTTTCCAAAAAGCATCCCTCTAGATTATCTAAACCTGCTGCTCTGTGTACATCAATTTTTAATAATACCTTCTTCACCTCAGATAATGTTAGTTGCTTGAACCTAAATAGCGGATACTGGTTCAATGATTCATTATCTAACTTTGTAACATCATTGGGATCCAAATTAACCTGGTTTCCCAAACCAGGAAGATCTATAAAAAAATCATTTAGGGTGTTTGAGACCATTTCTGGAGCACCTGTTAAAACATCATTTACCCTTATACTCTTTTAATTAATACTGTGATTTTAGGAGCTCAGATTATTATGTATTGGTTTTTATTGATAATGTTGCTGGATATTGTAAGGCACCTTGAATTTAGAAAGTCGCGATATAAATAAAGTTTTATTATTATTATTATTATTATTTATTATAGCTAAATTTTTCTGTCCGCCTTGCCCTCCAGGATTTGATAAGTGTTTGCATGCTTGCATGATTATAATTTATCCTATTTCTTTAAAAGGCTAGTACCAAAGAGCTTGCTTGCAGTACTTTTCATGTGTTCTGGTGTCTGAACTGGAAGTCTGTGCTGCTGATTAGGATGTAGCTGTCATGTGATCAGTATCTCTCATGCAAATTTCAGGGTAGTTAATTACGGAGCTTGGGCGGGGATTTGAGTCACAGAAACTAAATTGTTTGTCTCAATGCATTGGAAATTAGTGAGTACAGTATTTCAGTACTTTTAAAGAAATGCATGTAGATGAAATGTATATTAATGTCTTGGCGATGTGTTTGTGCTGTATGTAGAGTATATGTATTGTGGCATTGTAGTTTTTCAATATCTTCTTGTGTTATAATTTGATGTACATATATGAGATTCTTTTTTCATGTGAGCAGCTCTGAAGCTATTCAAGTCTTTATTTTTGAGTATAAAGGATATCGTTTTCTGTTTTGTTGGATGGAATTCATATTTTCTTAGATATTGTGTTTGCTGTTTGAGCACTACATCTTGATTGTCTGACCTGCAATTTATATGCCCTATGCACTATGCCTATGTGACGTGTAAACCATGTGTGAAGGCATAGATACATGGGAATGCCATGCTGCAGGGTCCCACAGACCTCCTTGTGGCATTCCCGAATGGCACAGATGCCAGTTACATCCCGTATCCCTGGCCATGTGGAGAGCAACATGCCAGGGGTGGGCAGGGTGAATGCCAGGGGTGTGCCTGCACTACATGTCAGTCAGTAAGGCTCATAGTCTTGTGCACCAGGGGGCATTGGAGGGCACTGGTTACATTAGGTGGGATCCTGCCATAACCCCAGTACATGCCCAGTCCCATGCACACTGCTGCCCCAGCACCATTTCAGTAAATGACTTCTGCCCCACCACATTGCAGCCCCATCCCTGATGCCATGTAAGTACCCCCCTCCCCACCACATTGCAACCTGTCCATGATGTCATGTAAGTATTTACACCCCACCACATTGCAGCCCCATCCTCAATGTCATGTATGCACCTCCCACTCCAACACATTGCAGCCCGGCCCCAGTATTGTTACCTACACCCTGCCCTGAGACATGTCAGCCCCCTCCCAGTATGCAGAGACCACACACCCCCCTGCACAAGTGAACACTGAACCCAGGTAGCACAAGACATCCCCCCACACACAGTGGTGCCCCAGTCCATTGTACCCTAACCTTGACCCCGATCCCAACCCCAGATGCAGCAGAGGTGGCCAGTGGCCTCCCCAGCACTGTTGCCCCCTCCCCATCCCCATATACCAGGCATTTGGTGCCACAGCTTCAGCTGGTCAGCAGCACAGCACTCCACACACCTCCACAGCTGCCAGCCATCTGACTTACACAGGGAGTGCACCTCTATATAAACGACACACTCCCAGCATAAGTCAGACAGCCAGAGACCATGGAGGTGTGCAGAGGGCTGTGCCACTGGCTAGCCAGAGCAGTGGCACTGACCACCTGGTATATGGGCAGGGGGGAGGGAGTGTCGATGCCACCAGGGGTGGGGGTGCCACTGGCCACCTCTGCTGTGATTGGGGTTAGGATCGGGGGGTTGGATACAATGGAATGGGGCATCACTGTGTGTGTGGGGGGGATGTCTTGTGCTACTCAGATCCAGTGTTCACTTTTGTGGGGGCATGGTCTGTGCATACGGAGGGGCTGACATGTGTTAGGGTGGAGTGTCGGTAACAGTGCCGGAGCTATGCTGCAATGTGTCAGGGAGGGAGGTGTGTACATTACATCAGGGATAGGGCTGCAATGTGGTGGGGTTGGGGGTGCTTGCCTTACATCGAGGATGGAGCTGACATGTTTTGAGGCGGGGGGTTATGTACATTACCAGGGTCAGGGCTGCAATGTGTCAGGTCGTAGGGGGTTGCCATGTAAAAATAGGGATGAGTGGAGGTGCTGTTGAGTTACGACATCAGTGTGGTGGGCAGGGGCTGTTTATGGGCAGGCTGGTCCACTGGGGACAGGGGCATGGCAGCATGGGTCCAAGTGTCTGTGAGAGCTATTCATGCACCAAGACCCATGCAGACCCACACAAGTAATCCACTCTGGACCCAGGATGGGCATCCCATTGGATATCTGCCTGGGTCCGCATCTCCATCTCTGGCCACCCTGCATGGTCCTGTGCACCGGGGGGGTGGGGCTGTGGATAGGTGCCCTACAGGTGCAAGCAGTAGTGAATAGCATGCACCCTGTGCCTACCCAGGGCTGTAGAGCTATGTGGGTGGGTTACACACATCCAGTGAGTAATTCCCATCCATTCGTGCATGGGCACCAATGATTGTTGAGCACTGCTTATTGGGCTAATTATGGCATCTGCTCTTTTTTATTTATGTGATGTCATTTTGACCTTAAGGGATTTGTGATCTACATTATGATCTTGAAAGGTTGTTCTCTCAATTAATTCAGTTTTGTCATCTGAGTAGGGACATGTGCTATGTTAATGAAATACGATGTGATGGGGCCCTGGCCAATGAGGAGACATAAATGGCCAGATTCCATAGCTCCTTCACATCAGATTTTGACCAGTCAGGAAGCAGAATTGGTCAGACCCCATGCTAAAACTATGCTTATGACATGTTCATCTTTATTTGTGGAACAGATTATGATGTCACAAGCAGAGAACTACGTTTGCAAGCGAGGGATAGACAGCAGAAACAGATGAATTCCACAGGGCCAGAGAAGATCTTTGTTCATAAAAATGACATTTTAAATAAATAAAAATGGAGAAATCTATGCAGAACTTACAGTATATGACACATAAGCTGAACTGTGCCAATGTAGTCTGTGTTTGGGTTCCCCCAAGGGATCTGCAGCACTTTAAATAGACTTCCCTGAGACTGTCTCCCTGGCATCCATTATTACACTATTTATGAATCTTTTTGCATAATGCACAGTACATTTTCATATATTTACAGAGGCACCATTCCAAGCCTCAGCTTAATGGAGAAGACTACTGTTTATGAATTGGATATTTCTGACATACAGATTTTTCATACGTTATATCAATTACTGCAGGTATGTCAATAAGAGATCAATCATTTTCTCTTTTGTAATATACTAGATTCTGAAGCTCTGACACAAGCTTGAAAAGTCTGAAGCAAGCCTCCATGTATATGCGAATGAGGCACTTGTAATACATCCCTTTCCATTCTTTGGTGTCACTGAAACAGTAACTCAGAAGAAAGCATAAGGTTTCAATGCTGCCTATTTGTATTTTATTTTAGGTTTGCTATGCTTAAGACAGACTTATCATGCCACCCATACAGTGTGTAGTACTAGTAACCTTTATTTGTGCATTGCAAATAATGCATCTAAAATTATTTCATTCACAAGAAAAATCTATTTCTTTGTGCTGCTCTTATCTTACTGTAAGAGAGTTGTAACATGTTGTGGAGGAGGAGTAGACTGAATGCTTCCTTTACCCAGATGACACACATTCTCCTTTCAGCAGCTGGGAAAATGGAGAGCTAGATCACTTAGTTTAAAAATATATATATATATATATATATATATATATATATATATATATATTTCAAATGTTCCTTAAACCTTAAATGCTGACTGGAAGTACCAGGACAGTAAATGAAAAAAACATGGGAGGAGTAAGGTAAGCAAATACACAGCACTGCAGATGGGAGACTTCTCTTTTAAGAGTGTGAATAAATAAATATCATATGTTACTGTTTTGTATTTTGTCAGTGTAATCTTTTCCAGACCTCCTTTCTGGTAGATGGTGGCTTATTATTTAGAGACAGTACCTAATGTAGATACAATAGATGATGTACAAAACATCAGGGTCTCACAAGGTACATTAACCTGATAGCTTTACATTAACAGCCAACTTCCTTAACTATTGTGCATGCTGGTTCATAAAAGAGACCTCAGGGCTTGTCTGATGGGAGAGCTCTGGGCTGTTAAATCCTTCTCAAATCAGATGGAAGTACTCATCAGTGGAAACTGCATGCTGTCAGGGTTTGTACTAAAGCAATCATCTTTTTCGAATAAGTTTGAATGAACCATTGGAGTTGGTGAGCTGTGTGCACAGATTTTCCGAGTCTACTATAATCACATGCTATCAGTTAAATTTGCTAGTCAGGTGAAAACTCAAGATTGTACCAGTGCAAATACTTTCTAGATTACTTTATGATGGTGGCATAAAAGGAGGAAAGGCAATTTTAAAACCATGCACTGAAAAGACATTCTCAGCTGTGATACAACCTCATGTTTACTAGTGACTACTGCTGTGCACTGTAGTATAGGATTGAATTGGTAAAAGATGGAAAGAAAAAACAAAGACATGATTACTACTACTACTACTAATCTATGAGAGATAGGTAAATTCCATTTTTGCTCTTCTGGAAACAATGCTCCAAAATGCATTTTGTCTCAAATGCATTGTCTATTGCTGTTTTTAAATTGTTATTGTGTCCCTCAGATGTTTTTAAATTTGGCCTTTTCTGTGTGCTGACTTCAGTAGAAAGATTTGAACTTGCAGACCAGTAAAGACATTGCAAATCTGTGTTCAAGCAGGGTTTTAATTGAACTGCTAGCTGATTTCTAAAGTGTTTTAAGACAAGGTTGTGTGTTTTCTTTTTATTTTCATAAAGTTAGTGCAGATATTCTGTAGCTGTAGAGGACTTCTTGTGAATTGTTTTTACTGTGGTTCCTCACTTGCTGCCAATGCATCAAAAGGGTTTGAGTTTGTCTGTAGCTGCATTTCTATTTAAGGATAGTTCAAGTAAGTTGACAGTTTCTGAGTTCCTACTAATATAAGTCAATAAGGGTTACATTTAATAGGAACTTTTAGTGTCTGTGCCTGCATATATTTTAATGAAGATCCAAATTGTAGCTGCTAGTGATTCATTTGTTATTGCTGCAAATAATCCCATAAGGGTCATTTTAATAAGTTGAATTGTTTGCCACTTTTAACATAAGATTCTTCTTACTTACCACCTACTGGTTGGACATACAGTACTAGGAAGGGAGGAAATAGAAGGTACTTTAATACTCTGCTCTAGATAGAAAAGGGGGAGTCACATAAAGGATTGACATATACATTTAGTTCCAGTTTCTCTGTGCAGAGCTCAGTCATATGTGGTGTTGAAGTGGCATGGGAAAAAGTGGCCAAATGTTAGTGTGGCCACATGTGAATGAATTCCTTATCAAGCACAACACTCTGTCAAAGTGGAGATGAGACCAGCAGCTCCAGATATCTGAAGATCCCCATTTACACGTGCAAAAAGCTTGCTCCAGGTGTAAATTAGTGCCTGGAGAAACCTACTGGTGTATTGGAACATGCCTGAAGAATTATTATGAGTGCTAATATCATGTTCAGTGTATCACCTCAACTGAGCCTGGCTCTGTCCCAATTGATCATGCAAAACCCAACACCCTACTGATCATAGGAGGAATCTGGCCAATAGGGAAATATGGGGCTTGCTGGACCAAATGGGCAGTTAGGGCATGTAAATAGTAATTTCTCCTCTTGAGCAATCTGCCATATTCTTGCATCCCTATGGAAATGTCCCCATAGTGCTAGCATGGCACTCATTTGCATCACAATAAGACCTCATTACAAACCTGGAGCAAATTTGGTTTGCCTCCTCCATTGTTTTGATGGCAGTACATATTCCCTTTCATCTACTGATTCCCCATGTCCCTGATCACCTCTTTAGCATGAAATAACATGTTTCCTGGTGCCTAGTGCCTCCTCCCCCCCATCAATTTTATTTATTTATGTATTTTTTTTTATTTTATTCTTTGTTATCCAAGTAAAGACACTGGACCAAAGGTCCTTTTTCAGACCCAACATGGACAGATAACAATAAACAATTAACAACATGACAACATAATAACAAGAATAACAACTGCAGTTAAGCCAAATTTTTGTAATAATTGATCCTTAAGCATCAATTTAAAATTAGAGACTGAGAAGGCTTGTCTGATATTAATAGTGAGGGCATTCCAATACATGGGGGCAGTAATAGAAAAAGCTTGGGAACTAGCCTTTAATCTAAACTGGGGTACAACAAGCTGAGGGCCAATTGCTGATCTGAGCCCAGGCAATGATTCTCTTCAAAGAACCAAATTATTAAGGGGAAAAAGAGAAGTGTAATGTATACACTTAAATAATAAGCATCCCACTGAAAACTCTATCCTACAGCTGGGGAACAACCACCCCAGCTGTGAATAGAGAAAGCAGTGATGCATTCAGGGAGGGGCTCCTAAGGAAAATCTGCAGATATTATTATATGCAACAGTTAAGGCCTTCAAATCCTTAGCCCCAATATTAGAATAAAGTCAGGAGGCATAATCAAAATGTGGAAGCAAAGATCCAATAGCAGGACTACACTCAAGAGGAAAGTAAGACTTAAATTTGCAAAGTAGGCACAATTTTTGATTCATCTTACTGCTAGTTGACTGAACCTGAAGAGAAAAAGTTAGGGAAGGATCCAGAATTGCACCAAGATATTTAAATTGAGATACTTGCTCAAGTAAAACACCCTGTGAATCATATACATCTAATTGTGGACTATTCACTAACATTGAGGGCATTCCAAATAACATGAGCTTTGTTTTAGATGAATTTAACAACATAGAATTAAGAGTCAACCATGAACAAACCTCACCAAAATCAAGAACCAGAGCAGAAGAAATTTCAGCCACAGAGTTAGACTGGGCATAAAGTATCAAATCATCAGCATACATTAAGGCATCACTAAGTTTACAGGCTTGGGGCAACTGGTTTGCAAAAATGGAAAACAACAATGGGCCCAAAATAGTCCCCTGGGGCACCCCACAACAAATGGGAAGCACATTAAAGTAACCTGACCCACCTGAACATATTGGTGCCGATTTCTTAAATAATCACCAACCCAGAAGATCACATCTGCTGAAAACCCAAGATAGTTTAACTTTGAAGAAATGAGGTCATGATCAATCAGGTCAAATGCCTTGGTTAGGTCCATGAACACGGCCCCCGTCATACGGCCTTTGTCAAATGGTGTCCATGAACCCAACCAAGGCAGTGCCAGTACCATGTAACCTACAAAATCCATGTTGCTGTGGGGCCTACAATCTATTAGTCTCAAGATACTCATTGATCTGCCCAGCCACTAGTTTCTCAAGCAATTTACTTAATGGATTTAAGACAGAGACAGGACAAAAATCATCTAATGGGGCTGCATTACTTTTTTTAAGAACCGGGGTCACTTTTGCAGTCTTCCACAGGGAAGGAAATATGCAAATGATAAGTGATGAATTGAAAATATAGCACAAGAGTCTAGTGATGTAAATGATGGCTAGCTTTACAAAGCAACCATCCAACCCACCCCCACAATCACTAGCTCTATCGGGAATACCCTGCAAAAGTTTTAACACCTCATTTTGAGTAATTTCAGTAAATAAAAATCTAGTCTTATCAACTGGGAATTAATCCAAATTTACTTTAACATCAACAGAACAAGAAAATAAATTTCTATAGCTAGACAGATCAGTATATTTGCTATGAGCAAGTTCACAATAGTAGGCAACTCAACAACTTCCACTTTGTCAATAATTACATTCTGAATATCTACTTTGGGCCTGGGAGATACAAGCGAATTAACGTTATCCCAAAACTTTTTTTCAGTTGGTTCAGCAGGACTCAAAACGTTCCTTATAAAAAACCTTTTTTGCTTTCCTCACCTCAAAGGATACCAAATTCCTTAATCTGCGATACAAATTCATAAGCGCAACACTAGGGGACTGCTTAAATTTAGAACAGGCCATATCCAATTCCCTAATCATTTTCTTAATACTGCGAGAGAACCATCCAGTGGGACAGCCTCTACAGTGGAGAGTACACAGATGGAAGGAATTATCCTGGATGGGAAGACATTGATTATAAAAATAATCTAAAGCAGCATCCACATCTGGGATGCATTCCAAAAAAGACCAATCAATAGCATCCTAAACAGAATATAACAAGGAGAAATTAGGCGTTTTGAAAGATCTAGACTGTGTCAAACATGGGGGGGGGGGTTCAAATGACAGAAATTCAGCACATAATAAATCGCCATATGATCACTAACAGAGTCTGCCAAAACTCCAGAGTCAACCACCTTGCCCACCCGATTAGTCAGAACCCAGTCAAGTATGGAATGATTCAGTGTACAGAGGTTCAAATGAGTAGGTTCCCCAATACACTGAGTCAGCCCATATGTTAGAAGAAGAGATTCACGGTTTAAGGTATCCCTAGCTAGTCAGTTAAGATTCATATCACCAATAAGAACAACATCACCTTGCTCAAAATACATTGAACCACAGTCCAAAAAATACAAGCCTTCCTGGCCACACTGGGGAGGATTATATAAGCACCCCCACAATATTTTTTTCTCCCCCCGATAAGAAGTTGCAACAACAGCCAATCTGAACAATATGTATCGCAAAGCTTAGCTCTGATGAAGACGTCAAACGTCAGAAACATCAGCACTTTCTATCGTGGTTGGTCCACATAGGTAGTCAATTGAGATGCAAGCAGCAAGAAGAAGCAATGGAGCTAAGAAAATAATAACATGCTGCTAGCATCTTTCTTTCAGGTTGTTTGGTAAGTGACCCAGTTCGGACCACAAATGGGATTAGGCAATTGAGCCAAGAAGTAACGTTGTGGATCTGTGAAGCTCATGGAAGTCTGTTAAGTAAAAAGGATATATTTATGACTATTTTTGTGAGCTTGCCTAACGATTAAATTCTAGAGCAATAAACTGAACCAAAAGGGTGCTTTAAGCTATGAACACCGTGTGTATGGGTTTTATATTGAGGTGTTTCGAGGCATTTTCTAGAATGGCGTGTTTATGATAATAATAAATAATTTTTCGGCAAAACAAGCAGCAGCTGTCGTGCTGAATTTGAGTGCATTTCATTTAGATGTAAAAGCTTTGCAATACATATTGTTTTGATACCTTTCCCTGGAAGGAGCACTAACCAACCCAATTCTGTTTGGAATATCTTTAAAGTTATTTTGGCATTTATGAGCCCACAACCATTGTCTTGTTTGTTAACAGCCAATCTTAGTTGTAGTCATATTCAAGGCTTGAATCAAGTAGGGTAACCTGTAAATTATCCTTAAAATAAACCAAAACACCTCCACCCTTCTTTTTACTCTTCCTATCAGCCGTAACTAATTTATAACTCACAATACTGCATACATTATCAGATTCCGTAACCTTTAACCATGTTTCAGAATGTGCAGTAACATAAGGCATGTAGACCTTAATTAAATGTTTAACTTTAGCAAATTTGGGACTCAAACTTCGAACATTTAAATGAATAATCTTAAATCCATGACCACCAATAAGAGATGAGAAAGAAGAAAAACCCAACGAAGGAAACTCAGAGTTGGAAACATCTGGTCCAGGATTAAGTTCGACATCTCCAGCTGTTAATAATAGATGTGTAACTTGTACAATATAACCCAGATGTCAAATGGAAGATTTTACAAAATACATAGACCCCTTAGAACCCAAAACCCACATAGTCTGAGTTCCACAGCATTTAGCAACAATAACTTCCACGAATCGATGGCTATACCATTAACCACCATACAGTTTGAAAACTGGAAAGTAGTTGTATCTTGCCCATCCCCACCCCCAATACATATAACCCAGGCAGAAACAATATCAGCAAATATTAGACTAGCCCCCAGGATGCATACCCACAGAAACAATACTTTCACATCCCCTCATCTTCAATTCAGTATATTTCCCTAAGTAAATCACTCCTACTCCTGGCCTCTCTCAGACTCCCTCAGACTCCCCTTCACTTAATCGCACTTAGCCACATGACTGCTGCTTTAACGCTGTCTCGTTTAGTGGGTAACAGTTATAAAGACCTCTACCCCAGCTGGGAGGCTGCCTCAACCAATTGGGGGGAGGGGGTGCAGCTAATGAGCTGTGCATAGAAAGAACAGGGAATCCTTAAGAGCAGCTAGCAGCTGACACACAAATAGCAGCAGTAACAAATTAAAATGGCAATTTGGATGAATGTTCAAGGCAATTCAGTAGTTCAACATGCAAAGCAACACATCCAAAATTATAAGCAGCAGCCAGTCTCATGTAAAATATTCAGGCACAGTCCCACAGAACAACAAGGCTCCATGAATTCAGTGTAGGCACTAATAGCAGCTCTTATTTAAAATGTCAGCAGTTCACAGTATTCCCCACCAGGCATTCAATCAGGCAGACAGCTCAAACATATAGTTATGGAAAATGAGGGCAAAGGGAATACAGCTGATCTCCATAGCCTCCCCAACGACAACAGCTACTCAGCCAGTTCTTCCAGGAAAATCTGCACGGCCAACAGCAACAGAATGGATTAAATGCACTATAAGTGCCAGGGGGATGGGGGAGCCTGCCATACTCCCTCAGACTCCCCTGCACTTAATCGCACTTAGCTGCATGACCGCCACTTAAACGCATCAAGTACAGTATATATTAACATATTCCCTGGCATCTAGTGGTCTTGCAATTCCTCCCAGTCACCCATGGTGCATGATAGTACATATTCCCTGGTACGTAGTGATTCCCCACCCCTATTACCTGTCCAGTATGTATTAACATATGACTTAGCATCTAGTGGTTCCCCCACCCTGATCACCCATCCATTATAGAACAATATATGCCATATGCCTTGGTGTCTAGTGGTCCCCAACCCCCCAGATTGCCTTTATGGCGAGTAACAGTGATAGTAAGCATTGGTTGTGTAAGGCAGATGGTGGTCAGTGGTTGTTGTGAGCAGTGGTGTATTGTCAGCTGCTGTCAGAGGGGTTGTAAGCACACTGATCAGGTGGGAGCAAGAGGACTGTCAGCAGGATTGCTTGCCACCATGGATGGGTCAGCAGGGGTGAGCAGGGAGTAGAGCACTTTCTGGCAGAAGAGAATGTGGGAATGGGGGAACCAATAGATGCCAGGACGTACATTATTTCAAAATGTTATTTTATTGCAAATTGGACAGATGATAGAGGTAGTGGTGGTACAGAAATTCAATCAATCTGGTTTTACTAAGAGCAATGATGTAACTATTCATTCATAATTGCCATTATGAGATGAGAGTCGAAACAGAACAGAGCAAACATTCTGAACTGGGGAACTGTTTTCTTTATCTGTGGGTTGATTTTTTTGGGTGTTGGTGGGGGGATGATGGTGGTGGGGACTGGGGGGGTTGGGTGTGGGACTTGGTGTTTTTATCAAAGCCAGTCAAAATCATGTGGGGAGAGCTGGGGGAGAGTATTTGATGCACAGGCAGGGTGAAAGAATTACCTTTTGAAACTGCCACAGGCAGCAGTGTCATGTTCACAGGGGCAGGGGCAGGGAGGGAGAGAGGAGAGTGGAGGGTGACAGAGGATGGGAGGGGGTATAATCTTAATTTTTATGTTCTTGGGTGGGGGAAGGGTGGTTTAACTGCACAGTGGGTGGGGGAGGGTTTTTAATTAAAAAAATCCACCAGTAAAGTTGGCAGTTCTGTCATGAAATTCACAAGAATAATGCATATTCATGTCAACTTTACCAGCAAATTAAAAATTCACAACATCTCTATTCCCAGTCAGTCACCTGGTTGCTAGCACCCAAGTCATTTCCCAAATTTGCATCACCTGCATGGAAACATGATGTACATCTTCTAGCTGGAAGTGCTTGAATTGCTGACAGAGAGGAGAGTAAGCACCCAGCTTAAACTTCTATCTATCTATCAATCTGTAAAAAAGGTTCATTAATGCATCGTTTAGGGCTGTTACTGAAGTGACAAAAGCAGGGAAATGTGATGTTAGGTTTTCCACCACCCCATCCAACCCTGCAGACACTGACAGGCATTGGGGATGTGCCTTAGGGTCATCAGCCCCTAATGCTCACTCCATTCAATAAGCAAATAAGCTAAGATGGGTGCAGTATAGGAGAATGGGGTAATCATTAGGGCTGATGACCTCAAAGCACACCCCAACACCTGTCAGTGTCTGCAGGGTGGGGTGGGGTGTTAGGGTTGGAAACTCAAACACCACATTTACCTGCTTTTCTTGCTTTAGCAACAACTCTAACTGATGCATTAACAAAGTTTTTTTGCAATGAATTTCCTTACTTGTTCAGATATAATCATATCCTTATTTCTCTGTGGGAGCACAGGGCCCTCTGGGCCCTGCACCATCCCACCATACATATGTATATGTATATAGCCATGGAAGCACAGAGCCCTCCATTCATAGAACAACAATGACCAAATTGTCAGCATAGCCATCTTATTGGCCCACCTCATATACCCCAGTACAGAAAATGTTCGTATCCACGGCAAAATGTAATTCTGTGCAAATGCAACTCCAGTCCATGCCACAGGTGTGATAACACATTTCTGACAGGATTTGAAAAATGGCAGCTGTGACATACATGAGGACAGGGAATAAGAATGCTATGTTGAAAATCTTGGCTCAAAATATTTAGCATTTCTGAAGTTACGAGTGGGCTTACTGAAATTGCAATGAATGGTCATAACTTTGGCATTTTTTCATGTTTTGACCCCAAATTTTGAACATAGTCTTCTTATGACCCCACCTCATAAAACCCAAAAGTGAAAATGTTCAAATCCATGCTAAAACACCATTCTGTGCCACAGGTGCAAAAACACATTTTGGGCAGGATGTGAAAAATTATAGCTGTACTGTTAATGAAGTTGTGTGAAAAAATGGCTATGTTGAAAATTTGGACTCAAAATGTTGAAAATTACCAAAGTTACATGCACGTGTAGAAAGATTTTAATGAACACTCATAACTTGGCCCTTTTTAGGAATTTTTTAAACAAATTTTCAACATGGCCTTTTTTGGAACCCACCTCATGAACACCGGTGGTGAAATTTTGTTAGTTGGTCCCAAAAGTTGATTGTGTGCAGTGACTGTGAAATCACCTTCTGGGCCTGGTTAACAAAATGACAGTGACAGTGTTCATGGGGTGGGGTCCCAAAAATTCCATGTTGAAAATTTGGTGAAAAAATACCTAAAAATTGCAAAGTTATGAAAATAAGTTCAAAACGCCATTGATATACATTATACAGCATTTACCTTGATTTCTTATTTTGTGGTTCAGCTTTGAAGAGTGCAGACATGTCTGTGTCCACAGAAGATGACAGGCCTATGACCTCTGGAGGTAAGTATAGGGTATGGGAGTGTGGAATGGTGGGTACTCAGTGGGAGGGTCAGGATGGGGAAGGGGGATGGCTATGATGACAAGGGACTGTTTTCTTTTTTTCAGGTAAAAGAACGATGTCAGGGGATCGTTTTCTTCTTTACAGGTAATTACAAAATTAATATTTCAGGACACTGGGAGTGAGCTTCCCAGTGTCCCACACTGCTGGGGGGGCTTCTAGTGCTAACACAGTGATTGGACCACCCAATGTAGACAAATAAGACAAGGAACTATGGGGGGAGAGACATCTGATACCGGGGGTTGATGAAATATATATATATATATATATATATATATTATACAAATAACTAAATAAAAGATAAATGGCAATCAGAAGGTGGAGGGTGCCACTAGACACCAAGGAAACTTATGGAAGCGGGTTGCCACTAGACAACAGGGATAGGAGACATTGATCAGTGGGTGGGGGTGCTACTTGATCTCAAGTGGATATTTCATGTTTGAAAATGTGGTATGTGCAAAAATAACCTATATCTATTTTTGCACATACCACATTTTCACACATAATCATCCACTTGAGATCAAGCCATGCACATCATTGACAAAATTCGTAACTATAGGAAAAAAAAAACATTACCTGTACTTGCTTTTCGTGTAGAAGACAAGGCACCGGACTACAAGACCCAAGGGTCCTCGGTTTGAAACCACTCTTTGCTCATTTTTTTTCTTTCCTTGCATTCATTGTGGGTCCTGCAAAAATCAATGTATTTTCGAAAATGAAGTGGTCCTGCTGGTCCAGTGGTCCCAGAATGAAACCAAGGTGAAAAGAAAACTAAGGGAAGGGTGGTTTCAAACCCAGGGCCATTGGGTCTCCTTCTCCTGTGCCTTGTCCTCTGCACCACAGAGGAACTACAGCTGAGAGGCTGCTTTTTTTTCTTTAATAATGAAATGTCTCAATCATGTGCATGCTTGATCACAAGCAGATATTTTTTATGTTTGAAAATATGGTATGTGTCAAAATAAGCTATACTTATTTTCGCACATACCACATTTTCGCACATAAACATCCACTTAGTGGAAGACAGTAGTCCACGAGTGGGGGCTATCAGCAGACACACCAAAAAAGGGTGGTTCACAGCACAAACTGCAGCTGGCAGCATGAGTTCCAGCTGTGGCTACAGAAGTCAAGAAAATTCTAGTGTTCTCATACAGAGAACGCGGCAGAAACGGTCATCTCACTAACCTCGGCACCCAGGATTTTGGGTGCCCAGAAAAGGTGTTTCTGCCCACAATTTTAAAAAAATGAACATCTGAATGTAGCTAAATGGGTCGTGTTAAGCTAAGTTCTGATGTTTCTTCTTTGTATTCCATTCATTTTTACATGTTTTCTTTATTTTCTGTCTCTCGCTAACTGGAAAACATAGAAACATAGAAACATAGAATTTGACGGCAGATAAGGACCGCTTGGCCCACCCAGTCTGCCCATTTCCCTACCTAATGGATAAGCTGCAGATCCTAGTTAACCAGCAGCCTATTTCTTCCTACCCCAACCCCCTAGAATTGCCTTATGACTGTCCCATGCATGCTTGAATTCCACCACTGTTTTGACTCCACAACTCTTCCTCCGAAGGCTGTTCCATGCATCCACAACCTCTCTGTGAAAAATACTTCCTTAAATTACCTCTGAGCCGCCCCCATCTTCAAATTGTGCCCTCTTGTTCTTGCACACCTCTTTTTTTGAAAGATGCTACCCTCTTGGACTTTGTTGATTCCCTTGAGGTACTTGAAAGTTTCTATCATGTCCCCCTCTCCCTCCTTTCCTCGAGGCTATACATATTAAGCTCCTTAAGTCTCTCTTCATATGTCTTCCGGTGCAGACCCTGCACCATTTTAGTTGCCCTCCTCTGGACAGCTTCCATCCTGTCTATGTCTTTACGGAGATTGGGTCTCCAGAACTGCACGCAGTAGTCCAGATGCGGTCTGACCAACTGTCTGTACAGAGGGATGATAACTTCCTGTTTTCTACTGGTGATGCCTCTCCCTATGCATCCCAGTATCCCCCCAGCCCTCCTTGCTGCCCTTTCACATTGTTTGCCCACCTTTAGGTTATCTTATATTACTACCCACAGGTCCTTTTCCATTTTTATTGTTGTTAGTATCTCACCCGCCATTGTGTACTCTTCCCCAGGGTTTTTGTTTCCCAGGTGCATTACCTTGCACTTCTTAGCATTGAATCTAAGCTGCCATACATTTGACCATTCCTCTAACCTTGCCAAGTCCCTTCTCATCCTTTCCACCCCACCTTGTGCATCAACTCTGTTGCAGATCTTTGTGTCATCTGCAAAGAGACATACTTTTCCTTCCAGTCCCTCTGCAATGTCACTTATAAAGACATTAAAGAGGACTGGTCCTAATACTGAACCCTGCGGTGCCCCACTAGTAAACCCCCTTTCTTCAGAGTGGACTCCATTTACTATTACTCTCTGTGTCCTATTCTCCAGCCAATTCTTTACCCAGGCTGTCATCTTGGGACCCACTCCCAGGCTGACTAACTTGTATATTAATCTTTGTGTGGGACTGTGTCAAATGCCTTGCTAAAGTCTAGGTAGGCCATGTCCACAGCCCCTCCCTGATCTACTACTTTGGTCACCCAGTCAAAGAAATCTATCAGATTTGTCTGGCATGACCTTCCCACTGTGAATCCATGCTGCCTTGGGTCCTGTGCCCCTCTAGCCTCTAGATACTTGACAATTCTTTCCTTCAGAAGTGATTCCATCATTTTCCCTACCACTGAGGTTAAACTAACAGGTCTGTAGTTTCCTGCTTCTGCCTTGCTCCCGCTTTTGTGAAGGGGAATCACATCTGCCCTCCTCCAGTCCTCGGGTACCACCCCATCCTCCCATGATTTGTTGAAGAGGGTAGTCAGTGGTGTCACTAGTTCTACCCCTAGTTCTTTTAGAATTCTGGGATGAATCCCATCAGGCCCGATTGCTTTGTTCACCTTCAGTTTTAAGAGTTCTTTCAGAACCCTTTCTTCTGTAAATGGGCTGGTATCAACTTCTGTATCCAGAGTGTCTCTACTGTTTGTTTTAGGTACCTCCCCCTCTTCCTTTGTAAATACTGAGCAAAAATATTTGTTTAGTATCTCTGCCTTTTCAAAGTCACCCTCTACCCACCCTCCCTCCCCTTTATTAAGCCTCACTATCCCTCCCTTGGTCTTCCTTCGCTCCCTGATGTACCTATAAAAGGTTTTAGCCCCCTTCTTAACTGAGTTGGCTATCTTTTCCTTGGTTTGGGCCTTTGCTGTTCTGACTGCCTTCCCAGCTTCCTTTGCTTTAACTGATACAGTTCTCTGTCCTGATCCTTCTGTGATTCCTTGTACTTCCTGAATGCTTTCTTTTTCTCTTGAACCTTCACTGCTACTTCCTTTGAGAACCATAGTGGTTTCTTACATCATTTCATTTTGTTTATTTGCTTCACACAAAGGCTTGTTACCTCTGTGATGGCAGTTTTTATTATTCCCCATTGTTCATCCACCCCTCCTTCCTGCTCATTTGCTAGTGCATTCCTTAGGCACTCACCCATTTTGGCAAAGTCAGCCTTCCTAAAGTCCAGTACTTTTGCCTTTGTATGGCGTGACTCCATTGCTGTGTTTATTGTGAACCATACTGTTCGATGGTCACTAGTTCCCAGATGGCTACCCACTTCTACATCTGTGATCCTCTCTTCATCTCCATTTGAGAGAACCATGTCTAAGATTGCTTCCTCTTGAGTGGGCTCCAATACTAGTTGTCTAAGGCATGCCCCCTGTAGGGCATCTAGAATAGCCCCACTATTTGAAGTGGCTGCTGCAACTGCACTCCAGTTAACATCTGGCATATTCAGATCACCCATCAGCAATATCTCACCTTTTTCTGCCATTCTAAGTATACTCTCTATCATTTCCTTGTCCATTTTCTCCCCCTGAGAAGGGGGTCTGTATACAACCCCTGTGCTGATTGTGATGCCATTGCCAGTCTCCAAATTTACCCACAGTGCTTCTTCTCCTCCCTGTTTTCCCTTTAGTGTTCTCATACAGAGAACGTGGCAGAAACAGTCATCTCACTAACCTCGGCACCCAGGATTTTGGGTGCCCAGAAAATGGCAGACACAACAGAGCTCTGTGAAAATAGACTAGGCTCCTTGAAAATCTATGTGACCCTGTCTGCAAAAATACAGTAGCTCCTGCAAAAACAAAAGTATTTTTGTGTGGAACATCTAACTTTTCCTATAGGAAATAATGGGAAAATTGAAAATTTGACAACTTTTGAAAGCATTAATATTTTTTTACCAAATCTTCAAAAGACACCTCTATGAGGCAAAGGCTTTCCTCCCTGAAAATGTCAGACCACAACCTAAAACCATTTCTGAGATACATGTGGACAAACAAATGGCAAAAATGCTTACATTTAGGGATTTTTGATACTGTGTATCTCAGAAATCACACATAAGAGTCATACGATATTTGCCATGTCAAGAGATCTGCCTATAGAGATTATGAATGCCAAATTTCATGCGAATCCATTGAACAGTTATAAAGTTATCTTTGTAACCATTCAATTCTCACTATCAACACTGGGGTCCCACATAGCTCAGTGCTTGGCCCTCTACTATTCTCAGTGTTTCTTAAATGACCTTCCCTCATTCTGCTCCTTCACCTCCCTTCATATGTATACAGACGACACCGTACTGTATACCTCTGATAATTCTCCTGTTGATGTAGCATCCAGTTTCCAGGCTGACTTTGAAAAGGTTCAATACTGGCTATGCTCACATTAACTTTTTCTAAATGCCAAGAAGATTGTCTCAATGACCTTTGGCACTAGACAGAGACTCTCTCAGCTCCCATCCCTGTTTTTCTTCCATACTTTACTTCACTAGAGGACACCTCCTCCTTTAGGTATCTTGGAGTTTGGCTTGACCAACACCTGAACTTCACTGAACATGTGGACACCATCCTGAAAAAATTGCACCCCAAGTTAGGTGCCCTGTACAGGAACCGGAATTGCATACCTTTTCTAGACAGGTGTGAACAGATCCAGAAAATGATACTCCCTATCTCTGACTACAGAGATGTAGTCTATAGTGCTGCTCCCAAGACTTCCCTAACCAGATTGAACACCGTCTTCAAAGCTGAGATGCGCACAGTATAGGAGAATGGGGTGAGCGTTAGGGCTGATGGCACCAAAGCACCCCCCGACACCTGTCAGTGTATGCAGGGTGGGGGTGGCGTGTTAGGGTTGGAAATCCTAACACCACATTTCCCTGCTTTTGTCACTTTAGTAACAACCCTAGCTGATATATTAATTAAGTTTTTTGAAATACATTTCCTTACTTTTTCAGATAGAATAATCATATCCTTATTTGTCTGGGCCCTGCACTCCCATCCCTCCATAAATACATATATGTATTTATTTATTTATTTTATTTAGTTTTTGTTGGCTGGGTAAGTGCACTAGACAACTTCTGCCTATTTTCAGGCATGACCCAAGGGAGGGGGATATAGATTGCCAACTGACCTTAAACCAGATTAAGCTTTTGGTGGTATTTTGTGAATGTGCATATAGCCATGGAGTGCCCTGCCATTCCATTCGTAGGACAACAGTGACAAAATTGTTAGCATAGCCATCTTATTACCTCACCTCATGTACTCCGGTACAGAAAATTTTGGAATCCATGCCAAAACATAATTCTGGGCAACTGCAATGCCATTCTGTGCCGCAGGTGCAAAAACACATTTTGGACAGGATTAGAAAAATGACAGCTGTGACATACATGGGATCGGGTAATAAGAAGACAATGTTATAAATCTGGGGCAAAATATTTAAAATTTCCTAAGTTAAGAGAGGGCATACCAAAATTGCAAGGAATTTTCATAACTTTGGAGTTTTTTCATATTTTGACCCCACATTTTTAACATAGTCTTCTTATTACCCCACCTCATAAACCTCATAGGTGACGATTTTCAAATCCATGCCAAAATGTCATTCTGTGCACAGGTGCAAAAACATGTTTTGGGCAGGATGTCAAAAATGGCAGCTATTCTGTTCATGAGGTGGTGTGAAAAAATGGCTATGTTGATAATTTAGAGTTAAAATATTAAAAATGACCAAAGTCATTTACGTGCATTGAAACATTTCAATGAACGCTTGTAACATGGCCATTTTTAGGATATTTTTCACCAAATTTTCAACACGGGGTTTTTGGGACCCCACCTCATGAACACTGACATTGTCATTTCATTAATCAGCCCTGAAAGGTGATTTTGTGCAGTGACCATGAAATCACCTTCTGGACCTGATTAATGAAACAACAATGACAGTGTTCATGAGGTGGGGCCCAAAAAAGCTCATGTTGAATATCTGGTGAACAAATACCTAAAAATGCCAAAGATATCAGCATAAGTTCAAAATGCCATTGGAATACATTACATGGCACTTACCTTGATTCCTCAGTTCGTGGTTCGACTTTGAAGAGTGCAGATGTGTCCCGGTCCACAGAAGATGACAACAGATGACCTCTGGAGGTACGTATAGGGTAAGGGGAGATGTGGGATGGTGGGGGCTCAGTGAGAGGGTCAGAATGGGGAAGGGGACAGTGGGGACAATGAGGGACTATTTCCTTTTTGCTGGTAAAAAAAAGACATTGGGGGACTGTTTTCTTTTTTACAGGTTTAAAAAAATACATATTTTGGACACTGGGAGTAGGCTCCTCGTTGTCCCAGACTGCTGGGGGGTGGGATTCATATATTGAGACACTGGGAGTGGGCTCCCCAGTATCCCACACTGGCAGTGGGGTGGCTGCTAGTGCTGACACAGGGATTGGGGCCCCCGATGTCAGCAATGGTATGGTACATTGGGGGACTGTTTACTTTTTTTACAGGTTTTAATTTACCAGATATATCGGGACACTGGGAGTGGGCTTCCCCATGTTCCACAGTGTTCATGAGGGAGGATACATATGTCGGGATATTGGGAATGGGTTCCCCAGTGTCCCATAGTGGCGGGGGATCTCTACTGCCAACACGGGGATTGGGCACCCCAATGTCGGCAAATGTATATTAGAAAGCATTGGCCCCCCTCCCCTTAGACACTGTAAAACAAAGGAAAACTACTTTATCTAGGTAAACACCAACATGTATTTACTTAAATGGGGGACAAGGAATCAGATTTTGGGGTCTGTTTGCTTCTAAAATGCCCAGAAAATGTTCCCCCCCACTGCTGTATTTGTGCCACAAATTGCGGCAACTGTTCCATGAAACACTCTTGCTTGTTTTCATGAAACAATGTGAGTTTTCCGCAGTTTGCGGCACAAACTCCTCCTTATTTCATGAAACACTGTCACAATTTGCTGCACAAATACAGGCACAGATCGGATTCCTCATGCCCCAATTAGGTAAACACAACCGTTGGTGTTTACCTACTCCAAGCATTTTTTTAATTATTTAAATGTGTTTGCCTCACTAACTGAAAACAACTGAAAATAAAATGGTGGAATCTCAAAACTATATTTGGCATTTATGAAAGCAAGTACTACTTTTGAGGCAGTAAAAGGTACTTTCACACTGCACATCTAACTTTTCTCATAGGAAATAATGGGAACTTTTTAACTTTAACAACTTTAGGGGGCATGGCCTAGCCAAAAAGAAGAATGGACGTCTGATCCAGGAGCTCCAAGCCCATACATTGCTAATCGGTGCAAATCTGCAACAAATCCCCAGCAAATCATATCCCAAACTAAGAAAAACTGTACCTCTGTATGGCTGTTATAAAAAAATTGAGAAAAAAGCAAGTTCAACTGAACTTCCAGGTGGCAGTGACCAACAAAGCTCCAGGCATAGATCCCTCTGCTGAACGAGCAGTCTCTCCCTCAACTAGCACTGACATGCAACAAGCAGACGACCGCTCTGCTGAGTGGCAGCCATTCCAGGGCACCATCAAAAGCCTAATACAGACTCTCTGATTTGACCTCATGCACCAGATGAAGTTGGGTTTTGAGAATATTAGCGCCCAGCTCACCCATTTACAACAGATGGTGAACAACCTGGGGGATATGGAAGAGAGCCACTCGACTAGACTACAGGAATTGGAGCAGTGGGTCAGCGATCGAGATGATGCCCCAAACCATCTAGAGACCTCCTTACAATACTCCATATGAGAGATTGAAACCCTCAAAGCCACATTAGATGACCATGAGAACTGGGAGAGGCACTGCAATGTGCACCCTGTAGGACTCCCAGAAGGAACAGAGGGGAGAAATTGTGAGGCTTTTGTGGGGCACTGGCTGGCAAAAACACTGAAATTACCTGACTCAGTCACCTTGGAGGTCCAGAGGGCTCATCGTTCTCCAGGCTGCTGTCCGGGCCCCATGGAGAGGCCTCGCCACGTGATTGTGAAGTTCCTTCATTATCAGGACAGACAAGTGTTTTTAGATGCAGCAAGAACTACAGCCCCGATCATGGTGCAAGGAAAAAAGGTCAGCATCTTCCCAGATTACTTGACGAGATTACAAATGGAATGCCAAGCTTTTGCTGAGGTCAAAAAGAGGCTTTATGCACTTGAGTGTCCCTTTGCCATTGTCTACCCTGCCAGACTGATTATCTGGCCAAAGAAATCATTTACAGACCCAGACATGGCATTGCAGTACATCATCCAAGTTTTAATGCAGCAGCACAAAGAACCAGGCACCCAGCTGAGTGACACTTGAAACTTCACCAAGAGGTACTGTTAAATTATTTCCCAATTGAGGTGGCAGTGTAGCTCAAGGGGAGGGGGGATTATTTTTCCTAGGCCTGTAATGGAGTCATCCAGCATATTGTGGCTGGGCTGGGAAGACCTCTTCCCCGATTGTGGGCGTAGTCTGCTGCCTTTGAACTGTGTTGCTCGGTGGGGGGGAGGAGTTAAATATAACTTGCTGTGTGCTATATGGTTGATAGACAATTGGGACCGTATAGAAACTGTTACTGTCCTGGAATACCTGGCATTACAGATTGGAGCACCGAGAACTGATGTGAGCATTTGAAATAGATTCTTTATTCTCCTTCTTTTATTTTGAACTGGTCAGCTGGTCCACTCAGGTACTATGCTTGCCTACAGTGCGAGGTTAGGGGGAGTGAAGCAACTTCTCCACTACTGAAACTAGCTTGCATAGGATCTACAGAAATGTGGACTAGTTTAGAACAGAAACGGTTCTAATTATCTCTTAACTTTCATAGATCTGGTTACATTTATTTACTGACCTTGGTTTGGTAGGATGGATTTGTGTAGTGTTTTCTTACTCTTTATATTTTTGCTGGGGAGGGCGAGCAGAAATCATCGTGGGGGGGTATGAGGGCCTGTAGTTTCACAAGGTTTGGGAAAGCAGTGAAGAACTTCTGCATAACTCACATAACTGATGAGCCTTAATAGATCTTGGGAGATGGAGTAATCAATAGTTAAGCTGGTATGTGCATTGAGGGGGTGGTGTGCACACCCCAGGGACCTCACTCTGGAGGCCTATGGTGAGGGTCTTAGCGCTGCACCAAAGGGCTCATCAGAAGGGATGTGGGGTTCTTCTTCCCCAATTGCAAATCCAAAGCACATCAGTGGGACACCGTATGGGTCCCGAGCAGCTGGGCCCCAAAGCAGGGAGGGGGTACCACCTCCTAATCTACTTTTGCACCTCCTAATCTCCTCCCACCCCAACATATTGGCACTGAATTAAAGAACTATATAGAGTGATATTATACTACAATGATTGGGACCCTTTGGCTCATCCATGAAGAGTAGAGGGGCATGTGGGATTATTGGCTAAATGTCCAGGGTGGTCTTTTTCTTTTTGTTACAAATAAATTTCAGAGGCTGCTCTTGTTCATGGGCACATACATCAGGAGGGAAGGAGGGGGGATTGGGGGGAGAGCAGGAAGTTACTGGTTTTGAGGTTTAATGTTCTAGATGGGAATGTTCAAAATGTTTATGGTTGTAAATTAGGTAGTATTAGCAGTTTCTTGTTGAAAGTTTGGTTCACTAGAGAGTTACTTGGGTTAAAATACAAAAGTAAACCCCCTCCCGTCAGGCAATGGAGACTGGACCCCACCCTTCTAACTAGTCAGGAGTACAAATCCTATATATCAGGAGTCATCAAAGAGTTCCTATTGCATAATAAGGTGGATGATACCTCAGCCTTAAATATGTGGGTGACCCTAAAGGCAGTTATTCATGGAGCCACTATCTCATTTGCTTCACATTTACATAAAGCTGCCATGAGAGAAGAGGAAAGCCTGGGAGCACAAATTTTGGAACTGGATAAAAAGTTAATGAAAGGCAAAGAAGGAAGTAAAACAGGGTTACTAAAAGAGCTAAAAGGGAGATTAAACCAAATATCTTTTCACAAAATTGAAAGAGACATCTTAAAAGTAGGAGTGGGAACATACTTTGAGGGCAACAGGGCAGACACGTGGCTTGCCTGGAAGGTCAAGAAAATACAGGCAGATAGGATGATCCTGGCCATGGAGGACAGGAAAGGGAACACTACATAGGACCCAAGGAAAATTAATGAACCTTTAAAAAATTCTATAAGACCCTTTGTACAACTGAAGCCCTGCCAGATGCGGACCCCGAGGGTTTCTTAAGGGGCATACAGTTACCAGTACTGAAGCAGGAGAAAATGGAAGAGCTTGACTGCCCCAACACCTCTATTGAGCTAAAACAAGCCTTATGGGGTTCAAATGTGGGCAGGGCACTGGGGCCAGATGGGATCCCCATGGAGTTTTACAAAGCTTTATGGGTGGACATTCAGCAAATTCTCCTGCTGATGGTGCAGGAGACCTTGGAGGCTGGTATCCTACCACCGTCCCTGCAACTAGTCACTATTATAGTCCTCCCAAAACCAGGTAAAGACCCTACTAAATGTGGCTCCTATCGCCCTATCTTCCTTTTAAATGTAGACTATAAGATTATAGCCAAAGTCCTCTCCACAAAGGTTGAGGGGGTTTTAATAACACTGATTCATCAAGACCAATGCAATTTTGTTAAGGGCAGACAGGTGAAACATAACATCCACAGAACTCTAAATGTTATTCAAGGGTGGTCTGGCAGTGGAGGGGACAGAGCCAGAGGCCTTCTGGCACTTGATGCAGAAAAAACCTTCAATCGGGTGGAGTGGGCCTTTATGTTCACCACCTTGAGGAATTTTAACCTAGGGCCCCCTATAAGATCCTGGATACAGACATTATATGCCTCCCCTAAAGCACAAATTCTCACCAGTGATAACATATCAACACCCTTTGACCTCACTAGAAGTACGTGGCAGGACTGTCCCTTGTCATCATTATTATAGGTCTTGATGATGGAGGTTTTGGTCTCGGCTATCTGGCAACATCAAAAAATCCAGGTAATCTCTAGAGGAGGGCAACATCAAATGATATCATTATTTGCAGATGATATACTGCTGTTCCTATGTGACCAGGGGACTCCCTTCCCTGCTCTCACAAATCTCTTTAGGGTATATGGCCCCTTATCAGGCCACAAAATAAACTGGTCAAAATGCAAGTGGCTGTCACTGGGAGAGGCTGGCTCCACCTTACAAATCCAGGGGTTACACTTTCTCCAGTTTCCTCCCTCAAACACTTAGGTATTAATCTCCCTAAATAATTGTAAGCCCTATGTGAGATAAACTACAAACCCTTGCTGAAACAGGTTCAGGAGGAATGTGAAAGATGGAGGAGCCTCCCCCTCACCTTGATAGCCAGAGTTAACATAGTCAAGATGTATGTATTACCGCAGTGCCTCTACCTGTTCCAAACCCTACCAGTGTCAGTCCCCAAACACTATTTTAAGTCCCTAAGAGGAGCCATAAAAACCCTTTTATGGGGGGGGCAGGAGACCACGAATTAAGCAGAAAACTCTGTGGAAACCATTATCAGAGGGGGGCTTAGGATTATCCAACCTATACTTATATTACTTGGCAGCACAGATTTTCCCCTTAATAGATCTAGTGCAAACTGAACCTGAGAGGAAGGCATGGACGGAGCTAGATGGCCTCTCTAACACTGTTCCCGTGAGATTCTCCTCTTTCGCAGCTCTTTTGAAAAGAAGAATGGCTAAGTATATCATAAATCCAGTTACAAGAACCATGATGTGAGCTTGGTTAGTCACTCATGACATAATGGGCCACACATCCACCCTGTCCTTAGATGCGTCTATTTTGATGGTGCTACGGGAGGAGGGGTGAGTACCGGTCCCCACTGGCCGGGTGCTTCAGGCCTGGGATAAGGTGGGACTACAATGCATCCATCAGATGTACAACTGGGAAGAGATAGATTAGTTCTTATCAATCTCTATCCAAAAAATATGGACTTCACCCTTCCCAATTTTTTACATACTTACAGGTGCAGAGCCATCTCCTCATTAATTGGGGTATGGGGGTGCACCCTATACCTTTGCACAGAGCCCCCCTAGAAGAAGAGCTGCATGATAATCCTGGAGCAAAGGCTCAAAGACCAATGATAATTGTTATAGGACCTTGCTAGTAAAGTTTACCATCTAATCTAGAAAACCTCAAGGAGAAATGGGATAGGGATATGGGAGGAGGAGTCCTGACAGAAGGGGACTGGGGGATGATTCTGCAGAGAGATATGAGCTGCTTGGTCAATAATAGATTGAGGGCAGTCCGTTTCAATGTGCTACACAGGGTCTATTTTACTTCAACCCTGGCCCATAGGATAGACTCGATGAGCTCAGATCTTTGCCCACAATGCAAGGCCGAACAGGGTTCATTCATACATATGATTTGGCAATGCCCCAAAACAAAATGCTTTTGGTACAATATTTCAAGAATAATGCAAAGAATACTGAAAGACAACCAAGAGGTGGGTGTGGGTGAGATCCTGTTGGGCTTATCTGGGACATCAAAGAATGGGGAAAGTCTAGAGCACCCACTTTGGTCTTTAGCCATGGCAGTGGGAAAGCAAGCCCTGGTGCACCACTGGGGAATGGAATCAACTCGCACAGTTGCCAAATGGGCACAGAAATTGCTCAACTGTATGAAACTAGAGCATACCCAACACAAGGCAGTGGTTAGGGTGAAACAATGCTGAGCAATTTGGGGACCACTGGAGGAGGCCTTGGCATCAGCGTGGTTTCCGGCTTTCTAGAAATGTGTCTATAGTTAAAGGTTATTAGATGTAAGAGATGGTCTCCCATTTGTGTTCTGTTTCAAAAAAAATGTTTCAAAGAAGTGCTATAACATTATAACCCTAAAAAGTAAAATGTGATCTACCAAAGAGCCTGTAAATAATATGAATGGAAATGAGTAAATATATGTACTCCAAGTTGAGTGCAACAATGGAAAATTCTAATTGTGCTGGAAGTGCTGAACTTTCAAAATAAAGTTAGGAAAAAAAACAACAACTTTAAAACAGATTAATATTCTTTCACCAAACCTTCAAAATGCACATCTGTGATGCAAACCCCATACACTCTACAAATTTCAGACCAAACCCCAAAGCCATTTCTGAGAAATGGCGTGACAAAGAATTTGCACAAAAATTATAATGTTCACATTTTCTGACACTCCATATCTCTGCACCTACACATTTGACCAGAATGAATCTTGCAGCATCAAGAGATCTTTGGTCCCTGACTGCATGGACAATTTCATGTGAATTGGCTAAAGGGGTTCCAAAGTTATTAAAGTGTAAATATGTATAAGTTGCAAAAAACATTATTAATGCTCTAGTTAGGGTCAATGCAACAAAAGTTGGGAAATGAGGCATTAGGGTTTCCCTAACACCCCACTCTCCCAAACCAAGCAGGAGAGCAGGTGTGGGGTGTGCCTTGAGATTCTCAAGCCAAACACTCACCCATTCCATCTGTAAATAAGGTATGATGTGTAGACTTAATAAGAATAGGGTGAGCGTTAGGCTTGAGAATCCCAAAGCACAACCCATACCTACTCTCCTTCTTGGTATGGGAGGGTGGGGTGTTAGGGAAACTGTAATGCCTCATTTCCCAACTTTTGTCACTTTGACCCTAACTGGAGAATTAATGAAGTTTTTTGCTGCCTATTTCTTTACTTTTTGAGATAGTATAATAGTATCCTTTTTTTACTGTGGGAGTACAGGGTCCTTTGGACCATGCGCTCCCATCCCTCTATAGATGAGCATATGCATGTATGTAGGTATGGAAGCACAGGGCAATCCTGGCTCTGTGCTTCCATTTATAGGACAACAGTGACCAAATTGTCAGCATAGCTATCTAATTACCCCGCCTCATGTACCCATTACAGAAAGATTTTGAATCCCTGCCAAAATGTAATTCTGTGCAACCGCAATGCCATTCCACATCACAGGTGAGAAAATACATTTTGGCCAGGATTTGAAAAATGACAGCTGTGACATTCATGAGGTAGGGTAATAAGAAGGCTATGTTGAAAATCTGGGTAAAAATATGTAACATTTCCGAAGTTACGAGCAGGCGTATTGAAATTGCAATGAATGGTCATAACTATGGCATTTTTTCATATTTTGAGCCCACATTTTCAACATAGTCTTCTTATGACCCCACCTCATAAACCCCATAGGTGACAGTTTTCAAATCGATGCCAAAATGTGATCCGTTCCAAAATGCCATTCCACACCACTGTTGTGAAAACAAATTTTGGATAGGATGTGAAAAATGAGAGCTATACTGTTCATGAGGTGGTGTGAATAAATGGGTATGTTGAAAATTTGGACTCAAAATATTAAAAATGACCAAAGTTATGTGCATGCATAGAAAAATTTCAATGAACGCTCATAACTCAGCCATTTTTAGGAATTCGTCCACCAAAATTTCAACATGGCGTTATTGTGACCCCACCTCAAACACTAGTGGTGAAATTTCATTATTCAGTGCCAAAAGCTGATTTTGTGCAGCAACCTCAAAATCATCTTCTGGGCCTGATTAATGAAATTTACCAGCTACAGTATCTGTCAAACTGTCAACTCAGATTCCTCTGATGAATGGAGCACAATGTGTGGGTGATCATTAGTGAGGGATTGGTGCAGCCGTGCCATTGATGCCATCAGTCAGACTAATTGCCTAGTACATCCCTACTTGCCACATCTATTCCTGCTGCATCCCTCATTTGACTTGTGAAGCATTGACAGGCACTCAGCTGCAGTATAGAAATGTGCAACTGGGGTAGACAGTATTGTTTTCAAATGCCCACTAATAGGGGATCAAAGGTCATAGTGCATAACTTTATATGGAATGGTAACTGGTGATTGCTGTGTTCAACTAGGGAGGGTATTTAACGTTAAACTATGGTGTTAGCAGTTCCTTAAATTCATCTAAATTCATTGGGTTAAAGAGAATTACGTGTGAGCAGGAAATAGCAGGTAGAAGGAATGGCAATTGGAAAAGTCAATTACCACAAAAAATGGAAGATCTACTCTTTGAAACTGCTGTATCATGTTTCCACTATACTGACTTGTTTCAAACACATTGTTTGGTAATGATGTTGGCATTGCCATAATTACTTCATGCAATCACCTTTTTTTCCTAAGTGATGCACTCCATTAGATTTCTCACAGTTGTCATATTTTTGTTTTGCTGGTATTAGTCACTGCAGTGTACTGTCGTACTTTGTGTTCTTTTACTACGTGGGGAGGAAACTCTTTTTTTTTTTGTTCTTTCTTTCTTTTTCAGTTTTGTAGTTAATAAAGGCAAATTCCACCTCATGTAGATTATTTGTTTTTAATAATTTATCTTCACAGTAAAGCCCAGTTGAAATGCATCACGTTTTCTGCTGCATCCTGCCCCTGCTCATTTTGGCAGTGAGGTTGACTGAGTCATGTGATGATGTATGCAATTTCCTCAGTTGCATTCTCTCTATTTTAGTGTCTACTCCAACTGTTGTGTCAGGTCTTATGGCATATATAAGAATTCATGGTTTGCAAGTGTGATTTGGGGATGGGGTGGGGGCATGTTTATGTTATCAAAGTGTCACACGTAATGCTAAATAAATGTCTGCTTTTATTCTAAATGCAGTCATGCCCTTTTCTGACATGTTAGTCCATTCATATGTTTGAATTGGCTTCATTCAGTCTCTGTTCGATTTACTATTGAAAGGTGTGATGTGGTGACCTCCTAAGGGATCAGTATGGCACCAGTGCCTTTGTTCTCTGCCTGTTCTTGCATCTCTTCAATTAATCATTTTACAGCTACTTGATAGCATTGGTACCATAGAAGGAGGTTACTGGATTCTTCCTGGGTTGTTCCTAAAAAAAGCCTATTTGTCTTCTTATCTTTTCCCATCTCACTTGCAGATGCTGATGCAGATTCTAGTACTCTAACCTTGTTTTTTGCCCTTGTATGTAAATGGTGCTATCCTGTTATCAGAGTTGTTAGTTTCTCAGTTGTAAATGTGTCCAGCATGATAGTCTCTCATGTTTCTTTCTAGATTTCTTTTTAATTTTATAATGATAGTAGAAAATCTGAAACCGGATCATATCGAAATCTAGCTTGCTCCATGCTGTTTGTGCTTCTATAACTTTGCAAGTATGATTAAATACCCCATCCACAGTTTTTACTCTCAGATATGATTTAACTGTGATATTTTTTCCCATCAGTAATATCACTGAATCATTGCAATGTGGAACGCAGTTTCTCCCAGCTGACAGGGGCCAGTCAAATGTGGGGAGCCACAGGCTATAGTGTAAATGTACTGTAACAGAACACATGCCAAACACCTAAGGCTATCTGCTGATGGTGAGACCACACTATGTTAGACTAATAAAGGAATCCAAGGACTTACAAAAAAACAAACAAACTGATAAATCAATGCTACAAAAGCATTTGCTAGTTGTACTCACATACACCTCCACGGCAACCTATATGGAACACAATATACTAGAGAAGGTGCAACCAGATTAGACCATGAGAAGGGATGGTTCAAGGCTTAGCATAGAGCATAGGGAAGAGTGCTAGACTGGAGTGTTTTAGAGCATGAGTTTAGGGGCAGAGGTGTCAGGGAAGTAAGGGAGAATGGAAATGAGGAAGGGGTGGAAGCAAAGCAAGTTGGTGTGGGGATCCAAAAGGAAAAGTTAACTGAACTGGCATAATCCAGAAACATGGGTAGGGTAGTGAGAGATTAGGCATTATGGCAGAAGTCAGAGGATGGACCAGAGAAGGGGAGAATCAGAATTTGGGTAGGAATTGAGGGATCAGAGGTAGGAACATGCCCAAGTATGGGGTTACTTAGCAAATTTAACGTAAGCAATGAACACAGTTCAGAACTGATGCCTGATTTTAACAAGGTATACACCATTTTATGTATACAAAGATCATGGACTAAACTGATTAGCTCATAAAAAAATAATCAGGGAGAAGTAGATGTGCCTTGCTGAAATTGCCAAATGACTGCATTTTATTTATTTATTTATTTATTTTTTAGATTTATATCCCACAGACGTACTCCCTTCACTCCCCCAAACACACACACATGCAATGTAACTGCTGCCAGTCATAATGAGTCATTGGAGAAGATATCAAAATCCATGGATCAGCAATGCTTTAGCCCAATAATTTTTGAAAGGGCTGATGTGCTCCCAGAAACAGAGTAAGAAAGTGAATGGTAGAATCAGAGTCCATTGGGGGATGGGGGACAGAGGAGTTGTACATGTACAAGTATGGCGTTACCTGTCAAACTAAATAAAAAAAAAAGAATACATGATTCCGCAATGACTCCTGCTTTTCCAGGGGACTGCACTCTTCTGATGCTGATAAATAAATAGATAAGGTAGTAAGAAACAAATGAAGATGGACAAGTATGAGTGCCTTACTCAAATGTAAGATCTGCAGAAGTATCGACTAATTTTTTATATTACAGATTTATTCACACATATCCCCCCAAATAAAAAAAAAACAAAAAACACACAAACGCTGTGTAGCTGCTGCCAGTCCAGAAGAGACTTTTGAGAAGAGACTCAAAATGGTAGATCAGGCATGCTGTAGTCAGACATATACTAGAAGGGCTACTAAGCACCCAGGCTGATGACAAAGTGGGTGGTGGGGAACCTTTTTCAGTGATGCTGCAACACAAACAGAACCTGTCTTTGGGAGAGCTGCACAGAGCCATCAGACATATGCAGGAGAGTCTGCCCAATTCAGATTCAGCATTACTCAACTTGGCTATTGAAGTGGTACAGATGGGAACGATGGGCAATGGGGCGGGCTAGGGAAGGTTAGCCTGTTATATGAATTATTGAATGGCTGGAGTCTGGAGTGGATGGGAGGAGGTGCACAATTAGCCAGAGAAGGGGCTGGCAAATGAAGCAGGCAGGGGAAAATCCATAAACTTGTCTAACAGGTTACATTTCTGAGAGGGGGGTGCTGTCCATCCAGTTGGGGTCTGTACATTGTAACGTGTGACACCATGCTGACTGCAGAGTGTGGCGCATACCTAACACAAGAAAGGCACACAAGAAAACACCCACTGACCCATGTAGTGATCCCTATGCCCATTGTCAATACCACCTGAAGACAGCAGCGTGGATAAGTACTAATCATCTAAAGCACTGTCTTGATTTAAATTTTTGAGTTACCTTGCATATCCAGAAGTGTTTGGTAGCAGAAGGAGTCACCCAAGAGCATCTCCACACCCTTGTGCTGAGTTGCACTTTTGCTGTGGGATTTTAAACCAAATGTTCATTACTGCTTTTGCAATCATGGCTTCCACTCCATCATATTATCCCTAATGTTGCAAGGTTCCCCTAGTGGCTTTGTGTTTTTTACACACTTTTTTCCCTGCCACTTTTGCAGTCAGGCTTCAGCTACATCAGACTTTCGTTAATTTAGCAAAGTAGCCTGAGCAAAGGCTCCCCTCGCTAAGCTGGGCACCTGCCTGGGATTTTGGGTGCCCAGAAAGAGTATTTCTGGCTGTAATTGTGAAAATCAAATACCAGAATCTAGCTAAACAGGGCCTGTTTAGCTAGATTCTGATGTGTGTGATTTGTAAAATTACAACATTTTTATGTATTTTCCACACTTTTTAGTTCCTGAAAAAAACAAGATAGCGGCTGGTGAAAAAGGATTTTTCCCTCATGAAAAAGGAATGGATCTCATGAGAAAGAATCCTTTTTCGAGAGGTCAATCGTTTGTCAAACTTTATCCCTCTATTCTGGATAGTGAACTTCCAATTGAAAACAATGGGAACTTAAAAATTGAATAACTTTATAACAGATTAATATTTGTCCACCAAACAAAGCATGGCAGTTCTGTTACCCAAACTGTATCTACCATAGAAATATCACATAAAAAATCCACACTGTCTGGATGAAATGTGATGAGGAAAAAACTGCAAACAATGCCGACTTTTAAGATTTTAGCACTATCTGGATCTCAGAATATGTATATCTGTCAAGAAAGAAACTTGCCATAACAAGAGATCAATCCCCTCAGGACAGAGCATGCCAAATGTTGTGCAAATCCATTGATCGGTTGCAAAATTATTTAAGTGCAAAATCTGAGGTTTAAACATTAAACGGGCTACTCACCCTAACTATAGGGACATGACTGTGCCCTTATTGTGTGTGTGTGTGTGTGTGTGTGTGTATATATATATATATATATATATATATATATATATATATACATACATATATATCACAAACTGCCATCACAAAACTTTCCGTATATTTGTACCATGCCTGGGCCTATCCACAGTAATAGGGGAGATATGTGGGACATGACTGTGGTAAAAAAAAATATAATTTCTTTCTTCTTTCACCATCAATATATTACCCTTAAGGGCCTTTACTTATACTGTAAACAGGAAGGTAATATCACCTGTGGTTTTCCTGGTACAGTCCCCAATGTTTGGAAATGGTAACCATGTAACGTATGTAACAGGGACAGAGAATATTCCAAATTAAAAAAAAATTATATATAAATATTTTGGGTCATCACATGAATTTGCAGTACTTTACTTAATTTAGTTTATTCACTAAGCAACACCAAAATATTTGCATGCAACTGTGTGTGATGACCATCAATCTAATGCATGGTGCAGTTCTACGGGGAGAAGTAATTTCAAAGGTCTACCTTACCCATAATTCCTGGGTATTCATAAATTAAAATGCATTAATGTGTAAACGGGGATGAGAGTAGATAACATATTACAAATTAACCCCCAAAAAACAGTGAAGGAGCAGTAAATTAATGTATGTAATAGGATGGAGAAAAATCCAGAAAGTGCAAGTTGTCACTGAAAACATTATGGAAAACATTAGATTAGGCTGCTGAAGTACTTTATGTTTTCCAATTAATATTTTTACTGTTTAAGGTCATATTATTAATGAATTAATTAAAGGAAAAAATATAATATTGCATACCACCACCACAAAGGAAATTCATCATACAACAGATCAACACCATTACTAAATAAAATAGTAGATATTCACAATAAATTTCTACTAAAACCTTAACCAAAACTCTACACTATACACAAGCCACACTATACACACTCTATACATTGATTACTATAGCCCCAATCACATCAATAAATGTTCATACTGCACAATGCTTTAGAGTTTCATTCTTTTGAAGTCTTTGTTGACAGTTTCTATGCCTTCTACCACATAAGACCCATCTCCCACAAAGACCAGTGGTCCACGTATTATATAGTTTGCATCTACTTTGTCAATATCCTGCAGTACTCCTCATATGAACCCACCAGGGCCCTAAAGAAAACAGATCAGGGACCTGGAAGACCACAGGTGATGGCATAGCTGAATCCACCAGATGAGAACATAGGTGCTGGCCTACAGTGACATACTAGGGCAGGTGCATGCAGTACTACTCATGCAGACCCACCAGGGCCCTGAAGAATATGGACTAAGGACCTGGGAGACCACAGATGACAGCAGGCACAGCCATCCACACCCTGCCTGCTGTCCCAGGGGACCTGCTGGCACCTGCTTCCCTCTGTCCAACCCTGTCAGCCTTTCCTGAGGCCTGGTGGCACTTGTATCCCCCACCATACCCTACCTGCTATCCCAGGTGACCTGGTGGTACCTGCTTCCCTCTCCCCAACCCTGTCAGCCTTTCCTGAGGACTGGTCTCACTTGTCTGCCCCTCCACACCCTGCTTTCTGGATGAAATGTGATGAGGAAAAATTGCAAAAAATGGTGACTTTTAAGGTTTTAGCACTGTCCGCATCTCAGAATCCATATATCAGGCCAAAAAGAAACTTGCCACATCAAGAGATCTATCCACAGGACAGAGCATACAAAATGTTGTGCAAATCCATTGATTGGTTGCAAAGCTATTTAAGTGCAAGATTTGAGGTTTAACATTAAATGGGAAACTCACCTTAACAATGGGGGCAGTGCCCTTATAATATCTGTGTGTATATATATATATATATATATATATATATATATATTATGGTAGCATGGTAATGCTACCATAGTTAGGGTTGAGGAGCCATTTACATGTTAAACCCAAAATTTTGCACCTTAATAACTTTGCAACTGTTTGACGGATTTGCCTGAAATTTGGAATACATGATCAAGACCCATACACCTTGGGATCTGCCAAGTTTTGTACTGGTCAGATACACAACTGCGGAGTTATTAAACATGATCTGCGCGTGCATTTACGCTTTTTCTGGAATTCTACGGTCGCGCCTACAGATCGCACAGTTTGTGCGACCGGCCCGAAATCTTCAGGAAACATGCGGCCGGGGTCCCTGATGTGCCTTTCAAAGATTTCATAAAAAAATATTAAACTGTTCAAAAGTTATGGCAGTCCAAACTTCTGTTTTTTCCCATAGGATAACATTACATGGCGTTCACGCTTTGAGGGCCCGATTCTAAAACGGTATGAGATAAGGAGTTTTGTTCAAAAATTATAGGGCTACATATAAACTAGCCAGGAAAGTGATAATACATATGACTTTTAAATTTTTTTCTATGTCGACGTGTTACTGAGATATAAGCAATTTACTATTACAACTACTGATTTTTGTGTTCCGAGAGTCATTATTTTGCATACATTCTTTCTATTCACTGTCTTTCTCTATACAGATTTTGGGGAAAACCAGCCTGTGTGCTTACATTACTCTTACCATTATCGTTTCTGCTTGCTGTTCTGTACCCTTTCACTTACTGTCATGTTTAAGCCACCATGTAAGCATTCATGCTTTCATTTGCGGTTGCGCTTCATTGTTTTTAATATTTCTGTCTACAGTACTGTTCCTTCTTTCTGTTTCACTTTGCTACTATGAACATTACGATTTGCATTTGCGGGCACAATGTTACAATGCAACAAGACATCACCCCCGCGCTCCCGCCGCTGCATTACATTCACTATTTCTCATTATCATTCTCAAAAAGAAGGGAAATTAGAGGCAAAAACTCCATTTAATGCATCAGTTAGGGTTGTTCCACAGCGACAAAAGCGAGGAAATTCGATGTTAGGGTTGAAACCCCTCTGCACCCTCAGCCCCACCCCCCAACTGGAATCGGGGTGTGCATTGGGGTCATCAGTCCTAACTGTCACCCCATTCTCCTATTCCTCAGCTTCTTTCCACATGTGATGGGGTGACACTTAAGGCCGATGACCCCAATGCACCCCCCCCAGTTGGGGTGGGCTGGAGGGGTGCAAAGGGGGTTTCAACCCTAACATCGAATTTCCTCGCTTTTGTCACTGTGGAACAACCCTAACTGATGCATTAAATGGAGTTTTTTGCTCTAATATATATATATATATATATATATATATATATATATATATATATATATATAACACAAACTGCCATCACAAACTTTCCATATTTGCACCGTGCCTCCTAGACAATGCATGCCATAAATCAGGCAATTTTATCAAATGCTGCTGAAGCTATTAAGGTGCAAAATCAGGGTGTAACATTGAATCTGTCGATCAACCTATCTCTCTCTCTCTCTCTCTCTCTCTTCTATATATATATATATATATATATATATAGTCATGGGAAAAAACCTCCATTTAATACATCAATTAGGGTTGTTCAAAATGACAAAAGTGAGGAATTTGGGTTTTAGAGTTGCCACCCCTTGCAGCCCACGCCCACTCAGCCTCACCAACAGGCATTGAGATGTGTGTTGGGGTCATCGGCCCTAACTCTCACCACATCCCTTGTGTAAATAAGCTGAGGTGGTGCAGTATAGGAGAATGGGGTGAGAGTTAGGACCGATGACCACAATGCACACCCTGATGCCTGTTGGTGGGGGTGGGGGGGAAATGGGGTGAAAGGGGTGGCAACCCTAACACTTAATTTCCTTGTTTTTGTCGCTGTGGAGAAACCCTAACTGATGCATTAAACAGAGGTTTTTTTGTCATGAATTTCCCTTCTTTTTGAGAATGTGCACTATAAATAGTGAATGGAATGTGGTGTTGGGAGTGCGGGGCCTGAAAAAATGTTTGTCATTTTGATGTGCAAAAACTGTATGACTGACTAAAATGAAAATTGGTAAATGAAGACTGGTACCATACCACAACATGTATAACAAATCTTATCTGAATCTGTTCAACAGTTCACAGCGTCATGCTGGGAAAACTGTGCAGGAGTGCAACAAATAAAATTTTTGCCACTTCACTACACAAGAACCATATATCCAACAGAACCAAAAATTGCTAAAAGAAGACATATACCACAGCACACCGTGTGCCCAGAATTGTGTGAACATCCATTCAACAGTTGCACAGTGCCATGAGCAAAGTAACATGCACAATTAAGCAAAGGTAAGTGCCAGCTGCCCAAAAATTGTCACAAAGATGTATTAGAAGCCGGCTCAGTGGCACTGAGGGTTGAGGTGCTGGAAGCCACATCTGACACCACACCAGCAACCTGGGTTCGGGAAAAGCTCGGGTGCTGGGGGTCAGCAGGTGAGGGAGAGGATTGAGCTTTCAGAGGACTGCTCTCCTCTTCTCTCTCTGGGGAGGGTTCTGGGACAGCTTGGGGTTCTAGTGACCCCTGATGGAGATCTGGGGCAGCACAGGCACACCAGCCAGAAAGAGAGGGGGTGGGAGAGCGGTAGACATCAGCAGGAGAGCCATGCATGGACATCACTGCACATCACAGTCCCGAGGGGAAACACAATGGAAAAAAAAAACACCTGGGACCATGAAGATGATGGTGGCACCAGAGGCAGGACTCACATCCCACAGCTGGGCTGATCGCTGATGGACTCCTGGCTGAGCCGGCAGCTGTGGTAAGCCCTCTCTAATTACAGATAGGCCGCTAAGGGTGAGCGGGCCCAACCTGGTGGGTGAACCGGAGCACTAGGGTTGCCTGGTTGTCAGGGTAGTCCAATCGGATTAGCAGGGTTCAGGCAGGAAGTAGCAGTTCTAGCCATGAGTGCACCTTGGAAGGATGCAAGGCACAGGGGGAGGATAAAGAAATGCTACCGAAAAAAAGATGTATTGTAAATCTTTGTACATGCCAAATGCCAGGCAAATCAGACACATGGTTCAGAAGTTATTGAAGCATAATGAACCAAATTTTCATTCATCAGAGTGGTATAATTCTGCACCTGTTAATGTTTTACACACCAAACTACTGCAAGGCACCTCCGTACCACTAGGGCTACCTACGCTATAAATTTCAAGCCAGTAGCACCATGCAGAACACTATGTGCAAAATATTAACTCCGTCATGCAGTATCTCCACAGAGAATAATTTTTCCAACATGTAAGCAGCATTATTCACATCCCCAGGACATCCACTCAACACCCTCCAGATTTCATGTGAAAAGTCCAAACCATTCCAGAGATATTACATTTTTACATTTCTGCACCTTTAAGAAGTCTTCCACTACAAAACGAGGGAAATCACGACTGAAAATGAGCTAAAATGGTGGACCTGGCAGCCAAAAAAATCAGTAACTGTGAAGTGAGGCAACTTCAAATGGCAATAACTCTGGAAAGGCACAACATTTTTTCACCAAACAAAAACTGGCAAGTTTCCTGAGCAAAGGTCTTTCCACATGCCAAGTTTCATACCAATCAACCACACACTGGCTACTCTATGCATCACAGAAGACAGTGCAGAAAAATAACAAAAACGTTTTGCACTGCACTACGCAAAAGCAAAAACACAAACGGTAATGCTAATGCAAACAGTGATGGAAACAGGGAGGTAAAAGAAAATAGTAATGCTAATGGTAACGCAAACACAAACAGTAATGCACATGGTGATGCAAATGGAAACGATAACGCAAACGGTAAGAGAAACACAAGCACAAATGTAAATGAAAACAGAAATGGGAATGCAAATGGGAATGTAAACATTAATGGCAACAGAAACGCAAATGGTAGCAAAAATGGTAACGCAAATTCTAATGGAAATGGAAACACAAACGGTAAGGAAAGCGGGAATGAAAATGCAAACGCTAACACAAATGCAAACAGAAATGAAGCAGTAACAGCAATGGCGATGCAGAAGGAAACAGTAACGCACTCGATAATGGAAACGCTACCGAAAATGCTAATGCTAAGGCCAACAGAAATGCAAATGGTAATGAACATGCAAATGGTAACAGTAACACAATAGGAAATGCAAATGGTTACGGAAACACCAATGATGACAGCAAAGGAAACAGTAAAGCAAACAGAAACTTAAAACACAAGTGCGTACGCAAATGCAAATGGTAATGCACACGGTCATGGTAATGCAATTGGAAATGCAAATGCTTACGGTAACACCAACGATGACTCCAAAGAAAACACAAATGTAAGCGAGCGTGCAAACGCAAATGGTAACGCACACACAGACGCAAAAGTAAACTCAAACAAAAACTACAAGAGAAATGCAAAGGGTAACAGTAATGCAAACACAAGCGCAAATGAAAACGCAAAGGGTAATGCACATGCTGACGTAAACATAAACGCTAATGCAAATGGTTACTGAAATGCAAGCTGAAACGCTAATGGTAACAGTGACATAAATGCACACCCTTTTGTTTCCTTAAAAGGTGCATTCATAAACACACTGGCTCGGAGATTCAGAAGGGTTAGCGCGATGGTGCAACACTGTTGCACTACGCGCACCCACTGATTGTCCCGGAGTGTTATTCAAATGGGGATTGAGCCTGGCACACATCCCGATGTGCCAGAGCACATCAGTAATATATGTGGCGCAGGTAGGGGGCATGCCCATGCATACTCTGCACATCCCGATATTCAGCCCTGGATGTGCTGAGCCCATGCATGCATATCCCCTACTTGCACCGCACACAGGTGAGCCAAAAAAAAAGGAGCAACAACTGGCCACCTACAGATGAGCTGCCATATTGCAGGGTGCAACATGGCAGCTGCTACCTGTGGAAGGCCACCCAAGCTCTGGCTGCACCTTCTGGTGGCATCCCCCCATGCCCGATTGAGGGCATACGTATACAAATAATAGTCCTAAATCCCTGGTGGTCCAGTGGACCACTCGCAGCCTGATCGCGGGCATATGTAGAATATTTTAATCCCTGGTTGGTCCAGTGGACCGCTTCACGCCTGATCGTGGGCTTGAGTATTAAAATATACCATCCAATATCCCTGCTGGTCCAGTGGACAGCTTCTGGCCTGATCACGGGCTTAAGTATAAAAATAAACCATCTATTATCCCTGGTGGTCCAGTGGACTGCTCACAGCCCAATTGCAGTATCAGTAGAAAATAATGCCACTAAGTATACCTGGTGGACTACGGTACCCTCTCCAGCCGCCGACTGACCGCTTACCTCCCCTGCTCAGCAGGAGCGGCTTCACCCACTTGCCACCCCGCCGCTGACTGACATCACAGGCTGTATGCCCATTGGTTCATCAAGGTGAGCCAATGGGCTTGCAGCCTGGTCAGACTATACTAGTCCAGATATGTGAATGGATCCATTCACATATCTGGACTGTGTAGTATGGTATGGGCTGCATGCCCATTGGCTCACGTGGTGGACTAATGGGTGTACAGCCCTACCGATGGTGTCAGTCGCGTGGTGGGCAGCAAGCCGGTGGGAGCTGCCGCCTGCCGCTGACCAGGGGAGGCGGGGGTCAGTGGGCAGGTGGGGAGGGGGTACCGTGTCCACCAGGGTTGTTTTGGGATGCCATTATTTTCTACTGATGGCCGCGTTAGGCTGTGAGTGGTCCACTGGACTACCAGGGATATTGGAGAGTATATTTTAATACTTAAGCTTGCGATCTGGTGTGAAGTGGTCCACTGGACCACTACGGATACTGGACATTCAATATATTCTACATATGCCCATGATCGGGCAGTGAGGCACTTTTACGCAATGTGCAGGGGTCATTGGTCCCCGATGGCTGCAGCCTGGCAGGGCGCCAGGTGCAAGTCGCCAGGGATCGGTGCACCTGCATGCAAATGGGGCCATAATGACATGCAAATGGCCCCATTTGCACCTTGCATGCATTATGGCCCTATTTGCATGGGCACTTTTGAATATTGTGGTTGTCGCACTAGCACAACAGAACTTGCACTAGCGCATCCCCTGCTCCACTCTGGCCACTTGAGCCGGTGCAGTGCCACTGCACCATGCACACTGTGGGTGGCATGGGTGCGATATTCAGTGATGCTGTGCCATGACGCAGCTCCGTTTAATATCACCCTGTCAATGCCCCAGCGCAGCCACATTGCACTGCGTCCAGGCTTGTGCCATAGCCTGGCGCAGTCTGAATATCCGGGCCAATGAATACAAAGAATGTATGCATAATAACAGCCCTCGGAGCAGAAAATGAGCACTCGGCACTCGGCAGCCCAGCTTTTGATGGGCTCTACTCAATCCTGCCAAATTACTCCGGTGCTGCGTGAACTGCACTGGCTGCCAATACTGTGGCGGATCACCTTTAAAGTCAGTTTGCTGACTTTTAAAGCTCTGCATGGACAGGGCCTATCTGAAAGAGCTTCTGGTTCCTTACTGCCATAGTCGATCACTTTGCTTGGCCAGCTAGGGGTTGTTAGAGATTCCAAGGGTGAATTTGAAGTCATCTGGTTCAAGAGCTTTTTCCTATGCAGCCCCAACCCTTTGGAATTCTGTACCCCATTGGTTACGGAAGTGTGCAACTATGGAGGAATTTAAGAAGGGCTTAAAAACCTTTATGTGGCAAAAAGCTGTTTTAGATAATTGAAGTGTCTATTATTGATTGGTATATGATTTTAAGCTGTATTGTTTTGTTATTGGATTTTATATGAGCTATTTTTATATTGTTAGGTGCCTTGGCATTGGAAAGGCACCATATAAATACAATTATTATTATTATTATAAATTGTTTATATCTCAATAACCTTACAACGTAGAAAAAAATTTAAAATGGCTTATTATTTATGACTTTCTAGGCTAGTTTTGCACTTGGCCCCCTAATGGGATGAAGCATTCTTCCAACCAAAAGTAAGTATCTCGAAGCGTTTTCAAGATACGGACCCTGAAAGGTGCATCGGAAGCCGTAATGTTAGCCTATGGGAAACATTAATAAATTTGGAGTGCCGTAACTTTGCAGCCCTCTAATATTTTGTTACCAAACCACCAAAAGGCACATATGTGGGAACTTGACTTTCTTCCCTCCAAATGTCAGCCCAAAAGACCAAACTGTTCTTTTGCAGCAGGGTGGCAAAGATTCCCTATTGTTTTGGCCATAGTGTAGCAAAGTACTTTCGCAAATCACGACACTTTGGCAAATTAAATCACTAAAGTGTTGCATATGCGAAAGTACTTTGAGACAGTGCTTTTTACAAAATTTAAAAAAACATATTTCTGGGGTGTTTTACCCCTGAAAAACACATGGCTAGCATTCTCAGGGTTTGATTAGGTGAACACAATAAGAATTATGTCCCTAGAGGGTCCCAAATTTAAATGCCAAGCATTCTGTGACCACCAACTGAAAACAAAATGGCCGATTTACGTCACTACAAGGGGCATTTGCGAAAGTAAAAAGTGCATCTGCGACATTTTCAAATAATTTGTTAACTTTTCCCTTTGACTATAATGGGAAATTTGTTTTTTGAATAACTTTTGAACCTTTAATATTTTTTCATGAAATCTTCGAAAGGCACATCAGGGACCCTGGCTGCATGTTCACTGAAGGTTTTGGACTGGTCACCCAAACCATGCGACCTGTAGGCATGAGCAAATAATGAACAAACATGTGTAATCTGTGTATTATACGGTGCTCTGTAGCTCTGCAACCATACATCTGACTGTAACAAAACTTGGCATGTCCAGAGATCTATGGTACCAGACCATGCATGCCAAATTTCAGGCAAATCCATCATACAGTGGCAAAGCTTTTAAGCTGCCAATTTTCAGATTCAACCTTAAATGGGGTACTCAACCCTAACTATAGTGGCACTACCATGCCACTATAATATATATATATATATATATATACTGTATATATATATTATAGTGGCACAGTCGCACCACTATAGTTAGGGTTCAGCAGTCACTTGCATACTAAAGTCAAAAGTTCGGGCATTAATACCTTTGGACCTGTTCAATGGATTTGCCTGGAATTTGGAATGTGTGATGGGATTTGGTAGGTCTCTTGATCTACTAAATTGCGATTCAGTGGGACTTACGGTCTTTGCATACGAAAACACTGAAAAATGCAAAATTATCCATTTTTGGAGACAGCTTTTGGGATTTTGGACATGGCCCTGCACAGCCATCGTGTGGTGCACCAATCTGTGACATGGCTCATTTGAAAGAACTTCACTGGCCAAACATGCCACTTTTCATTTGGTGAAAATATATTGAGGCATTCAAAAGTTATAGCACTTTTAAGTTCCCATTATAAGGAAATGGAAATATTTATATGGTTATTTTGCAAACAAAGAATGGGGTTTTGGCCATCCCTCCTCAAGATCATAGAATTTGCAGGCTCACAATCAAAGATTCTTTGATCCTGAGGGAGGGACTAGATGGCCAGATTTGGAGGGACCAGATAGCCTAATTTTTACAACTTTTAAAATTAAATATCTCAGAAATGGTTTGGTCTTTTAACTTGAAATTTGGATGGTGTTGAGGGGATGTCCTGTAGATGTGAATTATGGTGCTTAGATGTCAGAAAATACATTTGTTGCGGAGATATGGCATGGCGCAGTTTATGTTTTGCAGACAGCATTTTGCATTGTGGTAGTGGCTTGAAATTTATAGGGCAACTAGCCATACTGCCATGGATATACTTTTCAGTCGCTAGGTGTGTAAAATGTAAACAGGTGCGGAATTCTGCCACTCTGACCAATGAAAATCTCAAACTTTAAAATGTTATATCTCGGACACGGTTTGGTCTTTTAAATTGAAATTTGCAGAGTGTTGAGGGGATGTATTGTAAATGTAAATTATGGTATTCAGGTGTTGGAACATTTTGTTGCTGCAGAGATATTGTGTGACGCACTTTACATTTTGTATATAGCGTTTTGCATTGTGGTAGGCACTTTTAATGTTAAACTTCACATTTCGCATGTGAATAACTTTGCAATCATTCCATGGATTTGCACAACATGTGGAATGCACAGTCTGGCATGGTAGATCTCTTGACTTACTAAATTATGTTTCAGTCAGACATACAGGTTTTGCACAGCAAAGTGCCCAAAAATGCACTTTTCGCCACTTTTGTGCATTTTGTTGTCCATGGTGCTGTGTGGACACCGTGTGGGCTATTGGTCCGAATCTTGGGATGTAGAATGAGCTTGGGCCAAGGAACATGCTGCTTTTTGTATGGTGAAAAAATATTAATTTGTTCAAAAGTTATTACAATTTGAAATTCTCATTACATCTTATGGGAAAATGTATAGGTATTTTTGGAATGTTAATGAGAAATACCAGATGGCCCAAATTGAGATGATCATATCTCAATAACAATTTGGTCTTTTTACTTGAAATTTGCAGGACATTGAGGGGATGTCATAGAAATGTGAACTATGCTGTTTAGGTGTTGGGGAAATAGTTTGTTGCAGAGTTATTCAATGACATAATTGACATTTTTCCCATAGGATTACGTTGCAGTCTGTGTCACGACTTTCAGTGCCGTTATCTCGGAAATGAAGCGAGAAACAGACTTTTTGTCACAAGTGGCTTAGATCACCTTTAGGTAATCTAGCCACTGGAAAAAGACTTGACATTGTAGAGTCAGCCTGCAGTGGAATTTTGTTTGTACATTGCATGGTTCGTGAGACATTGTGAAAGTACTGTCACAAGGGTTGAAAGAATACCTGCCCCGTGCTTTTTGGTGTCCATAGCTCTGAAATGATGTGAGATATGGGTATGGTCTTTCGATGTTGCGTGAAGTACTTACTGTCACAATTACAATGATGCTAGAATTTTTTTTCTAGCTCTTACAGTTCCCAAGATATGCACAAATTACTGTTGGAAAGGTTTGGTGCCCTATACTGCTCCTGCATGGCTCTGTAGCTTTGCATAAGTGGAAGTATGGGTGCAGATGCATATTGTTATGCAAAAATTTGCAACTTGGTGGGAGCGGGGCTCCACACTCCCAGCAATACATGTATTTTTACTACTTATATTACATTTTTTCTCAAAAAGTAAGGAAATGATATGCAAAAAAACTGTGCTAATGCTTCATTTAGGGTTAAAGCAAAAAAAGTCAGGAAATTAGATATTAGGATTGAACCCTTAACCCCCCTCACACATGCCACCCCAATCCTCCATAGTCTGACAGATGCCTTGTTGTGTCATTGGGGTCGTGAGGCCTAAATCTCCCCCCATTTTCCTTTACTGTAGCATGTCAGCATGCTCAGTCATGGAATATATTATAGGGGCACGGTCACACCCCTATATTTATGGTTATGAAGCCTCTTCTATGTTAAACTCAAAAAATTGCTCATTAATAAGTTTGGACCCTTTCAACAGATCTGCATGAAATTTGGTATGTGTGGTGGGACATGGTAGATCTCTTGATTTGCCAAATTTCATTTCAGTTGGATTTACAGTTTTTGCACACCAAAATGCTGAAAATGCACATTTCACCAGTTATGTGGCAGCTTTTTTGATTTTGTCCATGGCGCTGCACAGCTGTCATGTGCCATGCTGCTCTGCAACTTTGCTCAGCTGAAAGAGCTTGGGTCAAGGAACATGCAACTTTTCATTTGGTGAAAAAATATTAATCCATTCAAAAGTTATTAAAGTTTTAATTTCCCATTATAACTCATTGGGGAAATTTATATGGTTATTTTGCGAAAGAAGAGTGGGGTTTTGGCCATCTAGTCCCACCTCACAATCAAAAAATTTGCAGGCTCATGATCAAAGAATCTTAGATCATGAGGAATTCTTTGATCAAGGCGGCCACCATCTTTTCATCATATTTTCAGAGCACCTCTTTGCATTAGCGCTCATAATGCAGACAGTCGGCGGCTGGCTGTGGAGGTGAAAGATGGGCTGTGCCTGTCACCGGCTGGGGAGGTGGGGCTGCTGGGTGGGCTGGCACAGCTGGGTGGTGGGTGGGGGCCACTAGACTACCAGGAAATATGAAATGATGATTTATTTTATTATGATGGAGAGGGGGCCACTAGACTACCAGGGATATTAACGGTAATAATTATTTTATACAACTTGGGGGGGCACTAGACTACCAGGGATGTAAAAAAATAAACATTGGGGAGGGCACTAGACTCCCAGGACATTACACATGATTATATTTTTTATTATGATGGGGGTCACTAGACTACCAGGGATATTTAATACATTATTATTGTTATTCAGATGGGGCAGAACAAAGCCCCCTGAGCAAAACCCATCCTCATTTAAGTTTGTAGGGCACCCTTGGGCTGAGAAAACTAATTTTAAAATCTGGCCATCTCATCCCTCACTCTTTATTCGTGAGTGAGCAAATTCTTTGATTGCGACCCTGCAAATTCTTTAATCATGAGATTCTTTGATCACAATCATGCATCATGAGAGAGGGATGAGATGGCCAGATTTTAAAATCAATTTTCTCAGCTTAGGCATGTCCTAGGAAGACAAATGAGGGTGGATTTTACTCAGGGGGCTTCGTTCTGATGAACCATGGTGGTGGTTTACTGCGATTCTTTGAATTTCATTAATTAGAACAGTTTTTATTCTTTGTTCATGGACCTGCAAATTCTTTGATCACGAGCCTGCAATTTCTTTGATCGTGATAGTCTTTGATCATGATCGTGCACTGTGAGTGAGGGACGAGATGGTCCAATTTAAAAATCAATTTTCTCAGCTCTGGGGTGTCCTAGGAAGTCAAATGAGGGTGGGTTTTACTCAAGGGGTTTCGTTCTGTCGAACCATAGTGGTAGTATACCGCAATTCCTTCAATATTTTGATTTATAAGGTTTTTAATTCTTTGTTCATGAGCCTGCAAATTCTTTGATCATGAGCCTGCAAATTCTTTGATCATGAGATTCTCTGATCGCGATCTTTGATCGCAAAATAGGGACGAGATGGCCAGATTTTTTATAATGGAATAGATAGGAACATTTCACTAATCTTTGACATTGAATATCTCGGAAATGGTTTGGTCTTTTTACTTGAGATTTGGAGGGAAGAAAGACAACATCCCATACATGTGCCTTTTCATGTTTTGGTCAAATAATACTACAGGGTGGCAAACTTACAGCACTATGAAGTTGACACTTTTTCCAATAGGATAACATTACAGCATCCTCTGCATTACAGGAATTCTTTGCCACCCTGCTGCAAAATAACGGTTTGTTCTTTGGGGCTGAAATGTGGAGGGAAGAAAGCCAACATCCCACAGATATGCCTTTTGTTGGTTTGGTGAAAAAATATTACAGGGTGGCAAAGGGATGACACTCTGAATTTGACACTTTTTCCCATATCTCAGAAATGGTGCGAGATGCGGACTTTTCATCTCAAAAATGCTTAGCCCCCCCCCCCGATGGGAGCTAAGTAGAAAACTAGCCAGGAAATTCATAATTCATATGAAATTTTAATTTTTTTCTACAGCGTACAGTTCCTGACATATAAGCAATTTAGTATTCCAAGTCCTAATTTTGTGCTCCGAGGTCCATTATTATGCATGCATTCTTTGTTTTCACTGTGTTTTTCAATGCAGTTTTTGGGGAAAAGAAGGGTGTGCCCTTTTGTTACTGTGCCAGTTAGTGTTTTCAGTTGTGCTTCCATTACCGTTCGTATCACTGTTCCCATCTACTCCACCATGTGCATTACGGTTTGCATTTTTATTTGCGCTTGCGTTTCCATTTCTGTTTCATCTGGCATTATTGTTGCTGTTACCATTACCATTTGCATTTGCAATTGTGGTACTGTGCCTGTGCTTGTAACAGTTTGTGTTTCCTTCACGCTTGCATTTGTGTTTGCGTTTCTGTTTCCTTTGACTTTATTATTGCTGTTACCGTTGCAATTTGCATTTACAATTGTGGTACCATGACTGTGCGCATAACAGTTTGCATTTCTGTACGTGCTTGCATTTGCATTTCTCTTTGCTTTGGTGTTATTGTTGCTGTTACTGTTACCATTTGTGTTTAGGATTACAGTTCCATGACCATGTGCCTTACGGTTAGCATTTTCATACTCACTTGCATTTCTGTTTACTCTGGCGTTATTGTTGCTGTTACCATTACCATTTGCGCTTACAATTGTGGTACCATGACCGTGCACATTACGGTTTGTGTTTCCATATGCGCTTGTGTTTGTGTTTGTGTTTCTGTTTCCTTTGGCATTATTCTTGCTGTTACTGTTACCATTTGCATTTACAATTGCAGTATCATGTCAGTGCGCATTACGATTTGTGTTTCCATACTGGCTTGCGTTTGTGTTTCCGTTTCTGTCTCCTTTGGCTTTATTGTTGCTGTTACCGTTAGCATTTGCATTTCCAATTGTAGTACCATGAACGTGCACATTACCAGTTGCATTCCATATGCACTTCTGTTTGCTTCTTCGTTTCTGTCACTGTTCGCTTTGGCATCACTTTGCGCTTGCATTTCTATTTCCATTTGTGTTACCATTTACGTTTGCATCACCATGTGCATAACCGTTTGTGCCTACATTTGCATTGCACTTACTGTTACTATGTCACACAAACATACAGGGAGCGTTGGCCTGAAGGACCCGAGTTCACCAACTTGTGCAACTTTCTACTTTTCTATTCTTTCTAAAAGTAAGGACATTCTATGCAAACAACTTTGTTAATGCATCAGTTAGGGTTCTTCTACAGTGGAAAAGTGAGGAAATTCAATTTTAGGTTCCCACCTCTTGCATCCCACCCCAGCCCACCCCACCAACAGGCATTGGAGTGCATTGGGGGTCATTGGCCCTAACTCTCACCCCATTCTCCTACACTGCACCACCTCAGCTTGTTTACACATGGGATGGGGTGAGAGTTAGTTAATGACCCCAACACACACCCTGATGCCTGTTGGTGGGGTGGGCTGGGGAGGTGCAAGGGGTGGAATCCTAAAATTGAATTTTCTCATTTTTATCACTGTAGAGGAACCTTAGCAGATGCATTAATGAAGTTTTTTGCATAGAATATATATTAATGGCACAGTCATGCCCCTATAGTTAGGTTGAATAACCTGTTTAATATTAACCCTCAACCGATCAATGGATTTGCACAAACTTTGGTATACTCTGTCCCATGGGGTAGGTCTCTTAATGTGGCAAGTTTCTTTCTGGTCAGATGTATGGATTCTGAGATCTGGATAGTGCGAAAACCTTGTAAGTTGCTTTTTTTTGTAGTTTTTTTCCTCATTACCTTTCATCCACATGTTGTGAAATTTTGGTGCTACTTTTTGTAGTGCAACCAGCCTGGGTAACAGAAGTGCCACGCTTAGTTTGGTGAACACATATTAATCTGTTGCAAAGTTATTACATTTTTAAGTTTCCCATTGTTTTCAATGGGAAATCTCCTGTTGATTTTATAGGGATAAAGTTCGACCAAGGACTGACCTCGCAAAAAAGGAATCATTCTTACAAGATCAATTCCCTTTTTGTGAGACTAAAATCCTTTTTTGTGAGGGAAAAATCATTCTTTTTCAGCCACCATCTTGTTTTTTTTTCTTCCACCAACTAAAAAACATGCAAAATACATAAAAATATTGTAATTTTAAAGCAACAAAACATCAGAATCTAGGTAAACAGGACCAATTTAGCTAGATTCTGGTGTTTGTTTCTCACAATTAGGGCCATAAATACTTTTTCTGGGCACCCAAAATCCCTGGTGCCCAGCTTAGCAAGAGTAGCCTTTCAGGTTCTCTGTATGGGCTTTGTCAGCTGGTGGGGCAGAATAGCCTGATGCAGTGCAGCTTTTTCTTGTTGCTCCCATTCTTTATTCCCCTCTTGAATACTCATGACAATTTCAAAAATCATTATGGGATGCCCATAAATAATAAAAACTATTTTAAATAATGAAAACAGAAAATGTTTTATATTTTTGAACACACAACATGAAAAAAACTGCCAGACTTCATTTAACTTAGTCATGTAACTCAATATTAGCCTAAAAACTAGTAAACTTCTTCAAGGTGTGTGTGTGTGTGTGTGTGTGTGTCTGTGTATAAACATAGAAATATAATGGGTTGCCAGAAATGACCGCTTGTAGGTGAGCGGCACACCCCACCTATTTGGTTAACTTAGTACCTTCTCTACACACACTCACATCATATATGATTTGAAAGCTTATTACAGATATGTCTACTTTAAGATGAGGTATGATGTGGAACTGTCAAATTGTGCCATTACCCTAGAAACAAAGCTAAACAATGACACTCTCAACACGTTAGAATGACCACTTCGAAACATTTGCATTTGTTTCTATTAATGACTCTATGTATAGTTCAAGACATAAAATAGGATTTCTTTGTGACCTCAAAGCATCACAACAACAATCTAAAGAGTAAAACAAAATCTAATAATACATTTGTACAGATATCATTGAAATGTAATAGCACTGGTGACATTTCTAGTCAACATCTTTATCATCTTGCTCATCATCATGACCTCTGTCGTGAGTGTGTGGGTTACTACAGTCTTTAATGCCTTGGCATGTACACAGTTCTGTGCAGGCAAGATTATTCTGACTACAGACACAGTTAATTGTGCAGTGACCCCTACTGGTACAGGCACAAATAAGACCTTGTAGAAGCTCAGATGACATTGGGCCCTTGAAGAATACAGGAAGTAGTTCATCATCCACATTTTTCCATCCATGTTACAATGGTGATCCAATATCTGGTTTACCTATGTGTGAAGACATCCAATTTTTGTTTATCAAGGTGCTATTTTGACATGCTGTTCAAAGTAGTCTTCACATGGTGGGTGTTTGGCCAGTGACTATCCTTTTTCATGGCTAAATTGAGGCACAAGCAATTCAGGTCTCTGTGGGTCTTCAGGTCTCTGTGGGTCTCCTTTTCTTTCTTGCTCTGGTCATACAGCACTGGTACTAACTTCCTTGCTGCAGAAATTGTGGCTTGTTCATCACTCTCTACCAATTTGGCAAGATTTGTGAAGTGGTAAGCTCCCTTTGTTTTGACATCATTAAACACAGATTTTTCCCAGTACCAGATAGGGATGACACAGAGTCCCATCCTGTTAATGCTTGTACAGCAGGAAGCATGTTGCAGAAGTCAGGAGTGAATGCATCACAAGTTGCTTGCACAGGTATGAAGCAACACTCATCAGTTGTATTGGTAATGGTGCCTGTTTCTATCCACATGTTATCTAGAGGTTTCATTTTTGGAAAGTAGTGAACAGCAAGGACCAAAACATCTTTATCAGGTGACCTAATTATTATTTCTTATTTGACACCAAGGGACCAAAAAGCCATATTGGCACATATAGCATGCAGAAGCATCCTTGTATCCACTTCCTCTTGAGTACTGTACAAGTATTGGGCTTCATCAACACCTCTACTGGTGATGGACTTTGCTACTTCTCCACTGGAAAAGCATCCAGAAAGAAAGAGTGTTTGTGTTGGGTGAGCTACTAGACTCTCAGGTGCATTTTGAACCATATATTCACAGAAGAATGTTGCAAGTGACTGCTTGTTGTATGCTATGTTTAGAAACTTTTTCCATGGAGGCACAGGGCATCCACAAATCACCTGGTATTGCTTGTAGCCAACCTTAGATCCTGTGTGGGGTTGTCTTTCTACAGTTTTCAGAGTTACTGTTGTCATACCTGTCAAAGACTTTGATTACAGAATTATCTTTGTCAGTCCTTTTAGGACCTGCCTCAAATACTCAGCAGCCAAGTCATTGAATGTGTGGAATTTGTCTCCAGCCATCATTTGAATGACAGCCATGGCCTCTCTGATGTACACTGTGGTTTCTTTGTTGCATCCTCATAGCTCATGAATACTTTCAGCTTGAGCTTCCAGCTAATGCTCTAATTCAGCTTTGTCTTTTTTTCTCATTGTTCCATCAGCATGGAAGAGGAACATATGCACAGGTCCTATTGGGTGACTAAGAACAGTTGGTATTAAAACATCATCTCTGCATCCTGCTAAGGACAGAGCTCTGCAGAAAACAATTTCTGGACTGATAACTACTGTGATTGTCCCTCCCTTGCCAGATTTAAATTTGGTCTTCTTGGCCATGTCAGCAAATGTATTGATGCCAGATTTCTTGACAGGCTGAAGAAGCTACATGTCCCATCAGAATCAAGTGCACCTCTCACAAATCTCTCCATTTGTTCTTCACCAACATCTGCTGTTTTCAATAGAGACTCTTATACATCTGATGTTACATGCAGTCCAGAAGATATGTTGATATACACCTCTGGATGTGATTCAGGTTCAAATGGGTTTATCATATTGTTGATGATATGGTTGATAAGGGCTGTAACATGCTCTTCACCCATTTTAAGTCCTGAGGCAAGGACTTGTTTGTGGACTTTGTCTTCACTGCTTGTTGACAGGCCACTTCTTTCTGTCATAGCTTTTTGCATATTCACTCAGGACATGTCTTGTGAGGGTCCATCTGACAAGGGCTGGCTTCTTTCTTGTCAGTCCTACAATCCAACTGCTGCCCTTTGAGTCTTTGATGACAGTTTTCTCTGTTCCCATGTCACTCCAAATGTCGTTGAAATAACCAGGAGTCAGATGCACAGCAAATTGATTCAACTGCACTGCGTACATCTTCAGGGAGATTTAACATATCAAGAATGCAGATTGGAATCCACCTGGCATAGTTGGGTATGTTTACAGCAAAGAAGTATGGAAGCATGGCATGTTGTGTTAGTAGGTGAAGTTTCCAATCACCCTCCCACTCTGCATGGATATTTAAAAGTATTATCTGCATAACCTAGTGAAAATGAGCCCATAACTTGAATGTAGGAGACTGGGCATACCCCCATGTCTGAAATTCCTCCAGTAGTGGTAGCATATGTCAAGTTAGAGCATCATCAAGCTTCTTAATAACATGTTGTAGGAACTCAATGTCTTCAGACTCAAACACCTTTTGAGTGTCAGCCAACATTTGCCAGACAAATGCTGGAATTCCATGAGTGCCTCCTACCTGTTCACACCATTTAACAAATGAAGGAAGTTTCAGAGCACTCAGAACCTCAAATGCTAGAGTCAAACCATGTAGAGCACAATTGAATTGCTTACAAGAAAGCATTTGAACTGCAGTACAAGTTGTATACACATCAAAATCAACAAGAAGGTCTAGCAATTCTGCGTCTCCCCAAAATTTCCCAATACATGCAAGAAAACAACACAGGGTGTGAAAACCAACCTGGTGAATCACAATGGTACCAAATTCATTTGGGAGAGTCAAGTTTACTTGCTGAGCAACAGCATACAGCTGCTGATCTATGGTCTGAAGGGCATGCTGCTGGCCCAGAGCTACTTACACTTCCTTACGTTTCAGCATTGTAGTATAGACTCTGCCCATGTCAGCTGGTTTGGCATCCACAATAGGTGCATATGCAACTGCTATGTAGGTGATCTTCTTTGTGGCAAGCTTGTGGTTGAAACCAGTCCATAATGGGATCACCTGAGTGTGAACAATATCAACATCATTTGGTATTGGTAGGACATCATGAGGTATTTATTTATTTTTTATTTATTGAAATTTCAGAAAACATCTTTCAGAATAAGCTTGTTTCATAGGTTCCATGTCAGATGAACAACACATATTGGGAAAGTATGAGATGGAGAACAAACAAAACAAGGGATTATACAAGACATTACAAGAGTGTATCACTAGAGAAGTTCCAATACATGTGGCATTGTACAATGTATGCCATGGTACATACTTGATTAAAACCTGGAATTCAAAGGGTCATCTTAGAGGGTTGGGGTCTTTTGAAGTGACCTACTACAGGAAAATGAGATCTGACTCAGCCTAATATCTAAAAATCAACAAGGTAGGGGATGGCATCAGCCCAGGGGCCTCATCAGAGGTGAGAAGGTATGGGACAAAGCATTTTAAAGTGAGCAAGAGAGCTCAAGAGATATAACAGAGGGAGGGGAAGGGGGAGGGGATGAGGGAAAGCCAGAGAGGGGTGAGGGGAAAGAGTGGAAGGGATCAAAAGGAAATGTGAAAGAGAATGATTAGCAACTTAGAACAGTTATTACCATGCTGAGAACAGTTATGCATATGGTCAGGTTAGCATAAGATTAGAATAAGTGCTGGTAGTAGTCTTAAAAGACAGCAGGAGAGATCTTGGACAGCTTTCACATGTAGGTGACAGGAGTTTATTTTCTCATGAAAGTTTTCATGGCGAGTCAGTTCTGGATGTGTTCTAGATTTTTCAAATGCAGCACACTGCATAAGAGACTCTGTTTGCCTGGGGAGAGTAAGTGACTTTTCTTTCCCATGCATGAGTGATATTTCTTGTGATGCTGGATTTTCTGTAGACTGTTCTTAAAATATGGCTCCAGCCATTACTGCTGCCCCCTGTTCTAAATGCTGCTATCCCCTGCCCTAATCTCTCTCTCTCTCTCTCTCTCTCTCTCACTTTACCACTTATTCTACTTCCCCACCCCTTGCCGTTAGATCTCCCCCTCACCCCTGTGGGGTGTACACCCTCCCTTATCACTTCCTTTATCCTTGGTAGCACTTAATCTCCTAGTGTATTGGCACTAAAGCACAGCCCCTACTAGCCCTAACCCTTCTTAATCTTCACTTCTGTTTTTGTTTGGTGTGAACTGTGTCCCATTTTTACCAGCTCTGTATTACACCCCTCATGTACTCTGTAAATATAATGTTGGATTGTTTTACTGTTTTCTCCTTATGTACCCTGTAACCTTGTTTGTGATTCCTTAAAGAGCTACTGTACTGCCTAAAACTAATGTTAGACTTTAAAAGCAGAGAACCATTATCTTTCATATCTGAGGTACTTTTTCTTTTCCCTTTGTTTAATTAGAAGATTGTTTACCTGATGTTAGTAGGTGTGATGTGTGTATCAGCTCTTAGTCTGGCAGCTGACATATCTTGCCCAACTGCCCCACACTACATCATCAGCATTGTGACCTCACTGACTGTGACATCATTTCTACTAAGGAATATCAAGTGAGTGACTGCTAGTTCATTCACCTGTGATGTCAGTAAGTGAGATCGTAATGCTAATGATGTAGAGTGGGACAGTGGAGTCTGATATGTCAGCTGCCAGGCTAAGAGCAGCTCCACACATTCAGTACAATATTATCACATAGAATACTTTATGATGTGCAAAAAGAAAAAGAAAAATACTTCAGAAATAAAAAGTTACAACCGACTACTCCTTAAAATTTGTATAATTTTCTTGTCTGCCTGTTTGGCTCCACTAGCTCTTTAACTGCACACTTGTGAAAAACGGCAAATTTGCTCACATGCCTTTCCAGTATAACAAATAAACTGATAAACAGAAAATGAAAGTGAAACATTAAATAAAAGGTATTCTTTTCATCAATGGTCTCTACGCTGATGTCTATGTAATCATCTCCTTCATGGACAAGATTTCCACCTGTATGAAGTGGTATAATTCCATTTGGAATGAACACACCTCCTTGGAGTCTTTCTACTTCAGTTTTTGCTGCAGTAGTCATGAACCGTCTCAGTTCATCATAACTGATGCAGAATCCATGAAGGTGTAGTATGTCAATTAAACTGCGAGACCCAAAATCATGGTGTAGCTTTGCAGCAAGGATTATGTGTAGTGGTGTGATAATTTTGGAACTGTTAAATAATATTCATGCTGCAATGGAAAGGCATCTTCTTTGATTGTCTTCTGAAGGATGATACTCATTGCTGGCTGAATTATATGCCTCTTTATCTGTCAACCAAAGGACAAACTCCTGCACCAATTGGGGTAAAAAAGTAGCTGTCATCTGTAAACTACTGTACAATCCTCTGGGTTTGGATAATATTCTGATAGTTTTTTTTTGCTATTTCAGACTAAAGGATTGAAGTGGCATTATGCAAAGCCACTTGTTTATTTGAAAGCTGTTCATCAGGCTCAGTATATAAGTGACATTGCGACACACTTTATAAGCCACATTGCAGAGGGACTGGAAGGAAAAGTATGTCTCTTTGCAGATGACACAAAGTTCTGCAACAGAGTTGATGCACAATGTGGGGTGGAAAGGATGAGAAGGGACTTGGCAAGGTTAGAGGAATGGTCAAATGTATGGCAGCTTAGATTCAATCCTAAGAAGTGCAGGTAATGCACCTGGGAAACAAAACCCAGGGGAAGAGTACACAATGGGGGTGAGATACTAACAACAACAAAAATGGAAAGGGACCTGGGGGTAGTCATATCAGATGACTTAAAGGTGGGCAAGCAATGTGAGAGGGCAGTAAGGAGGGCTGGGGGAATACTTGGATGCATAGGAAGAGGCATCACCAGTAGAAAACAGGTAGTTGTTATCCCTCTGTACAGACAGCTGGTGAGACCCCATCTGGAGTACTGTGTGCAGTTCTGGAGTCCCAGTCTCTGCAAGGACATAGACAAGATGGAAGCTGTCCAAAGGAGGGCAACTAAAATGGTGCAGGGTCTGCACCAGAAGACATATGAAGGCGCTTGATATGTATAGCCTCGAGGAAAGGAGGGGGGACATGATAGAAACTTTCAAGTACCTCAAGGGAATCAACAAAGTCCAAGAGGGTAGCATCTTTCAAAAAGAGTGTGCAAGAACAAGGGCACAATTTCAAGATAGAGGGGTGGCTCAGAGGTAATGTAAGAAGTATTTTTTCACAGAGATGGCTGTGGATGCATGGAACAGCCTTCTGGAGGAGGTTGTGGAGTCAAAAACAGTGGTTGAATTCAAGCATGCATGGGACAGTCATAAGGCAATTCTAGGGGGTGGGGGGTAGAAAGAAGTAGGCAGCTGGTTAACTAGGATCAGCAGCTTATCCATTAGGTAGGGAAATGGGCAGACTGGGTGGGCCAAGCGGTCCTTATCTGCCATCAAATTCTATGTTTCTATGTTTCTATGTTTAATTGTCAGAAGAACATCCACAAAACACTTGGATGACTTGTTTATTTATTTATTTAGTTTTTGTTGACCGAGTAAGTACACTAGACAAATTCTGACGATTTTCAGGCACAACCAGGGGGAGGGAGATACAGATGAATGCCAACTGACCCTGAACCAGATTAGTCTGTTGGTGGTATTTTTAGTGAATGGGGGAAATTTTGCCGGGGCTCTGGGTAAATTCTCCTACTCAGTCAATAGAGAATGCTGTGACTGGCACTACAATGGCCAGTCAATCAGAGCATGGAAGGAAGAAGGACATCCAGGTGGCTGGGGAACAGGCCTCCTCCTCCTCAACCCCCGTAATGCTAGAGGCCACGATGAACATGGAGCAAAGCATGGAGGAAACCTTTGTTTTGGCACCTGGGGTAATCGAGCAGCAACATGCTGCTATTTTGGTTGAAGAAATAGAAGTTGGGCGGTATGAAGAGGCTGAAGAATGCCAGCAGTCAGTGGAGGAGGTCCGTCATTTGTTACAGGATGAGGAGTTCCATTTTGGGGAAAGAAAAAACCTGTTAGAACAATCTCTAAAGAAGCAAGAAGATGGGAAGATTTGCAGCGATGAGGTGACTAGCCAGGAAAATGAGACCACGCCGCAACAGGTGGTGAAGATGACGCAGCAGCAGCTTACTACTTTGGAGCCAGGCACAGCTGCGCTACCAGCTCAAGAAAACTCTCCAGACCTGCAGGTAAATACCGTTATGGTGGCAGCTGTCTCAGATGGGAGCCACGAGTCTCATTTAAGCAGCTCTGATATGCATGTTGTGCGAACAGGTGTCCCATTGACTTCAACACTGATAGTGTCTAGTGCTGCACAGGGCTTAGGGCAAGTTACAGATCATAATTTGTTAAATGGGAAAAGCTTTTCTTTTAATATTGGTATCTCACAGGGTGAGCCAGGGAAAAAGCTGACAGTAAAAGAAGTAGCAGGAAGGAGGTTGAAAGGGCATATGAAACTCATGGACAGCCCACCTCTCTCCCTCACTGAAAAGCCACAGGCACAAGTTGCAGGTCCTTCCCCATGCAGGAAGGATGGGTTGCTACTGCTTTACAAAATGCAGGCTGGATTAAAAAGTTAGATGGTTCAGGATGGGATGCCAATCTGCTGGTATCTCTTGGGGGTAAATCTGATGTCTCTAATGCAGTACCTACTGGAGGGAACCTAGAAGAAACATATCATTTTCCACGGAGACTCAGATTATGCCTGGGCAGAAACAGGTGACTAGAGGGGATTCAGATCCAGTCTTGGATAAAAACCCAGTTATGGATGACATTATCATACTTGAAGGGGACTTACCTCATAATTTAACAATAGAAATGCCCCCCTTCCCAAGTTACTGAAAGGGCTGCCCTAGCTATTGGCCAGAGGGTGACTTCTGATGGGTTAAACACAGACATAGTAGCACCGGTGGACCAGATATTGGAGCCCCCACAACCTGCCTCCTCAGTATGGAATACAAATGTTAGGGAGAGGTTATTCCCTGATAATGTAAGAAATGCATCTGAACCAGCCACAAGACATAATGCGGTATGCCTCAAATATAGGGGTAACATGGCAGATCTACTTGATAGGCTCTTTGTGGGTCGTATTTTAATTAAAAATAGCATGAAATACTATGTGAATGAGATCTAAGCCTTGATACATATGCCTAGAGATTCCATATTTGATGTCTGGTTTAAACACCCCATAGGCCTGTACAGATTTTGGAAACTATATCAAGAGCTAAAACATACTGCAGTATGGAAACTTGTTCTGGCAATACTATTGACCAAACCCATGTTTAAGAAAATAACAGTCCTGTTTTCGAAATGAAGGCATTAATGTGTCAGATATCACATACTGGTTAAAACAACATTGAACAGTTACTGGTTACCCTGAGCCTATATTACATAAGGTGCATTTATGGACTGGAGGTTGGAAGTATAAGCTCACCCTCTGAGAAGATGCTGGAATAACTAAACACTTACTGAATTGTTTTCAACTGGGAAGAGATAGGGGTGTGATTTTTTATTCAGGTCAGCTGAGAGCCCTGCTATAAGTGTGGAGAAGTAGGCCACTGAGTAATGTCTATGAAAAGCAGAAATGTGGGCTGTGTACTGCAATGGGGCATATAGCTTCTCAGTGTCAGCATCCACTTAGATGTTATCTCTGTGAAGAGCAAGGACACACATTTAGGAATTGTTCATGGGTGGCCCATAATAGCTTGGACACTACATTACAGGCAGACCATGATGGCTATGTGGCTACAGCACAGAAGGAAAGAATGAGAATGCAGGAATTGTTATTACAGAGCACGGGGAGATGACCCTAGACCCTAAAGAGTGTCATGCACTAGACAGGCAGGCTCAGAGTTAGAGGGCAAAAGGGAACAAACTTCAGAAGACCCTTCCCCTCCCAAAAGACAGGAAAAGGGGTATGGTAGCAGTACTACTGCAGTGGATAGTGAAGCACCTGAGACTATAACCTTAACAGGACAGAAGGAAACTGAGCAACTCCCCCCCAATGTTATTCTGACCTCAGAATCAGGGCTGGAGAAGAGCCCTCAGTTGGGGGAGGTGATTGTTGTGGAAAACATGTTATCCCCAGGAGTGCTTGGGGATCCCACTTTTCTGAGAGTTACCAGATCCAAAGCAGCTAAGAAACATATGAAACTTCCATCAGGTGGTAAAGAACCTGGGTGTATTGCAGTAGCAAAATCATATGATGTTTTAATGGATTTGGAGGATGAGGGCGTCAGAGGGGACTCTGATGTATCATCAGTCACTTCAGTGCATCCAGATGTTGTGGACCCCATGGCAGGAGATAAACCAAAACAGAAAAAACAAAAGTGACATGTTTCTTTGGAACATATTTTAGCGTGTCTGTAACTTATTTCTTCTCTTATGGCAGGAGGTCTTACTATTGGGACAGCGAATGTAAACAGTATTAAGACTCAGAGGAAAAGAAATATTACTTTTGCCAGCTTAGAAGGAGGGCAGGTTTTTTTTATTCAGGACACAAGGCTCCACACCATACCAGAGGTGACAACTGTACAGAGAGATTGGACATGGGGCCCCTCTCTACGGTCTATAGGGGAGGATCAGTGTACGATGTTGGGACTATGTTTACAGGACCTGACACAACAATCTTAAACTTACAGATATACATCCAGGAAGAGCTCTCCTAATAGATGTACTTTTAAATAAAATTGCTTATTGATTACTGAACATCTATGCTCCCCAGTCAAAGGCTGACAGGTCTATCTTGTTTAATATGATTTCCCCTTATTTATGTACCTCTAAATTGATTATATGGGGTGGGGATTTTAATTGTGGGTTGACTTATAGGGATCGGGGGAGGAAGACCACAAAGATTTATAGAGGCACTAAAACATTATGTAGGATTCTAGAAAGCAATAAATTTAGGGACATATATGATTCCTTACAGACAACCCAGCACCACACATTTCATAAAGGCACATTATCCATGAGGATAGATTTCTTTATTTACGTTGGATACAGTGGAAGGAATTAAAGTCACAGTATAGCCATTAGAAACCTCAGACCATTTGGCAGTACAGGCAATAATTAAACAGCACTCTCTGACCTCTGTAGGAAGAGGCTATTGGAAGCTGAATACTGAACTTTTGCAGGAGGAAGTAAATAAAAGGGAAATACAAGACTTTTTAGGACTTAGAGAAGATATTAGTTTTATGTAAAACAGCCCCACTGACTGGTGAGAGGACACAAAACGAAATTTAAAAGACCTATTGATCTCAACTTCATGCAATAGAGCCAAAACTAAATATTTGCAGTATTTAAGTTTTAGAGCTTGATATATGAAAACTCTCACACAAATGAGATTGATGGGGCAAGAACTGATGGCTCAGCTACCTGAGGTTAAAGAAAAAATGTATGATTACTTAATGGAAAAAGAAAAAAGTGTAGCAAAACAACAGAAATATTTTACAAGAGGGACAAAAGAGCAGGTGAATCCATATTATTTAGAGTGGCAAAGTTTACATAAAGTGACAACGTTAGCTTTAAAAAATGACTTGGGACAAATAGTCTGAGATAAACAAGGGTTGCAACAAGTAGTACAAGATCATGTTAGAGTCACCTTTCAAAACACAGGATTGACAAGGCAACACTTTTCCTTTAAAGAATAGGAGCTACCACAACTGATGAAACAGGAGGAAAATTAATTAAATGCACCTATCACATTAGAAGAGATAAAAGCAGCAGTTAATAAATTATCTGCACATACCACTGCAGCGAAGGATGGTATTCCTAATGATTTTAATGAGACATTTATTGACACTCTTGCCCCTAGCTTACAGTCAGTCTTAATGGCTATATAGCAGGAGAATCAGTTAGTTCCTAGTATGTCTGATGGGGTGATGATCTTTCTTTATAAAAAGGGGGACCCATAGGATATTAGGAATTGGAGGTCTTTGAGTTTATTGTCTATGGACTATAAGATTTTGGCAAAAACTTTGACAGATAGATTGGCATTAATTGCAAACAAATTAATAATTTCAGCACAAACTTGTGGGTTAGATAGGATTTATTAATATGAAAGGAACACCATGGGGATAGAAGCCTGTGAATATTTGTGGAAGGATGTAACTTGGGTAGGTTGATTAGGGAAATGGGATTGTAAGAGGGATTATAGATGAATTTGGATTAGGGAGATGGAAACCTGATGATGGTGCTATAACTCATCTGTATAACGAGAGGTTATGTTTGGAAGTTAGGAGGCCGTAGGGACATGATATCTGAAGAGCTGAAAGAACAAACAGCATAAAGAACAGATTATGGTGTGTATGTTTATTGATAATTTTTTCTCTCCCCAGGTTTTGCTTTCTTTGTGTTTTTTTGGATTGTTATTTTTCTTTATGGTTCTCTGTTGAGATTCATGTATGATGCAATGTATGATTTTTTTTCTGTTGGTTTATGTTTTTGAATATCAATAACAATTTCCCCTACTCTTTTTGAGAAGTGCCATGGGATCTTTAACATTCACCTGAACTACCACCTGAACAGGCAGATGGGACCCCGGTTTAATGTCTCATCCAAAAGACGGCACCTCAGGAGTACAGCACCCTTCTCATGCTGCACTACAGTGTAAGTATTGGGATTTAACCCAAGCATCCGGTGTGGGAGATAGAACCCACAGCCTTCTGATCTCCCAGCCTCAGAGGTGAGTGTGCTACCTGCTGAGCTATTGACACTGACTTAAGTCCCTGCTTCAGCTTACTAGCAGCTTGGATAGCATCAGCTAATGTTATTGCACTGCATAGAACAATGGTAAGCTTGTCTTGTCCATAACGTGCATGGAATGAAATTGCAGAACCATAGTGTTTTTCTAATCTTGCCTGTAATTTGCTACTGGAATGGCTTTTTGGTCTACATCTGAGGGAAGTAGGGCTTTACAGCTTTGTAGCAGCTTGGACAGGAGAAGAGCCTTCTTGTTGTACATAAGATCATTGTCTTTCTCTTCAATCAGATGATAAAATGCAATATCATAAGATTACTGTTTTGTTGCAGTGGAACTAGATGGTACTGCTTTCAGATTTGTTTTACTCAAGTATGAAGAAAGGAATGTTGAGTGATAAACCGCATCCTCAGAAATCAAGTCTTCCTCAGATATTCTGCACAACATGTCATTTCCTCTTTGAAGTGCAGCCTCCAGTAGATTGGTTGCTGTCTCAAATGTTTCAATTTTATGAAGTTTCTTGTCTTTCTTGTGTGTTTTTCTCATGAAAACAATGCAACCGGATCAATAGCTGCTATGGTGGCTATAGAAGCAGGAGAACATGATGCTGTCTGATTAGATGAAGAGTCTGTTTTTTTCCTTGGTTGAATACAACTCTGACATGTGACAAATTTGACTTGCTTGTGTATTTCTGAAAGCAACACCTGTGTTAGAGTATTGGTGGCACATCAGGTAAACAAGAAAACTCATCCAGCAGCCACCAATACAATTCATCTCTTTTGGGTTCTGCTGCCAGTATCACAGAATTCTGTCCAACACTGGTGGCTTTTGATAGTTTTGCATTCTGTTGATGTTCTTGGCAAATAACACATTTTTCAAAGTTTGTGGAGAGTCTTTTTCTCTTTGATGTAAGCTTTAAGGGGCTTGTATCCTCCATGTCTTCATATACTGTAACTTCCCTGTGGAGGTAAAATTCAAAAATTATATTGTTAGCAATACCACCAAGAGTGTAGCTAGGAAAATAAAGTTTGTACTCACATGGCCCAGATATTCAAAGGGGTTGCACATGGTGCAACAGCATTATGCTGACACAACCCCGCATTGCACCCCGTTGGGATATTGAAAGGGCTGCCAGGTGCAACTCAAATCCTGATGCGCTGGGGCACAATGTAGCTGTATGTGGCGCAGAAGGATGGCGTATTCCCAGGCATATGCCGCACATCCCAATATTCATCTGGGGATGTGCAGTGCATATCCTGGTGCAACCCTGCATTGTGCTGCATGGGGGTCTCAAAGTTGAGCCCGTGAAGAGTAGAAACAACTACCAGCCACCCACAGGCGGGCTGCTGTATTGCAGGGTGCAACACAGCAGCTGCCAACCATGGGTTGTCACCCACCCACCCTGAACACCATCCACAAGCACACATGGCACCCTGGTAGTCTAGTGGACCCCCCACTCTCCAAATACCCCAATCATGGTAAATGTCTAATAAACAATCCCTGGTAGTCTAGTGGACCCCCTCCCTCCCGATTCCCTGATCACGGTAAATGTCTAATAAGCAATCCCTGGTAGTCTAGTGGATCCCACTCCCTCTCTGTACACCAGTCACCAGTAGCTGTAGTGTAAATTAATCCCTGATAGTCTAGTGGTACCCTCCTCCCTCCCATTGCAGTGCTTGCCAGTTAACACCATACAAAATCCCTGGTAGTCCAGTGGTATCCCCCCAACCCCTAGCTCTGATCGCAGTACTATGTATATTCCCGGGTAGTCTAGTGGCCCCTAGCCGCCCATTGCCATGATCACAGTAAACATCCATCAAATAATTCCCTGGTTATCAAGTGACACCCACCATCCCTCCCACCCACACAGAACCCCTTGCCCACCCCGCTCTCTCCCGTCATAGGTAGGTGGGAAATCATTCACATATTTGGGACTGTCTAGTACAGTATGCTCTGCAAGCCCATGCTGTACCTGTCATTCAGCGGGCAGCCAGGCAGTATGCAGGTGGGGTTGCAGCCACTCACTGATGAGGGGTGTGGGGAGAGGGGTGGGCAAGGAGTTCATGTGGAGGGAGGGTGGGGTGCCATTGATCACCAGGGAATTATTCGATAGATGTTTACCACGATCACAGAAAATGGGTGGGGGGCTACTAGACTACTGTGGAATATACATTGTACCACAATCAGGGCTAGAGGCAGGGGGATACCACTGAACTACCAGAGAATTTGTATGGTGTTAACCAGTGATCGTGGCAATAGGAGGGAGGGGGGTGCTGCTAGACTACCAGGGATTAATATACACTACAGCTGCCAGCTATTGTGGTATGGAGGAGTGGGGGCTCCACTAGACTTCCAGTGATTAATGTCTTAGACATTTACCACACTCAGAGAATTGGGAGGGGGGTCCACTGGACTACCAGGGAATTGTGTAGGGCGTGATACCGGAATCTCAGCTATGGGGTAGGGGATGCCCCAGGATCCCCACTGCACACGTCATGCTGTCCAGGGCACCAGGATCAAGTCACCAGACTGCCCTTCACAAGGCATGCAAATGGGGCCATAATGACATGCAAATGGCCCCATTTGCACCTTGCATATATTATGGCCTCATTTGCATGCCCTCAGCTGTATATCATGGGTGATGCACCCAGCGCAACTGCATTTGCACTTCGGCATCTCCGTGCTTCCTAGCTGTGGCCTGCGCCGGCACAGTCTCACTGTGCTGTGCGCAGTCCATGCCATATTCAACAGTACTGCACTATGGCACACCACCATTGAATACCACCTGGTCCTGGCCCCAGTGCATCCCAGTTGTGCTGCACCCAGGCTTGCACCACTGCCAGGCACAGTCTGAATATCCAGGCCCATTTGCACATCATAACCTTGTTTGTTGCCACTGTATGTTGCCCCCAGTTGTACCCTGTTTGTTGCTCAATGATTGTATAGTATACCCCAGTGCTGTGTTAAGTATAACAGAAAACTAGTAGTGCTCTGTTGTATGCATTTTGCTTTGTAGCTTGTGTAATTAGAGCAAAAATATGATGTTATAACATCAGAAAGTGGAATAAGTGGTGCTCCGTAATAGAACAAAATGTTGCCCCTTAAAAATACATTTGTACACCATGGCTTACACTGTGTATGCTGTTCCTACACCCATGATTACCACCAACACTACCACCATTTTTCATTTTGTACAATATCCTGAAAAATAACAAGTCAGACATACATGTGAGTTTAGCTTTCATTAAGCTAAGGGTAGTCAAAAATGTTTCAAATACCTTGTTTACTCACGTACTGACTAAATGAGTATATGTTCTGATTTCATTTGCAGTGTTTATACCTTTCTAAAGTCTACATACAGTAATTATTAAGAGGCAAGCAGTGATAGTGGAAAAAAAAGTCTCATGCTGGAGATTTTGCACAGATATTTTGCAATGTTATACCACTTGATCTTTTATATGATTGCTGTTATCTGGGTATTTTAATCATTACTTTAAGATGTGTTGCTGATTTTATATAGATATATACTGTATATATATATTTTTTAAATGTTTGGTTTACAGAACAAACATTACCTGGCCTTTTTTTTATGTTTACCTGCCTAACTGTTTTACATTGTGTTTCTGCATAACAAATTCTAGTATTATTGGAGTGAAGCTTGAAAATGTTATTTAAATTGAGTTATGGCATCTTGTTTATTGTAGATTTGTGAAGCAGTAAGCTCCCTTTGTTTTGAGAACATTAAACACAGATTTTTCCCAGTACCAAATAGGGATGACACAGAGTCCCATCCTGTTAATGCTTGTACAGCAGGAAGTATGTTGCAGAAGTCAGGAGTGAGTGCATCACAAGATGTATGCACAGGTTTGAAGCAATGCTCGTCAGTTGTGTTGGTAATGGTGCTTGTTTCTATCCACGTTACTGTAGAACTAAAATATTTCACTTTCATTTTATTCTCATTATATTCTCTGAGTGACATATAGCCGTGAAAATAAAGCGCTAGTGAAATATTTTTTTAGTGAATTATTACTGTAGCGCAATTGCCGTGGCATAAGAATGACAGTACAAGTCAGTTATGTTTTTTATATGTATTACAACAGGTTTTGTTCCATTTAAAAATTAAAGGCAGAGCCTAAAAATCATTTAAATACAGTACATCAATAAATACAGCATTAATCAATTACATCTGTACATTACTGCACTTTATCTGTATTTTCTTTTAGACAATTTCGGTGTGCTTCTTGTATACCAGCCTCCTGAAAGACCCTTATGCAGTCATCTGTTCGTCTTGCCACCTCCTCAAAACTTGACACTAACCACTGGGCATCTTTCCCTTTAAGTGTCAGCATTTTCAGGTCTATCCTAATGTCTTTAGCTGCACTACTGTGATGAAGCTGGCCCATGATGCAGTCGGCATACCAACTAGTGAAATTCTGTTTCAATGCATCTTTAAACAGTTTATTAACTGAAATGTTCAGGGGTTGTAAACAGTCTGTGCATGAAGCAGGGAGAAAAACTGGAATTATATTATGCGACTCAAGTTTTAATAGAACATCTTCCTTTGTATGTGCTCGAAACAAATCCATAATAAGCAATGATCTCTGATCACTGTGCAGTCCCAGTCTTAGTTTAGTGAACTCTATGTAGAGCAGTAACAGCTTGTCAATGTACTCACAAAAAGTCACTGCATTGGCCCAATGGTTTTCAGACTGGGTAACATTCAACCCAGCTGGGAAGGAGAAACGAGGGTGGCATGCTGCTGTGTGTTCTTTGTAAATAACCTGAGGGGAGATGTAGTCACCAGACAGTGCAATACCCAACACCAAGGAGACCTGGCGTTTGTCTCCTAGCCCTGACACCTCCACTTGCTTAGAGCTTGTTATTTCCATTGTCCATTCAGATACAGGTATCATATGCATACCCGTCTCATCAATATTAATCACAAGTTGGGGGGGATCAACTCCTGCTGAGCGGCAATTCGAATTCTGTTTTGAAATGCTTCTTTGAGGTCTTGGAAATCAATAGGCATTTTTCTCCCAGCCTTAGTACCTTTCCATTTTGAGTAGCCCATGTGGCTAAGAAATGTCCAAGCCCACTGTTGAGAAATTGACAGACTGCCTCCCATTTCAGTTAGAAGTTGGGGATTATTTGCTTTAGTTACACCTATGGTTACAGCTTGTGCCACTCTCGCATTCACCACAGCCCCTTCTGCTCTTAAGCTTTTTATTATGCACTTTAATTCATTTTCTATTTCAATCATTAACATAGGTGGTCTCCACCATGGTCTTTTAGGTAACTCTGGTGCTAGCTGTGATACATTGGGTGCGAAATTAACTTTCATTTACTGTCAGGTTATGCTTAGAAGAGACGCACCTGACAGCATTCATGACCCCATTCTCAGCAGAATAGCGGCTGATTTCAAATCTCAGTGCTGGAGAGTAAGTTGCATATTCTCTGCAGCGCTTCTTGGCTGGTGGGGTACTTTGCAGCTCACGTACCGCGGCCTCGGCAAGCTGATATGTAATCCTAGTGGTCTCAACCAGCTGATCTGCTGCAACATTTTCAACAAAGGCAATTCTCCGCTTTGCGGACTTGGGACGGTTTAGCCAGCAATAGAGAGACATGTTTGATGCTTGACGTAGGCTCGTACAAAGCAGTGTGGTCTGCGGTGACATTTTCAGATTGGAGTGAGTGAGTCAAGCTATTTAAAAGCTATTTAAAAACACTCAAATAACATGCAGGAATCCATCAATTGCATGAAAGTGTTTATTGAAGTAGATTAACACAGTGTGTGATTGCAATGCAAGGAAAGGCTTAATTAATGATAAATCGATGCTTAATGATTAGTGAGGCCAACTGTGAGCAAGCTGTCAATTAGGGGTAGATGATAATCTAATTCACTAATGCACTAATGTTTAACCAATGAAATGGCTAAGCAGTCATTTTGATGTTTCTGTAACTGGTGATCTTTATAGTGGTAGATCACGAATTAGTACTGAGTTTGTTAAAGCCGTAGTGCGAATATCGCTGGGCGTTAATACCATTCACTGCTCAAATCCGCGAAAATTTTGGCACACTAAATATATTAGTTCTACAGTATCTAACGTTCCATTTTTGGAAAGTAGTGAACAGCAATGACCAAAATATCTGTATCAAGTGACCTAATTATTATTTCTCATTTGACACCAAGGGACCCAAAAGCCATATTTGCACATATACTGTAGCATGCAGAAGCATCCTTGTATCCACTTCCTCTTGAGTACTGTACAAGTATTGGGCTTCATCAACACCTCTACTGGTGATGGAATTTGCTACTTCTCCATTGGAAAAGCATCCAGAAAGAAAGATTGTTTGTGTTGGGTGTGCTCCTAGACTCTCAGGTGCATTTTGAACCATATGTTCACAGTGGAATGTTGCAAGTGACTGCTTGTTGTATGCTATGTTTAGAAACTTTTTCCATGGAGGCACAGGGCATCCACAAATCACCTGGTATTGCTTGTAGCCAACCTTAGATACGGTGCAGTGCTGTCTTTCTGCAGTTTTCAGAGTTACTGTTGTCATATCTGTCAAAGACTTTAATTACAGAATTAACTTTGTCAGTCCTTTTAGGACCTGCTTCAAGTACTCAGTAGCCAAGTCATTGAATGTGTGGAATTTGTCTCCAGCCATCATTTGAATGACAGCCATGGCCTCTCTGATGTACACTGTGGTTTCTTTGTTGCATCCTCATAGCTCATGGATGCTTTCAGCTTGAGCTTCCAGCTAATGCTCTAATTCAGCTTTGTCTTTTTTTCTCATTGTTCCATCAGCATGGAAGAGGAACATATGCACAGGTCCTATTGGGTGACTAAGAACAGTTGGCATTAAAACATCATCTCTGCATCCTGCTAAGGACAGAGCTCTGCAGAAAACAATTTCTGGACTGATAACTACTGTGATTGTCCCTCCCTTGCCAGATTTAAATTTGGTCTTCTTGGCCATGTCAGCAAATGTATTGATGCCAGATTTCTTGACAGGCTGAAGAAGCTACGTGTCCCATCAGAATCAAATGTACCTCTCACAAATCTCTCCATTTGTTCTTCACCAACATCTGCTGTTTTCAATAGAGACTTTTGTACATCTGATGTTACATGCAGTCCAGAAGATATGTTGATATACACCTCTGGATGTGATTCAGGTTCAAATGGGTTTGTCATATTGTTGATGATATGGTTGATAAGGGCTGTAACATGCTCTTCATCCATTTTTGGTCCAGAGGCAAGGACTTGTTTGTGGACTTTGTCTTCACTACTTGTTGACAGGCCACTTCTTTCTCTCATAGCTTTTTGCATATTCACTCAGGACACATCTTGTGAGGGTCCATCTGACAAGGGCTGGCTTCTTTCCTGTCAGTCCTACAATCCCACTGCTGCCCTTTGAGTCTTTGATGACAGTTTTCTCTGTTCCCATGTCACCCCAAATTTCATTGAAATAACCAGGAGTCAGATGCACAGCAAATTGATTCAACTGCACTGTGTACATCTTTGGGGAGATTTAGCATATCAAGAATGCAGACTGGAATCCACCTGGCGTAGTTGGGTATGTTTACAGCAAAGAAGTATGGAAGCATGGCATGCTGTGTGAGTAGGTGAAGTTTCCAAGCACCCTCCCACTCTGCATGGACATTTAAAAATAGTATTTGCATAACCTAGTGAAAATGAGCCCAAAACTTGAATGTAAAAAACTGGGCATACCCCCATGAATGAAATTCCTCCAGTAGTGGTAGCATATGTCAAGTTAGAGCATCATCAAGCTCCTTAATAACATGTTGTAAGAACTCAGTGTCTTCAGACTTAAACACCTTTTGAGAGTCAGCCAACATTTGTCAGACAAATGCTGGAACTCCATGAGTGCCTCCTCCCTGTTCACACCATTTAACAAATGAAGAAAGTTTCAGAGCACTCAGGGCCTCAAATGCTAGAGTCAAGCCATGTAGAGAATGATTAAATTGCTTACCAGAAAGCATTTGATCTGCAGTACAAGCTGCATACACATTATAATCAACAAGAATGTCTAGTAATCCTGCATCTTCCCAAAATTTCCCAATACATGCAAGAAAACAACACAGGGTGTGAAAACCAACCTGGTGAATCACAATGGTATCAAGTTCATTTGGGAGAGTCAAGTTTACTTGCTGAGCAACAGCATACAGCTGCTGATCTATGGTCTGACCGGCATGCTGCTGGCCTAGAGCTGCTGACACTTCCTTACGTTTCAGCATTGTAGTATAGACTCTGCCCATGTCAGCTGGTTTGGCATCCACAATAGGTGCATATGCAACTGCTATGTAGGTGATCTTCTTTGTGGCAAGCTTGTGGTTGAAACCAGTCCATAATGGGATCACCTGAGTGTGAACAATATCAACATCATTTGGTATTGGTAGGACATCATGAGGTATTTATTTATTTTTTATATATTGAAATTTCGGATAACACCTTTCAGAATAAGCTTGTTTCATAGATTCCTTGTCAGATGAACAACACATATTGGGAAAGTATGAGATGGAGAACAAACAAAACAAGGGATTATACAAGACATTACAATAGTGTATAACTAGAGAAGTTCCAATACATGTGACATTGTACAAAGTATGCCATGGTACATATTTGATTAAAACCTGAAATTCAAAGGGTCATCTTAGAGGGAATGGGGTCTTATGTAATGACCCACTACAGGAAAATGAGATCTGACTCAGCCTAATATCTAATAATCAACAAGGTAAGCGATGGCATCAGCCCAGGGGCCACATCGGAGGTGAGAAGGTATGGGACAAAGCATTTTAAAGTAAGCAAGGGATCTCAGGAGATATAACAGGGGGAGTGGTAGGGGGATGGGGAAAGCCAGAGATGGGTTTGGGGAAAGAGTGGAAAGGATCAAGAGGAAATGTGAAAGAGAATGATTAGCAACTTAGAACAGATATTTACATGCTGAGAACAGTTATGCATTAGGCCAGGTTAGCATAAGGTTAGAATAAGTGCTGGTAGTAGTCTTAAAAGACACTAGGAGAGATCTTGGACAGCTTTTTCATGGCGAGTCAGTTCTGGATGTGTTCTAGATTTTTCAAATGCTGCACACTGCATAAGAGACTCTGATTGCCTGGGGAGAGTAAGTGAGTAAGTGACTTTTCTTTCCCATGCATGAGTGATATTTCTTGTGATGCTGGACTTTCTGTAGACTGTTCTTGAAATACAGCTCTAACCATTACTGCTGCCCCCTGTCCTAAATGCTGCTGTCCCTTGCCCTAATCTCTCTCTCTCTCTCTCTCTCTTGCTCTCTCTCACTTTACCCCTTATTCTACTTCCCCACCCCTTGCCGTTAGATCTCCCCCTCACCCCCTGTGGGGTGTACTTCCTCCCTTATCACTTCCTTTATCCTTGGTAGCACTTAATCTCTTAGTGTATCGGCACTTAAGCACAGCCCCTATTAGCCTTAACCTTTCTTAATCTTCACTTCTGTTTTGTTTGGTTTAAACTGTGTCCCATTTTTACCAGCTCTGTATTATACCCCTCATGTACTCTTTAAATATAATGTTGGATTGTTTTACTGTTTTCTCCTTATGTACCCTGTAACCTTGTTTGTGATTCCTCAAAGAGCTAGTGTACTGCCTAAAACTAATATTGGACTTTAAAAGCAGAGAACCATTATCTTTTATATCCAAGGTACTTTTTCTTTTCCCTTTGTTTAATTAGAAAATTGTTTACCTGATGTTAGTAGGTGTGACGTGTGTAACAGCTCTTAGCCTGGCAGCTGACATATCTTGCTCTACTGCCCCACACTGCATCATCAGCATTGTGACCTCACTGACTGTGACATCATTTCTACTAAGGAATATCAAGTGAGTGACTGCCAGATCATTCACCTGTGATGTCACAGTCAGTGAGATCATAATGCTGATGATGTAGTGTGGGACAGTGGAGTCAGATATGTCAACTGCCAGGCTAAGAGCTGTTACACACATCCAGTACAATGTTCCAAATATTCCAATATTCCAAAAACTCCACCAACACATCCTCTTCAATCAATCTCCCCCAGCTATGCACTATACTTGGAGAAAATCTGGAGTATGTTGAAAATTTCAAATACCTATGTGTGTGGATTGACAACAGACTTGACTTTACTCAGCATCTAGAACAACTGCTGAAAAAGCTTCGCCTAAGGCTTGGCCTCCTCTACAGATTAAAACCCTTCCTTAATAGAGATTCAAAGATGAGATTAGTCCAGGCCATCTTTCTATCAGTCATTGACTATGCAGACTTCCTCTATAGTCACTGCCCCACTCCCTACCTTCAAAAGTTGGATACCTTATATCATAGAGCAATAAGGTTCATTACAGACCTGCCATATAATACTCACCATTGTTCTCTCTATGACGCAACTGGATGGGTTTCCCTTCATGTCAGGAGGAGCAGAAATGCAGCTCTATGGATCTACAGAGCTTTATCAAAAAAACTCCCAAGCTATATCCTGGACTGCTTCAACCTGACCACTCCTAGCTCCTATGCCCTAAGAAGCAACAATATCATCCTGCTCAAATTGCCCAAAGTCAACACCAAAATAGGGAGTGCAGTAATCAGCTATTCTCTAGCCATAGCATGGAACACCCTACAAAAATCCCTTAAACTGTCCATTATCATTCCATTTACATCCTTCAAGCAGCACTGTACAGCCTTCTTCACAGAGAAATGTAGCTGCTATTGCTAGAGATAGAATAATCATCCCACAAAACCATATTCCAATCACATATGGCATATTCCTTCCAGTCAGACACTGCCAGTATATGGCACCCAATATTCCCTTCAGCATCCTTGTACTCATTATGTGAGTGACTGTCATGATCCTCATTGAGATATATATGTACTGTACATATTGTAGATGTTAGTTTAACTTTCTCTTAGCCAAGCTTTAACATGTGAGTTCTCTGTATATTATTGTGTTATAAATAACATTTTCCTTTCTTTTATATGTATAACTGTTTCATAAGTATGTGATGTAATTGCTGTGCATCAACTCGAACCTTGACCTTATCAGGTCCATCTTGTAAATGAGCCTTGTTCAATGATGATCGCCTGAATAAATAAAGATTTGATTGATTGATTGATTGAATATTATCACATAGAATACTTTATGATGTGTAAAACGAAAAAGCAAAATACTTCAGAAATAAAATGTTACAACTGACTGCTCCTTAAAATTTGCATAGTTTTCCTGTCTGCCTGTTTGGCTCCTCTAGCTCTTTAACTGTACGCTTGTGAAAATGGGCAAATTTGCTCACATGCCTTTCCAGTATAACAAAAAAACTGATAAACTGAAAATGAAAATGAAACATTGAATGAAAGGTATTCTTTCCATCAATGGTCTCTACGTTGATGTCTATATTATCATCTCCTTCATGGATGAGATTTCCACCTGTATGAAGTGGTACAATTCCATTTGGAATGAACACACCTCCTTGGAGTCTTTCTACTTCAGGTTTTGCTGCAGTAGTCATGAACCATCTCACCTCATCATAGCTGATGCAGAATCCATGAAGGTGTAGTATGTCAATTAAACTGCAAGACCCAAAATCGTGGTGTAGCTGTGCAGCAAGGATTATGTGCAGTGGTGTGATAATTTTGGAACTGTTAAATAATATTCATGCTGCAATGGAGAGACACCTTCTTTGATTGTCATTGCTGGCTGAATTATATGCCTCTTTATCTGTCAACCAAAGGACAAACTCCTGCACCAATTGGGGTAAAAAAGTAGCTGTCATCTGTAAACTACTGTACAATCCTCTGGGTTTGGATAATATTCTGAGGGTTTCATTTTTGCTATTTCAGACTAAAGGATTGAAGCGGCATTATACAAAACCACTAGTTCATTTGAAAGCTGTTCATCAGGCTCAATTGCCAGAAGAACATCCACAAAACACTTGGATGACTTTTTTATTTATTTCATTTTTGTTGATTTGGTAAGTGCACTAGACAAATTCTGCCTATTTTCAGGCGCAACAAGAGGGAGGGGGATACAGATGAATGCCAACTGACCCTGAACCAGATTAATCTGTTGGTGGTGTTTTCAGTGAATGGGGGAAATTTTGCCGGGGCACTAGGTAAATTCTCCTACTCAGTTGATAGAGAGTGCTGTGACTGGCACTACGATGGCCAGTCAATCGGTGCATGGAAGAGAGAAGGACATCCAGGTGGTTGGGGAACAGGCCTCCTCCTCAACCCCCGTAATGTGATAATCCATGATGAATATGGAGCAAAGCATGGAGGAAACCTTTGTTTTGGCACCTGGGGTAATCGAGCAACAACATGCTGCTATTTTGGTTGAAGAAATGGAAGTTGGGCGGTATGAAGAGGTTGAAGAATGCCAGCAGTAAGTGGAGGAGGTCCGTCATTTGTTACAGGATGAGGAGTTCCATTTTGGGGAAAGAAAGAACCTGTTAGAATAGGATCTAAAGAAGCAAGAAGATTGGAAGATTTGCACCGATAAGGTGACTAGCCAGAAAAATGAGACCACGCTATAACAGGTGGTGAAGATGACGCAGCAGCAGTTTACTACTTTGGAGCCAGGTACAGCTGCGCTACCAGCTCAAGAAAACTCTCCAGACCTGCAGATAAATGCTGTTATGGTGGCAGCTGTCTCAGATGGGAGCCACGAGTCTCATTTAAGCAGTTCTGATATCCATGTTGTGCGAATAGGTGTCCCATTGATTTCAACATCAATAGTGTCTAGTGCTGCACAGGGCTTAGGGCAAGTTACAGATTATAATTTGTTAAATGGGAAAAGCTTTTCTTTTAATATTGGTATCTCACAGGGTGAACCAGGGAAAAAGCTGACAGTGAAAGAAGTAGCAGAAAGGAGGTTGAAAGGGCATATGAAACCCATGGACAGCTCACCTCTCTCCCTCACTGAAGAGCCACAGGCACAAGTCACAGGTCCTTCCCAGTGCAGGAAAGATGGGTTGCTACTGCTTTACAAAATGCAGGCTGGGTTAAAAAGTTAGGTGGTTCAGGATGGGATGCCAATCTGCTGGTATCTCTAATGCAGTACCTACTGGAGGGAACCTAGAAGAAAACATGCCATTTTCCATGGAGACTCAGATTATGCCTGGGCAGAAACAGGTGACTAGAGGGGATTCAGATCCAGTCTTGGATAAAAACCCAGTTATGGATGACATTATCATACATGAAGGGGACTTACCTCATAATTTAATGATAGAAGTGCCCCCCCTTCCCTGGTTACTGAAAGGGCTGCCCTATATATTGGCAAGAGGGTTACTTCTGATGGGTTAAACACAGACATTGTAGCACCTGTGGACCAGATATTGGAGCCCCCACAACCTGCCTCCTCAGTATGGAATACAAATGTTAAGGAGAGGTTATTCCCTGATAATGTAAGAAATGCATCTGAACCAGCCACAAGACATAATGCGGTATGCCTCAAATATAGGGGTGACATGGCAGATCTACCTGATAGGCTCTTTGTGGGTCATATTTGAATTAAAAATAGCAAGAAATACTATGCAAATGAGATCTACGCCTTGATACATATGCCTTGAGATTCCATATTTGATGTCAGTTTTAAACACCCCACAGGCCTGGACAGATTTTGGAAACTATAACAAGAGCTGAAACATACTGCAGTATGGAAACCTTTTCTGGCAATACCATTGACCAAACCCACTGTGTATGCTGTTCCTACACCCATGATTACCACCAACACTACCACCATTTTTCATTTTGTACAATATCCTGAAAAATAACAAGTCAGACGTACATGTGAGTTTAGCTTTCATTAAGCCTAAGGGTAGTCAAAGATTTTTCAAATACCTTGTTTACTCAAGTACTGACTAAATGAGTGTATGTCCTGATTTCATTTGCAGGGTTTATACCTTTCTAACATCTACGTACAGTAATTATTAAGAGGCAAGCAGTGATAGTGGAAAAACAAGTCTCATGCTGGAGATTTTGCACAGATCTTTTGCAGTATTATACCACTTGATCTTTTATATGCTTGCTGTTATCTGGGCATTTTAATTATTACTTCACTTTAAGATGTATTGCTAATTATATATATTTTTTTAAATGTGTGGTTTACAGAACAAACATTACATGGCCTTTTTTATGTTTACCTGCTGTAACTGTTTTACATTGTGTTTCTGCATAAGAAATTCTAGTATTATTAGAGTGAAGCTTGAAAATTTAATTTAAATTGAGTTATGGCCCCATGTTTATTTATAGCGCCAATATCAAGGGGGCCCAATCCCCATGTCAGCATTACAACCCTGCAGTGGTGTGGGACACTGGGGAGTCCACCCCCAGTGTCCCAAAATATTTATTTTTCTGTAAGATCCTATAAAAATAAAACTGTCCCCGACGTCTTTTTTTCAGACCTGAAAAAAAGAAAATGGTCCCTCATCATCTCCCCCATCCCGCTTGCCTATCTCTACCCTCCCACAGAGTACCCATCACCCCACACCCCCCTTACCCCATACTTACCACAGGAGGTCATAGGCTGTCATCTTCTGTGGACTGGGACACATCTGCACTCTTCAAAGGCGAACTGAGGAATAAAGGTAAGTGCCATATAATGTATTTCAGTGGTGTTTTGAACTTATGTCCATAACTTTGCCATTTTTTTGGAATTATTTCACCAAACTTTATTTATAGCCTTTTTGGGACCCTGCCTCATGATCACTGTCACTGTCATTTCGATAATCAGGCCTGGAAGGTGATTTCTCAGTCGCTATGTGAAATCACCTTTTGGGACTGAATAACAACATTTCACCACCAGTGGGATCCCAAAAAGGCCATGTTGAAAATTTGATGCAAAAATTCCAAACAATAGGCAAGTTACACACGTGCATTGAAGTTTTTCTATACATCTGCATAACTTTTGTAATTTTTTCATTATTTTGACTCCAAACATTCAATATAGCCATTTTTTTACACCACCTCATGAACAGTACAGCTGTTATTTTTCACATCCTGTCTAAAATGTGTTTTTGCACCTGTGGAGCGGAATGGCATTTTGGCATGGATTTGAAAATTTTCACCTACAGTATGTGGTTTATAAGGTGGGGTCATAAGAAGATTATATTGAAAATTTGGGGTCAAAATATGAAAAATTCCCCAAATTATGATCATTCATTGCAATTTTGCTACACCCTCTTGTAACTTCAGAAATATTAAATATTTTTTACCCCAAATGTTCAACATAGCCTTCTTATTACTCCACCTCATGTATATCACAGCTGTCATTTTTCAAATCCTGGCCAAAATGTGTTTTCACACCTGTGGCAAGGAGCGGCATTGCAGTTGTGCAGAATTATGTTTTGGCAGGATTCGAAAATTTCCAGCATTGGGTACATGAGGTAATAAGATGGCTATGCTGACAATTTGGCCACTGTTGTTCTATAAATGGAAATGCAGGGTCTGGAGGGCCCTGTGCTTCCACAGCAACATACATATACACATCTACAGAGAGATGGGTGTGCAGGGTCCAAAAGACCCCGAGTTCCCACAGTAAAATAAGGATACTATTATACTATCTCAAAAAGTAAGGAAATAAGTTGCAAAAAACTTCATTAATGCTCCAGTTAGGGTCAAAGCAAAAAAAGTTGGGAAATGAGGCATTAGGGTTTACCTAACACCTTACCTTCCCAAACCAGGCAGGAGAGCAGTTGTGGGATGTGCCTTGGGCTTCTCAATCCTAACACTCACCTCCTTCCATCTGTAAATAAGATCAGACTTTATGAGTCCCTCTGTAGATATGTATAGGTATCTAGCTGTGGAAGCACAGGGCCCTCCAACCCTGGAGAGTATTATTCTTTTTATACAATGGCTCCTTTGTGAAATGAAGTAAAAAAGTAGATAAAAAATATATATAACTTTTTTTTAGTAATTGTTTTTTAACTGAGTAGATATATGAATTAGAAAAGTAGTGCAGTTCTTCTGTTTGCCAAATAGGTGGTGGTGCTTTTGTTTCTTGTATTTACCCTCCCCACATGTCCTCCTCCTTGTGTTTCTTTAGTAGATGCTTCCTTGGTATGAAGATTAATTGACTCAGTACTAGTCAACTGTAGATGAAAGTGAACATTTTTTTAATACTTCAAGTCATGACAGGAGGGAGATGTGGCTACAATACACACTTCCAGTTTTCTGTGTCACTGGTAAGTGTTTTTTGAGCAATTATTTTCCTTTTCAGTTTTTTTGTCATGTTTCTGAGCTGTTGCTGGAATTTATTTATGTTTTAACGTGGCTGTAAGCATTGTAGCTGCTTCAGGAATGGACGACAGCCACTTGATGAACAGAGAAAGACAGAGTGTGGCAAGTTCAGAGGGCTTGCGCTACAGCCAATGAGAAATTTAAATGTTGCCCAAGATGACAGCTTTTCAAATTTTGAAAGTTTTTTTCTGGTTTGCGGGAATACTGTGTGGGAGGCTGGGCTGCAAGTTCGGGACAATGATGGGGGGGTCCATGCGTGTGACTAAAGTAAGTGAGTTGAGGACACTGATGCTGGGATGGACTGCTGAGCAGACGTTACTGCAGCAGCAGCATGTATTGATACTTGCAGAGTTGCTGTGGTCAGCTCTGTGTTGGGACTAGAGCTGGGATGTTATGCTGGGATAACATCCCGGGTCTAGTCCCAGTCTGATCAATCAGGGATGAGGATTCTCTCTTGCCATTGTATAATAGATAATCCACTACAGAGTGTGTGATTTTGCTCTGATTTGCTCAAGCTTTGGTGTATGTTCTGAGGCATGAGGCTGCAGGCTGAGTGTGTTCAACCACTCATAGTGTGCATATATTAGAACACGACCGCATGCTCTGTAGTGGACTATCTAGCTAATAAAATGGCCAAAATTGTCTGAGATGAAAAATAGAAAGAAGTGCAGGTGCTTAATCATTGTGGGAGCATGCACAGTCATGTGGTGTGTTTTGTCCAATCAGGAGAGAGCATTTTTACTGATTTTTCTCACCCATTTTCTATACATATACATACTGTATATTCTTTGCAAAAAAGTTGTTAATTCACCAGTTAGGGTAACATAACACCACAAAAGTAGGAAAATGTGGCATTAGGCTTTCCAATCCTAATGCCCCATCCCCACCCTCAAGCAGCAAAATGTGGTATGGGATTCCCACACTTACATAAACATGGCTGGCCATGTGTGATGAGGAGCTTGGACAGGTGTGTGGCATGTGCCCTGGGGGAGTTGGGGGGCAGACATATACCATCATGCAGACACGCTGATGTGAGGTGCAGTCCCATAACTGGTACATGTGCACTGTGTAGATGGCCCCAGCTGTGTGGCTGCACTACTATGTGGTGCAACCTGGCCACCTGTGCACCATGCCCTCAGAACCCTCCATTCCCCCAGTGCTGCATGTGTGTGCTGGATTGTGGTGGTGTACCACTATGGGGGAATTGGACATGTGTGCTGCATGGATGCACTGACAAGGTGTTCACTGGGCACTGTGGGCACCCACAAATGCCTGGCAGGGTTGGGACTGGTGCCAGATGATAGTGACATGGGCGGTGCCATCTGTGTGCAGCATGTCTCTTCCACAGCATATGGAGTTGCCCAGGGTGGCCGTCTTCCCTCTCTGCCTCCTCACTGGCTGTAGTCATCAGGGGCACCATGATGCTGTTGTTGCTTATGGCCATGTTGCCTGTTGCTGCTGTGTCCACACCTCCTATCCTTGTTCTACCCAGAGTTAAAACTACCTTTTTCTGGGTGGTAATTTGCACCATGCAAAGTGTTGTGCAAAGGCACGCAAACACACTATGTACGTCGCTAACTCACTCAATATAGCATAGCACCTGCATTCATGTACATGCCCATCTCTTTGCATGGTGCATACATTATAATTTTGCCTGGTGCTAAGGCAGTTTACCCATGCTATTTGGTCTTTTGAATACATGGGACCCACACAAACCCGACACAAATGGTTTGCGCCCAGCACAAAGTTTTCAGTATCTGGCCCCATGTGTGACATTATTTGCTCATGGAATGGGTTGGGCATTAGGGCTGACAACCCCCAAGGAAGGCACCACCACTGACTTGCCAAGACTCTGGAGACTCAAAACCCTAATTTGTTTTTCCTTTTGCTGCTTGGGGGGGTGAGCCATTAGGACCAGAAACTCTAATGCCACATTTCCCTACTTTTTTGGCATTAAGTTACCCTAGCTGGTGCATTAATGAAGTTTTTTTGCAATGAATTTCTTTTTTTTTTGAGACAGTGAAATGATATCCTCATTCGCACAGGTCCCTTTGGAACCTGATGCCCTGCACCAAGGGAAGACTTTGTCTGACTTCAGAAATGCAGGGCTCTTGTGGCCCTGCACTTCAGTGAAGCAATGGATGTGAAGAATTCATGAGGCTGTCTGGTGGGCTGTGGAAGTGCAGGGCCCTGTGGTCTTTGCTCTTCCATGTGACCGCAGATACAGATACAGATACACAGGGCAAAAAGTGCATCTATCTGCTAATGCGCAGGGCCCTATGCGACCCAGGGGTGCAGAGGTCCAGGTTTCTATGCCAAGATTACAGTTGTCTTCACTATATGGTACACAGGCCCATGTGGGCAACCCTGTAGATTGCATTCCCTGGGTGGGGAGTTGTTGCATAACAGCACAATTCACCCCACTCTCACCCCATCCAGCAGGGTCACTGAGCTCACCTCATACTCAGCTCACCAGCACAGGATCCCAAAGCATACCAATTGGGGTCAAAAGTGACACTACACCCAAAGTTTGTTAACAATTATTTATTATTTTTTCAGTTTTGAACCCAAATTTTAAAATACTCATTTTATGATTTGCCTTATAAACACAAGATGTACCATTTATAGTATACTGGCTGAAATGTCATTTTGCACCAGAACTGTGAAAACACATCTCATTCAAGATTTTAAAAAATGACATGTCACATTTATGAGGCAGTGTGGAAAAATGCTATGTTGAAACTTCGGAGTCAAAATAGTGAAAATTAGTGAAGTTAAGAGTGAACATTAAAATACTGCAATGTTCACGCATAACCTGGGCATTTTACTGCATTTGTACACCAAATTGTCAGCATAGCCTTCTTATTACCCCACCTCATGAATCTGGTAGTGAAAATTTTCAAATCCCTACTGAAACATCATTCCACGGTATCAAAACATCATTCCATGCCACAGGTGTGAGAACACATTTTGGCCAAGATTTGAAAAATGACATGAGGTGGTGCAAAAAAATGGCTATGTTGAAAATTTGGGTCAAAATATTTACAATTACCAAAGTTATAAGCAAGTATAGTAAAATTTCAATGTATGTGCATAACTTTGTCATTTTTACGTATTTTGATCCCAAATTTTCAGCATAGTCTTCTTATGACTTCAAACATTTTCAAATCCTGCCTGAAAGCTGATTTCACCAAGTGACCACAAAATTACCTTTTGTCCTTGATTTGTGTAATTCCAGCACTATTGGTCATGAGGTAGGGTGCCAAAAAGGTCATGTTAAAAATCTGGGGCCAAAATATGCAAAAAATCACAAAAGTTATGCATCAAAGTTGAAAACCTCACTGAAATACATTGAGCCATACTTACCTTAGTTTCTCATATTGCAGTCAATGGTTCCAGCAGCAAGATTGGATCTTCAACCTGTGACCTATTCAGGTGAGTGAGGGTGTGTAGGGGTGTACTGGGGATGTGGGGTGGCCGGTGCTGAGTGTGAGATGTGGGAGGGGTGAGATCAGCAAGGGACCATTTTCTTTTTTGCAGGTTTAAAAAAAAAACATTGAGGGACTTTTTTTTTTTCAGATGGGAAAGATAAATCCATTATGGGGACAGTGTATAGAGGGTGTGGTAGGGTGCCACTAGATATCAGGGAAAGATAAATCCATTATGGGGACAGTGATTGAAGGGTGGGGGGTGCCACTAGGCACCATGGAAAAATAAATCCACTATGGGGATGGTGATCGGAGGGTGGGTTGCCACTAGACACCAGAGGAATACAAATACTTTACGAGGACAATGATCACAGGGTGGGGGGTGTCACTAGACACCAGGGAAAGATAACTCCATTATGGGGATGGCAATCGGTGGGTGGGGGATGCCACTAGACATCAGGGAAAGATAAATCTATTACAGGGACAGTGATTGGAAGGTGGGGGTGTCACAGGACACAAGGGAAAAAGAAATCCATTATGTGGATGGTGATCAGAGGGTGAGGGAGCCACTAGACACCAGGGAAATATAAATTCATTATGGGGACAGTGATCAGAGGGTGAGGGTGCCACTAGACAACAGAGAAAGATAAATCCATTATGGAGACAGTGATTGGAAGGTGGGGGGGCCACAGAACACCAGGGAAAGATAAATCCATTATAGGGACAGCGATCGGAGGGTGGGGGTACCACTAGACACCAGGGAAATGGTGTCTCACTGCTCTCCCTGCAGCCCATAGCACGAGTTCTAGCTGCAGCTGCAGAAGTCAAGAAAGTCCCACTGTTCTCATACAAAGAATGTGGATGAACACCTCCTCTCGCTAAACTGGGCACCCTGGATTTTGGGTGCTTAGAAAAGGTATTTCTGAAGGCTTAAAAAAAAACACTAGAATCTAGCTAAACGGGTCTCATTTAGCTAGGTTCAGGTGTTTTTTTTTTTTAAAAATACATACATGAGAACATATGAATTTGCCAGCAGAAACAAGCCATAATGGTCTATCGAGTCTGCTTAAGTACACAGTTCTGTTAATTTCCCGGAGCTGCCTCCATCCCCCACCTCCTGGATTCATCCCACACCATCCCTCTATCCACTTCTCAGTCATGCCTCCCTCCATTCTAATTCTGTTTGTCACCATGTCCCACCCCACCCCCTTGAAACTGGTCACCGTCTTTGCCACCACCACCTCCTCTGGCAGCTTGTTCCACCTGTTCACCACCTTTTCGGTGAAAAAGTGCCACCTCATTTCCTTCTTGAATCTACCCCCCCCCATCAATTTCAGGCTATGCCTCCTTGTTGTACCCTCCTTTCTTAAGTTGAAGATGTCCTCTGTTCCAACCCTGTTTATGCCCTTAAGGTACTTGAAGATTTCAATCATATCCCCCTCTCCCTTCTGTCCTCCAGGAATTACACATTTAGCTTCCTCAGCCTCTCCTTGTATGTTCTGTCCCCCATGCCCTAGATCTTTTTGGTTGCCCTCCACTGGACCCCTCCAGTATTTTTATATCCTTCTTCAGGTAAGGGCACTAGAACTGAACATAGTATCACAGGTGTGGTCTCACTAGTGACCTGTACAGTGGCAGAATTACTTCCTCCCTCCTAGAGGTGATTCCCCTGGCAATACAGCCCAGCATTTTATTTGCTTTTGCTGCTGGCTTTTGTCTCTGTGCTGTGTGTTTCATATCACTCCTGACCATTAGTGCCAGGTCCTTTTCCTCCTCTGATACTGTTACCTGTATTCCTCCAGCCAATAACTGGTCCTTGGGTTTCTGACTCCCATGTGCATTATTTTGCACTTCTTGGCATTAAAACCCAACTGCCAGATGTCCAACTATTTCTCCAGCTTAGCTAGGTCCTCCCTTAAATCCTGTCTCCCCTTCTCTGTGTCCACTCTCCCACAAAGCTTAGCATCTTCTGCAAAAAGGCAGATCTTACTCTTGACCCCCTTTCTATGTCACCTATAAATATGTTGAAGAGCACAGGTCCGAGTACTGAACCCTGTGGGATTTCACTGGTTACAGGTCTAGGTTTGGACAGTTCACCCCCTACCACCACTCTCTGGTTCCTATCCCTTAGCCAGCTCTTGACCCACCCCAGCATTTTGTCCCCTAATTTCAGGTCCCGAGCTTGCTGATCAGTCTGCCATGTGGCACTGAGTCAAAAGCCTTACTGAAGTCTGGGTACAGCATGTCCACTGCCTGCCCCCCATCCAAGATCCTTGTAACCCAGTCGAAGAAGTCTGTCATGTTGGTTTGACACTACCTCACCCTGAGAAACCCATGTTGCCTGTTGTCATGTGGCCCATTCTCTTCAAGGAAGGGCACCAGCCTTTCTTTTAGAATGGCCTCCATTAACTTGCCAGCTATGGAGGTTAGGCTAACTGGCCTGTAATTTCCCCACTCATCCCAGTGTCTGATCTTGTGGAGAGGTACCACAAGGGATGTCCTCCAGTCCTATGGCACACACCCTGTCTCCAGTGAGATGTTAAATAGGTCATTCAGCAGTACTGCTAATACCCCTGCCAGTTCCCTCAGGAACTTTGGATGTACCCCATCTGGGACAGGTGCCTTGACCATCCACAGTTCCCTTAGTCCTCTTAAGACCCTGTCTATCCCAATCTCCCCTTCCTCCTCCTTCCCCCGGTTCCCCCCAAACTTTCCCTGTGGCATAGGTCTGTCTATTTTCTCTGGTGAAGACAGGAAAAGTATTCATTTAGTTCTTCCGCCTGCTCTTAATCCTTTTCTGCCCACCATCCCTCCCTCCCTCCCTCTTTAACCTAACTATCCCATCTCTTCTACTTCTTTCTCTCCTTAATGTACTGGAAAAGTCTTTCTTCCCCTCCTTGCTCCTCTGTTCCAGTTTAAGTTCTTTCTCAGCCTTGGCTGCCTGAACTTCTCTACCTGTCTCTCAAGATTTTGCTGTGTATATCTTTCTGTCCTCTTCCTTCAAGGTACGCTTGTACTTCAGAAAGGCTGCCCTCTTTTTCTTTACCTTCCTACTATATCAGCTTGGTCTCTTTGTTCTGGAATTCTTTTTATGAGCCCTTGTATAAGTGTCTGGGGCCTCTCTTATTCCCATCATAATGATGGTCCATTTCTGTTCCGCATTCATCTATGCTCTGAGCTTTGCCAGGTGTTCCTGTACTATGCTCCCCATTGTATCAAAGTCTGCCTTCTTAATGTTCACCACCTTCATTTTTGACATAGCTGCATCCTTCCCCATGTAGATGGAAAATCAGACTGTGTGGTGGCCACTGACTGCACGGGGTTCCCTTACTTCAGCATCTCAAACATGCTCCCCTTCTGATAGCACTAAGTCTAGTATGGCCTCCTCCCTTGTTGGCTTGGTTACTCCCTGTGTCAGGAGACAGTCCTGCATATTATCCAGGAGGACCTGTTCCCTGCTACAGGTGGTAGCTGGGATGTTCCAGTCTACTCCAGGTAGATTGAAGTCCCCTAGTATCACTGTGTTTCCTCTCCCCCCCACCCTCTTGATCTGTTTGCCCAGCTCCCTATCCAACTCTATTCCCTGTGAAGATGGTCTGTACACCATCCCCACCGAATCCTTCTCCCAGCGGTGTTCTGAATTACCACCCATAGGGCTTCTGGTGTGAATATCCTCTTCCTCTTCTCTGTTGCACATTATCCCTTCCTTTATGTACAATGCCACTCCAGCCCCTCCCCTTTTCTCTGTTCTTCCTATGTAGTTGGTATCCAGGGATCACTAATTCCCAGTCATGGTACTGAGTTGCCCATGTCTCCATGATAGCAGTTATGTCCATGTCCCCCTGTGCCATTAGTGCTAGTAGGTCTGCTGCCTTGTTAGCCCGACTCCTTGCATTTAAGGACACGACCTTCCAGTGTGATCACTGTCCCTCTTTGCTCCTGTTCCAATAGTGTCTCCCTTCTCCCTCCACCCCTACTATCATTTTCCCTTGCCCTCCTGATTCTGTATTATTTCCTTCTAGGGGGAGATCTGCCCCCCCTCACCTGGTGCTGAGTGCTTTGCCTCTGCTGCCCTGCCTTCCTCAGTTTAAATGTAGCTAGTCTTCCAAGTACCTTTCTAGATTGCCCTTTAAACCCTTGTGTCCTCCTTGCTTAGATGTGGCCTGTCTGGCACATATAGGGCCCTATCTTCCCATGTCCTTCCCCAACCTCCCACCAGCCCATACCAATTAGATTCACACCATCCCCCCATCCATGAATTGAATTCCTCAGTCTTCATCCTTCTAGCAGTGCTGGCTCTCGGGACTGGCAGTATCTAAGAAAGCTACTGACTGTCCCACCCCACTCCAGATATTTCCAAACTCTGAAAACCTTTCCTGCACTACCTTCACCTTGCAGCCCACCAGAACATTGGTTCCTAGAAGAACTACAATGTGTGGCTTACCCATCCCACACATTCTGGTATAATTGTTCCCACCCTCCCTGCCATCATGCCTGGCATGCACTCCACCTTCTTGTTGCTTTCCTAGTATGCCTGTTCCCCATCTTACCCTTCAGAATAGAATCTCCTATTATTACAACTGCCTCCTCCCTTCCTGACTCTTGCTGTCATAGTGCCTACTCTGCTGACCCCTCCTTCGCCATATTTCTCACTCTTAAGGCAACCGCCCCAGTGAGATATCTATTTCCTGTTCCCCATCTTCCTCACTCTCCAAGGTTTCCCCCTGCTTTGCTCCCCACCTCAGTCTGGCCCTTTCCCTCCATGGTCTCCCAGTTGAGATGCCCTTTCCTTGCTCATCCCTCTTCCCTCCCTATCCACTCTGACCACGCTTGTCCCACTGGCCTTTCCTCCTGGAGATGCCTTTTCTTTGCTCATGCCTCCTTCCTCCCTGTCCTCCCTCTGTCCCCCTCCCCATGCTTTCCCTGATCACCTCTCTAGCTGTTCTACATTTCTCCCTAGCCCATCTTCCCTTCCTGCCCTGTGTCTCTCTCTCCTACTCCCCTGACCCCCTTTACTTGGTTCTGCCTCTGCATCTCCCTGCTTCCCATGCTCACCTACATCCCCTTGGCAGTCTAGACCCCACAGAACTGTGAATCTGTTTGGGATCTTATTTCCTGTATCTGCAATGCCTTCTGTTACCTTACCCTGCTCTCCCTTCCTTCCTCTCTGACCTGTTTCTCCCCCCACCTTCCCCCACCACCTTCCAACTCCTCTCTTCATTTTCACCCTGTTTCTGTGACTCATGTTTTCCCTGGCCCTGATGTGTCCCCTTTGAGTCCTGTCTTGACCCACTCCCTGCCCTGTCCGTCCGGGTCCTCCCGTTATCTTCCCCTCCCCTGCCAATCTGCCCAGCCTCCTCCCCACATCCTTTCCAATTCCCATCTCAGCCACTTTATTTCTTCCTTAAGTTGCCCAAGCTGCTTACAGACTAGACATCCCCCTGTTCTCCACATTATTCCCAGAAAGATGGCTGAACCTCATCCATTACACCTGACCACCCTCCCATTTTCTTCTTGTATCCTCTATCTACTATCCCCAGCCCACTGACTTCCCTCCATTCTGTATCTCTGCCCCCATCCTTTAGGGTGCCACATCCTCCCCTTTATCTATGCTGTCCTAGATATCCCCCCTCCCTTCCCGTTCTTTTCCCTCCTTCATCTGCCCTGCCCCACCCCAGTATGATCTGTGGCCTTCCCCATTTTGTTCCTTATAGTCCCTCCCTTTTGGCCTACCTCCCTCCTAGTTTATTCTTATTTGTTAACTTAATGTATCCATTGGTTTCCCAACTGAGAATTAGTCACCCCACCTCAGCAGTTATAGGTAAATCTCAAAGTTACTTTCCCTCACCTCGACTGGCTCCTCCTCCTTATGTCCCTTACCAAAACTGGTACCTGTTGCCCTATTACTAAATAGAACATAGGGGTAGTGGTTGCTCTTCCTTTTCTTGTCTTTCAACAGGAAGCCTCTCCCTGCCCTCCTGTGGTCTCTCTATAAATTTAAATGAGCCCGGGGTGGGTAGGTTGGGGAAGGGAGGGCAGGATTCAACTCTGCTTTAACCTGAAGAAGAAAAACAATCAGGCCCTACTCCACCAAAAGCCTGAATAGTCCCCCAATCAGTCCCCAAAAACATCTAGAGCATCAGACCTTACAGCTGTCTTCCCCTTGCAGTTCATTGAGTCCCTGTAATGCCACAACTGCAAGAGAAAGAAACAGTCCCTCTCCCACCTCAATATCTCCTCAACCAGAGCAAAGGAAAAACAAAAGAAACATCCACAACAGTTAAGGCATACAGTCCCTCCAGTTCTCCTTGTGTTGTGCTGGGAGCTCAGTACTCTTTGACCCCTTTCCTCGAACCACAGAAACAATCTATTCACCAGCTTCTAGTCAGCCCCCACAATTGGGTAGCACACAACTATGTTTCAGTATTTTACTCAATCCTTCATCAGTCTGATTTGCCTGCTGGACAGAGCCTGCCTGGTCAAAGGTGACGGAGTCCCTGACCAACCTCCCACCCCCCCTCTGCTGTGAAAGAGGTCTGCAAGTCAGGACGCTGTCCTTATATTCGCTCCCAGGGATTTGAACTTGGCGCAGTTTTTGTGCTGCCTGATTGGCCCACTCGCATACTGCATCACTGGCCTTTGTTCCTAGATCTTCTGCTTCAATCTGTGGAAGAAACACAATTGGTCCCTACTCCACCAAAAGCCTTAATAGTCCCCTAATCAGCCATCAAAATACATTTAGAGCTTCAGACCCTACAGCAGTCTCCCCTCACAGTTCCTTGGGTCCCTGTAATGCCGCACCTGCAAGAGAAACAAACAGCCCCTCTCCCACCTCAATATCTCCTCGACCAGAGCAAAGGAAAAACAAAATAAATGATCCACAACAGTTAAGGCATACAGTTCTCTCTACCTCTTCTTGTGCTTTGCTGGGAGCTCAGTACTCTTTGATCCCTTTCCCTCGAACAACAAAAACAATCTATTCACCAATTTCTAGTCAGCCCACACAATCAGGTAGCACACATCTATGTTTCAATACTTTACCCTCATCACTCCAATAGGCATGTTGGACAGAACCTTCTTGGTAGATGATGATGGAGTCCCCGACTGACCTCCTACTCCCCTTCTAATGCAATATAGTAATTTGTATGTACTTTTACTGTTTGAAAGTTTAAACCGTAAAAAGAAAATGGCAGCAGTCTTGACTGTTTTTTCCACCTTGACAAGTAAATCATGCAAATAACCACTCACAATATGTTTTTTAACCTTTCATGATAGGTGTTTTTTACCTTTCACGATAGGTTTCTTTTTATCAGGTGCACCGGAACATTAACTCAAAAATTGTTATAACTTTAAAATGGTATTATATTTTTTCACCAAACTTTCCAAAGGCACACGCTTGGCATGGACCCTTTCAACCCTGAAAATTTCATAAAAAACATTCCACACCATCTAGGCTGTAGGTGAGAGCAAAAAATACACAATATTAAGTATAGGAAAAACAAATATTTTTTTTTCTGTTTTTTTGGTGCTCTGTTTCTCGAAAATGGAACAAGATGTCGTCACAACACTTTTCATGTCTTGAGACTCTGGCAGACTGACCACACATGCCAAATTTTTACTTATTTTGTCAAAGAATGCAAACATTTTAAGGTACAAAAAATTGGGTTTAACATTAAACAGGTTACTCAACTCTAACTATATGGGTGGGGTGCGACTGCACCCCTATAATATAAACATACATTTGTTCTCTTTATTTAAAGTAGCAGAATTAGTGGTAGGTGAAGGAAAGATATTTTTAGCCACAGTTTGGGGCATTTTGACACTTTTCATTAAATTTGTAACAGCTAGTGTGGGGAATCTAGCTCAGGAAATTAATCTTAGGGGTGAGTAGATTATGAAAGCCTGTGTATCCAATGTGGGAATGGGGGGGAGCTGCAAGAGGACTAGTGCCTGGTAACAAGAGACAACATATTTAAGTGGCATTTAGCTGGGGTCCTGTGCTGGAAGAGCTGGAGTTGCTGACAGAGAAGAGAGTAAGCACCCACCTTAAACTGTTGTAGATCTAGAGATATAGATATACTGTAGATATAGATATACTGTAGATATAGATAAATGGCACTATTCATGAAGGCACAGGTTACACACACAGAATGTACATACAATGCCCACAGAGTTATGAGACCCTGAATAGACCCATGGTGAGTGGTTTTCACAACCACACTCACCCTCAGGGCATCTGTCCATGGCTCCACCCCACCCTGCATGCAGGCTCACGGGGGCAGAGGGGCATATAGCAAAGGCACAGGCAGACATCCAATTGGATTCCTGTCCTGAGTCCCAGAGTGGATCCATGCCATGTGCATGTGGGGGGTCTTGGGAAGATGTGGAACCATGCCACTTTAAAGGGACACTGTCCTCTCCCATTATGGGTACCAGTAAACATATGGATGTAGCACTGGCATTGCAGAGTACAGTAGTGAAATACCATATGGGTGTATGTATCCAGCCCACAGCTCAAGTAGGCTGTGTGTGTGGGACAGCACATGCCATGCTGTACTGGTGGTACCACACCGACACTGGGCATATGTGCATAGTGACTACTTGGCATTCACAGACTACCAGCCCAATAGGTATGAGTGTGCCTGCCCCCTACACACTGCCCTATACCATCCAGCCCTAAGAAGTCAGTCTCCTGCCTTGACTGTGACCCATAACACTGCAGTGCCTGTATGCATGCATCTGTACAGGACTTTACCTGACATCATTGCCATCTGCGGTGCTGTGTGTGCATGTAGTAGGGGTACACACAGCATATGGCAGGGTCTCCAGTGCTGTAACTCATGCCCCCTTTTGTGCAGCGCTCTGTGCCTTTGTGAATTGTGCGGAATGTGGGCACGCCCTGAAACACCCCGTCCCACCCTGGTGCAGAGCAGCATGATCAGCCAAGGGATTATGTGTGCACAGAGCTTGCACGTCTGTCATGAATGGCACTGGGGCTCCACTGGATCCCTGCTGCACAGCATTCCAACATAGGATTGCCTACACACCTCAGATACATAGCACCTTGGCAATCCGTCCCTTCATCAATAGTGCCCATAGGTACAGGTACAGGTACAGATACAGCAACAGATATAGATATACTTTTTCCAGACTTAAAGTAGCAGTGTAAGTGGGTACATGGAGGTTTAATACTTAAAGTAGCAGTGTAAGTGGGTACATGGAGGTGTACGTGAGTAGGTGTTTGAGGAACTTTGAGATTTTTCTTTAAATTTCTAACAGCTAGTGTGGGGAACCTAGCTCAGGAAATTAATCTTGGGGTAAATAAATTAAGAAAGCCCAGCGAATCAGATGAGGAGTGGAGCTGCAAGAGGCTTAGTGGAGACAGGTAATCAGGGGGCACAGGAAGAAGGAAGGGAGTGAAAAGCAGGAACACTGCATCCATCATGTTTGTGTCCCACTGTGTCAGTGGCACAAAACAGGAATGAAGCATCTGCCATGGGAGAATCTGCAGTTTTTGGCACAGAGTAGGAGTGGAGCATCTGCATTAGGAGTGTGTGTAGGACATAAACATAGAAACATAGACAGTGATGGCAGAAAAAGCCCAGAGGTCCATCCAGTCTGCCCATGTTCCCTATTTAGCCCTGAGGCCTACCATTCCTCCAGAGTCCTAGTCCTCCCCATCATCCCTTCATTCTCCTCACTGATTCTGATACCCTGAGATTCCACTATGCACTTCATTCTGTCTCAGTCATGCTTAAAAAACACTAATGTTTTTTGCACCCACCACATCGGCTGATAGGTGGCAGCCTGTTCCATGGCTCCACCACCCTTTCTGTAAAATATTTCCTCACATCACTCCTGTTACCCTGTGCTGTAATGGCCCAGCCTATCTCTCTCCTTCCTGAAGTGAGTACCCCAGAACTGGGTGCAGTACTCCAGGTGAGGCCTCACCAAGGATCTACTCAGGTGAAGTATAACCTCCCTTTTTCTGCTATCAGTACCCCATCTCAATACATTCAAGAATCCTGTTTGCCTTGCTATAAGTCTTGTTGCAATGACTTGATTGCTTTGGAAGTTTACTAGGTTTACTAGGTTTGAGGCCCATTTAGATTCTCCCCCCCCACATTATGTGGGCCAATTAGTGATGAGTCTGGTTTGACAGGAGCCAGATATCAAGTCCCTTTTTGAATGTAGTGAAGTTATTGGAATTAACTAATTCTTGGGTCAAGGTGTTCCAAAGACATGGCGCATGTAGTATAAAGATATTCTGCCTAAGGTTTGTCCTAAATCTCTTGATCGCAAGTTGTTTATTATGTCTTCATAGAGGTGTCCGATTTAATGAGAAAGACAGACCACATTGTTCCATTAGATCTGGAGATTGTAGCACTTTGTAGAGGAATAATAAATCCCCTCTGTGTCTCCTAAGTTGAAGAGAGTGTAAACCTGTAGCTTTCAATCTGGCGATGTAGTTTTTGGAAGATAGTCTTGGAATTGTTTTAGTGATCCGCCTCTGTATTTGTTCTACTCAAAAAATATCTCCCTCGAGGTGTGGGTTCCAAAAAGGAAATCCATAGTCAATGTATGGTCTAATACAGGCCCTGTATGGAGGGATGATACATTGTTCAGTTTTGGTGATAAATGTCCATTTAATCTGTTTCAGTAAACCATTTGCTACAGTACATTGGCCTCTGTAGCGCAGTGGTCACTGGGGGAGAGTTTATTGTTTACAATTATGCCTAAGTCTCTTTCCCTACTAGATGCTTAAAGTGGAGTTTTGTTTAGATAGCAGACATTATTTGGATTTCTGGCTCCAAAATGCAGAACTGTACATTGTCAACATTAAATTCCATTTGGTTTAGTGCAGCCCAGTGTTCTATGGGTTTGAGATCTGAGATCAAGGTTTTGAGGTTATGAGGGGTGTCTACCTTTCCTCCTAGTTTTGAGTCATCCACAAATTTAGATAACCAGTTATAGCGACCTACTTTCACGTCACTGAAATAGATGTTGAATAATGTGGGACCCAGGACGGAACCCTGGTGCACCCCACTTGTGACCATGCCTAAGCTGGACATAGTTTCATTAATAGGAAGCATAAGGACAAAAGGATTTCACATCCTGCTCTTGTACTTGAGTAAGTGTGCCCCAGGCTATCAATGTAATGGGGCAGGGGAGTACATGCCTGCAAACTCTTGCATAGCCAAAGCCTCTTGTCAAATCCTTGGCTAGCTGTGACCCTGGGTGACCTGTATCATGAATTGTACCAATAGCCCAGGATATCTAAAAATTGTATCTCTGAATATCTGCAGCCTTCTCTCCAAATTGTCATAATTTCAGGCCTGGGTGGCTCAGATTGATCCTGACATCATCTCCCTAACAGAAACGTGGCTATCACCAAAGATCCCAGACACAGCAATTGCCCTTCCTGGATATAACCTGTTCCGGCAGGACCATACCTCAAAAAGAGGGAAGGGGGGCTTGTCTGGTTTACCCCAAGAGTGACATCAAAGGGCAAATACTACCAATTAGCTTCCACACCAAGGAAGCACAGGTTCTAACACTAAAACTTAATATTGGCCAACAAAACAAAGTGCTACTATTAACCACCATATACCTGCCTCCTGGGACACTACTCACTGGCTTCCCACAGCTCATAAGCCATGTCTAACAGAACAAACTAAACTGGGAACATATAATCCTAGGGGACTTCAACATTAATTGGTAAGCACAGGATGCAGCGACAGCTAGAGACCAAATAGCCGGACTGTGCGTGACCCAACTGGTCACACAACCCACCAGACAAAACTACCGTACAGAAACCAGCACCCTCATCAACTGGCTACTCTCCTCCTGTCCTGAACATATCGCAGAGGTAACAGTCCTACCTGACACCATCAGTGACCACTCCCCTGTACTACTTACCTGGACAAACAAGTTCACCAAGAGTAAGCCTAAGACCACCAGGAACAGATCACTAAGGCCTGGTCAACTAGACTCCTTCAGGCACTACCTAAAAGGGATTGACTGGTCCCCACTGGATAGAGTCAGGACGGAAACCAAGCACTGGATTACATCTGTAGTATTTTTACTAAAGTCTGTGACATCTTGCTCCCTTACAAAACAAAGAAAGCCAGAGGAATCCCCAACCCTGGCTGTCCAGCCCTCTAATTGAGCAGCATCGATTCTTAGAGATCACCTGTGGCATAGGGCCAAAGCCACCGGGAATCTAGCTGACTCCCAAGTGTATAAGGCAGCTATAAATACCTGCACAAAACTCATACGTCTGGTGAAAGCAGCTTACTACAATGACCTCCTAGGAAAGACCTGGGGTAGAGGGAGGGAGTTCTGGGACTCTGTAAAATCTCTCATGGGTAGAGCCTCAAGGGCTCCACTGGACCTTATAGTTACCACCTCTGGTACACTGCAAGACCCATAGGAAATCACTGATGCTTTTAATGTTGCATTCATGGACCTCAGCAATGTATTGCCACCTAAATACCTGAATCACACCCTTGCAGGCCAGCAGCACAACCGCAACACTCCATCACCACAGGATAATGTTACCCCACCATTCTACTTCAGGAAAATCTCCACAGGTGAGACCATCAAATATATCAAATGGGTCCTTGGTAAGACCAGGATGGGAAGTGACATGATTGAAATGAAGATGGTAGCACTCACATTAAACAAACTTGTGGCACCACTCACCAAGGTATTCAATGCCTCTCTAAGATCTGGCATCTTCCCTGACAGGTGGAAAGAGGCTCTAGTCACACCTGGTTTTAAATCAGGAGACAGAGCTAATTTAGCAAACTTCTGGCCCATCTCAATTTTACCCCCCCTCTCCAAAGCACTTGAAAGGGTGGTCTCAGAACAACTAACTGAGTACCTAGAAAAGCATAGCCTTCTCTGCTTGCAACAACATGGAGTCCGACAAAACCACTCCACTGTCACCGTGCTTGCAGAGTACACCACTCAGCTTTATGGGGCCCTGGATAAAGGGATGGTGGTGGGGTCTATCTTCATAGACCTCACCAAGGCCTTTGACACAGTCAATCACCAACTGCTACTGAAATGTCTTCTCTCTACAGGATTGTCAATGGAATCTGTGGCCTGGTTCCATAGTTACCTAACCCATAGATCTCAATGGGTCAGGATAGGCAATATGATCTCTGAGCCCAGGGAAGTAAACCTAGGGGTCCTGCAAGGTTCTATCCTCCATCCTCTCTTATTCAGCCTCTTCATAAATGACATGCCTTCTACCTGTCCTGTACAGTCCATACTCTATGCAGATGATGCTGTTATCTCCGTCCCAGGGAAAGACCTGGGATCAACTAGCTCTGAACTTCAGCACAATTTTTGTGCTTTGGAATCCTGGTTCACCCGAAATAAACTGCTACTCAACTACAAAAAGACAAAGAGTGTGCTCTTCAGCATCCCACTGAACACAATTCGAGAGTCTTCACTGCATATACTTAGTAGCGAAGGAGAAGTACTAGACCAAGTCAATACATTCAAGTACTTAGGGATTCACCTTGATGACACCCTCACCTTCACTGCCCATGCTGAGCAACTGGTAATGTCCACCAACATGAAGCTTGGCATTCTGTACAGACACCGCACCTCAATGACACTGGCTGCCCTGAAACTTGTTACGTGCAGTTCAGTTCTCTCATCTGTGGATTATGGTCTTGTCATATGTGGCGCAGGCACAGACACAGTGCTTAAAAGGGTAAAAACCATCTTCAACAAGGCCTGCCACCTGGCCCTGGGAGTACACAAAATGACTGACTCTTGTGACCTATACAAGGAAACTGGCTGGCTCCCACTCCACCACAGACTCCAATACCAGGCCTGCCTCCTTGCAAAAAAGTCCCTGATGGGGTCCATGCCTAGGGCTACTTCAGCCCTCTTTGAGCCTGCACAACCATCTAAATGCACAAAGAGTGCCTTCAGGACTGTTCTAACTGTTCCCTTCAAATGAACCACCCTTGGCCAAAGATTCCTCTCCTACTGTGGGCCTAAATGGTTTAATGATCTGCCTGCAGACCTTGCCAGCTCCCCCAGACTTGGCTACTTTAAAAATGGGCTTCGATCTCTTCTTGCCAGCAAATCTAACTGCCAGTGTTTCTGTTAACCTATGGCCTCTGACAGCGGTTCTCACACCCGTCAAATGCTACCCTCTCTCACTCCCACCCTCCTGTTCCACAAATGCCCACATCCCCTTCCCACCTTCCACAACCTACTACCTCTCCTTGACAAAGCCTCACCTTGGCTGCTAAAACATGCATTTCTGCAGACTGGGAGCACCCCATCTGACCTGTAACATGATTGTTAAACACTGTGCTGCACTTAATTAGTGCTGCATTAATACGTTTCTCTGGAAGTGTGGTCCTGTTTCTTCTTATTTCTTGTACCCTGCTTAATGTTGTAACTGTACACTAATACCACTTGTTAGTTGATGTCTTTCTGTTCTGCAATGTTTCATCACCTGTAAATGTCTTGTATTCCTTGTTGACTTGGAGCCTTTGTAAACGAGCCTCCGGCTCAAAGGTATTAATCCGAAATTGAAATAAATAAATAGTTACTCTCTGTGTTCTGTTTGTTAGCCATACCTTTATCCAGTTTATCCGAGAGTTTGAAAAACCTAATGATCAGAGTTTATTTATAAGTTTCCCATGAGGTACCTTGTCGAATGCTTTGTTGTAATCCAGCAAGATAACATCCATTGGGATGTTATTATCCAGACCCCGACTAATGTTATTCTTGAGTTGCTGATGATATCGCTGAGGTCTTGTTCCTCAGCTGTGAGACAAAGTCCCACCCCTCCCATTCAGTACACAGTCCTGGGGTTCCTGTTCCCCAGGTGCAACACCTTGTACTTTTTGGCACTGAATTTCAACTGCCAAACCTTTGACTACCCCTCCAGCTTTTGCAAGTCTCTCTGCATTGCCTTTATTCCCTTGTCACTATCTACCCTCCCACAGAGATTAGTGTCATCTGTGAAGAGACACAGCCTGGCCTGGTTCCCCTCAGCAATGTCACTAATGAATATGTTGAAGAGGATCAGACCCAGAACAGGTCCTTGTAGAACCTCACTCGTGACCTCCGTCTCTCATGATTTAATCCCATGGACCACTACCCTCTGCTGCTTTCTCTTTAACCAGTTACCTACCCAGTTTACTATTTTTTTTTTTTTTTTTTTAGTTTTTGTTGACCGGGTAAGTGCACTAGACAAATCCTGCCTATTTTCAGGCACCACCAGCGGGAAGGGGATACAGATGAATGCCAACTGACCTTGAACCAGATTACGCTGTTGGTGGTATTTTTTTTTAGTGAATGAGGGAAATTTGGCCAGGACACCAGGGAAATTCCCCTACTCGTTGGCCAGTAGGGGGACTGGCTATCCTGTTGCAAGATGGTCACTTCTGGAGAACGTTTGGAGGAGAAGGAGGTGGGCGCTATGAGAGTGATAGCTGAGCAGCATACTGAGTCTGTATTGCAAGAGATTTCTACACTTGAGACTGAAGGTGATGAGATTTACCATGAGACAATATCTATGAGTGATGATTTCGTGTTGCCATTGGATTTTTTGGAGGAAAACAGTAAAAACAGGAGTTCCTTGATAGCTGGAGCAGCGGAGGATCCTGTGTGTTTAAATCTACCCGCTAGCGAGGTGAGCCTGTCAACGGCAGATTTCTCTGTCACACAGTGGTCAGGTCTGACAGATTGAATCAAGGAAAGCTACAACTTTGTTGAAATCACGTGTGGTGCAGTCCGCCGGTGAATGTGAATACCCGGCAACCCAGTTCTTTACCCGGAGATGCTCAGTTAGGAGGGCAGCTGGGTTTTGAGCCTCTCAAAGAACCGCGTGTTGAAATTCGGCTGGAGGATACGAAACCTGTTTCCCCCAATTCGCCATTACAGGTACCGGCGAGTACATTGCAAGTACAGTCTGGGAATATGCAAAAGAACTTGGATAAAGAAGCGGGTTTGGTTTTTCACCCTGCTGCGGTTGGAGACTTGCCTTTAAAATTTCAATCTGCTACGGTATACCAAACTGATAAAAATAACCAAGATGGGGTAACGGAGTTTACATTTGGTAAAAAGGCTACTCCTACAGTGGAAACGGTAAAGCGACTTGGAATTCCTGCCTTACAGGCAGTAAACAAGAACTTTGTTCAGAAGTGCCTGTCGCTCGTTTTTCTACTGAAACAGACCCATAACTTCACGATCAGTCGTGGTCTCCACAGGGTGCCCTGCTAGCAGCTGGTTGGGAAAGACAGGCAAATGGTGTTTGGACTCCTGACTTGGCATGGGACTCATCGATTGATTTAAGTAGTCATTCTCCTGGGTGGAAACCGAGTGGAGCATATAAGGAGACAGTAATAGACGGGCTGTGGATAACAGTTCCCTACACAAAAATATGCATAAGGGACTTGATTCTCAGGTGGATTGTATTGACAATACTAATGTTGTTAAGACACTTGAAACCAGTAAGACACTGACTACTCAAAAACCCCTACTGTCTGAATTATTTACTCGGGCTAAAAGGGAGGCGGCTCTGAGACGTAATGCCATCCGTATAAGATACAAAGGGGGTATGTCTGAGAGGACAGACCGGTATTTTGTGGTGAAATTTTTAATTAAAGAATCTTTACAGTTTTCTCCCAGAGATGTGTTTTCCTTCATCAACATCTTGGGGGAAGATAATTATGACGTCAGTTTCCGCTCTGCTAATTTATTGGATTTGTTTTGGGAAAGGTATAGTCAAGTAAAGTTTTCCCCAACATGGACTCCCTTTTTAGTAGTTCCCCTTTCACAACCTTCAATTAAACATGTTACAGTTATGTTTAGGAACGAAGGAGTCCATGTTGAGGATATTACTTACTGGTTATCCCAGAAATGTGACATTCAGGGTGATCCAGAGCCCATTTTGGATTCAGAATGGTTCTGGACTGGAGGATGGAAATATAAAGTAAAATTACACCAGTCAGAGGTGGGAGTTGAACATATCCCCAATTCCTTTTTGTTGGGAAGGGATAGAGGGGTATGTTTTTATAGTGGCCAGCCCAGAACCTGTTATAAATGTGGCTCCAAAACTCATCTTTCTAGTGTTTGTGACCGTCCAAGATGTGATAATTGTGGGGAGGTGGGTCATGTTACAATTCAGTGTAATAACCACACTAGATGTGATCTTTGTGAAGGTTTTGAGCATTCCTTTAAAGAATGCCCTTGGGCTATGAAGAACAAGGCCTCTTGTGGAAGCACTGACCTGATTATTCAACAAGCACAAGAGGTTTTGGAAGGAAAGTTAGGTGTAATTACTGACATGGGCCCCCCCTTATTACCCTCTAGACCAGTAAAACTGCCCCCGGTGGCAGAAGTAAATCTTCTTTTACCCTCCCCCCCGAGGTAATATTTAAACCACTTAAGGTAGAGAACATTGCTCAGGATGCAGACTTATTGAAACCTGTCTGTTATACAGATACAGTGGACAAACCATTGGTTGTTTCAGCTCACCAGTCACCATTACCTCAAGGAGGTCAATAGGAACTTGAAAGTGGTTCCAATCCAGTTGCTGAGCCATTTGAATCTCAGAACCCTTACACTGCCCTTTCTACTTCATGGGAGACTCGGAAATGGATATGGGGGACTCTGATTCCCAAAAATCAGTGCATGATACTTTAGGTGTCCCAAGGGAAGATTATAAAGAAAAGAAAAAGAAAAGGAGAAAAAAATGAGGTGTAGTTTCCCTAATTTAGTTGTTATTATGGGCTTTCTCTGGGCTTCATTGAATACGCATAGTATTTTAAATAACATCAAACGAAAGGCTATTTTTCATTTGGTACATGAGGAGAATATTTCTGTCTGTTTTATGCAGGAGACCTGGATGTTCTCTAAGGATCAGATCCACTCTTTTAAGTACGATTGGCCGTGGGGACCTTCTTATTGGTCCTTTGGCGAGGAGAAAGCGGACGGTGTTGGGATTATGTTTAACTCTTATCAGTTTGTTTTACATAAACTTATTGACTTGGTTCCCGGAAGGGTATTAATCATAGATGGCCAGTGTAATTCTAAATCTTTCAGGTTGATTAACACCTATAATCCCCAGACAAAAGCATCCAGGATCTCCAGTATGAAAGAAATTCAGCCCTTTTTGTCACTACTTTACCTATACTTTGGGGTGGAGACTTTAACTGTAGTATAGTGCCTACAAAGGCTACTACTGCAAAAGTTTATTGTGATTCAAATTGTTTGAAATTTGATTATTAAGTTGGCAGATCTTACAACTTGTAATCAGTTAGAGACTAAGGGTCCTGGATGCACCTTTTTTAAAGGTATTAAGGGGTCTTGTATTGATTATTTGTTTACTTCTAAAAACCTCTTGGTTACAGATTTCAGAAGAACACTGGTGGAGTTCTCAGACCATATGTTGATTAAAGTGGAGGTGGAAGTTAATTCTAAGCAATATTACAGGGGACATAGATGGAAGCTGAATACTTCCATTTTGCAGGACCAGTTTGTAAAGAATTCTATTAGACTTATTTTACAGGCCAGATTGTCAGTAGGTTTTTTATATTCAGATCTAGGGGTATGGTGGGAACAGACAAAGCAGGATTGTATCAACTGGTTTAAAAATTTTGGGACACGTCAAAAGAATTCGAATTTTTTGTTCTATTTAAAGTTGCGAGCTCATTTACAATATCTACTTTCGGTGGCCAATACCTCAAGGAAGGATTATTCATTACAAATTGAAATCAAGTTACAAATGAGGCAGTTTCAATATGACCGGGCTAGAACATTGCAAGCATTAATTAATAATCATATGAAAAAATCCATAATAGGGGACCCGTATATTCTATGTAAAACAATTAGAGATTCCTCAAATTTGGAGTATTTAGTCTCCAACACAAGTAAAACAGAAGATACTAGTTCAATAAGCACTTGCATTGCAACGTATTTTCAGGAGCTTCGGCCTAAATCTTATCCATCTCTCATAAAAATCCAGGATTATTTAGGACCTTTTCCCCACCCTAGTGTAGCTCGAACTATGGTTGAGAACATGACGAAACTATTTTCAGCACAGGAAATTGAGGTTATTATTTCTAACCTGAAGAATGATATTGCCCTGGGTTTGGACAGTTTATCCAATTTGTTTTATGAAACCTTTCTAACAGAAATAGTAACTTGTCTAACTTTAGTTTTTAATAAATTTATGGCGGGGGACCCGATTCCAAGTTGTTTCTCAGTAGGTTTGCAGATTTATATCTGGAAATAAAGGGGACATACGAAATTGGAGACCTATTACTCTGTTAAATTCAGACTATAACATTTTTGCCACGCTAATAACAAATAGGCTTAAGACATGGGCAAATGTTGTCATTTCACCTGTACAGCATTGCAGTTTACCCAATAGGAAAATACAGTCCATTCTTTTTTTGATAAGGGATTTGATCGAGTTTTTGACTACGACGGGTTGTTCTGGAGGTTTGATTTCCCTTGATCTTGAAAAAGCCTTTGATAGGGTTAGTCACCCTTTTTTGTTTGCAACATTAGCATTTCTAGGAATTCCTATCATATTACTTTCATTAATAAAAAAGTTGTACGCATCGGCTAAGATACATCCTGTTATTAAAGGAAGAATCGAGAAAGGGTGGGTCATGGAATCTGGGGTTCGGCAAGGCTGCCCCTTAAGTTCATTATTATATATTTGTTCATTGGAACCCCTAGTTAGAGCGGTCAGTATAATACCTAAGTGGGAAGGTTTTCTAATACCCGGTTCAAACTCTTTTTTGACAATTCAAGCGAATGCAGATGACGTATGCCTTTTTAAAAAAAATATAGATCAACTTGGAAGTTTTTTTCAGGAGTTTCAGAAATATGCTGCTCTCTCCAATGCCAAAATTAACTATTCCAAATCAAAGGGACTGTTGATGGGCTGTTCTTATCAGACTCCTGTAGTATATAAGACTATCCAGATATCAACAGAACCCATTACTATTTTGGGAGTTGTTTTTGGTACACAAAATCTTCCGGATGATAATTGGGTAAAGGTACTGGATAATGTGGGATGGAAAATAGTGAGATGGAAACAGTTTCGGTTTACAAAATTGAAGAGTGTACAGATATTGAAACAATTTATATTACCCTGTTTGCAGTACATAGCTGTACTCTATCCATTGCCTTCTCACTTGGAAACAAGGCTTTATAGCCTTTGTTTCCAGTTGTTTTGGGGTAATAGACTTAACCCAGTCAAAAGATGTTACACATATTTAGATAAAAATAAAAGTGGAGCAGGTATGGTTGACCCAGTTGTTTTCTGCCATACCTTGTTTTTTTCCCATTCTTTAAAAAATAGTTTTAGAGTTCCTGCCAAGCAGGAGGGTTTGTAGTTTTGAGAAGTCTTGGGACGGTATTTTGCTGCATGGCTGCATTGTGCTCCAAAATTAAATTATAAATTTTCACTTCCAACATTTTTTAGGCCTGCAGCTCAAAAGCTTTATAAATGGAAGCTAACCAAAACCCAAATCAGTGGGAGTTCTTCCCAAAAACTGTATAAAGAGGTTATGACTCTGGTTTATCCTATGGTTCCTGGTTTCAAAAATTGTCCCTCAGTTTTGAATCATAATATATTAGATCAGTTGAACAACCTTCGCTTACCCCCCCCCCCACATGTGGGAGGTGCAGTGGCTTATTATGTATGGCCGTCTAAATATTAGAGGAACAGCAAAATATAAGGCAAAAGATGAATTGTCCCTATCTGGAATGTGTAAATAAGGAGGTGACTATGAAACATTTTTTTCTGTATTGCTCATTTTCCACAAAATTATGAAGTTACTTAGCAAGAAAATGGTCAGTGGATTGGTTATCAAAACCAGTTTCTGATTTATTGGTCATTGGGATTTTTCCTTTAAAGTTAAAAAACTATGAAAAAGGAACATTATGGGTGTTTATTGCTTGTCTACGGTTTTGTTTGTGGCAAGTACGATGCCAATGGGTATTGTACCAAAAAAAGACCACAGAGGAAGGGCTTTGCCAGTATATTGTCAATGAATTACAAAAAGTTTATATTAAAGATATGCAATTGTATAATGCTGTGAAAGTTAGGAAATGGTGGAAAGGGTTCTCGCATATTATTAAGTTTAAATAGGAAAATATTTTGCCTACATAAACAATTTTTATACTGTCTCTGTAATCAGGTTTAGTGTCTTGGTTAAATGATTTTCTTGAATGTTTATTCTTTTTTTGTTATTAGTTGTATTTGTATTTTCCCTTCTTTTCCTGTGTAACTTGTCACATGCTTTATTATAACAAAGAATTACCCCTACTCTGTGCCAGTAGGGGGATCCTGTCGCAGTGGGAGGCAGACACTCTGTTCCCTGCTATGGAGGAGGAAGGAGCTGTGCATGGGGCTGCGATAGCCCAGAGCCTTCCTATACCTGTTGAATCCACTCCGTCTGGATCCGCTGAGGTGGCGGCTGGGATGCACCTGCGAGGTGGCCTTCACAACGCCAGGTCAAGCAGTCCATCAGATTCTACTGTTACAATGGGTCTCAGTTTTGTGGAGAAACAACGATTTTTGGAAGAGGAACTACTTCGGGTCAGTGAACTATTGGTGCAGGAACATCGGAACCTTGCAGTTGAGGACAACAGGAAGCGGAAGAGATCGGAAGGTTAGCCGAGTGCTTCAGAGGCTGCGGAGCCCAGCAAGCATACATACGGCTGCTGAGATGCTTGTTGCAAGTGGAAATTTGGCTTTTCAGGACTGGGGGGATCTCGTGGAGGAGTCATGGTCTCCGGAGCGAGCGCTGCGTGGGGCAGGCTGGATACCAATTTCAGGTGATACGTGGAAACTGGATGAAGAAACTTTGGCTCACCAGGAGACTGTTCAGATAAGTGCAATGACTATACCAGTTCCATCTACTGTTGTTTCAGGTGCTGAACCTCCAGCTTCCCTCATCCTCAGGCTGCTATTGATTCTAGCTTACCCTTGGGAAACCTATTAGAGGAGGTAGCTGAAGATGTGGCTACATCCTCTGTCATACAGGGGCCAGCTTCGGAACCTGTGGATAAACCTTCTTATGCCAGTCATTTTAGGCAACCTCTAGAGTTGGCCAAGCGGTGCAATGCCATTCGTTTGCGATATGTTGGTCCCAGGGATAACCCCTCTGACAGGTTTTATGTTGGGAAGGCATTGGGAAGGCATTGTTGAAACAGAGTATGGGTTTTTCCCCTTCTGAAGTCTACGCCTTGATACATGTTCCTGGGGAGTTTATTTTTGATGCCAGTTTCCATACCCCTGCTCTTTTGGAACTATTCTGGAGCCGCTATTTAAATTTAAAAACTAATCCTTTATGGGCTGACTTTATTGTGTTGCCTCTTTCAAAACAGGCCTTTAGGGTCATTACGATCATGTTTAGAAATGAAGGGGTTAACATTGTAGATATTGTAAATTGGTTATCTAAGAAATGTGATATCCAGGGGAAACCTGTTCCCATCCTGGATGCTGAGGGATTTTGGAATGGGGGTTGGAAATTTAAAGTTAAACTCCATTCTACTGATTCCTATTTATTGCATCTTCCCAATTGTTTTTTTGTGGGGAGGGATAAGGGGTTCCTTTTCTACCTGGGTCAGCCCAGAGTTTGCTTCAAGTGTGGGTCTCGGACTCACATAAGCACCTCATGTGATGTGCTCAAATGCTCTAATTGTGGGGAGTCTGGTCATCCTAGTGCCCACTGTTTTCAAACCTCTAAATGTAATCTTTGTGATGTGGTAGGTCACACATTTGAACTGTGCCCTTTGGCCACTAAGAACACAGCTGAAGCTGATTTTGGGGTACAGGATCATTATATTCGGGAGGCGGTTTGACTTGGCCTTCCTGCTGGGGGAAAGTTGGATCCCAGTACCTTTGTGGCTGTTCCCCCCTTGGCTGAGTCGAGCTTGCTTAAAGACTCTACTTTGATTCCTGATAACGTAGATTTATCTGCAGTTGGGGCTAATGAGGTATCAGAGATAGGATAGGGGAGGGTTATTAGCCTTGATTCTTTATCAGCTGGTTTGGACCCCTTGGAAGATGGTTTTATTATGGTTAATGGAAAGAAGGGGAAGTCTGTTAAAGGAAAAGGAAAGTTGGGCAAAAAAACAGCTATACCTACTCTAAATGGCTCTATAACTGATCCTAATACTTTTGCAGTTTTGGGGGAGGATCCAGAGGTGGTCCAAGGCATGACTCAGCCTTCTGCACCCCACCAAGGCCTGAGCCTCAGGAACCTACCGAAGGCCAGGTAGGCCCAAAGACATCAGATGGTAAAAGTGGTAGGATTACGAGGGCATCCAGCAAAGTTAAGTGAATTTATCTCTAAATTAATTCATGGTTCCCTTTTACTTCCGAGTGGCAACTTTAAATGCTAACAGCATTAAAACTCCTTCCAAGTGTCAGAGCACTTATTCTCATTTTTTTATATGAAAATCTGGATTGTGTTTTCCTACAGGATGTTCGTTTGCATTCTCCCATGGAGGTAGAGGCTGCCACTACTGGTTGGTTGTGGGGGGATTGTTTTTGGTCTTTAGGGAGCGATTTGTGTAGCGGGGTTGGGATTTGTTTTTTTTCATTCTTATATTAAAGTGATTCACCAGTTAGAGATCATAACTGGCAGGACCTTGGTTTTGGATATTAAGTGGGGTTCTCTGCCTTTGCGGTTGATAAATGTTTATGCACCTCAATCTAAATTTGACCGGGTGTCCCTTTTTAAATCATTGTACCCCTTTTTATGCACCTTTTATTTCATTATTCTTGGGGGGGACTTTAACTGTTCCTTGCCTTCCCGTGTTTCTTCTGGAAATAAGAAGAAAGTGTATTGTGACGTGGCAAGCTTGTTGAAACTTCTTGCAGATACTGGATTGGTTGATGCTTTTGGGCTTTCCACTACAGGATTTGGGAATACTTATTTTTGTGGGCCTAGAGCTTCCAGGATTGATTAATTTTTTCTTTCACCTGGGGTTGTTGTGCAATCACAATCCTTGCAGGAGGTAGCTACGTGAGATCACAAACTACTTAGATTGGTTTTATGTGATGTGCCTGAAGCCCGAAGGGGGCCGGGTTTTTGGAAATTGAACACTGTCTTATAAGATATCCCTTGTGTGGCTGGTGGGCTACACTCCCTTTTTTTGGCATGGCAGTCTTTTCTATTTTTATATGATGATTTAAATACTTGGTGGGAGGACACAAAAAGTGAAGTCAGAATTTACTTAAAAATCATAGGTTGTTTAAATGGGAGATTACAGCATGATGGGCTTCGTTATCTTAGAGAACGGCTTCATTTTTTGTCCACCTTTCGCCAGCTTTTGGGATCTGACTGTCTGGATCAAATTAAAAGGTTAAAGGTGGAGATGGCTAGATTACAGTCTCAGGTTTTGCAGGATATGGAGAAGAAGCATAAATATGGGACTTGTGGTAAAAAGAAGGACGCTTTACCTTTTGAAAATCTGAGTCTTATTAAACACTCCCAGGTCATGCTGTATTTAAATACTTCAGAAGGTGGGCATGTCACAACAAATAATGGTATTTTAGACACAATACATGATTATGTTTCTGCCTTCTTTAAGAGTAGATTGCTCTCTGATGCTTCTATTCATGATTGGTTTATTAGCAGACCAGTCCCTGTTTTGTCTCCAGATGAGCAGATTAATTTGGTACAACCCATTACAGTAGAAGAACTAAAGACTGTAATTTGGTCTTTAAAATCAGACATTACTCCTGGTTCTGATGGGTTATCTCATGAAGTTTATAAAATCTTGTGGGAAGTTTTGGGTACTGATCTCTGTCAAGTATTGAATGCTGGGTTGCAGGCGGGGGCTCCACCAAAAAGCATGTTACAGGGTGTGTTGCTTTTACTGTATAAAAATAAAGGGGATCATGTAGATTTAGTTAATTGGAGACCTTTGTCTCTTTTAAATACAGATTATAAGATTCTGATGAAAATCTTATGTATTCGATTACGGGGGGTTTTAGGTTCCTTATTGCATTCATTACAGTTTAGTGGTGTAACGCATAGGAGGGTTCAGGATGCACTGATCCTACTCAGGTAGATTGTTTCTAAGGGAGCATCTGGGGAAATGTTTGGGCATCTGGTTGTCTAGACCAGGCCAAGGCTTTTGATCAAGTGGAATATATTTATCTTTGGGAGAGCTTGAGGAGGTATGGGTTTCTCTTACAATTCGTAAGCTGGCTGCAAACTTGTTATAAGGGCATCACTCTGATAACAAGCATGAATGGCTGGTTGGAAAGGAATATTGAGATGCATAGGGGAGTTAGGCAGGGGTGTCCACTTAGTCCCCTGCTTTATGTGCTATCTTTGGACCCCCTTTTGCATGCCTTAAATAGTACGGATGACATTATTGGACTATCAGTTGGTTGTATGGATCCACAGATAGTGTCAATAGCATATGCGAATGATTTAGTTCTAGTTCTATCAGACAGAAATTCTGCTGTTGCTGCAAGGTTGTTATTGCAAACCTTTTCTGCCATGTCCGGTTCCTCTATTAATAGACTTAAAAGTGGGATAATGCCTTTGGGGTATGGGGCCGCTGATGTGGCATTTATTTGGGACATGCCTATAGAACCTGGATATAGGAAGATTCTTGGTGTTTATTTTGGAGGCATGGATGCCCAACAGTATAATTGGGAGAGGCAATTATTGGAGGCTCGTAACAGAGTGCTGCTCTGGAATAAAGGACGAATATCTAAGGCTAAACGAATTTATCTGATTAAAACTTTTTTGTTGCCATATTTTTTGTTTATAGCTGCAGTTTTTCCCCCTCCCCCTTCTTTGGAATCATCTCTTTATGATGTATTTTTTCTTTGTTTATGGGGTAGTAGATTGAACCCGGTGAGGAGGGGTATTACCTATTTACGTATTGGTGACGGGGGTCTGGGTATGATGAATCCGGTAGTATTCTTGCATAGCATATTAATTTTTTATACTCTAGTTCCATTGCTTAAGGGGGTTGTTAAGATCTGGTCCCCGTGGGTGGCTGATGGTATAGATCCCCTTCTTAGGCATTGGGATCATGATTCCTTTCTGGCTCGTCAGGTTAGGTTATGTGCCTTAGCTAGTCATTTACGTTCAATGTTTCAAAAATTGAAATCCTGGCATATTGTTAAGAAATCCATTCTTCTCCAATCACGTCAACAATTCTATTGTACTATATTACAAGATTTCTTTTTTGTAGATCCCTGGTTTCATGATTTGTCTATTTCTGAGCAGCATTCTAAGTTACAATTATTGGTAAGTAAAAGGGTTCCTAGACATATGTGGGATTTTTTATGGCTTTGTCTTCATACGATATTAGGGGTGAAAGGCAATATGAGACATAAAGAACTCTCAGAGAGGTTTTGTCCCAGGGAGGAAACTTGCATAGGGGTGGTTGAAACAATGGAACATTTTTTTGTAGATTGTCCTTTTGCAGTTTCCTTTTGGTCTCACTTTCATGATGTATGGCCTTTGAATCCTTTTCAGGGTTCTTCATCACAGATTTGGGTGGAGGGGGTCCTGCCGGGCTCCTGGGTTATTTATGATGTAGTCACAATGCGCCTGTTGATGGGTCATTTTGGCTTTCAGTTGTGGCAAGCCCGGTGCAATCTCACACTTAGGTAGCAATTACTCTCTGAATCTCAGATTGTCTGTAACATTCGGAAATTAATATTCAGTTGGAGACTACAGGAAAAGGAAAAGGTGCATCCTGAACTATTTAAACTGTGGTGGAGGAAAATGACCTGGCTTGATACAGGGTAAGGTTTATTGTGATATGTCCAGGCTTTCCTATCAGGTACAGGGTATCCCTTATTGAGAGGATAGGTCCTCCTTTTGGGGTAATCTTGAGTGATGACTACCCCTTTCTACATATGATGTTAGTTCTGATTTAAATCAACTTCCTCTCTCTTGAGGGGGGCATTTAGCATATTTTGGTTCTCTTTGAGCTGTTCAATCTAAACAGTTTTCTGCTGATGATATGATGTATATACTTGTTTTTTGCTTATTTGATTATTTGTTTTCTTGTCTTTTATTTAGTATAATATCACTCTGTTCTTGTGATTTTTTTACTCATGTGCTTTCTTGTTTTTAAGAGGAGAGGTGGTGTTTGAGTTTTTTTTTTCATTTTTCCTTTTTTCTTATGATCTCTGTTAATCTTTTTGTATGCTGAAATACTTATTTCTGTTTATTTTTGTTATGTATTATAATTGGTATACTGTATTCATTATTGTTTGTATGTTCGATTTCCAGTTATAATAAAAATTCCCCTACTCTTTTCGATAAGTGCCATGGGATCTTTAACATCCACCTTAACTACCACCAATCCAGGCAGATGGGACCTCGGTTTAACATCTCATCCAAAAGACGGCACCTCAGAAGTGCAGCACCCCTCTCATGCTGCACTACAGTGTCAGTACTGGGATAGTAACCCAAGTGCCAGATGTGGGAACTGAACCCACAGACCTCTGATCTCCCGGCCTCAGAGGTGAGTGTGCTACCTACTGAACCACTGACACTGACAAATAGACACACCCAAAACCTCCATCTTCTTCAGCAACAGTCTGTGGGATACCAAGTTGAAAGCCATGCTTATGTGGAAGTACAACAAATCCATGGCATAGCCCCTATCCAAATCCCTTGTCACCCAGTCAAAAAAAAGTATCAGGTTAGTTTGACAAGACCTCTTCCATGAATGTGTCTTGTTTACTATTCTGGGGAACATTGCTCTCCAAGTAATCCTCAAGATCCTTTTTGACCAGTGACTCCATTAGTTTTCCTACAACAGAGGTAAGATCAACTGGTCTGTAGTTCACTGCTTATTTTTTGCCCCACCCTTTATGGAGCAGAACTACATCTGCCACCCTCCAGTCCTCCAGAACTATCCTGTTCTTAGAAAGCTGTTGAATAACCCAGAGCAGGAGTGGAGTATCTGCCTCAGGAGCATCTGTAGGACATGACACAGAGCAGTAGAGCATCTGTCTTTGGAGTGTCTGTAGGGTATACAAAATAGTCTATAATCTACATTAATCTACAGGAGACTTTGCAGGGGACACCAGACCAATATAGGAAATGATACATTACTGTTACAGTTGTACTGGAACAACCAGCTAGGCAGAAGGTAGCTACAGATTGTACCCATACTACAAGTTGGTAAGGAGTAGTAAACACCTAGGTTAAGGTAGTTACAGGTAGGAGAGTTAGAAAAGGGAAAACAAAAGCCAACCTATCTAGGATAGGTAACAAACCAGTTTCAGGGATGGGCAATCAACCAGTTACAGGGAAGCAAAAGTGAGAGGAAGGAGTACAAATGGAGTAGGAAGGCAGTAGAAGGGTACAGTGGAGATGGAATAGAAACTAGGCAAAGGAAGGAGAGAATATGGGAGTGGTACAGTGTAATGGTTGTGGGGTTGTAGTCTTTTGGACACCTTCTGGAGACTGAGGTGCTGCCCCATACAGTATGTACTCCCCTCTCTGGGTTGCAAGCAAAGATTGCTGGACTCTGAGCCAAACTGGCAAGGGTACAGAGGACCTTCTGCCTCACCCAGGGACTACCAAGGCTGTCACAGCTCCCCAAGAGGATGCCTAGGGAGAGCCAGAGTAGATGGACCTTGGTGGTCTCCAGGAGTGTGGGGTTGTGGGAAGGATGCACACTTCTACACCTATACCACTTCAGAATTACATTGCCATATTGGCAGGATAGGGCAGTCTAGAGTATTCATCCATCACAGTGGGAAAGGAGGAGGTGGGGGACCTCATAGGTGGAGGCCCCAAGGATGTAAGAAAAGGTCCACAACCAGGGAGGAAGCAGCTGCTGATGAAGGACTTTATTATCAGGGGGACAGATTTGGAAGCAGGAGGAGGAAGGGATAGGTAGATGGCATGTCTGAGTGGTGCTTCAGCTTGGAGGGATAGACATCATATCCAGAGAATTGCTAGGGCAGCAGGGACTAGGAGGGAGGTAGACATAACTGTCCATCTAGGAAAGAGTGCCCTGACAAAAGATAAGGTAGAGGTAGTGCAGGACAACTTCAGGGAGTTTGGGAGGGGCCTTTACCAGGTGGCATTCATGGTGGATCTTTCCAAGGTGTTACCTGCGTACAGCCAGGAAGATGCAAGGGTACTCTGCACCAGGGCATTTAATAACTGGTTAAAGACATGGTGCATGGAGGAAGGCTTTGGCTACATTGGAGACTGGTAGCCAGCCTGGAAGAATATGGACCTCAATAAAGGAAACATCTTGCATCCTTCCAGGAAGGGGACCACAGTCTTTGGTGGGAGATTTAAATACTGCTTGGAAGACTGCTTAAAATAATCAAGAAGGGAGACAATAAAATAATATAAAGACACCAAAAACGCATTCAAACTAACCATGTGCAGCAGTGAAACCACCAAATATTGCACAGGAGACACTGTACTAAAATGTCAAGCTTGTGCGGGTGCACATTTATTAAGGCACAAGGTGTAAAGGCTCCAATTCCTTGGAGGAGAGCTACCCCCCCAACAGGGAGCCAATAAAACAAAGGGTGGCCAGAATTGCCCCAAGATGGTGGAACAGTAGGGAGGTTGGGCCCAAGGGGAGAAAAATCCTCTAGAGTAGGTGTACAGAAAGACAAGATGAGGTCAAGACAGAAGAAAAGGGTGGTAAAACTAAGGTAAACAAGAGTAGAGGATTGAAGGAGACAAGGATTGCGGAAAATAAAAAGGGAAGAGGAGAGTCAGACAGAGCTTTAGGAAAAACCACAGGCTGGAAGCAGGGCAGCAGACAGGGAGGAAGGAAGGTTTGGAGAGCTTTGTGCACTAATGCAAGGGGTACCAGGTCAATACTGTGCAAGAAAGACAGTGCGGTATTGACTGCGCTGTGTAAAGATTGCAAGGCTTTACAGCGTCAGGGGTAGAACAGTGGTAGGGAATTACCACTACCCCTGTCACTGTATGCTTTTCTGGAAAAGGATCAAGTTGCCATGTGCTGAGTGCCTGGTCAATCTGCTCCCATGTTGGAGTGGCCAAGGCACCAGCACATGATGGAATGGAAGACCTGGGACCATGGTTTGGTTCTCCCCAGGTCTCCCAGTGCTGCAACATTTTGTGGCTTTTTTTGTAAAAAACAAACTCCCCCCTCCATGAGTTACTCTCCATCCCCAAAGTCTACACCCCCCTCCAGAGTTTGCTATATTAGTTCCCGGAGGTGTGGGGGCTGAAGCCCCCACAAAAAGACAAGGAAGCCCTTTATTTTAAAGGGTGTGCACTGTTACTGTCAGGTCGGTGTTTTACCCAACAATACTACAGCACACACCCTTTTGCTTGTGGCATTGCCTGCTGCACAGTTTTTGTTTTAGGCAGAATGACCTCCTGCCAATGTAAGAAGTCTTGGAAACAGAATTGCAGACCTGGAAGCCATCATGGTGGAAAAAGACCTAAATTTAGAGGCCATAATCTTGTCATGTTGCATTGAGCACCATGATTTTGACATGGCAATACTGGCTACTCTATGCTCAGTAAAGACAGGACAGGTAGGGGAAGGGGGGTTGGTTTATATGTGATGGAGGGTATCAAAGCCATAGAGGTACAGGGGCACCATGAGGAAAAGGAGGGTATGGAGGTGTTGCGGTAGCTCTGGAGACAGTCTCTGGGGCCAATATCCATATCAGGGTAACATACAGACCTCCATCTGAGGAAGAAGAGTTGGATAAGGCACTTGAGGAAGCCATCATTAGAATGATAGGTAAGGACATCCTGCTAGTTAGTGACTTCAAACTGTCTGATGTGGAATGGAACTTTCCAGTTGCAAAGTTGTCAAGGAGTAGTGCCATCCTTAACTTTTCCATGGGGGAAAATAAGGGAGGACATAATTAAAGTAACCAACCTCTGCATTAAGGAAGTGGGTAAAAGCAGAAGGGAAAAGAGACTATTATGGTTCCCTAAGGAAGTGGTAAAGCAGGTATGGCGGTAAGGTGACCAAAGGCCCAGACAAGGAAAGGATCATCAAAGGGTCACAAGGCCCAGACAGAGGAAAGGGTCATCTAACAGGTTACAAAGAAGTGTAAGATTTTAATCAGATACATACAGTAAGTGAGAAGAGGAAAGCAAGGGGAGGAATACTGAAGATTAGAAGGGTGGGGGAGACTGCACAGAGGAGGACCAAGGAAAAGCTGACATTCTAAGCAGGTACATCTGCTCTGTCTTCACAGTGGATGGGGTGGAGATGAACCATCAGGGAATGACAGGAACAGAAAAGGTGGGGAGGTGGACACAAGTTCTTTTTTAGAGGAAAGAGTCTGGCAGGAACTTGCGGCTCTCAAGGGGAACAAATGTGTAAGTACGAACGGGATACACCTAAGAGTTCTAAAACAACTCAGGTATATGGTAGCTGTCCCAGTGACTGCCTTATTCAACAGCTCACTAGAAACAGGTGTGGTTCCAGAAGACTGGAGAAGAGCTGACATGATCCAATATATATGAACAGCAGCAGGACAGAGGCTAGCAGCTATAATCTAGTAAGTCTTAGATAACTGGTGGGAAAATTAATGGAAATCCTGCTAAAGTAAAGGCCAGTATCATGAATTCACTGAAGCTACAAGACCACAGGCAACATGGATTCATGGTGTGAGTATGGGGGGGATGTCATATCAGGCAAATCTGACAGATTTCTTTGACTGTGTGATCAGAAAAATAGAGGAGAGGAGGGCAGTGAATATGGCCTATCTGGACTTTAGCAAGGCCTTTGACACTGTACCGCACAGGAGGACAAGGAAACTGAGCAACTTAGGGGTGGGATCCAATGTGATAAACTGGGTTAGAAACTGGCTGACAGCTAGATAGAGGGTAGTAGCAAATGGCAATCACTCCATCAATAGGAGAGTGACTGGCAGGGAGTCACAGGGCTCAATGCTGGGACCAGTCCTCTTCAATGTCTTTATATGTGGCACTGCAGACGAACTGGAAGGGAAGGTATTTCTTTCTGCATATGATACTAAAATCTGCAATAGGAGTGGACTCTTAGGAGGTGGTGGAGAAAATGTGCAGGGATCTTGGAAAACTCAAGGAGTGGTGAACAACAGCGTGGCAGCTGTGGTTCAATGCCAAAAAGTGTAAAATCATGCATCTAAGGCATAGGCAGGGCCCTGTGTTTACTGCGGCAAAGTGGACCTACATTCTGCAGCAGGATCACATACTTTCTGCGGCAGAACAACTGCTGATTCTGCGGCAGATAAATTGTGGTTAAACAGCATACCTTCAAGAGGATTAAGTCTTAGTTAACCCTTTGACTGCCTTTGTGCAACCACTCCGCTACACTGAAAGTGGAACAGCAGGCCATTTAATAGTATGTAGTCTTCTTATTACAAATATTAAACTGCAATAACCCATACCTGGTACAGCCATGGGCATCAGTGTTCTCTTTTAATGACTTTTCTTTCACACCCCAAATTTGAAGGCTCATCTCTTCTGGAAACTGGTAGCTTTTGTTGTTTTCCTAGGTCATAATTGGAGGAGGACATACACACTCAGCTAAAACTATGCAGAAGGCAAAACCTGCTTGGATTTCTTCTGGTTTGTATTTACAGTTAGCAGATATAAAGAAAGACTCCAACTTGAATGCCATTTTATTTTATTTTTTCTGATTTTTATCAATATTCTTTTAGATTATAATTTTTTAAACTAGGAATACTCCAACTGCCTTGCAACAAACGTGTTGAGTGTAGTGTGCAAATCTGAGTGTTTGGGGGGAAGGATTGTCTTCCCATGATAGTGAAGGAGGATGTAATTTGCAGTGTCTGTCGGATTTGTTGACTCCTGATTTTTCTTTTGGAGGACACACTAAAAATACAAGCAAGTCATTCTTATTAAGCCAGAGTAATTTTGGTTAGCATGCTCTCTTCTCCCAGCAACTCAGGGTGGTGGTGTTCTTCAGTCAGTGACCCTCATTTCACTTATATATAGCAGCAATCAATACAACTCTTCATTCTGATTTTTTTCCAAACCTGCTCTCTCCAGTTCTAGTATACCCTGGTCCCTATCTCTGCTGCAGCTGGGCAACTTGACCCTCCTTAAGAATTGAGCTTGATGGGAGTCACGTGATGCTGGCTGCCTGAGAGGATGCTCTCTCCAGTGCTTTGACCCATCGAGCTTAAATTTATAAAAAAATCTTGCCCTTTCGGCACAAAAACCCAGTGCGGCTCCGTTTTTAGATTTTTGACAACTGAGCAAACCGAGGGGCTGTGTGGAAAGCCTGAATCATGGAGGCAGAAATGAAGAAAACAGGACCCTGGCATACACCTCCCATAACGCCGGAGAAGGCCCCAAAGAAGCAGAGAGCTCTCGCTGCACTATCCTCGGCTCAGCAACCCCTTGCCAAAGCAGAGCAAGACCCCTTATCCTGGTGGATTTCCTGGCAGAATTTTGTCCATTTCAGGACGAGTTGAGGAGTATGGCTGCTGAAATAAAGGCACTGTCTGCTGGCGTGGAGGAAACAGGGAGAAGAATCTTGGATAATGAGGACAGAGTGGTGTCGCTAGAGTGGCAGTCAAAGAAGGGGTATTCCGAGGTCCTCAGACTGGGCCAAAAGCTTGCCAAGGTGGAGTTGAAGCTGGAAGATTTAGAGGGGCACAGCCGTCGAAATAATATTGTAATCATAGGGCTCCCAGATCAAGAAGAGGGCCCTGATGCAGTATTGTTCTCCCAAAAGCTGGTGTGCAAAGTGTCGGGTCCCTCACATTATGGCCCCAATTATATTATCGAGAGGATGCACAGGGCCCTGCATCCTATGCCTAAACCGGGATTCCTCCCAGACCACTGATACTATGCTGTCTGAACTACTTAGAGAGGCTGCATTTTTTGGCCAAGGTCAGAGAGATGCAAGAGCTGCAGTGGGAAGGGAAGAGGTTTCGGGTGACGCAGGATCTGCCTTTAACTATCTGACAGCGCAGGCAAGCGTTTCACCCTCTGGTTTCCAAGATTATCGCTGCGGGTATTCGTTTTTGTATGATTTACCCAGCGAAATTACAAGTCATGGTTGCAGGTTCCTGGATGTCTTTTGAGGATGCTGATGTGGCTAAAGATGAGCTCAAAGCTGCCCTACCAGACCTGTTTCGAGGCACTTGATGCAACCGACCTTGGAACTGATTTCTTGAGAGGAATGCAGATCCACAGAAGGTTTTAAGTTGATAGCCTCTCAAGGGCTATACTTTTAAAAGTGGAGCAGATTTATCCTTGCTATCAGCGAAGTACCTTGTGTTAAAGACCTGATCTGAGTTTGTGCTCCCTGCTTCAGTGGGGAAAGTTAATCATTTTGATTTGGAGCCTTGTCTGGTTAAGGGCTCCCCTTTATATACGGACAATTTGCTTGGACTCTCTGTCTTTTACTTGAAGGGACTGTATTGTAGCTGTATTTGAGGGGGTACCAAGGGCATTTTGATTACGTTTTGGTCTCTATGTGGGGACATTGAGGGAGATGTTTGTTTTATCTGGCTACTTATCTTGTGTTACATATCAGGTTAATCCCTCATTTTGCCCACTAGAGGGGAGTAGTGCTTTGGGTATTATGGGGAGATTTCCCTTTCTTTCTGTTGCAGCATCTATTTCAATCTTTTGGAGTTGCCATATGGGGCAAAGAACAGATCCTAGTTAGGTCTGGACAAGGAGGGGGAGTGACCCCTGCCTTTTCCTGCCTCTGTGGTACAGATTGTGCTCTCCTCACAAGTGGGCATATAGTTATTGGATTTAAGGGGAATCTGTCACCTGAACCTGTTGCGATCTCAGGTCATATTTTTGCAAGAATCCCATTTATTAGATTCTGAAGCTCTGCAGCTTAGGAGGCAACAGGTGAGGCAAGTTTTCACTGCCCAGGGGTCTACCAATAGTTGTGGGGTCATGCTAATTCTCAATAGATGTATTCCCTTTATATCTATGCAAGTTATCAGGGATCTAGGTGGTAGATACATTTAGTGCAAGACACTCTCTGGTCTATGCCACTCTTATTATGTAGCATTTATGGGCCCAACACAGATAGCCCCAGCTTCTTTATGAAGCTTATTACCCTTATACTTCCTTTGCTCCCTATCACGATAATAATGGGAAGGAATTTTAATCTCGTATTAGAACCTAACATGGATAGGTCAGGATTGGCACTGAGGGGACTTTGTCCTGGGCAGAGAGCATTTCGGGACCTATTGGATCAATGTGGGTTATGTGATATATGGCGTGTGTTACACCCCAATAGTAGGGAGTATACTTTTGTTTCACCAGTGCATGGGACACATTCCCGCATTGACTATTTACTAATATCCCAATCTCTCTTGTCGGGGGTCATGTCCGCCTCAGTTCAACCAGGACCTACATCTGACCATTCCCTGGTGATATGTGGTTTGGCCTTCCTTAATATCCCTAAAAAAGAGACCCAGTGGAAATTGAACAAGCAACTATTAAAGGATGCACAACTCTCTAAGCAAGTCAAGGAGCAGATAGACTTGTTCTTTTCAGTTAATTCAACAGAGGGTATGGCACCAGATATTCTGTGGGGCACTTTTAAGGCCTACATGAGGGGGATCCTGATTGGCTTGGCAACAAAGAGGAAAAAGTCCCGGGAGGCTGAATTATTATCATTTTTATCTCAGGTTCGGTCCCTAGAGGCTAGTTTAACCCCTAGCACATTGGAAGAACATAGGCAGAGACTTCTAGTAGCTAAAGATAGGTACTTAGGCTTGTTAAGGAAAAGGCTGAGCTGGCTATCATTCGTGCAAACTAGTTACACTGACCAGGAGAAAAGCTGGTCGCTTGTTAGCCTTAAGGATAAAACAGCAGGAATCAGCAAGATTTATTCCACCTGTAAGGGCCCAAGTGGATGGATCCCTGAAGTCGTCCCCTTCAGAGGTTGTGCAGGAATTTGCGGGGTACTATGAGCAGCTATACAAGGATATGGAGAATCCTCCCCCGACGGAGACATTAGACGCCTATCTTCGGGAGTCTCATCTCCCTTCCCTGTCTGATTCACAGAAGAAAATGTTGTCCTCCCCCAATATCTTTAGAGGAAATAACTAAGGTTATCAGGGTCTTGCCTTCGGATTGAGTCCCAGGGCTGGATGGGTTATCCTCTCTATTTTAAGGTATTCCTAGAACAATTAGCACCGGTATTACACCGGGTGTTCCTCCATATCCTTTCCAGTGTGGTGGTGGACTCCCATATGTTTGAAGCTTTGATTGTTCTCCTCCCTAAACCTGACAAGGATCCTGAGTTAGTACAGAGTTATAGGCCCATATCTCTTTTGAATCAAGGTATCAAAATCCTATCAAAGATATTGGCTGATAGGATTACCACAGTTCTCCCAGACTTGGTTGGCATGTCTCAGGTGGGATTTATGAAGGGGTGATCATCGTTGGACCACCTACGCACCCTTTCACATGTCTTCTCGGAGTCCAGGGATGCCAATTTTCCAGCTGTTTTGGTGTCCCTGGACGCTGAGAAGTCATTCGACCGTGTGAACTGGAATTTTTTATTTCAGACTCTCAAGGCATTTGCTTTTTCCCCCATATTCATAGGCTGGATACAGGCCCTTTATCACACCCCCTCAGCCAGGATTTCAGGCAATGGGGCATTCTCAAAGCCTTTCCGTTTACATTCGGGGACAAGGCAGGGTTGTCCCCTTTCCCCCTTGTTATTTAATATATATCTGGAACCACTAATTTGAAATATTTTAGATAACCCGGAAATACAAGGGATGTCGATACATAACAGTGTGGTAAAGATTATGGCATATGCTGATGATCTTCTTCTGCATTTGTCCCTCCCTGTTATGTCTATCCCAGCCATGCTAATGGAGATTGTGAAATTTAGTTCCTTTTCGAATTACAAACTGAACTCTAATAAATTGTCCATTTTTCCCCTTAACCATAAAGTTTTTAAACATAACCTTACCCCTTTTGGGTTGTCTTGGTCACCTGGATTCCTTAAAAACTTGGGTAGTAGACTTACCCGTAATCCATCTATGTGGTTCAAAGAAAACCTGGAAACCCTTTTCCAGGTGATCACTCAAGACCTTGATAGATGGTAGAAGCTCCCTATTTCATTATGGGGCCAGATCAATATAATTAAAATGAACATATTTCCTCGTCTCTTTTATCTTTTATCTCATTTCAATTCATTCATTCCACTATCCTGGTTTCAGAAAGTGCACAGACTTTTCTCTAAGTTTATGTGGTCCAACAAATGCTCCAGATTGGCACACCATAAACTGGTGGCCCCAAAATTGGATGTGGTGTTACGTATTCCTCACCTGGCTATTTACTATTGGGTTAGCCATCTATCAAAATGCCTTAAGTGGGTGCTCCCGGGGCCAGACAACTCGAGGCTGGTCTGGCTTAATATAAGAGCTAGATTTTATCCAGTCTATGAATTTGGACCCCCTAACTCTGTTTTACATTAAGTCCTTCTCTTTACAAGAAACCCACAAATGTCCAGCCCTTATGATCTCCTTAAAAGTACACGCACAATTGTGTTCCTTTTTGCATTACAATTCACACCTGGATCTGTCTCAATCTATATGAAACTCTTCGTCCTTCACTATAAATAAGCAGTGGATCCCTCCCATGTGGTTGCCCCAATTAGAGGAAGGAATAGTATCTACCTTCATTGACGATGAGGGTGCTTGGCTCCAAGTAACTAACATTATCCGGAAATTTAATATCCCAGCGGTCCATCACTTCAAGGTCCTACAATTAAGGCATCTCCTTATAACCTCATTGGGTAGTACACCTCCCAGTCCTCCGGTATTTTCTTTCATAACTGAACTTTCCTCCCTATTAGGACCCTCCAAGGTAGTTTCAAAGATATATCAAACCCTGTTTCAGTGGTGGTATGGTGGTACATTCGGTCCAACTAACTTTTGGGCTTCTGCCTTTCCCCAGCATACCTTTGATTGGTCTGCATTATGGCGATATTGTCATACGTATGTGTCTCAAGACAGATTATGTCTCATGCAATATCACATCTTGCATAACCTGTATTACACTCCAGTTAAGTTAGTGAAATGGGGGCTTCTTGAATCTGGGTGGTGTACCAGATGTTTTCAGGAAGAAGTAACGCTTCTACATATATTTTGGTCATGTCCCAAAATAATCCCATTATGGAATTCAATCAAAGCTAAATTGGACCCCTTATTAGGTTTGCAAGACAGCTTCACTCCTGAAATTTGCCTGTTGGGAGATTTGTCTCCTATAGATACTAAAGCTTGGAGGTTTCGCATGGCTATGATAACATTATCTGTTAAAAAAGTCATACTTAAGCATTGGAAGGATGATATCATTCCATCATATCAAGAATGGGTTCATGAGATTCTTGCTAATCTCTGTACTGAAAAAGCTATAGCGAATCTTTAACGAGTAGCAGGAGTTTAAGCGTATCAGGGGTCCTTTCTCATACAACTTACTGTTGGTATGAATAAGAATGATGCAGATAATTGTGTGTCTTGGTCCAACCATAGCACATGTAATAAGGCACTATATTACAATACTTCAGGATACTGCTGTACTTGGGGGGGGTGGGGGGCAGAAGATATTGTGTATGCTTACTTTGATGTGAAATTTTCCCATGTCTGCCTCCTGTATTGTAGAGAATTTGTTAAAAAAGTTTGAATTGAAAAAAAAAAAGAATTGAGCTTGATGCCACCACTTAGGCTGCAGGTTCAAATCTGCTAAGAAATTACTCTCACACTTGTAGGTACAGATCTGTGTCTCACAAATCAAAACTGTGATTGATATCCATCAGAGGGGACTGAAACATCTGCTCAGTCTGCTGCCAGCCACATGTTTCTGCAATCATCTCCTCCTCCGATACCTGCCACCACACCAAGATTGATTCCGTCTCCATGGGCACCACTGAATCTTTTCACTTCTTGACTACTGCTCTCCTTCCAGTGCTTCCTTCCAAATCCATCTTCCAAGGATTCAGCGTGCATGGTGAGCAGCCTCACAATGAAAACTTAACATGGCTGAGCTAGCCACACCTACACAGCAGCAAATCATAATTGCTGTGGACCTAATCAAGCTCTGATGCTCTTGCGTCAGTCTCCCCTCCCCCCCACAATACTGTGTGGACAGAGTTATGTAACAAGAACCAGCACTAGTCACGATGTCATGTGGGCACTAACTTTTTGGCCTTACAGTGGGTGGCATCAGTTTGTTGCCCCTTCTAATGAGTATTTATGCCATGGCATACTTAACTTATCAGTAGCTATGCCCTTGCTTTGTGTCATTGCATAGCATAATTAGCATTTCTGCAGCCATATGGCTGGTCTTCCTGATTTCTCGGCCAGCACTGATTTCTGTGGTCAGCCCTGATTTCTGCAGCCACTGCTGCAACCTCAGAATCACAGAAAACATGGGACCCTGGGCATAGGAAACCAAGAGGTGCATATAAGATGGGGGGAGATACTGGCAGTTACTGAATAGAATAGAGACCTTGAAGTTATCATATCTGAAAATTTGAAGTGGCATGGCAATGTGACAAAGCAGTGGGTAGGATTAGTGAGATGCTTAGGTACATAGAGAGTGGGTATCTCTATCAGGAGGAGGAAAGAGGTGTTACCACTATAACGTTCGTTGGTAAGACCCCACCTCAAGTACTCTATCCAGTTTGGCCGCATCTCAGAAACGATATAGACAGGGTGGAAGCAGTCAAGAGAATGGCAACTAAAATGGTACAGAGGTTGCACAAGAAGCCCTACAATGAGAAACTGAGGGATCTCAATATGTACACTCAGCAAGATAGGAGGGCTAAAGGTGATATTATAGAGGTCTACAAGTACCTCACAGGGGTAAACAGGTTGCAAGAAGGGAGTCTCTTTCAACTGAGAAGAAGGACCAGGGCCAGGGGAAGTGATGTAGCTGAGTTGGGTGGGGGTTAAGAGGGACGTGTGGAAATATTTCTTTACTGAAAGGGTGGTAGATGCATGGAACAGACTGCCAGCAAAATTGGTGTGGTTGAAAACAGTGGGGGACTTTAAACATGCTTGAGCTAGACATTGGTGTATATTAGAAAACAGACAGGGAAGAGGGATGGTCGCCAGTGACCAATCAGAGTCTGCAGAGACAGATTAGGCAGGGAACATCTAGGCCAACTGGGTGGGCAAAGTGGTCCATTTCTGCCAACAAACTCTATGTTTTTATGTGACTGCCTACAAGGGCCTTTTCTCAGGCAGCTAGTCAAAGAACCCAGTAGGGATGGTGCAGTGCTGGACCTGGTGCTTACAAAAATGGACAGCACTGCAGAAGTCACATTGGGCAGTCCTCTGGGTACTAATGATTGCTGTACAGTATAGTTTAACATAAAGACAGGAACCTAGGCTAACCACACGAAGACAAGCATCCTGGACTTTAGGAGGTGGATTTTAAAGAAATGGGGGACTTCCTCAGAGACTGCCTCAGGAAGGGGGTTGCTAGGGATGGTCAGAGGCACAGTGGGGAAACTTAATGGAGGACATACTTATAGCAGTCAATCTCTGAGTGAAGGAAGTGAGTAGAAGTAGAAGGAAAAATAGACTATTATGGCTCTCTAAGGAAGTTGCAAAGGTGGTGAAGGAAAAAAGTGACGTTTTCAGGTGATAGAAAGAAACACAAAGGGAGGAGAACTGGGAAGTATACCTAATAAAGTAGAAGAAGCAGGTAAGGTAGTGAGGAGCAAAGGCACAGACAGAGGAAAGAATTATCAAAGGGGTTGCAAAGGGGGATCAGACTTCTTCAGGTACATAAGTGATAAGAGGAATTCAAGGGAAGGGATATTGAGGTCTAGATAGGTGGAATTGGGAGACTGCACAAAAGAGGACCAAGAAAAAGCTTACAACTTCTGCTCAGTCTTCACAGGGGTGGGATAAGGAAATGGACCACCGGGGAGTGGCAGGAACAGTGGAGGAGGTCGACACAGGTCTATTTTCAGACAAAAGAGTCCAGAAAGGAACTGCAGTTCTGAAGGTAGACAACACTATTGGACCAGATGGGATACATCCAAGAGTTCTATAAGAACTCTTGGAGGTACAAGCTGTCCCTCTGGCAGCCCTATTCAACAGCTCACTGGAAACAGGCATGGTTCTGGAGGCCTGGAGAAGAGCTAATGTAGTACGTTTACATAAGAGTGGCAGAGGAAGGATGCTAGGAAGTATAATCCAATCAGTCTTACTTCAGTGCCGGGGAAATTAATGGAAACTCTGCTAAAGGAAAGACTGGGAGAGTAACTTGATTCCAAAAGACTGAAAGAACACAAGCAGCATGGATCCATGGGGAGAGGTCATGCCAAATGAATGTGATTGATTTCTTTGACTGGGTGACCTGAGAAATAGGTCACGGAAGGCAATGGACATGGCCTATCTTTAGTTTAGCAAGACCTTCAACACTGTGCCACACAGGAGGCTGATAAAGAAAATAGTAGCCTAGGGGTGGGATTAAAAGTGTTGAACTAGGTTAGAAACTGTTTAATGGATAGGAGAAAAAGGGTGGTGGTAAGTGGCACTCATTCTGTCAATGGGAGAGTGACACATGGGGTGCCGCAGGGCTCAATGTTGGGACTGGTCCTCATCAACGCTAGATGCCTACATGTACCTCACAGAGGTAAACAAGGTGAAGAAAGGGAGTCTTTTTCAAGAAAGGAAAAAGCACCATGACCAGGGGCATGCACTGAAGCTGGGGTCATGGGAGTTTAAGAGAGATATGAGAAAATATTTCTTCACTGAAAGGGTAGTGGGCACCTAGAAAAGACTGCCAGCAGCAGAGGTGGGAGAGAAAACAGTGGTGGGCGACAAGCCTGCATAGGACAGACATAGTGGTATATTAGAAAATAGACAGGGAGGAGGGAGGGTTGCCAGAGACCAGTTATGTTCTGTGGAGACAGATTAACCAGGGAACATCTGGGCAGACTGGGTGGGCCAAGTGGTCTTTTCTGCTGACAAATTCTATGTTTCTGGGTAGAGCACTGGGCAGTGCTATACAAGATTAGGTTAGGAAAAAAAAATAAAGATGATGTCAGTTGATGAGATAGTTCAGCTGCCTTTTCCAGTTTGAATGCCTTTAGAGCAGTAAGTGTACAACACTTGTAAGACTGTCATTTTTCTTTACTTATTTAAAATTGTTGTTTGACCAAGCATTCACACTGAGCTGTGGCAACTCCTTTCCAGGTGCATTCTGGTGGTACAAAAACAGGGGGACTAAAGGAGTAGAAAATAAACAGAGTATAATCTAGAAGTGGCCAAGGGAACAGTCACAACTAGATTACAGTATCAAAACAATGTGCAATGTAGCACATATAAACAAGTAAAGCAATAAATAGTAAAAAGGAAATAATGCCCTGTGGACAGTCACATTTGATACAGTAAAGAAGTGTGCGGTGAAATACAGTTTATTAGGGTCCTGACAAAAAGAATAGGAAGGTTAACAGATTCAGGGGCATCATGCTATAAGACTTTTGGGGGAAGGGGGCACCCAATTGAAAATATGTTCAAATGAAACACCAAATTGCAGTTTTAAAATGCTACTCAGATCAAAAAGCACTACTTCATTTGGAAGGTAGGGGAGTGGCATGTGCCCCCCCCCCCCCAGGGTTTATGTGCATAATGGCATTGAAGGAATCTGTGACAGGAGCATACTGCATAATACATGAAAGGTTTGTTTATAGAGGAGAAGCTTCAGAGCAGATGGTGATGAGGCAGAGCGGAGGGAGGAGGGCTTGGACCAGAGTCATGGAAATCAGAAAGAGAAGGTAGATGCACAATGACATGCACTCTGGGAGAGGAAAAAAGGCAAAAAGGCAAATGAAGTTGCTGCAGAAAGCATTTACTTGAGTTAAACCAGGTAACAGAAGAGCATGGACTGCCCCAGTGGGAGAGTACATGCCATGCTTCTGTGCTGGTTATTTGGATTTATAAACACATCCACTTCATACCTGTGTGTTCTCAACTACTGTTTGTGCCTTTCTGAAAGAGAAGGCATCTTGCCCAGCAGAGGTCTGAGGGCAGGGGGGAGAGAAAAGGAGCCAGCGTTGGAGTTATACAGATAGTATAAGGAGGGGGAGGAGAAATGAGTATAGAGTTAAGGTAATATGAGAGAGAGAAGACAGAATTTAGATATTAGAGATGTGCAGTATGAAAGGCACCTGACATCAAGAAAGGGGAGGGGTAGGAGGAGTAAAGGGAGCAATGATGAGTTCAGGAATATCAGATAAGGGCAAAGTGGTTGAAGGTAGTTCCACCCATTCAGAGCACCATCTTCAGTGCACTTGGTCATCAAGGCACAAAGTCGCAATTTTGCTGACCCCTGTTTTTTGCAGGGGGCTATGTCCCCCCTTATTTTTATTCTAACTCTATGAGGGGCGGACCTTGGGGAGGGGACATGAATTCCAAAATCAGTGCCCTGATGTGCCAGCACACTAATGCCGGCGTTCTAATGGCCAGAAAGGGTTGAGGGCAAGGTAGTGGTAAAAAGAGTCATTCTTGCTATTAATGCTGAATTCACTACACTTAAGTGAGCAAAGCACTTATGGAACAGACTAACTCCTGAAATAAGAGCTGTAACTTCATTATATCAATTTAAACATTGACATGATTGGATCTGAGCACCACGTTTGTTTTTAAAATAAATAATTAGTTGATTATCATTTGTATTGATTTGTGTATATAATTATATATTTATTTCTGTTTGTTTATAACATTTTATAGCAGGAACACTTTGAAAACAAGACCGTATACTAATACTTGTATACCAGGTAAAAATAAAGATTTTACTTACTTACTTGCAGATAGAGATGTGCAAAGTTGGCAAACTTCATTTTGGATAATTTACAAAGTTTTCTACTGGTTAAGTGACATTTATTTCAAGCAAAGTCATGCACATTCACTGGAAAAGTTTCAGCTTCACCATAGACTTTGTTTTACTTCACTTGCAAAAGTGCCACTTCACAAGGAAAATGTATTGCAAAGAAGTGTGCAATTTGCAAAGTTTTGTGCAAAGCTGAACATGAAAACTGTGCCAGAAGATAAATGTTGAAGTACAACTTCAGAACATCTGTACTTGTAGACCCAAGGTGCTGCATGCAGTGTTAAATGTGCTGAGCAGTGTTTGCAGAGGAGTCTGTAACTGGATTGATTTGTCCATGCTGTATTTTAAAAGGAAGACTGCATCTACTTCTGCCTAGAAATTCTAGTCCATCTGTCAAATGTTAATTTCTGTCCATCACAAATCAACTGCGGATTGGATTTATGTCTTATTTTGGTCTGAAATTTGGATGCAAATTTTGCATGTTTTACAAATCCTGCCCTAAATGACTTTGGCATTTAACAGAAGAATACAGACTCTTCTATATGTTTGCTCTTAGTTGTTGTAGTTGGTTAATTGGTTAGTTAATCATTTTTTTCCTTATACTAAATTTGTTGCAATACTGTATGCATAGCAAAGTTAAAAAATAGTATATACAGTATGTTATGGAATAAGTTCCTTAAAAAGTATTACTTCTTACATTTTTGGCAGGTAGCAGGCTGATGGGTTTCTTTAACCGATAGTTTTCTTATTTATTTATTTATTTATTTATTTATTTATTTATTTATTATTTTACTTATTTAAATGTTTCGCCAGGAAGGCACACTGAGCAACATGTTGCTCGTCTCCCGGTGTGACCTGGGGGGTAGGGAACAATGGGATAGAATACAGAGAAATGTTACAATGTTGGAATACAATTTGCTTACTTGCATACAATGAGAGCAGGAGGATTACAGGTGGATAGCAGCGCTGACTATGCAACAGTTGATATAGTAGGTATGAAGACACATATAGCAAATTGGAAACAGTTGGTGACAGTTGGTAACACTGGAACACATATAATAACTTGGCAAAAGTATGTAGCACTAGATGGTAAGGTGACCCAATAGTAAATGGTAGCCATTAGTGTAACATAGATATTCAAGAGTTGCAGTGATTGGAGTAAAGACAGAGGAAGAATGGAAGAAGGGAATGAAGAATTGCAGAGGGCAGAATGGAAGAAGGGAAAGGAAATTTATGGAGCGAAGCAGACAGAACATGATTTTTGAGGCAAACAGAGATGACAGGGTGGACTAAAGTGCATATAAGTGCATATAAGAGGGGTATAATGGTAGCTTATGAGTGCTTAATTGATGTAGGGGTAGGCCAGTGTTAGGCTATGTTAACCAGAAAGGGTAGGAGGAGAGGTTGAGGTAGAGTGTGGCAGGGTGATGAGAGAGAGGTATTGTAGGTGGGGGGTATCCAAGGGGGGAAAGGGAGGGAGTTGAAATTCAACAGTGTCCATTTATCCCTATCTGGGCAGGGTGGTGGACAGCCCTACTGGTAGGACACAGGTTATAGGCGATAAGAGTTATTTATATACAGTGAGAGGGGGGTGTTGGGGAGGGATATTGTTGGAGGGGGTAGCAGAGTTCAACTATAGTGGGGGGGTAGTACCCCACCAGTGTGCTGGATGACCCTGCCTGCACAAGGCAGTGATCTAGCAGTGACTTAGGGAGTGCAATAAACGGAGAAATGGGGAAAAGGGATAAAGTTGTTGCCCACTGTGTGCTATGGATCCTGCCTGCACAAGGCAGTGATTGAGCTTGCAGGAGGGAGACAGATTAATGGTAGAGAAAGAAGGGGGAGGAACACTTTAGAAGGAAGGAGAGTAGGGGACTAGGAGTAGGGAACTTCTTTGACTGGATGACCTGGGAACTAGATCAAGGGAGGGAGGGCAGTGGGCATGCCTATCTGGACTTTAGCAATGCATTTGACACAGTGCCACACAGGAAGCTGATAAAAAAAACTGAGCAGGCTAGGGATAGGATCTAAAGTAGTGAATTGAAGTAGAAGCTGATTAAAGAATAGGAAACAGAGGATAGCGGTTAATGGCACTCACTCTAATGATGGGAGAATGACCAGAAGTGTGCCACACGGCTCAGTACTGGGACCAGTTCTCTTCAATGTCTTCATAATTGATACTACAGTGGGACTGGAAAGTACAGTATGCTTTTTTTTTTTTGCAGATGATACCAAAATCTACAAGAGGATCAGGAGGATGTGGATAGAATGTCAGGGTCCTTGGGAAACTCAAGCAGTAGTCAAAGGCATGGCAGTTGGTGTTCAATGGGTAGCAGGCATGGAGGAAGGAGGGTCACCAGAGACCAGTTAAGGTCTGTGTAGATAGATTAGCCAGGGAATGTCTGGGCAGACTAGGGGAGCCAAGCAATCCTTTTCTGTAGACAAATTCTATGTTTTTGTGTTTATATGGGAGTATTCTAACCTGTAGTTGATCAGATTGTAAATGAATGGTCTCTTTCTTTCACTGTATTCTTTAGCTGTGTATACATTTGAGATAGTACATGAATTGGTCAGGCCACAGTTTATTGTAGCTCTAATGTACAGTGCATATATTTTGTTGAAAATGCCGAAACTTAGTAAGATAAAAGAGGAAGGTTACTCATCAATTATTGCACCCAATTCTTTGATATATTTCTTTTGAAGTATATGGCCACTGCAAGCACCCCACAATATTTCAGAACAAATCACTTCCTCAGCAAATGTGGTCCAACACATATGCTTGTTTTCTAATTTTCTTATTTATATAAATGCATGTTCAGCATTGATTATGCTTCAACCCATATCAACCTCATTTGTCTTTCTTTCTCAACCATATTATCCTCTTTTAAAGCAGAAAAGTTTCTTCACTGGTATTAGCTAGAGGCAAGAACAGGAGTAGGAAGCTACTAAAACTGTTATTTCTCCCTATATCATTTGTGTCACCAAGGGATTAACATGCAGGCTGTATCACCGGTGTCTGTGTTTAGCTGCCTGAGGTATAAAAAGGTGCATGGCATAGCATCTATTTTAAGTTAGATATTAGTGAGGAGACAGGAGTTCTGGAGTATAGATTTAAGGTAGGCAGGTAGATAGTTAGATGCAAATTTTATTTTTCAACAGGAACAAGTCTGTTAGGGCAAAGCCCCTTTTTCAAAGTCATCCTGATACAAAAATAAGTTACATTTTAACAATAAACCACACTAATAAATTCAAGATTCCATTACTAAAATTCAGTGAAGTATTGTGTCATATTTTTCAGATTATAAATTAACATCTATGCCAGGACTTTAAAGCCCTCCGAGGCTTTGTATTACAGTGCATTTCCACTGGAAAATTAGACCACCTAAAAGGAGGTGTAACTTTCAAACACATTGCACTCAGAAAATTATGCATGAGCCATTTAAATGATGCCTGCATCATTATATTTTGCCATGAACTGAAGAAATAGTCACAAATGCCTCAAAATGCTTGAAAATAGCACTCAAGCATTTTTACATATTTGGCATGATACAGGTCATGTCCAAAATCAGGAATTTTGCCTCTATCATCTCTTTTGTAAATCCTTCCCCTTGTCACTAGTTCTTGACTGAAAAATGTACAACAGCTTCTAAAGGTTAGGGATGCTCAAGCCCGAGTTGCATTAAATGATTTTAGGTTATCATGCGCAATCATGAAATGTCCATATTTTGTCCTGATTCTGGGTATGTATAAGCTTGTTGATTGTACCTTTCTTAGGGCCTAATCCAGAAAGGAATCCACACCCACAGAGGGGTATACATACAGAGGTCTCTGCATGTCCCCAGCTCTGGTTGCATGCGCCATCTGCACCCAGTCTCCAGCTGCGTGCACAGGTGCACTCCTGGCAAGGGAGGGATATGCAAGGTAGTGGGAATGTGCCAGCACCCAATCCAGGGAACCTCAGCAGTGCTGCATAGGGCTGCAAAGCGGGTGAAAGTTATGCATCATGAGGAGCTGTCATAGCAACTATGCACCACAATCTACCTGTCCATGTCATCTGAAACCAGTCTCAAATGGCCATCCCTCTTCAGCCCCAGGAGCATCAGCAATGTGTTGAAGTATCGCTGGCACTAGCCGGTGTCCCGTGAAAATGTGTGTTGTGCATAGTGGGGATATGGCAGTCTATGAAGAACCGATATGGACTGCTATAACTCTTGCCTCCCCCACTCTGTGCAGAGCAGAGGATCCACTAGATTACTGATTTATTTGCTAATTGGGTTTCGTCCTGGCCACAGCACAACCACCGCCCTTCTGGAATTCTCCCACCACTTACACTCCTCGCTTGACAAGGGTTGTCTTGCAGGGGCAGTATTCATAGACCTATCTAAGGCTTTTGATACGGTGTGCCACCCCCTGCTGTTAAACTCCCTATCCCAACTGGGACTCTCATCTGGCCCAATGAATTGGTCTCTAGCTACCTGCAAACAGGTCTCAAAGAGTTATACTAAATGGGACCCTCTCCTCCAACCTGCCGGTTCTCTCAGGGGTCCCGAGGTTCCATCCTCGGACCCACCTCTTCAGTCTATTCCTAAACTCTCTCCAAACTCCTGCTCCAGCAAATACTGCTCTATGCTGATGACGCAGTTATCCTAGCATCTCACCTGACCGCTCCTACTCCAAGGCACACTGCAAAGCCTTCCTCCAAGCCAAAAATGGTTCAATAATCATCGACTAGTCATGAACCTGAAGAAAACTAAGTCCATGCTGTTCTCACACCGGCAAAACAGTGCTAAGAACACTCCTTCTCATCACCACCAGCAAGCTCCTTACACTAGAACAGGTAACATCCTATAAGTACCTGGGCATCACCTTTGACCCTGGCCTTACATTCCACCCACTTAAAACCCTGTCATCTGCCATGAACTCCAGGATCGGGCTCCTCTACTGCCACAAAGATTGCCTCCCAGAATTGCTAAGATTAGCCATTACCTCATCGGTGCCGTCTCTGGTCGACTATGGACTTCCTATTTACGCTGCGGCTGACCCCACTCCTATTCTAAGGTACAGACCTCTATTAACAAAGCCTGTAGGCTCCTTACAGGTACCAAACAGCAGAACCTACACCTGCCTGCTATACTCTACCTCAACTTACTCACTCTTGATGAAAGACTGAAATACCATACCTGCCTACTGGCAAAAAAATCCTTGTCAGGGCTTTGCCCGCCAGGGTCTCTGCTCCACTGCAGCTGGCTGTCCGGCCCCTGCCTACCTGCAACTCCACTGCAGCCACCTTCATAGTTCCCAGGGCTAGGACCTCTCTGCCAAAGATCCTTCCATCATAAAGCCCCTTTGGTTTAACTCCTTCCTGAGGCTATCTCTAAGATCCCGTGATTGGCGGTTCAAAACTGCCTCCGTCAACACATTATTGACAGTCGATGCTGCAAATATCGATAGCTGACCTAACCCACCCTTTGCCCTGCGCCCCTGGTTCCCTTAGGTGACTGGATACTGTCTGTAATTATGTTGTTACTAATTGATGTAATATGATGTATAATATGCAAGTTAACTTATGTATATTACTCAACTTGTGCTTGTACTTGTATAGTTGCTGCCTGTAACTCCAGGTGTTTTTGTATCTCACCTGTATGTAATCCCTGTCCTAAAACCTCACTATTTGTTGTCTCCCCCCCATTTTGACGAGGTACCTTTGTAAACGAGTCACTGACTCAAAGGTTGTAAATCTGATTCTTCAATAAATAAATAAAATAATTAGATGAATAGTATTCCTTTTGGTTTTTGTTCCACCACTGACCTGCCCCCTTCAGCCCTGCCACTTCTGTCCAGTTCCTTCAACCACCTCTCCTGGAACTTACTTTCTCTCATGTTCCCCCTGTGAATGCCCCCACCTTCACCATCACTGTAAGGGCTGCTTGAAGGCCAACCCCTTAACCTCTGAGGAGAGTTGAATGTCAATTGGGGAGAGGTAGTCCAGGATGTGGTGTGTGAGCTGTCAACAAGTGGTGGGTGGCTTCCTTCACAGTCATGGTATTTTCCAATTTTCTCCCCTGGGAGGTGTGGTGTGCATTGACATTGCAGCATGCAAACCTACGTCTGCTCTGCCTCCCTAAACTATCAGGCTCCAGCTGCCAGACCCCTTGCCTTCATAAGGAGCCAGTTAAGTGCTGGTCGCTGTCCCACCTCCCCCCAGAGGAGGAGAGCAGTCCTTGGGATGATCTGTTCTCCTCCCCTTGGTTGTCCATCCAATAACTCAGGCTTACCTCTGAACCCTTGTCATTTGCATTACAAGCAGTAGCTCTGTCACTGCACTGGTGGGCTGGCTTGAACAGCATTCCTGTCATCATCACCCCCAGTGTCCTCCTCCACCCCTGTGTGGTGCTCCATGCATGTGGGGGGGCTGGGAGATGGGGCTGTGGATCATAACCATCCCTCCACAATACTGGGATGTATGGCTGCACAACAGGGATATGCTCAATTTGAGCATATCTTGTCTGGATTTGGGGATCAGCCCCTGGTAGTAGACTCTGGGTTGGAGCCAGTGGCTGCTACAGAAACTTGGGCCAATGAAAATAATGACTGGGACTTTTCAATCCATGCATACACCTTATATAAGCATGAAAGAGGGATGTGTAGAGGTGAAGCAGTGGTCATTTATGTCAGGGAAAGACTAAAAGCAGTTGAGGATGCATCCATTGGAGGGAATGGGAAGGTAGAATCATCATAGGTGGAGCTCACAGGGTCATTAGATAGAAAGCTTTGCTTTGGGGTAGTTTACAGCCCACCAGGGCAGGAAGAAGAGAGAGATAAGGAATTAAGAGCAAAAGTAGAAAAAGGACTGCAAAAGGGGAAGTTGTCAAAGTAGAGGATCTCAACCTGCCAGACACTGTTGGGGCCATACCAGTAGCTGGGGCACCAGAAGCCATATCTTGTTTGATACATTGCAGGACTGCATACCTGTGCAGCAGGTCAGGAAATCCACTAGATAATCAACCATTCTCCATGTGGTACTCACTGTGACAGGGCTGGGCAAGATTCTGTCCTATTTGTTATGCAGAGAGAACTCAAAGCAAGGATTGTACTTTCCTATTCTGCCACTTGTCTGTCTCTTTCCTGTCTGATTGTGCAAGCAAATCTTTCTTGTGGCACCTAGGCATTGGTCACTCTAATGGTCACGCAATTTCCTAGCTATCTCCCTTCCTTTACTTGCTGTTTCTATTCTTTCTTTCTCCCCTTGCTTCTCTGTGGTTAAAAAATATTTTTGAATCTTTATGTGAAACTGGGATCCCTTGGTTTGCAAATGTATATAATTACATTGTTGAAATAACTGCAGAAAGCTATTTCGGTTTATTAGAAAAGGTAAAAATTTGGAACACAGGGAACTGACGAGATGCATTTTGACCTCCACAAAATTGTTTACAAAACTGACAACAAGAGACTAGCTCTGAGACAAATTGTTCTACAGTATTTTGTTGCACTTGTTAGAAATAGGTGTACTATTCAGGCTGGTCACAGAAAGACCAGTAACAACATTTTGAGACATTTTGTGGAAAACAGGAGATATAGGTTACAAGAGCAGGATGCAGTTTAAACTGCCAGGAAAAGACATCTTATATAGACAGATCACTGTTTTGTTTAGAGAGATATAAAGAGAGACTGAGATTTAAACTAGGAGAAAGAGAGAGACTCATATGGAGGATCTTTGTTTTTACTGCCGTATGAAGAGCTATCTTGCACAATTTTATTTTTTTATTTTCTTGCTAATGATAATAATAAAACACTACTTGTGAATTTTACAACTCCTACTGGTCTTCCTATGCTTCCTGATCTATGCCCCTATGACAACTGGTGTTAGCAGTGGGATTTAGGCCATGCATACTCTATTCCAGGAGTTTTGTTGGGAGTATTAGACCTGGTCCTGGGGCCAGTCCTCTTCAGTATCTTCATCAGTGACATTGCAGATGGATTGGAGGGTGAGGTTTGTCTGTTTGCAGATGACACCAAGATCTGCAAGAGAGCAGATGATCCAGATGGGGTGGGCAGAATGAGAAGAGATCTGGATAAACTGGCAAAATGGTTGGAAGAGTGGCAACTGGGGTTTAATGCAAAAAAGTGCAAGATCATGCACATAGGGAAGAGAACCCTGAAGCCACCTATAGGCTGGGAGGAGTTGCTGGCAGTCACAAGGGAAGAAAGAGACTTGGGCATCATCTTCACAGATGACCTGAAATCATCCAAGCAGACCACTAAAGCAGTAGGTAAGGCTAGAGGGATGTTGGGGTGTATTAGTAGAGGTATCACAATTCATAAGAGGGAGGTAACAATCCCTCTTTACAAGACTCTGGTTAGGCCCCATCTGGAGTACTGTGTGCAGTACTGGAGGCCACACCTTCACAAGGACATTAACTGAATTGAGGCAGTCTAGAGAAAGGCAACCAAAATGGTGCAGGGACTGCATCAGAAAACACATGAGGACAAATTAATGGAGCTCAATATGTATGCATTAGAGCAAAGGAGGGAGGGAAAGAGGTGATATGATCGAAACATTCAAACACCTTAACGGCATTAACAAGGTGAAAGATTCTAACATCTTTCAATATAAGAAAAATAACAGGACAAGAGGACACAGCATGAGATTAGAGGGAGGATGATTAAGGGGTAATGTGAGGAGGTTCTTTTTCACATAAAGGGTGGTGGTTGCATGGAACAGCCTATCTCATGAAGTGGTAGATATGAATACAGTGCAGGGCTTCAAACAGGCATTGGGTAGGCATAAGGGAGCAATACAGATGAGTATGAATAGATAGGCCATTGACAGAGCAAAGGCCAATGGCACATTCATAAGGTAGAAAAAGAAATGGGCAGACTGGATGGATTTTGCAGTCCTTATCTGCTGTCAACTTCAATGTTTCAACATTTCTATGTACTAGGGAAACATAGAAGAAAGGTATGGATCTCGCAGCAGCAAGTCCAGGAGTGATTACCAAAAGAATGGCAGCCAAACTAGAAGCAGAAACAGAAGTCCAAACTAAGACTGTACAGCCGGCACCAGTGATGAAAGAAGAAGAACAGGCAGGGACAGAACCTAAAAGCATGTCTGCCTTCTTCAAAAAGTGGACTATACAACAAAAAGAGACTGAGAAGAAATGCTGTGATGGGAACAGTGATGGCTGGATTCCTTGCAAGCTATCAGAGCTGCAGGATCTGGTACAGTTTCAGAAGATCAATAAAACACAAACAACTTAAAAGACATTGAACATACAAAACTGTGTCCCTTGGATAATATCTAAGCATACCTGACAATTTTTGAAAGGGTCACTGAAGCCTGCTAATTGCCGAAACAGCAATGAGCAATTAGGTTGGTAACTTATCGGACAGGTAAATCCCACCTTGCTTACAGCAGTATGGACACTAAACAATCAAAAAACTATGAACTTGTGAAAAGAGAAATATCTAAAAGATATAACATCTCAAGAGAAACCTTCGGTCAAAGATTACGATCCCTGAAGTACCACTCAGTGAACAATACTTGAGAAGCTTTCACCCGACTAGGAAAATTCTTTATTAAATTACTCCAATGAGTGGGCAAAATAGTCCCACAGATCATTGAAATATTTACAGTGAAGCAATTCATCAACATGCATCCTACAGACGTGCAGGTTTAGGTAAAAGAACATAGACCAGAAAGTGAGAAAGGGCAGTTTCTTTGGCTGAGGACTATCAGAAGGCCAGACAGACACCACAATAGCAAAGTAACAGCCAAGGAATGGTAAGACCCTCTTTTCCCAATTTAACTCCAGATGAGATAAGAACTCTGATTGTTGTAACAAATCTGCCCAAAGGTCTCAATTCTCAAAGAGCCCTTAGATTGATGCAAGCCGCCACCAAAGGCAGCTTGCATCAAAGCCCAGTGCACCAAGGATCCTGCACCCAATTCTCTACTGGGAAGGGTCCCAGCAGCAAAGTCCCACACCTTGCAGCAACTATGGCCATGCCCCAGACAGACAGCACATGGAGAGGGTTTTCCACAAGCCACAGGGTGGCTGTGCGCCACTCTAGACCCTGGTGGTCTATCTGTTCCCCTCACCCGACATGACTGTATGTCTAACGGTGTATTATAGTCTATACCTGGTGGTCTAGCAGCCCCCCCTCCCTGGTCCCCGATGTGGCCCATAATGATAATTGTTAATATAGCCCCCTACCCTTGTGGTCTAACAGTCCTCTCCACTCAACATGCCCATATATTTAATGGTGTATTATAGTCTATACCTGGTGGTCTAGCCATCTCTTCTCCCCAATTCCTGATGTGGCCCATAATGATAATAAGTAATATAGCCCCCTTCCCTGGTGGTCTAGTGGCCCTTCCCTGATCCCTGATGTGGCCTGTTATAATATAAATTAATATAGCCCTTCCTGATGATCTATTGGCCCCACCCAGCAGGTAGTGCCCATCACCCTGCTCCCCTATCCTGAAACAGAGCCGGTGACTGGCACAGCCTTCCTCTCACCTCTGCTGCTGGCCGAATTGCCACTGAGCATGTACTGTGAAGTGTATGCACTCATTGACTAATCAATAAGCATGAACACTTTGCAGTACGCGCTCAGTGACAGTTCAGTCAATGGTTGGCCAAGAAGGTGAAAGGAGGGCTGTCCCAGCAGGTACTGCCCACCACCCCAATCCCCCCATCCTGAAACAGAGCTGTTGACCGGCATAGCGCTCCTCTCCTTGGCTGGCCACTGACTAAACTGCCACTGAGCACATACTGTGAAGTGTACACCCTCATTGGTTAATCAATGAGTGTGTACACTTTAGAGTACACTGTCAGTGACAGTTCAGTTGGTGGCTGGCTGCGGAGGTGAGAGGAGGGCTGTGCTGGTCGCTGGCTCTGTTTTGAGATGGGGGTGTGTGTGTTGGTGGGCACTACCTGCTGGGGTGAGGGGGCCACTAGACCACCAGGGAAGGGGCTATATTAATTCATATTATAATGGGTCACATTAGGGATTGGGGGAGCCACTAGACCACCAGGTTGTCATAGTCAAAGGAAAAATAAGCTTAACCTCACATGCTGACCTCTTTAGTGTGTTTTTGAAAAGTCCTTTAACAGAGGCAGACAAGTGAGGTTGAGCTTATTTTTCTTTTGAATATGGTGGATGATAGCATAAATCAAGACATGAGTTTCATGACCCATTACACTGTTTGAAATTATCCTTTTTTTTGTTTGTTTCAGGTATGATACATGGACAGATATTTATTTTGCATGTTTCTAATATGCTAATATAGATAATGGTTATACCTAATCTAAATGACTGTGTATTTATAGGTTTGTTTTTAACTGGTGGGTGGGGATTCCATGGATTTTGCGTTTACACATGCAGATTTGTTATTTAGTAGTAGAACATTTTGTTTTTTATACAGGCATATGTTGGTACAGTGACACCATTGGGGCTACAGAGTCCTATTTACTAGGTGGTCTTGTTTCAGGTTACAGTTTTTATGTTCATTAATAATATTGGCAAATTAACACAAAATTATAGACAGAAACATGTTTACACAGTGCCAGTATTGAGTATGTAATTGCAGCGTGTCTCTAATTCCATCAAGGGCTTGCACAAACACACACACACACATACACAGTCTTCAGTTTTTCTAGTCTTTAGTAAGACTTCAACATTGGATGTTTTACGGACCTTGTACATCTGCACAGCATTCCTTTTGTGGCATTTGACCTTCACACTGTTACATTTCTGAGCAGGTTTTTCCTTATGTCTAGTTGTGCATCCCAGCTAATTACTTCTCTAAAACTGGCATTCATGTGCAGAATGAAACTGAGTTTTTTTTTTAGGCCTGGCATTACCTATTTGATTAAGAACTATGTAGGTTCCAAAGCTTAAAGTTTTTTCTGGAAATCTTTTTTGGTCCTATAAAAGTTATCAAATCACCTATTTTGTGCATCTTATAGTAAAAGGACCAATACAGCAACAGACAATTTTTTTTGACAAAAAAGGGTAATTAATTAATTTTGCTAGTATGTGATTACTATGCTATTTGACACCCAAAGGTGAATCCAATGCATATTGCCAAATCTCAAAAGTAGCAGCAGAGCTTGCCAACATTTTCAGCAAGGTTGGCATGCCTAAAGAGATTATTACTGATTAGGGTAGTAATGTTAGTGCTGCATTGCTGAAGAAATTGTACTGATTACTAAGTATCAGTGCCCTCAGACAAACAGTCGATGTCTTTTTTGACCAAAACCTAAAATGCATGCTAAAAAGGTTTGTGAAAGGTGAAGTGAAAGACTTGGACCAATACTTACCTTACCTGCTTTTTGCTTACAGAGGAGGGCCACAAGCATCAATAGGTTTTTCACCCTTTTAAATGTTGTATGGTAAATAATCTAGAAGACCACTAGATGGAACAAAAGAAACATGGGAAGATAACCCCAGCCAGAAATAATCTATTACATCTTATATGTGTGCACTGAGAAAGAACCTGGCAAAATATGTTGAAACTGCCTTCAGTAATCAGAAAGAAGCCCCAAAACAGCAGAAAGTGTATTATGACCATGGGGTAAAGAAAAGGTTTTGAGCCTAGTGAAAGGGTCTTGTTTCTGTTACTCACTACAGAAAACAAACTGTTAATGAAATGGCAAGGGTGTTATAAAGTAGATAGACATACTGGTACACTTAACTATGAGACTGAGACCCCTGAAAGGAAAATCCTTCCAAGATGTACCATGCTAACCTCCTGAAGGAATGGGTCGAAATAAAAACACCAAAGGTTGCTTTGGTAGTGTTACCAAAAACTGCTAGAGAAGAAATTGATATAGCTGATGACAGACTAGAACAAATGGTAACTTCTGATGCTGAAAAGGTGAATGTTTCCTTATCCACAGAACAAACTTTAGAAGTTTGTAAGTTGGTAAAGACACTTGAAAGTACTTTTATTATTTTGTCAGGCTGGTCAAAAGTAGTTGAGCATGTAATAGTGATAGAGAATGCACACCCTAGCAGACAAAAGGCATAAAGATTACCTGAGCAGTTAAAAGCAGATGCGGTTAAGGAAACACAAATAATTAAAGATTGGAGTATCACTGAAGAATCAAGAAGTGCTTGGTCATCATCAATGGTAATTGTGAGGGGGTGTAAGAATCTGCCTTAAATTTAAGGAACTTAATCAAGTATATGAATTTAACAGCTATCCTATGCCCAGGATAGATGATTTGTTGGACAGATTGGGAAGTGCCAAGTACATTAGTACCCTTGATCTTACCAGGGGTTACTGGCAAATTCCCCTAGCTAAAGAATCCAGAGGTAAAACTGAATTTTCCGCTCCAGATGGATTCAATCAGTTAACCACCATGCCATTTGGGTTACATGGGGCATCCACTGCATTCCAGTGGTACATGGATACAATTCTAGCCCTTCACACTAGTTATTGTGCTGCTTACCTGGATGATGTTCTGGTGTACAGTTCAGGCTGGAAAAGCCACCTAGAACACCTATGAGCAGTTTTCCAATCTATCAAAAATGCAGGTCTGATCATTAGTCCTACCAAGTGCTCATTAGGCATGCAGGAAACCAAACATTTGTGTTCTATTTTGGGAACTGGAGAAGTAAAGCAAGAGATTTCCAAGATAGAAGCTAAAGCTTACAGTCCTGTCTCTAAAACAAAGAAACATGTCAGATCATTTTTAGGTCTGTTTGGTTACTACCAGAGATTTGTACCCAGCTTTGCCCAGCTAGCAACTCCCCTCACTGAAGTTATGGAAAAAACTGTATCTGAAAAATCTGAAATGGTCCCCAGAGTGTGATGAGGCTTTTAAGGCCATCAAAGCTGCATTATGTTCAGCCCCTGTTTTAAGAAGTTCAGACACTGGGAATCACTTTCTGATACAGATGGCTGCATCAGAGTTAGGCCTAGGTGCAGTCAGGAATCAGAATATAGATGGGGGAAAGCATCCCCTTCTGTATTTCAGTAGGAAACCACACAACAGAGAGAAAAAGTACTTCACTACTGACAAATACTTTCTTGTTGTAAAATGGGCAATGGAGTCCCTGAAGTTTTATCCGCTAGGAGCTGACTTTCTAAATTCTCTCTGTTGGCTTAATCAAATGAAGGAATAATGTCCCAGAATCACAAGGTGGTACCTTGCTGAAAAAATGACACTGCATAAGTAAATAACTGTAAATTTTATAAGGCAATGTTAAAAGAGAAATAAAAGAAGGTTTTGGAAACCTGTTTTTAAGGGAAATACAGGTTCTCTCTTAAAGAGGGTGTGTGTGGCAGGATTGGATAAGATCTTGTCCCATTTGTTATACAGAGAGTTGAAAGCAAGGATCAATTTTGTCCTCTGCTATTCTGCCATTTTGCTGTCTCTTTCCTGTCTGATTACACAATCAGTTTTCTTGAGGCACCTAGGAATTGGATACTCCAATGGTCCCACAATTTCCCTTGTTATATATTCTTTCTTTCTCCCTTGCTTCTCTGTGGTTAAAACATATGTGAATCTTTATGTGATATTGAGATCCCTTCATGTGCAACTGTATATAATTGTATTGTTAAAATGATTAAAGAAACCTATTTGAGTTTATTAGAAAAGTAAAAATCTGAAACATGGGTTGACCTTAATATTCATTTTGACCTTCACAAGCTTGTTTAAGGAATCATCAACAGGAGACTAACTCTGGGACAGAATATTCTATTTTGTTGCACCTGTTAAGACTAGATGTACTTTTCAGGCTGGTCACAGGAAGGAAAGTAATGAAGTTTTGAGTCATGTTGTGACAAACAGTAGATTTAAATTACAAGAGCAGGATGCAGAGTTTAACTGCCAGGAAAATACATCTTACATAAAGAGGGCAATGTTTTGTTTAGAGAGATATATACAGAGATTGAGATTTAAATTGGGGGACTCAGAGAATTCTTAGGGCTGCAGTGGGCGGAGCCCTGCAGACCTCCTGTGATCAGAAAAGGCAGACGTTTCTGACCAAACAACAGTGTGGGGATGCCTCATAGTCGCCTCCACATTCATGAAGCACTCTGCTCTGATTAGTAGTTGTACTGCACTATTTTAGTCAGTCAGTGATCACAGCAGAACACGGAACAGTCCGCCTTATCCAAGATGGCTGCCAAACTGTATTGCACATGTGCAACTACTTACACAAGTGCAGTAGAGTTTAGCTGCCATCTTGAACACAGCAGACTGTGCCATGTTCTGCTGTGACTGCTGCAAACGTTTTATTCTATATATTTGTTCTTCCCCCACTGAACCTCCCACTTAGCATTTCCCCCAGAAATGTAATAGTGACACTGGGGGGTGCCCAATCCCTCAGTGCAGGAATCCTTGGTTGTTGTTTTTTTTTAACCTGTAAAAAAATATAAACATTCATTGATGTCTTACAGTGACACTGGGGGTGCTCAATCCCCCAGTGCAGGAATCCTTGGTCATTTTTTTTACCTGAAAAAAAGGTCCATCAATGTCTTTGCAGTCATTACAGTCCCCCACCCAACCCTCCCACTCAGCACCCACAACCCCACACAGCCCCAAGCCCTTACTTACCCATCGGGGGTCCAACGCTGTAATCCTCTCTGGACTACAAACACATCTTCACTCTTCAAAGCTGGACCATAAATTGAAGAAACAGGTATGCAGTTCAATATATTTCAATGATGTTTTGAACTTAGTGACATAACTTTGCCTTTTTTGTATATTTTTGGCCCAACTTTTCAACATGCCTTTTTTGGGACCCCGCCTCATGAACAATTGCACTGACATTAGGCAAATCTGTCTTCAAATATGATTTCACAGTCCCTGCGTGAAATCATCTTTCAGGCAGAGTTGAACATTTCTCTGTTCTTGTTCATGAGGTAGGGTAATAAGAAGGTTATGTTGACAATTTGGTATAAAAATATTAAAAAACAACAAAGTTTTGAGTCTACATTGAATTTTACGAATGCTGTTATCAGGAAGGCAAATGTTTCTGACGAACAACAGTGTGGAGATGCCTCACAGTCGCCTCCACATCCATGAAGCACTTTGCTCTCATTAGTAGTTGTGCTGCACTATTTTTAGTCAGTCAGTGATCACAGCAGAACACGGCACAGTCCGCCTTGTCCAAGATGGCTACCAAACTGTATTGCACATGTGCAACTACTTACGCAAGTGCAGTACAGTTTAGCTGCCATCTTGTACACAGCAGACTGCGCCATGTTCTGCTGTGACTGCTGCAAAAGTTTTATTCTATATATTTGTCCTCCCCCACCTGACCCTCCCTCTCAGCACCCCCCCAGAAATGTAATAGTGTCACTGGAGGGTGCCTAATCCCCCAGTGCAGGAATCCTTGGTTGTTGTTTTTTTTAACCTGTAAAAAAATATAAACATCCATCAATGTCTTACACTGACACTGGGGGGTGCTCAATCCCCCAGTGCAGGAGTCCTTGGTCATTTTTACCTGAAAAAAGCCCATTGATGTATTTTGTGATCATTACAGTCCCCCACCCAACCCCCCACAGCACCCACCACCCCACACACCCCCAAGCCCTACTTACCCATCAGGGGCCCAACACTGTAATCCTCTCTGGACTACAAACACATCTTCATTCTTCAAAGCTGGACCACAAATTGAAAAAACAGGTATGTGGTTCAATGTATTTCAATGGTGTTTTGAACTTAGTGACATAACTTGGCCTTTTTGCATATTTTTGGCCCAACTTTCAATATGCCTTTTTGGGACCCTGCCTCATGAAAATTGCACTGACATTAGGCAAATCTGTCTTCAAATATGATTTCATAGTCCCTGTGTGAAATCACCTTTCAGGCAGGAGCTGAACATTTCTCTGCTCTTGTTCATGAGTTGGGGTTATAAGAAGGCTATGTTAACAATTTGGTGTAAAAATATTAAAAAAACAACAAAAATTTGAGTCTACATTGAATTTTGCGAATGCAGGCTCATAACTTTAGTAATTTTCAATATTTTACCCAAATTTATAACATAGCCCTATCTTTGCAGCACCCCAGGAATGTGACAGCTTAATTTTTCAAATCCTGGCCAAAATGTTTTAAATCTCGAAAAGTGATTTTGTGATCCCTGCACAAAATCACCTTTTATACAACAGTTGAAAATATTCTCTGCCCTTGTTCATGAGGCAGGGTCAAAAGAAGGCTGTGTTGAAAATGTGGTGTAAAATTATTATAAAACAACAATGTTATGCGCCTATGTTGAATTTTGAGAACTCAGACTCATAACGTTGATAGTTTTCAATAGTTTTACCCCAGATTTACAACATAGCCATATCTTTACAGCTCCTCAAGAATGTGATGGCAGTCAGTTTTCAAATCCTGGCCAAAATCTTTTTTTACATCTTGAAAGGTGATTTTGTGATCCCTGTACAAAATGACCTGTTGGACAGGAGTTGAAAATGTTCTCTGCCCTTGTTCATTTGGGGGAGTTCATAAGAAGGCTATGTTCTAAATTTGGTGTCAAAATATTAAAAAAAGTTATGAGGCTATGTTGAATTTTACAAACTCAGGCTTGAAACTTTGGTAATATTTAATATTTTAACCCCAAATTTTCAACATAGCCATTTCTTTACAGCACCTCATGAATGTGACAGCTGTTGTTTTTCAACTCCTGTCCAAAATGTGTTTTTGCATCCTGAAAGTTGACTTCACACCTTTAAGCCAGTTGTTGAATATTTTCACTGTCCTTCTTCATAAGGCAATGTCATAACAAGGATATGTTGAAAATTTGGTGTAAAGTATTACAAAACAACAAATTTCTGAGCCTACAATACATTACATTTTGTGAACACAGGCTTGTTACTTTGGTAATTTTCAGAAATTTTACCCCAAATTCCTCAGCTGCAGCCCTATCAGCTCTGGCCAGAGTTTGTTGTTTGTATTACCTGTATGAAGAGCAATTCTGTATATATTTTTTATTTTCTTGTTAATGATAATAATAAAATGCTACTTGCAAATTTTATAACTTTTCCTGGTTTGGCTATGCTTCCTGGACTATGCCTTTACAACACTTAACCTACTTAGAAAGAGTAAATGGAATTCATAGCTCTGTGGCACCAGGTGATGGGGATCACCTGGCATGCTGGTGACTCGGTTTCCAACCCGAGCCCCGGATGACAGAAGTGAAGACTGGCAGGGAGGGCTATGAGAATCCCATGGATGCTCTCCTCCTAGGGTGGTGGGTATAAAGCCTGCATCGGTGTCAGGCAGCTCCAAGTGGCCACATTGGGGCATCACATGATGCAGCATGTGTGATCATGTGCCATACCATGCATCGGATAGGATGCCATGGACGCAGCTTCAGCTGGGGAGGGGGTGGGGGCCAGAAAATGGAAAAACAGGCTGCCCCACTGACCAGATGATGGTTCCTGGGTCCCCTTCCATCATGAAGCCCCAGCAGAATGCCTCAAGCTGTGCCCATAGCCCTATGCCCTGGAAAGAGTTGACTTCCAGTCCCTCCTCCCTGCACCCTCCCATGGAGGGCCCCCCAGTGAAATGATACATCTGGGCTGACTTGGGGCACAGAATCAGATAGTAACAGATGGCAGGAAGGGGACAGACCTGGTTGGAGCGGGGGCCATAGGTGGCTCGATGGAGTGGCCTGTCGGGCGTCAGGGGTAGGTGCAAAAAAAAAAAAAGAGTGCATGGAGTTTGGCTTGGGGAACCACTGGGGTCCAGTGACTACAATTTTGATCTGGCCCTGGGCACCAGTAAGCCAGCATCTAAGGATGAGATGCTAGACTTCAGAAGGGTGGATTTCAACCAAATGAAGGAATTATTCTTGAGCAGCTTCGCTAGGTTAGATGGCAGCAGGGGTTTAGAAGAAAGATGGGGTGGGCCATAAAAGGTGCCATTCTTTCAGCAATTAAAACATGCACAAGAACAGTTATCAAGTGAAACAAGTATGAGACCAATCTGGTTCAACAAAAAGGTCAGGTAGGCAGTGAGGGCCATAAAGTAGGCCTTTATAAGGTACACAGAAAAACAGGAAGATAAAGAATGGCATGATTATCAGGAAAAAAATTAGAGAGGCCAAGAGGGCAGTCAAAACTATGAAGGCAGACAGAGAACTGCATAATGCAAAAGGTGTCAAGGGAGAGGAAAAATAGTTTTTTTAGATAAATAAAGGAAAAAAGAAAGATGGGAGTGAGATTGTCAAGCAAAAGGAAGGGGGGCATGGTAATAGAGGAAGACAGACAGGAAGTAGCTATGCTAAATAATTACTTCCGCTCAGTATTCACTATGGAGAACAGTGGGCCTTTCCAGAGAGCAGCTAAAGGCAGCTGATACAGGGGTCCCAGAAATGAGGCTGCAGAAGAATACTAGCGGAAGAGTCAGAAAAGGGTTAGCAGCCCTGTAAGTGAACAAGGCCCCAGGGCAGGATGGGATGCTTCCAAGGGTATTAAGGGAATTTGCATCAGTGTTATCTGAGCCCTGTCAGGGCTATTCAATAGCTCTTTATAGCAAGGGGTGGTTCTCAAGGACTGGAGGATGGTGGACATAGTCCCACTACACAAGGGAGGAGAGATGGAGATGCAGGGAACTGTAGACCTGATGGAGGAGACACTAGTCAAAGAGGACCTAGTGGAATACTGGAGAACAATGGGCTTCAGATCAATAAGCAGCATGGGTATGTGTCAGGTAGTGTGTGATGCAACAGGGTGCATTATTAATGTCCTGGCACAGTACTCCAGTAGTGCCCACAATCCCTTCATCTGGCACAACTCCATCCTGTGTGAGAGGTTTAAAAGTGAGGACAACCCTAGTGGCCAACTCATTGGTGAGTATATCACAAAGGTCTACTACCACCATCCCTATGTTGCAGATGATGACACTAACCAATGCCCTTTGCCTCCACAGGGGACAGTGCTTATCTCCTGTGTTTCTGGCTCCTCACACCTGTCCTATGACCTGCATTTGTTGCAGAGGACAGGTACAATGTGCACACAGTGCCACTCACAACATCACTGAGCAAGTCTCTGGAAGTTCCAGTGCCTTGATCATTCCAGTGGGGCTCTACAATACCCCCATCAGAAGGCCTGTGCCATATTCCTTGCTTGCTGTATACTACACAACATGGCACTCAACCATGGGACATGGGACAAGTGAAGCTTAAAATACTATAGCAGAACAAGTACTGTGCCCTGCTTTGGAGTATAAATTTGTAATAATAACTGGTTAGCACTTTTTTCCATAGGGAAACCCCATTATAGTTTGTCATTATAACCAGCTGGTTATAATGGCAAACGTGCGCTAGATTTGTCTTACTCTATGCATGTGCCAGCTGCAGCTATTCCTTTCTCGCCATCGGCCACTTCACCACCACTCACACTCAGCAGTAAGTAAATCTAAAACAAGCATTTGTCAATGTTGAATACTGATTGATTTGCTCCTTTGAGCTCGCTCACTCCCCCTCTCTCACATGCTCATTCTGTTTCTCCTGGTGCTGCAGACTGCCCTTTTGTACTGGGCTCCTGCCTCTGTTGGCACTTTTTTCTACCCACAAAGAAATCTGCAGTAGTCCCGACAGAGCTCAGTTGAGCTTCACTCTCACTCACTCATTCCATTTCTACTGGCACTGCAGGCTACACTTTTGTACTGGGCTCCTGACTGCATTGCTGCCTTTTTCTGCCCACAAAGAAATCCACAGCAGTCACGATAGAGCTCCGTTGAGCTTGCTCACTCCCCCTCTCTCACGCGCTTATTCTGTTTCTCCCGCCACTGCAGACTGCCCTTTTGTACTGGGCCCCTGCCTGCATTGCTGTCTTTTTCTGCCAACAAAGAAATCCGCAGCAGTCCCAAAAAAGCTCTGTTGAGCTCACTCACTCCCCCTCCCTCACCCGCTCATTCTGTTTGTCCCGGCGCTGCAGGCTGCCATTTTGTACTGTGCTCCTGCCTGCATTGGCTCCTTTTTCTGCCCACAAAGAAATCCTCAACAGTCCCCACAGAGCTCAGTTGAGCTCTGTCACTCCCCCTCTCTTACTCGCTCGATCCTAATCTATTCCAAACACTGATTTCCAAAAGCGACTGCAGTATTCTGCGCTGGAAATGTGAAAACACATTTTGGCCAGGATGTGAAAAATGACAGCTATACTGTTCATAAGGAGGTGTGAAAAAATGCCAGTGTTGAAAATCTGGTGTGAAAATATTACTAATTTGCGAAGTTACAAGGGTGCATGAAAACTGTACAACGCATGCTTGTAAGTCATTTTATGGAGTTTCATCACAAAATTTTCAACATAGGCATTTTAGGACCTCTGCTCCTGAACAGTGTCACTGTGATTTTTGTAATGCGACCCAAACACTGATTTCTCACAGCGCCAGCGCTATTCTGTGCTGGAAGTGTGAAAACACATTTTGGCCAGGATGTGAAAAATGATAGCTGCACTGTTCATAAGGAGGTGTGAAAAAATGGCAATGTTGAAAATCTGGAGTGAAAATATTGCAAAATTGCAAAGTTACGAGTGTGCATGGAACCTGCGCAACACACGCTCGTAACACACTCATATTATGGACTTTCATCTCAAAATTTTCAACATAGGCATTTTAGGACCTCTGCTCATGAACAGTGTCGCTGTGATTTTCTTAATGTGTCCTAAACACTGATTTCCCACAACAACCACGCTATTCTACATCGGAACTGTGAAAACACATTTTGGCCAGAAATGACAGCCATACTGTTCAAAAGGAGGTGCATAAAAATAGCAATGTTGAAAATCTGGAGAGAAAATATTGCAAATTGGTGAAGTTACGAGCGTGCATAGCAACTGTGCAATGCATGCTCATAAAACGGTAATTTTTTTGATTTTTCCCACCAAATTTGCAATATAGACTTTTTGAGAGCCCACCTCATGAACACTGGCACTCTCATTTCATCAATTGGTCCCGAAAGGTGATTCCGAGCAGTGACCATGAAATCACCTTTTGGGACTAATTAATGCCATGACAGTGGCTGAATTCATGAGGAGGTTGCCTAATAACCCCATGTTGAAAATTTGGTGCCAAAATTCCAAACAATGCCTGAGATATCCAAAAAAGTTGAAAAAGCCTTATTTATGCCATTATACCGCTTATCTGCATTTCCTCAGTTTGTGGTCGGCTTTGAAGAGTGCAGAAGTGTTCCTGGTCCACTGAAGATTGTCACGCCAGACTCTGCAGGTAAGTATGGGGTGAAGGGGGTGTGGGTAGGCAGGGTGCACAGATGGTGGGAGCGGGGGATGGGAGGGGCAGGGAGGTGGCGAGGGACCATTTTCTTTTTTACAGGTTTAAAAAAAAAGACATCGTGGGACATTTTTCTTTACAGGGCCATTTGGCACACTGGGGTAGGCTCCCAGTGTGCCAACAGAGTGTTTTTTTTGGGGGGGGCAGCTCTAACCGATGGGGGATTGGGCACCCCTGTCAGTACAAAAGGGGGAGCACAAGAGCCGAGGGGGATTGGGCACCCCCTCAGCACAATTGTACCGCATGTTTCGGGGGGGGATTATGCCAACGGGGAGTGGGCTTCCCCATCAGCAACATGAACATCACAGGCACTGAAGCCGATGGGGATTGGGGCCCCTGTCAGCAAACAAACACTGGTGGGGAGGCACATGCTGCCGAGGGGGATTTTGCACCCCCTCCGGCAGTGGGGATGCTGAATATTGTTTGTGAACATGGTGTCAAGCCACCGCCATGTTCACAAACAATATCACAGTGGTAAGATTCCACCCAGCAATGATGGGTTGCTCCCTCATTGCAGCAGAATGGCTTACACTGCAATGACAAGGTGGCCCCTGATTGCAGTGGCTGAAACCTTTCAAGGTTGTGTCACGCTAGCTGAACTAGTGTCAGCAGCAGCGTGCCACTCCAGTGGGAAAAGCGGGCCATGCTTCCAAAGGCTGTGGGGGCATTGGCCACAACAGTGCCACACCTCCACAGCCTGCTTCTACAGAAAGCTGCTGCAATATGTTTCTTGCACATGAGTACAATCAACATAAAAAGGAACTCACCTCTCATCAGTGGAGTTTTTGAATCATCCTAGTTTTTGAAGCACAAGGTTGAGAGCTATGGGGAAGGCGTCCACATGATTTATAGATTCTTGCATGTTGCAGGAAGATGAAGCGGTTTTTAGGGGAGTTGTAATATTTTTTTGCTATAGACTTTGTTAGGGAAACTGAGCAGCTTTAATAGTCCAGTTCTACAGAAACTCGTGTTTGGTACCCTATAGTCTGTTTCCACCAAGCTGGTTCAACAGAAAGTTTGCCAACATCCTCTACAGGACACAACTAGGACTACAGCCCCTACAACAGCACAGCAAAACACCAACATAGCAACATAGCGACACACATCGAAAGACATCTATGCCCCCCACACTCCCCGTATTTAAGATTATCAACTCCACAGACAGTGGAGAAAATGGCAGTTCCCCCAGCTGCACCTCCATGATCTGCTGACCTCCCTGCCAGAGATGACCTGCTGCATCTCTATCTCAGTCAGGCACTGCTCCCCTTTGTTGACACTTCTACTTGTTGACATGGCATTCCTATTGTTGTCAGTGCCTTTGCTATATAACTGTCTCTGTAATTGCTTCACTCTATTTCCATCACTCTCATAATGGTATACCAAATAGTCCACCTAGAGTTACTGTGGGATAGATAAATGTCAGTCTCACCTGGTAGGGAACCTCTGTTTTAAGAAAAAAAATTAGTTTGCAGTTTGTTCTTGATGGATCATGTAATGTGTACATTACGGTGGTAGCAGCATGGTCCGTTAATGCGGGTAGTAAAATCATTTTTTGCTGAGATTTCTCTGGTGTCTTCCTTTGTACTGACTGAGAAAACCTTTAAAAAAATGGAAAGGTTTGAGCAGCTGCTCTGCTGCAGACTGCGTTTCATTCTGACTGGACCCCAGCTGAATAGTGCTGTATCTCTATTTTATACAATTGCTTTGGTGAAAAAAGCACTCCCTAGCAATTATATAACCTAAAGGTTGTGTAGGTGTATAAAACTCAAATTTTATGCACACCCTCAGTGTGGAATGCCTTTATAAACCTCTCCAGCTTTGTTCTCAGGGTTTATGTAGCATCCCACACCTCAGGTGTGTGTAAAATTCTTGTTCTATCCACCTACCCAGCCGTTATTATACATTTGTTATATAAAGCCCCTGAAAGTACAATGTCTAAGTACATAGTTACTTTCAATTACATTTGTAGATGTGTTTCTAACTTTTCTAAGTATATTCTTCATTGCGATTTATATGCTCATGTACAAGTTTTAGCACAGTGGGATAGAATATTTCAAAAGGTTGCACACTTTGCTCAAAAAATGTTTATAATAAATGTACCGGAATGTTTACAAAAAATCTGATTCCAAGTAACAGAATGTGGAATGGCTCAGAAGCACCAAGTTTGGTCGACAGTGACAATGTCGACCTCCCCCTCAGCGACGGCACAATGCTGACGCAGGTATTGTGCCACCTGTTTTAAGGGTGGTTCCTGTGGGGGCTGTGCCCCCACACCCCCCAGACTTTAGTATTCCAACTCCAGGTTGGAATTGGTCCGGGGAGGGGGAGGAACACTCAATGAAGGCGAAACACAGAAAAAGGATCATTACCGCGAATGTCGCCGTAATGGTCTTTTTTCTTGTTTTGCTGTCGGAGTGTCGACGAAAAGGGGTCCACTGGAATGGTTCATTACCATGGTTTAGAGAAAAATGTACAAAAACCAGAACAGCAGAAAGATCCTTCTCTTGTTATGGTCCTAAGGTTTTAAATAAATTAGTACAACAGGTTACTGATATATCAGCAAAGTACTCTATTTTTAAATGAAGTGTGGCAAATAGCTTGCAGGTATCTTCCACATGCCATTGTGTAAAGGCTAGCTAATTTAAATCATTTCTGATTTTCTTGTAATGTAGACTCTAGCATATGTAGATATTCTATATACATATGTACATAATGATTCTTCTGTTTGTAATGATTTCTATTGATTTTGTACCTGTTTTGTACTTTTGTATGTATTGTAACACACCTCATGTTGTACTCTTTCCCCTAGCCATGGCTGAAAACTGATCTTTTTGATCCAGTCCACCGTCCTGGTAAAACGGAAATAAATAAAATAAATATGCATGCTGTCCCCAGAGGAACAACCTGCAGTGGAATCAGAGCCAAAGTACTAGGGGATACAGGAGCAGCTTGACAGGCATGACCCCAGGATGGACAGCAGGGCACAGCAGCAGTATAGAGCCCACCTCATTGTCAGACACGAGGTGGGTTGGGGGGTGAGTACAGACCACAGAGGAGACTGTATTGTGTTTAGTCAATGTAATACCACTTAACAGTACCAGTATATACATAGAGGCAATCCAAGAAGGGGTATCAAAAGGGGAGGGTTAACAGAAATAAAGCTCATACAGGTGGAGGGGTTAGCAAATAGGGTGTACACACATATACAGACCATTCTGGCAGGGGGGTTCTAAATGGGCATAGGCATATCTACATGGCAGCCAGGCAGGGAGGTTCTAAAAGGGGGGGGTAAACAGAAATACAGGCCATCCAGGCAGGGGGGTAGCAAATCGAACATACACACATATACAGTCCACTGTGGTGTTGGGATTCTAAAGGGGTGTGAACATATACACATGCCAGTCAGTTGGGGAGATTCCAAAAAAGGAGGGGTAGACAGTAAACCATACCATCCAGGTTGGGGGTGTAGATGGGCTAGGCCACAGGTGAGGGAGCAGTGTCACATGGTTAATGTGAGGGGGGACTGAGGGGACAAATGTTGGAAAGGGATGGCAGTTTGTACCCTACGTGCATCCCCTACCACTTCATCCAGGTACAGAAAGTATGTGTGCATCATACCCAGTATGGTTGGGGGGGGAGTCATCATCCCTGGTATGGTGGATGAGCACAGGGACAGTATTAGCCACCCCCAGCCCCACAGAGTACTGACTCCAGTGAGGAGAAAGCTGTGTCCTGGTGTGTGCAGTGTCCTTGATGTCCTAGATGTCCTAGGTGTGCTGGGCATTTGTTGTCTGGCCCTGCATGGTATGGATGTCTGTAGTGGCATCTGCTGTGGGATAACACTGCTCCCACTGGACATGCCAGAGCTATGGCCAGCCATGTGCTGCCTGCCACCATGGCTGCAGCCTCTTTCACAGTGGCAAAAAGGCAATCCAAGTTGGTGTCCATATCCTGGCGCAGGTCATTGATCACTGCCTTATGCTCTCCGTAATGTGCCTCTGCCTGCTTCTCTGCACTCTGCATGTCCATCATGCAGCATGTGGCAGATGTGTGCCAGTTCCTGCTGCGTGACACTCTGTGCCTCCATGGACAACTGCAGCAGCTGCCAGTTGGCAGCCACATCCAGCTATCACCAGGGACAGTCCAGTGGGAGAGGGTCAGACTACACCCTCTGCTGTTGTATGACACTGGGGCTGCACCACAGCTGGTGCTGTGGTACGTTGAGGTTACTGTGGACTGACTGTGGTTGGGCTGGTGAGATAGGCCTGGGATGGCAGGGCAGTGGCCATGCTGGTTGAAGGATCATGGGGAGGTACAGTGGTAACTAACCCTGTGGGATTAGTTGGGGCAGAAGGGTGGTGGCCATGCTGCAGGCAGGGTCATGGAGTTTCACAGCGGTAGCTGTACCTGGGGCTGTGAGGGCTGCACCACTATGACTGGGTAGCCTGTGATGGGGGCACAGGGGAGAGGGTTCCAACAATAATGGCGACCCATTCCCTGGTGCATTGCAGGAATGGCTCCCAGGAGATATGGTGGCCGGATGGGGGTTTGGGCGACTATAGCGAAATCCTGTCACTATATGTATGCACGCGTGGGGGGGGGGAGAGCAGGCATGCACAGTGAGGGATGTGGGGTTGGTGCTGTGGTCAGTTGCCATGCCGAGCCCGTGGCGTGGTGGGTGGGTTGCCGGCATCGGTCGGCAGGGTACTGGGTTCGGGTCTGGGTGCTGGTATATTTTTGTTGCACCCGGCCTGAACCTTTTTTTTTTTTATGTTTTCACCCCCTGACATGCACCCCTCTGGAGTTGAGAATCCTTTAGTAGGGTGGCACAGGTGTGTGAGGGGCACAGCCCCCCCACAGAAAACATTAAAAACGAAGTCCCCAACACCCTTTTGCTGTGCGCTGGGGTGTCAGAATGCCAAAATAAATTTTCTCTTGACTTCTGCAGAACGGTGATCGCCTTTAGGCTTTCGCCGTTATGGCATAGATCCCCATGACTGTAGTGCTGTATGGGGGCTGCACCAGCATGACTGTAGTGCTGTGTGGGGGCAGTGACTGGGCCCCATTGTTATGGAGGCTGGCAGGGGTGGACTATCCAACCTGGTCTGGAGCACATCCCTGTTGTCCCCAGCTCCCGATGAAGGTCTTGTCATCATCAGCCACCTCACCATCCTCACTTGACTATTGGTCAGCTGGTGCACACAGACAGCCAGCAGGGGAAGCTGCCACCAAGATGGACCTGGGGCCCCCTCTACCATGTCTGGCATGATCAGGAGAGCTGAGGAGAGAGGAGAGATACAGTACATAACAACTTACCATGTATACATGTATATCAGCTGAGGCAGCATGCATGCCCGATGTATGTGAAACAACAATTTTGCTGTTTGTGCAGTGAACCACCCATATCCCCCCATGGCCATACACACCACGCTCACCTACACCAGTGAGCACACACCCCATCACCAGGGAGCACACATCACAGCGCCCGTGAGCACACACCCCAGAACATTCCAGCACCAGTGAGCACACACCCCAGCACCAGTGATCATGCACTCCAGCACCAGTGATCATGCACTCCAGCACCAGTCAGCATGCACCCCAGCACCAGTGAGGACAGAGGTGACAATGCATGGGATACAGTACTGGAGTACTATACAAATGGACACACACAAGAAGACTCGGAAGCAGTCATGTGTCCTACACCCAATGTGTCATACAGCACTGGTGTATGCATGCACTCATACATATATACACACATACCTTGCTGGACCGAACACAGTCAGACACTCACATGGATGGGCTGGCCCACTTGGATCTCATAGCCACCTCGCAGCACTCCCATCACCTCCACAGACCATAGGGTGGAGACTATTGCCTCCTTTGCAGGGTCTAGGGTATGTGCAGCTGCTGTTGCTTGTTGGCCACCACCTGTCACATGCATCTCCTTGCATGTTCTCAACAAGACCTCCTTTGTACACCTTCTCATGTCCCTGAAGTTTTTATGTACTGCCTATCTGGGCCTGTTCCAGCTGCCAGTAGCATTAACCACGTCTGTGATTTCCACCCAGGCCTGCTGTACCTGGGCATTTGTGCTCAGCCTGTGGGACAGGACCACATCCCTGGTCACGTAGGCCTGTGCCAGTGCCAGCAACTTCTCCTCAGAGAAGTGGTGAGCCCATAATCTGTCTGTGTCATCCATGGTACTAAATGGACATGGGAGTGAAATACAGGTGAGCCGGGAATAAACTCAGTGTAACATAGATGAAAGGTACTTTGAAGTGAACCCCTCACAGCACTTGGCAGGGACACATAGGTGTCCCAGCAAAGCATGTCCCAATACAGTCAGTTGCCTACCTGACACAGGTCTGCCCATGTGCAGATACAGCTACTGACAAGAACAAAGACAGACAGGGGTTGAAATGGGAAGCGGCTCAAAGGAACCCAAGTCCACCACCTCCTAAGCAAGTATGTGAGTATACCACAGCCTCTGTCATCTCCATTGACTACTATAGGAGAGATCCTCCACCTAGATGATAACCGTCACCAATAGATCTAGATGTGACAGTTCCACTGTCTCAATATTTCCAATGTACCACTGCATACAGCATACACACTGTTCAATAATCACCTATGTCCCTGTCTAGGTCATTCTACAAAACACCTACCTTTGGCCACCTGCAGTTCTGTTGTGGAATATAGATGGTCCACTTTGCTCCTTTTATATGCTCCAGGTGCAATGAGGCATGCATATGTATGCATACCTTCCAGTACTGACATGCTAATGTGGATGTTTGCCCTTGGACTGTGAAATTAGCTAATTTGCATACATTGGTTGAATATTGCAGTTTTGCCCCACACACTAATTTTGTTGCACTAGTGCTCATGTTGTGCCAGAATTTGCACAACATAGTTACACAGCAGAGACATTACATCACATGCCATGGATGAAGTCATCACACAGTGCAGCCACATGTGCCAGGTCATTGTGCAATGTTCACGAGCAGTACTGCACAGGCTTGCACATGCCCACACCATACATGCACACCCTGGGCATGTGCCACTACATGCCTGGTGCATGCTCATGGATCAACCCCCGCACCCCACCGGATATATGCATTTCACTGCACAGCTCAACATTAATGTGATGCTACCACACAAACATGTTGTGCAGTCAGACAGGACACAACCATACAGCCCTGAAACTTGCAAGAGCTTGGTGTGAGCTAGGCTTAAGCAGAAGAGAAACATGTCAGGCAGATGGAGCAAGGCTGTGCTGTAACAGGACCAGAAGTGGTCTACCACAGATCTGATAAATCTGGTTGACCTGGTGGAGGCCAGAGAGAACCAACTACTAGGTGATGGGGTGGGGTCTAACAGGCCCAAGATGTGAGGGGTGTGGGCATCTGTGGGTCAGCCACTTACAAGATGCACAGGGGTCATATGCACCAGTGACTAAAATTGACACAGGTATAATGACCTGTACCGGAGGGAAGCATGCCACCTACAACAGCTGTGGGTGATGGTGGACAGTGGCACTGTGCCAAGGCCAGTTGAGTACAGATGGCTCCATGCATGGTTTGGGTACTGTCCTGTGTGCAGTGCTGTTTCATGATATTATACCACTGGGGAACTGTCCTGTGAGAATGTGCTTTGCACCTGTGTGTCCCTGTTGGGTCTTCTTGTCCTATGGGACCTGCTTCACTGTATGGCCTGATCATATTTATGAAGGTGTATGGGCTCACTGTCCAAATGGACATCCCCATTGCCCTGTGCATGATAGGACCCACTATTGTTGCCTGAGGAATGCATCTGCCATGGTAGCACAGCTGTTTGTTACCACAGTGGCATGGCAGCAGTGTCAGGGTAGATGACAGGGAAATATATAGTTTAACTGAATGTCATTCAGGGTTTGGCTACTGGGTATGGTAAACAGGACATGTTAATGCCTATTGTCAGGTATGTCCCAGGAGGATGTCACATGTGTTCTACAATGTAGCTGTGGTGGTGGGTGTACCCAAAAGCATGTGGATGTGGGCACCGTCTGTGTCATGTGCACCGTCTGTGTCATGCTGCATGTGTGCTCATATGTATATGCCAGGTAATGTATGGGGCACTATTATATTGTACATGGTGTGCCAGGCATGAACTGGCCAATGTGAAGGGCAGCACATATGGTACCCTGCACTCCCCTACCATTGCACTTGTATGCATCTTCTGCCCCTGTTGTATGTGACCTGTTGCTCCATGCAAATACATATTGTGAGCTGTACAGGGCCTGTAGCCAACATGTATGGGTAGGTTGTACAGGAGCTGGAGGGATGGCAGGATATGGGTACTACACAGGCCAGCGTACACTGTGCTAGGCCATACCTACCACAGTGGTTGGTACCATTCCTGCTGTGCCCAGGCCATGGCATGCCTGTTCACAATGGTACGGTGTGATCCTACTTGGAACTGTCCATCCGCATTATGCACATGTGGCAGCTGGGCACAGTACCAGCATATGGCCATGTACTGTATACTGAGTAGGGTGTACGGTACAGTGCAATGTGTTCCACCCATGATATTGATCACATTTCCCTTTCCCTCTTCTACAGACCTCAGCAGACAGCAGGGACAGACCAGGGCACGGGAATATCAGGGGCACAGGGGAGTCCACCCAAGGACTTGCCAGGATGTGATGGGGCCCAGCAAAGCAATTCTGCAGAGAGGTGTCACTATAAGTACCCTGCATTGTGTGTCACACTTGGGGTTGCATGTCTACATTGTGCTGCATGGTTCTGAGGTTGGAGACAGATGTTCATGTGTGACTTACCATGCTGCATGCATATCTGTGGGAACTTTGCAGTGGTTTGAGGCTCTGAACTGCAAACCTGGAGACCTGGCTTTGAATCCGACAGCCCCCACTTGCATGCTGTGTAACCCTGAGCAGGTCACTTAACTTCCTTGTGTTCCCAGGTCATACCTGTAAACAAACTTTCAGCTTAGTGTGTCTCTCCTGGTAAAAAAAAAAAGACCTCACCTATGCAGTTGTGATAGGGGACACTCATCCTGCACTTGGGGAGTTGTCTCACCACTGACACTATGGTATATCATTGGCTGTGCAGTCTACTGTTGTGTAGAGATGTGCTGACATTTTAATTCACTGGTGACCGACTCAGCTTCGTGGAACAATCTGCAAAGTTTTACCATTCCCTTCAAAATTTGTGGAAAACTTCGCCAGATAACTTTGCTGTTAATTTTGTCAGTGGCAAAGTTTTTGAAAATGAGTTTTCTGGAGTGGTAAACAACTTGTCTCAAGGTCACATGTTTCAGCTTCTGCAGTCACAAGGTGCATATCTACCGTATATAATGACTCTGCCTTACTTTCACTTTTGCATTGTTAGTAAGAGAGAGGAGAAGGAGCCTGTCTAAAACAAAGCATTTCATTAGAGATTTAGAAAATCACAGTGCATTTTTTGACCATTTTTTTCTTTGTTGGTTTATTGATTTAGTTCTTGTGAATAGTTTTGGTCTAGTAAAGTTTTTTTTAAGATTTTCTTTTCTATTTAGTCTGTTTCATTTTGTCCTTTTTTACTATAATTTTCCTAACTTTCTCTTTCAATCTTTTTTTTTGTTTGGTGATAATAATAATGGAGAGGGTATGGGTTCACAACCATGGTGGTGCCCTAGAGCTGCTTCAGCCCCTCCAGCACCTCCTCAGCATTCCCTCCAGCAGCAGGAGTAGCAGCAGCAGTGTCCTCAGGGGAGTGCCCTGACTAACAACAGCAACAGCAGCCCCAAGTTCTCCCAGTTCCCTGTGAGGGTCAGCTGTTAGAACCTGCTTTGCCCCCCCATGAAACCACCACTGCCACCAGCTCCCCCCAAGCAGAGGAGCCCCACCCATCATCCTCAGTTCCTCCACCAGCACCACCAGCTTGTCATTGCCAGTGCCACCACCCAGTCAGATAATCCCTTGTTTGGGAGTTCTTTGACAGTGATGAAAGTGACAACAGTGTCCTCATGTAAGATCTGTAAGGCCAGGGTAAGGTGGGGGAAAAGTGACCCATTTGGGCACAGGTGGCCAGAGAACCCACTTGAAAATTCATCACAGAGAGCAATGGGAGGCCCATCAAAAAGAGGTGATGAGTGGTGGTGGTACTGGTGGGGAAGGAGGTGGTGGTCCCTCCTCTGTGCCTACAGAGGTACCTCACAGCCGGCATCAGTGTAGTGTGAGAGAGGTTCAGGGGAGAAACACCATGGAAGGGGCTGCACCACATGCAGCACCAGCAGCAGAACCAGCAGCTGCACCCACAACCACACCAGTCAGCATCAGGGAGGAACTAGCTTCTTTATGGGAGCGAATGGGGGACCTTCAACATAGGGTTACTGCTGTGGAGGGGATGATGACAAGAATTCTGGCCAACCAACAACAGCTGTTAGAAAGGATGACAGTGCTGCACTGGGGCAGTGCTGGTGGCGGTGCTGGCACTTCTGAGATTGGGGCCAGTGATATTTAATAAAAGTCATGCCTTTTTCTTTTCTATATAATTTCTTCTATCCTTTTATGCAAGTCTGTGTCTTACTCTTTTTCTTATAGAAAAATATAAAAAAAAGTTGAAAAAACTTAAATGTACTTTTCTTTACTGTTTCACTTGTTTGTATTTCTATACTAGCTGCTTCGTTTCTATCTTTCCAAAAACACACACAAAAAATGTTATTTTCTATCTATATTTTCTTTCATGATGCTCTGTCTTCAGTTTCCATACATCATACCTTTCCTTTCTTTTTGTTTCTTGCTATCTTTTCTGAAATTTTTCTCAACCAGCAGAATAAATATGTCAGATGGATACAGTTTAGTAATACTGCCACTGCCACATGGTACTGCCTCCAACACTGTTCTTTATGCATTTTGTGTTAGTTGTGTATCGATCTCAATACATATTACTTCTGTTCTTCCATGATTTGTCTCAAGTGTCCAAATGTCAAGCACTGTAGTACACACAACTACCAAGCACAATATTTTAATTTCTTACTTATGGAAATTTATCTCCCAAACCAAAAATCAGTAATGCTGGTAATAAACTTCTGCGGTTGTCTCTGCTGCTATGCTGTTTAAATCACCCTCTTGTAGAGTCTGTGTTGTCAAGCACTTTAGTACACACAAATGCCAAGCACAATATATAAATTTCTCACTTTTGGAAAATTTTCTCCCAAACCCAAAATCAGTAATGCCGGTAATAAACTGCTGTTGTCATCTCTGCTACTATGCTGTTTAAGTCACCCTTTGTGTTGTCAAGTACTTTAGTACACACAGCTGCCAAAAACAATATATACATTTCTCACTTCTGGAAATTCTCCCCCAAACCAGAAATCAGTAATGATGGTAATAAACTGCTGCTGATGCCAGGGCTACTATGCTGTATAAGTTGCCCTCTTGGACAGTCTGTGTTGTCAAGCACTTTAATACACACAACTGCCAAGCCAATCCGATTCAAGTTCAGTTGGCATTCATCTGTATCCCCTTCCCCCAGGTCGTGCCTGAAAATAGGCAGGATTTGTCTAGTGCCCTTACCCGGTCAACAAAAACTAAATAAAAAATAAAATAAATAAATATACATTTCTCACTTCTGGAAATTCTCTACAAGCTAAATAATAAAAAGGTGCTCCTGAAGGAATTAGATCACTTCACTGTACCCCTCTGGAGTATCTGTTTGCACCTGTTCATTGGCCCCCTCCACATTTACTGCTCCATTTATGCCAAAATGATATACAAACTGGGAAGACATTAACGGGTCATTCCAGTACTTTGTATGGAAAAATATGCAATCTGTTGTTCTCTTTACTCAATAGATTGATGCCCTACCAGCAAAATTAAGCATTTTATTTACGTGTTTTGAATGGGGGGTTATAAATTTCTAACCATTTTTTCTTACTGTTTTTCTATTTTTAGATATTATCATAAAGATGATGAAATCATGTTGCTGTATAAGTCCAGCCTGTGTCTTTTTTTTTTTGGAAGTTTATAATTTTTCCAACCAGAGAAGGTAAGTATTTTTTGGGGGTGTATTTTTAATTCAGAAAAGTTTTGCATATGTCAGACTGACTGTTTTCTGTCACTGTTGCTCTAACTTCAGGTAGTTTTCAGCAAGTGTCTTTTGGAATGTCGTCCAGGCAGAGAAGATGGCTATGGCTTGATTGCTGGAGCAGGAGATAGAAGCACTTGAGACCTGAGAAGACAAGAAAATATTATTTAGACTCTATTCAAATGCCCACTGTAGTGCTAGCCACACAGTATAGCCATTGTTGACTCCCCATCTTACTATACCTGTCACCTGTGAAGAAAAAAAGAGCAATTATTTAGCTTCACTCAGCCAATGTGGTGGCGGCCCAGTATAGCCGTTGTTGATTATTTGTCTGACTATACCTGTCACCTGTGAAGGAAAAAGAGAAATTATTTTGCATATCTTTGGCCACTGTGGCACACTATGTACCTGTGAAAAATGGAGAACAAAAAGAGAAAAAAATCATAACAATACTTACTGCTACATTATTGCTACTGGCCATGCTGTTTACTGGCTGGAGGGTGCCACTGAGATGGTGTAGGAAGACGTCATGTAACTCCTGTTTCTTGAGGGCTATCTGGCTTTGTGACTGCCTTTGGCAGTCATCCCTATGAATGGTAAAACCTGTGGGGAGACAAAAGGATAGAATGTCTTTCTGTATAAGCTGCACAGCCTTTTGTCCTCTGTGAGGCCAAGGACTGGAGTTACCCACCACCAGTGAGGATAAGGACTGTGAACAACAGTGAAAGTGACTTTCCATCACATCAGACAAAGATAGGCCTTGCAGGAGCTGAGGTCTTACTGCCTTCATGAGCTGGCTGACTGGAGGGTCTGCTTGAGTATCTTGTCATACAGCTCCAGACTGGACTGCTGTAGTAGAGTTGTGATGGTTTCATCCCCAATATTGATCTGGATTCTCTGCAAAGTGTTTTTAACTGCTCCACATGATGTGGATTGTCAATTCCAAATCCAGTAGGTATTATCTCAGGGCAAACATTGTATTCATTTATACGAGTTTTTATGTCAGGGAGTTTTGTAACTTATAGCATAGGATCAAGACAAACAGTATTCCCTACAGTCAAGACAATTTTTGAATGAGTGAGTAGCTGTTGGCTCATGCTGTTTGTGGCTATGTAGGACCCAAGCAGGCCAGAGAAAGAAGAGGAGGAGGAGGAGGAGGCAGTGCTATGTGTTGCTGGCTGGAGCAGGCATTGTCTCTAGTCATCACATTCAGGTGGTGGAGGCAGGTAATTCATGAGGTGCAAGGAAACAGCAGCACAACAATTGGAGATGGGGAACAGTAAAATGACTAAAAATAACAGAATTGTGAATCATAAAGTAAAGGATTATTCAGATGAGGAGAAATGAGGGAAATAAGACATCTTTTTCTATGCTTTAACCTCATGGAAAAAGCAGCCCTCACAGTCTTCCAGACTGGAGTTATCACCAGATGGAAATTCCCTCTTCATTACTTATTCATCCACCTTGGTGGCAGAAGACAATTTGTTAATGCCAACAACACCTTGATCTTCATCTTCATCACTACCAACACATTCATGTGGTAGGGACATGGATATGATTGTCTTGTATGGAATGTGCTCCTTATTCATTTTAATTAATGTTAGCATGCCACCATTTGTTTGGTAACAGATTGGTGTGCCTGTCCCACACAATGGCCCCAGCCAGACTGAATACATGCTTCACACTGACACTCGAGGGTGGACATCTGAGGTATTTCATTGCAGCTGAGGTCAGTGCAGGCAATTCAGTGACCTTGCTGCCCCAGTAGAGCAAGGGCTTGGTGGTGATGGTGATGGTAAGCTGCCTTGTCTCAGCCAAATATGTATCTACCATGCATTTCGCTGCCCATAGTCCTGCTGCTTCATTAGCCTCCTCCACTTCCTTTTCTTCCATGTCTTCAACTCCCACCTCATCTAACACATCCAAAATGGGATTTGCTATGTTCTCTTTTAATTTGCATGTTTTCTCAGCCCATTTGCTATGTGAGAGGGTGGTAGCAACACCCAGCTTCTGTGGAGTTTCATGTTGTGCCTTAGATAAATGTATTTCTAGCATCCGTGTCCCATGTACCCTTCTTATTAGAAGATCATTCAACTTTTGGACCTGCTGACACCCACCTTCAATTATTGATGCAGCCCACATTTATAGCATGGATCCAGCACTGTGGCAATCTCAAAATCTTCAGACTGCAGAATGCTGGAAGTATGTGCATTGTAGTCTAAGATGTGGAGTATGTTTTTCATTAAGACATAACTTCCACTATCACCACCTGCATCCAACACTTGCTGCACATTCACCAGTGTCTGCCTCAGCACATGAAGTAGTGGAGTGGACTGACTGATACAGGCAGTGTCCCCACTCACTGTCTGTGTTGCATGTTCGAGTGGCCTGAGAATCATGATCAGGCTGTCCATTTGGTACTACTGTTCTGTTGTGAAAGACATGGATACCTTCAGCACTATCATGGCTTGTATATAGCAGCAGATATTAAGATAGGGCTTTCTTTATACTGCTCATACAACTGCTCAATGATGTACAGTGTCGAGTTCCATCTGGTGACAACGTCCAGCTTCATACTGTGCTAAGGCAGTTTGTTTTGTATCTGCAGCTGATGCAGATGGTCACAGCCCTTTCCAGGATGGGCAAAGTTGACACAGATGTGATGGGCCACAGTCAACATGGCCTTAATATCAGGATGGGTTAGAAATTCCTGCACAATGAGATTAAGACAGTGTGCAAGACAGCACCCTGAGAAACCCCCATCACTGATGCATTTCACAACATTTGAGCCACTATTGCTCACAATAAAACCTGCTTTCATTGAATGGGGGTGAAGCCACTCATCTCAGTAAAGAGCACTTCAAGCATTGTCTCACCCACGTGTGATCCAAGTATACTCCTCATTGTCAGTGTGGCATGCTGTCAAATACCCCGAGTGTTGCTGCCACCACAATTGGGTTTACTGCAATTCTTCCCATGCCCAGAGTTAAATATTACCCCAGGTACCTGTGCCCAATGTGTTGCAATGCACAAGTAGGAGCTACCAGCTGTTTTGCCACTGATCCACATATCCATGCTCAGATGTGTATATGGTGTTGCTGAATGCTTCAGAGCATGGCTTGCCATCTGTGACATTGTCCCATAGACTTCAGGAATGGCACATCTAGAAAAGTATGTTCTTGATGGAATCTGCCATCTGTGACAAGCAAGAGCCATCAACCTCTGAAATCCAACATTCTTACCAAAAGAGAATGGCAATTAATCAATTGGCAGCATCTCAGCAGTTGCTGCGTTTAGCTTGCATGCAGTAGAATGACTGGGAATAAATTTGAAGTGACACTCAAACATGCTATGCAACACAGACTGAACCTTTCTTGGAGTTGGAATACCAAACAGCTGGATTTGTCTTGGTGGCATTGTTGGTGGGGTGGTATTTGACTTCTGAGGATTCGTATGTGATGATTCTCAAATGGCACCAGTGATTTGGGGTGTGGGAGGGGGTCTGCACTGGCATTACTGTGCTTTTCTGACTCTGGGAGGTACTACTCAACCCACCACTGCTGCTATGCCCACTACAAGGAAGACCCAAAGAATCCTCCTCCTCCTCCTCCTCTCTGTAGTCTTCCTCACTTGTCTCTCTGTCTGCCTGGCCTATTACCCTGTCACTTTTGTTTGCCTTGCCTAATTATGATGGTGAGGAAGAGGGACCCCCTGCACTGATTTCCTTCTGGTGTTAATGTCAGCATAACAGGTGACTGTTCTTCAGGTGTGAATGTTGCCCAACAGTGTCTAGGTGGCTGTTATTTCCCCCCTTACTAACTTGTGTTAGACATAACTGACAGATAGCAACTGTCTAATCAGCTGGATCAAGTATGCAGAAATCCCAAACTAGGGATTTCATAACCCTTGATCTACCATGGTGGCAGGACAGCTGAGGGGAAGGGGTGGAAGTTTGTGTTTTTTTGGGCTTATTTCATAACTTCTATAATATTATGGGGGGGATTTTAATAGATGGAGCACTACAAACAATGTACCCTGCATCATTTGTAGAACCACCTTATGTTTTTTTTTCACTTCAGGCTGTCAAAGGGGATCCAATAAATCATTATCAGCACAGATACTGATGTCCTCCTCCTCAACAGCAGGTCTGCCTTCCTCATCATCACTGTCTCCAGACACTCTGACCCTTTCATCATCAGGAATCTGAGTGTCATGCACACTTTCCAGATCTCCTGCCTCAACCACTGACTCAAGCTCCACACTAGCAGGCTCAGCACCACCACCACCACCAGCCACGGGGACACCAATAACCTCCTCCTTGACCACTGTTCCTTCTTTACTGCTGTTTTTCTTGTCACCTCCTACATTCCCCATCAGCATGGCTGTCACAGATGTGGCAGAAAAAAATTTGGCCACACTAATGCCACCGTCACCAACTACTCCTTCACTACTAGCAGCCCATGCTGCAGCAGACACAGTTTTTTTTTAAACTGTAGCACTGTGTTGCCTCACAGATTTTGCACACTTCTTTGCTGCCTCCCAGAACCTCTCCCGTTAGTAGACCATCTCTTCCTGGACATTCTTTTTTTTCTATATGTAGTTTGTAGGCTTTTTTTTTCATTTTCTCCCTGATCCCCCTGTCTCCCAGTATAGCATGCACGTGTGAAGGCATGCGCACATCACACACTATAGGATGACTCACTCTACCAGTCACTCCGTTACCACCTGTGCCTGCCACCGAACTCCATCTGGTGGCAGCAGAACTGCGGACGGGAGACCTTCCCTCAAGGGAGAGGAGAGCCAGCACTCCATCCTGCTCCCACCTACCCATGCTGGCACCCTGATGACCCAAAGTCATTCTCGAACCTGGATCAACAGTGTAGCATGAGGTAAGGAGTCCAGTACCTCAGCCCTCAGCACCCTTCGGCCAGCCTACATCCCAGTCATTTTTATATGCTAATTGTAACTTAATTTGTGATGGAAAATTACAAATTATTAAATTAGCCTGCAGTACAAATAAGTACCAGGAGCAGACAACACCTCCCCCTAGGGAATCAGGGATCAGTAGTATGAACTGAAAAACTACTACTAAAAACAATCAACAAAGTGTTTTCCTTTTTTTTTAACAACAGAACAGGGATTAAAATGACAGAGGCAACAGGGGTAATTTACTAGTAAGTATAATAAAAAGTGACAGAACACCAACACGTAAAGAAAAATAGAAGTAAAAAAATCACTAATACTGCTACATAAAGACACTGACAAAATTCTTTCCTTAAACACTCCAAACTAAACCACAGAAATAAAAATGAGAAATTACTCTCTACAGATCAAAAATGATGAACAACAAAGACTGAAAAAAACAAAATATAACAGAAGTCTCCTGCTTTCACAAAAAGACTCCAGATCTTTCTCTCCTGCCTTGCCATGCAGAGTACACCAACCCTCTCCCACCCCACTGCTTCACAGACTGACAAAACAGAAGCCACTACTTTAAATAAACAATCACAAAAGCAAATTAACAAAAAAACAGAAATCTAGAAGCACACGGCCCACTAGAACAATCTCAAAGCAATTTGGAATGAAAAAGCTTGGTTTTGATATGCATTTTCAAAGTTGTTTTCCTCAGACAAGCACACACAAACTTCTCCCCTTCTCTGTCTTCAGAACAATGCACTGAAGACAGCCTTCTTGTCACCTGGACCCCCTTGAAATCAGTTGCACCACACCCGTTTTTAATGGTTTAACATTCTAAGTTTATTATGGCAGATTCTCATATACATGAAATATCATTTTCACATTTCTGCTTTACAACCATCATCACCATCAATTCCATATTATACATCTTACATTAATATACATTCCCAGAGTTCATCTTTTATTTACATTGCCATCATCAGTAATACTGCAATTCTTCTTGGCCTTGGTGTAAGGACCCAATGCCCCTCCAGTCCCTAATCTTATTTCTTGGCTCAGGTGTCCAACCTGATTCCCCAGCACGGTCCCCTCGAGGTAAGTACCCCATAGGAAGCCCTCCTCCCACCCCATCATACCCACCCTCCATCCATCTAGGTCCTCCCATTTTTAACCCCCAACCATACAACCCTGTTGCTCTCAACCAGAAACCCATTTCCGGTACACCAAGTGCCCCGATGTCCTCACTTGGTGACCCATTTGACATAAACTCTGGCTAATGTGTTCTAATTGGGAGGGTGGGTGAGAATTTGAGAAAAACCAACAGCTGCAGTAGAGAGAGGGATTTTCCCTCTCTGCAATCCCTTATCTACCTCCAACAAGCCCCACCCTTGGGCTCCCACTGCTCCAATCATCTTCTGCCATCTTTCCCCTTACATCACCACTCAAACCCCTTGCGTGACCTCATCTCCCTCCTCCCACCTGTGACCTCACTACCTCCTCTGCTCTGCCCACTCCTAGTCTCTGCCTTTGTCCCCCCCCACTCACTTCCTATTAGGCTGCTAATCCTAGGGAGGCCAGTGACAACCTGGGCTGAATTTTAATAGGACAACCGCAATTGTCACCTGGACCACCCTAAAATCAGCCACACCACACCTGTTTTTAATGGTTCAACATTCTAAGTTTATTATGGCAGATTCTCATATATATTAAATATTATTTTTACATTTCAGCTTTACAACCACCATCACCAGCTGAGGGGAAGGTGTGGACATTTGTGTTTTTTGAGCTGATTTCATAACTTCTATAATGTTGGGGGGTGGGGACTTTGACAGTTGGATCACTGCAAACAATGTCCCCTGCATCATTTGCAGAACCACCTTATGCTTTTTCCTTCAGGCTGTCAAAGGGGATCCAGCAAATCATTATCAGCACAGCTACTGATGTCCTACTCCTCCACAGGTCTGCCCTCCTCATCATCACTGTCTCCAGGCATTCTGACCCTTTCATCATCAGGAATCTGAGTGTCATGCACACTTTCCAGATCTCCTGCCTCAACCACTGACTCAAGCTCCACACTAGCAGGCTCCGCACCACCACCACCACCACCAGCCACGGGGACACCAATAACCTCCGGCTCCTCCTTGAACACTGTTCCTTCTTTACTGCTGTTTCTCTTCTCATCTCCTACATACCCCACCAGCATGGCTGCCACAGATGTGAAAGAGAAAAATTTGGCTACACTGATGCCACCACCACCAACTACTCCTTCACCGCTAGCAGCCCTGGAGCCCACAGAACACGATGCTGCAGACATAGTTTTTTTAACTGCAGCATTGTGTTGCCCCAATGATTTTGCACACTTCTTTGCTGCCTCTTCAGCACCTCTCCTGTTAGTAGACCATCTCTTCCTGGACATTCTTTTTTTTTTCTATACATAGTTTGTAGGCTTCTTTTTCATTTTCTCTGTGATCACCCTGTGTTCCAGCATAGCATGCACGAATGATGGCACGTGCATGTCATGCACCATTGGATGCCTCACTCCACCAGTCAATCCGTTATCACCTGTGCCTGCCACCGGACCTGCATCCGGTGGCAGCAGGACTGTGGATAGGAGACCCTCCCCCAGGGAGAGGAGAGCCAGCACTTCATCCTGCTCCCATCCCCCCCCGTGCCAGCAACCCGATAACCCAAAGTCATTCCCGAACCTGGGTCAACAGTGTAGCAAAAGGTAAGGCATCCAGCACCTCAGCCCTCAGCATCACTGGGCCAGCTTACATCCCAGTCATTTTTATATGCTAATTGTAATTTAATTTGTGATGGAAAATTACAAATTATTAAATTAGCCTGCAGTACAAATAAGTACCAGGAGCAGACAACACCTCCCCCTAGGGAATCAGGGATAGAAACATAGAAACATAGAAGTTGACGGCAGATAAGGACCGCAAGGCCCATCCAGTCTGCCCATTTCTTTTTCTACCTCATAAATGTGCCATCGGCCTTTGCTCTGTCAGTGACCTATCTATTCATAGTCATTTGTATTGCTCCCTTATGCCTATCCCATGCCTGTTTGAAGCCCTGCACTGTATTCATAGCCACCACTTCTTGTGGTAGCCATTCCATGCATCCACCACCCTTTCTGTGAAAAGATTTCCTCATATTCCCCTTAATCGGCCTCCCTCTAATCTCATGCTGTGTCCTCTTGTCCTGCTATTTTTCTTATATTTAAACATGTTAGACTCTTTCACCTTGTTTATGCCCTTAAGGTGTTTAAATGTCTCGATCATATCACCTCTCTTCCTCCTTTGCTCAAGGGTATACATATTGAGCTCCGTTAATCTGTCCTCATATGTCTTCTGATGCAGTCCCTGCACCATTTTGGTTGCCCTTCTCTGGACTGCCTCAATTTGGTATGTCCTTGTGAAAGGTGTGGCCTCCAATACTGCACGCAGTACTCAGATGGGGCTTCAACTATCTTGTACAGAGGATTATACCTCCTCTTACGACTTGTGATACTCCCTACTAACATACCCTAACACCCCTAGCCTTTACCTACTGCTTTAGAGGTCTGCTTGGATGATTTTAGGTCATCAGTGATGATGATGCCCAAGTCTCTTTCTTCCTTTGTGACTGCTAGCAACTCCTCCCAGCCTATAAGTGGCTCAGGGTTTCTCTTCCCTATGTGCATGATTTTGCACTTCTTTGCATTAATCCCAGTTGCCACTCTTCTGACCATTCTGCTAGTTTATCCAGATCTCTTCTCATTCTGCCCACCCCATCTGGATCATCTACTCTGTTGCAGATCTTGGTGTCATCTGCAAACAGACAAGCCTTACCCTCTAGTCCATCTGTGAGGTCACTAATGAAGATGTTGAATAGGACTGGCCCCAGGACTGATCCCTGAGTACCCACTTGTGACTTGCATCTCTTCTGACTGTATACCATTTACCACCACTCTGTTTTTCTGCCAGTCAACCAGTTTGCCACCCAGTTGACCAACTTCTGCCACCCCAGAGCCTACCTAGCTTATTTATCAATCTTCTATGTGGAACAGTGTCAAAAGCTTTGCTGAAGTCAAGGTAGGCGACATCAACTGCTCCCCCTTGGTCCACCACTCTGGTTACCCAGTCAAAGAAATCTATGATTAGTTTGACAGGACCTTCCTTTGTAAACCCATGCTGTCTTGGATCCTGTGCCCTATGGATTCCAGGTGTTGCACTATCCTTTCCTTAAGGAGTGCCTCCATAATCTTGCCCACTACTGAGGTAAGACTGACCGGTCTGTAGTTCCCGCCTCCTCCCTGCTACCACTCTTGTGGAGTGGGATCACATGAGCCCTTCTCCAGTCTTCTGGGACCTCTCCTGTGCTCAGAGACTCACTAAACAATTCTGCTAATGGCTCTGCTAGTTCCTCCTTTAGCTCCTTAAGTACCCTGGGATGTATGCCATCAGGTCCATTGCCTTATCCACCTGGGCTTAGAAGCTCTTGTAGGACCCTTTCTTTTGTGAAGGAGTAGTGCTCACCTCCCTCCCCCCTGTGTCCATGATGCTGAGCTGTGGGCCCTGCCCTACCTTCTCTTCAGTAAATACTGAGCAAAAGTATCTATTTAGGATAAATGCCTTTACAGGGTCCTCCTCCTCACATGCTCCTTTTCTCCATTAAACAGCAATACCCCCTCTGGACTTTCTCCTTTCACTAATGTATCTATAGAAAGTCTTGTCACCTTCTTTTACTGTTCGTGCTAGTGTTTCCTCAGTTTGGGACTTTGCCTGCCTTACTGCCTTACCTGCTTCCCTTAGGGCAGTTTGGTATGCCTCCCTATCTTCATCCCGCTGTGTTCCCTTATATTTTCTGAAGGCCAGCCTTTTGGCTCTGACCTTTTCTGCTACTGTATTTGAGAACCAAAGTGGTTTCCTTCTTCTTTTGCACTTCCTTTTCTGTCTAACACAATGGGATGTTGCTTCAAGTATTGTATCCTTAATGCTTGCCCACTTTGCCTGTACCTCCTCACCTGTGTTTCTTTTTGCCAGGGCTAGCTTAACTCTGTTGGCCATCTTATCAAAGTCAGCTCCTCTGAAGTCCCATATTTTTGCTTTGGAATGGGATGATTTAGATGTAGTAGCCAAATTGAACCATACCATGTGATGGTCACTGGCTCCCAGGTGACCTTCTACCTGGAGATCTGTGATCCCTTCTTTGTTAGTCAGTACTAGATCTAGGATAGCCCTGTCTCTTGTGGTTGCTGTACCAGTTGTTTGAGGCCCTCCTGCAGGAATCCACTATGAGTCTAGTTCTGGCAGATGTTCCTGCTGGTATTGACCAATCTGTATCTGGCATGTTGAAGTCTCCCATTATCAGAACCTCCTTTAGCTGTCATGTTTTGTATATCTTCTAACAGTAATGTGTCTATGTCCTCCCTCTGGTCTGGGGCCTGTAGACAACCCAGTTCTTATGGCTGTCCCATTTCCTGTTTCCAGGGTGACCCACAGTTCTTCTGGCTCCTTATGTGTATTCTGAATTTCTGTAGCTTTGATATTTTCATTAACATACAGAATACCCCCTCCCCCTTTTTGCACCGGTCTCTTCTGAACAATACATAGCCAGGTACTGAAGTCTCCCAAGTGTGGTTACTGGTAAACCACGTCTCACTAATTGCTACTATGTCCAGTTTAGCCTCTGACATTATTGCCTGCAGGTCTGGGATCTTATTTCCCAGGCTGTGAGCATTGTGTACATTGATTTTCCATTGGCCAGATTTTGGTGTGTTAGTTGTTGGGTGAAGTTTGGCATTACCCTGTGCATCGTATGGGAGACAAACCTTTTTCTTACCTGGTGATGCAAATGAGCAAACACGCTGAATTCCTGTTTGACCACTAGCTGAGGGAGGGGTGTTCTTCCCATTCGTGATATGGGGTGCTGCCCCTCCCCATTTGCTAGTTTAAATATTCTGCAAAGACGTCAAACTTCTGCCCCAATGCACTGACTCCCTCTTTAGTCAGATGCAGTCCATCAAATTTAAAGAACTTTCGCTCCCAGAACTGTTGCCAGTTCCCTACAAATCTGTGTCCTTTTTCCTGGCACCAGTCCTTGAGCCACGTGTTTAGCTCCCCTATCTCCCATTCTCTGACCTTCCGTCCATCTGCTCCCCTCTCCCAGACTGGCAGGATCTCAGAGAAGGAGATGCCGGACGAAATAGATGATAGTTTGTCACCCAGCCTAGTCAGGTGTTCCTTGGTCTCCACAACTGACCGGCTGGCGAGATCATTAGTCCCTATGTGTACTAGGACATCAATGTTTTCTCCTGCTTTGTGAACAATTTTAGCAATGCGGTCAGTGTCTCTCCATGCTGATGTACCTGGGAGACATCTGACCATCACCCCTGGCTGGAGATGGGTATCAACTCCTCAATCATGGAGTCTCCTATGATCAGAAGTTTTATTTCCTTTGTGCTTGTTTAGTTTTGGTTCCTGATTTGGGTGAGTATTGTTGTGCTAGCTCCTGTGCATGAGTGTCCTGCTCTGCAGTGTCTTCTGCCTCTTTATTTGATTTCAGAGATAGAGGCAGATACCTGTTTGTAGTGTTTATATGGTTTTGGAGGTAATGTGTTGGAGAGCAGAAGTGATGGGGCACCTGATTTGCTCCTCCTAACCACCTGCCAACCTCCTGGACCAACTACCCTCTGCGGTCGAGGTTTTCTGTTGGATGCTGGGGAAATGGCGGGTGGTTCTTATAATGTATTTCCTCTTCAATATGAAATTTGAGGCGTGCAATCTCTGCCCATGCTGCCTGAGCTGAGACCTAAGATCTCCAAAGGCCCAGCATGTAGGACAGTGTCCTAAATCTTGTAAGACTGTCCTTCTGAAAATTGTTCCACAGTACCTGCAGTTAATGAAATCCATTCCAAATAAGTTGCTGGGTTTGTGACCTAGTCAGAGTAATTAGAAAGAAAAAAATGCAAGTAATGGTTTAATGTGCTTTGTTTAACTTGTTATAACAAGTTAAATTACTAGTGCCCTGTAAATGAGATCACCTTGTGGAGGCCCACTGATCCGCCCTTCCTGCTCTGCCACAGGAAATGTCACAACTGTGGTACCCTATAAAAGGAGTGTAAGCGTGGGGTGGTTGGGGATGGGGGTGGGTGGCTGGGCCCTTCCCTGTCTAAAAGAAGAACCACGGACGAAAGAACAAGGAGGTAAGCAGAAACAATCAGTCAACAACAAATGCAGTAACCCTGAAAGCTTATCCTAATGTTAGATAAAACTGTAAAACCTGTAAAGCACCACCTGTAATAATTTCAGAGAAGATATACCCTGTAAGAAACACTTTGCTCCAGAGAAAAATAAAGCAGTAACAGAAGATATACCTTGCAAAGACAATTTGAATCAGAAGATTACAGCAGTAATCTGTTAGCACACACCTGTAGGCACACCTTGTAATAATGCAGAAGAAGGTATACCAGAAACAACAATTTGAATCAGAGAAAAAAATAAAGCAATGAAATGTTAGCAACAAACAGTAGCAATCCCTGTGAGTAAAAAATAAAAACACCACCACACAGTAAATCTGCTTAGCCAAACTAAGTCTTAATCCTTCTCCCTTGCTCTGGTAAGTTTCTCTACTCTGCCTTTCAAGCAGTCTTAGAAGGAAAGAGCTCAGGTGAAGCTAGGTGCCTTGGCCAGCAAACCAAGTCTTCTAGTAGGATCAGTAGTACGATCTGAAAAACTACTACTAAAAACAACCCAAAAAGTTTTTTTTTTCTTTTTTTTTTAAAAACTGAATGGGGATTAAAATGACTGGGGTAACAGGGGTAATTTACTAGTAAGTATAACAAAAAGTGACAGAACACCATCACTTTAAGAAAAATAGAATCGCTAAAACTGCTACAGAAAGACTGAGAAAATTATTTCCCTAAACACACCAAACTAAACCACAGAAATAAAATTAGAAATTACTCACTACAGATCAAAAATGATGAAAAACAAAGACTGAGAAAACTAAAATATAACACAGCTCCCCTGCTTTCACAAAAAGACTCTGGATCTTTCCGGATTGCCTTGCCATGCAGAGTACACCAAACCTCTCCCACCCTACTGCTTCACAGACGGACAAAACAGAAACCACTACTTTAAATAAACAATCACAAAAACAAATTAACAAATTAACAAAAAAACACAAATCTAAAAGCACATGGCCCACCAGAACAATCTAAAAGCAATTTGGATTGAAAAAGCTTGGTTTTGATATGCATTTTCAAAGTTGTTTTCCTCAGACAAGCACACACAAACTTATCTCCTTCTCTATCTTCAGAACAATGCACAGAATACAGCCTTCTTGTCACCTGGACCCCTTAGAAATCAGCTGCACCACACCTGTTTTTTAATGGTTTAACATTCTAAGTTTATTACAGCAGATTCTCATACACATGAAATATCATTTTCACATTTCAGCACTGCAAGCACCATCATTTTCAATTCCATATTTCACATCTTACATTAATATACATTCCCAGAGTTCATCTTTTATTTACAGTCCCATCATCATCACCATCATCATCAGTAATACTGCATTCTTCTTGGCCTGGGTGTAAGGACCCAATGCCCTCCAGTCCTTAATTTTCTTTCTAGGCTCAGGTGTCCAACCTGATCCCCCAGCCCTGTCCCTGTCAAGGAGAGTACCCCATAGGGAGCCCTCTCCCCCCATCATACCCACCCCTCTCCAACTTGATCCTCCCAATTTTTACCCACAAACATACAACCCTGTTGCTCTCACCCAGCAACCAATTTCTGGCACATCAATTGCCCCTGATGTCCTCACTTGGCAACACATATGGCATAACCCCAGCTAAAGTGTTCTATTAGGAAGGGTGGGTGGAAATTTGAGAAAAACCAACAGCTGCAGTAGAGAGAAGGATTTTCCCTCTCTGCAGCCAATTATCTATCTCCAACAAGCCTCACCCATTGGCTCTCCCTGCTCCAATCATCTTCTGCCATCTTTCCACTTACATCACCACTCCCGCCCCTTTCATGACCTCATCTCCCTCATCCCACCTGCGACCTCACTAACCCCTACCTTCCCCCCACTCCTATTCTCTGCCTTTAGCCCTCACCTACCCCCACCACTTCCTATTAGGCTGCTAATCCTAGGGAGGCCAGTGACAATCTTGGCTGCCCTTTACTAGGGCAACCTCTATTTCCACCTGGATCACCCTGAAATCAGCCGCACCACACCTGTTTTTAATAGTTCAATATTTTAAGTTTATTATGGCATATTCTCATATACATTAAATATCATTTTTACATTTCAGCATTACAACCACCATCACCATCAATTCCATATTACACATCTTACATTAATTTGCATTCCCAGAGTTCATTTTTTATTTACAGTCCCATCATCACCATCATCAGTAATATTGCATTTCTTCTTGGCCTGGGTGTAAGGACCCAATGCCCCTCCAGTCCTTAATCTTCTTTCTGGGCTCAGGTGTCCAACCTAATCCCCCAGGCCTGTCCCCCTCAAGGTGAGTACCTCATAGGGAGCTCTGCCCCCACCCTATCATACCAACCCCTCCATCCAACTAGGCCCTCCCAATTTTTTCCCACTTGCCCATAGGCAGGCTCCTGGTGGCTTCTGGGTTGCCACCCCCATTAAAAACTAGCAGAACCCCCCTCAAAAAACCTTGCCATTTTTCAGTTGCTTCCCTGATTGCACCATTAAGGACTGTATTCCTCACTCCAGACATGTGCTCGCCATCCTTCCAACACATCCCTGGTGTGTCATGGGTGATCAGCTCATGCCTGACATATAACCCCCCAGTCTGTCTGGCCCATTCTGCCATCCTCCTGTTAACCCTTTTCTTTGCTTTGTCCATTGCCTGGACATCCCATGCATTCCTTCAGCACCTGAGTGGGGCAATCTCTGACCAGGCCACCTTAACACCTGGCCACCATGATCTAACCACCTCTAGATCCTTGATGATCCTGTGAACCAATTCCACCCACGGCAGTGACCCTAATTCGGTTTCCCCTGCATGCATGATAATAATATCTGGTGCCTGCACCATCTGCTGCTCTCTTCCAATAAGGGCAGCAGCATTTGCCATCTGAGACCCCTCTATCCACACCATTCAATCCATGTTTTGTCCAGTTCTTGTTGCAACTATCGTTCCCCAGGTGTACATTCCAACAACAGCTCTGCCTAAAGTATGAAGGAATGGCCAATGATCCACACCACCCTACTTCTCCTGACCCCTAAAAAACATAAAAATGCATGTGTTGAACAGTTATTCCCACACATATCTCTTTTAGGCCTGAGAAGACCATCTGTCCACCCTCTGCACTTCCTCCGGGGAACCCCCCAGACTGTGCCACCTCTGAGGCTACCCCAGTTCAGAATGAGTGAGAGGAATAGCTCCCAGAGCCTTCACCAAGGAAGCTCATGTCCTTTTTGAGCATGGCTATGACCTGGGATGCCATCACCAGGTGTCCATTGCCATGCCTAAAGAATCCCCCTTTACCCTGCTGCCTGATTGCCACATATTCTTCTATGACTTTCACCAGCAACCCTCCTGGCTCACCTCCTCTAAGGCACTCCACCTTCCTTCCCCTCCCAACTAGGTCTGTGTTGGAGTGCCTCAGCCAGATCGTGGCCACTCCTGCCAACCACAAAAAGTCAGGTCCTGTAACCCCCCGACCTGTCGCCTTTGTCACTATTTCACTAGCCCTGAAGGCCCCCTCTGTGCATCACTATGAAAATGGCTGTAAAAAGCTTTGATTCATATGCTGAAGAGCAAACACCTGGCAAACAGGACATCAGTTTCTCCAAAAGGTCCCTAGTGATTGGTCTGCACTTGTCTGGCCTCTGCCCTTGCAGCTTGAGCCACCCCTGCTGCATGCATTGTATAGCCAGTGCCCTGGTGCATGAACCCCTACCCCGCAGTTGACATACCGTGCCAATACAGGCAAGGTGAATCCCCATGGTGGCGCCTGATATACCTGCTTCCCACCTATCCACCATATACATCATGACTTGGGCATCAGTAACTGGGTCACTTACCTCAAACCCAGCCCACTCCCAAAATCCCTGGAAACCACTCCACACTATTTCATAAGCCCTCAGTGTGTTGGGGGTCCAGTAGCTCCGAAAGAGCAGCTGAGCTCACTACAACCAATCTCCCATAGGTGTGATGGAACCAGCGTTCTCAGTGCAGCTGCCTTCGGGGCTAGTGCCTGGAACCTGTCCACCTGTAAACATGAAAGGCTGTCAGCTATGTCATTCTTAACACCTGCCACATGCTTATCCCTTAAGGACAAGTTCAGCCTCAAGCCCTCTAACACTAGTCCCCATGCTACCCACAGCACTACCTCAGTGGATCCTGACTGCCTGTTTATAACATTCACCACTGCTAAATTATTACATCTGAATACTACTGTACCTTCTTGTTGGAAAGACGTGCTCCCCATAACACCCTGGCTGCCCATATGGGAAAGGCTTCCAGAAATGTAACGCACCCTAGTAAGCCCCATCTTGACCTACCTGGAATGTCATGCCTCTGACATCCACTCACCCTTGCAGTAGCCCCCATGCTTAAGCTGCCTGCTGCATCTGTGAAGAGCTCAAGGGCATCACTCTCCACCCACTAGTCCCTCCACAAAGTCACCCCATTATACCCATCCAGGAAAACCTCCCATGCTATGCAACATAGACTGGACCTTTCTTGGGATTGGGTCATTAAACAGCTGGATTTGTCATGGCAGCATTGTTGAATGGGTGGCATTTGACTTCTGAGGATTCATATGTGCTGCTTCTTGAATGGCACCAGTGATTTGGGGGGGGGGTCTGCACTGGTGTTACTGTGCTTTTCTGACTCTAGCAGGTACTACTCAACCCACTACTGCTGCTTTGCCCACTACTAGGTAGACCCACAGAATCCTCCTCCTCCTGTCTGTAGTCTTCCTCACTCACCTCTCTGTCTGCCTGGTCTATTACCCTGTCACTTCTGTTTGCCTTGCCTAATGATGATGGTGAGGGACAGGGACCCCCTGCATTGACTTCCTTCTGGTGTTGATGCCAGGATAACAAGTGACTGTTCTTCAGGTGTGAATGTTGCCTACCATTGCCTAGGTGGCTCCCCTTTTTCACCCTTACTAACTCATGTTAGACATAACTGACAGATAGCGACTGTCTAATCAGCTGGATCATTATATAGATATCCCACACTAGGGATTTCATAACCCTTGATCTACCATGGCAGCAGGACTGGGATAGCTGAGGGGAAGGGGTGGATATTTGTGTTTTTTCTGAGCTGATTTCATATCTTCTATAACATTGTGGGGGGGAGACTTTGACAGTTGGATCACTGCAAACAATGTCCCCTGCATCATTTGCAGAAACACCTTATACTTTTTCCTTCAGGCTGCCAAAGGGGATCGAACAGACAATTATCAGCACAGCTACTGATGTCCTCCTCCTCCACAGGTCTGCCTCCTCATCATCACTGTCTCCAGGCCCTCTGACCCTTTCATCATCAGGAATCTGAGTGTCATGCACTCTTTCCAGATCTTCTGCCTCAACCACTGACTCAAGCTCCACACTAGCAGGCTCAGCACCACCACCACCAGCCACGGGGACACCAATAACTTCCTCCTCGACCACTGTTCCTTCTTTACTGCTGTTTTTCTTATCATGTCCTACATCCCCCACCAGCATGGCTACCACAGATGTGACAGAGAAAAATTTGACAACACTGATGCCACTGCCACCAACTATTCCTCCACAGCTAGCAGCCCTGGAACCCACAGAACACTTTGCTGCAGACATAGTTTTTATGCTTGCTTGCATGCAAGTGCAAGAAACATAGTGCCACCATATGAGTTTTCATAGGTGTGGCACTCCCACTTCCGATGCCCTCAGCATTTTTGCAGGCATGGCCGCATCACACCAATAAATGTCCCAGCTGTCTATGACAGGTGTTCAGATTGCAGTGGCATACAATTGAAAGCAAACAACCACTACAATCAGTGGTGGTATCGTGTAGACAGTTTGAAAACTGCCCTGCCATCAGCAGTATGCAAATTGCCTCCACCTCACTACTGCTGTTTGTAGCGGTGGTTTATGTGCGCCCCATTGTTGTGTGCGGTGTCAAATCCCCCTCGGCTCACTACTCCCCAAGCACACTGTATGTCCGACAGTGGTGCCCAATCCCTGTAGGCTCCATTGTTCCCTCACCCAAGAAACAAACTTCCAGATACCATGCTGGGAGCCCACCCCAGCATGGCAGAAATCCAGCATCCTCATGTGTCCCCCCCACACTGTATGGACAATGGGGTGCCCAATACCCCGTTGGCTCCACTGCCGTGCCAAAACTTCCAGGTGCCACACTGGGAGCCCACCCCAGCGTGGCAAAAGTCCCGTGTCATCCATGTAAAATAAAAAAAAAAAACTGTAACAAAAGAAAATGGTCCCTCGTTGACTCTCTTGCCCCCTTCTGCAACCTGCACCCACCTTCTGTGTACCCCACCTCCTCACACCCTCCTCACCCCATACTTACCTCCGGAGCCCAGCACGATGATCTTCCGTGAAGCAGCAACACGTCTGCACTCTTCAAAGCTGACCACGAACTGAAGAAATGCCGGTAAGCTGTATAATGGCATAAATATGGTTTTTTCAACTTTGGTGAATATCTCGGTAATTTTTTGAATGTTTGCACCAATTTTTCAACGTGGGGTTCTTGGGACCCCATCTCATGAATTCAGTGACTGTCATTTGGTTATTTGGTCCTGAAAGGTGATTTTCTGGTCACTGTGTGGAATCACCTTTCGGGACTGATTAATGAAACAACAGTGTCACTGTTCATGAGGTGGGCTCTCAAAAAGCCTATGTTGCAAATTTGATGAAAAAATTCCCCAAAATGACTGTGTTTTGAGCCTGTATTTCGCAGTTTCCACGCTCACTCGCAAATTCATGAATCTGTAATATTTTCACTCCAGATTTTCAACATTGTCATTTTTTCACACCTCCTTATGAACAGTACAGTTGTGATTTTTCACATCCTGGCCAAAATGTGTTTTCGCACTTCTGATGCAGAATAGCATGGTCACTGTGGGAAATCAGTGTTCAGGACAGATTAAGAAAATCACAGTGACGCTGTTCATGAGCAGAGGTTCTAAAATGCCTATGTTGAAAATTTGGTCACAAAAGTCCATAAAATGACTGTGTTACGAGAATGCATTGAGCAGTTTCTACGCACCCTCGTAACTTCACAAATTTGTAATATTTTCACTCCAGATTTTCAACATTGGCATTTTTCCACACAGTCTTATGAACAGTACAGCTGTCATTTTTCACACCCTGGCCGAAATGTGTTTTCGCACTTCCAGCGCAGAATAGTGCAGTCGCTGTGGGAAATCAGTGTTCGGGACAGATTAAGAAAATCACAGTAACACTGTTCATGAGTGAAGGTCCCAAAATACCTATATTGAAAATCTGGTGAAAAAAATCCTCCAAATAATTGCATTATGGGTGTGCGTTGCGCATTTTCTATGCACGCTCGTGACTTCACCAGTTGTTTTATATTTTTGCTCCAGATTTTCAACATTTCCATTTTTTTACACCTCTTCATGAACAGTACACCTGTCATTTTTCACATCATGTTGGAAATGTGTTTTTGCACCTGTGGCATTAATGGTGCAGTTACTGTGCAAAATCACCTTTCAGCTAACAAACTGATAGTGTCACTGGTCATGCGGTGGAGTCACACAAAAAGCCCATGTTGAAAACTTACAGTAAAAATACCAAGACATGTCCAGAGCCTTAGGGTTTCTGACCATAACACCCTACCCTGTAGGGTATGACAGGCCTCTGCCCTACCCTGTAGGGACTGACAGGCGTCAGGGGTGTAACTTGGGACTGTCAACCATAATGCTTATGCCATTCCACCCCCACCCCCACCCTCCTGCAGCCATTGACAGGCATCGAGGTGCATCTTGGACTCTTTGGCCAAAGAGTTCACATCATTCTCCTATACTGCATCCATTTCAGCATATTTCCTTATGGAATGAGGTGAGTGTAAAGCCCAAAACACCCCAAGGCACACCTCAACACTTGTCATTGTCTGCAGGGTAGGGTGAGGTGAAATGTCATGACCGTTATGGGTGATGACCCAAAGGCACACCCCAATGTCTGTCCATCTCTGCAGGGTGGAGGTGGAGTTGGTGTCAGTTCAATACATCACTGTCATTCCTATACTGCATCTGTCTAACTCCTGCACTTCCACTGCTAATGCCAGCAAGCAAACATTCAGCATTGACAAATGCTTGTTTTAACTGCAGCACTATTATGCCCAACAGATTTTGCACACTTCTTTGCTGCCTCCCCAGCACCTCTCCCGTTAGTTGACCATCTCTTCACGAACATTCTTTTTTTTTTCTATACGTAGTTTGCAGGGTTTTTTTTTTCATTTTCTCCCTAACCCCCCTGTGTCCCAGCATAGCATGTGTGTGTGTGAAGGCACAAGCATGTCATGCACTAAAAGATGCCTCACTCTATCAGTCACTCCGTTACCACCTGTGCCTGTCACCGGACCTCCATCTGGTGGCAGTGGGACTGCGGATGGGAGACCCTACCTCCAGGGAGAGGACAGCCAGCTCTCCATCCTGCTCCCACCCCCCCTCCAATGCCGGCACCCCAACGACCCAAAGTCATTCCTGAACCTGGGTCAACAGCGTAGTGCGAGGTAAGGCGTCTAGCACCTCAGCCTTCAGCACCACTGGGCCGGCCTACATCCCAGTCATTTTTATATGCTAATTGTAACTTAATTTGGGATGAAAAATTACAAATTACTAAATTAGCCTGCAGTACAAACAAGTACCAGGAGCAGTCAGCACCTCCCCCTAGGGAATCAGGGATCAGTAGTATGATCTGAAAAACTACTACTAAAAAAAAAAAAGTTATTTTTTCCTTTTTTTAACAACAGAACGGGGATTAAAATGACAGGGGTAATGGGGTAATTTACTAGTAAGCATAACAAAAAGTGATTGAACACCATCACTTTAAGAAAAATAGAAATAAAAAAATCACTAAAACTCCTAAAAAAAGACACTGACAAAATTCTTTCCTTAAACACAGCAAACTAAACCAGAGAAATAACAAGCATTTGTTAACACCGAATGTTTGCTTGCTAGCATTGGTATTGGTAGTGTAGGAGTTAGAGAGATGCATAATATGAATGGTAGTGAAGTATTTAACTGAAACCAACCCCACCACCACCCTGCAGAGACTGACAGGCATTGGGGTGTGCCTTTGGGTCATCAGGCATAACAGCCACGCCATTTCACCACACCCTACCCTGTAGACACCAACAAGTGTCACGGTGTGCCTTGGGGTCTTTTGGGCCTTATGCTCACCCCATTCCATTAGGAAATATGGTGAGATGGGTGCAGTATAAGAGAATGGGGTGAACTTTGGGGCTAAAGAGTCCAAGGCGCACCTTGATGCCTGTCACTGGATGCAGGGTGTAGGTGGGGGTGGAATGGCATGAGCATTACAGGCAACAATCCCAAGTCACACCTCTGATGCCTGTCAGTCTCTACAGGGTGAGGCGTTATGGTTAGAAACCCTAACGCCTCAGCTGTTCGTTGGCATTTTCACTCCAAATTTTCAACATGGGTTTTTTGTGACCCCCACCTTATGAACAGTGTCAATATTAGTTCGTTAGCCGAAAGCTGATTTTGCACTGTGACTACGCCATTTGGCACCACATGTGCGAAAACACATTTTGAACAGGATGTGAAAAATGACAGCTGTATTGTTCATGGGGAGGTGTAAAAAATGGCAATGTTGAAAATCTGGAGTGAAAATATAAAAAAACTGGTGAAGTCATAAGCGTGCATAGAAACTGCACAATGCACACCCATACAATGTAATTAGTTTGGGAATTTTTTACAGCAGATTGTCAACACAGGCACTTTAGGACCTCCACTCATGAACAGTGTCACTGTGACTTTCTTAATCTGTCCTGAACATTGATTTCCCACAGCGACCATGCATTTCTACTCCAGAAGTGCGAAAACACATTTCGGCCAGGGTGTGAAAAATGACAGCAGTACTCTTCATAAGGAGGTATGGAAAAATGCCAGTGTTGAAAATCTGGACTGAAAATATTACAAATTCGTGAACTTACAAGGGTGCATGGAAACTGCGCAATGCTCGCTCATAACACAGTCATTTTATGGACTTTTGTCACAAATTTTTAACATACCCATTTTAAGACCGCTGCTCATGAACAGTGTCACTGTGATTTTTTCAATCTGTCCTGAACATTGATTTTGCACACTGACTGCGCCATTGTGCGCTACATGCATGAAAACACATTTTGGGTGAAATGTGAAAAATGACAGCTATACTGCTCATAAGGAGGTATGGTAAAATGGCAATGTTGAAAATCTGGAGTGAAAATATTAAAAATTTGTGAAGTTACGAGCGTGCATAGGAACTGCACAACACACACACCGTAACAGTCATTTTTGGGAATTTTTCACCAAATTTTCAACATAGGGTTTTGGGGGCCTACCTCATGAACTCTGCCACTGTCTTTTTGTTACTTGGTCCCAAAAGGTGGTTCCACGCAGTGACTGTGAAATCACTTTTTTAAGGACCAAATAACAAAATGACAGTGACTGAGTTCATGAGGTGGGCCCCCAAGAACCCCATGTTGAAAATTGCTGACAAATTCCCCAAAATGCCAGAGATATGCACCAAAGTTGAAAAAAACCGATTTATGTCATTATACAGCTTATCGGCATTTCTTCAGTTCACAGTCGGCTTTGAAGATTGAGACGTGTTCCAGGTCCACCGAAGATCATCTCGCTGGACTCCAGAGGTAAGTATGGGGTCGTAGGAGGGTGTGGGGAAGTGGGTGCGCAGATGGTGGGTGCGGGTTGGGGAGGGCAAGACAGTAGCGAGGGACTGTTTTTAACAGTTTTTTTCTTCTTCAGGTAGATGACGCAGAACTTTTGCCATGCTGGAGTGGGCTCCCAGTGTGGCAGATGAAAGGTTATTTTTTTGGGGGGGTGGCAGTGGAGCCAATGGAGGATGGGACACCCCCATCGGCCATACCAATTTTTGCCATGCTGAGGTGGGCTCCCAGCATGGCATCTTCTTCAGGAAGATGACGCAGGACTTTTGCCATGGTGGGGTGGGCTCCCAGCATGGCAGCTGGAAGGTTATTTTTGGGAGGGTCAGTGGAGCTGATGGGGGATTGGAAAACCCCGTTGGACATATTGACTTTTGCCATGCTGGGGTGGGCTCTCAGCATGGCACCTAGAAGCCTGTTTGGGGGGGGCAGTGGAGCTGACTGGGGATTGGACACCCCCGTTGGTCATACAGTGTACGCGGGTGGAGGGGAGCACATGAGCATGCTGGGGTAGGCTCCCAGCATGCTACGTAAGTGTTCATGGGGGGGGCACGACGATGAGCTGTCTATGACAGTTCAGATGCAGTGAAGACGTAAGTGTAGGCAATTTACATACTGCCGACGGCAGTATGCAAATTGTCTACACATTACCACCGCTGATTGTGGCGGTGTTTTCCTCAGAATTGTATGCCACTGCATCTGAATGGCTGTCATAGACAGCTCAGACATTCATTGGTGTGGTGCAGCCACATCTGCAAAAGGGATCAGGGCATTGGAAGTGGGGGAGGCACACCTATGAAAACTACTCGTATGGTGGCACTATGTTTCTTGCACATGCGTGCAAACAAACATAAAAATGAGAAATTACTCACTACAGATCAAAAATGATGAACAACAAAGACCAAGAAAACCAAAATATAACAGAAGTCTCCTGCTTTCACAAAAAGACTCCAGATCTTTCAGGCCCACCGTGCCATGGAGAGTACACCTACCCTCTCCCACCCCACTGTTTCACAGACTAAAAAAACAGAAACCAGTACATTAAATAAACAATCACAAATACAAATCAACTAAAAAACACAAATCTAGAAGCACAAGGCCCACTAGAACAATCTCAAAGCAACTTGGATTGAAAAAGCTCGGTTTGATATGCATTTTCAAAGTTGTTTTCCTCAGACAAGCACACACAAACTTCTCTCCTTCTCTGTCTTCAGAACAATGCACTGAAGACAGCCTTCTTGTCACCTGGACCCACCCTGAAATCAGCCGCACCCCACCTGTTTTTAATGGTTTAACATTCAAAGTTTATTGTCATATACATTAAATATCATTTTCACATTTCAGCGTTATAACCACAATCACCATCAATTCCATATTACACATCTTACAGTAATATACATTCCCAGAGTTCATCTTTTATTTACTGTCTCATCTTCACTATCATCAGTAATACTGCATTTCTTCTTGGCCTGGGTGTAAGGACCCAATGCCCCTCCAGTCCTTAATCTTCTTTCTGGGCTCAGGTGTCCAACCTGACCCACAGTCCTGTACCCCTCAAGGTGAGTACCCCATAGGGAGCCTTCCCCCCAACCCTAACATACCCACCCCTCATCCAACTAGGTCTCCCAATTTTAACCCCCAACCATACAACCCTGTTGCTCTCATCCAGCAACCCATTTCTGGCACACCAAGTGCCCCTGATGTCCTCACTTGTCAACACATTTGGCATAAACCCCAGCTAACGTGTTCTATTAAGGAGGTTGGGTGGGAATTTGAGAAAAACCAACAGCTGCAGTAGAGAGAGGGATTTTCCCTCTCTGCAGCCCTTTATCTATCTCCAACAAGCCCCACCCTTGGGCTCCCCCTGCTCCAATCATCTTCTGCCATCTTTCCCCTTACATCACCACTCCTGCCCCTTTCATGACCTTATCTCCCTCCCACCTGTGACCTCACTACCCCCTACCCCTACTCCTATTCTCTGCCTTTGGCCCTCATCTCCCTCCCCACTTTCTATTAGGCTGCTAATCCTATGGAGGCCAGTGACAACCTGGGCTGCCCTATAATAGGGCAACCTCTATTGTCACCTGGACCACCCTTAAATCAGCCACACCACAACTGTTTTTAATGGTTTAACATTCTAAGTTTATTACGGTAGATTCTCATATACATTAAATATCATTTTTACATTTCAGCATTACAATCACCATCATCATCAATTCCATATTACACATCTTACATTAATTTACATCCCCATAGTTCATCTTTTATTTACAGTCCCATCGCCACCATCATCAGTAATACACTATTCCTTCTTGGCCTGGGTGTAAGGACCCAATGCCCCTCCTGTCCTTAATCTCCTTTCTGAGCTCAGGTGTCCAACCTGAACCCTCAGCCCTGTCCCCCTGGAGGTGAGTACCGCATAGGGAGCCCTTCCCCCTCCCTATCCTACCCACCCCTCCATCCAACTAGGTCCTCCCAATTTTTTCCCACTAGCCCATAGGCCGGCTCCTGGTGGCTTCTCCCAATTTAAAACTAGCAGAACTCCCCCCAAAACTTTACCATTTTTCAATAGCTTCCCTGATTGCACCATTAAGGACTGTGTTCCCCACTCCAGACATGTGCATGCCATCCTTCTGATACATCCCTGGTGTGTCATGGGTGATCAGCTCATGCCTAACATATAATCCCCCATTCTATCTGGCCCATTCTACCATCCTTCTGTTAACCCTTTTCCTTGCTTTGTCTATTGCTCGGACATCCCATGTATTCCTCCAGCAACTGAGCGGGACGATCTCTGACCAGGCCACCTTAACATCTGGCCACCATGATCTAACCAACTCTGGATCCTTGATGATCCTGTGAACCAATTCCACCCTTGGCAGCGACCCTAATTTGTTTTCACCTGCGTGTATGATAATAATATCTGGTGCCTGCAGCCATCTGCTGCTCTCCTCCAATAAGGGCAGCAGCCTTTGCCATCTGAGTCCTCTCTATCCACACCATTCATTCCATGTTTTGTCTGGGTCTTGTCCCAACTGTCGTCCTTCAGGTGTACATTCCACCGACAGCTCTGCCCAATGTATGAAGGAATGGCTGATGATCCACACCACCCTACTTCTCCTGACCCTTGGAAAACATAAAATGCATGTGTTGAACAGTTATTCCTACACATATCTCTTTTAGGCCTGAGAAGACCACCTGCCTGCCCTCTGCACTTCCTCTAGTGCCCCCCCCAGACTGTGCCACCTCTGAGGCTGCCCCAGTTTGGAATGAGTGAGTGAGAAGAATAGCTCCCAAGGTCCTCACCGAGGAAGCTCATGCCCTTTTTGAGTACGGCTGTGACCTGGGACACTATCACTGGGTCTCCATTATCATGCCTAAATCAGCCCCATTTCCCCTGCGGTCTGATTGCCACATATTCTTCTATGACTTTCTCCAGCACCCCCCTGGCTCACCTCCCTTGAGGAGCTCTACCTTTCTGCCCCTCCCAGCTTGGTCTGTCTTGTAGTGCCTCAGCCAGATCGTGGTCACTCCTGCTAACCACAAAAAGTCAGGGTCCTGTAGTCCCCACGACCTGTCCCCTTTGTCCTTTGCCACTATTTCACTAACCCTGAAGGTCCCTCTGTACATCACTATGAAAATGGCTGTAAAAAGCTTTGTTTCATATGCTGAAGAACAGATACCTGGCAAACAGGACATCAGTCTCCCCTAAAGGTCCCTAGTGATTGGTCTGTGCTTGTCTGGCCTCTGCCCTTGCAGCCTGAGCCAGTCCTGCTGCATGCATTGTATAGCTGGTGCCCTGGTGGGTGAGCCCCTACCCCGCAGTTGGCATACCATGCAGATACTGGCAAGGTGAATCCCCATGGTGGCGCCCGACATACCTGCTTCCCACCTATCCACCACATACTTCATGACCTGGGTCTCGGTAACTGGATCACTTACCTCCAACCCAGCCCACTCCTGAAACCCCTGGAAACCCCTCCACACTATTTCATAAGCCCTCAGTGTGTTGGGTGCCCAGTAGGTCCGAAAGAGCAGCTGGCCTCACTCCAACCAATCTCCCATAGGTGTGTTGGAACCAGCATTCTTAGTGCAGCTGCCTTCGGGGCTAGTGTCTGGAACCTGTCCATCTGTAAATGTGAAAGGCTATCACTTATGTCATCCTTAACACCTTCCATATGCTTAGCCCTAAAGGACAAGTTCAGCCTCAAGCCCTCTAACACTAGACCACGTGCTACCCTCAGCACTACCTCAGTGGATCCTGACTGCCTGTTTATAACATTCACCACCATTAAATTATTACACCTGAATACTACCTTCTTGTTGGAAAGACATGGCTCCCATAACACCATGGCTGCCCATATGGGAAAGGCTTCCAGAAATGTAATGTCCCTAGTAAGCCCCATCTCGACCTACCTGGAAGGCCATGCCTCTGACATCCACTCACCCTTGCAATAGGCCCCTATATCTAGGCTGTCTGCTGCATCAGTGAAGAGCTCAAGGGCCTCCCTGTCCACCCACTGGTCCCTCCACAAAGTCACCCCATTATACCCATCCAGGAAGACCTCCCATGCTATGCAACGTAGACTGGACCTTTCTTGGGGTTGGGCCATCAAACAGCTGGATTTGTTTTGGCAGCATTGTTGGTGGGGTGGTATTTGACTCCTGAGGATTCATATGTGCTGCTTCTTGAATTGCACCAGTGATTTGGGGGGTTTTCTGCACTGATGTTACTGTGCTTTTCTGACTCTGGGAGGTACTACTTAACCCACTACTACTGCTATGCCCACTACTAGGTAGACCCACAGAATCCTCCTCCTCCTCCTCCTCTCTGTAGTCTTCCTCACTCGCCTCTCTGTCTGCCTGGTCTATTACCCTGTCACTTCTGTTTGCCTTGCCTAATGATGATGGTGAGGGACAGGGACCCCCTGCATTGACTTCCTTCTGGTGTTGATGCCAGCGTAACAAGTGACTGTTCTTCAAGTGTGAATGTTGCCCACCAGTGCCTAGGTGGCTGTTCTTTTCCCCCCTTACTAACTTGTGTTAGACATAACTAACAGATAGCGACAGTCTGATCATCTGGATTAAGTATACAGAAATCCCAAACTAGGGATTTCATAACCCTTGATCTACCATGGCAGCAGGACTGGGATAGCTGAGGAGAAGGAGTGTAAATTTAATTTTTTTAGCTGATTTCATAACTTCTATAATATTGGTGGGGGGGACTTTGATAGTTGGAGTACTGCAAACAGTGTCCCCTGCATCATTTGCAGAACCAACTTATGCTTTTTCCTTCAGGCCGTCAAAGGGGATCCAACAAATCATTATTGGCACAGCTACTGATGTCCTTCTCCTCCACAGGTCTGCCCTCCTCATTATCACTGTCTCCAGGCCCTCTGACCCTTTCATCATCAGGAATCTGAGTGTCATTCACTCTTTCCAGATCTCCTGCCTCAACTACTGGCTCAAGCTCCACACTAGCAGGCTCAGCACCACCACCACCACCAGCCACGGGGACACCAATAACCTCCTCCTTGACCACTGTTCCTTCTTTATTGCTGTTTCTCTAGTCACCTCCTACATCCCTCACCAGCATGGCTACCACAGATGTGACAGAAAAATGTGGCTGCACTGATGCCACTACCACCAACTACTCCTTCCCTACTAGTATCCCCGGAGCCCACAGAACACATTGCCACAGTCATAGTATTTTTAACTGCAGCACTATGTTGACCCACAGATTTTGCACACTTCTTTGCTGCCTCCCCAGCTAGACTGTTTCTTCCTGGTAATTCTCATATGCTAATTGTAACTTGATTTGGGATGCAAAATTACAAAATTAGCCTGCAGTACAAATCAGTACCAGAAGCAAATAACATCCCCCAGGAAATCAGGGATCAGCAATGTGATCTGAAAAACTACTACTAATTAGAAAAAAAAGTTTTGTTTTTTCCTTTTTTTTAACAACAGAACTGGGATTAAAATGACAGGGGTAACAGTGGTAATTTAATATTAAGTATAACAAAAAGTGACAGAACACCCTCACTTTAAAAAAAATAGAAGTAAAAAAAATAATCACTAAAACTGCTACAGAAAGACACTGACAAAATACTTTCCTTAAACACTTCAAACTAAACCACGGAAATAAAAATGAGAAAATACTCACTACAGATCAAAAATTATGAACAACAAAGACTGCAAAGACCAGGGTGGCCCTGTATGTTAATGAAAATATCAAAGCTACAGAAATTCAGAATACACATAAGGAGCCAGAAGAACTGTGGGTCACCCTGGAAACAGGAAATGGGACAGCCATAAGAACTGGGGTTGTCTACAGGCCCCCAGACCAGAGGGAGGACATAGACACATTACTGTTAGAAGATATACAAAACATGACAGCTAAAGGGGAGGTTCTGATAATGGGAGACTTCAACATGCCAGATACAGATTGGTCAATACCAGCAGGAACATCTGCCAGAACTAGACTCATAGTGGATTCCCTGCAGGGGAGGGCCTCAAACAACTGGTACAGCAACCCACAAGAGACAGGGCTATCCTAGATCTAGTACTGACTAACAAAGAAGGGATCACAGATCTCCAGGTAGAAGGTCACCTGGAGCCAGTGACCATCACATGGTATGGTTCAATTTGGCTACTACATCTAAATCATCCCATTCCAAAGCAAAAATATGGGACTTCAGAGGAGCTGACTTTGATAAGATGGCCAACAGAGTTAAGCTAGCCCTGGCAAAAAGAAACACAGGTGAGGAGGTACAGGCAAAGTGGGCAAGCATTAAGGATACAATACTTGAAGCAACATCCCATTGTGTTAGACAGAAAAGGAAGTGCAAAGAAGAAGGAAACCACTTTGGTTCTCAAATACAGTAGCAGAAAGGTCAGAGCCAAAGGCTGGCCTTCAGAAAATATAAAGGAACACAGCGGGATGAAGATAGGGAGGCATACCAAACTGCCCTAAGGGAAGCAGGTAAGGCAGTAAGGCAGGCAAAGTCCCAAACTGAGGAAACACTAGCACGAACAGTAAAGAAGGTGACAAGACTTTCTATAGATACATTAGTGAAAGGAGAAAGTCCAGAGGGGTATTGCTAAGCTTAATGGAGAAAAGGGAGCATGTGAGGAGGAGGACCCTGTAAAGGCATCTATCCTAAATAGATACTTTTGCTCAGTATTTACTGAAGAGAAGGTGGGCAGGGCCCACAGCTCAGCATCATGGACACAGGGGAGGGAGGTGAGCACTACTCCCTTCACAAAAGAAAGGGTCCTACAAGAGCTTGCTAAGCTCAGGTGGATAAGGCAATGGGACCTGATGGCATACATCCCAGGGTACTTAAGGAGCTAAAGGAGGAACTAGCAGAGCCATTAGCAGAATTGTTTAGTGAGTCTCTGAGCACAGGAGAGGTCCCAGAAGACTGGAGAAGGCTCATGTGATCCACTCCACAAGAGTGGTAGCAGGGAGGAGGCGGGGAACTACAGACCGGTCAGTCTTACCTCAGTAGTGGGCAAGATTATGGAGGCACTCCTTAAGGAAAGGATAGTGCAACACCTGGAATCCATAGGGGCACAGGATCCAAGACAGCATGGGTTTACAAAGGAGGTCCTGTCAAACTAATCTCATAGATTTCTTTGACTGGTAACCAGAGTGGTGGACCAAGGGAGCAGTTGATGTCGCCTACCTTGACTTCAGCAAAGCTTTTGACACTGTTCCACATAGAAGATTGATAAATAAGCTAGGTAGGCTGGGGTGGGTCAGAAGTTGGTCAACTGGGTGGCAAACTGGTTGACTGGCAGAAAACAGAGAGTGGTGGTAAATGGTATACAGTCAGAAGAGATGCAAGTCACAAGTGGGTACCTCAGGGATCAGTCCTGGGGCCAGTCCTATTCAACATCTTCATTAGTGACCCGCAGATGGACTAGAGGGTAAGGCTTGTCTGTTTGCAGATGACACCAAGATCTGCAACAGAGTAGATGATCCAGATGGGGTGGGCAGAATGAGAAGAGATCTGGATAAACTAGCAGAATGGTCAGAAGAGTGGCAACTGGGATTTAATGCAAAGAAGTGCAAAATCATGCACATAGGAAGAGAAACCCTGAAGCCACTTATAGGCTGGGAGGGAGTTGCTAGCAGTCACAAAGGAAGAAAGAGACTTGGGCATCATCATCACTGATGACCTAAAATCATCAAGCAGACCTCTAAAGCAGTAGGTAGGCTAGGGGGTGTTAGGGTGTATTAGTAGGGATATCACAAGTCGTAGAGGGAGGTAATAATCCTCTGTACAAGACATTGGTTAGGCCCCATCTGAGTACTGTGCAGTATTGGAGGCCACACCTTCACAAGGACATTAACCAAATTGAGGCAGTCCAGAGAAGGGCAACAAAATGGTGCAGGGACTGCATCAGAAGACATATGAGGACAGATTAACGGAGCTCAATATGTATACCCTTGAGCAAAGGAGGGAGAGAGGTGATATGATCGAGACATTTAAACACCTTAAGGGCATAAACAAGGTGAAAGAGTCTAACATGTTTAAATATAAGAAAAAATAGCAGGACAAGAGGACACAGCATGAGATTAGAGGAGGCCGATTAAGAGAATATGAGGAAATTCTTTTTCACAGAAAGGGTGGTGGATGCATGGAATGGCTTACCACAAGAAGTGGTGGCTATGAATACAGTGCAGGGCTTCAAACAGGCATGGGATAGGCATAAGGGAGCAATACAAATGACTATGAATAGATAGGTCACTGACAGAGCAAAGGCCGATGGCACATTTATGAGGTAGAAAAAGAAATGGGCAGACTGGATGGGCCTTGCGGTCCTTATCTGCCGTCAACTTCTATGTTTCTATGTTTCTATGTTTCTATATAACAGAACTCTACTGATTTCACAAAAAGACTCCGGATCTTTCTGGCCTGCCTTGCCATGCTGAGTACACCTACCCTCTCCCACCCCACTGCTTCAGAGACTGACAAAACAGAAACCACTACTACTAAATAATCACCAAAAAAATAAACAAAAAAAACACAAATCTAGAAGCACAAGGCCCACTAGAACAATCTCAAAATGATTTGGATTGAAAAAGCTTGGTTTTGATATGCATTTTCAAAGTTATTTTCCTCAGACAAGCACACACAAACTTCTCTCCTTTTCTGTCTTCAGAACAATGCACTGAAGACAGCCTTATTGTGTAATACAGCAAGCTTTAGCAACATGTGAACTCTTGCAAACTGCGTATGTTGCATCAAACTTCACATGTTGCAAGATTTGCCTCTGTGACAAACTCCACCAATAAAGCTGCCAACTTTGTATTTCACAGAGTTATCACTTTCCATGAATTTGGACTTCGTACAGCAGATTATCTCCATGAAATGAATGAATTCTCAAATTAATCTATGAAGCAGTTTTTCATTTTCACACATCACTACTGTCGTGCACCTACCTGCAGCAGGCATGGTGCCCTGTGTCTGTCTACTGTGTTGTGGCATGCCTTACACCATGCAGTGGCGTGTCCCCTGTGTCACCGATCTTGTGCACTGGGAAGTTGGTGGAAATGCTACAGCCCTGGTAGTTGAACCCATCAGTGTTGGCTGGGTCTGTTGTGCCAGATGTTCAGGACTATATGTGCGTATCTGTATTCTGGATGCAGGCATGGGCCAATGTAGTACTAGTATATCACTGTATCATGCTGTGTGCATCATACAGCAACTGTGGTAGTCCACCTCCAGCACTGCCATCTCCAGTGCCATATGCACTGTGTGTCAAGCCATTGCATCTCAAAAGAGCCAGGCTTATGTGGCATGGGGTCAACGGAAGGGGGACATCGATGGTGTTACATATAGTTTACCATATGTGATCAACATTGTGGTGTATAGTCGGTAGTGTCTAAGCTACACAGTGATGACCTGGGTATGATTATTCCACTGTACATGGGCAGGGCCATGCATACATTTTGACACAGCAGGGCCAATGTCCTGCACTGGTTCTCTATAAGTGGCAACCTTTTACTAAGGGTGGTGACGACATCTTCTGGATGGGGAAGGTGCCTCCAGGCAGGTCTGCATCCACACCAGTGTTGCGTTGACAAGGTTGAGTGCATACGGTGCCCCCCCACATACACCACCACCACTGCATTTATGCATTACCCTGGCTGCTGTACTCAGTGCTGCATAGTGGTGCTGTCCATATACAGCTGTGCTGTGTGTAATATGTGTATGCCTGGATATGACCCAGCAGCTCACAAGGGTGGCGCATAGCTGTCTGTTGCCCTGTACACCTGTGTTCGCCTATGTGCTGTATGCCTGGTGTGCAAGCTGCAGAGTGTGTTTGCAACTCCAAGTACCTCAAGCCATTACACAGGTTTTTGCACCCTGGCTTGATGGTGCTGTTGCTTGTGCTGCAGTTCCACATCTGGCATGCCTGCCTGTGTTGTTTGTCCCTTGCATGGTTCTGTCCTGCATGCTGCAACATGGTACACTCATTGTATGTGCAGTCCTCTACTGTTTGGGTCCACAATGCTGCCTCTGGTATGCCATGCACATTCCACTGTAGCAGTCTGAATCCCTCCACTTATGTGTGGCATGGTGGCCCATGTGTCACCTAGTTGTACATCTGTTATGTACATGATATCACTCCTGTGCTCCTCCTCATCATGTGTGATGTGCTGGCTGATTTCAGGGTAATTCTTTATGTAGGTGCCCAGAGGGATGCAGGAGCTAGGATGCTGGCTCAGTTGGTAGGGGACTGCACTTGTGCAATAGAGGGCCTTCCAGCAACTATCGGCCTTGCACTGCGGCAGCAACTACCACCACCACCATCACCATCTGCAGTAGCTTGATGGGCCATGGACCTAATGTTGGACTGCCTAACGGACCGTTGCCCTCGATTTGTTTCTATATATGAAGCGAGTATCTTTTTTTATATACCATGTAGGTGCCCTTGTTTTGTTTATTGTTTTTAGCATGTTATCCCCCTTTTCTCCTGATGGGCAGGTGCCCTGGTTATTTTGTTTCTCCTACCTTTTCTCCTGACTGGTGTGTGCCCTTCTTCCTTTGTCCTCCACACATTTTTCTTCAGGCAGTTGCACTTGTTTTGTATATATATTTTGTTTTGTTTTCTTCTTGTGCCATTGGCTATTGTACATAGTAAACTTTTATGTTGATACTTATGGTGTTGTGTTGTGTGTCTTTCATTGGTGCCTTCCTCTCACACCTACAGCCACCACCAGTGTTCACCACTATACTCAGTACTATAGAGTTGCATAAATGAATTTCCCTCTGGATTCAGCACTGTCCTCAGTGCTAGATTCAGAGCTGCCCAAATGCAATGCATTGTGCCAGTGCATGTAATTTGCATGGCACATAGTCTGCCATATATTCATAAGACATAGCACCAGCACAATGCTATTCAATATATCATGGTAGGGGACTAGAGCAGGCTCCAGTGCAGATGCAGCCCAATTACTGCACAAGCATGCTTTCTGAATATTGGGCCCCTGAAGCCTAATACTGTACTAGCATATTATGTTATTTGGAGTAGCCAGTTTTGCTTGTTTGGGTAATGAAACAGCTGACCATCTAAGTGTTCCAGTGTGTGCATCTATCTTTTTGGCTAAACTATCTGTGTGAGTTGCACAATTTAAATAACGGTCTGTAGTCACCCCTAAATATTTATATTATTTTGTATTAATGAAATTCTAGCCAAGGTTTTTTATATATATAAACTGTACTATTCTTTTGCAATGGATTGGTGGCAGAAGGCCATTGTCTATTTTTTTTTGTTTTGTTTTTGGTATTCATCACTAAATAACATTTCATCCTTTTGTTTTCCATTTTCCCATTTACATTGTTAATATCCTTGTCAATTTGTTGGTATAATTAGATATTGGTCTGTTTTTTGAACGTGTTTAATGTTTATACTACCCTTTTTAAATCCTGTATGTGAATCTCACACTAGTGCCTTTAGACACGATCATGTGTGCTCAAAGACAATACACACAATCATGTGTACACTAAATACATTTTAATTTAATTTTTGCATTGCCAAAATATTTTTCTGTAGGTTATATTTCAAGTCCAGTCTAGTTTTAGCAGAATCCAATAAATCAGTATGAGCAGGATGGAGCCTTATTTCTGATTTCTCTATGTATTTGGGATGTTATTCATCAACAGTAAACCAAGGGCCTAAAATAGGTGCCTGAGCAACCCTGCAAGTAACTGAACAGGGTAAACACTTGGCCTTCTTCCATTACTAGTGTTCTGCTAGATAAGTAGGACACAAACCAATTACTTGTATCTAATGTTGCACCAACATCTTTCAGCTTTACCAGTAGTACTGACCCATCCACCAAGTCAAAGTCCATGGAACGGTCCATAAAAACTACATCCACATACTTTATATTTAAAACAAATGTAGTTACAATCTATAAAAGCAGTGTTTATGGAACTGTTCTTTCTAAAACTTGACTTGTGAAGTGTTAATAAATAACATTTCTAAACTTCTATACAATTATTGATCTGCAAATCATTCTAAGAGTTTTAGAAAGACAAACAGCTATGCAGTTTGTCAATATCTGGAAAGACATTTGGAATTCCTTTAGACTGGCAGAATAGCCTAGAGGTTAGAGTGACAAGCTGTTAATAATGAGCTGGGTACATCCAGAAGACACAGGTTTGATTCCCACAACCTCCACTTCCATATTGCTTGACTCTGAACAAATCACTTAACCACTCCTGTGCTGCTGGGTCACCCCCTGACAACAGGCACTTGTGCCTAGTGGGCCTTACCAAGTTACCAAAGAATAAATAAAAAAGAATAAAATGGGCTTGATTTTTCAAAGCCCTGAGAATGCTGCAAGTCCCTGGCATTCTACCACCCGGCAATCAGGATTTTCAATCCCATGCACCAAATGCCACAAGTTAGACAAGTTTTCTCTGGTGTAACTTGTGCCATTTGGGGATCCTTTTTATGGGGCCTGCACCAAATTTTTGGTGTGAGCTGCCGTAAATGGAAGAAACTGTTGCAACTCCCCCCAATGTACTAAAATTGGTGCAGTCGCATCAGGGGTGTTTGACACAGTTGCAGCAAAAAAAAAAAAGGTTATGCAGGGCTTAATGCAAGCCCTGCATCACCCTTGCAAAATCAAGACCCATGTTTGTTTCCATATCATAGGAAATTTCCTTCTTGTAGACTAGAGTCTATTTAAATTAGGAGATATAACTTCAACTGCATCCTTTAGGAATTTGATTTCAGTATGACCTAATGCCCCAGACTTGTTTGTTTTCAGTTGTTTAAATTTTTAGTGACCTCCTTTACCTTAATTTATTTAAATCTAAACATAGTACTTTTTGTGGCTTATGCATTGCTGTCTGTCATTGTTCTGCAATTGCAATGTTTTAGCCAGTATTGTACAGGAACATCTGGTAATACTGGAACATATAAATTTAAATCATTAACTGAGATAATGGAATCAGTATTGACTCTGTTCATCCCTTGTGTTAATTTGATTGCTACTTTTAGTTGGATTAATAAAGCTTTTTAAAAGATTGAAATCTTTTCTAGGACTTTTATTATTTTATTATACTGTCTTAAAACTGTTTTGCTTTTGCTTCTTTCATCATGTTTTTAGACACATTTCTAAGATTTTAAAAATCATGCCAATCATTCTCTTTAGTAGATTTGTTTTCCTTTCTCTATATTTTCTAAATGGTGCTTGATGATAACAGATTTTGATACATGTCATGGTAAAGTCCTCCATCACTCAGACTAATTTGGGGATTAACAATAATCTGTACCATTTTTAATTTATTAGACTGTCAATAAAGCAATTTCTGTTACAATTTATTTTCATTAAAGGTAGGGAGCAGGAGTTGAGGTCATAGTCTCTCCGCTCAGATTTCACAAATGATTATGTTGTTGTCTTAGAGATCTGGGGCACTAACTTGTTGATAATTTACTTTTAATGTTGGGGATACTACAAATAGGTCTAACACAGTTCCTGAACTCCTTTAGGTGCCCTTACTTAAAGACATATGGATTAGCTGGTTTAGACCTAATAGCTGAAAGATGTTAGCCAATTTATTTCCACTCTCATGAACCTATGTTGCATTAAATACATAATTCCCCAGAGTATGGTACAGCAGGACCTGTAGTAGTTTGTTAAAGTCAGATATTCTGGCTTTAGGTGGAAAATATTGATCTCCCATGGATAAATTTAAACTTTTAATGATTGCAGCTAAGCAATCCGTGCCTGTGAATTTTTTAGGAATTGAATATCAGTCTTGCATACAGTAATATGTAATTAACCAATGGTTTTACATTTCCAAGGTTGCTCTGTGTAAGCAAGAGCAAATATAGTTTTGTTGCTCAACTTCATTATTAGAAATTTTCTTAAGCCAAGTTTCAGTTAATCCAAATACATGTAATTTTCCTGGGTTAGCCCAGACTTCAAATGAATCCATTTTTTAAATGTAACTGTGAGCTTTATCAAGGGCTATCAACACTGTCTGTTTTGTGTTCTATCAGGTCATAGGTCTGGCTGTCTATTACCACAAATTGACAATAAGAGAAGCAAAGTTTATCCTCTGGTTTTAGGCCAGGCAGGCCATGATGACTATTCTGAACAACTGGCTACTTTGTGGATGGCCATTGATCCATCAAGGGTACATACACTGGCTTTGGCATTTGACATCATGGTGTACATTTGAGTTATTCTGTGGTTGAACATGGGGAACCATGGCAGCTAGATGGCATTGGACATCAGGGTGTGGAGGCTGAGTAATGATATAATTGAACAGGAGGGTCATGGGCAGCAGTGTGGTGCTTGCTATCAAGATGTGTAAGTTGAATGATGGTTTGATTAGATTGGGCCCATGGCCAAGTGCATATCAAAGTTTGGGAATTGTCCTGACATATATCCCCCACTTGGGCTTTTCAGTAATAATGAGAACTGGTTCATAGTGTGATGAGTTCTGCAGTGGGCACCAACCACTAGGAAGTTTGTTTGGAAGATTATGCTTTGCCAGAGAGAGGAAAAAAGGTGCTGTTATCATCAGCAGCCCCTTCCCCCCACTGGAATGAAGATGCTCCTAAGATCAGCACTTTCCTTCCACCACAGAGAGAGGAATATAGTGGTATTAACAATATGGAGTAGTACAGTGTCTGCTGTGCCTAGTCATGCCATTGTAGGATATGTCTTTCTTGGACATTAGTAAAGGCATGAACATCCATTTTATTTGTGTATGCAACTTCCTGTGTGCCATGGGTTAGCCATATTTCTATGTCACTAGTGGACATTATGGCTGCATGTGTGCTGCTGGGTTCACAACTACCATTTCTGTACATTGTGTGTCTTTTGTAATGTGTCATGTAATACAGTACGTACTTGTCCTGTGATTTTTTTTTATAATGCTAGTCTAGCATTTGACATCTGTATTTTTTCTTTGTTTGTTTTTTGTTTGTTCTATGTTGTTATTGCAATAGTTGTACAATATATTTTTCAGCAAGATAATTTAGGGTAGTACAAGCCCCTATTTTATTTTATAAAATGGAGACAGGTCAGTTCTGACTCCTCATTGGTCATGACCTCGCTACATGGTACTGCACTAGCCTAGCATATACCCCTGCTCAGAAGTCATGATAGAGTACATTATATGAAAGCACAACCAGTAGGGGTCAAAAAGATCAATATGTTAATTACACATTATCATGGTTGAAAAGATCGCAATACAATACAAACCGAACAACACAGCACCATCAAAAAGAAGTCATGCAAATAAAAAAAAAAACATGACCCCTTCCCCACACACACAGCAGCACTGCTAAAGAATCACAAACTGTTGAGGGAATCCATCCAACAACGTTGAAAAACACAGAGTACTTCCTACTCACAAATTCAAACCCAAAAAGCCTCAGTACTCCTCACACAAGACAAACATTTTAAACACCTAAAAAAAACACAAACTGGATTTCAAAAATATGATTTTATACAATAACTGAAATGTGTATATATATATATATATATATATATATATATATATATATATATATATATATTACAGTGGTGCAATAGCACCACTATAGTCAGAGTTGAGTAGGCAGTTTAAAGTTAAACCCCAAATTTAGCACTTTAATAACTTTGCAACTGTTCAACAGATTTGCACACAATTTGGTATGCACTGTCCAGGGGGTAGATCCCTTGATATGGCAAGTTTTGTTTTGATCAGATGTGCAAATTGTGTGCAGTACATAGTGACAAAAGTGTAAAAGTCACTTTTTTTGCCCATTTTTGCTAATTTTTCCTCATTGTGCTACAACCACACCATTTAGAATTTTGGTCTGAGTGTTTCAAAGTAGAACAAGCTTGTCCCAAAGAATAAGCCAGCATTGGTTTGGTGAAAAAATATTAATCCATTCAAAAGTTATTACGTTTTGAAATTTCAGATTCTGCGCATACTCAGTTCAGTCTTTTGGATAGCTGCACAGTACAAAAAGGGATTTAAGGCTCATGACAGGGATTTTGACAACTCATGAAGAGGGATTTATAAAATCCCTCTTCATGAGAAACAAAGCCCTCTTCATGAGCCACCATTTAGTTTTAGTTTTTCCTGAAAAACAAAACATTATAACTTGACCCAGGGATGTCTTCTGAAGACATCCAAGCATGGGTTTTGGTCATGTGGAACTCCTTTACAAAACTATCCCTTTGGCTTACTTTACATTGGTCCCGTAATGTTTATTTTTGAATTTAAAATCCCTTTTCGCAATTCGCTTCCGATCTCTTTTCACGAGCTGTCAAAATCCCTTTCCATGAGATGATGACCAGATGGCCCTATCTCACGAAAAGAGATTGGCTCACAAAAAGGGATTTTGACAGCTCACAAAAAGGTATTGGGAAACAAAAAGGGATGTTGACAGATCATGAAAAGGGTTTACTTTTTATAATCCCTTTACGTGAGCTGTCAAAATCCCTGTTTGTGAGCTGTCAAGATCCCTTTTCGTGAGCAATCCCTTTTTGTGAACTGTCAAAATCCCTTTTTGTGAGATGACGACCAGATGGCCCTACCTCACAAAAAGGGATTGGCTCATGAAAAGGGATTTTGACAGCTCGTAAAAAGGGATTCGTTTTTATAATCCATTTTTGCGAGCTGTCAGAATCCCTTTCATGACATGGCGACCAGACTGCCCTTCCTCATGTAAAGGAATACACTCGCAAAAAGGAATTTTGACAGCTCACAAAAAGGGATTTTTAATCTTTACTGTTTCTTTTCCACTTCACTGCAAAGAAACAGTTTGGAATTAAAGACTGAAATTTTCAGGGTAGAATGGGCATGCCCCCCATATGTGAATTTTGCTGGTTTGGTGATAACATTTACATTACTTCCACAGTTATAACATTTCAAAGTTAGAAAATTTCCCATAGGATAACATTGTGGCAGATGCCTATATCTCAAAAATGGTTTGAGATACAGATTTTTCATTAAATGCAGTTTAGTATACTAAGCATATGTGCCAGTTGCCAGGCCATGATCACAACAGTGATGGAATTTTTCCCCGTGTTCCTATGGTTACTCTGATATTGCACCATTTGCATCACATGGGTTATTTGGAATGTCTCTAGGCTTGTGCTGCATCTCTACAATTATAGGTAGATGGGATCACAGGGCATAGAGGGCCCTGTGATGCCACATATGGATATCATTATGCAGTACTGGGCATGCAGGGCACTCCATTATGAAGTACTGGGAAAGCAGGGCCCAGATGCCCCTGCACTCCCACAAGGAGATGACACTTCATGACAATGTCTAAACATTTATGGAAAGATGGGAGTGCAGGGCCCTATGGTCCCTGTGCAACCACAAATGGATACCATTGTGGACTGGACTGATGGGAGCAGGATCAGAGTGCAGGGCCTTCCCACAGGGAAATATGGGTTGATTAGAATGTGTATAAACTTATTGCTACATAGGAGCTCCCACATTATGGAGAGCCCTTTACAGTTGCTACACACTATAGACTCATGTGCTTTCACAAACATATCAGGGTACGATTACACTTTCTCAAATAGTAAGGAAATTCATTGCAAAAAACTGCATTAATGCATCAGTTAGGGTTGAAGCAACAAAAGTAGGAAAATGAGATGATAGGGTTGAGACTGTAACACCTCCCCCCACCTAACCCTACCACCCCACCAGCAGCCTCCACAGACCAATAGCCATCGGGCTGTGCCTTGGAATCATTGGGCATAACTCACACCCCATTCTCCTATACTGTATCATTTCAGTTTCCTTACACATGGAATGGGTGAGAGTTAGGGTCAATGACTCCAAGGCACATCCTGACACCTGTTGGTCTGTGGAGGGTGGTAGGGTTGGGTAGATGGTATAGGGCCTCATCCCTAATGTCTCATTTGCCTACTTTTGTTGCTTCAATCCTAACTGAGGCATTAACAAAGTTTTTTGCAATGTGTGTATATATATATATATATATATATACACACACACACAGTGGTGCGGTAGCACCACTATAGTTAGGGTTGAGTTGGCAGTTTAATGTTAAACCTCAAATTTTGCATGTTAAAGGAAAACTACACCCTCATGTCTAATACATGTTATTTGTTTCCATGTCAACAGACAACTCTTTTCATGTAGCTGTTGAAGATATATTCAACTGCATTAGTCAGTTTTCACAGTTCATACTAGACCCTGTTACTGTCTGGGGAGACTCCATTTTGTGGTTGTTAAACTCTCATTGTTCCTGAGAGCTGCATTAGCATATGAGAACATGCTGTGTAATCACCATTTAAACTCCCCAGTATGCCTGTTTGCTTAATTAGTCTTCAAAGAAATAAGCTACAAGAAGGTGTGAAATACCAAATTTACCTTCAGTGAGCTTTGCAAACTATCTAAGTTATAATGCAGGTTTCCCCTTTAAATTTCATTTAATTTATGAATTTCCGGAGAGTTTTTAAAGGATATTTATTCTTTCAACATAGAGATACATAATATAAATGGTTGATCTGACATCATGTTCTCATATGCTAATACAGTTCTCATGGACAATGAGATTTCAGTAACCATGAAATGGAGATCCCCAGGGCAATCACAGGGGCTACCATGAGCAGTGAAAACAAACTAAGGCTAGCACATATAGCCCTAACAGCTACAGGAAAGGAGCTGTCTGTTGACATGGAAGCAAATTAAATTGAAATTATATGAGGGTATAGTTTTCCTTTAATAACTTTTCAACTGTTCAATGGATTTGCATGAAATTTGGTATGCACTGTCCCGTTGGGTAGCTCTCTTGATGTACCAAGTTTGGTTATGATCCAATTTGTGGATTTCGTGCTGCATATAGTGATAAAACTTAAAAAGTCGGTTTTGTTTTCTTTTCTTGGCTGTTTTTTCCTCATCGTGCTGTGGTCACACCATTTGGAATTCTGGTCTGAAATTTTAGGGTACAAAGAGCTTGTCCCAAAGAACAAGCCAACATTGGTTTTGTGAAAAAATATTAATCCGTTCCAAAGTTATTCAATTTTGAAATTTTGGGTTCTAAGCATGCTCAGTTCAGTCTTTTCGATAGTTGCGTGGTACGAAAAGGGATTTAGGCCTCTTGAAAAGGGATTTTGACACCTCACAAAAAAGGATTTTTAAAGTTTACTGTTTCTTTTTCACTTCATTGCAAAGAAATGGTTCGGACTTTCAGGTTGAAATTTTCAGGGTTCAAAGGGCTTGCCCCAGAGATGTGACATTTTCTGATTTGGTGATAAAATTTACATCACTTCCATACTTATAACATTTTGAAGTTTGGAAATTTCCCATAGGATAGCATTGTGGTGGACACAGTACCTTTCAGTAACAATATCGTGAAAACGGTTCAAGAGACAGATGTTTTGCTAATCACAGCTTAATACACATGCAGGTTGACAAGCCATGATTACAACTGCAGAGGAATTTTTTCTAATGTTCCTATGGTTACTGAGATATTGCATCATTTACAGCATAACAGTTATTGGAATGTCTCTAGGCCTGTGCTGTGTCTCTACAATTATAGGTAGATGGGAGGGTAGGGCCCAGAGGGCCCTGCACTCCCACATATGGATACCATTATGCAGTAATTGGACTGCAGGGCCCTCCATTATGCAATAGTGGGAGTGCAGGGCCAGGAGATCCCTGCGCTCTCACAGGGAGATGACAGTTCGGGTCCTGCACTCCCAATAATTTATACCATTATGGAGTGATGGAAGCAGGAATGGAAGTGCATGGCACAGCGGGACATGCACTCCCACAGGGAGATGAGGGTTAATTACAATGTCTATATACTTATGGATACATAGGAGTGCAGGATCCAGAGGGCCTTGCGCTCAGAGCCCTATGCAACCACAAATCACTATAGACTGATGGGAGTGCTCCCACAAACTTATAAGGGTAAGATTACACTTTCTCAAAAAGTATGGACAGTCATTGCAAAAAACTTCTTTAATGTATCAGTTAGAGTTGAAGCAACAAAATTAGGGAAATGAGGTGTTAGGGTTTTGAACCCTAACTCCCCCACCCTATCACCCCACCACCACCACCCTCCACCCACCAACAGGCATTTGGGTGTGCATTGGGGTCACTGGGCCTAACTCTCACCCCATTCTCCTATACTGTACCATCTCAGCTTTCTTAGACATGGAATGGGGTGAAAGTAAGGGCAGATGCCACCAACACACACCCCATGCCTGTTGCAAAAAAAAATCATTAATGCACCATTTAGGGTTAAGACTACATCAGCAAAAGTAGGGAAATGTTATTTTAGTGTTTCCAACCCTAAAAACTTGACCCACCCCTGAAGCAAATCGAGGTGGAGTCTTCCTTGGCATTGTCAACCCTAAAGCTCATCTCATTCTATGCACTACTGAAACAAATACACTTGTGTTTATCACATGTGAGCTTTTCTTGCTACCACAGTGGGGTGAGTTTAGGGTTGACAATGCCAAGGGGACTCCACCCCAATTTGCTTCAGAGGTGGGTGTGGGGTTTTAGGGTTGGAAACCCTAAAATCACATTTCCCAACTTTTGTTGCTGTAGTCTTAACCCTAAATAGTGCATTAATGGAGGTTTTTTTGCACAGAATTTCCTTACTTTTTGAGATAGTATAATCATATCCTCATTTGCCTCTCAGCCCTATACGCCCATGCCACTATAAATGCAGACATGTATGTTGCTGTAGATGTAGCAAAACTGTAACCAAATTGTCAACATAGCCTTCTTATTACCCCACCTCATGAAACCCGTACTGTGAATTTTGAAATCCTCACTGAAAAGTCATTCTGTACCCCAGGTGCAAAAACACAGTTTGGTCACTATATGAAAAATGACAGTTGTCACATTCATGAGGCAGGGTGAAACAACTGGCTATGCTGAAAATTTGGGGTCAAAATATTTAAAATTAGTAAAATTATGAGTGAGTGTAGTAAAATTTCAACCAATGCACATAACTTTGCCATTTTTACATACTTTGACCCCAAATTTTCAACATAGCTTACTAATGACCCCACCTCGTGAACATATGCAGTGAAATTTTTTAATCCCTCCTGAAAGGTGATTATGCCAAGTGACCACAAAATCACCTTTCTGGGTGGCTTTGCATAATTCCACCTTCATTGCTCATGAAGTGGGATGTCAAAAAGCCCACGTTGAAAATGTGGTGTCAAAATATGCAAAAATGGCAAAGTTATGCCACAAAGTTAGAGGTGAAACTCTGCAGAGGGTGGCAGACTGAGGCAGCTGGGCTAGAAGATAAGTATTTTCTCTGTACTGTTTCTTTTCTTTTAGGATTCAGGTAGCATTTAATGAGATTGCAATGTGTGCTGTGTGATTTAAACAGTGTAACTACAAAACAAATGATTTTGTCTTGGCTAGGAGGAGGGGGAATTTAACTCAGTGAAGGAGAGGTTGGGAAATACACAGGAAGGGGAGGGCTGGTCATGTGACATGACTCGGACCAGCCAATAGAGGGGCTGGGATCCATTTATAATTCAAAAGGGACCAAGTAATCCCAAAGCATGAGTGACCCCAAAGCATGAGTGCCACAAAGCAGGAGTGTAGCATCTTGAGTAGCATCTGCAGGGCATCAGCAGGGAGAACAACAGGCAGCAGGGCATGCTGGTAGACAGGAAAGAGCCTAACTGGGAGGGCCGCATAGTTCCTGTACAGACATGGGGAGTCCAAGATGGGGGAAGGGTTCCATGGAGTGGAGTAGGACCAGGATAAGGAAGGAGAGAATGTGCAGGGGCAGTCAAATAGGGTGGGGGATGGGAAGGATTGTATGTTGCCATGGATGTGGAGCAGCCATATTCCTGGGAGTGTCTTGGAGGGCAGGGGGCTGTATGGTGTGTTGGCAGGTCAGGCTGCTCAGGCAGGAAATAGAGTGGTTGAGGAGGGAACTGGAGGCATGGATGAGACAGAATTGGGGAGAACACGGTCACAAGGGGAAATTAATGAGGTAGCCAAAAGAGCTCAAAACAGACAAAAATAAGGGGGAACTTGGTGGGACAGCAGGACTGCCACACAAGTGGGTGCAGTCAAGGGAAGGATGTGATGACTGGAAGAGGGTCAGGCACAGGAGCATGACTAAGACTGGGTCGGAGCAATGATATTAGCCTGTGGGAAGGGAGACTGGAGTCATTCATAGAAAGGAGATTAGCACTGCAAACAGATTCTGAATGTTGGCTAGTCCAGAAGACCAGACAGCAGAGAGGAGGGGAGCTACAGTGAAGGAGCAGGGAGAGGACACTACAGGGGAAAAGGTATACAGCAGGGAGGCAGTAGGCAGTACACCAAGAAGACACATTGGCAAGGGGAGGCAGTGAGGTGATGGTGATGCAGTGGGCAGTACACAAAGAAGACACATTGTCAAGAGGATGCAGTGAGGTGATGGTGATGCAGTCTCTCCAGAGGGAAAGAAGAAGCAAGGAGACAGGAGGAAGGGGGAAGCGGCAGGCAGACAAGGGAAGGCTAAGGATGGGAGTCCGAGTGGGGGAGGGCCACATTTCAGGGAAGACATGGGGAAGTAATAGTTGAGGAGGTGGCAGCATGATGGACAGAGCAACAGGTCAGTGCAAAGGGGAGGTTCCACAGGCAGAATATAGTTCAGAGGTGGAGGTCAGTAGCCCGGTCATAGTTGTGAAGGGGGAGAGGACAGGGCAAAGGTTAGGGGAGGCAAAGTGGGGGCCGAGACAGAGTGAATGAGAGGCTTCACAAGTTGGGGGAGTGGAGGGCAGCAAGACGGTGAGAAGAAAAAGCATGAGAGAGTCATAATTCTATAGGATTCTATGCTTAAGGGTATAAGGTGGGGGGAAGGGTGCCAGAAAAAGTAACATCTGGGTAGAGTGCATGCCAGGCATGACAGCGAGTAGAGTACAACAGCATATGGGCAGATATGTGGGGAAGTTGGGGGGGAGCTGCACATTGTGGTGCACCTGGGAATGAATGATCTGGAAGGGAGAATGATAGAGGAGGTACAAGACAGCTTCAGGGAAGTAGGAAAATGATGCAGCAAAGAGGGAACAACAGTAACCTTCTCAAATTTTCTGCCAGTGCCAAGGGCCAGTACAGACAGGAAGAAAAGAATCAGTGACTTCAACAAGTGGCTGAGGAATGGTGTGGGACCAAGGGGTATGGATTGGTGGGGGACTGGGGTAGCACATGGGATTACACAGATCTTTATGCAGGGGATAGGTTACACCTCAGCAGGGCAGGTTCACAGGTGTTGAAGCAGAAGCTGGGGGATTTCATCAATGAGCAGTATCATTTAAACTAGGTAGGGGGAGGCATTGGAGCTGGAAATCACCAGGAGAGGGGGTCCCATGGATCTCTCCCCACCACAGTGATAGCTATGACCTTAGGTGAAATAGGGGTTGGAATGAAGGGTAAGGAAGCAGGAAGGATAGGTGCAGCATGGAGAATGGTTTCACTAAATCCTAGGAGCCTGGGGAACAAGTTGACAGAGTTGCAGTCATTTATGGCAGAGGAAGCAGTGGACATAGATGCCAGTACTGAGACGTGGGCCATTAAGCACCATGGCTGGGACTTAACCATCCCAGGCTACAAACTTTTCCAGAGGGATAGAGATAAAGGGAGGGCTGGTGGGTTGACATTTACATAAAGGAAGGGATTAGATAAAATAGGGAGGAAGGGGAGGAGGGCAGGTCGGAAGTAATCTGGCTGCAACTACACAGCCAAAAAGGGATCAGGATCTGTCTGGGGTTGTTTATAGACCACCGGCTCAGAAGGAGGACATTGACAGGGGACTGGGGGAGCAGATAAGGAGGCACAGTAGCAAAGGGAGCACAGTGGTGGTGGGGGACTTTAATCTACCAAGGGTGGATTGGAGCATCCCAGCAACCAACTGTACCAGATAGCAGATCCACCTTCAAGCATTCCAGGATGGCTTCCTTACCCAGAGGGTAATGGAGCCAACAAGGGAGGGGAATATACTAGACCTGATACTGGAAGATGGGGAACCGGTCAGGGATGTAAGGGTGGAGGAACCTCTAGCAAGCAGTGACCACTGCACAGTGTTTTCAATCAACCTGGGTAGAGAAGTAGCCACTACAAAACCTAGGGTCCTGGACTTCAAAAGGGTGGACTATGGCAGGATGGGAAACATACTGGAAAGTCATATGGCAAGTATCTGACCAGAAATGGACATGGAACAAAAATGGACAGTCATCAAGACAGGACTGGTTGAAGCCACTAAAACTTTTGTCAAGAGCCAGAGCAAGAAAGCCAGGATCAAGAATCCTAGTTGGATGAGTAGAGAGGTAGTGGAGAAGGTGGGGGAAAAAAGGAATGCATTTTGGACCGACAAGTGATCCAACAGGGCAGAAGACAAAGAAGAATATGTGAAGAAATCCAGAGAAGTGATCAGAGTGGTAAGGACAGCAAAGGTGGCTAGGGAACAGAGTTTAGCACAGGGGATCAAAGGAGGGGAAAAGGATTTCTTCAGATATATCAAAGAAAAGAGGAAGAGCAAGGATCAAATTGTTAGGATCAGGAGGGGAAGTGGGTTGGTAGAAAAGGGGGCTGAGCAGCCAGAAGTACATAATGAATACTTCTGTTCAGTCTTCACCAAGGAAAGGGATGGGCCCATATCTGAGAGGAAGGGTGAGGTGGGAGAGGGTGGGGGAGAAGCAACCATGGATGGGGAAATCATGGTGGAAAGGGTGAGGGAGGGCCTTAAGTCCCTGAAGGTGGACAAGACACCTGGCCCAGATGGAGTTCACCCCAGGGTGCTGAGAGAGTTAGCAGAGGTACTGGAAGGGCCACTGGCAGACCTGTTCAATACCTCTCTGAACTCGGGGTGCATGCCCAGGGACTGGATTGAAGCACATGTGGTACGTCTCCATAAGAGTGGACCCAAGAATGAACCGGTGAACTACAGACCAGTGATCCTTACTGCAATTATCGGAAAACTGATGGAGACACTTCTCAGGGAAAGGCTGGTGCAATTTCTTGAGGATAACAACCTCCAGGAAAGCAGGCAGCATGGGTTTGTCTCAGACAGATCCTGCCAGATGAAATTGGTTGATTTTTACGACTGGGTTACGAGGGCACTGGACAGGGGACATGTGGTGGATGTCCTCTACCTGGATTTCAGCAAGACCTTTGACTGAGTGCCACACAGTAGGCTGACCTACAACTTGCAGAGTCAGGGAGCAGGGAAGAAACTGATCAGATGGGTCAAGAACTGGCTGTAGGATAGACAGCAGAAGATAGTAGTGAGGGGGAGGCATCTGAACCCAGGGCAGTAACAAGTGGTGTACCACAGGGCTTGGTGCTGGGACCAGTTCGGTTTAACATTTTCATAGCCAACATTGCAGTAGGGATTAAGAGCAAGATCAGTCTCTTCGCAGATGACACAAAGATTTGTGCCGAGGTAGGTGGGGGGAGGGAGTAAAAGTAGTTCAGGAGGATTTGGCAAAACTGGAGGAATGGTCTCACACTTGACAGCTTTGTTTCAATGCCAAGAAGTGCAAAGTGATGCATTTAGAAGACAAGAACCCAGGACCCAATTACTGGCTAGAGGGTGTCCCATTAACAAAATCCAAGATGGAGAAGGATCTGGAAGTGCTGGTAACCGAGGAGATGAACCACTCTGCTCAGTGCAGGAAGGCAGCAGTGAAGGCAGACAGGATGCTAGGGTGCATAGCAAGGGGGATTACTTCTAGGAATGGGGAGGTCATCTTCCCCCTGTACAGGTCCCTGGTGAGACCGTATCTAGAGTACTGCATACAGTTCTGGCCCCCCTACTTGAAAAGGGACATCAAACAACTGAAGGGGGTACAGTGCAGGGCAACAAAAATTATCCGGGAGTTAAGGGACAGACCATATGAGGAGAGACTGAGAGAGCTCAATATGTATACCCTGGAAGAAGGAAGGGAGAGAGGGGATATGATTGAGACCTTCAAATACCTGAAGGGTTTGAACAGAGTAGACACCAGGTGCATGTTCAGTCTGAAGGGTAGAAGGGAAACCAGGGGACACTCTATGAAGTTGGAAGGGGGCAGGTTCAAGAGGGAACGGAGGAGGCACTATTTCACAGAAAGGGTGATGGCAGGGTGGAACGCTCTGCAAGAAGAAGAAGTATCACTGCAGAGTGTTGGGGGCTTCAAGAGGGGGTGGGACATATTCAAGGGAAGGGTACAAACCTGGAGGGGCACAAGATGGGGGGCATATGAGGGAGAGAGACAGCTGCAGTCTAATGGACTGAAGTGCTACACACTCGAGCAGACTAGATAGACAGAATGGCCTGTATCTGCTGGCAATTTCGTATGTTTGTATGTTCTTGTTTAAAATCCCATTGAGATACACTGAACAGCACTTACCTTACTTTCTCATATAGCAGTCAGCATTTCCAGCAGCAAGACGTGTCTTCAATCAGAGAGTGGATCTTCTCCCTGGGACCTGTTCAGGTGAGTGAGGGTGTATGGGGGGTGCAGAGTGGCGGTTGCTGAGTGGGAAGTCAGTGTGGAGGGGGCAGATAGGTGAGGGACCATTTTCTTTTTTACAGGTTAAAAAGAAAAGATGTCAAAGGACAGTTTTCTTTATTACAGATAGGACGGTAACTGGAGGGTGAAAGGGTGCCACTAGACACCAGGAAAAGAAAAAAAAACAAGACAGGAACAGCAACCTGAGGGTGTGTGAGGGGGGAGGAGCCACAAGACACCAGGGAAATAATAAGCAATATGGGGATGGTGATCAATGGGGAGGAGGGGCACCACTTGACACCCGGGAAAAAAGAAATAATGACATGGACAGCAATCGTAGGGTAGGGGGCACCACTAGACACCAGGGGAATAATAAACAATGTAAACCAAGAAAGCTTCATGACTTACCCCACATATCAACATTGTTTTCAAATTTCTTTTGGAAATGGGGACACTTATTCAAGCACAACTGTTGGGAATTGTGTTATATTTTCACCTGACACTCAGACCAGCTTGTTAATATCCATAAGGTGTTTGGCACATGAATGAAGAAAAATTCAGAAGTTTTAAATGTGATGAGTGGGTAATCTAATGTTTGATCTGGAAATCAGACATTCAGATAGTAGACAGATTATGGGTAACCTGTGGAGATTGTGCAGATAAAGTGCAGTACAAGAATACAAGGACACTATTCAGCTAACTGCTTGGACAATATTAAAACATTTTAGTCATGAAGGACATTCTTCGGTTAACTGATCGGACTTTCCACATTGAAACATGAAGGAATTTGCATAATTTATTTTACAACCTTGTTAACTGATTACACTTTCCATCTTTGATGTCTGGGATTAACAGGACTGTAGAGCAAATTAGATTATAGCGGTCTGGAGTTATTGGGTGAATTTTAGTGTTATGGCATTGGTGATTTGTTATTTATTGATTAGATAGACTATGCTATTAATTAAATTGTTAATCTTAATAAGAACAAGGGCACACTGATATGAGGTCAAATCACCATCTCTTCTTAAGTGCTGTTGTTACTTAGGTTGAGTAGAACAAAAGAAGGTCATAGGCCCATCGAGATTGTCCCCCGTCATTGTGGTCTATTTATTCCTAAGTTAAGTATTTTGTGTTAGCCATTCATCCATTTTTTTAAAGAAATCTGGATTTTCCACATCAATTAGGTCCTGAGGGAGAGTATTCCAGAATTTGGCCACTCTAATATTGAAGAAATTGTCTCTTTTAGATGTATTGGTCCACTGAACATCCAAGATTTTGTTGTGGGATCTGCCTATAACCTGTCTACCTGTTAGTTTTGTATCTAAATTACTCATCACATGACTATCCTTTAGAATTTTATGCATTAGGAGTAAATCCCCTCTACATCTTCTTAAATGGAGGTGGAACAGGCCTGTTTCTTTTAATCTACTATCATAATCCATTTTTTGAAGTCTTCTTACAATTTTGATGGCCCTTTTCTGAACCCTCTCCAGCATTACTATCAGGGGTGTAGCCAGGAATTTCTGAGCTGCACACCAAGTAGACTCGTCACTGCTAGCCGCCGCCCCCCCCTTCGGGTTAGCTACCCCACCCCCACTGTCCATGCCCCTTTCAGAGGGGGGGTGTCATTTACTGTGTTGTATGCCAGCACACCACCACCAACAGGTGTCAGACTAACAGACTGGCTTTTGGTTGCAATACTGCATTGTGACAAGCCTCTGTACCAGATTGGCCAAGTTACAATGTTGCATTGCGACAAGCCTCTGTACCACATCAAGGTAGCCAGTCCCACAGAGGTCCATTCACACTAGCCAGCCACCAGTCTAGCAAATCAACTGCTGAAAAACACACAAGTAGTGCAAGTAACAGCTGAGCCCTCAGCCACACATTCATGCCCATCTTCCCACTCACACCCAAAGTAGCCCAAACCCACCACTGCAAGTGGCCACATACCCACAGCAGTGTTACAAGTAGTGCAAGCAGCAGCTGAGCCCTCAGCCGCACATTCATGCCCATCTTCCCACTCACAGCCAAAGTAGCCTGAACCCACCACTGCAGTGGCCACATACCACAGCAGTGTTACAAGATAGTGCAAGTAACGGCTGAGCCCTCAGCTGCACATTCATGCTCTTCTGCCCACTCACAGCCAAAGTAGCCGAGACCCACCACTGCAAGTGGCCACATACCCACAGCAGTGTTACAAGTAGTGCAAGTAACAGCTGAGCCCTCAGCCACACATTCATGCTCTTCTGCCCACTCACAGCCAAAGTAGCCTGAACCCACCACTGCAAGTGGCCACATACCCACAGCAGTGTTACAATGAGTGCAAGTAACAGCTGAGCCCTCAGCCACACATTCATGCTCTTCTGCCCACTCACACCCAAAGTAGCCCAAACCCACCACTGCAAGTGGCCACATACCCACAGCAGTGTTACAAGTAGTGCAAGCAGCAGCTGAGCCCTCAGCCGCACATTCATGCCCATCTTCCCACTCACAGCCAAAGTAGCCTGAACCCACCACTGCAAGTGGCCACATACCCACAGCAGTGTTACAAGTAGTGCAAGTAACAGCTGAGCCTCAGCCACATTCATGCTCTTCTGCTCACTCACAGCCAAAGTGGCCAGACCCACCACTGCAAGTGGCTACATACCACAGCAGTGTTACAAGTGGTGCAGGTAACAGCTGAGCCCTCAGCCACACATTCATGCTCTTCTGCCCACTCACAGCCAAAGTAGCCTGAACCCACCACTGCAAGTGGCCACATACCCACAGCAGTGTTACAATGAGTGCAAGTAACAGCTGAGCCCTCAGCCACACATTCATGCCCATCTTCCCACTCACAGCCAAAGTAGCCTGAACCCACCACTGCAAGTGGCCACATACCCACAGCAGTGTTACAAGTAGTGCAAGTAACAGCTGAGCCCTCAGCCACACATTCATGCTCTTCTGCCCACTCACAGCCAAAGTAGCCTGAACCCACCACTGCAAGTGGCCACATACCCACAGCAGTGTTACAATGAGTGCAAGTAACAGCTGAGCCCTCAGCCACACATTCATGCTCTTCTGCCCACTCACAGCCAAAGTAGCCTGAACCCACCACTGCAAGTGGCCACATACCCACAGCAGTGTTACAAGTAGTGCAAGTAGCAGCTGAGCCCTCAGCCACACATTCATGCCCTTCTTCCCACTCACAGCCAAGTAGCCCGAACCCACCACTGCAAGTGGCCACATACCCACAGCAGTGTTACAAGTGAGTGCAAGTAACAGCTGAGCCCTCAGCCACACATTCATGCTCTTCTGCCCACTCACAGCCAAAGTAGCCTGAACCCACCACTGCAAGTGGCCACATACCCACAGCAGTGTTACAATGAGTGCAAGTAACAGCTGAGCCCTCAGCCACACATTCATGCTCTTCTGCCCACTCACAGCCAAAGTAGCCTGAACCCACCACTGCAAGTGGCCACATACCCACAGCAGTGTTACAAGTAGTGCAAGCAGCAGCTGAGCCCTCAGCCACACATTCATGCCCATCTTCCCACTCACAGCCAAAGTAGCCCGAACCCACCACTGCAAGTGGCCACATACCCACAGCAGTGTTACAATGAGTGCAAGTAACAGCTGAGCCCTCAGCCACACATTCATGCTCTTCTGCCCACTCACAGCCAAAGTAGCCAAAAGCATTCGCACCAAATAGCCCAATAGCCCCATACCCCCATACCATGCAGTAAGTGTTCAAAGTCATCCTGTTGGCTTATTTGAGAAGCGTCTATCCTGGCATGGGTCAAAGTCTTTGAGCACCTGTTCCACATCAATTTCCATGTCTCTGTGTATGTGTAAGAGCGCGAGTCCTGTCAGGCATTGTTCTCCCATGCTGTTTCTGAGCCAGGTCTTCAGCCTCCTCAAGGCACTGAAGGATCTCTCTGCACTTGCCACGCTGACTGGCATAGTTGCCAAGACTGATAATACTGCATTAACATTTGGGTAGAGATCTGCATTCACATTCTGTAATGTCACGAGAATGGTCTCTGGAAGGTCTGCCACAGGAACGTCGGCCCCACTTTTCTTTCCATCTTTCCAGCTCCACATTTAGCTCCTCCAGGCTGCCCAGGTCAGTCTTGTAGGCACTGTACACTGCTGCTATTTTGTCCTCCTGTAGCAAATGCAGTTTGCGTGGTAGAAAATACTGCCCAAGGAACCGTGGCCGGCACTCTATAAGTTTATCCTGCAATTCCATAATTACATGGTCTAGGAAAGGAATGAAAATGTTGACTCTGAAGTAGTCTTGAGGGCTTGCAGCACTGATGTTGCTTCTCTGTGTTTGCCTACCACATATGCGAGGTACCTCCTCCCCGAATGAATGCAGCCTCCGCTAGAGTCAGGATACTCTGATACAGTTCTGCAAATTGGCTTTCTGACCTGTCCCTCATTTTCTTCAGTACTTGTACAAGGTTGGAGGCCTCTTGTGTTGCTTGTAGGAGGTCAGTGTTGACACGCTGCAGATACAGATGAAGAGGTTTCGTTTGGGACAAAACATAATCAACGGAATGAAGAGTCACAAGGAAGTTGAATCGCTGGATGCAGAGCAGCAATCTGCTTGCTTCATTGTCAAACTCTGCAATTTTCTCAAGCGTACTTGCTACTACCAAAAATTTCACTTTTAACCTTGATAGAGAATCTGCCTGACTCATCCACCTCGTGTTTCCAGCTGCAGGAATAGTATATGTCCTATCTTCTGGCTCATCATCATAGTCTGATGGCAAGTTGTTGAATTCTTTGAGTTCTGCCTGAAAGATGTTACTGCGCTTGTAGGACGACTTTAGTGTAGAGATGATCTTTTTCGTGGTATCAAACATATTGGAAATTTGTCGCAAGGAACACGAATGCACTATAGCTGTGTTGAGGCCATGAGCCTTGCAAACTGTATACACTGCTTCAGGGACAACCGCTGTGATGTGTGCTTGCACCCCATTAAATTTTCCACTCATGTTACTCCCCTTGTCGTACCCTTGGCCGCGCATTAGTTTTGTGTCGATGCCCCAAGCCTTTAAACGCCGCAAGAATAGTTCTGCTAAACCATGGCCAGTTGTATCCATGCCTTCAGTGAACTCGACGAAATCTTCACGAAGTTCAATTGTGCCTAAAAGGTCCCGATGTATGTAGCGAACCGATAAAGAAATCTGCTCCTTGGTTGACACATCTGTTGTTCCATCCGCTATCAAGCTGAACCATTTTGCCTCCTTTACATTGCTTAGTATTTTTCGCTGTATTTGCCGACCCATCAATTGAATTAGTTCATTCTGAATCTGTGGGGATGTGTATAGTGCATTCCTTGGAGCTGCTAGTAGGTGTTCTTGCAGACTGGAATCCACTTCAGCGGTGTATTGCAACAAGCCATGGAAATTTCCGGTATCATCATACTTACCCCGAAGAGCAACGTTGTGTCTCCCACAATAGAGAATGATCTTGATGATTCTGCATAGAAAGTGAAGTGTATTCTCTGTCACCTTGTTGTTAAGCTCCTGCAGACAGTGGCTTGCTGTTTTCATCGTCCCAGCACAAACAGAGAGAAAACCATCTGCCCTCACTACAGCATCTCCATGGTCCTTAGACTTGCTATGCCTCTCTAGAGTCTTCTTTGTATTGGACCAGTCCCTCATTGGTGCCGATACCAGAAGGGTGCTAGTACAGGAACTGTTGAATACGAAGCACGGACCACAGAACACGCCATCCAGTACCTTCGAATACCGAGTAAATTTGAAGTCGTGCAACACATGAGCATTGAAACGCCTGTAACGCTGGCTCGGACCATCTGGACCCATCAGACGACCAGGAAACTGAAATCCTGGAGGTGGTTGCCACTGATTTTCAAGAATTTCCTTCCTCTGAGCGTCCGTGAGATGGGAGCGATTCATACAGCCAATGTCCTTGGTATTTTGCAGATGCACATCTGGTTCTTGGGAAATGCTTGGAATCTGGACTGCTTCAAAAGTAGTTGCTTCTTCCACTGTCTCCATTAACTGGGAGTTGACACCAGCTTCCTGCAGATCTTCCATAGTCTCCACTAACTGGGAGTTGACGTTGGTTTCCTGGAGAACACCCTGTGTGGCCGAGTCTTCGCAAATTTCACCAGCAACCTGTTCTTGTACAATCGCTCATGCATGGTTATTGGATGGGCAAGTCTCCCCCACACCACTTCCAGGCTGCGTCTCTGTGTTGCAGACCCTGTACACACAAAGGTCTGCAGTTAGCTAAACTGTTTACCTATCAAAAATTATGTTTACTCTATTTTATGGCACGCTTTCTTACCCAGACCTAGCTGAAGGCCGAGTGAGGAAGGACTGCATCAGCCTGGACATTTGTGCCGTTTCCTCTATTCTGGCCCTTTTAGTTTTTCACACCTGTGCTCCAGAAGGTTGTTTTCTTTTGCCTGCCTCCATTCTGGAAACAGAACACAGTTTAACCCCTGCACTCTAAGTGGAAGAGGGGACAGTATGGAAGTAGGATAAAGGAATAAGGGAATGGAGCGGCATGATGAGGCAAGTGAAATATGGGCAGATACCTTACCTTAATGCAGCAGTTGGTGCAGTCAAGAAATCTTAGTAAGTCTCAGTATCTAGCAGTTGCCTGAAAACCACTAATGCTTCTGCCTCTGCCCGCAAATCAAACGCTCTGACCGTTGATCTCAGTAACTTGCAGGGTTAATGCTGCTGCCACCTGTCCGAGTAACCACGCTGCTTACCTGGTATGGCTGCCACCCCTCAATTGAAACACAAAACAAAAACACCTCATTTGACAGCCCGTGGGATTGCATGCAACAAAATTCACATCACAAATTATGCTGTTTCAGTGTATGCAATACATAACTGTCTATGGACAAGAGTAAAGCACAAAATCCCAGTATCCACCACCGTATCACAAGCAAGACTGCTCCAGTTGGCAAACTGTGGAACCAGGCAGCATTCAGAGGAAATGTTCAGACAAAGAACTGGTCCTAATACAACATCCCTCGGAATTATTTATACCGAAATGCCGGACAAGAACAGCGCTTTCAGTCATGGCGTCTGATTCGCTAACACGAATGGCCATCACGTCCAAAGGTACCGCAGTACGCAAAACTAAGGCTTGGTGAAACAGACCCCACAATGTGGTAGAGATTTTTGAAGTGGCACTTTACAGGACAGTGTAGGTTAGCTTATAGGATGTATCACGGAGACAAAGTTTTAACCGACAGTCATGTTCGGAAATAATGCAAGATCAGTTACCTCACAACAGCAGTTAAATGCATAATGCAACAGCATTTGGACATGTTTTGTTTGGACCGATGACATACAGCTGTAGAGGCCTGTCTCAGAGCCTTTGTGAGGTGAATTGTAATGTGAAAACAGTATTTATAATCTGTGCTGCAGGCCAAGTGACCATACCATTTTACCCATGTACTGTACATTGGTATGAAGTATATACTCTGGTTGCCCAGCATCACATTCCGTTTGCTTGCCAAGTTAAATTTATCTACAGTATTGTTCTTTTAATATCCAGCAGAACAGAGCCTAGGAAATGGGGTGGAATCAGGGCACATGCTCAACAAAAAAAAACCAAAAAAAAAACAAGCTTTTAGTAAAACACAAATCCTTGACTACACAGTGGGCTACAGACTTAAATCAGATGCTAGGAAACCAATTGCTAATGCAGTTTTACACCCAAGCAGAGAACAGAAATAGCTCCGCTCTTCACTCAGTTGCTGGGCAACTGACCATACCATTTTATAGTTTCACTGCTGCAGTCTGCTAGAAAATGAGATAGTAACAGTATAAAAGTCAATTGTCACTACTCCGTTAATAGCCATGCAGAAATTACCTTAGGTTGCCTGATTCTGGTATTAATACTACCTAAATACTAGTCGTAACCTGGTAAGACTGAGCTGTCAATGGGTACATACAACTGTGCAAGAGCTTGGTGAGCTTCACATCTCTGAATGAACCTGCAGCACACAGTCATTTTGTTTTTTACAATTTTCCAACATACACCAACCAAATACTGGCCAAGTAAAGGTGTAGAACCCAGTGAGTTCACCCAGAGGTTTTCATAGTCCTCAAGTCTCTCTAGTTTAGTTCATGCAGTCTGTGCACATCAGAACCCCTGTTGGTGAGCAAACTGGCTCTGCACCTTTGCTCAGCCAGATTCTCTATATACGCAATTTGTACCTGGTGACGTACCAAATCAAAACCATCATTGGTCTCTACAATCTCTTATAGGTCTGCCCAGAGAGAAGATTGGTTTGTGGTCTGAGATCAACATTCAAGAAAGAGAACTCCTACCATAAAGAAGTTGCTACACTTACCCCCCCCCCATTATCATAAACAGCAAGTTATGCATTTTGTGACACAGCAATAATAAAATTTTATTAAATGCAATGGTGTCTCCTTTCTGTCTCCTTATAGTCCATATGTTCATGTTACACCAAATTATGCCACCGATTGCAGCTCTCATTCCAGAATGAACAGTCGCAGTGGGAAATGTAAGTATTATGATAACAATCGCAGGCGGTAAACAAATAAAGTACTTTAATAGAACCAGTGACGTACCGTTGATTAATGCATTAAGGTACACAGCGGAACGCAGAAATAAAATTCGCTCCTGTTGTCGTAAATATAAATATAATGATAACTACCGACTTTATTCTGTGGGGGCGCTCCGCCCCACACACACACCCACACTTTGCACTTATTTGCATTGAATCTAAGCTGTCATACTTTTGATCTTTTCTCTAGTCTTGCCATGTTCCTTCTCATCCTTTCCATCCCCCTTGTGAATCAACCCTGTTACAGATATTTGTGTGATCTACAAAGAAGCGTACTTTCCCTTCCAGTCCCTCTGCAATGTCACCTATAAAGATATTAAAGCTCACCCCATTCTGCTATACTGCACCCATCTCAGCATATTTCCTTATGGAATGGGGTGAGCATAAGGCCCAAAGATCCCAAGACACACTGAAACACTTGTCGATGTCTGCAGGGTGAGGATGGGGTTGGTGTCAGTTCACTACTTCACTGCCATTCCTATTACGCATCTCTCTAACTCCTGCACTACCAATGCCAGCAAGACAACATCTGGCAATGGCAAGTGCTTGTTTTCATTCTTGTCATCACTGGGGTGAGAGGCTAAGCTAGACCACCTGAAAGCTTCCTCACTGTATCACCTACAGTAGGTCAGCTGCATGTTCCTGAGGGTTTCTCCTGCAGGAAGCAAGTTATGACTCAGCTGTAAGCCCTGCACAAAGCAAGTCACAACTGTACTACTAGTCTGTGCAAATTCTGATTGACGCAAGCTACTACTGACCTGCTACTTTAGGTACAGCCCATATGGCCCTCTGAGAAACAAGGTCTACACCTGGCAGGCACTATACTTTATCAAAAAGTTAGGAAATAATTGCAACAAAACTACAGTACTGCATACATTAGAATGATAAAGGCATAAAAGTCAGAAAAGGTAGTATTCGTGTTTTCGATCTTCATACCCAGCTTTGGGACAGTGCCCCATGAGTCTGCTGCTTTAAGCTACAAGTCTGGGGATGTGCCTCACTGCTCTGCTTCTTCACAATGGGTGCTCAAAGCCCAGCCTGGAGCAAGATATAGGTCCCAGGCTCTGTCCCTACAGGTCTTCTGCTTCACATAAGACCTCTTGACTCCTGCATAAAGCACTCAGACAGGTCTGGGGCCATGCCCCATGGTGTGCTGCCTCACATAGGACCCACAGGGTCCTGTCTTGAACTAAGCTATATTCAGGCTTTGTCCTTCAGGTTTGTTACTTCACTTAGGGGCTGCAGGGCAAGACTGAGAGGCACAGTATGGTTCTACTGCATGCTCATAAGGAGTAGATGTGGAAAACTTTTCATCCTCAAAAAGAGCAACTTTTGCTTGACATTACTTGACTGCACCAACAGTACTGCTACAGTAACTTGAATAACCCTTCACACCTATAACATATGTCAGCACAGGATGCTACAGTACCTGCATGAGTAGTGAGCCTGATTTCCTGAGGCTGAGTCTCTACAAGTATGCCATGTACTGCATATTCTTTGGAGGGATCTTATTTTTGCCTGTCATACCTATGTTCTGACTTTTTTATCTCCCAATGTTTCTCCATACTATATTCATCCTGTCCCTCCTGGCATCTGCTACATAACAACCAGTGGTATCACCCATAGGAGATTCCTAATGTTGTATGTGGGTTAATTCAGGTGTGTTAAAATCATGTATTGTAGCTACATAGCTTGCCTGGATACCCAGAATAAAGAGATGGCAATCTTTAGTTACTTTATGTATAATGAAAAATATATCTCCATCTCCAAAAGTAAATAAATACATTGCATATGCATATTCCCCAGTTTTAATTAATTCTAAAAATTACGACTAATTGTAAAACAATTGTTTACGTTTTTGACAGTCCAGGCATCATTAAAAAAATAACAGAAAATTAGCACAGTATCTGTCATATATTTATTTTATTTATTTAGCTTTTGTTGACCGGGTAAGTACACTAGACAAATCCTGCCTATTTTCAGGCACGACCCGGGGGAGGGGGGGATACAGATGAATGCCAACTGACCTTGAACCAGATTAAGCTGTTGGTGGTATTTTTTTAGTGAATGAGGGAAATTTGGTCAGGACACGGAAATTCCCTACTCGTTTTGATAAGTGCCATGGGATCTTTAACATCCACCTGAACTACCACCAATCCAGGCAGATGGGACCTCGGTTTAACGTCTCATCAAAAGGCGGCACCTCAGAGGTGCAGCACCCCTCTCATGCTGCACTACAGTGTCAGTACTGGGATATTAACCCAAGTGCCAGATGTGGGAACTGAACCCACAGCCCTGTGATCTCCCGGCCTCAGAGGCGAGTGAGCTACCTACTGAGCCACTGACACTGACAAATATATATATATATCTACATCATATAATGCACTCATAAAATGATACAAAGGGATATTTTTCAAAATCAGAAAATGTGCAAATATCAGCAGCTTTATTACAAAGCAAAGGACCGTGAATACACACAGATGAAGTATATTATGTAAATACCTGCATAACAATTTCCCCAGGTGCACAGTAAACATTTTCCCCGCTAATACAGATAAGAGATACAAAGAATGCTAGTTAACAAAAACAAAGCAAGAAAAACAAAGATGCTTCCATTCTAGTAAAAAAAAATGCCACCAAAGAAACATTATGTATTCATTAAACCATTTATGTTTTTGCAGCTTGATAAGACAATTTAAGTATTACTTCACTGCCTGTTTCTACTCAAAACACTGTGGCCCAGATATTCAAAAGGGTTGCGCCATGCGCAACAGGGTTGCGCGTGCGCAACTCCAAAAATGCGCCATTCTGCAATATTGAGAAGGGGCCAGTTGCGCCACCGAAAACACGCTGAGCCACAGCGCAATGGAAATGAAGGCATGCGCAACCGCAGGGGGCGGGTCCATGCATAAAGTGCGCAATGCGATATTTGAACACTTGCGCAATGCACAAGAGTGGCTCAGCCAGAGGATGCGCTGTACCGGATGTGAGCCAAAATAAAAAGGCTCAAGGGAGCGGCGCAAGAACTCTAGCAGGCCGCAAACTGGGGGAGAGAGACAGAGAGACAGAGAGAGAGAGAGAGAGCAGAGAGACAGAGACAGGAGCAGGAAGGGCAGAGAGGGACAGTGGGTCCTGGAGGACAGAGAGGCCAGTGGGGGGTGCCCGGTGCAGTGGAAGCAGCAGTGGGGGCAGTGGGGGTAACACAGGAACAGCAGCTGGGGGCAGGAGCCAGGGAGATGGACAGTGTCAGCTTCCACATGGAAGCTGTAATGAGGGGGGTGAGACAGCATGCTGCAGGGGGACGTGGCCGTGGAGGGGCCCATGGCGAGTACGGCCCCAACAGGCGGTATCGGGCCCGCATCAGCTACGAGCTGTACAGCGATGTCGAGATTGTGGCCTGGTACGACCTGAACAGGGCAATACTGAGAACAGCTCAGTGAGCTGTGCAGTGATGTGATGCAGGCACCCTCACGACAGAGTCATGCTCTGTCCGTGGAGACCAAGGTGACAGCCTGCATGTGCCTGCTCACCACGGCACCTTCCAGGCCGACAGGGGACACCACAGGCACATTACGCGGTGTACGTCATGCATCCTCACCCAATTCCTCAGCGCACTGCTGCCTCATGCCTGCGGAGTACATCCATTTCCCCAGCACCAGACGGCGTACAGCAAACATGCAGGAGTTCCACAGGGTAGCACAAATGCCTGGCGTGCTAGGTGCCATAGACTGCACCCATGTGGCCATTCGCAGGCCACCTGGCCCCGACGGGCAAGCATATCAGAACCGAAAGGGCTTCTCGAGTGTCAACTGCCAGGTGGTGTGTGATGCCACTGGGCGCATCATCAATGTCTGTGCCACAAACCCTGGTGGAGCACATGATGCCTTCATATGGCACCAATCTGCACTGTGCCATCGATCCGAGAGTGGGAACATCCCCACGGGTCATCTAGTGGGTGAGTACACATGTATGGAATGCAAACTCTGTGCAAGGGTGGAATGAACAGGTGCCATGGTAGTGGCACACAAGGATATGGGCAACATGAACCTGACCTAACACTGATCTCCACTATCTCCACACAGGTGACTGTGGATACCCACTCCATCCCTGGCTGCTCACACCATACCGGCGCCCCACGACCCCAGCGCAGCACGGTTTCAATGAGGAACATGCCACAACACGGAACATCATAGAGCGGGTGTTCGGGATACTCAAGGCACGCTTCCAATGCCTGGACACCTCTGGCGGATCCCTACAGTACAGCCCCCAAAAGGCCTGTGGGATATTCCTGGCCTGTTGCATCCTGCACAACATGGCCAAAGACCATGGGATAGCCGTACAGGTCCAAGATGGGGACAGCGATGGGGACGCCAGTGGCACCGGTGATATGGGTGATGAGCCGCCCCCCCTAGGATGGAGGGACCCCCGACTGACACGGCAGGCCCAGCTGCACCGGGACACCATTGCAGAAGAGCACTACGCCCAACACAGGTAAGTCAGGGACATGCAGGCAACACTGTCTATGCGCAAACCACAGGCACACAGGGGAACACACCGTGCATGGAGGTCAGGGGAGTTGAAGGGTCTAGGCATACCAACACATCATCAGAGAGGGGTGAGCACTCAAATGAACACACACACACACACCAGGCAGCATACAGGGGCAGCAGCACAGCACTGCGGAAATTACACGCTATCACACAGCACCACCAGCCACCCTCACCACCTGGACTGTCCACGTACGTGTGTCAGGACCTGGGCAACCTTGCACCTTGGTGTACAGTGCAATGCAGGCATCATCATCCACACGCACCTGTGGACAGCAGTTGGGAGAGTGTGCAGGTGGTCCATGTGTCAGTTTGGTGAGCAGAGCACCCAGCAGTGCACTGCCCACCATGACACACATTGCACACAGGGCAGCACCAGACAGGGCCTGCATTGGGAGACAGCTCAGTCAGGAGCACTGTCCCACGGCCACCACGGATGCTGCAGGCCCGGGCCGTGGCCTAGCACACTGACAGGCTGCGCAGGGGCTACATCGGTGGCACTACTGCACCACCAGGGGTCCCAGTGCTTGACCGCGACCTTGCCCGCGCAGGGGTCTGCATCCCGTGAAAGAAACTTGCACCAGGGGTGCTCGGATGCCCACAGCAGAACCCGCGCCGACAGGCCTGGTGTCGCATGATGCTGGGAACGGGAGTGGAGGCGACCGTGGGGTGCGTGGTACAGGGTCACCAGACAGGTGGCTGGGCACGCGGCCGCCACAGAGACCACTGCCTGGGTCAGCCTGTCGATGGCAGCGGTCACATCCGTCCAGATATGGACCATCTCGGCCCGGTCCCGAGCACACTCCCTGCTATGCCGCTCCACGGACACAGTCAGTGCCTCCACAGACCTTGCAACCCGCCCCTGCAGCTGTACCGACTCCTGCAGCAGGTGGGTGTCTCGGCGTCAAGGTACTGTGCCCCAATGGCATCGTGACCCCCAGGGTGTGGATGGTCCTGGTGCACAGCACCCTGAGGGTGGCGGCTGTTCGTCAGGACCAGGTATGGGCTGATCTAAGGCGGTGGACAAGTGCCACTGCCTGACGCTGTCCCTCCAGGCCTGGTGTGCAACTGCTGCTGCCGCCCCTCCAACTGGTGAGCCCCCAAGTCCACCTGTTCCACCCCTGTGCTGTCAACAGTGCCAGACACCTGCTCAGCCACCGATGCTGCCCCACGTGCTGACAGGCCCAGCCTATGACTGTGCCAGCATGCTGGTACACAGGTGTGGAGCTGGACGGCCCAGAGGCACGTGCTGGCCTGCCATGTGTCCCTCGTGGGACACACACCTCTCACTGGCCATTGCAGGCCTGCCATCATCAATAGTGCCGGTGCGCCACTGCCATAGGCACAGCATGCTGGCACACCTGCATGCCAAACTGCTGTGACACAGGCTGTGCATCCCCTGCACCCGTATCACTGCCGGGCGAGTTGTCGGCCCAGCCGGCCTGCTGCTGCAGTGCGTGCAGGCTGCTGGCGGAGTGTGAAAGGTCCCTCTCCTGGTCCAGCAGGTCTGCCTCACTGTCAGCACCCACCACCACCGTCTCCTGCAGACGAACAGGATCTGAAACAGAAAGAGATATGGAGTGCATGTGAACAACAGCCCCCCACAACATCACCATGACATACGTGCAGTGATGGGCTTCCACCTGTCTGGAATCCTCCGCCAGGAACACCCTGATGGCACTCGGCTGCATGGCTGCAACCAGTGTCTCCTCGGTCGGGGTCAGCTGCAACACCACTGGTGGTCCCCCACCAGTGGCAGCACGTGCCCCCCTGAAGGCTGCCACCTTCTCCTTCAGCCTCCTGCGGTCAGTCCCCATCTTCTTGCGGCATTCCTGCACGGAGCGCTGGTGGCTTCCGTGCAGGTTGACGGCCAGAGCTACCCCTTCCCATGCAGCTGCACGCTGCTGAGGGGTGCCCCTCCGCCCACTCAAAGCTGCTCATCCTCCAGGTAGGCCTGGAAGAGGGCCTCGGTCTCTGCTGTGGTGAAGTTCGGCCTCCTCCATGCCCGCCGGCCCACAGCCTCGGCCTGGTTCTCGTCACTCATGCTGATCTGTATGGGTGGAAGTGGACACCTGTCACTGTGCAGTCCACAGCATTTCCCATGAGCATAGCTGCAGGCCGGGGCCAAGCCCCCTCTTCCTCGCCGCATGGCAGATACTGATGGAAAGGGTGCCCTCTGCCCCTTTCTAAGTGCCTCATCATGCTCAGCCCTCAACCTGTGACATCCTCCAGCACCCCTGCCCATGGCATTATCCTGAGCATCACACAGCATGTAACTCACCTCTCAGCTGCAACAACCAAATCTGGCTGCCACAACCCAGTGTCGCACTTTTTATAGCGCAACACATGCAAAATGAGGTGTGGCGCAGCCTTTAATGACATGCTAATCGCGCCACCGCGCCTTTGCATGGCTGATCGACTGATTTGCATATGTCGGCTGAATATCGCGTATTTGCACTTAGCGCAATAGGGAAGGTCCGGCTGAGCCAATGGCGCATGTTTCTGGCTGTGCTACACTGCATTGCGATGCCCAGACAGGTTACGCGACGCGCCGATCGCGCTGCAGACCCGCTGAGTGCGATAGGGCTATTCTGGCCATGGCCACCATTGTGCCAGTGGCGCCACAGCACTGGGCACTATATGGCGCTGTGGCACTTCTGCGCGATAGTCCACTGTGGCACTGGTGCTCTGCTTAGCAGTCATGCAGGATGCCTATACATCCTATGGCGCTGTGCGTAGCCTTCGCGTCATTGCCGTGACCTTGTGTATGCCCTCCACCCCTGGCGCCTGTGGGCATGCCTATGTGTATGTCCCTATTGTGCTGTCTGGTTACAGCGCCATGTAAAGTGATTTACGCCAAGGTAACAGCCGCGATTGGAGCCTGTGCTGGTCTATTGCGCAACAACTCCACGTGGGGTCACAGCGCAGCGGCGCCATATTGCCTGCTGTAAAGTTGGGGCCATGGCTCCGAGGAGAGCGGTGTCCTGGAGCCCAGTTGAAGTGGCCAACCTGGTGGCCCTAGTGGAGCCCACTATGAGGGACTATATGGTGAGGCCCCCTCACTGGACCTAGGACCCAGTGTGGCAGCAAGTGGCCACTGACCTGGTGGGGTCACTGGCGAGCCGTCTGTGAAGCAGTGCCGCAAGTGCACAGTGATCTCTGGCCGAGGGACCCGAACTGTTAACGCAGCTGCGTTCCCGTGCCAGGCAGGGCCTGGTGCCTAGGCCACGTGAGTGTACCATCTATTCACCTATATTCTCTGTAGGGGTGTGTGTGCCTGGGTGGCTGTGCATCGGTGTGTCAGTGTGTGCAGCTGTGCGATGGATGGTTATGGCTGTGTGGGCAGGCAGTCTTACTGGGGCAGGGGCACTCTGCTTTTGAGTCACACTGATGTTTGTCTCACCATATGTCTCCCACAGGCGGATGGTGAGGGCGCGGACGAGGCTGATGTGGGCCATGCCGAGGCCCCAGTGCCACAGGCCATCGGGCAACAGCAGCAGCACATCAGCAGCAGCAGCGGCAGCAGCAGCGCAGACCGAGCTGCTGGAGGAGGTGAGTATCATTACGTCATGGATGCTATTGCATGCTGGGGGGCAGGACCACCAACCATGATGGACACAACCAAATGGGAGGTCGTAGTTCCACTAGACGAAACACTAGTGAGTCCCACACTGGAGTACAGTGTACAGTTCCGGAAAACATACCTGCGTATGGACAGGGACTGGGTGGAGAGCGCCAGGAGAGGCGACATGGATGGTGCATGGATTGCATCACAAGTCCTATGCAGACCGTTGACGGAACTGAACATGTACTCCCTGGAGGGAGGAGGGTGTGGATATGATGGGGACATACAAGTATTGTACAGGGGAACAGAGTGCAGGAAACAATATTTGTCAGTGTAAAGGATGTTCCAGGACTAGAGGGCATGGGATGCAGTTGAGGGGCTCGTTTAAGAGGAACATGCGAAGTGTTTCTTCACATAATGGGTGGTGGATGGATGGAACACCCTGCAAGAGGATGTGGTGGGGGCTGACTTGGTCACGGATATCTGTATGTGTGGGTTCGCCATGAGGGACTTTGGAGGTCAGGGTGAGGGGAACGGACTTATAGGACAAGAGAGTGATCGTACAAGGCCAAATGGCCAGACTGGGTGTCCCATAGGCCCTTATCTGCCGACACTGTCTATGTATCCATGTATGTAGGCGTGACACAAGTGACCTGCCATCACAGTGCAGCATCATGACACGTCTGTGTATGCATCACAGGTGGTCCAGGCATGCACTGGGCACATAGCTGTGTAACTGGCATCGCACTCGTTGCAACATCACATGACAGCCTAGTTTGTACTGTGATTGACATGGGCAGTGTGTGTGGGCGGTGGTGCGCATGGCTGGTGCCGCCTGTTTGTGATGGCCATGTGCATGTTCACTGTGGGTGGCTGCATGCCATCACATGTGCAGCACATTGGGTTAGATGGGTTGCAGGTTGGGTGGTGTTCAGGATTGTGGTCAGTCTCAGCCATTGACTGTGTTCCCATTTTCCTAGGCCTCAGTGTGCTTCAGCGCATGGCGCATGATGTGCGGCGCCTGTCCCAGGTTGTGGTCGAAGGCCGGGAGCTCCTGCAAGCCCTACAGCACCAGGGGGAATGGCGGCGCAGACATAGGAGGGGACGATGGCGAGGGGAGGAGCAGGAGCCTGCTGAGCCGTAGCCCACCTTTCATTTGACCTTCACCCATCCCTTTCACCCTGCCTTCCTCTCTCAAGTTTTTTTCCTCCCCTTGAACTCCCCTGCCTTTTACCCGTCCCCCAACTTGTACATAGTTATAACTTTATTGTTCACTGTTTTATTTCAATATACATTTCTATTTTGGTACAACTGCTGTGTTGGTGTCTGCTTTGCAACTGGCTCTGGGTGCTCCGTTGCAGGGTGTACATGCCATCTGGGCTACTATGGTTCTGGGGTGTGTGTGTGTGTGTGTGTGTGTGTGTCCATGGGGAAGTATCACCAGCATAGCATTGCCTTTCTGTTGCTCTTGCCATCTGCTGCCACCCACTGCTGGGTGCACAGGGTGGTCTGGCTGGTCTGCTTCTCTGCAGCATGGGGTTGCCGTGTGGCACGGGGGCATGGTGTTTCCTGCAGTGCCTGTCACTGCACATGAGCGGTGTCTTGGGGCACGGTGCACGCTTATGCTGTGCGTACGGGGGACTGATGTGCACTGTGGTTGTCAACCCCGGGTGTGGCACCTCTGCCTGCCAGTGGTTGTGCTGGGGTGTCATGGCCTGCTATGCTTTTAGTTGGCTTGTCCCCATGGGCACGTGGATCATCCGTCCCACCCCCAGTGATGCTGTGCTTGGGTGTGCCAGTGTGGTGTGGGTTCTGCAGTGAGTTCCTGTGCCCATGTGTGGCATGGCTGGCGGTGGGCCCCAGCCTGCCTCCCTGGATGTGCAGTTCCATTGCTCTGGGGGCTGTGCTGTGCGCTGGCAGCTCTGCACTGCTCAGCTGAGCTTCCATGGTTGCTAGCCATAGCACAGCATTTTGGCTCAGCCTCTCCCTACCTGGTTGCGCCATGGCGCGAGTATATGGATATTGAGGCGTTGGTTGCTTGCGCAATTTGCTCTGCTCCATGTTTGAATATCGCACCTGTTGCACATTTGCGCAACTGGTTTGTGCTTGCTCCTGCTGTTGCGCTACTTTTGAGCGCAGTTTGAATATCTGGGCCCGTATGTTTTGGTAAATCCGTGTGCAATGAAAACACATTGTAAAAGTCAAATAAACCGAGGTCCCATCTGCCTAGATTGGTGGTAGTTCAGGTGGATGTTAAAGATCCCATGACACTTATCGAAAAGAGTAGGGGAACTTCTCCGGTGGCCAAATTTCCCTCATTCACTAAAAATACCACCAACAGCTTAATCTGGTTCAAGGTCAGTCGGCATTCATCTGTATCCCCCTCCCCCGGGTCGTGCCTGAAAATAGGCAGGATTTGTCTAGTGCACTTACCCGGTCAACAAAAACTAACTAAATAAATAAATAATACTGTAATCATCTTTTGACAGGTTCAGTTTATTTATGAATTGATTTGTTGATGTATTTTGTTGGCCAGGAGAGGAGTACAGAACCGGAGCTATTTAGACAAAATATAATCACTGAAGTATGTTTAGTCTTAGCTTTCCTCTTGTTCTTTATTATTAAGGCAACTTGCAAGATAACCGAGTCATTGCATTTTGGAGTTCATCTTCTCTTGTTGTTCAATTGTTCCTTCCCTACCTGAAGTCAAAATCCCCTTTGTGACATCATCACTATCCGCTAACAAGGAAGTGATTTAGATGCTACAAGCAAAGACATATGACTTCGGAGAGGGAATAGCAGTCAGAACAACTGAGGTCTAAGGAAAAAATCATGTTTATATGACACATCCAGAAAAAACAAGGGGCTGAAGAAATTCAGAACTTATTCAAATATATTGGAACTAGGTCAACATGTGATTACATTTTTTCTTAGAAGCAACAACTACTCTTTAAGGAATCCTGCATATATGTTTTTTAAATCATAGCGCATCCATGTCTTTACACAAATACAGGCTACTGGAAATAGTTATTTTACCCCCTCCACGTCACACAGGCGGGCGCGCGGACACACACACACACACACACACACACACACACACACACACACTATCACATAAACCACCAGTAACCTCCATTGCGAAGCACGAGCAGTTTGTGATGTTATTACACACAAAGGGGGTGAAAATAAAATTCATAATGTAACACAATATCCTTGTATGTATTTGCTGGGGTAAAAGAAAAAAACATTGTTAGAAAAAAAGACAACGTTAGAAAACAAGGAAGGCATTGCCAGTGGCTCTGGGAGAGAGAGAGAAAACTGTTAACTGGACGTAAAGAAGGTAAAGATTTTGCACAGATTGTTGTAATATGTGCAGGATTTATAGGACTTGTCCCCCCCCCCCATGAAAGAAACGAACAAACAAAACCAAAAAAGAAGAACCAGACTTATTTTTATTTATTGTGATGCTATTCATTCAAGTTCAACAACCAGATAGGGCAAACAATTCTTCCTGGTAGTACACCTACTGTATTCATTTGAAAAGGCTATTACATTTAAACTAGTACTATGCGGAACGCTACCTTACCGCTAGCAGGGGGAGATGCTTAGGTTGCAGGAAGGACTTAATAAAGTTTTAAACAGAGAAAGTGACTTGACCCATGGAACAGCCTACCAGTACAGCTGCTAGTTGCAGGACCCCGTTAACGGCAAACACAGCTGGGACAGAGTAAGGTTAGTTACACAGGGGAGCAGTGAACCAGACTTATTTTTATTTATTGTGATGCTGTTCATTCAAGTTCAACAACCAGATAGGGCAAACAATTCGTCCTGGTAGTACACCTACTGTATTCATTTGAAAAGGCTATTACATTTAAACTGGTACTATGCGGAACGCTACCTTACCGCTAGCAGGGGGAGATGCTTAGGTTGCAGGAAGGACTTAATAAAGTTTTAAACAGAGAAAGTGACTTGACCCATGGAACAGCCTACCAGTACAGCTGCTAGTTGCAAGACCCCGTTAACGGCAAACACAGCTGGGACAGAGTAAGGTTAGTTACACAGGCAGGGAGCAGTGGGGCGTAGAGCGGAGCAACCAGTCAATATGTCAATGTTCTGATTCCGATAGGGTAAAGCAGGGAAAACTAGATGGACCAACGGTAGTTTTCGGGTAGGTTGACATTATCTGCGCAAGTCTGTTGCGAAAAAGAAAGGTTATCATGATCTGCTCTTCTGCTTTAATAAAAATTGTACCTGATTCCTGATGGATCCAAGAACTAGTGCGTGGGCGGCTCCCGAGCAACAGTCAGGGTCAGCAACTCTTCCGTCGGACGTCAGTTACTTACGCCGGTAAACTCTCGACTTGAACTCGGTATTTTCTCTTTCTCGAGTCGCTCGCGCTCTCTCTCTCTCTCAGTCTCTCGCAGCTCGCTCAGCCTCTACTCCAAGTCCCGACTCCCGTCCCGACGATGCTATGCACGCCACGCAGTAATACTAGTCTAGCTAGAAGCAACATGCAATGTGGCACAACAAGACTTGTAAAACAAGACTAAGAGCACTGCTGTTTTCTACACGGGCATTTAAAGAGCCCACCTCACACGTCACTTGTGCACTACCATGCCTCCTTTCTCTTGGCAGCGGACCTGACTGAGAGCACCCCCCGCCCCACCCTTCCTTGGGACAAAGAGCAGCCGGGAAAGCCCGCGAAATTTGGCAAAAAACAAAAGTTTAACCCACGAGTGCAGAGAGACAAAGCTACCCCTGGTGATTGTTGCAACACGCCATGGCGTGTCGGGCGTATCGGTAGCTACGCCCTTGATTACTATGTCATCCTTTTGGTACGGATTCCAGAAGGGTGTACCATAGTCCAGCAGGGGCCGGATATAACTCCTGTAGAGTGGGATGAGGCATTGTTGATTTCTAGAGACAAAAATTCTCCTTACTCTGTTTAACATGCTGTTCACCTGTTTACAGATTTTTTTACAGTGGTCAGATGGAGTTAATCTATTAGATATCATAATATCCAAATCTCTCTCACAAGTTGATTTGGAAATTTTCTGGTCAGCAAGATAATAGTTTATGCATTTTTTTTTTACCAAAATGGATTATCTTGCATTTATCAATATTAAAAGACATACTGTTTCCTTTAACCCATTTCTCAATCTGTAGGAGGTCATTCTTGATGGCTATTGCATTTTCTTCACTGCCTACTTTACCACCCAATTTAGTGATGTCAGCAAATTTGAAGAGAATATTTTTGTTACTTATTGTCATGTCTGAGATGAAAATATTGAATAAAAGTGGACCCAAAACTGACCCCTGAGGCATTGGTCACCCTACCAAGATTTGACATATGGCCATTTATTCTGACTTACTGTGTTCTGTCGGCTAACCATTATTTCACCCAATCTATTAACCATACTGAGAAGCCAATTTTTTTAAGCTTATTAAGCAATTTTTGATGTGGTACAAGATCAAAGACCTTGCTGTAGTTCAATAATATTGCATCCATTGGTGTCCCCAAATCAATTTCTTTACTAATGTGATTATAAAAAGAGATCAAGATAGTGGTACATGAATATCCTTTTTTGAATCCGTGTTGTGATTTATCAGTAATACCAAGCTGTTTAATTTCATTTTCAAACAATTTCTTTATGATTTTCTCCATTAATTTACAAACCACTGAGGTCAGGCTTGTAGGCTGATAATTTCTGATCTCTGTCCTATTTCCCTTTTTAAATATGGGAACAACTATAGCTTTATGCCAATCAGAAGGTATTAACTTTTTGGTTAATGCTTTGTTGAATAAGATAGTTAAGGGTATAGAAATGGCAGCAGCAGTATTGCCTAGAAATTTAGGATGGATGTGATCTGGCCCAGGACTAGAATTTTTATGTTTCTTTATATTGAGTAAAGATGATAAGACGTCATCCTGTGTTATTGTATATGTTGAATTTGTTTGTTTGGTACCTACAGTAACAGCCACAGACACTGTCAGCTATTTCCAGAAATTTATGTGATATTTCCAGAAATATCTCATGCTTTCTCCATTTCCACAGTAGAGGCAGCAGAGAGAAACTCCTTAGAAATTTTGCGAAATATCTGGAAATAGCTGGCACTGTCTGTGTCTACTACTGTAATAGGAACAAACCTAAATTCCAAATTCAGTATGGTTTGTTTTATATAATTCCAAGCTGCTTCAACTGTTAGAGAATTTAATACTGTACCCCAATCTATATTATTTAATTGTTTATTTATTTCTACAAAATTGGCTTTATCGTAGTTTATTAGTCTAGTTGAGGTTGAATTTTTAATAATTGTTGTTGGTATGTTAAACAAAATTGAATTATGATCACTATTTCCTAATGGTTCGGTGATTTCAATATTTGTTATAAGTTGTTCATTATTGGTCATAAGTAGATCTAGAATATTATTACCATGTGTCAGCTGTTTTATTAATTGTTCCAAACCATTATTAGTTAACATGTTGATAAAAATATTATCCATTTCACCAGATCCTTTTAAAGTATTCCAGTTAATTCCTGGGATATTGAAATCACCCAAAACAATGATGTTTCTTTTATTGGTCATTTTAGTTATTTCATTAACTAGGGATACACTATAATTATAATTATAATCTGCTGTTGGAGGCTTATAACAGCTGCCAATTAATAATGGTTGATGACCCTTGAATCTGATATTTATCCATATACTTTCATTGTCATCCATGTTTTCATGCATTAGTTGGTACGACTCTATATCATTACGTACATATATACATATCCCACCTCCTTTTTTTCCTTGCTTATTTTTATGGTACAGTTTGTAATTGGAAATATTTTGAATCCATGTGGAACTATTATCCCACCACGTTTCATAAACTGCAATAATTCCAAGATTCAGAATTTGAGCTTTAGCTTCCAGTTCGGCCAGTTTGTTATTATTTAAACTTCTAGCATTCAGCATGAGAACTCTACAACTTGTGTTTTGTTTTTCATAGGGTCTTGTCTTTAGATTTAGATAGTTGTGATCTAGGTTATCAACCCTTCATAAAACTCCATCAGAAGGAGTGAACTGTGTGGAAGGGGCACCTTATTAGTACTTTTTGGAATATTTATTGTGTATAGGTATATTAAATAAATTTATTTCCTATGCACTTTTGCTTTCTTTTACGCTAATGTTTATTGACATGTGGGGTGAGTTCCGAGGCTTTCTTGTTTTTACTTTGCTAGTATTTATAGCCTTATGCAACCAGAGTCAGTGGGCAACATCTTACTTGAGCTGAAATAATAAACAACTCTGGGACAGTGATCAGAGATGTGGGGGGCACCATTAGACACCAGGGAAATAGGATTTTCCCCTCACAAAAAAAGGATTAGCCCCAAATGAAAAATGATGCCTTTTTCGTGTCATACAACTATGTTAAACTGCTTACTGGGAAAGTGAGTCATGAAAAAGAATTGAAAATCTAACAAAAAACAAATCTGAGTGTACTTTTTCCAACAGTTAAATGCAGAATCCACCTAATGGGGGTCCTGAAGAGCTAGATAGATATATTAAGACTCATACTAAGATCTTCGAGCTTAAGTGAGGCTTTAGGCCTGTGTGTGCTCCTGGATTACACATAGTATGTTTGATCCTTTCCATAAAGCAGATAATCATCTAGTTTGCTTTTGAACTGATTCTTATCTTTACATAAGATTACCTTCCTTGGGAAGATTATTGCAGTGGTTAACCACCCTTTGTGTATAAAAAGTTGGTCTCTCTCGCCAGGACATTATTTTTATGGCTTTTGAATTAAAAAAAAAAAAAAAAAAAACAGAAACAAGATGGCAGCAAAGGAAAAAGCATTTCTTTTCCTCATGAAAAGGGATTGGCCCCATAAGAAAAGTGATTCCTTTTCCATTCATAAAGCTATCTTGGAAGTGCTCACTAAGCATGCTCAGAAACAGTTTTTAAAAATTTCAAAATTAAATAATTTTGGAACAGATTCATATTTGTTCACCAAACAAGCAACAGGCACTTCCGTGGGACAGCCCTTTTCTTCCCTGAAAATTTCAGACCAAAATTCCAAACTGTCTGGGTGTAGCCAAGTTCAAAGTAAAACCAGCAAAACCAATGGGAAAACACACCCAAAAATTTACTTTTTGCGCTATCCAGAACTTGAAATTCACACATCTGATCAAAACAAAATTTGGCACATCCACAGATCTACTACATGAGACCATGCATGTAAAATGTCATGTAAATCCATTGAACTGTTGTGAAGTTATTCAAGTGCAAACATTGGGGTTTAACATTAAATGCCTACTCAACCCTAAATATACAGTAGTGGCGCAATCATGCCATTATTAGATAGATAGATAGATAGATAGATAGATAGATAGATAGATAGATAGATAATAGTGGTGTGATAGTGCCACTATAGTTATGGTTCAGTAGCATGTTTAATGTTAAACCTCAAATTTTGCACTTTAATAACTTTTTAACCAATCAATGGATTTGCATCAAATTCAGCATGCGCTGTCCCGTGGAGTAGACCACTTGACGTGACAGGTTCTGAGATTCAGACAGTGCAAAAAGTCATGAAGTTGCCACTTTTTGCAGTTTTTTCCTCATTGCCTTGCACCCAGGTGCTGTGGAATGTTGGTGTGAATTCTTTTCATGGTAGAAACAGCTTGGGTAACAGAACTGGCATGCATTTGTTTTGCAAAAAAATATTAATCTGTTGCAAAGTTATTCAGTTTTTAATTTCCCATTGTTTTCAATGGGAAGATCACTTTTCAGGATAAAGGGAGAAAGTTCGACAAAGTATTTGATCTTGTGAAAAAGGATTCTGTCTCATGAAACCCATTCCTTTTTCATGAGAATGAAATCCTTTTTTCGTGAGAAAAATTATTTTTCATGAGTCTCTGTCTTGTTTTCATAGAAACATAGAAATTGTTGGCAGATAACGACAGCTAGGCCCATCCAGTCTGCCCATATGCCCTACACTTGCTTGTGGCCTCTGACCCTATCTGGTCAGTGGCTTTTCATCTCTCCTTCCCACCTCTAAGGTTCCCTTATGCCTGTCCCAGGCATGCTTAAATCCCCCCACTGTGCTCGCTTCCACCACCTCCTGTGGCAGGCCATTCCATGCATCTGTCACCCTCTCAGTGAAGAAAAACTTTTTTCACATTTCCCCTGAACCTGCCACCCTGCATTTTCATATCATGCACCCTCATTCTTGAGCTCCTCCAATTTTGGAAGATGCCTCCCCCTTACCTTGTTTATGCCCTTAAGATACTTGAATGTTTCTATCATGCCCCCCAATACCTCCTCTCCTCTAGTGAGTACATATTGAGGTCCTTTAATCTCTCCTCATATGTTTTCTGGTGCAATCCCTGTACCATCTTTGTTGCCCTTCTCTGGACCGCCTCCACCCTGTCAATGTCCTTATGAAGGTGCGGTCTCCAGAATTGCACACAGTACTCTAGGTTAGGTCTCACCAGTGTTTTGTACAATGCATCACTACCTCCCTCCTTGTGCTAGTGATACCCCTGCCTATGCACCCCAGTGTGCCACTTGCCCTCCCTGTTGCCTTTGTACTCTGCTTAGACACCTTTAGGTCATCAGATATGATAATCCCCAGGTCCCTTTTTTCCTTGGTGGTCATCAGCAACTCAGCCCGCATTCTGTAGCTCTCCCCCAAGTTTCCTCATTCCAAGTGAATTATTTTGCACTTCTTTGAGCTGAACCTCAGTTGCCACACCTCAGACCATTTTTCAAGCTTTCTCAGGTCCCTCATCATTTTCTCCACCCCATCAGGAGTGTCCACCTTGTTGTAGGTCTTTTTGTCATCTGAAAACAGGCAGACCTTGCACTCCAGCCCTTTGGCAATGTCACTAATGAAGACATTAAACAAGACTGGCCCAAGGCCTGATCCTTGAGGTACCCTGCTGGTCACCTCCCTCTTCCAGGATTGGGTCCCATTTACCACCACCCTCTGCCTCCTGTCCATTAGCCAGTTCCTAACCCAGTTTATTATATTGTGCCCCATGCCCAGACTACCCATCCTGTTAACCAGCCATTTGTGTGGGACAGTGTTGAAGGCCTTGCTGAAATCGAGAGAGGTGATGTCCACTGCCCCCCGATTTACTTTCTTTGTCACCCAGTCAAAGAAATCTATCAGATTAATCTGCCATGACCTTTCTGCTGTGAATCTATGTTGTCATGGATCCTGGGCACTGTTGGATTCCAAGTGTTCCACTAGTTTTTCTTTAAGCAGTGCCACCATGATCTTATCCACTACAGACGTGAGGCTCACTGGTCTATAGTTTCCTGCCTCTTCTCTACTGCCACTTTTGTGTCACAGGACATGTGCCCTCCACCAGTCCTTTGGAACCACTCCTGTGCTGAGTGACTCTGTGAACATATCTGCCATGGCCAGTGCTAGTTCACTTTTCAGTTCCCTTAATATCCTCAGATGTACACCATCTGGCCCCATTGCTTTGTCCACTTTCTGTTTAGTGAGCTCCTCCAGCACTCTCTCCACTGCAAATGGACTTGTATCTATCTCCCCCCCATGCCTGTTCCCCACTTGTGGCCCCTTACTCTCCTCCTCTTTTGTGAATACTGAACAGAAGTATTTATTCTGTATTTCAGCCTTTTCCAGGTATGCCTTCTTACACTCCTCTGTGTCCCCTCTGAGCCTTATGATGCCCCCCACCCCAGTTTTCCTTCTTTTGCTGATGTAAAATTAGTCCTTTTTCATGACCACATGATACAGAAAAATAATTCTTTTACTTATCACGAGTCACAAAAAAGCATCCTTTTTCATCACTTGAGAATCCTTGCTTGTCCCTTCTGTTAACCTCCCCAGTACTCTAATGCTTTTCCTTGGTATCTAGTGGCCCCCCACCCTCCAATACCCCTGTCCCTACATTTTCCTGGTATCTGGTGGCACCCCCACCCTCTGATTGTTGTCCCTTTAATAAAAATAGTTTCTCTGGAGTCTATTGGCACCCCCCACCCTCCAATTACCATGCCCATAATGAAACTAATTCACCTGGTATCTAGTGGCACTCTCCACCCTCCAATCACTGTCCTATATGTTTTCTGGGTGTCTAGTGGCATGTCCCACCTTTTGATCGCCATCCCCTACTTTCTGTGTTTTCGACACCAGGATGCCCACCCCTGGTGTCAGATGCCCCCAGCAGCCCATCAACTTTGGGGTGCACAATCCCCATGCTGGCATTTAGAGCCCCTCCTCCAGCAGTGTGAGATACTGGGAGCCCACCCCCAGTGTCCCAAAATATTTTAATTAAACCCTGAAATAAAGAAAACAGTCCCCAATGTCTTTTTAAACCTCAAAAAAAGAAAATGGTCCCTCGTCTTTCCTGTCATCTCCCCGCCCCATCCCAACCCTCCCACTGAGCACCCACCATCCCACTCCCCCATTACCCTATACTTACCACCAGAGGTCATGTGCTGTCATCCCCTGTGTGCCAAGACATGTCTACATTCTTCAAAGCTGAACCATGAACTGAGGAATCTAGGTAAGTGCCATATAATGCATTTCAATGGCATTTTGAACTTATGTTTATAACTTTTCCACTTTTTTGGAATTGTTTCACTAAATTTTCAACATTGCCTTTTTGGGACCCCACTTCATGAACACTACAACTGTCATTTCATTAATCAGGTCTGGAAGGTGATTTTGTGGTCACTGTGCAAAATCATGTTTTGGGATTAAATAATGAAATTTCACTGGCAGTGTTCATGAGGTGGGGTCCCAAAAAGGCCAGGTTGAAAATGTTGTGAAAACATTCCTAAAAATAGCAGAGTTTTGAGCATTCATTTAAATTTTTCTATACACGTGCATAACTTTAGTAATTTTCAATATTTTGACTGCAAATATTCAACATAGCCATTTTTTGACACCACCTCATGAACAGTACAGCTGTCATTTTTCACATCCTGTCTGAAATGTGTTTTCCACACCTGTGGAGTGGAATGGTATTTTGGCACAGATTCAAACATTTTTCCTTTGGGGTTTAAGAGATGAGGTCATAAGAAGACAATGTTGAAAATTTGGGGTCAAAATATGAAATAAATGCCAAAGTTATGACCGTTCATCGTAGTTTCACTATGGCTGCTTGTAACTTTGTAAATGTTAAATATTTGTACCCCAGATTTTCAACATAGCCTTCTTATTATCCCATCTCATTTATGTCCCAGCTGTCATTTTTCAAATCCTGTCCAAAATGTGTTTTCACATGTGTGGCATGGAATGGCTTTGCAGTTGTGCAGAATTACAATTTGGCAGGGACTTGGTAGGGATTTGAAAATGTTCTGTACCGGGTACATGAGGTGGGGTAATAAGATGGCTATGCTGACAATTTGGTCACTGTTGTCCAATAAATGGAAGTGCAGGGCTCAGAGGGCCCTGTGCTTCCACAACTACATACATACATACATATATGCATCTACAGAGGGATGGGAGTGCAGGGTCCTTTGGACCCAGTGCACTCACAGTAAAATAAGGGTACTATTGTCTATTATGCTATCTCAAAAAGTAAGGAAATTAGTTATAAAAAACTTTGTTAATGCTCCAGTTAGGGTCAAGTGACAAAAGTTGGGAAATGAGGCATTAGGGTTTCCCTAACACCCCACCCTCCCTGCCTGAAACAGTGTAATCATATCCTTATTTCCCTGTTTGAGTGCAGGGCCCTCTCCATAGATGCATATATGTATATGTAGCTGTGTAAGCACAGTGCCATATGGCCCCTGCACTTCCATTTATAAGACAACAGTGACCAAAATGTCAGCATAGCCATGGTATTACCCTACCTCATGTACCCAATGAAGAAAATTTTCAAATCCATGGCAAGACATAACTCTGTGCAACAGCAATGCCATTCTGTTCCACAGGTGCAAAAACACATTTTGAACAGGATTTGAAAAATGACCACTGTGGCATATATGAGGTGGGGTAATAAGAAAGTTATGTTGAAAATTTGCAATTGAAATATTTTAATTTAACAAACACTTACAAGTGTGAGTAGTGAAATGGCAACAGGTGGTCATAACTCTGCCATTTTTAATACTTTTGACCCCAAATTTTCAACATAGCCTTCTTATGACACCACCTCATGAACAATATGACTGTTGTTACATAAATCCCACCAGAAATGTGATTTTGCCAACCGACTGAGAAATGACCTTCCCAGTGGGATTTGAATAACAACAGTTGTATCATTAATGAGGTGGGGTCCCCAAAAGGCCATGTGGAAAATTTGGGGTCAAAATCTCAAAAAATGCCAGAGTTATGAATAACAGTTGAAATCCCCCATTGAAATACATTGAAGTACATTTACCTTAGTTTCTCAAATTGCAGCTGCCAGTCCTAGCAGCAAGACATGTCTTCAATCAGGAGAGTAGATCTCAAACATAGGACCTCTTCAGGTGAGTAAGGTGGTGTGGGAATTTCAAGGGGTGTGTGGGGAGGTAGGTGCACAGTGGATGGTTGGGTGGGGGTGTGGGTGTGATTGGCAATGGACTTTTTTTCACAGATTTAAAAAAAAGACGTAGAGGGGCAGTTTTCTTATTTTCAGCAGAGCAGTGAAGAAACATGGGATGGTGGGGGGATGCCACTAGCCACCAACAAAAAATGGACATTGGAGAGGAAGGGACACAAAACTACCAGGAAATTTAGATGACAAAAAATACTAATACCAATATCGGGGATCAGGGAGGAGGGCCACTAGACCACCAAGAAATGTACCTTTACTTTGATTTACCCAGGGTAGCACAGCGAACATTATTGTGATGGTTTTGTGAATTCATACAACATGGAGCATTAGAATGATCGACAACATAGAGTAAGACTTGCACTGGGTAACTGAAAAAAGGAAACACCTGATGTTTAGTGGTGCTATTATGGAAAAATAACAATGAGAAAATGAAGAATAAATGTTCATAAGATAGCAAGTAAAGGACATCATAGCATATTTAGGCATCTTAGGACAGTGCATTATATTTTTGGGGAACACCGGCAGAGCACTGTGTTGCAAAGTTACTGAATACTGGCCCCAGAGAGGCAGATTCACTGTGCTATAAAAAGCCCACAAGCAGGTATCATAAATAACTCATGTTACAGAGAACCATGGTGTAGTCAATTTCAATATTTCATTCATAGTCCTGCTATAAATCTTAGGAATTTAAGACTTGATAGAGTGGGGTTGGGCAACCGAAAATTCCTATTAGGTGATTGCTACAATAATAGATTGGAATAGTAGAGCATCAGCTGTATCACGGGTCTCCAAATGAAATATGAAGTGTGCAACATAAAGGTTGAGTGGGATATCTACCAAAGAAGAGACTAGGTATGTTTAGACTGTTGGGAATGTAGGTGCCTGCATACAAAATAATAATAAATTACTTGCACTCAATATATTACTCCACAGGAGTTCCACGTGGAGCAACTCAACTGTTACAAGCTGTGTAAGTAAATCGCAATCAACCTTAATTCCTTTCTGTAACCTTAATTATAGTTTTAATAATTGTGAATTTTCACAATTAGTCACACACTATATCAGGTGCTTCTAACTCTAGTTATTGTATCGTGAGACAAAGGCATACAAATAATATCAGCTGTGCTTTCCTGGGTAAATAAAAAGAAATTGTGGGCTCTCAAGCCAATGCACAAAAAATAAAGGTGAGTGAGACATCAAAGAAAGCTGAGCCTAGACATTTTTGGAGTGTCAGGGAACTTAGGTGCAGCTATACAATGGAATAAAAACATTTGCTAGCGCTCAGTACATTGATCAATAGTGTTCCCCTTGAAGCGAGTCCACTGTCCCAAGCACTCTAAATACCTGCAGATCATCTTTATTAGCTTTCAGTAAGCTTTCTAGTTCTAGTTAGAGCTGTGATATTTACTGATTGCCCCCACTACACTTCTGTTGTTTCTAAGCCTTTTTAGTGTAGCATATCACAATGGCATCCCAAGAGTATTAGCAGTGCTGGCCAGTGCTGCCCAAAAAAATAAAAAATAAAAAAAAATACTTGCTGGTGCTCCTGCAACTGACCATAAGGAAAGTGGAGACCCAATGAGGTAAAATGTATGTTAGCCCTCAAATATATAACACACCCAATATCAATATCTTAGGATTTTTGAGGGGGTTGGGGGTTTAACAGTGTGAACTTTCATTGTGTGCCATGCCATAATGTGCAACATTTGTGATAGTGTGGAGTATGGAGGGGTGCAAAGAGCTAATTAGTATAACCAGAATCATAGTGCATAGTGTACCTAACATTCTAAACACAACTCTGAGAGGTGATTTGGTGATTGTGATTGTTTGAGTGCATGGGTTGTGTACTTGAATGCCTTCAGATTTTGACTTGCAATTGATTTTTTGGTGTTGGGGTGGGGAGACCTTACTTAGTCGAACATTGAACAATACAGGGAAGCAAAATATCAAGCAAAGCAGAGACTATGCATTTTTTTATAATATTAGGGAACATAGGTGCAGCCATACAAAATACAAATACAAAAAAAAATGATGGCCTTCAATGCATTGCTCCACTGGTTTTCTTCAAGAAGCTACTCCACTGTGCCAAACTGTTTAAATACCACAAGCTCTCCTTTATGAGCTTCCTGTAACCTTCATTGTTGTTTTTAGAATTGTGATATTTTCCCGTTAACCTCACTATACATCAGATGCATCTCATAATCCTTATAATATCATACTACGATAGCATCCCAAGAATCTCAGCTGAGTTTCCCTGGGTAGATAAAAAAAGGTGGTGCTTAAGCAACTGCTACTATGGAAAAGGGAGACCAGTTGCTATAAAAGGAATGCAAAAATTATATTGCATATTATACAAAAAGTCTAACCCCAGTTTGAAGCAGTGCTTAGTTGATTGTGATTGCTATATTTTACTGGCACTTTCCATGAATGCCTTCGAATTTTGGCTGTCATTTTTTCTTGGGGGGGTGAATTATTATTCCTGACAGGCACAGCTGAAATTCTTGTGATGCCATCGTGGCAGGAAAACAAAATGGGATGTTAGAAATACCAGATGTATGGTGGAGATAGTATGGAAATATGTCAATTGCAGAAATAACAGTAACGGGTGACAAACAGAGAGTAAAGAAGATCTTGACGTATTAGACAGCTTGGGTCAGTGGATTAGTTTCAAGGGGAACACTGGTGGATTTAGCAATGTATTGCAATGGGAGAAAATACTGGTTGTAAAGAGTAAGAATCACAGAAATAAAACATGTCTGTAAGAAGGCACTATATATAAACAAGTAACCAAATATCATTACTTTCTACATTTTCAATATTCAGATTCCCCATGTAAAGCATGAAATCACCTCCCCTTCCCCGACATCTGCCCCTTCCAGAGTTAGAATAAATAATTAGGAGGTGTGGGGGCACAGTCCTCCACATGGGGGTGCGGGGGCACAGCTCCCCACATGTAAAGTGGGAGGAGAAATGAAATCCCTGGCACCCTAATGACAAGCACACTCAGACAGGTGCATTCCAGTGATGGAACTGAAAAAATCACATGCATATTGTACAGTAATGCAATAGAATTACAACAGTGATCTGCACTAACTGAAAACCTAAGAAAAACAAAGAATACTGAGAGAGTACATTACAGTAAATAAAAATTAAAGTTGTACCACAATTTGAGGTAAAAGGAATGGTGTTTCACAAAACACTGAGTCCTTTTGCCACAATTTGTGGCACCCCCCCCCCTCCGTTTCACAAAAATAGTGCTACAATTTCAGCAGTAAAAGCTCCGCAGACAAAATAAACCTATTTCTGCCCATTTTGGGGGCAAACTGATACCAGAATCAGATTCCTCGGGCCACAATTAGGTAAACACACCACATTCAACATTTGCAACAATAAATACCGCTTTCATGGCAACAAATAGCACATCTAACTATTCCCATGGGAAATAATGGGAAAATTAAACTTTAATAACTTTTGAACAGATTAATATTTTTTCACCAAGCCTTCAAACAGCACATCTGTGACCCAAGACCTGTATACTCTGCAAATGTCAGATCACAACTCCACACAGCTTCTGAGAAATGGCGTGACAAACAATTTACACAAAATCTGTACTTTTCACATTCTTGGACACTCCATATCTCCGCACCCACACATCGATTGAAAGGAAACTTGCCACATCAAGAGATCATTGGTCCCCGACAGTGCATGCAAAATTTCATATGAATTGATCCAATTGTAGCAAAATTATTAAAGTGCAAAAGTTTGTGTTTGACATAGAAGTGACCATTGAACCCTAACTATAGGGGTGCTATTGTGCCCTACCATGCAAGTATTGTTAGGGTTGTCTGGCCACTTTAATGTTAATCCCCAAAGTTTGCACTTTAATAACTTTGGAAAGGTTTGTCCAATTTGTCTGAAATTCTGCACGTGCAGCATCTAGTCATAGATCTCTGGATCTGGAAAGTTTCATTCTGGTTGGATGTATGGTTGCAGAACTGTAGAGTGTAGAGTGTCAAAAAAGTGAAAAATCCTCAACTTTTGCACATTTTTCAGTTGGGCTTAAAGGACTGAAGAATGCATCTGAGTGGATTCAGATTTTGCATGTCTGTATGTGGACTGGGTTAAACTGGTGCCTTTTGAAGATTTGGTGAAAAAATATTAATCCGTTCAAAAGTTATGGAAAATTTTTATGTCCCATTTTAGTCTATGAGGAAATTTATGTGAGCACTGCAAAAACATTCACAACATTTTTGTTTTCATGCTCTGGATTTTTGTTTTTGTGCTGTTGCCATCTTGTTTTCAGTTAATGGGAGACAAAAAACATTGTTAATAGAAAAATACTGACCCTTTGTGAACACCGACACTTGTGTTTACCTAATGTTCCCTGAGGAACATGGCCCTGACATCGGTTTTTGGGTAGGTAGCCTGGAAATACATTTTTCAAACTTTTTCCACAATCTTGCCATTTTTTTGCTGTGACAGCATTTTTTGTTTTTGCGGAAATGATCACAATAAAAAACAAACTCTAGTCTGTGCCAGTATGGCTGTGCCCGAACTCTTACTTGCCCAGCCGAGGTCGGCAGCAGCATCAGCGTCAGCATCATAACCTGGTCGGCGACAACACCAGAGCCTTCATGGAGTGGCAGCAAGTGGTGACAGTTGCCATCCTAAAGATGGCAGTAGCAGCAACACTCGCAATACTCATGCATGCATGCACAGTGAATGCAGAAGTGCACCTATGAAGTAGTGCACCATAGGGAGGGGCAATCATGCTGCGCAGGAGAGCTCCATCACGGAGGACAGCTGCCATAGACTAAGCACTGTCATAACATTGCCGCAGCACTGTAGGAGAACACAGGGTCACATTCCAGAGCTGACTCCCTATTCTCCTACAGTGACAGCATAATGTCTGCGGAGCTCCACCCACGCAGCCATAAAAAGTACCTCAGCAACATTTTTTTGTGCATGAAAGCACTTCATTATAAGGTACAGGGGTGTTGTGAAAAAATTTTTGTTTTCACAAAAACAATGCTCGAAAACATTGTCCCAAGTGTTGTTTTCTTTTTCACTTTATTGTGCCAAGGTGGATTGTGCTTTTGGGCTGAAATTTTCAGGGTGGCAAGCCCTGACTTCACAGATGTACCTTTTGGTGGTTTGGTCCCAAAATTTTCAAGGGGCCCATAGTTGCAGCATTCCACAGTTGAAAAATTTACCATAGGATGACATTTCAGTGCCCGTATCTCGAAAACTATTCAAGATATGGATTTTTCACTACACACAGCTTAGTCCACCCTTTCTAAGCATGCGTTGAGGTTTCAAAGTCATGATTACAACTGCAGTGGAATTTGTTTCCATAGTTTGTATGATTATTGAGATATTGCCAAATAAGTGTTACAAGGGTTCCTTTTCAGTACTATGGGACTGCTGTAAGGCTCCATACTTATGTGTAACACATACCATTGTGCAAAAAATGGGCAATGTGAAAGGATTGCAGGTCCTGGAGGGCTTGTGCTCCCACAAACACATACTACTAACCACTTACATTACACTTTCTCAAAAAGAAGAGAAATTAATTGCAAAAAAAACTGTGAATACATCAGTAAGGGTTGATGTCACAGCAATGAAAGTTTTGAAATTCAGTGTTAGGATTACCACCCTTCCCACCACTCCCCACCCCCTACAGGCACCAACAGGCATTGGGGCATGCCATGGGGTCATCAGACCTAACTCTCACCCCATTCTCCTATACTGTAGAGTGTCATCTTGTTTACACATTGAATGGGGTGACAGTTGAACCTGACAACCTCAAAGGCATGCTGCAATGCCTTGTTAATGCCTAACAAAATGAGAAGTGAGATGATAGGGCTGGTAACCTTACTCAATTTCCAAACTTTTGTCGTGTGACATCAACCCTAACTGATGCATTAATGGAGTTTTTTGCAATGAATATATATTATATTATATTATATTATATTATATTATATTATATTATATTATATTATATTATATTATATTATACTGGTGTGGTAGCACCAGTATAGTTAGGGTTGAGTGCACACTTCTATGTTAAACCCAAACATTTGTACCTTAATAACATCTCAATGGTTCAATGGATTTGCATGACATTTTGCATACATAAAATACTGGGTTAGGTCTCTTGATGTGACAAAGTTTGTGTGAATCCATTGTTTGGTTTCTGAGATACAGAGTGTCAAGAATCCCTAAATTTACATGTTTTTCTCTGTTTCTTTGTCCACCTGTATCTCAGAAACTGTTTCAGGTTATGGTATGGAATTTTCAGGGTGGAAACCCTTTGCCTCACAGATGTGCCTTTTGAAGGTTTGGTGAAAAACCAATAATTTGTTCCAAAGTTATTACATTTTAAAGTTTCCCATTATTTCCGATTGGAAAAGTTAGATGTTCCACACTAAAATAGTGTTGTTTTTGCAGGAGCTACTGTATTGTCGCAGTGAGCCTAACATATTTTCTCAGAGGGTTCCAGTGTCTGCCATCTTGTTTTTCAGTTAGAAAGAGAAATAAATAAAAAAACACAGTAGAAGAAATAGATTTTAAAAAACAAACATCAGAACCTAGCTAAAGACTACATTCAGATGCTTGTTTGTTTTTATTTTGGCAATAAACACCTTTTCTGGGCACCCAAAATCCCAGGTGCCAAGCTTAGCGAGAGGACCACTTCTCCCACATTCTCTGTATAAGAACAGCAGGATTTTCTTGACTTCTGCATCCAAAGCTAAAACTTGTGCTGCCAACTGCAGTTTTATCTGTGAGCTGTAGTTTCCCTGGTATATAGTGGCCCCCCCCCATCTACCGATCAATGTCCCCTATCCCTGGTATCTAATGGCACCCCAATTCTATGTGTTTCCCTGGTGTCTAGTGGCACTCCCCCCACCCTCCGATTCCTATTGTTTTTATTTATTTATTAATATCTCACATCGGGATGCCACCCATGTCAGATGTTTCCCCCCAAAGTTCTCTGTGTTATTTACTGACTTTGGGCTGACCCAATCCTTGTGTCAGCACTAGAAGCCCCCCCCCAGTATTGTTGGACACTGGGGATCCCACTCCCCATGTCCCAAAATATTGATTTTGTTTTTACCTGTAAAGAATAAAAATGTCCCCAATGTCTTTTTTTGTACCTGAATAAAAGAAAATGGTCCCTAATTGGCCCTGCCATCCCCCTCTCCATTCTAACCCTCCCACTGAGCACCCACCACCTCACACTCCCTTATCCTATACTTACCTCTGGAGGTCATAGGCTGTCATCTTCTGTGGACAGGGACACATCTACATTCTTCAAAGCTAAACCACAAACTAAGGAATCAAGGTAAGTGCCATATCATGTATTTCAATGATGTTTTGAACTTATGTTCATAACTTTTGCAATTTTTAGGTATTTTTTTCCACCATATTTCAAAATGGGCTTTTTGAGACCCCATCTCATGAACACTGGCACTGTCATTTCATTAGTTAGGCCCAGAAGGTGGTTTTGTGGTCACTGTGTGAAATCACCTTTCGGGACCAATTAACAGAAGCACTCTTGATAGGGGGGTCGATCCCAGTCCTTTCACAGAAGAAAAGGTTCTGCAAGAACTCCTAATACTGAAGGAGGACAAAGCAATGGGTCCTGATGGAATTCACCCCAGAATTATAAAAGAATTAAGGGATGAACTAGTGAAACCACTGGCTACTCTTTTTAATAAATCACGGGAGGATGGTGTGGTACCCGAAGACTGGAGGAAGGTGGGTGTGATTCCCCTTCACAAAAGTGGGACCAAGACAGAGGCAGGAAACTACAGACCTGTCAGTCTGACCTCTGTGGTAGGGAAAGTGATGGAGTCACTTCTGAAGGAAAGAATAGTTGAGTACCTAGAGGCCAGTGGAGCACAGGATCCAAGGCAGCATGGGCTCACAGCAGGAAGATCATGTCAGATGAATCTAATAGATTTCTTTGACTGGGTGGCCAAAGTAGTAGACCAGAGAGGGGCTGTGGACATGGCTTACCTAGACTTTAGCAAGGCATTTGACACAGTCCCACACAAAAGATTAATAGTCAAATTAACCAGCCTGGGAGTGGGTCCCAGGGTGGTAGCCTGAGTAAAACATTGGCTGCACAACAGGACACAGAAGGTAATTGTAAATGGAGTCCACTCTGAAGAAAGAGGGTAACTAGTGGGGTACCACAGGGTTCAGTATTGGGTCCAGTCCTTTTTAATGTCTTCATCAGTGACATTGCAGAGGGACTGGAAGGAAAAGTATGCCTTTTTGCAGATGACACAAAGATCTGCAACAGGGTTGATACACAAGGAGGCGTGGAAAGGATGAAAAAGGACTTGGCAAGGTTGGAGGAATGGTCAAGTATGGCAGCTAGGATTCAATGCAAAGAAGTGCAAAATAATGCACCTGGGAAACAAGAATGCAGGGAAGAATACACAATGGGTGGGGAGGTAGTAACAACAACAAAAAAGGAAAGGGACCTGGGGGTAATCATATCAGATGACCTTAAGGTTAGCAAGCAATGTGAGAAGGCAGTTAGGAGGGCTAGGGGTATACTGGGATGTATAGGGAGAGGCATCAGCAGCAGAAAACAGGAAGTTGTTATCCCTCTGTACAGGCAGTTGGTGAGATCCCATCTGGTGTACTGTGTCCAGTTCTGGAGACCCCATCTCCGCAAGGACATAGACAGGATAGAGGTAATCCAGAGGAGGGCAACTAAAATAGTGCAGGGTCTGCAAGAGAAGCCGTATGAGGAGAGACTAAAGGAGCTTAATATGTATACCCTTGAGGAAAGAAGGGAGAGGGGGGACATGATAGAAACTAAGTACCTCAGTGGAATCAACAAAGTCCAAGAGGGTAGCATCTTTCAGAAAAAGAGACTTGCAAGAACAAGGGGATACAATTTAAAGATAGAAGGAGGGTGGTTCAGGGGCAATGTGAGGAAGTATTATTTCACAGAGAGGGTAGTGGATGCATGGAACAGCCTTCCTGAGGAGGTTGTGGGGTCTAAAACTGTGGGAGAATTCAAGAATGCATGGGACAGACATAAGGCAATTCTTGTGGGGGGTAGGAAGAAATAGGCTGTTGGTTAACTAGGATCTGCGGCCTATCCTGTAGGTAGGGAAATGGGCAGACTAGATGGGCCAAGCGGTCCTTATCTGCTGTCAAAGTCTATGTTTCTATGTTTCTATGATCAGCTACGAAATTTCACCGCCAGTGTTCATGAGGTGGGGTCCAAAAACATCATGTTGAAAATTTCGTGAAAAATTTCATAAGAATGTCCGAGTTATGAGCATTCATTGAAATTTTTCTATGCACGCTCATAACTTTGGTAATTTTTAATAATTTGAGTCTGAATTTATGTCATAGCCATTTTTTACACCACCTCATGAACAGTACAATTTAGCTGTCATTTTTCACATCCTGCCGGAAAGGTGTTTTCACACCTGTAGCGTGGAATGGTGTTTTGGCACAGATTTTAACATTTTCACGTATGGTGTTTATGAAGTGAGGTGCTGAGAAGATTATTTTCAAAATTTGAGGTCAAAATATAAAAAAATGCTTAAATTATGACCATTCATTGCAATTTCAATAGGCCCACTTATAACTTCAGAAATTGTAACTATTTTGACCCCAGACTTTCATCATAGCTATCTTATCACCTGACCTGATGTATGTCGCAGCTATCATTTTTCAAATCCTGCCCCAAAACGTGTTTTCACATCTGTGGCACAGAATGGTGTTGCAGTTGTGTAGAATTACATTTTGGCATAGATTCAAAACTTTTCTGTACCAGGGCTACATGAGGTGCAGTAATAAGATGGCTATACTGACAATTTGGTCACTGTTGTCCTATAAATGAAAGCTGAGGGCTCAGAGGGCCCTGTACTTCCACAGCTACATACATATATGCATCTATGGAGGGATGGGCCCTGTGCTCCCACAAATAAATAAGGATATGACTATATTATCTTAAAAAGTAAGGGCGTTCATTGTGTTAAACTTCATTAATGTATTAATTAGGGTTGTTACTAAAGCTACAAAAGTAGGGAAATGTGGCATTAGGATTTCCATCCCTAACACCCCACCCCCACCCTGCTGACACTGACAGGTGTCGGGAGGTACCTTTTGGGTTGTCAGCCCTAATGCTCACCCTATTCTGCTATACTGTATCCATCTCAGCTTATTTACTTGTGGAATTGAATGGAATGGGATGATGCAGATCAAGATAATGGGGCAAAGCTATTAGGTGCAAAAATTAGAGGTTTGACATTAAACACCCTACTCAACCCTAAAACACAATACAATACAATATCCTCATACAGTTTGACCTTTCGACATCACTTGTGGCTCTGCAACTCATGGTGTCATAAGGTCAAAATACTGAAAAAATATCACTGATATTTCCAGCTGGCCCATGGTATATCCTATATATAGTAATATATATATATGTATGTAACAGACAGTCCACTACAAGGTGTGTGGTTGTGCTCTGATAGATGCATGCCTTGGGTGTGTTGGATTGCATGAGGCTGCAATCTGAGTGCATTTAAACACATAAGGCATGTGTATATCAGAGCATGATCACATGCCTTGCAGTGGATTATCTCTCTTATAAAATGTCCAGAATGTTCTGAGGGATGAAAGAAGTGCAGGTGTGTGCTTGTTATGGAATAATATATGGTCATGTGATGTGTTTCATCTAATCAGGAGACTGGATTTTCACAGATGTTTCTTATCCATTTTATATATATTTACAAAATGGGTATATATATATATATATATATATATATAGGATATACAATGGTGAGCTGTCAGATAAATGATTTATCTACACAAGTGCTGTTTGACTTGAGGTAACCTCACGAGTGGCATAAGCCTGAGTGAAGTGTCGAAAATCAAACAATAACCAATCATCATTATCTATTTCCAACTCTCAATATATTTCATTTATGCAATAGGGATGCTTTCTATCAGTGCAGGAACATTTGGTTTTGACTGTTTATCTTTATTTTAAATGATAATTTCTGGGAGTTTTGGTTAACTTTCTGAGTATGTCTGCCTAGCATAGTGGTTGCTATTAAATAAAACACCACTCATTTTGTAGAAAACTTCTTGTTGAACAAATGTCATGCTCACAGTACTATGCTACCTTTTTCATTTTAAAGTTATTCACATTTGTTTGTCAAAAAAGGAAAACTGAATTTTATGCAGTTTTTTGCTAATTATAAAAAAAAGCTAAATGGTATCTATAAATGAAACACCACTCATTTTGTAGATATTGTTGTGCTGAACATTTTTCACGCTCACAGTACTATGCTATCATTTTTTGTTTTAAAGTTATTCACATTTGTTTGTCAAAAAAGTGAACAAAAAATGTAATTTTCTTCATTATTTTTGCTAATTGTAAAATATCTGTAAGGTATCTATAAATGAAACACCACTCACTTTGTAGATAATTTTGTGCTGAACAATTTTTGTGCACATAATACCATGCTATCTTTTTTCGTTTTAAAGTTATTCCCATTTGAACATGGTTAGTACTGCTTCTGAGGCTTAACATTCTAAATGAATTCCAAAGAGATTTCTGACATAGTAACTGTGTGTATAAATGGTCACTGTGTGCCTACATTTATTTATACATAAAGTGACTCAGATAAATGGGTTTATTTAACTACATATATGGCCACCCCATTGCATAAATATATATATATATATATATATATATATATATATATATATATATATATACGTGTTGCAAAAAACTCTATTAATGCACCAGTTAGGATTGTTTCCACAGCAACAAAAGTTTGGAAATTTTGTGTTATTGTTAACACCCTACCGCCCCACTCCCCACGACACCATCCTCAAACTCCTAACTACGTATTCCCCCCCCCCCCCCTCAACACAGATACATGCAAGCAGTACAAGAGACATCCATCATCATGGTGCAGCAACTGTATGAGTTCTGCTGCCATCAGAGTGCAGTAACATTCAAAGCTAACCATAACATGCTGCTAATGAATTACTCATTACAGGAACGGGAACATTGTTTAAGCAGGAGAAGCACACTAGGACGAAGCTTGTTTCCAGATGTGACCTGGGAGCACAAGGAAGTTAAGTGACTTGCTCAGGATCACACAGTATGCAGCCACCTAGGTGAATACTGTGTGATCTTGAGCAAGTCACTTAAAGAGCTAGTGCACTGCCTGGAAACTGCCTGCAATTAATTGTAACTTTTGGATGTAGTCAGCTATCATTTCTTATATGTCAAGTATTTTTCCTTTTCTGTTTGCTAATTAGAAGATTTTCCACCTCGCAGTACTGTGGTGATGTGTGGAGCAGCACTCTGTCTGGAGGGGAAAAAAAGTCAGTTCTGTTCCTCCCACTACATCGACACTGAGACCACACTGACTATGACATCACTAGTAACCAATGAGAACCATTTCTCCCTGCCAGGTTTCACTTTCACATGAAGCAGCAGGGACTGTCTCTGGCTGGTTACTAATGATGTCACTATTTACTACATTTTGATTGGTAGCTTGTGAGTCACTACAGACTGCAAGGAATGTGGCGTCTCAAGGTGTTTGGTCTCATTTATGACGATGTAGTGGGAGGAACAGACCTGACTTTTTTTTTCCTCCAGACAGAGTGCTACTCCACACATCACCCCAGTACTGCCAGGTGGAAAATCTTCTAATTAACAAACAGAAAAGAAAAAAATACTTGAGATATAAGAAGTGATAGCTGACTGCATCTGAGAATCACTGTTAATCTCAAGCAGTACACTAGCTCTTTAACTTCCTTGTGCTCCCAGGTCACATCTGGAAACAAGCTTTGGCTTAGTGTGCTACTCCTGGTTAAATAATGTTCTCGTTCCTGTTCCTGTAATGAATATTTCCAGTTAATGCAGCAGTAGTACAACATGTGACGATGCTAGTTTCATACCTGAGCAGTATATGAAAAGCACTATGTATGTGTCAGGTGTGTCTGTACTGCTACCACATGCCTATGTGGTGGCAGTGATACCTGCAGCAAGCCAATAGTTAAATTATGACAGTAAAAAGCAGTATTTAGAACATTTGTGCAGACTAAGTTTCACAGTAAGAAAAAGATATGCCAGCAATAATGTGTCATCATACTGTGCTGGCAGTATAGAGTTGATCACACTGCATGTGTTTTTCATTACATTGTGGTATGTGAAAGGAGTACAGTGTCCTGATTATTGTGCTTACAGATATGACTGACTGGTATAGTGTCTTACAATGTTGCATGTGTCTTGTATATGTGTGTGTGTGTGTGTTGGGGGGACTGGGGGTGGGTGGGAATGTGTAGTTAGGGTTTTGAGGATGGGGTTGTGGGGGGTGGGGTGGTGGGGTGTTATACCTAACACAGAATTTCCAGACTTTGTCACTGTGGAAACAACCTAACTGATGCATTAATGGGTTTTTTTGCAATGAATTTCCCTTCTTTTGAGAAAGTGTAATATGAATAATAATGGTATGTGTTGGTGGGAGCGCAGGGCCCGAAAGCTGCCCATTTGTGCATAATGATATGTGTTTGTGGGAGTGCGGGCCCTCCGGGCCCTGCTCTCCCACTTACATATAAGCATGGAGCCATACAGCAGCCCTATGGGGCAAGGAACCCATATAACACTAATTTGCCAATATCTCAGGAACCGTAGCAGGTAGAAAAAAAAATTCAAGTGCTGTAATCATGAGAGTGAGTATGCCTCAAAAAATAAGTTGATCACATCCATATCTCACATTGTTTCCAAGACACGGGCACCAAAAGACACTGTGTGTGCTAACTGTTAGGGCATAATGCTGATCTAGAGACTTGAAAATGAGCAGTTGGAACACTAATTTGCAAGTATCTCAGGAACCGTACAAGACAGAAAAAAAAATTCATATTTCATGGGTGTCGTGGCTTTCCAACCTACTTTTGAGTTTAGTCCCCCTTTATGGGGACTAAGATATTTTGCAATGAAAAGTCTGTATCTCGAACCATTTTCGAGATATGGGCCCCGAAAGGAGTCAAAGACACCACAATGTTATCATATGGGAAAAGTTCTGAAGTTCGGAATGCTGTAACTTTGGGCCCCTGTACTTTTATGGTACCAAAACACAAAAAGGCACATATGTGGGACCAGGGCTTGCTGTTCTGCAAATTTCAGCCCAAAAGACCCAACTGTTTTGTTGCAGGAGGGTGTCAAAGATTTGCAGTTATTTTGGGAGTACTTTCATTAATTACTTTCACAAATCACGAAAGTTTCGTGAGAAAACCTCATGAAATATTTGCATTTGTGAAAGTATTTTGCAAAAGTATTTTTCAAAAAAGTTTTAAAATGCTTTTCTGGAGGGGTTTAAACCCCCAAAAAGATACGGCTAGCATCCTCAGGACCCGACTAGGTAAACACAACAATCAGTGTTCATCTAGAGGGTCCCAATTTTAAATGCCAGGCATTTTTCTGTGTCACAAACTGAAACAAGATGGCCACCTCATGAAAGTAAAAGGGCCATTTGTGACAGTAAAAATGGCCTGTCATGAAAGTTTCATGATTTTTGCTAACTTTTCCCATTGACTATAATGGAAAATTTGTTTTTTGAATAAGTTTTGAATAGTTTAAAATTTTTTCACCAAATCTTCGAAAGGCACACCAGTGACCAAGACTGCATCTTCCATGAAGATTGTGGACCAAACAGACAAAGCATGTGGGCTGTGGGCACAAGCAAAGAAACACACAAACAGTTAATTTTTTTGCGTTTTTTTGACGTTCTGTTGCTCTGCAACAGTATACCCGATTGTAATGTAACTTGCCACATCCACAGATCTATGGTACCAACCCGTGCATGCAAAGCTTCAGGCAAATCTGTCCCACAGTGGCAAAGTTAGTAAGGTGCAAAATTTGAGGTTTTGCATTAAAGTGGCTACTCAACCCTAACTATAGTGGTAGTACCATGCCACAATAATATATATATATAATCTTACTGAACCATCTGCCAAACTTCAATAAGCATTGCTCTAAAAGCTAATAAAATATCCATTTACCCATCTGGCTTGCAGAAACAGAAGATCGCTCAAACTCCCTGATTGAATCTCATCACCTGCACAGCACCTGAGTTAGGTCACATGACATCTAATCAACATCCTAGATGTCCAGGTCTGACTTCTGTCACATGGAAAGTCAGGAAGCACAAACTTGAGCTTTCAGCTTAGCCTCACAGGTCACATAGAATGTGCAGGATGTTAAATGCCATGAACACATATTTAAAGCAACAACAAAAAACACTACTTACAGGGCAACCACACACAACTAGTGCAGTTTACCAGGTACAACCTAATCCCTGCCACATAGCTAATTTATGCTAATGCCCTTAAGCCAATCATTTAAACATATAGAACCAAATTACAACACTACTACACTGCTAAAAAATAACATTACTAAACATTTTATAAATGGAATAATGCAATTCCTTGAGGGGGATTATACTAACATACTAAAATGCCAGTAGAATAGGCCAAATGGTCTTTCATGTCTGCTCATTTGGTCAGCCCCCACCCTGGGAGCTGATCTTGCTGCCCACCTCATCCTCTCTGGCTTCTCCCTTCCCAGTCATGGATATTACCACTGCACAGGACTTTGCATCCAGAACCCTTCCCCTGTACCTGTCCCACCCCCTCTTGAACCCCTCCACCGTCTCTGCCTCCACCAGCCCCATGGGCAGCGCATTCCATGGCTCCACCACCCTCTCAGTGAAGTAGTACCTCCTCCTTTCTCTCCTGAATCTCCACCCTTCAGCTTCCACCCATGCCCTCTAGTTGCCTCCCCCTTCCTTCAGAGCACCTTAACTGCTTCTCCCCTATTTAACCCCTTCATGTACTTGAAGACCTCTATCATGCTCCCCCAGTCCCTTCTCTCTTCCAGTGTGTACATATTTAGCTCTTCGAGCCTCTCGCCATAGGTCCTGTCCCCCAAGCCCCAAATCATTTTGTTTCCCTCCTCTGGACCCTCTCCAGGAGTTCAATGTTCCTGTTTAAGTGTAGCCTCCAAAACTGACTGCAGTACTAGAGGTGCGGTCTCACCAAGCAGTTATACAGGGGGAGTATCACTTCCCTCCTTCTGGAGGTGATCCCCCTAATGATGCATCCCAGCATCCTGCTGGCCTTGGCCGCTGCCCTCCTACAAGTCTCAGAGTTGTTCATCTTGACATCCACCACCACCCCCAGGTATGTCAATGTACCTCCTGTTGGTTGAAGTCCCTTGCACTTTGGGCTCGGGGTTCCAACCCATCTCTCAGTACATTAACATTGCATAATCACCCCTGTCATGTCTTATCCCTTACACATTCTATGATTTGGCATTTGTTTTGTCATTCTTTGTGTTAAGCTTTAATGTGCACTATATATATTGTCCCTTGTACAGTTATCCCATGTATACTTCAGTTTTCTGATTGGTGTTTTGGAAATGTTATGCTATACTCTGGGGGAACATGGTTGTGCCTTTAGGGGCTGTCTGTTTATCACTACTGTGTGACATATGCTTTATTATTTTAGAGGTTTATATGCACATGATGTACACTTTTAATGGCAGTTGGGTTTGATTTTAATTTTAAGATGTGTCACGGTTGTTATATATGGATGATGGTGTATTAATTACCAGTGCACATACAGTACTGTATGCTTATGTGGCATACAATGTACCACATTCTGATTACGCACTGTGCACCCTGACAGCATTTGTGGCATGCTTTGCTATGCTTTTATAATCCTGTGACTAGGCTATATTTTGTCCTGTCTTGTTCTGTCTGCATGGTGGTAGTAAGTTCTAAAGATGTGTGCATTGCAGTGTGCATGCATCTATACACCAGCTGCTGTATTCCCATTTACTGTTATAGCCTCATGTTTATATCACATGCTAATACTGCCCTGTGGTGCTCAACAATTCACATAGTGCTGGTATGTGTATTCAGGTATATCCACCATTTGTCTCACATTGGGGCAGCTATTCAGTTGCCATTCTGTTTGCCACACAGTCCATAGTCTGTGACTGTAGCTGATACTGGTTACTGTCCATATTATCGGAGGTAACATGGGTATTGAAAGGTCATACTCTGCTGGTATTAGTGACATATTCTGTCTTTTGTGAACATGCATCTCTGAGTGGGCTTACTGTCTCTGTACATTATTAGGGGTGCTATGTGTTCAGTTTTCATGACATGCACATTTCACTGTGCTGACAATATTATTTGAATATTATTATTGTTGTATTGTTGTTGCACATTTTACTGTGCTAGCAATAATATTTTAATATTATTGTTGTTGTATTATCTGTATATTTGTCCATGTCAGGTCAGGCTGCAAAATGGGTCACTTTAAGAAAAATATAGTACAATAAACTCACGTTGATTTTCAGATTGTCAGTAATTATTTAAACATTGCTGATCTTGGGGCTGTTGCATCTTGGTGGTCTTCTATTTTTGGCAGGGGTATGGTGTGCATATCTCATCTGTTGCTGAATACATTTATGTAGAGCTATATGTCACTTTATGCATTTGTGTGTCTGCCTCCTGTATATATCCTCTCTTGGTTACACCTACATGTTCTGCATTTGGTACCTGAGTGTTGGCATGTGCATATTCATATGTGGCACCTACAGTACCTGTATGAGTTTCCTGCCCCATGGGTAAGACCTGTCATCAAGTAGTGAGTACATTATGTTGTGTTTCAACATGTTTAGCCAGGAGAGCTCAGCTGAAATGCCACATCTCATTTTTATTGGGGCCCTACTTCTACCCATTCTGATAGCTGGGTGGACTGAATCACTGAGAGGTTAAATGACTTGAGGGTTCAAAGCCATTAAAAAAAAGCAACTGGAATATTCACAATTCACACAAATCCAGGTGGCAGAGCTCCACCATGAGCCACCTCCATATTCGATAGATCCACAAGCAGGGAGGTCCACAGAGGAACAGGTGGTAGTCATGGGGCTAGTGCTGAGCTGAATACTAGATACTGGATTTGATAGGAAGCCAAGTTCAGCTACAAAGCTCAGCTAAGATGTAACATCACATTTTCTTTGGCTGTTGCTTCTACTCATTTCCATAGCTGGGTGGACAGAAGCACTGAGAGGTGACATGAAATAGGGGTTAACCCATGAAACATTTGGGCTATTCAAGATTTGTGTAAATCCAAGTGGTGAAGCTCCTCACCCTGAGACTCTTCCACACTCAATGAATCCACTAACATGGAAGTCCCCGCAGGGAGAGCAGGTGGGCCAGGGGCTAGAGCTTGGCTGGAAACCAAACTTCAATAGGATGCCCTGGTCAGCTGAAAAGTGGATTTCCCTCTTTTGCATGGAGCAGCAAATTGTGATATAGGGAAGTACTGCAAGAACTGCCCTATTCCCATATTAAAATAAACTGTACATCTTAAAACAAAAAAAGATGGGCATCATGCCTCAAAACTCTGCATGTCTCATTAGAAGGATGGGAGCAGCTGCTGGGGTCCATTTGGGCCCACAGCAGTACTGAAGGACCCTGTGTGACATTGCATAGGACTTTGTCCTTGGGTCTCTAAGGTATAGCTAGTGTATCCATGTGGCTGTCTCTGTAGTGCATAACACATGCACAGGGACCTAGTAGAATGCAGCCATGCCCCCCAAACCCCCACACTTGGCTTCCCTCAACTGGATTGCTTGAATAGCTCAATAGAACAAACCAGGTCTACCCTTCTGGGGTGTACAATTGTATCTCTTTCTGGGGGTGCAGGGAGGCCTCCTTATGAGTGAAAAGTGGTCCCTTTGCATCAGTGGTTGGCCTACATACTCATGTAGTGGTGTATTTTACTTTGTGGATTGGGCCCTTACTCAACGTTACATACTTAGGGGCCCCCTATTCAAAGGTCCCAGGCTGCATCATGCAAGTGCCTGTGCCGCACAACTGAGATGTGCTAGCACAAAATAATGGTATATTCAGAAGATGTAGCATGAGATGTGATTGCGCATGTCCATCTTAATATCCCGAACATGTGTGATCACACAGTGGGAGATGTGAAGTGTGGCAGGTGACCTGAGCCCTATACAGAGCATAAGGAAATGCACGATAGGCAGTCACATGCACAGTGCACAAAATTTCAGTATTCAGTTGGGATATGCAAATGGCCTCATTGCACATTCTGAACCCATTCCCCACATGCACAGCTCATTACTGGAATGTATTCAGTCCATTTGCATACCCCAGGCAAGCGCAGTTCCAGCTTTGCAGGGCTTCCCCACCGCCCCACAATGGTAAACAGGAGCTACTGTAGCATAACAGGCAGGTGTGATGAAATGTTTGTGTGTGGGTGGGTGGACTGCATTGACCTGGGTACATTACTATTACCCATAGCCATGTACAGGGTCAGACTGGGGTACAGGGAGCCCACCTGGACAGTGGCCACAAGGGCCCACCTGGACAAGCAACAAGGGAGGGCACAGGGTGACACAGTCTGATCAGTATACCACATGCATGTTATACATCAGCTCTGTATGCAGTATAAAGTCACCTGCTGTGCCCCACACACACACCCCATATGAGAGGAACACAGTGATAACTGCAAGGAATGGCAGTGTGCAGAGGGTGACCAGGCACCCGAGTGGATGGGTCCCACCTGCGTGCACCTATGGTGTATCACTGTGGGTCTGTGCCACAGGTCAGTCCCTGGCCTGTGCCAGGCTGCCAATCATACCACCAGGCTACCTGAGCACCACTGTCCCAGAGGTCACCCTTGGTGCATGCCACCACTGGGTGGTGCCCTGCAGGCCACATGGGTGCAGGCCATGGCACTTGGTACATGTGCTTCAGTGTGGCAATCTGCTCTGCTGGTGTGCTAGGAGGGCACCTGACTGTGCTGGCATGTGGAAGCTGGGTGTCTATATCCTGGGTGTGGTGTGGTCGATGGCTCTTTGGGCAATGTCCATGGTGTGCCAGAACCTGTGGCTTTGGGTACTTCTGTCCTGGCATAACTGCTGTGTATGGGTGCCTGGAGCACATCCTAGTGCACCTCCAAGGGATGCCTCAGGATGGCCTGTCTGTAGTTCTGTGGCATTCCTGTGGGTGGCTGGCCAATTTAGGCCAGCATTTTGCCTGCCTAACTTTGATGGCACACTTCTGGGATGTGCAGCAGATGCTCCGCACATATTGTCTGAATATATGGATGCATGGCATATTCATGTATCTGCCCCCTTTGTTTGTGCCGCATACATTATTTCTGTATTATTGTTCATTCAGAAATGTGCAATGCATCTCTCCCTTTCGAATATTGTGCTTCTGCTCATTTCTGAGATGCTCCACGCATCTCCATTTTGGGCAGCACATCTTCTTTGAATATGTGGGCCTTACACAGTAAGTGCTTTATTCAAAAGGGGTCTGAGCCCATTATCTTTCAGTTCCTAGCTGGTTCTCTATCCACTAAACCACACTGTCTCTTCAGTGTTATTACAGAGGCAAAGTAACTTGTGACTATTTACTACCCCTCTCTTAGACTACCTCTTGCACCTCACAATGCACCAGTTGTCACAAGTAGAGTTTGTTTGGTTGAGTTTAGTGCAGGTCCTGTTCATTTCTGTAAGAAAAATAATTGTTTGTTGTATTCCTGTTTATTTCTGCTTGTGAAATTGTGAAGCAACACCTTACATAGCCCTCTGATGAACCCCATAGCTAATGGGCAAAACGTAAGGTGATGTAGTACATACTGGCTAGCAAAGTGTACATGAACCTATCAGTAATTTTTTTATATGTTCACTCTTGACACTATAATTAAATAAATTGTGAGCAGATGTTTTATGGAGCTTGTCTGAGTTTCCTTGCTTTGGGTGCATTTCTTTCTCTTTAGTATTATAACTAGTTTAATATCTGCACCTCAGCATGGTCCCACTGTATCCCTTGTTTGCATTTTTTTTGGTATTAAATGTAATAGACACTACTTGAGTGGAATGCATAGCTGGAGGATCTCATCAGTCACCTCAGGCTCTCACACTCTTTTCAGTGAAGGTCCTTACCCCCTTGTTCAGGTCCAGGGAATGATGTACCTCCTGAGTTGGTACCCAATCCCCAGGAGTGAGGAGGTCATATGGTTGGGTGGCAAGTGACCACCCCATCTGGTATCACCACACCAACAGGCAAGCACAATGAGGTTGGACCATAACTCCCCCCATACAGAGTCCAGGTCTTGCAGTCCCATAGACCTCGTGCTGACCAGGGAAGATGAGCACTTTGGATCAATTTGACTCTTTTCCCTTTTTCCCTTGTACTGTTCTGAGAGACTCCCAAACAGCCACAGGATGGATGCAGTTTGACCCCCCCCCAATGAGCTCACTCAAAATGTTTCTCCAAGACTTGATAGAAATAATCTAGCATCATGTCCCAGCTATTGTCCCACAAGTGCTCACCATTCTTAGCATAAAGTCCCTAGCAGGAGGTGTCAATATCCTGGTGCCAAACCGTAATTACACCAATGGACTCCGTAAATGGCCACACCTCTTGATTGATGCAGGTGCATGCTTTGTTCATAGTTTAAGAGTCAATTGCATGCTGGCATTAAAGCCGATGAATAATGTGGGATCAAATGAGGTTAGCTTTTGGCCACCACTCTCTGCTGGATCATACATCCTCCTTTATCATGAGGAGCAGATCGACAGTCTCCCAGAGTCCAAGGTCATTCCCATCCAGATGAATCAAAAAGATATCTGGTGAACTCCACTGTCAGGCCTCTGCCACCAGCCTAGGGAGAAGTTCCTCCCAGTGCATGCCTTTCTTGCCCATTGAGTCTGTACCTCCTGCCTTGGAATCGGTAGGTTCCTCACCCCAGGTTGATGTCCAGTTCTTTCTGCTGCCAGTGGATGAAGGAAGTCCATAGATCCAAACCTGCTTGAGGCCATCAAAAGAACTTGGAAAACAGAAAGATAATGCTAATGCAAGTGTGGGCAGACATAGCATAAAAACACTTGGGGCCTCCACTGCTCTATGGCCTGGATCTTGCCATCTAAAGGCCCCTGGATCCTGGCAGTTGTTGCCATCCCAGTCCTAAAGGAATAAGTGTTGTACTCTTTTGCATTCAAACTAGACTGATGGACAGCCAACCCCAATCTATGTCTGAATTGATAGGTCGCTACATTGAAATTGAAATCACTATTGAAACCATTATTACTAAAACACAAAAAATTAGGAGCTTTGAAAAGGACATCTAGATGTCTGAAGTTTCAGGATAGGAAATTGATTGCAGAACAGCTCATACTTCCAGTATTAAAGTATGGAGAATTTTTCTATATGTCTGCAATCAAACAACTTCTAAATAAACTAGATAAATTATACTATGGGGTGGCAAGATATGTCCTACGCTGTAACTTCAGAACTCATCATTGTATTTTGTTAACCGGGTTAAATTGGTTACCCCTTGATTTAGAATATAAGAAAAGTTGGTCACTTTTTATTTATAAATATAGGACAATTCATTCAAATCATAATATTGCTAAACTATTGGCAGACAAGGATTCTGCCCTTAGGAAACATTCAGTTAGGTCAATGCACCAAAACAGAATTGATCCAGACAGGCAAAAAAATAGGTTTGGGGACAGAACACTGGTGTCACACGCATCAGCATGTTGGAATACACTCCATCCCTTATTGCAAGCTGAGAAAACTACTAAAAGATTTATTGAGGGTCTAGAGAAGTGTTATGTCTATACATGTACATGTGTTTAATATTGATTTTTGTTGTTTTTCTTTCTCATTTTATAATGTTGGTAATTTAGTTGTTGAGTAAGGTGTAGAAATATTAAGGGATAGATCCTTTGTGTATTTATTCTTTGTATCTAAATGTCTGTGGTTGTCTTGATATTGTGTGAAACTTAGAGAGCTTGTACAGGACTGTCTTGAAAACTGGATTATATTATCCAAATGACATGTTTTATTCCTGTATAAAAATATTTTTTTTTACTACTACTACTACTACATGTTTGCTATCTGCATGCCATAGGAATGCCTTGCCCTTCATCAGACAATAAGCCATGTAAGTGACCACCAAGGATTTTAAGTTCCATGCTGTCCCTGCTGGATCCTTCAGTATACACCAGCAGCCAACACCCTTCTGGTCAGATTTACTCTGTCACAGCCCTTGGAAGGCCCCTTCCAGGGTCATTGTGACTTCCGAGTCCTCTAGGCTCACCATGATTCCAGTTTGTACAGATTTCACCAATTTTGAGATCCAGAACACCTCACTGAATGCCAAAGCAAAGGTGGTCTTAAATAATGTGGCCTCATATGAAAACCAGCAAACTGCTGGGAGGGCTGCCAACACTTATGCCAGAATAACTGGCATAATAGGGTGCCTGGGGATCTGCCCACTTGGGATGGCCCTTACTCCATCTTTCAAGGATCTTCTAGACCTTAAAAGAGTGAATGGTGTTTATGAAACCTAAGATTTGGGAAAACCACAACAGGCCTGCCAGGTGTTGCCCTACAACTCCCGGTATCAAACTCCATAGTTTGGATTCCATAATATAGCTGCACAGTTGGTCTATGGGAATTGGCCAGCTGTTTGGCCATCCCACCTCTGGTCAAACTGCATGGCAATGTTCCACACCATGGCAGTATGTTGTTCTGTACAGGGAAGCAATACCATTACCAATACAGTCCCAGGTCAAAGGGTCACTGCCTTCCATAGAAATGGCAGGACTGGTCATGTTTTCTCTTTCACCACTGTTGCCAACTCCTTGAATTTCTGCCACTGTGAATGAGATAAAGCATCAGCAATACCATACTCAATGCCAGGACAATGTAGAGCCTTAAAATGTACATACAGTAACATGCATGTCAGGACAAATAGCCTCAACAGGTCACCCAAAGCCCTTGGCTCCCAACTGCCTGTTTGTAGTGTGTATCATTCCCATGTTGTTAGGCTGAAATATGACCTTCTTTGTCTCTCAATCAAAAGCCCCACGTACACAATGTAATCATTATTGAGAAGAATTCCAATGGTATTATCTATTTTGTGAGCCCAGTCACTACCTATGAGGAAGACCATTCTGCAGCACACTATTTGCCATTAATGTATGCCCCAAGGTTCTGTCCTCCTGAAATGTCTGGGAACAGTTCCAGCTCTTGGCTATCTAGTGTTTCTGGCCACACTGATACAGCATTAAAATGGGAAATGAATAGCATCCTTACCTGTAAGTTCTGAAGAAAACACTCTGTCACCCAAATCCAGTGATGAGGATTCTGGGCACTGGTCCACAGCATTACCATACACTGCAAAAAGGTCCTCCCCATGGGGATGACCCATCAGGTGAAGTTGAGGTGCCCCACTATCTGTTGTAGTTCCTGTAGGGTTATGTTCTTTGCAGCTATGATGTTGTTCAAAATGCACCAGAGACAAGTGATCTCATTATGGGGCAAGCAACATTCCTACCTCCGTGTGTCAATCTCTATGCCTAGGAATGTCATAACCCAACTCGGTGCTTTGACTTCCCTGAGAGCTAGGGGTATGCCAAAGAGTTTGTACAATATCAACTGTTTGCTCATAGGCAGGAGAATGCCTCACCCCATCAAACAAGAAGCCATCCTGATAATGAATGATCCCCTTGTTCTTTGACTCCTGAGCAGTTGCCCAGTGCAGGACAGAACTGAAACTTTCGAGCACCATGCCGGCCACAGAACAGCACTCATACCCAGTAAGTCCCAGTCATCTAGATGTACTGGCAGTGGCTGGAATGTCAACTCTATGTCCACCTTGACCATTAATGCCTGTGGTTCTGCCATACATACCACCTCAACTGCTCTGCTGAACTATACATATTGAACCCCTGTGTTGTGGAATAATGTGGTCATTGACTGAGTCACCTTCTGGATGTGACAAGGGGTTGATCATGTGGAACTCTTCTTGGAGCCTTCTTGGGAACTAAACCAATGGGTGACACCTTGAGATTTGGCAGGGGTGAGTGAGGAGGAGTAAGGGCCACTCACCCTCTCCAGCCTCATCTCTTTTTCCAGCTTCTCCTGGGCCACCTCTGATCTATTTGTATCAGATTTTAGGTTCTCAGTCTTTTACCCCTGCCATGGTCCAATGTATGGTATTATAAAACCCTCAGAGAAGCCATCCATCAAAAGATGTGTCACCTGATAGTCTGGAAATCTTTCCAACCAAGGTCTAAGCCTTTACATCCTCACCAGAGTGTGCAGGCTTGCCTCCATAGGGTTTGCTGAACTTCCTATGAAAAGGCTGGTTGCCTCCTTTCTGGAGTTTTGGGGGGTTGTACTGTATGAGAGGATGACACTGTCCACAAGTGACACATTTGTGCCAAAATCTGCAGTGGCTTTTGGTACCATTCCCCATCTTGAAACTAAAGCAAATTTGAGAGGACCCGGTGGTGTCAGACATGTGGCTGGGGTTCCCTGATGGGCAAACCACGGTCTATTTGGAGGACCCTCCTATGTTCATGATCTCAACTAGCAGAGCATGTCTAGGACACCCCAATCTAGTGACAGGTCATACTGCATGCAGAACCTGAATTCTTCGTCACATTCTAGCCAAGCTATCCCCCCCTTTGCACTTTTGGGCCAATATGATCCTGTTCAAGTAATTGAACAGGTCAACACATTTTTCTGGGGCTGTGTGACCAGTCATACTGGAGAAAACTATGAACACTGCCAGTCAATTGTCTAAGGTGCATTCCACCTTTATCAAACACACAACACTGTCACAAGGCTTCAGCTTAAGGAAAAATATTTTACTTTGCAAATAGCATACAGTTACAAGTGCAAACCTTGCAAAAAAGCAGCAGAACTCCCAACCAGTTTTCGCCAGTAGGCTTTGACCCCTTGAAAAAGCCATTTGGTGAAACCTGATTGGGGATTCTGCGACTTTTTTGCATGGTTTGTGCTTGTAATTGTATGCTATTTGCACAAGTAAAATACTTTTTCCTTAAGCTGAAGCCTGGTGCCAGTGTTGCATATTTTGATTATGTTGTAAATTGTCACTGGGCACAGGCTTATAGAGAGTGGAGTGGTGAGTTTCTGCATTTGTTGCATTCCACCTTTACCTTCCACTTCTCTTGATCATCTTTCTTACTCTTGTTGTCCTTCTGCTTGCCTGAACAATTAAACAGGGAAAACAAATCAACATAATCTCATCCCCAGAACTGTTCCCTAACCTTGTGTGTCAGGTGGGAATCCACTGGCTTCACCACACTGATGTAGTGACCTGGGAGAGCCACTATGGACACCTGTGATGCCGTGCTGCTACTCACAGTGCCTATGGCCACCTGGCCCACTCCTGCCCTTACCACTGATTCTAGACAGAAGCAGTAAAACTGACTATGAGTTCTATTAACCTGTCCAGCTTCTCCTCCATGGTAGGAGGTTTCTAAGGGCCTGGTTACCTTGGGGAGGGGCCCATCACAGCTGAGTCCATCAGTGGCAGCTCAGTTGTGGGGGTTGCCCCAACTCTTCTACATCTGATTCTGTGCCTTTTGGGCCTGGATGTTTGGACCCTTTTTTGGGCTTGGCTGGAGGAGGCAGCCATTGATGATTTTTGCCCAAAAGTCTATCACCATTTTTCTAAACTCATCTGTCAGTTCTGGAACCGCTGCTTTGGTCATACCTTCCTGGGGTTTCCTGGGTAGCTTAGCTATGGGTGCTGCTGGCTCTGTCACTGGCCAGATCTGCTTCTCTGGTGCCTGCTTCCCTTTTGGAGTGCTGGTCACCTCTAGGCATGCTTCTAGCCATGTGTGCCCTTTCTTCTCATCCATCACACTCATCTGTGCCTCTAGAGTGGTGGTCACTGCTGCCTTTGTGGAAGTGGTGTTGCTCTGATTTGGCATTGTACAGGAGCTGAAATGATGACACTGCTTCCCCCAAAAGGAAAATGTGTTAATACTTCACTGTCCTGTAACCTGGGCATGCAGGGGGAGGGCCCTGCCATGGCTGTCCATCTTTTAACTACTCCTCCCATGCACCTGCACCCACTAAAATAGTTTGTTTATCTTCCCCAAGAAAGAAAGTACGGGGGCCTGTATGAAATGAACCCAGTAAGGATTTCATCAAACAACCCCATTCAATGGGATCAAATCGGGTCATCCAGAAACCCAAACTGATTTCATGTCTGCTCAAAGCTGATTCTTTTGAGATTTTTAGAAAAGCTTTCTAATATTGATTGGTCTTATCTTGATTTAGTGCCAGACATCAACTATGCTCGATTTGTTTACTACTAAATTCACTAGAACTGTACATAAACATGCACCATTAAATAGAAGAAGGTTTAAAGCACTAGACTCAAAGGGTTCTACCATGATGTGGTGACACCAAAGTCAGCAACATCCCCTACATTGACAGACACAATGCTGAGTGTCGGCATTGTGCTGTCGGTTTTCCCATGCATTTTCTTCGGGTGGCTCTGCACCCTACACCCCACCCGGTATTTTAATAACCAACTCCGAGTCGGAGTTGTCTCGGGGAGGTGGTGAAACAATGGGAGATGCAGTGCCAGTGTCAGCGGGGACCATTACAGTGACCTGTCAATTTCTGTCACTGTAATGGTCTTCCCTGCAGGAGTTTTGTTGTTTGGTCGGTATACAGACTCAAAGTGGTTAACAAAAAGAACTTTTCAAACTCATTAAAAATAGGGACCAGACATGGACTAAATATAAAAAATTAAATTAAAATCTGATTGGAGTGTAATGTTTGAAAAAGACCAATAACCTTGGCAAAAATAAATCATTTGAGACAACAGCGGACCTCTAACTTATCCAACTCTAAGAGTTTTTGAGGTGTCTGGATAATTTGTTAAATCCAACTAAAGATTTACCTCAACTGAGTCTGGAACATGGAGGTAATAATATACTCAATCTATCAGAAATATCTAATATTTTTAGTGAGTACTTTTGTGAGTTTGAAAAACATCATTCTTGTCTATGTTCTAACCCCTCAGCCATGGCAAACAACTAAGAATTACCCAATTTTGATTGACCAGTTTTATGTTAAAGCAACTACTTGTTCACTAGTTCACAAATTATTTATGGGTATTAAAACAGACAAGTCTGTTGGGGCTGATGAACTTCTCCCAGTATTTACGACTTGCTGCTCCATCCACAGCTTATCCAATAACAAGGCTAATTAACCTCTCCTTTGAATTCCAACAAGTGCCCGACCTCTGGAAGAGAGCTCATGTGGTTCTTTTATATAGAAAGGGTAACACTTGGCTGGTCAAGAGCTATAGGCCCATATCTGTTCTATCAGTGTTATCTAAGATTCAAGAGAGAATTATCCATGCCCAGTTAACTAAATATTTAGAACAATACCATTTATTGAGAGAAGAATTGCACATTTTTTGTTGTAATCCTGGAACAGATGCTGCCTTGCTGGGGTTCATGGTTTCCGTATATAAAGCTATAGATAGTGTCTTGATCACAGGAGCAGTGTTTGTGGACCTCACCAAGGCATTCAATCTGGTAGACCATAGTTTATTAATTAGTAAATTAAAAAGGCTGGGCCTTGGGCCTCCTGCAATTATTTGTTTCACAAATTATTTACTTGACAGGAAACAACATGTCAAGTTAGGATCAGTGTTCTCAAATGTCAGGGATGTTTTTTATGGACTGCCACAGGGGTCCATATTTGAACCCCTGTTATTTTCACTGTTTATAAATGATACCCTGAAAGTTTATAATAAAAAAGTATGCTGCTTTATGCAGACAATACAGTACTTTTTACCCATGCACAAGAGATTTCAGTTATTAACACAAATCTAAATATGGAATTTAATTCACTGCACATGTGCTTTGAGAATAATAGGTTAGTAATAAATGCTATAAAAACTCAAATAATGCTTCTGGGTTTAGCACTGAAAACCAGAACTAATGCTGATAATGTCTCGGCATCAACCAGTATGGGTGAACTTCTTGATCCTGTTAGTGTCTTTAGATATCTTGGTGTCTATATTGACTCTAATTTGATATCTGGTCCTCATTTTAAGAATCTGACTTCAATATTGCTCCAAAACTTTGGTCAGCTTTACCAGATAAACAAATTTCTGACATATGATGCTAGACTTAGTATAGCAAACCAACATCTGCTTCCTTTATTAAATTATAGTTCTCTGGTTGTAGTACAGAACTTAAAGTCAATTTTGATTAAAAAACATGTTATATCATAAAATTGCAAAGTTCACCTATCAAAGTGCTAATAGAGTGCACCATTATTCAGTCTTGGAGGATTTAGGTTGGCTTCCTTTTGATATGAAATTGAAACAGACTTTAGCTAATTTTAGTTTTAAATTGTTGAATAGGAAGCAATCTGCTAGCTTAGCATGTCTGCGTCATTCAGTCACCCCAAATTTCAACTCGAGAGCTATCTAAAACCTTTGTCTGTCTGTCCCTTGTATGCTAACAAATATTCAAAAATTACTCCATTACAGGGCTCCTTCTTTGTGGAACAATATTCCAGTATCAATTAGATCATTAACTAGTCTTACTACATTTTCAAAAGAATTTAAAATTTATTATTCTGCATTGTTGAATTGTGTCTGTTCTGCTTGAATTGCATTCTTCATTAATGTTTTTTTATCTTATATGGAGATGTATTGCAGTTTTTATAATATACTGTATTTATTATGTACAGTATGTACTTTGTACCTTTGTACACTGGGTCATACCTGTAAAAGGTGCCTTATGGCACCAATGTATCTTACCTAGTTAACAAAATAAAAACACACAAGCAAATCTTCCTCCTTGAAGCATCATGAAGTAAAACTTAATAAATGATACTGTGATTTCACCAGGGCCTAAAGACCTCCCCATTTTAAACGTATCAGCTGCAGCACAAAATCTTCTGCATGACACCTATTGCTTATACAAACTGTATATTCTGTAATTTGTCATGACTATAGTGCTCCAGAGGAAAGGGGGGAGGGGGACATTTATGCAGAATATAGAACCTCTGCCACTATCAGGTTAATTCTGCTTTATATAAACCCAGAATGTGCAACACGTAATTTATGTTAAGGACTTGGCACAGTGGTTGCCATCTTGAGAGTTTGCTCTACCTTGTGACAAATTCTACAGATCCTGCAAATTCCAGCCTGATCTAACCAAGGTTTGTGGTATACAGTACTGTAGTTCTATGAATCCTACAAATTGCCATGTAAAACTTATGGGTTTCTGCCTCACTTTATCGTTACACTTGAAATATGATTAGACCCATATAAGTACCAGGCCAAAAGGGATCAAAGACTCATGCCATCCACTCAGATCCTACTGATCCCCTTACCTATTGAGACTTGTCCAGCTTCAGAAGGTCTCACTTTACTGTAGTTTTACTGGTTCGCAATCACTAAGATTGTGCCCAATTAAGAAAACTGATCTGCAAAGGAGCAATCTCTTCCAACATGCGGCAAACCACATTTAGAATAGCCAAATATTCTTGAACTAATGGGGTTCCACAGTTTTATGCAATAAATGATACCAATTGAATCAGCCCCACTTGCAAAAGCACACCTCAACACACCAGCTGATTGCCTACTGATCCTCCTAGGAGAATGTTATGTTATGACATCAATGGATCAGGTTGCTCAAATCCCAACAAATGCAAATCGTTCCTTGACTTAAATTGTTCAACTATGACTTATGTAATTCTATAGTACGGTTTACTGAAATATTACTATGAATTATTCATCTGGTCCAGTGATCCAACATCTAAAGTAACCCCTTGCTCCCACTGATTCTACTTCATAAAATGGAAGGCTTAAAACTCCCAACTATGCCTACAAAGGAGTACCCAGCAGGAACCTGCTTCAACTTGCAAATGGGAGAAAACTTTTTTTTCATATATTCAATTAAAGTTGAGGGGGAGCTCTTATGCCTTGATGTTCCATGGTAAATATTCAATATGAATTATTAACCTACACACCATGCATTTCCCTTTGCACTGAATCCCAATTTGAATCAGAATAACAGTAGCTGTGGCACCCCCCCAACCTGCATGGTCACCGGCAGTCTGCTTGTAATGAAAGTGGATCACCACCTACTCTTGCAAACTTACCCCCATCTCCCCTGCTGTCCTTCCTCAGCAGTTACCATGATATCTGTGGGATGAGATATCAAGAAGTGGGAAGGGTGGGCAGCCAATCCAGCTGCTGGCACCCACCACGTGGCCTGACTTGGCAAACCAGCACCCACTGTGCAACCTTCTAATCATCCAGAAACAGAGCAACAACAAAATGGTTCATATAAAGAACCAAGATTCAAGCAAATCAAAACCAAAACCAGCATGAGATCTAATTCGCTGCACCAATACCAGTCAGAGGGCCACCGACCATGATAGCCTTGACAATGCTGTCACTGCACTCAGCCCACAAGGTGGAACTCCTGGAAGACACCAAGACCACGTGGTTACCCCCCTCCGAGACTGCAAACTGAAGTTGACTAGTGATGACTTCTGGAAGATGAGGGAATGGGGAATTCCTGCTTTTGTGTAGTTGTTTGTGAAAGCCTTTGCTAAATTGAGAAATTATATTTTTTATATGTATATTCATCCATAATGGTGTCCCTGAATGAAAAATGCTGGAGCTGTCCTCTAAATACGGGGCATACCAAAATAACGCAACCCATCTACTCAGTGTTTTCTTGGGACCTGACCAGTGGCATCCACCACAATTCTGTTTCAGTGTGCTGCCAATACATGCATGCTGCCTTGCCTAACCGAGCACCGTTCACCCTCGAATCATGCTGTATTGCTACCCTGACTCATGAAAGGCTGAGCCTGGATGCAGATTTCCCTTCAGAAGAGCAGAGTGGTGCAAGGTACAGAGAAGCTGAAATGGACTGGCAATAAAATCCAGTAACCTTCCCCCCCCCACCAGTGTCTCACAGCACTCTGGTTTGTCTAAAAGAACAATCTTATCATTTTTTACATTGTGGTGGCCCTAATTTCCCACTAACCCAGAGCACACTGGAGTTTAAACCTGGGAAAGCTACCTCTCACAAACAGCAGGAAGACAACACTGACCTGATAAAATTACAGCTAGCAAGGCCACCTAGCCCATTGGCAAGTACAAATGTGATAAACTCACAACTTAGCAAGGTAGCCCTGGGTCCAGACCCAGCTAACCTAGGCAGGCAGGCAAGAAACCTAATTTAAAAGGATATGCTTACCCTCGCAAAAGTTAAAGCTGGTATTCTTCAATTTCTTTCTTACTGCTGAGCTGGAGTCCTCTGAAGAGGGAGGCCAACATAGCTCTGAAGAGAGAGGCAGAAGTGAGGGGAGCTTCTGGCTTTAGTGGTTTTTAACCCATCATTCTCTGTCCTCTTCAGATGCCCCATGCCCTGTGGGTAGTCCAAGTGGTTCCTCACCTGGGGGTGGTGCTAAGGCTAATCCTCCACCTCTATTGGCAGAACCCTACCAGCCTATCTACAGGTTACAGGGAAGAAGACACACACAAGGGAACATCTGCTGCAGTGCTTTGGAAGACTTTGTCTTACATTAGAATTTAATAAACTTGATAAACTGACCCCTTTCTGGTTTAATATTAGCAGAATTATTAGTGCCATATGCTCTGAAAGTTATACTATGTAGCTAGCCCTCGTGGACAGCTTTGCTAGCTCTTCATCTGTAATTACTCAGTACTGTACAAATCAGTTTTCTGAAATTTGCAGATGATGCCGTATTGCCAAAAGTCATTTTATTGTGACTAAGCTCTCACTTTCATACCATGCTACCCCTTCAAGCCCTGTGATGCTGATTTGAGGGTCTAATTATCTATGACTCAACAATTACATTGAAAACATCAGGGACTACATTACCGAATGATTCTTATATTTATTTACAAGCTCTCTTTTCCAGCACTTCTTGCATTATGTAGTTTAAAGCAGCAGTGCATGATAGCAGTAACGATTTTGACCTATGCTTTTTTATGCTATTTTAGGTTGCCTTTATTTCCTTACTTGTATGATACATTTTTCCCCATTTTGAGTCAGCTTTAGTATTTTTTTTGCAATATACATAAGAAAAGGAGCACTCCTTTTAATATACAGGATATCAAACCAGGATTTCATCAGTAATCTGTGTTGTGTTTGTACACTTATTGTTCCACATTGTCAGGGAACTGTGTCTGCTGCATGCTGTTTCATTATAGTCACAAAAACATGACTTTAAACAATGGGTGTTCAAAAATAACAGAGAATACTGATTAAAACCTGGTCCAAGTCATAGTAAAAGGATTCCTCCTTTCATTATTTCAACTGTAAGAAAAGTGGTAAAGCAGACTCAGAGAGTCTAGTATCATAGCCTGCCTCTAGTGGCTCTTGTTTGTAGCATACTCTGCTAAGAACTAACATGACACTGTAAATGCTATTACCTGTACTCCTTATTTAAGCAATTTATCCCTCCAGGGTGTGGGTATACTGGAGGATTTACCATGGCTGGTGTGGTTTGGTCACGAGGCGCAGCCGAGTGATTGAACCACACCAGTTGTGGTAAATACTCCAGTATACCCACACCTTGGAGGGATACATTTTTATTATACAATGTCCCCATTTTGTTTTCGGAAAAAAAGAAAAAGGTTTTTTTTTTTATTTTAAATCTGTTTTTTAAATATTTTTATTGTTGCGCAGGGGGGAGGAAATAGTCTTCTGATATGGACAATCATGAGAGAGAGAGAGAGAGTGGGAAGACACTCTGGGAGTCGGGTAGTAAGTAATACTGGAGCTGGAGCAGAAAAAAAATGAAAAGTGTAGAGGTATGTGGTGAGCAGTATCTGACGAGACGTGGAGTGAGGCTTCAGCTATGAGTGTTTTAGTACACAGCTGCGGTTTGTGAGCTATAGGGAACGTGGTGTTGGGTAATTAGAAGGGACTCAGGCTACAGGGAGAAACGTGTCTGGGGAGGCGGCAAGGATGACTGTCCCATCCAGGAACTGATTTAGGTTGAGTACAAGGTGCTGTTTTTTTTTCTTTTTTTCACTTGAGTACTTTTTCTGTCAATTGTTTCGGGAGAGCAGTGTAGTTTATGTACTTGAGTTGCGGACTGGACTTGTGGAGCAGTTTAGTGGGGAATAAAGATGGCGGGTATATGTTTTGATTTTTGGGGGGGTCGTAGTAATCTTGGTAAAGAGGTTGGCTGGCACCTTTTCCAGTGGGTACACTGGAGGATTTATAATGCTGAAAAGGTGCCAGCCAGCCAATCAAAATGCAGGATTTGGCTCATTCGATTTACCACATTGTATAATAACATGTTTGTTATTGACAAACTACTTGTGCAAACCTTATTTGTGCTATTCTCCATCAAATTTTTTAACATCTTACTTAACTTTTTAACACATTAACTATATGTACCACTAAGCATTCTTACATAATTTGCACTACTGCTGTTCTTACAACTCAATGTACCTACTTGCCTTGTCTTTTGTGAAACCTGCAATATTCTGTTGTGGTTTTGTAAACACTGTAATATCCTGCCATTGTATTCTCCCAAATCGTGCCTGAAAATAATCAAATGACTGACTAGTGCACCCTACCTGGCTAACAAAAACTAAGTAAAAAATAAATAAACAATAAATACATAAATAAATAAATAAATAAATAAATAAAACATAGAAGGAAGGACATCATACAAGTGAAGCGATATGGGGCAATCTGAAACAGAATGAGAAAGGATAGGTCAAAATGCTTCCTGCTACCGTGCACTGCTGCTTTAATTTAAACGTGCCCATAACAAAAGAAAATAATGAAACTCGGGGAGAAAAAAAGAAAAGGACAATTTAATGACCCACATAAAAATATAAAGAACATGAGGAACGGTTGGTCTTACTGTAGATTTTGAGATTTGTGAAGCATGTGTGTTTGTTTGCCAGCATCTCATTTTTCAGGCAATGCAAATAATATTTCCTTGATTATCTCAGAGAGAAACCCTCAACCTGACTTTTAATTACAGATAATAGTTTCACTACTCAGCCCCATGTGCTTTTATTTAGCTTGTCACTTTTCACTAATTTAAAGGAATGCTTTCTTTCCTCATGAATAAGAGCTTATCTATCTACAGCTAAACTGCCTTGGACATGTCAATTTCCTCTTCTGTTTAGTTGTGCTAATGGTTCACTGTATTGTCCTGTTTCTTGAGAGTGCTGTAGTTCCCCAGGGACGACTGAGCTGATCATGCAGCTCTGGTCCACCACCTCTACCTTAAACTCTGTCCTACATGACTTCTTAATAGGTGCCATTTCTATTTGTCAATTTATAAATACCGGCATTCTTCAATCTGTTGAGGAGTCTAAAACCCATTTTAACAGGATTGCCTCTACTTGGCACAATAAAAAACAGTCTACATAAAATGGAACTTCTCCTAAGCTCACTACTCCCACATTTTGTTTTACTTTAGTTTATTTCATGGAATAGGTTCAAAAGGTAGAAACATGGGCATTAAATCTGTGCAGAATTAGAACATTCTAAATTTGTAGAATTTCGAAAGAATTCCATGACATTCCATGGCATTTCATCAAAATGTTGTGGAATTCTTAAAATATATTAATATGATCATAACTCATCTGTCAAGTTGAGCTACACATCTAAAATCTTGTATGATGATGTGTTGATAGGTGCTGTAATGGTGTGTCAAATATCATGACATTAGGATGCATCATCTTAAAATTATAGGTGCTCAAAGTCTGTTGTTTTAGTTTTTGTCAGAAATGTTATGAACATTTTTATCTGCATATTACTCAGGCATCCCTGCAACTACAAATCAGAAATTAGGTATATATATATAAATGAAGTAATAATCTATATAACTTCAACATTTTATAACAGTTCGATGAACACTTTCAAAATTTTACTAAAATCTAAATTTTGGCAAAATGTTTGGCTACCTGTGACACATCCCCCTGTAAAGCTTGACACTTAAAACTTGGTGCACTTACCCATGTTGGACATTTCTCTAAATCATGAAAATATGGAGAAATTTGGATAAGAACAATTAAAATTAGATGGAAATAACTGAAAACTAAATTTTGATTGAATGTTTGGCCACCCTATAGCTGGCCCAGTGGTGAAGAAGGCTAAAGTGCCAAGTGCACCTTACCTGTTCCCACGCTGGTGACCTGAGTTCAGAAACAAGCTTAGGTCACTGGGGTTAGCCAGAAGGGAGAGGATTGAGTGTCTGATGGACTGCTCTCCTCTTCTGGGGTGGGAAGGGATGCCATCTCACTCCTTGGCTGCCACCTGATGGAGGTTGGGTGGAAGTGCCAGATTATGAGTGATATGAACATATGAAACTGCCAGCAGATATAGGCCAAATGATCTATCATGTCTACCTGACTGTGAAACACAAAGGTTAGACTCCTGCTGCCCCCCCACCCCTTGCCCCCATCTCTTCTCTCCTCATCTTCCCACTAACTAGTATATTGACCTTAACCCTATCCCACCCCCTTTTAAAGCTATCCACTGTTTTAAGAGATACCACTTCTTAAGGGAGCATGTTCCATCCCTCTACCACCCTCTCTGTGAAGTAATGCTTTCTCACCTCCCTCCTGACTCTACCCCCCAACAACTTTAGGCTGTGTCCCCTAGTAATCCCTTCCCCCTTTAATCAAAACATGCCCTCCATACTAACCATGTTGATGCCCTTTATGTACTTGAAGGTTTCAATCATATCACCCCTTTCCCTTCTCTCCTCCAATAAGTACATGTTGAGGTCCCTCAGCCTATCCTCGTAAGGCTTCCCCTCTATATCTTTGATCATTGTTGTGCCCTCCGCTGTACCCCCTACAGTAACCTGATGTCCTTCTTCAAGTATGGATTCCACAACTGTACACAGTACTCCAAGTGCGACCTCACCAGTAACCTGTACAGTGGCAGAATGATTTCCTCCCTCCTAGAGGTGATTCCTCTAGCAATGCACCCTAGCATTCTATTGACTTTTGCCACTGCTTTCCTACACTGAGATGAGTGGTTCATATTCTTTGTGACCATTACCCCAAAATCCTTTTCCTCCTCAGAGACGGACAGCTGAACCCCTCCCAGATGGTAACAGTACCCAGGATTCCTTGCTCTGACGTGCATGACCTTGCACTTCTTGCCACTGAAACCCAGCTGCCAAGTGTCTGACCACTGTTCAAGCTATCCCAAATCTTCTTGGAGGACTCTTTCCTCCCTCCACTCATCCACAACTGCCCCATCTTGGTGTAATCTGCAAATAGACTGATTCTGCTCTTAACTCCAACTGCTGTATTGGCTATGAAGATGTTAAATAGCACTGGCCCTAGCACTTTACCATGTGGAACCCCACTGATGACTGCCCTGTGAGTTGAGAGTCCACCCCACAACCACCTTCTGATGTCTGTCCCCAACCAGTTACCAACCCACTTAACCAGTTTCTCCCCTGCTCCCAGATTCCTCAATTTACTAGTTAATCTGTCATGTGGTATTGAGTCAAAGGCCTTGCTGAATCCAGATACAGGACATTTACAGCCCAGCCAGTGTCTAGTTCTTTTGTCACCCAGTCAAAAAAGTGAACCAGGTTTGTTTGACATGATCTCACGGAGATGAACCCATGTTGTTTGTCATCCATAAGACTGTTCACCTCCAAGAAGATCATCGACCTTTCCTTTAGGATTGTTTCAATGAGCTTACCCACAATGGATGTCAGATTGACTGGTCTACAGTTACCAGGCTCATCCTTGGGACCACTCTTGTGCAGGGTTACCACATGTGCCATCCTCCAGTCCTAAGGCATGCACCCCCTCTCCAGGAGGCATTGAACAAGTCTGCCAGTGGTGCCACTAGGACCTCAGTCAACTCCCTCAGGACTCTAAGGTGCAGCCCATCTGGCCCTGGAGCCTTGTCCATGTTCATTGATTTAAGGCCCTCAAGCACTCTGCTCACAGGGATCTCCCCATCCATTATCCTATCTCCTCCCATGCCAGTGTTGCCCTGCCTCTGCAGTATTGGCCCATCTCTCTCCCTGGTAAAAACTGAGCAGAAGAACTCATTGAGCACCTCTGTCTGTTCAACCCCCTTCTCTACCCAACCTCCATCCTTCTTTATCCTGGTGATTTGCTCCTTGCAGTTCCTCTTCTCCCTAATGTGCTTGATGCAGTAGGGAGGGGCCACGGTTCCATAGCATGTGTGTGCCTACATGCACACATCATTATATTCCACTGGTGCAAGTGAAAGAAGGGAGAAAATGGAAAATGAGAAGGTGCTGGCTTAATGAAGCCCCGCCTGCTTGACCCCATTCACACATTGCCACCTGACCACTGTTTCCACTTCTGGATGACAGTCACCATGTGAAGGGAAGATGGCCCTCTCCTTCATGGCCCTGCTATGGGGGAGCAATCTGCAGGGGAATACACAGGGTGAGATGAGTCAGGGGTGAATGCCAGACAGGGAAGGCAAGGACAGGGCTGAACAAGCCTGCTGGTGCCAACCCACAGGGAAAAAGCTAAATGAAAAAAAAAATGTTTGGTCAACTGTAACTCATTTCCTTTTAATCTAGGACCCTGGCATTTAGGGCAATTATGAAAGCCACTAGTATTTGTACACCTGCCAAATTTGGTATCATTTGGATATGTAACTTGAAAACTAGCCCCAAATAACTGAAATTTAAAATTTGATGAAATTGAGTGCATTTTTTGTAATTTATTAATGTGGTAATAACTCAGCTTTCTATTGAGCTAGATATTTGAAATCTGGCATGATTACCTGCTGAAAACAGTTCTAGTGTGTGACAAATATCATGAAATTAGGTTGCATCATCTGAAAATAAGTGCTCAAAATCTGTCATTTTAGTTTGCTTGTGTGTGTGTGTGTGTGTGTGTGTGAAATTTCATTAAAATTTTTATTGCATATAACTCAGGCACCTTTAGATCTAGAAATATGAAACTATATACATATATAAATGTAATAATATCCCATATACCTGCAAACTTTTATAACAATTTGATGAACACATTCAAAATTGTGCTAAAATAACTAAAATCTAAAGTTTGACAAAATATTTGGCTGCCTATAGCACAACCCCTGTTGAAGCTTGAGACTTAAAACTTGGTGCACATAACCATGCTGAAGATTTCTCTAAATCCTGAATAGAGACATTTGGTTAAGAAAGTTTAACAATAGATGGAAAAAACAGAAAACGGAATTTTTAATTAAATGTTTGGCCACACATGACTCAACTCCCTTTCAGTCTAGGACTCTTAAATTTGTTATACTTATGACAGCTATTAGGACCTGTATACTTGTCAAACATGGTATCATTTGGATACGTATTTTGAAAAATTTAACAAAATAATTTAAATTTAAATTTGGAAAAATTCTGAAGAATTGTAATGCAAATTCCTTGAAATTCTGTGAAATTGAACTGGTAATTCCATGAGCATTCTGCCAGTGGAATTTTATATTCCATACAGCTCTAATTGGCATTATATCTGATTACCATATGGACTTGGACTCTCATATAAAGTTAGTTACCCTAGTTCAAACTGTTTTTATTACTTTAAAATACTTTAAAAGAACTATGGATACCCCTGATTATCTATTTAACTTTGTTCACATGCTTAGCTCTTAGTGGTTGGTATACTAAAGTGTCCTTCTGCCAGGTTTACCTGTTTGGTCAAACAATTGTCTCCAGTTGGTCACTGACACGGCAGCAAGCACTATTACTGGCACCAGATCACTGTGAACATTTCTCTGTTCTCAGTATCTTCTTTGACTCCCTGTCTAGTGTTAAATAGATATTAACATACTGCATTTTTTCTGATGTACACATGCTTGTGTGGTCTGCACACATTATGTATTTATGGCTCTATCTTTCACCATAATCTCCTTAATACATTTTGTTTATGTAACTCTTGGCCTTTGTCTCTCCCATACACACAGTAACATTAATTTTTGCAGCTTTACTTATAAGACATCAAATTCTAGAACAATATATATTGACTGATTAGAACATTTAAATATGTTTCCATCCTTAAAATATTATAATACCTTGTTGCTATTGTATACATATTATTTATTTTAAACCTTTTCTACAGTACATAAGAACACTGTATGATTTGCTATTTGTGAATAACACATGGAATGGAATTTGCATGGCAACTAATCATTGCTATCTTCAATTATCTCTCCTGCAGGGTTCAAAGTAAACGTGTGCCATATCACATGATTTTGTTTCCTTAAAATATAGCAGTTAATTTTCATAGCAGCAGGATGCCATTCCAGAAATCAAATGCGATATTAGAGTGATGTAGATTCCATCTGATTTGAAACACTGCCACTAACTTCAAACTGTGTTCTATTTTTGTAACTGCTGCTAGATGAGTATGTTTCTGTCCTTGACTGCACTTTTTGGGTAGTTAAGCACCTTCATATTGGCTAATTAATTTCATTCCATGAATGGGTAAAACAGGTCTCATTGAGTTGAACCTGGAAATGTGGGTAGTGGCCCATTCACAAGCCTAATGGGAACAAAGGTAGTACCAGCTGTGACTTTTCCAACAAAAAAGAAACTGTTTCCATCACATGGTTCTCATCATTCAAGTTTGTGAACTTGAGGTGATGGTATCCATTAGATGACAGCACAGCTGCTGTTGTGAGTGCTCAGTGTTTCGTGGAAATGTGTGAGCTGTAATTGCATGCAGTAAATTAATACTAAAATGTTACAGGAACCAACATGTGGAAATGCAATATCACGCTTAGCCTCATCCTGATGCCATCCCTTTGTGGTGCATTAAGCTCCATTAAAACTTGTTTCTTTACTTATCTATTTTGCAGATAGCAATATCAACAGCTAGAAACTGTATAAAGAAGTCATTTCGTTATCTTGTCATTTGGAATTGAATAATACTCCAATAAAAATGTGAGATGTCTTGGTGGGACCGATGATTTACTTTCTGCAGTTACAATAACATGTAGGAAACAGAAATGAAGTTGAAACATAGTGTAAAGGCAACTATTCTATCTGATAAGATGCCAATAAAGAACACTGGTGATAAAAACTAAATATCTCAACCATCTTTACACTTCAAATAATTACATTTCCTTTGTGTCAGAGCCATACATTTTTGTATAACCCTTTCTGCATCAGCATACGTACAAACTAGGAAGTCTAGGATACTCAGTGTTAAATTGCTATTAAATTCTTATGTGTTTATTATTTTTTGCATGTGTATCCTTTTGATTATGTGACCGTTATATCCGTAAGACTATCTCCTGTTGAGCCCATCCCTGTAAAAAGAATTGAAACACATGTGGTTTTCCTGCATACATGTTATATTATAGTTATTATTACTATTACTACTATTAACTGAAAAGGAGAAAAAATCTTGTACTTTTTTGCAGTAGTTGCTAAAACAGCAAGGTCACAGTTCCATGTGCCATTATTGAGATCTATATGTGAAGCTGACACTGACCAGATAGGAGGAAGAAGGTAGACAGAGAAGAAAAACAATGGCTGTCTGTAAAACTTTTAGGCATCTATGCTGCAACACTGATTTTTTCACCTGGTACTCCAAATGCTCTGTATTAAATGCCAAGAAAAACTATAATTTACAGCTTGCATGTAGATACTCTGTAATCTCTTCTCTGCATGTACTGCTCCATATAATGTCTCTCTGGGTTGCCCCTAAAAAGGGACCTTTGGGGCTCAGTGGGCCTACCCGGTCATCAAAATTTAATAAATAAATAAAATATATAAATTGCAACACCTAATGGTTATCTGTTCATGTTATGACACATTTTCATACATGATGTATAATCTACAGTACAGCACATTGAGTACTGTACTCTTTACCATTGATGAATGCCAAAGTGTATATTCATGGTTTCCCCACCATTGTTTCTCCCCAGGTCTTCATTTTAAATGAGTTGCCATCTCAAGTTTTCTTTCTTCTGGTAAAATACTTTTTTAAATAAATATAATACTACAACATCTCTAATTTTCAGGCACACAGTTATAAAGTCAGCAGATAAGCTATAGCCACTTTTCTTTCCTCTTTTAAGCTTCTTTGGGTTGTTCAACCAATGTGAGATGTACTGAGATCAAACAATTTGGTATTGGATGGGATATTGATTGTGAATGGAAAAGTAATCAGAGGGGGATGAAAGACAAAGGGCAGACTAGGTGGGCCAGGAGGTTCTTTCTGCCAACAGCTTCTATGTTTCTATAACTATAGAATGAGTTTTCACACTCAACAAATGCAGTGTTTGAAGCAGAAGCATCAGAAATCTAAAGTACATTTGCAAAATGTAGATGAAGATAGAAAGGGGTGATCACCACCTGTGTAACTGTTCCAAATGTCCTTCAGAGGTCACAGTGTGTGCTTAGGAATCATAGTGCAGTTGAACGCCTCCTCATTTTCACTGAAATCAAACATCAAAATGGAAACACACTGAAACTAAAGCTGACCTGGGGAATAAAAGCCCAGTCCTCTAAAAGCATAATTTATTTATTGCTTTTAGTAAACTAACATGATCCTTTTGGACTGGCCCACTTCAGTTAACTTTGTCCTTAGACCCTTCACCAGCTGAGTCAGACAAAAAGCTATTGACCAGCACTATTACAAGAATCACTTACTAGTTATATTGCTGACACCAGTAATTTTTTTTTTAGTCTTTGGTAACTTGGTAAAGCCCACTTGGCACAAGTGCCTGTTTTCAGGGGTGACATGGGAGCACGGGGGAGGTTAAATGTCTTGCCCAGAGTCACACAGTATGCAAGTGGAGGTTGTGGAAATCAACTCCATGTCTGTCTGCTGGATGTAATTTATTTCTATGGACCAAAAATCTGGTACTGAGATACACATTCAGGCATGACCATGACAGCTTAGTGGCACTTAACGCTAGCTACTGGTCCTCAGCAGGATATGTTTGAACTTTGGAAAGTATCATGGTAACTAAAGATGCTGCAAAGTTTTACTTCATGCATGAAATTTCAGTGGATTCACAAAATCAGCCTCCCTGAAGCATTTATCAAAATTGCCTTGCCAGTGGAAACTTCAACAAATGCTTTGTATTTGCTTTGAAATTTTTAAAGTGCAGATTGCACTTTAAAAAAACCCAAAGCAAGCCACCCCCCCAGCCATCAGCCTGACTTCCTTCCTTGATGTCTAGTGGCCCACTGCCCTTCTCTACAGCCTCTACAGTCCCTTCTCTACAACCTCTACAGTCCAGGGGAGGTTTGAGGAACTACGGCAATTATGTGAGGGGGCAGGAAGTTCAGTCGGACTTCCTTCCCTGATGTCTAGTGGCCAACTGCCCTTCTCTACAGCCTCTACAGGCCCTTCTCTACTGCCTCTACAGTCCAGAGGAGGTTTGAGGAACTAGGACAATTATGTGAGGGGGCAGGAAGATCAGTAACTATTTCAGAGATACTTCCAGTGCCCAAGGCAAGCACAACAAGAAAGCTGAGAATAGAGGAATTTAATGGATGGCTAAGAACCTGGTGTTGTGCTAAAGGGTATGGGCTGTTGGAGGGGGCGGGGAGGGACCTGGGAGGACAGTAGTCTCTATGCCAAGGACAGACTACACTTGAGTGAGGAGGGAAAGAAAGTGTTTAAACAGAGGATGGAGGAGTACATATAGGAAGTTGGGAATTTAAACTAGGAGCATGGGGTGGCAATTGGGCAAGAGACATGCAGAGACCACAGGATGGTAAACCATATGAGCTTACCCCCCATAACAGTGACAAAGGACAAATGGCAAGTACTATTGGTGATGCTAGTAAAGGAGGGCAGGATGGGGGGAAAGGGTGGAAGGTGGTTACCCTTAATGCTAGGAGTCTTGGGAGGAAACTGCAGAGTTACAGGTGATCATGGCAGAGGGAGAGGTGGACATTGCAGCCATCACAGAACATGGGTCACCCAATACAATGACTGGGACCTGACTGTACCAGGGTACAGGTTATTTCTTAGGGACAGGGTGATTGGAAAAGGAGGGGGTGTGGCACTATATGTGAAGGAAGGACTGAAATGTGTAAGGGAGGAAGGGGAGGAGGGTAGTACGGAGTCACTTCGGATGCAAATCCAGGATTTCAAGAATATGATTCTCAGAATGGGAGTGGTGTACAGGCCGCCATCTCAGATGGAGGAGTTAGACAGGGAACTAGCGGGACAGAGCAGAAGGACCTTCAAGAAGGGTAGTGTGGTGATTGTGGGGGACTTCAACATGCCAGGAGTAGACTGGAGTACCCCAACAACCAGAAACAGAAGGGAAGAGGTACTGCTGGATGCCTTCCAGGACAGCTTCCTGTTGCAAATGGTCAGTGAACCAACCAGGTTAGGGAATACCCTTGACCTTGTGCTGGCAAATGAGGACTTTGTGAAAGAACTTACAGTGGAGGAACCACTGTCAGGGAGTGACCACCACTCAGTATGGCTCACATTGGACATGGGCAAGAAAGGAGTGGAATCTGGCACAAGAGTGCTGGACTTCAGGAAGGCCAACTTTGGGAGGATGGGGGAAGTGGTAAAAGGGTACATGGCCAGAATTCAGTCTAGTATGGACACTAACCAGAGGTGGGAGCTCAAGAAGTTGGGGAAAGTAGAGGCAACCAAAACCTGCTGCAAGGCCCAGAGCAAGAAGGCTAGGGCTAAGAAACTGAGCTGGTTGAGCAAGGAGGTCATGGAAAAGGTAAGGAGGAAAAGAGCAGCCTTTAGGAGGTACAAGAAAACAGGGAGGGGGAGGATAGGGAGGAGTACTTGATGGAATTGAAGGAGGTGATAAGGGCAGTAAGGGGAGCCAAGGCATCTGAACTCAGGCTGGCACAAGACATGAAGGGGAAGGACTCTTTAGATACATCAGGAGAAAAGGAGCTGTAAGGACCACATAGTAAAGATTAGGAAGAGGGGTTGGGTGGAAGCAGGGTCGATAAGGTAGAAGACTAAATGAATACTTCTCCTGGTATTTACTAAGGAGAAGAGGGGCTGACACCCAAGGGGTAGGAATGGCAGAAACGGGGGGAGGGGTGACAGATGGGGAAATCATGGAAGGCAGAGTGTGAGAGGGTTTGAAGGCACTGAGGGTGGACAAGGCATCAGGCCCAGATGGCATCCACCCCAGGGTACTGAAGGAGCTGGCAGAGGTCCTTGAAGGACCTTTGGCAGACCTTTTTAATGCCTCACTATATTCGGGGTGTGTACCTCAGGACTGGAGGATGGCTTATGTGGTGCCCCTCCACAAGAGTGGTCCCAAGGATGAACCGGGAAACTACAGACCAGTGAGCCTCACATCCATTGTGTGTAAGTTAATGGAGACTATCCTGAAGAAGAGGCTAGTGGCCCTCCAAGAGGCCAAATGACAACAGGACAGCAGACAGCATGGCTTCATATGGGGCAGATCCTGCCAAACCAACCCGGTGGAGTTCTATGACTAGGTAATTAGGCAACTGGACAGGGGCCATGCAGTGGATGTCCTGTACCTGGACTTCAGTAAGGCATTCGACTCGGTGCTGCATGGAAGGCTGGGAAGTAAGTTAGAAGGCACAGGGGTGGGTGCAAAGCTGGTGAGATGGGTAGAGAATTGGCTTCAGGGAAGGCAACAGATGTTGGTGGTGGTTGGGGAGCTCTCACACCCAAGGGTAGTGATGAGTGGTGTTCCACTGGGCTCGGTGTTGGGACCAGTGTTGTTTGGGATATTCATTGCAGATATAACATTGGACATCAAGAGCAAGATCAGTCTGTTTGCTGATGATACCAAGGTAGGAGTGGTGGTGGATGACCTAGGGGGATGGCAGGGGTTGCAGGATGATCTGGCAAAGCTTGAAACCTGGTCAGACACCTGGCAACTGGGGTTTAATGCCAAAAAGTGCAAGGTGCTGCATTTTGGGATGAAGAACCCAAGGAGGAGTTACCAGCTGGGGGAAGTGCAGCTAGCCCAGACAGAGGAGGAGAAGGATCTGGAGGTGCTCATTACAGGGTCAATAAACAACTAGACACAATGTAGGAAGGTAGCTGCAAAGGCCAACAAATTGCTGGGTTGTATTGCAAGGGGTATATCCTTGAGGAGGGAGGAGGTGATTCTGCCACTGTATAGATCATTAGTTAGACCACACCTGGAGTACTGGGTGCAGTACTGGTGCCTGTATCTGAAGAGGGACATTAAGTTACTGGAGGGGGTGCAGCGCAGGACAACAAAGATGATCAAGGGGCTGGGGGACTTATCATACGAGAGGAGGCTGAGGGAGTTGAACATGTACTCGCTGGAGGAGAGGAGGGACGGGGGACATGATTGAAACCTTTAAGTACGTGAAAGGAATATACAAGACAGGTACAGAGGGGCTGTTCAAAATAAGGGAGGGGAGGGCCACCAGGGGCCATGATATGAGACTGGATGGAGGAAGGTTCAGGAGGGAGATGAGGAGACTCTTTTTTACAGAGGGGGTGGTGGCTGGGTGGAATGTGTTACCTGCAGAAGTGGTATCCAGTAGAACAGTGGACTGCTTCAAAAGGGGATGGGACAGGACAAGGGGGAGGGTCAATGAAGGGGAAGGGTGGAAGGGAAGGGCAGCTGCAGAATAAGGGGTGCTAGCTGCACATTCAAGCAGACTTGATAGACCTCTAGGCCTTTATCTGCGGGAAAATTTCGTATGTTCATACATCCCAGAAAACCATTGCAGATGACTGGGAGCTGTCAATGAATAAGCAAGTGCTTGTACAAGCATAACCTCATTCATTGAGCTGAGTTGGGCTGCTGGCCATGGAGGTGAGTGGAGGGCTGTGCTGGTGGGCCACATAGGGTTCAGGTTTGGGGGTGTGTGGGGTGGGCACCACTACCTGACAGGGTAGGAGAGGTGGGGGTCCACTAGACACTAGGGATTAAATTATTTATTTTTTATTATTATGGAGGATATGGATGGCCAGGTCAGGGTGGAGTGGGATGGGTACCAGACTTGAACAGTCACAGCAATTGGGGGTGGGAGGGAGGTCTGCATTAGACACCAGGGAAGATTATATATATATTTATATACATATATATGTATCTTTTTTTTTGTATGTGTGTATTACTTTGTGTGTGGAATGTGGATGCAATGGGCAGCAGGGTGGGGGCACTAATTTAACATTGTGGGGGATCGTGGGGGGCCACTATACACCAGGGATTTATATTGTGGGGGCATGGGCAAAGTCTCTGACTGTGTGGAGTATAGAATTTCACGGGTAAAATTCCACACTTTGCCTTTCATTCTATGCTCTGCGATCTTCGGATTTTGTAGATTGCGCTTTGTGGACTGTGCGCGATCCACAAAATTTTCCTCAGATCAAAGTTTGTGCACTTTGCACATCTCTAATGGTAACCTCAGGGGAAGAAAATCCCTTTTTGATTCGTCAGTAGATGATATGGCAGAGAACTGCAGTTGTTGTTGGTTTATGGTTATAACCAGACCTCCAGAAAAGCTGACCTACCAACCTATCCAATCACATGTAACTGCCACTTGTCTTGAGTAAGTCACTGATCATTTCTGCTTCCTTAAATTACTTATTTCCCTATGTTTTATATCCATTTATGTAACATGGCAGTCAACAGCAGACCCCTGCAGCACCAGTTCCCCACCTTGCCTGGCAGGGCACATTGATCTGCACTCTAACCATGATGTTAAGATGGGCTCTAGGTACTGTACATCATCACCAGTAACACTCTGTAAAATTTAAATTCTAACAGCAAACTTCAATAGAACTACTGCTTCAGAGTTAATGATAAATATTACAATAAATGAGTCATTTATTAGTCTATACTTTGTGCTGCCTTCAGCTGACCAGACCCTATCTGGACCAGTCCCCCCAGGCCCTTCATCCAACTTCTGTGGGTATCAATTCACTCCTAATGTCCTCTGCCATAGGGCCTGGTGGAAGTGTGCAGTCATTCTGCCATGATTGAGGGGGATTCTTCCATTTTGTTTCCTAGTGGGCAACATATATTCAATTATGCAATGTGTATACTCTGCCTCTATAGAGATGTCCCCAGTACCCAGGTGTGGAAATCCTTCTCAATGTAGTCCAGCTGTGCTGCCATCAAGATTCCTCTAGGTGGCAGACAATCCACAGGACATGTAGACCCCCCTCCCCCACTAATGGAGGAGAGCTGCCCAAAGGACACTTGGTCCTCAATCATCCAGTCAGCCCCTAAGTGAGCCATGACCATCTGGAATCCAGATCACCAGTGTAGCCTATGGTAGCTGTACTCATGTGCTACAAGGCTGGCTTCTAACAATGGGGGGGGGTGTTAAAATGAAAGTCTATGTAAACTGTGATATTTTTTGTATTTTGCAATGTAATTCATGGATTTCTTTTCCATGGATGTATGTGGCTTGATAATGGTATCATTGGTGGTTAAATTGGAAATGCTAAGGTGGGGGAACTTTCTTGTCTAGATTTCTAAGTGTGGAACTACTCTCCAGGTAGTATGTAAGTAGGTAGGTATTCTCCTGTAATATTTAATGATGAAAGATAGGAACAGAAACAAAGACAATTATGGCAGAAAAAGACCATCGGTCAATCCAGCCTCCCTTTTTATACTCAATGCCACTTCAAGACTTAATCTAGATGGAAGATGAAAGATGGAACATGAACTCTCATACAATTTCAAAATCCAGTGCTGGTTCTGAGGCAACTCACCCTGAAGGACAAGACAGTGCTTTAATGACCATTGGAACCACTCTGTGACTGTTTAAAATCTACTCTCCACTGATCTTCGTGACCCTGGATGGCTCTCAGCTGGAGAAAGCCTTTTTTTATTATTTAGATGTCTGGTTGAACCATTACCTCAATTTTCCTTGCCAAAGCAACTTTCCTCTAAACTCAGAACCCTTTACATGAACTCCTGCCCACTGGAAGATTGCCGAGAAAATTATCCTTCTCACAATTTACTATGGAGATGTGGCATTCAGTATAGCACTGCCCTTAAATCTGCCCAAAACAGGCAGAGCCCAGTTTTCAATGCCTTCTGTCCCTTTTCCCTAGACTGCCCTTCCTACACTCATCACTGTCCCACCCCACCTTTCATTGTGTATTGTATTTTTCTGTTAATTGCTTGCTTATTTGCTGAATTTAATACATGCCTCCACTATATTTAATGTAATGTATTGCATTGTACCTCCTTATTGTACAGTGTTCCCTCTTTTATACTCCCCCCCCACGATCTTCCACCCTTCTTATCCCCCATCCGGACCTCCTGTACCATTTTATTTCTGTGGAAATTCCCTCTATTATCCTCTATTCACCATCTGCCAGAACATTCTGGTGTGCATGCTGTATCTTACTCATGCTATTCTCTCTCTATTATCTGCCACATCACTGGCACTGATGCAGTGCATCATGGTCACAATTTTCTTGTTGTTATAAGTGTGTTAATATGAAATATTTTGCAGTGCACTGCTGAGTACCATGTTACCTTTAAGAATGGCTTTGAAGTTTTTAACATCATTGATGAAGTGATTACTGAAACTGTCAGGGGTGAAGAAAAGGAATATTTCGTATTATAAACAAGGGTTGATTTTCACATTATTTTACTAGTCCAGAGAATAGTGAAAACTGACCTGGATTAAAGCAGCTAACCCTCTACTTATCCATCTTGACTACTGCAGGTCTTCCATGGCTGTCAATGGCTGTCAATGAAGTTAAAAAAGTCTTTACTTTAGAAAGTCCCTACTTTAGCAGGCTTTAGTTCTCATGCTAATCTCCTTCATTGTTTCAGATAGCCAGCTATAATTCAATCAATCAACACTTTATTTAACCAAGCATAACACCACTGAGCAAGCTCATTTTCAAAGTGGTCCTGGACAGAAAGAATAAATACATAATAAGATAGGGAGTAATACACGCAGTCAGAAAACTAGATTAAGTGCATCAAGCTGTAAGGTCATTCTTATACAAATACACAGTGCAACTAGAGTTAGTCCAAGCAATCAGTTACATAGTTTAGATACATCAAGCGGTAAGGTCATTCTTATACAATAATGTGAAAACAAGGACGTAGCTGGTTCCAAAGCATACATGAAAATTAAATCTGAGAGTTCTTGGTTATTCTTCCTAGGTAGGTCAACATCAGCCCACAACAAAAAGCTCATACTCCCCTTATTCAGGAAAAGTGTTTAACAGTGGTATAGAAATAGAGGATAGCAAGTAGAGCTACTGAAGTGGGGAAGGGTACAGGAAACCCCTATCATGGGGGAGGCATACAGGAAGGAGGAACTACAAGTAAACAGAAGAGTAATTAGAGTTAGGGGACACTAAGGTTGTACAAGTGTGATTACAAGCATGAGTCACCTGTAGCAGTTGCAGGTTTCCCTTAGATAACCTGCAATTAAAACTTTAAAGGTATAAAGACCCAAGGTAATGGTAAGCCTTAGAGTTTTTTGCATTGTGTTCCACATGGAGGGTAGAGAGAGAAGTTAATTGTGGCTGCGCCCTGACGTGTCTTTATTCTCATGTTTATTCTAGATTAACAGCTCTTTAACAGCTGAAGTTAACTGACATCTGGCAGTGCAAGGTGGGAACCCTGCAAAAGACTCAATGTGAGTCATTATCACCTCACAGTTAGGGTTTCCAATTAGTGCCCAAACTGTGATCAGGGGTGGAATGTTGTCACTAGCTCCCAATATTCTAGGTTTGTGTCTCTGTGTGCGTTGATGTGCCCCACATTATTAAGGCCAGTACCCCATTGAAAACTGTAGCAGGATTCAAGGATGCTGGGATAGAGATAATGGAATCTTAGTCATTAGGGAAGGGAAGGCTAAGCTGGTGATCAAGTAGAGTCTACGGTGTCACAGTAGGTAGAGAAAATGGGCAGACTAGGTGGGCAAAGCAGTCCTTATCTGCCATCAAATTCTGTGTTTCTGTTTCTCACATTTTGAGTACCATTGCTCAACATTTCAGTGGCAAAATGTTTTGAGCTATAGTGTCTGCCATGCAGCGTCTGTGTTTTATCCCAGCCTTCCCATAGCCACTCCCTCTCCCTTCCCAGTCTCCCAACTCTTTACACCACTGCAGGCTGATGAGAGATGAGAAGCTGGATGCTAAAAATGAAATTAATCATGACAAATGAAGCCAAACAGATGTCCATCAATCATTACTTTAAAGTTAATTAATGATAAATGAGAAATGAACTAAACATTTTATAGTCATACTGTGTTTTTTAAGTAATTTTGTCAATATCTTTTTATTTGATTTTTCTTTCAAAACAAAAACCATTACAAACAATACTTTCATTAACTAAGATAGTAACAGTTATCATATTACAACACATATAACAAATAATGAGAAATAAAAAAAATCAGCCTCAAAAAATATCATTTGCATCCTAATCTAAGGTGCTAAAATTATATAATAAACTGTACCGAAGCATTGCCACTTCTTATATATTTAAACACCAACCACTCTATTGATATTGTAACTAAAAAAAGAGGGTATGAAATTCTGCATTTTATACAATCAGTAGATGTAGTCTTGCACATGCTACCTAGAAGCTGTATAATAATTCTCTGTGACTAATTCAGTATTATGTGGTTTACATTCCCCTATTGTTCTTTTCAGAAGTAGTGTCCATTCCTTATTAGAAAAAAGAAGAAAGATTTAAGGAAAGAAGGAAGATATGGAAATAAGTAAAGGAGAAAGAGAATAGAGAGAGCTACTCTGAAATCCAACATTTCTCTGAAACAGTAACAAATATAGAACATGAGGAGTCAATTTTATTTTTGTTTAAAAGTAACCTATTGTTTATAAAAGTGCTACTTAAATAAACCTATTTATTAGTAAGAAATGTATATATCGTTCCCCATTTACAGTCAAAAACATGTTTCTGCCCTATTATGGAGTGCGCTATCTTCTGTAGACGTAAGATTTCTAGGCATTCATTCCTCCACTCCGACATTGAAGGTGCTTTATCGTCTATCCAATTCTTAAGAATGCATTCTTAACTGAAACTGATATGACTTGAACAGTATATGTGTGTTCTTTAGTCCATAAAGGAGCATTTTCAAAGTGTCCTATCAGACATGTTTCAAGATTTAGTTTGTTCTGAAACCCTGGCATATCATCAAAAAGTTTAATAATGCTTAGCCATAAGCTTTGGACTTTGTCACATTGCCAGAACATCTGAATTAAGTTAGCATTTTCTGCTCCACATTTATTACAGGTGGAAGAGTTACAGATGCCCATCTTAAATAGATGATATGGTGTGTAGTATAAGTTATGTAAGGATTTAAATTGCACTAGTTTCATATTGACTGTCTTAAAACATTTTAAGGAACTGTTCCAAACAGTTTCCCAATCCCAATCATTCACATTTTTCCCTAGAACATTTGACCACCATCTAAAATTTTCTTGATCTATACCCCTTATACATTCTATTATTAATTTATAAAATTCTGAAATAGATGAATGCATCTGCATGCAAGCAAGAAAAGCAATAGTGTTTTCATTTGTCTTGGATTTGCTCAGATCATTGTGATAATGGCTTAGTAAACTTGTTGTGAGAGAGACATATTTATAATAATCTTGAGGGGGTAATTCATATTTTTGTACCATGGATTTAAAAGGGCTCACTGCATCACGCACAATAATGTCTCTGATGTTAGATATACCTTCTCATACCGGTCTTTAAAATGCGCTAAAGCACCATCAATTAAAATATTAGAATTATCCCATAGAGATGGCATAGTAGAGTATTTAATGTCCATTTTTAAAATATTTTTCCACACAGATATTAGCTGTAAGTTATCTAAAATGATTTTATTTTTGATACTTTTAAAAGGTTTAGCAAAAATCAGAGTTGAAATATTAACATTCTGTGTATTTAGCATATCTCTTTCCATAGATAGCCATTCTGGTATCTCTTGCCCACTATTCGAATTATAAAGCCATTTCACAGTCTGGGACATCCTACAGGCTAAATAGTAGAAGTAGAAATCAGGGAACTTCAACCCTCCATTTCTTTTAAGTCTAGGCAATTTATTATGAGCCATCCTGCATCTCTTATTATCCCACAAGAATCTATTCACACAACTTTGTAATTCCGAGAACCACCTTTTGGGTATAAAGAAAGGAAACATTTGAAATATGAATAACACTTTGGGTAGAACATTCATCTTAACTGCCTCCATTCTATTCCAAAAGTTCAATGGCAGGCAATTCCACTTGGCTAGAGAATTTATAACATCCTTTTTAAGCTTTTTTTAAATTTCCTGTGCATGTTTTCTTTGCTGTTTTATAAAGAGTAATACCCAAATAATCTATTTTCTCTTTTTCCCATCTAATACCTATATTCTCAATATCCCTTCTTTCACAAGCCCTATTGAGTGGTAGAAAGGCAGACTTTCTTTATTTAGTTTATATCCGGAGATGTTCCCGAAGTCACTTACTATTTGGAGAATCTTAGGGATTGAGTTTGCCGGATCTTGCACTGAGATAATAATATCATCTGCATAAAGAGAAGTAAGATGTTCTTTTCCCTGTATAAGAACCCCCTTTATGCACTTATCTGTCCCTAGTTTTCTGACCAATGGATCTATTGTTAGATTAAATAATACTGGGGAAAGAGGACAATCTTTTCTAGTTCCCCTCAGGAGATCAAAACTGGACCACACCAGACCATTTGTTAGAACAGAAGCTGACAAATTCTTGTATAATAATCTGACCCATTTTGAAAAATTGTATGGAAAACCATATAGGTCAAGAGTGTTAAATATATGTGGCCATAATACCCTATCAAAAGCCTTTTCTGCATCTAGGGCAAGTAAACCAGTTGCAAAGTTAGATTTGTTTGTAACTTCTAGAATATGAACTAGCTTTCCAGTATTGTCCACTGCCATTCTCCCTTTCATGAAACCTACTTGTCTGTTGTCAATTAGAAAGGGTATAACCTGCTCTAGTCTATCAGCGAGAACTTTAGACAGAATTTTAATGTGTGTGTCAATAAGTGATATAGGCCTGTAATTTTTACAATTATCCGATTCCTTCCCTGGCTTAAGAATAAGAGTAATTAAACCCTTCATCATGTTGTCAGGAAAAGATTCTTTCTGCCATGCTTCTGTGTATACTTTATTTAGAAATGGAACAATCTCATCCCTAAGTTTATGAAAAAAATTAGAGGAGTAGCCGTCAGGCCCCGGAGTCTTATTACTTTTAGAGTTTTAATAGCTGCATCTATTTCCTCATTTGCTATTGACTTGTTTAAGGCATTTTTATATTTCTCAGGGACTTTGGATATTTGTATGTCTTTCCAGAATTGTTCCAAGGCATCAGTCATAGGAACCACATCAGAGTCATATAATTCTTTATAGTATTTCATAAATTCAATATTGATTTTACTTTGACCAACTATTAATGAATTTTTAATGCTACAGATCTTCGTACTTCCTGCATTTTGTTTTAATCCAATAGCCAACAATTTAGTAGCTTTGGGGCCTGAATCAATATAACTAAGTCTAGACTTTCTTATTGCAAATTCCATTTCTCCTCTTATTAGTTCAAAATATTCAGTTTTAAGTTTGGACCATAGTGACCACTGTTCATTTGATATATCCGACAATAAGTCTCTTTCAACATCTGCTATTTTTTTAAGGATCTCCTGTTGCTTAGTTTTGCTTTCTTTTTTAAGTCTGGATGAAGTACTAATAATATATCCCCTTATATAACATTTAAAACATTCCCAGGTATTCAACCAAGAGGTGTCTTCAGGTTTGTTACATTCCCAAAACAACTGAATTTCCTGTTTAAGTCCCCTAATAAAATTTACATCTTCTAATAAAAAATTATTAATCCTCCATCACCTGGATGAAAGTGATGGGATACACTCTTTAAATGTCAGTAATACAGGTGAATGATCTGAAATAACTTGTTCTAAGATGCCGCTGAATACTATCCTGTCTGCAAAGGTTTCTGGCACATAAATTTGATCCAATCTTGAACCAGAATGAAAATGTTCCGACCAAAAAGTAAAAGACTTTTCTTTAGGATGGAATAATCTCCATGCATCAATTAGGCCTAATGCACTTATATTTCTAAGATCTTTATCATTTTTATTACTTCTGTATCTCATATTACTCCTATCTAGTAATGGATCAATTGTACTATTGGTATCACCTGCAGACAAAATAGTACTCTGCAAGTAAGACATAAGTTTTGAACAAAGAACATTAAAAACATCATGCGAGAGATCAGTTGGGCCGTATACATTTACTAGTGTAACATTCTCATCATCTAACCTGCCATGAACTATAATAAAGTGTCCGAGGGGCTCTGTAATAACCTTATCCATTTGGAAGGTAATTCCTTTCCTAATGAGAATTAAAACACCTGGGCCCAGATATTCAAACTGCACCCAAAAAGTGTGCAATAGCAGGAGCAAGTGCAAGTCTATTGCGCCCATGCACAACAGACACTATATTCAAAAAAGGAGCAGGCCAAACTGCACCTACAGCTAACATCTGAATATCGCACAACCTGTGCCATAGCGCAACTAGAGAGGGGAAGCTGAGCAGATATGATGTGCTATAGCGCACCAAGGGATGTTCAGCTGGGCAGTCCAGAGGCACCATAGTGCAAGCAGGGAGCCCCCCAGCTGCAGAGCAATGTAACTGCACAATCAGGGAGGTAGGGGCCCACCACCCATGCCACAGATGGGCACAGGAACACACAGCAGAACAGACATTGCCCCTCACACCCCAAGCACAGCACAACCAGGAGAGGGCTGGAATAACCACTGGTCCATGGAGACAAGCAACCAACCCACAGCCTGGCCATGGTGTCCCATCACACCTACCAGCAAGCTATGACCGGCACACAAGGAGGGCAGACCACCCTGTGCCACACCATCCCCCCAGTGCACAGCACACCCTGCACCATGACCCCCAGACACCCCCATGAGCAGTGACCACCACTGCAGGAGTCCCCATGCATGCCACCACCCCCACTGTGTCAATGCAACCCTGTGCACCACAGAACCATGCAAGCCAGCCCCACCATGAGCACCCATCAGCAGGTTGCAGCACACGGCAATGCAACAATGGCAGACAAAGTGCCACCACGCACAGTCCCCTGAGGTAGTGCTGAGAGACCGACCATGCGTTGGCACAAGAGTGACCCAATATGGGATGGTCATGTAGTTGACACCTCCACCAGTGGTACAGCGATCTGCACAGTATTCCAGTGACACACCCCGGCCCACCACTGGTCACAACAGCCAGCACAGACACCCACAGTGGTGCATGGAAGCATGCACCACATCAGATACCACACAGGGTCCGGACAGACACCCACCCATACCCAAGGGCACAACAACACAGGGACACAGTGGTGGGGCAACCAAGCCCCCATTGTGGGCCCATGTAAGCTATGTACACACAACTTGCAGTCCACCATGGCACTGGAGTGCCAACCACCCTGCGCAGGCACCATGGACCAATACCCCACCATTAGTCACCCGAAGCACAAGCCACAGACAGTGGGGCACATCCCCTGCAACACACACAAGCCACAGCATGGAGGTGGGACAATGACTGTGTTGCCCACAGTGCCACCTGAGCCAGGCATGCACCACACCAGTGACATGGGCAACCCAGCAAAGCGATGGGTACAGTGTCTGCCCTGCAGGTAATGCCACCACTGACATGCCAGCAGATCATACAGGTCACAGACAGGCATGTGTGTCAGCTGCACAGGCCATGGATGGGCCGATGGGTGCACCATGGACACAGAGCATGCGCCATGGACCACTGCACACAGTCATCCAGTGCACGGGGGAACAACACGCACAACACAGACACTGACTGATATCTACCCCCACACCATAGACACCTTCACACAGACACACACACACATACCCATGACTGCACCACCCCTGACGCCATGCACACCACTGCAGCTGAGCACCTATAGCCCGCTGCAAAACAGAGACCACCACGGTATTCATATAAAAGTCATATGTATTATAAAAATAAAGAAATCAACTATTTACATAAACAACAACTATATACAGTTATTGGGGGGACAGTAAAAGTGGGGGTGGGCAGGGGGAAGGGGTGGACAAACGGGATGGGATAGGAGGGGTGTGAGGGTGGGTTCAGGGGGGATGGGAGGTCAGGGATCAAGGGACTATTGGCTCCCATGCCAGTCCAGGCTCTGGCTCCCCCTTGCTCTGTGCCTCCAAAGTACCCCCGACTCATCTATCCTTCGAAGGACTGTGATCGTCTCTCATGCCAGGATTAGGAGCTCCTGCAGGGTGTCCCTGATTTCCCTCAGATGTCTTGCACCTAGGACAAGGGAGCACAGTCAACAGGTGTGAATGCACAACCCCATACAGCCTGCCCACTGTGCATGGCATACGGCCATGGGACATACCACTGTGATGGTGTGTGACCAGCCGCAGTGATCACGTCCACAGGACCTGCCCACCCAGGTGCATACAGCCATGCAGAACACTGCACACACCCACTGGCCAAGTCACGCACAGCACCACCGTGGCCGTCTAGTGACATGGCTATGTGGTGCAAAGGCAGTGGCACAGCCATGCCCCACCAGTGATGAACACCCAGACATGCATTGCCACTGGACAGTGTTGACTGTAACCAGTGGTGTGCATGGCAGTGATGTCAATGAATGGTGGCCATGCCCCACTGCCCACCTTGTCACACAGCTTGCAATATTAATCATGGATGTCTGGCACTCACCCACATCAGGCCAGTCGGGTGGCCGTTGTTGGTCCTCGGCCCGCCTGGCTGTGGCTTCCACCACCCTCCGCTCTGCACGCTCTCGGCGCAGTTTGTCTGGGTCTGTGGGGACAAAAAGGAGAGAAGAACATCAGTACATTCCTGAAGCAAAATCCCCTGCCCCAAGGAGTGTGCCCTCCCACCAGACAGACCCACCCACCCCACACCCTGTGAACACCACCACGCCAACCCCATATGGTCCCTCCCCTATGTGCTGGACACATACAACAATGTGACTCATATGGATGATAACAGTGTGTTGATGGAACCCCTACCTGGATGTGGTACCATGCCCCTCCTGGCATGTGACCTCAGTCTGGCCAGTAGCTCCGGCTCCCTCCTCTGCAGGTCACCATATCAGTGCCTGCACTGCTCAGCTGTTCGGCCCCTGCCTGTCACCTCCTTGAGGGCTGTGGCCACCTCTTGCCACACCTGGGACCTTGCCCTATCAAGGGGGGGCCTCCCCAAAGAGAGTCCCATGGTGTGGCTCGACTGTGGCCGCCAGATTAGCCAGTTCAATGGCCATCCAGGGAGCAGCCCTTCTCTGCACCATTGCGTTAGCTATAGTAGGCAATATGATGCTCTGCAGCGCGGTACCCCATGTGCAGATGCTGCACGGTACAGTGCTGCCATTCCCTATCGCGCTGTTACCGAACAGCGCAATAGAGGTGCACCGGCGCTCGACACATGGTGCTGGCAAAAGGTCGGGAACAGGGTCAAGGGTCCCTGGCGCAAGGGCACACACAGCGCCATCAGATGACAATGCATGTAGCGCGATTGGCTGCCTGTGTGCCAGCGCCACAGTGGACTATCGGGCAGTTGGGCCATTGCACCTATGAAGGCCCATTGCCACAGCGCAATGTAGTGACCTTCGCTATAGCGCCACTGGCACAATGGTGGCCATGCCCAGCATTGCCTACCGCACACAGCACATCATCAGCATGGCAGACGCCTGCGTCAGCAACCTGGGCATGCACAGTGACGTGTACTACGCATGCCACAGAACTGCACCATTGGCTCAGCACATTCAACACAATTGCACAAAGCGCAACAGTGTGATATTCAGCCGTCATATGCAAATCATCCGATCAGCCATTCAATGGCGCAGCACTGCAATTTGCATCTAATTAAAGTTGCTCCTCACCTCATTTGCATGGATTTCGCTATAAAGGTGCGACAATGTGCTGCAGTGGCCATAGTTGGTTACTGCAGTTTATTGGTGAGTTGCATGCTGTGTGGGAGTGTGGACTGTGGATTCAGGGACATGCATGGGACTGCACAGTCACAGGTAACTACTGCCATTCTTACAGGCTACATAATGACCGAGCACGTTCTTGGAGAGGAGGACAACAGTGGTGGGAGGAGGAGGCTGAATTTCACTAAGGCCGAAACCGAGGCCCTTTTGGAGGCCTACCTGGCTCAGGAGCCACTGCTCAGTGGACAGCAGGGCACCACTCAGGCCTGTGCTGCTACATGGGAGGAGGTGGCACATGCCGTGAACCTGCATGGCAGCCACCAGCACTCTGTGCAGGAGTGTAAGAAGAAGATGGGTACAGACAGGAGAAGGGTAAAGGAGAAGGTGGCTGCCATCAGGGCAACATGTGCTGCAACAGGTGGGGGACAGCCGGAGGTGGTACAGCTCACCCCAGTGGAGGACAGACTTGCTGTAAGCATGCACCGAAGTGCCATAGAGGGAGTTCCGGGCAGTGGCTTCCAGACGGGTGGTGGCCCATCTCTGCATGGTAAGTCATGGTCTGTCTGGGGGGGCCGGGTAGGTCACACGCAGTAACGTGACTTTGCTTTCCCTTACAGATCCTGAGCATCTGCATGGGTCAGCAGTGGTGGGCCTGTCTACTGCAGACAGTTGGACGGAGTCGGAGGTGGGACCATCCACCTCCACAGGTATGTGTGGATCTGTATGACAGTGAGGCTGCCTGGCTGTCCACACTGATGTCATTGAGGCAGGTGTGGAGGAAGCCCTGCCTGTGTCCCAGCATGCTGGTGTCCATGGATGCCAGCATGCTGTGGCTATGGCCGGGGCAGAGTCCGGCACCAGTGATAATGACACGACCGTCATGGGCAGTGACATGTGTGTGCCACAGGATGGACACACAGCAGGGCAATTCATGCCCATGGCTGTGGCTGGTACCACCATGGGGGCCTGCATGTCAGCACAGTCCCAGGCTGTGCCTGTCAGCACCAGTGGGGCAGCACTGGTGTCTGTTCAGGACAGTGGGACTGTTGCGGCCACTGCAGTGGCACCACTGAGCCCTGGGGTGTGGCAGCTGGAGGGGTAGCATCAGCAGTTGCCCACCGGGCCTGGGGGTACAGGGTTCAGTGGCAGCATCTGTGCACTGCCTGTGGACATGCCCAGATCTGGTCCTGGTGTCAGCACCAACCCTCAAGGGGTGCTGAACATCAGGCCCTTGCACACCCTGAGGGACAGGATGCCGAGGAGGCTGATGACCTCTTGGACGAGCACACCCACCTACTGCGAGCATCGGTCCAGCAGCAGATGTGGCTTGTGACATCCATGGAAGCACTGTGTGTGGCTCTGAAGTGGGTAGAGGAGTGTCACAGCAGGGACACCGAATGGATCCTGGCATGGATGGACCATTTGTGGGAAGATGTGACCGGTGTCATTGACAGGCATGCACAGGTGTTCATTGCTGTCAAGGCCACAATGGGCACACAGTCAGATGCCCATGCATCACGGACACCACGCAGTGCACTCTCCACCCCCCATTCCCGGCGTTGTGCGACTACCACCCTGTCGATGCCGGGTTCAGCTGTGGGCATCCCGAGCACTCCTGGTGCAGGCATGTTCGGTGTGCTGCAGACCCCTGCATAGGCACTGTTGCGTTCACACAGTGGAACCCTTGGGGGACCATTGGTGCCACCCCATGAGGCCAGTGGTCAGCCTGCCAGTGCTGGCGGGTCTCGGCGGGGCCGCCCATGCATCCGTGGTGGCCGTGGCACTGTGTCGTGAGACTGTCCTGTCTCCCAGCGCAGCTACTGTTTGGTGCTGCCCTGTGTGCATTGTGTGTTTCAGTGGGCAGTGCACGGGTGGGTACCCAGCCCTGCACGCAGACACACAGTCCACCTGCACACCTTCTCAGCTGCTGTCTGCAGTTACGTGTGCATGATGATGCCTGTATTGCACTGTACACCAAGTGCAATGGTGCCCAGCATCTGACACACGCACATGGACAGGCAGTGGGCATGGTGGCCTGTGGACATGTGTGTTGCTAGGGTGTGCGTTCTGGGTCGGTGTGCCTTCTGGCCTCTGTGCACGTTTGTTGCGTTGTGTGTGTGCGTGTGTGTGTGTGTCCTTCGGTGTGGCATGTTAATCCCCACCCATCCCTGGCTGTGTGTGTGTATGCCTCTGTGCCCTGCCACTTCCCTCGATGGCATGCACCCTCAGTGTGGGTTCCTGCATGTTTGTGGGTTGTGCCTTGGCCACTGGTGGTTGCGCATGGCCCGGTGACTTACCTGGGTTGGCTGAAGTGCTCCTCTGTGATGGTGTCCCGGTGCAGCTGTGCCAGCTGGAGCAGTTGAGGGGTCCCGTCGGCCAAGGGGGCTGCCCATCACCATCATCACCAGCATCCCCATCGCTGTCCCCCTCTTTGACCTGTATGGCTATCCCACATTCATTGGCCATGTTGTGCAGGATGCAACAGGCCAGGAATATCCCACAGGCCTTCGAGGGGCTGTACTGTAGGACACCACCAGAGGTGTCCAGGCAATGGAAATGTGCCTTCAGCATCCCGAACACCCACTTGATGACATTGCGTGTGGAGGCGTGTGCCTCATTGTAGCATTGCTGCGATGGGGTCATGGGCCGCTGGTAGGGTGGGAGCAGCCAGGGATGGAGTGGGTATCCACTGTCACCTGTGTGTAGAGGGTGGAGGTTAGTTTGCTGATCAGCATTGCCCTGCCCCAAGCCATGTAGGCCACTACCCATGGCACCTCTGGCCATGCCCCCCCAGGCCCTATATTTGTCCATTTGGTTTGCATACTCACCCACTAGGTGTCCAGTGGGGATGTTCCCACTCTTAAATCTGTGGCACATTGCTGAATGGTGCCAGATGAAAGAATCATGTGCTCCCCCAGGGTGCGTGGCACAGACATTGATGATGCACCCCCTGGCATCACACACCACCTGGCAGTTGATGCTGGCATAGCCCTTGCGATTGATGTATGCGGCCCCTCATGGCCAGGTGGTGTGCGTATGGCCACATGGGTGCAGTCTATTTCCCCTAGCATGCCAGGCATATGTGCTACCCTGTGGAACTCCTGTATGTTTGCTGTGTGCTCCGCCACTGTGCTGGGGAAATGGATGTACTCCTCAGCATGTGGCAGCAGTGTGCTGAGGAATTGGGTGAGGTGGCATGACGTGGCCAACTGGGTTATGTCTGTGGTGTCACCAGTTGGTCTCTGGAAGGTACCCATGGCGAACAAGCACATGCAGGCTGTTACCTTGGTCGCCACTGATAGGGCATGGCTCCATCGTGTGGGTGCCTGCATCACATCACTGCACAGCTCACAGAGCTGCCTCAGTATTACCCTGTTCAGGTGGTACCGGCCCACAATCTCAGTATCTGTGTACAGCTCAAAGCTGGTGTGGGCTAGGTACTGCCCGTTGGGTGCATACCACTAACGGGCCCTTCCACAGTCATGTCCCCCTGCCGCCCACCTTCTCACCCCCCTCATTACGGCCTCTATGTGGAAGGTGGCACTGGCCATGTCCCTGGTTTGCGTTCACCTCCCCTGGCAGCTGTTACTTTATTCCCCCCGCTGTCCTGACTGCTACTTCCCCTGCACCGGGTACACCTGCCTGTGCTGGCCTCTGAGTTGTGTGGCTCCCCACACCTTCCCTGTGCCTGCCTGTTACTGTGGCCTTTCCTTGGTCTGCCCTGTTCCTGCCACTTGCCTTGTCTGTGTGCCTCTGCCTCTGACACATGTGGCTTCCCTGTAGCGTTCTTGCGCCTCTTCCTTGCTCCTTTTTATTTTGGCTCATTTCCGCTATGGCGCAACTTCCGCTTGCTCCACTGTTGTGCATTGTGCAAGTCTTTGAATATCACACTGCACCATTTATGCATGGTTCCTCCCCCTTTGGTTGCACATGCCTTCATTATCATTGCGTTGTTGCTCAGCAGGGGGTGCAACTGCCTCCTGCTGAATATCGCAGAATAGCACAAATTCAGACTTGCGCAGGCGCAACCCTATTGCGCATGGCTCAACTCTTTTGAATATCTGGGCCCTGCTTTCTTGGAATTAAGACCCGCACTGATTACTTGGCCCACCCACTCTCTTCTCATTAAATAGATGTAGTCATCATGTAAATGGGATTCTTGTAGAAATACAATGGATAGATTCATTTTCTTTAAATGTCTTAGTACCGAATACCTCTTAAGTTTATGATTAAGACCCCTCACATTCCATGTAATTAAATTAAAAATCTTACTATTTGCCATATCTGGTTATATTTGGGACCCATGTTGCTCTATGATTATATATTATTAGGCAAATTCCTGTGTTTGTATCTGTATGATACATACTATGAGACTTTTCCGTTGAGATCTGTAAGAAAAATATTGAAATCAGACAGCTAAGTGTAGAAAACAGATAAGGGTGAAGAAGAAAACCAGAGAAAAGAAGCCAGAAGATCTATTTTTATAGCATATTACATAGTAGGACCCATCCCCCCTCCCACTCCCCAGTCTATTCCTGAATGAAGACATCAAGGGTACCCATCACTGAAAAATCCGGTTCCCAGACACCCGCCACCCAGATCAAAGAGAACAACATAACCTGGTAATATTGGCAACATCAATGTAAATTTACAAGGCAAATATCATATAAATGTGGCTGCACATTAAAAATGTGTATCCTAATAACTATTGGTCTAAATAGTAGAGTATACATTTGATCATTAGGTTTCTTATGCATTTAAATACCAGACTAATAAAATCTTACATATGGATACATATGAGTGCTCATCTCTATTTATGACTAAACAAGTTCTATGTCTTTCTGAAAGATGCATGTAATATTTAAAATAATATGTAAGAAGATAATAATAGTAGCATTAACTACTGTAGCTCACCTAGCTCAAATATGACATTTGGAGAAAAAAAAACACAACCCTATCTGTGAGAACAACAGCCAAATCAGATTTACACCATACCTCCAAGACTTAAGTAGTAATAATGCAAGGTGATAGTCGACTGTCAAACCAGCATGAATTAAGTTGAATGTAAGGACAGTTAACACAGTATAGCAATTACAAATACAGCAGCAGTAATCCTGCAAAAAAATGATTAAAAAGGAAGAAAGTACATTATAAATGCTCAATTATTCTGTTCACATCATAGAAGGCCCATTAGATAGTTAAACTGCATTTCCCATAAGTCTTTAAGACAAAGCGCATGCTCAGAGTAGATTCTCGAGTAATGATGGAACATACATAGTCTGCATGAGTACTCTTCTTTAGAGTGTTTTTAAAAGCCAACTGAATAAAAAGCCCTTGGAAAACAAGATGGTGTAATTTTGAAAAAAACTGTTCACATCGCTCTCTTTACTCGTTGCCAGTTCCTGATAATAAACATCCAAGAACAGTAGGCAGTCCAGTATAGTATGATAGGTCGCACAAAAGGACACATTAGATGACCCAAATTGCAACAGGGGAAGGAGAAAACCAAAAGAAAACAGTACCAGATAGCATAATGTAGTTAAATTAGAGTAAAATATAGCACCAACACGCCAGTCCCCATTTCATCATCACTCCGAACCCCCATGCAGCCACATGTGGAAAAGGCGCAAAGCCCATGTTAACTCTACCCCCACTGAACCATAACATCAGTACACTCATCTGCTTGATGCTAATAAGATGCAAACTGTCTGACTTTGAAAAGTGAAGGGATTTCCTTACCTGGAGTCAGCAGTGCGTGGACTTTGTTTTAACTTCGCTCCATCCATTTCTTTTACGTGCATTAAGTGAGAGAAGTCGCACCCTCTGGCAATAGCAAGCCTCCGCTTTCCACATCAGAATAATGGCGACTCTCTTTAGTCAAATTAATAGCAAGGTGCTTTGTTTCTCTTAATGAGCAGAGATAAAGCCATAAAGATGCTAAGATGGTTCTTTGATTGAGCGTTAAGCCACAACAAATCTCAATAGAGGAAACTGCAACATTAGGCAATGCATTCGCTTTCCGCGATTATTGCTATGCAACAGAGGTATGAGAAATGAAAGCAAAGGGGGTAAACAGAGCAATGCTAGTGACTTTTCTTTAAAAACATATATCTGTAAGTAAATTTATACTTTTATTTTCTGTGCGCATCTGGATTACTGTTAGAAGACTCCCCCCCCATCAATATGCAAATGAATCAGCAAACAGTCAGCATTAGTCTAGAATGAGAAATCTCTCTTAAGGCCAATCTTAGATGCCTCATATCCATTGTAGTCATTAGGACCTTCTGCTGACCATACTCTTAGAGTTGTTGGGTAAAGCAAGCTGTATTTAATATTTGCATCCCTGAGCTTTCTCTTAATTGGGAAGAAGGCATCTCGTCTCTATGACTTCTGGGAGTAAATCGTTAAAAACATTAATTTTACAGCCTTCATAGTCAATAGAGATCTTGTCCTCTAACTTACGCAGGACATGTATTTTGTATTGAAAGTACAAAAACTTAAATACAAGGGATCTAGGTCATGCATTAGGACCTGAAGTTGGTTTCAATGATCTATGTGCCCTTTCCAGCACATAGCGAGCACAATTAGGAGGAGGACCAGCAATTGAAATTAGCAATTTATTAATAAATGCCAAAGCATCATTTCCTTCAAGTCCTTCTTTAACCCCCAAAATGCACAGGTTATTTTGTCTACTTCTACTTTCTAAATCTATTTTTGCTTCCAATTTGGAGATTCTTTTGCTGCTGGTTATACCCTCTCTGACATCTTTTTCAATTTTATCCTCCACACTACTAATCCTGGACTCAGCATCTGAAATCCGTATTTTGTGCTCGTCTGTTTCTTTTCTTAATTGCTTTAAGCTGTTGGACATATTAGTAATAGTAACACATATGGTTTCCATCTTAGCCATAATTTGATTAAAGTGGGTAACTGTAAGTGGTTGTGTGGAAACTTGTGTGGAGATTTCCTGAGTTTCTAAGCTATCGTCACTATCCTTGCTTACTTCAGAAATTTGCCTCTTAAAAGGATTTTTCCCCCTAACTTTTTCTCAGAAACAGAAATGCTATTACTGTAGGCATGCACCTGTTGGTATTCCATTTTTTTTACACTCCATTATGATAGGAACAGCGTATAGAAATTTGCTTATTCCTTTACCCAATTAAGCTATTTATTGTATAGCAGAAGCAAACGAGCTCTCTGTCTCTTTAAGATTGTAAATTTCCTGAAAACGTCTCTATGACGAATCAGACAAGACCTCTTATGTAGGTAACGAAAAGGGGTTTCAAAGAAACGTAGAAAGCTGCCTTAGTCAGTATACAGTCGGGCTCAGGTAAATATGTTTCCTCTCTTTTCCCAGTAATAGTGTAATTTGTCAGACCTGGATGTTGAAGTATTGGGATCCTTTCAAGATGTCATGTCCCAGTTGGCGTGAGAAAAATAGTATAAAATCAAATGTGGGGTTCTCCTTTTTCGTACAAGTGATATATGTACAAATCGGTTTAGTTAGGGAACTAAAGTAACACTTCATACAATTACAAAAAGGGAGTTGTAAATAAATAAAAACAAATATTGCAAATAATTTGCAAGAGTGACAGGTAGGCCGAGAATATCACGGAGCTCAGCGAAGTGCGACTGCCTTGACCGTCTGCATTCAATCGAATCATTTTTTAAGTAATTTTATTACCAATGGTACACAAATAAAGAAATTGAATAGTTAATACCTAAATGTAGACCTGTGCAAATGTTCCCATATTTTACCAATGCAACACAACACACATCTGTTACCCATCACTCTCTGTTATCCGCTGAAAGGTTAGTGCACCAAAGTTGATGGATCATAGAGGTCACACAGTACTGTGATGCTATTATTTCCCTGTACCCTATTCATTGTATCCATACGTCAATGTACTTGTGACTGTACACTTAACAGATTGTGACTGAAAATAGGCATGGTATTGCCTAGTGCACTTACCTGATTATCAATGACTAGGTGAATTAAGCAGTAAGTCTTCAACCCACCTGAGATGGGCTGGTATCCCATCATAACACACACCCCTAGACTGCCTTATTGCAACTATGAAATGGTTCCTAATTGTATTAATAAATAAGTTTTAAAACATCTGTTTGTGTGTTTTACATGGGTAAAAAAAAATGTAAACAATTCAAGAAGGAAAAAAATAGTGCCTGCCAGTAGACAGCGGCATTATCACTGGCCAGTAGGTGGCACCAGTTCTACACATAGACAGCAAGTATGGACAGCAGTCAGGAGATTGAGGGCAACAGTGGCTTCACAGTGCATGGTAGGTGAGGCACAATCTATGGCAGGTTTCTTACAGCTGTCCTGAGCACAATTGAGTGGTTTGTGGAGGAGCCCTCAATTGTCAGGCCAACTGGGGTCATTTATGGGAGAGCCAAAATTGCCGGCAAGTGTGGGAGCCTCTCTGATATTTTGTATTAAATCTGCCTTTAGCAAACAAGAGGGCACCATTAATCTAAATGTGGGAGTCTGTTGTCTTTTTTTTCTAAACGTATGTTTGGAGCACCCTTGTGAGAACCGCTGACTTAAATTGCAGTCGGCTGCTCCAGTTGAAGACAGGAGTGTCAATTTTTTTTTTCACATATCTGAAATAGAGAGCAGTGACAGACCAGAGCCAGGGTGGGACTCAGAAGTACAGTGGGAGCACAGTCTTGAGCAACCAGAGCAATTTTCTCATATCTAACAGTGCACTGGTATATTTAAGCAATAAGGCATGACAGGGTGTGTGTGTGTTATCATGTAATAACATCACTCCTGGGGTGGGTTGAAGCACAAGGCAAAGCTGAGTGCTTCCACCACCCCAGGAGTGACGTTATTACATGATAACACACACCCCGGAGTGCCTTATTGCTATTATACAATGGCAAATTTTTTAATAAAAAAAAAGAAGAAACAACATTAGTTGTTGGCTTTTTTCCTCCATTTTTTGGTGTGTGGAGGCATATGTTTTGAAAAAAAAGTGCATTTCATTGTCTACCAGTAAGTGGAGCCATTATGTTAGTGGTGCTGACTATGCAGTTCCTCATGAAAATCTTTCAGTTGTGTCTGACATCCGTCCCCCAACCCCCGACGGCTCGTTTTTTGAACTGACTACATTTGAAGTTTTATCTTGTGTGTGTGTGAATGTTGGCATCTTAGTGCAGCTGTTTATGTGAGGCAGAGATCATGTTGACTGAGATGATCTGGGAGCAGAGTCGGGAGCCGATGAAGGAATGTAACTACTTTGGTGGTGTTCTGTGAAAGCCACTTACAGGTATGGCTTTCTTCTGATTGTAAGTTATTTTAGTTTATTTAAAAACCTGTGGCTTTTGTCAACTTTGGATGCGATGAATACAGGGATGTGAGGCTTAAGTGTGTGAAGCGCAGCAGCGATCTTGTATGCAAAAGCGCTCTGACTCGCACAGGCTTCGAGGTACTGAAAAAACACTGTCACAGTTTTCTTTATATTTTGTTTTATGAGACAGAAGAGTAGAAGAAAGGTTTTGAGTTCCTCTTTTTGTCTTAGAATGACGAGGGTTAAATGGGACTGCAGCTAGATGGCAACGGGTGCACGGTGTCTGTAGCTAGTGGGGGGATTGTGATGCAGAGTCTTCAGAGCAGTTAAGCAGGAAGGGATCTTATTTATTGTACTCCAGTGATCTTTGTACCTGCCCTAGATACCGTGATGTTATTGTCTAATAACATCACTGTGTCTAGGGGTCAGTAGCCAATCAGGTTCTCAGATTTTTTCTTGCCATTGTATAATTGATATTATGCATCCCAATTGCCAAGAGCTACTTTCATCTGGGCTGCTGTGCTGGAATAATGGCCTGGCTGAAAGTACTTCTTGGCTAGTCAGAATTGAGCATTATTTCTACCCATTTCATAATAAAAAATATACCCCTCCCTCTCTTTTTCCTCACTGTAGCAGTAGTACAGTAGTAGCTTTATTTATTTGTGGTTCCTTTTCCCAGAGGCCCTGGACACCAGCACAAAGGAGGAAATAGCAAAAACATCAACATACAACAGAATAAATAACATAAAAATATAATTTCTGAATAAATAACAGTCCATAAAACCACAGATAAATAACCAACAGCTGAATTGCACTACAATATATCACTGATGTCCTTATTATAAAGAAGTATTTCATTCACCAAATGCCTGAGCAAAAAGGTATATTTTTAGCCCCTTTTTAAAGGCTCCAATGAGTGGGCCTCCTTCAGGGCCCTTGGGAGCAAATTTCATAGTACAGGTCCTGCTACTTCAAATGGCTAGTCCCTGGAAGTTTTACATCTGTCCCTAGGCACAACAAGGAGATCTCCCTTGATGGAGTGGATGGGGGCGTGCAGGCAGGAAATGGTGCAGAACATTGTGCAGTTAGTCCAGACCCAGACTATGTAGGGCCTTATAGGTTAGTAACTTAGCCTTATACAAGCTATGCCACTTGACCAGCAGCCAGTGCAGTTCAGTGCCGGGAAATATGATTTGACTTTCAGAAGCTAGTCAACAAGGAGGCAGTATAGTGCAGTGGTCTAAGGCTCTGAGCTGCAAATCTGGTGACATCCAGCAGACCATACCTGGGTTTTAATCCCACAGCTTCCACTTGCATACTGTGTGACCCTGAGCAAGTCACTTAACCTCCTTGTGCTCCCATGTCGCTCCTGTAAAAAAGCTTTCAGCTTAGTGTGCTATACCTGGTTAAACAACTAAATAAAAAAAAATAAAAATAAAAAAATCTAGCAGCTGTCTTCGGCATCAACTGCAGGCACCACAGCATACCTCCACTGACACCTAAGTAAAGAGCATTTCAGTAATCCTACCATAAGGTCACAAAAAGTGTGTGCCAAAGAGGACAAGTCTTCAGGGAGATAAGGGAATGAATCTGGCTGATGTTCCTCAGGTGATAAAAGCCATTACAGACTTTTGTTGACATCAGAGCCTCAAATGTCAGCCCCTCATTCAGGATGATTCCCAAATGCTTCACCTTTGTGGCAACGCTAAGACTGGAGGTGCCAAGGCATACCATCTTCTCCCTCCCAACCACTGTTGCTCCTCTCCTCCAACCCAGCTCAGTCACTACTATTTCAGTTTTGTCTGGCCGAGTCTCAGTCAGCTTAATAACGTCCAGTCCTGGGTCTCAGCCAAACACTGATTTAGCAGATCCACTGTGCCATGATCCTGGTATACAAAAGACAGATCTGAGTATTATCTGCATAGCAGTGAAACCCAGCTCCATACTGGCTGATGATCCTATTCAGGGGTAGCATATACACTGAAAAGAGCATGGGTGAAAGGACCAACCCCTAGGATACACCACAGTACAGGTCCACTGGACATTAGGAAAAACATCACATCACTACCCTCTGTATCCTGCCTCTGAGGTAGGACTCAAATCAGCTTATCACTTTGCCAGTGAGGCCCACATACTCCCTGTGCCAATCCAATAAAAGCCCATGGTATATGGTGTCAAATGCTGAGGAGAGAGAAAGGAGAACAAGAACTGACCACTCTCCTCTATCCCTCACCCTGATCAGGCCATTGTGCACCCTGACCAATGTAGTCTCAGTGCTATACTTTGATCTACTGTAAACCCTGACTGAAGAAGTTCATAGATGTCATAGGTCATCAGGAGTGCCTCAAGATGCAATGCAACCACCTTCTCAATAACCTTAAAAAAAGGCAGGTTAGAGACAGGTCTGTAGTTCACCAGGACATCTGGGTCCAACGTTGGCTTTGCGTTCTTTTCAGTGCTGATGGGAAAATCCCCTCTGACAAGGAACATCGAATAATATCAGTGAACACCAGGCCCAGCTTCCCCACACAGCTCACTGACAGCCATGTTAGGCCTGGATCCTCTCACAATATGTTGGTCACAGCTCCAAGATCATCTTCATAACCTCCTCAGTCATCACTTACTGAAACTCTCCAAAAGACCACTGACAGCTAATGTGACTCCAAGGTTCAACACTGCCAGATCTTAACTGCCAGTTAGAGAGATCCTAGCCCTAATAGAGGACATGCTGTCTGAGAATACCTGAGCAAACTCGTCACATTTAGCAGATGAAACAGCCTTCACAGGCTTTAGACAGGCCAGATGCAAAACTCCTAGCTTTGAACGTTGACATTCTGTCTACTCAGTGTATAAAAATTGCCTCTGCAACCCACTGACTGTAAGGTATTCCACAAGTGTTTCCTTTAGTAGTGTTTCCATATGTATGCCCACCACCGACGCGAGGCTTACTGGTCTATAGTTCCCCACTTTCTCCTTATTTCCACCCTTGTGAAGTGGAATCAGATCCACCATTCTCCAGTCCCTTGCTACCACCCATTACCAGTAATAGGTTGAACAGGGCTGTCAGAGGTGCAGAGAGCTCCTTCCTAAGTTTCCACAGTATTCTGGGGTGCACCTCATCCAGCTCCATTGCCTTATCCACCTTTAGTTTCTCTAGTCCTTTGAGTCATTATGCCCACCTTGTTCTCTCTCTTTTCATTCATATACCTAAAGAATGTTCTATCCCTCTTTTTTACCAGCTTGGCAATGTTCTCCTCCATTTGTGCCTTAGCACTGCTAACTGCTTTTGCTGCCTCCCTTAATTTCTTGTGATAACCCTCTCTGTCCTATTCCTTCTGTGATGCCATGTACCTCTTGCATGCTAACCTCTCTGCCTTTACTTTCACTGCTGCTTCTTTGGAAAACTACAGTGGTTTCTTCTTTCTCCTATTCTTTGCAATCTGCCTGACACAGAGGTGTGTTGCTTTCTTGATGACTTTCCTTATTTCTGCCCACTTCTCCTCTACCCTGTGCAGTTTCCCTATCTCCACTAGTGCTTCCCCGAGGCACTCTCCCATCTTCTTGAAATGAGCCATCCTGAAGTCCAGGACCTTTGTTTTAGTGTGGTTTGTTTCTGGCCCAGTTCTAACCCTGAACCACACTGTGCGATGATCACTTGTCCCCAGGTGGCTCCCCACTGTGACATCTCTGACGCTGTCGCCGTTTGACAATACCAGATCCACTATGGCCCCACCATGAGTGGGTTCACTGACTAGTTGCCAGAGGAATGCTCCCTGCCTAAAGTATAGGATTTCCCTACTTTTTCCTGTTACTGCAGCTGGGATGCCCCAGTCCATATCTAGAATATTGAAATCTCCTACCAGCAGTACCTCATTTTTGTTAGACATCCCTCAGATTTCCTCCATCTTTTCCTTATCTACTTCTTCTCCCTGTGCTGGATGTCTGTAGATAACCTCTATTCAAATAACAGCCCCCTTCCTTGTCTCCAGGGTAACCCACAGTACCTCTGCTTCTCCCTTGTCCCTCTGTGTTTCTGAGGCCTTTATGCACTCTTTCACATACAAACCCACCCCTCCTCCCTTTTTGCCTACCCTGTCCCTCCTGAATAGTGCATACCCTGGTATGGCAGCATCCCAGTCCTGGTTATCATTGTACTATGTCTCTGTAATTGCTACTATGTCCAGATCTGCTACCGCCATGGTAGCTTCTAGGTCTGCAGCCTTGTTACCCAGACTTTGAGCATTTGTACACTCGATTCTCCAGATTTTACAGTTGCCTCCCTTCTTTTTGTCCATTTTCCCTCCCCTAACATGCTTCCTTTATTTCCTTTGCTCTCTCCACATCCCTTTCCTATCTGATTTACACCTTGTTTTGGGACTTTTTGTGATTCCTCACCCTCGGGATTCTTGCTGCTATTCCTGTTAGCATGCTGGGGTGGACATTCCATGCCCTTCTGCTTTAGTCTGCCCCCACCCCTGGCATGTAGCATTTAAACTTTTCACTGAGAATCCCAGTTCCCCTCCTGGATGGATGTAAGCCATTACCTCTGAATAGGCCTCTATCCATTCAGGTGGAGCTCTAGTTCCCAATTAATCCATATCCCTCTTCATTACACCATTTGTTGAAGTTCCTGGTACAGAGACTCTGGTCCTCTTCCTTGTTATGGACAGGTAGCACCTCCAAGAAAGTAACCTATTTTGCTTACTTACTGAAGACCCATCCCCAACCTATTGAACTCCTCCTGAACAGCTTCTGGCTCCTCCCTAGCCAGGTCATTTACCCCAAAATATCCAGCTCTCCCTCCTTCCCTGGCTTCTTGGCAATCTTTAGGATCTTCCTGCCATCCCTCCTAGCCATGGCACCTGCAAGGCACCTTACCTCTTTCTCCTCCTCCTTTCCTGTCCCCAGCTGAATCACCATCATGATTGAGTCCCCTACCAGGATTTGTTTCCTCTTCCTCTGGGTTCCCTTGTTCTCCCCCTTTGGGTCTTCACCATGGAGGACCTCCACATCCATCCCAGCCACTACAACTGGTGCCTCAGTGGGACAATCCTGCCCTGCCAGTGTGGCATAGGAGGTCTGTAGTGGTATGGGATGTGGGATGTACCTACTGTATGCTCCACCACCCTCACCCTCCCCAAGACCACAGTTGTCCAGCTGCTCCTCCTTACTGGCACCCTTGAAGGTAGCGGAGGTGGATTAGGTGGGCCCTGAGTGGGGCAGTAGGTCCTTCTAACCCAAGCCATTTCAGTCTTGAGCCTGGTAACCTCCATCCTCAACCTAGAGAGGTGCCTGCAGATGGGTCAGCACTACAGTCTACAGAAGGTCTACCTGAAGACTGCTGCCCCACAACCACTGCACTGCACCACTCCCAGCATCGTTACCCAGCTGGCTGCTAGTCTTTCAGCCAATACCCTAATTATATTATTTCTTTTCTTTCCTCTATTGTATATCCCAGACTAAAACCCAGTCCTTTTGCCCTCAATGCACCCAGTATATAGTTCCCTGAATTGACCCAGTAACTAAGCCCCCAATGCACACAAGTGGAAGAATAAAATAAAAGAGAGTCCTCATGCCCTCAGTGCACACAGTATATACTGTAAGCCCCCCAACTGACACCATAATTAAGCTCTCACTACCCACAATTGCTACCTTTTTTTTTTGCATTTAGCCCAGTACAATAGCCAAACACATAAAACCCAGTCTATACACCCTCTCTAAATAGTATGCTAGTCCCCAATGTACATAACGAACACCACTTATCTGTTTTATTCCTGCTTCTTGTTCAATGCTCTTTCTGCTTCTCCCACTTCACGTCACCCCCCAAGCTTCCCTTAATTTGGCTGGGCAGGAGGGAGGGCAAAAAATCCCTTCAGTGACTGACTGGGAGGCTGGCTGCTGGTGGTGTCCACTCAGGGAATGAAGACAGTAGCAAGTAGCAAGATGCAAGTAGCAAATAGCAAATAAATATTCAGCGGTGTCCTCCGACAACTGCTTATGGTGCCTCTGATACTGACTGCACTCCTCGCTGACCGAAGGCTATTTAAGGGCTCCTAGTGATGTTGTTGCAATTAGAATTTTGTGCCCTTTTGTTGTCCTGCTCTGATTGGCTAACCACTGCAAAAAATTCCTTCAGTGACTGACTGGCTGACTGGTTTGCTGGCAGAGTCCACTCATGGAATGGAGATACTTCAGTAGCAAGTAGCAAGAATCAAGTATCAAAAAATAATCAGCAGCGTCCTCTGACCACTGCTTAAGGTGCCTCTGATGCTGACTGTGCTCCCCACTTACAGAAGGCTATTTAAGGGTTCCTAGTGATGTTGCTGCAATTTGAATTTGGCACCCTTTTGTTGTCCTCCTCTGACTGGCTAACCGCTGCAGAAAATCATTTCAGTGAGTGACTGACTGCCTGGCTTGCTGGCAGCATCCACTCATGGAATAGAGATAGTAGCAAGTATGAAGAATCCAATTGCTTTGATTGCACTAACATAGCCCCACCCCAAACTGCTTCATCAGTGGAATGCCAACCATGAACCATCTAGACACTGTGTTTATATCAATATTCTAATTCTGACACACATTGGCACAATGCGGTACAATGAGGTATGTTATGGGGCACTGATTCTGTGAACTGAATGGAAGTAGCTGAAGAAGGTAACGGCCCATTGGGGGTTGTATTTATTCCAAGTGTTGGGGATTGGAAAGTGACAGGTGAAGATATGGAAGGTTGGGGGGATTTGCAGCATGATTTGGGAATGGGTTATGGAGGCTTAACTTAGTATCAGGACATAGGTGAGAATTAGTAGAGGGAGGTGCAGGTTAGGGAACTTTTACTTTCCTTTTTTTTTCATTCTTTGGTAACTGGGTAAGGCTCACTAGGCACAAGTACCTATTTTCAGGAGCAACCCAGGAGCACCGGTGCAAGTGGAGGCAGTGGGAATCAAACCCAGATCTGCAGGAATTACCAAGCTCATTACTCTGGCATCTAGGCTATACTGCCAACTGCAGTTGACAAGCTGCCACATCCCTGCATAGTCATATTGGTATGTAAATGCATATAATGTAGTTTACAGCTGCATGCTCTCATCCCCATTTGCATAGCTGCCACTGTAGAAGTGTTTCTAGCACAGAAGTGGAGTACTGAGGAGTATTCTAGTACATAAGTTGAGTGCCGAACAGAGCTGGATGGAATTGCAGCTTTCTACTCCTGCAGAATTTAGTCATGGAATTTAACATTTCTGCAGAGTTATGTACAGTAGTTTTCAGTGTCAGATTCCTTCTTGTCTAGTCATGTTAACCAGCACCTTTGGACAGGAACTGGCAAGAATGGACAGAGCCATCACCACTAATTTCTTAATTCCTATGTGTTTCCAAGCATTATGTCTACTCTTATGTAGAGCATCATGACAGTGGTGTCAAAACATGACTAGGCAAGATGTAACCTGATGCTCACACCACTGTAAACTGTGGAATTTCATCAAATTGTGAAATTTATATTTCCACTTGGTTCTTCAGGTCTTCAAGATAGATTGTAGAAAAATATGCAAAGCCTACTATCATTACTTTGGTATGAAAACACTCTGCAGGTCACTATGGATTTCATGGTAACTCTTTCTCTTTCTCTGGCTCTCCTCACTCTTTCTCTGCTTTACATTTTAGGCTATGGCAAGTGACAAAGCAGCCTCCCTTTGATGCAATCCCTATGAGTTGCAACATACACAGAGTTCTGCCCACCCTGAAATAATGGTAATAGCACTGACCTCCAGGCAGCCTAATAAATACATGTGTGTGTGTGGGGGGGGGTTGTATGTTTGGTTCTGGATTGTGCGTGTTTCTGTCTCTGTGCATGTTAACATGTATATGACTGTGTACTGTATGTGTGCGTGTGTGCATCTGTAATTTATACAGTACATGCGTGTCTGTGCATCTCTGTAGGAATATGTATACACTGTATGTTTGACCCCATTACTCATGGATTTCCATGAGATGAGAAACTTTGAGATCCACCATTTCACACACTATGATTCACATAAGTGATGCCACTTCTACAAATTAAAAAAGTCTATAGTTTGTTATTCATAAATATGATGTCACCTTTTTGAATAACAGTGTAAATATCACAAACAATGACTGACACCTCAGTATGCCTTCTGTTGCTTGTTATGGTGATGTCATATTGCTAACTGGACCTATGCATTCCTGTCTGGACCCCTCCCCCACACACACACAAATTACTGTAACACAACAAGACTGAGTAGAAAGAAGACATTATTAAAAGAATACTAATATGCATAGAAACAGTAACAGTAATACAGTACTGTACATGTTGACATGGACAGGGAGGCAACTCTTACAGTTCTAAGAATGGTGTTACATGCATTCTTAGGGTGTGATGACCCCAAACTGTAGATGAGCAGTTCTGGCACCGTAATAATGTAAGTAAGACCTCTCTTGCAATCATATGAGTGGACCCCTGGCCATATTAATATATAATTAACCAAGGGTGATCAATAACGTATTAAAATCTCCCTCGAATGTGTCCATTTCAAGGGTATCTGTGAATCAGACTCCCTTACAAAATAAGAGTGTCTCACATACAGGGGAAAGGAGCTCACCCCAACATTGGGAATCTTGGAGATATCAGGTTCCAACCCTGCTAGAGACAAATTCTCACTTTGTGACATTGAGCAGGTCACTGAACCTTCCAGTACTCCAGCCTACCCAGCTGCAGAAGTGGAAGATGCAGACCCCCACTAGAAAAGAGATGTTACATCTCAGGTGGCCTATCCTGGATAAAAAAATTGTAGAACAAAAACTCTAAACATTTACATAATTGTTTACAGACTCAAACACCCACCTTCCACTATTGTTAACATAGCAGCATATAAATCATTGAAAAGAACTACAGTAACAATATTACTTAAATCAGCAGCACTAAATGCTCTAGGAAAAACCTGGACTGGATTTTGTTAAACAACTAAATGTCTGCTACATTACACTAACCAACTACACTCGGTATCTAAGCATGTTTCTTCATAACTATGCAAGTTAACTCATAATACATGGGTGCCTACACTCAGAACAAGGAAATTCCATCTTGTGAAGACAGGAGCATAAGTCACTTGGTTTTGGCATCATGGCTTTTTCTGCAGCTGGCTTCAGTTATTGAAATTGCCACCTTGTGTCTTCCAGACATCCATACATTTTCCTCTGTGTGTGCATTGTGTATCTTGTTTCTCCTTTCCCAACCTGCAAGAAATTCCTAAACCATCTACTGAACTTGCCACTCCTTCATTAACCCACAAAGACATCCCAAATCTTACACGTGTGTGTGTGTGTGTGTGTGTGTGTGTGTGTGTGTGTGTGTGTGTGCGTGAGTATAACTACATATAGTATCTCTGAGTGACCTGTACTTGCGCATGTGTATCACTGCATATATATCTCTCTGCATGTGTATATGCATGATGATGAATGGAGGTGCCTGTGTGCACAGAAAAAAATGCAGTTTCTACAGTCAACCCTTATTTACATTATCCAACTTTTGTTTCCTGTTGCACCTACCCTGAAATAACTACCTATATCAACAGCAACATAAAATTAAGAGTAACATAGAAGAATATGGCATGTGTTAAAAATATCTTCCTGTGTTATGCCTGCAGTAAACATTTTGAAATAACCTACTGTTTCCTTGAAAATAACATAATTTTAAGCATTTCTTTCTTTCTTTTTCTTTCTTTCTTTCCTTCCTTCCTTCCTTCCTTCCCTCTTTTCGTCACTTTAAAAATACATAGTAAGCTGAGAATCATGATTTTCCATAGGCATCCCAGAGGAGAAGGTATTTGGTATAAGAATACACAAGTTGGCCCAGTGACGCTAAGGGTTGAGGCGCTGGATGCCACGCCTCGCGCCACGCTGGTGACCCAAGTTTGGGAACGAGCCCAGGCCATCAGGGGTCAGCAGGGGAGAGGGAGGATTGAGCATCCATAGACTGCTCTCCTCTCTCTGGTGAGGGATCCAGGGACTGCCTGGTGCAACAGCTTCCCCCCCGTGGAGACCAGAGGATGTGCGCATGTGGGGGCACCAAGTAGAGGGGTGTAGTTGTGGCAGATGTCTCGAGACATCATCACACAACCGAACTCCGTTGGGGGTGGGACAATGGACATAAAAAATAGAAAAAAAAAATCTCCTCTGGCGGATAGACAATGGCACCACTGCCTGCACCACACTCCCAATGTTAGGCACCTCGCTCTCCCCGCATCCCACACTCCGGCCGGCACTCAACATTGTAGATAGAGTGCCCTGGGAGGATAGGGCGGCCCTTCCCCATTGGGGTTTGGACCCGGGGGAGTAGCTGGTCAGAGCAAGGGGAGCAGATGAGGTTGTCACTGCAGGTGGTAGAGAGCAGGTTAGGGGGCTGCTGGAGAGAGTTCCTCCAGTAGGAGAGCGAAAATAGAGTTAAAAAAAAAAAGAATACACAAACCAAATTATTATAGATAAGTACATGTATATTTTGTACATAGATATATATTACAATACTGTAAAATGATGTGGAAAACAAAGAATACTCAGATATGGACAGTTTAAGTTCCACTGGGAGGGGTGTGGTGTCATTGACTGCACCACCATACTATGGGCTAGGCCCTTGTATTATTTACAATTGGGGTGAATATTTGTAAGTATTTCTTAGCAGCCTGAACTGATTGGTAGCCATTTGGCAAACTGGCCATACACAGAGACAACCCTCCATTAAAAACATGTAAGTGCTGGCACCATGGTGCAAAGCAGTGAGGCATCCACTCAGCATGGTGGAGACCTAGACCTGCACCTAGACTCCAAGCCAAAAAAGCTGATGCCAGTATGGAGGTGATAGGAATCTACAAGAATGCTCTGTGACCAGGGGCAGGCCCAGCATCAGCACCCAGGCCACCTGGGCAATTGCCCAGTGTCCCGACACCAGACGGGGGTCCAGAGGCTTAAAAAAAAAAGGTAAACTTTGCTGTTGTAGCTCTGCATGGGCAGCATGCTTTTTTTTCTGCTCCAACTACTGCCTACTGGTGAAACACCGGCCCACAACATTATTTACATCACTGTTGTACTACTGTACTGCACTGCTGCTGCCAAGCTGACTGGTGGACAAGAAAGCTATGAAATAGATCCATTCAGCATCACCCCTATTAAAGGCTGCCTGCCCATGAGCCCTGCCCTACTTGACTTGTTGACCCTGACCGGCAGTGCTCCAATCCATTACAGCATTCTATGTCATGGGGTGGGGTGTGGGATATGCAGGCAGCCAATGGCTGGAGGAGAGTGTGGTGGAGGGGTGGGCCTGAGCAACCCGGTCATTTGGCTTAGTTTAACTGTTTGTGACATTTCTCTGATGTTGTTGTGAAGGTGCTGATCAGTGAGGCACAAAAGTGGGAGTTCAATTCAAAGTTTGGTGCAGGTGGAGAGTGGTGGCAGAGCAAAGAGCACTGGCTGCTGGGACTGTCTGAGTAGAGCAATCAGTTGACAGTGCGTTCATGTGGCCGTGCCGGGTCTGTGTGGTCTTGGAGCCCTGAAATGGCACTGAAATGGCACCATTGATTAGTTGACAAAAGCAGACTGGGTGTGGATAAATAAAGCTATCTTCATGACCCACGTGGTGCCACACCACACCAGGTAGGACAGGCAGAGCCCCCGGGAGGGAGGGAGATGGAGTGAATGAGGGAGGGGAGGCTCAGCTGCGGCTCGTTGCACTATACCCAATCTGCCTATCTGCCTTTGCTGCTGTACTGATGTGTGGAGAGGGCTGGTGATGACAAGCTGGCTGGTGATGTTGTTTTATTGTTTTTGGTTTTTTTTAACAGATGAACAGGTCTGAGGGCGGCTGGCCTTCTACAGGTTGAACTGTCGCAACTGAAGCATGCGCAGCTTGGCCTGCTGCTGCTGCTGGGGTGGTGTGGAATTTTTTCTGAATTGCTTGCTGCTGTACTACTGCTGTGTGGAGAGAGATGCTGATGGCAAGCTGGCTGGTGGTGTGTTTTTTTGTATTTTTTTTCAACAGAAAGATGGGTCTGAGGGGGGGCCTTCTAGAAGTCCATTGCCCGGGGCCCACAAAAACCTGACACTATCCCTCACCAGGGGAATGTGAAGCAGCACATCACTTTGAGTGGCTCCTTCTAGTGGCACGAGGGTAGTGCCTCAGATGATATGAGTAATGATGCATTAGCTGACAGACCCTAGGACCCCATCATGGACACACTTGCAAAGTAGGTAAGATGGCAAGGGCAAAAAAGAACAGAAACGCTGTCCATTCTGGTAAGGAAGTAGCAAAAGTTTATTTTTACAGCGCCAAATCCTGGAGGCTCTGGGTGCTTTCCATAAGGTGCAAACATTTAACAAAACAGTTCTGTAGATGCAGTAATATTAATTGAATCAGTTGTGATAAAATATACTAAATAATATAAAAACTCTAAAACCCCAGATTTAAAATCTTAATAAAGATCAAAAGCTTGTCTCAACAGGTGTGCCTTAAGGCCACGCTTAAAACTTTCAAAAGATGGTTCCTCCATCAAAAGGTCATGGCAGAGAATTCCAGAGGACAGGCCCTGCGACCTCAAAAGCATGATCGCCAGATGTTTTGAGCCATGCCCTGGGAACCATGAGATAACCCTCTGCAGAAGAGCAGAATGAGTGCACCGGGTGGGCAGGCATCAGGAGGTCTGACAGATTAGCAGTGTCAGTGGCTCAGCAGGTAGCACACTCACCTCTGAGGCCAGGAGATCAGTAGGCTGTAGGTTCTATCCCCACACCAGGCACTTGGGTTAATATCCCAATACTGACACTATAGTGCAGCATGAGGGGGGTGCTGCACTCCTGAGGTGCCATTTTTTGGATGAGACGTTAAATCGAGGTCCCATCTACCTGTTCTGGTGGTAGTTCAGATGGATGTTAAAGATCCCATGGCACTTCTCAAAAAGAGCAGGGGGAATTTCCCCAGTGCAATGGCCAAATTTCCTCCATTCACGAAAAATACCACCAATAGCTTAATCTGGTTCAAGGTCAGTTGGCATTCATCTGTAACCCCTTCCCCCCGGTTGTGCCTGAAAATAGGCAGGATTTGTCTAGTGCACTTACCCGGTCAACAAAAACTAAATAAAATAAAAAAATAACCAGGACCTGATTCATATTGGGCCTTGTAGGTGAGTAAGCCCACCATAAAGGCAATCCTCCACCTGACTGGAAGCCAGTGCAGTTCCTGCAAGACTGGTGTTATATGAACAGACCTGGGAAGATCTATTAACAGTCTTGCCACAGTGTTCTGCACCAGCTGCAGTCTGTGGAGGTTACCTCCAGTGACTCCAAAGTAGAGAGCATTACAGTAATAGAGTCTAGATGTTACAAAGGCATGTACCAGTGGGGGCAGATCATCAGGCAAGATTAAGGGTTTAATCCAGGCGACATTTCTCAGATAGTAAAAACTGTTTCTGACAATTGAAGACACCTGGACCTCTGGTGTCAATCCATCATCAAAAATGATGCCCAGATTTCACAACTTATTGGATGCCACTAGTGAGGTGGTATCCAGGAACAACCCTGTCTCTGCCCCAGTGGCGATCAAATCTCACTGATGACCTGGCTCCATGTTTAATAACTGCCCTATTCATTCCCCATGTCAATGTACTCCCTGACATGGTGTATATCAGGTGGGTACAAGGGATGTTCAAATGAAATTGGTGCCGGAGCAAGGTGGGAAAATACAAAAAAAATTTTAATGGTGGTATACACAGTGAAATGGACACTTCATTTCCACTCCAGGGGTGTCTGTGGTGAGGAGGGGGTAAAGTCCAATTCAGTACAACAGAAACACCTATTAGCCAGACTAAGGGAGCTGCTTTTTAAGCTAGCCACTTGAGTTCTTACTGGGTAGCTAGAATGTTGTGGGCTTGAATATTTCCTTGTGTAAGGTACTATATATTCATATTAACTCTTACATATGGGATATCATCCAAACCAGCCCTGAGGAACACCTTAATTTCTATTAGTTCATAAGGCATTAGTACACAATTTCACTGAGTATTTATAACATGCCATGCATTCCAAAATGAAGACAAAATGTCATTATATCTCTGCAAAACACAACTTTGTGTCTTTGGACTTTTAGGATCTTCAAATGCTTAGGGACTGTAAGTTATGAATTTTCTGTCTTTTCAGGCAATGGGAACTGACAAAGTGCACTGTAACAGTGGAAACTGCTAGGTAGAACCTTAAACTGTACCACCTAAAAGCATCATTATGAAAAAAGTATTGAAAAGTGATTCTGCAGTATGTTGGGAATCCTGCAGGTGACCAATGATTGCATCTTTTGTTGAAGCTAGGTGTATGGGCTCACGTTTTCTTGATGCAATACCTTTTAAATAATGTATCAAACAGGAGTGCATGTGAATTTGAGGACAACTGTACCACAGTATCTATTTGACCCCCAAAAAACACAATTCTGCCATTTTTCTGTAAGTTGTAAAACAAACATCATGTACCTAGCTGCACAGCAATCACCCATCCAGTTCCTGAAACCATAGTTTTGAAAATGAGTTTATTTTTAATGTTGTTTGCTTGTTAAAATGTCTACTAGTGGGTGCTGACTCACTACTTCGATCTTTAATTCAGCTCAGTCTGATTGAAGCAGAAAAATTACAGAATAAAAATGTAACAATTTGTATTTGAGGGGGAAGACAATCATGGAATGAATTCTATTTATTATTAGGAATCATATTTAACTATAAAAAAACACAAATGAAAAACTATGCAAAGACAAGGCACGTGTTTCTTTTTTCTTTCTTTTTTCAAGTTTATTAAGCTGCTGTGTACCTACAGAATGCATGCCACTTGCTTAATTGTGCAATGTTTGCATGCAGTTCACATACACTAAGTGATCCTAAGTGAACCAGGTCTAAAAAGCAAATCAGGTTTGCATGCTGCAAGCTTCACATCTGCACAGCAGGTAAGCTGGTGTAAACATCTAAAAATTACATCTGGTTTGCATGTTGCTCACTTGACATGAATGCAGCAGTTAAGCTGGTGAAAATCTCATTTAAAAAACACATCAGTTTCTATTTCCTATACTACTGCTAGCAATTAGAGTCATTAAAATACATTTTTATTTGAATTCCCATAAAAATTAGGTAAACTCATTAATTCTGATCCTTTTGCAAGTTGTTTAATGGCTTTTGATTTTTGTCATTAAATTGTCATTAATTTGTAAAGTATTGTTTGCTTACTGCATTAAATGCTTAGGATATAGCCAGTCAACACCCCCCATTCCAGATGTATGAAGAGAGGCCTCTGTGTTCTGAAGCCTATCCTTTTGTTCTGGACCATGCAAATCCCTTATGCATATTTAGTGCTACAAATGTGTTTTTCCATGACTGTTTCATCTCACTTTCCCTTTGTCATTCTGTATTGAGCATATACACTATGGCCATGCTCAGCACTCTTTATGCTGAGTAGGGTCTTGGAAGCATGCACCATACCTCACATTTTGTCACTGAAATGGGGGACATGGACACTTAAAATGAGGGACAATGAGGTTCACTAACCCACATGATGATCAGGACACATCATGAAATATGGAGATACAGTACATCAGAACACAGTGGAAACCATTGCATTAGCACCTGAGAATGTATTTCTACCATTAAGCAAGGGTGCCATTTAGGTAGGGTGGAGGGGGAAAGTTGCCCACCCCCCATATTTGTGCCTAGGTTGTTCTTATGGTGTGGCAATACTGGCTTTAAATTTGGATTTAATTTTTTGCACAATAAGTGCCCACCCAGTCTGTGTATGCTCACTCTGCAGGTACTCTCCAGACTCGGCTGTTTCTGTTTTGTGTTGTCCAATCTCTCCCCCTATTAGCGGCAGCACAATCACATGTGATGTGGATGAGCTCCAGCCAAGAAAGAGCACATGAGTCTTGCAAGTGGGACACTGTTTTTCCCACCACAGAGAAGACAGACTGCACACTACAGCTTGGAGGAGTCAGTGAGCACTGAACTCTCAATAGCAGTGTTGTGGCAGCATATTTTTGTTGGTCTACTCTTAGTGAGCCTCCATCTCCCCTTGTGGCTGAAGGGGCAGAGGGTGAGCTAGAAGCCAACTGAAGAGTAGGCTACCTATTTACTCTAATAGGCTCGCACTTCAAAAAAAAAAAAACACAGACTCCCATGGCAGAAAGCTAGGCTTAGCAGCAGTGGTGACAGTGGTTTGGGTGGCCTTCATAGGCCTTAATTAGTGTAGTGCGGCAGCAACCAAGCAAGAAGCAAGCAACCCACATTGGATGGGCTTGTTTGGTGATGTGACTTGGTCGTGGATCATGTTGAGGACCGGTGATGGTCAGTTCTAGCATCCAGCTTCAGGCAGAAGGAGAGAGGGGGAGTGGACTGAAAACTGGGCTGGTGGCACACTATGCCAGGCTGCAGGTTCTGACCATATGGCCAGGTAAGTAAAAGTAAATATATTTTTTTTAACGGGGGATTGGGGAAGGAGGAAGGATTGAAATATTGATGTGTTTTTCACATTTCTTCACCTTTGAGTAGCTTCACGACCCATAAGGGATGGGTATTGAATGGAATGGAGTTGGGGAGAAAAATCAGGACAAATTTCTTTTTGTGGGGCAGAACTTCAACCAGGAAACAAATTGGTTAGTAACTGGGTGGGTTTAAGCCTAAATCTGATGAACTGCTCCGGGTTATATACAGATGAATCTTAAACATTTGAATTTTTCTTGATTTGCTATCACTTTTCAGTCATAACAAATAAGCTGTACCTTTTAAAGATTTTACAGACATTCTAGAGTTATTCCTTGCATTCACGGACAGTTGAGCTCTATGGTATGCACAGACTATAGGAGTCTAGTCAGGCTTATTCCCCCCCCAGTGAAGCTGACCTCCACCTCTCCATGCTCAGGCACATTATGACAAAGGGCAAAGGAGGCTGCAGGGGTGTGCACCATTGACATGATTGGGGGTATTTTTTTATTACTATTTTATACATTATTAATGGAGAGTTGGAGATTAATGAAGGCCACCTCTCGACTAACAAGGCCCTTGTTAGTTGAACAGTGGCCTTCATTATTCTCCAGCTCACCATCATAACATATAAAATAATAATAGAAAAATAACTCCATTTATTTTAAGGTGGTACTCCCGAGCACTCTGACCCATGGACATCATCTCTTAAAGACTCCTGCCTCTGGCTCCCTAGTACTCAAGTAAGAAACTTTTTATTTATATCTACACTTGGTGGGTTATCTGTAGCAGCATGGCCATACCCACTACAGTGTGTGTGCATGGAGATGGGGGGGGACTGGCCATGTATGTGTGTGTGCATGTGTGTGTATGTGTGTGTGTGTGTGTGTTGAGTTATTGCTACTTTTGTGTTTGCACCTTAAAGTTTGTTTGCGTGGAAGCATTCAAAACTATGGAGAGAAAATAGTAGGAATACAGGCCAGACAGAAGTAATTAAGCAGTTTTGTGGGTAAGTTTGTGTATTGGGGGTGGGAAAAACCACATGTGTTTCCATTGGTATGTGTGCTACAGTTCAACTGTGAAAGTGACATTTGGAGAGAAGAAAACTGAAAAGCATAACAGTGGCTAAAATCATGCTGCATGCATGCAGATGTATTCAGATACAGCATGTATTGAAGTACAAGTGAGCCACATGTGTGCAGACAGTATGGCTTAGTGGTTAAAGGCACTGAACTGCAAGCCAGGAGACTTGGAGGCATAAAGACCTGGGTTTGAATCTCATCAACCCCACTTGTGTATGGTGTGATCCTGAGCAAGACACATAACTTTTATGTGTGCAGCTATCGTGACCACTTGATTTTTGCACACATGCCACATGCATGCAGTTTTTCCGAATTTAACATACAAATCATGGTTTCCACACTTGCTTGCTGCACTCATGCCATATGCATGCAATCGGTTTCAATTTAACATTTAAATCATACTTGCAGCATGCGTATCACTTGGGTAGTTTTATGTGTGCAGCATGAAAACATTTCATGTAATTATTTCTGTAAGACAAACTCAAACAGCAGTGTAGCATCCTGTCCGGAGTAAGCCTCATAGAGGTACAACTCTAATTATGAAGTATGAAAAATGCTAGACACAGTAAGGCAGTTACGGCATAACATCCATCAACAATAATGAGGAAGAACAGAATAATGAGTGGTTACTAAAACAGTACATAAACTATAAGTTACATCAGTACATAGTCGGTGAGTAACATTAATTCTTTTTTCAGAAGAAAGCAGCATAGACCAAAAGCACTTTTCTGTACAGCAACTTAATAATTATCACACTAGGCTGCACAGGTTTGTCAGGGGGTGTGGCATTTCTAACACATGCAAAAAAGGGCCTCAAATACTCCTATACCGAGCAAGTTTATGCCATGTTATGTGCGAGAGTCTATCAAACTCCACAAATTTGGTCAGGGCAGTTATCCACTTGGCAAGGGAAGGAGTAGTGTCTGATCTCCATTTTAAAAGGATTTGCCACTTGGCTTCAAGTGCTGCTATAGTAAACCATGCTCTTTTATGGTTAGAAAGATGAGTAGCCACCATGGCATCACCCAGTAACCACAAGTCTGGGGTTTGGTGGCAAAGGTACTGACAGAGTGTGTTCACAGAACTTCAGCATCTGAGTCCAAAACTGGGAGAGGGATAGGTAGGACCAAAATACATTTTCCAGAGATCCTATATCCAAGTGACGTAACCAACATTTGGGTGTTTTCTAGAGGCCCATTTTATGAAAAGCCTCTGGAGTGCACAACCACCTATGCAAAACCTTTTTTTGTATAAGTTGTTAATGGTGGTCCCTCACTCCGGTCTGCATTCTGCTTAGCATCACTTCCCACTCCTTATCTGTGATGAATATATGAAGACATTCTTCCCAAGTTGTCTTTTGCTTAAGGAGGCAAGGGCAGTGGGATGCTAATAAAAATTGATAAATCCATCCGCCAGTTCTCTGGGTGTGGGTCTCCCACATGGCCAGAAGGGAGTGCAGGGTGAGTCACCCCAGACAAGTTTCTGATGAAGATAGGAGCTGATGGCTTGTCTGGTGTGGAGATACTTCCAGAAGTTCATATATAGAAGACCATATGTGGCAGCAAGAGTTTGAAAGGTGTGTAGCATGTGGGACATGGAGTCCATCACGTCCTCTATGGTAAGCATGATTCTCTGTATCCAGGACCACCACTACAGGGGCTTACCTTCCACTGTGATGTACCGGTTTCCTCACAGTGGCTCCCACTTGCCTGAGAAGGTCTCTACAGATCCACTGAGGTGAAGTATAGTGGTATAGGTTTCCTTGGCAACGTGATGGTGGGGGAAATAGCGACACCCTGGGCTCCACCCAGTTGTGGGCCTCCACTCCAGGGTAGGACAGAAAAGGTGTGACCCTCTAGCATGACCAGAGTGGGGATAAGGGCAATCTAGGTAGAAGCCACCAAAGGGTTTGTCTGATACCTATAGCTTGATGATATGCCCATAGCCATGGCACTCCCCACCCTCCTTTTTTGACAAGGGCCTGCAGTTTGGCCTCACTGAACCAAGGTTACTGCCCATCCAAGAGGAAAGAGCTGAACAGATGCTCTAACCTGTGAAATATGGCTGTCGGAATGTATAGTGGAAGGTTGCTGAGGCAAAACATAATTTTTGGGAAAGCCACCATTTTGTAAGTAGCAATTTTACCCCAAAATGTGAGGTTGAGCCATTTCTATTTGAGAAAGTCCAACTACAAGTCCATTGTAAGGGGGTGTATGTTGAGGTCAACCAGGCATTTCAAATTCACAGAAACAGTCATGCCAAGGTATCTAAGCTGCTTGGGTGACCATATTATTTTTTTAAATTGAACAAACTTTATTGAATTTTAAAATGACAGAGTACAGTGCTCAGCAAATACAAAAATCTCAGAACAATAACAGAATAAACAAGCCAAATAACAAAAACCCTCCCTCCAATATACAAGCCACACAAAACCCCAACCCCCCCCCCAATCTGGAGTGGTGCACCCAGAAAAAAAAGGGAAACAAGAGACCAAAGTCTAAGTATAAAAAAAGGGAGATGATGGCTGACAATCACAACAGTTGTCCAGAAAGTAATCCATTAAAGGAAGGTAATCTGCTAAGAGAAACTATGTCTAAATGACAACAGGGAACAAGAGATTGAAAACAAGCATTTGTCAATGCTGAATGTTTGCTTGCTGGCATTGGCATTGGTAGTGTAGGAGTTACAGAGCTGCATACCAGGAATGGCAGTGAAGTATTAAACTGAAGCAAAGCCCGTCACCACCCTGCAGATAGTGACAGGCATTGGGGTGTGCCTTTGGGTCATCAGGCATAATGACCACGCCATTTCACCACATCCTACCCTGCGGACACAGACAAGTGTCATGGTGTGCCTTGGGGTCTTTGGCCCTTATACGCCCCCCATTCCATCAGAAAATATGGTGAGATGGGTACGGTATAGGAGAATGGGGTGAACTTTGGGGCCAAAGTGTCCAAGGCACACCTTGATGCCTCTCACTGGCTGCAGGGTGTGGTTGGGGGTGGAATGGCATGAGCATTGCAGGCAACAATCCCAAGTCACAGCCCTGATGCCTGTCATTCTGTACAGGATGGGGCATTATGGTCGGAAACTCTAATGCCTCAGGCATTCGTTGGTATTTTCACTCCAAATTTTCAACATGGTTTTTTGGTGACCTCCACCTCATGAACAGTGGCAATATCAGTTTGTTAGCTGAAAGCTGCTTCTGCACAGCGACTACAGCATTTGACACCACAGGTGCAAAAACACATTCCGAACAGAATGTGAAAAAGGACAGTGGTACTGTTCATGGGGAGGTGTAAAAAATGGCAATGTTGAAAATCTGCTGTGAAAATATTAAAAAAACTGGTGAAGTCACGAGCGTGCGTAGAAACTGTACAACGCACACCCGTAATGGTAACTAGTTTGTGGATTTTTTACAGCAGATTGTTAACACAGGCATTTTGGGGCCTCCTATCATGAACAGTGTCAGTGTGATTTTCTTTATCTGTCCCGAACAATGATTTCCCACAGCGACCATGCATTTCTGCGCTGAAAGTGTGAAAACACATTTCGGCCATGTTGTGAAAAATGATAGCTGTACAGTTCATAAGGAGGTATGGAAAAATGCCACTGGTGAAAATCTGGACTGAAAATATTACAAATTCATGAACTTATGAGGGTGCATGGAAACTGTGCAATGCTCACTCGTAACGCAGTCATTTTATGGAGTTTTGTCACCAAATTTTCAACATAGCAATTTTAAGACCTCTGCTCATGACCAGTGTCACTGTGATTTTCTTAATCTGTCCCAAACATTGTTTTTGCACACCGACTGCACCACTGTGCGCTACATGTGCGGAAACAAATTTTGGGTGAGATGTGAAAAATGGCAGCTGTGCTCATAAGGAAGTGTGGTAAAATGGCAATGTTGAAAATCTGGGGTGCAAATATTACAAATTCGCAAACTTGCCAATGTGTGTAGGAACTGCGCAACGTGCGCTCCTAAAGCAGTCATTTTGGGGAATTTTTTCACCAAAATTTCAACATAGCCATTTTAACACCTCTGCTCATGACCAGTGTCACTGTGATTTTCTTAATCTGTGCCAAACATTGATTGCACACACCGACTGCACCATTGTGCGCTACATGCACGGAAACACATTTTGGGCAACATGTGAAAAATTACAGCTGTACTGCTCATAAGGAGGTGTGGAAAAATGGCAATGTAGAAAATCTGGAGGGCAAATATTAAAAATTTGTGAGCTTAAGAGAGTGCATAGGAAGTGTACAACGGACGCTCGTAAAACAGTCATTTTAAGGAATTTTTTCACCAAATTTTCAACATAGCCATTTTAAGACCTCTGCTTATTAACACTGCCACTGTGATTTTCTTAATGTGTTCCATTCATTGATTTAGCACACCGACTGTGCCATTGTGCACTACATCTGCAGAAACACATTTTGGGTGAGATGTGAAAAATGACAGCTGTACTGCTCATAAGGAGATGTGTTAAAATGGTAATGCTGAAAATCCAGAGTGCAAATATTAAAAATTTGCAAACTTACAAGCGTGCTTAGGAACTGCGCAATGCACTCTCGTAAAACAGTCATTTTTTTAGGAATTTTTCACCAAATTTTCAACATAACTTTTTGAGAGCCCACCTCATGAACACTGGTACTGTCATTCCGTTAATCGGTCCCAAAAGGTGATTCCACGCAGTGACCATGAAATCACCCTTCAGGCCTGATTAATGCCATGACAGTGACAGAATTCATGAGGAGGGGTCCTAAAACCCCTATGTTGAAAATTTGGTGCAAAAATTCCAAAAAATGCCTGAGATATGCAGCAAAGTTGAAAAAACCCTATCTATTACATTATACAGCTTACCGTCATTTCCTTAGTTCGCAGTCAGCTTTGAAGAGTGCAGACGTGTTCCCGGTCCACCAAAGATTGTCGCACCAGAGTCCAGAGGTAAGTATGGGGTGGGGAGGCAAGGTGCGTGGTGGGTGGGTGCTTGGTGGGGAGGGAGCCAACAGACCATGATGGACCGTTTTTTTCTTTCAGGGACTTTTTTTTTTAAAGGAGGACTATGCGGGACATTTGCCACACTGGGGTGGGCTCCCAGCGTGTCATCAGGAAGGCTGCTTGGGGGGGCTGGAGCTGACATGGGATTGGGCACCCCCATCGGCCATAACAGTTTGTGCCACACTTGGGAGGGCTCCCAGTGTGGCACCTGGAAAAGTTTTGGGGGGTCTGGAGACATAGAACCGACTGGGGATTTGGCACCCCCACCAGCCATTACATTGTTTGCCACGCTGGGGTGGGCTTCCAGCAAGGCACCAGGAAGCTTGTTTTTTGGGGGGGGGGCCTGGAGCCGACGGGGATTGGGCACCCCATTGGCCATACAATGTGTGCTTGGAGGCGCGCACAAGCAGAGCACACAAAATGCAATGCCTGCGTGCGTGGGGGGCCTGCTCACTGAAGCGGAGCTCTCCCTTTCAACTGTATGCCACTGCATCCAGTATCTCGGATGATGGCACTATGTTTCTTGCACATGTGTGCAAGCAAACATAAAAAGGGATAGGAAGAAAAAAAAGTGGGAATGTAAGAACAAAAATATGTCTAAGAAAAAACAGAAGATAATAAAATAGGAAAAAGATAAATCATTCCAATACTTCAAGGAGTGGCATCGGCCATGGTGGTTAATAACAAAGCAAGTAACAGTTCCCAATTCTTTTTAAAAATTTAAGCTGATCTGTAATACTGGCTACAGTCTTCTCTGCTTTTAGCGTAAACAATAATTCTCTATACCATTCCAAATAGGGAGGGATCGTCTTATCACACCAGTGTCAAAGTATAACTTTTTTAGCACATGCAGAAATTAGGGCCATATGATACCACTGAGAACCCAATAGAGTGGTATCATAGCAGCCCAAGAGACAAATTTCAGGGGAAAATGCCTGGTCTAAGCCTTGCAATAGATCTAGGTGATATTTTATAACATCCCAAGGTGACCATATTATGTTAAGGCTTAAAACAGGAGCTGGCTGGCAAGCAGCGTTATGCGGCATGGCCTCCATTTTGAACCAGTTTACCCTTAATCCAGAGATGTTGCCAAACTCACTGCGGATTCACAAACATGGAGGAGGGATGCTGCAGGATTAAAGATGGTCTAAAGTAGGTCATCCGCATATTCAATTCAATTTTATTTTTTACCAGGAAAATACACTATTGAGATACTCATTTACAAGGTGTTCCTAGAAGGACATCAAAAGATTGTACACGTCACAACAGGATTTTCACAATACAGACTGGATAATACATAATAAAGTAGACAGTTAAGAATTATGCAACTCACAACATGTTTTGTTTTACAGAAACAGAGTGGGAAATACATAACGAAGTTGATAGTCCAGATACACAGAGATCAAGTGCCTACATAAGTGATAAATAACTAACTGTATATTTAGATTGGAGCACAAGGTGACAAGAGGGCAGGAAGAGCATGGACTTTAAGGATGGGGTAGAGAAGTGATAGAGGATCAAGTGTGGTGAGGAGGAGAAATACAGGGGC